>OY728141.1:1932749882-1937749882 GCA_963277665.1 Viscum album | reverse complement strand
CTAGATACGACTCCCTAAGGTGTTATGATCCACCTGGGTAGCTAACCATGCATAAGCCCCACACTTCACCATACTCATCCAACCAAGAGTGATCCTCTTGATAATGGCCACTAACCATGAATAATCCCCTAGAACATCTCTAGGTTGCTTTACTTTGTGTATTCCTCAATTTTATGCCCCTATCCTGAACTACAAGGACTTTAATCCATGCCTTTCAAACAGGGTACGTAGGAAGCCTCCCAAAGGTTTAAACCCATCACCCATTCCCATACCAATCTCTCATTTAATCCTTTGTGTCTCTGGAAGATCATTCCCCAACCTAGAGGTTCTAATTCCTTTAGGTCCCCATCCATATGCTCCATTCTCACGAGCTACCTCCCTATGTGTCTCATCACCCCATCCCGAACTACATGGACTTTGATTCCCAACAACTGGGATATGTAGGAAGCCTCCCTGAGGTTCAATACCACCACCATGTTCTTCACATTAGTTTTATATCATCCATTCCATCCACTTCATCCATCCCTCCATCATCTATCCTAATTCCTACCTGGGCTGCCACATCCTGGTAGAATCATGTCATCCACCTGGGTAGCTAACCATGCATAAGCCCCACACATCATATCCATCCAACCAAGAGTTCCCCTCTTGTGACTGGTTCTAACCATGTGCAATCCCCAAATCACCCCTTAAAACTACATGGGTTTTTATCCCTATCTTATAAATAGGGTACATAGGAAACCTCTTGAGGTTTAATCCTAGCCAATGGTAAACCTTGGTGTTCCCCTTTTTGGGGTGCGCCTCCCTGATCTGTCCTTTGTGATGCCCAAATTAACCTTCACGGTGTGAAACCTTCCCTTTTTGGGACACACCATCCTGGGTCCATCCTCATTCAATGTTATGATCCATCCATCCGATAAACCTCCCTGTGCTCCCTCCTAGGTATTTACCTATCTGATCCCCTTTCATAAGTGTTATGATCAGTCCGATTCATCTCTTCTAGATGTTAAACTTGCGGAATATCCTGTGTTAAACATGGGAAGCCAAGGAAAACCTCAAAGTCATTCCTTTAGAATAGGATACCCCACAATCGACGTGGGATGCCTCGAGCTTATACACCCTCAAGAATCCCTCTAATAAGGGAGAATTCAGGTGTACCAATGTCCCAGCATCCATACATGCCAGTGATACCCAATTAGACTACTCTCTTGAAAAAAGGTTGTTATCCTAACTTAACCCTTTGGAATGTCCTGATAGAAGCAGTGTGATTAACTAACATCCACAAAGAGATGGAATCAGAAATAGTTTCAAGAACAAAATCTTAATATCTAAGGGAGACCCGAACTGGGTGATGAATTTTGAGGAGGAATCCATAAAAAGAGAGACCAATATCCCATAATCCCATTTTGATCAAGGAGAAAACATCATTGAATAAGTGATGAATGTAACCAGTATTTGGAAAGCGAGAATGTGGGGTAACCATTGGTGCATCCCCATGATGATGTGTGCCCTGGAAAAAAGTATTGGAAAAAACTATACTACAGACTTCATACACAAGAAAACAATATTTTTCTTGATGAAATCGCAAAAGGCATGTCTGGTTTACTTTATCCGATGATGTTGAATTTTCCTATCCATTAATCCTTTGTAAAAACTTCTATTCAAAGGTCTTAAAATGAAGTCAAACTAGTGAAAAATATTGGATGAATACATAAAATTCAATATGGTGTTATATTTCTAATGATATTTCATAGGTACCATTATTCCACACTTCTTAAAACTTACTTAGATCAACAGACTTTATAAAATCCAAACTGATAACACTTTTTAACAAATACTGAAATTAGTAAACTCATTCCAGCATAATTTATAGAACTTAATAGAAAAATATTTTTATATTTGCACCTTTATAAGACAACATCTGTTTGATGATCTCTATAGATATTTTTAGTATGAAATTTATACACACAAACTTTATTCTCCCCCTTTTGAATCAATCGTTAATCATGAGATCTTTTATCACACATTATGTTAGGAACTATAATGACAAAAAAGAAACATTTTTTTACTTCACTAAATGATCTATTTGATGAAACATGAGAAAAAACTTGGATAAAAATTCAATTCTAAAACTATGGTAGATCACCACAGACTGATAAACTTCATCTGCCAGAGTCAGTCTAATAACCCCAAGTTGATGTACTTTGTCTGATCACCATTGAGGAAAATTTAACAAAGTAAGATGGTTTATGTTAGAAAATAAAATACAGCTCTTTGATCAACCCTTATTTAGGAAACTTCTTCTTAAAACATATCCAAACTTCTTGTTCCCAATAGAATCATCTAATGTATCCTCCTCTTTGACTTTTGACAAAACACATTATGGTGCTAGGGTGTCGATTGCTGCATGATCCCAAATTTATGAGCTCCTAAAAAGAAACCTTATAAAGACTTTGAAAAACAACCTCATGAATCTGAATTTGTAGTGTGATCCCCTATATCACAATGTGAAGCATTAAAATTGAACAGTGCATGTATTTCATGCTTCCCACATTGAAATTCATGTTGGTAAGTTTCTTACTTAAATATCAGTACATGACAACCATTATTTGAAAAGATCCCTTAGGAACTTCCCTTTGTCATTGGGTCATTTTCCACCCTACATCGGTGCTTAGATCCTTACTTTCCAATTCTAACCCACATTGTCCCTATGAATTGATTCAATTCCTTAATGCTTTCCTCACCAATGCCTATGGTCAACTAGTTGACTGCCTCATGATGACTGGATCTCCCGTGGGTGCTAGATTGAGGGTTGGATTTTTTTTCTTGTAATTTATTGATTCACATTGAGAACTATATTTCATAATGTGAGACACTCATTTGATGTTGGGATAACTCTGTTATATCCTCAGAATCACCCTTATATAGATCATGTGACCTATCCATTTCTCCTAATATTTCATGGATGCACCACGAACCATGTGTTTCAACATGAATCCTTATCAACTTTCATCTAGGTCATCTGCCTCTTTTGTAGTGAAAATACACTAGGTAATGGCCTTAATTACAAGGTTTCTTGGTTTGAAATCTATCTACAACCACTCATGTTGCGACCAATGGCTTCACAACATGAATCACATATAATTTCTTAAATTTTTCTCCAAGTTCACAACAACTCTACAGAACCTCCAAACTTAAAAAAACTCATAAAATAATCACTACACTATACATAATTAGGCTCAACAATCACTATAAAAGAATTAAAACATATTCATGAATCAAAATCATCAACTCCCCCACACTTGAAAATTTTCTTTTCCTTGATCAATGATCATTTTAAAATAAATTCCAAAGGAAAACAGTCATCAACAAGAGAAAAACTAAATCTAACATGTCAATAAAACCAAGTGATAGCTGAAAAAACATTAAATCTCAATAAAATATTCCTTATATATAACTATTTATGATTTATTATTGTAAATCACTCAAATTTCTCCTTCCCCCCATCATTGGATCTGAACCTTTCCTTATACATTCATTTACATTTTATGATTTACCTCTCCATAAAATTTTCACTCAATACTCAATATCATATGATACTGGAGATATGATCAATCTCAAGTGAATGCACCCTATCCATAGTCTTTCAAGAAACCTAAACCTTTACTTATAAATAAAACCACACATATCATGTGGGTGTTTTCATTTAAGTTCTAATGACTCTAAGGCTTAAGGTAGGTGGATCAAAATGTGATGAATCAACTCATAGAATAAAAGGAAGGCTAAAATATTAAATCAAAATGCATGATATTAAAAATAAATCCCAAATAAAACCATACCCAACTTTGATTCCTCCAATATATATAATCACCAACTTCTTATCCTTATAGCTCATGGATTCACATCTGAAACATTTAATGCAATAAAAAATCGGTCCTCTATTTATCTCATTCTTCCTTTTTTTCTAAATTTTCGAGTGGAATGTGAGAGAAAAGGCCCCATAAACTTAGAAGTTAAACTAGGAAAAAATTCATTCCCCACCATAAATATTTTACTAACATTAATTATAATAGTTACTAGAATAAGATGGGATGTGGTTCTGGTCATAGGCCAATATAAGGTATCCAATTTCTCACATTTTCTTCATTTTTCATTTATTTATCTCTCTTTTTCAATTTTAAATGGATTAATTATACTTGATCTCAAAAATTGAATATTCTTCCCAAGTTTTCTAGAAACACTTCCCCACACTTATTCAAGAAATTCTTATAAAATAGTACCATGATACACCAAAATCCCATATTTAGATCTTTAAAATAAAAATCATGGAATGATACTTAAGAATAATGGTATAAAGGATTATTCAGCTTGTAATGTGGATTCCTATAAGGTATTCCATGGTATCTATAAGTTTCTAAAAATATTAGATGCAGGTTAGGTTTCATGATCATATGGATTCAATATAAAAATTGATGACCTCAATAATTTACATGTGGTTCAAATTCATCATGTTTTGGTTAGATTAGTAAGAAAGTTCTAGTAGTTATATGTGTTCTGAGTTCTCTCTAAAAAGAGGTAATGTGAAGCAATATGAAAATTTTGGATTATAAAACCTCTAAGGAATGTAAATTCAAAAAAGTAGGCAATCACACCAGACATGAGTACTAATTAATGAGTCAATTAATAATAACTTTAGGAATTAAAACCAGAGACAAAAATCCAATTCAAAAAACATACTAAATTTTACCTAAGAGTAAAAAATAAATTGATTTTCAATGATTTCTACATAAAACTTGCATATATATTTTCCATTTTTGTTTTAAAATTCTCAATTAAATATCATGAATCCAAAAGAAAATGTCTCTTATATTAATGAATACAAGACAAACATCAAGTAGGGTACCAGGTAAGCTCAAGAATTCCTACCCCACACTAAAAATCAAATAGAGTCTTCATTTTTGGAGATAATGTGAGAGGATAGTATTGGGAAATGACTTAGTGATGTATACCCAAAAAAGTAGGAAGAAAAAAACACTCCGCTTAGGAAATTCATTACCATAGGAACTGATTGTGGAGGCTCTTAGAATCTGGTTAGATCTAATAAAATTTTTTGATAATAGAAAGAAAACTCCTTCACTTAGAAAGGTGTGAGTCCAAATAAAATTCAACAGTAGTGCACATAAAGGAGGGCAAGTAACAATATTTGTTCCTTATATTTAGGTAGGGAATATAATATAAATAATACATGAATATAAAAATAAAAAAAATACATGGGGAATCACAAAAAATATTATAAAATTATAAAATGATGGAGTGGGGAAAATCCTAAGATTCCGAGTGAACATTCCCAGACTCCCTACTAGTCTCATACTCATGAGTGGGTTGTTAAAGTTTCCCAAAAGAATATATGGCCTTAATGGAATCTAGATTTATAAAAAGGGCATCCAAGGTGTTGGTCGACTACTACTCAGAAACGTGTTGGGACAGGGCATGAGAAGTCTGGTCTGGGGCAGCAGGTGTGCTCAATATAAAAGACATAGTGCATTATGAAACCTTCTTATCATGGGATACTATAATTTCAATAGATTCCATGTACCTCATAGTTGGGTCAGAAAAAGGAATTTCCATCACTTTCTCTGAAGCCTTTCCCTTGTCCTTCTGGTTATATGTAATGATAATACCTGCTATGCCTCCAAGTTAGTAATATCCTTTGAAATGTGAACAAATTCTTAGCCTATCAGGTCAATGATGTTAGTTGAAGTAGGGAATAGGTCTATAGTAGGTGGGACTATAGAAGCGGTAGTAGGGGAAGGCTTCTAGTTAGAGGATATCCAAGGAGAAAAAAATAGATACACCGAGGATCAGGGAATGATAGATCCTATCCTAAAATAGAACCCAAAGGTTCTCTATAATGAACTAGATATAGGACCAAAGGTAGTGAAACCACACCTCCAAAGTGGGGGTGGGTGGAGATGGATGGGCTTGTTGGTTGTTACCCCTATCTTGGCATGGGCTTGAGCGGTCCTAGAATTTGAAGCAACTGAAGACCGACCCTTTACTACCACAAAGGAATGCTCATCTTCACACTCATACTGATTTCTAAATTTATTTAGTGGGATTATATTAAATAGTTTATTCAAGTTGAAAAGATCCAGGTGGTCCAAATAGTATAGGGGTAGGGAGGCCTCAAAAACTATGAGATTCCTGGCCAAATGTGTGATGAAGCTACCCCTATATGTGTTCCCCAAGCCTTCTTGGCATGGGTATTAAAATAAAGTGAAAACTAGAACAACATGTTGATGGTGGGATAATGGATCATAATGGATAGGAGAAGCACCTAAAGCTAGCTCACCATACCCTAGGAATCTTCCCATGCTAACCAAGAATGGGACAAAGCCCTATGGACAATCTGAAGTATATAATTACACATTTGTGTACTCTTGGTGGTTTAAAGGACATTATTACTCACCGGATCGGCCGCTAACTTGTCCCATATATTTTTCATGTTTCTGTTATTTGGATAAAGAATTAAGGTCTTATATGCCTCAAAATAAACAAATTTAGAACTATATATGCCCATTTTAACTCCAAACTCCTTTAATGATAAATTACATTACCATTAGCTTATCCGAAATTTGATATAGACCAGGGTAATCTCTAAGGTGGAGATAAAATCTAGAAAGAGCTCTTGAAATTTCTCCTCCCAAACTTGGATAATATTCTCCAGGTGAATGGCCTAGAGAGACTCTATGAATATAGCGACCCAACTTTTTCTTACATGACTATTACATCATTTTTAAGATAAATGAAATAATAGTAATACATTACAGGATCATAAGGTTTAGTATATTGAAAAAATTATGTTCACACATCACTTATAAATAATAAAAAATAAACATTATTTAATTCCTTCTTCATAAACTTCCTAAATATCTCATGTTCTCCTTAGTATATGCAATCACTTGAGAATATACATCAAAGAAAGGGGTGAGATAAAAGCCTAGTAAGGGGAGGGATAACATAGAAGGAATAAGAGACTAAAATCAATAGTATAAGGGTGAGAATAATAATAATCATCATTTAATAATCACAGTATCACCATCATAAGCATGGGTGAATCATTTTAAAAATTCATGGAATGTGGCGTATTCATAATAATGAAACATCATTACATGGTGGTCAAATACCACACATAGTTGTGAACAAAGCCAACATCATGTTCATGTATAACATATGTGCATAAATCATAACATTATAACCATGAAAAAATATAGCATCATGTTCATGCATAATACATATAATATCATGAGATATATCATATTACCCAATGCATTAGAGGGATATATAATTTTGGACCCACCCACCACATCATAAAATGCTAATAATCACGCATGCCATGTGGAAAGATAATATATAACAATTAAAGTAATGAAATAAACCCATGGAAATGAATGAATTTACTAAGTATTTCATATATCATACTTCATATAATAACCTTTTGGGCTCCCAAATGAGTAAGGGAGATCAAATTTTGGCATAAAATATCATTGTTATTTGATTAAGAAACAAATCAAGTGGAGTCAAAGATATGTTGAAAAAAATAAAGACTTTGAAAAATAATTGAAATTAGAATAAAAATCATTTCAATAAAGAAGAGCATGTATATTTTCAAAAATAAAAGGGAAAGAATAGTGAAATGAAATTTTAAGGAAATTATAGAAATATCCATACCAAAAATAATGTAAAAGAGGTGATAACTCGAGAACCCCCTTACCTTAGATCTTGATTTATTTCATCACTTTTACACCTCCTTTATAATTAACATAGTTTTATTAAAACATGGAACTAGAAATGAACTATGCTCATTTTTTCACTCTTGATCAATTATAATAATTGGATTATATTTCTTAATTACCATTGTTAAAGTTGAACCATCTTGATATCATATTTTCCTTAAAATATCCCATCTTACTTTGATTTAATGATCTTTATTTATTGATACTTATGCATTATTAATATTAACTATATATTAATAGAAATACATATATTTATAAATTTATATATTATAAATAATTTCTTATAATCATCCACAATTTTTGTGATAATTAGAGAGTTGGAAATGTCATTGTGGGCATTTAATCGACTATTGATGAGACATTATAAAAATATGAGGAAAGAGAAGTATAAAATATAAATATTCTATAAATACAATAATCATAGTAGGTTAAAATCATTAATATAATGTTAAAATACTAATCAATTAATTTTAGAAGTTTTTTGTTAGAAAGGAATGGATAAAACGAGGAAGAGAAGAGGAAAATGAGAGAAAGGGTTGATGAAAACTTACCCTCTTATTGGAATTGATTCTTTTCCATGACACTAAAATCCTTGAATGATTGGAGTTTATTAACTTTAAAATGTCCCAAAGGATTATAAAGGTCTTAAGATAAATAATTTAAGTAGATTTTTCGATTTTTTAAGTGAAAGATAAGTTGTTTTATAAGGGGAGGGGGAGGGGGTATTTATACTTGAGTAGAGGGGTGTTTTTTAGGAAAAAATGTTCAATAAAATACAATTTTCATGTTAAACCTTGTAATAGTGAATTTTTTGACATTATGAATTATATTTTATTAAAAATTAATTTTTTTAATACTTTAAAACCCATTATAATCATAATTAATTAGTTAATTAAAAATTAAAGTGGAAAAATGAAAATCTGTTTTTTAATGCAATGCTTTAGACTTTAGATTTTGGAAAATACTTTTTAGGTTGATAAATTAAATTTCATGAATAATTTAACTTATTAAATATATTTTTGGTAAATCATCAAATTATATGATTTATTATGTCATTATTATATACCTAATGATGTAATTAAAACTAACCGATTATGAAAAACTGTATTTTTACCATTCACCTAAAAATTGAAGTTTTTCAAAAAGTTACCAAAAAATCAATCTTATGAAATGTTGACACAATGGTTTAAAAAATTAATTTAATTATATTAATTTTTTTATAACATATGTAATTTTATTTTTTAATATAAAAATTATGATTTTTATGAAATACATTAAAATATAATTTATTAAAAAAGTGCTTATAATTTCTTTGAGTTTTTAATATTTATATTTATCTCATGGAATTAAAATATTTATATTTTCTTAAATTACTCATTATAAATATTATTTATATTAAATTTTATTATTTTTAGGTCAAATTACCATTCCAACAATCAAGTTAGTATTCCAATGACAAGGTTATTGTTCCTAACAGTCATGTTACTATTCATAACCATTAGGTTACAATTCTAATGGTCATGTTACTATTTAAATGTTCATATTACATCCTATAAATACCTATTCATTCCTTCATTCATCATTCACCTAAATTACTCTCAAGGTTCCATATTTTTCATTTCTAAAATTTCGATTGGTTTACTAATGTTCTATACTTTTTTACAATCTTATTCATTGCTGCAATGATTCTAGGGGACCAAGATGATCTAAATTTTCATTTTTTTATTTTTTTATTTTATTATTTTATTTACCCGTTGTAATATTTTAAATTCTCATGGATATATATATTCTCTAAAAACTCAATGCTATCATTTAATGGAATAAATTATTATGTGTTGCATGTTTTATGACAAGCATTATTTATTCAAAAGAAAAATTCAATATATATAAATTTTTGGGATGTTACATTATTACCCCATTTAAAAATTTCACCCTTGAAATTTCAAATCATATCCTTGGATAATAATATATGGGGGTACTTCTATTTCATTACCTCCTTAGGTTCCCATGTCTCTTCTTCATACTTTTGATTTCACTAAAGAATTTTAATGAGGTGAGTTGCATTGTTGCATAGAACTTTGTCTATATAGTCTAAGATATTCATAAGATACTCCTCATAATAGAGGTAATGATATAGTCATACCACCTCCAAATTTATTACATGTGAGAGATTTATTATTTAATTCCTTAGAAGATATACATGGAACACATAATAAACTTGAGCTATGGTTGGTGGAAGTGGTGGCCAATAGGCCGCTGCTCATATGTGATTGGGGATCTCAAAGGTTCCAATGTACCTAGGGATAATCTCTCCTTTATTTCCAAATTACATGACCCTCTTCCATTTTTATATTCTAAGGAACACTTTTTCTCCAACTTCAAACTCCAGGTCTCTTCGATGATTATCATCGTAGCTCTTCTACTGACCCTGAGCAACTTTTATATATTTTTGGATAGCTTGAACCTTCTCTGTCATTTCATACACAATATTAGATCTAAGTTTATTCTATTTATAAACTTCATCCCAATATTTTGGAGTTCTATGTCACTTCCCATATAGAGTTTCATATAGGTCTGTTTGAATGGTTGAGTGGAATCTATTGTTTTATGAGAAATCAAACAATGGGAGATGTTTCTCCCATCCTCTTAATTCCATTGAGAAAGTTCTTAGTATTTCATATAGTGTCCAAATGATCCTTTTAAATTGGACATAATTTTGGGGGTGATAGGTCATACTGAAATTTAATTTAGTATTCAGAGTACGTTGAATACTCTTCCAAAATTTAGATGTCAATCTTAGATCACGATCAGAAATGATTAAAAGTAGTTCCCCATTCAGCCTCACCACTTTACATATATCTTGGAAATTTGGTTAAGAGATAAATATTCTTGAATAATTATGAAGTGTTCATCCTTTTTGGGTCAATCTTCCACAACCCATATCACATTTTTCCCTTTAAATATCTTCGGGATACCAGTGACAAAGTCCACAGTGATGTTATCACATTTTCATGTGGGTATGATCAATGGTTGTATCATCCCCTTGAATTCCATTAATCTACCCTAACCTGCTGACATACCAAGAACTTTGAGGTATACTCAGTAATCTAATTCTTTATGTTTTCCCACCATAAGTGCTCTCGAAGATCACAATACATCTTAGTACATTCAAGATGGATGGAGAAAGATAATATATATGCATTATTTAATAGTTATTTCTTTATCTCAGGTGATTAATTCACACAATTTATAGTTTTAAATATAATGAGACCATATTTATCAATGTTTAATTAACTAAACTTCCCTTTATTTTCTATTATCACCTTCTTTTGAAGCACAAAATAATCCCTTTGTGATTAATTGATCATTTATTGGATAGATGGTTATGAAATCATTTGGGAAAGGTAATATACCTTCCCTGATATTATTATTTATAGATACATACATTTTATATCCATGAATATAGGGTCCTTATAAATCTAAATCATGGATATATTAACATGTTATTTTCTATTAAGATCACCAGTTACCTTGTTCACTTTTTCAGGATGGTAGTGAATAGAGAAATCATAGTCCTTGAATAGCTCTAACCATCTTTACATGTTGATATATTTCTATATAAATATATATTTTAGACTCTTTTAATATGTATATATGTCACACTTCTCAGTATAGAGGTAGCACCACTAAATATTCAATGCAAAGATTACTACAGTCAAATCCAAGACTTTCTTTAAAGAATTGATATATATAAAAAACCCTTCTACACTTGAGGGTAGTGTGAATACATGTGCAGTGATTAGACTCTTCTTTAGATCCTTAAATATTTTCTCACATTATTTTATCCAGACATACTTTTCCCATTTATGTGTTAACTTAGTTAGTGGGCTAGAAAATCATGATAAATTTCTCACAAATTGTTGATAGTACCCAATTAATCCCAAAAAACTATGGATTTACATTACACTTGAGGATTTAGTCCATTACTCAATTTCCTTTTTCTTTGAAGTGCCCATATAAATTCTCTCACTTGTGACCACATGCCCCAAGAATGTGACTTACTTCATCTAGAAGTCTCACTTGTTGATATAACTCCTCCTCTCTTGATGTATCTAGTAAAATAATTATATAATATTAATGTTCATCCATTATCTTTAATTAAATGATAAAATCATCAATAAATACTACCAAAAATTTGTTGAGGTAGTATCTATAGACTACATTCATCAAATCCATGAATATTTCAGGGGCATTAGTAATTCTGAAGGGCATCATTATGATCACATAGTGTTCATAACTCTTACAAAAGTTTTTATTCTAAATATATTTCTTATTTATATTTATTTAATGACATCTTGAATGATGATACACCTTTTAGAATTATTGATCTTCTATAAGTTTATTGAAAGAGTCTTCAATCCTTGGAATTGGATACTTGTCCTTTTTAGTGATCTTTTTGAGTTCTTAGTAATCTCTGCACAACTATATAGATCCATCCCTTTACCTAAAAAAGAGAATTGATACACCCCAAGGTCACTAGGAAATATGAAACCTTTTTCCAAATTCTTTTATAAACACTTATTTATCTCCTCCATTAAAATTAGGGATATTCTATAAGGGATTTCGGAGATAAGAGTGTCTCTAGGTATGAGTTCTATTGATACCTCTACCTCACGATCTAGGGTAAGGCTGAAGAATTCTCTGGGAAATACATCAGTATATTCCCTCATAATGGGAATATTCTAAATGTTGATGATTTCCTTTGAAAAAAATCCATTTGGGAATAATATGTTTCTTCACTAGGTATCATCACCCATGCCATTAAGGGATTTTACAAAGGAGATTCATGATCCACATTGAATTTGTACAGGAGCATGGGATGATTTAGAATATAGAAAGATATTTCTTTTTCCTAATAGTTGATTTGAGCTCTCTATAAAAATAACCAATCCATGCCTAGTATAGCATAAAATCCCACCACAGGTAGTATTATGAGATTCACTAGAAGAATCTTCCAACATATTCTAATAATAGAAGTTTCCAACACTTGGGTTGAAATTATCACACCACTAGGTGTTTTTACATACATATAAACTTAAAGGCATCAAATATATGATTCAATAGTTCTAGAAAACTTATAATATATAATGGAATAGATATAACCATATTCAAATAAATCTTTTCCCATTATGGAGTGAATAGTAAGTGTACCTTGTATGACTTCATTTTCATGTTCCACCTTAGAAGCGGTAATGGAATAAGATTTACCTTACTCCTTCAAATTTTGTGGTTACTGAAATTGACTACCCTCGAAGACCCGTGGTTCAGTGAAATGGAATTCATAGCACCCTTGCTTCTTATAGTTTAAGCATTGAACCATGGGGGTGCATTGGGAGGTTCCTTCCTTTCCTTCAACACATTGGATGACTTATTTATTTATCTTCAACATTCATGAGCTTGGTGAACTTATCTCCTATAATAAAATCATTTCCTCATCCATTTATGGAAATTATTATTATACTTATTCCATATCTTTGACACATGGGTGGTTGGATCTTCTTTCCTCCTTTTTCATTAGACCCCCCTACTTCAAAGTTCATTTTTATATTCTTATCTCTATATATGTGGGACCGTTCTATAAACTACATCTCCACTTTGAGAGCACATTGAACTGATTATTCATAACTCTCAAAGTATTATATAGTTATATCCTTTTGAAGATGTGATTTTAAACCACTAAAGAATATATATATTTTGTTATCATTTTTTATAAAAAAACCTGAGGTGTATCTTAAAATACTTGTGAAATTTTCATCGTAATCCATGATAGATTCACTCTCATTTTTCTTAATCTCTAGAAATTATCTCTCCATATTTTTTCAAATAGTTCAAGGGAAATACTTGTTAATAAATTTTTTCTTAAATTTTTTCCACTCTATTTCTTTCTTTTCATCCTTTGGATTTGTATTCTTTATAAATTCCCACCATTGATCAACCTATCCATCTAAATGATATATGACCATATTAACTTTCTCCTTCTCAAAATAGTGGAGAATAGATAATATATTTTCCATTAAGTTAAGCCACTATTCCAAGACAAGTGGATCTAAATATCTGCTAAACCTCAATAGTCATTGACACATAAAGGACTCGATGGCTAGATTATACTTTTTTGGTGAAGGTGGATATTCCACATGGTTTAGGTTATTGTTCATAGCCTGAGATATCTAGGTAAGAATTTCCATAATGTTTTTAACTCCACCTCCAATTTTATAGGTAATTTCATTCAGACAATTGTTACATTGTCCCTCAAATGGTTTGTTGGTCAGGTTTCTCCTGGTACCCACCATTTTCTAAAATATATTTTTTTTGAACAAAACATAATTTAATAAACCATGAATAAATTATTTATTCTCATGTAAAAATTAATTCTAAATTCACATTTTATGGGATCCCTATTTTTAACATAGCCTTATTCTCAAATTATGCTTCTAAAATCATATACATTAATATTTTATAACTTTAAAGGAAATAATTACTCTATTTATATATCATTAATAGTGGTTTTTATAGAGATTGTGACTAACTAAAGTATATCCCATAGGAGTTTCAAACCAGGTGTACAGAAAGACCACTTTTTCATGCATTGGGTACAAGTCGAGTTAATACCCAATGATCTCTTTTGAGGTTATTACCCCTAGGTAAATCTATACCAGATCCATATCCACTATAGTATATATATAAGGATTTAATTTCTTGGAAAACACATACTATTATACTGTAATAAAACATAAGGATGTTTACCTATAATTATACTTATCTTTAGGGTTTTCACTAATGAATTCTAGTACTAATTCCCAAATTAACTAAACCATGCTATGATACCAACTAAAGTGACCCAAATTTTTCTTACATGACTATTACATCCTTTTTAAGATAAATAACATAATAGTAACACATTACAAAATCAAAAGTTTTAATATATTGGGAAAATTAGGTTCATACATCACTTTCACCTAAGAAAACTTAAACATTATTTAATTACTTCTCCATATCCTTCATAAATATCTCATGTTATCTTTATATCCTTCATAAATCTTTCATGTTGTCTTTATTACATGTAATCACCTGGGGATATACATCAAATAAAAGGGTGAGCTAAAATCCCAATAAAGGTAGGGATACCATAAAAGGAATAAGCGAAATAAATCAATAGTGCATGGGTGAGTATAATCATCATCGTATAATATGCAAGGAATCATCATCATAAGAATTAGGTAATGATTTAAAAAGGTATGGAATGTGGCATATGCATAATAATGAAACATCATTACATAGTGGTCAAATACCACACATAGTTGTGAACAAAGCTAGCATCATGTTCATGTATAACATATGCAAATAAATCATAACATCATAATTATGAACAAAGATATAATCATAATCACACATAATACACATAATATCATGAGATATATAACATTACCCAATGAATTGGAGGGATATATAATTTTGGTCTCACCCATCACATCATAAAATGATCATAATAATGCACTCCACATGGAAAGAGAACATATAACAATCATAGTCATGAAATAAACTCATGGAAAAAAATATATTTATAAGGATTTCATATATCGTACTTCATGGAATAACCTTTTGGGTTCCCAAATAAATAAAGGAGATCATATTTTGGAATAAAAGACCATTTTTCTTTGAAGAAGAAAAAACTCAAGAGGAGTCAAATATGTGTTTTGAAAAAAAATCCTTTTTAAAAATATTTTAATTTGGATTATAAATTATTTTTATGAGGTATAAATATGTATATCATAAGAAAGAAAATGGAAATAATAGTTAAAGAACATTAGAGCAATATTCATACTGAAAACAATGTGAAAGAGGTGGTAATATAAAAGAGAGGGAGTTGGGTTTTATAATCCCCTTACCTTAGATCCCGGTTTATTTTGTCACTTTTTGGAATCCTTTATAATAAGCATAGGTTTATTAAAACACAGAACCAAAAGTGAATTATGTTCATTTTTTCACTCTTGATCAATTATAATAATTGGATTATATTTCTTAATTCCCAACTCCTTGAATGCTTGAATTTTAGTGACTATAGAACATACCTAAGTATTTTAAGGGTCTTAAGAGAGGGAATTTGAGTAAAGGTTTAACTTTGTTATGTGAGGGAGAAATGGTTTTTCAGGAGGAGGGAGATAGGGTATTTATACTTAAGGATAAGGGTGTTTTAGGACAAAATATTGAATAAAATATAGTTCCCAAGGTAAATCTTATAATAGTAAAATTTATAACTTTAAGAATTATATTTTATTAAAAATAAAAAAAATTAATACTTTAAAACACTTTATAAACCAAATTCATTAGTTGATTAAAAAGGAATGTGGAAAAATAAAAAATTGTTTTTTTAAAGGAATAATTTAAACTTTAGACTCTAGATAATACTTTTTAGGTTTGTAAATTGAATTTCATGAATATTTTAACTTATTAAAAAAAATTTCAATAATGAAATTATATAATTGATTAGGACATTATTACATATTGAATGATGAAATTAAAATAGTTTGGCTATGAATAAATTTTATTTTTACTATTCCCCTAAAAATTGATTTTTTTTAAAAAAATTACCAAAAAATAAACCTTGAGAAAATTTGACATGTTGATTTAAAAAATGAAATTCATTTTATCAAAATAATTTTTTACATATATAATTTTAAATTTTAATATAAAAATTATGATTTTTACAAATAAATTAAAATACAATTTATTAAAATAGTGCTTATAATTTCTTTGATTTTTTAATATTGGTATTTATTTAAAGGAATTAAGATGTTTATATTTTCTTAAATTACTCATGATAAATATTATAATATTAAATTTTATTATTTTGAGGTCAAATTATCATTCTAAAGGTCAAATTACTATTCTCAACAATCATGTTACTATTCCCAATGGACATGTTACTATTACCAATGGCCATGTTACTAATCATAACAGACATATTACTATTCTTAATGATCAGGTTACTATTTAAATAGTCATATTTATATCTAAATGGTCATATTACCTCCTATAAATTCTTCTTTATTCCATTATTCGTCATTCACGTCAATTTCTCACAAGTTTACACATTTTTTATTTCTAAAATTTTGATTGGTTAACTAATGTTTTGTATTTTTTTACAGTGTTGTTCATCTTTGTGATGATTATAGGGGATCAATATGATCTAAATTTTTTTATTCTTGTAATTTTTTTATTTATTTACCCATTGTAATATTTTTAATTCTCATGGATATATTTATTCTATAAAAAACATAATGTTCTCATTTGATGAAATAAAGCATTATGTGTTGCATGTTTTACGACAAGAATTATTTATCCATAAGGAAAATTTAATATATATAAAATTTTAGGATTTTGCAATAAAATACTCTTTTATTTTTATCTATTACATAATCTCTTACTCCAATGTTATATTGGTATGTTTGGGCTTCATCTACACCCTCTCCAAGATATCCCTGTGTTTTTTGGATCACTAAATTGGAGGCATGGATAGATGAGCTACTATGGAGAATCCTCCCAAAAATAGGAATGGGAGGATGGATGTGACAAATAGTGAAGTCTGGTAGAGGGATTAGGTTAAGGGATAAAGGATTAATTTTTTATTTTATTTGATGGTTTGGGGTTGGTATTGTCGAGATGTTTGGACAAATGGTTTTTGGTTGGGGGTTTGGGTGTATATTTATTTAAATGATCCATGTAAATGGGAATGAAGGGTATAAAGGAATACAAAAGGGGGTTTTAAAGAATAGAAATGGAAAGGGGGGGGGGTGGTGATGGTGATGGTTTTTAAAGGGGAGATAAAGCTACAAGGATGTAGGAAACTATCAAGGGGCTAAGACTAGTGGGGGAATAATAAAGGGGGAGTTAAACCACATAGTGGAACTTGTTAATCCTATACCTAGACCTTCCCCTATAGTGGAGAGTATGGGTGAGATGGAGGTTGTAGGATCACAGGTGCTCTGGTTTAGGGAGAAGATAAAGGGGTGTAGTGTGTGTCAGGGTGTTCCATTAAATCTAAATACCTTGAATTATTTGTGATGCAAATTTAATCCTTCACTCTGTGAATAAAAAATGAAAAATCGCTTACACTATGAAGTTGGATAAAAAAATATCATGCTGCATTTCAAATACATCACAGTACAAAAGGATGTTTTGATTTCATAAAATAATCGATAAATTTTTTCCAGAGAGTGTCTTAGTGTGACTCACTTCATCCACATCATGAACAAAAAAATGAAAATTCTTGAAATTTTTAGTCCAGGATACAGGAAATGTAATGATACAGTTCATGTAATTTACAACATGAGTAATTGGGTTCACTTTTAAAATAGAGTGGATGAAATTAAACCCTAGTGGTGTTGTAGTGATAATAACCTCTTATATACTATGACCTGAATTAGCAATTCTGGTTTTACTCTAACCTAATTTTGTTTCTCTTAGAGATCCAATAATGGAGTTGAGAATGGGTGACCAAATTCTCTAATTTTTAAAACACTTATACTAATCTAAAATAATGCATAAAAATAAAAAAGTAAAAATACCACAATTTCCTCTCTATCAACACTTCATTTAACTTATAGAGCTAGACTTCTCTTCAGCTCATTCATCCAAACTTAATTGAAAAAACACAACCTTATTAAAAAGGTTCCATATACATCTTCAGCTCCTAACTATTTAATTTGTACAAATATTTTTTCTACCTTTTAATTATGACCACTCCATGTGGGAAGACTTTGATCACCTTGAATGGTCCCGACCACCATAAATTTAATTTATCTAGAAATAATTTCAAATGTGATTTAAATAATAGTACATTATCCCCATGTGTAAAAAATTTTTGGGTGATTCATCCATCATTCCATCATATTTTATTTTCTTTTAATATCTTATCATTATTATTGGCATCTCTTCTTAGCTCCTTAAACTCATCAAGTTGTAGTAATCTCTTATATCATGCCTGTTGTGCATCCAAATTCATTCTCTTCACAACCCAGTATGAGTAGTGCTCTAGTTCCATTGATAGATGACATTAATTTCCATAGATAAGTCTAAGTGGGATTATACCAATGGGTTTTTAATATATTTTTTGGTATTCCCAAAGTGCATCATCAAGATTCGTACTCCAATATTTTTAGATCAAGTTCACCATCTTCTCTAAAATTTTTATGATCACTCATTTGGAAAGTTCTAATTGACCACTAGTTTGTGGGTTATAAGAGGCACTAATATTGTACCAAAATTTGTATTTTTAAATAATAATCCTCATAAAATGATTATTTAAATGAGTTCCCCGATCACTTATGATTAATTGGGGAATTCTAAACTAAGTGAAAATATTCTTCTTTATAAATTGCATCCCCACCTTGGTAGTATTGAGAGTGATAACTTCTTCCTCTACCCATTTTGACATATAATCCACACACACTATAATATATGTTTTTTCAAATTATTTTAGTAAGGATACCATGGAATCTATTCCCCACACATTTAATACCTTAACTTATAGAATTGGGTTGTGTGATATCTCATTCCTTCTTCCAATATTTTCAACTCTTTGATGGAGATCACAACTTTGTGAAAAATATCTTGCATCTTGATGATCTATGGTACAAAATAATACACTTAGAAGTACCTTGTACATGGTAAGATCATCCCCATAGTTTCCCCCTATGGGTTATGAATGGAAAAATTCTAAGACACTCAGTACTTCCACCTCAGGTACACACCATCGAATCAAGCCATATCCACATTGTTTTAACAAAAGTGGATCATTACCAAAGTAATGTGTTGTGTTGGACAAGAAATTATTTTTTTATTGGTAGATAAAATGAGGGTAAAATTTCCTTTTAACATCCTAGATATAAAGTTACACTCTTTTTCATGTTTAAGACCTTGTTTTTTCAGGTTCGAAGGGCATGGGAGTTGTTTTGGGTGTTTTTGCAAGGTGTTGCTGCTAGTGCTAGATGCAGAGTGAGTTTATGCCATAAATTATTAAATTGTGATGTAAAATAGACACCTAACACAAGTTTTATAATAGGTTCAAGTCATAAAATAATTACACCGTAAACCATCTTTTACGTCTTAAATATGTCACTCAAGATTTTTAACCTAAGGTGATGTGTTTTTTGATGTACATAAATTATGGGTAGTTTATGAAATAAATCTAAAATTTATAATGAAAACACCTTTTTAAAAGTAGGTTTCATTTAATAAAAATCCTAACTAACTCTTCATTCGTGGTGTATCCATATCTCTTGAACCCTACCTTCTCTTCCAAGTGATTTTGGGTGGTTCGACTCCTTCGAGATCTTTTCATTCGATGCTCGATCCCTAGCTTGGTTGTGCTGCTTCTCTTTTGGTGAACATTATTTTCACTTCTTAATTGCCCTTGGTTGTATCAGTGGTGTTAGTATTCTTTTATGGATATATGATCATATGATGATGATGCTGATTTTTTACCTCTAGATCCATTATGAGATCATCTTCCAAGGGCCATCCCTTGTGTTGTTTGTGGTGTGGTGTCCGAGTTCCTTGAGGTATGATTTGATATATCCTATAAAACAACAATTGTGATTATATAATTCAATTATAATACATGGGAATTGATTCTTGGTCCACCATTAATTATTATACATTTCTCATGGTGTGTGTGTATCCTATTGTGGGTAGTGTGCGACCCAAGTTTGAGGTGGGTGGTTCCATTTCTAGCTTATGTTATGTGAACCATTGATTGCTCTTGATTTATTGAATTTTTTTTAATTAATTTTAATTATATTGGAATTTTTTATTTGTATGTGTAAATGGGTTTTTTATAAAATATTTTTCCCCTCATTTTTGTAAAAGAAAGATGATTTTCAAAGAATTGTGAAATGGATTGAAAAATGGGTTTTCAAAACAAGTTTTGATTGAAAGAAAAGGGTGTTTAAAATTATGTTGTGAAATGTGTAAGCCCTTTGAAATTATTTTAAATGAAACACATGATAACATTGGGTACTTATTTGTAAGGTATAGTATTAGGGATTGTATTTTTGTATTGTAAGTTAGTTCACTTTATGGAATGTCCGTCCGTTCCTAGATCTATATGCATTTTTCTCTAGGACTTGACTTGAAATTGTAGGAGGGTTCACTTTCTGGTGTGTTCCTATATTCCCTAGACTAGGATGCATGGGTTATAGGGAATTGTAATGTGCACTAATTATTATTGATGTACGATTGACCTGGCTAACTTGACTATGATTTATCCTCGGTGTGTTTTACTATTTTGCTTTGGATTTATACTATTTTGGATTTATTATAACTACTTGATAAATGTTATGGAAATTATTCTTTTAAACCATTTTAGATAGATTTTTTTAAAACTATGAAAAAATGTGAAATGTTTTACCATGCTTTTGATATAAACTATCTTACTACTTATCGTGCCATGTTTTGTTAAAATTGTGCATATTGAGATTATTGTACAAATATTTTATATGGAACACCAGGGTGGGATCATACTGAGCCTATTTAGACCAAACCCTGCACACCCCTTAGGTGATGTGTAGATTTGGTATTGTCTTTAAATGTAGGAAAATGCAAGGTGATGCAATGAGACAGTGAGGTTTATGTTATGCTGGGTACGGGCAGCTGGTGGTGAGATGGTGGGATGTTATCCAAATTATCAAATTAAGTAGCTAGATCTTGTTTTTTGTAGTCCTTTGTAGTTGGAATTGTACTTTGGTTTTGATATAACTTTAAATATGTATCACTACTACTATTTTTCTTTGGTTAAAAAATATATTTCTTCTACTTTTCTTCTTCTATTTCTTTCTTAAGTGTATGTGTGTCATGCATCTTGTTTTAGGTTGGGGGAAATCATTCCCTTTGGTTTCTGTTTAATAATTGAGTGCTAATTGCCAACCCATGGGGATCGGGAACACCCTTCAGTTATATGGTAGATTATTCTGGGTGCCATTTTTTTAGGTTAACCTATTATGGTTTGTTACAAATTGGCATCTGTGGTATATTAGTCTTCAAGATTCATTGTTATGGGATTTTTGGTAGACCATAGATAGGATTGTTGAAACTTGAGAGGTAGGTTGTAGTGAGTTCTTTGACAACTCTTGGTGTGATAAGCCTCAAGTTACCATGGGATATTGGGATATGTGTCTCCTATATTGAGTTTTGATTTCAATGTCAGTTTTTTATTATGGATTTCTAGATTAAACTAAGATTTTTCCTGTTGTATGATCATTTTCTTATGTTTTAAGTGTATATCAGTATGCCTTCGAGAGATATTCCATAGGTTCCATAGGAGGGTGTAGTGGATGCTCCTTAAAGGAATCCTCCTTTGGATTGGAATCTTATAGAGGCAATCATGTGACTAGTTCATGTTATGGACCAAAATGTACCATGATTTCCGAACCTAGTTGTTGAGCTACATACAAGAGTAGGAGGAGATAAAGACTGGTCAAAAGAGTTCTTATGTGAGAATCCCCCATCCTTTAAGGGTATGAATAAACCTCAAGATGTGGATGATTGGTTGGAAAATATAGATTAGTTCTTTGACATCCTAGATACACATGAGGTTATTGGGGTAAAGTGCATGAAGTTCAATCTCAAGGCTCCTAGAAAGAGGTGTTGGGATTAGGAAAACTAGTATGTGGGCTTGGATTGGAAGGGTTTCAAGACCCTATTCTTTCATCGGTTCTTCCCAAAGTATCTAATGATAGAAAGGTATTTGGATCTCCTCTATTTGTAGTATGGATATAATTTAGAGTTAGAGTACACCAATTGTTTTGCGAAGCTAGTTCATTTTTTCCTAGAAGTTGCGATGAATGATCAATTGAAAGATAAAAAATAATTGTAGGTTTTGCGACCATACATTCAATTATAGGTATATATGCTAAAAAAAATTACCTATGTAGATGAATTTGATAGATCTATAATGGTAGAGATGGAAATGAATTGTAATATTGGTTAATATGACCCATATTTTCCACCCAGTGACAGCTTTAGTGGCGTGTTGGGAAAGAATAGGAAGTGGCAGGATAATCGTAGTGGTGGTGGAGGTGGTTCCTAGCTGCGGGATTCCTCTACACCATAAGTAGTAATTAAAAGTGTTCCCTTAACTTTATAAAAATGTGGAAAGGTAGGAAACACCCTACATAATTATCCTTCAACCGTGAATATCTGTAATACTTAGGGATGCATAGTCCATTTACATAGGTTCTATTAGACTATGTCAATGCCTCATTATGATCAAAGGTCTTCAGTTCCAAGGGATATTGTGGCATAGTCAGATTCTTCAAAGTCTACAGGGCTCTAGAAAAAGGCCTCGTGAGTGAAGCACCTTCACATAATGGATGAGTTTTTGATGTAGGTTAACATGGTCCCACTGATAGTGAGAGGTACCATTTTTATTACATCTTTTACAGAAACTATTTTATTTGATATTGGTGCCTCACACTCATTTATATTTTCCCTTTTCTGTTGATATTCTAAAACTTGAAACTATGCTCATGTCATTTATTATGGAGTTAGAAATGCCTCTTTGGAAGAGTAAATAGCAGAGGTTTTGTTGTATATCTCGTTCTTTATCGATAGTCGATGCATAGTTAGTATGGGATTTCTTGGTTCTTGATCTAGATCTATTCGACATCATCATCAGGATGGATTGGATTACTGCTTATCATGATGATATTGACTGTTATCATTGGAATTTATCATTATTTATTATCTATGGGAGATCTTGGGTGTTTTAGGGAGAGTGATATCTGAATACTGTTCATGCATGACTTTACCACCCAGAGTTCAAGAGTTCTTTTCTACTATTTTGGTTGTTCCCAATGATGTTTATTTTCTTGGAGATATTCCCTTAATTGTTAGGTATTTACTTAACATTTCCCAAATGATTTCCCCAATATTCCTTAATAGATAGGGGTGGATTTTATGATTGATCTGATGTTAGGTATGCAACTGATCTTGATACCCTCTTATCGGATGGAACCTACTGAGATGAAAGAGATCAAGATCCAGTTGAATTATCTAATGGAAAAAGGTTTTGTTCACCCTGGTGTTTCATCATGGGAAACCCCTATACTCTTTTCCAAGAATTATAATGGGTTAATTTTATTGTGAATGGACTATCAAAAGTTTAAGTGGGTGATGGTTAAGAATAAGTACCCTTTCCCCTATGTGGATGACTTATTTGATCAGTTAAGGGGGGTGAAGTGGTTTTCAAAAATTGATCTTCAGTCGGGTTATCATCAACTCAGGGTTTGGGGGTATGATATTTCAAAGATCACTTTTATGAGAAGGTATGTCATTTATGAATATCTTGTGATGATTTTTGGTCTGAATAATGCTCCTATAGTTTTATATCTTTGATGAACCAGATATTCCATCAGTATCTTGACAATTTCATCATTATGTTTGTAGATGATATCTTGGTTTATTCTAGATCTGAGTGTGATAACTAGAACCATATAAATCAATTTTTGAAATATTTAGGAGTCACCATATATATGGTAAGCTATCAAAATGTAATTTATGGATCCAAGAAGTGAAGTTCTTGGTGCATGTAATTTCTGAATGTGTCATATCAGTCGATCCTGAGAAGGTGAAGGTTGTCTCTTCATGTGAGGAGCCACAAAGTGTCTTAGAGATTCAAATATTTTTAAGACTTGTTGGATACTATTGGTGATTTTTCAAGGATTTATTAAATTTAGAATCACATTTGACTACTCTTACCAAGAAAGGGGTGGAATTCACATTGGATGCTGAGTTTCATATTTCTTTTGATGAGTTGAAATAAATTCTGACATTGACACCTATTTTGATATTACCTGAGCTTGATAAGGGGTATATGGTATACTATGATGCTTTTAGTGTTGGTCTGGGTTGCATGATTATAATTCATGGTCATTTAGTGTACTTTTTCCTCATTAGATTCAGCCTCATGAAAAGAATTACCTTGATCATGATTTATAGATTGTTGCAGTTATGCATGTGATTAAGTGTTGGTGACGCTATATTTTTAGAGATAGGTTAAAGGTGTTTTTTGACCATAAGAATCTGATCTATATCTTTTATCAAAAGGACTTTAATATCATATAGATAAAGTGAATGTAATATCATAAATTTTTTTATTTAAACAGTGCCTACTCCCTAGTAAAGGGGAATCTCATCACAGACACTCTTAATAGGAAGTTATGGAATCAAAGGAAGAGTGGAACCATATGGGAATCTTTGATCAGCTGTATTTGGATGCTTATGAGGATGATTCTTGTTTCATTTCGACTAGTGTTCAATTATCATCATCTCTCCTTGAGTCTATTCTATAGGGTCAGCAGTAGGATGATGAGTTTATAGGAATCAGAGAAACCCTTTATAGAAGGGCTACCATTCTTGTTTGGTCTATCTCTTTTAATGGTATTCCTTGCTTTAGGGGTTAGTTTTTCATCCCACCATCTCTGAGGAATTTAGTATTTTATTACTATCATAGTTCTTTATGGGATTTTCATCTAATCACTATGAATATGTTTTGTGAAATGTGACAATGATGTTTTGTAAAATGCGATAATTATTTTGGAAGTCAAGTGTGAAGCATGACATTGCAGATTTTATTTCTTACTGTTAAAATTGCTAACAGATAAAGGTAGAGAATCTGAATCCTTCTAATTTTCTCCAACATCTTTTAGTTATAGTTTGGAAATGGGAAAATGTTTCTATGGACTTTTTTTTAGATTACCATGGATTCCTTAAGTAAATAATTCTATCTGGGTGGTGGTCGATCGATTTATGAAATCAATCCATTTTATTCTAATCAAGGACACCTCTAAAGTTGAAGATCTAGGTAAGTTGTTTGCAAAAAATATTATGGGGTTTAATGGGGTTTCCTATGAAATTGTTTTGTATAGGGTTACCACCTTTACTTCTAGATTCTATAAGAGTCTCTAGTAGGCAATGAGGACTCAGGTCAGGTTGAGTATAACTTACCATCCACAGATGGATGACCAGAAAGAGTGTTCTATTCATATCTTGGAGGATATGATCCATGATTATGTCTTATATTTCATTGGATTATGGTATATCCATCTGGGACTATTTGATTTCACTTATAAAAATAGTTATGTGGAATTAATCATAATGGGTCCCTTTGAGGCTTTGAATGGTAACCCATACAAGTCACCTATTTTTTGGGAAGAAGTGGGAAAGGCTTCTCTTGTGGGACCGATTCTCATTCAAGAGATGTCATTGAGGATTTAGGACATACATCAATTCTTAGTTATATATCACAGTCAACATAAATCATATGTGGATCATCAAAATCATCCTTTGGATTTTCCATTGGTGGCCTAGTTTTCTTGAAAGTATGTCCTTGGTTGGGCCACCGTTGGATTGGGAAATTGGGAAATATGGTTCTGAGATATGTTGAACCATTTGAGGCCACTGATCAGCTCAGGTAGGTTGATTATATATTGGAATTTATAGTTTAGTTTACATATATCCATGATATTTTCCATATATCTCAGCTCATGAAGTACCACCTTAATCCTTCCCATGTTCTAAGTTGGGAAGAGATTGAGTTGGACTCAAATGTTTCTGTTATGGAGAAACCGGTGGATATCATTGATTCTCAGGTGGGATTATTGTGTGGGAATCCTATTCCATTGGTTAGAGTGTTATGGCGACACAGATCATATTCTAACAAGACTTAGGAGTATTAATTGTTGGTGAGGGTGTGGTGGCCTCACCTCTTTCTGAATCACCCTTTTTTCACATGACTTCCCAGGGATATAAAGTCCTATTGTGGAGATATTGTAACATATAGATAAAAAGGTCTTCTATTTTTCATTTTTAAGAGATTTTTTCAGGTTTTAAGGGAATGTGAATTGTTAAGGTTTTTCTATAGGGGTTTATACTAGTGCTGGTTGTAGACGGAATTTATGCCATAAATTCCTAAATTGAAATGTAAATTCAATGCCTGGAATAAGCCATAAAATAGGTTCAAGGTGTATAACATTTTTATTCCATAAACCCATTTTAACATTGTAAATATATCACTCTATATTTTTAACCCAAGGAAACATGTTTTTATTTGTACATAAATTATGGGGATTTTATTCCATAAATATCCAATTTAAGATGTAAACCCATCGTGCCTAGTAGGTTTTATACACCACAAATCCTGAATCCCTCTTTATTAATGGTGTTTCTATATATATTGAACCATACCTTCTCTTCCAGGTGATTTTGGGTGGATCCACTCCTTCAATATCATTTTGTTCAGTGCTTGATCCCTATCTTGGTTGCGTTTCTGCTCTCTCAGTGAGAATTCTTTCTACTTATTCATTAATCTTGGTTATAGTAGTGGCATTGGGTTGTGTTATGGATATATGATGATATGATGATAATTTTGGTTTAATACTCTATAGATTTTTTGTGCGATCATCTTCTAGGGTCCATCCCTTGTATTAGTTGTGGTTCATCATGTGAGTTCTTTGTGGTATGATTTGATCTATCCTCTTTATTGACTTTTTTGCTTTTGTAATTTGATTCTAAGATGTGGGAATCAATTCTATGTCATATTTTTATTTTTCTAAGTTCCTCTTAGTGTATGTGGGTCCCATTTTAAGTGTGACTCAAGTTTGAGTCAGGTGGTTCCATCTCTAGACTGTTTTATGTGATCCACTTATTGATCTTAATTTATTGAATTATTTTCTAAAGAATTGTCATGATATTGGATTTTTGATTTTTGTGTGTAAATAAGTTTTTGAGAAAATATGGGTTTCCCCTCATTTTGGTAAAAGAAGGATAATGTTCAAATCTTTGTGAAATGGATTTTGAAATTGGTTTTAAAATAAGTATTTTATCTAAAGAAAAGGGTGTTTTAAATTATATTGTGAAATGTGTAATACCTTTGAAATTATTTTAAATGAAACACATGGTAAACTTGGTTACTTATGTGGATGGTGTAGTCAGAGGACTAGTATTTTAGTATTATAAGGCAGTTCAATTTATGGTTTGTCTAACCGTTGCTAGATAAATATGCATTTGGCTATAGGACTCGACTTGAAATTATAGGAGGGTTCACTTTCCGGGGTGTTCCTCTATTCCCTATACATTGATGCATGGGTTCTAGGGACTTGTAGTGTGCACAAGTCATGATTGATGTATGAGTGACCAAGATAACTTGATTATGAGTTATCCTTGATGTTTTTTACCATTGGGAATTGTATTTATACTATTCTGGAGTTGATATACCTTCTTGATAAATGTTATGAAAAATGTTATTTAAAACTATTTTACCTGGATTTTTTTAGAATTTTGGAAAAGGGGAAATGTTTTTCCATGATTTTAATATAAACTTTCTTACTTCTTATTATGACATGTTTTGTTAAAATTTAGAATATTAGGAATATTTTATAAAGACTTGATATGGAATACCTAGGTGGGATCCTATTGAGCATGTTTAGCTCATACCTTGTATACCCCTTTGGTGGTGTATAGACTTGGTATTGTCTTTTGATGCAGGAAAAGGCAAGGTGTTGTAGTGAGGTGGTGAGGTTTATATCAGCTGAGCATGGGTAGATAGTGGTGAGATGGTGGTACATTTATGACATTATCACATAGAGTAGTTGGACCTTATTTTTAGTTTTACTTTACAGTTGGAATTTTACTTTGAGTTTGATCTAGATTTTGAGTTTTATCACTACCATTGTTTCTCTTGGTTATGACATATATTTCTTATACTTTTCTTCCACTGTTTCTTTTCTATGTGTATATGTTCCATGAATATTATTTGAGGTTGGGTGAAATCATTCCCTATGGTTTTTGTTTGATGTCTGGGTGCTAGTCGCCAGCCCGTGGGGATCAGGAACACCCTTTGGGTGTGTGGTAGATTGGTTCCAGTACTAGTTTTTTAGGGTAACCCAGGTCGGTTCATTATTGTCCCACTAACCAAATAGTTATCTATATAAAAAAACCATGGCCTAGATTAAAAATCTATATGGAATAATGTCTCACCTAGGAATTCATCTAGAATATACAACTCATATTCTTCCTCAACATGTGGCAGCTAAAGCATTAAAAATTGGTCAGCTATAATATTCCCTAAACCTTTCTTATCTTTAATGATGATATCAAACTCTTGCATGTGTAAATTTGAAATATTTTTCACAATTTAGAGTTATAATGACCAGGGATACCCCAATTTTCCTTTCAAAACAGAAAGGGATTCTCAAACTATATCATCAAAATTGAATGTTATCTCCTTTACCAAAAGATGTGTAATTGGTCGAGAAATATTTGAAAAAACTTTAAAAAAACAGTGGTAGAATCCTATATGACAAAGAAATATTCTTATCCCCTTTAGTTTTTTAGGTTTATGTAGCTACTTTATGAATTTTAACTTTTTGAGACCGACCTATATACCTTATTTTGAAACTTGGTTCCTGAGAATAATTCCTCCTTGTTTTATGAAACAACACTTTTCCCAATTCAACACTAGGCACTTTAATTCAATTATTTTTATAACTAGATCCAAATTATTCAGTCACAAGTAAAAAATCCCCCCTGTACGCTGAAAAATCAGCCATTGAGATTTCCCAAAACCCCTATTCCATATCATGAAAAATATCTATCACGCACTATTGGAATATGGATGATGTATTACATATTCCAAAAGAAATATGATTATTGGTGAAGGTTCCATATGGGAATGTAAATATGGGTTTTTATTGGTTAGTTAAATCCACTGGTATTTGATTATATCCTGAGTATCCATAAAGAAAACAATAAAACTCATGTATGGATAACATTTCTAACATTTGATCCATGAACAATAATGGGAAGTGATATTTCTGAGTGATTGTGCTTATTTTTATATAATAAACGCATATTCCCAGGCCTGAAATAGTTCTTGTAGGGTTCATCACATTCTTTTTATTATTTTCAACTATTATTCCTCTCTTCTTTTTCACCACTTAAATGAAGGCACTGAGGCACATAGCAGAAGCATATGGACCCTAGATTTTAAAATTTTAATCAGTGATCAATGTAACTACATCATTGATGATGAATCACAGCCCATTAAAACTACCAAGGATCTCACATGAATAAATTTAATCACAAAAATTAATTCAAATAACACCTCATTGGATTTGAAGCTACGTTCATCAATAATTCATCATCGGTGACCATTGCTCAAAGTAACTAAAAAAAGAACCCTTTAGATCATCCATACACGCTCCAAAAGCCTTCTCAAACATTAATCTTCGATCATCAGGTACTATCATGGAGATTCTAAGCATTATTTGATGTCGACACCATTGAAAAATCACTATTTTTTTATCCAAGCGGGAATTATTGGATCAGGATGCTCAAATCTCTCTCTTATCTTTCCAGAACTTGAGAGTGGGGAGAGAGAAGCTCTCCAATTTTGATCTATGAATAATAACTCAAAATTGAGCCTCTCATGGATTATATATATAGGTTTAAGCTTAAGGAAATACCACTTTGTTTCCTGAATAAACTTAACCTTTTAATTAAGTCCTTAATGAAAATTAAGACTTAATATGAATGTCATAAATTTCATAAGTATTTTATCACATACTTATAACATCTAAACTACGTTATTTGATAAAATACGAGCCATTAAAATGACTCTTTTCTCCCATAAATATATTAATGAACATTGAATAAAATATTATTCATTTGTAAAATATATTTTCCTTGTATTCACTTAACACTTATGAATAATTTTAATAAATAAATTCAATACCAATTATTATAAACTCAAATAATATGAATTTATTTATTTCATGAATATTGTATATTCTTGGACATCACTCAGTCCCCATGGTGGGTCCCACCATGGCCTATACTCCTATTCATCATAATATCCCATAATTTTGAATATGTTTAGTGTGTGACCCTTTAGTCCCTTATCTCGATAGCAATGAATACTATTAATATATCAAGATAGGAGTATATAAACCCATCAATTCCCCTAAGTAGATAATGTTTGGTTATAAAAATGATAACCTTTCCTATGAACACATGTTTTGTAATACTATCTATTTGTCTTATGATATCTCATAAACCAAGATGCACACTTTGTGTCATCATCCTTTCTTGCTTTATTGTCTGTTGACCCAACTAGATGAAGTCACCTACTTCTACCAAATACATGGATTTAGTCAAGGAACTAACATCCTAATCAATTAGTCCTGAGACATCACTCCCTTATAGAAGTGATAAATTCTATCTTGATTATTCAATAAAATCCATACCACCAATGACACACCCAAAAAAAGCTACCTTGCTATGAATTCAATGTCATAGATTTTTCCTTTCATAAATGTACGTGATCAAATGGAATAAACTGATAATAATCTCAATTCAGGAGACCATTACACATGTTCACAGATAGGAACTTCCAATGATACCTGAAACATGTGGTGTTCTCATTGGCAGGTTAGTACTCATGATCTCATCTACTCAATACCACCAAGTACAAACTTCATGAGAAAATTTCTCAATGCTTATGATTCTCTAGTACCTAATAGTTAGACATCAACTTTTTCCAGTTAGTATGATCTATCAAGACAATAGGAATTATGTTTAAGATTAATTTCATAGTATCTTGAGGTTGTTATTATATCTTGGGAACTGCTATAAACTGTTGATGTGACAAGTAATCTAAGGAAATAACCATGTAAATAGTGGATGCAGAAATATCAACACTATTATAGTAAGTAAGCATCATGAATAACTCATTGTATGCATGATATGGTAATCAAAAATTATTGTTCAAGTTGGGTCTAGGGAACCCACTTTTACAACACTTCCACTTTCATGAAAGATGACTTTCTAACTAACCTTGTTAGCCCTCAAATCATAAGATCATGATTCTATTAATTTATGGATTTAGTCGTTGGGCCTATCAAGTCTCCGCTACATAGATATTCTATTATTTTTTACCTCACCTCCTTGAGTAATACTCCTCAAGATATGATATCACAAAGTATATTATTTTCATCCACTATAAAAAAATTGAAATCTTGGCTAGTACTAGTAGGTGAAATTCTAAGAACTGAAACAAATCATTATATATTTTTCACTACTTCTTTATCCACATCAGATGCCACAATGCACTCAATATTTGTAGATATGGATACTACTAGATTGAATGAGCTTATCTTACCCATTTCCTTAGACTAACTACAATATTAGATCATATTGATCCAAAGGAATACCGGTTCCCCCCTTTAAACTAGCGTCCCTTCCTCTCCAAATACCATGAACATATCTTTTGTTCTCTCTTGAGTACAATTGGATGGTTCTAACTACTTCCATACAGTTATTCTAGATATAACTGATATTATTCTACCATAAAGTATATTTTGGAAATATCACATCTAGTACATATCATATCATATGTGATTGATCCATTGAAAAAGAATATAGAATACTACTCACTACATTAATCTCCTCCTATGTCCCACACATGTCTTCTTGGGGAGATTTATTCCATTTGAAATTAGTAACAATTCTCTCTCAAATTGTTCCAACTTGTATTTTTAAATACTTTATTAGTATATGTACTTTTTGAATTGGTCTAAGTAATTTTTAGAACTACCTCAGTAGATATCATTCCCTGGAACATAGGTTGCTACTTTATGTCAATCCTTGGAGAGTTACTTTCATTCTGGTCTTAACTAATTGTGAAATCAATAGTTGTTTTCATATGTTATCAAAAATATTTTACTTGAAAACAGTGGTTCTCCCACTAACCTCTTATAGACATGTGATGAAAATTTCATTCTATATTAATATTCTATGATATTTTCACTTACTACAATACAAAATTGGATTTTAGTAACTTGCAACTCTTATTGGCATTCTATGGTGTCACTAACCCTTTATGGTTGTGTCATATAAAAACCTTTCGAGATTGGTGTTCTTTCTATCCAATGCCCAATTTAATGATCATTTAAAGTGGATATGATAAGTAAAATTTGAATGGATTTAGGCATAACAACTTGGTATTACCAATCGATACTTATTATTACCATGCTTGTACCACCCATGTATAGTGTCACTTGAATACCCACCATAGTATTCAAAATAATAAGCCCCTATATTTTGGTACGTGGAATCCATTATTTAATTTTAATTGATCTTGTCAATCTTATATTTTGTCCATTTACTTCTTACTTGTAGGATTCATTACTCTAAGTGAATAAAGTATCACCAGCCATGGTGAATGTAAAACCATTACCATGGTTTTATCCTTCCTATATAGTATGTGTCTTTGGAACATTTCTTTTTCACAAGGTCTTGTGGAACTTGTTATTATGATAACTAGTTGTGCATCTATGGCATTTACCAAACCTAAGTCAATCTTTCTCCCACTATCTCAAATAGATATGTGAACCCTTTTATAGAAATATAGTCTATCACTTGACTATAAATTTTCTATCATAGGGATTTATATAATATCCTATATGAACTTTAGGATGATTACTTTAGATGTACAATATATTTTTTCTTGATGAAAGTTTGATTATATTTATAAAAAAAACTTTGCATCTAAACACATGTTATTACAACATGATGGATTTATATAAAACTATTACTCACATGATATCCATTTTTCATTACAGTTGGCATATGGTTATGGGATAACACAACTATATATGAAGCATTTATTGAAAATAATGGAATTTACTACAATGAATATGAATATTAACATTTATTCTCCTTTTATTTATATAATTTCTATGATGTGTATAAGGAAATGTGCATTTATAAATTACTCCAAACTAAATTTCATAATCGATGAATACTTGGTCAAGATATTCTTTAGCACATGGGCCTGAAGTAATTCATATCTTATAACTGTCAATATTATGTACTTCACTTTTATATTCCTCAAAAATACTTAAAGGAATATTTATGAAGTATATTTACCACTAGCTTTACCTTGGAATAGTTCATGCTCTCTAGATGAACTAATTCCCAAAGCATTGTGACTTACCTTTATTTCTAAAGGTTTCTTTGTCCCAAACTAAGTAAATGTGTTGATTATACCTAAGGTCTTTAAAATCAAATATTCTAAAACCATACTGGGTACATACTTGATAGCTACTTAGTTTTACCAAACAAATAATTATCTTTCCAAAACTGGGTACAATAGATTCTTACATTTTTATACTCATCAGGTATTACCAATTATTCAAGCATTATTGAACCATTAGTTCAGTGTAAGACACCAAAAACAACATTCATTAAAAAATTGGAATAATTTATCCTTGTGTCCAAAGGACACATGAGATAAATTTTTTTTTGATACTAAATAAAAGTTCAATTAGAATCATTAAACTTGGAAATTAAAAGTTATGTACTTCTCACCAATGACTTAGTAATCACCCTTTTTCAACCACTTTGATAATTTACCTTACGTTTTGTAATGTTTGTTGTCTTACTTGGTTACTGTATTTCAATACACATATGTGACGGGAATATTGTATTTAATACCCAATAAATGTGAAAGAAACATCATATAAAAGATTAATATACATTAAGTGGAAGCCTCTACTTTCTTAAACTTAAATTCATTGTATTTATTCTTCCATGGAATTTTATTAAGACATTATAATAAAATAAACTATTTTATAAGGATAAACCTATTTTATTTTAAGTATGTTGTGAAGGTGACTTTGGTGTCACACTTTTCATTGTCCTTTTTTCCTTGTCTATTAACTTTATCACCATAATAACTAAAGATTAAACTTTCTTTAAGTTCTTATTTACTTGGACAACCCTTCCCAAAAGTTAATGAATCATTTTAACCATACTATTTATTTTGTAATCTTAAAAAAATTGAATTAATTGGGTGAAAATATATAATAAAGAGATCCATTGAAAGATTATAATCCATATTTTAATTTACACATTTAGTGTAATCATCACCCATTCACATCAGCCTTTTCTTTCTCCTTGCAAGCTTCTCGGAGATGAGACAACATGTGAAATCATCCATGTCCCGATATTGTATCAATAAATCACATCATATGTTGATGATAAAATTATTATGAAAACATAAAATTCATTATACATGAGTCTCTTGTAAGTATTTTTCACACCCTTACTTCATGAGGTATCACAATAGGTATTCAAGACTCTAGCACCTTGAATTTCCTATATCATAGTACTATGTACAAGCACCTGTACTACTCTTGGAAACTCATGCTGGTAAGGACATGTTATTTTTACAATAGTAAGCTTAATATATATGTGTTATTACTTTCCATTTTCTAAAAAATAATTTTTATCATATTATTACTTTCATCTTGATTAATAATTAAACATTATTGATTAATTTGATCATTATATGTCTCCCAATATTTTATCAAACCTTAGTATCCCTCAATAATAGATTTGGAATACTCAGTCTCTTGAGTATTATAGTTGAAAGGATCCCTAAAACCTCTCCTCATAGTCCAAGATATGGATATAATACTACTCGAAGAGTTGGTAGGTGTTTGACTGACCAACCACATTAACTCATGGATGTTTGAACTTTTGAGTGAAGTCTCAGCTTCTAAAAATCATAAACTTGATTTACCCAACACTTTTCCTTTAAAGATGCAATAATCTAGATATGACTACTTTTTTTGCTATATTTAGTTAAGTAAAATCATCGCTCTCATAAGAACTCCACAGTAGTAAGTTTCACCCTCAACTAGGGTTGAGGATCATCCCATACACCCGGTTTTGTTCAAATTCAAACAATGAAAGACATTTACGACTTAATATTTATGTGAGGGTTTTTATTATTTCTCAATTAATGAATTCATTTTCTATCTAATATGAACGTACTATGTGATCCCACTTACAACTAACTATGCAGTAAATATAAAAACATTCATCTTGTATTAAATTGATTTAATCTATGCATTTTGTATATTATCTTATGTGATTGCGTAAACTTGAAAACTCTCTAAATAATAATAATAAATGCATAAATCAAATAAACATTGTGACTAATCTTCATAATTTGATATTGGTTGATCCATTTATTCTCAATGGATCAACCATGACCCTAGGGGTAAAATATCTGAGTCATCTCTGACTTGTATTGCAGCTCACACCCCTATCCAATGCATCACCATATTGTCTGGAATACCACCTCATTTCAGTGTGGTACACATCTTACTTACTCTTTGTCATAATACATAAATACTCACATGAATCTGAGGTGGTCTTGGGAATGCGTAATATAGATAAATAACTTTTACCCGGGAATGCAACCCCTTATACATATAATGATGAAGATAGATGATGTGAAGAACATCTAAAATAAATTAATTATTACACAACGCTTTCAATTGAAATAACTAATTAAATAAATTAACTTCCAAACATACATTGGTTGGTATTTTCTCAATATCATATAGTGAAACAATTAATTACATAATAACAGTTAAATTGCGATAAATTTATACTGAGCTCATTATTTAATTAAAATAATTCTTTTAAATTTTAATGCAAACAAAATACCAATCAGTCCCAAAATGTTATTATTATTTTTATCGATGCGTGGTGAGTAGCAGGAATGGCCCAGAAAATGTAGTTTCCCCAAACCAATATCAGAAAATTTTCCATAAATACATTGAGATATACAGTAAAAAAGTTCAAATTGATGCCCTTTCTTTGTAAATTTTTTCCTTACTTGAGCATTTCCCTAGCCTAGGGGCTCTTGGGGCTTGCCCTGGGTCTGGATCCGGTGAGTAGTGAACAACAGGAATGGAGACCAACAACGCTCAGGTGTCGAAAGAGAGGGTGGTCAGTAGGTCGTTCGAGCGGTGAAGGGCTCAGCTAAGGGAAATCTAAATAATGCATAGGGGGAGACTAGATGGAGAGGGGCGACTGTGTGGCTGGACGATCCCAGCAGTAGTGTGCAAAAATAGAGACAAACCCACGGTGGGAGGCTGGCTTAGTGGGAGGCGGCATGGATGGATGGGAGTCAATGCAGATTTTGGGTGATCTAGCAGTGGGATAATTGGCTGGGATGGTGGATCAGAGCCATGATGCAGAGAAAAAGCTTCCTAAAAAACTATTTTTTAATTTTTTTTGTCTTGCTTATCAACAGCCGATTTCTCCTTTTAGACTTTATAGTTTTTTTATTGTTTTATACTACCTGAAATAGTAGACTCCGCCACTTTTTTTATTCATTTTTTCAAATCCTAATGGTTTTATGCTATTATATGTGTGTGTGTGTGTGTGTGTTATTTAATTTTTAAACCCTAAAACTGTGATTTCAATCCAATTCAAAACTTTGGATGATTGAAACTTCACCGTTCGATGTCATATTGAATCTTCGTCTAAGTATATGGGACCATAATGATGTCCTCTTCATAAATTTAATGTAAATTTAATTTTTCTTGGCTTAAAATTTCATGCCATAGCTCTGATACCGATTAAAGATATTAGGGTGCACAATAAAAGAAGATGGGTCGGGGATTTAAATTTTTTCACTGGTGATCAACATAACTACATCATCCTCGGTGAAATAGAGCCCAGTAAAACCACTAAGTATCTCATGTGAATAAATTTAAGCACAAAAAATAAATCAAAGAATACCTTGTTTTATTTGAATATGTGTTCATCGATCGTCCTTCAGCAGTGACCATTACTCAAAGGAACCAAATCTGGAACCCTCTAGATCATCTAAACACACTCCAAAAGCCTACTCAAACATCGATATTTGATCACTGAGTTCTATTGTGGAAAATAGAATCATACTTAGATGTAGAAACAATCATAGAATCATTTTTCCTTCAATCTGGGATGAAGTTCTCAGATCAGGGTGCTCAAATCACTATGTTCTCTCTCTTAAACTTGAGAGCGGTGATAGTGAATCTCTCAAATTTCTATTTGTGAATATTTTCTCTAATTTGAGCCTCTAATGGACCATATAGATAGGTTTAATCTTATGGAAATACCACTTTGGACTCTGAATAAACCTTACCTTATAATTAATTCCTTAATGAAAATTAAGACTTAGTATGCATGTCATAAATTTCATAATTATTTTATAACATACTTGTAACATATAAACTATGTTGCATGATAAAATATGATCCATTAAAACTACTCAATTCTCACATAAATATATTAAGAAACCTTGAATAAAATATTATTCATTCGTAAAATATATTTTCCTTGTATTCACTTAACACTTGTGAATAATTTTAGTAAATAAATTCAATACCAACTATTCTAAACTTGAATGATATAAATTTATTTATTTCATTGTGATCATATATTCTCAAAAATTACTCAGTCCCCATGATGGGGACGACGATGTACTATACTTCTATTCATCAGAATAGGCTATACTTTTGAATACGTTTAGTGTGTGACCCTCTAGGCCCTTATCTCGATAGTAGTGAATATTATTCACATACCAAGAGTGTAGTTTTGAAACCCATCAAGGCCCCTAAGGAGACATGGTTTAGTCATATCAATGATAACATTTCCTATAAACATAGTCTATGTGATATAATCTATTTGTCTCATGATATCACATAAATCAAGACGCACACTTTGTGTAATCATCCTTTCTTACTTTATTGTTCATTGACTTAACTGGATGGACATACCTTTTTTACCATGGACATGGATTTAGTGAAGGTACTACCATCCTGATCAATTAGGCTCGAGACATCACTTCCTTTCAGAAGCAACAAATTTTATCTTGATTATTAAATCATTTCAATACCATCGACGATGCACCCAACACAAACTACCTCGCTATGACTTTAATGCCATAGTTTTTTCTTTGAATCAAAGTACATGATCAAATGGTATACCTGATAATAATCTCAATTCATGGACTATTACACGTGTTTGTAGATAGAAACTACTAATGACACCTAACACATGTGGTGTTCCTATTGGCGGGCAGTCCTCATGATCTCATCTACTCGATATCGTCAAGTGAAAACTTAATTAGAAGAAGTATCAATGATTATGATCCCCAACACCCAATAGTTAGACATCATATGTGTCCATTCATTATGATGTATCTAGAAAATAGGACATATTTTTAAGATTAATGTCATAATATCTTAAGGTTCTCGTTATATCCTAGGAATTTCTATAACCTTTTGATACAACAAGTAATCTAAGGACATAACCATATAAATGGTGTAAGAAAAAATATCAACACTATTATGGTAAGTAAGAATCATGCATAACTCACTATATACATGATATGATAATCAAAAAGTATTGTTTAAGTTGGGTCTAGGGAACCCACTTTTACAACATTAAAGAGGACCCACTCACTATCTGAAATAGAGAAAATGATTCCAACATCATTTAATTTCAACACCTCTTTTTGATGACTTCCTTTATTTATGGGGTAAGTCTTATCTAAGTTTAGAGGCTTGGATTTTTTCCTTATTCAAGTAAAAACATATGGGTGCACATTGTGGGACTAATTCCATTGATTTCAGTAATGTTCCATACAATAGAGGGATTTCATCTTCTCAAAACTGGAAGTATTTTTTCCACTTGCTCCTCCATCAAAATTAAGTTGATAATTACTGGTAATGTTTATTTATCTCCCCAAAACAAGTACCTAAATTTAATCAATATAGGCTTCATCTACAACATTGATTTATTTAAAATTGAGGTAATAGACTCTAGGAATAAGTCCATCATCGGTGGTTCTTCCCACTGCACCTCTTCAAAACAAATTTTGTACTCTTTTTATTTAAACTGTTATTCCTTTTCAATAACCATGTCATTAAAAAGAGACATAATTTTCTCCTCTTATTTTTTGTAGATTTTACAGTGTTATTTTTTCTGGTAATTCTTCTTCTTTAGTATCAAAGATAATTTTATATCCCACTGAATCCCTTCTTTACTTTGTTGCCTTCACTAAATCAAACACTACTTTCTATTTGATGAATCTAAAGATGATTCATCCTTGATCTACATCAATGATTTCCTTTTCAATTGTGATTAAGGGTCTTCCTACAATGACATGGATGTCTCCTTCCTCTATTTCAATAATCAAGAGATGTGATGGAAAAATAAATTCCCCAACCTTTACGAGAACATATTCTAAGATATTACATAGTTAATTTCTTGATACATTATATAGTTTCAATGATACCATTATTGGATTCAGATCATCTAATACAAACCTCTAAAAGACACCCAATGATACTAGGTTTATGCTTATGCCCAAATCACAACATGAATTCCCAAAATTGAATGATCCTATAGTGTATAGAATGGAAAAACTATAAGTATCAATCATCTTCAATGATATTTTTATTTGGAAAACCATATAGAATTCTTCACTAAGTGAGATAACCCCTAAATAATCTATTAATTTTATTTAAAAAAACTACTTCAAAAATTTCACATAGGCTAAAAATTGTGAGATATCATTTATGAATGAGATATTGATGTGGAGATGTTTGAACATGTCCAAGAATTTTTTATATTTTGCCTCCACTTTCCCTTTCCTAATCCTCTTCAAGAATGGGAGTGGGGTTTTGTATAGAGATGGTTCACAGTATTCTTCCTCCTTTTGTATTTCTTTAACTTAAATGGATAAATCCTCCTTTTTTACTTTCTTACTTCTTTCTCTTGAATATGTCCTTCTTCAATTTCATATTTGATTCTATCTATACTTTATCCTATTTATGCTTTGTTTCCCCAACATTTTCCTCTTATTGTGTATTTTTTTACCTTATTCTTTACATCACAATGATATATTTATTTTTTCTCTTGTACACTTCTCAGGATTACAACTTTAGCCTCATCTTATGGGTGAGTCTCTGGGTTATTGGGCAATGTACCTAGTAGTCAATTCGAAGGTGTTTGGGAAATCTTCCACACTTGACGATTGATCTTCTAGAGAGACACTATATGGGTTTTCAATTTAATTTCTTATGTATTAATGTGTGGGCCCACCTTGTGAATGAATTTTGATAAAAAATTCTCAAGATTAAATTGTTGGGGTTGGGCTGGGGGTTGTTGTCGTGGTTGAAATTTCTATTGGTACTCCTATTGAGGTAGATATTACTGAGCTCTTAGGGGATGGATAGGTTTGGGTTGGTTATAACTTGTCTATAACTTCTTCTAGAATCAATTGTAACTAACATAATTGCAATAAAGGTTATTATTATATTATGATTCTACTCTAAACTCTTTATATGTGTTTTTACCACCACACATATCATAAGACTAGACTTCCACTATTGGTGCCAGTGGTGGTTTTTACTATGATGGAAACTAAAAAGTCTCAAGTTTTTTTAGGGATTCCACTTGGGTATCAAAACATTTTATCTCTTCCAATTAGTACATTGATATATATATATGGAGGACCTCTATATCTCTACCATAGGCTTTCATTGGGGATGATATTATTGATAAAAATCCATCCAACTTCAAATGTATTTATTATAAGGTCTCCATATGCTAAGGCATCAGCCATTTATTGTGTTGTGGGAAGAACCTGATAATAGAATGTTTTCATCTAAAGATACAAGTTTATTTCATGGTGTGGTAAATACCTAAAAAGTTCCTTAGATCTATCTCATGCCTCCTATCGATTTGGGTGAAATTTTGAATGTCACTATGAAGTTTTCATGTTTGTGTGGGTGGAAAATATTTATCCAGGAACTTATTAGCCAACTCTTACTATATTGTGATTGATCTAGGGGGATAACTATTCAACCAATATTTATCTTGACCCCATAGAGAAAATAAAAACACCCTCAGTTTGATTGCATTCATCAACACCCTTCTTTGCTAAAAGGTGAAACAAATCTCTATGAAATTAAAAATATGACTATGTGGATCCTCACTCTATACACCACTGAATTTCCCCATATTTTGGATCATATGAATGAGGTTATTATTGATCTCAAATGTGTTCAACCAGATCATAGTAATAATGATGCTTGGAGAAACAACATCGATGGAGGGTTGATCATAGTATAAGATGATATGATCTCAAGGAATTAGACAACCTCCATTCTTCTGCTTAAGATATTAGAACTAAGCATTGAAATATTTGGGAGTAGTAGGGTTTTTTCACTCCACCATGGATAATAAGTGGTGTGTGAATAATTATCTCTCAATATCATAGTCATACCTGAGTGTCTCCTAAGTGTCTAAGATCCTTAATTGAGTGGTGGGAGTCTTTAACTTTTCCTAGTTTTACCATTCACCCATAACAACACACCCATGAATGTAAAAAGAATAGAAAGTAAAAAATAGAAATGAGAATAGGGAATAATGAGTCAATCAACCATATTTATGTACTATAGAGGCCACTATGCCTCCCTAACAATGGTGCCAAAAACTTGACCGATCATTATGCATTGTTAATTCCTACTACCTCAAACTATTTTATAAATTTAAAATAATGCTTGATCTACTAATAAATATAAGAATTTTGATAATGGAAGTCCAAGATCATCCCATGAAGATGATGGATCATGAGTCTTTAGAGTTTTTTAGTTCAGATGTTGACCCAATATCTATTTTTTTGGATCAAGATTTTATAAAAACAAACTAAATTCTGTTGACAAAAAATAATTTATGGAAACATGGGCTTGATGTCAATTTTAAAGGATTGTCATAAAAAAGGTATCAATTCTCTTAGTTACGGACCATATAAGTGATTTGAACACAAAGTCATTCAAATATCATTAAATGGTTATTTTCAAATTAGTTAATTCTGCCAATATTGATGATAGTATGTTGATCTTGGGAAATTTACCAACTTATATGCATTTTTCTCAACACTTAAAGTGAAAGAAAAATACGAGCTATTATTCATATCTTGATTCTCTCAATTGGTTTAGATTTCCTCCCATTACACTTCTCTTAGAAATATTCATGCATGGGTTGTGGTTTATAATAATCACCATAACTAATTATTAACCAAATGAATTACCATGATTAAGATTAATGATTAATTAACACACTTATCCTCTTACTCTTGATCTCTCACCCCTTAAACGATTACCCACACATGAAATTGTAAAGCACCATCATACATAGATAATATGTATCATGGAATGAACACATAAAAGAATAATTGAAATCTAGTATAAGAAAAAATGAAAATGAAATAAAATTACTAAAAATATTAAAAATATTTAAACAAAACACTATAGTCAAATGGAATTAACAACAAAAATGAAAATAGGGAAAAATGAGTACAAAATGTCTAATGAAAAGTTGACCCTTAAACCCTAGACAAATTTTTCTATAAACACTAAATCTCTGGTCATGGCATGAATAGAGGTGTTGTGGTAAAAAGAATCAGGACCCATATTATTTAATTATACCCTTAAAGTACTTATTCCTTGAACATATGCTTCATGGCATGAAAAAATATTTCCTATATTCAAGCTTAAATCTCCCCCACAAATCACACCATGAGATATTCAAGGGATAAGTTGAGATATTATCTTATTTGACTGTTGAAAAAAACACATAACGGTGTTAGGGAATCAACTACGATGTGATTCCAACTTTATGATCTCTTAAAAAGAAACCTTATAAAGAATTTGAAAACCAACCTCAAAAATCTGACTTCACATAATGATCTACTATATCTAGGGGTAAAGCATTAAAATTGAGAAGTGCCTATATCTCATGCATCCCACATCAAACTTCATGCTGGGAAGTTGCTTCCTTAAATATCAGGACATGACAACCATCATTTTATATCTCATGTGTATGGATGATTTTGAATTTCAAGGTAGAAATTTGAACTTTCATTTAATGGATAAAACATTTTTAAAACCAAGTTTTGGATCAAGAATTAGAGGGTTGTAATGTCATAAATGGATGTTTTTGGATGTGGTTTGAGGCCTGAGAGGTGCATCAGGCACTCTGATAAGTCTCATAGGATTCGGGTTGAGTTTTGGAAGTTTTGGATATCTCTTCCCAGGGTGCATGATTTAGGTTGAACAATTTAGAGAAAACTGTGTAGTTACCTTTACACAGATAGGTTTTTAGCTCAAATTATATGGATGGAGAAATAATAAAAGACTATCAATGAAGAATTGAACCAACTTATGGTGATATTTTTTCATAATGAAAGTGTAATTGAACTCGCTAAAAATCTAGTACAATGCTCTTGTACCAAACATATTGAAATCATGTATCACTTTATTAATGAGTAGATAAAATAAGGAGTGATTCAAATGGAACATGTTTGAATTAACCAACAAGTGGAAGACATCATGGCTAAACCTTCGGCTACTACATTATTTAAGAATCACTAGTTTAAACTTAGTTTTCAACCACCTCCCTCAACTTAAGGTGGTTTGAAAGTTACCCTCTCCCTATTGTGGATATTTTCATACTTGGTTGTTGTGTATTGAAAGTGGTCATTTTTTATTTTGTATGAGTAAAAAGGGGGAGACACTATCCATGTGGACTTGGTAGCAGCAATAAGGATGGTTAAATTAATTGTAAACATTTAAAATGTTGACATTTTTCTTGTTTCCTACAATGATCACTAGCTCATGTAGGATTAGAAAAGTTTTTGACAACTCTTTGCTTATGTTTTTGTTGTAGTGGTTATTTATGAGTGCTCAAATGTGACCAGATATAGAAAATAGAACCCTTTGAAATTTATTTTCAAAGGATGAGAATTACTTCAGGGGTAGTTCAATTTAAAGTGGGGGTGTGGATGATATGTAATGGCTAAACTTATAAGAACATGTGGTGGATTGATAACAAAATCCAAAGGGGGGTATTGGAACCATGGGTTGTAATAATTAGATTTAATTTCACTAAGAAGTTGGAATATCATAGGATAGTGTTCCAAAAGATATAAGTGATTTAATATTTTTCAAAGTAATAAGAGCTCCCTATATGCATAAAATTAACAATTTTGAGATGAGAAAAAAGTTGTAAAAGCCTTGAAGAAGCATCCTTTTATATGTACAAGTAACCAATACTGTTTGGTTTGGAATTTGGAAAAGTCCCCTCACATTTAAGCATGAGTTCCTAAATTCATAAAATTAAAATTTACATACTAGATAGGAAAATGAAAAAGGGGTGGAATTTACCTTGTATATGTAAAAGTAAGATGTCTCATGAATTGGTGGAATAAAAAAGTCCTAGAGGACACCCTCTGAAATGTAAGATTCATATATTCCAGGATATTGAAAATGTATAGAAGTCATGGAATATATAAGGATCATCATTTTAAACCTAAGATTTTTTTATAAAAATATATAGAAAAATATTGTGAAGGCATGGAATACATAAGAGTAATTAACTTGATATGTAAGATTTGTTTTTCACAGCTCAAAGGGAATACGTAATAGTCATTTTCATGACTTTTTGAGAATATATAAGATATTTGTATGGAGTATAGAGGAAAAACATAAGGTTCATTACCTTTATTGTTTGAGGAAAAGAATTGGCCACTCTATGGATTATTGGACACACCATGAAGAGCAGTCAACAAGTATATCATGGTGAACTTGGAGGAGTTGTAATGACATGATAATTGTTTCATTAGGTTTTGTGAAGATTGTAAAACATGGAGATGATATAGACCACAATGTGAGATGGATTTTCATTCCATGAATAATATTATCTAGGTTTAAATGATTTTTGGTTATTTGTAGATACCCATCCCATGGAGAAATTTCTACACCAAAACCTATCAAGAGCAAGAGGTGGAATACACCTAACATGAAGATTTGCAACATGAAGTCTACATGCATGGGTAGAGTTTTCTGTAAGATTTGGAATATGATGTACATTATCAACTGTAAAATGTGATTGGTAATTTAGCCTTACCAAGCCAGTAGATTCTCATTTTGAGAATCATCACATTCTTCTAGAGAGAGATTTAGGACTTGAATGAATTACTTTGACTTGGATTTAAAAGAAGGTAATCTTGCTGTAATTTTTGTGAATTTTTCTTATTAAAAATATGGAAAATATATCATGTGATGGTTGTGTGTTAAAGGTGGGTACTTGAAGTTGTATCAACAAACAAGATAGATATATTGGTAAAAATAACTTTGAATAAGATTATTAATTGTAGAAATCAGTGAAGATTTGTATGATAAGGGAGAAGAGAAATTATTGGGATAAAATAAATTGAAGATTTAGAATTGAAGTAGGAATAGAAACTCATTGATAACACCCTTGTTAGCCCTAGTGTTTTTTATTGTGAAGTGATATTGTAAGCGGCCTTTGTGTCGCTATTCTTTTATGGTTTCCTTGTCTCAAAGCAGTGCATTGAGAGACAAGTTGAGGAAGTGCTCCTAGAATCATCAGTGTGTCCTTCCTAAATATTTTTAACACTTATAGTGAATAGTTTTACTCTCTAATACGTTGACCCACCTTCAACATATGCTCCATAGATTATCCCTTTACAGTGGCCAAGTAAAACTAATAGAACCACTAAGGGTTTTTATTGGATCTATTAATAATATATGATATTTTTGGAACCCTATATGAATATGATCTGTTGAAAATAAGAAATGGAGATAATCAGGGGATGATTGTTGATAATATAAGTGGAAGGTGGCCTAAGGATAATGATGATGTGCATGAAAGTCTTGGAAAAAATAGATGAACATAAAAGCACATGAATATTAGTATAAAGAGACAACTTGATATCATTATATATCAAGGACTTGAAGGTTTTGGAATAAGGGTAGAGAATATTAAAAGCATATGAATCTCATTTGGAGAGTTATAGACACCATTCACGTCATGATAGACAGTTTATATTACGAAGGATAATTGGGAAAAATCAGAGGTTTATGGAGAATAGATGTTCACATCGTGAACCACTCATTAATGCCATGAAGAAGTCAAGAGGGATTTCAGTGCCACTAGAATAAATGTGTTCATTCCATGAATTAATTATTATAGGTTGTGGATAGTGATTCATGCCATGAATACAATTTCACATTATAAAGGAAATCAGGGTTGATGTTAGTGGTTCAATCTAGGTGATATTCACACTGTAAATAAAGGTTCATGCCATGAATAATTCAAGAAGTTCACCCGTTGTAAAATAAAAATGATCATTCACACTATGAAGCATGTAATCACATAGTGAACCATGGTTTTTGGGAAATTCAAAGTACATTACTAACATGGATTTTTTTAGTGAGTTTGGTGGTTATTTCAACATCTAAGAAACTATATTTTTGAATTTAATGGTGGAGATAAAATGAAAAAAAATAAGGGATGGATTTGAATTATAGAAGTTGAAGTTTTTTATTGTTTGAATTTTAAATTTTAAATTAAAACATATTCTAGAGAAGTTATAATATGTCATGTAGATTTTAAGAGAAATAAGGTTTGAACAAAAAAAATAGGATGTTTCGTATCCAAATTTCAAAGAAAGGGGGATTACTATTGAGTAGGAAAGAGAGATCTGAGGAGAAATAACATATTTTGAATCCAAATCTCAATCATAAGAAGGAATTACTGCTATGTAATAAAGAAGAAAAATATAGATATTAGCACTCATTGAAGACTTTTCTAAACAAGAAGAAGAATAAACTGCATCTATGCAATGAAGAAAAAAAATTAGCACTATCTTGAAAAGAACAAGAAGGGAAATTCATGAAATATCATGGAATAAAGATGAATTTATTGTTATAGAGGAGTTTCATAGCATAATTGTGAAAGATCATCCTGGAGAGAAAAGAGAACCAACATATACTTGGTGAAATCAAAAATCAAGGTTATATTGTTCTTAGCCTATGATCCAATTTGTAATCCTTTATAAAGTAGTGATAAATATAGAGGAATTGTGAAGGAAGTGATCCTAAGGTGGTGGTGATTCAACCTTAATATTTATAAGGGAAGTGATCCCATGTATGAGTGGTTGGGCCTAAACCCATTAGTAATTATGGTGCATAGGCATATTTATATACATGCTCCTTAGATTAGTCTATTGTGGTGAACCAAGTAAAAATCAATGCATCCCTTATGCTTGATTTTTCATATTGTATAATTTTTTTTGATAAAGAAAGTAAATCAACCATTGATTATAACAGGTAAGGGGTAATTAAGAGAAATTGTGATTAGATCAATATCTAAAATAAGAGAAAATGGGTGACTCTTATATTTAAGTGGTCAAGATCATCAAGGGTCATGAGAGGTTTAAAGGAAAGTGTTTTTATTGGAATAAATTATCATACTATGATTCACCCCTCCCCCTGGGGTATCTCAACTAATCCCTTTGAGGGATATTTAATTGGTATCAGAACATAGGTTTCTTTTCTGTTAGATTTTTTGTTTACTCTATCTTGATATAAAGTTTTTTAAAGGAATAGAATCCACAGTGAAAGATCCATTGTTTTTTAACAACTCTATTTTTTTCTTGTTAATATTTTTATATTTTAAAGAATATTTTTGGAGCTAGTTGTTGAGTTATCATGGGATTATGGGGCCTGAAGAGTCTCGGTATTGATATAATAAAAATATTAAATATAGTATATCTCACGTGCACAATTTTTTTGAATTAATGAAATAACTCCTGAAAAAGGTCTTGTACCATAAATATGAGAGAACCATTAAATATAGAATGCGGGTTTTACCCTAGGAATACCATAATATTTGTACATGATGGGTGTTTAGCTTGAGTGCCATAATGGGCAGAATAATAATTAAATAAATTAATATATTTATTTAATTGTTAAAATTAATCTAAAACCTAATATTCTTCTATAAAATACCAGTTATTGAAAATCCCCAAGGTGAGATGCATAACCCTAGGGATCGATATAGGGTCGTTGGGGGAGGATTCCCAGACAATCAACGACGGATCCTGGATTGGGAATTGGTGTTCTAATCGGATCTTGTGGATCTCGCCAATGACTGTGACGTGTGAATATTCTTCATTAGTGATTAGTCTAAACCCAAGGTATGAACTTTTTATTTCATTAGTTTATTCCCCATTTGATTATCCCATTATGAATGCAAATTAACTCCACGGACAGATTGATTCATGGGTTGATCATACTTTGTGGGTGTGGGTTTATCTTCTTGGGATTTGGGAATTGATGTTGTTTGATTTTGGTTCTCTATTAACCATTCTAATATAAATGAATCGAGGTAAGCCTAAATAATGGAAAAGGTTCATTCCTATTGTTTTTTTTGTGCTTTTGTTCCCCTGTTCTCTGTATGTTCATCGCTAGTATTTCTTTGATCGGTGGTTCTACCAATACCCGGAGGACAATCATTGTGTGATCATTCCTTGGCATAACGGATCATCACCATGAGTTTAGCTTCATGACCGATGAAGTGATTAAGGTGAAATGATTATAGTGGATGATTGGAGTTGGATCGAGATCAGATCAGTGTTCCCTGTTTCCCATTTTGGTATGTGGTGACAGCGCGGTGCAACGGGGATTGTTTCCCAGGCGGTTTGGATGGATGGAATCTAGATACCAGTGATAATAAGGCGTAGTCAACACCAGATCTAGGCTTTCTAGTGGATTCTATGGAGGAATAAAAGGTAGTTGTGGCGTAGACAGAAACACATGAGTTGTAAGAACCCGGTATTTTAGAAACGGGTCAAATTCCGACCCTGTTTAAACTTTTTGACTGGTTTTTGAGAAGTCTAGAAAATCTGGGTAGTTTCTAGAAATTTCTAGACTACACATCGTGTACTTTAAGTACACGCCGTGTATGAGTTACCCGAGTGATCGGCCGTGTGCTCTCCGAGTACATGCCGTGTGATACCGTGTAGAAGTTTCTTACTACACGGCATGTATTTATAGACACGCCATGTATCCCTTACCTGTGCGAGGCCAAGTACATTTCGTGTGGTGCTAGGTGTAAATTTTCATCTACACGGCGTGTAGTCTTCCTTGACATGTTGTGTACCTTTGTTCCATGTAGTGGTCGGGTCCTTGGCCGTGTGTTGACCGTGTACTCAGTCCAAGCCATGTGCTGGACTCCGCTTAAGTCGGAGTACGGAAACCCATATACACGACATGTACTTTGGAAATACACGCCGTGTACTTTTATTTTTATTTGAGCGATTGAGACTCCATCGCGTCTCATTCCCAAAAATCTTTTCTTCTTCCCCGTTGGACAGATGGTTCGTCTGAGAACCTCCGAAAAACACAAACCCTTCCAGAATCATCATACGACCTCCGTTCTTTGATCCGTCTGTGGCAGTGGGACCGCATCGAAAAGGCTAACCCCACGCACCCTTCTTCCTCTTTAATCCCTCACCTATTCCTCCACAGATTCCATCCAAACGGAATTGCCGAATTTGACAGAAACGCAGATCTACCACGATTCAAACCGATTCAGAGGATGAAATCAAAAGAGTGTCATCGCACGAGTACGAGGTGGGTGGTGCATACCTTCTTTCGTGTTTTCATAGACTTTTGGGGGTTGCGACCTTCGGGAGCGACATCGGGTGTTGAGAAAAAACATGTTTAATTGTTTTTATTTAATTATCTGCATTGTGGGATGCCTCTGGGTATTCCCTGGCCCTTTTGTGATTGAGAGAGACCGGGTTAGAGGTCGTTGCTCGTTTGGGGCAATTCGGCCAGGGGTGTCGAAATGCGTGTGAATTGGACCGTTGTGTAAACTGTTGTGTTTATACTGCTTATTGAATGTCTCGAGTTAAACTGTTTAGTTTAATTATTAAATTGTGAATGAGTTAGGTTCTGGTATGGGATAGCACAAGTTAGTGCAATTTGACTATTTAGTAATTACCTATTTAAAGTGATTCTTTCAAGTATGAATATGCAATGTGTGATATTATCTGTGTAGAACTTCTCGTTGTGTTAGGTGTGGCCCAGATATTTATTGAGTGATGAGGATCACAGGTTGGGGATTTGGCTCGGGTTACTTTGGGTGGTTGCTACCACGGGATGAGGCAGTCAGATTGTCAGGTTGGGCTTGGTGTCGGGTTACTTGGATGGAGAGGCCATCAGACTTGAGCGACAGGTTTGTAGGGACACGAGGTGTCATAGGTGTTGTGGCTTGGGACATAATGAGGTTATTACCACTCACCGGGTACTTTTGAGTAGTGTGCACACAGATAGACTTCGAGATGAGGTGGTACGACCACTCGCTGGGTAGAGGCCCCCGGTAGATGCGGTTAGGTATTTCTGGTTTGGGGGTTCTTGTCATAGGAAGCCACGTGGAAGGTTAGGAGCCTTCAGGAGACAGCTTCGAGGCGGTCAGGTTGGGGGTAGAGGCTCGTCGTGATTGGAGGGCATACATCGTTGTCCCTTCGGCTATATTTTGAGGACAGGTATCGTTGTTCCTTCGGTTGTTGTGCCATGGGCAGGTTGAGCTTCTTAGCTGGGTGATGATTGTTGGGCGTGCCTTCGGGACGTCGGTACTTGAGACACATGGTGTCAGGTGGCACGTGGTACCGGGTTACATCCAGAGATTCCAGCACTGGCTGAAGCAGGTGACACTTCCTGGTGGCTGCTGAGCACCAGTGAAGTTTGTGTTTACTATTTTTCTTATATAAGCATGTCTTCCTAAACACTTATATTAGGTACGCACCCTTGGGTGGTATCTCACTGAGACTTGTCTCACACCCTACACGGGCCCTTCGGGATGCATGTAGACTTTATGAAATTGCGTGCAGGTAGAGGGTCAGCCTCAGGAGCTGGACTTTAGTGCTGTTGGCATGGAGACTGGTATGGACCTTGAGGTCGTGCCTTGCTGGAGTTACTTTGTTTAGTTTTCCCTCTTATATCAGCATGCTTACTTTGTTATGTAGCAACTGTTGGTTAGCCATTGGCACCATTATATATTGAGTTGTATGACTTGTTTTCGATGCATGCCTTGGTTGTTTACAGTAGTTGTTGTTGTTAATTGTTGGCATGTTGTTCTGTTTACTTTCTGCTGTTTTTGTTCTATATTGCTTCCGCTGGTTTATTGATATTTGATATGCTTCCGCTATGCGATTCTGGTTCGAGTCTGTTGAGTCATTTATTTCCACTGCATCTCTACTATTGTAATCGGACCAGTACCATTACTATTATCCTCCGAGAGGGTATAGCCTCACCACTATACCTATTTAGACCCTAAATGCTAGTCAGAAGCCTTTGGCGTTCAGGGGAGGTGCGCCTAAGGTAGTGACACCCGACCCGTTCGGCACTGTTCGGGTGGCTTGCCAGGTCCGGGTCGTTACAAAGTGGTATCAGAGGGCAGTTCTTGACAGGGATTTAGTAGCAGTGTTTTTCTGGCTACTAATGAGTTAGAGACTTCTCTCTTTATTTCTTCTAGTTTTACTGTTTGGGATATGGTAGACTAGAGATAGGGGGTTGTTGGAACTGGATTTTGAACTCGTGCTTGGGTGCCTGCAGCCCCATGTACGAGGGATGGATTGAGTTGCCGTGGGTAGGAATTACGATTCGTTTTTGCTCAGATTACAGTTTATATGATTTCCACCTCGGTGTCTCACTTTTTGTGTGATGTTATTGATTATGATATGTAAAACTTGGCTAGTATGGCAAGGGTTGATTTCTTGGATTTTGATAGGCACATTTTAGGGTATTTCAATTTCATAACTACACGTATGCTTTGTGAAGTGATAATACCATGTGAATAAAAAAAATCAATTGTCTTGCTATGTATGCTATGAAATGTGAATAGGTGAAACTCCTAATAGAATTTCTTGTTTATTTCAATGTGTATTCCATTCTTTGTATTTTGTAGAATTGCATGTGCAGGATATTTGGGTTTGGATCTTATGAGAGCAGGCAGGTACTATCGGTGAGGCAGTGTAACTGTCAGGATTGGGCGACTCGGTCGTCGGGTTTGAGGCAACGTTGGTTGTCAGGACGGGCATGGCGTGAGGTACTATTGATACTTGGCTCTGTTGAGGGTGGGTAAGGAGTCCGTGAGGTCGGGATTCTGAGGGCATGGGTTGCGATAGGGGAGAGTAAGGGTAGTTGTTATACACTACCTCTTTATTGCTTTCCTTATCTGCGTAGAATATATTGTAATGAATATATGGGTTTTTTGACCATTTATGGTATTCAGCGGGTTACTCTTTCATGACTAGATGGAGTGTAAGGCAGGAGACGATGCAGTGTCACAGGATCAGGTTCAGAATCCAGTGCAGGCAGAACATGAGCCGCAGGTACAGGCTCAGAGACAGGATCAGGTTCAGGATCCAGTGCAGGCAGGGCAGCAGCCAGGTTTGGCGGCGTTCAGATCGTGGCTTGACGAGAAACTCTGAGGTAGCCTGGTACGTGTCTTTCAGGGGATTGACAGAGGCGCACAGGGTGCAGAGCCTTCTATGTCATATCTGACGCGGGAGTTCCAATCGCAGCACCCGCCGCTTTTTCAGGGTGAGGGTGGTCCGCAGGTGGCATAGAACTGGATAGAGAGTATGCACATGATCTTCAAGCAGCTCGAGACGCCTCCAGGGCGGAGGTTCAATCTGGTGATGTACATGCTGAGAGGATCGGTGAAGCGTTGGTGGGACGTACAGGTTCAGGCTCGTAGGCACGAGGGACTGGCATGGAAGGACTTCGAGGACAGGTTCTTCGAGCAATTTTATCCGGAGATATTGAGGGTGAAGAGAGCTCGGGAGTTCTTAAGTCTTCAGCAGGGAGATATGTCCGTTATGGACTACGCAGCTACCTTCACAGAGTTGTCTTGTTTTTCACCTGGTATGGTGAGCGATGACGCAGCTAGGGTGAGGCGCTTCAAGGATGGCTTACGACACGCCATTTGGGTTCAGGTAAACATCTTCAGGCTGGGTTTCTTCTCTGAGGTAGTGAATCAGGCGCTCATAGCCGAGGGAAACGAGAGAGAGAAATCTCGCTTGGTCATGGCAACAGCTACTGGTGATGTCTCGGACAGCAGGAAGCGAGGACAAGATGAGTTCTAGCAGGGCGTGCAGGCCAAGGAATCAGCTAGACCACCCCGTGGCAGTTCAGCGGTGGTTTTCTTTCAGTGTGAACAGCCGAGACATGTTTGGGCTCAATGTGATAGGGCCCCGAAGGAGTTCCGGGCGTGTGGAAAGTTTGGGCATCTGGAGAGGTTTTGCAGGCAGCCTTCTTAGACAGCCGGCAGGCAGGGACCAAGACAGATTGTGGCGTCAGGTGCTAGTTTAGGTTCGGTACCAGGAGAGGGTAGTCGAGGTTCTACTGCACGCTGAGGATGTGATGGGGATAGCGGGATCCAGCTAAGGGGTCGCTGGTGACTGGAGCAGCAACACAGGGAGTTCAGGCATCGAGCAGTCGTGCTTCAGGCCAAGTGCATGTTGTGGAGCTTCCAGGGATTGAGCAGGATGGTGAGCCGATGACGGTGGCAGGTACACCGCGGGTGTGGCCATGATTTTTTCCTTATTTTCTTTTGGCATGGACTCTTGAGGCATGTCTGGTTGAGTGCACGGGCTGCACATGATACTTGTGGACTGACTAAATACTAGTTAGTAGGATTGGCATCATATCGGATGTGTTATATATTTTATTTATATATTTGAGATGTGTGGCATCAGGAGCATCAAGGATGCAGGTTACTTGAGGTTCCATGGGCATCGGGGCATCGTGGATGCGGGTTACTTGAGGTGCATGACACCAGGTTTGATTTGATCATCTATTAGATGCAGGACCTCAGGGAGGCGGACACCGATGCGGTGAGGGTTACGTTGGGTGTCGGAAGCGACATGTGAGCACCGAGGAGGTACAGGGGTGACGATGCGTCACAGGAGGACCATGGGTCTGAGAAATAGGTCGTTGTTCCTTGCTTGTTTATTTGATTTTCGTTGAGATTTGTTTGGGTTGAGACCGAGTAGGAAATTCCTAAGGTGGGGAGCCCATTTTGGAATTTAGCTAGGACCTTGAGACCGGGTAGTCCGAGTTTTTTAACCGGGATGGGTGTATTCGGTGCCATCTCCTGGTTTCGTTCGATATCTCGGGGACGAGCTACGTTAAGGTGGGGAGTTTTTAAGAACCCGGGTTTTTAGAAACAGGCCAAATTCCGACCCTGTTTAAACTTTTTGACTGGTTTTTGAGAAGTCTGGAAAATCTGGGCAGTTTCTGGAAATTTCCAGACTACACGTCGTGTACTTTAAGTACACGTCGTGTATGATTTACCCGAGTGATCGGTTGTGTGCTTGCTGAGTACATGCCGTGTGAGACCTTGTAGAAGTTTCTTACTACACGGCATGTATTTATAGACACGTTGTGTATCCCTTACCTGTGTGAGGCCAAGTACATATCGTGTGGTGCCAAGTGTAAATTTCCATCTACACGGCGTGTAGTCTTCCTTGACACGACGTGTACCTTTGTTTCGTGTAGCGGCTGGGTCCCTAGCCGTGTGTTGACCGTGTACTCAGTCCAAGCTGTGTGCTGGACTCCGCTTAAGTCAGAGTATGGAAACCCATCTACACGGCGCGTACTTTGGAAATACACACCGTGTACTTTTATTTTTATTTGAGCGATTGAGACGTCGTCGCGTCTTATTCCCAGAATTCTCTTCTTCTTCCCCGTTGGACGGATGGTTCATCTGAGAACCTCTGAAAAACAAAAACCCTTAAAGAATCATCATATGACCTTCATTCTTCGATCCGTCAGTGGCAGCGGGACCGCATCGGAAAGGCTAACCCTGCGCACCCTTCTTCGTCTTTGATCCCTCACCTATTCCTCCGCAGATTCCATCCAAACAGAATTGCCGGATTTGATGGAAACGCAGATCTACTATGATTCAAACTGATTCAGAGGCTAAAATCAAAAGAGTGTCATCGTACGAGTATGAGGTGAGTGGTTCATACCTTCTTTCGTGTTTTCGTAGACTTTTGGGGGTTGTGACCTTCGGGCGCGACGTCGGGTGTTGAGAGAAACCCTGTTTAATTGTTTTTATTTAATTATCTGCATTGTGGGATGCCTCTGGGTATTCCCTGGCCCTGTTGTGATTGAGCGAGATCGGGTTAGAGGTCGTTGCTCGTTTGGGGCAATTCGGTCAGGGGTGTCGAAATGCGTGTGAATTGGACTATTGTGTAAACTGCTGTGTTTATACTGCTTATTGAATGTCTTGAGTTAAACTGTTTAGTTTAATTGTTAAATTGTGAATGAGTTAGGTGATGGTATGGGATAGCACAAGTTATTGCAATTTTACTGTTTATTAATTGCCTGTTTAAAGTGATGCTTTCAAGTATGAATATGCAATGTGTGATATTATATGTGTTGAACTGCTCATTGTGTTGGGTGTGACCCAGATATTTTTTGAGTGATGAGGATCACAGGTTGGGGCTTTGGCTCGGGTTACTTTGGGTGGTTTCTACCACGGGATTGGGCGTCATGGACGTCGGTTGAGGCAGTCGGACTATCAGGTTGGGCTTGGTGCCGGGTTACTTGGATGGCGAGGCCATCAGACTTGAGCGACAGGTTCGCAGGGACATGAGGTGTCAGAGGTGTTGTTTCTTGGGACATAATGAGGTGATTACCGCTCACCGGGTACTTTTGAGTAGTGTTCACACAGATAGACTCCGAGATGAGGTGGTACGACCACTCACTGGGTAGAGGCCCCTGGTAGATGCGGTTATGTATTTTTGGTTTGGGGGTGATTGTCATAGGAAGCCACGTGGAAGGTGAGGAACCTTCAGGAGACAGCTTCGAGGTGGTCAGGTTGGGGCAAAGGCTCGCTGTTATTGGAGGGCAGACATCGTTGTCCCTCCGGTTATCTTTTGAGGACAGGTATCATTGTTCCTCCCATTGTTGTGCCATGGGAAGGTTGAGATTCTGAGCTTGGTGATGATTGTTGGGAATGCCTTCGGGATGTCGGTACTTGAGACACATGGTGTCAGGTGGCACGTGGTGCCGGGTTACATCCAGAGATTCCGGCACTGGTCGAAGCAGGTGACACTTCCTAGTGGCTGATGAGCACCAGTGAAGTTTGTGTTTACTTTTGGGCATTGTACTGTTTACTATTTTTCTTATATAATCATGTCTGCCTAAACACTTATATTAGGTACGCACCCTTGGGTGGTATCCCATTGATACTTGTCTCACACCCTGCATGGGCCCTTTGGGACGCATGTAGACTTTATGAAATTGCGTGCAGGTAGAGGGTCAGCCTCAGGATCTGGACTTTAGTGCTGTTGGCATGGAGACTGGTATGGACCTTGAGGTCGTGCCTTGCTGGAGTTACTTTGTTTAGTTTCCCCTCTTGTATCAGCATGCTTACTTTGTTATGTAGCAACTGTTGGTTAGACATTGGCACCATTATATATTGAGTTGTATAACTTGTTTTCGATGCATGCCTTGGTTGTTTACAATAGTTGTTGTTGTTGATTGCTGGAATATTATTCTGTTTACTTTCTACTGATGTTGTTCTATATTGCTTCCACTGGTTTATTGATATTTGATATTCTTCTGCTATGCAAGTCTGGTTTGAGTCTGCTGAGTCATTTATTTCCGCTGCATCTCTACTATTGTACTCAGACTAGTACCATTACTATTATCCTCCGAGAGGGTATAGCCTCCCCACTATACTTATTCAGACCCTCGCTGCTAGTCGATAGCCTTTGACATTCAGGGGAGGTTCTCCTAAGGTAGTGACACCTGAACCGTTCGGCACTAGTGTTCGGGTGGCTGGTCGGGTCCGGGCCGTTACATGAGTGTTCTGTGATTTCTATGAAAATCTCAATTACACGATGTGTAGTCCTAAGAACACACACGGTGTAGTACCCTGGCTATGGAGACTCGAGTTTCAGTGAAAATAAAGTATCACACATCATGTGATACCCACCACACATCGTGTTACCCATACCCAGTGACTCAACATGTACCCTTGGGGTATCGGGGTTTGTCTAGAGTACACAGGCATGGCCCAGTACTCAGACACAACTAGGTACTCAAACACGGCCTGGTACATAAGCACAACCAACATACACGGGCACAACCAAAGTACATGGGCATGGTTCAGAGCACACAGGCAAACATAGGGTGAGAAAGACACACCATGTACTTCTAATTCATGTTGTTTACTTTCCCCAAAGTAGTTTGAAACCCTTTTTCTCTTTAGTGTGGACCAGTTTCCTTAGGGTACGTTTCCTCGATCCATCCACATGAGGGTAGAGTGAGGCATCATGTCCTTGGCTTAGGATATGATCCCCTCTGTTGGATCAGTCTCAGATAAAGTTTCAGAAACCCATCTGTGTGGATCGGGGTGGGATCCTCTATCACATCTTCTTTCTTATGTGGGGTTTTAGGAATTAGCATGGCCAATATACATGGGTGTTTATCCCCTACTTATTGATTTATTCCAGATAGGGTTAGGTATACCCCACGACCTTGAGAGTGATCCCCTATATATGTATCAATATCTTTTGAGTTTCAGTGTGTGCTTCTTTATGGTGAGTCCTAATAAGCATGACCTCTCATATGATCACCATAAGTGTTATCATACTTTTGGAGTGATTTCTCCTAGATGGGTGTTACTTTGAAATCTCAAGTAGAATCCTAGGCGGACGGTGCAGTTGTGACCTTACCTTGAGACTTAGTGTCTATCTTGAGTATATCTAGGTTATTATTATTATGTCTCATATTCTTAATGGCATACCTTTATGAAGATTATATTACTACCCGCTTGATTTTTTATGTTTAGTGACATTGAGGTGTCCTACTAGGTATTGTTATACTCACCCCTTAATGGGATCTTCCCACACATGTCATGTCTTATACAGATGACGGGTCGTTCTATGGGGTCTTAGGTAGACTAGAGTAGAAAAAAGCACAGTTGAGTGAGACAAACCGTGGTTTATACCAGGTGTTTAATTTGATAGTAGTCCCCTCCTTCTAGCAGGTTGGACTTCTTTTACAGTTTTCAGTGGGATAATATTTGGCCCTTTAAGTTTTCCATGACTTTTTTCATACTCTGATTGTGGGATATAGATTTATTCATGCATTTGGTATTATTTTTATTTTACCTTTTATCGTTTTATGGGTATTTTGATGTGTGTGTGTGTGTGTACAAGTACATTAGGTCAAGGCCTCTTATGTGTGTGATATGTCTACTCAGTGCTTATTGTCAGCTCTTGGCCTATTGAAGGCGGGCTTAGTGTAACACCCTAGAATGATAAAGGGTTAAATGACTAAATGATGTGAATTATGTCAACAAGGTGCACCTTCCTTTTTGAGAGCCTGTCTGATTAGAACTTCATAGTTAATCATGATTGGTCTGGAGTAATGATCAGGATGGGTGACCTTTTTGGAAGTTTCTCAGGGTGTGTGTGAGTGAGGACAAAACACACTAGAAAGGACAAGTGTTGGCATGTGGGGACTATCATTATTCAGATGACCCATTCTGGCATGTGGGTGGGCCCCTGGATGGGGACCACGTGTCTGCGGGGCAACTGGTGATACCTGGCGGGCCAGGACCTGACGACCATGTTAAGGCAGGGTGTTTGTGCTGTCATCGGGACCCAGTTGTCACATTTGGTATTAGAGGTGGTACCCAGCCTTAAGTTTGGTGCACTATCTGGGTTGAGATGTAGGTCCCACAATGAGGACGTTGTCCTCAGGGTGTGTGCGAGTGAGGACAAAGCATTCTAGAAAGGATAAGAATTGGCCTGTGGGGACTGTCATTAGTCAGATGACACGTCCAGGCATGTGGATGGGCCCCTAGGTGGGGACCATGTGTCTGCGGGGCAACTGGTGGTACCTGGCAGGCCAAGACCCGATGACCATGTTAAGGCGGGGTGTCTGTGCTGTCACCAGGACCCAGTTATCACACTTGGGGTGTCACATTCAACATTCAGCTAGCCAGGCGAGTAGGAACATAGGAGCTGAGACTTCGGCGGCTGGTAGCTAATGACAAACACTGGGATTCAAGTGTGTAAGATTCTTCAATAGGTAGTCTCAAGACATTGGTTCTACAGTTCAGGGATCTCAATATATTTCTAGTTAACCTAGGGAGAGTTTGTGATACTCTTGTGATAGCCGGAGACATCTCATAAGGGATTGTTTGACCCACTGTACAGATGATAGAGAGACAGTTGACGAACCGCCCAAGAAGAGACAACTACTAGATAAGGGATTCCAAAAGTTGGTAGACATGGAAGAGGAGTAGGAAGATAATCTAGATATGGTAGGTGGTTTGACATGTTTCCACCACCACCCTCAAGTGGTCATCATCAAGATCAGGGAGCTGGTGGCCAGGGACGAGGACAACTACAAGTAGTGGGGGCCTATGACTCAGAGGCTCCAAGTATTATTATAAGTATGATCTATGTTTTTATACCTTATCTATAATACTGATAAACATAGGTGTGATCCACTCTTTTCTTGTTACATCCCTAATTCGATACATAGATATTCCAGTTGAGCTTTTCACTTGACCCTTACATTTAGAGACTACTACTAGAGGGGATTCAGTGATCAAACACTTATGTCGACAATGTGACATGAATCTTGGAGGAGATATCTTCCTTTTTAATATATTTGTAGTACTAATGAGGCTTTATGATTTCATACTAGGTATAGATTACCCATACACAATTCATGCATAGATTGACAGTTTCAGGCGGAGGATGCGGTGTGTCCATGTAGGCAGAATGAGGTTTTCCTTTGTTTATGAGAAAGAAACTTAGGCAAAGTAGTATGTGATCATATATAGGAGGATACAACTGATTACTCTCCAGTTGGATAGTATTACCCTTGGAGTAGCAGATACTATGAGCTTTCAACTTCCTACAGTGGTGGCCGAGTATGAAGATGTCTTCTCTGAAGATGTATTGGGCTTACCTCCCCACTGAGAGATAAAATTCTGTATATAATTACACCCAAGGTCCACCTTGATATCTACGCCAGCATATTAGATGACTCCCATAGAGCTTCATGAGTTGAAGGTGTATTTATAGGATTAACAAATGAAGGTTTTTTTCAGACCCGATGTGTCACCCTGGTCAACCCTGATTATTTTAGCCAAAAATGTGGATGATAGTTTGAGGTTGTGTGTGGATTATCATCACCTAAACTAGGTGAATTTGAAGAATAAGTACTATTAAGGATCAAATACCTCTTCTACCATCTGAAAGGGGCGAGATAGTTCTTGAATATTAACCTTAAGTCAAGCTATCACCAACTCTGAGTTCAGGATGAGGATATATTGAAGATGACATTATAATGTTTCTATGGTCACTATGAGTACTTAGTGATTCCTTTTGGTATAAATAATTCCCCAAAAAGTGTTTATGGGACTCATTAACTAGATCTTCCAGCCCTTTTTAGATCAGTTTTTGGTGGTCTTCATCGATGACACCATAGTGTACTCGATGTCTGAGGAGGATCATGAAAGATACTTGAGTATGGTCCTGGAAATACTCTAGTAGCACCAACTTTATAGGAAGCTCTTAAAGTGTCGGTTTTGGATTTGAGAGGTCTAATTTTTGGGACATGTCATCTCAGAAGAGGGAGTGGCAGTGGACCCAGTGAAGTTTGAGGCAATGCTAGCTTGGGATCCACCCAAGAGTGTGATTAAGGTATAAATATTCCTTGGGTTGGCAAGATACTATCAAATATTCGTACCTAATTTCTCTAGGATTACAACACCCTTGACTACTTTGACCTAAAATAGGCAGCCTTTTGTGTGGATATAGAGGTGTTTGTAGGCGTTTTAGGAGTAGCAGTAGAGGTTGATAAGCACCCCCATCTCGAAACTGCCAGAGGAAGGTCTTGAGTACATAGTGTTATGTGATTCTTCCAAAACTAGTCTTGGATATCTTATGATGAAGAGTTGGGAACCTATGAGTCCTATCAGTTAAGACTACATGAGTAGAACTATGTGACCCATGATCTAGAGCTAGCAGCAGTAGTCTTTTCCCTAAAGATGTAGCAACACTGCCTTATAGGTGAGCAGTTTATCATCTATTCTGACTAAAAGATTATAAAGTATATTAATAGGTCTAAAAGGGCCTTAGATACCCTGAGGGGGTGAATTAGGGTATGAATATTCTTTTCAAAATTCTTCTTGCCCCACTGTATTTGACCTCTTTATTATAAGGGTTACTTCGTTTTCTCTTTAGAGTTTATATTGATCTTATCCTTTCCAACTTTATCTGACGATGATGCATAGAAAGTAAAGTAGGAAATCAAGTACAAATACATGTAGATTTTTATTTAGTTCACCCTCACTGGGCTATGTCCAAGGATTATACAACGACAATGTACCGATGTACCAAATCCACTAAATCTCACTGACAATACAAGGTTCATACTAGATCACTTCTATACCCAGGCTCACTACCTTACAAGGTTTAGGGACAAATCACTGCTTCCTAAGGGTCGTTCCCTTTTTTCTTTCGATGGATCACTGCCAGTGGAAAGGATTACCTTATTCCTCTTCCTTTGCTCACTTCTTCGAAAAGGATTCATATAGAATTTATAGACATGTTGGTCCCTTCATTAGAAATAATTAATGAAACTTTAATTATAGGTATATGATCTATTTAAGTTCTTTTTGGGATGATATGTCACTTTTTTGAAAACACCTAGATAAAAAACATTCATTTTCCAAATAACTGGAAAAAACTTCTCTTTATTTTAAACACAACAATTACCTCCTCTTTGGCTCTATAAATATCTTCAAGAGATACCAAGTATTAATTTCACTGCCTTAAATGTAGTTGGGAATAAACTCCTTCTGCAAATTAGTCGAATGGTGCAGATCCTATGTCTTCTTCTTATTTTTTTAAATTCAGGGATAACAATGATACTATTCACTAGTTAATCCTGGCGCATATCTTCTTGTGCGATACCCATAGAATATTTTCACACATAAGTGTGCCATGAAGCTCTATTTTCACCCAGTAGATGAAATACACTTCATCGCGTGGTGATTTCCTTGTGGATAGATCTTTCAAAAACTATTTTTTCTCCTTTATGAACTACTTAAGACCCTTCAATATATATAATTGTTTCTCACAATATTGTATATTTCACACAATATACACAGACTATTTTTTCTCCTTTATGAACTCCTTAAGACCCTATTTTCACCCAATAGATGAAATAAACTTAGGAATGGCTGCATATTGTGCTCGTTATGTGGATCGTATAACGCGGTTATTCCTTTTTGGCGCCCTTCAAATCACCATCCTCATCTGAAAACAAAAATCCCTTTGTGGATACCTTTAAATCACTTTCCATATCTGCAAATGAAAATACTTTTATGGATATTGTTAACTCACTGTCTTCGACCGCAAACAATGAGCCTCCCACAAACTGGTCTTGTTATATGGTTCACATAACACGTAACTCTTTACAGCGACCTTAATTCACCACCTTTATCTGTAGAAAATCAAACCTCCTTTGTGGTCTGCATAGTGTAGCTGTAATGTGGAATCCATTCCTTTGTTGATTTCTCTTTGCGATTCTACAAACTCTTTTAGATGCTTTGCGGTCTGCGAGCTCTTTTAGATGCTCTATGATTCGCCAAAAATGCTATGTGAAAATCCTTTATTTTCCAAAAAAAAATTTGATTTTGAGGCCTAAAAATTTAGAAAACATTGGGAAATTGTGTCACCTTAAAAAAATCTATTTTGATGACAACCATGATGTAATGTTGTCAACCATCTTTCTCAACAAACACAAACAATCCAAAAACACTGAAATGACACCTTAAGAAATTTTTTTCCAACATACATCTTCTCATAGAAGGATCATAACTCTATATAGAGGTGATGGATATATATCCTCTAGGATTATGACATGGAGATAGTTTATACTCTCGAGAAGGGTAATATCGTTGCAGGTGCTCTCAGTATGAGATCTTGTTTACAGTTGTTGAACGAGGCTTCAGAGAAGTTAGCCTCATTATAATTATTCTTAGTGGACATGGATGGTGTGTATTACCTTTAATTGATGGTTTTTACCCCTCCACTTCTACAAAGTTTTAGGGAGGCTCAACTAGGAGATACCGACTGTGACATATTTTGTATTCAGATATCCACTAGACATGCTCCTGATGGATTTTCTAAAGGTGGGGTGCATGTCATCTTTTTTAAAGGGTGGATGATGATACCAATGATGTTGTGAGAGGGGGTTTTGAGTGATTTTTATACACCCCCTTGACAAAACATCCAGATGTGGCAATGATGTACCAGTACCTTCGACATTAATTCCGGTTTCTAGGAATGAAGAAGGGTGTAGTGGAGTTTATCTCTCGATGTCTCACTTGAAAATTGGTGAAGGCTAAGCATCGGGTTCCAATTGGTTTGTTCCAACCACTTGAGGTGTAATAGTGGAAGTGGTAGAAGAGGTATTTGATAAGGGATTCCAAAATTTGGTAGAAATGGAAGAGGATTAGGAAGATAAACTGGAGATGGTAGGTGGTTTGACATGTTTCCACCACCACCCTTAAGTGGTCATCATCAAGATCACGGAGCTGGTGGCCAGGGACGAGGAAAACTACAAGTAGTGGAGGCCTATGACTCAGAGGATCCAAGTATTATTAGAATTATGATCTATGTTTTTATACCTTCTCTACAATACTGATAAACATAGGTGTGATCCACTCTTTTCTTGTTACATCCCTAATTCAAGACATAGAGATTCTAGTTGCGCTTTTGGCTTGACCCTTACATTTAGAGACTACTACTAGAGGGGATTCAGCGATCAAGAACTTATGTAGACAATTTGACATGACTCTTGGAGGAGATATCTTCCTTTTTAATCTATTTGTAGTAGTAATGAGGCTTTATGATTTCATACTATGTATAGATTGTCCATACACAATTCATGCATAGATTGACAGTTTCAGGAAGAGGATGTGGTGTGTCCATGTAGGCAGAATGAGGTTTTCCTTTGTTTATTAGAAAGAAACTTAGGAAAAGTAGTATGTGATCATATACAGGAGGATACAACTGATTACTCTCCAGTTGGATAGTATTACCCTTGGAGTAGCAGATACTACGAGCTTTCATCTTCCTACAGTGGTGGCCGAGTATGAAGATGTCTTCTCTGAAGACGTATTGGGATTACCTCCCCACTGAGAGATAAAATTCTATATATAATTACACCCAAGTTCCACCCTGATATCTACGCCAGCATATTAGATGACTCCCATAGATCTTCATGAGTTGAAGGTGTATTTATAGGAGTAACAAATGAAGGTCTTTTTCAGACCCAATGTGTCACCCTGGTCAACCCTGATTATTTTAGCCAAAAATGTGGATGATAGTTTGAGGTTGTGTGTGGATTATCATCACCTGAACTAGGTGACTTTGAAGAATAAGTATCCACTATTAAGGATCAAATACCTCTTCTACCAGCTGAAAGGGGCGAGATAGTTCTTGAATATTAACCTTAAGTCAAGTTATCACCAACTCTGAGTTCAGGGTGAGGATATATTGAAGATGACATTATAATGTTTCTATGGTCACTATGAGTACTTAGTGATTCCTTTTGGTATAAATAATTCCCCAAAAAGTGTTTATGGGACTCATGAACTAGATCTTCCAACCCTTTTTAGATCAGTTTTTGGTGGTCTTCATCGATGACATCGTAGTGTACTCGATGTCTGAGGAGGATCATTCAAGATACTTGAGTATGGTCCTGGACATACTCTAGTAGCACCAACTTTATAGGAAGCTCTTAAAGTGTCAGTTTTGGATTTTAGAGGTCTAATTCTTGGGACATGTCATCTCAGAAGAGGGAGTGGTAGTGGACCCGGTGAAGTTTGAGGCAATGCTAGCTTGAGAGCCACCCAAGAGTGTGATTAAGGTATAAAGATTCCTTGGGTTGTAAAGATACTATAAAATATTTGTACCTAATTTCTCTAGGATTACAACACCCTTGAATACTTTGACCTAAAATAGGTAGCCTTTTGTGTGGATATAGAGGTGTTTGTAGGCGTTTTAGGAGTTGCAGTAGAGGTTGACAAGCACCCCCATCTTGAAACTGCCAGAGGAAGGTCTTGAGTACATGGTGTTATGTGATTCTTCCAAAACTAGTCTTGGATATCTTATGATGAAGATTTAGGCACCTATGAGTCCTATCAGTTGAGACCACATGAGAAGAACTATGTGACCCATGATCTAGAGCTAGCAGCAGTAGTCTTTGCCCTAAAGATGTAGCAACACTGCCTTATAGGTGAGTAGTTTATCATCTATTCTGACTAAAAGATTATAAAGTATATTATTAGGTCTAAAAGGGTATTAGATACCCTGAGGGGGTGAATTAGGGTATGAATATTCTTTTCAAAATTCTTCTTACCCCACTGTATTTGACCTCTTTATTATAAGGGTCACTTCATTTTCTCTTTAGTGTTTATATTGATCTTATCCTTTCCAACTTTATCTGATGATGATGCATAGAAAGTAAAGTAGGAAATAAAGTACAAAGACATGTAGATTTTTATTTAGTTCACCCTCAATGGGCTATGTCCAAGGATTATAAAATGACAATGTATCGATGTACCAAATCCACTAAATCTCACTAACAATACAAGGTTCAGACTAGATCACTTTTATACTCAGGCTCACTACCTTACAAGGTTTAGGGACAAATCACCGCTTCCTAAGGGTAGTTCCCTTTTTTCCTTCAATGTATCACTTCCAGTGGAAAGGATTACCTTATTCCTCTTCCTTTGCTCACTACTTATAAAAGGATTCGTATAGAATTTATAGACATGTTGGTCCCTTCATTAGAAATAATTAATGAAACCTCAATTATAGGTATATGATCTATTGAAGTTATTTTTGGGATTCTCTGTCACTTTTTTGAAAACACCTAGATACAAAACCTTCATTTTCCAAACAACTAGAAAAAACTTCTCTTTATTGTAAACACAACAATTACCTCTTCTTTGGCTCTATAAATATATTCAAGAGATACCAAGTATTCATTTCACTGCCTTGAATGTAGTAGGGAATAAACTCCTGAAAATATAGTCGAATGGTGCAGATCCTCTGTCTTCTTCTTTTTTTTTAATTCAAGGATAACATTGATACTATTCACTAGTTAATCCTGGTGCATATCTTCTTGTGCCATACCCATAGAATATTTTCACACATAAGTGTGCCATGAAGCCCTATTTTCACCTAGTAGATGAAATACACTTCATCGCGTGGTGATTTCCTTGTGGATAGATCTTTCAAAAACTATTTTTTCTCCTTTATAAACTACTTAAGACCCTTCAATATATAGCATTGTTTCTCACAATATTGTATATTTCACACAATATACACAGACTATTTTTTCTCCTTTATGTATTACTTAAGACCCTATTTTCACCCAGTAGATGAAATAAACTTAGGAATTGTCGCATATTGTGCTCGTTATGCAGTTCGTATAACGCGTTTATTCCTTTGTATCACCCTTCAAATCACCATCCTCATCCGCAAACAAAAATCCCTTTGTGGATACCTTTAAATCACCATCCACATCTACAAATGAAAATACTTTTATGGATAATGTTAACTCACTGTCTTCGACCGCAAACAATGAGCCCCCCACAAACTTGTCTTATTATATGGTTCACATAACACGTAACTCTTTACAGCTACCTTAATTCACCACCTTCATCTGTAGAACATCAAACCTCCTTTGTGGTCTATATAGTGTAGCTGTAATGTGGAATCCATTTCTTTGTTTATTTCTCTTTGTGATTCTGCAAACTCTTTTAGATGCTTTGCGGTCTACGAGCTCTTTTAGATTCTCTATGATTCTCCAAAAATGCTATGCGAAAATCATTCATTTTCCAAAAAAAAAATCCTGATTTTGAGGCCTAAAATTTTATAAAACATTGGGAAAATGTGTCACCTTCAAAAAATATATTTTGATGACAACCATGATGTAATGTTGTCAACCATCTTTCTCAACAAACACAAACAACCCAAAAACACTGAAATGACACCTTGAGGAATTTTTTTCCAACATACATCTTCTCACAGAAGGATCATAACTCGAGACAGAGGTGATGGATATATATCCTCTAGGATTATGACATGGAGATAGTCTATACTCTCGAGAAGGGTAATATCGTTGCAGGTGCTCTCAGTAGGAGATCTTGTTTAGAGTTGTTGAACGAGGCTTCAGAGAAGTTAGCCTCATTATAATTGTTCTTAGTGGACATGGATGGCGTGGATTACCTTTAATTGATGGTTTTTACCCCTCCACTTCTACAAAGTTTTAGGGAGGCTCAACTAGGAGATACCGATTGTGACATATTTTGTATTCAGATATTCACTAGACATGCTCCTGGTGGATTTTCTAAAGGTGGGGTGCATGTCATCTTTTTCAAAGGGTGGATGATGATACCAATGATGTTGTGAGAGGGGGTTTTGAGTGATTTTTATACACCCCATTGACAAAACATCCAGATGTTGCAATGATGTACCAGGACCTTCGACATTAATTTGGGTTTCTAGGAATGAAGAAGGGTGTAGTGGAGTTTATCTCTCAATGTCTCACTTTTCAATTGGTGAAGGTCGAGCATCAGGTTCCAATTGGTTTGTTCCAACCACTTGAGGTGTCAGAGTGGAAGTGGGATGGTATCTCTATAGACTTCATGATAAATCTCACATGATCATCTAGAAGAAACTATGTCATATGGTTGATCGTAGACTGACTCGCCAAGTCAGCCCACTTCATAGATGTCGAAGAGCAGAGTTCAATTGATAGCTTGGGAAGCCTTTATGTACAGGATATAGTCCAACTTTATAGAGTTCCCTCAATGATAATTTTAGACTACGATTCTCACTTCATGTCGTGGTTATGGAGAAGATTCAAGAAGGCCTTTGGGACTTAGTTGTATTTGAGAATGGCATTTCATCCCTAGATAGATGGTCAAACTGATTGAACCATTCAGGTTATGGAGAAAATGTTGTTGCCTTGTATGTTGGACTTTGGTAGTAGTTGGGAGGATCAACCACCCTTGGTGTAGATTGCATACAATAATTATCCCACTATAGGTATGAAAACATTTGAGGCCTTTTATAGGAGACCCTATAGGTCACCACTATATTGGACTGATTCGAGAGAGTCAGCACTCATAGACCTAGATCTGGTTTGAGTAACAATAGAGATGGTGTGGATCATCTGGGAGAAGATGAGGGTTGCCTAGAGCCGTCAGAAGTCCTATGTAGACCAACTAAGGAGGACTTTGGAGTTTGAGGAGGGAGAACATGTTTTCTAAAGGTCTCACCTCGGTGCATAATATAGAGATTTGGTTGGGGCAGTATGTTATCTTTGAGGTTCATCGGTCCTTTTCAGATACTACATAGGATCGGTGAGGTGTCGTGCCGCTTGTCCTTACTACTATAGATATACTGGGTACACAATGTCTTCCATGTGTCGTAACAGATGAGGTGTGTGCATTAACCATCACATGTTATTGCTGGGGTGAGCTGGACATCGATGATGAAACTACCTTTGCAGAGTACCTTATAAAGATCGAGGATCAGTAGGAGAAGATCCTTCATGGGTGAATGATTCCCTTGGTTTGTATCTAGTGGAAGAATGAGAATCTTCAGAAGAAAACCTAGGAATGGGAGTTCCAGATGCGATCATAGTACACTCATATTTTTTAGTAGATTTTTTTTTTGCTTTTTGAGATGAAAATATCTAAGGTGAGAAGAATGTAATGACTCTATTTTTTCCTTGCTAAGTTTTGGAATATTTTAAGGAATATTTTTTAGAGTTAGGTACTGAGATAGCGTAGGATTCCTAGGCGCTAAAAAACTTGATATTTATATAATAAAAATATTAAATATATTATATCTAACACATGCAGTTTTTCCGAATTAATGGAATAAATCTTGAATGTGGTACAAAACTGAAAATCCAAGAACTCCATTAAATATGGAATGCGTGTTTTACCCTAGGCGTGGCATGATCTTTGTGCATGTCAGGTGTTCATATTGAGTTCCATCACGGGCGGAATAATAATTAAATGAATTAATATATTTATTTAATTGTTAAAATTAAGCTAAACCCTAATCCTCTCCTATAAAAGCCTAATTATGGAAAATCCCTAGGGTTGGTCACATAACCCTAGGGATCGATAGAGGTTCGTTGGAGGAGGATTCTCAGACAATCAATGAAGTATCATGGATTGGCAATCGGTGTGCTAGTTGGAGCTTGTAGATATCGCCAATGACTGCGATGTGTGACCATTCTTCATTAGTGATTAATCCAAACCCAACATAGCCTGGTACTGGGAAACGACATGTTACAAGGGCACAACCAACGTACACAAACATGGGTCGAAACACACGAGCATACTTAAGGCGTGCAAGACACATCATGTACTTTCCCCAGAGAAATTTGAGACCCTTTTTCACTTCGGTGTGGACTAGTTTTTTTAGGGTATGTTCCCTCGATCCATCCACATGAGGGTAGAGTGAGGCATCATGTCATGTTCTTAGTATGTGATCCCCTCTATGGGATCATTCTCGGATAGAGTTTCATGAATCCTTCAGTGTGGCCCAAGGTGGGATCCTCTATCATATATTCTTCCCTATGTGGGGTTATAGAAATCAGTGTGACCAACATACATGAGTGTTAATCCCCCAATTAGTAGTTTATCAGATAGGGTTAGGTATACCTGATGACCCTAGGAGTGATCCTCTATCTATGTATCGATATCTTCTGAGTTCCAACACATACTTTTTCATGGTGAGGCTTGATGAGCAAAAACCCTTTATAATTTTTAGCACTTTTTTCATACTTTAATTGTGGTATATAAATGTATATATGCATTGGGTATTAATTTTATTTTACCTTTCAGCATTTTATGGATATTTAGAGATGTGTGAATGTATGCAGGTATATTATGCTAAGGCCTCCCATGTGTGTAATATGCCTACTCAGTGCTTGTCATCAACCCCCGACCTATTAGAGGTGGGCTTGGGGTGTCACGTTCAGCTTACTACCAGTCAAGCGGTCCTTGGTGGGTTGATTCATGACAGTTTTATGCAAATCATTTCAATAGTTGGAATATGAATTTTATTACATACTTGGAAAAATAAGTTGTAATTCCTCATGAAGTTTTGTTTGATAGAATTGTTCTGTTAATCTGGTATTAAATTATCTTTGATACAGATCAAAGGAATTTGGATATTGATACTTGTTCAAAGAAGGCATTAAAGGGTGCCTTAAAAGAATATGTGTTCAAGAAGATTGTTCACTACAAGTTCTCCAAAGATATGTGGATGGTATTGGAGAGAGTTTATGACAAAGAAGAAGGAAATATTGGTCAAGAGGAAAAACCAATAAGTGTAGAAATCGAGGTAAAAAATTTAAAGTCTTTATATTATCTGTAACGACCCAAAGTTTCATTAATGTAAATCCCTCTTGATCTAATTAAATGTCTCTTTATGTTTATATAAAATGTCAAATTCTTTGGTTTTATGTTAAGAATTTTGACCGTTGTTATTATAGTCGTTGAACAGTGATCACATGATTAGTATAAATATAGGACTTTAACAAATCCAATTTACTCAGATAAAGGAAGTGATGGCCTCATCCAGTAGAATTGCCCCATACGAAGCCCATTTGTCAGAGCTCGGAAAAGAGGTGGTGTCTTTGGGCTTCACCCTTGACTAAGTCCAAGCTGAGCTTCATCATGTCAAGCTCGAACGTGACCGTCTACGGGAAAAGTGGAAGTTGATTGAAATTATCACTCGAGCGATGTTATCCGAGCCACCCCAAGAGTCTGTCACCATCGCACACCTTACCCTTAGGTCTTATGCGGCTGTTTTAAGGGGTGATGTAACAAATAAGTAGTACTATGTTCATGTACATTATTTTTGTATATAATAATGAATATAATTTCTAGTCATTTTTGATACATTGTAAATAGTTTTTAAAGTACAAATTGTGTTTTTAGTTATTATTTAATTAAGAAATATATTTTATTAAATTAAGGGATTTTTGAATTAAATAATATTTTAATAAAATAATAATATTATTATTAAATTAATTTTTATTAAATATAAATTATCTTATAATTTTGTGAATGCAATTAAATTTTTTTATTAAGGTTTGAAAGCCATTTCTGTCAAAACCCGTGAATTTTCGATAAATGTCGGTTTTTATTTTAAAAGTGAAAATTAACATATTTAGAAAATTATTTAGATAAAATAAATGTCATTTCTGGAATCAGGATGTCGAAATTATCCAACGGTGAATTTTTCATAATTTTCTGAGACAGTCAAATTTTTGGGTAAAAATTAAATACCGTTTAAATATATAATGTGTTTTATGTCATCATAATGACCCAATAGTTATGTAATAAAATACTATAATCTTTATGTTTGGACAATATATGTTTTACCATTAAAATAATTTGATTTTGGGTTTGTTTGACTTACTTTTCAAAGCATTAATGGACACCTCAAGACTTATTCAACACCTTGCCTTTTTAAATTAATTTCCATGGGAGTGTGACTCACCTCCACATAAGAAACCATAATATTTTAAGAAGTTCGGACTTTGGCCTTATAAAATATTTTTTTCCTATTCCCTTTGCCAAAAACCATGGTAAAAACCCATGGGATGGTTTGTGGTTTGGATTAATTTAATGTAAGGGGACACAAACCTAAATAATAAAGAATTTCCTCACCTTTCCTATATAAACCCACCCAAGCTCCCACTTACTCCTCACTCAAAGCCCTTGGAGTTAGTCCAAACTCTGCCCTACTCTCTATATAATCCTCCCAAGGTTCCCCAAGCTCCCAAGAATCATCTCACAAGCCTCTCTCTAGCCTTTGGAAGCACACTTCCAAGTAAGGGTTTTTTCTTCCTTTCTCTTTTTTTTTCCAATTTTCTTTAAGTTGTTTTGCCATTTTAATTTCAATTATGAATGTTGGGGTATGGTTTCACACCTCCCTCATACTTCCCTCTTTATTTTTGAATGATGGGAGACCCCTTTCTCTCTCATTAAATGCCTCCCATGTACACCCGTTACTATGCCGAAATTCCGAAAGGAACTTCTCTCTCCTCATTTACATTCAAGCAATACTTTTGTATCATGAATCTAAATTCCATTACAATTGTTGGTACATGTATCTATATGACCTCCTTACTTTCCATTACATGTAAATATGATGAGGAACCCCTTTATCTCTCATCAACCGTTTTTATGAATTCTTATGTCACGTCGTTACGCTGCCGAAATCGCCCCGATTTTCTAAGCCAATGTCATTGTGTAGTGAATACCATGCCCATTTCTCCATCAAGGGTATTCACCTTTATACACATTTACTTATTTATTATAATGTTTCATGTATTAATTCCACATTACTTTATCGTGGAATAAATGATTATGTTTTATGAATCCATGTTTTATGATCCATGTGGCACACTTATGCATGAAATGAAATGTTTAAGAAGGGTGCGCCCTTATAGCGCTCCAATGCATTGGGTAAAGTATAGTATCATGATACGTCATGTGAAATGAGTGTTGACTCATGCTAATTCAAGTGCAACTAGGGTTTACTCATGGTTCATGTGCAATGAGGATTTACTCATGCTCTATGTGCAATGAGCCTTGGCTCATGCTAATTCCATGTTAAGTGTTATTGCCACATTCCCATGTTATGATTATCATGCTTTATCATGCCTTTATGTTCATGTTTCTCTTGTGATATATTTATATGCCTATTGTCTAACATGTATTGTACTCCTCATGTTATTCCATGTGTATTCCCTTACTGGGCTTTATAGCTCACCATTTTCTTATGCATGTCCTCAGGTTATCTCATGCAATGCTAAGTACGAGGGAATGTAGTGGTCATGTAAATGAAGTTTTAAATAAAGATGTTGTATTTAATGTTTTAAGTTTTTTATGTAATGGTCCTAATCCCCAAAGACACTAAACCTATCGATCTTATTTGTTGTATCAAGTGAAGTTTTATGTAATAAATCATGTTTAAGTTTGTAATAAAAGTAGGGTTGTCATATTATCTAATACTAAACTTGGTTTATAAAATGTTCATGCACCATAAATTTCATACTCTCACAAGGATCTAAAAATAAGTGGTGAATCTGTTGATTAAGTTGCAACAATATTAGGTTTCAATCTTAAGGAGTGTTCATGCAACCACCAATAAGAGATCTAATGCTTATAATAAGAGGTGGGTCAATGGGTGATTCATGCATGAAGTGTATCTTGCACATGTAAAGGATTTTTCCTTGTAAAGAAAAGGTCTAAAAATAAAGGAGGTTTCCTTAAAATTTGACATAAATAAGATGAGAGCAAAGATGAAAGATCAAACTGATTTGTTTAAAGAAATTCCACAATATATCAGGAATCGGATGGTCACTAAAAATGAATTAAAAGCCTGTGTTTTTCCTCTTAAAACATGACTTGAAGAAAGAAATAAATTTGGGATAGAAGATACCTAAATTTTGAAAAAAAAAACTTCCAAAATAAAGGATAAAGATAGAAAAATCAAAGAACTTAAGGAGAGGATAAACATCAAAAATGAGAATATGAATATCCCATCAAATCTAGCCTCAACATGCACAGCTAGAGGGAATTCAGATATGAAATCTAGATAAAAATGGATATCTGGAATCTAGGAACAAACAAAAGTTTCCTAAAAAATAAGGGAAGAATGAGTCCAAGAAGAAGGTGGCAACAAAGTGTTACTATTGTGGAAGGTTTGGGCATACTATGAGCATGTGATTCAAAGGCCAAAGAACCAAATTTTAAAGAAAATCTATTATACCAACATCTCAATTAAAAGGATCCCAAATGAGATATGATTACTATGGTATACATTTTATTTGTTTTAACCTCAGTCATATGGAAATAAATTTCAATAATAAGGATCCATGGGAGGAAAAAAGATGTTATATGGGGGTACTCCACTCCCATGACACATAATGAGAGATTTTATTTAAGAAATAAGCCTATTGAGTTGGAAAACAGGTCCACGGTTTAGAGGAAGAATGTGAAACTCAACAAAGGGTGTATTATGTGCCAATATATGGTTACTCACAACAACCCTCCTAGAAAAGAAATAAAACAAGAATGGAGGAATAAGGAAAAAGTAACTCTAGCTATGAGGAGGATAAAAGAGCATGATAAGAAGAATCCATATAGGAAGATGGATACCAAGATGGCACTCATGGTCATCAAGAAAGCGTCATGTCTAAGTGGTCTTATAAAAACCACTACAAGACTAGAATTGAAGACTATTAGAAGTGTTCTACAATGGAAGAAGAAGCTATATGGAAGAAGGTGTGGCAAGGCATTCAAGGAAAATGAATACACAAGTGGGATTTTTCTCAGAATAGAGAAGAATCCAAAGCCAATAAAGGATACTACCAAAGAAAATGCTCAAGAAGAGATGTGTGTAAGTGGGATAACACAAATATGATCCTCTTGTAAGTCATTTAATAAGATCACCATTGAGAATGATCAGTAATAAGAGGAAGTTGATAAGGTTATGGAATTCCTTTCCTCGCATCTAAAAAGATTAAAAGGGAAGATGGAAAGTAAAGGGTTGGTCCAACTTGATTAGACCCACTCCAATAATTAAGGATTCCAAAGATACCCCTCTCTCCATATGCTTTAATTGTTTATAACATGTTTGAAGAGGTGTATAATGCAGGGGGAGACACAATTCATGGGGTAGATTTTCTTACAAAAGCACAAGTAAATGGACAGAAGAAACATTTGGTTTTAATTTAAATAAATTTCATAAATCAAAAGGTGACTAAGGTATTTTAGATCCTGATTAATATCAATTTTAAAGGTGCATGTAATTATGAAGTTTTTATTCTAAAAAATCCATGAAAAGAAACCTCAAAATGTAAAGAAAAGGTGTCAAAGTCAGCCTAAATCAATCAATGGTATCTTGATAAATTCAGTATTTTATAGTTGGTATTAAGTAATATCTAAATTAGTATAAGGATATTGAATAAATGATATCAGGTCGAGGATTTAGTGTAATTTAACCACTAAAGGAAATGAAAAATTGAGAAGTGGAAGTAGTTACATGAATGGACATCATATTTATTTGTTTATGTTCTAACAATTAATATCAGTTGATTTTGTTTTACAAGATACCAACATTTTCTGTCCAAGAAAAGTTATTCTTAACATGTGGTACCCCTGGGCTAGAAAATTATCACAATAATCAGTGTCAAGAGCTGAATACTCAGGGAGAGCTTGTGATGAAATCTCAAAGTTTGTTTAGCCCCGTCTTTGAATGGAGGAACCTATGAAAGTATTAGTTGACATTGAAGTCAATTTACATTACCAATTTTGTATTTTCAACCAGAAAATTTTACAATTAGTACCAATTAATACTAAAAGTGGTATTCCTGACACTTTTGTGTTTGAAGTTTTTATACTAATAGTTTCTATGAGAATATGATGGAGATTATAGGTTGTGTTGAGAAATGAAAATTTTAAAGATGTTATGGGTTTATTAGTATTCATGAGTGGTGTGGATAGATTCATGGAGGCTATGCACTAATCTTAGGCTCATTAGGCTTATAGGATTTGTTGATGGCCCAAAGTCTAAGTGTAACGACCCGGACTCGAACAACCACCCTAACAGTGCTAAAAGGGTTGGGTGTTACTACCATAGGTGCACCTCCCTGAACACCAAAGGCTGCCGACTATTAGGGAGGGTCTTATAGGTATAGTGGGTAGGATATACCCTCTCGGAGGATAATAATAGTACTGGCCCAAGTATAATAATAAATATGCAGTGGAATAAACAACTCAGTAGACTCGAACTAGACCCACGGAGCGGAAGCACATTCAATATCGATAAAGAGAGGAAGCAATTAATATAAACAATAGTAGCAGAAATAAACACAACAACATGTTGATCACTTGTAACTACTACTGAATAACAAAGCATGCATCCAAAGAATTTCATACATATCTAAATATAAAGGGTGTCAATGACTAACCAACTATAGCTACAAGACAAGTAAGCATGCTGATATAGGAAAGAAAGCAAAACAAAAAAAACCCAACTATGCAAGACCTCAAGGTCCATACCATCTACATGCAATAGCTAATGCACTCCATCTCCTAAAGTTGACCTCTTTCCTGCACATAAATCCATAAAGTTTTCATGCACCCCAAAGGGACCGTGCAGGGTGTGAGAAGAATCTCAGTAGGATACCACCCAATGGTGCGTACCTAATATAAGTGTCTGAACATGCATGCATTTATAAGAAAAACAGTAAACAATATGATGTACACCACTAAACACAAACTCTACTGGTTCTCAACAGCCGCCATGGAGTGTCACCTACTTCAGCCAACGCTGGAATCTCTATCATGTAACCTGGCACCATGTGCCCCTTAACACCGCATGTCTCAAGTACCGACGTCCTGAAGGCACACCCAAGAGATAGTAACCCGAAGGAACAGTGATGTCTGTCCTCAAATAAGTAACCAGAGGGACAACAGTGTCTTCCCTCAAATAAAGTAATCGGAGGGACAACGGTGTCTACCCTCAAATAAAGTAACTGGAGGGACAGTGATGTATGCCCTCAAATAAAGTAATCGGAGGGACAAAGATGTCTTCCCTCAAATAATGGTGAGCCACTATCCCCAACCCGATAGCCTCAATGTTATCCCCTGAAGGCTCCTCACCTTCCATGTGGCTTCCTACAGCAAGCACCCCAAACCAAAGGTATATAAACCACAACTAATGGGGACCTCTACCCACACAAGTGGTCAAAACCACCTCATCACAGAGTCTCTCTGTGTGCATACTACTCATAGTTATGGGTGAGCAGTAATCACCAAAATAGTACCCAAGCAACAACATCTCTGACACCTCATTCCCCTGCGACCATGTCGCTCAAGTCTGATGGGCTTGCCATCCAAGTAACCCAGGTCATGCCTAACCTGACAGACACACTGCCTCAAACTGACGCCCATGATGCTTAATCATGTGGTTAGAACCACCCAACGTAACCCGGGTCAAACCCAACCTGTGATCAATATTACTCAAGAATATTCGGGTCACACCCAACACAACCCAAAGGGGTTCCAGCACATGCAATTCAGCAAATACATATAAAATCAAAAGAATTAACTTTAAACAGTCAAACAAACTAAACAGTTGAAATGCACTAACCAAGTGTTATCCCATACCGGCACTGAGGTCCTTAAAGTCTCCAATAATTCATATTAAGGTTCAATAAACTAAACTCAACAATTTAAAACAATGCAATTTATTTATAACCATTTTGGAACCCCTAGCCAAAATGCCCTGATGAGCAATGACCCCTCGCCTGACCTTACTCAAGAAAAACAGGTAACATGGCATACTCAAAGGCATCCCATAGGTCAAATAACAATTAAACAGGCAATATACAAGGTTGCGCTCAAAATACTCGAAAATACACCAAATGTCACGCCATCCAAAATTCTTCGAAAACACAAAAGAAGGTATGCACCACCTACCTGAGACTCATACGATGATACTCCTCCGATAACAGCCTCCAATTAGGTCTAAAACGCGGTAGATCTATAAAAGAATCAAAACCGATCAAACCCCTATAACTCGTTCTAGAACAAAAATCAAGAAGAACGACTCAAGAGGAATCAAGGGCTTATCGAGGGGGTTTCAATGGATCAAACGGGGTTTGAATCTGACTTTGGATGAATAAATGGAAAGGATTTGAAGTCCTGGCCGGCTATTCGCGTCTCCCAGACAAAACCCACTACCTCCTACCTCAAAACGAGTCTACTGCCTGTTTTAATGAGAGAAAAAAAAGAAATTACACGATGTGTACATATGACTACACGCCGTGTATCATTTTACTATTCAGAAGGTGGATAATATTTCACTAAGGACTTGCCGACTGACTACACAGCATGTACCTATGGTACACGGCGTGTACCTCTTTACCCGACTGACATTCCCAACACGCCATGTATATACCCATACACAGCCCCTCTACACGGCGTGTACAAATAGTACATAGCGTGTACTTGATAAAAACATTCTACCCCACCAACAGGCCTACACGCCATGTATGACCTTCTCACACGACAAGGGTACACAACGTGTCGAGCAACACTACATGCCATGTATTTGGAAAATTCCTACACGGTCACCACACTGCATGTACTCGGTGAGCACACGACCTGTACCCGCCTAACCCATACACAACATGTACTTTAGAGTACACAACATGTAGTCTGGAAATTTTTAGAACTTCCCAAATTTTCCCAGTTTTTAATAGAAATAGGTCAAAAATTTAAACAGGATCGGGATTTTGACTCGTTCTAAAAACTCAGGTTCTTACAATCTCCCCACCTTAATATAGTTTGTCCCCGAGCTATCAAACGAAACCTGGAGATGGCACCGAACATACCACCCCGATCAAGTAACCCAGACTTCCCTGGTGTCAAAGGTTCTGACTAAATTCCTCAAGGGGCTCCCCACCTTAGGAATTTCCTAGCTCGGTCTCAACCCGAAAAAACTCAAAACAAGCCAAGGTTCACTAACCTGTTTTCTAAACGCATGGTCCTCTTGTGACCATCATCACCCATACGCCTCATTGGTGCTCCTATGTCATTCCTGAAACCCAACGTACCCCGCACCGCATCAGTGTCCACCTTCACGAGGTCCTGCATCCCATGGATGCTCAAAATAAAACCTGATGCAACATGCCTCAAGTAACACACATACTCGATGCCTCTGATACTACGCATCTCATACATATATATAAATATATCACGCACCTGATATAGTGTCAATCCCACTGACCAGCTTCTAGTCAGTTCACATAGATCATGTGCATCACGTGCACTCAAAACGGACATGCCTCTACAGGTCATGCCAAAAAGAAAACATGGAAATCACGACCACATCTGTGGTGTACCTCTAACCATCGTTGGCTCACCAGCCTGCTCAACCTCTAGCAGCTCCACGACATGCACTTGGCCTGAAGTATGACTGCCCGATGCCTGACCTCCCTACGGTGCTGCTCCAGCCACCGACCACTGACCCCTCAGCTGAATCCCACTGTCTTTGTCACGTCCTCTGCGTGCAGCTGAACCTCATCTACCCTATCTTGGTACCGAACCTGAACCAACTCCAGATGCCACCGTCTGTCCTGGTCCCTGCTTTCCGGCTATCTGAGAAGGTTGCCTACAAAACCTCTCAAGATACCCAACCTGTACACATGCCCAACACTCCTTTGGAGGCCTATCTCACTAAGTTCGAACATGTCCTGGTTGTCCACAATGAAATCAAACCACTGAAGAACTACTATGAGGTGGTCTAGCTGAGTCCTTGGCCTGATTTCCCTATTGTAACTCATCTTTTTCTCACTTCCTATTATCCAAACCATCACCTAAAGCCATCATCCGACCAACCTAGGGCATATCCCTCTGGTTTACCTCCACTATAAGTGTCTCATTCATCGCCTATAATAATGAACCCAGCCTGAATATATTTACCTAGATCTGAATGGCGTGTCGCAATCCATCCTCAAAGCGCCTCACCCTTGTCGCGTCATCTCTTACCATACTAGGTTCAAAGAGAGATAACTCAGTGAAAGTAGTTACATAGTCCATGACGGACATGTCTCCCCATTGAAGACTCAAGAACTCCCAAGCTCTCTCTACTCTCAGTGTCTCTGGGTAAAAGTGCTCAAAGAACCTGTCCTAGAAGTCTTTCCATGCTAGCCCTTCGTGTCTGCAAGCTTGAACCTGCTCATCCCACCAACGCTTTGCCGGTCCTCACAACACATACGTCGCCAGCTTGAACCTCTGCCCTGGAGGCATCTCAAGCTACTCGAAAATCATCTGCATGCTCTCTATCCAGTTCTCTGCCACTTGTAAACCACCTTCACCCTGAAAAAGTGGCGGGTACTGCGACTGGAACTCCTGCGTCAGATATTCCATAGATAGCTCTGTACCCTGTGCACCTTTGTTAATCCCCTGAAAGACACGTACCCGGATAGACTGGAGCTGCTCATCGAGCCATGGTCCGAACGCTGCCAAACCCAGTTGTTGTCCTGCTTGTACTGGATCCTGAACCTGATCCAGTCCCTGAGCCTATACCTGCAGCTCATGCTCTGCCTACACTGGATCTTGGACCTGATCATGCTCCTGCGGCACTATACCATTTCTCGTCTGACGCTCCATCTGAGTCGGCTAAAAGAAACCTGTTGAATACCATAAATGGTCATACAACCCATGTATATATATATAAATATATATTCAATGCATATAAGGAAAGAAGTAAAGGGGAAACATAAAACAACTACTCTTAATCTCCCCTATCACAACCCATGCCCATGGAATCCCGACCTCATGACCTCCTTACCCACCCCAACAGAGCCAAGTATCAAAAGTACCTCGGGTCATGCCCATCCCGATAACCAACATTGCCTCAAACCGATGACCGAGTTGCCCAATCCTGGTGATCAAAATCACCTCAACCAATAGTACATGCCCGCTCGTACAAGAGCCAGACCCCAAATACCCTATCACATGTAATTCTAAAAATATATAAAGAATGGAATAACACAATGAAATCAACAAACAATTCTATCAGGAATTTCACCTATTCACATTCCAAAGAATACAAGCATGGAAATTTGATATTATTCACATGACATTATCACTTCACAGAGAATACGTGCAGTTATGAAATTTAAATTCCCTAAAAATGTGCCTATTAAAAACCAAACAAACATCATTTCCATACCGGGCCAAGGTCAAATTTTTCCTTACCGCACCGGGTCAAGGGTCACATATCACAATCAATAACATCACACACCAAGTGAGCCACCAAGGTGGAAATCATATAAACTATAATCTGAGAAAAAACAAACAGCAATTTCCACCCAAGCTAACTTGGTCCATCCTTCGTATCTGGGGCTGCAGGCACCCAAGAACAAGCTAGAAACCCAGTTCCAGTAACAACCTATCTCCAGTCTATCATATCTCAAATAGTAAACCAGCAGAAATAAAAAGAGAAGTCTCAATCTCATTAGTATCCAGCAAAACACTGCTACTAAATCCCTATCAAGAACTCCTCTAATACCACTTTGTAACGACTCGGACCCGAACAGCCACCCTAACAGTGCTAAATGGGTTGGGTGTTACTACCTTAGGTGCACCTCCCTAAACGCCAAAGGATTCCGACTAGTAATGAGAGTCTTATAGGTATAGTGGGGAGGCTATACCCTCTCAGTGGATAATAATGGTACTGGCCTGAGTATAATAATAAATATGTAGTGGAATAAATGACTCAGCAGACTCGAACCAGACACGCAGAGCGGAAACACATTCAATATCGATAAAGAGCGGAAACAATTAATATAAATAACAACAACGGAAATAAACACAACAACATGTTGATCACTTGTAACTACTACTGAACAACAAAACATGCATCCAAAGCATGTCATACATATCTAAATATAAAGGGCACCAATGACTAACCAACTGTAGATACAAGATAAGTAAGCATGCTGATACAGGAAAGAAAGAAAAACAAGAAAAACTCTAGCTAGGCAAGACCTCAAGGTCCATACCATCTCCATACAATAGCTAATGCAGTCCAACTCCTGAAGCTGACATCTTTCCTGCACGTAAATCCATAAAGTCTGTGTGCGTCCCGAAGGGCCCGTGCAGGGTGTGAGACGAATCTTAGTAGGATACCACCCAACAGTGCGTACCTAATATAAGTATTTGAACAGACATGCATTTATAAGGAAAAAAGTAAATAGTATGATGTACACCACTAAACACAAACTCTACTGGTGCTCACCAGCCACCATGGAGTATCACCTGCTTCAGTTAACGCCGGAATCTCTGTCATGTAACCCGACACCATGTGCCCCCTGACACCGCGTGTCTCTTGTATCGACGTCCCGAAGGAACGCCCAAGAGATAGTAACCTGGAGGAACAACGATGTATTTCCTCAAATAAGTAACCTGAGGGACAACATTATATGCCCTCAAATAAAGTAATCAGAGGGATAGTGATGTCTGCCCTCAAATAAAGTAACTGGAGGGACAACTATGTCTGTCCTCAAATAACGGCGAGCCTCTACCCCCAACTCGATAGCCTCAATGTTATCCCATGAAGGCTCCTCACCTTCCACGTGGCTTCCTACGACAAGCACCCCCAAACCAAAAGTACCTAAACTGCAACTAATGGGGGCTTCTACCCACATGATTGGTCAAAACCACCTCATCAAGGAGTCTCTCTGTGTGCACACTACTCATAGTTCCGGGTGAGAGGTAATCACCAAAATAGTACCCAAGCCACAATATCCCTGACACCTCATTCCCCCGTGACCATGTCGCTCAAGTCTGATGGGCCTTCCATCCAAGTAACCCGGGCCATGCCCAACCCGATAGTCACACTGTCTCAAATCGACGCCCATGACGCCCAATACCGTGGTTAGAACCACCCAACGTAACCCAGGTCAAACCCAACCTATGATCAATATCACTCAAGAATATTTTGGCCACACCCAACACAACCCAAAGGGGTTCTAGCACATGCAATTCAACAAATACATATAAAATCAAAAGAATCACCTTTAAACAGGCAAACAAACTAAACAGTTGAAATACACTAACCAAGTGTTGTCTCATACCAGCACTAAGGTCCTTAAAGTCTCAAACAATTCATATCAAGGTTCAATAAACTAAACTCAACAATTTAAAACAATACAATTTATTTATAACCATTTTGGCAGCCCCCGACCAAAATGCCCTGATGAGCAACGACTCCTCGTCCGGCCTCACTCAAGAAAAACAGGTAACAAGGCATACCCAAAGGCATCTCATAGGTCAGATAACAATTAAACAGACAATAACAGGTAATACAAGGTTGCGCTCAAAATACCCGAAAACGCACCAAAGGTCGCGCCACCCAAAATTCTGCAAAAACACAAAAAAGGTATGCACCACCTACCTGAGACTCATACAATGATACTCCTTCTATAACAGCCTCCAATTGGGTCTAAAACACGGTAGATCTACAAAAGAATAAAAAACGATCAAACCCCTATAACTCGTTCTAGAACAGAAATCAAGAAGAACGACTCAAGAGGAATCAAGGCCTTATCGAGGGGGTTCCAATGGATCAAACAGGGTTTGAATCTGACTTTGGATGAATAAATGAGAAGGATTTGAAGTCTCGGTTGGCTATTCGCATCTCCCGGACAAAACCCACTGCCCCTTGTATCAAAACGAGGCTACTACTTGTTTTAACGGAAAAAAGAAAGTACATGGCGTGTACATATGACTACACGTCGTGTATCATTTTACTGTTCATAAGGCGGCTGATATTTCACTGAGGACTTGCCGACTGACTACACGGCGTGTACCTATGGTACACGATGTGTACCTCTTTACCCAGCTGACATCCTCAACACGCCATGCATATCCCCATACACGACCCCTCTACACGGTGTGTACAAATAGTACACGACGTGTACTTGCTAAAAACATTCTACCCTGCAAACAGGCCTACACGCCATGTATGGACTTCTCACATGGCAAGGGTACACGACTTGTTGAGAAACACTACACGTCGTGTATTAGGAAAATTCCTACACGGTCACCACACGACATGTACTCGGTGAGCACACGGTCGGTACCCACCTAACTCATACACGGCGTGTACTTTAGAATACACGGTGTGTAATCTATAAATTTTCAGAACTTCCCATATTTTCCCAATTTTTCATAGAAACAAGTTAAAAATTCAAACAAGGTCGGAATTTTGACCCGTTCTAAAAACCCGGGTTCTTACACTAAGTGGTAAATTCACTCACTGGATGTCTTTGAGTTTATACAGTTGTCATGAATTTTCACTTGAAAGAGTATTCTGAAATTGGAAAATCCAACCATAAATTGTTTATAGTTGGTAATAGAGTATTTGGTTAATTAACAGGTGGTTGAAGCCAAAGGATGAGAGTGTGTTGAAAAAAATGGGGAGCATGGAAAAGGATTTTCTCCCTAACCTCAAAGGGGGGTAGAAGCCCACGAGGACACCCTTTGATTTTCTCAATGGAGGAGAGCAAGGACATCATTTCTAAATGAGGAGAATAAAGGGGAAGTGTGCAGTCGGTTCTAGATGGAGATTTCTTTCCATGGAACTCAAACATTGGGGGGTGATGTTGGATGAATTACACCCTTTGGATTCTATTTCCAAGGGGGGGAGAAGGGTTTATATTGTCAATAAAATTCAGGGGGGATTGATGAAACTCCTAAGGGTTTGTGTTGGATTTATCAACATTATGTGAGATTGTTGGAACCCTACATGATTATGATGTGTTGATAGTAAGAAATAAAGATAGTCAAGTGATGGTTCATGACAATATAAGTGGAAGGTGGCCTAATGACATTGATGACATGCATGGACATCTTAGAAATAATATATGCACATAAAGGCACCCAAAGATGGGTATAAACACTTTGATGTCATTATATATCTAAGGACTTGAAGGCTGGAGGAGCTTGGAAGTGCTTAAAGCTCATTCTGAGAGTTGTAGACATCATTCACGTCGTGACAGATAATTCATGTTGTGAAGGATAATTGGGAAGCAATAGGTGTTTTTGGATAAAATATGTTCATGCCATGAGCCACTCATTCATGTCATGAAGAAGTCAAGAGGGATTTCAGTGCTATTGGAATGAAGGTGTCTACGCTGTGAATTAATGATTATAATCCATGAACGAAGGTTTATGTCATGAATATTATTTAACGCTATGAAGGAAATTAGGGTTGTTGTTAGTGGTTTTGTCTAGGTGATATTCATGTTGTGAATAAAGGTTCGTGTCGTGAATAATTCAGGTAGTTGAGTTGTTGCAAAAGATAACTGGTCATTCACGCCGTGAAGCATGCAATCATGTCGTGAACCATGATTTTTGGGTAATTTTAAGTGCAACATTGACATGGATTTTTTCTGGTGAGTTTGGTGATTATTTCAGCATCTAAGAAACTACCTTTTTGAATTTAATGTTGGGGATCAAGTGGAGGCAAATCCAAGGGATATATTTGAATCGGGGAAGTTGAAAGTTGGTTATTGTTTGAATTTCAAATTTGAAATTCAAACATATTCTAAAGAAGTTATAATCCGCTATGCAGATTTGAAGATAAGTGAGGACTGAAAAGAAAGAGGATATTGTATATCTAAATTTCAGAGAAAAAAAGGGGGTTGCTATTGAGCAATGAAGAGACATCTGAGAATAAATAATATGTTGCAAATTTGAATCTCAGTCGTAAGAAAGAATTGTTGTTATGAAACAAAGAAGAAAAAGAGAGAGCTTGGCACTTATTGAAGACTTTGCTGGAGAAGAAGAAGAAGAAGAAGAATAAACCAATGTTGTGTAGTGAAGAAAATAATTCAAGCATTACCCTAGAAAGAAGAAAAAGGTAAATCCATGACATCTCATGGGTAAAAGATGGGTTGTTGTCCGGGAGGAGTTCCGCAGCATAATTGTGAAAGAGAAGCCTGGAAAGAAAAGAGCATTAACCCACACTTGGTGCAATAAATAATAAAGGTTATATTGTTCTTGGCCTATGAGCCAATTTGTAATCCTTTATAGAACAGTGAGCGACATAGAGGAATTGTGAGGGATGTGATCCCAATGTGTTAGTAAGCCGACCTTAATCTTTATAGGGGCGGTGAGCTCAAACGGGAGTGACCAAGCCTGAACCCATTAGTGATTCTGGTGCATAGGCACATTATCATGCATGCTTCTTATATTAGCCTGTTGGGGTGAACCAAATAAAAATCAGTGTATCCCTTGTGCTTGCTTGTTTGTATTATATACAACACAATCTGACAAAGTAAGGAAAACAACCATCGATTAAAACAGGTAAGGGTTTGGTTGAGATAAATTGTGATTGGATCAACATATAAAAGAAGAGCAAAAAGACGACCCTTGTATTTAAGTGGTCAAAATTATCAAGGGTTATGAGAGGTTTAAAGGAAAATGTTTTTATTGGAACAAATTATCATACCCCGGTTCACCCCCCATCCCCATCTCAGGGTATCTCACACCCAAGCCCCTTAAGGGACCTTCAAAAACCCTCGTGTCCCAGCATTTATTTTTTACATCTGGTTGTTGAGTGCATGTTTGAAGAACTGGCATGTTCAAGTTATTATTACCAACACGAAAACAATATCCTAAGGAAAAGAAGAGAGGTTTACTCCCCAATTCACCCACCTTTTAGGAAGTACTGGGTTTGTGGTTGTAACATATAGTTTGGTTGAATGCACATATATATATGTTTACGTATCATTACACGATTATTATCTGGTATTGCTAGCATACATGTAGCCACCCTCATTGAACAAGTTAGCATTTTCCATACATCCGACATACAAATGGGTCATGCTGGATAAAATCTGGCAATGACCCATTCCAAACAACCCCTCAATGATGAACCGAGACCCGTGACACTAATCATCAGTTGCAACATTGATGGATAATTAAAGGGATTTGACATTATTGTTATTCAATGCTTCGTTTTCTGAGATTATTTATTGGGAGATCCAAATTACATATCAAAAACATATTTTTTTTGAAACTATGGGGGAATATGTTCAAAAAACGATTTTTAGGCAATAAAAACGATGAGCAAGTTTATAACATAACAATGGATTAACCGTATACAAACAAATGGTTTAATAATAAACTTAAGCAAACCTAACACTGTGTTTGGTTAGATTTTAGTAAAAGAAAAGAAATGATTTGATAGTTTATAAAAGAAAGGAAAAGAAAAGAAATGATTGTGATTTCTCTCCTTGTGTTTGGATCAATAACTTAGTAAAAGAAAAGAAATGATTTGGATTTCTCTTGATCTTGTTTGGTGAACCTTTTTAAAAGAAAATAAAAGAAATTCTTTTGTGATACATGTAGAAAATAGGGATAAAATTGGAATTTTTAATTATTAATAACCCTCTACCACCATTTCCTTCCAAATCATCACATTTTTGGGATGATTTAAAAACAATAGCAGGAGAGAAATCCATTTCTCTCTGTTTCCCTCCTTATCATTTCTCCCCTCTTAAAATTACCCCATCAAACATTAGAAATCAATTTCTCTTTGTATCATTTCTTTTCTCTGCATATCAACTGTGCCAAACGAACCCTAAGTAAAGATTCAAAAAAGTTACTGCGACCCGAATTCAGACCGGTCAGCAGAAGCGCCCGCTTGCATCTCCGTCGACGCGGGGATTCCGATGGTGTTGCACTCCATTCTTCATTCCTCGATTCCTTCGTTGAACTCAGTAAGTGCAGCTCTCAATCACGATTCATGCACTCCGCTCTCCCTTCCAGCTTGCGTCGAACTAGATTCTGTTCATTGTCATTTTATCTTTCTCGTGCATAAATCTCTCCATTGCCGTTTTGGGGAACTAGGTTTATTTGCTGCTGGGATTCTTTTCTTACCTGGGCTTTGTTGGTTCTGTTCTTCCCGGGAAGATTGTTCCCGGCGTGACGTTATCGGATGGTACTCGTCTCCATTATCGCTGCAACGGTATGTTTTCTAGATAACATCGGTATCCACCTGCACCTTGGCGTCATTTCTTATTTAATGTCATCCTCGTTTCCCCCCTATATGGCTTCTGTTCCGAGGCGGTGTTTTTTGGTGCTGCTTCTGGGCCCAATCGTTTATGCGTTTTCTAATGTTTTTCTGGGCACTTATTCTTCTTTCAGTTGCTCTTGGATAATTGTCATCAGCATAGTATATGTTAGAAATCTGAGGAACCAAAGCCTTTCTATTGTCCCGTGTTCAAGTAATTTGTCAAAAATTAAATAGCTACGCCTGGTCATTCATTTTTGCACACTCGTTCTTGCTATCATCTGGGAGGTCAATCGTAGCACACGCTCATTTATTGTTTCTACCTTAAAAATGACAGCCATCGTCCAAATTTCTGTTTTTCTTTCCAAGGTCTGGTGTCTCTACTCCTGCTAGTGGTGCTTCTTGGTGCTAGTGCAGCAATGAATATCATTCCTGTAACGGTATAATCACCGCCCCTTTATTTATCCATGTATTATTGGTTTATGGAGTTTATGTTGTGGTTCATTTTGTCTGTTCTTGGATTGCTGCACCCCCCCCCCCCAAATCTTCAATTTTCAATGTCCTGAATTCCTTTTATCCCCTTTCCACCCTGGTACTCATTTCTACATTTATCTGGATGAAAAATCAGTTCTTTATGTTGAACTTCTACTTACATGAATCACTATTTTTTGAGCCCATGCTTGGATTTGTTGTCAACATGCCCAGCATGGTTGCTGAAGCATTTGATGCTTATTCACGATGATTTACAGCATTCTTGAAGTGCTTTGAGAAGTTACAGAGGTCGATGAGAAGTTTAATTGAAGATGCGTTTTTGCTGATTTATTTGAAAAAAATGACATATGTGACCAGTGAATTATGAGTTTTCTTAAAGTAAATCACACATGTAGATCTTCAGGCAATGATGAGTTACTCATAATACCACTGCTTCAAACTCTGCAATCTTTACACATTTCATTGCAAGTCTTCAATCTTCGGTTTGAGTAATCACATATCAAAAACCGAATCAACAAAGTTCTTGCATGAATTCCTTCTCCCTCTAGGATGTTATAGAGTTCTACTCCTTCACACTCTTCTTACTCTCACTATCTCTACCTTTCGATACACTTTCCCTCTTAATTTTTGAATTTCAAGTTAAAAAATGAGCAACTACCTTCATCTTCAATAAACTCAGTTTTGAATTTTAGTCTTTGATTTTCATCTCAACCTTTAACACACTTAGGACAAGTATATAAGACGTGTAGGGTCGATTCCAAGCGAGTCCAATTGAAAAATGTCAAGCAACATCATCATAGGACAAAATTTCAAGTGTTCCGCCAGAAACCCACCAGAACTCTGCTACACACCACCAGAAGTTCTATAGTCATCAACTGCTGGAAACCACCTTACTGTCTCGCTCATTGGAACTCCAGTGAAGGCCACTGGAACTCCGGTGGTCGCACAATATGTTTTCTCTACTGTCTCGGCCATAAAAACTCCAGTTCCATGCCATTGAAACTTCGGTGGTCTGACAGAACTTATGTTCTGCATTTCACATCCTCTTCTTTCAGATTGCATCTTCAAACTGTTCTTCCTTATTCACTTCCGTTCATTTTCAGAACATTTTCATCATATCAGCAATCTTTTCAACATCCCATTGATCTATGTTTAACAATAAAAGACTACCAAACGACCATGTATTCAATTTAAAATAAGCTTACATAATACTAAACTTCCACCTTCATTTTGATCACCTTCAGCCATCAAACTCTTCCTCATCCAACTCATCCAACTCATCCAACATGGTCTCAACACACCTTGCTTCCATCTCGATCACGTTCAAAGCTATTCAATTGTTTTATGTAAACTTTCCATTTAGCAAAGCTAATTTAGCGTCCATTGGAAAAAATTAAAGCTCTTTTAAGCAGCAATTGCTAGGAATATCTCAATCGCGTCCAACCTTGCTATAGAGGCCAAGGTCTCACCAACGTCAACTTCATCAATTTATGAACACCCATCCCGGCTTGTTTCGAAACACATCACCATCTTCATTGAGTTTATTTTGATAAACCAATTTGTTTCCAAATGATATTCTTCCTCGTTAATCTTAGTACATGTTTTCATGTTTGATTCTTCTTTATTTGGTCAAACTCTTCATTACACCTGACCTTCTCATTTGGCTTCCTTTTCAAAATTCTTGGGTTCCACAAGCGATAAGATAATTTTCCACTAAATTCTTCAGCCATCTTGTCTGAACCTGGGTTGTTTTATCACCCAAGATATTTTTTTCATCAATTTCAATTCTTTTACATGATTTTCCTGAAGTTTTGTGTGTTGGGACCTCATCTTTCTCATTACTATCTTTTGAATCAGCCTATGAATCATCTCTCTTGACTTCGGAAATTCCAAGGCAACAATCCCATTCTTCATCTTCTATAAAGATCTTGCCACATTTTGCTTGATTATTCATTTGTTCTTCCATAATAGTGATATCACTGCTTTCAACCATTTTTTGAAGCCTTTTATTTCAGCATCGATACACTTTACTCTTGAAGGAATACCAGAGAAAAATTCTTTCATCACCTTTACTTTCAATTTTGCCTCAATTTCAATCTTGATTCAAAATATAACATTTACTTCTGAATACTCTAAACTACTAGAGTCTTGACTTATTTTTGAACCATAATTTTTAAGGATTCACATCCTCTTTGGGACACTCAACAATGCTCGGTTGTGAATATAAATCGATTCCATAATTGCTTATTTCTGAAAATGGGTTGAATGACCACTAGCTATCAACAACGTTCTTGTCATGTTATTGATAGTCTGGTTTTTGCTTTTTACTATTCCTTTTCGTTGGAGAGTTCTCACGGCTGAAACTTGATGAAATATCTCATGCTTCTCATGATAATTTTTCATTATACGATTTGCGAATTTTGCGTTGTTGTCAGATTTCAATGCAATAATTTTCTTTTCTCAAAGTTTTCAGCCAACCTTCTCTACCTTTCGATGCATTCAAGTAAATTGGTATTTTGTTGTATAAGCATGATCATTCCCATTCAACTGAAATCATCTATGAAAAGGACATAACACCATTCTCCTCCAGTGACCTTTGGATTTATTGGTTTGTGCACATATGAACCAAAACTCTTTTGCCTTATTCTTCTTCGATTTTTAAGTCTCTTATATTCTTTCTTTCTTGAAAAGCTCCACAAATACGCTCCTTATCTTCCCTCAAAGTGTGTATGTAACGACCCACAAATTTCAGGTCGTTGTTTTTTAGAGGAAATTCAAATTTTCGGCCCGGAGCAAGGGTTGTTCGGTGAATTGGGGTTCAGATTGGAAATCCAAGGGTTGGAACATCCCTAGGAGGTGTTTTTGGATGAGGAATGAGGCCTGAATAGGTGTTCGTGTAAGTGGCGAAGAAGGGTTGGGGTGGCCCTGCAGTTGAAATCCAGCTGTAGGCAGCCACCACTGCGCAGCGAGGACGTTGCGGCGTGGTGGCCGTGGTCGAGGAAGACCACAACACAACTAGAGGGGGTTGTGCCGTGGAGAGGGGAAAGGGTTGTGGGATCGACTCCGCCTCTTGGGTGTCGGCTGCGCCGCAACCAAAAAAGGCCACGCCATAGCACGACCTGGCGGGGAAGCCCCCCCACCCAACGGCGCAACCCTCGGGTTGTGGTGTGGGGGGTCCTCTGGGGGTCGTGTATTAGGCCGCCCCCTCGAGGAGGGTTGCGTCGTGGAGCTTTGCTCCACGAAACAATCAGGGACTGGGGGTGGCACTTGCGCCGCAGCCCTGGGGGTTGCGCCGCAAGGCAGCTCCTAGGGAGGGGCCTTGTGTCGTGACCCCTATGGCTACACTGTAAGAGGCCCCCACCTAGTTTTTTTTAACCGGGGGCAGACCGGTAATTTCTCGATCACCCCCTTCAATTTTAAGGGAAATAGGGCGCATGGGGGGGGGTGCCATTCTTGGCCGACCCTTCCCCTCTCTTCCTCTAGGCCGCCCCCTCGAGGAGGGCTGTGTCGTGAAGCTTTGCTCCACGAAACAATCGGGGATTGGGGGTGGCCCTTGCGCCACAGCCCTGGGGGTTGCGCCGCAAGGCAGTTCTTAGGGAGGGGCCTTGTGCCGTGACCCCTATGGCTACACTGCAAGAGGCCCCCACCTAGTTTTGTTTTAACCGGGGGCAGACCGATAATTTCTCGATCGCCCCCTTCAATTTTAGGGGAAATAGGGCGCATGGGGGGCGCCATTCTTGGCCAACCCTTCCCCTCTCTTCCTCTCCTTGATCCCTCATGGTGGGGGATGGTTTTGGGTGCGATCCGCTGGCAGATCCAGGCACATTTCTCCCTTTTTCTCCTTCTGTTTTGGTTTCCATCACAACCCTCTGATTTTGGACGAACCGGGTTAGGGTTTCAGTGCCGATTCCACCGGAGCATAGTGAAATCAGGTGAGAACGATGCGGCTTTCATGTGCGATGGCTAGAGGAGGACCTAGAAGGTTGAACACACGCGGTTCTGTGCGACTTTGGTGATGCGGCGACACTCAGTGAGTTTTCTATCGATTATGCCTCTTGTTTAATTTGAATAATTAATTATAAATTGTTATAATTAATTTTTTATGTTGTGTGGCGTGAGATAGGTGCTCGGGAGCGTGGACAAGCTTGGGCGAGGCTCAGTGAAGCTCGACGAGGGGTTAACTCCGTTTTGGAGGCAGGTTGGTCCCTATAATATAAAATCATATGCCTTTTTATGCACGGTTGCCTACTGCATGCATGTTGTATGAGCTCGGGTAGAACAAATAGGGACCGAGAGCACCTTAAAGAAAGAGAGTGGGTGGCCTTGAGCCTCCTCGAGTTAGAACAAGTGTTCCTTAGCACTTTGAGTGTCTTGGGATCGCTCGGTGACTACATCGCTAAGGGGCAAGAGCGTAAATTGAGTTGACGAGAGGCTTCGAGGTCTCAGGGTGTGGGATGAGTTTTAGGTAGCCTAGGACGGGTTCCCTAGGGCTTGTTGGGCAGGCATGAGGGGCTTAGGCCTAGTTGGAGTGGTTAAACGATTGTTCATCTCACGCTTGGTGAGTGACACCCTCCTAAGGGTGGATTGAGATTTGTGAGTGCTGTGAGCGGGATGAGTCCTTCGGGACTAGACGAGGTGTGACAGAGAGGGTTTTCCTTCGAGTGATGAGTTAAGAGGTCTTCCGAGAGCTTTGTGAGATGGGACATGAGTGAGGATCAGATGAGGGTCCAAGCCTTTAGGGCCAGGGTCAGGAAGAGCCTTCGGGCTGTGGTGTCACTGAGGGGCGACAAACGTGAGATGGTATTGACGAGCAAAGATCGAGACGAGTTGGAAGGACCCTAGTGGACGCCCTGATGGGTGAGATGAGATGTGCTTCGAGGTGTGGGGCTAAGTCTGAGCAGCTAGTGCTTGGGTGACGAGCTGGTGAGCTTGTGTGACGGGCTGCGTGCTCCGCTTGTGTTGTGGACGCCCTGATGGGTGAGATGAGATGTGCTTCGAGGTGTGGGGCTAAGTTTGAGCAGCTAGTGCTTGGGTGACGAGCTGGTGAGCTTGTGTGACGGGCTGCGTGCTCCGCTTGTGTTGCATGTGCTTGTGATAGGCGCCGAATTCCAATGAGGGTGATTGGATCTTGAGGCCTGGCCTCGCCTTGAGTGAGAAGGCGCTGGCAGGACTGCCATGAGTGAATGTGTATGAAGTCTGGGCCCACCTTGAGTGAGAAGGTATCACTTGAGACCTGATTAGACCCTGCCTTGAGTGAGAAGACAATGGTCGGGATAGAGGACCGCCTTGAGTGAGAAGGCTGGGTCCCGATGTGATGTGAGACTTGATGGATGACCTCCCTTAAGTGGTGAGGATTGGTCCAGGACTTGGAGCGGGACCCTACCTTGCTTCTTCGGGCAGTGGTCGGGATTTCGAGGCGCCCTACCCTGAGTCCTCGGGAACGGGTTGGGTTACAAGTACGGTAGCACGAGGTGACTGGATTTCGGCATGGTGTCGAAGCAAGTATGACCAGGTGTCACGGTGACCTGGTTAGCACTTGATGACCTGATGCGCATGAAGTTGTAGCGGCCTGGTTAGCACATGACGTCTAACGCCCTTGCGTGACATGTTTATTTTCCACATGCATACATGTATATGATGGCTATACTAGGGGAACTTGGTGAGACCCTACTGTGATGTATTTCTCACATCCTACACGAGCACCTTGGTGCGCGTGCAGACCTTATGTCTGTTTTACAAGTTAGAACACAAGATGCGCAATGGATCGGGCCAGAGCAGCTCGACGAGTATTTGGAGACAGGGTCGTTGCGTCCTAAGGATGGCAGTAGGGTCGATTTTGTATTTTGTTTATTTGTTTATTTTGTATATGTTATCAGTCCAGTGGGCGATCAACTGATGTTTGACTGTATGCTTCCGTATGGTGAGTTTTGTTATGGCGTTGTGTTTAGTTGTTTATGCGTACTCTGATTATGTGCTGTGGATGTTTGGTCATTTCTGCTGTTTTTGCACTCTGTTTCGAGGGCAGAGTCTCTCCATTGTATGGATTAGGCCCTCGTTGCTAGTCCTCTAGCATACGAGGAGGCACACCTGGGGTCATGTAGCTCCTCGAGGCGCTGTCGAGTGGCCTCCGAACCGGGGCATTGTAATGCACATCAATGGTTGCCTTATATACTTTGTCGAATTCTCCATATGGTGTTGATTTATGTGACCAAGTTGTCGATGCGACAAATTGTTCCGATTCTCCTCTGTGAGAAAACATGAGTCTACATGAGTCTATCTCCATTAATTTGATAAAGGTTGTCATCCACCCTTTTCCCTTTTTGAATCACTGTCCCGTCTCTTCCTTTGACAGCACAAGTCTTCTTGGTGAAGTGTATGACATGACCCGTGTTATAAAGCTGACTCACTAAAAAGATTGTTCCTTAGCCCATCAACAGACAACACATTCGTTTTTTGCACATCTTTTCCACCGATTCATGCTTTTCCACAACCTTTGATTTTGAGAGAACCATTATTTTCAAATCTCATCGTGCCATCCGTGCCATCCACCCTGTTCTTCGAATTCTCCAGCAATTTGATGTATCCTGTTATGTGGGATGAACATCACAAGATTGTGCCTTTTTTTTATTACCCATCTCAACTTCACATTATTTGCCTTTTCTTGTTTCTCTCTCTTCATCTAAGTGAATTGATTTGCTGAATTCTTCTCTATGGGTAATAACTTTTTATTGTTAGTACTCTTAGTTTTTCTTGTTGGAAAAAATTCTTATGTCCATAGTTTCCGCAGGAAAAACAATAATCGTCAAAGATAAATCTCCTTGGTTGCATATGAACATTATTTGAATTGCTTCTTTTCTATCTTTGAATATGTCCAGCAGGTCTTCCCCTTTTTTCCATCATAAACGCATTCATGGTATGCCCAAGTTTACCACAATAAAAAAAACTTCTTCATGTAAGTATCTTCTTGAGTTCTTTGATGTTTAATTGAAGTGCCAACCCCCTTTAGGCTCCTCAATAACTATCTTTCTTCTTGGTGTAGCCACTGGTTGCTTCAATTTTGGCTTGATATCTTCATATTTTTCATGGATTTCCAAGCCAATTATTCCTTTCAAGTAGGACCTTTGTTTGCTTAAATAATCCTCCAACTTTCTTGTGACTCAACAAACTTTTTCTGTAGCATTTTCATTGGACACACTTCCAAAATTTAAAATTTTTCCAGCAATGAATTGTTAGGAATGCAAGTGTGTTGTAAGGGCATTATTGTCTTTGTAAGGGGGTGGTGTTTGCCAGCCGTAGCAGTAGGCAGGTGGGGTAATCAATAGGGCAGCTGGGGGGTTGGGAAGGGTTCAAATGAAATCGGTTTTCCGCTTGACAGTAGTTCGGAGGTGTTGCCTTGGGAGGTTGCACCTTGGCTCGTGCGAGAGTGGTCTTCTTCCTCGAGAACTAATTCTTCTACCTTTCTTACCTCCTGTAATCTATTTTAACACCAGCGGATACTTACAATTCAGTCATATTACGGTTTTCTTCTACTTTATCTCTCTCGCTCAAACTCATAGTCCTAGCAATTGACGACTCCGCTGGGGAAAATCGCGTGGGAGAGACGACTGCAGAGGGAGCGCGCATGCTGGGAGAAGACCGCAGATAGAAACTCAACGGGGGCGGGCGATCGGTACTGTTGGCACTGCAAGAAACCTCTCTCCTCTACCTAACCTCTTATGCGCGACCTTCTGGGGAACACGCGCGAGCTGGGAGGACTAACAGACCAGGCAGGTCATTTTGAAGTTGTCAGAATTTCCCAACACACGTTGCGAGAGGACAAAGACCATCGCTGGAGTCCTGAACGTAGCAGTGAGACGCGATCGCTGTGAGTACGACTGTGGTTAAAAAAAAAACGAACAATGAGAAGTTGCCGGTTATTTTCTCTCTTATCTTCCTACTTTCTTCGGTGCAATCGGTTGAGGGACGAGTACGCTGCTAGAAGACGAGGAAGCTAAGTGGAGTGGACATTCGAAGCTGAATGATTGAAGAGGACAATCTTTTTAAGTTGACGGTGCTGTTGTTTGGATGATGTACAGGATGGAGACATTGGAGCAGATGGAACTTGAGTAGACTGCTTTTTTAGAGTGAATCGGCCAGATGTAGAGCTTGCTCAAATGTGAGCTGGTAGCACATTTGTCCGACAAAATTTTCAGTTGGGGAGGAACAAAGTACACGAGACAATTTTATGCGATACAGGCGCTGTTGCTGGGGCATACGAGAGGCGTGACTGAGAGAGTTAAGTTACCAGACTTTTCTGGAGAGGATCCTCTTGGGTGGATCATTAAAGCAGAAGTGATGATTTTAGAAGACATGAAAGTGCACTGGTCACAACTTTGTATGGTGAACTCAGTTCTGTACTGGTTCTTGTCGTGGCTGAGAGCTAATCCGGATTTGTCATGGGAACAACTGAAACCAACACTGATTAAAAGGTTTGGAAAGGCGATGGAGGGGGATCCATTGCGGTTTTTGAAGGTGGTTCGACAGACTGTTTTTGTGGAGCAGATTGAGACTAAATCGGTATAGCTTGTTGAGGAGATTTATGATATGAGTTTTGATGTGGTAAGCAGGTTAGGCAATCCCAGGAGGGGTAGTATGATCCTGGACTGCTTTCAGAATCTTTAGCCGTGAGAGATAAGAAATGGAGTGTACAGTCGACGACACAGGTTTGCCGAGGTATGAAGATAAACACTTACTACTCAAAATGTCAAAGGAAAATCGCCTCACTTTTCCTATCCCTTGTCGCGAAGAAGGTGGTGTGGTGAGGGGCAAGCCTTAACTTTTCCTATCCCTGTCATGTGGGAGCATAAAAGATTATTGAGGACCGCATTCCTAGCTCTAACAACACTGAGAACATAGAAGAGGCAGATTCAACAAGAATGCTGATGGACTCCGCTCTGGTTACTCGACTTTCGGGAACCTCGAGGCAAGGCGAAGGCAGTAACCGATTCCTGTTGTGCGAGTGGAAGACCTATTGTGCACATGTTGGAGTTTGGCGAGGAGACAATAGCCAATTCTGGCACAAGCGACGCTAGCGTTTCTGCCACAGGCTATGCGAACACAGCTGAAGGAGTTTGATCCTGGGAAAGAGTCATTGCTGGAGACCAGCTCATGTGCAAGAGAGGAAACGGTGGTAGGGTACTAGTTGGAACCATTCAAGGAAAATTTTACATTTTAGCGGTGGAAGAAACAACGGTATGTTTGAGGAGCATCAACTGGGGCGAGAATGGATTGTCAGAGTAGGGCAGGTTGAATCCAGTCTGATATGGCTTGATGAGGAAATTTCTCGTTCAAGTTCCAAGACTGAGTGTATTAAGCTTGTTTTCTGGTCCAATTTTAAGAAGAATTTGGAGGAAGTGGATCCTCGTGACGACTTGACTGATGAAGACGTCCAAACTGTTTTATGGAAGGCAACTGATACTAGGTCTGCAAGGTTGGATCCAGGGATGCTGTTTGGAGTTTTCGATTGGAGACAGGGAGATTTGTTTGATGAACCAAGCCATCAACGCGCTGGGGATGCACACACCGGGGAGCTACTGAAAGTTTTTAAAGTTGATGGTCAAATTGAGAATGGGATTGGCATGCTCTCAGGACAGGACCCCATGGTAGAAAATGAGCAGAAGATGAAGTTTGCCCCTTCTTCAAAGAAGGACAAACCACAAGATGGGGCAATTTGGACTGGGTGCACAAGTGGATTAATTGTGCTGTGGGATGGAAGTATAAATCGTATACAAGATTTTCATTATCATTCTTCTTGCCTTCAATGTTTTTGTACTTCTGGATCACGAATATGGGTTGGTTATGCAAGTGGTACTGTCCAGGTATTGGATCTTGAAGGCAATCTACTTGGAGGGTGGGTAGCAGTTCTCTAATAAAAATTGCTGCTGGTGCTGGTTATATATTCACCCTGGCTAATCAAGGGGACATATTTGGATGAAATGTCATATCTCCAGGACATGTGGACCACACATTGCATTCAGAGCTGGCTAACAAATAGTTCTTATATGCAAAACAAGAGCATTTGAAAATATTGGTGGGCACATAGAATGTTTGGCAAGGAAGAGCTTCTCATGACTAACTAATATCATAGATTGGGTCTTTGGCACCTGATGTTGACATTGTTGTTGTTGGGTTGCAAGAAGTGGAAATGGGTGTTGGATTTCTTGCAATGTCTGCAGCAAAAGAAACTGTCAGAATCGAAGGGAGTTCTCTTGGGCAGTGATGGTTTGACATGATAGGTAAAATTCTGGGCGAGGGATCAACTTTTCAGCGAATCGGTTCTCAACAATTAGCTGGCTGGCTTATTGTTGCATGGGTTAGAGCTAATTTAAGAGCCCATGCTGGGGATGTTGATGCTGCAGCCATTCCTTGTGGCTTTGGGCGGGCAATTGGCAACAAGGGAGCAATTGGCTTGAGGACGAGAGTATATGATCGAATCTTTTGCTTTGTGAACTGCCACTTTGCTGCACATTTGGAAGCTGTCAGTCAACGTGATAATGGCTTTTATCATGTTTATCGAACAGTGGTGTTTAGTCGACCATCTAACGTTCTTGGTGTTGCTGCTGTGGGTGCCTCATCTGCTGCACAGATATTTCGCACTGCAAATACTCTGGGAGCACAGGCTGTCGAGCAAATGCCCAAGCTATCTGATGCAGACATGGTTGTATTTCTTGGCCCGCTGCTGTACCTGCTCGAAGGAGATGCTTGGGTAAAACGTTTTTTTCGAAACCCAAGGAGAATAAGGTTGCATCGAAGCTTAAGCCACTACCAAAGCCTCCACCAAGGGTACGTCTTCCACAGAGTTTTCCAGTTGCACTGTATATTGGTTGTCGTAAGATGTCTTGGTCTACAGTTGATAAAGACCGCTACTCACTGCAACAAAAGAGGCTCTGATTTGTTCAGAAACAGGTCTGCCAATTACAAACAAAGAAGCAGAAAACAGAGGAGAAGCAGAAAACAGAGGAGAAGTACAACGGGAATCCCTTTTTCCCCAGGGAATACCCGCCCAAGCCCCTGCCGAGCTAACTGAAAGAGAGAAAAAGGTCAGAAGTGGCCCCTCTTTTTATTAACAAAAAAGATTCCCCTCCTCTAACCGCCCCTCCCTGCTAAATTCCTGTAGTGCCCCTGCGTGCCTCCTCCCCTAACTGCTCTACCTCAGCTCCCTGTGGCCCACTTCCTCCCTCTCTAACCGCCTGCCCAGCCTCTCGTGGGCCACTTGCTCCTGCCGCCCTAGGTTTCCCTTGCCTGGAGTAGACTATCCAGTCGGCTGGATGGTCCGGGCCTTTATCACTGCCAGCCCCTAAAGATTCAGGCTTGTTCTCAAGACTGAACGTAGGGAATTGGTTTTGGAGGGTGAATTTGTCTTCCCAAGTGGCCTCTTCAGGTGGTTTGCCTGCCCAGTGGATTAAGAATTGAGGGAGCCGAAAGCCATCCTGCAACAGCGTCCGGGTAGACAGAATGCGGTCCGGATGAGGCCAATTCACAGGGTCCCCGAGAAGGTCGGGAGGAAGTTGCACCTGCACAGGATGGTGTCCCACTGCTGGCTTCAACTGGGAGACATGAAAGATGGGGTGTATGCGGGCTGTAGGTGGTAAATCGAGTTGGTAGGCGACGGGGCCGATTTGTTTGGTAATGGAGAAAGGCCCGTAGTAACGGAGTGCCAATTTCTGATTGATCCGATGGCACACAGACTGCTGTTTATGTGGTCGGAGTTTGAGGTAAACTGCATCACCTACTTTGAAAGTCACGGAACGACGATGAGGATCAGCCTGGCGCCTCATGAGGTCCTGGGAGCGAAGTAACTGCCTGTGTAGTTGAGTCAAGGCTTCCTGGTGGTCTAGAAGCTCTGTAGCGACAGCAGCAACTTTGAAATCAGATGGGAGGAAACTGAGGAGGGATGGGGGCTTGCGGCCATATACCACCTCGAAAGGTGTGGTGTTAATAGCACTATGCCACGTGGTATTGTAACAAAGTTCAGCCCACGGAATCCAGTAACTCCAAGTCTTGGGCTGATCTCCCGCAAAACAATGAAGGTATGTTTCCAAGCACCGGTTAACCACCTCCGTTTAGCCGTCCGTTTGAGGATGGTAGGCGGAACTAAATTTGAGAGTAGTGCCTTGGAGGCGAAACAGCTCGGCCCAAAAATGACTGAGAAAAAGAGGATCCCGGTCACTGACAATAGAAGCGGGGATCCTATGTAAACAGATGACCTCCCGGGCAAAAATATCAGCCACTGTCTTAGCCGTAAAAGGGTGTTTGAGGAGGATGAAATGGGCGTACTTGGAGAGGCGATCCACAACCACCAAAATAACTTCATAGCCATGGGACTTAGGGAGTCCCGTAATGAAATCTGTAGATGGGTGAATTCTCTTTTCCTCAATGTGAGGTGAGGATACTCTTTTATAGATTAGGAAACCAAAAAACAAGCAGGGTAAGTCCGATGTGGGACTCACCCATTTAAACTTAAATGGGTTCCAACACTCCCCCTCAAGCTGGGCCATGGAGGCTGTGAATACCCAGCTTGGAAGTGAGAGACTCAAGACGAGCTCCTGGGAGACCTTTGGTGAAGAGATCGACAAGCTGATCTGCCGTCGGGATATGGCCGAAACCGATATGGTGCTGCTCCAGATGGTGGCGTAGAAAGTGACAGTCCACCTCGATATGCTTTGTCCGTTCATGGAAGACGGGATTCGAGACAATCTTCGTGGCGGCCTAACTGTCACACCAGATATGAGCAGGAGTCGATGCGGGGAAATCGAGCTCCTGGAGAAGATGACGAAGCCAGAGGATCTCAGTAGTGACAGTGGCCATGGCTCGATACTCGGCCTCGACACTCGATCGGGAGACCACAGTCTGCTTCTTGCTGCGCCAAGAGATGAGATTACCGGCGAAGAATACAGCGAAACCTGAAGTAGACTTGCGGGTAGCGAGGCAACTGGCATAGTCCGCATCACAAAAAGCCTCAACATCCATGTGAGCATGATGTGGGTACCGAAGGCCACGTGCAGGGTCTTTCTTGATGTACTTGGCAATGCGGAGGACAGCATCCCACTGAGAGCAGGTGGGATGCTCCATGAACTGGCTGACTTTGCCAACGACACAAGCAATGTCGGGACGCGTCATGGTGAGGTAGTTGAGTTTACCGACCAAGCGTCGATAGCTCTCGGGATGAGGAAAGAGTTCCGAGTCGGAATGAAGGGAGCGTTCCCCAGGCTCAAGGGGAGTGTCAACTGTGGTGGCGGTGCTCAACCCGGCATCCTGCAAGATATCAAGAGCATACTTGCGCTGGCAGAGAGAGATAGTGTCCGCAGTTCGGGAGACCTCGATGCCAAGAAAGTAGGTGAGATGACCAAGATCTTTGGTGTGAAAGTGCTGGTGAAGATGCGTCTTGAGGCTGGCGATGCCTCTGGAGTCGCTCCCTGTGATGATGATGTCATCAACATAAACGACAAGCAAGATACAACCATGTGCCGTTGTACGGAAGAAGACGGTGTGATCTTTCGTACTTCCGAGAGAGGCCAAAGGCGGTGACGACAGTGCTGAAGCGGCCAAACCAGGCGCGGGGAGACTGTTTGAGGCCGTAGAGGGAGCGACGGAGACGACAGACATGGGAGTCGGCACCAGAGGCAGAGAAACCAGGGGGCTGCTGCAGGTAGACTTCTTCGTCAAGATAGCCATGTAGAAAAGCATTCTTAACGTCGAGTTGATGAAGCGGCCAGTGATGATGAGAAGCCAGAGAGATGAAGAGGCGGACAGAGGCCATCTTGGCGACTGGAGAGAAGGTCTCAAAGTAGTCGACACCATATGTCTGAGCAAATCCCTTCGCCACAAGCCGGGCTTTGAGGCGGCAAAAAGAGCCGTCGGGATTGAGACGGATCATATAAATCCATTTGCAGCCGACCGTCTGTTTGCCCGCCGGGAGGGGGACTAGATCCCATGTATGGTTGTCATCCAGAGCTTGCAGTTCATCCCGCATTGCGGCGAGCCATCCGGGGTGAGATTTTGCTTCACCAACGGTTCGAGGAATCGATACTGTCTCCAGAGCTGACAGACCCCTGTATGAAGATACAAAGAGAGGGGTGGTCTGACAGGAGCGTGTACCTTTCCGGAGTGCAACTGGCAAGTCGTCTGGTGATGGGGCAGGAGCATCGGACGAAGCGGGAACGATGGTGTCCTCGGCCTGAACGGGGGGACAGTTGATGGGCGACGAGAGTAGACCCTCTCAAAGCGATGATCAGCAGGGGGAGGCACTAGAGAAGGGTGAATGATGAGAGGGAGACACTCATCGATGGTAGTGTCAGGATGTGGAGAGGGAGGAGTGAAAGGAGAGCTCTCAATAAACGACACATCAGCAGAGATGATATAACGCCGTAAGGCTGGAGAGAAGCACCGGTATCCGCGCTGAGTGCGGGAATAGCCTAGGAAAATGCAACGGAGGGATTTAGGAGAAAGTTTAGAGAGGTTGGGGCGAGTGTCCCGAACATAGCACAGACACCCAAACACCCGGAGGGGAAGTGAGTGAGGAGGGAGAGAGGCGAAGAGAGTCTGGAAGGGAGTCTCCCCTTGAAGGATAGAAGAAGGGAGACGGTTTAGAAGGTAGGTGACAGTCAGGATGGCATCAGACCAAAAAAGGAGAGGCACCTGCATGTGGAATAGAAGGGCACGAGTAGTCTCCAAAATATGACGATGTTTCCGCTCAGCCACGCCATTTTGCTGAGGCGTGTCAGGGCAGGAGGTCTGATGAATGATACCTTTATCCTTGATAAACTGCTGAAAGGAAGTGGATAAATATTCCCGTCCATTGTCGGAGCGGAGACATTTAAGGGAGGTGGAGAATTGAGTATGGATTTCATTATAAAAGGTCTGAAAGGTGGGGAAGACTTCAGACCGATCATGAAGTAGGTAAAGCCAGGTCATGCGGGAGTAATCATCAATAAAGGTGATATAATATCTGTACCCTGACTGGCTAGGAACCCTGCAAGGACCCCAGACATCGGAATGAACAAGAGCGAAAGGATCCGCTGCACGTGGTTCCGGGCGAGGAGCATACGTCGTCCGATGATGTTTGGCAAACTTGCAGGATTCACAATGGAAGGAGAGGTGAGAACTGAATTGGGGGCAAAGTTTATGGGGGGTGGAAGCCGGTGGATGACCAAGGCGATAATGTAGGTCAAGGGCTCGGGCTGTGGTGGATGAGCAAGCAAGGGATGGTGGGGTATCAAACATGTACACCCCATCCCGAAGATAACCTCGACCAATTTCCCGATTCGTCTTCCGCTCCTGAAAAACAACACCAGATGAGCTAAAAGTAGCAACACAATTCAACTCGGTGGTGAGTTTGCTGACAGAGATAAGATTAAATGGACTTTGAGGAACATGAGCGATCGACGTCAGGGGAAGAGACGGGGTCAAGGAACATGTGCCATAGCCGGTAATAGGGATTGTTGAGCCATTAGCAACAGTAATGGCAGAGGCACCGGTGTACGGATGATAGGTAGTGAACATACCAGAGTCTCCTGTGAGATGTTCTGACGCACCGGAGTCAAACATCCAAGCTTTCTGTCGATGAGAAGCACAGGCGGTAGAGTTGCCAGTCTGAGCAATTGGGGCTAGAGAAGAGGATGGTGGCGTAGTCGCTCGATACGATTGTACCAATGCAATCTCCTCCGGCGAGAGTGTCGTTCTGTAACGGGTACTGGATGAATGAGGACCGCTGGGCGGTAGAGCCGATGACGGAGGATGGGAGAGCTGCTCGACAGATTGCATAGGTGCTCGGGAAGGCCGACAATGGAAGGGAGGGTGCGACCTTGCAAGAATGTTGTCGTCCGGAGGTGATGCCGGAGGGCCGCGGGCAGACACACCCGCCATGGAAGGCAGGTGCACAGAGGGCGCCGCCAGGACCGGTCCGCCTGGAGGGAGCAGTGTCGGGTGGGGGGGCCGGCGCGGGATGAACCGGGGCGGGAGGTCCGACGCTGGAGGGAGCCGGCAGGGTGGGGGGGCGCCTCGAAGGAGGGAGCTGCGTCGGGAGCACCGTGCGGGAGGCGGCCGCGCGAAGGAGGGAGTCGCGCCGGGAGCCGCGTTGGGGCCGCGCGAGAGGAGGGAGGCGCGACGGGAGCCGCGTACCAGGGAGGGAGAGGGCCGCCGGGAAGGGGAGCCGCCGGGTCGAGGGCGGTCCGTCGGGGCGAGGCCGAGGGCGATCTGCCGCTGGGACGAGGGGAGCCGCGTCGGTAAGGAGAGCCGCGCGGAAGGAGGAACCCGCGTACGGGGAGCCGGGGCGTCGTCGAGGGCGGGGCGTCGGGCCGAAGGGCAGGAGGCCGGGAGCCACGCCGAGAGAGAGCGCCGGGAGGGGAGCCGCTGGGGCTGGGTGCGCGCACGGTGGGGCTGGCCGGGAGCGCCGCTGGAGAGAGGGCCGCCGGGAATGGCCAGGCCGGAGAGGAGCCGGGCGAGAAAGCTGCGCCGGGATAGGAGGGGGGGCCTGCCGGGAATGGCAAGGGCAGCAGGGAGAGAGGTGGGGCCGGGAGGACGCCGGGAATCCGCAGAGGAGGGAGGGTTCGGGATAAAAATCCCTCTGATACCATGTAGATGGGTGAATTCCCTTTTCCTCAATGTGAGGTGAGGATACTCTTTTATAGATTAGGAAACCAAAAAACAAGCAGGGTAAGTCCGATGTGGGACTCACCCATTTAAACTTAAATGGGTTCCAACAAAATCCATTGAAATGTTGGCCCAAACTATGGACGAAATGTCCAAAGGTTGAAGTAACCCGGCCGGGGGAAGGGTCGAGTATTTAAATCGCTGACAAATATCACACTGCCGGACAAATTGTTGAACCCATTTTTTCATGCCAACCCAATACACATTTTCAGCTAACCGGCGGTAGGTGCGATAATATCCCAGGTGGCCTCCTTGAGGGGTCGTATGGAACTTTGTGAGCAGCCTGGGTATCCAAGGGGAAGCCGCTGAAATGACTAGGCGACCCTTGAAAAGAAGGACCCCATTCGGAGAGGAAAAACCAGCCAGAGTAGGCTGCTGATTTTGTAAGGCCGAGATGATTTTGGCGAGATAAGGGTCAGTGTCAATGCCCTCAGTAAGCGTTGCGGCAGCTGACCACACTGGAGAAGAATGCAACAGCAAAAACTGGCCCGGATCCTGTTTTCTGGACAAAGCATCGGCGGCAGAATTCTGGCAACCAGGTTTGTATAAGATCTCAAACTGATAACCCAGAAGTTTGGCTATCCAGCATTGCTGGTCAGCCGTGGTAATACGCTGCTGGAGGAGGTATTTCAGGCTACGATGGTCGGAATAGACCGTAAAGGAGCGGCCTAGGAGATAAGGGCGTCAGTGCTGGATGGCCAAAACCAAGGCCATGACCTCTTTTTCGTAAGTTGACTTGGTCAATGTGCGAGGGGATAAGGCCTTGCTGAAAAAGGCAATAGGCCGACTATGCTGGAGGAGAATGGCGCCCGCCCCAGTACCGGAAGCATCACATTCAAGGGAAAATGGGCTGTAAAAATCTGGAAGTGCTAGGACTGGTGCTGTGGTGATTAGATGCCTTAACTGTTGGAAGGCTTGCTGAGCTGCGGGAGTCCACTGGAATCCTTCTTTCTTTGTAAGGGCAGTGAGGGGTTGTGCCACAGACCCATAATGCTGAATGAATTTGCGGTAATAGCCGGTGAGGCCCAAAAAACCCCGGACGCCCCGAACAGAATGCGGTGCAGGCCAATCCAACACGGCCTGTATTTTAGCTGGATCCATTGAAACGCCAGTACGGGAGATGACATGGCCTAAGTATTCAATGGTCTCCTGGCCAAAGTGACATTTTTTGTGATTGACAAAGAAGTGGCCAGAAGCTAAAACCTGAAAAAACAGCCTGCAAATTTGTGATATGAGTGGGCCAGTCTGGGCTGTAAATAAGGATGTCATAAAAAAAATGAGGACAAAAGAGGCTCTGATTTGTTCAGAAACAGGTCTGCCAATTACAAACAGAGAAGCAGAAAACAGAGAAGCAGAAAACAGAGGAGAAGTACAACGGGAATCCCTTTTTCCCCAGGGAATACCCGCCCAAGCCCCTGCTGAGCTAACTAAAAGAGAGAAAAAGGTACCCCTGTCAGAAGTGGCCCCTCCTTTTATTAACAAAAAAGATTCCTCTCCTCTAACCGCCCCTCCCTGCTAAATTCCTGTAGTGCCCCTGCGTGCCTCCTCCCCTAACTGCTCCACCTCAGCTCCCTGTGGCCCACTTCCTCCCTCTCTAACCGCCTGCCCAGCCTCTCGTGGGCCACTTGCGCCTGCCGCCCTGGGTTTCTCTTGCCTGGAGTAGACTATCCAGTCGGCTGGATGGTCCGGGCCTTTATCAACAGCTCATGCAGAAGTCCAACCAACGATTCATATTGGGTTGGACAAGATTCCAGTTGCTGTGTTGCTATGTGGCACAAGTGGTTGTGGCGGATCTACTTGGTCAGCATTGTTGGGTGGCACTGGCTGGAGCTTGACAGTATTGATGTTGAATCTGGAACAGGGGCCCACTTGTCATTCCAGAGTTCAAGTTGCCAAACCGAGATTTGAAGTTCCACCTTGAGGACAAGGCAGTTTTTAAGGAGGGGGTAATGTTAGGAATGTAATTGTGTTGTAAGGGCATTATTGTCTTTGTAAGGGGGAGTGGTGTTTTCCACTGTAGCAGTAGGCAGGTGGGGTAATAAATAGGGCAGCCTGGGAGGTTGCGAAGGGTACGAATGAAATTGGTTTTTTGCTTGGCAGCAGTTGGGAGGTGTCGGTTTGGGAGGTTGCACCTTGGCTCGTGGGAGAGTGGTCTTCTTTCTCGAGAACTACTACTTATAACTTCCTCCCCCCCTGTAATCTACTGTAACACCAGCAGATACTTACAATTCAGTCATATTACGGTTTTCTTTTACTCTCTCTCTCGCTCAAACTCAGTCCTAACATGAACGACTTTTCCTGTCCTAGTTTATTACCTGCTTCAATGATTTCCGCTTTAAATTTTTCAACCCTTATGTTTCTCTCCTTCTATGTTCAGGTCAAACCTTTGATTATTCTTGATTGTTCTTCTACCTTGAGTTTTAATTCCACAACATTATTTGAATTGTCAGATTTTCCATATATCAGTAATTCAACTTCATCTTCCAAAATTTTTATTTCCTCTTGTTATCCTTCTTCAGTATCATAACAATCTTTACACTCAACTTTAGATTCATTGGAGGCATCATTTTCTTTATAAAATAAATTTCTTCTCTGAAATTTATTCTTACTGTTGTTCTCACTTAACTTTCAATTGTTGGGTATCTTAGTTGACCCCCCTTGGGTGTTTCTTTCTCCTCATCATTGTCTTGAAACTTCATTGGACATTTGGCATCAAGATGCCTAATTTTTCCATATTTAAAGCAAACTAGTGAATGTTTTCCCTTGAATTTATCTTTCCGCTTTTAAGATTGCTTGAGAACACCACCGTTGCTTTTACTTATTCATCAAAATTATCTTCTTTTAAAAGTTTTTTGATGGTCTTGAAAGTTGCTTCTTTCAGCGCGTTTTCTGTCATAGAAGCAGCTTCCTTCATTCACATCTCATAAGCAACCAATGTGCTTTGAAGATCATCATTTGATATCGTCTTCAGATCTCTATCTTCGATCACAAATACTTTGAAGTAGGCTGGAAGTCTTCTCAAGATCCTCTTTACAATGCTAATATCTTTGATTACTTCTCCTGGGCCTCTCATGGCCCCGATGGAATCAACTGCACAATTCAAAAATTCATCTACACATTTCATAGTTCGCATTCTTAAATCTTCAAATTTATTATGCAACACTTGCAACTTAGTCTCTTTCACCTTCGAGTCTCCTTCATAGATGTTGGAGAGCTCATCCCACGGAGTTTTTGAAGATGCCCACCCCATGATCTTTGTGTAAACAGTGTTTTACAAGGCACATCCTAAAACATTCATACTCTTCAGCATTCTCATCTAATTCTTTCTGATCCTTCGCTCTTAGTACAACCCCTGAAATGTCTGCGATCGAAATCCCATGGACAACATAAACGTTCATTCCCAATCATCGGAAGTAATGTAACATTCGATTCTTCCATAGTTGAAAGTTCTAGCCGTCAAAAATAGGTATGGCTTTATGATTCAGCGGAGTTTCCATAATTTGAGCTTTGAGAGATATTACAGTGAACCCTGATTTTGATACTAGTTGTTAGTCCCACAGACGTAGAGAGATCTTGAGAGGGGGTGAATTAAGATATGATGAATTATAAACAAATAACAACCCTTTCTCTTTCAGTGAATCTTATTTCACGATTAGTAGAACACATTCTCTCAGATCTAATCAACCGATGGTGAAGAGTAACATCCAATGTGGTGGCTAATCCAAAGTGCATGAATGGCTCTCTATCGTCACACACAAATCACTGTAATCACATTGATGAAAATATTTAAAAGTGGACACTCCCTCAAGGCACATTGCCAAATATAATGTTGGCTCACCGCTAGTACAAAAATTTATCAATCTAGAATAAAAATAGAAAATAAAACATGCTCAACAAATTGATGCTCTAATGATCTTTAAGTAGCCTTCCACAATGACTTCTTCATAAACAAATCTTCAATCAAGTGCAACAACAAAACATACTTATCTTCTCCACTTTCCTGACAGTTATTTCATTTTCAATTGAATCTCTCTCTCTTCTCTATCTCAACATCTTCACACACATATAGAAATTAATTCATATATTTATATCTCCATTATAGATCTACCTTAAATCCCCACAAATATCTTAGTCAGACACTCTTTGAGATTGTCTATGCAAGTAGAATTGAAGGATCTAAATAAATCCCAAATCATTCCATATCTTTAGGAGAATCAAAAACATATAGTAACTGATTGTACCAATAGCCATGGTGTGATGATGGGGCCACAACATGATTTTCTTTTATCAATGAACTCCTTAAAATCATGGCTAGAATCCACTCTCTCTGAAGATCACGACAAATTTTTCCATATTCAGAATTCAAACACCACCACATGGTTTCATATGATTCTTCGACCTCAACAAGACAGGTTTCATCAAATCTTCAAGTTTCACAACTTCAGCACCATGAAATTATTTGTGAAACACCTTCACATTTATGGCGTGGATTCATCACCACAACGTGGTTTTTTTTCCAGTAGCCTCCTCTGCTTCATAAACCACGGATACAAACAGGCCGTGGTCGTGGTTTTACCTTTGAGCACTCCAGTTGCCATAACATGCATGGATAATGGTGTGGTTCTCTTAATTCCTTAGATACACCAACCAAACTTGGAGGACCATGACTATGATACCATGGACCATGACTATGATACCATGGACCATGACTATGATACCATGGTGTCATTCCCTTCACACACCATAGTCACACAACGACCACGATCCACAACCACTGATAATGGCATGGTCCAATAGCCTTCGTATGGCAACTTACCATATGTACGAAATCACAACATAACCATGGCTTGATCTTCCCCTCTTCATCCCGAACTTCTCCAATCAGCCTTCAACAATTCCAAAGCCACTCTAAGCATCTTTCTAACTTTTTCCATGACATCATAGCTCTATTTCATCATCATATTGCCAGCAAACCCAAACAAAAACACAAATATCAAAGATGGGCTCAACAGATCTATTGGAGTTTATCATGATCACACCAGTTGACTGAGCATATTTCTGATCCCATCATTTCATATTGACTCTTGATGTATTCAGTGATCAACTGGCAGTGAGCTTATGATCACTTGTAGGTGGTGAACCTTGAATTTTTAAAGACGGTGAACCTTGGATTAGACTGTGAACATCAGTGAGATTGTAGTGATTTGTGTGTGACGATAGTGATATGATTTCATGCCTTGGATATAGCTTCTACACTAGAGTCGAACCTAATAAGCCATGTGTTTTCTGTGCTTGCGTTTCATTCTTGGTTGTGATTGATTTAGGAGGGAAAATATGATGCATTTCATTATGTTCCTGCTAATTTGGGGGAAAAATCTGTAAGTAGGGAAAGATTTGAGTAAAATAATTTTAGAAGTATACTGTCATGATTCATTCCTCCTCTTAGGACAGTCCTCACATCATTAGTGTGAAAATAATTTTCTATTTTAATGTAGTTGGGAGGATGTATAGAATTTATCTTTGCATGTGGAACCATTCAAATTTTTTGTTATTTTATTTCCATCATGGGAAGTAATTTATTGAGATTTAGATAAGTCATGCATTCTTAAAATTAAGCTTTCACATTGCTGTTTTTGATACTTTTCTGTGCCGGTTTCACCTCCTCCACCTTGTTATTTTATTTTTGCCACTGTGTCTCATAGGGAATATATACAATGAAAAATGCTGAATTTGCAATGAACGCTGATTTAAAATTATTTTTAAAGTTGAATCAATTTTGATTATTTTTTGTTAATAAAGCCACACGTGTCTTCATTTTGAATCGACCTTTTGGAAATGTAATTATAATTGCCATTGCTTGTAGGTGATAGCTGATAGAGGATTTGAGCTCTTATCAACAACCTTGATATTTAGTTTTCTTGTAAGTTTGTACTTTTTTGCTTAAAATTTCATGGTACAATCATCACCATCTATGTAATCATTAAAGGACTTGCGCCATGTTTTATAAGTGCTTTTGGTGGTGGGTTTTTGAATTTTTGTGTTCGAGATAAAATCAGAGTTGCTCCAATTGACAAGAAGATGACTGAGACTAGATTAAGATGGTTTGGACATATTAGAGGAAGATCTAGGGATGCATCTGTTAATAAAGTAAACTTAATAACAAATTCACTTATTAAAAGAAGTAGAGGTAGTCCTAAAATGACCCTTAAACAAATCATTTAAGATGATCTTATTCTAAATGGTTTTAATGAAAATATGGTCTTTAATAGAGCTAATTGACGACGTTTGATTCATGTAGCCGACTTCATTTAATTGGGTTTAAGGCTTGTTTGTTGTTGTTGCATGCTTATGAGATTGAGAAGTGTAAAGTTTTTTTTTGTAAAATTGTTGAATGCAACATAATAACAATTGGACCAGGTCTGCCCCCATCTGTTAGAACATGTCAATTTTTTATGTTTTGTGCTTGTAAAGGATTGTAACAGGAATGCACATGGGGTCATATTTCTAATTTGGATATTTCATTTTCCAATGACAGGTTTCCTTAGCACTCTATGTTGGCGGCTGCAAGTCATCCAGTCAGGGTTCATCCTTCAAGCCCCATATTTCAGGGAACTTTATTCATGACTGGTACCTGAAATTTTATCTTTAGATTATTCAAGAGTGATTTTTCTGTCTTATAAGAGTTTTAAGTTCTTACTCCAATAGACAATAGGATCTTTCCAAGAAAAGCATTCCTTCCAAGCATTGGATATTATGTTCTTAAAAATATTGAAAAAGATTGCTTTCTTTAGTTGCTTAATGATGGTGAGTCTTCTAGTATTTATTTCAAGGAGTTATTGGGCGATGGTTTAGTTGGGTGACTCTGACGTCGGATAAAATGTAAATATCATTGCATTGGAAAATTTTAAATGGCTTGGGTCCGTTTGAGAAGACTTACTAAAAACCGCTTACAACACTTATCATCTATGATAAACAGTTTGAAAAAATAAGCGGTGTTTGTTTTACTTTAGAAAAAACACTTATACTTAACTTTAAGAAGAAATCACTTGAATAAGTGTCGGGAAAACATTTTTCAATAAGCAATTTGGAAACTCTTGCACGGAAGCACGTGTCGTAAGTGTTAAGTGCTGAAAACAGTTTTAAGTGTTGTCAAACAGACCCTTGTTTGGGAAGTCAGCTCATATTACTTTATGTAGACTGTTAGAGCAATTATGTATCTAAGATATGGGTGTGTCTAATTTCATTTTATTTGATTATCTTATCCCCCTATCCCTTTAATTTGAATTTTATATCTCTTTGTCTGTCCTAAGTTTTGTATCTCTTTATCCTTTTCTATAAATAGAGTTTTGGCCTCATTTAAGAAGCATGGCTTATGGCTTTCTATTATTTTAGATTTCAATATATACAAAACTTTACTATTGTTTTTAATATTGTTGTCATTAATTATAAAAAAACCAGTGTTTGTGTTGTTCACTCCTTATCTTTAGTACCTATCTTCCAAACAATTATCTTGTTATTCTTGATATCTTGATCTCATGCGACAGGTGGTTTGGAGTTCAACTGAATCCACTATTTATGGGCGTGGATATTAAGTATGTATCTGATTATTGGTTGTTGTCTTGCTTTGTATTTTTCATATAAATATTAAAATACTTCCAAGTCACATATTATTCATTTTGTATAATTATGGCCTCATTGCATTGGAGTTGCTTTTGAAATCTCAAGCTATATGTGGCCCTTAGTTTATGAATTTCATTTTTTGTAAGTAGAAAAATGTAAAATTATTTGATCTCAATACATTGGACATGTTAAGGAATATGACTGACGTGTACAATCATTTGATCTCCAAAGGGCATGTAGATATGTTTTCTTACAGCAGATGAGCTTGTCTTCTGTAGATTTTTCTTTGTTAAGGCTGGAATGACGGGATGGTTATTGATCAATCTTTCAGTTTTAGCAAAAATGGTTCAAAATGCTAACCTGAGTTGGTCAATGATATTTTACCAGCTGTTCTCTGCGGTAATTTTTTAATTCTGTAATTAATAGTGTTTTATTTCAAACTTGTCATATGTGATTGCTGAATTTTCCATCTGTATACATGTTCTCATGTTCTTCATTTGACATCTTTTCTTCAGGTCTACATTCTTGACTTCTTTTTCCATGAGGAGTACATGACAACAACGTAAGTGCATAGTAAGGCTCCGTTTATGTATAGGTTTTTCTAGATTGCTTAGGCTTCATTTAACAGCACTTATTGAAAACTGCTTATAATACCTATCACTTATGCTAAGCAGTTTGAAAACATAAATGGTGTTTGTTTTGTTTCTGAGAAAATTCTTCACTTAAATTCCAAAAGATAATCATACGCTGAATTTCTAAGATAATTGATGGATGGAGCTTTAATTTTAAGGTTGAAATGGAGATCAGCATAAGTAGACCTAGCACAAGGCCTAGCTTGGCGAAAAATAGCAACATTACAAGTTTGCCAAATACTAAAGGCAGCATGGAAAAACACCTATGTGACCGACAAATGAAAAGTGGAAGAATTACCAAGTTTCAATACACATCCCACATAAAGCGCTTATTATGAATAACTTGTCACATAAAGAACCCATGCTTAGGCGAAATAAACCGTCCCTGACAAATAATATATCATTGAACTTTAGAGGGTGAGGGTAAATCATAGAGTAGGTGGAAGTAGAGGAGAACACTTAAATAATCTGCAGAAAAGCATTTTTCAGTAAGCACTCTGGAAGCACCTACATAGAAGCATTTATCATAAGTGATAAGTGGAGTAAACAATTTCCAATAAGTGCTGTCACATGGAGCCTTATTGATTTTTTTTGCTACTTATTTAACTGTTTTTTCATTTGGAATTTTAGTGTAAGTGCTTTTTCAGAAACAAAACCAACGCCACTTATGTTTTTGAACTGCTTATCATAAGCGACAAGTGTTAAAAGCAGTTTTCCATAAATGTTGTCAAAGAGACCCAATGCCTCTTTGTAAGCCTAAGATCATTTCCCTTAAAAGTGATGGCTGGCATCATAATATTGTTTATTATAATAGTGACCTTACGGTCATTTAGCATAATATAGCGGTGGATTGGGTTCCACTTAAGGGTCTACTTTTTTTTAGTAAGGCCTTATATTGTTGTTTTTTTGGCTGGTTAAACATATTACCACCAAGAGGAATGTAAGTTGGGCTCCTTTTGACAACACTTATTGAAAACCATAGAAAGGATAAACCCATAAATTGTTCCTCTTGACTGACGATAGAAGTCTTTATTTGTAGTGAAAAATAACGAGATACAAGACTAGTGATAAATATGAAATACAATATTCAAACTTAAAGGGAGAAGGGATATGATAAACCTATTCAATTAAACCAAATCTAGATAGACTCATACCATAATTATTTAAATACTCATAACAGTCCCCCTTGCTATACAAATTCAAAATACGGAAGACATAAAGAGACAACATGACTGTCAAACTGTGTCACATGGACACTGGACTGTCATAGAAGACGCTTTTCTATGACTCGCATGGATGTCGTGATCTCCTCAGTCATCGGAGAACGTGTTGGAACTGGCATGAATAGGATGCCTGAAATAGGTCATTTGAAATAGAATCGTCGTAAAAGGTTGTTTGGAAGAGGATGTTTGTAAAGGGTTGTCTGGAGAGCGCGCCTGAAACGATTGTCTGAATAAGGGTTCTGGGAAAATGTCATCTGAAATAGAACGCAACATCTTGAAAGACGTTGAGATTGCACAACAGATATGAGAAGCACAAAAGGCTCGAGACACGGTGCTTGGGCAATGGTAGCAGTGGAGGGCATGCGAACAGTGTTTGGGCAGGAACATAAAGGACCCGCAAAGGCCAGGGTAGCAACAAATAGGTCCGACAGGGGTCTGGTAAGTAGCGGAGAGGCCCCCAATAGAGGCCCGGGCAGCGGCGAAGAGGCCCAACAGAAAAAGGCGCGCAACGACCGGTGCTGCTTGTGGTTGGTGTTGATGGGTTTTATAGGATCTCATGTTCATAGCAACGAAAGAAACCCTATAAATAGTTGGATCTATCATCATCGAATCAACATGCAATGAATAACGTAAAACAAAAAGCATACCTCATATGCAGTTTGCTTCATCTCGAAAGGATCTTGATGGATTATGCCTGAGAAAGATCATCGAGCAACAACACTTAGGCTCTTGCCTCCACAGACAATACACTGGTCACTAGAATCCTCGTATGCAATGAGAGGATCCCTTGGACTCCAAAGGCGTGATAGCACCTTCTCCTCGAAGATAAATGGGGAACAAAGATGGAGAGTGCTTCAACTTGGCTTAAAGAATGATCACCCTACTTGGACCCAACAACACTGTCTGGAGAACATCTTCTAAAAGGGGTAGAAAAGTCATTTCAGGAAGAAGGTAGTTAGCTAGGTCCATGTGATGGGGCGTGGGATTTTGTTATATAAGGGGGGAACAGATTCTAGTTAGGGGGTACGAAAGAACACTATTTCTGTCGAGGGAGTTCAGCTAGTTGGTTTGGGCGGGAGAATCCCGGGGATCTCTCGAGTTTTTACTCTTTTCCTCTATTCTTCATCATCTTCTTCATGCTGTAATTCTGGTTCTATACTATACTTCTCTACCAGATATAGTTCCACACTGCTGTTTGTTAAATCTTTGTGATGGGGGTCTTTATTACTTGGCCAAACCTGCCGGAAAACTATTGAGAGGGAGAGCACCGCCGGTTTATTCATTCAAAGAAGGGGAGGGTTGCGGAGGAGGAACGATATGATGTAGGATCGTAGGCTATGGGAACGGGAGATGCAAGCATAAGCTGAATTTTGTATGGAATTCCGCAAATTCTTTGAAGGTATGTTGTGTTACTTATAGAAGAGGTCGCAATAGGAAGACGAGCGATCATCTTTAGTTATGGAGGAATCCGGTGCGCATTTTGGAGTTGACGACGATGAAATGAAGGAAAGGACTGCGATTGGTGTCGCGCGTGATCAGATTCCGATCGCTAGGTGAGATGAGTTTTGGGAGTTTGACAGGAAGGATCCTCTGTGGCTGCGGCGAGAGGGTGAGCGACCATCGAAGGAGACGGGAGAATCTGGCTTACATGTCTCGAGTTTGGTACGCCAAATGGCAGAGACACGACAATGAGAGGAGAAGATGCCGCACCAAGTGGAGGAGAGACTTCTGTCCGTTGGTGATAGGGATGACTAAGATGCATTCAAAAGCGACGGGCAGAACGAAGGTGGCTGGGCAGAAGGAAGATGATCGACCAACTATTGAGAGGGAGAGCACCGCCGGTTTATTCATTCAAAGAAGGGGAGGGTTGCGGAGGAGGAACGCTATGATGTAGGATCGTAGGCTATGGGAACGGGAGATGCAAGCATAAGCTGAATTTTGTATGGAATTCCGCAAATTCTTTGAAGGTATGTTGTGTTACTTATAGAAGAGGTCGCAATAGGAAGACGAGCGTTCATCTTTAGTTATGGAGGAATCCGGTGCGCATTTTGGAGTTGACGACGATGAAATGCAGGAGAGGACTGCGATTGGTGTCGCGCGTGATCAAATTCCGATCGCTAGGTGAGATGAGTTTCGGGAGTTTGACAGGAAGGATCCTCCGTGGCTGCGGCGAGAGGGTGAGCGACCATCGAAGGAGACGGGAGAATCTGGCTTACGTGTCTCGAGTTTGGTACGCCAAATGGCAGAGACACGACAACGAGAGGAGAAGATGCCGCACCAAGTGGAGGAGAGACTTCTGTCCGTTGGTGATAGGGATGACTGAGATGCATTCAAAAGCGACGGGCAGAACGAAGGTGGCTGGGCAGAAGGAAGATGATCGACCGACGCTGGCTACAGAGGAGACCGACATGCGTTTGGATGGAGGCGACAACAACGAGACGAACGAGAGACATGCGATTGGGACATTGCACGTCCCGCTCCAACAGGACAATGAGTGACCGCCAGTGGTCATGGAGAATACGACGGTGCAACAACTGAATGAGGACTGAACCTCGCTCAAGATGGTAAAGATTGAAGCGCAGGTGGGGAGGGTGGTGAAATAGTGGCACGAAGGCGTGATGTAGTTCTGGGGGTTAATATTGATGGTGACGTGCAGGGAGAGTTACCTACTCTCTGTTTGCTATGAGACAACGCACGGTCAACATTGACAAAGGAGGATGGTGAAGTGGCGCGTCAACGACCGTGCATGGAGAGTTACCCACTTTCTGCTCAACCCTGCCTCTCTCTGGCTACCTACACTTTGTTTTCATTTTCATTCCGTCAACCTGTGCAAAATGGAAGATGGTGAAGAGGGACTTCGCCTGCCCTGTTTCTGCACTGCTTGAAGCGCAATTCGTGGCGTCTGGCGCAGGCGCTAATTCTGGCCAGGGGAAACGAGGGTGCTGGGGAGCGATGATGCAGCTCTGTCCGGTTTGGCGTTAGGGCACGATGCAGGGGCCTTAATTGGACTGGCGTTGATAATGGGTAATTTTACGCAGGAGGGGAAGGCGACCTCTGGACAACAAAGGGCGACACGAGCATGGTGCGGCAAATGGAAGAGACGATGCAACCAGAGGAAAAGCGTTCTTCAGACTTGGGATTCCCGATTGAAGAGGCTTCAATTGCCTTAAAGAGATGCGGATCTGCTCAAATGGCATGGGCAGCAGATGCCTGTCTACTACCTGAGGAGAAGCCAATACCAAATCCTTTATCCAATAAGAAGCGCGAGATGCTTGACCATGAGTTGTGGAGGCAGAAAAAATTGCAGGGGCATTCAAAAAAGTTTACAGATGTGGATGCGATGCTGTTCTGACCCCCAAAATCAATGACTGGAATTGGAATCCCCATAGAACCAAGGCCCGTAGTTTCAAGAATGCTTCCGGATTCAGCTAGTGCGCCCCCTTACCGCTACTACTAAAATGCTACCCTCGTTCCCAAGGGCATCCGACAAACCGTCTTTTGGTTTTCGGGTGACATCGAACCTGAATTCGCGGACTCGAAGTATTTTTGTGCCGCAACGAGGAAGAGACGTTATGTTCATAACCTTCCCATCCATGAAAGGCTCCTTCTGCTCCCACTTCCTCCGGGTACCATACATAGGGCACTGTGGCTCGGACTTGACCCAAATACAACAAGTAGTAGGTGCCCCACATTGGGGTCGAACCTTGTAAAAATACTATGTGTTGCGCATTCTTACTTTCTGTCATGACACCGGGCAGTGGATCCTCAATAACAAGGCAACTTGAAGTCTCCATGTTTTGCCTTTTAGCAGCTTCAAAGAATATGTCAGGAGATGGCTTCCCTGTTCTCAGTTTATCCCCACCAAGAATAACAGAGAAGCATTCTTTCCAGCCCCCATGATGAGATATTTTTGATTCTATGCTAGCCTTTGGAGTGTTCAAAGCCAATGCCACTAGCACACCATGACTGCTTAAATGTTTAATCAATCAGTTAGCACCCGGAAGGGCAATAATATTGCACCACTGATCAGTGTACAGTGGGGAAATTTCCATGACAGGTTCAGCAGTTGTGCAGGGAAGACCATATTCTTCTTTAATGGAAGCTGCTGCTTCAAAAGGTGTCTTTCCTACTATTTTATGAGCTTCTCTGCCATCCCATTGCTTGTCATACTTGTACAAAAAAACCCTTAAAACTTCATTAACAATGCCATCTGCTGGATCTGTCTCTTCAAGCTCTTTGTCACAATGTTCAACATCTGGATTAAATTGAAAATCATGTATTTTAGGAAGCATAGGTAGCATTGCACTCAAAGCTCCCTCCACTTGCTCGACCAAACAAGCGCTTTCAATCAATGCTTGCCCTGTGTCCAATTAAGGCCAGCCACCCTTTCTAGCTTTCGCTGGGACAGAACTACACCCAACAGATTCTAAACAATCAATTCTACTGTCAGGCCATGGAAACTGAGCTTCTCTTATGGCAAAAATAGTAGGCTTTTTTACCACTTCAGCACCATCTTGCCAACAATTTGCTTTAGTGGAGAAATCTTCAAGATAATACGGTGCAACAGTCCATGCAGGCATAAACACATGCAGTATTTTCACTTGAGCATATGCTTAACAAATCAAGTCATCTCTATTTTCATAAATCCGGGCTATTAAAGTAGTGTTTCCAGGTGAAATAGCAGGCAACAGTCCATGCAGGCATAAACACATGCAGTATTTTCACTTGAGCATATGCTTAACAAATCAAGTAATCTTTTCTTTCATTTAAATTCCATTACTTTCCTAGATTAAATAAAAATAACCAAAAAGTAGTTTAACAATCTTAATTCCAACTCCTCCTGTAATCAAGATCACGCCTTGATCGAGAGTGTGACATCTCCTGGGACCTGTCTCCATTGTATGCCATTTCACTCTCGCTCATCACAAACTTAATAAAACATAAGAATTTAAACGTAGAATAAATGAAATTGCCACATACCACCCTCGGATCATGCCTCGGGTTAGCCCCTCATTTTTGAGGGTAAGAGGTCACGGTGGAATGAGAAAGAAAGAGAATAAAATAAAAGAAATGAAAATAATGGGGATGAGAATAGATGACGAAGAAAAACACAAATGAAATCACTCCATGGGTCCTTATAAGATGCTCAAAATTAAGTTTTCTATTAACCCTCCATATTTCAAATTAATTGGACGCGTATAGATGAAGTTATGACACAATGAGTCACACTCTTTCTGGCTGAATATTTCCTTAACCCTTCTCCAATTTTGAGTGTCCAATGTCCGCATTAATGAAGGAATATCTCCATGATCTTTAATGGTAAAACACGCCTTTAAATTAGCTTTCAAATCCAGCTGGATCACCTCAATTGAAGATCTTTAACCCGAGTTATTCCACATTTACTGATGTGGGGTTCACATTGTTGTCCAGAACAATTTTTCAACCTGATTGATTTTTTAGGGCCCGTGGATGTTCAAATCAGATCCTGGTCCAAAAGAATAAGTTGAAGCCCACAAATCAAGGAATCCTACAAAAAAAATCACTCAAATTGGATAAACATTTTAAGTTATGCTTAAAATACCAAAGTGATTAAAATCTGTTAAAATTTCAGAATTAAGCCATTTTTACATTTTAGCCCAAAACAAACCATAAATCCATAATTGATGCAAATAAACTCAAATTGATAAATTGGTAGAGATTAAATCATTGAAAAACATATAAAAAATGATCAAAATATTATCTCTATCACCGGTCATCCACACTTGACTACTCCACATCCGCACCAATCCTTGGTCCATCTTTCAAAGTGAGCACATAAAAGGCACCCTGTACCAACAAAATCCAACTGGGATGGATTCTCGGTGGTGTAGACTTCCACAATGATTGGTTGGCTCAATATTTCACTATCAGATTGTTGTCTTGCTCTGACATAAAGAAGTGTCTTACCAATGTCCTTTGCCAAGATTATAAAAGTAGGTCTATGAAAATAATCACCCCAACACTTGGAAAATCCCTATCATCTACTAAATCTTCTATATGGTCTTTGATATGCAGAAAGAAATTTATGTAGACCAACTGTGAAGAGTCAAAGGTTTGATGTTCCCCAACTCGAGCCAACAGATTAAAAGGATTCAAGCTTCCTTCCATCTGGTTGATTTCTCCGTGCTAAGTAATCCTAATCCAGTCAATTTCAGCCACTTCTACCAGCGAATTCGCTGCATTTGGAGGTGTAACTCCAAAATCATAAACCAATACAAGTGCAATCTCTCGCCCTTTAGAAACTATTGTCAGTTGTGAGCACTGCATGCTGGATGAGGGTTGAATAATTTCTACAACTTGAGTCCTTCACAGAAGCTTCCAGGAAGCATCTCCCTCCGCCAGTGCTAATCAAATTTGATTGAGAATCGAATAAATCTTGACTAGTCCCTTTCAAAGGGAGTCCAAAGATGCCTCTCCTCCTTTATAACAGTTGTATTTGGAACACGATGATGCTCCTTTCAATGTGGTGATTCTTGATCCTCCATGTCTTCCCTTATGGACCTTAGCATTCGGAATCATTGATGAATTATTCACAACACCCTTAGCTACAGAACAATTCGGCACCATTCATATGAGAGTTGAAGCAACAACATGTGTCTGGCTTGGCAACTTCTCAAGTGAAACTCACATGGACACTCTTCACTTTTGCATTCCACAAATGAGTCATTACTTGGTCAATTGCTTGAGATGTAGACCTTAACAGCTTGTCACTATCAGTGTGCAATGCATCCCGATGACCTCGTAAAGGACATGCCCGCGACATTGTGTTTGGCAACAATGCATCTCCATTTGCAAAAGGAATCCGTCCTTTGTACAACTTGTGAACACTCGATGCAACTTTGAGATCACTAGAAACTTATTTTAATTGAAAATTCCGTCCATGAACTTCTTTTTCTATGTTCCATTTGTCTATACCAAAGTTAGGATCAAAAATCACATCAACTGACCATTTTAATTGTTCAAGCTTACTGCCGCCTCTTCCATCGCAATGTGAAATGTACAATACCTTCCTTTCCCCATTGAAAAACATGCTCCATAATTTTGTGCACCAACTTCATGTGAACTGATCTCCAGAAGCGACTCGTGAGGATCGATTTTGCAAACATCGACTGGAAACATTTCCACTTTCTCTTCATTGCGTTCATCAAGACTCGAACTAGGATCAAACTTGTTCTCGTTGCTTCGGTCTCGAGTAGAATCAATCTTCTCTTTGCCACACTTCCATAATGCCAGAGCTTTTCCTCTTTGAGTTGCGTCTATGTGAGCCCAACCTTAATTGTTTTCAACGATATAATCAAATACCAGACCATTCATTTCATGCACAACTGTGCCATCGGTACCTTCATCTCTTCTCGAGTTTGATGAATCAAAAAATCAGTCTCGACTCTTGTGATCCATGTCACAGGATCTTCTCCAAGAAAGGTAGCCATCTCCACTAGCTTTGGAGACTGTGTGCAGTTCTTCCCATTCCTCTGCACACATTCCCTTGTCGTCCGCCTCCGCTTCATTCTTCCGGTTTCTTTCTCCAGCTTCCGGTTTTAGATTGCTTTCTCCTTCCTCCACAACGACCGACTTCCCTTTGCTAGCTTCTCGAGTTGTACTTTCCATTAACAATCGTTGCATCTCCGTTCGACTCTTAGCAGGTTTGGAAACTGTTGCCATAAGCTCCTGCATGTGGTTTTCCTGTTGCAGGATCCCCGTCTTTAGCTCTGTGACTGTCGTTTCTACGGCTGTAAGTCGATTCTCCATGCGTGTGGGCATTAAGCTTTAACGCCATCTTCGTGCACTTCTTCGAGAATCTCTCCTAGATTTTTTCTCTAGAATATCTCTTAATGGAAGCGCCAATTGATAGAGATTCAATTTAGAAGTAGGAAGATGATCTAGAATCAAGAAAGATTCTTTACCTGTACTGTCACTGTTACAAAATTACGGACGACATTCTAGAGATCACCAACACCACTCTCGGGAGAACTCTCTCCTCTGCAGGCCAAGGCAGAAATGCCTTCCAAACCAGGAAAAATAGCTGAATGACCCGCCCATTCAATCCCAACCCCCATTTATACTCCTCAAACCAAACAATTAAAGGAATGAAAAATACAATACTGCTCTTGACAGTTACCCTTAGTATTCCCCCTTTGGTGCTGAATACCCTTATGTGTCCCTCTTAGCTACCCTTACGTATCCCTCTCAGCTACCTTTACATATCCCTTTCAGCTACTCTTACGTATCCCTCTCAGCTACGTTTACATATCATCAACAACCACCTTTATGTATCATCAACAACTACCTTTATTGTAACGGCTCAGACCTTCCGGTCCGTTACTTTGCAGGAATTCAGGTGGTAGAGGTGTCTGGAGGAAGTCCCGAGGAGTTTGGAGAGTAAAAGGGAAGGTTGGAGATGAGATTTTAGCTGGAGGGAGTCCTACAGCGTGGAGTATGGGGCTACGTCGTAAGGGTTAGTGGTTGCGGCATAGTAGGAGGATCAAGGTGTCCCATAGTGCTCAGAGGGGTGGTTTGGTCGGTTCTGTTAAAACGGTACCCCCCTGCGGCGTGGAGAGCGGTTGCGGCATGGAGGTTAGTTTGCCCAGAAGGCTGCAGCGTGGAGTTAAGGGGGTTGTGGTGTAGCTTTCCTCTTGGTAGTTGGGGTCCGCGGTGTGGTGTCTCCTCCCGCTTCATGATCTCCCCCCTTATAGGATCTCCCCCTTTTATAGGATCTGCGGCGCAAGGATAGACGCAAATCCCGGAGGGTCTTTGACCAGCAGGGTTGCAGCGTGGTGAGGGGTGTTGTGCCGTAGTCCCTTAGGTTTTTTAAACAGGTTGCGGCGTGGTTTGGGTGGCTGCGCCATGGTCCTGTGTTTTTCAGACCACCTATAAATTCTAAAAGCCCTTCGAACCCGATCACTTATCAAATCTTTCTCTCATTTCTTGGGCGACCCAAGTGCGCCCCAAGGAGCTCTTTCAACCCCTTTTCAGTGGCTTTTAACCTCAACCCTTGGAGATTGATCTATGGTAGTTTAAGGTGAGTCCCCTTCCTTTTCCCTGTTTTCTTTCGGTTTCTCATCCAAGGAAGGATGTTGTCAAGGGAAACCTTTGCTTTTGGTGTTGTTTTGGTAAGGTGTTGTGGGATGTTGTGCTAGGTTGATCCCGGTGTTCACCTTCGTCGAGGTGCTTGGTGGTTGTCTCCCTCTCGATCCAACCTTGCACAGCGGATCTGAAATCTTCGTTTGAGGTAGGGGATCCTTCGTTTCTCACCTTGTGTATCATGCGGGAGGGGCTAAACTTTTGTTTATCTTTGGGAAGTGGTATATCTGGCCTCATAAAGATAAAGAACCAGTTCAATTGAAATTGAAGGGGAAGAGATTTGAATCGCATGTTTTTACAACATTGATATTATGATTCATATTGTGATTGTACGAGCTAAATGCCCCACTGAAATTTGTGGTCGTTGGGGGTTTTGTTTGTGTTGATTTGACATGTGCCGTGGAACCTTGTTTGGTTTGTTGACATCACTTTAAATGTATTTGACTAATCACTTATATCTGGTTAATGAAATGGTTGCCCCAAGAGATTTATGGTTGTGTGAGAATGCCCCTAAAATAAAGAAGTGGAATTGATGAAAAGCCCCCTGCTCATCTGAAAAATGTTATGTGTTGTGTTGTGAGAAGTATTGTATGTGTGGTTATGATGTGAGGCAGATGTGTTGTGGTGTTGTCGTGGTGTGGGGCGGTGAAGTGCAGTCGTGATGAGGGGCGGTTATGTGATGTGTTTGTGGCCGTGCTATGGGGCTATTGTGATGGAAAAGTGGTTGTGATGTGGGTGCGGTAAGGAAGAAGTGGATATGGCTATGAATGGTGGTGATGCGGGGGTGGTTGGCTTGACGAGGATGATGGGTTTGTGTGGTGTTGTGATGTGCTAGTTGCTCGGGTAGTAATGAATTTGGTTAATAATGATTTGATATGGCATTGGCTGGTTTGGTTAATGGGTTGAAATGACTAATGAATGTTGAATTGAAATGGGTAGTATGGTTTAATATGGTTGATTTTTAATGTGAAATTAAATGGGTTGAATAATGAAATGAAAGGGTTGGAAAATGAATGGGTGAAATGAATGGAATTAGTTGGTAATGTGAATCTAAAAATTGGCTTTAATTGAGAAAGGAGATAAAATGTGGCTTGTGGCTTGTTTGTGTGGTGTTACGCATTTAGAAGTGGCACTGGAAGTTACGGTAGTTGTGAGGCTTGTGGTAATGTTGTGAGTTGGGATGGTGATTTTGTGTGAACCCATAGGTTGGATTTGTGTGTGACTTTGTATATATATACTTCGTACATTCTTGTGATTTTTATATGCACCCCACCCACGTCAAACACTTTGTGTTTACAACCAAATGTTTTGGGGGTGCCTTTTCCAGCATCTCGGTGGTGAGGATGAATGACTGGCTATCCGCTCTTCCTCGCTCTCTATTCTAGGCGACGTTAACATGCATGAGTTGTGATGACCAGAAGTCAAAAGTGCAATGTCGAGATTTGATGTGATGTGGAGACCCAAGTGTGTGCTGGCGAGATGTGATGCAATGAGATGCGATGAGATGAATTATGGTGGGGGTTGTGCATGGTAGGAGGAGGGCACATGGTTGATGTTCTTCATGTTCACAATACCCTACTGTTCTGGTTATGATGTGATGTGACGACCCAGGTGTTTGCAGGTGAGATGTGATGTGATGTGATATGATGACCCAAGTGTCTGCGGATGAGATGTAATGTGATGATCCGGGTGTCTGCGGGTGAGACGTGATGTGATGTTATATGGAAGAGATGAGAGCGGCAGTACGTACGACTTTGGGGCGTGAGAACGACAAATTAGTGGGAAAGGGGTGCAATGCACCCCTTATCGATATGCTTCTTATTATGTTACTATACTTAGATGTGTTATTTGGTGAGTGTGCCATGGTAAAGATGAGATTGGTTAGTTGACCTGTTTAGGTGTTGTTGGTTCTGCTGTTTGCTCACGGGTACATTAGTATGTCTTTTTTTTACATGTGCACGAAAGACTTTGGTATGACCCTACTGAGTATACTTGCATGCTCACCTTATGTATATACAACAAACCGTTTTCAGGTTTCCAGAAGGACTACGTTGACCGTGCTAGATATTACTTGCTCAGACCTTTGGGCTGTTGCTGTGTTGTTGTTTGTGCTTTTATTTTGAGTATTTATTTGGAGACTTTTATTTGTATTTGTTTTACTTTATACATGCATTGTGGGATGATTTTGGTTTCCTTTTTATATTATGTCATGGAGTTGTTTGCGGTTGATTTATCTCATCTCCCGATCCTATTATTATAGTGGGTAGTGCCCCCCATTTGTGAGATTTTTATATCCTCGGTGCTAGTCGCTAACTCGGGGCCTACTGGAGGCGGGACTCGGGGGTCATTATCTCTTTTTCTTCATTGGTGACCCAGGAGGAGCACCTTTGGAGGGAGAGTTGTGACATTTACGTATCCCCCTCTGGTACCAGTTACCCTTACATACCCCTCTGGTATGTGATGCATATGGGAAACCTCAGTCGACCACCAAGTGAGCTGCCTTGGGATTCTCCCTCCCTAGCCTCCTTGTCACCGACCCTCGCACTCACATTCCTACCAACGAGTCACCATTCTCCTCCTGCAGGATCCAATAGGTCAGACTAATTGATAACAAAGAAAATTGAAATACAATATTAAATATTTTTTAGATATCTTTAATATCCTTGTCCCACATCGGTATGGGTCATCTTTTGTACTCCTTGTCTCATCTATTAATAAATCATCCTACCTCATTGTGAGGTAAGGTTTCATTCCAACATGGTATCAGAGGAAGTTCCCTCCCTTCCCGTCGCGGTTTAGTTCCTCCTCATCCGGCCTGTCTCTCTGCGCGACACCTCCCGTCCGACTCTTCTCCTGTGCGACGCCCTCTGTGCGCACCGCCCCTCCGTGCGGGACGCGCCCCAGCGCGACGACCTCCCCTCCCGTCGCCCCTCCCGTGCGAGGGCATCTCTATCGCGACGGCTCCCGTGCAGCGCCGCCTCCATCGTGACTGCCCCTCCCTACGCGATGAACCTTCTTCGCCCTCACGACACCTTTGCGCGACGAACCCCTTCCGCCCCGATATCTAGCGCGACGAACTCCTGCAAGTTGCCACTCCTCCAGCCGGTGGCCCCCTTCTTGTGCGCCAATCCCTCCACACCTCCTGTGCGACGCCACTGTTGTGCACTGCTCCTCCCTGCGGGGTGACCTCCAGCAGATTGAAACCGTTTGATTTTCTCTTTCAGCAAAGTAATACTCAGTCAGAAGGAATCAGTCGGCCCCCTCGCTCTATTTTTGTCTCTTGGAAGAACACAACAACGATACACGCTCTCTTTCTCACGGAGAACAGAACCACCTAGCTAGTAGCGCCGAATGGATCACTGCCATCTATGTTGATTTTTCTTCTATAACCTAATTGATATCCGGATGTTCCAACTGTGTAATTTCAGCACCTATTATCTACCAACTGTGCACCTTCAACACCTTGTTGACGTACATTTTCAGCACACAGTCTATGGCATCATCAAGCGCCACTGTTGCCCATGACGATACTCCAGCGGCATGTCTATCCCAACGGTCCACCTCATGGGTTCTTGACTTTGGTGCTTCAAAGCACATCATTGGGGATGTGGGTATTCTTTGGTCTTACAAATCGACCTCGATTGGAGGTAATATTACTGTGGGCGATGGTCTGACAGTGTAAATTGCTGGTTATGAGAGTTGTTCAATTACGCGTGGATTGACACTGTCTGTTGTTGCCTTTGTTTCTAGCTGTCCCTTTAATTTACTATCAATTAGTAAACTTACAGCTGACTAACAATGCTTGTTTTGACCCGAATATGTGTACGTATCCAGAACAAAATGGTTCGATGGTGACTAGACAATATATCGTTTTTATCTTACGAAGGAGGTGTCGTAGTTAATCCATTCACGTCGGGTTCACCATTTTTATTTCACTCAGAGATGGGGTTATGCCCGATTGGGTTGATTGCAGGGGGTTAACTGGTGTGCGATCGCTGATGTCGGGTATAACATCTTCAAATGGTCTCCAACGGGTTCGTTCGTGGAGCTAGAAACACCCAATGACTCTCACATCCATGATTCATGGACTTATTTTCCAAAGGCATACGTTCGTTGGATGATTTGACAAACGACACTTAAAAACTCACATTGATTGAGAGGATGAGTAGTTGGCCTCATCACATCCTTTTTGGGGGGAACTATTGCCTTTTCTGGGACTCTATTATAGATTTAAGATATATTCATGAATCCTTGGTTTATTCCCAAGTGTGTGTTCATAGATTACCTCTAAAGCAACGGTTGATCACGACTACACATGGGTTTGAAATTACACATGGGAACTGCTCACTTGGATTGAAGTTGGTCTTGGGACTTATACCGTGTAGGAGGCCTATTTGGTGATGCTTCATTGGGAATATGGCCCTTTGAAGGTTGAAGTATGGTCTTGGGACTTATACCTTGTAGGAGGCTCATTTGGATTGAAGTTGTTCTTGGGACTTATATCGTGTAGGAGGCCCATTTGGTGTTGCTTCATTGGGAATATGGCCCTTTGAAGGTTGAAGTATGGTCTTGAGACTTATATCGTGTAGGAGACCCATTTGGATTGAAGTTGGGACTTACATTTATGGAGAAAACCCATTTGAATTGAAGTTAGGGCTTACATCTATGGAGAAGGCTCATTTGATACTGCTTCATTGGGAATATGGCCCTTTGAAGGTTGAGGTATGGTTTTGGGGCTTATACCGTATAGGAGGCCCATTTGAATTGAAGTTGGGGCTTACATCTATGGAGAAGACCCATTTGATACTTTGGGATCATGCGTATGTCAAGATCACTGCCAACCTCTAAGCTCACATGAGTCTTGCTCGGTGTTAGAAACAAGAGGAGGCAGTGGATCTGAAGATTGCACGTCCCGCTCCATCCGCTAATAGATGGTGCTGGAACCCAAAGGGAGAGAGAAAGAGGGCGTTGAATGTGCTCATCTCCTCTTCTATTTTGGTAACCGAGATAGTCATATATAGTGATCTATCCGGCTACGTCTTGGGCAGAGGCAAAGAGGAGCAAAAGTGCCGCCTCCTACAAGAGAGACTAAGGGCTTACCTCAGGAGTGTGCCCTGATGTGGGATTTCTCATGGTCGTCTTATGACCATTACATGAGGCATCTTACGCTTGACACATAAAGCATCCTATATTTTTCATATAGTTCTACAGTTGAATGTCATATAGTGGGACAATGACATCACATTTTAACGTCATGTTGCAAGGACAAGTTCCATACAGTTTAACGTCATGTGGATATGACAATTTTCATACTGTTTAACGTTATATGGATAGGATGATTTCCGTACATTTTAACGTCATATGGATATGACGATTTCTGTACAATTTAACGTCATATGGATAGGACGACTAGATAGAAGATTCCTAGCAATGGTTGGTGTGAGACTTTTGCAAGAGCAGCCCTTCTGGTTCAACCTGACATAAGAGTTAAGTGATGAGGTTTTAGGAGTCTCATGAGGAGTAGCTCGACTCATGGTATTTAAGGGGTGGATGTTGGGGCGACATAAGGGCGGGACAAAAAATGTTGCCGGCCCGGCCCGAAAAGTTCGTGGTGCGACTCTTCATTTTTCATGGGGGTGCGGTGGCGCAGCCCCCGTGTTATGGACCCAGCGAGCGCATAGGATTTTCAGCTTAAGGCTGGCCACATAGGAGCTGGCCGCACAGGAGGGTCCGTGACGGAGCTCCTGCGGAGGAGTGTCCGCGAAGGAGCTTGTCGTAAAGGGGTGTCCGCGAAGGATCGTCCATGAAGGAGTTGGGTGCAAAGGATTGTCCGCAAAGTGTCGTCCGCGGAGGGGGTCTTCCGTGAATCAATTTATTCGTTCCGTGAGGTTCATAAATTAACGCCCCAATCCGCAAACGACATTGTCTCCACATATTATCTTGTGAGGAGGGTCTTTTGTATATGGTCCATGGGATGAAGTCCGCAAAGGGTCAACCACAAATGGTTCGCGGAATGGTGTCCGTGAAGTGCTTCGGGTGCGGGGGGGATTTCTCCCACACCTCTTAATCTTTTCTCCGCGCGTCGTCTCTTTTTTTGCTCCTCATTTCAATCCCCCTCGGGTTCCTTTGAGGAATGGAGGGACCGACTATTGGAATTGCCGATTGTTCGCGATGGGCCTCGATCCTTCTTTTGCGGAAGACCACGGAGGGTGCCCCGGCCTGCAAAGGAATTAGTCAGCGGGGGTCGTCATTTGCGGGCGCTAGCGATACCACCTCATCCCGTGAACTACTTAGTTCGTGGGGATGCTGATTTGCGGGGGCGAAAATCACCGCCCGACCCCGCAAAACGTCTTATTTTCGTTTGCAGGCATCGTCGGTACCACCTCTTTCCCGCGAACTATCTAGTTCGCAGGTGCTTTGCGAAGCCGTGGATCGCCATGCGGAGTGGCGGTCCACGAAGGAATTTTCCCTTCACGATTGCTTCGTCCTTCGCGATTGCTTCGTCCTTCGCGATTTCATCATTTTGAACATTTTATGTAATCTTCTTCTGGGTTTCTTTTCTACCCTTTGCCAATCCTGATATAATTCTCTTAAATGTGGAATTTTCAGGACCCAACAGTGCCGGACCATCTTCTCACTTGTTTCAGTTATATTTCAGGAGCATCCGACGACTTGGGTGCTTGGTAGTGGATGTCTTTAGGGTGGTGTGTATGTGCTTGACTCCAGCCCCAGCTCTCGCCTGTCCTGCCTCTTCTAATCATGCCCTCCAACTTCATTATCGCCATGGTCATCCACTTGCTCCCATTCTTCAAAAACTTTTTTCGGAGTTGTGACATCTTCTAACGTTTGAATGTGAGTCCTTTCACTATGCAAAGCATCACTGGGTCACCTATGTTCCCCGAGCAATCCCCCATGCTTCCACTCATTTTCATTTGGTTTATTCTGATATCCGAGGGCTCTGTCCTATTCTATCTAAACTGGGTTATCGATATTTTGTTACTTTCATCGATGATTTTTCACGGATGACTTGGGCCCATTTGTTGAAAAATTGTTCTGATATCTTTTCTGTGTTTCGCTTCTATTATCAAGAAATTACCACCCAGTTTTCTGCTAAAATTCACCACTTTCGGCCCGACAATGGTCGTGAATATTTATCTTGACCATTCTAGTATTCTCGATGACCATGACATTATCCATCAGACTTCTTGTCCTGACACACCACAACAAAATAATGTTGGTGAACGAAAGAACCGCCATCTGTTAGAAGTTGCTCGAACGCTTTTATTTCATAAGAAAGTTCCAACCATTTTTTGGGGTGATGCCATTCTCACAACCACTTATCTTATCAACAGACTTTACTCGTCCGTTCTTTAGGAGGAGAGATCCTTCCATTCTTTATTTCCAATAACACCCCCTCATTTCCTACCCCTACACATTTTTGGCTGTGTGTGTTATGTTCGACCTCTCGATTACCAAGTTTGGTACGCGTGCTCTAAAATGCATCTTTCTTGGCTATTCCTTCATCCTGCGCGGATATCGATGCTTCTCTCCAGATTTGCATCGTTATGTTGTCTCAGCTGATGTTTCCTTTGTCGAATCATCGGTTATTTCTGTTACCGAGTTCCCACCACCATCTACTTCTCCTGATTCCGAAGTTATTTTACCATATTCTCTCGATACACCACCAACCCCATCTCTTCCTAGTGATATTGTTGGATCACGATTTGGTCAGGTATATACTTGCCGACCTAGCACACTTGCCACCCTGCCACCTGATGTCGTTACCACACCTGACGACTCACCTGCTCTTGCTGCTCCATCACTAGAGTTGCCTATTGTGCTTCGCAAAGGCTCACGCTCCTGTCAGTTTTATCCGGGATTATCTGTGGCTAGCTCACGAGTTATTGAGACGTTGACTGCTCACTCGACACCACGCACTGTTGCCGATACCATATCTCATCTTGGTTGGTTATAGGCTATGCAGGATGAGCTTAAGGCTCTGAACACCAACCATACTTGAGATTTTATCCCTCTCCCTTCGGATAAGCAAGTGGTCAGTTGCAAATGGATCTATACAGTTCGCGTCAACGCCGATGGTTCTCTTAATCGTTTAAAGGCTCACATTGTTGCAAAAGGTTATGCGCAGACATATGAAGTTGATTATTTTGACATCTCTCCAGTGGCAAAGATGACATCGGTTCGCCTACTTATCTCTTTTGCCGCCTCATCTCACTGGCATCTCCATCAGTTGGATGTTAAAAATGATTTTCTTCATGGATTTCTTAATGAAGAAGTATATATGGAGCAACCACCCGGGTTTGTTGCTCAGGGGGAGTCCTCCAAGGTTTTTCCATCTTCGTCGATCGCTGTATGGACTCAGGCAATCGCCACGTGCTTGGTTCAGTTGTTTTTGCACCGTTATGCTTACTTTGGCATGTTCCAAAGCATAAAACATTCTTTCGTTTTCTATCATCAATCTGAAAGCAGGAATCATTCTTTTGGTGGTATATGTGGATGACATTGTTATTACTGATAGTGATTCTGATGGCATTGGTCCACTCAAGTATTTTCTTCATCAGAATTTTCAAACAAAAGATTTGGGTCCACTGTGATATTTCTTAGGAATTGAGGTCTCCAGATGTAACAAATGAATTTTTCTATTTCAGAGAAAGTATGTTCTTGATTTGCTGCAGGAGACTGTTTATGTCCCAGCTTGAGGGGGAGTGTTAAAGAGTATTAGACATTCTTTAGATATTTTTAATATCCTTGTCCCACATCAGTATGAGTCTCTTTTGTACTCCTTGTTTCATCTATAAATAAATCATCCTACCTCATTGTGAGGTAAGGTTTCATTCCAACAATCTTCTTTAATGGACCCTCTCGTGTAGTATGGTATAGTGTAGTGTAGTGTGTTTGCAATGAAGAAATGAGAGAAGGAAACCAGAAAAATTCATTACAAGAGAGTATTCCCCCACTCTCCTGTCCAAGCCAGCAAGGCTAGATAAATAGCCGCAATATTCTCCCCGTTCATTTCCCTTTCATCTCTCTCTTATAACCACTTTCCACTTCCTCCACCTCCGCATGGGCCCATAACAGGATGCCCACTTATTCTAACTTTTTCTTCTCTCTTATAACCACTTTCCACTCTCTCCACCTTTCATCTCTCTCTTATAACCACTTTCCACTTCCTCCACCTCCGCATGGGCCCATAACAGGATGCCCACTTATTCTAACTTTTTCTTTTCTCTCTTATAATCACTTTCCACTCTCTCCACCTCTGCATGGGCCAACGAGCCTTTACCCAAGTGGTACAGGCTCCTGCTTGCATCCAAAAGACCTAGGATCAAATCCGGGCAGGGACGAATTTTCCGGCTACTGTAGCACCGACGGAACTGTAGTGGCCGAGGCACTGTAGTGGGTATTGTAGCGGCGACGACACTGTAGCGCACGATACTGTAGCAGCACTGTTCACCGAGGGGTCCTTTCGGCCAAAAAAATGGGCTTTCAAGCCTTGTATTCAGGCCACTTGGCCTTGGGCCTTCGGGCTATGTAATTGGTCTCTCTCTACCCAGACTAAAAAAGAGGTCTTTGCTTTAATAATAAATTGAGGCTTTGGCCCTAACCTTTAAAAAAAAAACACGATGCCCACTTTCTATTTATGTCCTCTAGATTCTCCCGCAATGACCCTTTTGCCTCTCTAGGAATAAACTTTCCAAGCTTTAGTAGTGTCACTGGCACGGGCTCTATCAACTTTTTTTCTTCCAAATTGCTTATCATAAGTGATAGACGTTAAAACAGTTTTCAGTAAGTTTTGTTGAATGGAGCCTGGGAAATTTAGTCGCACTTGGAGCAAATGTAACATGATGCCAAGATAAATTAAATAAGCAACCTCTGTATCCACCACTTGCTGTGCAATCCTGTGACTGATTTATTTTTTGCAATTGGACCACTTATTTTGATCATAATTGTGGAACTCTGCCCTGCTTTGTACTGTGCCATTTATAAATTATAGCACATGTTTGAGTAAATTTATATTGTTTTCCAGGCCTTTGATAAATATTAAAGGCTGATTTTAATATGGCTTCAGTTTTAGTGTTTATTTTGTTGATAACAATGGAGAGAGCAAGGGAGGAGAAATAGGAGGGAGGAAGAACTCAGTAGATAGAAATTTCAAGAGAGAGGATCAAATATATAATGAACAAGAAGACATGAGAGAGAAAGGTCATATAAATAAAGGGTCTTTTTGGTTTATGCAAAGTAAATTGATGGAAAGTAAATGAAAGCAATGGTGATGCAAGGAAATGATTTTTTTTAAAAAAGTGTTTGGTTTATGATGGAGAGAAAGATAATTCTATATAATTAAAATAAGGGAGATTTATCAGTAAATCCATTTTTTGAACTTATTTACTAGGTGGTCCTACCGACAATTCAGAAAAATAGAACTTTTGGACCTCCTGGTAAATAAGTTCAGAAATTAGATTTGTAATTCTCTGTTCAAATAATGATATGATAGAGTAAATCATAATTAATAAAAAATATATTAAATATAATTATAATATTATAATATTAAAAAATAATTAATTATTAATTACTTCTGCTTTGAAGCATTTCCTCCCATATGTTGGAGGAAACAGATTTCCCTCCTAAGGGAAATCTAGGGTTTCTATGGAAACCATTTTTACAACCAAGTGTTCTAAGGGAAAGGAAAATCCTTACGAAATTAGGCAACCAAAAGGGATGCAAGAACTTGACAGGGTGGGGGAGAATGAATCCAAGTGGACTGTTGGATTGGTGTAGCCCGATCCGGTTGGGTTGAATGCTTGTGGCCCGTACTGCGCACCGGCCCGCAATCCAAGTTTACTGTTGTCAATGATTATCTACATAACTATTTTGTTGAGTATGAGCCTCTTTTATGTTCCACTAAATGGTTTGAACCTTCTCTATAATTTTTGGACAAGGTTGGGTCCTATTAGCTTCCTTTATCTAAATTTATCCTAGTTTGTTGGAGTCCTACATCTCTTACCATATAGCGACTCTTTTGATGTCACATTAATGGTAGAATGGAAACAGTTTTATAAGAGAATTATATCGGTGGATAATGTTGATTCCAACATTCTTGGATATCTTTTGAATAATATCTTAGAATAAGATCAAGAGTTTGAATGGTTCATTCAGGATAGCCATCTTTTTTAGGGTGATTACAGAGATGAAGCTTTTTCTTCCTTTAATTCTCATTGAATTAATCTTTGGACCTTTAGATAAACCTTGGATCTCAGTAATATGAAATTAAGGTTGGTACAATATACCTCATTACCAATTCCCTTACGTGCATCATGGTGAGTTGGTAAATTGAGAAATATTCTCTGATAGTAATAATACATTTTAAATTATTAAAGATATCGAAAACAACCCAAATGACATTATAACCATTATATGTCCTATATATTCTTATAATAAAATCCATGGTGATTTTTTTATCATTTCTATACAATTATAGGTAATGGTCATATCATCCTCTTTAACATATGTTAATTATCCTTGGAGGAATATTAAGCATTGAGATATATTTTAGGTAATTTCCATCACCATGTTATCATTTTTGACTAACCGACACTGACATAGCATTGTAGCTGTGCGGACTTTGGAGTCAACTTTACTATAGCTTTTTGGACTTCTAGTTGACAGACACTGTAACACTTTTGACTTGGGTGACCGCCTTTCACTGTAGCGATGCGGACTTCCTGTGCAGTTGATGGAACAGTGGATCGTCTTCTCCATTTGTAGCCCATTTCGGGCTAGGGTTACTGACTAAAACACTCTGTAATTGTGCTTCCGAATATAGTGATTTTCTGTCTCTCTGTGGAAGTAGGGATTATCCCCGAACAATGTAAATCATTGTGTTCTTGTTCATTTTTTCTTTTCTTTTACTCTTCTGTGTTTCGCTGTTTTTGTCGCTGCAACTCTCGACGTTTCTGCAACATGGACAATCCCATTAAATGTATAGTAAAATTTGATTCCACACAACGATACTGGTCTACATTACTTAGCAATTAGTTCATTTAAATATAGGCAAATAAAAAATCATAATAATTCCCTTATCTGTACCATTCATTATAATTACTGAAATATAAGTGTCATAATTCATTTGCATGTTTTTGATCATCTCTTCCACAGATGGGACATAATTGCTGAGAGATTGGGCTTTATGCTTGTATTTGGAGATCTAGTGTGGATACCTTTTACTTTCAGCATCCAAGTATGTCTTCCTGTTGCAAAGCAGATTGGCCTGAAAGAATTATCTTTATCGTTTGATTTGTTTAATTACTTTCAGCATAGTTTATTGTTTGATTTGTTTCATAGTTTTGCTAAAAGAAACCTCACCCCAAACAATATGATTGTTGGTTACGGGTGTTTTTAAAAAAAAAATTAAAATTGAATCAATGAATTATTAAAAATTCAGTATCCAATACTATTTTACTTGTCGGAGCCCTAGCAATGATGTTGTGCTTCTAACAAGGTGTAAAATGCTGCCAACATCTTTTGCTTTTGCTTTGATTTTGAAAATGAAAACTGAAGTGTTTTTCAAAACCAAACACGTCCTTAATATCTGTGCTAGCACTTGGGATGATATCATTTGATGCCTCCTTTACTAATGAAGGCGATGCATGAGTTTTGGTTTTGTTCAATTGTTTTTAAATTTTTTCTTGTACCTGCCTTCATTTTAGGGTTGGTGGCTTTTAAGAAACAAGGTGGAGCTGACAACGACTTCTATGATTGCAAGTTGTGTTGTTTTTTTTGTTGGGTATAATTGCTTTTTTTTTTTTTTTTTTGAATTTTAACTCATATATTTGTTCGTGGCTTCTTAGTCGATGCTCTCATATAATCGTTGTGTAGATATGTGGTATTTAGAGGAGCTAACAAGCAAAAACATGTTTTTAAGAAGAATCCCAAAGCCCTCATTTGGGGAAAGCCTCCACATGTTATAGGTGGGAAGTTGCTTGCTTCAGGTTACTGGTATTCACTCATCTGTCCTTACACGTTGTTTGTTTCAATTATAGCCCCTTGTTAAAATAATATCTGAATGTGAGGGGCATAATGTGTGTTTGTGTACTTTTTAATGGTTTACCCTGATTTAAGCTTAGCAAATCAACATCAGTAATCCAAATATTTGTGTTGAAGGGGAATCGCGAGGCATTGTAATTATCTGGGGGACATATTGCTGGCACTATCATTCAGTTTACCCTGTGGTTTAAGGTAAATCAAACACCATCTTTTTTTACCTTCCTTTTCTCAACTCCAATTTGATTTCTACCAACCGGTTGTGGTTTTGCAGTTCACCGGTTCCATACTTGTACCCCTCTTACCTGTTAGTGTTGTTGATATGGAGGGAGCGCAGGGATGAGGTTCGTTGCGCAGAAAAGTACAGGGATGTGTGGATGGAGTATTGCAGGATTGTTCCATGGCGGATATTCCCTTGTATTTATTAGCAGGGAGGCTCATCTCTGCTAAGGTTTGTGTGGGTGTTCATGGCAATGGCTTTGAGAGCTTCAATCTGGGTCAAGGGTGGCTGGGCCACGAGTCATCTGGTTTGGGATGGCCCAGGCCTTGCTTGGGTAGTAAATCGGGCTGGGCTTGAACCACTTATTTGGGCCTTAACAGGCTGATCGGCCTGCCCTGACTTTGTTAAATGTTATCCTATTATATCATGTTATAATTTAAAAAAAATAGTTTGAAAATACACTGGTTGGATCAGGCCTTAAAAAGTGGGTGCCCACACGACATTGTGTGGGTTGGCATGATAAGGGTAATTGTAATAATAATTTGATAATTCTAGTGAATGAGGTTTAGGATGCCTAAAATATGTTTGGGCATCCTTATGTTTTTGTTGGGAATCTTAGACATTTAATATGTTTAAAACGTAGTAAAAATTAAGCACAAATCCTTCCATGGCCAATTTTTTTTTTTAGGTTTACTTTCAGATGAGCTTCTTTGTCAATGGCCTATTTTTTTTTTTAACACTAGTTTTTTGTTGTTTTTTAGTATCTATGTGAATCATTGATGACCTATTATAAACCAACAATAGGGTTTCCTCCAAATCCAAGTTGTGCTGGTTCCTTGTTCCTAGTGAGGAGGAAAATGGAGAAAATTCTGTGTTTTATTGAGACATTTTGGAAACAAAATGAGAAAAGGAATTGAAATTATGAGTAAAATTTACTATGGAAACCTTATTAAAATCTTTGAAATGTCGAAAACACGTCTTCCTTACTGCAAGCCACTCCCTCGTCCCTTTTGTCGTGGCCTCGTAGGCTTGTCGTTGAAGACCCTTGCCAGACCAGCCATAGCTATCACATCATTGGAAGCCCTCACGAGCTCATTGTTGTAACCCTTTCCTAGAAACCTCTTATCGAATTTGTTGGTGCTGTCGATTAGGGGATTGTGAGTGGAGTAAGAGTGGGGGGTGTCGATCGTCAGGATTCATTGGGCATGGAAGTTTCCAAATGTGAACACGGTGGTCGTCGATGATGTCTAGGGAGGGTCGTCAATGGGTGAGAGTGTGTGTGTGTGGGGGGGGGTTGAATTTATCGGATGTAGAGTAGCGACGAACACAGAGCGATGGAAGAGGCGAAGCCATACATTGTGGGGAGGTGTAACGTCGGGAGACAGTAGTCGTCAGATTTGTAGTGGGTGGGGGGGGGTGTTGCGATGATGGTAAGAATGGGAGAGAAGGGTGACACAATAGTGGAACCAAGGCGCGAAGATGGGGTGTGGTGTAACAGTGGTGGCGGGGCATGATGACGAAGGATGCAAAACAAGGCCTAAAAGGTCTTGTAAGAGGAACAATTTTTTCCTTTATATATTGAATGTTCATAAGTGTAATCACCAGAGAACCCAAATTTGATATCGATTTCAATATTAGTTTAATTATAACATTAATTGACTAGGTTTTAAATTGAGTGTGTGGTAACAAACATGATAAACAATGAAAAAAGCAAAACCAAGGGATTCAACTTCAAAGGATCTCTATTCAATCGACTTCCTAAAGTGAGAAAAATGAAATAAAATGACAAATCAATATTCTTAATCAATAACATGACCACAGTAAAACATCAATTGCTAAATTTAATGTGCCCCTTGTTGAGTCACATCAGACTTCATAATCTAGTTATTTGTCCTTGTCTAGCTAGTCATTACTTGTAAGAGACATTATGATTGAATTCAATTTTACAATTATGTGTTGTCATGAATCCCTTTATGATTTGTGTTCACTTTATAGTGCACAAAAAATTAGCAATTAAAAACATGCACCTTAAAATGATGCTAGAAAATGATTCAAGCATTTTAAATTCTAATAAATTCATGAAATGATCTAAATTTTTCATAAAAATCTTAATTCATCACAAAACCATTAGTTTACCCCTGAACATTATGAAATACGTAAAACAATTATTTTCAGTGATATTTTCACATTAAAGCACAAAAAACGCATGAAAAATGATATGAAAATATGTTCAAAAATCTCTTAATCAATGAAGCACAAGCTAATATAGATTATGAATGGATTGTCAAGAAAATATGGATGCCATTCTTTCAATTCTCCGCTACTCAAATAAAGCCAAAGTAAATGTAAGGTGTGCTAAATTCTCAAATTCCATGTTCTAACAATCCATTGATATCAAAATTTTCAATTTTTTATTTGAGATATGCAAATCTCACATCGTTTTTAATTCACTTTTATATAACATTTTTTAATGTTTTTTTTATTTTTTATACACGGGTTCAAGCTTGTCATCATCAATTACCTCAAGAGATGATTTTTTTAGCCAAGGCAAAACCAGGAGGTGTCACGACCCGTCCTCGGGGCTCGTGTCGTGACTACCCCAAGCCCGCCTTCCATAGGCCAGAGGCTGACGACTAGCACCAAATGCGTAAATCCCGATAACTGGTAAGACATTGCCTTTATAAAAGTAAACAAAACACCACAGAGTACAAGCGGAAGTAAAACACTAAGTATAAAAGAAGTGCTGAAAAGTAAATGGGCCAGAATACAAACCCAACAGAAAGTACAGCTACAACTGAACGAAAGTACAACAGAAAAAGACAACAACAGGAAGAACGGAAGCAGCTCCTGGGTCGTCCTCCTCGGATCCTACCTGAAGCGTAGGTACAGATAGCGCAGCTCCTGGATCGTCCACCACGGATCCTACCTGAAGGGTAGGTACAGATAGCCTCCACAACGCTCTTGCCCGTCAACCTTCTCCAAGTGTCGTCTCGTCGTGAAGTCCACCTCCGGATACTGACTCGTCGTGTGGTTCACCTTCGGGTACCGTCCAGTCCTCGAACACTCAGCCTCCGTCAGCACTGCCCGTCGTCTACAACCAACACAACGAGGTGCGGACATAGCCCGTGCAGGGGTGAGTATAACGATACTCAGTAGGGACCCCGAGACCCTCAAGGTCTCTCTAGATCCAACAAGGATAACCACAAAAAAGAATCACAACAGATAACCCTTACTTAGGTATACGCCCATACTTATACCTAAGTTATCAAGTAACCCATCTCAATCATGAGGAAACACAAAGGTTATGAAATCAACGGATAACCACTACTTAGATATATGCTCATACATATACCTAAGTTATCAAGTGACCCATCTCAATCATGAGGTAACACAAATGTTATAGACTCAGCTCAAACCCGGATTTTCATTATCGAAACCGTAACTGCTGAAGAGCCCCGTCTCTGAAGTGTACAATGATCCTATCACGACTCCGAGGTACTGCTCACTAACCTAAGACTGCTGAGGTACCCCTCCTGTCGAGTACCGCGGGTATAAGGCCCCGACCTTAAACCTTACTTAATATTGAATTAAATGAATAATTCACATTGAGGATCTTTTCAGGTTTAGAGTTTTAGAGAATTTGGACATAACTATTACATCTCAAAAGATTACAAAGTAGACACTTCTACTAAGATTCCATAAAATAAAAAAAACTCTTAAAAAGAAACATGTCTAGTTCCATGTTTTATATAGCATGACTTTCCCTTGATCCCATCCTTGACCCTATTCCACATTAAGTCCTGTGAAAAACATTTCAAAAAAACTTGGGGTGAGCATAAAAAGCTCAGTAAGGGATACACAAAGAATGAAAACTGTTAGTTTTTCAAACATCAAGTAAACCATGTATACTTTATCAAAGTAATACCTTCACCTTTATGAAGTAGTAAAAACTCTTCACTGAATAAAATATCATTACTTACCTTTTTGTAACCAAAGGATTACCATAAAACCCATATAAAGAACACATAACATATATAAAGGTAACTTGGGATATAAACATACTTAAGTGGAATAACCATACGGTCGACTTCCACACATATCACTTAATGGAATAGCCATACGGCCAACTTCCATACAAACTTAATGGAATAGCCATACGGCCGACTTCCATACCCAATGCATTGGAGGTTATAACGTAACCACCCGTCCTGGCATTCACGGCACCACCCGTCATATGGTTCATCACGTAACCACCCGTCAAATGTCCAAGTACCATTATAAAATCATAAGACATAAAACAAATATAATGTCGAGAAAACATTTCCACACTTTGATCACAATATATCACATAAATATATTGACATAACAAATCCATTATAAAAACCATTTTCAATACCAAAATACATAAAAGAGTATATGGTATTTATTTCATTTTAAAAAAAACATTACGACTTGTTCAGGAAGCCAAAGACCAAATAATACTCGCGGCGACGGAAAAGGTCGTTGTCACCGCGTACGTTAAAAGAAACATTCTTTTTTTGTCGTTTTGTAAAACGCTTCGTAGAAAAAGATTCCTTTTGTATAAAAGTAAAAGTCAAAGGGGTTTATACACCGTATAAAAGAAAGTTGTGTATAAAACGAAATATGCCTCAATGAAAGGAGATTGAGACGAAGTCCCCTTACCTCGGGTCCGACTTGACTCGATCGTTCTTTAACATCCTGAATAATAAACTTGAGTTAATTTCTATTTTCTTAAGAACCTTTTTCGAGTTCATTATTTCTTTTATATCACTTATTGACATGTTATAAACATTATGTAATCATTGAAGTTAATAATGTTTGTTTTGTCGATATTTGGTCCTTAAGTCGAAAGTGGACTTCTTACGATTACATGTTGTTCGTGTGGTCAAAGGTTCATTATATCCAGAATGAAATTCCTGATTTGGATACCATATATATCATATATATCTAGCATATACATGTATTTATAATATCACATAATCATTTAGAGGTAAGAAATGAAATGCACCGTTCTTGGAGACGGTAAGCCGTACGTACGCATGAACGCTACTTTCATTTCTATGTCATATTAATGGAATTAAAACTAAATGAGAGGTATGTATATTTTAATTCCAGAATTATATTAATCATTTAGATGTAACATACATCATATATATCCATTATATATATGTACTTATAATAGTACATTACATTTGGGGATAAGAAATGAAATGCACCGTTCATGGAGACGGTAAGCCGTACGTACGCATGAACGCTACTTTCATTTCTATCTCATACTTTAATGGAAAGAAATAATAATTATATAGAGGTATATTATAATTCCAGTATAACATCATATATAATAACTTTAAATCCATCCTTTATATGTCCCACATATGGCATTAACGAATCAAATCACTTTGAGGGGGCGGTAGTCCGCACTTCCTTAAATGAAGATATCACGTTTATCCATAATGGAAATCATAAAGGTATGCCCAAAATGAAAAATACAGAAGCTTAAGGAAAACATAAACATATTATATATCATATATAAATATAGTGTCATCTTAATGGCCACCTTTGAAGGTGTTAAAAGAATGTTGAACAATCATCATTTCGGGAGGCAGAAATTCGCCATCCACGGAAATAGTATGTTCTTTAACCATTAGATGTAGGTGTGTGTAAGTGTAGCTCGAATCCTTCTTATAAAAACATCCTAGTATATTGAGGATACTGGAGTTGTTACAAAATAAAATAATAAAAAGAGTTTAGGGGGTTGGAGAATCAAAATAAAACAAAAGGACTCAAAAAAAGACATTACCTTAAAATCGGGTAACTCCCTTTGGTTTGAGCTCAAAGGCTTCCTTGGGAAGACTTCTACCCAAAGTAAGGATTCAAGGAGTAAGAGAGGGAAGTGGAGAGACAAAATGGGCAGGGGTTGGCCGAGCCAAAGGCTTTGGGAGTGTGGGTAAGGAGGTAGAGGTGGAGGCCTTTTATAAGAGGAGAGGAGGGGCACTCTTGTAAAGTTACAAAATGTTACTTTATTTTCAAAAGAGTTTCGGATTTTAAAGGTCCCACATTGATGTATTTCAAGGATAAGGTGATGAGGGTTCGAAATCCACTCATCCAATAGGTTTTGGACATGTGTAGGTCTTAGATTTTACATTATCTTTCCATTTTATTTAAATCGTTAAATAATGAGGTCATCGCTGCATCATCATGATGTCATAAATAATTTAATTTATTTAATGTCTAAAAATTATAAAAAAAATACTATGATGTAGGAAATCTTTTTATATTTCCAATGACTATTTATAGTCAAAAATATGACTTGTATAACCCCATGTAAAAATTGTTTTAGTAAAACATTTCATGTTTGTGTCATTTTTTACTTTAACATTAAATAAAAGGTATTTATGTCATTTTCCAACCAAAGTGGCTCCATGGGGTCCCCAAGTTGACCCATGGATTGTCTTGGTCGGCCATGACACATCCAATGAGGGTAGGACATGTGTCTAGGTCATTTCATTTTATTAAAACATTATTCTTACCTTAAAATACACTAATTACCTCTAATCGCGATTAAGAACTTAAGAGTTACTATTCACCAAAAAATTATTTTAATCTCATTGAACCACATTTTACTTCTTAATGACAACCATGTATGTCGGATTTTTGAAATTCAAAACACAGAAGTGGTAAAATTTCATTTAAACGAAAAATCAGTTTTTATAAGTACCACTTAGTGGTTTCACTATTCATCAAAAATTGAAGTTTTTCAGAAAAATACCAAAAATTCACCCTAAGATATATTTGATATTCCAAATTCAAAAATGAAGTCTATTTTACAAAATTCAAAACATATAAGTCACATTAATTAATTTAATAATTAATTCCTGCTGTCATGACAAATAGCGTGTTTTTATGAAACAATAAGTATCAAAAGATTGACACTAGTTTAAGTCCGATTTCAAAGTGAAATTAATTCCAACGACCACTATTGGATTTAATGGTAAAAATATTTTCTAATTTCACTTTAAAACCAATTCAAATGATAATCTAATCATATAAATAAATTAGATTAAAAAGAGGTTTTGAATTAAAATACAACATTTTACACTATTCATTAAAAAATGAACTTTATCGGAAAGATACCAAAAATTTACACAAAGTAAATTTTGATGTCCCGATTCTAAAGAAGAGTTATATTTGGTCCAATAGAATTTATAAGATTGATCAAAACTATATTTAATGACGGTTCACCGTCAAAAAGTGATAAGTGAACCCTTAGTGAAAATTAGGGTATAAATGCCTAAAATTGAATTCTTTCCGTATTTTAAGCCTTTATCTTTTATTGGATAAATGTAGAAACATTTAAAAACATATATACTCATATTTTAGTTATTTCTATCCATTCCCGCCAATACAACGACTACATGTTAACTACCATTTAAAATAATATTATTTTATTATTAGAGTGCAACGTAAGATTTCAAAGAAACTCGTTGTTGCGTATTGGGTACACCATCAAGCATAGCGTTCCCTTTGAAGTAATATTAATATTTTATTAAAAAATATGGATAAATATGAAAAGGTCATATTCTTTATTTACCTGGGGTGTTACATCCTTCCCCCCTTTTGGTAATTGCGTCCTCGCAATTTTATCCACTTATCAAAATAAGTGGGGGTATTTATCCCTCATAGAATTTTCAGATTCCCACGTTGCATCTTCAACCATATGGTTTTTCCACAAAACCTTTACCTGGTGAATTACCTTATTTCGCAACACTTGCTCTCTTCGGTCAAGAATCTGGACTGGTTGTTCTTCATAAGATAGGTTCTCCTCCAGCTGAACTACCTCTGGACTCAAAACATGAGATGAATCTGGCATATACTTTCTCAGCATCGAAACATGAAAAACATTGTGTACCTGAGATAAACTCGGAGGTAATGCCACTCTGTATGCAACTGATCTAACTCTCTCTAGAATTTCATATGGTCCAATGAACCTTGGACTCAGCTTTCCTTTCTTACCAAATCTCATCACACTTTTCCATGGAGAAACCTTGAGAAAAACATGATCACCTACCTCGAAAGATAGATCCTTCCTCCGGTTATCCGCATAACTCTTCTGCCTGCTCTGAGCTGTTCTCATGTGTTTCTGAATCAACTGAACTTTTTCTGACATCTCTTCTACCAATTCTGGTCCCATCAGCTTCCTTTCACCCACTTCATCCCAAAATGCTGGAGTTCGACACCGCTTCCCATATAATGCCTCAAATGGTGCCATCTGTATACTGAAATGAAAACTGTTATTATATGAAAACTCAACCAAAGAAATATGTTGGTCCCAACTTCCCTGATAATCCATCGAACAAGCTCGTAGCATATCCTCCAAGGTCTGAATTGTTCGTTCTGACTGCCCATCTGATTGAGGATGAAAAGCTGTACTAAAATTTAATTCAGTACCCAACGACTTCTGACGGCCTTTCCAAAAGTTAGAAGTAAACCTGGGATCACAGTCAGATACAATAGAGATAGGAACTCCATGTAACCTGACTATCTCTCTAAGATACAAATGAGAAAGTTTATCTAGGGAAAAAGTATCTCGTATAGCAAGGAAATGAGCAGATTTAGTCAAGCGATCAACAATAACCCAGATTGCATTATTACCTCGAGATGTCCTCAGTAATCCCACAACGAAGTCCATGGATATATTCTCCCATTTCCACTCTGGCACTGGTAAAGGCTGAAGCATCCCTTTCGGTAACTGCCGCTCTGCTTTAACCTGCTGACAAGTCAAACACTTCACAGTAAAATCAACAATATCCCTTTTCATTCCATCCCACCAGTAATACTCCCGCAGATCTCTATACATCTTAGTACTGCCAGGATGAACTGAAAACGGGGAACTATGAGCTTCACATAACAACTCTCTCTTCAACTGTGAATAATAAGGCACACACAATCTCTTCACAAATCTCAAAACACAATCACTATCAATGTTGAATTCATGCAACTTACCTTTCTGAACTAGCTCTACCTTTTTCTGCAACTCACTGTCTTGCTTCTGTGCTTGCTTGATTCTGTCTGATATAGATGATCTCACTGATACCTGAAACAAAACAGAAGGACATCCTGCACCAACAACTTCTATTCCAAAGTTCATCAAATCAAAAACCAAAGGAACTCGTTCCAAACGTATCATGTTTAATGAAGCATTACTTTTTCGACTCAAAGCATCAGCCACTTTATTTGCTTTTCCCGGATGGTAGTGAATTGTACAATCATAATCCTTGATTAATTCCATCCATCTCCTCTATCTCATGTTCAATTCTTTCTGAGTGAATATATACTTTAAAATTTTGTGATCAGTATATATTTCACATTTTACTCCATACAAATGATGCCTCCAAATTTTTAAAGCAAAAACAACAGCAGCTAATTCCAAATCATGTGTAGGATAATTTATCTAATGAGTTTTCAACTGACGTGAAGCATAAGCAATTACCTGATCATTCTGCATAAGGACACAACCAAGTCCCTTCAACGAAGCATCACTGTATATAACAAACTCACCATTCCTGGAAGGAAGTGACAAAACTGGAGCATTCACCAATCTTCTTTTCAACTCCTGAAAACAATCATGACATTCTTCTGTCCAGATAAACTTAACACCCTTCCGAGTTAGCTTAGTCATTGGACTAGATAACCGTGAAAAATTTTCAACAAACCTTCGGTAGTAACCTACCAAACCAAGAAAACTACGGATCTCGGTTAAATTTGTGGGTCTTGGCCATTCTTCAACAACTTTTATTTTAGCAGGATCAACAATTATGCCATCTTTTGAAACAATGTGACCCAGGAAAGAAATTTGTTGTAACCAAAACTCACACTTGCTGAATTTCCCATACAATTTCTTTTCTTTCAAGGTTTGCAAAATAACCCTTAAATGACTTTCATGATTTTCTTTACTTTTATAAAACACCAAAATATCATCAATAAAAACAACCAACATTTTTCACCTGAGTCAACTCAGCCATCACTTCAACAAACTGTTTAGTTCTGATTCTGACCATCTCATGATACTGATTTGAAAGGTCATTTTCCTCTGTATGCCTTCCCAGAAAAGTTGTTCAGTTTCCTCTATGAAAAACCATTCTTATCACAGAAATATCTTAGGTGAAGAAACATGGTAATCCGTAAATGCTATATCATTTTAATCGTACCATAAATTAACTTATAATTTTACACTTTTCTAACTCTTAAAGTTGTCTAAACCGACCTTTGATACCAACTATAAGGCCCCGGCCTTAAACCTTACTTAATATTGAATTAAATGAATAATTCACATTGAGGATCTTTTCAGGTTTAGAGTTTTAGAGAATTAGGACATAACTATTACATATCAAAAGATTACAAAGTAGACACTTCTACTAAGATTCCATAAAATAAAAAAAACTCTTAAAAAGAAACATGTCTAGTTCCATGTTTTATATAGCATGACTTTCCCTTGATCCCATCCTTGACCCTATTCCACATTAAGTCCTGTGAAAAACATTTCAAAAAAACTTGGGGTGAGCATAAAAATCTCAGTAAGGGATACACAAAGAATGAAAACTGTTAGTTTTTCAAACATCAAGTAAACCATGTATACTTTATCAAAGTAATACCTTCACCTTCATGAAGTAGTAAAAACTCTTCACTGAATAAAATATCATTAGTTACCTTTTTGTAACCAAAGGATTACCATAAAACCCATATAAAGAACACATAACATATATAAAGTTAACTTGGGACATAAACATACTTAAGTGGAATAACCATACGGTCGACTTCCACACATATCACTTAATGGAATAGCCATACGGCCAACTTCCATACAAACTTAATGGAATAGCCATACGAACGACTTCCATACCCAATGCATTGGAGGTTATAACGTAACCACCCATCCTGGTATTCACGGCACCACCCGTCATATGGTTCATCACGTAACCACCCGTCAAATGTCCAAGTACCATTATAAAATCATAAGACATAAAACAAATATAATGTAAAGAAAACATTTCCACACTTTGATCACAATATATCACATAAATATATTAATATAAAAAATCCATTATAAAAACCATTTTCAATACCAAAATACATAAAAGAGTATATGGTATTTATTTCATTTAAAAAAAACATTACGGCTTGTTCAGGAATCCAAAGACCAAATAATACTCGCGGTGGCGAAAAAGGTCGTTGTCACCGCGTACGTTAAAAGAAACATTATTTTTTTGTCGTTTTGTAAAACGCTTCATAGAAAAATATTCCTTTTGTATAAAAGTAAAAGTCAAAGGGGTTTATACACTGTATAAAAGAAAGTTGTGTATAAAACTAAATATGCCTCAATGAAAGGAGATTGAGACGAAGTCCCTTACCTCGGGTTCGACTTGACTCGATCGTTCTTTAACGTCCTGAATAATAAACTTGAGTTAATTTCTATTTGCTTAAGAACCTTTTTCGAGTTCATTATTCCTTTTATATCACTTATTTCCATGTTATAAACATTATGTAATCATTTAAGTTAATAATGTTTGTTTTGTCGATATTTGGTCCTTAAGTCGAAAGTGGACTTCTTACGATTACATGTTGCTCGTGTGGTCAAAGGTTCATTATATCCAGAATGACATTCCTGATTTGGATATCATATATATCATATATATCTAGCATATAAATGTATTTATAATATCACATAATCATTTAGAGGTAATAAATGAAATGCACCATTCATGGAGACGGTAAGCCGTACGTACGCATGAACGCTACTTTCATTTCTATGTCATATTAATGGAATTAAAACTAAATGAGAGGTATGTATATTTTAATTCCAGAATTATATTAATCATTTAGATGTAACATAAATCATATATATCTCTTATATATATGTACTTATAATAGTACATTACATTTGGGGGTAAGAAATGAAATGCACCGTTCATGGAGACGGTAAGCCGTACGTACGCATGAACGCTGCTTTCATTTCTATATCATACTTTAATGGAAAGAAATAATAATTATATAGAGGTATATTATAATTACAGTATAAAATAATATATAATAACTTTAAATCCATCCTTTATACGTCCCACATATGGCATTAACGAATCAAATCACTTTGAGGGGGCGGTAGTCCTCACTTTCTTAAATGAAGATATCGCGTTTACCCATAATGGAAACCATAAAGGTATGCCCAAAATGAAAAATACAGAAGCTTAAGGAAAAAATAAACATATTATATATCATATATAAATATAATGTCATCTTAATGGCCACCTTTTAAGGTGTTAAAAGAATGTTGAACAATCATCGTTTCGGGAGGCAGAAATTCGCCATCCACGGAAACAGTATGTTCTTTAACCATTAGATGTAGGTGTGTGTAAGTGTATCTAGAATCCTTCTTATAAAAACATCCTAGTATATTGAGGATAATGGAGTTGTTACAAAAGAAAATAATAAAAAGAGTTTAGGGGGTTGGAGAAGCAAAATAAAACAAAAGGACTCAAAAGAAGACATTACCTTAAAATCGGGTAACTCCCTTTGGTTTGAGCTCAAAGGCTTCCTTGGGAAGACTTCTGCCCAAAGTGAGGATTCAAGGAGTAAGAGAGGGAAGTGGAGAGACAAAATGGGCAGGGGTTGGCTGAGCCAAAGGCTTTGGGAGTGTGGGTAAGGAGGTAGAGGTGGGGGCCTTTTATAAGAGGAGAGGAGGGACACTCTTGTAAAGTTACAAAATGTTACTTTATTTTCAAAAGAGTTTCAGATTTTAAAGGTCCCACATTGATGTATTTCTAGGATAAGGTGATGAGGGTTCTAAATACACTCATCCAATAGGTTTTGGACATGTTTAGGTCTTATATTTTACATTATCTTTTCATTTTATTTAAATCGTTAAATAATCAGGTCATCGCTGCATCATCATGATGTCATAAATAATTTAATTTATTTAATGTCTAAAAATTATAAAAAAATACTATGATATAGGAAATTTTTTTATCTTTCCAATGACTATTTATAGTCAAAAATATGACTTGTATAACCCCGTGTAAAAATTGTTTTAGTAAAACATTTCATGTTTGTGTCATTTTTTACTTTAAAATCAAATAAAAGGTATTTATGTCATTTTCCAACCAAAGTGGCTCCATGGGGTCCCCAAGTTGACCCATGGATTGTCTTGGTCGGCCATGACACATCCAATGAGGGTAGGATATGTGTCTAGGTCATTTCATTTTATTAAAACATTATTCTTACCTTAAACTACACTAATTACCTCTAATCGTGATTAAGAAATTAAGAGTTACTATTCACCAAAAAATTATTTTAATCTCATTGAACCACATTTTACTTCTTAATGAAAACCATGTATGTCGGATTTTTGAAATTCAAAACACAGAAGTGGTAAAATTTCATTTAAACGAAAAATCAGTTTTTATAAGTACCACTTAGTGGTTTCACTATTCATCAAAAATTGAAGTTTTTCAGAAAAATACCAAAAATTCACCCTAAGCTATATTTGATATTCCAAATTCAAAAATGAAGTCTATTTTAAAAAATTCTAAACATATAAGTCACATTAATTAATTTAATAATTAATTCCCGCTGTCATGACAAATAGCGTGTTTTTATGAAACAATAAGTATCAAAAGATTGACACTAGTTTAAGTCCGATTTCAAAGTGAAATTAATTCCAACGACCACTATTGGATTTAATGGTAAAAATATTTTCTAATTTTACTTTAAAACCAATTCAAATGATAATCTAATCATATAAATAAATTAGATTAAATATAGGTTTTGAATTAAAATACAACATTTTACACTATTCATTAAAAAATGAACTTTATCGGAAAAATACCAAAAATTTACACAAAGTAAATTTTGATGTCCCGATTCTAAAGAAGAGTTATATTTGGTCCAATAGAATTTATAAGATTAATCAAAACTATATTTAATGACGGTTCGCCGTCAAAAAGTGATAAGTGAACCCTTAGTGAAAATTAGGGTATAAATGCCTAAAATTGAATTCTTTCCGTATTTTAAGCCTTTATCTTTTATTGGATAAATGTAAAAACATTTAAAAACATATATAATCATATTTTAGTTATTTCTATCCATTCCCGCCAATACAACGACTACATGTTAACTACCATTTAAAATAATATTATTTTATTATTAGAGTGCAACGTAAGATTTCAAAGAAACTCGTTGTTGCGTATTGGGTACGCCATCGAGCATAGCGTTCCCTTTGAAGTAATATTAATATTTTATTAAAAAATATGGATAAATATGAAAAGGTCATATTCTTTATTTACCTGGGGTGTTACAGCGGGTCAGCCACCCAAACATAGTAGTGCTTCCCGACGGGGTATGCCACCAAAACACAGTATTGCACACCCTCTAATAGCCTGCAGAGGTACTCTCCGGATGAGTACCGCGGGTCTGCACCCAAACACTGTAGTGCTCCGTCCGCCATGGGTCTGCACCCAAAAAAAGTAGTGCTCCATCCACTGGGCTAGTCGACTCACTCCAAGTCGAGTTGGTCAAGCAGTCGTCAGGTCTCAGCCGGCTACACGGTCTCCGTACTCCGTACGCTCGTCTCCGGGAGGGTCCGCTCCACGAGCTACAGGTCGATACTCCAAGTATCACAAAGTCCCACGAAGAAGTATATCAAAGGACCGCCTCGTCATAGGGGTCTCAACGCAACAGACGGCGCGTCAATCGGACGCCCGGTCTGTGATTTATTAGCCTTTTCGTCCCAGGGGCCCGATTGGTTTCGTGTGCGAACCAACCCGACCGTATCTCAAATGTACCCCGAACTCTCATAGGGTATGCTCATAGTGACCATTTCTCAACGTGATCACCAACGCTGCTGACGGTTAGTCAAACAGACGTCCGGTCTGAAAGTTATCAGCTTTTCCGTTCCAGGGGCCCGGTTGGATTTCGGGTACAATCCAAGCCGGCCACTATCCAACTGCAACCAAAACTCAGGCGAAGTATTCCAAAAGTTCCGTCTCATCAATAGGAATCCAACAAAGTCGACGACACGTCAATCGGACATCCGGAACTCAAGATATAAGCGTTTCCACTCCGAGGGCCCGGTTGGTTTTGTATCCGAACCAACCTGGCCATACTCAAAGTTCTCCAAAACCTTGAGTGTAATATACCGAAACGACCGTCTCGATCCAAGGATCGCATTGCAGCTGACTGTGCGTCAATCAGAGGTCCGTAGCCTAAGATATGGGCAAAAGACCGTAAGAGGTCCGGAAGTGGGGGTTTTGGGCCTGGACCGACCTGGCCCGTTTGGGTGCGGCGCGGCCCGGCTGGCGCGGCCCGGCCCGGCCTAGGCGCGGCCCGACCCGACGCGCTGGCGGTCTGCGGGCCAGCTTGGTTACACCGAGTTGGGCGGTCAAAAGGGGGGGGGGGGGCGCTGCCCCCCTGTCTCATTAAACGCGGCCCCCACGTGGGGGCCGCTGCTGTCCGACCAGCCGAGGGTTACGACCCCCGACTTCTCCCCTGACCGGCCGGCCCGCTCCGGCCGGCCGGCTGCTGCACCACTGGACCGGCGCGGGCCGGTCCCCCTGCTCCGACGCCGGTGGCCGGAAGTCGGCCGCCGCGGCCCCGCTCCATCCGCGGTCTCTTCCAGGTTCCCCGGTGCGGCGCGATGGCGCCGCGCTTCTTCGCCCAAACTCGCTTCCGCGCGGTGCAATGGCACCGCGCCGCCTTACACGTGCCGCAACAAAATCGACAACCAAGGGGGGAGGAGGTTCGACCGTGTTCGTGCGGTCTGACCTCCTCCTGTTATTGTGATATCAAGCGGCTCAAATAAGGACGATAAACAACGATGGAAGTAATCAGGAACAAAAGAAATAATCTCCCTACGATTTTTTCCACAATCAAAAGGAAATTCCAAACCCGCAAACAAAAACTTTTGCAGATCAACTTAATAATGAGTTGATCTGCATTCTTGTTTTTAGAAGGAAAAAAATCATGAGATTATTAATATTCTCAAATTAAACCCCTACCTCGAGCGTAGTCGTCGAACGAGGTTTATCGTGGAAAGGGACGTCGCGGAATTGTTCGTCACGGAAAGAGACGGATCGTCGCATTGTGGAGGAACGGTGTCTCCCTTCCTTTGACACGGAAAGAAGGAACGAGGAGATGCGCGTCGGGTCATCAATCTCCGAGGAAGGCGTCTCTCACCGTCGTCCATCGTTGGAGGCCGACGTTCTTCGTTGGCGGCGGTGCGTTCTTCGCGTTCTTCGACGAAGAACGAAGAACTTCAAGACTCCCATTTTTCTCCCCAAAACTCAACACAACAAGCCCAATAATAATAAAATAAGACTTGTCTTATTTTATTAACACACAAGCCAACGTCTTTGAAATTCAAAAAATTGAATCAACCAATTAATTGAATTTAATTGCAACGTTTAAACCACCCAATTAATAGAGGCGTTTAATATTTAAATAAACGCACGAGTTGACTTTCATTAATTAGGGGGGGGGGGGTGCGGGTGCGTTACTGAAATTAAGGAGGGGTTGAGGAAGTTGAAAGGGTGGGGCTCGTGTGAGACCCACCCCACTAATATCCTGCCTAGTGGATTAGTTAGGATGTGGGTCCCACTCAACCACTTAGCTTAGGTTAACACTTCTTTAAATAAAATAAAATTGGTTGCACCACTTTTATTTTATTCCTTTACTTAACCCAAAAATTTAATAACCACACCCGAGTAAACGCAACTCCGGAAAAGGTGTTTCTAAGCAATTAACGGTGCTGCGATTCCGTCGGTGCCCTCAGATTTTGATTCCGAGCACCGGTTCAAAAGTTAGGAAAACTTGCTCGTTCGTTCACTGAACGTACCTGAGCTAAACTTCGGAAAATGATTCCGGGCACACCGGGCCTCGGAATCAGGTGCCGTCAGAAACTGCGTTCTTGTAAAATTCCAAAGAAATTATGAAAAAAAATTCCTTGAAATTTCCGGGTCTTTACATTACTCCCACCTCAGGGATTTACGTCCTCGTAAAGCTTTAACACAGACTAGGGTTACAAAAACGGTACCGAGCACGCATCTGAGCCTTCCGCTCCCATGTGCTCACCTGGAGGTTCCCGTACTGCCAGTGAAAGCGCACCCGAGGAATCGAATGTCCTCATAGGATCCGCTCCTATCGATCCTCGATCCCCACTAGAATCTCCGTGAAAGTCACCTCATCGCCAACGTCCAGCTCTTCATGATCGATGATATGCGAAGGGTCGAGCACGTATCTCCTCAGTTGAGATACGTGGAAGTCGTCGTGCACCTGGTGAAACTGAGGTGGATGGTTCAAGCGGTAAACCACCTCGCCTACCCTGCTGAGGACCTAGAAAGGTCTGTTGAACCTCAGAGATAACTTATCGCCTCGGCCACATCTCCGTAAACCTCATCGAGGTGAGACCCGTATAAGGACGTGATCGTCATCCTCGAACCCTAGAGGTTTACAATTCCTGTTAGAACTGAAACTCAAAACGACTGCCGCCATGAGGGTAAGGTTGACCGACTCAAGAGTGATCGGTCGCACCCTCCTGTGCATGAGTTTATCCTGTGCTGCCTGGGGTTTCATTTTTTCCGACCAAGGAAAACCCATCCCGATGTCGTAGTTAAACCACAACTTTTTTTCCCAATACCGTCAATTTGTGTATGAACTGTGATTGCCTAGTCCATACTCAAACCAACGTCGTAAGGCCTCGACGCTGCCACCAAGAGATTCCAACCGAAACTCTCACCTTGAGGGTCTGACCACACCGTCGGCGTAAGTGTGATTATCGAGTCTCCTTCCAAGGTATCTCCAGATGTGAGGGTCAAGTCCATGGATTACCAAAAACTCTAGGTCTGGGACAAGATTCGTGTAAGGAAGGAATGATTCAAATCAACTTCTGTTACTACGACAGCTAGTAGTGGACACAGACTGTCCCTTGAATCATTTTTAGAGCCATTGGGTCACACTCCTTGACCGCATGCAGCTGCACTCTTCCTCCGCCCTCCAGCTCCCTGAGCCTGGCGGGGACAACTAAGGCGGGTGGTTGTAACATGTTAAAATGTACACCACCCCATGCTGCTCTCCTAGCTCTGCCTCCACGTCTGCTACTTCGCAGACTCATCTCTCCTTAAAGCACCTTCTTCTTGAAACATTTAACACGCCCGAGTCTCTAAGACTGGCATCAGTTTCCTATTTCTTACTACACTGTGCAGTCTTCATCCGCTCCTGGATGATCTGCACCTTCTTTGCCTAAGATCTGTAAGAGCTGCTAAGATTTCTCCTTTTCCGAAAAGAGAAACTCGGTCTCATCCCCTGGATGATCCACGCCCATTGTCTAATACAGTCAATCCTAACATGAATGATGTATTCATGCCATGGATGACGTCGTAAGGCCTCGACGTTACTACCAAGAGATCCAACTGTCACTCTCGCCTCTAAGGGTCGAGTCACACTGTCGGTATCAGTGTGAGGTCACTGGGTCTCCTCTAGTAGAACTCTCGAAAGTGAGGGTCAAGTCAACAGTTTTAACTGGGACCACTCCGTATCAACCAAACAAAAGGACAGGAAAACAAACATCACAAAGATAAATATCTTTTTATTATTGCAGCTCATAGTACAATGACACGAATACAACAGTAACATGGAACTAGAAGTACAAGGGACACATACACTAGTTCCACTCCTGTCCACCTGCTTTCGGAGCTCTACTGCCTTGTCCACTGCTCGGATGTTGCTCAAGCACCTGCCGCTGCTTCTGCCTCGGTGGATCCTCCAAAGCCTGTGGATCAACTGTGCGGGGGGGTCGGACAGTCACGTGCCAAGTGACCCTTCCTGCCGCATTCATAACACTTCCTGCTCCTCGTACGACTGGCTCTGGTCCTCTTGGACCTCTGCATCATCTGTCTACTGCCTACAGATGACTCGACTACTGATTAAAAATTCTGCGACAAAGGCAGAATCTCCTGTACATGCTCGGGGTGCATAGCTACTGGTACAAACTCCACCCTAAAAAAGGTCTCGAAGTCTCCCCATGTGAAGGTTATCCCATCGAAAAACTAGAACAAGTGGCTCTACCATCTCTCAGCTGCTGCCTGAAGGAGGCTGGCAGCAAAGATCACCATGAAGTCTGCTGGCATCCCCACTAGTCTGAAGACTCCCACCACAGCCTCCATCCAATCCTCAGCCGCCTGCGGGTCCGTCTCTCCTCGGAACCTGGGTGGCCTCTGGCGCTGGAACTCGTGTAGCGCGCTCAAGCGGTGTGCATCGCCTACTACTGGGGTTGGTGGCATCGGTGGCCCAACGTATGGTAGTACCGCTGGTGCCTCCACTGGTGCCTCAACTACAAGAGGGCCCTGTACAGAAGCCTCATCGCTTGACATGCTGTCAGTACGTACATCCCTCTAGGCTCTAGTGTTTTCATGCACAAAGTCGGAGATCAGTTGTCAAGGTCCTGGTGTATAGATACGTCAGCCGCCAGCACCAACACTGGACTCTCTGAACTGAAAACCACACTCGGTACCCTTAACACGATTGCTTCACAGATAGAAAATATTAGAGTTATAAGTTCTACGGTAGCACCGACTCCTATGATACCAATTTGTCACGACCCGTCCTCGGGGCCCGTGCCGTGACTACCCCAAGCCCGCATTCCATAGGCCAGGGGCTGGCGACTAGCACCAAAGACGTAAATTCCGATAACTGGGAAGGCATTGCCTTTATAAAAGTAAACAAAACACCACAGAGTACAATCGGAAGTGAAACACTAAGTATAAAAGAAGTGCTGGAAAGTAAATGGGCCAGAATACAAACCCAACAGAAAGTACAACTACAACTGAATGGAAGTACAACATAAAAAGACAACAGAAGGAAGAACGGAAGCAGCTACTGGGTTTTCCTCCTCAGATCCTACCTGAAGGGTAGGTACATATAGCGCAGCTCCTGGATCGTCCACCATGGATCCTACCTGAAGGGTAGGTACAGATAGCGCACCTCCTGGATCGTCCACCACGGATCCTACCTGAAGGGTAGGTATAGATAGCGCAGCTCCTGGATCGTCCACCACAGATCCTACCTGAAGGGTAGGTACAGATATCCTCCACAACACTCTTGCCCGTCAACCTCCTCCGAGTGTCGTCTCGTCGTGAAGTCCACCTCCGGATACTGACACATCGTGTGGTCCACCTCTGGGTACCGTCCAGTCCTCGAACACTCAGCCTCCGTCAGCACTGCCCGTCGTCTGCAACCAACACAACGAGGTGCGAGCATAGCCCGTGCAGGGGTGAGTATAACGATACTCAGTAGGGACCCCGAGACCCTCAAGGTCTCTCTAAATCCAACAAGGATAACCAAAAAGTAGAATCACAATAGATAACCCTTACTTAGGTATAATCCCATACTTATACCTAAGTTATCAAGTAACCCATCTCAATCATGAGGAAACACAAAGGTTATGAAATCAACGGATAACCACTACTTAGATATATGCTCATACATATACCTAAGTTATCAAGTGACCCATCTCAATCATGAGGTAACACAAAGGTCATAGACTTAGCTCAAACCAGGATTTTCATTATCGAAACCGTAACTACTGAAGAGCCCCGTCTCTGGAGTGTACATTGATCCTGGCACGACTCCGAGGTACTGCTCACTAACCTAAGACTACTGAGGTACTCCTCCTGTCGAGTACCGCAGGTCAGCCACCCAAACACAGTAGTGCTTCCCGCCGAGGTATGCCACCCAAACACAGTAGTGCACACCCCCTAATAGCGTGCATAGGTACTCTCCGGACGAGTACCGCGGGTCTACACCCAAACACTGTAGTGCTCCGTCCGCTATGGGTCTGCACCCAAAAAACGTAGTGCTCCGTCCACTGGGCTAGTCGACTCACTCCAAGTCGAGTCGGTCAAGCAGTCGTCAGGTCTCAACCGGCTACACGGTCTCCGTACTCCGTACGCTCGTCTCCGGGAGGGTCCGCTCCACGAGCTACAGGTCGATACTCCAAGTATCACAAAGTCCCACGGAGAAGTATCTCAAAGGACCGCCTCGTCATAGGGGTCTCAACGCAACAGACGACGCGTCAATCGGACGCCCGGTCTGTGATTTATTAGCCTTTTCGTCCTAGGGGCCCGGTTAGTTTCGTGTGCGAACCAACCCAGCCGTATCTCAAATGTACCCCGAACTCTCATAGGGTATGCTCATAGGGACCGTTTCTCAATGTGATCGCCAACGCCGCTGACGGTTCGTCAAACGGACCTCCGGTCTGAAAGTTATCAACTTTTCCGTTCCAGGGGCCCGGTTGGATTTCGGGTACAATCCAACCCGGAAACTATCCAACTGCAACCAAAACTCATCCGAATTATGCCAATAGTTCCTTCTCATCAAGAGGAATCCAACAAAGTTTACGGCACGTCAATCGGACTTCAGAAGCTCAAGATATAAGCGTTTCCGCTCCGAGGGCCCGGTTGGTTTCATATCCGAACCAACCTGGCCATACTCAAAGTTTTCCGAAACCTTGAGTGTAATATACCGAAACGACCGTCTCGATCCAAGGATTGCATTGCAGCTGACGGTGCATCAATCGGAGGTCCGTATCCCAAGATATGAGCAAAAGACCGTAAGAGGTCTGGAAGTGGGGGTTTTGGGCCCGGACCGACCCGACCTGAGAACCCCTGGGTCGGCCCGAACCGGGTCGACCCGAACTGGGTCCGGGTCCTGCCCGGCTGGTGCGGCCCGCCCCGGCCTGATCACGGCCTGGCCCGGCCTGGGCGGCCCGGCCCGGCGCGCTGGTGCGCTGGCGATCCGCTGGCCAGCTTGGTTACACCGAGTTGGGCGGTCAAAAGGGGGGGGGGGGGCTGCCCCCTTTCTCATTAAATGCGGCCCCCACGTGGGGGCCGCTGCTGTCCGGCCAGCCGGGGATTACGACCCCCGACTTCTCCCCTGACCGGCCGGCTGCTGCACCACGGGACCGGCGCGGGCCGGTCCCCCTGCTCCGACCCCGGCGGCCGGAAGCCGGCTACCGCTCCCTGCTCCACTGTGGCCCAAGACCGCGGCCTTGGTCCATCCGGCGTGGCGCGACGACACCGTGCTTCTTCGCCCAAACTCATAGCTTCCGCGCGGTGCAACGACACTGCGCCGCCTTACACGTGCCACAACAAAATCAACAACCTAGGGGAGAGGAGGGTCGGCCGTGTTCGTGCGGTCCGACCTCCTCCCGTTATTGTGATATCAAGCGGCTCAAATAAGGATGATAAACAGCGATGGAAGGAATCAGGAACAAAAGAAATAATCTCCCTATGGTTTTTTTCCGCAATCAAAAGGAAATTCCAAACTCGCAAACAAAAACTTTTGCAGATCAACTTAATAATGAGATGACCCACATTCTTGTTTTTAGAAGGAAAACAATCATGAGATTATTAATATTCTCAAATTAAACCCCTAACTCGAGCGTAGTCATCGAACGAGGTTTTTCGCGGAAAGGGACGTCGCAGAATTGTTCGTCGCGGAAAGAGACGGATCGTCGCATCGCGGAGGAACGATGTCTCCCTTCCTTTTGACGCGGAAAGAAGGAACGAGGAGATGCACGTCGGGTCGTCGATCTCCGAGGAAGGCGTCTCTCAACGTCGTCCGTCGTTGGAGGTCGGCGTTCTTCGTTGGCGGCGGTGCATTCTTCACGTTCTTCGATGAATAACGAAGAACTTCAAGACTCCCCTTTTTCTCCCCAAAACTCAACACAACAAGCCCAACAATAATAAAATAAGACCTGTATTATTTTATTAACACACAAGCCAACGTCTTTGAAATTCAAAAAATTGAATCAACCAATTAATTGAATTTAATTGCAACGTTTAAACCGCCCAATTAATAGAGGCGTTTAATATTTAAATAAACACACGAGTTGACTTTCATTAATTGGGGGGGGGGGGGGTGCAGGTGCGTTACTGAAATTAAGGAGGGGTTGAGGAAGTTGAAAGGGTGGGGCTCGTGTGGGCCCCACCCCACTAATATCCTACCTAGTGGATTAGTTAGGATGTGGGTCCCACTAAACCACTTAGCTTAGGTTAACACTTCTTTAAATAAAATAAAATTGGTTGCACCACTTTTATTTTATTCCTTTACTTAACCCAAAAATTTAATAACCACAAACGAGCAAACGCAACTCCGGAAAAGGTGTTTCTAAGCAATTACCGGCGCTACGATTCCATCGGTGCCCTCGGATTTCGATTATGAGCACCAGTTCAAAAGTTAGGAAATCTTGCTCGTTCGTTCACTAAACGTACCCGAGCTAAACTTCGAAAAATGATTCCGGGCACAACGGGTCTCAGAATCAGGTGCCGTCAGAAACTGCATTCTTGTAAAATTCCAAAGAAATTAAGAAAAAAATTTCATTGAAATTTCCGGGTATTTAAAGGAGGGCTGTAGTGACATTTTTTCATTCCAAAACATATAATATAAATCAACCAAAACCTAGAAATACAACCCCAGACACCTCTGGTGGCTATTTTATAGTCAATACATGGAAGGAAAAAGGAGCATCAGTCCATAGTCAATCATGACTTATTATTTTTTTATGTACACCTGTTGCATTTTATATATATATTTTTTTACACATGCAAGTGCCCAAGTTGTATTTGAAAACTTCAAGTTGAGCTCATCACATACTCAAGTTACTTCAAACATTTCTCATATCAACTTCACATTTCAAAATCCAATCTTGAAAATTTTTACTTACAATCACTCTTCAATTCACTCAAGCCATGAATTATCAATTAAATTCATCATGTCATCAAAATACTTCATCCATGCTCAATTTATTTAAATTACATATAAATATGATGTTTCAATCAAGGCAGAATGTGGATCGTAAGAAAAAATGTCTCCATAAAAATGTGGTAATACTTATGTGTGTTCCTGATGTGTGGGGATTTGTCACAGATCCTCTATCAATATTTGATTTACCTAAACACACAACATAGCTCCCACCCATGGTTGATCTCACACGGAGGCCACTTACACACATTGAATTTCTATCATCACCATTTATATTATAACTAATATAAAACTGAATAATATAAAGAGGTGGGTTTCAAAGATACATGTAATATATATATATATATATATATAAATGCAATGCAAACAGAATGAATGTAGTCAGAATGATGTTAGATAGAAAGGAGATCCTCCCAGGAGAACACTTAGTGAACCTTCATCATCTCATTATTTGTTTCAAATTTAACTAATGAACACACTCTATCATATGCGTGAACATCCTCTTCTACCCATGTTGTAAATATGCGTTCACTTAATGATCGCCAAGTAGATCGCACATCCACCTCCTCGACTGAGGGAAAATATTGCAGAAAGAAGAAGCTAAGCCTCAGGTGGTAAGTGGAGACACAAAGGCGTCTTTCCCACTAAGATTCCCTCTGCCTAACTCTAAGAAAATAAGAAATAGTAATAACAATAGTTCAAAGATTTGGGTTCAACATTAGATTACTCCCCTAGGAAATTCCTTGGGTTAACTACTCATAATCATGAGCATAAGAGTTCATTGTGAAAAGAATGGGGTGGAAACACACAAGATAGGAATGAGAGAATGAGAGGAAGAAGAAAAATAATATATATTAAAAATGAATTATACTATTAAAATATAATAGAATCTATAAAACTAAAAAATTCCCAACTATAATTTTCAACCCCTTGAAATGCAGTGGAGATACATTTATATAGGCAAAAAAGTGGAAAAATTTCACTCTGAATCTGTCCTCTGAAATTTCATACACAGTAGACACATTAAATGGAAGAATTGGGAAAATTTGTATTTTGGAAAGTTGTTTCTCTATATCTTTCACATTCTCCCACCAAATTTTAGATTCATTTGAAAAGTTTAAAAAACATCCTATTTACCCTGGAAAATTATTCTGGCCTGGATGACTTTTCATATTCCCAAACTTTGGTTTTCTGTGCATTTATGGCCTTGAAGGAGGTAGAATCACATGGGTCCATAGTTATGGACGTTGTTTATCCATATTTTATCTTTCTCCATGTAAAGTTTTAGCTCAATTGGGTCTGTAATTCATGAGATTAGACCCATCTTTAAAATTTTCCAGATCTGAGCACAGATTTCAAGGTCTGACTTGTGAGCTTCTTTAAGGCCTAAAAATGTTTAATTAAGCACTTGGTCTAGTAGAATGAAATGAAACCCAATGAACATAGAGACCTACAAATGAATTTTTCAATTTGGATCGATATAGTGAAGTATATGGTTGAAATACAAAACAGACTTAAAATAATTAAAATTTTAAAAAATAATCCATTTTCAAAATTAAGCTCAAAATACTTATAAAACCATAAAATGTAACAATTTATCATAAAATAACACTTTTATGAGATTAAAAAATTTAAATTAAAGGTAAAATTATTGAAAATATTGGCTCTTTCAATTCCTCCACACTTAAACATTGCACTCCTAGACAATCATCTAATACTAAGGTTAAAAAAAACTTCCCAAAGCATAAATGACAACACTACTCAATTATCACATCAAAGAAAATATCATGTCTCCTACATGGATAAAAATTACCTAACTCCTTAAAAATCATAAAAATATATTCAATATCATGTTAATTTTTATGTACATGTTGTGCCTACCTCCCTAGAAAAACATTTCTCTCTCGCTCAAGGTTTTTTTAATGTGGTGTTTTTCTCATTCTCAAGAACATGTGTGATATCCATAGGATTGATATCCTCATAGTATCTCAACTTCATAGAGTCAAAAATGTTCCAATGATGAGGTATTTTATATGGGTTATTTCGAGGCTAAGGGTTGTAAGGTTTTAAATGTAAAAACATCTAAGCTAGAATGAGGAGGGTTAACCTCTAAAGCGAGGTAAATGCATGAAAATAGTTTTTCTCAAGAATGGTGTGATCCTCAATCATCTTAAAAATGAATCAACTAAAAACATCTCTTTATTTTATTAGGTAATTCACACTTGTAATTTCAACATCAATGAAAAATTTCTTCCCTCTTTTCCCCCATTTATAGAATTGTTTTAGCTTGAATTCAGATTTGGAATTTCTCTTTAGAATCATATATTTGAGGGAAAGAGAGGAAAATTATGATCTTTAAGTATTGGTGAAATCCCAACCCATATTTATAATGATATTTGGGATACCCATCCATATTTACATCATGAAATTTATTTCAACAAAGAAACAATAAATATGGAAACACTTTTAATTCAGCTCAAACAAATTCTTCAAATCAGCACAACACAACCAAAGCCTCCCCACACTTGAGTTCAATAATAATCATTCATTTAACTTCTAAAGTAGGTCATAAAGGGATAAATGACTTGTAATTTGGATTTTTAACAAGGTATTTCATGGATACTAGGGGCTTAATAAAGGTCATATGTAAAGGTAGTCTAAAATAAAAGTTGAATGTAAAAAGGGATTTCAAAGTGGCACCTCAATCACACTTGACACATTGCATAAAATATAATAGATTTGAAAATGAGAAAAACAACAAGTTATAGATCACAAAACATGTCTCAAGACTGTCAATAAAAATATAAATGTAAATAAGATTTCAAAAAGGTTTAGAAACCTCTTAGGTTGATCAAAATTTTCAAATTGGACAGTACTAGCGCACAAGAGTTTCACAATCAATCAAACTTCCTTAAATGAAAATACTAGAAATCAGGAAATAAAATCCATTCAACAATCATTTAAATCCTTAAATATTAAAATCCATAAATGTTCCAAAAATACAAATATGGTTTGAATTTTCCAAAGTATTCAATTTAAGCTCAAGAATCATAAAAAATAAAAAAAATAAAATAAAAAAAACATGCAAAATTCATACAAAAAACATGAAAAACAAAATTAAAGCACACAAAAAGTCATAAAAACATCTTGACACCCCCACACTCATTCCATTTAATACCCTATTTTTAGTTCAAATTAGTTCAAGAAATATTTTCATACAAAATTTTAATTGGGCATAAAATAAAATAAATAAATAGAGAGACACAACATGATTTATTTTTTAGTAGCAACCTTGATTTAAGATCCTACCTAATACCACTTTAAACCTAAAATAAAACGAGAAAAAAAATAAAAACAAAGAAAAAATAAATAAATTATGGAAATAAAATGGATAAAACTTGGTTTAGACCCCCCAAGTGAGTACTAGGTTTTTAATACCCCCAGTGAGACAGTTGTAGGAGATTATCCCCAATTAGAAGGCTAATGTGGTTTCTTTGAGATGAACTACCACATGTGACATTTATAGGTGTCCATGAGTAGACACTGATAATAGAAACCCCCAAAGAAGATAATAAAATTAATAACCCCCAAGAAAGAAGAAAGAGATAATTTTAGGTTTAGATGGGGAGGGAAAATAAGATAGGGGTAATCCCTGCTGAATTCCATGGTGTCATACTACATATGGCATACAAGTTTTTGTAGAGGAGGTAGGTGCATCACCACATGCTCATGAAGATCTTCTTCTTCTTATTTGATCACCACCACTTGGGTGGTATCTTCCTTAACATCCAAGGTTAGATCCATTTGTGTTATATCAGAAATTTTAGAAAATGAGAATTTAGAAAAAATTCAGCTTGAATAAGATTAAAAGATGATTCCTGGAATCCCAAAGGACATAATTTTTTTTTTGGATAACTCCCTTTTTAATTGGGTTGAGGGAAAACCCTTACATGAACCATAGAACCAATAGGCACATGGCCTATGTAAATGAACCTAAAGGCCCCAAGGACCTTGAAATCATATAATAAGCCCACCCTATCATATGATACATTTTTCAGAACCCAATTTAGCATGACTGCATAGCTAGAAATGCCCCATGTAGAGATGCACAATGCCTGATACCGGTAGTTAAGCCATACCCTCTCATTATTCCAAATCTGGTAGCCCTGCAAGGAAAAGAGTTACTTTCTATAAAACCCCATGGATTTGAACCTATGGAAGAGCCTTAAAATATTTTTCCCCTTCCGTCAAGACGTCATCATGGATCGTCCTCCATCACCTGTCTGAAAATTCCCATCGCTGAGGACGACTTCCCTCAAGTAAGTCAACTTGGAAATTGATCCATTCTGGAAGGGCCATTGGAAACTCAATATCAATAGGATCATATTTATCATCTTCTTGTAATAAAATAGAGATCTAGAGAGATTATAATTTTGCATTATCAAGGATGGTAAGACCATGTTTTAGGTTATCTTCAATAAAGCGATTCCAAGATTCTTCTAAAAACTTACATGTGTTATTCATGGATCTACGCCAGCCATGGTTAAATGTGTTTTGATGTTATTAATTCTTTTAGTAGCTCCTTCTCAACCACATCATGTTCTTTAACATAAAAAATGATTGGTGAAATCTATTCTACCACTCATTTTAGTTTTGGTTTTGGCTATATCTGTTACTCCTGAAATACACATACATATTCAAAAATATACTCTATTTGGCTCTCTATATCCTCTAATTTGATACTAATCCTTTGAAACTAGGCTTCAATATCATTTTGAAATTCTTTTTTCACTTGATAGTAGTCAGTCCATGCATAACAATTTCAATTTGAATACATTGCAGACAAATTGTTTTTTTTCAGTTTTTGAAATTTATGATTTTTTATGAAAAATAATGTGTAAAAGTTTTAAACCACCCTGAAAATAGTGATAAATTGTTTCATAAATATTTTTCATGGATCCTCACTCAATATGTTATTTACATAAGCATGCAATATAGTGCACACCCAGGGTTGATCTCACATGGAGGCCACTTACACGCACTAAATTTATATCATCACTATTTATATTCTTACTAATATAAGAATAAATAATATAAATAGGTGGGATTGAAATATTCATGTAATATTAATATATATATATATATATAAATTTAATTTAAAAAAAATGAATGTAGTTATAATGATGTTATACAAAAAGGAGATCCTCCTAGGAGAACACCCAGAGTGAACCTTCATCATCTCATTATTTGTTTCAAATTTACCTAATGAACACACTCTATCATATGTGTGAAAATAATCTTCTGACCAAGTTGTGAATATGTGTGAACTTAATGATCTCCAAGTACACTGCAAATCCACCTCCTTAATTGAGGGAAAATATTTCAGAAAGAAGAAGCTAAGCCTCATGTGGCAAGTGAAGACACAAAGGCTCCTTTCCCACTAAGACCCCTAAACCTAAATCTAAGAAAATAAGAAATAGTAAGAATGATAGTTCAAAGACATGGGTTCAAAACTAGATTACTCCCCTATGAAATTCCTTGGGTTAACTACTCATGAATATGAACATAATAGTTCACAGTGAAAATAATGGGCTGGAAATACAAAAGATAGAAATGAGAGAATGAGAGGAAGAAGAAAAATAATATATATTAAAAATTTATTATACTATTAAAATAGTAAATAAACTATAAAACTAAAAAAATGTCCAATTAAAATTTCTAACCCCATGAAATGGAGAGGAGATATTTTTTATAGAAAAAAGAGTGGAATAATATCACTCCAAATTTGTACTTTAGAAGTTCATGACTGGAAGATACATTAAATGGACAAATTAGAAAAAGATGTATTCTGGAAAGTTGTTTCCCTATGCCTTGCACATGCACCCACCAAATTATTCTAGCCTGGATGACTCTTCGTATTCCCCAAATATGGTTTTCCATGAATTTATGGCCTCGAAGGAGGTAGAATCACATGGGTCTATAGTTATAAAATCTGTTTATCCAGATTTTCTATTTTTTCCATGGAAAAGTTCAGCTCAATTGGGCCATTTTTTGTGAGATATAGGCCCATATTCAAAATTCAATAGATCTGGGCATAAATTCTAAGGCCTAAATTGTAAACTTCTTTTTGTCTTAAAAATATTTGATTCAGATCACAGTTTAGTTGAATGAAATGAATCCCAATGAACATAGAATACTAAAAAAAGAATTTTCTAGTTTGGATTAGTATAGTAAAATATACGATTGAAATAAAAAAAAAACTTAGAATAATTAAAATTCCAAAAAATACATTTTCAAAATTAATCTCAAAATATTTATAAAAGCATAAAATGTAACAATTTTCTATAAAATAAAATTTTTGTGGGATTAAAACATTGAAATTAAAAGTAAAATTATTGAAATTATCGGCTCTGTCAACTCCCAAAATGTAACGCCCTAACCCTAGTTACCCAAAGTCATTGCATAATTTTAATACATTGGTATGATTACAAGGAATCAATTCCCGAAGGACCGATCGGTTTAGCAGTCTTGGAAAATAGATTACATACATGAATGTTACATTACACTTTATAACATACAAAACAACATAGATAATCTTTTATGAACACCATTATTCCCTTGGCTTAACCCTGCATATCAATCACAATACACTTCTTGGAATCCTGGAAAAATAAAACATAGAAAGGTGTGATCTCAAACGCTCAGTAAGGGTAAACAATACAGTGGAAACTTTCATAAATAACCATAAACATTTAAGGCAATGTATAAAACTAAAACAAAAGCCTTTTAAACTTGTAATTCAGCATAATATAGCAAAAATAAAATGAAATAATACCATTTACTAATTAACATAGATATTCTACTAGTGGAATAATCACATGAAATATCAATAACCACTTTCATAATGATGGAATGCATAATTCCAGACTATAATAACCACATAGTCAAGGCCTTGTGCCAAGAATACAAATAAGATTTTTGTCAAGGCCTTATGCCAAGACACTAGTTTGTCTCATGAGACCTACTGAAACATCGAGGATCTATAGCAGGCTCAACCTGTCACTTACTAAGTCCAATGCATTCCTTATATGAAAAGGTTTAAACATAACATAAACATTCGTATTAAAACTAGCATATCAAATGTCAATACTTTATCCTTAAACCATGAATGGTATAAAAATAACACATCCATAGTCAAACATATCACAAAACCTTCAATACAATATGGAAGATTTGTATCATAATAAATCATCTTCAAACATGTTTAAAATCCATCAAAGGATGTTGACATAGATAAAAATGATTTGTAAAACTCTTTGAGAGAAATATCCCTTTTTCATGAAAACATTTAAAAGTCACACAATTTAGAAAGAAAGACATTTAAATAAATTTTTGAATCAAAGTGTCCCATACCACTTTGAAACTTTTGAAAGGAATTAACATTTTTAAAACATTCATGTCCATATAAATAAATCCTTAAAAACCATTTTGAAAACATGGACATTAATGAGAATGATTTAGAAGAATAAATATTTAAAACATTTAAAATGATGTTTTAGTAAAAAGTACCTTAAAAAGAATCCCTTTTAAAACTCTTTTATGAAACATGGACATGGATAATAAATATGTCCCAGTAGATACTTACGTAAAAATAACCTCGAATAATAATGAGATTGTGAAAGTAACCCTTACCAATTTGGCAACTTACGAAACATACACCCCATGAAAGAATTATCATACAATTAATATGTAAATACACATAAATTAAAGTGTATTACACAAAGAATACAATTATGGGCAGTACATACACCACACAAAAGTTAATAGTGTCAATATGGCATGAATCTCATGGGAATAAGAAGTGAGATGAAAACCCCTTACCTTGCACATTCCTTTAGTCGAGGGTATGTTTAACCTCCTGTATGAAGATCTTAGTATGTTATTATATTATACCAGAACCATATTAATATTTATGATATCATAAATGATTCATTAATTACTTTATACTACCCATTTAATAATAATTTCCATGATAAATTAACATTTCAGGTAATAATCGCTTTCTTTATCGTACGTGTTTTAACTTGTTAATCTTGATTGTATCACTTAGATAAAGATTTAAATACTTCCAAAATATAAAAAATGATTTATATATCATATATATTTAGAATATAAATATGTATAATAGACATATATATGAAATAGAAAACACCGTTTATGGAGACGGTAGTTCGTACGTACGCATAAACGCTGTTTCCGTTTTCATATCGTATTAAACAGAACTAAGTGAATAAGATATATTTATGTACATATAAATATATATAAATATATATATCTCGAGTAGAATTATTATTTCATATATTACATACTTATTAGTAATATAAATTTTTATAATCGTTGATGAATGGTGAACTTGTAAATGAATCGCATCGCGTTGTGGAGACGGTAATCCGTACGTACGCACGAGCGACAATATCATTACCTTAAAAGTGTGGAATTGGATGGTATATAATATATATAGAATCATTATCATGTTATATTTATTATTTACATCAATTACACACCATTATTATACCCATCCAAATAATAATGTATTGAATAACAACTACACCACGACGTGGAGATGATAAGCCGTACGTACGCACGTATGGTGACATGTCATTCAAAGGATGGATAGAATAATGAATTTGGTTGTAACATATTTATAATAACATAAAAGTATATAGAAGATACTGGATTTATTATTTTAGAATGGAAACAACAAAGAAAAAGAAAGTGGAAGAAGAGAAGAACTTGAAAGAGGTGATGGAATATTTACCTCTTCTTCGGGTTCTTCCTTTTGATTTGATCAAAAGGGCTCTGTAGGTTGGATTTATGACTAAAGGAAGGCATCTATGATGAAGTGAGGATAGTTTAGAGGGTATTTGGGTAGAGGTTGGCCAAGAAAAATTGCTTTGAAGGTGTGAATTAGAGAGAAGGGGAGTTCCCTTTTATAAGAGGGTGAGGGGCACCTTAGAAAAAGCTAGAAATATTATTTTATAATAAAATCATTTTCGGTTTCTAATGGATAAAAAATGGATTATTTAAAGGATAATGTGGGGATGGGTCTTAAATCACTCAACCAATAGGTTTTAGACAGGTTTGGGTCACTATATTAACTTTATCTTTTAGATTTAACTCTTAGTTAAATAGTTTGACATTTACCATGTCTCTTTGTATTTTTATATTATATAGTTAATAAACTTACTATATAATTCCAAGAGACACCGAAGTGGTTCATTAATTATAAACCTATCATTATATAAGTCCCTTGGACAAACCTTAGATTTTTATGAATAGAATATCAATTAATAATATAATATTTTTTTTAAAAACTCTTTTATGTCAATTTTGACACTATTTGGTATTTTGTTTTTTCTAAATTCATAACAGCATTATTACTTCAAAAAAAATTAATCTAACCAACCATAACATGTCATATTAACCTATAAAATTAGTTTAATTCATAAAAAGTCTCAAATTACAATTATTTGGATATTTATAATATCAATTATTTTAATATTTCATTAATTAGGTAATTACTGCATCATTATTGTGTCATAAATAATTTAATTTATTCGATATCTAAAAATTATAAAAAAATACCATGATGTAGGAAATAATATTATATTTCCAATGAATATTTATAGTAAAAAATATTACATATATAACACCATATAAAAATTAATTACTAAAAGATTTTTGTTTTTGTCAATTTTGCCTTTACTTTAAATTAATCAATCTAAAGTGTCATTATCATTCATAAGTGGCTTCATGGGGTCCCTAAATCGACCCAAAGATGCCCATGGTTGGCCATGACTCATAAAATAATGTTAGGATATTTTTCAAGGTAATTTTGAATTATTATAAGATTCTTTTTTACCTTGAATTACCCTATTTACCTTTAACCGCGGTAAATAAAAGTCAAAATTTACTATTCAACAAAAATTATTTTATCTTATTGAACCAAATTTTACTTACTGAGGTTAATAGTGTCTTTTAATTTTGAAATTCCACTCACAGAAGTGGTAAAAATTAAGTTTTATGTGAATTTTCAAATTCTCCTAGGAGGTGGGTAATAGACGGTGAAAAGTTCAATAAAATTTTGTATATCTAATATTATTAAAAAATGACTACAATGAATTACATTGAACATATATAGGTATTATGTATCTATTTTTACCTAAAATAAATTTAAATAAAATAAATTATTATTTAAATAAAAAGTTGATTTTAACCAATGACTCAATGTTTTTCACTATTCCTCAAAAATTGATGTTTCTCAGAAAAATACCAAAAATTCGGCCTAAGATATATTTGATATTACGAATTCAAAAATGGTGTATATTTTACCAAATTAAAAACATATAAGTTTCATTAATTAATTTAAAAATTAATTCCCGTTGTCAAAACAAATAGCGTGTTTTAAGAAACAATAACTATCAAAAGATCTATACTTGTTCATGTCCAATTTCAAAGTGAAATTAATTCCAATAAACAAAATTGTATTAAATGGTAAAAATATATTCTAATTACACTTTAAAACCAATTAAAAAGATAATATAACCATATAAATAAATTAGATTAAAAGACACTTTTGAATTAAAATACAATATTTTTCACTATTTATTAAAAAATGAACTTTATCAGAAAAATCCCAAAAATTTAAACAAAGTAAATTTTGATGTCCCCATTCTAAAGAATAAATTTATTTAGTCAAATTGAATATAAATATAAGTTTCAAATATTGGATTTAAAAAGGGTTCTCCATTAAAAGGCGGTAAAATTGCATTTTTTGAAAAAGACTTTATTTATCTGAAAAAATGAATTTGTTCTTACATTCTGTCTAAGAAACTCATAATATGGATTCTAAAATTATAAGGATTATATAAAGTTAAAAATTCAGTTAATACTATTCATAACTGCTTTTGAATGACTAGTTTGGTAAGTCGTGGTGCGCTTGAATTTAGTGTTGCGTGTAGTGCAAGTTATTGAATTACTTTGAAGAAATAATATATTATGAAATATTGGGGTGTTACATTATTCCCTCCAATAAATTGTGTCCTCGCAATTTGAAATTTTTCTTCAAAAAAAAAAGGTTGAAAATAGAAAATACCTTTGTGGGAAAACCCACATCAGAAATTGGGTTAATAAAATTTAGTCTTAATAAGAGGAAAAAGTGGAATGAAAAATTCACCACCAAATTATGATCTCGATTAGATGAATATTGGTGGAAATTAGAGACACATAATTAGAGGAAAAACATAAATATTTATAGGGAGTGATTGAGGTCATTAGTCACAAAAAATTTTAGAATTGAGGGCCTCAAAGCCATCAATCTATGATGAATTAAAATATCACCGGTTCAACAAAACATAAGGTATTAGGATAACAAATTTTTAGTTTTAATATCCCTTACCTAATGTTTAAGAATTAATTTCCTCATATAATAAGAGAAGAAAAAAAAATATATATATACTTGACAAGTAGAGTTCCATCCTCTAACTAATTTCTACCACAAACTCATCTTTCTATCTAAAAGATAATAGAACTTAAAAAATATATTATATTTATCTTATTCGTATAGGGTTCAAAAAAAAAATGAATTTATAATTCATCTATCAGACCCCCTTAAAAAGAAACTACATTATACAATCCAGGGACTTCACATAGTCTAGTGGTAGGCGATAAATCCCAATCGCACTATGGTTGTGGGTTCAATTCCCGCAGCTTTGTCCGACGTGACGGGTTGTCACACGGTCTTCATGTTTTCCTTTTTATAAAAATCCAAAAATAACCTTAACAATAGTATCTTAATCCATTCCAACCTTTATACTTATCCAAAATAAATCTATCCAAACTCACTATCCAAAATTTATAAGGAAGTTAAACACAATGAAGATCCTTTTTTCCACGTAATAACATGTGAACACCTTCATCATGTATTATTTTAAAACTTGGTAACACCCTAAATTACCATAAAACCTTACTGATTACATTCATGCTCCCTTATCCTTTATATAATACTGGATATATTCCTTATATCAAAAAATATTGAATATTCCAACAATGATGAAATAAACAAACTATTAATCAGTTCCAAGGAAGTAAAGAATATCCAATATAATTTATCCAAACAAACCATATATTATTCCAAAATCACTACCTCGGTATCAGAACCATATTATGGTTTATCTTTCTCTCAACCATATATTTTCTAAAAAATTTAACCTGCAATTGAGTCACTTTTCTTGGTTCCACACAATCTCAAGTCCTTAATGAAATAGTACTGTAGTACAATACTTATAACATGTACATCATTAATAAAATACTTAAATGACACAATAATTTAATAAAAATGTAAGAAATATAATCATTCCTCTTCATCTTCAGTAGTATCATAACTTTATTATTATCCTATAGCAGCATTTGGGGTATACTCTGATAATTTGGACATTGATTCACGTATCATCCCAATGCCTTACAGTAGGATCATTTTACATTTGAAACCTTTTTATTAACCTTACAATCACGTACTTGGTGTGCTTTTTCTCCACACTTATAACAAACTTCCATTCTCTTCAAGCATTATCAAGGTGATTCTTTCCACTGTTATCACATATGAAAAAATCCTTCTTTACCCTCTTTCCTCTATCCATCTTTCTCTCTACCATCATTTTCTTCTCCTTCTTACCTTTAAATCCACATGACTCAGAGAATTATTTACTTATCATATTAACACATGATGTTATTTCTTAATATGTTGAGAATACGTGGGAGAATATTTCCCTTCTAAATGTTGGCTTAATACCAGGAAAGATATGACCCTTTTTACTTTTTTGAATCATACGTATTGCTGGAGTTCTCATTCCTTCTACTAGGTGCCATTTCTTGACAATGGAATACACTAACCTAGTTTATGAATCACAATTCACAATTCTAAACTTGTAAAATACCTAACGTAATTTGAACAGTTTATGGATATAATCTATAATCATAAAAATGTTTTCTTTGAGTAATTATATACTCCTAAATCCTTTATAATGGATTGTAATGAAAATTTGAATTATCCTATGCATATCCCCCGGAAATGTCGTAACCAAGAGTGAAACAAGGTTCGTTGTCATGCACCAGTTCCCATTCAAGTCTAGCTCAAAGCAGTGTTTTCGAGTTTTACCCCTAGGTACATCTGTGCCAGAGCCACCTCTACCTACTCGTATCCAGACAGGGATGTATTGCATGGAAAACTCACAAAATCTCTACCTTACTAAAATTCTAGAAATTTCTTCTATACTAATCCTCAAAGTATATCTTAGGGTAGTGTTCTCTAATTAGAGTTTATCTAAATCTATCTCCAAGGTTGTTGCTAAACTTCCTCTGATACCAACTGTAACGCCCCGACCCCAGGTACCCAGAGTCGGTGCATTATTTTAATACATTGGCATAATTATAAGGAATCAAGTCCTAAAGGACCGATCAATTTAATAGTCTTGGAAAATAGATTACATACATGAATGTTACATTACACTTTATAATATACAAAACAACATAAATAATCTTTTATGAACACCATTATTCCCTTGGATTAAGCCTGCATATCAATCACAATACACTTCTTAGAATCCTGAAAAAATAAAACATAGAAAGGTGTGAGCTCAAATGCTCAGTAAGGGTAAGCAATACAACGAAAACTTTCCTAAATAACCATAAACATTTACGGCAATGTATAAAACTAAAACAAAAGCCTTTTAAACTTGAACTTCAGCATAATATGGAAAAAATAAAATGAAATAATGCCATTTACTAATTCACATAGATATTCTACTAGTTGAATAATCACATGCAATATCAATAACCACTTTCATAATGATGGAATGCATAATGCCAGACTATCATAACCACATAGTCAAGGACTTGTGCCAAGACTAAAAATAAGATTTTTTTCAAGGCCTTGTTCCAAGACACTAGGTTGTCTCATGAGACCTACTGATGCATCGAGGAGCTATAGCAGGCTCCACCCGTCACTTACTAAGTCCAATGCATTCCTTATATGAAAAGGTTTAAACATAACATAAACATTCGTATTAAAACTAGCATATGAAATGTCAATAATTTATCTTTAAAAAATGAATGGTATAAAAATAACACATCCACACTCAAACATATAACAAAACCTTCAATACAATATAGAAGATTTGTATCATAATAAATCATCTTCAAACATGTTTAAAATCCATCAAAGGATGTTGACATAGATGAAAATGATTTGTAAAAATCTTTAAGAGAAATATCCCTTTTTCATGAAAACATTTAAAAGTCACACAATTTAGAAATAAAGACATTTAAATACATTTTTGAATCAAAGTGTCCTATACCACTTTTAAACTTTTGAAAGGAATTAACATTTTTAAAATATTCATGTCCATATAAATAAATTCTTAAAAACCATTTTGAAAACATGGACATTAATGAGAATGATTTAGAAGAATAAATATTTAAAACATCTAAAATGATGTTTTAGTAAAAATTACCTTAAAAAGAATCCCTTTGAAAACTCTTTTATGAAACATGGACATGGATAATAAATATTCCCCAGTAGATACTTACGTAAAAACAACCTTAGATAATAATGAGATTGTGAAAGTAACCCTTACCAATTTGGTAACTTACGAAACATACACACCATGAAATAAGTATCATACAATTAATATGTAAATACACATAAATTAAAGTGCATTACACAAAGAATACAATTATTGGTAGTATATACACCACACAAAAGGTAATAGTGGCAATGTTGCATGAATATCACGAGAATAAGAAGTGATATGAAAACCCCTTACCTTGCACATTCCTTTAGTCGAGGGTACGTTTAAACTCCTGTATGAAGATTGTAGTATGTTATTATATTATAACAGAACCATATTAATATTTATGATATCATAAATTATTAATTAATGACTTTATACTACCCATTTAATAATAATTTTCATGATAAATTAACATTTCAGGTAATAATCGCTTTCTTTATCGTACGTGTTTTAACTTGTTACTCTTGTTTGTATCACTTAGATAAATATTTAAATACTTCCAAAATATAAAAAATGATTTATATATCATATATATTTAGAATATAAATATGTATAATAGACATATATATGAAATAGAAAACACCGTTTATGGAGACGGTAGTCCGTACGTACGCATAAACGCTGTTTTCGTTTCCATATCACATTGAACGGAACTAAGTGAATAAGATATATGTGTTGAAAGTGGGTTCCCTATACCCAACTTGTTTTGTACTTTGATTACTGTTACATGTATTCAGTTTGTTTTATACATGTATTTATCTTTCCATGATAGTGTAGATACTTCTGCATCCACTTTATTAATGGCAATGTCCTTAGATTACCTGTCGCATCAAATGGTTATAGCAGGTCCCAGGATATAATGAGAACCCTGAGATGCCATGAAAGTAATCTTAAAGTAACTTCCTATGGTCCAGTTACATCATTTTGAAAGGACACAGATGATGTGTGACCATCAAGTGCTGGGGGATCATAAGCATTGAGACTTCATCTCATGAAGTTTGCACTTGATGATCTATAGCTATCGAGATCATGAGGACAAACCTGCTTAATAGGAACACCACATGTTTCTTGTGTCATTGGTCGTTCCTATCTATAGACATGTGTAATGGTCTCCTGACTTGAGATTATTATCAATGAATTTCATTTAATTACGTACATTTTATATAAGGCGAAAACCATGGCGACAAGTCATGGTGAGGTAGTTTATATTGGGTACGTCATTAATGGCATGACATTGATTGAATGATCTAGAAATGATTTGTCACTTCCGAGTTTAGGAAGAGACATCTCAGGCCTGGTTGATTAGGATGGTTTCACCTTCATTAAATCCATGGACATGGTAGTGGAAGGTAAGACCGTCCGGACAAATCAACAAACAAAATAAAGCAAATGAAGAATGATCACACTGAGTATGCATTCTGCTTTATTGAGATATCGATGACGAAGAGATTAGATTACACAGACTGTGTTCGTGGGAAGGCAGTCATTGCTTTGACTTTACCTTATCTCTATAGGGGCCTCGATGGGTTGCTAGACCCCGCTCTAGGTTAGTGATATTATTCACTGCTATTGAGATAAGGGCCTAGAGGGTCACACACAACAACGCTTTGAAAATCTTCCCTATTCCGATGAATAGGATTATAGGGCTTGGTGGGCCCCACCACGGGGTCCGGGTATTATCCAAGTCCTATGGATCACCAAGTAATAAATAAATTCTTTTATTATTCAAGTTTGAAATAATTTGCTGAATTTATTTATAACATGTATTTACGAGTGATTAAGTAAATACATATATAAATATTAATCGGACAGATATTTATATCTTGTGTTTGATTAATATTATCAGGAGGTGCGGGTCGAGTTAGACTCATGTTTATCACGTAATATATAATTATATATATTGTAGTTCATGATAAATAATAAATATTATTTATGGCATAATTTAATTTGTCATAAATAATTATTTATAATATATATATATAGTGAATGTTTAATACACAGGGTCCGGGAACCCTTACCGTGTATTTTAGATATTCCCTATATATATTAATAGAGAGGCTCTCCCCTTGTAACTATTCATCCGTTGGAATTGAGAGACTCTCTCTCCTCCTGAGTTCTAGAGAGAGACTCTCTCAAACTAGCAAGTTCTTCCAGTTCCTCCTTCTTAGATCGAAGACGCTAGTTTTGTGGTGATCATCGCTGCGTCTAAGATCTGCGCTAGCACCCGAATCTTGACGAACGACGCGCAAGCAGATTTGCGAGGCGTGTGTGGACGATCTAGAGGGCTTCGATGTCGGAGTCTTCGAGAAACGATCGCCGGCGTCCTGTGCGTCAATTCTGAACAAGATAAATGTTCAAGTTTAATTTTGTGCTCCTAAAGAACCTTGCAAGATCCTTGGACTAAGCCAGGACTAGATCACCAGAGTTGACAGGGTTATGTCACTCCGGTGAAGCAGAAAAAATTTAAAATCCCGGCCCACCGGCTTCCGCTGCGGAGTCCCGGTACCTAACAATATGTAAGTACATATATATATATAAATATATATATCTCCAGTAGAATTATTATTTCATATATTACATACTTATTAGTAATATAAATTTTTATAATCTTCGATGAATGGTGAACTTGGAAATGAATCTCATCGCGTTGTGGAGACGGTAATCCGTACGTACGCACGAGCGAAAATATCATTACCTTAAAGGTTTGGAATTGGATGATATATCATATATACAGAATCATTATAATGTTATATTTATTATTTACATCAATTAAACGTCATTATTATACCCATCCAAATAATAATTTATTGAATAACAATTACACCACGACGTGGAGACGGTAAGCTGTACATACGCACGTATGGTGACATGTCATTCAAAGGATGGATAGAATAATGAATTTGGTTTTACCATATTTATAATAACATCACAGTATATAGAAGATACTGGAGTTATTATTTTAGAATGGAAACAACAAAGAAAAATAAAGTGGAAGAAGAAAGGAACTTGAAAGAGGTGATGGAATATTTACCTCTTCTTCGGGTTCTTCCTTTTGATTTGATCAAAAAGGCTCCGTAGGTTGGATTTTTGACTAAAGGAAGGCCTCTAGGATGAAGTTAGGATAGTTGAGAGGTTATTTGGGTAGATGTTGGCTGATCCAAATGGCTTTGAAGGTGTGAATTAGAGATAAGGGGGAGTGCCATTTTATAAGAGGGTGAGGGGCACCTTAGGAAAAGCTAGAAATATTATTTTATAATAAAATCATTTTCGGTTTCTAATGGCTTAAAAATGGATTATTTAAAGGATAAGGTGGGTATGGATAAAAAATAACTCAACCAATAGGTTTTAGATAGGTTTGGGTCACTATATTAACTTTATATTTTATATTTAACTCTTAGTTAAATAGTTTGACATTTACCATGTCTCTTTGTATTTTTATATTATATAGTTAATAAACTTACTATATACTTCCAATCGACCCCCAAGTGGTTCGTTAATTATAAAATATCATTATATAAGTCCTTTGGCTGAACCTTAGATTTTTATGAATAGAATATCAATTAATAATATAATATTTGTTTTAAAAACTTTTTTATGTTAATTTTGACACTATTTGGTATTTTGTTTTTTCTAAATTCATAACAACATTATTAATTCGAAAGAAAATCATATAACCAACCCTAAAATGTCATATTAACCTATAAAATTAGTGGAATTCATAAAAAGTCTCAAATTACATTTATTTGGATATTTATAATATCAATTATTTTAATATTTCATTAATTAGGTAATTACTGCATCATTATTGCGTCATAAATAATATAATTTATTTGATGTCTAAAAATTATAAAAAAAACCATGATGTAGGAAATATTCTTATCTTTCAAATTAATATTTATAGTCAAAAATATTTCTTATATTACACCATATAAAAATTAATTACTAAAATATTTTTATTTTTGGCAATTTTGCCTTTACTTTAAATTAATTAATCTAAAGTGTCATTATCATTTATAAGTGGCTTCATGGTGTCCCAAAATCGACCCAAAGATGCCCATGGTCGGCCATGACTCATCCAATAATGTTAGGGCCTGTGTTAAGGTAATTTTGAATTATTATAATATTCTTTTTACCTTGAATCACCCTATTTACCTTTAACCACGGTAAATAAAAGTCAAAAGTTACTATTCATCAAAAATTATTTTCATCTTATTGAACCACATTTTACTTACTGAGGATAACTGTGTCTCTCGTATTTTTGAAATTCCACTCAAAGAAGCGGTAAAAATTATTTTTTATGTGAATTTGTAAATTCTCCTAGGAGGTGGGTAATAGACGGTGAAAAGTTCAATAAAATTTTGTATATCTAATATTATTACAAAATGACTACAATGAATTACATTGAACATATATAGGTATTATGTATCTATTTTGACCTAAAATAAATTTAAATAAAATAAATGATTATTTAAATAAAAAGTTGGTTTTAACCAATGACTCAGTGTTTTTCACTATTCATCAAAAATTGATGTTTCTCAGAAAAATACCAAAAATTCTGCCTAAGATATATTTGATATTACAAATTCAAAAATGATTTCTATTTTACCAAATTAAAAACATATAAGTTTCATTAATTAATTTAAAAATTAATTCCCGTTGTCAAAACAAATAGCGTGTTTTTAAGCAACAATAACTATCAAAAGATCGATACTTGTTTATGTCCAATTTCAAAGTGAAATTAATTTCAATAAACAAAATTGTATTAAATAGTTAAAATATATTATAATTACACTTTAAAACCAATTAAAAAGATAATCTAACTATATAAATAAATTATATTAAAAGACACTTTTGAATTAAAATACAATATTTTCACTATTCATTAAAAATGAACTTTATCGAAAAAATCCCAAAAATTTACACAAAGTAAATTTTTATTTCCCCATTATAAAGAATAAATTTATTTATTCAAATTGAATATATATATAAGTTTCAAATATTGTATTTAAAAAGGGTTCTCCATTAAAAGGCGGTAAAATTTCATTTTTTGAAAAATACTTCTTTTATCTGAAAAAATGAATTTGTTCTTAAATTATGTCTAAGAAACTAATAATATGGATTCTAAAATTATAAAGATTATATAAAGTTCAAAATTCAGTTAATATTATTCATAACCGCTTTTTAATGACTAGTTTGGTAAGTCGTGGTGCGCTTGAACTCAGTGTTGCGTGTAGTGCAAGTTATTGAATTACTTTGAAGAAATAATGTACTATGAAATATTGGGGTTTTACACACAAACCATTCCATCATAATTAATTCAAACCTCACCCCTATGTTTTTAATATTGTGAATGAATCCAAATGAAATAATTTCCTTGAATACATACACAAGGAGAAGTAAAAAATATAAGGGAGTATAAGAACTCCCCTTGTGTGATGCATACATCCTTGAGTTTCATGAAACAAGTCTCTTCTACTACAAATTTTTTTCCTATAGTGTGTTATTTATAAAAAAGTAACTTAAAATAAGTAAAAACAAAAATCATACATTAAATAATTTAGAGAAAATAAAGTGTAGAAAATTTCCTAAAAATTTTGAGCTACCTCCCAAGTAACACTATATTTAGCATTTTTAAATAAATGTTGCCTAAAAAATATTCCTAGTCTAAAGGTGAGTGTGATTTCTTATCTTTAAATCACCTCATATTGGTTGGTCCATAATTCCTTTATATGAAAATGACTTTATGATTTTTCAAGGATTTTTAGATACACCCACTTGCGTCAACACTTAAAATGTACATCCAAAGGACCCCAATTTAATATTTTTTTTCATTTTAAACCTTAAATTTCAGATATTAATTATTTAATTTGGTGTTGAATAGAGGTAGAAAAAGCATGAAGTTTCCTTTATTGGGTAAAAAATGTCACTATAATAATGAACCTCTATCATGTCATCAAATTTTACTATGAAAAGTTCAAAATTTATTAAGTAATATATGCTGATTATATAAATTTGGGTTTTTAGTATACTTTTCCTAGATTTATAATAAAAAATTTACATCTCATTATAAACTTTCCCTATTTCCCTGGATTTTAATTCACTTCTAACACACTTTTTCTTTAAATAAATACATGTGAAAGGGTTGAAAATTTGAAAATATTTAAGAAAGTCCTTTTCAACCTCCACCATTTCATCACCATCAAATGTTTGGATACAATTTTATACTTTTAATGGTTAGAGAATTATGGAATATTACTTTTCCTCTTTCCCTTACATTTTTCAGTCAAATTCCTAAATTTTAATTTATAATCTTTGTATTTGATCTTTTTTTGGAAATACACTAAAACAAGGGATATTGTATTTTAAGATATCCCTGGATCATATGCAGTGACATAGGCATATGGATGCCTCAATCATAGCATATGATAGTTTACCATCATATTATATGATGGCCATGTGATATGTGATATCACATGTATGCATCACTACTATGTATTCCAATTAGTTTATCTAAGGTCATGAATCATTGATATTGATTCATTAAAGTATAAACATGCATAAATGTTTGAAGTGTTCAAACAGTTAAGATAATTCATCAATGGGAAGTAACGTATGATGAATACCATGAGATGACATCTGATGCTCAAAACACCTTAACTCTATTCATTAAATGAATATATTCTATAAAAGGGATAAGATCCCTCCCATAGAGGTTTACTTGATCCTTGCATTCTATAACCAACTCTCTCTTCATTATTGAACACCATTTGTCTTCACAGAGAAGGTACCAAAACCCATTTGATGGTTTGGAATCCTCTCATTATGAACAAGGATATTATGTCCAATGTAATTACCTTGGAGGTAGGAGTCATTTGACTATTTATTTAGTGATCTCCATAAATCATACACCATTGAAGTATCAAGATGAAGGTTGTTTATCTTCAGGAACACCTGTATTTATGTTATTTGTATTTTTCATGTTGGTTTGAATAAAGAAAGATCTGAAATTTCATGGGGTTTCTTACACCACTAAGTTCATATGATGAACACCCTAAATCCAATAAGTGATATCAAATCCTTGATCTTCAATGGGTAAAATTTTTTTTTTCAAAGAACATGGATATCATAAGGTGTTTGGGGTTATATTATAGTGTATGATATGAATAAAAGTTTTATTTTGGTTTATTTATAGCATACATTTTCCCTATATTGTAAGGTATGATATATAAAAATCCTATGTTTTAGTTATATGTTTTAGGACATGATATTTGATATCATAACCAATTATTAAACCATGTATTTTTCTAAAACAAAGAATCATGCTGTGTTGAAGATATATGCTATATCATAAAATTCAATTATATCCTTACAATATCGCTAATCATAGGAGACAATATTAATCATAGTTTACAAATGGTAATTCCACATTAACATTCACAACATATGATATAGATTTTTTTTAAAGTTTAACATTTTTCTTATATTTATAAAATATTTATAAATGATAAGTTTTAGGTTTTTTAAAATGAGATTTTTTATGTCCAAATTAAATATGAAAAGTTTATATTTTTATATCATGTTTTGGAAAATAAACAAAGAGTTTATTTATCAGTTTATTACTTTAGAATATTCATATTTATAATTTTTTTTATGAAATATGAATATTGTGTATGCTTAATTTATGAGATAAATCACTTCTAATATATTGTTATACCATGCATTACATGCTAGGTATGGCAATATAAGATTCATATTTCATCTACCTTGACCTCAGTTTGTAATTAAAATTATAATCTTGAATTTATTTGGTGAATATATTTTATACATGTTAGGTTTTTTAGTTATTATGAATTGTATTATCACTTTATTAAAGTATCCCTAGGTAGACGGACTTTGTGTTAGACTTACCACTTGACTGGAGGCTCATGAATTGTATTAAAAATGTGGGGGTTGGCTATTTGTGGATCCATGCTTACTCATGTGGAAATTTTCAATCTCATATAATTATAAACCTTTACATGAATATGTCATATAACTTATTCATATAATTCATTTTGATACGTATTAATTGTTGTGTCCTGGGCCCAGGATTGTTGGGCCCCCGCCAGGATTGTTGGCGCCTGTGCCCCGATGAAAAATCCGTGCCCAATTGCCCACTCCACAAGAAAAGGGCCAAGAAAAAGGAGAAGAAGAAGGCTTCAAAGGCATCTTGGAGTGATAGCTCCTCCTTCTCCTCCTTCTCCTCAAGCGACCAAGGTAAAAAATGCCTAATGGAAAATCATGAGGTATCATCTTCCGACTCTTCTTCCTCGTCTTCTAGTTCTTCAAATTCTTTCAATCATTTGTCTTATGAGGAACCCCAACATGTTAGAGATCAACTTGAAAATGGTTTTCATGAACTTTCTTCAAAATTTGTTTCTTTAAAAAAGAATTTCAAAAAACTCTCCTCCGAAAAAGAACAACTTCTTAAAGAGAAGGAGGAACTCTCCCTAAAAATCCAAAATTTCCCCAATGTTGATTCTTTGGAATCAACCATCAAGGACCTTAGAGAATCCCTAGCCAAATTCACCCAAGGGGAACAAAATCTTTCAAAATTGCTTGGTTCCCAATGAATTTCAAGAACCACCCAAGGGCTAGGATATACCAATGTAGCTTCCTCCTCCCATGCACCCACTATTTTTGTAAGGGGGAGCTCCCAATACAAATTTTTCAATTATTGTAAAAAACCCGGGCACTTAATCTATGATTGCAATTGAAAAAATGCCCGGTATGGCCGCCCCAAATCTTTTTTCTTAAATGATGAATTTTTTAGGAGAAGACCCGCCACTAGACAAGTGTGGATTGAAAAATCCCTATTAGCGAGTCTCTCCGGCCCAAAATTTATTTCGGTTTCAAACACCTCTCCCCGGTGATTTGTTGTTTTATTTAGGGGGAGTTAGGTTTGTTTAAGTTTTTTTTATTCAAAACTTTCTATTAAATTTTCATTTCAAAATTTTCAACTCTTGGTATCGAATTTTTCACTTCAAAACTTTCAAACTGTTGTTCAATTTCTCATTTCAAACTCTCAATTCAAAACTTTGATTCAAAACTTTCAATTCAAATTTCAAAAATTTCAAATTGGTTTAAAAAAACTGTATCTTGTTTTTCAACTGTTTCCCTCAATCAAGTTTTATGCCCCGTGCTATTTTGATAATCACAAAGGGGGAGAATTTCTTGATTGATTGGGGGAGAAACCTTTTGATCATGCTTAGCATTTACTTTCTTTATCCTTTAATCATGTCTTTCTTTTATGTATTTTACTTTTATTGTTTTGGTGATTGTGATCATCAAAATAGGGGGAGATTGTTGTACCTCTCGTTCCCCTCGTTGTTTGATTTTCATGATCACAATCACCTTATTATTTGTCTAATTTTGTTTGAAGTGTTTTTGAATGATAGGCACAAGGTTGCCAAGAAGTTGTCCCAAGAATGGACAAGAAGTGGACTGAAATTCAGTCCACCGGCCAACCGGTGTGATAGCACCGGCCAGCCGGTGGACCTGGCAGAGACATTGCCCACTGCCAGGTTCCACCGGTCAGCCGGTGGCTCTGTCACCGGCCAGCCGGTGGCAACCTGATGCAATAGTGATGGCTACTGCCTCACCACCGGCCAGCTGGTGGCTCTGTCACCGGTCAGCCGGTGCTACCTGGGCAGAAGGCCTTCTCAACATCCAAGGCACCGGCCAGCCGGTGGCCCTGCACCGGCCAGCCGGTGGCCCTGCACCGGCCAACCGGTAGCCCAGTCAAACTAGCCGTTGCAGTTTGACCAGGCTGGCCCACTTGGCTCCCAACGGCTCTTTAAGCCTCTCCAACGGCTCCGAAGACTCCCCAAGGGTTCCTTGCCTATAAATAAAGGCCAAGGAAGCCCCGGACACCACCCGGATCATATACAAAGCCACCGTACACATTTTCCATCTTTGGCGTACCTCCGGCGGACTTCCTCAAAGGAACCCTCTTTGCTCCAACAACTTCCACATCCAAGGAGCTCCATCAAAGAAGCTTGGAAGCGGCCTTCAACATCTCCAATCAATCAAAGGCGCCCAAGGCTTCTCCCATTACGGTTTTTCTTGTTTTATTTATTTTGAGCTTTAAATTTGGGTTTGTGCCTACAAACCCCAAACTCTTTCTTCATCCCTCTTTCTTTTGGGTTTCACATCACCATTAAGGTGTGAAGAGGTTTCTTCAAGCCTTTCCTTTTAAAAGGATTGTGTCATAGGTGAGCTAGCCTTCACCTGTAAGAAGGCTAGTGGGTTCTTGCTCAACCATTAAAAGCAAGTGGGTTCTTGCTAAACCAATTCAAAAGCAAGATGTAATAGGTCCTAGTGCTACCTCAAAGCCTAGTGGGTTTCTTGCTAAAACCATTGAAAAACAAGCGGTAGGAATCTCTCAACAGTTTAGTTGGGAGCGGAGACGTAGGCCGGGTTTTTGGCCGAACTCCGTTATCAATTCTTGTGTCTTGCCTCTTTATTTCCGCTACATTCTTTACTTTGATTTTAAATTGTTAATCATTTTTTAAAAGGCAATTCACCCCCCCTCTTTCCATCACTCCCTTTTTCTCCGCCCAACAATTGGTATCAGAGGGTGGTTGGTCTCAGGACCGGTGTGGGCTTGGGGGGGGGGATGTTGTGTCCTGGGCCCAGGATTGTTGGGCCCCCGCCAGGATTGTTGGTGCCTGTGCCCCGGTAACCAATCCCACATCGGTTGTGGAGGGAGATTGGTGGGTGCTTGAAATTCCCGTGCCTACATTCCCCTCAGCAATGCGTTTTAAAGCCGTGAGGCCTGGGATAGCAACTGGGCCAGAGCGGACAATATTGCTGGGCCGAGGGATCCGATCCATCATTAATATGTTTGGATTCTATTTTTGGGTGAATAATAAAAACTATGGATTGTGTAAAGAGTTACACATTAATATGGTATGAATTTATTAATTTGGTGGATGAAATAGAAATTCTAAAACTAAATTTTTAGAAGAATGTATACATAAAGGAATAAAACATGAGATGATAAATATTTCATATGATGAAATAGATATAGATTTAATATATATGTGATGTATATTAAATTGGTGATACTTTAAAATAAAACCCCTCAAATACTAAGTGTGATTGGAATGATTACTTACCTAAATAGGATTAGGTGCTCATTCCTGACATTTACTTTGGATTATACTTATATGAGATCCCCTAATAGGATTAGGTTACTGGAGGAATAGAGTTGAGTTTATCCATATAATGGATTGGGAAAAAGGGTTGTCCACTAAACTATCCAAGAATAACAACTGTTATGATTGGCATGATTACCTACCTAAATATCCAAGTGATGGGAGAAATGCTAAAATTACCGAATTTTTTTTGAAATATGGATCTTGTCTCACTAAATGGGTATGATGTACGAGCTCATCATTTTTAGTGGGAGTAATTTCATTAAAAGTCCTTGATGAAAAGATATAAAACAAGATACTCACCCATAGATATGTCTTTTTTTTGATTTTGGTATAAATCATGTTAATCATTTTGATATCTCTTATAGGTATGACCTATAAAACAATTTTAAATTGGAATATAATCTTGATAATTGTTCTTAAAGAGAATAATTTTGAGCATCTGAATGTGAATTTTATAAAGACTAATTTTACTAACTCTAACTCATGGGAATTATATACTGGGTGTGTATCACACATTTATGTCGATAAAAATAGAATTATAGATATGAAATAATTAAAGAAGGGATAATTATATCTTCATGTTCGAAATGGAGTAAGAATTGACGCATTATAATTTGAAACTTATGATCTCAATCAACCCAGTGGATTGGTTCTAGAATTTGAGAACTGTTATTATGTTCCTTAAATAAATAAAAAGTTGATTTATATATATTTTTTGGATAATAACGGATTTTCATTTATTATTAATAATAAGAGTTGTTTTATATATATGAATGAAATGTTTTATGGTATTAAAAATATGGTAAAAAAGTTATATATTCTAGATATGAATAATCCTATATATAACATTCAGAATAAGAAGGCCAAGGTTGATTCTAATCCCACCTACCTTTAGAATTGTCACCTTGGACATATAAGTGAGAAATGAATACAAAGACTTTATTGAGATGGATTTTTGGAATCATATAATTATGAATTATTTAATACTTGTGAATATTGTTTATTAGAAAAGATAATAAAATCACCTTTTTATAGAAAAGGTGAAAGGGATAATGGACTCCTAGATCTTATACATTGTAATGTATGTGGACCAATGAGTACTCAACCAAGTGATGGTTTCATATATTTCATTAATTTTACCATTTACTTTATTATGGTTATTTGATTGTAATGGTAAAAAAGTATGAAACTTTTAAAAATTTCAAAGAGTTTTAGAATGAAGTAAAAAACCAATAGAGAAAAAGTATTAAGATTCTATGACCAGATTGGGGTAGTGAATACTTGATCCAAAAATTCACTGACCATTTGAGAGATTATACAATTATTCTACAACTCACTCCCCATGAAACACCATAGTATAATGGTGTTTCCAAGAGTAGGAATCATACTATATTGGATATAGTTTGATCAATGATGATTCAATGTTATATTCCTATTAAATTTTGGGGTTATGCTCTGGGGACTATTTCATTTCTACTTAATCACATTCCATATAAAGCATCCATAAAGACACCATATGAGATATGGACTAGGAAATATCCCAAAATAAATTTTATGAAGATTTGGGGTTTCTTAGTACTTGTATTATGAATGGATTTTGATAATCTTATCCCCAAGTAAGAGAAATTATCATTTATTATTTATCCCAAGGAAACTATTAGACATTACTTCTATAATCTTTATAAAAATAAATTTTTTTGAACTGAATGGTTATATTTATTTAGAAGGAATATATAAGTTGAGGTGTTAGTGGGAGTAAAATTGAACCTGAATAAGTTCAAGACCAATAAATAGGTTATGTTCTTAAGATGAAAGTTGATATGATTCCACAAAGAGTTATGAAAGAAGAACCGACTCTAGTTACACAAGAACCTCAAAGGTCTGGTAGGATTCATCAGTATCACAATAGATATGGATTTACTTTTTAAAATTATGATGAAGTAATGTTCATAGAAGATAAACAAACTACCCACTAAGTGGACATTGAGATTTCTAATTCCAAGAAATGGTTAAAATCCATGGAATTTGAAATGCATTCCATGTACACTAAATGAGTTTGGAATTTGGTGGATGCATCTTAAGGGGTAAGAACCATAAAGTGAGAGTGTATTTTCCACAATAAAACTAACATGGATGGTAGAGTATCTACATATAAAGAATTACTAGTAGAAAAGGATTACAAATTTTTTTATTGTATTTACTTTGAAGAAACATTTTCACTTATTGTGATGATAAATTCCATTTGGATATTGATTTCCATAACAAAACATTTTGATTAAGAGATATATAAAATGGATGTAAAAACCACTTTAATTAATAGGAATTTATCTTAGGATATGTATATGATACAAACCAAAGGTTTTGATGTGAAAAATGAGACTGCTAAGGTTTTCAAGTTGCAACAGTCCATTTATAGAATGAAACAAACTTATCAAAGTTAGAATATCCAGCTTGTTGATGTGATCAAAGAGTTTGGTTTCATCAAAAATGTGGATGATTATTATGTATATAAGTGGATTAGTGGGAGTTTTGTAGTATTTTTTATATTTTATATTCTCTAATTCCATATTTTTTATTTATAATAATCCCATTTTTAATGGGGTTGACAGGGAACCCTTAAATGATTTGGAGGCTTAGAGGCACCAAGCCTTGATTTACATGGCCCAAAGGCTTAGGGACATAAATCCATTACACATTTTTTGACCCTGACCACACTTGAAGTATCCCATCCCCAAAAAATTCTTCATGTTTGTGATACATGCCACCTGGCGCTGCTATGGGCTTGCGATGTCTATTATGCTACTACACAAGTTGATGGCATGACAACCATATCCATCCTTCAGTCATGGGTTTGTAGCTATGTCTGATAGATTCTGCTACTCTAATCCGTCATCCTAGGGATTAATACAGTATATTCAAACATGATTTTATCTATTTTCATGAAGGCCCTATGAACTAAAGGCCATATGGTGGTTCGAAGGCCCTATAGCCCAAATTCCTTAGATGGTCTGAAGGCCCTGTGGCTTGTATGCCCAAGTCAGTGGTTCAAAAACCTATTCTAGGTGAATAGGTCCACTACTACTGTAATGATATAGTAACTTCTACAATAATACTCTAGTAGATTTAGAGATTATCCCCATATGGATTTGATCTCAGGTTTCATGTAGAATTATGAGGTGTGTTAACCACTCGACTACCACCCCAACTACTCATGTATTGTATGTGGATTACATACTTCTTATCAGAAATGATATCCCAACTTTATATTATATAAATATGTGGTTGGGTAAATACTTCTATATGAAAGACATGGATGTAGCAACCTACATACTAGGTATTCAGATCTATAGATATAGATCTAAGAGGCTACTTGGAGTGAGTTAGATTACATACATTGGTAAATAAATAAAGTGGTTTAGCATGGATAACTCTAAAATGGGTCTTTACCAGTGTTATATGTAATGAATCCTAGGAATATTTAAGACCCCTATAAGGTTTTATAAAGTATGGATAAAATTCCTTATGCATCCGCCATATGATCTATCATGTATTCCATATTGTGTACTTGACTCGATGTCACTTATTCTATTATTATAATAAGTAGATACCAATGCAATCCTAGTGAGATTTAATGTATTACTATTAATAAAAACCTTAAGTACTTAAAAAGAACTTAGGATATGTTCTTGGTATTTAGAGGTGAGGATGAACTCTGTGTAAGGGGTTACACTATTGCTAGTTTCTAATTTGATAAAGATGACATGAGATCTCAATTTGGTTTCATGTTTTCTTTAAACAGTTGAGATATCAGTTGGAAGAGTTACAAATAGGCCACCATAGTGGAGTCAACAATAATAGAAGAGTATATATCTATATTATATGTCTTGAAGGAGGATATTTGGATCAAGAAGTTCATTTATAAACTTATAATGGTTCCTAACATTGAGGGATAAATTGAGCTTTACTATGACAACAATTGAACCATTGCTCAGGCCAAGGAACCAAGGTCTCACCTAAGGACCAAACACATACTTCGAAAAAACCATCTAATATAATATATTGTCGAGAGGGGTGGTTTTAGGATATGTTGGGTGGATAAAAATGATAATATAGTGGATCTGCTAGCAAAATTATTACCATAGAAAAATAATGAAGGTCATGTTGAATCTCTTGGTATACAATACATAATAGATTGAATCTAATGGTTGTAAATTCATCATGATTTTTAAAAAAAAATATTTATCATTCATTCATGTGTTCTATAATCTATTTTACATGAATAGTGTAATGATAATATCCCCTCAAAGTATGACTTTGAGTTGTCTCTAATCTATGATCATCAACAAGTATTATGAGATGTAATGATATGTTAAGGTTAACATGAGTATAATATTGTACTCAATACAAAGAGTTATATATGATATTTAAAGAATCTAATCACGAGGAAATAAGTTAAAACTTATTTCTTGGACAATCCCACCAAATTATATCTCATGGAATGTCATAGAGTCATCAATATACTTAGGTATGTATGCTTATTATCAATACCCATCACCTAAGGATGGAAAGATACTTAACTAAAAACCTTCCTACTTTAATAGATTTATTACATAATATTTAAAGCTTAGATAATCAGGGGGTGTTTGGGTATGTTGGTGATCATGCCATTGGTTAGAGCTCAACCAAGATGTGTTTTTTCCACTCATATGATGATAAAAGTTATCCAGGACCTTGATTGAATTAGACCGAGGAAATGCATGACCATGCTTAGTTGAGTCACATATAATGTATTCAGATACTTGGATGAGGGACATGTTATATTTTCATCTACTAGATGAATGACATGTGATGTATTCATTGACCCGATCGGCCTATTTTGGAGAATCATGAATGGATGAGATGACCTATTCTATATTGACATGTTACATGTCTACTGTTCACTTAGTGTCATGGAAAAAGGGATTATATAGGTATATATACATTTTATATGATACATATTGTGGTGGGAATGTTCACATGAAGATATGATCATGTTTTATTGAGATCACATCCGACCCCTTTATAGCTTCAGTATCACTGATTATTTTTTAGAGGTTTCTCTTTGCTTACACCTATGAAATAAGGATTTCATAAAGGACCACAGGGTTACACAATTAGGCCTTTGGATAAGGATTAAAATTTTGGACAATTTTTTTGTTCCAAAATAAAGAGAGTTTTGATAAAACTTATCCAAAAGGGTTTCATATGGATTCAAAAATATTTGTGAAGTTTTTTTCATAAATTCCCTGTGGTATTTTAGTACAAGTGTAAGATGTTTGTAAATGCACTAAAAGGTGGTATATCGTAATTTATGATATCCCTGGGTCGTATATAACAACATGGGTATATGGATGCCTAAATCATATCATAATATTATACAATAGACACATGATATATGATATCTCATGCATGAATCACCGCCACATCTTCCAATCAGATTATATAAGGTTATGAATCAATGAGATTGATTCATTAATAGATAAACATGCATAAAATTTTTAAGTGCTCAAATGGTTATGAGAATTCATCAATGGGAAGTAACGTATGATGAATTCCATGAGGTGAAAACCAATGATCCAAACACTTCTAATCTCTTCATTAAATGAAGAGAGTTTATAAAATGGATAAGATCCATCCCATTGAGTCTAACTCAATGCTTTAATGCCTTAATTGACTCTCTCTTCATTCTCAATCACCATTTGTCTCTATAGAGAAGGTATGGGCACTACTTTGGTGGTTTTGAATACTCTAATTACAAATAAGTATCTTAAGGCTGGTGTAATTCCCTTGGAGGAAGGAGTCATTCGATTACTACTTTAGTGATCTCTATTAATCATACAACATAAAATTATCAAGATGAAGGTTGATTCCATTTAGGTATTCTAGTATTTATATTCTTCATATTTTATATGTTGGTTCAGATAAAGAAAGATCGATCATTTCATGGGGTTTCTTTCACTTCGAAGTTCATATGGTGAACACCCCAAATCCCATAAAACTTATATTTATTGAGAAAATTTATCAAGTTTTTCTTTAATCTAATTATTTATATAAAATCCAAATTATAAGGATACATAGATATTTTTAAATTTATTTTATATATTTTCATACTTTTTAACATTATTCTCATGTTGGGAACCCAAAATTTCTAATCATTTTTGATTTTTCCCACTAAACTACCTCTATAGCATGAAGGTTAAAATCCATGATAATATGACTTCCATCAAGATTCTTGATTTTAAATTGATTTCACAAACCACATTCCTTATTAATTCATCTATGGAATGGGAATAGAATTATACCAAGTTGGGTTGTAGGATTTTTTTTTCATATAAGAGAAATTATTATTTATTTTCTCTGTAATTTCAAGTATATACATGTCTAAAATATTTATATTAATGTCCAAAATATTCTAAAAATGAACAAAATTCCTCTTTTTGTTGGAATAAACCCCAACATCATTATATATTTTTTAAAAATAATGGTCAATTACAAAATAATGTGGGTGGAGTGGTGGTTGAATTCTAATTTCGTCATGACCTGTCTCCACTATAACCCTTACTAGGCTAGTTGTGATGATGTAAGTGAGCCTCAAAACCCAACTCCAATAGACCACGTGTTAGTGATTATCCAAAAGGGTACAAAATAAACAACATGGGAGGCAATACCCTTTATAAACCCAAGAATGATAGAATAATCCACCAATCAACACTAAAACAAACATAAACCCAAAATAATATCCATAATGTAAATATAAATGTAATTACAAAAATAAAAGAAACACAGATCACAAAGATAACACCAAAATAAAATAACATCCATGGAAGTGACTCTTATACCAATTGACCTCCATGTCATGAGCTAGTAATGGACACCTAGTCACCAAATTCATCTTGTAAATAAATAAAAATATTATATAGAATTAGGGGTGATCATAAAAGTTTACTCAGTAGGTTACTCCATAGAAACTCTCATTCCAATGTGGAAGAATCATACTAAAGTCTCAGTGAATAAATAGTGAAACTAGCTCATTACTTTTCCCTGTTCAACTATCATCCCAAATTCAAGAAGGCTTGAACACTAAATCTGTATACATGTAATGATATAATAATCATAAAAATATATCAATAAGTAACTTCACACCCACTTACATAATAATATAGTCACCCTCATGTCCCAAAGATATATGTCTTGGTACTTCCATCCCTTCCCATAGCTAGAAACCACAACCATAGTTTAAATCTTCAAACTACATACCACACCTACATACTATAGATAACTCTACCACATAAAAAAACCACACCACATCATTTCCATATAAAAATATCATTGATACATAACCATATAACCACACTACATTTTAAAGAGAGAGAGGAAGAGAGGGAGAACCATTCATATCACCCAAATCTTGGATATTGGGGGTACACGAGGAATCTAAAAACTCATATAAGCTTCAATTAGGTTACTCGAATCGAGTGGTGGGGCATAATAAATAACATCAATTACAATTAATACATATAATAATCACACAATCCCAATCTAGGGTACACTTCCTATCAAACCAAATTTAAAACCACAATCCATCAGTTCACCATTAACACACACACACACACTAACAATTTCCACCACCTCTAAACATACAAAAAACCAACACAACTATGACACAAAAAACACAAAACTTCTTCCCATAACATATTTCATTACCAATTTCACAATAATCACTTATTAACCACATTATTCATTAACAAAATTAATTTAGACAACTAATTATTCCATATTAATCCCTTCCACTTCCATATTATCCATCATTCATATTTAAATTTCTACATTACATTTTGAACTATTTAATTTAACATGTTCAAAACTTTATTTATTCAACATAAACCCATTCCTGTTTCACAATATTCAATTCATAAAATTATTTCAGCATGATTCTATATCTAGGACTACTACCACATACTATCTACACTAACTACATCAACCACAACATGCCACAATAATAACAAATCACATCAACACTTATTTCTCATCTAAAACATTCAACCACACCGAAAACTCTTCCATCAACACAAAATTGTAGAAACATAATTTACCACAATAAAAAAAAACAACTACCCCATTTCTTCATCTCTTCTTCACTTCATGTACAACAAAAAAAATATTAAATAATAAATTACATTTTTTCACTTTATCATATTATCATATTTCAATTTATTAAAAAAATTTAAACCATGAGTCAACACATTAACAATCACTTAATCAAAAAAACATAATTATATAATAATAAAAAAACATAAAAAATAAAAAATAAATCATATAAAACATATTCAACCAAAATTTACCTCAATTTAGATTTAATTAATTATCTTTATTAAGGTCAATTTAATTTCCTTACGTGAAGAAAAAAACATAATTAAAATAAATTAACAAAATTAATAAATAAAAAATAATCCGAAGGAAAATAGTTATGTAGATAATCGAAAGAAATATATTTCATTTGATCCAAGAGATCACGTTTTTCTTAAAATATTTCCATGGAAAGGTGTGATGTGTTTTGGTAAGAAAAGAAAATTAAACCCATGATTTATTGGTTTATATGAAATCCTAGAGAAAGTGGGATCAATGGATTATCAGGCAGCCTTACCTCTAAGTTTATCTTGAGTATATAATGTGTTTATATGATTATTTATTAAAGAATTACGTATCTGTTCATATCATATGTTGATCACTAAAGTAGTGCAGTTGAAGTAAAAAATTTCTTATGAGGAAAAATGTAACATCCTGTCACCCAGACCACTGAATAGTGCTCATACTAGTGGTTGCTACTATACCTCAGGCTTTCATCATTATACATCAGAGGCTAAAGACTAGAAGCATGGGTATAAGGTGGTACAATGGAGAGAATATACCCATTTATCAGAGTAAAATACCAATGGAAATAAGGAAAATCATATATATCATCCAAATAAGATGGTTAACAGACATGCATGAAAGATTTTAAATTAATTAAAATAAACCATATTGTAATAAATAAACTATATACCATACATGTTATAAAATCATATAAAAAAACTCAAAAGACAATATTGTAAGAACCCTAAAATGGTATTGAGTCCTGGACCGATCCCAATCCCCATGCTCTGTCCTAGTAGGCCAAGCATCAAGCAATGACTTTGCTCAAACCCAAACCTGTAATCAAGTAGTATCTTCTTGGGAGACCAAGTGCCATGGTGTCTCAAGTAGGGTGTGAGTATAACTCAGTAGATCACTACTAATGGATACCATAAATATAACCAGTCTGATAAAATAAAGTGCATGTGAGGTTATAAAAGTAATAATTTTAACATTTTAAACAAAATAAACAAAAATAATAAATAACCATCGACGCTTCGGGTTCATGATTACACTTAGGGCAGGTCATACCATTTTCAATCCCCATGCCCATGACCCTGATCGACTATACCTACTTCATCAAGTGTTGGGGTTTCTCTGATCATGTCGTGATGAATGTTCCAACCAATATCCATAACTGCTACATGATATATACAAATCAAGTATCATGGACCACCCCTTACGATTGTTTTCTCATCAAGTATCACTGATCACCCCTTATAAGTTTTTTATCATCAAGTAATAAAAACCACCCCTTATGGGTGTTTTCTTTCCATATAAAAAAAACCACCACTTACACATGTTTTCTCATCAAGTAACATAGACAACCCCTTACAGGTGTTTTCTTATCAAATAACATGAACCACCCCTTATGAGTGTTTTCTCAGCCTAGTATCACCTGATAGTAATATAAACCTCCCCTAAGGAAATTTTCTTAGTAAAATCATGGATGTCTCATAAGTAATTTTCTTTATAAAAACCAAAACCACCCCAAGGGTGTTTTCTAGCCGAAGCATCAAACCGCCCCAAGGACATTTTCATAACCATATAAATAATGACGACATTCCATAAAACCCTTTCCATTTAAGAAACTTCAAAAACGTTACCAAAACCACCATCATTTACCATTTACAAAAATCCCTCTTTTTTACATTTAAAAATTTACCAAAATTCACTTTACTATTTCAATTCCATTTAAAAATCATTAATTCACACCATATAAACCATTTACCCTTAAATTGGGTCCAATTACAAGGTCAATCCCATTTACAATTATCGATTATTGTGAAATACCATTACAAAATAATCAATTCATATAATAATTCCCTTTTTAAGCTACTAAAACATGACACTCATTTGAAAATATCAAGCTAATGGTATTCTCAAAATCCAACATTTCCATGATTGAAGAATTAAACCATTCAATTAATCTGACCTTTGGTAAAAATCATATCCAAGGCATCCCTATTGGTAGTTCCATTTCCTAGGGTTGGAAACATTTTATTAGTCCATTTAATCCGGGGTCAAGCTACCCTTAAAACATTTAATTGAAAAAAATGCAAATGCAAAAAAATGTTGGAATGAAAACACAATGCATGAATAAAATTAAGTAAAGACTATAGGATAATTTGAAGGTACTTCCTACCTTATTTTAAGTCTATTTTCTTTAATTATCAGTCTGAAAACCCACTGCCCAAGCTTATCCAAGACTAATGACCAATGTTCAAACCACCTGTGGTCCTATCTTGCATTCAAACAACCAAATTAATTAATTACAATAAAATTATAATTAATTATCAACTTAAAAATAATTATACAAGTTAATTCACATCGACATAAATGAAAATTTACCCACTAGGTACTCCCACCACACCTAAACCTAGACCAACCATCCCTGGAGGTTTGTTCTATTCTCCTACAACTAACCTAGGACTAATCCCTATAAATAGGAACCAAAAAAATAATCCAATATAATTAATTTTACTCAAAACCCTATAAAAACTCACATGGTGACATAACTCCATCAAAACGATGTGTGAAGGCATGTAGGCATTGTCTCATGACATCCTTAAGATAGGCTTCATGAATGTGCAATCATTTTGAGGTGATTACACCACTATATGGTGGAATAATCACTAAAATCTCTAACTCAGAGAACTAAAAATTAGAGAGATTGGAGGAGGATAGTAAATGAGACCACCATAAAGAGAAAATTACCAAGAATGATTAATAATCGGTGCCCAAAACCACCCCAAAATGAAAGGGGGACCAAGAGAAGTGAGGGGGGATTCACCCTGGTCTGTGTGAGCCAAAATAAGGGAGAAAAGAGGGTCTAACCCACTAAAAAACAGAGGATTATTAAATTTAATTCCATCCCCTAAAAACCCAACCAGCTTACCAGTAGACCTCTAAAGGATATAAGGCCCACCGACCTGGCTATCGGTAGGCCAGTGGATGCAGGATGCCTCCCAACCACACGGTCTTTCTCTAGTGAATTCTTTCTACCTTAGACCACCTTGAGACCCCAAAAACTCATAAAAAACCCCCTTTTGTGGTGTCTAAACCTTTATATTACCCTTACGAATCCTAGTTATTAAAATGAACCATCCCTTAAATGAAAACTCAAATTTCCCATGAAAATTCAAACCCGTCCATACACACAGGATACTATAAATTCCTCACCATAAAACTTATCATCCCTAAGAAGTATTAGTGGTCATATAATAAGATATTACAACCTAAATAGATCATCAAATCATAATCAATGATTGTGTTCCAATCCAAAACACTCAACATGCTTCTAGAGCATAGCTTTTTACTCAAGGTGCTCAAACCACCGAAACATAATCCACCACTTAAATTAATTTAAAAAAAATGAGATGATATTATCCCACACCCATATACCTAGAGACACCTGAGGTGTCTTCATCCAATTATTCACCCATGTCATGGTACTCCCCACAATAAGACCTAACTAAAAGAGTCCAATTCTGATCCAAGACACCCTCTACCATTGGAATTGCCTAACTAAACATGATATCAACATTACAATGATTCCCCTTGATGTGATACCAAAATAACATGCCTAAAAATTCATGAAATCACCAGTCAAATTCCAATAACCATCTTCGTTCTCAAATTTTAAAATAAATGGATGAACCTTCATTGTCCAAGAACCATTCCAATAAGCTGAACTTTTCCTCAAAAAATCCTCGACCAACCTCCAAAACTTACCCTTCGTAAAAAAATATTTAAACATTGAGGTTTTTTACCCAACACATCTAATTACACGTGAGAATGAATGCTGAACCTCACCTGGATGAATTTTATAAAAATTGCTCAACTTCAGTCGCTAATACTCCATTAACCCACCCGACCATAATGTCGTAAATCTTGAACTCATTATGTGATTATCTAAACACAACCACTTAATCCTATTACTAAATTCTGATTAAATCCATGGTTGAACCATCAAACATCTATTTTCACTATTTTCCCATACCACGAGCACTGACACACCATCGACCTGATCATGTTCAAATTACTATAAACTATCCCATGCCTATGGTTGATGCTTGAACCCCATCCAATATCACATATGAGTCTATACGTATAATTCACCAATTATTATGCTAAATTTGACCAAATTTATCCATATATATCAAAATTCCATAATGATCATACACCTTAAATCTTTCACACCCCAAACCCCCTCTAAAGAGGGTCATACCTCCATGACTGACCTCTCGCTCTCCACTATAGGAGCATCCTTATCATCACATCACTGAACCATTTTTTTTATATCCTTGGTTCATGATCCATACATCATAGAACATAATGGCTATATAGGGTTTATATGTCTCTCCCTTGAGCATCATTATTAAAGGCAAGTCATCACCCATTCCCAGCTCATATAAACTCCACCCATGTTTTCCACTGAAAAGACTTCCATTAATGAGGGACACACCTTAAATTATTGATATTGTACTTAACAAAATCCAAATCATCACTTATCACTCCTAGAGCACCGAACCAGATGGGTATCATCAGAACCACATGAGTGTCACTCCTCCTGATCCATGCTCCCACATCCATCATATCAACCCCCGATGCTTCCATCATGGTTCAACCTCAGATCAGACATGCCATCACACCCAATCCTTTAATGTTATCATTTCTAATCTAGGAAAATCATAATTTTCATCAGATATCCTCAGGTAATTATTACTACAAACCTATCATCACACCCACACCAACCCCCAACCTATGCACATGACCACTGACTCATTTAAACATCATGGGCATACACTTTCATACCACCCAAACCACAAACCAAATAGTAGAATGCATTCCCAATACACGCTTTCCCCTAATATTCCATCTAATATCAATGTTTTCACACTTCTATTCAAAACAACATAAGGATCTACCTCACTTTAGCATGTGATGTCTCACCAAAATTTGTCTCATGCATCTAAGACACTAACCACACCTCTCGCATGCCAGTCCCATCATGAAAAATAACCCTCAACACTTTTTAGAACCATAGGAATATCATCGATCCAAAACCATTCACATGACCACTAAAAACCTAAGAATCATTCTGAAATCCCACTTGGTCTCATTTATGTTCTCAAAATTTTCCTAAAGGCACATCTTGAGTCAACAGGGTTAGGTTCTCAACTGGTCCTGCCCTCAAAAACTATATGAGATAGTGAAGCACCAACACTCAGATTTAATTGAATTTATAGATTACCAATAATTTTAAAATACCTCACAACAAACCCCTATCAAGGGTTTTATTATTCACATGCACCTCATGTTCGATCCACCACATATTCACTAGGTCTACCTCACCTATACTATTGTTCCCAAGGAATCTCATATGCCTAGAACCACACATCCCTGAGAACCACATATGATTTGGTTTATACAATATAATTTAGGTACAAATAACTAGTTCTAGTTCTACCATATATTATTCTCATAAATAAACCCACCATAATCCACACTAGGGAGTTAATAGGGCCAAGCGTCCGAATAAGCCTACCCCTCCCAAATCTAGCCACAAGACTGGAAGTACTAGCACATAAGTGATTCTACCCAAATTGAAAAGGCATGCATCACAACTAAAACATATATCCATTATCACCATTCATGTACTGATTTCATAATCCAAAGCATCTACCCCTACCTCACATACCTAGAGGCACTCACAGACGATGGGGTTTTTGTGCATCTATTGCACCAAAACCACATACCCAATAAAGGTGTTTTATTTTTAAATAAATCCTTTCATAGATATTATTAAAAATGGATTTCATGATTTAATATAAGATTAATAATTAAAATATGTTTTGTTTATGATTTTGGAATGATAAAATATTTATGATAATAATGATATTAAAGGTAAACAATTGAAGTTATTTTTATGCATCTAAAACTAGTTTACTGGGGAAGATTATGAAGATTATACAACCATTTTAAAAGGAAATTTTACCATCACTATTATACTGAAGCTTCTTTGGAACTATAAAACAAAAAATATCAAACCGACCGATGCAAGAAAAATTAAACCAGTAAATAAATAATACATGATAATAAATGAATAAAAAGGAACAATAATAATGAAAAATTTTCTAAAATAATTTAAAAAATAATATAATTTTACTATTTAGAAAATTAGAGGAACTATTAAGTGAGTTGTGACTCGAGGTAGGGGGTTTTATTTTAAACCTTCAATTTAAATGTTTTGAAATCTTTCTCTCAACTCTCTCTCCAACTTTTTAAAATAGTTTTCTTTTGTATCTTCTTATTGATATTTATCACTATTATATTATTCTCTTTTATATTCCTCTCAATAAATAATTAGTTAATACATTATTTTAAAATTATATTATTTTCTTAAATTACTTCACTGATTATGATTATGGGTTGAAATACAAGTTTCTATGTGTTTTATTCATGCTATAGTTCTTGAAAATTATATATAATGATGGGTGGGCCTAATAGATATCCCATCATTGCATTGGTTAATGGTTTATTATTTGGAGAAAATATACTGGAAGTAACTGAATGGATTATTTCATTATAAGGGTGATTGTAAGGGTGATTGTATGAGTTATTATGAATATGATTTCCTAAGAAACCTTCATTATTTATCTATTTACTTATGCTTTATTATGAGTTTTTATGGAATTATTTGAATAAAAAAGTTGATTTAATAGGTGAATATGTGTTTATATGAGCTCAAAGTCAATTATTTAGAAGAGAAACTTTCTCACAATTTTTTACATATTTCAATGTCCTAACATGATTTATTTCTTTTTATAGCCCTTAATGAGATTTATATACCCATACCTCATTTTCAAATGATTTTATAGGGTTTAAGAACTATTAAGAATAATAATGAAGTCAAAGTTCTAATTATGAATATTTTACTTGAATTAAGTAAGCATATAGTTTTAAGAAATTGTTTTTGTGAAAAAAATGTACAATGTGTGTAAGTGTGGGTTTTGTAACGTAATGGGTTTTCTAATCCTGCAAAACTATAAACATAAAGGTCTTTGGGATATAAGTGATGAAATATTTTTGTAAAACATGTAATTATGAGGTGGTTATGTTTGATCTATTACAACCCATGCAAGTTGTATTGAACGACTTGTTAAATCATAATTCCATGAATTATATGTTATGATTCATATAACAATGCTGTGATTATTTTAGGAAATCAAATGTTAAGTTTTAAGGTTTGAATGTATCTTCTACATAAGCTATAATTAATACCAACATGTCATAAAAACATAAGAGAGTTTAATTGGATGAAGGTTATGAATTAATCATAACCAAAGGCTTTAATCAAACATTTATAACATTTGAGTAAATGAAATGTATGGATTATGGAGTATTCCCAAGTATACAAGCAGGTCGAAGGCCATGCATTTAGTTGATTCATTTATTATAACTCCTGAATCACTCCTCCTTTACTCCTTACTTTTCATCATGATACACTATTATGTCATGGAAGGTAGGAAAATACCACCCATATGATGGGTGATTCAAGTTGGCCCATAGATACACCATATAGGAGGGAGTCCTCCGAATGCCTATAAGGGATTTTCATTGAGATCATATAGTTGAATTTGGTGGTGGTTACTCATCATTATAAGGTCCATTATTTTTTTTTTCATTTTTATTCATGGTTTTAGCTTCAAGCATGGTTGATATTGTATTTAAGGGTTTATAATCACTTTTTTTCTTGAACGAGTTTCATTCAATCCTTAGAAAACGATAAGTGGTATTAGAGATTTTATACGTTTTTGATTCATGAAATCATATTTTTAATGAAGAAATATGGTATTGTATTTCATATCATATTCTATATCATAAAGTACAATATATATATTTTGAACTATGGAATATTTAGACATATGTGATATTGTTAAAAATGATATGTGATTGACCTTACATTATATGAAAATGCAAGTTGGGCTGGGGTTGCGCCATCTTATATGAGATATCATAGACAGTAACACAATTCAATTCCTTTAATTTTCATCATATAATCACGTATGTTATGAGATATCATAGATAGTGATAGTGTTAACCCACTTAGATAAAAAAAGAGTATCATATCACTAATAAAATATCATGAGATATCATAAGCGGTGGTATCTTAGGCACTTTAGGTTTTAATGTTATACAAACCCCCTTTCATAGCCTATGATTGTCTTTATGTGTCGATTTATTCTTAAACTATCCAACATAGAAAATCATAAGTAGAGATAAGCATTATCAGTCATAAAGTATGAATGATATCACTTTAAGGATTTAAGGTGCCAAAATTTATCAATCACAGTTTATATTTCATTATATATCATTAAATATGATATATATTGATTTTTTTTCTCATTTTCAATTATAAAATTATTTAAATGGTTTATAAATCATAAAAAGGTATTTTGGGATACTTATTTATTTTAGAATTTTTTTATAAATTAATTAATTATAAATTGATTATAATTAATTAATTAATTGTTTATGAAACTTTTATGAAATAAATATTCAACAATATTAAGTGTAAATATTTAAATACCCTTTTTAAATTATATGGAATGACTTAAAATTTTATATATAAAATATTTATATATAAATTAAAAGTGTAATTTATAGTGTTTATAAATTACCAAATAAGGCAATAATATAAAGGAGTTTATATCAAATGATGAATTGTTCATAATTATTTAATTTTAATTTTTTAAATTAAAAGACTTATTTAAGAAATTATTTAAATTATATCAAAAGGAGTTTTGATACATTGACATGATCAAGGCTTGAAAAATATTAAGTATGTGATATTTAGATTATGTAAATTTTATACACAATTGAGTTGGAATATAAAATGATCATATTTCATTTAATATCATATATTTAAAGTAAATTCTATAATAAAGGATAATATGAAGGGATTAAATTGAAAAAAATATAATTTTTTTATATTTATTTAATTATGAAATTTCCATAATGCATGTTGAATTACAAAGTGTTTATAATTACTTATTTATGAATTGTTCATAATGATCATCTCATTTTTAAATATATAAATTGTTTATTTATTTACTTGATTTAATTTTTTATTATTCATGAATATAAACTATTTATATTATATATTTATGATGTATGATTTAGTTTAAAATAGTTAAATCATTTTCATAAATTTTCATACATGCATATATGAACTTACATGCTAGTTATGACATTGATTTAGTTTTCTTTTAACTCAACTTTGGTTGGTACTAGGTTATGATCTTGAATTAAGTATTAAATTATTATTTATATTTTAATTGTTATAATTTTAAGGTAATTATTATCTATCTAGAGTAAAGTATCATTTGGTAGAGGAACTTTGGATCAGACTGCTCACTGGCCTGGAGGTTTATGCATTGTCTAGAAAAGTGGGGGTTGGCTACCTATCAATCCAGGCTTATCTTATGAGGATTTTTAATTTCATATGATACTAAGACTTTAATTTAAAGAGCTTAATTCTTGGTATGTATTTGGATATATATAAATATAGTTGGTTTTTAATTTGGGTTAGTAGCACAAGCTATGAGTTATGTAAAGAGTTACACATCAATAGTTTGTATATATTGATTCGGTGGAAGGAATAAAATTTAAAAATAAATCACTAAAATCATGAATACATAAAGGGAATTTCATGAGATAAAATGGTGAGATTAAATCCCTTTAAAAATAATTCTAAGTGTCAAATTCCTTCTAAATAAAACACATGTCAATACCTCGATCACCCAAACAAGCAGGCTCATTCTAAAGCTAGTTGCCCATGGATTATCTTGTTCAAGACATATCAGAGATGGATAAACCAAAGAGTTTGGTAAAAAAATTCCCCTATTATATTTGGGTTATAATTAGTTGGTAAATCCTTTGTAAGGATACGAAATGAATGGTGTTGAGTTTATCCAAATGATGAGTTGGACAAATAGTTGTCCACTTAACTATCCAAGAATCACGGTCCACCTAAATAGCTAAGAGGTGAAAGGAATACTAAAGTGGAATCATTACTTAGTGAAATATAGATTTTATCCCACTAATTGAAATAATTTATTTAAAAGGGGTTATCATTTTAATGGGAGAACATTTAATAACACTCCTTACTAAAGAAATATAAAACATGATAATCAACTAATAAAAAATTTAGTCATAGATATGACATCATCATCACCGAACATTACTTTGAGATAAATCCTATAAAAAATAAGGATATTAATGTAATAAACTTCTTAGACTATAACTCAATATTAAGAATAATTATTAAGTAAAATAAAATTATATGTGTTGGAATAAAACCTTCCTGAGTAACCAACTAGTGACGTTATTAAAAAAGATAATTTAGGTGATTATAAGAAAAATATAAGGCTTCACTTAAGGTTTCAAAGGAATTAGATACAATATAAACACAATAATATTAGTCTCTACTTGTGTAATAAATATGAGTGGTTATATAATGACTTAGTGAGACTAAAGATTTTCTTTACGGAATGATCTAGCTAAGAAATTCATTCTGTTGGAAGTGTTATGAAAATGGGAATGAGTTCAATAAAATTTTACCCATTTTTATCAAATTATTTAGGATATATGAGAATTCCATATGATATCTAGTACTCTTTTGATAGTACAAGAGGGTGTAAATTCAAGTTATATAAAGAAATATTGGACTTTTCCAATATCCATTATTAGTCATTGAAACTTAATGTTGGTGTCAGGAAGAAGAGGAATTGCTTCCATAAGATGAAAATTGTATGCAATACCTGAAAGGGTTTATGAAACTCTATGGAGTTTCCATTTTAGGTAATTATGTTTTAGAAATCAATTCTTTGATTTTAAAGAGTATATGATACAAAATGCATAATTTAGAAATGTTTTGAGTCTATAGGAATTCAAAATCAAAGAATGAATTTATGGAGATTATATTTTGAATTTAAATTAGGTGGAAAGGGGTTTCTAAATCATGGTTTGAATGCAAAGGAATAATTCAAGATCAGATAGATTTTAATGAAAGATATGTATTTTCATCTCATTATCTTATATGATAAGAATGTTTTTTGTGTGAACAAAGTATTGTTATGAGCAATATGATATGATTGATTTAATACACATGGTTTATGATTCATAAAATTATATAACATGATTTGAAAGGAATATAAGGATAAAGGAATTTTATCCAAGATAAAAGAGTTTATATCTAGATGTTTATTAAAATATAAGGTATTTAATCCCACCACCCATCAGTGGCATATTTTAAAGAATAAATTATTCTTTTTAGAATAACACTCCAAACACATGGAATACCATATATGATATATATATAATAACTTATTTGTTAAAAATTCATACTAATAGTAAGTAAGTGTTATTTAAAAACATAAAGGAGTTTTTGTATCTTATCATGATATTTTGAGAAGAATATAATGTCTAAGAGGCTAGTGAGAGTATGTTTGGACATTGAGAAGTTCAAATTTAACAAATAAAATATTATTCCAGTCAAAGTGAATGTCACTTAATATCCTAAAAGTTTTAGGGTATGTTGGTAAAATAAAAATGAAAATACTTACAATAGTTACAAAAATATTCCATGGAATTTTTTTGATGGAAAGGTAAAAATAATGATGATGATGATGAAATTATAAATAGTTCTAAGTAGAAAACATAAGTTATTGACATTTTTAAATTGGATATTGTAAAGTTAAGGAGTTTTAATACCATGTTTAAGGAGTTAAACATTGGGAATATGATTCCTAAGTCACAAAATTATTCAAACCATATTTATTTATAGATGCTAATCACTAAAGATTTTAGTGGGAGAGTACTATCATATAGTCACATAAAACTGTGATAAGAATTATATTGAGATGTAATGAGTTTAAAAAAACCCTAAAGTATAAAAAACATATGGCTAATATGACAGTCTATAATATGTGATATGATAATATAAGTGCTTAAATATAGTTTTTTTAATATTCTTAAAGTAGTTTTGAGAATAAAAAATGTATCATGTTATATAAAAGGAAATATCCACTCTATCATTATTTAATGTTGGATGCATATACTCATGAAGTGAAAAGAAAATTAACCTCTCAAAGTTAAAACTTTGAGTTATCCCTAATTGATGACCATCATGGATTATTATAGGTTGTGATGAAATTTCAAGTTCAGTATGAGAATAATTATTGTATCAAGATATAAAATATGATCATGAGGTACAAAATGATTTTTGTGCACCGGATGTCCCATGAAATATACCACTTATAGAACCATACACTATGTATTTGGTATACTAGAGGAGCATGATTCATATTTATATTTCCTCAATACCCAAGGTTAGAAAGACACCTATCATGAGAACCTTCATAAATTTCTAACAAAATCCTTGATGATTAACTAATCATGGGGTGGTTGGGTATGTTGCTGATCATGTCATAAATTGGTGCTTAACCTAGATGATATTTATCCTCTCATATAGAGATTATGACATATGAGTCCTCAATTGAAATAAAATAAGAAAGTGTATGAATGTAACTAGTTAAGAAACATGATACACTTATATAATGGGTGAGTTTCATGTGATGTTCACATCAATATAGACAAATGACATGTGATGTATTGATTTATATCATTAGTCTATACTTGGATAATTGATAATGTATGAGTTGGATATATAGGACTTAAATACTATGTGTCCCATGGTTACTCGATGGGATCATATGAAAATACATGTTAGTATATTAATTAGTTAGTGGGAATAGGTATAGAGATACATGTTTTTGATGCAGATCATGCTAGATACCTTTATAACTTGAGTAGTACTTATGCATTTATAAAGGATTCTATTTTCTTACATTTATGAATTTGGGAATTTATATTTGTTATCAATGCTATAAAGACCTATGGGGTCACACATTGTGGTTGAATGAATGGGTATTGAGATTAACTTATAGAGTTTCTATTAAAGTGTTTTAGATTTTATACAAAATGAGTTTTGTATGGATATTCACAAGGTATTGAATATGATGTTACATAAGGTGATGTTGATGATATATTTCAAAAATTATTTTGGAAGATATCCAAAAGGAGGTTTAGATAAGGTTTCACAAGTTATTGTATATGATAAAATATAAAGTTAAATGACTCTAAGTCCATGAGACTTTAGTGAAAGAGGGACATTAATAAAGATATTACATAAATCCTTGTACAAATTATTTATATAAGGCTATATAATATGACATAATAGTGAATATCACAAGGAAATGTTATAAGATATCATGTTTTCGACCTATGAAATTCTTATTTTATAGCTGGTTAAATCATAATTCCATGAATCATATGGTATGATTTATATGGGAGTGTTGTGATTCATTTATGAAATTAGATGTTAAGTGTTAACATTTAGATATACCTTATACATAATCTATCATTAATACCAATGTTTTATATGATGAAACATAAGGTAGTTTAATAATCCAAAGGTTTTAAATTGTTACTAAGTGAAGGCTTTACTCAAATGATTGTAACATTTTAGTAAATATCAAGGATGTCTTAGGGAGTGTCCCTATGAATATAAGTAGGATGAATTCCATGAATATGGTCGATGTATTCAATAGAAATATTGAATCTATCCTCCTTTACTCTTATCTTTGCATCATGAGACACTAACATATTGTGTAAAGTAGTAAAATTCCACCCATACAATGAGTGAACCGAGTTAGATCATGGATACACAATGGACTAGGGAGTCCTTCAATTGCCTCTTAGATCTTCATTACGATTATACAATTAAGTTCAATGGATAAAACTTATTGGTGTATTCCATACAATTTTTTCTTTATTTTCTTTATGCATGGTTTCATATTGAATCATGGTAGATTTTTGGTTTATAGGTTTTTAATCACTCTTTTTACTTTGAAAGAGTGTTTATAGATCCTTAGAAACCCTTCAAGAACTTATAAGGTTTTAGAAACTAGAAGGGTTATTCTATGAGCTTACTATCAAGAATTTTAATTTCATCCAAGGGAAAATGTTTCTCAAATGCTTAAAATATTTATAACCACTATGATAGGTTTGAAATCACTTGGTGAAAAAGATATTAATAAAAATAATTTGGTGGAAAATATTATTGACATTCTACCAAAAGAATGGGATTTGAATAGAAAAAATATTGAAAATACTTGACATATAACCAAATTAAGTCTTGATGATCCTATCTAAAACTTAATTTAGCATTAAAATAGAACAAAGTGAGATGTATAGAAATAAAAAAAGGAACAATCAAGTTGCTTTTACTATTACTTTTTATGAGTATAAAAATCATGTACATATTAAATTACATTACCTAAGATTTAGAGAGAAAGATAAGGAATCCAAAATATCATCTAAGTATAAAGAGTATAATGTTTTAAATCCCATATATAATTGGAGTTAATGTGAATATTAATATTTTCAAAGTGGATCTGATAGAGAAGATAAAAAAATATGTATTTTTTATAACTATTCCTCATAATGAAACATTATTTATGTTCAAGGTTAGTGCATATATTTCCAATGAGTCATTAAATTAATACTATTATTTGGGTTATGAATATGTCAACTCTATATAATTTTATAAATGGAGAAATATGTGACTGATTTGGAGAAAAACTATAAGAATATAATAAAGTAATATAACTAGGATAAGGCATAAATCGCTAAGGATAATGAGATTATTTTGAAACTTAATTTTGAGTTGATTGAAAAATCTATTTCCATTTCATAACCTACTAAAAATAAGGATGAAGCTGTAAAAATGATATCCAATGTTGAAATTATGAAGAAGTTACTTTATAATTTTAATTCTGTAAGGAATAACGTTGATAAAATTTTAGAAAAATTGAAACCACTTAAGGATTCCCCTAGAATCAGTTTTATTCTTCTAGAAATTCATATTTTTAGTTTAATTATTTTGTTCTAAAAAGTGCACTCTTTTTTACTACAAGTCAAATTAGAGGTAACTAGAAGAGTATATTCTCTCTATATAATAATAAACATTTTAAAAATATCTAAGGCTTATATTTCTAAGGAACTCGATGTTTTTCAACACAAAATAGCTATAGATATATGGTAACCTAAACTTATATTCTCTAATGTTTCCAAACCCAAAAATTTTTTAGCACCAAAATTTTAGTTTCATATGTCATAGGATAAAGTGTCGGGTAATAGCAGTAGAAACAATTGGTATAAGTTATTCTACTTACATTGAAAAGCTCATCGAGAAAGGGGGAGGAATTTTTTTATATAGAACTATAATAAATTTTCATGTAATTTATTAACATATTTTTGAAGAATACAAATTCAATAAAAAGAACATATCCAACATATATTCCAAAAACTGATAACAACTATTCTAATTTCTGTTTTCTATATTTTGTTTTAAGTTCAAACATCATAGGTAACTAACTTTCTATGAAATTTAAGTTTTATATTTTGAATGATATTTTTTGATTTTTATTCTCTAATGTATCTAGGATTTGACCATACATGCTTTAGAGATCAATGAATTAGGTTCATCTAGATTTTCCATATAAAATATTTTCAACCCCATATCTTACTATAGATGTTTTAGTTGTGAAACTCTACCAAAATATCTATAGATCTCCTATTTCTTGTTACTTTTTCTATTTCACCATGTGGATTAATACATAAAAATAACATCCTAGTAAGTTATATATGTAAGATTTATAGAACCAAATTGGTACACTAATTTTGAATCTCTACTCAATCATGTTTATACCAGAAGTATAGATGGCCAAGAGTCATAAGGGGGTGGATTGATAAAATTCAAAAATTAAAATAAATTATAGAAAGTAAATAAGAACCCATGAAATTTTTATATTAGTTTGGATAAAAATATCATACATCTAATTATCACTCCCATATACTCCTTGGTAGGTATGGTATTCACTAAAAATCCCGACATTTGAAGGGGAGTCACAACCCAATTACAACCTGACTTTTCAAGTGGAAGCACAACCACAACACAACATGACTTTCAAAGGGAAGTCATAACCCAACTACAAACACATACCTTTTATAGAGGTATAACCAATACATAATTTAATTTTTTGAGGGAAAAGAATAAACCAATTTACAATTATATCTCACCAGAATATATATAAAAATACAATAAAAAACAAAAAAACTAGACCAATAAATATTATTCTTGAATAGTTATAGCAACTTGATCATAATTTGAACAACGAATATAGTATAATGAATATTTTTAAAGTATTTTAGTAAAAAGATAACAATGATTGTGAATTACAAGTCATGTTTGGTATTCATGTATCTCATATATATCTCACTTCTTTTATATATCACACACTCTTATAGATTTCATCTTCATCCTCCTTTCATATATGAATTTGCAACAACTATACAAATTATAATAATTAAAATAATTTAAACATAGATGAATAATAATGTCACCCAAGATTCTTTCAATGATCAAAACTTTATTATAGTAAATAGTAAATACTCATAAAACTTTATAAAATCATATCTCTGAATAATGATTTTTTTAGATTTTACTAATATTTATTTAAGATTAGTAAAACCATTGTTTTTTTGAAATAATCTACAAAAAAAACCGACCTATGAATTTTAAAGTGCCTAGATTTGGTAAGATCACTGGGGGGTGAATTAATGATCCCTTTGTTTTATGAATTATTATTATTAATTCAAACTCAATGATTGGTTAAGATCATGATCCTCTAAATTCCTATGTCCCAACACTACTAAAAATAGCATTTTTATTAGTGCTAGAAACAACTTTTAACAGTTCTAAAAAAGTACTGCTAATCTCATCAATGATAAAGGGTGGTCCCTTTTATTAGTGCTCATAAAAGTGCTAATAAATTCCCCTTTCAACAGCGCTCAATAAAGCACTGATAAAAGGGGTCTTTTATCAGCGCTCAAAAAGTTCTGATAAAAGGGTTTTTTTATCAGTTCTCAAAAAAGCGCTGAAAAAATTCAAAAAATTTATTTTTTTAAATAAAATCCAAAAATTAGAGACCCCTTTTAACAGCGCCCACCACCCCCTTTCAATAGCGCTCGCCACCCCCCATTTCAATAGTGCTCGGAAGCCCCCCACTCACACCCACCCCAGCCAGCAAGCCTTTAACAGCGCCCTCCAACCCTTTAATAACGCTACCCCCTACACCTACATGCACTCCCCTACCTCTCCTTGGATTCGAACTCAAGACCTCTTCTCTGCACACTTGGACACTTTACCACTCCTCCATGTTGCTTTTTTCTCCATTTAATGATATATCTATTTATTTATATATATATATAGTTATATTTATTCGTATATTAAAATATATTTATATTAATATATATATAGTTATATTAATATATATATATATTTATTAGTATATTAATATCTATTTATATCTATTTATTTATATATATATAGTTATATTTTTTATCCATATATTTATTCATATATAAATATATATTTAGTTATATATTTATTCATATATTAATATATATTTTTAAGATTAGTTTTAAATAAATTTATAAAATATATTTTTTTGTGTGTGTTTATACATAAATAAATAAATAAATAAATACATATATACAACATACATACACATGTATATATATTATATATATGTGTATCTGTAAGTATAATTATACATATTTATATATATTTATATATAATTACATTATTATATATTAATATGTCTATTTATATGTTAGAATATATAGATAATATATATCAGTTTGCTAAAACACACACACACTAATACACACACACACACACATTATATTTGTATATAAATATTCATATTTTGTATTTTAAATAAAATAGATTTTATTTTTTATTTATATAAGGCTTATATATTAATAAATATATTTTATATGTAAATATGTTTAATTAATTATTTATAAAATTAATTTTTTAGGTGTTAATATATAAAAAATATGTATATATTGTTATATATTTGATTATAAATAACAGTACATTGTGAAAAATGATAAAATTTAAAAACCATTATATCAATATAAATGTAAGACCTGTGAAAAAATTTATTCCCTACCAAAAAAGAGAAAAAAGACCCCTATAAATGAGTCTGAAAATCCACCAAATGTTAAAAAATCAGAGTATGCCGACTAAAAAATCAGTTTTGGAGACATTATAGGACTTTTTTGGCCTCGAAAAAACCTTGAACATTGTCCCCTATATTCATAAGGGCATAGAGATCATCAAAAACTTCGATTTAATATGTGGTAGAGCTCAAACGGACACCCGGATCAAAAGTTATGATCGTTTGAAGTTCGAGTTGTTTTTTCAACTTATTTTAGATCTTTTATTTATTTATTTGTTTATTTTATATTCAAATTGTTATTAAATTACTATTATTCAATAAAAATAACAAAATTATTAATTAAAAATATTTTTAAATTATTTTATAAGTTTTTTTACTAAATATCTTATATATTAAGTTTAAATTTCTATTTGTCCTTATCTAAAACACATTTAAAATATATATATTATATTTATATCAATATAAATATATTAATATATTAATATATTAATATATTACTTTTAATATATTTTTTGAAATATACCCTCTATCAGTGCTAGTAAAAAAAGCGCTGATAAGGGGGGGGGGTCTTTATTAGTGCTTTTAAAAAAGCATTGATAACCCCCCCTTTAATAGTGCTAAAAGAAGCGCTGATAAAGGGGTACTTTTAACAGCATTTTTTAGTGCTAATAAAGGGTACCCCTTTATTAGTGCCTTTTTTTATTGCTGTTAAAGGTGTGACACTGCAAAAAACCCATTTTTATGGTATTTTAGGCACACCCAAATACTGGAGAAAGAAAATGGCATAGAAAATAATGGTTTTTACAAGATTTGGCCTTGACGTGAGAGAATCCTCATTGTTGTGATTGGTTAAACCTCCCAATAAAAAATTCTATACTACATACACAAGTGGTTACACTAGGAATATTCCCAACCCCATTATCATAAAGCTACACTATGCTTCTATTTTAGAGTTCCATCGGAAAACTACAGCTTCTCGCTACCTATTATAAAAAATGTTTAAACTAAAACAAAAAATACATCTTTTTGCTCATGGTTGCTTCTACACCACTTGAAATAGATATTTCTCCTCAATCCCCCTGAGTCAACTATTCTTCATGTGCTCCCTTTTTCAATAACCTTAATACCTGATGATCATGATCAGGTCTACCAGTCTTGCTCACTCTCTTCAAATATTTAATGATCTGATTATTCCTCAACTCCTTGAATGATCAGGCACTAATAGTCTCATCCTTTATGAAAAACTACTGGATTTAATCTCTTATTTCTTCTCAATTTTTGATATTATTTTTCTCAGTTCTGACTAATCCCACATCTTCTTGGCTATTTTCCTTTTTTATATTTATAGAGTCCTAAATATAATTTCCATATTTAATTATGAAAAATCATCCAATATATATATATATATATATAAGGTGATTGAGGGTACAATTTCATTCAAACACACACACACCACACACATAAGCTGAAAAGGCAGTCCATATCCCCCTAAGGGGATAGCCCACCCATAAAGTCTTATTTATTTAGTAAATGGCCTATGGGATAAGTGGACATGAAGACCATTACATGAATCAAAAGCCTAGTGCAACATCATTCCTGCATCATCCTACCTGCGTCACCTGGACTGCATCATGCCTATGTCACTACCTGCTTCCATTATCTTCTGCATCACCACCTTCATAGTACTATAAGAGTACCTATGCCCAATAAGGCTTGAACCCAGGACCTCCTGGATTACAAGAAGAAGCCTTTACCACTTAGGTACAATCTCATTGGTGAAAAAAATCCTCCAATATATATTGGTGGGGGATCTTCTCATTCAAATATGAAATACATTTCACTATTTGAATTCTCATTTAATTAAATTCAAGGGATTCATTAAAACCTTCCTTAAGACCTAGGATATTCCTCTCTTTTAATCACTCTATAAAATCTAAAAATATTTTAATCCATTTCACATTTGCATGGAAACATGCATTATGACATGGAATACTGTCTTGTAGCATGTAACTCTTCTAAACAATTCTCAGCTAGAATAAAAATTATTCATATTAATTGTGATATTTAATTCCATAAATAAAAACACCATGCATTATATGAATTAATTATAGGTTCACTAATTTTCATAGTGCCAGATCCTTATGTAGATTTTATCCTTATGATGAATGATCCTAATGTTATAGGTAATAATCCTTATGAATTACTCAAATTCATTCTTATGAAGTAGGAAACATAATACTCATACAACTTGGGAATCATCCTTGCATAGTTAGAAAACACCCCTACATTGTGTAGGTTCTGGGAAGAGCAGAAGCGCGTTGGTGGGTGTACCCAAATTTAATTTTAGTGTTAACAACGATCAATCTGAGATCCATCATGATAATTAAACACCGAATCTTCATAATAGAACAAAGAATGAAAAAGAAAGAGGGGAGTCCTGAAACCATATATAGGATCATCATATGTTGGTTATAATTAATTTAATTAATTAACAAGAATTACCTTGATTGAATTATTTTTTCGTTGATGTCTCCAATCACGATCTGATGTGATTTGTTGTTGCATTATAGAATCCAAGTGTAGGATTCCTCTAGAAGTGATCCACATGTGCTCCACATATCTCTAGACATCACCGAAGGGATCTCAGGGTGCTAGCACAAAAGATCCTTTGCTTACAATGTCTGCCTTCGATCACCTTGATCCAGTGGAGGTGGATCTCTCTCTCATAGCTTGAGAGAGTTCTTGGTGGAAAAAGAATTCTCACTTAGATTGAGAGATTTTTCAAATCTGTTGTGCACACCCAATCAAAATGGCTAAGCTAATGAGAAATATATAATTGAGATTTTTAATTACATAGAATAATAAAATGAATTAATTACCTGAAACCATTTATTCATTTCATTTAATTCTTAATAATACCCCATGTCTAATAATAACAGTTGGCTATTATTATTACTTGACATGCACCCATCTAATTACACCTAATATTATTTAATTAAATAAATAATATTATTTCTCATAAATTCTTAGAAAAACTACACGACGTGTATATATTAATATACACGGTGCGTACTTTTATTTTCCATTTTTCTTAATTTCCTCCACCACATTTATTATACCTTGAATAATGACTATTTATTTCTCAAATAAATATCACTGCATTACTCACTAATAAATATATTATTTTCACCCCAATATATTCTCTCAAATAACTAGTGTCGAAATAAATGTGATTAGGCATCCTTGAATAATTATTAAACCACATTCGGGGATAATCTTTATTCAACTTGTTAAATTAATATTTAACTAAGATACTGGGACACATTTAGTGTGTGACCCTCTAGGCCTCTTTCTCAGTGGCATTAGGCAGAGCCTGCCTAAAGTCCAAGGTTAGCATCTAGCAACACACCAAGGCACCCATAGAGAAAGAATTTAACACCGTAACGACATGTCACATCCTACGAACACTTACCGTGTAATGTAATCCATTTGTCATGATATCTTGAATCAAGCAGGTTGCATGCTAGTTCCATAAACCCATGTGCTTGATTATTCTTTATTTAACTTTCCGAAATTGAACTTTACCATTCCTCACCATGGCCATGTATTTATTTATGTTACATCAATTCCATCAAAGGGACTGATATATCTACTTCCATTATGAAATAGAAGGGAAAAATCCTTTCTCGCATTATCTATTAATGCAATATCACTCATAACACACCCAATGCATCCTACCTTTCTATGAATAGTGTGTTGCCATAGTTTTCATCAATACATATAAGTTTGCAAGTTGTAATACCCATTAATAATAAACTTAAAGTCTAAGGACCAATACACACATCCGCAGATAGGAACATCCAATGAAAATATGAAATGTGGATTTTCTTCTGGCGGGTCTTGTTCTCATAATATCCTCATGGATATTACCAAGGGCACACACCATGAGAAGGCACCTCAAAGTTTTATGAGTCCTCACCCCTAATGGCCTGTATTATTTGTGTCCCTCAAATAACATCATCCAGCCATAGAACATATATTCAAGAATAGTGTTATGGCACTTCTGAGTTCTCATCATAGTAGGGATCTCCTATGAACCTTTAATGCAACAGCTATCCTTAGGACATTATCACAAGAATTGTCATGCAGAATAACAATCAAGATGTGATAAGGTATTTATTAATGAATAAATTACAAAGTAGTTGGTTCTAGGCCACCAAATCCAATAGACCCCCACTTGGACTAGATCCAACTACTACCAACATTTAACCCACTAGCTCTCACATAATATTCATGCTTCTGCTAAGATAGGACTTTAGTCATGGGGTCCACCACATTCTCTTCTGTGGACACTCTGCTCACTATAACTTCACCCCTTTGATATAAATCCCTCAAGAGGTGATACTTCCAGAGTATGTGCTTTGTCCACTGATGTGACCTTGGTTATTTTGCAAGATCCACCACTGTAGTATTATCACAATACAACATGATAGGATCTTTACTACTAGGAATCACATAAATCTCCTAGACAAAGTTTCGAATCCAGACGACTTCCTTGGATGCATCAGAAGCTACTATATATCCAGACTCCGCTGTATAATCGGTGACAACTAGCTACTTTTAACTCTTCCAGCTCACAGCTCCTCCATTGATATAGAAAACATATCTAGATTGCAACTTCAGATCATTTTGATCTGTATGAAAACCAGCATCAGCATACCCTTTGATGAAAAGCTCCTCGTCTCCTCCATACACTAGGAACATATCCTTAGTTCTTCTTAGATACTTAAGGATAGTCTTAACAGCAGTACAATGTCGTTCTCCTGGATCTGCTTGATATCTACCTACCATGCTCAGTGCATAGGAAACATCAAGCCTGGTACATAACATGACATACATGATGGATCTTGTAGCTGAAGCGTATGATATCTTACTCATTCTATCTTTCTCTTGTTGTGTATGAGGGCGCATTTTCTTAGAAAGATGTAGGCCATGTGACACTAGAACCAATCCCCTCTTAGATTGTTCCATACTAAATATCTTTAGTATCTGGTCAATGTATGTACCCTGACTTAGTCCAAGTAGACTCTTGGATCTATCACAAATGATCTTGATCCCTAGAATGTAGGCTGGTTCACCCAAGTCCTTCATGGAGAAATACTTGTTCAACCAGTCCTTAACTGACTATAAGACTGGTACATCATTTCCAATAAGCAATATGTCATCAACATATACTACTAGGATAATGATCGCATTCCCATTAAACTGCTTACAAACACATGGCTCACATTCATTCTTAATGAAACCAAATTATTTTATGGATTCATCAAATCGAATGTTCCATGACCTAGATGCTTTCTTTAATCCATAAATGGATTTCTACAACTTTTAAACCCGTTTGGCTTCACCTGGTGTCACAAACCCTTCTGGTTGTGTCATATAGACATCTTCCTCAAGGTTACCATTAAGGAATGCTATTTTGACATCCATTTTCCAAATCTCATAGTCATGGTAAACTGCTATGGAAAGTATGATTCTTATGGATTTAAATATGGAAACTGGAGAGAAGGTTTCATCATAGTCAATTCCTTTACGTTTTCTGAATCCTTTAGCCACCAGCCTTTCTTTATAGGTGCTAACTTGACCTTCCATGTCAAGTTTTCTCTTGAATAACCATTTTCATCCAACAAGATTTACATCAACTAGCTCATTGACCAGAACCTAGGCTTAGTTTTGATACATGTAATCCATCTCATAATTCATATCTTCTAGCCATCTTGCAGCTTCTGAGATTTCTACTACTTTCTTATAGGATATAGGTTCATCATTGTTCAAAAATAACGATTCACCATCCTCAGTGACTAGGAAACCAAATATCTCTAGTTCTCTTACCTCTCTTGAGCTCCTACGTAGTATTTTTGTTTCTGTAAGCTCTTCCATGGGGACTTGTGGAACTTGTTCCTGTACCAACTCCTGTGTATCTTGAGCATCAAATTCATAAAAGTCAATCTTTCTCCCACTATCTTTTTTTAGGATGTGCTCCCTCTCGAGAAAGATGAATTTTCTGGTGACAATCACTTTATTATCTGAAGGGTTATATAGGTAATATACTTTCATTTCCTTGGGATATCCTATAAAGATACACTTTGTGCCGTAGGGTTCTAGTTTGTTTCCTGATAAGGCCTTACCAAATGCCTCACATCACCATACATGTGTGTGAAACAAAATGGGTTTCTTTCCATTCCATAATTTTCCACCTTAGTTGGTACTCGGTGTAATGTATATGCTGTAGTTTGTAATGCATATCCCCAAAAGAATAATGAAAGATATACATGACTCATCATTGACATCACCATGTCCAACAAGGTGTAGTTCCTCCTTTCACTAACACCATTCCATTGTGATGTATAAGGAGGAGTGAGCTGAGATAGAATCCCAGACTCCCGTAGAAGATCGATGAACTCTTGGTTCAGATATTCTCCACCTTGATCTGATTGAAGCTTCTTTATCTTATTACCAAGATGATTCTCTACTTCATTCTTTAATTCCTAAAATTTCTCCAAGTATTCTGACTTATACCTCATTAATTATACATATCCATATATACTTAAATCACCAGTAAAAGTAATGAAGTAAGAATATCCACCTCTAGCTTCTACTAGAAATGGTCCACACACATCCGTGTGCACCAATCCTAGAAGCTCTGTAGCCCTTTCACCCTGTCCACCGAAAGGCGTCTCAGTCATTTTACCTTGTAAACAAGCATGATATCTATCAAGTGGTTTTAGATCAGTAGAGTCTAAATAACCATCTTGGCCGAGATTTTTAAAGTGCTTCTTGTTTACATGACCAAGACAGTGATGCCACAACTGGGTGATGTATGAGTCATGTGAGTTTGTTTCATTATCGATTGCCAAAACTTGGTTTTCATAATTTAATACATACAAACCATTATTTAAATGCGCCATACTATAACATATGTTGCTCTTATAAAATAAGCAGACCTTATTTCAAAACTTTTAAATAAATCCATCCATATCCAAACATGATACATAAATTATGTTTTTGGTAACACCAGGCACATAATAAAAGTTATGTAAAACCAAAATCATCCCATTTGGCAATGAGAGGTGGTAATCGCCAATGGATAATGCAACCAGCCTTGCGCCATTGGCAGCTCGAAGATCCACCTATCCTCTAGAAATCTTTCTAAATATACTTAGTTCCTACATTTGAATACAGATGTGAGCCCCACAAGCTGTATCTAATACCCAATGTGTAGAAATGGAAAGATTACACTCGATAACGAATGCACCTTTAACATCCCCACAATTTTGGGTGCAGTTCCTATTCTAGTGGCCTTTATTGCCACATGAAAAACATACCGCCTCCCATTATTTACCCTACCTATGGATCTTTACCTTCTTGGAGGGATGGTGCTCGGGGGATTCAGACCATTTATAAGTCCTTGGCCCCTTTTCCTTGTAATTACTTTTATTATTCACTATAAGGACTATGGGTTTTTCATGCCCCATGTCCTTATCTACCTAAATAATTAAGGTCAGAAGTTCCGATAGACTCTTCTCATTGTTGATCATGTTATAGTTGAAAATAAATCTAAAGAAGGTCTTGGGCAGTGATGATAGGATGAGATCTGTACACAACTCATCTGGGAAATTAATCCCTAAGATGTCCAAGTATTCAATGTAGCCAATAATATTGACTACATGAGGCCCTTCTGGCGTAGACACTCTAAGATTAGTTGTAAACAAATCATTAAAGATCTCATATCTCTCCTGTCTCGCCTTCTCTTGGTAGATATCCTTAAGGTGAGACATCATGCTATACACGTCCATGTTTTCATGTTACTTCAAGATCTCATTAGACATGGCCGATAACATGAAACATTGGACATCTGTGGAATAATCCATAAGTTTCATATAGATAGATAGTTCCTTATCACTGGTCTCTTTCCCAAGAGCAACTGGAATAAGCTCTTCCAGTACATAAAATTTCCTCTCATGGTGAAGGATGATGCATAAACGCCTTTGCCACTCTTGGAAATTGGTACCGGTGAGAAGGTTTTCCTTCTCAAGTATGGTTCTCAATGATATGTTTGAATTAATTTTATTTCTATTTATAAAAATTAAGATGATCAAAGGTTTAGTACTTTACTATGATAAATCTGAGACAAATAAATAAATCAATACTTATTAGTCTCCCACTATTTTATCAAAATCCAATATCCCTCACCATTGACTTCAGAATATTCTGTTTCCTGAATATTCTAGTGGAAAGGATCCATATTGACCTTTGAATTACCCCAAATAGGGTTGGTTAATCAACTTGAAGGGTTTTAGGTAGGCATTCCAAATTCCAACTGCATTAACTCGCAACTCCTTGATCTATTGAGTGGACTCCCCAATCCTAAAATCCTTTTATTTTGGATTTCCTCAACCTTTTCCTCTTGGTCACACTAAGTCCTACTGTGGTAGTCAACCCTTGATGTGAACCAAGTCAAGTCAACCCAAAACCTTGAATTAGAATTCCCCGATAATTGAAAGCACCCCAACTATGGTTGGTCAAGCACTTTGAACTATGGTTCGATTCTAAATAAGATTATGGAAGGCTATACCGACTTAATATTTCTTTGAGGGATTTTATCCTTATACGTAAATTTACATTTTATTATATTTGATTACATGCTTATTAATATTAAGTGGGATATACTTAAGTGATTAACCATGTCTAAGATAATATTTTATGCATAAGCTGGTCTTATTTTAGTTCCATCTTGCATGCTTGTTTAATTCATTAATTGTGTGATCATGACAACACACCCACAATAAATAAACCATGAAACTGATAGAAATAAAATAAATGGTATGATCATGAGCTTGTTATATTGGTTAGTTTATCTAGCGGTTGATAAACTAACCCAAGACATAAGAGAGAAACACATTGAACCTTTTGGGTTCGTGTTTACTGCTTTCCACCTGTCCACCTTTGTATCTCTTTGGATTGGTTTCACCTTGGATCCTAACTTGATCCACCTCCACTAGCTTGGGAGATCCATCCATTACATATGCTTTTATCTCACACGTAGGTGAGGGGTAAAATGGGGTTTTATATAAAATAAACCTTGGGTGCGCAAGCCCTACATATTAATGATAAGAAGGATCACATGCCAAAAAATTTAATTTAAATAAATAAATAAAAGAAACCATTCATATACAAAGGTCTTAGTCTATCTCATGATCATCCATGCATGCAACGATATTTATGCATAAATAAAACTAGAATTCAATTCTTTAATCATTCTTGTTTAAGATAAATCACACTCAAATCAATTAATTATCTTTAATTAATCAATCCTTTTATCTTAAACCTTTTTCTGAATTTCCTTGAGATTCTCATCCATCATAATTTTAAACAAATAAATCTATTTAAAATTATCTTTGTACATAACTTGTACCTTGGAGGCAACATGGTGAATTCCTGTTCATAACTACATAATGAGTAGAAATAAAAATTATGCAGATATTAAATTAAACACATATATATAAAACACATATCACATGTTGTGCCTCAACTTTATTCCTGCACTATGGTACACATCTCAAGGGTTTGTATAATATAATAATAAATTTTAATAAATCTACATAATTTGGATGAGTACACGACGTGTAGTTCCAACTACACGGTGTATACTTTTGTTCACTGTCTATTCGAAGTATACGCCTGGGGACATGGCGTGTAGATGTACTTCAGAAATTTTCAGAGTACACGGTGTGTTCAATGGGACACACGCCATGTAGTATCTACATTACACGGTTTCCATCCGGGTAAGACGTGTATGGGGTACACGGTCCAACCCTAACCCGAAGGGACTACATGATGTGTTCCATGAGCCACACGGTATGTAATCCGGAAACCGTGTTCCACCTATTTTTGGTCAACACACAGAGTCTTAAAGACTTATATAGGATCCATTTACATGGCCTGATTTGGTGGACCAGTCCAATGCATTGAACCTAGACTACACGACGTGTACTTTCAAATACACACCGTGTATTTTGGTGTTGTATGGTCAGGAATGTTTAGAACCTCTATACGAGATCCTTTATTTTATTATAATAAAAATTAAAAGAAAAAATAATTTCTTTAAGGTGAATGAGAAATGAGAGAGGAGGAACAAATCTTGAGATTTAGATTTAAAGAACAATTAACTTAAATTGAAACAACTAAATTATTAAATGTGTAAATCACCAATGAAAAAATAAATAATTATAATCAATGATATGACTCCCTCTGATACCACTTGTAGGTTCCGGGCGCAGTGGAAGCGCATTGGTGGGTGTAACTAACTTTAATTTTAGCATTAACAACGATCAATCTGAGATCTTTCACGATACTAAAATTCCAAATCTTCATAATAGAATGAAGAATGAAAAAGAAAGGGGGGACTCCTGGAACCATATAGAGGATCATCATATATTGGTTATAATTAATTTAATTAATTTATAAAAATTACCTTGATGTAATTCTTTCTTTGTTGATGTCTCTAGTCACGATCTGATGCGATTCATAGTTGCATAATAGAGTCCAAGTGTAGGATTCCTCTAGTGGTGATCCACACATGCTCCACATATCTCTGGACATCACCGAAGGGATCTCCAGGTGCTAGCATAGAAGAGCCTTCGCTTGCAATGTCCGTCTTCGATCGCCTTGATCTGGTGGAGGTGGATCTCTCTCTCGTAGCTTGGGAGTGTTCTTGGTGGAAAAATAATTCTCTCTTGGCTTGAGAGATTTTCCAAATCCGTTGTGCACACCCACTCAAAATGGATAGGCTAATGAGAAATATATAATTGTGATTATTAATTACATAGAATAATAAAATGAATTAATTACCTGAAAACATTTATTCATTTCATTTAATTCTTAGTAATACCCCATGTCTAATAATAACAGTTGACTATTATTATTACTTGACATGTGCCCAGATAATTACACCTAATATTATTTAATTAAATAAATAATATTATTTCTCATAAATTCCCAGAAAAACTACATGACGTACATATATTAATATACACAGCATGTACTTTTATTTTCCATTTTTCTTAATTTCCTCCACCACATTTATTAGACCTTGAATAATGACTATTTATTTCTCAAATAAATATCACTTCATTAATTGCTAATAAATATATTATTTCGCCCACAATATATTCTTTTGAATAATTAGTATCGAAATAAATGAGATCAAGCATCCTTGAATAATTATTAAACCATAATTGGGAATAATCTTTATTCAACTTGTTAAATTAATATTTAACTGAGATACTTGGACACATTTAGTGTGTGACCCTCTAGGCCTCTTTCTCAGTGGCATTAGGTGGAGACTGCCTAAAGTCCAAGGTTAGCGTCTATCAACATGACAAGGCACCCATATAGAAAGAAGTTAACACCACAACAACATGTCACCTACTATGAATGCTTAACGTGTAATGTAATCCCTTTGTCATAATATCTCGAATCAAGCGGGTTTCATGCTAGTGCCATCAACCCATGTGCTCGATTATTCTTTCTTTGAATTTCCAGAATTTAACTTTCCCATTCCTCACCATGTCCATGGATTTATTTAGGCTATATTAATTTTTTAGGTCCACAAGGCTGAATACCCTGAGAGGGGGGGGGGGGTGAATCAGGGTATGACTAATTTAAAATTAACGCCCATTCTGATCTTGTTTTGCTGTTAAGAAAAACACTCTTCTCTCTCTTTCCTGTTTCAAAAAGTAAACAGAAAGTAAAGCATGCATAGGATACACCAATTTTACTTGGTTCACCGCAAAGGGCTACATCCAAGGAGCATACGCCGACAAGTTTCCGGTCATACCAATTCCACTAAAATTCACTAGTTGTGGATACAAAGTTCGGGCTAGATCACTTCTATGCCTAGGCTCACCGCCTTTACAATGTTTAGGGTCAGCTCACTGATTTCCCAAGGGTCACTCCCTGTTTCTCTCTCTCTGGCTCACTGCCAGTGGAGAGGATCACCTTCTTCCTTTTCCTAAGCTCACTGCTCTATGAAGGGATTCACTCACAGTTTATAGACCTGTAGGTCTCTTCATTTTCATGAATGCACGCATCCTTAACTGATGATGGATGCTCTATTAATGTCCAAATTTCATCCACTGATGAATACCTCTTTTCATCTGAACACTGGGCAATTCCTTTTGGAAACACCTTCGCAAAGCACCCTACTTCGCGAAGCTCCCAATTTCGCGAAGCTCAAACAAGCCTTCGCGAAGCTCCTGCCTTTTCGTGAAGCACTTTCGCGAAGCACTTTCGCAAAGCACTATCGCGAAGCTCAAGTCATCACAAAGCAACGTCCCTCGCGAAGCTTAATAAGCCAACGCAGAGCTTGCAGGTTTCGCGGAGCTACAATAGCCGCCGCGAAGCTCCTCTTTCGCGAAGCACACTGGCTCCGCGAACCACCTTCGCAAATCGAGAGCAAAGGATCTTCTCTGAAAAATCTCTCTACTTCTCTCGAGGGGGTCAACCTCTATTTATAGGGGATTCCACCAACCCTCGTCCCTTCTGCGCGAAGTCAACGCCACATTATCTCAAATCACGAAGCTCCAAAGTTTCAGCCGAAATTCTGTGCAAATCACGAAGCACCACGGCAAGTTTCCATTCGCAGAGCTTGACGTAGTCGCGAAGCATTACCGTCAACATTCCTTCACGCCTTCTCCGTGAAGATCCTCTCGGAAATCCCTTCACCGCTGCTATGCGCTTCAACTCTGCCGTTCGCGAAGCTTTGACGTAATCGTGAAGCATCACCGCCTCCATTATTCTGGTCTTCACGATTTCCAAACCATGCATCCTATCTTCACGAAATTCATGCCTTTTCCATATTAAATTATGCTCTTCATGGAAATCCTATTTTCGCGATGCTCACCAAACTCCAATTTTTGGACCCCAAAAATTTGGCAAACACTGGGAAACAGCGCCACCTTGTACTGCTCTTTTGTACCGCCTCCAGATCGTCCTTTCCTTTGTCATCGTTCTTTGTCAACAAGGATTGTCAACAACTTCTTGGGAACTCAACAAATATCTATGAAAACCTTCTTTGTCAACAAACACAATCAACCCAAAAATACTGCAAAGTTACCTTGAGGGATTTTTGCCCAAAAATCTCCCCCTTTGGGTTTGTTGACAATTCTTCATAACTCTTCTTAGAATGATTTTCTGCACGTTGATACCTCACTGAGTCTTCTTCCAGTTGCTACCACCATTTGTCTCTTGCGATTCTGATAGCATTCAAGGATTCACTTAACACGTACTCTAAGCCCACATGAGCAATGCTCGGCGTGAGAAACAAGAGTAGTATGAAAAGTTCATCAATGAATCACTTCATGTCAAACACCAATTGTCGATTCCAACATGATACCAATTCTTAAATTGATACCAATTGTTGAACTACACTGATCCCAATTGGTTATAGCTGGACACCTTTTCACACCATTCCAACATCACTGTTCTAATTTTATCATGATCCTCAGCTGTCGTGATATCTATGCTTTGATCGATCACTTATAGCATCGTCAGATATAAAAATATCCCCCTTTCTCATTTCTCCCCCTATCTGGCTGCTCCACTAGTCATATTCTCCCCGTATCTGTCATGATTTCTCAAATAGCCACACTGTCTCCCCCTTGAACAATCACTATTTTCTCCCCCTTTGTCAACGAACCCAAAGGTCACTCCTTTGTAGTCTGTAACATAGTAGAGAACACATATCAGCACATTAGGGAAAAACACATCATACCTCGGGGAGAGGGGGTGGGGGTCCCACATCCACACTATTTCAAGTGCGGGGAATCGACTGAACTCCCAGAGCCAGTCGATGCCTCTCAAAAGCTTCCTTCGGTAAGGCCTTTGTCAGAATGTCTGCAACCTGTAGCTCTGTAGGCACGTACTCCAACTTCACGATTCCCTGCTCAACATTATCCTTGATAAAATGATACTTAATCTCAATGTGATTTTTCCTTGAATGATGGAAGGGATTTTTGATAATATTTATAGCACTTGAGTTGTCAAATTGGATTCCAATCGGAGACTTCACTTCAACTCCCATATCTTCAAGCTGCTGCTTCATCCACAATAACTGTGTGCATGCTTGAGTGGCCGCAATATACTCAGCTTCTGCGGTGCTCAATGAAATGAAATATTGCTTCTTGGTTAGCCAAGAAATACACAATCCACCAAGATATAAATCACCACCTGACGTTGATTTCCTATCATCCGCTGAACCGACCCAGTCTGCATCAGTATAGCCCAATAACTCTGTCTGAGATTTATCAGTATATGTCAAGCCGAAATCCACTGTGCCCTATATATAACAAAGTATTCTTTTCACTGCAAGCATTTGGATTTCCTTGAGATTGCACTGATATCTCGCTACTTGGCATGTGACGAAAACAATATCAGGCCTTGTTGCAGTCAAGTACAATAAACTTCCAATAATTTTCCTGTATTCTGTGATATTAACTGCCTTTCCATCTTCATCTTTTGATAAACCCATTTAGTCCCGATGACATTCTTGTCTGCTGGTCTCGAAACAATCTCCCATGTCTGGTTCTTCTCAATCTGATCAAGCTCTTTGTTTATAGCCTGAACCCAGTTTCCATCTTCAGCTGCATCGGAAAAACATTTCGGCTCCACTTGAGACAAAAACGATGTTTGCTGTAATGATTTCATTTTTTGAGTCTGAACTGGAGCTGTTTGATCACCAATGATATTATGCCTATCAATTTCAGCTCTACTCTTTGGCTTCCTCGCAGACACAGACTTGACACTTTCTTCGTCATCATCAGTATCTTCTTCTGAGTCAGCTTCTTCCACTTCTGCTCCCCCTGGGTTGCTTACCTCATCGTCACTTTCATCCAGGAACTGTTCACTGGATCGTTGAGTATTCTGTTCATTTTCAACTATAGTGACATCATTGCTCTCAATGATTTTTCCCAGCCTTTTGTTGAAACATTTACATGCTTTTCTTTTCCCTGAGTAGCCAAAGAATATCCCCTCATCTCCTCGTGCCTCAAACTTCCTGTGATTTTCTTTGTTGAGAATGAAACACTTACATCCAAAGATTTGAAAGTATTTCAGCGTTGTCTTCTTTCCATACCACAGTTCATACAGAGTCTTCCCTTGCTTCAGACACAACAGAGACCTGTTCGAAACATAGACCGATGTCAAAACTGCTTCCTTCCAAAATTTCTCTGGCATGTCTTTATCTATAAGCATTGTTCTAGCCATGTTGTTGATGATTCGATTTCTCCTTTCAACCACTCCATTCTATTGGGGAGTTCTTACAGATGAACTTGATGCCTTATCCCATGTTTCTCGAGATAGTTTTCAACTTGACTGTTTGTGAATTCTATACTGTTATCAGTACGAAACTTCAGAATTTTCTGCCCAAGCATCTTTTCTGATTCCCTCCTATACTGCTTTATGCAACTGAACACCTCTGTCTTATGGGTAATGATGAATACCCAAGCCATTCTACTATAGTCATCAATGAAAAGGACATAGTACCTTTTCCCATTTATAGCTCGTGGTGAGATAGGTCCACATACACCAGCATGAACCAGTTCAAGCACTCTAGTTGATTTATGTTCCTTTGGCCTGTATGTCTTTATGATGATCTTCCCTTGTTGGTAAGCATCACACGTATGAGTGCGATCACATGATATCTTGGGAAGGTCTCTAGCAGCATCACACTTTATGAGATCCTCCATAGATGGTTGGCATAGATGACCAAGTCGCTTATGCCACAACTGGTTTTCTTCCTCTCTGGATAAAGGACATGTATCTTCTTCCCCACCTACAAGGTAGAGATTTCCCTTTGACCTTTTTCCCTGCAGAACAGTTGCTCCAACTTTTCCTTTCACAACACACATATTCTCGGTAAATCGGATAGAGTGCCCAGAGTCACATAGTTGACTGACACTGAGTAAGTTATGACTGAGACCCTCTACTACCAAGACATCAGCACGTCTCATCTCTTTTCCCCCAAACTTGGCTTTCCCTGAGCCAACAATATTTAAACCTTCATCATTTCCAAATTTGACAACTCCTTCTTTGTCATATTTGATGCCTGTAACAAGATCCTTATTACCCGTCATGTGGGATGTGCAAGAACTATCAAGGATCCAAACACCAGATCGATCTGATACTTTAAGGGAAATCTCCGCCACTACGAACTTATCATTTTTATTCTTTTTGTTCCATAATTTTTCTTTCACACTCGGCATGGATTGAAAGTTCTGTTCTTTCTCAGAGTATGATGGACCAGCCTCATCTGGCAAAGCCGCAAATCTATTCTGCGTTTTTAACTCACCTGTCAGTTTATTGACCTGCTGCTTGCGAACGTTTTGATTCTGCTTTGGAACATTTCTCTGAATGGTCGAAGTACAGTACCTAGCCATGTGCCCAAATCCTCCGCACCAAAAATAGTGTCCTTCAAAATATGTTCTGGAAAACCGTTCTCAGTTTGACTGCCATCTCTGTTCTTGTTCCCTTCTATATCTCTTGGCTATGGAACACACATACTGTGAATGTCCCATTTTCCCACAGAAATAACACCTGATATAGGATACATTACTTCGTGATACTTCAGCACTACAATTTTCTCTTTGGGATCTATGAATATTCTGATTCTGTTTTGTGCCCAAATCAACCTTCAATTTCGGGACGGGTGCTTGCGGTTTGACATTAACTGCCACTGATTTTTGTTTCTTATCAAGCCCTAAATCAAACTTAGCATTTGAGCTTTCTTGCTACTTCACTCCTGCTGAACTACGAGCCTCCTCTTTCATCTTCTCTGTCTTCTAAATGGCCTGCTTTTCTGATATCACATTGGGGGTCAAGAGTTTTTCTTGATCCTTCATTTTTCGTCTCAGACTGACCACTTCTTCTTCAAGCTCTTTGATACATCTGACCTTCTCCTTTCCTGTGTTAGTCAAACAATCAATTTCCTTCTTTTGTTCCTCAATTCTAAGCTTATGCTCAAAAATATTTTCTGAGCTCTCTGGTGTTGAGGATTTTAGTCTTTCAATTTCTTCTAACAATTCTAACTTTTGTTCATCCTGTTGTTGCATATAGAGTTTGGCATCACGAACCACTTTATTGGCTTTCTTCGTTTTGGCTCTCAAAACATCTATCTCTTCAAGAGCTGCTTCCAATTCGGCTTCCATATCAACTCTTCCTTCAACTTCTTCTTCCTCTTCTCCAACGTCAGTTTCTTCCTTTTCCTGAGAACTACCGATGACCTCTACCATAGCATTTTGTCTATGATCTTTAAAATTTTCAAACTCCTCAACCTCTTCATCCTCAGACTCATCTGAACTGTCTATTTCTTGTGAAATAAGATTCTTCCTCTTGAAGAAATTTCTCTTGAACTGCTTCTTCCCTTTCACATAGGCTGAAGATTTCTTCTTGGGAATTTCAACTTCATCATCATCATCATCGTTATCTTGAAATTTCTTGGGGCATCTTTCCGCAAGATGACCAACCTTTCCACATCAAAAGCATGCTAGTAGAAGTTTACCTTTAAACCTTCCTATTCCTCTTTGCAGATTTGAATAAAGGAACGACATCACCTCATCTGTCTCTTCTTCTTCATTAGAATCTTAAATGGTGAGTTTCTTCATGGCCTTGAATGCCACCTCTTTGGATTTCCCCCTTTCCACAGTCTCGTTATCATCATTTCTCATTTCATATGCAACAAGAGTGCTGTGCAGGTTATCCAATGTCAGTTCTTTTGGGTCTTTATATTCCAAAACAGAAACTTTTGGATTGAACCGAGGTGGAAGTTTTATCAATATGCGCTTCACAATTTTTATATCTTTGATATTTTCTCCAAGACCCCGCATATCTTCTACCACAGCATTTACCCTATCAAAGAATGCATCAACAGACTCATTCGGGTTCATTCTCAGATCTTCATACTTGTTCCACAACACTTGCAGCTTGACCTCTCTGACTTTTGTATCCCCTTCATAAATATTCAAGAGCTTTTCCCACATGGCATGTGATGTTTTGCATGACATCACCTTTGTATATATGGTATTGGAAAGGGCTCCCCATAAGACATTGATTGCTTTGGAATTAGCATCCAACTCTTTATGCTCAACTTCTAATAATGCACCACTAGTAATATCAGCTGTGATACCATGCATAGCTGCTGAAAACACATCCATTCCCAATGATCGGAAATAGTGTTGCATTCGATTCTTCCATATCTGAAAATTACATCCATCGAAGATCGGAATCACTCTATTATTAGTGACCTACATTTGAGAGAAGAACAACTATCAACCTTTCGCTCTGATACCAATTGTTAGGTCCACAAAGGCTGAATACCCTGAGAGGGGGGGGGGTGAATCAGGATATGACTAATTTAAAATTAACGCCCGTTCTGATCTTGTTTTTCTGTTAAGAAAAACACTCTTCTCTCTCTTTCCTGTTGCATAAAGTAAACAGAAAGTAAAGAATGCACAGGACACACCAATTTTACTTGGTTCACCGCAAAGGGCTATGTCCAAGGAGCATACGCCGACAAGTTGCCGGTCGTACCAATTCCACTAAACTTCACTAGCTATGGATACAAAGTTTGGGCTAGATCACTTCTATGCCCAGGCTCACTGCCTTTACAATGTTTAGGGTCAGCTCACTGCTTTCCCAAGGGTCACTCCCTGTTTCTCTCTCTCTGGCTCACTGCCGGTGGAGAGGATCACCTTCTTCCTCTTCCTAAGCTCACTGCTCTGTGAAGGGATTCACTCACAGTTTATAGACCTGTAGGTCTCTTAATTTGCATGAATGCACACATCCTTAACTGATGATGGATGCTCTGTTAATTTCCAAATTTCATCCACTGATGAATACCTCTTTGCCTCTGAACACTGTGCAATTCCTTTTGGAAACACCTTCGCAAAGCACCCTACTTCGCGAAGCTCCCAATTTCGCGAAGCTCAAACAAGCCTTCACGAAGCTCCTGCCTTTTCGCGAAGCACTTTCGCGAAGCACTTTCACGAAGCACTACCGAGAAGCTCAAGCCGTCGCAAAGAAACGTCCCTCGCGAAGCTTAATAAGCCAACGCGGAGCTCGTAGGTTTCGCGGATCTATAATAGCCACCGCGAAGCTCCTCTTTCACGAAGCACACTGGCTCCACGAACCACCTTCGCAAATCGAGAGCAAAGGATATTCTCTGAAAAATATCTCTACTTCTCTCGAGGGGGTCGGCCTCTATTTATAGGCGATTCCACCGAACCTCGTCCCTTCCGCGCAAAGTCAACACCACATCATCTCAAATCACGAAGCTCCAAAGTTTCAGCCGGAATTCTGTCTAAATCGCGAAGCACCCAACAAGTTTCCGTTCGCGGAGCTTGACGTAGTCGTGAAGCATTACCGTCAACATTCCTTCGCACCTTCACCGCGAAGCTCCTCTCGGAAAGCCCTTCACTGCCGCTATGCACTTCAACTCTACCATTCGTGAAGCTTTGACGTAATCGCAAAGCATCACCGCCTCCATTCTTCTGGTCTTCACGATTTCCAAATCATGCATCCTATCTTCACGAAATTCATGCCTTTGCCATATTAAATTATGATCTTCATGGAAATCCTATTTTCGCGATGCTCACCAAACTCCAATTTTTGGACCCCAAAAATTTGGCAAACATTGGGAAACGACGCCACCTTGTACTGCTGTTTTGTACCGCCTCCAGATCGTCCTTTACTTTGTCATCGTTCTTTGTCAACAAGGATTGTCAGCAACTTCTTGGGAACTCGAAAAATATCCATGAAAACCTGCTTTGTCAACAAACAAAATCAACCCCAAAATACTGCAAAGTTACCTTGAGGGATTTTTTCCCAACACAATTCCATCAAAGGGCCTGAGATATCTACTTCCGTTATGGAACAGAAGGGACAAATCCTTTATCTCATTATCTATTAATGCTACATCACTCGTGACGCACCCAACATATCCTACCTCGCTGCAAATAGTGTGCCATCACAGTTTTTGTCAATAAATCTAAGTGCATGAGTTGTAATACCCATTAATAATAATATTAAAGTCTAAGGACCAATACAAACGTCCACAGATATGAACATCCAAAGACACTATGAAATGTGGATTTCCTACTGGCGGTTCTTGTTCTCATAATATCCTCTTGGACATTACCAAGGGCGCACACCATGAGAAGGCACCTCAAAGTTTTATGAGTCCTCACCCCTAATGGCCTGTATAATTTGTGTCCCTAAAATAAAATCATACGTCCATAGAACATATATTTAAGAACAGTGTTATGGCACTTTTGGGTTCTCATCATAGTAGAGATCCGCTATGACCCTGTAATGAAACGGCTATCCTTAGGACATTATCACATGCATTGTCACGCAGAAAAACAATCAAGATGTGATAAGACATTTATTAATGAATAAAGTACAGAGTAGTTGGTTCTAGGCCACCAACTCTAACAAATTTCTCAAGGAATATACTTATGCAGTCTGAATTCATCCTTACAAAGCCACCCATTTTCTATTTTTTAATATCTCCAGTAAAAAATAATACTTATGAAGTCAAAATTATCCTTATGTTGTATAGGTTACATCAAGTAATTTTCTAGATTTTCATTTCTACTAATTTGTGATTGATCCTTATGAATTATTTTGGACTAAGTGATTTTTAAAGTCTTAGTACAGAATATCCAGGCTTTATTAAATAATAAAATATATGATTTAATTAATCCCAAGGCATTCTCAAACACTTCAACTCATATTAAAACATCTCAAAGAATTCTTAAATTTTTCAAAACACAATCTAAGGTATTTTTCTTCAATGGATGGATTCTATAAATTCCAAGATACCTCTTTATTTATTAATATCAGTTCTTCAATATCTCCACTAGATTTATTTTTCTAAACTCATTAAAAAATATTATAGACAATGTATCTATAAGATCCCATGTATTGAACAAGTTGAAAATTTTAAAGGAATTTGAATTTTCAATTATTGGACGCGTCAAATTTTTATTGAAGATTTAGAATAGAATTTCAAAGGTCATAATGCCTCAAAGTAATATTTTCAGATGTGGAATGAGGCTCGAAAGTTGGTTTGGAGGTTTTGGAAGTTTTCTGGGTTTTGGGACTTGAAATTAGAGTTTTGGAAGATTACAACATAAGGTTCACGTTTGGAAAGGATAATTATCCTTCATCACTTCCTCTAGTTCCCATTTTTCCACTTCGTACTTATGGTTCCACCATATTACTTTAACCTGGTGGGTGGTATTGTTACGTAGAAATTTATCTCTACAATCCAAGATCTTCAATGGATACTTCTTGTAAAAGAGATCATTATCCAACTATACTACCTCCGAATTCAGTATATGTGAGGGATTTAGTATGTACTTCCTCAAGAGGGACATGTGGAATACATCATACACTTAAGATATGGTTGATGGAAGTGCTAGTCGATATGACACAACTCCAATACAATAAATAATCTCAAAGGGGATGATGTACCTAGGACTGATCTTTCCCTTCTTCCCAAATCTCATGATCCTCTTCCATGGATATATGCAGAGGAATACCATGTCTCCAACCTTAAACTCTAGGACTTATTGATGATTATCTAAATAAATCTTCAGCCAACTCTGGGATTCTCAGATATTCCACTGAATGGTTATCACCTTTTCTACAATTTCTTCGACCATTTCAAGTCCTAGTAGCTTACGTTCACCAACTTCATCCCAACATGCTAGTATTATACATCTTTTCCTATAAAAGGATTCATATAGATACATTTGGATGCTTGAGTGGAAATTGTTGTTGTAAGAGAATTCAGTAAGAGGCAGATGTTGGTCTCATCCTCCTTTAAATTCCATAGAAGATTCTCTCAACATTGTTGAAATAGTGGGTGCCCTAGACCCAACTATGCAGTACTTTTTGATTACCATATCATGTGTATAGTTAGCTATGCATGATGTTATCTTACCATTATAGTGCATACTTTTCTGCATCCACTATAATAATGGTAATTTCCAAAGGTTAATTGTCGTGTCGAGAGGTTATAGCAGATCCCAGGCTATAATGAGAACCTCGAGATACAATGAAATTGATCTTAAATATATGTTCTATAGTCTAGATATATCTTACTGACTGTACACAGTAGATGTCTGACTATCAAGTTCTGGGGGCTCATAAGCATTGAGACTTCTTCTCATGAAGTTCGTACTTGGTGATCTCTAGTAGTGAGATCATGAGGACATACCCATCAATAGGAACACCACATGTTTTGGGTGTCATTGGTTGTTACTATCTACGAACATGTGTATTGGTCTCCTAACTTGAGACCATTACCAATGTATATAATTTGATTATGTACTTTTATGCAAGACGAAAACCATGGAAGTGATGTTGTGGCAAGGTAGTTTGTGTTGGGTGCGTCGTTGGTGGTATGAAGTTGGCTGAATGGTCAAGAAATGATTTGTCGCTTCCAAGTTTAGGAAGTTGTATATCTCAGGCCTGGTTGATCAGGATGGTGCCACCTTCATAAGTCTTTGGCCAAAGCAGTAGAAAGGAAAATCCATCCGGATAGATCAATAAATAATAAAAAAAGATAAGGATGATGACACAAGAGTGCATCCTGCTCTATGAGATATTTAATGATAAAGAGATTATAGTACACAGTCAGTGTTCATAGGATGGTATTCATTTCTATGACGATCCTTATCTCTTTAGGGGCCATGATGGGTTGTTATACTCCACTCTTGGTCGGTGGATTTTATTCACTGCTATCGAGGTAAGGACATAGAGGGTCACACACAATAGCGTATTCAAGAATCCTCCCTATTCAGTTGAATAAGTATATGGGCATAGTGGGCCCCGCCATGGGGTCTGAGCGTTGTCCAAATTATCGATCACCAATGAATTAAATAAATTCATTAATATTCAAGTTATTAATATTTGGGATTGAATTTATTTAATGTATTTACAAGTTTAGTAAATACGAGAAAAAATATTAATCGAACAAATATTATTTTAATATTCAAGGTTCATTTAATATTAAGCGGGATAGCAAGTCGAGTTAAATGACTTGGTTTTATCACGTAATATATTATATATATATTAAAAGTATGTGATAAAAATAATAAATAATATTGGCGCAGCTAAGTTCGTCAAAATTATTTATTTAGTGAACGTTGAAATAAATGGGGGCCTGGGAACCCTACCGGGTATTTATCAACGTATCTATAAATAAGAGAGGAGTCTCTCTCTCTTTGTTGTGCAATTCACTATTCATTCTTTTGCATGGAATGAAAATTGAGAGCCTCTCTCTCCTCCCACTTCCTAGAGAGAGAAGCTCTCGATCCAAGATGCTCGGATCATGATCTCTCTTCGGCATCGTAGGAATCTCGATGCGGTGATCGTTGGGATGTCAAAAGCATCGTTGGATCACTATACTAGCACCCAGAATTCAATTATTGACGTTTCAGTGGACTTTTGGAGCACGTGTGGATGATCTAGAGGGATCCTACTTTGGATCCTTTAAGTGACGATCACCATCGACTAGTTGCAGTCGACCGCGACTTCAGATTTGAAATGGGTTGAAATGGGTACATTTTCATTTTAATTTTGTGCTCCTTATAATTTACACGAGATCCTTGAACCTATTAGGGGCTCAGATCGTTAGCAACGACAAGTACCGTCGATCCACCGATGAAAAATTTTAAAATCCCTGGCCCACCAGCTTCCGCTGTAGGCCCCGAAACCCAACAGTGGTATTAGAGTGATCACATAAATTTTCTGAGCCAAATAAAATTAATTTGAATAAAATTAAGTAGTGGGTTCAAAGATGGTCCCAACGGTTCAAACTGCGCAGCGATCCGATGCCGAAAGACCAAGTTATGGTCAGTTTAAATTTTTGTATTGGATCTAATTCATGGTTTGATCTAGGGCATTTTTTCCCATCCCGAAGAACTAATCAATTTTTTTTGAATTTATTTAGTTTATCCTAGAAAAAATAAAATTGTGTGCAAATTATAATTTTATTTTATGATTTGCATAATAATTTTATTATTAAAGTGTAATAATAATAAAATATTATTTTATGATAATTATTTTATTATTATTATAATAAAATAATAATAATTTATTATTTTATTATAATAAATTTATTATTATTAAATCCAAAGGCTATTGAGTAGCCTTTAGAAATTTGGAGATGGTGACTTGACTCAAAAGGGGTGGAAGAAGACTAAAAAAAAGGGGGAATAATAGACTGAAAATTATACTTTTATAAAAAAAAGTAAAAAAGGGGGGCAGGGCGGTGGATTAAAAAAATATAAAAAAAAGAAACATGGGGTCCGCGGACCCCTGGTATTCTTCGTACGGCGCGCAGGAGCCCGCCCCGCTCGCAGTGCTGCGCCCCCACAACGCCAGCCCAAGGACACTGCCGGCCCCCCGCGGCTGCCCCCCTCCCCCCCGCAGGCCTTCGACACCTCCTCCCAGACCTTCGGCGCACCCTCAGCAGGCCACCACCCTGGACATCCCACTCCTGCCCTGCACACCACATGAAACACCGACCTCATCCACCTCCTGCATGCTGCTGGACTCCTCACCCACGCTGCACATGCGACTTGGCCATCGACCGCCTCCGCGCACCACCAGCCCGACCCTGCTCGCCTCCCGGTGCCACCCCGCTCCTGCCCCGCTCCGCATGCATCACCGCACCCCTCTGCATCGACCTGCTATAGCTAGAACGCAAGGCTGCAGCGACCCGGCACCGACCCATCGCCCCTCCTCCTGTCCGCTGCTTGGTTCTTCTCCAGATCGTCACCCGGCCTCAGCATGCCTCCGCCACCCCGAGGCTGCCCCGCACCTGAGGTATTATTTATTTTTCCTGTAAGTATTTTCCTCGGACAAAAATTGGCCCTGAAATGGTTCGAGCAGACCTGCCCAACCCGGAATAGGTTTGGGCGGATCGGCCTAACCCATTTCAGCCATGGCATGGACCTGCGCGGGTTTGACCCAACCCGCAAAGGCTATGCAACAGTATTTTTGGGGATCAACCACTTTAAATTAATCAAGATTAATTAAATTAATTAATTTAATTTTAGTTTTTAAATTAAATTAATTAAAATTAATTTTGGTTAATTATTTTAATACCCGAGCATATAATTTCATTTAATTTTGGAATTAAAATTAAATTAATTAGCGGACCGATAATTAATTAAATTATTTGAATTATTTAATTTATTTAATTCAATTAGAATAAACCCTCATACTTAATCATTACATTTTAATTTTATCATTCTTTAGTTTACCTGCATTCTGGTCTTGAGCATCAACCCTTGTATGTTTCCTTTTATTTATTTAATTATTTTAATTGCGTGTGATGCTTGTAAGTTAATTAAATAGACGGTCTGCGTATCGTCTTTTATTTTGGGTTAAAATGTATTAGGACCTGCGTGTCCAATTCATATGATGTACATTTATACCCGAGTCCCCCTCGCCTGAATGTGAGTATCTTTGTACTTCGGACGAAGACAACGAGTGACATGGACCCCACCAAGATGAGGCGGTGCACGACGGTGCAAGACGACACGTGGATTCCTCCAAGACGAGGCGATACTCCAAGATGTGACATGGACCCCACCAAGACAAGGCAATGTTTCAGAAGTGATGCAAACATACAAGACAAAGGGAAAGCTGCATTTTGAGTCAAGTTTTGACTCAGGTACGATGCCCTTCGGTCGTTTAGATGCTCAAGACCAGTCGGATAGTAGTTTAACCTTTATTCATTTATTTATTATTTTATGCATTTTAGAACAGTGGAAAAAATACATAAAATAATAAATAATAAAATGCATAAAGAAGCGGCGTATGTTTTTCTATTAAAGTTCAGTTGTGATCACGACAACATAGATAAAAAAGTTTAATAGAAATGGATCACATTCGTCGAGAGAGAACCAATAAAACCCTCAAAGAAAATATTAAGTCAGAAATAGCCTTCCATCATTCAAGTTTGAACAAAACTGGGTGTTCGAGGTGCCAGTCATGCCTTAACTGAGGGTGCCTCTTACTATCACGGAGTTCTTATTCGTGTGGTGGGTCTACTTAACTAAAATTGCAGCAAAGGAATAGCCTTAGCTAACTTATTGTAATTTTATAGGCAATCATTAAGTAAATCAGTAAATGATTTTGAAGCTGGGACTTCACTCAATAGATCAAGGAACCGCAAGTTAATGCGGTTGGCTAGCCAAAATCCCACCTTGGACCCTCCGAGTAGTAGCGTAGCCATAGCTTGTAGATTATGAGGAAGGTTCGGGAACCTTTCCACTAGAATACCCAAGAGTATTCCGATTATAGTACAGAGGGTTCCTAGAATTCGAAAAATTAGTGGGATACATTTAATGATTAAATAATCAGTAATGTCACATTAGGTAATCACATAAAAGTACAATCTGCTAAAGTATATTTGTAGATAATGGAAAGAAATACCACAATAAAACTATGATAATTATTAGACAAATTTAATGTCCAAAAAAGCATGAAATTCCAAGTGTAGTATAGGCGCTTGCGTACATTACTAATATATCAAAAATTCAAGGTGCTTGTTTCCCAACCTGTTAAGCCACCTCAAGAAGAGAGGGTGTAAAACTGCTTACAAGAGACTCATGAATCAAGAATATGATGGTTATATCATAATGATATCATCAATGTCTGATGTTAGTTGCAGATGCTACATCATGACATAAATGATGTTTCATGTAGTCTCATCTCCAAGAAGTTTATGAGGAGAAAGCAAAGAAAGATTTGAATGTGATGGTTGCACTCGGTTTGTGTAAAGTGAAAGACAGTTCACAATTTTTCATGTCATCCCATTATTATACCTTTTATACCCAAATAATCTAGTTTCATTTAAGGATACAAACGAATGTTATAGAGTAAGTGCTTCATTACCGTTAAGGTAACATTCTCCAAGTAAAAAGAATATTAGAGATAACACCATCTTTTATTTTTATGGAGAATAAATTGAATGACAAGGTGAAAAGGCCTATGGAAAGTTATGTCAAAGGAACCTTCGTCATGCCCTTCAAAGAAAAGTGGATGGTTACTTAACAGGAGGTTATTTGCATCACATATTGAAATAAATTCATGGAAGTTTAAAAATAGAAATGCAAGAAGCAAGTACCCGCTTCTCTTTCAGTTAATATTCATCAAATAAAAGTATTGTTATCTCACATACTTCTTGGGTATTAAAATACAATATGATTTTCACATATATGTATTGAAATAAAATAACCAAGTAAGTAGAGAAACATTACTAGAAGTAAGGTGTCTTCTCCAAGAATCTGAGAAAGGGTGATTCCTAAGTCAGCGGTGAGAAACACATAACTTCTAATTGCTAAGTGATTGAATCAAACTGAACAAGTTGTTGAGTATAACCAAAAACATTTATCTCATGTGCCCATTTGGACATGATGAGACATTATTCCATGTTTTGGAATGAATGTTTTTTCTGGTAACATACTCAACAAATAGTTCACTGCTACTTGAATCAATGGCAATACGTAATGAATATAAAATGTAAGACTTACCCAGTTGTGGAAATATGATGCTTTTTCAAGTAAAACTAGAAGTGGATGTGAACTATATACCTAGTATGGTATTTAGGCTCGGCACATATAAAAACCTTTGGTATTATTGACATCCTTAGTTTGGACAAAGAAACCTTTAAAAATAAAGGTATGCCACAAATCTTTCTGAGGTTATTTCAACAAGACAGTGTGAACTATTCCAAAGAAAGCAAGTGGTAAAGATACTTCATAAGTTTCCTTTAAGTCATTAAGGAATATACCTGTGAAGTATAAGTTTGGTAAGAAGATATGAGTTGCTTCGGACCAGCATGCCAAATAATATCTTGACCAAACAATCATCGATCATGATAATGTAGCGTGGAGTAATTCCTAAATGCATTTTACATTATCTACATCACCATATTGATGTTCATAAGGAGGATCGATGACGAGTCATACATATTAAAATTGATCAACAAAATGTAGCATGGAGAAATTCTTAAACTCACATTTTATACATCAAAGTTATGATGTAAGTTGTATCAATGTTACAACCTGCAGTAACTTACATTATATTTAATAATGTGCCTTGAAAATAATGGCTTAAACCCATAACCAATATGCTAACTAAAATTAAAAATGGATATCATATGAGTCATAGTATGATGGAAAATCCATTATGTCATAGGACGTGTTTAGATGCAAAGAGTTTGTTAGGATTTAAACAAACATGCATCAAGTTAAACACGTTGTGCATCTAAGTTAATTATCCTGACAGTTTCTTAGGATATTATATAGATCCCTAAGATAGAAAATATGTAGTCAAGTATTAGACTACATTTCTATACAAGGGTGCACATCTCTATTAGAGATAGTGGGAGCTGAATTGACTTGGAATTAGTCAATTCTTGAGATTCACAAATGGTTGGCATAGGGAATAAGTTCCACAAGTACATGTGGAATAAGCATGTTCCAGTGACACATACTGCGTAGGAAGAATGAAACCATGGTGATGGTTTTATATTCACCGTGTTCGGTGATATATTATTCATTGAGAATAATAAATCCTACAAGTAAGCAGTATAAGGCAATGAGCTAAGATTGACAAGATCAACTAAAATTCAATAATGGATTCCATGTATCAAATTGCAAAGGGGATTATAAATTGAATACTATGGTGTGTATTCAAATGAAATAATACATGGATGGTACAAGCATGGTACCAATAAGGCTTGATTAGTTATACCAAGTCAGTACACCTAAATCTATTAGAATTTTTAATTGTCATAGATAACTTCTAATATCATTCTATTGGTCATTGGATGTCAAGAATCATCTTTCATGGAAGGTGTCTATCCGACGCAACCAGAAAGAGAAGATGACATCATATGATTTCAATGAAGGTTACACATTATTGAAATCCAGTTCTGGAATAAAGTAAGCAACAAGATCTTAGAGCATTCATTATAAATTAATCTTTGTCTTGTGTCTACCAAAGGTTAGTGGGAGCACCAATACTTTCCAAGTGAAAAATGTTCGGCAACATATGGAAAACAGATCTTGGTCTTACTGTTAGATAAGACCAGAATAAAATAAATTCTCCAATGATTGACTTAAATTAGAAACTTAAGTTCTAGGTAACAAGATCTACTAAGGTTGATCCTTAGGTTTCTTGGTCTTAGTCAATCTCGTACATATAGTGACATTGTATTGAAAAATACAAGTTAAAACAATTCAAGTTCAGAATTGTTGCCAATGTCACATGGCTTAATATCTCTAGGTTAACATGTTTAGAGCATGGGTAGAAGTTAATGTTGTGAATTGATACCATATTCTTCAACGATGGATCAATCACATATGCCATATTATGTACACTAATCGATATTTCCAGGATATAATTTATTATAGGCAGATATCAATTATTTCCAGGAGCATTGCAAGTGATGCAGTCAGAACTATCATCTTGTATTTTGGAAAGTACAAATGATATGTACCTAGAATATGGAGAAGAAGGTATACTAGTTATGGTGGGACACAATCTAGTAATCTTTAGATCAATTTGATCTAGTGTCACAGTTAGGCAAAGGAGATGAGCGAGTCAAACTCATAAAAGCTAGTGGTAGCCATACCTACAAATACCGAGTATGTTGTAGATTCTAAGGAAGCTAAGAAGCATTTATAAATCACAACGATTTGTTCCAGTTCTTGGGTTCACACATAGTGAGAAAATTATTATCATAATGAGAATTATGATATTCTTACTATCCAAGTTGTCAAGTTATGATAATGGACAAAGTGATATACTCAGGGATAACTTATCTTGAGAAGTTTTACTCAAGACGATGAGGTCGCATATAGAAGATATGCCACATGGCAAAAACGTGGCAGGTCCAGCAGTTAAAGCCATTACTTAGTAGAATCTTGATATTTATCATGTGAGTAGCTAACAAGTTTAGTTATCAAGTTGGCTCTAGTGAAAGTGGGAGTGTTGAAATAGTGGGTGCCCTAGACCCAACTATACAGTACTTTTTGATTACCATATCATGTGTACAATTAGCTATGCATGATGTTATCTTACCATTATAGTGCAGACTTTTTTGCGCCCACTATAATAATGGTAATTTCCAAAGGTTAATTGTCGTGTCGAGAGGTTATAGAAGATCCCAGGCTATAATGTGAACCTAAAGATACAATGACATTGATCTTAAATATATGTTATATAGTCTAGATATATCTTATTGAATGGACACAGTAGATATCTGACTATCAGGTGCTGGGGGCTCATAAGCATTGAGACTTCTTCTCTTGAAGTTCACACTTGGTGATCTCTAGTAGCGAGATCATGAGGATAGACCCGTCAATAGGATCACCACATGTTTTGGGTATCATTGGTTGTTCCTATATACAAACATGTGTATTGGTCTCCTGACTTGAGACCGTTACCAATGTATATCATTTGATTATGTACTTTGATGCAAGATGAAAACCATGGCAGTGATGTCATGGCAAGGTAGTTTGTGTTGGGTGTGTTGTTGGTGGTATGACGTTGGCTGAATGGTCAAGAAAGGATTTGTCGCTTCCAAGTTCAGGAAGTTGTATATCTCATGCCTGGTTGATCAGGATGGTTCCACCTTCATAAGTCTTTTGCCAAATTAGTAGAAAGGAAAATCCATCCAGATAGATCAACAAATAATAAAGCAAGATAAGGACGATGTCACAAGAGTGCGTCCTGCTTTATGAGATATTTAATGAAAAAGATATTATAGTACACAGTCAGTGTTCGTAGGATGGTAGTCGTTTCTATGACTATCCTTATCTCTTTAGGGGCCATGATGGGTTGCTAGACTCTGATCTTGGTCTATGGATTTTATTCACTGCTATCAAGGTAAGGGCCTAGAGGGTCACACACAATAGCGTATTCAAGAATATTCCCTATTGATTTGAATAGGTATATGGACATAGTGGGCCCCTCCATGGGGTCCGAGCATTGTCCAAGTTATCGATCACCAATTAATTAAATAAATTCATTAATATTCAAGTTATGAATATTTGGGATTGAATTTATTTAATTTATTTACAAGTTTAGTAAATATGAGAAAAAATATTAATCAAACGAATATTATTTTAATATTCAAGGTTCATTTAATATTAAGCGGGATATAGAGTCGAGTTAAATGACTTGGTTTTATCATGTAATATATTATATATATATTACAAGTATGTGATAAAAATAATAAATAATATTGGCGCAGTTAAGTTCATCAAAATTATTTATTTAGTGAACGTTGAAATAAACGGGGGCTAGGGAACCCTACCGGATATTTATCAATGTCTCTATAAATAAGAGAGGAGGCTCTCTATCTTTGGTGTGCAATTCACTATTCATTATTTTGCATGGAATGAAAATTGAGAGCCTCTCTCTCCTCCTACTTCCTAGAGAGAGAATCTCTCGATCCAAGATGCTCGGATCACGATCTCTCTTTGGCATCATAGGCATCTCGATGCGGTGATCATCGGTACGTCAAAAGCATCATCGGATGACCGCGCTAACACCCAGAATTCGACGATCAACATTTCAGAAGACTTTTGGAGTGCGTGTGGATGATCTAGAGGGATTCTGATTTGGATCCTTCAAGCGATGATCACCATCGACTAGTTGCAGTTGACCGCAAATTCAGATTTGAAATGGGTACATTTTCATTTTAATTTTGTGCTCCTTATAATTTACGCAATATACTCAGACCTCTTCGGGGCTCGGATCGTTGGCGACGATACGTAGCGTCGATCCACCAATGAAAAATTTTAAAATCCCCGACCCACCGACTTCCGTTGTGGGCCCCGAAACATAACAAACATGTCTTCCAGTTTCTAAATAGTTCACTCAGATTGGCCATCATTTTGAGGATGATAGGCCATACTGAAGCTCAATTCAGTGTTAAGAGCATGTTGGAGACTTTTACAGAACTTGGAAGTGAATCTTGGATCCCTATTGGATACAATTGATAGTGTTAATCCATGAAACCTTACCACTTCTTTGATGCATATCTATGTCAGTTAATCCAGCAAGAAGTCCTCTCAAATTGTGATAAAGTGAGATGTATTTGTAAGACGACCCACAATAACCCATTTAGCATTGTTTCCTCTTGATGTCTTTAGAAGTTTGATGAAAAAGTACATAGTGATGTTTTCCCATTTTGATGTTGGTATGGGTAATGGTTTCATCATGACTTAAGAATTTTTTATTTTAGCCTTCACTTACTGACATAACAGAAACTTCAATGTATATTCATCAATCTCCTTTATATTTTCCCACCAATAATTCTTTCAGAGATCTTGATACATATTTGTACTTCCTGGGTGAATAGAGAAGGTTGATATATATGAGTCATTCAGAAGATCCTTCTTTATATCTAGATTGGATGGTACACATATTCATGACCCAAATCTCATGACTCCTTCCTCATAAATTTTGATCTCTAAAGATTTCCTTTTTCTCATGGATTCCACCTTATTCTGAATTTTCACATCATTTCTTTGATCATCCTTTATTTTCTCTATGAGGGATGGTTGAGAAATCATTTGATAAAGTATTGATGATGTTCCTTCATTAATTATTCCCATGTCCATACTTTTAAAATCTAAGAACATTGGATCCTTCTCAATTCCCACAATTGATATTGTTGTAGGATCCTTCCTACTTAGAGCATCCTCCACCTTATTTTCTTTACCAGGATGGTAGTGGATTGAGTAGTCATAATTATTGATGAGATATAACCGTATTTACTGGAGAATATTAATCCCATTATGTGTGAATATATATTTTACTCTTGTGATCAGTATATATCTGACACTTCTTACCATAGAGATAATGCCGCCCGATTTTCAATGCAAAGATCACAACTACCAACTCCAGATCATGCGTGGGATAGATTTTCTCATAAAATTTAAACTACCTTGAGGAATAGGCTACCAATTTATCATTTTCATTAGTAAAAAACCTAATTAACTCTTTTAAGCATCACTGTACTCCACAAAGAGTCCCCCACTTGTTGGTAGTGTGATCACTGGTGCAGTGATAAGCCTCTTTTTCAACTATTTGAAGCAGTATTCACATTCACTGGTCTAGATAAACTTTACTCCCTTCTAAGTTATATTAGTTAGTGTGTTTTAAAATCATGAAAATTTCTTCACAAATAATTGGTAATACCCAATTAGACCAATAAAACTACAGATCTCCATTATAGATATTGGCCTAGGTTACTCTTATATTCCTTTGTCTTGGACAGGTCCACATATATTTCTCTGTTGGTGATAACATGCATCAAGAATGATAATTTATCCACTAGAACTCACATTTACTATACTTTTCATAAATTTTATCCCTTTATAATGTTTTCAGAACAGTATTCAAGTGCTCCTTGTGTTCCTCCTTACTCTTGGAGTATATCAGAATATCTTCAATAAAAAATAACAAAAGTTTGTTGAGGTAATATCTAAATAATCTATTCATTAAATCCATGAAAATTTATAGAGAATTAGTGATCCTGAAGGGAATCACTATGAACTCATAATGTCTATACCTCGTTTAAAAGGTAGTCATGGGAATGTCTTCATTCCTCACATTTAATTGGTGATATCCCGACTGAAGGTCCACCTTAGAGAAATAATTGTCCCCACATAGTTGATCAAACAAGTCATCTATCCATGGAAGGGAATACTTGTTATTTATTGTGATACATAATTATTCTTGATGAAGAGGACTGGAACACTCCATGGTGAAGCTCCCGGGCATATAAAACCCTTGTCCAGATTCTCCTATAATTGATTCTTTAGTTCTTCCAGCTCAACAGTGGACATTCTCTAAGGTTTCTTTGATATAAGTAGAAATCCAAGAATAAATTCAACTAATAACTCAACCTATTGATCAGGAGGAATACCAAGAAACTATTTGGGGAACACATTGATGTATTCCATCATAATAGGCATGTCCTCAAGCATGATTCTATTATTTTTCTCAATCATTTGAGTGAGATATGATTTCTCATAAGAAAATTATATCCAAAATTGAGATGATTATTATAATAGAGATTCATACCCCTCTTTACACTTGTATAGAATTGGAGGATGCCTCAGTATGTGAAGAGTGATCTCCCTTTACCAACAATAGATGTTGGATTTGTATAAAGATAGACAAATCCATGCCTAATATATCATCAAACTTCACTAAAGGAAGTAAGAAAAGATTTTATGGGAGTTTCATTGCACTAACATTAATTAAGGGGAAGTTATATACTTTGGATTAAATAATTTCCCCATTTTCTACTCTCACAGATAACTTAACATCTATATTTTGAGTTGGAGTTTGAATAGTTCTATTAAACTTGCAAGATATAAAAGAATACGTAGAACCATAATCAAATAATAAATTCTCTATTCTTGAATGAATAAACAGCATACCTATTACCACATAATTTTCAAGATACACCTTAATAGTAGTGATAGAATACGCCCTTCCTCGATGCCTTGGAGGTTGTTGTTGTTGATTTATTCCAACAAACCTTGGCTTAGGGAAATGACTTCCATAATTCCCATGTTCCTTACAGTTTAAACATTGCACTATAGGCTGAGTATTGATTTGAACCTTCCTTTATTCTTTTGAATTAGTGGTATTATTCATATCCATTTGGAAATTATTAGCCATATGCCCCTCTCTTTCACATTTGAATTATCTCTTGGTTCCCTTTAAGTAGTTTCCAGGATGATTCTTCCTACACTTTTGAAATGTAGTATGTTAGGTCTTATTTCCATTATAATATTTATCTATTGATCCACCTATATTAAACACCATTTTACACTTTTTATCTCTAGGCCCATGAGACCACTAAGAGTCTTCAATCTCCATTTCAACCTTAAGAGAACAATGGAAACTATTTTCATAGTTTCAGAAATCTTGAATTGCTAACTCTTTTCATAGACTCATCTTTAGTCCACTAAATAAGTGATCCACCTTGCTTTCAGTGTTTATGAAAAATTTAGAGGCATATCTTACAAGAATTGTAAATGTTTCCTTGTACACTCTAATAGACTCATATTCCCTTTACTTCAGTCCAAGGAAATCCCTTTATATCTTAAGATGGATTGTTTGGGGAAAATATTTATAGAAAAATATTTTCTTGAAATATTACCATTACATGGAATGAATTTCATCCTTGGAATTTGTGTTCTTGATTAGTTTCCACCACTGATCAAGTTCCCCATCAAAATAGTATACCTATAGTACAATTTTTATTCTTTATAGCACTAGAGGATAAATAATATCTTCTCAATGGAGTTAATCCACTATTCCGTGATGATGGGATCAAAAGATCCACTAAATATGGGAGGCATTTATCATATGAAGGATTCAACCTCAGATTTATTTTTATTAGGAGAAGGAGGGAGTTCTACACAATTCAAGTTATTATTAACAACTTGAGATATCTAAGAAAGTACTTTCATAAAGTTTTGAACACCCATTCCCATCATATTTGGCATATCATTAGGGAAATCATCACATTGTATATCACATTGATTATTGGAATGAGTTATCATATTTCTAGCCATTAACTAAGAAAAATAAAGTATAATTAGAGGGATTTAATACTAAGATAATAAACATAATAAAAGGAAACTTTGAACATAGAATGATAAACTTGTAAATGAAAACTATATCCTAACTTGTAATACCCTAAGTTTTAATATAGGTTATCCATGGTGATATAATTATCCCTAGGGTTCTTACTAAAGTGATCTAGTTATAATCTCAAAAAATAACTAGACCATGCTCTGATACCAACTATAACGACCCTAAAATTTTACACATATTATTACATAATTTTAATCAAAATTAACCTATCAAATTACAAGCCAAGGATCATAAAGCCTAGTGTATCTGGATGATTAGATACATAAAACTGAAAACATGGAAATATCATAAAAAATATTTATTTTAATAATCCATAAAGAGATCCTAATTTCAATTGAGATCCGAGATCTACAAAGTATAACCTAGGGAATAAATGAACAAAAGGGATGAGCTAAAAATCCTAGTAAGGGTATAAACATAGGAATAAAGAAAAGAACATGGGTTAGAAGGCATAACATGATGATATAAAAAGGCATGGAACATGAATAAACATAATGAATCATAAAATTTAGAGTATGGGGACATGTAATCATGTCATCATAGGAATTTGTCAACAAAACAAAACATGACATAAGCATGAATCAAGGCTAACTACCAAGACCATTGCACATGGGGGACAAAGTCCCATAAAGGAATCAGGTTCACTCAGTGTCCCAACATGAGGTATCATGAGACTTTAAATTACTTAATAAATTGGAGTGATATATGGTCACACCAATCATAAAAGTTTCATGCATATGTGTGCCACATGAATAATCAAGCATAAGGGATACCCATGGAAAGAATTGGGTATCATAATCATGTCAAAAGGCATGACAAAAGGAAATATCATAATGGTGTCCATGAAATAATGGATTTAAACCATAAATAGACATTAATAAGGTAAAAAAGTCATATATAATTATAATTTATGTCAAAATGAACTGAAAACATGTAAAAAGAGTGTTTAAGAGACATTATAAATGAAACATTTTAGTGTGGTTTACGGAAAATATTAAACAAAGTTTAAAGAGGAAAATGAATATTTGTTTTTATAAAACCATAAATGAAAAAATATAGTTTTTCATAATGAAATTAGTGATTTTAGAAAAATAATTTTGGATTAAAATATATTATGGAGTTTACTTAAAAACAAGTAAGAAATTGAGAAGTTCTCTTTAATCGGTCTTTCTTATCAGGAAGATTTGAGAGGGGAACCTTTTTAAAACAAGTATTTCTTCATCAAAGAAAGAAAAATTTGGATATATGTTTGGATAATAAATATAGAAAATATGAATTTTACATAATAATAATTAATAATTACATTGGGTTAAATAGAGATTAAGCATAACCTGAGGAAAAAAATGGATGTTCGGAAAGAATCCCTTACCTTATGTCTGAAAGTGTTATGTACTTGATCTTAATGTCCTGGATAATAAAATTATATCCATTAATTAATCAATTAAGAACATTTTATACATGTTTTTGATTTATTATAATTTTATTAATTTTATTTATGTCCTTTTTTATGAGTTATAATATACAATTTTATTGTTCGGGATCGTTCGTTTCCTTGGTTTTCATGATCAGTTTACTTGTTTACATGTATGAAAAATCATATAAAATGACAATAGTTGTCCAGAATTAAAATTATATGTTATTAATGAAATTTAATAATATTAAATGTTCTTATATATAATTTTTGTTATATTTTATGAGGATTAATCATTAGATAAAACATTAGTGATGAACGTTAGTTTATTTTGGTGAATTTTTGGTCATTACGAACTATTTTTGTTTTATTAATTAATATTATGTATAAACACTAGTTCCAAAACATTAAATAAGATTTAATACATATATTATAATATTTTTTAACCATAAAAATATTTTTATTACAATCATTGAAGGTGGTAATGTAAATTGAAAACTCGTTGTCCTTGAATGTGATAAATCAACACATCACGGACGATGTTTTCATTTTTAGAACAAAAGGAAAGGGGAAAAGAAATGACGATGGGTTGTTACATTAAAAAAAACCTTGAATTATATAAAAGACATTGAAGTTATCATTTAACTTGGATAATGGGAGGTGAGGAGATAATAAGAAGATAAAATAAATTGAAAAGAAATTAAAAGAAAAGGAAATAGGTTTTTACCTCTTGAATTCTCCTCCTTGAGAACCTCCTTAGGGAAAATAGTTTGGTCTTTTTTTGAGACTAAAGGATCCTAGAAATTGGGGAGAGGATTGGGAAGATTATTGGGTAGAATTTTGACAAGGATAAAATATTTAAATGTGTGAATAAAAGAGGTGGAGAGGGGTGGTATTTATAGGGGAGGAGAGGAGCGTTTTCTCATTATTTTATTCATTAGATTATTATTTTTCCTCAAGAATATGAATAGTTTGATAATTATCAATAAATATATTAAAATAATGAATTATAGTTATATATTATGGTCTTACATCATCCATACATCATCTATGACTCAATAATTTATGTATTTAACTTTTATCGTAAATTATCATATTTTACTATTCACAAAAATTCAAGTATTTTAGATAAATCCAAAAAATTCACCCGAATTTTTTTCAGTATGTAGAATTAAAAAATTAATTCCATTTTATGAAACTAATTTTCTAAATATGATAAATTTAATTTTTAATTAAAATAATCTTTTACTTGGAAAATACCTATTTTAAAATTATAACTGATTTTTAACACTTTGAAAAATTAATTAAGGTCTCATAAAATTATATTAAAATCATAAGACAACAAAATATAAATTTATGAATCTATTTTATGAAAATTAATTTTATTTTAAATCATTATATTAATTATAAATTTGAAAATAAACATTTATGTTTTATAAAAAATATTAACACTTAATTAATAATTTATAAAACATTTATTTAATTATACTATGATATAATTATATCATATTACCATTTATAATATGCAAAAATTTTATTTATACTTTCATGGGTGATGTTACTATTATGTAGGCCAGATTACTTTTCCTAATGGTCGTGTTACTATTCCATAGGCCAAGTTACTATTCCATTGGTTTAGGTTCCTTAATTTATATAAATACTTCTTATTTCATGAATTCTTCATTTATAAAGTTTTTATTGTGTTATATATGTGATTTTATGTGATTTATGCAATATAAAATAATTATAATAAGGGAATTTTCATTGATAAAATGTTGGGTCGTTGTAGTCACATGCTAGACTTTCTGCACATTGCCCCTAAATTGTGTAACTCCTTTAATTAATTGTATAGACCGCGACCTAGGACCATATTAGACTCATTGAAATTTTTGGAGGGTTGTGATATCATCTTGGATCACCCCTGAAGGTGTTTCCTATTGTTTATCCTCATTTTCCATTTTATATATTTAACAAAAACACCATTTAGGGGTGTTTAGATTGACTCTTAAAATGGGGAATGATAAATTTGAACTAAATGAATTACTAATTGATGTGGGTACATTACTTTACCCTTATTGAAATTTATAAAAATAATGATAAATGGAGTAGATTTAATGGAATTGTTAAATAAAAATGATTCACTCTTGGACCATGATTAAATCATTAAATGAATTTTTTAGCTATTTTTAGACTGAACTTGGTGTTTCATAGACCTCTTAACATGGTTGGAGGTTCTTGACCTCAACCTGAACTACAAATTAATGTGAGTTTAGTTAAATGTTTATAATTATCATTTTTATCTTATGACCAAACCACCTCATGGGTGCATTGATCTCTCCACTTGAAAGTGGAATTCCATAATTAAAATAATGGAATTACTAGCTAGTACATATATTAACATTTTCCTTTTTATCACTTTCAAGTGAATTAATCAATTGGATGTATTGAATCATTACATGGAAAGGATACAACATGTAGCCCTTGGAACTTATAAATGAAATGATTAAGGGAATGCTTTGAATTGTAAAATGGTATAGATATTTCTCATGGAATATATTAAATTATTAAATGAAATATGCCTAGTTACTATTTTATGCCTTGATAAATACTTGGATTATGATATAGATTCCTTGGATATGCTCATAAGGAAAATTTAATTGAATGAATTATGAATGTTTAAGCGGTGCTGGACATGGTGCTCCTCATCGATTAATTAGAATTATTGGACATGGAACTCCTAATTATTTATTATGAATTGTTGGACACGATGCTCCATGATCCCTAGTTTCAAGACATTGGACATGGGGATCCTCATTGTTTACTGATAATTTTTGGACATGAATCTCCATACCCCCTAGGTTTAGGATTTTGGATATGACACTACTCATCATTTATTGGGAATTGTTGGACATCACGCTCTCCGCCCCCTTGTTTTAGATGCTTGGATTGATGCTCCTTATTTAGATATGAAACCCAATATGATTATCATTGTACATGGATGATTTAGTTATATACCATGGGATTCAGGTCTATTTATATAAAAGGTAAAATTCTTAAAGGCATTCCTGTAAAGACCCAGAAATCATGTGGATTTTTTTTAATACATTGGAATTTTATGAGTCCGTGAATTTTGATGGCACATGATTCCGAGGCCCGGTGTGCCTGAAATCAATTTTTGAAGTTTTTTATGGGTATGTTTAGTAAATGTACGAGCGATAATTTATAACTTTTGAACCAGTGCTCAGAATTGAAATCCGAGGGCATCATTGAACTCGCAACGCCGGTATTTGCTTAAGGAGACTTTCACCTCGACGACAGTTGGTCGAGAATAAAAGTTAGTTTTTGGGTTTTCATTAAAATAATAATAAAATAAAGTGAGCTACACTTTATTATATTTGAGCCTCCATGTGGGTGACTAGTAGTTGAAACCTCCTCTTGGAATTTGAAGGTGGGACCACCACACCTTAACCTCCCATGAGAGGTTATCGTGGTGAGGCCCACCCAAACTTAACCTCCTACGAGAGGTTACGACGTGGGAACCACATGGGGCTTAACAACCCTATTTATGGAAGAGAGTAAAACCTCTCAACTCTCCCTCATTAATGAGGGAGAGCCTCTTTACCTTCCCTTTAATTCAATTGTGTCAACTCCCCTAATTAATTTGTTCCAACCCTTCACATTAATTAGGTGAAGCCAAGTAATTAATTCATTCTTTTTGAATTCTTTCCAACAAATTAATAGATACTCTAATATATTATTTGGAACAACTTTGGAATTTGGGTGGAAGTTGGGGGAAGAGGAGATCTTAAGAGGATTATAATTCTCCCAACGAAGAAAGAAGAATGAAGAACGCGTTATTCCAACAAAGAACGCCAGTGATGATCCTTCTTCGACTTCCTCCCTCAGATCCTACCGACGTGGAGCGTCTTCCACAACCGATGAAACTTGGGATTGGAAGCATGCAGTGGATTCAAAAAACGACAAACTCCTTCGTCTTCTTCCTGCAACTTCAACATCGATGACCGAAAATCAAAGGTAGGAGGTTTTATTTGTGAATTAATCTTTTTCTTTTCTCATCTTCGGTTGGAAAGGAACCGATGTAGAGATTGTAAAATAATTATTGTTCATCGTACTACTTTGATGAACCAAATGATACCACCCTAAATGCATAGGGTGCGGGCCAAACCAACATGGCCCGACCCCTCCACCGATCTTGTTTATTATGAACTTTGACATGGCGATGAGGTAAAAAAACGACAAAGGCGGCAGTGACAAAGGTGGCGCTACCCATGGCCTTTGCGAACCACGCCGCCCCCATGATGCTCTGGTGCTCCCGGCCGAACACCGGCAACCCGCGCCAACCCGAGACGCGCCGAACCAGCCATCCCAACTACCTCCCGGCCGCCGGACCGCCTGACCGCGCCCTGCCCAGTCGAATTCCACCGGCCCGCCTGCCGGCCTCTGCATGCCCCACGCGCCTCCCCAAGCCAGCTCCCTCGCGGCCTCCCGACCGAGCCAGCATCTCGGCTCCCTCGCGACCACCCAGCCGAGCCGGTGTCCCAAAATCCTCATGGCCTCCCGGCCGAGCCGGTGTCCCGGCCTCCTCGTGGCCTCTCGACCGAGCCTATGTCCTGGCCCCCTCACGATGCCCTGGCCAAACCGGCCCTGCCGCGCCCTCCGGGATGAGCCGCGCTGGGCCACGCCCTCATGACGCTCCGGGCTGAACCTCCTTCATGGCCGGCTGGGCTGGGCCCAGTGGGCCGGTCCAAACCTAACAGTTTGGCCCGCTCAATGGGCTGGGAAGCGCCTCTGTGTGATGCGGCAGGCCCAGTGTACTCGATAGAGGAGGAGTTCTCCAGTAGCTGAGGGTTCAGATTGATACCATCCCTAGAATAAAATCCTGGTTGAGCTGAGTCACTAACTTTTTTTACCTCATGATTGATATTGATTACTTGGTAACTTATTTATATGTATGGGCATATACCTATGTGAGGTTATCTGTTGATTTCATTCTTTGTGGTTTATCCTTGTTGGATTTTGTGAGACCTTGAGGGTCTCGGGGTCCCTACTGAGTATCGTTATACTCACACCTGTATGGGCTATGCCCGTACCTCATTGTGTTGGTTGTAGAATACGGACATCACTGACTGAGGATCAGGGTGGTAGGACTGGACGGTACCCGGAGGTGGACCTTACGATGAGTCGGTACACGGAGAAGACTAACAGACGTGGAGTGCTGAGGAGGCTATCTGTACCTACCTTTCAGGTAGGAATCCCCAGAGGATGACCCAATAGATGCTTTACCTTTTCTTCAGTTGTACTTGTTTTTCAGTTATACTTTTACTTTCCTGTTGGGCTTGTATTTCCGGCCCCTTTTACTTTCAACACTTCTTTGTATACAATTTTGCTTAGTATTTTACTTCCAGATCGTACTCTATTGTGCGTGTTTACTCTTTATAAAGGGAATGAATTCCTAGTTTTAGGGATTTACACCTTTGGTGCTAGTCACCAGCCCCTGGCCTATGGAAGGCAGGCTTGGGGTAGTCACGGCACGGGCCCCGGGGGACGGGTGGTGAAAAATTGGTATCAGAGGAGTCGGTTCTACCACATAACTTAGAACTTTGATCTTTCTTTTCTGTGAATCAATAGTGTTAAGGGTACCAAGTGTGGTTTTTAGTTTAGGAATTCCAATGTTGGTTTGGTGGCTGATGTATCAATACACCAGGACCCTGACTACTGATTTCCAACTCAGTGCACAGAAACACTGATTGCATGTGTGTTTTCAAAAGTTTTTCTTTAATTCCGCTTAACCAGGTCAGATCACCAGGTATAATATTTGACCGTATGACATCTTTTTCTTTCAGGATGCCTCCCTGTGGACGACCAGTGAGAGTCCCGATAGTTTTACGCACAGATATCCCACTGAGCGATGAGGCCTCATTGCAGGGACCTTTTCCAGCGGAGGCACCAGCAGTACCACTTTCTGTTGGGCCACTGATGACACCAGCCCCAACAGTAGACGATGCACGCTGCTTGAGCACGTTGCACGAGTTCTAGTTCCAGAGGCCTCCTAGGTTCAGGGGAGAGATGGACCCACAAACAGATGAGGATTGGCTGGAGGCTATGGTGAGAGTCTTTAGACTGGTTGGGACACCAGCCGACCTCATGGTGATTTTTGCTACCAGCCTTCTACAGGCAGCAGTGGGCAGATGGTGGCGATTGATGCTCTAGGTTCACGACGAGATGATTCTTCTCTGGGCAGACTTCGAGAGCGTGTTTCAGGCAGAGTTTGTTCCAATGACTCTTCGCGCGATGTGCGTACAAGAGCTACTTCATCTGCAGTAGGGAAGCATGACAGTGGCATAGTACTCAGCGAGGTTCACCAACCTCTCACACTACTCTACATATATGGTATGAGACCCATTATTTAGGGCCCAGACCTTTGAACAGGGGCTCAGGCGAGAGACCAGGGCTTCCATGATCTCCCTCAACATCCCGACGTAGGCAGGGGTGTTGGAGAAGCCCTCTTAGTGGAGAGTTTCCTTACTGAGCAGTGTCTAGAAGCGTGACCCACCACTAGTCGACATGCAGTGGAGTCTTCTACAGTTGGTAGTAGACAAATGTCGCAGAGGTCCAAGAGGACCAGACCAATGGGTGGATGACCGCATGACTCAAGATCGGTTGTACAGGGCACCCATGGAAGAGACACACATGCCAGGAGTGGGCAATGTTACTCATGTGGCAGGCATGGTCACATGGATCATAAATTTCCGACCCACCATTTAGATGATCATAAGACGGTCGAAGGACCGCCCATGCAGAGAAAGAGATTCAATCGAGGTGGTCCGTAGGGAGTAGGTGGACGTGGAAGAAGAGCTGGCCGTGCAACTGGCGATGGGTGACATTTCGAGGTGTTACCTCTACCACCACCAGGAGGTCCACCCCGACCACAGGGAGTAGGTGGACATGGGAGAGCTCAGCTCCAGGCAGTTGATTCTTATGATCATGGCGCTCCTGAGATGATTCAAGGTATGATGTGTGTATACTCCACCTTAGCTGCAGTTATTATAAACACAGGTTCCAATCACTATTTCTTTTCCACTACCCTCGTTTGGAGCTCGGAGATTCCGATGGAGTCGTTGGATTGATCCTTACGGCTAGAGACTCCTATGGGAGTAGACTCAATGATTACGCACTGGTACCAATAGTGTGAGATTACTCTAGGATGCTAGAGTTTCGGTTGGGATCTCCTCGTAACGGCATCGAGGCCTTATGTCGTCATCTTGGGTATGGACTGGTTATCTACATTCCATGCTCAGATCGAATGTATTAGGCATAAAGTGTGGTGTGTCTGCACGGATGGGACCAGGTTTACCTTCAATGGTGATAAGGGAGCCTTTGCAGCACATGACATACTTACTCGGATGAGGGTGCAATCGATCACTCATCAGTTGGCCTGCTTTACCCTCAGAGCAGTTGATGTGGAGAGTCCAAGCTATCCTATAGTGGTAGACCAGTATGTGGATGTTTTCCCTGATGATGTTCCTAGACTACCTCCTCATAGAGAGATGGACTTATGCATTGACATGTACCCCAGGACGACACCGATATCTGCACCAGCATATCAGATGGATCCCACTGAGCTTCGTGAGCTGCGGGTATAGCTAGAGGACTTGTAGGGGAAAGGATTCATCCAGCCCAGTGTTTCTCCCTGGGTAGTCTCGATTATATTCTCCAAGAAGGCGGATGGGAGCTTGAGGCTTTGTGTCGACTACCATCGCCTAAACCAGGTGACCGTGAAGAACAAGTACCCACTCCTGAGGATTGATGAACTCTTTGATCAGCTGAAGGGATCACGATGGTTCTTGAAGATAGAACTCAGATCAGGATATCACCATCTCAGAGTTTGAGATGAGGATGTGCAGAAGAAGGCTTTCAGATATCAGTACGACCACTATGAGTTCTTGGTTATTCCTTTCGGCATAACCAATGCTCCAGTAGTGTTTATGTGAATCATGAACAGGATCTTCCAGCCATACCTCGATCACTTTGTCATATTCTTCATCAACGACATTCTGATTTACTTGAATACTGAGGTGGAGCATGCCTATCATTTGCGGGTAGTATTGGACACACTCTGAGAGCACCATATTTATGGTAAGCTCTTGAAGTGCCAGTTTTGGATACGAGAGGTTCACTTTTTGGGACATGTCATCTCAGAGGATTGAGTTGTAGTGGATCCAGTGAAGATTGAGGCAATACTTTCTTGGGAGCCACCCAGGAGTGTGACGGAGGTACAGAGTTTTCTGGGTTTGGCTGGTTACTACTGAAGATTTGTTCCAGAATTTTCCATAGTTTCAACACCACTATCAACCTTGATGAAGAAGGGGAAACCCTTCATGTGGTCGGAGATATGACATTAGATCTTTCAAGAGATGAGACAGAGGCTGAATAGTGCCCCCATCTTGAGGCTTCCAGATGAAGGTGTAGGGTACGTAGTCCACTACGACGCATCAGGGACTGGACTCGAGTGTGTCCTGATGCAGAAGAAAGTAGTGATCACATATGGTTCTCAGCAACTGAGACAACATGAGCAGAACTATGCTACTCATGACCTGGAGTTAGCAGCAGTGGTCTTTGCCTTGAAGATGTGGTGACACTATCCGATGGGTGAGTGTTTTACCGTGTACTCTGATCACATGAGTCTCAGGTATATATTCTCTCAGAAGGACCTGAACCTGATACATCAGCGATGGCTTGAGTTCCTCCAGAACTATGACTTCGAGATAGTCTATACTCCTGGGAAGGGGAACGTTGTAGCAGATGCACTCAGTAGAAGATCTGGTATATAGCTGCTAGGAGAGGTGATAGAACAACTAACTTCCTTACAGATATCCTTTGTGGATAGAGATGGAGCATCCTTTCTACAGTCTCTTACAGTCACTCCCGCACTTCTTCAGCAAGTCAGGGAGGCACAACGTGGAGACACTGACTGCGAGACACGACATGCTTAGATATCCACAGGGCAGGCACCTGATGGATTTTCTGAAGGTGGGGAGCACATCATCCTCTTCAAAGGACGTACTATAGTGCCAGTGTCACTTTAGGAGGAAGTGTTGAGGGAGTTCCACACATCCCCTTTAGTGGTACATCTAGGAGTGGCGAAGATGTACCAGGACCTTCGACGTTAGCACTGGTGGTCAGGTATGAAGAAGGCATTAGCAGAGTTTGTCTCTCGATGCCTCACTTTTCAGCAAGTGAAGGAGGAGCACCAGGTACCAACAGGCTTGGTTCAACCTTTAAAGGTCCCAAAGTTGAAGTTGTATGGGATATCCATGGACTTCATGATAGGACTTCCACATACATCCCGGGGTCATGACTCGATTTGGGTGTTTGTTGACTGACTCACCAAGTTGGACCACTTCCTACCGATCAGAGAGCAGGGTTCTACAGAGAGCTTGGGATGCCTCTACGTGTAGGAGATTGTGCGGCTACATGGATTACCTTATTCTATTGTATCCAATCATGACGCATGGTTTACTTCCCGACCATGGAAGGGGTTGCAGGAGGATTTCGGGATGCATCTTCATCTGAGCACCGCCTTCTATCCTCAGGCAGATGGCCAGACTGAGAGGACCATTCAGACTCTCGAGAACATGCTCCATGCATGTGTCCTCGACTTTGGTCGCAACTAGGAGGACCACTTACCATTGGTGGATTTTTCATACAACAACAGATATCACTCCACCATTGGGATGGCACATTTTGAGGCATTATACGGATGACCTTGCAGATCACCTTTTTGCTGGACTGACCTAGGGGAGTCATCACTCGTGGGACCAAATATGGTACGAGCTACCATAGAGAAGGCGCAGATCATCTAGGAGTGGATGAAGACTGAACAGAGTAGGAAGAAGTCATATGCTGACAGGAGACGGAGACCTCTGGAGTTCGAGGATAGCGACCACATCTTCTTACGGGTCTCACCTCGATGAGGTCTATAGATATTTGGCTGAGGCAACAAGTTATCTCCACGATTCATCGGACCTTTTCAGGTCCTCAATAGAGTTGGCGAGGTGGCTTAACGCTTAGCTCTTCCACCTCAGTTGCACTAGGTGGCTGACGTCTTCCACGTATCTCAGCTGAGGAGATACGTGCACACCCCTTCTCACATCATCGACCATGGAGAGCTGGATGTCGATGATGGGGCGACTTTTATGGAGGTTCCAGTGGAGATTGAGGATTGACAGGAGCAGGTCCTATGTGGACAGTCGATAACTCTGGTACATGTTCGTTGATAGCACGAGAACCTCCAAGAGATCACATGGGAGAGGGAGGCTCAGATGTGTGCTCAGTACCCCAACTTGTTCCCATAGTTTAAGTTGTAGCTTATGGGGAAGTAAAGCCCTGAGGTGGAGAGAATGTAAAGACCCAAAAATCCGGTGGATTTTTTTTTAATACATGAGAATTTTCCGAGTCTGTGAATTTTGATGGCACATGATTCCGAGGCCCGGTGAGCCCAGAATCAATTTCTAAAGTTTTGTACAGGTACTTTCAATAAATGTACGAGTGGGATTTTATAACTTTTTAACCAATACTTGGAATTGAAATCCGAGGGCACCGTTGAACTCGCAACGCTGGTATTCGCTTAAGGAGACTTTCAGCTCAACGACATTTGGTCGAGAATAAAAGTTAGTTTTTGGGTTTTCATAAAAATAATAATAAAATAAAGTGAGCTAAATTTTATTTTATTTGAGCCGCCATGTGGGTGACTGGTAGTTGAAACCTCCTATTGGAAGTTGGAGGTGGGACCGCCACACCTTAACCTCCCATGAGAGGTTATGGTGGTGGGGCCCACCCAAACATAACCTCCCGCGAGAGGTTACGAAGTGGGAGCCACAAAAGGCTTAACCCCCTATTGATAGAAGAGAGTAAAACCTCTCAACTCTCCCTCATTAATGAGGGAGAGCCTCTTGAACTTCCCTTTAATTCAATTGTGCCAACTCTCCTAATTAATTTGTGCCAAACTTTCACATTAATTAGGTGGAGCCAAGTAATTAATTCATTCTTTTTGAATTCTTGCCAACGAATTAATAGATACTCTAATCTATTATTTGGCACAAATTTGGCATTTGGGTGGAAGTTGGGGAAGAGGAGAGCTTGGGAGGATTAGAATTCTCCCAACAAAGAATGGAGAATGATGAACGCATTCTTCCAATGAAGAACACCTGCGATGATCCTTCTTTGACTTCCTCCCTCGGATCCTACTGACATGGAGCGTCTTCCACAACTGACACAACTTGGGATTGGAAGTGTGCGGCGGACACAACGAATGACGAAATACTTCATCTTCTTCCCACGACTTCAACGTAGACGACCGAAAATAAAAGGTAGGGGCTTATATTTGTGAATTAATACTTTTCTTTTCTCATATTCTGTTGGAAAGAAACCTATGCGAAGATTTTAAAATAATTTTTGTTCATCGTACTTATTTGATGAACCAAATGATACCACCCAAAACTCGGAGGGTGCGGGCCAAACCAACATCGTCCGACCCCTCTTCCGATCTTGTTTATGATGAACTTCGTCATGATGATGAGGTGACGAAATGATGAAGGTGGCGGTGACAAAGGCCGCACTACCCATGGCCAACGCAAACCAAGCCACCCCCGCGACGCTCTGGTGCTCCCGGTCGAACACCGCCAACCCGCGCCGGCCTTAGCCGTGCCGAACCAGCCAGCCCGGCCGCCTCCCGGTCGCCGGCCTGCCTGATCACGCCCTGCCCAGCCGAACACCACCGGACCACCTGCCGGTCTCCATGCACCCCACACGCCTCCCTGAGCCAGCTCCCTCATGGCCTCCCGGCTGAGCTGGTATCCCAACTCCCTCGTGGCCACCCAGTCGAGCCGGTGTCCTAGCCTCCTCGTGGCCTCCAAGCCAGCTGGTGTCCCGGCCTCCCGGCCGAGCCGGTGTTTCAGCCTCCTCACGGCGCCCTGGCCGAACCGGCCCAACTGCGCCCTCCGGGCTGAGCCGCGTCGGGTCACGCCCTCACGACGCTCGGGGCCGAACCGCCCTCGCGGCCTGCTGGGATGGGCCTAGCTGGCCAGGCTGGCCCGCTCAATATGCTGGGCCAGACCCAATAGGTCTGTCTGGGTTGACCCGGACTGGGTCGGCCCAGACTGGGTTGGGCCGGGTCGGTCTGACCAGGTCGGACCAGACCTGGGCCCACCATCACCCTTTACTTTCTTTTGGCCATATCTTTGGCACCGAACGACCGTTTGATGAACTGTTAGCGGCGATGGTATTCTTAGAGCACGAAAGTCTCTTTTAGTATACCCCATTGGAGTTCGGGGTAAAGTTGAGACACAGTCAGGTTGGATCGTGCATGAATCCAACTGGGCCCCTGGGACTAAAAGGCTAATAACTCACAGACCGGGCATCCGATTGACGCACCGTCAGTTGCGTTGTGACCTATATGACATGGAAGACCTTTGATTTACTTATTCGTGGGACTTCGTGATAGTTAGATCATTGACCAGTAGCTTGTGGAGCGGATCTACCGGGAACGAGCGAGCATTTGTGTGGGAACCTAGTAGCTGGCTGAGACCTGACGACTACTGACCATTTGACTCGGAGTGATTATACTAGCCCAGCGGGGAGCGCCATTGTTTCGTGGAAGACCCGCAATGGGGAGCACCTTGGTGTCACGGCATACCCACGGTACTCGACAGGAGGATTACCTCAGCAGGCTACTAGGGGGAGCGACTCTATGTGAGCGTGGAAAACCCACGGTGGGGAGCGCCTCTGTGTTAGAATGGCAGACCCACGGTACTTGACAGGAGGAGTACCTCAGCAGTCCAAGGTTAGTGTGAAGTGCCTCTGTGTGACACAGCAGGACCACTGTACTTGATAGAGGAGGAGTTCTCCATAAGCCGAGGGTTCTGATTGATACTATCCCTAGAATAAAATCCTAGTTGAGCTGAGTCAGTAACTTTTGTGTTTACCTCATGATTGAGATGGAGTACTTGGTAACTTAGGTATATGTATGGGCATATACCTAAGTGAGGTTATCTGTTGATTTAATACTTTGTGGTTTATCCTTGTTTAATTTTGTGAGACCTTGAGGGTCTCAGGGTACCTACTGAGTATCGTTATACTCACCCCTACACGGACTATGCCCGCACCTCGTTGTGTTGGTTGCAGAAGACAGACAATGCTGACTGAGGATCGGGGTAGCAGGATTGGATGGTACCCGGAGGTGGACCTTACGACGAGTCGGTACACGGAGGAGACTGACGGACATGGAGCGCTAAGGAGGTTATCTGTACCTACCCTTTAGGTAGGAATCCTCAGAGGATGACCTAGTAGCTGCTTTACCTTTTCTTTAGTTGTACTTGTTTTTCAGTTGTACTTCTACTTTCCTGTTGGGCTTGTATTTCCGGCCGCTTTTAATTTTAGCGCTCCTTTGTATACAGTTTTTCTTTGTGTTTTACTTCCAGCTCGTACTCTATTGTGTGTGTTTATACTTTATAAAGGCAATGCCTTCCCAGTTTTAGGGATTTATGCCTTTGGTACTAGTCTCCAGCCCCTGGCCTATGGAAGGCGGGCTTGGGGTAGTCACAGCATGGGCCTTGGGGGACGGGTCGTGACAATTCCATCTTTGGAAAAAGTAGTTATAGCCTGACAGGGATCCTACGAGGAACCTGGGCTCGACATGGTTTATTTTTACATCATTGATTTATTTCCCTTATTATTTATTATACCTGCACACTATAAATTTTATATTCGCAAATTGGATTTTTATTAGATACCATTGGTGGTGGCTTACTTATTTTTACTCACACCCTATCCAGGTTGCTGTTTGGTACCTTGAAAGATCTCTTGACTGCAGGTTAGGACTTAGCTTGTGCTTCTTTGCTATTGTATCTTCCAGGTTAGGACTTGGCATGGGATTAGTGACTGATCATGTACTTAGGATACCTTTAAAAGTTGGAGTTGTTTATTCATTCAATATTTTTTCAGTATAAACCTACTGCATGTATTAATTGTTTTGTGTTGATTACTTTGTATTTATGGATTATCATGTTCATGTATGGTTAGTTTTATCAACACTTTCCAGGATATCAGTTCTGTTATTGATTGATAGAATTGTTATATTAAATTATTTAATTTATTTTTATTTATTCCTTCATTGTATTTAGTATTGATCCATAGGGTATAGTCTCCTCACTGTACTATCTTTAGACCCTCGCTGCTAGTCATCAACCTTTGGCATATGAGGAGGCGTGCTTTAGGCATTATTACGAAATGGCTTGGTTACTATTATAGAGTGAATCAAGTTGGGATGTGAAAAAGTGGTATCAAAGGTTTCTTTTTCTCTCTCTTACTATTTGGTCTAGTATATAGGAGATTAGGAATGTTTTGGAACTTGGTAAATAACTCGTTCATGGGAGTGGGCAATCCAAACATGGGGGAAAGATCAAGTTTCCTAGGATGAGACTATTGTTCATGATGTTTATTGTTACAATTGATTATTATTTCACCTTGAGTGACTATTAGTATTTACTATGGTTACTAATTTATGTAATTTTACTCTTGGCCTGATATGGAAAGATAAGAGGTGTGTGCATGAATAATTTCAGGCATATAGGACTCACTTGTCATTATCCTTCTTATCCACATTCCATGATTTCATGATTATTTCCATGTATACCTATATTATCTATTGATTTTATAGTTTAATATGTTATGGTATGGTATATTGTTGGTTAAATAAAGTGTCTACATCAACCTAAATGGAATTTTCACCTATAGATTTATGGTGACACTCTATTTAACCATCCTTAATTTCATTATTGAAGAAAAATGGTTTTAAATTAGTTAATGAATTAATCTGAATGAAATAATTAATTGTGAATGTTGGATTTTATTTAAATGGTGTGTTATTTGTAGCTTATAAAGGCTTGTACCTTTATAAATTGAGAATAATGACCCATATAATTGAGTCCTTATATGCTTGATTCAACCCCAGTAGGACAATATTAGCATTATATGTCTATGTGATAAACCTACTAAGGGTGTTTTAAAATATTAGTAATTTAATTATTATGGGTTTCAGTTAAATGGAATGCCTATTTTAATTTATAGATCATTGCCTCAATAAATTGGGAATGGGTTCCTATATAATTAGACCCAAGATTGTGTGAATTGACCCTTGTAGGTCGATTATATTATTCTTATGCCTTAGTACATAACCCCTCGTGGGTATGTTTGTGTATAATGGTATAGTTATTTAAAGTGTCATAAACCACTCATATAGTGTTTTGTATAAATTTATGGTGGAATCTTACTTGACCAATCCCCTTTAAATTGATAAATAACCTTTTTATACTTTTTTGATCTCCATTGATATGAGGCATTTGCTAATTAAGATTCCAATTACAACCTAAAGAGTTTTTTCCTCTATATATTGGAATTGAAATTTTATTTAATTGATCCATGTTGTGATATTATATGACTAAGTAATAGTTAAAAAGTAAATTATTAGGTAATAATCTAGAATGTAATGAGGCGTCAGCTAAGTGCCAAGTACAATTTGATTTTTTTTCCTTCATAACTAGCACTTGAAATAGCATATATATGATCCTATTTAATATTTATAATAAATATGAAGTTGTGAAATGGCTTAAACAAAACCTTTTAGTGGTGTTATTAATGAAGAACCCCCATGTAGGGGTTAGTTATATTGTTTCCTTAAGATTTACCTTGGATGGGAATGTGGATGTTGCCCATAGGTTTCAATGTATTTATTCTATTTCTTTATACCTATAGGTTAGCCAATAGATCATAATGACCTTTTAGGTATGAATCTTTGTTTAAAGTCGATACCTTGTGTAAATGAGGGGTTAGCCTGAATTGGTAGCACCCTTGGAGATTGGAAACCGATATACTTTTGAGTCGAGTTCCTAAACACAGTAAGTGATGTCTATCTACCCATTTTATTTGGGTTGGTCTCTTAGTCGATGAAACGATACCCCTAGTTAGGTGGGTCATTGTCTAGTAAGTCGAACCTTGAGGGGGTATTACCATATAAGTATACCTAGTGAGGTTCAACTCCTTATCCTTTTTCATTTTCATTGTGACACTCCAGGGAGCACTCCTCTATGAGTATTCTTAGAGAGTAACAAGGATTAGGAGGCCGATGCTTGGAAGGTGATGCCATTAGGCCCATGTTGATAGATTTTGACCCTTGTGGGTTTATGATTTACCTGACTTCAGTTTTACCTCTTTGGAGATATTTTTAGGTACATTAGATACCATGTAAGGGAGGACCTTATGTGGGATATGGTTATCATGCGAGATACCTTAGGGATAGGTGAACTAACTTAGTGGCCCTATTTTGAGACTTGATCGGTAGGTTTAAGTGAAAGACCCAGGGGACCTCAGCTTTGAATCAGAACTTATTGAGTTAGTAGAGTTTGGTTTGATTAATGGAAACCTGTGATAGGGGTTGGACTGGGTTTATGTATGCTTTTAAGAGTTGGTAAGATTGGTTTTATTCTCATGTAGAGATCGATGCACTATAGGTGTTTGGATTTTGAGATATAAGCATGATGATGACTTCAGTTTTTGATGAAGCACCTAGGGTGTTTGGGTATCAAGACTAGATTTAATGGGAAGGAATGTTCAGGGTGCTTGGCCCTATTTAATATTGTTTGTGTGGTTGAAACTTTAATTTTTGAAATAACACCATGAGGTGGGTGTTCATTTGATAAATCACGACACAAGAAGGTGTCCAATTTTGAAAAGGAGTTCTAAGGGAGATCTTGGAATATTAATATTGACATTCTATGTTGCATGATTAGATTTACCTTATTTATGTATGGATCATGAGAGTGTGTTTTAGGTCTTGAATTGGGTGGTATTGAAGCGTAAACCCGATGTGCTGGGTGAGATAGGAATGATACATGATGGTTGCACATGGTGCCATTTAAATCATTAACCGGTGAGCGACTAGGTGTGAGTTGGGGACCAATGGTTTCAAATAAGAGATTTTGTAGGCAAGGGGTTCTGATAGTTGTGATAAAATGAGAAATGTATCCCCATAGTACAAGATACATCATGAATAGATCAGGTTCCATGAGGTGGTTGACTCTTGGGTAGACCTTGACATGCATTATCGGGATACATGGTGTTAGGGGTTGGTTAAGGAAAGTATGGTTTGGTTTGAATTGAGAATGGATCATAGAGTTTGATACATGCTTATTGATGTAATCCTAGTATACTCCTAGTCTAGAGATGATCATTCCCAATACATTGAAATCATCTCCAGTATGATGAGAGAGAATCAGATATGGATCAGGAAATCTAAATAGTTTTTCTAGTTTGATGAAGGGATTCCTTGGGACTTGTGGTCAGGGAGTAGTTTAAAATAATCTATATGGTGAGGAGTACATCATTATCTATTTGAGCATGGTCCATTCTCAAGAAGCAAGAATGAGTGATGTTTTCATAAGCACCCATGAATGATCAGGTTTGTAGACATGCCAGTTGTTATATAAGGGGTTGGAAGGGCAATGAGTTGTGATAATTAGGAAATATTTTAGTTGATGCGATGAAAAGGAATCTCATAAGGTGGTTATTGGGAATTTTTTCATTGGAGGGTGACCCTCATGTGAGAAGGGTCATGGGACTTTGAGACTAGTTGTGTGACGATCATTTTATCTCTCAAATTCCATTAGAAAAATGGGATAATGTACAAATATATATCTTGGTAAATTCAAGGTACATGTTTGAATATAGACTTGGGTGGATTATAAGTGTAGGAATCAGGCATGTGGTGGCCTATGATGATCCAAGGGTGTTGGATCTGGTGTGTTCTGGTGCTTGTGCTATGGAATGGTGAAAATTTTGTACATGGGATGATTTTTCTAGGAGAAATCACTAGAAGTAGGGTATAAGATTTGGTGAGAATGATCAGAACAATATTAGTGTGCCTTGGGATAAAAGCATTGGAATATGGTTTTGGTAATGCATTAGCCAAAGTAGATGAGTGTTTTGGAGTAGTTGGATGAAGTGGTTTGACTTGATTTCCCTAGTTTGGTTGAATGTGGTTAGGGAGGAACCTTGTCTAGCATGCCATTGGATAAGGTGAGTTTAATTTAAAGGTTGAATACAAACTTTCAAGGAAAAGATGATGAGACCAGGTTAAGTGTGTTTGAGTGTAATTCATCCATTCAATAAAATTAATAATCAAGCTAAGAGTCTCATTAGGATTCTAAGGGCATGCTTCAATAGGCAATTCTAATAGTGGGGGAACCATGACTCGAAATCGGATGTTAAATATTAGCACCTATGGTGGGGAAATCTATAGGACTCTTGATGAAAGAGGTGATGTAATGATCATTTATTAGGTTATACGGGCTTAAGTAGGTGTCATCCTATAATTTCATTGGTGGTTAAAAGCATCAGATCAGTTTTTAGTAGTTAGAGTGCCATATATTCAAAGTGGAGATTTGGGAGCACATTGGGAATTCAAAAACATAATGTGGAAATTTGAGTGGAAAATTCATGAACCAAATAGTCCAAGAAATGTTTTCATTGTCCACTAGGGATTATAAGGAATGATAAGTTATAAGGTGGTTAGGTTATAAAATCTCGTGTTTTGAACCGGCTAGAAATTATAAATAATTTTTAATTTTTAATTACTAGATGAGTAAAATTTTGATCAGAGCATCAAAGCAGAATTACGAATATTATAATGCATCAAAGTGATGTTTTTAAACATGGAATAAGGCTAATAATGTGGTTTAGAGTTTTTAGGAGTGTCTTAGGTGGCTGGGAAGCAAAATCAGAGTTTTTAAAAAGTGGAGCCTCAGGAGCATGGTTGGCACATAGTTAGTGATAACAGTGAGGCCTAACCATGTGGCTCAGTTTGTAAATACACACAGTTTTTTAATCATGTGAGGGTGACTAGAAAAACATGTGGTTTGGTGCAGAGGTGTAGAGGGACTTTCATGGATGGCGCATTATTTTTCTAAACATACGTTGCAACCAAGTAATGTGGTGGTGTTTGGGTAGTGAAGCCCACACGGTTAGATCACAATTTTCATAACTATGAAGCCTAACCATGAACCTCATTAAAAGTAAAAAAATGACCATTTATCCTATAGTCTTTAAATCATTTTACCTCTTTTCTACCTTATTTAACCCAAAAGCTCCTCTATGCTCCCATATCCCCCCTCTTCCATTGGATGATTTTACTTTGTTTTTTGTGTGAATCGAATTCCTTCAGATGTTTTAGAAGACTAGAGGTAATTCCATAACTCATATTACTGCTTTTATCAAATCTTCTTGTCACTTTTGTTGCATTCTTTGTGTGAGCTTATATTCCTTATTTTTAGGGCGTTCATTATGTTCTTCATTTTCTATAATTTTGAGTCAAATCAATGGCCAATAATGGATGAGAAAATCTCCCTAAGAATGAGGTATGTGGTCTATGCATTTTTACTAGAATTTTTTCATGTTTATAATATGTTGTCATTGTTCCACACACTAGATTTTTTTTGCGTTGCCCCTAAATTGTGTAACTCATTTAATTAGTTTTAAAGATCATGACCTAGACCCTTCTTAGACTCATTGACATTGTCATAGGGTTGTGATCTCATCTTGGATCACCCCGTATGGCATTTCCAATTATTTACCCTCATTTTCCATTGCATGTATTTAACCAAAACACCATTTAGGTGTGTTTGGATTGACTCTTAAAAAGGGGAATGATCAATTATAACTAAGTGAATTACTAAATGGTGTGGGAACATTGATTTCCCCTTCTTGAAATTTATAAATATAATTATTATTGGAGAATATTTTATGGAATTATTAAATGGAAAGGATTCAATCTTGGACCATGCTTAAATCATAAAATGAAATGCTTGACTATTTTTACCTTGACCTTGGTATTTCACAAACCTCTTGAAAAGGTTGGTGGTTTGTGACCTCAACCTAAACCACTAATTAATGTGAGTTCAATTAAATGTTTATAATTATGATTATTAACTTGTGATCAAACCACCTTATGGGTGAATTGAGCTCTCCACTTGATAGTGGGATGCTGTAATCAAAACAATGGAATTGCTAGCTAGAATGTATATTAACATGCCCTTTTTTATCACTTATAAGTGAATTGATCAATGGTATATTTTGAATCATTACATGGAAATGATAAAATATATAGCTCTTGACACTTATAAATGAAATTATTAAGGTCATGTTTTGAATTATAAAATTTTATGGATATTTCTCATGGACTATATTAGATTATTAAATATAACATGCCTGATTACTATTTTATGCCTTGAGAGATACTTGGATTCTAATACAGAATGACTTTTATGGTCTCATAAGGCACATTTAATTGAATTACTGATGAATTATTAAGAAATTTTGGACATGATTATCCTCATCGATTAATTGGAATTGTTGGACATGGAGCTCCTCATTATTTATTGGGAATTGTTGGAAATGATGCTCCATGATCCATAGATTCAAGATATTGGACATGGTGATTCTAATTGTTTATTTTGAATTGTTGGACATGAATCACCATGATCCTTAGGTCTAGGATGTTGAAAATGGTGCTCCTTATCATTTATTGAGAATTTTTGGGCATGACACTCCATACCCCTTGGTTTACATACTTAGATTGATGCTACTTTTTTAGATATGAAACACTATATTATTATAATTTTTCATGGATGCCTTAGTTATATAGCATAGGTCTTGGGTATATTTATATAAAAGGTAAAATTCTTAGAGACATTCCAGCTTTGGCTGAAGTAGGTATAGTCAGCCAGGGTTACTATGAGGAACCTGAGTTTTACATGGTTTATTTTTACATAATTACTTTAATACTCTTATTATTTATTATACCTACATAATTTAAATTTTATATTCATAAAATGGATTTTCATTAGAAACCATTGGTGGTGGCTTACTGAGTTTTACTCACACTCTATTTGGCCCATTGTTTGGTATCAGGATATATCTCCTAATTGTAGGTTAGGACTTGTCTTGTTTTTATTTATTATTGTATCTTCTGGGCTAGAAATTGGCATGGGATTAGTGGATGAGAATGTACTTGGGAATAATTCCATAGTTGGATTCATTTATGTTGGTATTGTGTTATTTGGAGAAGGTTTTTAGATGTTGAATGAAGTTGTTTTTAAGATAATTGTCTTTTGTTGTCAAAGAAAACAAATCACCTTACTTTGTATTTTTTGGTGATAATACTAACCATTATATTGAGGATTTCATAAACACAATGCTTAAAAAATTCCATTATATTGGGAATATATTTTCTAGAATAAAAGGCTCATCAGACTCACCTTAGGTCCAGAATGAGGTTCTGATCTTAATGAGGAAGAGAATCAGATTCTACATTGATCTGATGAAAATATGACAATGATTTTATGATATTAGAGTTATAATAAATCATAATTAATATGTGAAAATTATTATACAAGACTTATGAAGGAAAGGGGGAGAATAAGTGATACCAATCATATTGAGGATCATATTTGAAAGAAAGAAGTTGATGGAATAATGGGAAGTTAAAATAAATTACATTTAAAGTAAGACAATGCTGAAGATAATGTTAAAACCTATTAAAAATTATGAGGAAGTCATTATTACATGATAAATTTTGTAGAATAAGGAAGTTTACAAAGTAATAGTTTTCTGATCTCAATTCATTGGTGTGAGAATATCGGACGTAGATTTGTTGAAAGGCTGAGAAGGTTGATCAGATTGTGAGAAGATAAAGATGGTGGTTTCTAGTTAGACCAATAATCCATAAGAAATAAATCTTTAGAGAAAATAAGTGAGTAGTGTGTGTTGTAATCATATAATTACATACTTTTTTGAAGTCTAATCCATTGGAACCAGTCCATCAGATGTGGTGTGCCACCAAGAATCAGAGTCATACTAATATTGATCTTCAAATTAAAATCAAAGGTAGAATTGTTTTGTTTTGGGAGTTGTTGAGAACTTTGAATAAGAAAAGAAGTGAATTAAATTGATATTTATGTGATGAATAAAATCAGATATCAATCAACAATATAGTCAACCATTTTCATCAAGATGGATTTTTTATTGTTTTCAAGTTGGAACTCTGTTTTCTTATTTCAAATAGGTTAAGAGAAAGAACACTGATTTGTTTTTAACTTGTGGGTCAATATCCATCAGACTTATATTATCATATTTAAGTTGATGAGGATCATGGAACACATGGGAATAATGGTGTTTTATGTATACTTGATGAGGATGGCGGAATGCACACAAGTGGACAAGACTTATTACGTGGAATTGGAGGCCCAATGACAAGGGAGAAGACCAAGAGAATGAAGGAGGACTTAAATGGGTTAATCATGGAATTACAAGAGGAGTCCCAACACCATTTATTGGAGGAATAATACATGCCTATAATTACATTAATTAAGGCCCAAACATGATTTTTTAAAAATCCAACCCAAGTGGTGCTACGAATTTTCAAGCCCACCCCACCATGGAATATTCGAAGTCAAAAGGTGGTGGACTACTTGTCTTTAATTTTCCAAAAGGGTGTGCTACTTATCTCCTAAAGTCATGGTCAAGTTCTAAAGTTGTCAAAATAATTATTTAGGCTTTTTTAATATGTAAAACTATGCATTATATTCACCCCATTCATGATTTGAATTTCTAGTTTCTTTGGCTATAAATAGCCACCCCTTGTACTCTTTGAACATCATGAATTAAGGTAATGTTATTATGGTGATTTTTGATTGAAAACTTTGTGTTCTTGAATAATTCTTGAATTATAAAAGTATTTTTCATCCTTTATATCATATTGTGTCTAGATTTATTATAGATAAGTTATCTTTGGGTTCTACCTTGACCATTTCCCCCTTCCTTCTCATTTTCACTATCCACACACCACATTCACTTGTTTTCTTATAGAGATCCGGGTGCTCAACATGCGAACATTGTACAAGGTTCCCAGGAAACTTCCTAGTGGTTCTTGAACTATGTATCATTTGGTATCATATCCCACTTGCAAGAAATCAGGTTCTTTCTTTCTTATCTCTTCTTCCATCTCTTCGAATCAGGCCAACATCAATTATGGTCCATTTTATTCTTCATCTATAGATATCATTTATTCATCTTTTCAGACTTAAAATATGTCATTATTGTATTTGATAATCTCATATTTCTTCTCCATTTGGAATCATCAAAATTCAAGCTACAAATCGCGAGATACAACAGGTTCAAATTTTGTGACGAATTCTGCAATTTTAAAACCATGAAAATCTCATGTTGATTACATTTGATGTTACAAATTATTGCTTCGACTATATTTACATCTTAAAAATTCATCTTGTTTCTTATTTAATTATTCACAAAAAAAAGATCCAAAAAATCAAAAAAAAAAAAAATCAAAAAAAATAAAGGTTAAAAAAAAGAAACATTTTGAATTCTACGTACCATTTTCTTTCTTCTTAATCCATTTTATTTCCCTTCCTAAATTTTTCATTTGAATCAATTTTGAATTTTATCATTGAATTATAGTCCAGTATTTCCACATTTTAATGATCCTTTAGATTTATTAAAATTTGGTAAGAACGCTATAGGAAGAAAGTTGAGTGGTAAAAGGCAAGAGTGTTACATTTTGATAAAATCCAAAATTGAGTGAAGCACGAGTGAACAAATTATTTTTAGTGTAAACACATGAGGAAGTGTGTGAATTCCATTTTCCTTTATTTTCAATTTTTCTCATAGGATTCCAAAATGGCGGAGGCAAGTAACACCAATGAAGCAGACATTAAGTTGTTCATGAGGGCTGTACAAGAATAATTCCAAAGGTTGAATGAAAGGATGGATAAACTTCAATCCCCTTCTAATTATAGAGTACCACAAATGAGGCGGGTTGTTGAATAAGAGGAGGAGTTATCCGATTTTCATGAGTCACCAATTTGGAGAAATCAACCACTATGGAGGCAAGCCAATGATTTTGGAGGAGTAAAGATGAGGATCCAAACATTCTAAGGTAAGAATGATCCCGAAATATATTTGGAATGGGACAGAAAGGTCAAACATGTTTTTGGTTGTAACACCTATTCAGAGGAAAAAAAGTGAAGTTGGAGGCTATGGAATTCACCAACTATGCTAGTATTTAGTGGGACCAACTACAAGTGATTCGACGATGAAGTGGAAAAAGACCTATCCACACTTGGGAGGAGATGAAAGTGGTAATGTGTAAGAGGTTCATTTATAGCCACTATTATAATGATTTGTTTTTCAAGTTGCAGGGTTTGAAACAAGGGGCCATGAGTTTTGAGGAGTATCAAAAAGAGATGGATATCATCATGATTCAGGACAATATTGATGAGGAGTAAGAGGCCACCATGGCAAGGTTTATGAACAACCTCAACCATGACATTCGAAACATAGTGTACATGCACCACTACTTGGACGTGGAAGATCTACTTCACATGGATACTAAAGTGGAGAGGAAAGTAAAGGAAAGAAGGATGCACCCTACATCTTATGGTAAGGATTGAAAATCTTCTTTCAAGTTCAAGGATTCCAAACCACAAGAGAATGTAAGGGAACACAAAACAGTTTCAAAAGAGGTGACCAAACCAAAACCATTATTTGTATAATCCAAAGGTAAAATGGAGGGTAAAGTTTTCTAAAAATCACATGATATAAAATGTTTTAAATGTCAAGGATTTGGACATATTTCCTCACAATGCCCAAATAAGAGGAAAATGATTATTTTGGATGATGGAGATATTCTTAATGCTAGCTAAAGTGAAGATAAAATTCCACCACTTAAGGATGATTCATATGTGGAAGTAAAGATCCCCGTACATAGACAAATTCTTATGGAAATGCGTTCTTTGAGTGCTCAACTTGAAGGAGAACATGATCAAGATAAAAGGGAGCACATTTTTCATACTAGATGCCTCATCAAAGATAAGGTATGTAGTATGATTATTGATGGGGGTAGTTTTATAAACTTAACAAGTGGTTTGATGGTTAATAAATTGGGATTAGCTATGACTAGACATCCTAGGCCATATAGACTTCAATGGTTAAATAATAGTGGGGATGTCAAAGTGACTAGGCAAGCATCAGTTCCATTTTCTATTGGGAAGTATGAAGAAAAGGTGATGTGTGATGTTATTCCGATGCATTCTAGTAATATATTATTGTTAATACCTTGGAAATTTGATAGGAGGGTCACACATGATGGATACACCAATTGATATTATTTTGAGTATAATGGGAGGAAGATTATTCTTACACCATTTAGGCCTTTTCAAGCTTATGAAGACCAAGTGCAGATTAAGAGAGATTGAGAGAAGATAGGAAAAGAAAAGAGAGAAAAAAATAGAGATAATGAGAAGAGTGGAAAAAAACAAGAGTGAAAAAGGGGTGTTGAGTGAAATCAAAAAAATGAGGGAAATAAAAGAGTTGAAAACAAGAGTGAAAATAAGAGTGAAAACAAGAGTATTGAGAGAAAAGTGAGCTTATTTTCAGGAAAAAGAGAGATAGAGAGAGATTTAGAGGGAGAGGAAACTATTATGCTTCTATGAAAGGGATAATTTTTTACCACTAACTCTCCTAACCATTTTATGCCTTCTAGTGTTATGTCTCTTCTGTAGAAATTTGGTGATGTTTTTATGGAGGAAATTTTCGATGGCTTACCTCCCTTGTGGGGTATTGAGCACCATATAAACTTCCTCCCAAGAGAAACAATTCCCAATTGATCGGAATATTGGGATAACCCAGAGGATTCTTGAGAAATACAATTATAAGTGGAAGAATTGCTATAGATGGGATTTGTTTGAGAGAGCTTGAGTTCATGTGCGGTATCAGTAATTTTTATCCCAAAAAAAGATGGTAAGTGAAGAATGTGTGTTGATTGTTTATCTATCAACAAAATCACAGTAAATTATTTCTATCTCATACCTCATTTGGATGATATTCTTGATGAAATCCATGGTGCATGATTGTTTTTTAAAATTGACCTAAGGAGTGGATACCATCAAATTAGAATGAAAGAGGGAGATGAATGGAAAACTGCATTTAAAACTATGTTTGGATTATATGAATGGATACTTATGACTTTTGGACTAACTAACACCCCAAGTACATTCATGAACTTAATAAATATTTTTTTCCATCCATTCATTGGAAAATTTGTGGTTGTGTATTTTGATGACATTATTGTTTATTCTAAGATCCTTGATGAACATCATGAACATTTGAAACATATTTTCGAGACTCTTAGGAAAAATAGGTTGTTTTCAAACGTAAAAAATGTACATTTTGTTTAAATTCAGTTGTTTTATTTGGTTTTGTTGTAGGATATGATGGCGTGAGGGTTGATTAAGATAAGGTGACGGTGATTCAGGATTGTCCAACACCAAATAATTTCAATGAGGTGAGGATCTTCCATGGACTTGCGAGTTTTTAATGATGGTTCGTGAGGTAATTTTCAACCATTGGGGAACCATTGAATGAGTTGGTTAAGAAAGGGGTGAGATTCAAGTGGGGAAAATCTCAATAAGATGCCTTCTATACACTCAAAGGTAATTTGACCAATTCACCTCTCTTAATTCTACCCGAATTTTCTAAAGTTTTTGAGGTTGAGTGTGACCCCTCTGGAATAGGAATTAGAGTTATTTTAATGAAAGACTCCAAGCCTATCACCGACTTTAGTGAGAAGCTTAATGGGGCTGCATTGAACTATTCTACATATGAAAAGGAATTGTATTATCTCAAAATAACTTTAGAAAATTGGAAACATTACTTATGGCCAAGGGAATTTGTGGTTAATTCGGATCATGAAAGCCTAAAATTTCTTAAGTCATAAGGAAATTTGAATAGGCAGCATGAAAGATAGATTTAATTTATTGAAACATTTCCTTACATAATTAAGCATAAACAAGGAAAAGAAAATGTTGTCACTGATGATTTGTCTAGGAGATACTCTCTTATCACTTCTATGCATACTAAAATACTTTGTTTTAAAATGTTGAAAAGCATGTATGAGAATGATGTGTATTTTTATGAAATTTGGAAGTTGTATGAAAAATATAAAAAAAGTGATTTTTAGAAACATTATGGATTTCTTTTTACGGAAAAATAAATTGTGTGTTCAATATTGTTCTATACATGAATTTATTGTTAGAGAAACTCATGGTGGTGGATTAATGGGGCATTTTGGGGTTGATAAAACTTTTTCCTTATTGAGTAAACATTTTTATTGGCCTCACATGCATAGGGATGTGTTTAGTGTTTTTTGAAATTGTAATGTGTGTAAACATGAAAAGTTGAAAGTGATTCTACATGGATTATACACCCCTTTTCCCATTTATTCTCATCCTTGGGTTGATATTTCAATGGATTTTGTGCTCGGATTTCCAAGATAACAATCAAGTAAGGATAACATCTTGGTGGCAATGGATAGGTTTAGTAAAATGGCTCATTTTATTAATTATTATAAAACCAATGATGCAACTCATATCACTGATTTGTTTTTTAGGGAAATTTTTAGGTTTCATGGCTTACCCAAGATCATTGTGAGTAATAGAGATTTCAAATTCCTTAGTCACTTTTGGAGGACATTGTGGAACAAAATTGGAACCAAACTTTTGTTATCCACCACTACACACCCAAAAATATATGGTCAAACTGAGGTGGTCAATAGAACACTTTTCAAATTGTTGTGTGCCATCCTTAGAAAAAATTTGAAACATTGGGAAAGATTCTTTCCTCATATTGAATTTTCTTATAATTGAGTGGTTCACTCCACTACTAATACTTCACTTTTTGAAGTTGTTTATGGTTTTAACCCATTAAATCCACTTGATATTTTACCTTTTCCTACTAATCAATTTTCTAATCTTGAAGGTGAAAAAAGTCAAAGTTTGTGTAGGAGTTTCATGAAAAGGTAAAATCCAATATTGAGTGGAATAATGAACAATTAGCGAAGCATGACAACAAAGGTCAGTGGAAAATGGTGTTCCAACCTGGGGATCGGGTTTCAGTACACTTGAGGAACAAGAGGTTCCCAGAGCAATGAAAATCAAAATTTAATTCAAGAGGAGATGGTTCTTTCCAAGTCATAGAGAAGATCAATGATAATGCCTATAAGATTGAGTTACCTGACATGTATGATAATGTTAGTGCCACCTTCAATGTTGCTGATCTTTATCCCTTTGAATTTTTAGATTCGAGGAAAAATCCTTTTGAGGAGGGAGGAGATGATGGGGATTATGGAACACATGGGAATCGTGGGGTTGGAGGTGGACTTGACGAGGAGGGAAGAATGAACACAAGTGTACAAGACCCATTGCATGGAATTGGAGGCCCAATGACAAGAGAGAAAACCAATAGAATGAAGGAGGCCTTAAATGAGTTAATCATGGAATTCCAAGAGGAGGCCCAACACCCTTGATTGGGGGAAGAATATAGGCCTATAATTACATTAATTAAAGCCCAAAAATGATTTTAAAAATCCAACCCAAGTGGTGCTACTAATTTTCAAGACCACCCACCATGGAATCTTCAAATACAAAAGGTGGTGAGCTACTTGTATTTACTTTTCCAAAAGGGTGTGCTACTTGTCTCCTAAAGTCATGGTCAAGTGCCAAATTTTTCAAAAGAATTCTTTAGGATTTTTGACTATGGAAAACTAGGAATTAGAATAATGTAAAGAGACACCCCATGTGTGATTAGAATTTTTAGTTTCTTTGGCTATAAATAGCCACCCCTTGTACTCTTTGGACATCATGAATTAAGGTAATGTTATTATGGTTAGTTTTGCTTACAACAATTATGTTCTTGCTTAATTCTTGACTTATAAAAGGATTGGTCATCCTTTTTGGAATATTGTGGCTAGATTTCTTAGAGACAAGTTCTATTTGGGTTCTACCATGACCATTTCCCCCTTCCTTCTCATTCTCACAATCCACACACCACATTCACTTGTTTTCTTGCGGTGATCCCGGTGCTCAACATGTAAATATTGTACAAGGTTCCTAGGATTATTCCTAGTGGGTCTTGCACCGCGTATCAGAAGTAGAGACCAATTCATTAGACATAGGTGGCACTGATAACATCATCAAATGCAGGATCACCAGTCCGAGGAAAATGAATAAAATAATAATTATTTCAAGAAACTATAGAAATGTTGTCAAGATAGTTCTTGAAATATTTTTTTTGTAGTTATTTTACAAAGTGTTATCCAAGGTGGTATGGAAAGATGGTAGAATGGTTTGAATATATTAAAGTGGTCATCATAATGAGAAGTATTCTATTCTGTTTTATTTGAAAGTGGTTCAAGAAAATTATAGTGACCAGATGTATCTATCATAATGAGAAAATTGGAATAGATATTTGGAATTATACTAAAGATTGAAAAGAAATTATGAAGTAATATGAAGTTTTGTGAAGATTTTAGAAGGGTTGATAAGAGTTAAGAAGCATTGAAGAATTAAAATATGAAGCCAATATTCAAGGGGGATTTATGAATTGGGAAATTTGGTTTAGTAGGAAAGTTTTTCAGAATCCCACCGAAACCATTTTTGGGTCACTTCTAAATAGAAAAGGCAAATTTTACTTTATAAAGCTGATGTAATGTTGAATATATAAGGTGTAAAGTTGAATAATTATAGAGAGAAGGAGTTTCCAGACTGTGCTTACCTAAGGATGATTGTCATAGAGAAGAAGTAAAGGATAAAAGAGAATATTGTATTCAAATGACCATCGCATTGGGATGGATCATTGGATTGGGAATCAGACTGGGATTTATGGAATGAGACATAATTATTTTAGCATTATTTTAGTGGTATTATAGTATATGATTTTTATCATATTGATCAATCATACTAGGGAATTTTACTGGGGAATTAGACTCAGTGTCATTATAAAGTACATAATAAGTTATTACTTGTTACTGGGTAAGAAAGTGAAAATTGTTTTGAAGAACATATTTGTGAAAGTTGAAAAGGTAGAATAAGAACATGTTTCTTAACTTGTCACAAAAAATTGTATTAAATCATTTTTTGATATTTGAATCACATGCACTATTTTATAGAACATAGTGCTATATGAGTGTAAGGGTATATCCTAATCATTGTATTCTACACAAAAGGATTGTTTTTAGTGGATTGTGTGGTATTGAATTGTTTCCAAAACATACCAAAGAATTAGATACTCTTATTGAGTGATTAACCTTGTAAATTCTCATTTTCCTATGAATGTGTGATTGTTTTGTTTTATGAAAAAGTAAAAAATCTTTAATAGGAGGAGAAATTTGTTTCATAAAGAAGGAAACTTAAAAGAAAAATATATCAATAATTCACCCCTCCCCCTATAAGTGATACTTGATATTTTCTAGGAACTTAAAAGTAGTATCAGAGCCAAATTTTCCCTTCATATAATCTTTATTGAATTTTTGAAGAAGAAGTTGTGACAGAGAATCCAAATTGTGTGAACAATAATGGTATTTTTGTCTTTGATGGTAAGAAATATCATATCTAGAAAGACAGAATGTTGCCTATCTTATTTCTATTGGGTATGATGTTATTGAAGCTGTAATAAATGGATTTACTCATATTGATGATAAGGTTCCTCTTACATTTATTGACAAGAAGAATCTTGAGATTGATGTAATGGACAAGAATGATTAAATCTTGTAACTTTATGGAAGTTAGTTTTTAAGAGTGAAAGGTGTTTACACTACCAAAGGTATCTGGGATAAGCCAAAAAAAATTTATGAAGGAAAAACAGAAGTAAATAAAGAAAATTTAAAAATCTATAGGCTAAAGTATAAAGATATCAAGATGGGTGAATATGAATCTATTGGTGACTTCTTTACTAGGGTGAATGATATTATTAGTATTATTAGATGAATTGGTGAAATGTTATAAGATTCTATAGTTGTTGAAAAGATATTTATAATTCTTCCTGAAAAGTTTGGTGCTAAAGTTTCCTCATTGGAAGATAGAGATACAAAAACATTATCTTAGAATGATTTACAAAGTAATCTCATTAATTATGAAATGATAATGAAAAAAGTTATGAAAGGAAAAAAAGTTGATAGAGAAATGTCTTTCAAGGCATCCAAGAAATAAAAGTCAAATAAGATTCTTGTTGAATAAGAAGCTAGTGATTCTGATTCAAAAAACGAGGTATGTAAAAATATTGATGAATTTTTATCCTTATTTTCTAAAAATGTGAAAAGAGGTATAGGTAAATATAAAGGGAAACTACCCTTGAAATTATTTGAATGTGGAGATGTTGGGAACTTTGTGGCTAATTATCCATTAAGAAATAAATAAGAGGATAGTGAGGAATATAATAGAAGGTAGATAAGATCATGTAAGAAATAGGGTGATAAGGATAGATATTATTTCAAAGGGAAAGATAAAAAAATATTCAAATCAAAAAGAAGAAGTTTCTTATATAAAGATGCTGATGAAGAAGATAGTGAGACTAAATCTGAAAAATAATTTAAAAAGGATAAAGAAAATACTTTCATTACAACAATGAACAATGAAGAGTTCAGAATCAATAGTTTTAAAGAAGAATAAACTCAATTATAATTTCATCTAAAACAAGAATTGAAATCATTTTTGAGAAAGATTGGGAGGATTAAAAAAGAAATTAGAATGCTGAAAAGCGAAGAATCTTTAATAAATAATCAAGAATATTTTCTTGATGAGAAATTAAAGATATTGTAATAGATTGATGATTTTAAAAAATATCTTGAGAAATAAAATAACTGCAATGAACATATGGAAGTAAAGTTGAAAGAAAAAGAAGAAGAGTTTGAACCTATCGATTTTTTTTAAACTTGAACACAGGGTTACAAGTTTGAATAATTCTATATTTGAAGTTGGTAAAATATCTAGAAAGGATAAACCTAATAAGGATAAAAAATTACCTTTAATAGTTGATAATAAAGTTGAAATTTTTTCCGAGAAGAAGAAAGATGAGAAATCTATGTATGTGGCTAAGACCAAAAAAGTGGAGAAGTTCGAAGTTTCTAAAAATTATGAATTTGAAAATATTTCTATTACTTTTAGTTCTGATAAGGCTAAAAAGATAACCAAGATGAAAAATAAGATTCTGGATGATAATAGAAAGGTTGGCGGTCAACAAAGTTTTGATAAGAAAAACAAGAAGTTTGTTGAGAAACTTACTCACAACTCCAGACAATATGGAAGTTTCAGAGGAAAATATTCTTTTTATGAACACTGTTGGTATTCTGGTGGATTCAAGCATACAAAAAATATGTGTTGGTTTAATCAACAACATTACCAGTGGTACAAAAACTACAAATGGAAAAGTTTTAGGGGGATTCAATCTTGTCAAATGAATAATCCTGAGAAGGATGTTATGAAGAAACCTGAGAAGGTTAGTGTAAAAATTGAATATAGGTTCCAACCTCTAGAAACTATTTGTGAAATATGTGAAAAACCTAGACACCTTGTAAAAGAATGTCTTGTTTTGTTACTAACACAACAAAATTTTGTTAACAATTCTCAGAAGATGAAATTAAATAAAGATAAAGGGAAGTAAAAATATCTTTTTTTAGAAACTGTTCTCAAAGCTACAAAAGGAGAACATGTAACACCCTAAGCTTCCACAGTATGCTTCTATTTGAATAATACAATAGCGTGTGTTGTACGCAACTTCGAGTTCTAACACACCAAAACAAATCAAATTAATAGTTATTAATAGTAATACTAACTTTTTGAAATTTTATAAATTTTATCTTTTAAAATGGACTTCATTTTTGGATTCAAAATATCGAAATTAGCGTAGTGTGAATTTTTGGTATTTTTCTGAAAACTTTCAATTTTTGATGAATAACGAAAAACACTGAGTTAAATTTAAAAACCGAATTTTTATTTAAATAATTATTTATTTTATTTAAATTTATTTTAGGTCAAAATAGATACGTAATACCTATATAAGTTCAATTTAATTCATTGGAGTCATCTTATAATAATTCTAGATATATAAAAATTTTATTGAACCTTTTACCGTCTTTTATCCACCTCCTAGGAGAATTTTCAAATTTGCATAAAACTTAATTTTACCACTTATGTGAGTTGAATTTAAAAAATATGAGAGAAACAATTGATATCAGTAAGTAAAATGTGGTTCAATAGGATGAAAATAATTTTTGATGAATAGTAACTTTTTACTTTTATATACAACAGTTAAAAGTAAATAGGGTAATTAAGGGTAAAAATGACATTATTATTACCATAAAACATGTCCTAATTCTTTTGGATAAGTTTAATTAGAAAAAAAACAACCTTATGAATAAAATATTATTCTTTAGGTCCACTTGGATTAGATTAGGAAATTTATTATTATTTAATTTAAAGAAGAGTTAAAAGTGTTAAATTCAATGTTTAATAAATAAATTTTTTTTATTATAGGGTTACACATAAGATAAATTCGACTATAAATATTCATTATAAATCTAAAAAGATTTAATACATAATGGAATTTTATTTATATATTTTATAAATTAATTAATTAAATTTATTTATGACACAATGATGATGCGGTAATTACCGTATTAATAGAAGATTAAAATAATTGATATTATAAATATCCAAATAAATTTAATTTGAGACTTTTTATAAATTAAACTAATTTTAAAGGTTAATATGACATATTATTATTGTTTAGATAAATTTTTTTCAAAGTAATAATTCTTTTATGAATTTAGAAAAAACAAAATACCAAATAGTGTCAAAAATTGACATAAAAGAGTTTTTAAAACAAATATTATATTATTAATTGATATTCTATTCCTAAAAAACTAAGGTTCAACCAAAAGACTTATGTAATGATAGGTGTATCATTAATGAACCACTTGGGGTTCGCTTGGAAGTATATAGTAAGTTTATTAACCATATAATATAAAAATACAAAGAGACATGGTAAATGTCAAAATATTTAACTAAGAGTTAAATTTAAAAGATAAGGTTAATACAGTAACCCAAACATGTATAAAACCTATTGGTTGAGTGGTTTTCGACCCATCCCCACCTTATCCTTTAAATAATTCATTTTGGAGCCATTATAAACCGAAAATGATTTTATTATAAAATAATATTTCTAGCTTTTCCTAAGGTGCCCCCTCACCCCTCTTATAAAAGGTCACTCCCACTTCTCCATAATTAACACCTTCAAAGCCATTTGGATCGGCCAAAATCTACCCAAATACACTCTAAAATGTCCTCCCTTAATCTTAGAAGCCTTTATTTATTCATAAATCCATTCTAAGGATCCATTTTGATCAAATCAAAAGGAAGAACCCGAAGAAGAGGTAAATATTTCATCACCTCTTTCAAGTTCTTTTCTTCTTCCACTTCCTCTTTCTTTATTGTTTCCAATCTAAAATAATAACTACAGTATCTTCTATATACTGTGATGTTATTATAAATATGGCACAACCATATTCATTATTCTATCCATCCTTTGAATGACATGTCACCATACGTGCGTACGTACGGCTTACCGTCTCCACGTCGTGGTGTAATTGTTATTCAATACATTATTATTTGGATGGGTATAATAATGATGTGTAATTGATGTAAATAATAAATATAATAATTATTCTTTATATATGATATACCATCCAATTATATATTATTTTAATATCAAAAGAATGATATTGTCGCTAGTGCATACGTACGGATTACCGTCTACACGAACGCGATGAGATTCATTCCCCGTCGTATCCATTCAAGACTATTTTTCATTATATGATTAAAAATAATTTTTAACGGCTTAATATCATTCTGAATATGAATAAGATACATCCTATCCATAAAAAACATTACTTACGTAATTAATCATATAAAGGAAAACGAATCAGTTAACACCCAAAATAATGATAATACTAAGATATTATTAACAAAGCAATGTTAAAAGATCATATATGATATCATATTAATGTATATAATTATTGTATAATTTAATAACAATTAATTCACCATTATAAAGAAGTTTAAATTATCCTAGACCAAGGAAAAGTACAAGGTAAGGGTTAATTTCGCAATCTCTTTATTATCCGAGGTTGTTTTTACGTAAGTATCCACTGGGACCACTTTATCATCCACATCTGTGTTTTCTTAAAAATGTATTTCAAAACATTTTTACTATTTACTAGAATATGGGATAAAGTCATTTATACCATTTTTTTACTTTTTATAAGATGTTTTTGAAAGGAATATTTTCGTCATTTTCCAAACAAGGTACCTTATAACCTTTTCGACAAAACTAAGGCAAGAATGTCTTTTTTAACTTATACGGCGGGTGCAGATATTTTCCCCCATTATAACATCATCAAAGATTCCCTTACAAGCTTATAAGAATATTTCCAAAATAAATGTTTTCTTTTATAATTATATGAATTTTAAAATATTTCAAAATAGAAAGAGATATTTCTCTAAAAAGGGCTTTGATTTCATCTATGTCAACATCATTTGATGAATTTTAAGCTTATTTGAAGTTGATTTATTATGATACAAAACTTCCATATTTTATTTAAGGTTTTGTGATATGTTTGAATGTGGATGTGTTATTTTTACACCATTCATGGTTTTTGGATAAAGTATTGACATTTTGTATGCTAGTTTTAATACAAATGTTTATGTTATGTTTAAACCTTTTTATATGAGGAATGCATTGGACTTAGTAAGTGATGGGTGAATCCAGCTATAGCTCCTCAATGCATTGGTAGGTCTCATGAGACAAACTAGTGTCTTGGAACAAGGCCTTGACAAAATCTTTTTTTTAGTCTTGGCATAAGGCCTTGACTATGTGGTTATGAAAGTCTGGCATTATGCATTCCATCATTATGAAAGTGGCTATTGATATTGCATGTGATTATTCAACTAGTAAAATATCCCTGTGAATAAGTAAATGGCATTATTTGGTTTTTATCTTTTCCATATTATGCTAAAGTTCAAGTTTAAAAGGCTTTTGTTTTATCCTTATACATTTCCTTAAATGTTTATGCTTATTTATGAAAGTTTCTGCTATATTGTTATCCTTACTAAGAATATGAGCCCCCCTTTCCATGTTTTATTTTTCCCAGGATGCAAAGAAGTTTATTATGACTGACCTGCAGGGATATTCTATGGTATCTCAGTGTTGTCTTTGGAAACAATGTTGTTGTAGTTTTCCATTTTATGATGTAATGTAAACCTTATGTATTTAGTAATTACAATGCTACTAAACTAATCGGTCTTTCGAGATTTGATCTTTTGTGATCATGCCAATGATACGTAATAATTCACCAAATTTGGGCTTCTGGGGTTGGGACATTATGGTTGGTATCATAGGAAGTTTAGTACAAACCTTGGAAACTAGATTTAGATAAACTCTGATTAGAGAACATAGCCCTAAGATAGAATTTTAGGATTAATATAGAAGAACTTACTAGAATTTTGGTATTGTAGATATTTTTTGGGTTTTCCAGGTAATACATCCCTATCTGGATATGAGCAGGTAAAGGAGGCTCTGGCATAGATATACCTAGGGGTAAAACCCAAAAACACCACTTTGAGCTAGACTTGAAGGGGAACTGGTGCACGACAACGGGCCTTGCTACACTCTTGGTTACGACACTTCTGGGGGATATTATTAGGATAATTATCATTTTCTTTAGAAACCATTATGAAGGTTTTATGAGTATATACTTCCTCAAATAAAACATTTTTTATGATTATGGATTATATCCATAAACTGTTCAGTTTATGTTAAGTATTTTACAAGTTTGGATTTATGTATTTCAATTCATAAACTAATCTAGTTTATGCCATTATTTAGAAATGGATCCTAGTGGAAGGAATGGAAACTGTATCAATGCACACACTCCATATAGAGATTTCTCTCCTACTCAAGATAATTATAATGGAGCTGGTGATACAACTGGTGCTGATCAGGTTGTCACCATACTAGGACAACTCACCCAGATTATGAATAATAACCTTACCCGTATGGAGCACCCTGATCCAAAACGTGGAGGATCAATGTTAGATCGCTTCATGAGGCAACAACCACCAACATTCAATGGGGGGTACAAATCCACTAGTAGCTGAGCAATGGATAAATTCCTTAGAGAAAATATTCCATGCCTTGGGGAGTAGCGAAAGGGAAAAAGTTATCATGGCAGTTTACCACCTCACTAGATATGATGATCAATGGTGGTCATTGATTCAAAACACAAAGGAAGATGATTAAGTATCAAATATGGAATAAAGGGAGTTTAAAGAAATTTTCTTAGAAAATACTTTCCTCATGACCATTGAGCAGATATGGAAAGGCAATTTCTGAGTCTGAGGCAAAAGGAGGATGAAAATGTCTTAAAGTATGAGGCTAACTTTACACGGTTATCAAGGCATGCAATAGATAATATAAATAACCCATGAAGTAAGATTGATCGTTTCTTTTATGGGTTAAAATCATTTCTACATCGAGCATTAGTCTCACAATACTTCTCGTCGTACAGAGATATTGTCTCATGTGCTATCAAGACAGAAAAAGAATTCTCTAAGTCTTACAACTTTAAAGTAAAGTAAGAGAAGAAGAGATCTGCTGAACACTCTGGAAATGGAAATAAGGGGAAGAAGGGAAAAGTTGAATATCCATCCTGCAGTAAATGTGGGAAGAAACACCCTGGTACTTGCCTGAAGAGAATGGGAGTCTGTTACAAGTGTAGTGAAAAAGGTCACCAAGCTCAAAATTTCAAGGGTAAGAAAGAGGTTGTCGATGTTGAATGCTACAATTTTATATAAAGGGGGAATTATGCCAATGAATTTCCTAAGAGTCAGGGGAACTTACCTTAAAAAAGGCCAAGGGATCAAGGACAATCTTATGCTATCACTACTGTTGAGGTTGAAGCTCCGAAAGACGTAGTGAAAGGTAATTTAATGGTTTCCTCAAGTTTAGAAAATGCTTTATTTGATTCTGGATCATCACATTGTTTCATATATTCCCATTTTGATAAGAAAATTAGATATTTCCTATTTGATTTAACAAAGGAGTTGTCAGTCAAAACTCCTAAGGGAAGTGTCATTGCAAGAAAGTTTTGTGAATCAGTTCCCATTAGAGCATATAAATGTTCTTTATCTGCTGATATCATCGTCATAACCATGATTGAATTTGATATAATCCTTATTATGGATTGGATTTCAAACCATGATGAAAAAATTTATTATAATAAGAAGGAGGTTACTATTTTTTATGACGATGATAAAGAACACCTTATCTTTAGAGAAGAAATGTCACCACCTGATTCTTATCTAGATCCACCCCCAGTAGCTCAACTAAATTCAATTATTGGGGAGGAAGAGAATGAAATAACTTTGGGTGAGGAAAGGAATGTTCAAATAGAGGATATAACTATTGTGAAAGAATATGTTGATGTGTTTCTAGAAGATTTACCTGGACATCCTCCAAAACGAGAAATTGAGTTTTCCAATGATTTAATTCATGGTTCAAGGCCCATATCGAAGACCCCTTATAGAATGGACACTGTGGAATTAGTGGAAATAAAGAAACAACTAGAGGAATTGAGTAATAAGGGATTTATTCGCCCTAGTGTTTCTCCATGGGTGCCCCTGTCCTTTTTGTTAAGAAGAAAGATGGATCTATGAGGTTGTGCATTGACTACAGAGAGATCAATGCTATAACAATAAAGAACAAGTATCCCCTACCTCGCATTGATGATTTATTTGAACAACTTCATGAAGATCAATAATTTTAAAAGATTGAAATTCTATCTGGATATCATTAGTTGTGTGTGAAGAAGGAATACATTCCGAAAACATCATTTTGAACCAGGTATGTGCATTACGAGTTTACAGTAATGCATTTTGGATTGACTAATGAACCCTTTGTTTTCATGGATCTAATGAACAGAGTTTTCAAGGAATATCTTGATTAATTTTTAGTGGTATTTATTAATTATTTCTTGGTATACTCCAAAAGCTACGAAGGTCATGAAAATCATTTGCGCATTATCCTGAATACTCTTAGAAGACATGAATTATATGGGAAGTTTAGCAAGTGTGAATTCTAGATTCAAGAGATTTCTTTTCTTGGCCATATCTTCTCTAAGGATGGAATCTCCGTTGATCCTTCTAAGATAAGAGAAATCCAAGAATGTCTAGCACCGACAATTATAACTAAGGTACGTATTTTTATTGGTTTAGTAGGTTATTATCGGCGTTTCGTCCAGAATTTTGCCCGATTGGCTAACCCATTAACCAAGATCACACGTAAATGGGTGAAATTTGTTTGGAAAAAATAATGTGAAGAATGTTTTGAATAATTGAAGATAATATTAGTCAATTATCCTATATTGACTCTACCATCGGAGAATGATGCATTTTTTATTTGTAGTGATGCTTCAAAGAAAGGACTTGGTTGTGTCCTTATGCAGAATGATAGGGTTATTGCCTATGCATCACGATGACTAAAAATTCATGAGAAAAACTATCCTACTTATGATATTGAGTTATCAGTTGTAATCTTTTCTTTGAATATATGGATACATTATCTATATGGTGAAAAAATGCGAGATATATACCGATCACAAGAGTTTGAAGTATATTTTTTCACAGAAAGAACTCAACATGAGGCAAAGGCGAGGGATTGAACTACTCAAGGATTATGATCTCACTATACACTACCACCCGAAGGAAGGAAAATAAAGTGGAAGATGATTTAAGTAGAAAGGATCATGGAGTTTTGAACAAGATGAGATTTGAAAAGGATCCTATATACATGAATCTATTAAAGATGGATATGGAAATCACCATGGAAGGTGAAACACCAATACTTTTTCCAATGGGTTCCAAACCATATTTATTAGAAAGGATAAAGAGTTCTCAGACCGGTGATGAATAGTTTCAAAAGAAGACTAAAGCTGTGAATAATGGGAGATTGAGTGGCTTTGTGTATGAAGATGGAATTTTGAAATTTGGGAAGAGACTTCGTGTTCCCGATATACCTGATCTAGAAATGGAATTGTTGGATGATTCTCATAGTTCCAATTTCTCTATATACCCTGGTATCACTAAGATGTATAAATATTTGAAGGAACATTTTTGGTGGGACAACATGAAGAGGGAGATTGCTGATTTTGTGTCAAGATGTATGGTTTGTGAACAAGTGAAAGATGGAAGGCAACATCCTGGAGGAGTCATGCAACCTCTTCCCATACCTGAGTGGAAATGGTATAATATTACGATGAACTTTTTCATGGGACTACCAAAGACTCTTAGAAAGAATGATGCAATATGGGTCATTGTTGATCGTCTTACCAAGTTAGCACATTTTCTTGCTATAATATAAGATTTACCACTTGAAAATTTAGCAAGACTATATATTAATGAAGTTGTAAGACTTCATGGAGTACCACTATAGATTGTTTCTGATCATGATCCCTATTTTACATCAAGATTCTGGAAAAGTCTTTAGAAAGCCCTGGATACTTAACTTCGTTTGAGCACTGCCTACCACCCCAAACTGACGGACAATAAGAATGGACTATTCAAACCTTAGAAGACATGTTGATATCATGATCACTTGACTTTCAAGGTATGTGGGATCAATATTTACCTCTGGTAGAATTTTCCTATAATAATATCTTCCATTTAAGTATTCAGATGGCGCCATATGAAGCGTTGTACGGAAAGAGATGTCACATACCAACCTGTTGGGATGATGTTGGTGAAAGAAAACTTGTAGGCCCAGAACTGGTGGAGGAAACGATGGAAAAGGTGAAGGTAATTCAAAACCACATCAAAGTAGCTCAAAGTCAGCATAAGAGCTATGCCGATAACCAAAGGAAGGATTTGTAATTTCAGGTAGGAGATCTTATTTTCTTGAAGGAATCTCCATGGAAGGGTGTTATACATTTTGGTAAGAAGGGTAAACTGCTTCCTAGGTACATCGGACCTTTCGAAATTCTAGAACGAATTGGGACTGTAACTTACCATTTGGAAATGCCTCCAAGTCTCTCCAAAGTTCATGATGTGTTCCACATATCACTTTTGAGAAAATACATGCCTGGCCCAACGCATGTACTTACCTATGAGGAATTAGAACTCGAACTCGATCTATCTTATTACGAAAAGGATTTCAAGGTTCTTGGTACAAGAGAACAAGTGCTGAGAAACCGGATGACTCATCTGGTAAAAGTTCTATGGAGAAACCATAAGACGGAAGAGGCAACGTGGGAACCCGAGGAACTTATGATGAAGAACCACCTGCGTCTTTTTATGAAGTAATATTCTAGAAATTTCGAGGTTGAAATTATTTGAAAGAGGGGAGAATGTTACACCCCAAGATTCCACGATATACTTCTCTTTGAATAATACAATAGCGTGTGTTGTACGCAACTTCGAGTTCTAACACACCACAACCAATCAAACTAGCCGTTATGAATAGTAATACCCACCTTTTGAAATTTTATAAATTTTATCTTTCAAAATGGACTTCATTTTTGGATTTGGAATATCTAAATTAGCTTAGGGTGAATTTTTGGTATTTTTATGAAAACTTTCAATTTTTGATGAATAGTGAAAAACACTGAGTTATAGTTTAAAACCGAATTTTTATTTAAATAATTATTTATTTTATTTAAATTTATTTTAGTTCAAAATAGATACATAATACCTATATAAGTTCAATGTAATTCTTGGAATTAGTTTATAATAATTTTAGATATTTAAAAATTTTATTGAACTTTTTACCGTCTTTTACCCACCTCCTAGGAGCATTTGCAAATTTGCATAAAACTTAATTTTACCGCTTCTGTGAGTTGAATTTCAAAAATACGAGACACACGGTTGATATCAGTAAGTAAAATTTGGTTCAATAAGATGAAAATAATTTTTGGTGAATAGTAACTTTTTACTTTTATTTACCACGGTTAAAAGTAAATAGGGTAATTAAGGGTAAAAATGACATTATTATTACCCTAACACAAGTCATAATTCTATTTGATAAGTTTAATTTGACCAAAAACAACCTTAGTAATAAAATATGATCCTTTATATCCACTTGGATTAGATTAGGACATTTATTATTATTTAATTCAAAGAAGAGTTAAAAGTGTTAAATTCAATGTTTAATAACTAAACCATTTTTAATATATGCTTACACATAATATAAATTCAACTATAAATATTAATTAAAAATATAAAAATATTTCCTACATAATTATATTTTATTTATATTTTTATACATTAATTAATTAAATTTATTTATAACACAATGATGATGCAGTAACTACTGTATTAATGGAATATTAAAATGATTGATATTATAAATATCCAAATAAATGTAATTTGAGACTTTTTATGAATTAAACTAATTTTCTAGGTTAATATGACATATTAGGACTAGTTAGATGAATTTTTTTAGAAGTAATAATGCTGTTATGAATTTATAAAAAACAAAATACCAAATAGTGTCAAAATTGACATAAAAGAGTTTTTAAAACAAATATTATATTATTAATTGATATTATATTCTTAAAAATCTAAAGTTCGGAAAAAATACTTACGTAATGATAGGTGTATCATTAATTAACCACTTGGGGTTATATTCAAATTATATAGTAAGTTTATTAACCATATAATATAAAAATACAAAGAGACATGGTAAATGTCAAACTATTTAACTAAGAGTTAAATTTAAAAGATAATGTTATTATAGTAACCCAAAATTGTCTAAAACCTATTGGTTGAGTGGTTTTCGACCCATCATTACCTTATCCTTTAAATAATTCATTTTTGATCCATTAGAAACCGAAAATGATTTTATTATAAAATAATATTTCTAGCTTTTCCTATGGTTCCCCTCACCCCTCTTATAAAAGGGCACTCCCCCTTATCTATAATTCACAACTTCAAAGTCATTTGGCTTGGCCAAAATCTACCCAAATACCCTCTCAATTTTCCTCCCTTAATCCTAGAGGACTTCCTTTAGTCATAAATCCATCCTAAGGATCCCTTTTGATCAAATCAAAAGGAATAACCCGAAGAAGAGGTGAATATTTCATCACCTCTTTCAAGTTCTTTTCTTCTTCCACTTCCTCTTTATTTGTTGTTTCCATTATAAAATAATAAATCTAGTATCTTATATATAATGTGATGTTATTATAAATATGTAACAACCATATTCATTATTCTATCCATCCTTTGAATGACATGTCACCATACATGCGTACGTACGACTTACCGTCTCCACGTCATGGTGTAATTGTTATTCAATACATTATTATTTGGATGGGTATAATAATGATGTGTAATTGATGTAAATAATAAATATAACATGATAATGATTCTGTATATATAATATAACATCCAATTATATATTATTTTAATATCAAAAGAATGATATTGTCGCTCGTGCGTACGTACGGATTACCGTCTCCATGAACGCGATGAGATTCATTCCCCATCGTATCCATTCAAGAATAATTTTCATTAGATGACTAAAAATAATGTTTAAAGACTTAATATAATTCTGAATATTAATAAGATACATCCTATCCATAACAAACATTACTTACGTAACAAATAATATAAAGGAAAACAAATCAGTTAACACCCGAAACGACGATAATACTAAGATATTATTAACAAAGCTATGTTAAAAGATCACATATGATATCATATTAATGTATATGATTGTTGTATAGTTTAATAAAAATTATTTCACCATTATAAAGGAGGTTAAACTACCCTTTACCAAGGAATAGTACAAGGTAAGTGTTAATTTTATAATCTCTTTATTATCTGAGGTTGTTTTTACGTAAGTATCTACTAGGACCTCTTTATCATCCACATCCGTGTTTTCTTAAAAATGTATTTCAAAACATTTTTACTATTTACTAGACTATTGGATAATGTCATTTATAACATTGTTTGAATTTTTATAATATGTTTTTGAAAGTAATCTTTCAATCGTTTTCCAAACAAGGTACTTTATAACATTTTCGACAAAACTAAGGTAAGAATGTCTTTTTTAATTTATACGGCAGGTGCGGCTATTTTCCACCGTTATAACATCATCAAAGCTTCCCTTACAAGATTATAATAATATTTACAAATTAAATGTTTTCTTTTATAATTATATTAATTTTAAAATATTTCAAAATAGAAAGAGACATTTCTCTAAAAAAGGCTTTGATTTCATCTATGTTAACATCCTTTGATGGATTTTAAGCTTATTTGAAGTTTATTTGTTATGATAAAAAACTTACATATTTTATTGAAGTTTTTGTGATATGTTTGACTATGGATGTTTTATTTTTACACCATTCATGGTTTATGGATAAAGTATTGACATTTCGTATGCTAGTTTTAATACGAATGTTTATGTTATGTTTAAACCTTTTCATATGAGGAATGCATTGGACTTAGAAAGTGATTGGTGGAGCCCGGTATATCTCCTTGATGAATCGATAGGTCTCATGAGACAAACTAGTGTCTTGGTACAAGGCCTTGACAAAATCTTATTTGTATTCTTGGCACAAGGCCTTGACTATGTGGTTATGAAAGTCTGGAATTATGCATTCCATCATTATGAAAGTGGCTATTGATATTGCATGTGATTATTAGACTAGTAGAATATTCATGTGAATAAGTAAATGAAATTATTTGATTTTTATCTTTTCCATATTATGTCGAAGTTCAAGTTTAAAAGGCTTTTGTTTTAGTATTTTACGTTGCCTTAAATGTTTATGCTTATTTATGAAAGTTTTCGCTATATTGTTATCCTTAATAAGCATCCGAGATCACGCCTTTCCATGTTTTATTTTTCCCTAGGTTCAAAGAAGTATATTATGACTAACCTACAAGGATAGTCTATGGGATCTCAGTGTTGTCTTTGGAAATAATGTTTTTGTAGTTTTCCATTTTATGATGTAATGTAAACCTTATGAATGTATCGAGTACTTACAAGGCTACTAAACTAATCGGTATTTCGAGATTTGATCTTTTGTGATCATTCCAATGATACGTAATAATTCACTAACTCTAGGCTTCTGGGTTTGGGGAATTATAGAACAAACTTGGATCTTGGACAGTGGGTGTTCTTCTCATATGTTAGGAGAATTAAATTTTTTAAAGAATGTGAAAGAATTAAAATAAATAACAATGACATTTGACAATGATGAATCACTTAGAGTCAAAGGTGTTGGGTCATCCATCATTGAGAAATAAATGTTAAAATTTAAGAAAGATTTGTTTGCTGATGGGATGAAACACAAATTCCTAAGTGTTTCCTAACTTTGCGAAAATGAAAAAAGTGATTTTTTAGAAAATATGGGTTTGTTTTGAAAAGCGAGGAATATGGAAGGATAGTTACAAGAGACGAACATATAAAAGGAAACTTATTCCAAGTTGGTGAAATATAAAACTATTATTACTTAGGCATTGTGGAAGAGAACTAGTTATGGAATAAAATTCTCAGACACATGTGTCAAAGAAACATTAGAAAGTTTTCAAAGTAAGACAATGTTCGTGGAATTATTTATATGTTAAGAAGAAGATATTGGTGATGCACAATTTTTCAAAAAGGAAAAATTACTAATTCTATACATTATAAAGTTGAAATTTGTTCAAATGACCCCTAGAACTTATTCATTTTTATATCTGGGGGCCAATGATAAAACAATCAACTCATTGAGATAAGTACTTAATCACTTTCATTAATGAATTTACTTGCATTACTTGTGTCATGTACATGAAACATATGCCAGATTCTTTTAAAATGTTTAAAAGTTTCAGGAGGAAATCTGAGAAGGAATGTCAGTATTTAGTGAAGAATTTTAGAACAAACAATGTCGGTGAATACAAAAAATGAAGAATTTGAGAATTATCTTGTGAATAATGGAATTCGGCATGAGATCAGTACACTATACACTCCTGAAAAATGGTGTTTCTAAAAGAAAAAATAGAATTTTGGTTGAAATGGGAATAAATATGTTACTTTAACATGATATTTCTCATTACTTTTGGAGGAAATACATGAGCACTAATGGTTACATTAAAAATAAATGTTTCTATAGATTAAGTTCAGATATGACTCCATATGTAATGTTTTATAGAAAAAACACAAGTCTAAAATACTTAAGAGTTTTTGGGAGTCCATGATTCATAAAGAAAAAAGGTGGAAACATTGGAAAGTTTGAGCAGAGAGGTGAAGATTGAAATATTATTGGCTATGCTTCAGATGGAAGATGATATAGATGTTTCAACTTAGTGTCAGAAATATTAATTAACTCTGTTGATGTGGAAGTTATTAAAAAAGGTGAGGAAGATAAACATACACATGCAAATAAGGAAGATAAACAAGATGAAAGAACTTATTATAAGGATTCTGATAAGTATGAAAACAATTGTAATCCTTTTCAAGAAGAATAATAAGACTCAACTATTTCTAGTGATGAGGAAGAATATAAAAAATATCATCCTAGGAAGAAGAATAAAGTGGAAGATAAAAACATTATTGGTGATCAACATCAAAGGGTTCAAACAAGAAGAAAAATTATGCATACTTCTTTGTATTCAAAAGTTGAGCCGAAATATGCAAATAAAGATTTTGAGCATCGAAAATGGGTTCAGGATATAAATGAAGAGATTGATCAAATTGAAAATAATGAGACATGGGAACTTATACCGAAGCCAGATAACAAAAAAGTTATTGGTAAACAATGGGTTTTTGGAACAATCTGAATGAAGATGGAGAAGTGATAAGAAAAAAATGTAAGATTAGTGTGTAAAGGTTACTCTCAAATTAAAGGCATTGAATTTGATGAAACTTTTTCTCTGATGGAAAGGTTAGAAATAATCAGAATCTTTCTTACTATTGCTTCATAATGAAGTTACAGTTTTTTTCAAATGGATGTGAAATCAGAATTTTTGAATGGTGATCTATATGAGGAAGTTTACATTGAAAAACCATGGGACTTTGTTTTTTGGAAGGATGAAATTTATGTGTGTAGGTTGAAGAAATCCTTTTACAGGATAAAACAAGCTCTAAGGGCATGGTTTTCCAAACTGGATACTTACTTTAAGAAGATGAGTTTTAGGAAAGGAAGAGTTGATATCAATCTATATGTTAAAAAAATTCATAAGTTTTCCCTCATAATAATTGTTTATATTGATTACATTATCTTTACTGGGAATGATGAAAGAACTTGTGAAAGATTTGTTGAAGAGTTGAATTTTTTGAGATGTCCATGTTGGGATAAATGAAATACTTTCTCGGGTTAAAAATCTTACAAAAGATGAAACACATTTTTATTTACCAAGAAAAGTATGATAAGTAAATTCTTAAGAAGTTCTTCATGGAGAATTTAAAACCTATTTATAAACCAATTTCAATGGGAACCAAGTTGACTAAAGATAGAGAAGGTAAGTAAGTTGACCAGAAAGAGTTTCAAAAGCCGATAAGAAGCTTGTTATATTTGACTTCCTCAAGACCTAAAATTATTTTTTCTATCACCTTATGTGAAATATTTTAGAGTTATCCAAAAGAATCAAATTTTTTTGATGGAAAAATAATTCTTAGATATATCAAAGGTACATAAAATTTTGGAATCATATATGATGGCTCATAAATTAATGAATTGTTTGGGTATTCAGATACTGATTGGGTAGGAAATATTGATGATAGAAGATCCATATATGGAAGAGTTTTATTTCTGGGGAAAATTTGTGTTAGTTTGAATAAAAAGAAACATAATTTAGTAAATCTTATCATGGTTGAAGCTGATTATATTATTTTAAATCAATATTCTACCCAACTTATGTGGATGAAGACTCAGTTGGAAGATTTACTTATTTAAGAAAAATTACTCTTTCTTTTGGGTTGTGATAATCAAAGTGCAATCAAAATTACTAGAAATATGGTACAAAATTATCATTCAAAACATATTGATATCAAACATAATTTCATCAAATATCATGTGGAGAATAATTAATTGATGTTGAAGTATATTCCTATATTGGAACAAGATGATGAAATTTTCAAAAAACCATTACTGAAGGAACCTTCTCACAAACTGAGGTTGAACATGGGAATCCAACCTCATTCTCATCAAGGTTGTGGTATATGCTTTTATACCCTATCTCATATTGTCTTTGGATAGTGTTTTCAAGGGGGATAATTGTTTCATAAATATATCCATTGAATATGTGCTAAACCTTTTAAGGAAGAATGTATGTTGGGGGAGTTGTGGGTAAGCTATCATTATAGCATTGTAAGCATGTGAACTATTCTAAATATTTTTTGGAGTGGTTCTTGGAAAATGTTTTTATAAGGAAAGTTGAAGAAGTGAATAAATATGTGAAGAAAATATAAATATTTTTTATGATCACTAATTTTAGACAACATAGTTTTATTGTCAATGATTCTTATTTCCTAAAATGAGTTAGCTCATGTAGTCTTAGAATTGGTGGTAAGAAATCCATAGATTGAGGTTATAAAGTTCAGTGATATATGAACCATGGTTGAAAACAAAATCCAAAGGGGGATATTTTTAAGACTAAGTTGGCTGGAGAAGGTTTTCAGATTCCGAATAAAGTTATTTTCAAGAGAATCATCTTTTTTTTCAAAGAAAAGAAATAACCTCACATTTTATTTATTAGTGATTGGACTGACCATCATATTCAGTATTTCAGACTCACAATTCTTAAAAAATTACATCAGATTGGGAAGATGTTTTCTATAAGAAAAGGACCATCAACTCACTTTGAGCCCAAAATGAGGTTTTGATTGTAATGAGGAAGAAAATCGGATTCTGCATGGATCCGATGAAAATATAATGATGATTTTCTGATCTTGGAGTTATCATAAATGATAAGTAATATAAGAAACTTATGATGCAGTACTTATGAATGAAAGGGGGATAAAAAGTGTTTCCAATCGTATTGAGGATCAAATTTCAAAGAAAGAAGTAGCTGGAATATTGGGAAGTTACAATATTTTCTATTGAAAGTCAGATGATGATGAAGCTGATCTTAAAACATATTCAAAGTCACAGGGAAGTCATGATTATAAGATAAAGTTTGTATAAGAAGTAAGCAACCAAAGTAATAGTTTTTTGGTCTCAATTAATCAGTGTGAGAACACCAGGTCATTTTTTTTGAAAGGATATAAAGGTTGATCAGATCATGAGATGATGAAGATGTTAGTTTTTAATCAGACCAATAATCCACAAGAAATAAAAATTCAGAGAAAATAAGTGAGTAGTGTGTATCATAATAATATAATGAAATAAGTTGTTGAAGTTGAATCCATTGGAACCAGCCCATCATATGCAGTGTGACACCGAGAATCAGAGTCATACTGACACTGATCATCAGATACAAAAAAGGCATAATTGTTTTGTGTTGGGAGTTATTGAGAACTTTGAAGTATAATGGAAGTGAAGTTTTTTGAGACTGATGTGAAGAATAAAATCTGAGATCAATCAATAATATAGTCAACCGTTTTCATCAAGATGAATTGTTGATTGTTTTTTAAGTGGGAACTTTTTTTTATTTTTTCAAATGGGTTAATAGAAAGAAGAACTCTAATATGTTTTAAAATGTGGGTAAAGATCCATCAGACCAGAATTATTAGAGTGAAGTAGAGAATAATTCATCAAACATATTCTGACACTAATAACATCATCAGATGAAGGATCATCGGTCTAAGGAAAATGAAGAAAAGAAGAATTGTTTCAAGCAAATAAAGAAAGGTTGTCAATGAAGATCTTGAAAGAATTTGTCTATAGTGATTTTATGAAGTGTTGTCCAAGGGGGTATGAAAATATGGTAGAATTATTTTAATATCTTTGAGTGTTCATATTAATGGGAAGTATTCTATTTTAATTTTATTTACAAGTGGGTCAAGAAAATCAAAGTGACCATACATCTCTATCATAATGAGTAAATCAGAATGAAGAATCATAATTAGAATAAAGATTAAAAATAAATTATAAAGTGAGCTAAAGTTTTGTGAAGATTTAAGTAGGTTTGATAAGAGTTAAAAATAATTGAATAAGTCAAATATAATGTTGAGATTCAATAGAAATTTATGATTTGAGAAATTTGGTTGAGTGGTAATTTTTTTAGAATCCAAACCAAACCATTTTTGGATCACCTATAAATATAGGAGGTAATTTTTACTTAATAACACTAATGTAATGTTGAAGAGAGAAGGTGGAGATATGAATAATTATAGAGAGAAGGAGTTTCTGAATCATGACTACTTGAGGAATATTTATAGATAGAAGTAAAAGAGAAGAGATAAGATCATATTCAACTAATAATCATATTGGGATAGATCATCAGATTGGGAATTAGACTGGGATTTCCAGACTAAGAAAAAAGCAGTTTGGTATTGTTTTAGTGGTATTCTGGAAGAGTATTATTATCATATTGAGTAATTAGATTAGGTATTTAGAATGAGAAATCAGACTAAGTGTCATTATAAAGTCTATAATAAGTTCTTTCCTATTTCTAGGTAAGGAAGTGAAGAATTGTTTTGAAGATCACATTTGTGAATGTTAACATGGATCATAGTAACATGTTTTTTTAACTTTTTACACACAATTGTATTACATCATATCACAATACTTGAATAACATTCACTGCTGTATTTAACATAGTGCTACATGAGTGTAAGGGAATATCATAATTGTTTTATTCTATACAAAATGATTGTTTTCTAGTAGATTTTATGGTATTGTATTATTTACAAACCATACCAAGGACATAAATACTATTTTTTAGTGGTGAAATTTTTAAATTATTATGTTCCTTTGGATGTGTAATTATCCTTTTTTAGTAAAAGTGATAACTCTTTAACATGAGGCTAAGGTTGTTTCAGAAATAAGGAAACTTAAAAGAAAAAGATATAACTAATTCACCCCTCACCCTCTCAGTGATACTTGATCTTGACTAGGAACATAAAATTTATTTATTTATTCTTTTTTCATTCTAAACCTATTTTATATATTACCTACTATATATTGAACACATTGTATTTATGTCTTTTCATGTTCATGCATGGCTAGTTTTATCACTACTTGATGGGATATCAGTTTTTTTAATGATTGAAAATACTTTTATCTTTATCTATTTTCATTATTTTTATTTATTCCTTTATCATATTTAGTAATGATCTATAGGGTATATTCTCCACATTGTACCAATTTTAGACCCTCACTGCTAGTCGTAATCCTCTAGCATACAAGGAGGTTCACTTTAGGATTTATCTCCAACCAGTCTGGTTACTATTATAGAGTGAACCGGGTTAGGACATGAAAATATCTTCATCAACACTTGTATTTAACCTAAATAACATTAAAAAAATAATTACATATAATTGTTTTTATATTGAATATTTTTAATTGATATCTATAAACAACAACCTTCATCATCATTTTCCATTTATGATGAAATAACCTCATCTTATCTTCACAAATTTCCAAACACATATTGATAACTTGTCATTATGATAATAACCTTTCTTATTTACAATAAATAAAATCCTCACTTGGTCTCTTCAATCTCCACATTTTACTTTTTTTTCAATACCATTAAACCACTAGGTCAATATGTGTACTTAAGTGAGATCTTTCCTTCTCCCCCTCATTCAAAATAAATGAAAAGGTAACAATTTTAAAGGTATGGTCTTATCATCTCATCTATTTAATTGTTATTTAAATTTTTAAAATTTCTTATTCTCTTACTTATATTCCAATATATATCCTTAATAATTTAAGAGAATAATGAAACCAAATATATTAGAAATGAAAATTTAGTCAATCAATACTAAGTCTATGTGGGATAACATTTTATAGAAAAGAAGGATGAATAACCAAGACAACAAATATATCCATTAATCAGTTAATCATATGTTACCAATACAGTTTCTCACTCTAGGGTATATACAACCAGATTCAACAAAAAAATATCATCCTTCACTCATATTCAACAAATGTGTCAGGAACATTCATGTGGAAGACATATAACCACCATAAATTTTCCTACACATCAACCATAACCCCCTTAATAAACATATTCATCATGATCAATATGTTATTAGAAAAATCTATCATTGGTTTCTTTTCAGGTGTTATCTAGATTCTAGATTTATAAAAAATTGAGACTATTTTTGAAAGCCTCTTCTCCTTGGTGCCTCCCACTAAAGGGATGTACTCACCTATTCATCATGGTCGATTTACTTAATCATTACTCCATAATGAAAATCTATTTATTACTGTTCAATTAGTTATAACATCATCCATATCCCTCTTAAGACATCAACTTCAATTCACTACATGTTATAATAATTAACAAATAGATAAGGGAATAAATAGAAACTACTTAGCTTCTTAGTTAAAAAAAGGATGTGAGTTTCATCTCAACTGAGATCCTTCAATATTTCCAATCTCAACATAGATAGTACTATCCATGCTTCCTTTACTATCATGAGTCTTCATATATAGCATGGAAATTTTTTTCCTTTGAGTTATTTCCTTATGTAGTGTTGTATTCTTAACATCAAACATAATAAAAAATATATTATCCATTTCTTGAATCATATTTTTTATTAATTCCTATAGAGATGATATGATATTTATAAAACAATTCATACCATGTCCATATTTTTCACACCTTCCACACACTTTCTCTTGAATCTTTGAGTCATCATCTTTTGACCCCTTTTCATGAAATTGGACCTATTCTTATGAAAACACTTGCTTCCATTAAGAAATAGCATCAATTTATGCTTTCTTCATATGCTTATTCATTTCTAATTAATCTAGAAAAAGTGTTTAGAACTCTTTTTATGGATTATCAGCTTCATAGAGTTTTCAAATGATTTCATAGAAACCTTTCTAATACACGACTACTCTTATTTTACCTTATAAATTTTATTCTCTTCCACATCATAGGGAATATTTCTAGGAAATATAGTCATATATTACTCATATTTATGACAATATTTCTCACAACTACAATAAATTTCTTTTAAACATCAAAAATCTATTTTGGGTTGGAATATTTGATACATTCCTAGTTATAGGCTACCTCCATTGACAATATTCTCACATTTTATCAGTATATCCCCAATTTATAACACCTTAGGTTTTAGGATCAATTTTACATCCTTAAACTAGAAGTCTATAATTATAAAATATGTTTTTATATTATTTCAAAATAATTAAATTTTATTAGGAAATACATTTTACAAGATATGGATCAATCTAACAACACTTTATTCATTGATTGTAGAATATTACAAAAAAATTAAAAGAAACTAAAAATTACATATCATGGATTATTACATACCATGGATCATTAAATCTATTAAAAGTTCACAAATTAAAAGGGAAAATAAATAGAAAAGAATAACATATTTAAAACTTGTAGATCCCCTAGATCATATTTTCCATTCAGAATCACGATTATTAGAACTAAACCTATTATGATAAATAACATCATGAAAGGAGAAAGAATGTTGTGAAATCTAAAATGAAAATTAAAGGAATGAGAAGTGAGTTTTAAGAAGTTAAAATGGAGTGCATTCATATGATGTAAAATGGAAAATATAACCATTATAAAGGGAAACATAGTTATTAGAAATATGGCCATTAGAAATATAGTTATTGGATATACATGTATCCAACTGGAATACTAAAGTTTTGTTTTGTTAGTGTAAAATTTAAAATATTATAACTCAAAAATAATAAATAATGAAATAAAAATATAATATTTAATCAGTATATATATATATATATATATATATATATATATATGCATTACATGTTAAAATAATGGTTTTATGTATTTATGAAATTTAAAGGATGATTTTAATACCAATGTATTGATAAAATTTAACTAATTCTTATTCAAAAAGTAATCAATCTTAAATAATTAGGAATAAAATCATTTAGTGATAAAAATGCATTTTTAAAGAATTATATGTTTTCTATATATTTTTTATTTTTTATCACTATTCAATTATGATATTAATTAAATATAGTAATAGTATATATAAAAAATTAAATTAATGTTCAACTAATTATTTTTACTTCGAATTAAATATGAATAAATCCATTTTCATGCTTAAAAATACATTTTTCTAAAAACTATTTTTATGCATTATGCATTCTTATATTAAAATTAATTTTTATCAACTATATAAATTGAGTATAATAAAATGGTTTTCATATTTGGAATTATAATTTTCAAATTAGTTAATAAGGTAACTTTAATTTTTAGTCATTAAAATTAGTTACTAAGTTTAAAGTTAATTACCACGGTAATGGTAAAAGGGTTATTTTCAAAGAATTATTTTCATCAAAATTGTATAATTTTTTAAATGAATTGATCTCTTTTTTATGAATTTGATATGATGTTTAAATATGTAAAAAAATATATAAAAACTCATTTAATTTATAATTTATAGGAAATAGGAATAAAACACTTAACTTATAAGAAGACATTGTTTATACAAAATAGGTTTTCTATATATTATATATTTTAATTTAAAATTTAATTTAATAATATTTATAAGTTGAATTAGATTAAATAGAGTATAAATTTATAACCATAATTTATAAATTTGGTAAGAAGGTTCATCTTATTTTTTTAGTAATAGAATAATTAACATGGTAATAATTTAATCATGGTTAATAAAGGTAAAAAGAGGTAACTTAAAGTGGATCAAATTTTGATAAATTAACTTGAAACTTAGAGATTATAGAATATTTTTTAGGTTTTAAATTAATAACCACATGTATCTTCAACCTTTCATCACCTAACTCACCTAACTCTGATGTGATTCCATCTTTACCCCTCACTTAAATTTCATTTCCAAGGAAAATTCCCTCCTTTTCACCTATAAAAGGAGATCAGTTACACCCACTTGAAGCCACAATTACCCATAAAATTACTATTTAAAACCTACCCATTTTTACTTTACTATAAAACCGTTATATGCTTTTCATCCCTTGGTTACATGAAATTTCCCCAATTCCTCCATTTGCAAGACGTCTTTCAAGAAAAGATTCAAGTCCTCGACATAAGTATTATCTTCTCCCTAACCTTTTATTATTTAACATTACCATACAAACTACTACAAAAATATTAAAAAAACAATAATAAAATGATGTAAATATCATTATTATACCAAAATTTTATTATATTTATGAAATAATTATTATTTATCTCCCTCCAATCCACTCAGAAATGAAAATGCCACTTGTTTTACGCGAGGACTACAACCTCCATGAACAACATATCTCATTTTTCATCACCAAATTACATAGATGGTTATAAGAATGTATTTAATGTATAAAATTTTTATTTATGGCATGATTAATATTATGCAATGGTAATATTACTATTTAAACTTGCTTTTAATAAACCTCCTTTTGTTCATTAAATATTACCAAAAAATATCTCCATTGAATTCATATTCAAGAAGTGTAACTAAAAATCTAATGTAATGAAATTATAAATTTATAAATAATTAGGAAAAATATATTTAAATACCTTAAATAATATAGTAATTATTAAATCAACATCAATTCATGGGGATCAACATCAACATTACAAAACATGTGCGAAACAATCAAAATCACTAACATTTGGTAATGAAAATAAGTAATAACTAACTAATGAATTAATAATGAATAATTATAATTAATGAGTATAAAATATAATATATTTGAATAATGTTATGAAATAATTTATAAATATGGTTGTGTTTATCATATAGGGGTCCATATCATGTCTGACGAAGAAGGAATCAAAGGTAAGGGATTTTGTTAACTCAAACTTCCTTTCTTTGAGTTAAAATGTTACTTATTGAGCTTCATTCTTCTAATTTTGATTTATTTTATTATATTATGGTAAAAAATTTATTTTAATTTTTTTGGATTTACAATTATTTATTATAAAATCTTTTTCAAAGGATTGTTACAATAATGGTTATGATATTCATAAGGGTTTTCTCATCTCAATTTCCTTTCTATGAGACATATGCCATTTTCACCACTTGTTTTATTTTTTTTGATATATATAATTCTATATAGATTTAATTTATCATAATTTTCATAAAATTTAAGTGGTTTACCAATCCATTTCATGTTCTATCCTTCAATGTTCTTTTGATTCAAAAGTTACCAAAGTTGTAAGAGTTTTTACTAACTTGTTTACATTTTATCGAGTCTTAGGTTTTCTCCCTTGACTATGTTATTATAAGTTTAATACATTATTAAATATCTTTAATTAACATGTTACTTTATTTTTATTTCTAGTTAATTTACATTTCTCATAAAAATCTATTTCTTTGATTTATTTATTTCTTTATAAAAATGTAACGTTGTTACAAATAATTCCCATCCTCTCTAATGAATCCTTTTACTCCATTATTTATTTATATATTTTTTTAATTTATTATTTTGAAACCTAAAGATGAATTATATTATGTTAAATTCATATTTATATTTTACTATTTTAAAAAATGAATCTTTTTTACTCTTTTAAATGATGTGGGTTTCAATAAAGATATTTTAAAATATTAAAAAGACATTTATTTTCATGATCATATATTTTATCTTCCACTCCACATTTTTTGACTTAACAATTATTTTTTCAAGGATATATTATTGTTATTTATTTTAAATTGGTGTTTGAAAAAGGTTTCCATGTTATCTTCTTGAAAATTACTTTTTAAAGTAACTCATAACTTTATCTTTTTACAACAAAGTTGAAATTGTTTTATAAAATCTATTTTTTATGATTTTGATTCTATTTTTCTATCTCTATACAAGTTATCTATCTCAAATGGAGTTATGTTTCATGAATAAACCTCTAAATTATCTTATAAAATAATTCTTTTTGGGTGATTTAATTTTTCTATAAACCAATGCAATTCTTGAGGTAATTTTATGTGATACAATTTGAAAATGTGACAAAACCCATTTTCTTTTTATTATTTCTTCATGATATGATATATGAATGGTTTTATATGAAACACACATATATTTATGTTTATGGGTGGGGCCCTATATCATCATATAATTCATTAGTTAAGGTTTTATATCTCTTGAGATAAAAATGGGTCGCGAGTTATAATACTCAATTCACCAATGAGATGGGAGTTATGATACTCGAGTTACTAATGGGAGATGAGTTATGTTTCTTGAGTAATTAATGGGTTTAATGATTTTGATGCCTAAACCACTATGTAATGTTTTACTATGATTATTTTTGGGATATAGTTCCTTGTTATGATACATTTTCATGATATTCCACATTTTCATATTATATTTCTATGATTTTTCTCTATGGATCATGGTTATTATCTCATGTTTTCACACTTTTATGCCATGATATATGTTTGATCGTTTGAGGTTACATTTCTTTATATCATGATTCATGGAAAAATAGTATTATTATATATTTCTTATATGTTTTTTCATATTCTTATGATCTAACCTCTTAAGGGACCATTGATAATTTTCCCTTATCTAGAATTTTAGATCACCCCTTATTATGTTTTCCATTCCATGGGTTATTAAGATGAGTTCAACATATGAGATATTTAGAAGGATATTTAGTATGGTGAAATTATAGAGAAATGTTCACTATTATGTGAAATAAGATTTTTTTTGTAGATAATCTCTAAAGATACCAAACCTTTGGGGTTTGGTATTATGAGTTTATTATGAAATAAAATGTTTAATTAATGTGAAATATATGTATTTTTATCTTAGGTTGTATCACTTGGTATAAAAGATAGTTTTTAAAGAATATTTTTTATCACCAGACCCATGAATGTGGGTCTAGGTTACCTCAATTGGTATGAGAGAAGGGTTTAGTTATTTTTAGAGATTAGAAATAAAGAACATTCTTCAAAACCCTAAGGATAATCCCAAATGTAGGAAAATATTTTATTTTTTTTGTAACATATAGAGTTTGTGGTTTATGGGAAATAGAATCCCTTTCAAGATACAAAGTTTTGGATGCAAGCTCTAGCATAGATTCACCTATGGTAAATAACCATGAAAACAATTGGTTGGGTATTAACTCAATCTACACTCAGTGAAAAAATAATGGTCCTAAATTCACACATAGTTTGATACTCCCATGGGACATTATTTTTTTGATTTATAATCTCTTTAAAAACCATTATAAATTATTTAAATGGAATGGATATAATATATAACTAGTAGGTTGGAGAACCTAATAATAATATAACCTTAGATAACCTAAATCAAAACCTATAGATTCATAAGTTAACGTATATGTGTCATTGGATGTGGAAACATAGGATTTGTTTTCTCTAATTTTATTAGAGGTTATTATAATGATTTTGGTTTTAGTATTTGGTTGAGAACTAGATCATGAAAATTAAGTTGAAGAGGGTATGCATTTAGGAACTCTTAAGACTTATAAATAGAGAAGGTGGAATATTTGAAAAAAAATGTAGAGAATCTCAATATATTTCTATTATAAAGAAATATGTGTTTTATAGTCTTACCCATTATAGTGAGTTGGAAATTATATCTCTAGTCTTGTCTTTCTTATGGATAACCTTAGACATTTTTATTAGTGATTGATAATTAAAATTACGAGTACACAATTTATTTTAGGGGAGTGTGGGGGATGTAACACCCCAAGTTTTATGAAACATTTTATATTATTAAACATTATGTATATAATTCTAAAATATGTTTTTCTATTCTTTAAAAATAATTAAACTTCATTAGGAGATTAGTCATACAAGATATGAATCAATTTAACGATACTTTATTCATTTATAGTGGACAGTTGTAACAAAAGTACATGAAACTAAGAATTAAATACCTTAGATTATTACATACCATGGATGATTACATATTTTTAAAATTTTATAAATTAAAATGGTGTAATAAATAAAAAAGAATAATATCATTAAAATTAGGAGATCCCTAAGATCAACTTCACCCTAGATAATCACAATTAGTAGAACCAAACCTATAATGAGAAAAAACATCATTAAATGAGAAATAATTCTGTGAAATATAAAATGAAAATTAATGGAACAATAAGTGTAATTTAAGAGGTTAAAATGGAATGAATTTCTAAGATGCAATGTGGGGAAATATAACTATTATAAAGGGAAATATGGCCATTGAAAATATGGTTGTTTGAAATATGGTCCTTGGAAATACATGTATCCAATAGGTATACTGAAGTTTTTTATTTTTAGTAAAATATTTAAAATAAAAAAACTCACAAATAATAAATAATTAAATAAAGATATAATATTTAATTAAAATTTATATTTATAAACAGACAAACAAATATATATATATATATATATATATTTATGCATTTTTCATTATTAATTTTTAAAAGAATGATTTTATGTATTTATGAAATTAAAAAGATTATTTTAATATCAATTTATTGATAAAATCTAACTAATTATTATTTAACAATCATTTAATCTTAAAGAATTAGAAATAAAATATTTTAGGGATAAAGAGACATTTTTTTAAAGAATTTTAATTTTTCTATATATTGTGTGTTTTTTATCTTGATTTAATAGTGATATTAATGAAATATATTGATAATAAATATGAAAAAATAAATTAATATTCATCTAAATATTTTCACTTGTCATTAAATATGAATAAATTCTTTTTTTTCTTAAAAAAGTCACTTTTATAAATTTTTTTATGTGTTACGCACATTTATATTAAATTTTTTTTATCATCTATATAAATATAGTTTAATAATATTTTGTTTTTCATATTTTGAATCATCATGTTAAAATTAGTTATTAAGTTCAATTTCATTTTTAGGTATAAAGGTAAGTTACTAAGGTTATGGTTTATTACCACGGTAATGATAAAAGGGTTATTTTAAAAGAATAATTTTTTATAAACGTTGTATATTTTTTTAAATAAATTTATCACCTTTTTAATAATATAATATGAAGTTGAAACATGTAAAAAATATATTAATAGTCATTTAATTTTTATTTTATAGTAAATAGGAATAAAACACTTAATGTATAAAAAGACTTTTTTCTACAAAAACATTTTTTCTATATATTATATATTTTAAATTAGAAGTTATTTTACTCATATATAGAAGTTTAATTATATTAAATGGAGTCACAATTATAAATAATCTTTCTGAAATTTGGTAATAAGGTTCATATTATATTTTTAGTAAAATAATAATTACCATGGAAAAAATTTAATCAAGGTTAATAAGGGTAAAAAGTGGAAACCTAAAGTGGATTGAATTTTGATAAATTAACTTGAAACTTAGAACTTATAGAATAAATATTTCAGGATTTAAATTCATAAGAACATATATAACCAATGTTTCCTCACCTAACTCACCTAACTCTAATGTGATTCCATCTTTACCCCTCACCCAACTTTCATTTCCAAGGAAAAGTACGTCTTTTTCACATATAAAAGGATCTTAATTCCTCTCACTTTAAGCCACAATTACCCTTAGAATTCATCTTAAAAACTATAAATTTTTTACTATATTATAATATTCTTAAATTTTTTCTTCCCTTGGGTACATGAAATTTCCCCAAGTCCTATATTTTTAAGAAGTCTTTCAAGAAAAGATTCAATCCCTCAACATAAGTATTATCCAATCCACAACCTTTTATTCTCTAACTTTATTTTTCCAAAATCCTCTAAAACTATTATAAACATAATAATATCATTAAATAAGTATAATTATTATACTTAAATTTCATTATATTGATAAAATAACTATTATATACCTCCCTCCCATCCATTGGGAAATGAAAACATCACTCATGTTATGTGCAGACTATCACCACCATGAAAAATGTATTTTATTTTTCATCATCACCTTACATGGATGGTTTTTAGAATGAATTTAATGTTTAAAAATTATATTTATGAAATTATTAAGATTTTATAAGGTTAGGATTAATATTTAAACTTGTTATTAATAAATTTCCTTTTGTTCGTTAAAAATTACTGAAATAAGCTCACCACCGATTTCATATATAGGAAGTATCACTGAAAATCTATTTAAATGAAATTAGAAATTTATAAATCATTAGAGAAAATATATTCTAGTCCCTTAAATAATTTATTAATGATGAAATTAAAATAAATTTATATAAGTTGACATCAACATTACAAAATGTGTATGAAGAAATCAAAATCACTAACATCCAGTGATGAAAATAAACAATAACGGACTAATGAATATACAATGAATAATTATAATTAAAGAGTATAGAATAAAATATATTTTAATAAGGTTATGAAATAATAAATTAATATTATTTTTTATAATACATTAGTTAAGAGCACATTCAACTAAGAAGGAATCCATGGTAAGGGATTTTGTTAACTCATTCTTTATTTCTTTGAGTTATATTATTACTTCTTGAGATTAATTCTCATAAGTTTGATTTATTTTATACTATAATGGTAAAAAAAATTATTTCCAATTTTTTATATGGTTTTACAAATATTTCTCATAAACTACTTTCCAAAGGATTGTTATTACAATGGTTATGATATTCATATGGGTTTTCTCATCTCAATTTCCTTTCTATGTGACATATCCCATTTTCACCACTAGTTTTTTGTGTGTGGTAAATATAATTTCATATGGATGTATTTTATCATAAATTTTTTGAAATTTAAGTGTTTTACCAATCCATTTCAAGTTATCTCCTTCAATTTTCTTTTGATTCAAAAGTTACCAAAGTTGTAAGGGTTTTTATAAACTCAATTTCCTTTTATTGAGTCATAGTTTTTACCCCTTGAATATATTCTTCTAAGTTTCATATATTCTTCCATATCATTAATTTATATAGTAATTTATATTTATTTATGTTTAATTTACATTTTATCATCAAAATATCCATCTTTTATGTATTTCTTTCTTTATAAAAAATGTAACGTTGTTAAGAATAATTATCATCCATTATAACATATCTTTTCTCCCATATCCATATTCTTTATTTACAAAAAAGTTTTACTTTATTATTTTGAAACCCAAATATGTATTATTTTATGTTACCTTTATATTTTTGTTTAACTCTTTAAAAAAATCTTTATCACCCTTTTAAACAATGTGGGTTTCAATAAAGATATTTTAAAATATTAAAAATACATTTCTTTTCATGATCATATATTTTATCTTCCAATCCAATTTTTTTAACTTAACCATTATTTTATTTCAAGGATCCATTATTAGTATTTACTTTAATGTGGTTATTTAAAAATAATTTCATGTAATATTCTCAGAAATGAATTTTAAAATCAACTCATAACGTCTTCTTTTTACAATAAAGTTGAAATTATTTTATAAAATCTATTTTTAATATTTTACTTCCATTTTAATATATATATTTAAGTTATATATCTCCAATGGAGTTATGTTTCATGAATCACACTCTAAATTTTCTTAAGAAATTATTCTTTTTTGGTGATTGAATTTTGGTATCAACTGATCCAATTCTTAAGGTCATTTTATGTGATACTATTTATAAATATTTTGAAACCCATTTATTTTCATGACATGATATATGGTTGATTTCATATGGAACACATATGTATGGATTTTTAGGGGTGGGTTCCTATATTGGCTTCCAATGCATTGGTTATAGTTCTATATCTAATGAGATAAAATTGTGTTGCAAGTTTTGATACTTGAGCCACTAATGGGCCATGAGTTATGATGATTGAGTAACTAATGGTTCATAGGAAGTGATTTATGAACCACCATATATTGGGCTGCATAAAGTAATACCCGAGCCACCATATAATGGGCTGTAAGATTATGATAACTGAGCCACTATGCAATGTTTTCCTATGATTATATTTGTTCCATAATTCCTTGTTATGCTATTTTTCCATGATATTCCACATTTACATGATATATGACTATGATTTTTTATGGATCATGTTTATTTTCTCATGCTTACACACCCTTATGCCATGGTATATGTTTGATAATTTGGGGTTACATTTCCTTTTACCATGCTTCATGGACAATTCTTATTGTTCCATATTTCTTCTATGTTTTCTCACATGATTACGACCTAACCTCTTAATGAATCTTTGATAATTTTTTCCTTTACTAAGAATTTGATCTCACTGATTATTATGTTTTCCATTCACCAGGTTATGAAGATGAGTAAAACATATGAGATATTTAGAAATAGGTCTATTAGGGTTCAATTATAGAGAAATTTTCACCATTATATGAAATAATATTTGTATGTAGCTAATATCCAAATACACTAAACTTTTGGGTTTTGGGATTTTGAGTTTATTTTGAGATGTAATATTTAATTAATGTGAAATATATGTAAGTTTATCTTGGGTTGTATCACTTGGAATTTAATCTAGTTTATAAAGAACATGTTTTTAGTACCAGACCTGGGAGTGTGGTTCTGGGGTGCCTAACTTAGTATCAAAGTATGGTTTAGTTATTTTTGGGGATTAGGACTAGATAACATTATTGAAACCCCTAGAGATAATCCTAAATTAAGTAAAACATCATAAATTTTGGTAATGTATAGAGTGTGTGGTTTACTAGTAATGACACCCTTGTTTGGATACAAACAAGTGAATACATGCTCTACAACAAATAAACCTAGGGGTAATAACCCTAAAAAGGGTTGGTTGAGCATTAAATCGATCTTCATTCAATGTAAAATTAATGGGACTAACAACAAACCTAGTTTGACACTCCTAGGTATATGATTTTATTGATTTAGATTCTATTTAAAAACCATTAGTATGGTTTTAAATTTAATTTTATGATGTAAAATATAACTAGTAGGTTAGATAACCTAATATGAACATGACCATGAATAACCTATATTAAAACTATAGATTCATAAGTTAGTGTATATGTGTCATTGGACACAGAACCTTATGATTATTTTTCTCTGATTTTATTGAAGGTTATTATAACCATTTTGGTTTTAGAATTTGGTTGGATATATGATCATGGAAATGAAGCCATGAAGGATATATCTCAAGGAAATCTTAATAACTATAAATAGTTAAAGTGGCATATTTATAAAAAATGGTTGACAATCTCGATACATTCCTATTATAAAGGAAAATATGTGTTTTATTGTATTACCCATGATAGTTAGTTAGAAATTATATCTTAATCCCTATATATCTTATGGACACCCTTAAATATTTTTATTAGTGAGTGATAATTATAATTAAGAGGTTATAATTTATTTTGGGGTGAAGGGATGTAACAATCTAGGTTTTAGGACCCATTTTCCATCCTTAAACTATATATTTATAATTCTAAAATATGTTTTTCTATTCTTTAAAAATTATTAAAATTTCGTAGGAAATAAATCATACAAGTATGAATAAATCTATCATCACTTTATTCATTCATAGTGTTACATTGCAACAAAAGTAAATGAAAATAACAATTACATACCATGTATCATTACACATCATGTATGATTACATATCTTAAAAGTGTATAAATAAAAAGGGGGATAATAAACATAAAATAATAATATATTTAAAATTAGAAGATCCCCTAGGTCATCTTTTCCCTTAATAATCACTATCAGTAGAGCATAACCTAAAATGATAAAGAACATCATCAAAGGTGAAATCATATTGTGAAATCTAAAATGAAAATTAAGGGAATGAGAAGTGATTTTAGAGGTTAAAATGGTATGAATTTATAGGATATAATGGGGGGACATATAGATGTTATAAAAGGGAATATAATCATTGGAAATATGGTCATTGTAAATATGGTCATTGGATATACATGTATCTAATAAGTATACTGAAGTTTTTTACTATTAGAAGAAAATATAAAATAATATAACTCACTAATAATAAATAATGAAATAAAAAAATAATATTGAGTTAAAATATATATTTATAAAAATATATATTTATGTGTTACATATTATTACCTTTTTAAAGAATGATTTGATTTATTTATGAAATTCAAAGGATTATTTTAATACCAATGTATTGATAAAATTTAAATAATTCATATTAAATAGGTAATAAATCTTAAGGAATTAGGAATAAAATCATCAGTTATAAAAATACTTTTTTTTCAAAGAATTATACTTTCTCTATATATTGTGTATTTTTCATCACTATTGAATAATGATATTATTGAAATATATTGTTAATATATATAAAAATAAATTAATGTTCATCTACATATTCTTATTTTGCATGGAATATGAATGAATTATTTTTATGATAAAAAATACATTTTTCTGAAAACTGTTGTTATGTGTTATGAATGATTATATTAAAATTAATTTTTATTGAGTTTAATAAAATGGTTTTCATATTTTAAATAATCATGTTCATATTAGATAATAATTTCAATTTCATTTGTAGGTATAAAAAGAAGTTATTAAGGTTAAAGTTAATTACGACGATAATGTTAAAAAGGTTATTTTTGAAGAATTTTTTTATAAACATTATGATTTTTTTTAAAATTGATATATTTTTAATAAATATAATATGATATTTAAATTTTTTTAAAAAATATTAACAATCATTTAATTTTTAATTGATAGAAAATATGAATAAAAAACTTAATTTATAAACAAACATTTTTCTATAAAAACAGTTTTTCTATATATTATATGTTTTAATTTAAAATTTAATTTCATTATATTTATTAGTTGAATTATATTAAATGGAGTAAAAATTTGAATCATCATGCTGAAATTTGTTAATAAGGGACATCTTATATTTTTTTTGTAAAAGAATAATTACCGTGGTAAAAATTTAATCACGGTTAACAAGGGTAAGAAGAGGTAACTTAAAGTTTCTCAAATTTTAATCAATTAACTTGAAACTTAGATAATATATAAGAACTTTGTTTGGTTTTAAATTAATACCAACATGTATCACAAACACTTACTCACCTAACTCACCTAATTCCGATGTGATTCTATCTTTACCCCTTACACTACAGAAAAACGGTCGTTTCATGGTAGTTTTTTCGCGGCGGTTTTAAAAACCGCCGCTAATTGTTTTTCGGGCCGCTATTTCGCGGCGGTTTAAAAACCACCGCGAAATGTCTTATTTTTTTTTTAATTTTTTAATTTTTTTTTAAATATTTTCGAGGATTAGCGGAGGTTTTTTAAAAAACCGCCGCGAAATAGTGGCAGTTTGGGTAAAACCACCGCGAAATGAAACGAAAAAAATAAAAAAAACACGAGAAACCCCGAAATCACTAAAATGACCATAACTTTTGATCCGGGTGTCCGTTGGAGTGCCATGACCAGTCAAATTGAAGCTCATGAAGAGATATTGAGGCATGTATAATCAAAACTATGAGATTTTCTAAGGTGCGAAAGATATGAGAGTTATAAGAAAGTTGAAAAAAGTTCTCCAACTTCAAACGACCATAAATTTTGCTCCCGGTGTCTTTTTGGGCTTTACCACATATCAAATCAAAGCCAAAGAAGAGATCTACGCACTAGTTTGATAGAAACAAGATTATATCATGTTTTTTGACCCTAAAACCCCTCCAAAGGCCTCTAAAACCCCATTTCCGTCACCGATGTCCCATAAAACTTGTCTTCAAACGGACCTAACTTTCAATCCGCGTGTCAGTTCGGACTCGTCCACTTTCCAGATCGTAGTTTGTTCTATGGTATTCAGTTTGACTGGTTGTGGTGCCCACATGGACTCCTGGATCATAAGTTATGGCCTTTTTAGTGGGTATCAGGTTTGTTATGTTTTTCGATGCCTCGTTTCTAGCACCCGTTCCCCATCAGTTTTTTTAAATGGTCGCAACTTCCGATCCATCGGTCCATTCGGTCTCTTTCACCTATCAGCTCGAAGATCATTTTAGGATCTTTGATTTGACTGGTCACGGATCTGGAACAGACTCTCAGATCATAAGTTTTCTCCGTTATTGTGAGTCTAATGTTTTTGTCACTTTATGACCGTTTTGATGGGTTTTAACGATTGCTCCATTTATTACTGTTTATTTGGGTTTCTATGACTTGTTATCTTTATCAATGATTTTTTGTGGGTTATTATGATGATTATGTTGAATTCTTAAGGGGTTTTCTCGAGTTTTCATGAGTTTTCATGCGTTTTCATGCTTTCTAATGCTTCATTCTTCATGCTTCTCCATCTGTTTTCATGCATTTTCATAATTTTTCATCCCTTATCACGCCTTTTCGTACTTTTTCATGTGTTTCATTTATTATTTATTATTTATTATGTATTATTTAAAATATACTTTAATTTATTTATTATCTATTATTTGTTACTGGTTATTTATTATTCATTATTTATATTTATTTATTATTTATAGTTATTTATTATTTATAGATATTTATTATTTATATTTATTTATTATTTATTATTTATTATTTATTGTTTATTATTTATCATTTATTATATATTATATATTATTTATTATTATTAATAATAATATTTGTTATTGGTTATTTATTATATATTATATATTATATATTATATATTATATATTAGTATTATTAATAATATTTTATTTATTATTTATTATATATTATATATTATATATTATATATTATATATTATATATTATTATTTATTATCTATTATTTATTATTTACTATTTATTATTTATTATTTATTTATTTATAATTATTAATTATGTGTTATTTCTTATTATTATTTATTATTTATTGTTTATTATTATTATTTATTATTATTATTATTTATTATTTATTATTTATTATTTATTATTTATTATTTATTAGTTATTAGTTATTATTTATTATTTATTATTTATTATTTATTATTTATTATTTATTATATATGTATTATTATCTATTATTAATTGTTGTTTATTATTTATTATTTATTATTTATTTAATTATAATTATTAATTATGTGTTATTTATTATTATTATTATTTATTATTTATTATTTATTATTTATTATTATTTATTATTTATTATTTATTATTTATTATTATTTATTATTTATTATTTATTATTATTTGTTATTTGTAATTTATTATTATTTATTGTTTTTTATTTTTTATTATTTATTATTTATTATTTATTATTATTTATTATTTATTATTTATTATTTGTTTATTATTATTTATTTATTTTTATTATTTATTATTTGTTATTTATTATTTGTTATTTGTTATTTATTATTTATTATTTATTATTTATTATTATTTATTATTTATTATTTATTATTATTTATTGTTTATTGTTTATCGTTATTTATTTATTTTTTATTCATTATTTTTTATTCATCATTTATTATTTAATATTTATTATTTAATATTTAATATTTAATATTTATTATTTAATATTTATTATTTATTCTTTTAATTTCATAATTTCATAATTTTATTATTTTATTTTCAAAATTTTATAATTTATGTAAATATTATTATAATTTATTTGTTATTTATTATAATAAACATTAAATAATAATAAATAACTCAATAAATAACTAATAAATCAATAATTATTAATTATTAATTATTGGTTATTAATTATTGATTATTGCTTATTGTTTAATTATTATTGACTTTATATCTATTAGTTATGTATTATTTGTTTTTTCAATTAGTATATATAATTATATTAAATTTTATTTATTAACCACATGACGAGCTTGCTGGAGTGATAAAGTCTTTGGAAAATATGCAAAAGGTTAAGGGTTCAAATCTCACCAAACGTAGTATTTCTTTATATTGCATGGGCATGTGCATGGGCATGAGCATGCATGCATGGATAAAGTAAATAAAGTAATGCGAATTATATGAAATAAATAAAATAAATACGAAATAAATAAATAAAATAAGATAAAAATAAATAAAATACAAAATAAATAAATAAAATACAAAATAAATAAATAAAATACGAAATAAATAAATAAAATAAATATGAACTAAATAAAATAAATAAAATAAATAAAATAAATAAAATAAATAAATAAAATAAATAAAATAAATAAAATAAATAAAATAAATAAAATAAATAAATAATTTAAAAAAATAAAAAAAATAATTTAAAAAAATAAAAAAAATAAAATAAAAATCGAAAAACCGCCGCTAAAAAACCACCGTGAAACATTCTATGACGGTTTTGAAAACATCCGCGAATAGTTTCCCGACGCACAATTTAGCGGTGATTTTTCAAAACCGCCGCCAATCGATTTAGCGGCGGTTGAAACCGTCGTAAAACGAAAAAAAACCGCTGCTAAATCCGCATTTTGCCATAGTGTTACTTAACTTTCATTTCCAAGGAAAAATACCTTTCACCTATAGGAAAATATCACTACCACCCACTTCAAGACATAATTAACCTTCAAATTAATCATTAAAACCTACCCAATTTCCCTCTCTTATGAACCTATTACACTCTTTTCATCCCTTGGTTATAATAAAATTCCCCAAGTACTTTATTTATATCAATCCTTTCAAGAAAATATTTAAATCCACAACATAATCCACTCCCTAAACTTTTATTTTCTAACCTTGTCATCCAACCTCATATAAACCTATTCTAAATATAATAATATAATTAAATAAGTATAATTAGTATACTGAAATTTTATTATATTTATGGAACAACCATTATCTATCCTCTTCCCATCCATTGGGAAATGAAAACGTCACTCGTGTTATGTGAGAGCTAACGCCTCCATGAACAAAATATTTCATTTTTATTCAACAACATAGATAGATGGTTATAAGAATGTATTTAATAGATAAAAATGATATTTTTAACATTATTAATATTACATAAGGTTAAAATTAATATTTAAACTCATTATTAATAAATTACCTTTTTCTCATTAAAAATTATCGAAATAAGCTTGCCACTGATTTCATATTCAAGTAGCATAACTAAAAAAATAATGGAATGGAATTAGAACTTTATAAATAATTAGGGAAAATAAATTATGGTATATTATATAATATTTTAATGATAAAATCCACATAAATCTATGGGGATCAACATCGACAATACAAAATGTGTGTGAAGCAATCAAAATCTCTAAAGTATGATGATAAAATAAACAATAACTATCTAATGAATGCATAGGATAATTATAATTAAAGTGTATAAAAGATAATAGATTTTAATAAGTTTTTAAAATAAGTAATTAAGATCACTATGTTTATCATAAAGGAGTTTAGAGTTCATCTAACCAAGCAAGAATCCAAGGTTATGTATTTTGTTAACTAAAACTTCCTTTCTTTGAGTTATAATGTTACTTCCTAAGATTCATTCTTCAAAGTTTGATTTTTTATATCCTATGATGTTAAAAACATGTATTCCACTTTATTTTATATGGATTTACAATTATTTCTCATAAAATCATTACCAAATTATTGTTATTATGAAGGTTATGATATCCATAAGGTTTTTCTCATCTCAATTTCCTTTATATGATACACATGAAATTTTACCCACTTGTTTTATTTTTTGGGTGTATATAATTCCATATAGATATAATTTAACAAAATTTTACAGAAATTTAAGTGTTTTACCAATCTATTTAAATTTCTATCCTTCAATTTTTTTGATTCAAAAGTTACCTAAGTTGTAAGGAGTTTTACCGACTTAATTCCCTTTTATTGAGTTATAGTTTTCTCCCTTGAATATGTTCTTCTATGTTTTATATATTATTACATATATTTACTTGATATGGTAATTTATATTTTTTTATAATTAATTTAAATTTTATCATCAAAATATCATTCTTTGATGCATTTCTCTCTTTATAAAAATTTATCATTCTTAAGAAAAATTCTCATCATATCTAGTGGATATTTTTCTCCATGTCTATATTAATTATTTACAAAAAAAATTCCATTCTTATTTTGAAACAAAAATATGAATTATCTCATGTGTACTTGATCTTTCTCTTTACCACTTTTCATAAGGAATATTTATTACTGTTTTAAATGATGTAAGTTTCAATTAAGATATTTTAAACTATTAAAACTAAATTTCTTTTCATGATCATATATTTTAGGAAAGGGTCTGGATTTTCTTAATACTTTCCTTTATCATTTTGGGTGTCTGGTGGTTCAATAGAGTGTTTGAATTTTGAAAGATATTTTAAAAGTGGTTTTGAAATGATTTATGATTTTTATAAAAGTAATTAATTTTGTTGTTAAAATATTTTTTCAAAATTTATTTAGAAGTATTTTAAAATTTTTGGAATTAATAATAAATAATTTTCATAATTATTTATAATTTTTTACTAATTTCTTTCTAAGTTTTTATGTATCCCTATGTAAATACCCTCTTCTACATACTGGTAATATGATTTTTATAAAGGATATGTAAAGGTAGCCTAGCCTCTATTCTCTATGTAAATATAAAGCCTAAAATATAATATTAATATAATGAAAAATTATTAGTTGTTTAAAGGAAACATTTTATTTTCAAACACTATGAAGAGTTTAACTCACTTTTATTAAGCTCACATAAGGGCAAGTATGAGTTTTATAAAGTTATATAATGGAAGCTTATATTTTGAATTAGATACATAAAGGTGGATCATTATTTTCATAACCTGTGTAAAGGTTATCAAAAAATCAATTCAATGCATAAAGGTAAATCATATCACCTTTATTCTAAGGTACCCTATTATGCTGGTGTAACAATTTTTTCCATAAACTTAGTTTTCCTCCTATTTCAAGTCAAAAACTCATATTTTAAATTTTAATGGAAATAATGACAAAAAATCAGTGATTTTAAATATGTTATGAGAATATAAAATTAAATATTTGATATATAAGTTTTTTGGGTATTAAAAATGGACCACATGGGGAAATAAAATGAAAATAGAATTGAATAAAAATTAAATTTGGTATACCAATGAAGTTTCCAAATATATCCATAAGACCATTGGATTTTCCTTAAATAAGAGATTTATTCCTTCCATCATTAAATTTTATTCTTCTCCTTGTGTTTAGGAGATCCATACCTCATCTTTAAAATCTTACATGTCATCCGAAAATCATTTAAAGAACTTCTGTGAGTTCAATCCTGTGCATACAACCTTCTTTCTCTTATGTTCTTGTGTAGTAGTCACGTGAAGCCTTATTATCCAAGTAAGGGATCTATGAATTCTCTATTGATTCATTCAGGTGTGATTTTATCATGATTTATATTACTTTGAATATATAAGTGTGATTAAACATAAGGATGATAAAATTTGGTAATTGAATTCAAATTGGATATTGCGTATTATTCTGGAAAAACATACAGAAAGAGGTGAAAGATAAAATAGTATGAAAAATATGGTTAATATAATATTTTTATTATTTATGGAATTGAATTAGGAATAAAAATGCATGTTATAGATAATTATTATTATATTAAGATTCTAGAAAATCACATGATATGGAATTTTATTAATATTATTAATAATAATTTCATTAATGAAAATTAAAGATATCACATATAGTAGATTAAGGTTTTAAGTATTTATAAATTTGTAAATTATATAGAGGAGATAAACAGGTTAATCACATTTCATAAATTGTTTATATTATATCAAAATATAGACATATAATCTTATTAAATGTTGAAAATTATTTTATAATTATGGAAATTAGAGAATTGCAAATGGAAATTACCACATGCTTTAGAATAAAATTTTGTTATTAAATAAATAAAAGTATTATCATATGTAGTATAATTAATGTATGGATATTTGAAAAATTCATGATGTTAGATATTATTTATTGTGAATATCGTATGCTGAAGAATAGTGTTAATTATTCTAGAAATTACCCAAGAGAGAGAAATAAGTAATCACACACCGTAATGTAAATATTGTTTGATAATATAAAAATAATAGCATTCTATAATGTTAAACTACTTAATAAATTATTATGAGGATTAATTTTATAATTATAGATATTATAAAATTGAAATGAGTATTATCACATGTTAATAATTATTCATATTTCATGTTGGGAATTAAATTATTGGTTGGGACATTTTGATCAAATGTGTTTTATGTTTCCTCTTGATATTTACTAGATAACATTATATTTAATTGGACATATTGTTGGTGTTATGTATAATGATTAATATTCTTTGAAACTGATAAAACAAAATAAATATGTTTATATTAATTAATTAAATGGAAGATCCATGAAAAGAATAACTTATGTGCTTCTTATAATCTCTCAAATACAGATTTAATTCTTGAAGAGTGTATATTTAATTGTATATATTACTTGATATTGCTATAGGTTACTTGATATGAAAAACATATTCATAATAAATCAGTTAATTAAATATGGAATTTAAATGGTTGTTTGTTAAATAATAAATTTTGGGACTGAACGAACCAGTTTCTTATCACGAGAGGCTTAAATGCCTCGATTCCCTAACATTAGTACCTTTACTTATGTGAAAAAATACATTTGAAAATGTATATATGTGCTAAGTATTTATATCCATGATGTGATTTATTGATAAATTTATATGGTTGGACATGGAGGCTCAGGGCTATATTTATGGTTGATTACATATTGAACAATGGGTTGAAATTTTTAGGAAACAATTATGGTTGATTTATGTGATGTCAGAAAAAATTATATTATGCATAATGGCATGGGATACCGGGGAGGTTAGGAAAAGTTTAGATCATGGCTTGTTCATCTGATGCTTACTTCTTTCTTGATGCTTACTGTATGGATGAATGACTTGATGTTATTTATATGATCAATTTCCAACCGTGGAATGCATTTTGATGCTATACACTATGAGTCCATCTTTTAAGTGAGAGCTTATGCTATGTAATAGAGTACTCATATGGTTATTAATTTTTAATTGATCTTAAAAAGGAATGTGGTTGGTTCATGGTGTTCACAAATGATGATGACATAACTGAGAATATAAGAAAAGAATAAATAGTTCCATCAACAATTGTCTTAGAGGATTAAAAAGTTAATCTTGGAAATGAAAATGGAATAATATTAATTAATGGATAATAAATTAATTAACATTGAGATTAATTCTTGTATGGTTATTCAATAGCCAATCCTTAGTAGTGGCAGTTAGGGGTCCTATTTGATGATAAATATAGATGAGTCTAAGGATAGTTAGTTGATCGTAGTGTGGTTATACATGATATTATTTTGTATTTTTTGATTTTATACACTACCCCACCCATGTTAATAGGGAAACTAGCACCCAAATGTTTTGGGGGAGGGTGTTTTCTCTAAAATCCATGACAGGGAGGGAATAAATGGATCACTTTTCTATCTCCCCCACTCTCCCTATAGATTTAGATGAGTAAGAATATACTAAGATATAATGGATTATGGTAGATGGTGGATTCCTAAAAGGTATGTTATGGATAATAGTTTTATTATACATTTATGTGTGGGATATAATGGCTTGAGGTATAACACACAATTGAATCTAGACATGGTGGTTTTGGCTTCCCATGGGTGTACATGCATGGGTTAGGATGGATTTAGGTATAATGCACAGACACAGGCTGTAGGGGCTTCCAAGTATACACTTGGTTACTATAGGGATATGATGATGATGAGATGCCAGGCTATATGGGATGAAGTAATTGCGGTGATACTATTTCATAAGCTATAAGATGACTTATAGGAGGGATGAGCATAGGACATAACCATTGGGATGTGAGAGCTATAAACTAGTGGAGAAGTATAATTAGGGAACCTTAATTTATATATGATCTTGATATATAATTATTTAATTCTATGAATTACTTGGTGAGTGATCCCTGGTGAGGATAAGAAAGAATAAAATAACTATTTAGGTGATGAGTTAGTTTCATTTATTTATTCACTGTGATTTAATATACTTATTTAACATTTTTTATGAGAGATTTCAGGTAGTATCCCACCAAGTATACATTTTATTCTCACCCTATGTATATATAAACTTTTTTTCATCTAGTTGGAGCTAGTTGGTGATAGAGTTGGAAATTAATAGTTTTAGGAGTTGTTTATGAGCTATTGGAGCTTCGTGGTCTCCATTGATAATTTATCTCTTTTTTTATTTTCATTTTAGTTATATAAAGTTGTGTATGAAATCACATGATGTATTGGGATTACTTATTTTATTTATGAATGGTGTTAGTTGGTGTCTTTCTCATCTTATGTCTTACCTTTTAAATCTTTATAAGGGTAATTCCTTATATATATGTGATTTATATACCCTTAGTTTTAGTCACCAACCCGTGGTCTACATGGGGCGAGATTATAGGGTAATTATCTCCCTTTATTAATTACCAACCCAATATGGGTACCTTTGGAGGGAGGGGTAATGATAGAGTGGTATATGAGGCTAATGGTTGAGAGATATAGAGTTTGGAGTTAGACAATGGTGATGATGCATGGGTTAGTAGGTAGAAAATATTAATATGGCTTAATACAAGATGTAAACAAGGGTTTATAGCTAGGAAACTTGATTTTAGGAACCCTATGATATGATTAAATAACATTCATGTTTATTAATAATTCTAAGTGAAGTGATGCTACATGCAGGTTAGATCCCTAGGAAAGGATCATGCATCATGCCTGTCTGTACATGTGTTTGAATTGTGTAGACAATTTAAAATAAGTTAAAATGAATGAGTTAATGAATTAAACTTAAATAATCCATAAACCAAGTTAGGAGTCCATAATTTTTTTTTATTTTATAGGAATGAATCTAGGTTAATGACCCATCAGGTTCTCACCGAATATGTTTAACAATATGTGTCTGCAAATCTCTATAGAGTAGAGGTTGATGATAATGAAACTTAAAAGAGGAAACTCTGAGTAATTCATCTCAAAAATCTAAAAAAGTGTGAGGGATCTATTTCTAATCATAGGATAGAGGTTTGGTTTGAGAAGGTGGTGATATCCTTCAGTTCAGTTTGTGCTCAAAGGAATCATTGAGTTTTTATTAGCTATGATTATGTTGTGTGGGGAAACTCAACAACAGTGTTTCTTGTTCCTTGGGGTTTGTGTGGAGTTAAATATTTTTGGGGGGATGTTATGATATCATTTTAATGATGAATTTATTTCTTCAACCATAAAGTTTTTTTTCATCCAGTTATGTTTTCCCTCTATATGGGAATTTTTGAGCTCTATTCTTATTGTGTTGTGAGACCCTATAATTATCCTTTTGAGCCATAACCCTTAGATTTTTATCCTCTTGAATTTCATAATTGAGAATATTATCATTATTCAATTTTTAGACCTTTATCTTATATTTTTTAAGTTTATAATATCCTATTTGATTGAAAACCACCTATTTAATCATGGATCCCGATTCTTGTATCACTCCAATATTTGGAAACAAACTAATACCTAAATTTTCTTCAGATATGGTACGTATAAACCATTCCTCAGACCTGGTGTTGAGGTAGAGATATTGTCTAGGGAAAGGGTTTCTATAACCTTGTTCATATCATTCAATAATCTCCTCAAGCTCAGTTTTGTGAAGATATGATTTGGGGAGAGGGTTTTCTATCATTATATGAATCATATAATCTTCTATTAGGACTGGTGTAGTTAAGGTTTTGTTTGGGGAAAGGGATCTTTTGTTAGTATTTTATTTATAGAAAATATAATCTTTTCTTAGTACCAGTGATATGGTCCTTGGTCTAGGGGAATTTTATATTGTATGTTTTTTCTTTCATTTACTTTCTTCCTTGTATCATATTATTATACTCTATTCTATGAATTATGTTATTTTGTGCCATGATTTGTGCATGTGAATCTGTTTATGGTATGTATGATTTTATGTTCTTGTATTTCTAGATGAATTTATCTTGTACTAGAAACATATGTTATGAATTTAAGAATATAAATATAGGCGAAACTTCACCCATAATGGAATGTTATTTTCGATGATGCGTTTTAAAGCCGTGAAGGTGATTTAGGGCCACCCAAAGTGGACAATATAATTATATGATGTACATGTTACCTTATGTTGTATACTTTCACTAGACTTATTTATATTGATCTAGGCAATTGCGTTGTTCAAGGAATATTATGGGGTGTTAATATAAAAATATTTAAAGTAATTACATTCATATGTTATAAATAGTAAATGGAATTTGTAATTTTTTTAGTATTTTCATGAGCATGTTTTTGGTAAATGATGATTTGTTAACAAGCTTGGAAAATTTTAAAGCTAGATAAAGTGGATTATTTCTACATAAGGATTTATGACTCATGTTATTTGAATCATCTAGTTTTGAATATATTGATATTAACTTGTTAATAATCATAGTAGAGCTGTGTTTGTTAAATAAAATGAATTTTATGAAATCATGTAAAATTTCTATCTATGTAAGTTATTATGGAAATCATGTTAAATATGAAATGTTAGACATCATGCATGGAATATTTTAATTTCCAAAAATTATCAATTTTTTAACATGAAACATTTTTAAGTTTTAAATTATAGTAGTGAGTGGATTAATTAAATTTTTTGATGCATGATAAATTAAATTAGTAAATTTATTAGATGGTTGGGTTGTTTTGGATATATTTATTTTTTGGTAACAAGTATTATTTAATAAATGGTAGTAGTTCTTCCATGAAACATGAATTTATTTTAAAAATAGTTTTTGAAAATGAATTGGGAGTGTTTTTACAAACAAAGGAAGACTTTGATGACACCCTATTATGAAGAAGGATAAAAAGGTTTTCATTTAAAGGATTTATAAACTAATGGATTTTAAAAGAAAGTAAGAAATAATTTGAAAATCATGTTTATATTTTTAACTCCTTGACCCATATAGATAAATAAATGTCATGAGTAGCATATATAATATTGTTAGTAACTTGATATATTAACATTCCAAGATATGTTCCATGTTAATTGTTTCTTAAGTCACATGATTATCATGAGTTTAATTACAATAAAATAACAATAAATTACATTGTTCAAGATATTATGAGTATGACATGATATGAATAATATGAATTAAATTGGTTGAATGATTTATTATTCCATGTTTTCAATAATTGATAAATTAAAAGCATGATAAGACATTAATAATAAACTTAATATGGTGAAAATATTATGACATGATCATTGTAAGAATGAGAAAACTTTTTTATTTATTAGCATGCCTAAGTAAAATTATTGAAGTTCCAAATATAATGACATTTTATCTTAAATGAAGTTCTATGAATTTATTTAAATTAGTTTGAAGTGATTATTTTTGAAATGTTCTACCTTCTCTAGTGTTTATATTTGTTATAATTATTGTTTGACTAATATTAATTTCTTGTTGGATTTATTAGGGATATATATGTGTCCCTTATTAAAATTTATATGAATTAAATCGGAAATAAAAGCCTCAGATGTGTGCTTAATATCTTGAATTATTTAACCCTTTACTTTGTTGAGATGATAAATTTGACCTCATGTTGACATGTGAGATCAATTCACCTCGTTGATTCTATGTTTTATTAATTAACTTGATATTTTATGAGAGTTATAGCCACCCCAAGAGAATGTTTTGATGATGTTTCATGGCCATGTGCTTTGTTCCTCTATCATGTTGGTTGTGTTTCAAATATATAAATATCCTTGAGAGGTATCTCATGGGGTGTTCAATTTATTCCCCTTCCTTCCTCTCTCATTCTTATATTTTTTTAAATTCCTGAGGATGAGAATTGTTCGAGAGGAACCTGAAATAAGAGTCTATATTTTTTTGGGAATTTTTCATTTTTGGTGTTTGGTGGTTTAGGATTGTGTTCATATAATGAAAGATATTTTAAAAGTGGGTTTTAAATGGTTTATGTTTTTTATAAAAGTAAATATTTTTTATTAAAATAGGTTTTAGAAATTTATTTATAATCATTTTAGAATTTTTGGAATCAATAATAAATCCATTTCATAATTATTTATAAGTTTGTTTTATTAATTTTTTTTTCTTTTCAATGTTTTTATTTATCCCTATATAAATTATCCCTTCTCTATAAAGGTAAGATGATTTTTATAAAGTATACATAAATTTATCATGGACTATATTTATAGTGTAAATGTAAATCCTAAATTAAAACATCTATATAAGGGTAGCTTCATTGTTTTGTAAAGGTAACCTTGCATTTTCAAACCCTGTGTAATGGTCATATCACTTTTCTTAAGATCATATAAGGGAAAATCTAAGTTTTTCAAAGCTATATAAAGGTAGCTTGTATTTTGAACTAGATATGTAAAGGTAGTTCATGATTCTCATGACCTCTATAAAGTTTGTATAGAAATTTGTTCGCAGTGTAAATGTAAATCATATTTAACTTTATGTTGAGGTACCATATTATGTAAGGGTAGAAAGTTTTTTCCAGAAACATAGTTTTCCTCCCGTTCAAGTATATAATGCCTTTTTAACCTTTTTAATGGAAATAAAAATTATAAATAAGGAATTTTAAATCTATCGAAAGAAGATAAATTAGATCTTTTCCATTCAAGTTTTTAGGAGATTAAAAATGGATCACATGAGGTAATTAAATGGGAATAGAATTGAATGTGAATTAAAGTTGATAGACTGGTAGAGTTTCCAATGATATCAATAATATCCTCTATTTTTACTTAAATAAGAGAGTTCTTCATTATCTTGTTTGAGTTTCTTATTCTCATTGAGTTTGAGCGATCTAGAACTCATATATCAAGTCTTGTTAGTATTTTTAAAATAATACAAATCTCTTATGTGAGTTCCAACCTACACACACAACCTTTTCTCTCTCCCATTCTTAAAAAGCAGCCACATGAAGTTTTCTTCTCTAGTTAGGGGATTTGAAAATTATCTTTTGATTTGTGAAGATGTGATTTTATCACGATTTAGAGTACTTTTAATAGATAATTGTGATTAACCATAAAGAAGATAAAATTTGGTAATCACATGAAACCTGGTTATTGAATATTATTTTGGAAAAATATACAGAAAGAGGAGAATGATAAAATAATATGCACAATATGGATAATATAATATTGTTATTATTTATAAAACTAAATTAAAAATAACTTCACATTCTGTATATAATTATCATTATCTTAAGATTCTATAAAATCACATGTTAAGGTATTTTATTAATATTATTGATGATAATTTCAACAATGGAAATTAAATATATCACATGAAGTAACTTAAGGTGTTAAGCCTTTATAAATTTATAAATTTTATAAGATAGAGAAATAGAATAAAAACATTCCATAAATTTTTTATATTGTTTTATAATATAGGCATAACATGGTTTTGAATGTTAAGAATTATTTTATAATTTTGGAAATCAAAGAATTACAATAGAAAAATTATCACATGCTTTAGAATGAATTTTGTTTTTAAAGAAATAGAAGTATTATCATATGAAGCTTAAGTAATATCTAAAAATATATAAATTACATTATGTTAGATTTTATTTGTTGAGAATATCACATACTGAAGAATAATGATAATTATTCAAGAAATTATCCAAGAGATACAAATATATAATCACACACCATAGTGTAAATATTATTATATAATATCAAAATGATAACATGTTAAAGTATTAAACTACATAATAAATTACGATAAAGATTATTTTTATAATTATAGATATTATAAAATTGAAATGGGGATTATCACATGTTAACGATGACTAATATTCAATGTTAGGAATTAAATTATTGGTTGATACATTATGATCAAATATGTTTTATGTTATATCTTGATATTTACTAGATAGTGTGCTATCTACTTAGCTATATTTTTGATGTTATAAAACATGATTTATATTCCAAGAAATTAAAAAAAATACAAAAACAATTATATTAATTAATTAAATGGAAGAGGTATGAGAAAAATAACTACTACTCTTCTTATAATTTATTAAATATGGATTTAATTCTTGAAGCACATTACTTTGATTGTATCTATTACTAGCTATAGCTATAGGTTTCTTGATGAGAATAAATATTCATAATAAACTGGTTAACTTAAGATGAAATTAAAATGGTTTTTTGTTAAATAATGAATATTTGGGCCTGAACGAGACCATTTCTTGTCAAGGGAGGCTTAAATACCTTGACGCCATGGCCTTTTTTCTTTTGTATATGTGTGGGAAATAAATTTGAAAATGTATGTATAGTCTAATGATTCATAGTATTTATGTGATTGATTTATAACCTTGTGTGGTTGGAATGATTTGATGAGAAATGGGTTGAAGGCCTGAGGCTATAATCATGGTTGATTATATGTTGAGTAATTGGATGGGAGACTGAGGTTGCAGTGATAGTTGATTTCAGTGATGGAAAGATAGATTATATTATGAAAAATGGTGTGGGACTCTAGGAAATTTAGGATGAGTTCAGAGAAGGGCTTGCTTGCTGATGATTACTTCTTTATTAATGCTTACTTAATGGGTGAATGTTATTTATATGACCAATTTCCATATGTGGGACATAGTTTGATACTATACACTATGGGTGCATCTTTTAAGTGGTAGCTTTGCATGAGTCCTAGAGTACCTGGATGATTTTGAATTGATAATTAAACTAATAAATGAAAGGGTTTAGTTCATGGTGTTAACAGATGATGATGAAATACTTGAGAATATAAGAAAATAATAAATAGTGACATCTACACTTGGATCAATGGATTAAAATTTTAATCTTGGAAAAGAAAATAGAGTAATATTAATTAATATATGATGAATTAATTATTATTGAGTTTGATGATTTTATGCTTATTTGATACATATTTATTAGTAGTGGTAACTGAGAGTCCTTTGTGATGATAATAACATATGAGTTCAAGGATAGGTTGTTTCCCTTAGTTTGGTTGTTCTTAATATTATTCTATATTTTTTGATTTCATACACTACCCACCCAATTTGATAGGGAAACTAATACCCAAATGTTTTGGTGGGTATTTTCTTCAATATTTAATATGGTGAGGGAATGGATGATTGAATTCTCTCTATACCCTTCTATCCCTCTAGATGTAGATGAGTAGGCATATCCTGGGATATAATGGATTATAGTGTAGGGTGAGTTCCTACCAGGGTTAACATGTCTCATAGTTTTCCTATACATTTATGTGAGAGCTGTAATGGCTTGAATTATATCACATACTTGTATCTGGGTGTGGTGGTTTTGACTTCACACAAGCATATGTGTATGGTTTGTGATGGATTGAGGTATAATTCAAATAAATATGCTGTAGTGGTTTCTGATAATACACTTGGTTACTACTAGGATATGATGATGACGTGATTCTAGGTAGCATATGATGTGGTAATAGTTATGATACTATTACACAAGGTTAAGGGTGACTTATATGAGTGATGAGAACAAGACATAACTATTGGGGCATGAGATAAATGAACCAATTGAGAAGTAGAAATATGGTACCTTCATTTATATATATTCTTTTTATATAGAATGATTTACTTCTATGCATTATTTGGTGAGTGTTCCATGGTGATGATGAGAAAGAATAATATACCTATTTAAGTGAAAGGTTAGCTTCATTAATTTATTCACTGGAATTTAGTATACTTCGTTAACATTTTTCACGAGAGGTTTCAGAGAGGATCCTACTGAGTATACTTGTTATGAACACCCGATATATAAATATAAACCATTTTCAGGTTAGTTAAAGCTGGTTGGTGATGGATATGGACATTACTAGTTTAAGGAGTCATTCAGGATCTGTTGGAGCTTTGTGGCCACCATTTATGATTTATGTCTTTTTTATTTTCAATCCAGTTGTATACATTTATATATGAAATCACATTATGTATTGATATTTATTCTTTTATTTATGTATGGTGTTGGTTGGTGATCATGTAGCTATTATGAACTATGGGAAATTTTTTATATTTTATTAAAACATGGAATACAACATAGGGATAACCAAGATCATTTCACAAGGAGCATGCATGGGCTAGAATCTAACTATTCTAAATCACTTACGTTTTTTTATTTTGTTTTCTTAATTTTTAAAAGAGTCAAAAAGTGTTTGTTTGGTTTTTTATTTATGAATTTAAATCAAATTAAAACAGAAAATATACAATGACAAGGTGAAAGGGACAGTCCATGATTAGTCACTAATTACTCTCATTATCCATTTAAAATGTCACCATACAATTGATAATGCACTCAATTTAATTTTTGAATCACAATTGTCTACTGAAATTGCTAAATCATATATGATTTTAGAAATATCCTAGGCACATAAAATTAAATTTCTTCTATATTTTCATTTGATAAACAAGCCAAGATCATATAAAATCCATCAAACTCCACCCAATTCCATTATATTTTTTTATGCCTCAACTCCCTCTATTTATTTTCATATGAAGAGAATTGGGATGAGGGAGGAATAATCAATAGAGAATAGAATGAAATGGAAATAATGCTTAGGGATGGTGGATGATTACTACACCAATCCCAGAACACCCCACTATGTCATAACAATTAAATAGAAACTTAAAAAAATAATTAATGGGGATTCAAGAAATAGTGAACTTACCTTGTAAATTTACCCCAGGTCAATACTCCAAGGTAACCGATTTTAAGAGATCACAATCACAGTTACAACATAGAGGTTAAGAAAATTATGAAGAAACAAGGGGGAGTAGATAACAACACACACATGAACAAAAATAGAGGAAAAATGTATTAAAATGTAGAATAAAATGTAAAAAGGGAACTAAATCTATGGTTGGAATATGAAAAATATTATACAAAAAGGGGATGGAAAATATTTATAAGCATCACCATATATCCTCCCCCATCACATTCAATGTAATGAGATTTTATTACAATTTGGATGGGTTTCATGTGTGTAGTTCTGATGGTTTTAATTGATTTTGTTAGAATCATATTTTTCCCACAATCACACATGTATTATTTTGAGAAAATTCAGAGCAGAAATTATTTTATGATTCACGACTCTAGTGGTAAAAATGATTCACAGCATGCTGGCTTGATGAATTGCACGCACTATCAATTTGGAACATCACTGCTCTTAAAATACATGATTGGGCCTGAAATGAAAACTTGGGCCTAAATCTAATGGATTCAGGTCTTCCTTTGATCTTTTTTAAGAACCTCCAAACTCAGGTTCATAGTATTCATGTGAACTTATCTTGCACTTGAGGTGAGAAGTATGGGATCATCAGGTCTATATACATATTTTTTCCAGCACCTATCATGCACTTTTGTTTGAATTGGAAATCATAGTGTTTGGGAAGGATGAATTCATCACCATTTCTAGACCTTCACAGAGAAAGAAAAATAAAACAACCAGTTTATGTTTTTTTCTTATCTATCTTATTATTTATTATTATTATTATTATTATTATTCTATTTTTTTATCCCTTTTCTTTAATCATGCGGTGGAATTTATTTATGGAAGGTGCGACATTGGATTCTTCCTTATTGAGTTAGGATTCTTTAGTGGTGGGGAGACATCTTCAGTAGCTTCATCTAGGTGTTACGATGGTTATGGGTTTAAATTGGTACACATGATCTTTTTTATGTTGGATCTACCTCATGGTTTTGTGGTGGGGATGAGTCTCAATATTTAATCGATGTTGGTGGAGGTATCTGCATGTGGATAAACTCTCAAGTTATTCTTCTTTATCTATGTTGGTGTGTGAGATTCAATAGGAATACATGTGTGTAATATTTCTCATTCTCGATTGTCACAACCAAGCACGTCATCAGATGGAATTTTCATAGTGGTGCAATGGTCTTACTCAATGTGGTGTTTTGTCATTATCAATAGTAAACAAATGAAATTTCTTCTTATTTAGATAATTTCATGAATTAATAGAACACACAAGTTTCCTTTTCCATCAATGAGAACAATTGGTTTGGGATTTACAATGTGGAAAGCTTTGAAATCCTTCATGGCGACAAGGATAGGTTTCAGGGAATATTTTTTAGAAATATTTGATCTGTGGTAGTGCTTGGTCATGAATCACTAATGAGAAGAGCTCATGGTAGGCTCTCAATCTATTGTGAATATTCCCTGGGAATCATGGTATGTAACGAACCAACTCAGGCTAACTAGACATGTCTCCCAAGAGGGTTCACCACATAGTGAGGTGCAACAAATAACCAAAATATTCACATGAAAAAATGAATAATAAACAACATACACAATAGAAGAAACAAACATAATCATGAGATAGAAAAAACAAATCCAAATGGATAATCATAAAAGGAAAAAAAGACAGGACAAAGATGAAACTCTATGTGACCATCTATCACTACCAAATAGTCCCTCAATGAAGACATCAACACTCGAGATAAAATTACTCACTAAATGATTCCCTTCTCTTTACCTATGTCCTACAAAACCACATCTACAAATGACCAATGGAAAAAGTTGGGTGTGAGTAAAAATACTAGTATTCACCAAATAATCTATTCAAAGTATAATATCATGAAAATCTACTTAAGATAAACTAACTCACTACTGGACATCGATGAAAACATGATACAATGTAATAGTTAGGGTGGAACCTGAGTGGGAAACCCTATAATCCTACATCCAAAAGACTAGGGTTCAAATCCTATAATTCCCCTTAGGGGATTTATGATGCAGATAATAACACGAACATGACACAGGCAGATAGTGACACATGTATGATGCGGTCTTGGTGACGTAGACAGGATGATGCAGGCATGATACTACACTGGGCCTTTATGCCATGTTCATGGGGCACTTGACCTTGGGACATGGGTTATGTAATGGGTCTCTTTCTACCAATATAAAATAGGTATTTAATTTCATAATAAAAAAATATTCGACATAAACTTTAATTGCATCCAAAAGACTATGGTTCAAATCCTAGCAAGGTCCTTGTGGATATTTATGTTATAGGTAATTATGTAGGTAGTGACATAGGGATAATGTGGACAAGTGGTGATGTAGGCATGACACTACACTGGTCCTTCAAGCTAGTTTTATGGGACACTTGGTATTAGGCCTATGAGCTATGTAATGGTTCACCCTTTATTCAGATAAAAATGTGGTCTTTTATTTCATAATATAAAAGAGATTTCAAAGCCAACTTTTTTTAAAAAACTTGTACAATGTACATCTAGTGCATTATCTACATGCTTCTTATATTAATATTTATTCTCTTTACTTACACCATGATGAGGCTCAACAACAAGTGAGGACTTTAGCACATAAATCTTTCTCTCTTGGTGTAGTACTATGTGAAAGTACCTGTACCACTCCTGGAAGGTATGGTCAGTCAGGATATTTTCATTATCTATAATTGATCACATTGATAATGTATTGGTGGTGTTGATTTCCATTTTATCTAGAATAAATAAATTTATCTATTATGAATTTATCTTGATTTCCTTTTATAAATTATTGATTAATTAATTAAACTAATCCCACTATTTTATCAAACCCTAGTATCCCTCACTACTAGATTTAGAACATTCTATCACTTGAGTATTATAATGGAATGAATCCTCGAAACCTATCCTCATAATTCAGGCTATGAATATACTATTACTCAGAGTTATAAGGTAGTCTCTAGAATGGACAACTGCATTGACTTGCAATTCCTTAAACTGTTGAGTGAAGTCCCGACTTCTCAGAATCATAACCTTGATTACCTCAATGTTTTACCTCTAAAGTGGAATAAATATAGATATGAATACTTATTTTACACTAGATTTAGTTAAGTAAACCCATCACTCTCATAATAATTCCCTAGTAGAAGGATGTATCCTCAACTAGGGATGACAAGCACCTTGTACACATGGTTTTGTTCAAATTTAAGTGACTGAAGGAGCTACAACTTAATATTAATTTTATGGTTTCTATTAATTCTCGATGAATAAAATACTTTTTTTATTAAATACGTTCATACTATGGGATCACACTCACAACTAAACATTTTTTTAACATAAAACATTCATATCACCTTTATGTATTATTTGTTTATTATTTTATGTGTTATCATAAACATAAACATTCAAAAAAAATAATAAACAATGCATAAATTAAATAAACTACCCAATTGATCTTGAACATTTTGTATTAGTTGATTCATTTATACTCAATGGATCAACCCTAACCCTAGGTGTATAATACCCGAGTAGAGTCTTAAATCATATCGTAGCTTTCACCCTAGTCCAATATTTTCTGGGATACCATTTTATCTTGGAATGGTCCGCATCTTACAATGTCATCATCATAATACATAAACACTTGCTCATAGGTGGGGGGTCTCAGGAAGAAAAAAACATACAAATAAATTGATGGATGTACAAAAACTTATACATAATAAATTAAGAAAGATGATGCACCGATTGTCGATAAATAAATAATTATTACAATCATCACACACAGTTGTAATAATTAATTAAATTAATATAAACCTAGAAAATCTAAGGTCATTCAATTCTCTAGACCAGTCTACAGGTAAATAAATACTTGATAAAATTAAATTATGACAAATTTAAAGTTGAGGAAAATTAAATGAATTATTTAAATAAAAATAATTTGATATCATTTGGTCCAATAATTAATTTATTTTTTTTCTAAAATTAAATTAATTTTAAAATATTATTATTATTATTTAAAATTTTAAAAATTAATAAATTAATATTTTGGTTTTTTAAAATTTTCCATGGGCCCTATAACTGACCCAAACCCATTTTTGGTCAAACCGAACCCATACAGGACCATTCTGGGTTGGGAAAAACCCACCCAGGGCCATTGAGGGTCGGCCAGAACCTGTGAAAGGTAGTTATGGGTCGGTTAGACCCCTATAGGGTGGTGGTCCTAGGTTGGACCAACCCATGAAATATGGTTCTGGGTTTGGCAGACCCAACCAGATCCATTGTGAGGCAGGTTGGGTCGACCGATCAGGACTAGGTAGGAGGGGACGTTGAGGCTGGTTCCATTGGGTCAGATTGCATGTGGCAGGTCACCACATAGGGTTTTCTAAAGTGGCATAATAGCTGGACATGTGGGAGGTTGACAGTAGCATTTGGTGGGTGTGTGTATCAGTGGTGCTACATGGGGTTAACAGGGGGTGAATACGACAAGGTTTGCTATAGGGTCCATCATGGATGATTGGGAGTGGCGTGACCCGAGCTGGCTAGGTGGGGTGAACAACGAAAGATGAAGGCAACAAATTGTGGGTTGGTCATAGCATGTGTTATACCGAGGATGAGATATCGATGCTGGAGCTAGGGGGTGGAGGTGTTGGTGTCTATAGGATTCTAAAGGAAGATACCCATCTTTTTTTAATATTATTAAAATTAATTTTTTTTTTATTTTGAAAAAAATTGCCAAAACCTTTATTTTCCCTTTTGATTTTATCAACCAGCAGATAATGGACAGGATAACTACCCTAGTGACCCACTATTCCCCTTTTTAAAATTTTAAATAATTTTTTTTGTTTTTAATAATTTTTTTAAATTACTATGAAATTAGGCTTTGTTTTTTTGTTTTTTTGAATAATTATAGAAACATGTGGAATAATGCCCACCGACCGATACTATTCCAGTGTCTGGATTCTGGCTAGAATATGGTAGGAAAAGATAGGTTCACTAGAATCTCCTCCAACCACCGAAATAAAATTGACACACACACACACACATATATATATATATGTATGTATGTTCTTAAAAATTATACCCATAAAATTTTCTTTCGATCTAAATTTTTTATGGCTATAACTTCGCCATCCAAAATCGGATCGATGCACAATTTGTTCCATTAGGATACAAAAAAACCCTCTACTTAAATTTAAGTAAAATTAATCTTTCTTAGATTAGAAAATTTATTAAATCCTTATGATACCAATTATTTGTACTGGGGAATGCAGTGGAAGCCAGTAGACTAGGGATTTTAAAATTTTCATAACTGGAGGAACATAACTTCATAATATCTAGTTATTTAATCCCTATTAAAGGTTTAAGGATCATTCTTGAATTTAATTAAGAAAAAAATTAGATTGAATTATTACCTCGTTCAGATCGAAGGTGTGTTCAATTTTCACTCCTCATCGGTGTCTATTGCTTGAAGGATCTAATCTCAAACCCCTCTAGATTATCCACACATGTTTCAAGAGTCCCTAGGTATGCTGATCGTCATAATATATGTGCTATCATAGAGTTCTAACAATGATTTTAGCATCTTTAAGATCACCATGAATCCCTTCCTTCAACCCTCAAAGGTGTTCATGGATTGATCTCTTAGAAGGAGCCTTTATCTCCCTAGGACATGGGAAGGAGGATAGATAATCTCTCAAATTCATGGAAATGAATAAACCCTTAGAAAAAATATTTTATTTTCTTATATAGTGGATGTGTAAGGGATTGGATCTCAAAATCTTTTCCCTTGTGTGAGTTTTTGGTGTTGGAGGTGCTCATAAGAGGATCCAAGGTATTTAGAGGAAAAGGGAGGTTCCGCAATAAAAAATGGATTGGATTTGGAATGGAGGTGTGCGTTGTGATGTAGTGATAGTTGTTGCGATGTAGTGGATATTATCTGTGGCATAGGGGATACCAGAAAGAGAAATAAGGACACTACCTTTTTAGGCATCGATACAACATGGAAAGGAGGCTGTAGCATTGTGAGGTTTTTGGGATACAACCAAATTAGGGGTAGTCGCACCATGGTGCTTGGGCTTCTGCATAACCTCTCTTTTGGTGAATGGGGTTCTGTAGTGTGGTACTTAGGTATGTGTCATTAACCCTAGATCTACTTTATTAAGATCTTCCCATGGATCCTAAAAATGAATTTGACCAAGGGTGGCTATGGCGTGGTCCTTTGTGCTACACTGTAGAACACCCTGTGTTAACTAGTTCTACGATGTGGTCCATGGGGCTATGTCGTGGTCCCTTAAGCTTTAGTCTACCTATAAACACCTTGAACACCATTTAAACCCCATATTATCCCACTCTTTTCCCTCAAACCCAATGAGACCAGGAGAGGTTTTTGAATTTCTTTAAATCCTCTTCTACCAGGGATTGATCTCAGCTTCTCATGATCGATTTGTGTTGATCCTAGGTACATTATACCTCTCTTTTCTTGTGGTTTCTCTTCATTTGATCTTGTTTCCTCCTACTTCCTCTTTCCATCTTATGGTGGTTTCTATAAATAATTGTAATGGATTTTACTTGGCTATTTGTTGGTGTAGTTATAGTGAGGCATCCTTGGAGGGATGAAGTTTCTTATGGGAGAGGTGATCGGAGATCCGCACTATTGGATCATTCTCATTCAAAGAACATTTAAACCTTTGAGGTAGAGGATTCATTTCATATCTTTTATTTTTGTACAATCATAAATTGAACATGGTTTTTTCCTTTGGATATAAATGTAATTAACCAGATAAATATTGAACCATATTAAATAATGGAATTGGTTATTATATATTGATGTTTTATTCTATGATAATGGTTTGAATCTTGATTTTCTATATAGTGTGCTATCTATACTATTCTTTTATAGAATATTGTTATTCTTGGTTTAGCATGTTGAAATTAGTAAGGAATGTAAATCTGGTAAATTAAATTAGATGGATTAAATATTTAGATTAGAGTCATGTTAAATGAATATGACATTTATTATAATTTGATGGTAATCAAAATGATGCAAAGTGAATGTTTGTTTAAAGTAATTATTCTATGCGTTTTTGGAATTGATAAAGAACATGAATCATGTTAATGATTGTTTATGATTTTAATTAAAGGCATGCTAATTGAGAGTTGTTATTCTATAAAGATTTATAGTGCTATAAAATACTAGGAATCATGTTTAATTACTTATAATATTTTATTATGGATGATTCCTTAGGTTACCCGTAGTTGGAACCTATTAATAATGAATTAGTTAATTCAAGATGGAATAAGAACCAGTTGTTTGATAAAGATAAATGATTTGGGCTGTGAGAGCCAATTTGTGTGTGAAGTATGAATACCTTATTTTTAAAGTATGTTGCCCTGTTGACTATGATTATTTTCTTACTGCCTTGAGATGTGATCTAGATGTAAGATCTCTATGTGATATGTTCTTGGGATGGATGATCCTAGGATAAATGATGAGATATTGGCAGGGGGACTATATTATGTAGAAGAAGTTGATGCCTATGATGATAAGATGAACCGAGATATGCATGAGGGTGTCGTGGATGACACCAAGATGATGGAACGAATTTAAGTTGGATTTACCTAATTTTTTTTGATTTTGAGAGCTAGGATGCTTGCTTGTTGAATTTTTTTGAGAGGTCATATGGTTAGGTTTCTTATTTATCTATTTTCTTTTCCCCATCACTTGAGGTAGCTAGATGCACTTGGTTTCATCTCTTGATGATATCTTAGGATGTTTTCCTAGAGTTAATATAATTATGAAAAGTTTAATAATGTTTAATAAATGTTTAACTCGTGTGGCTGGCGTTGCTTGAATGTAAATGATATGGTCTTGAAAAACTAGGGACTCAGTTTGGATTATGCTTGGAGGTCATGGATTTCACTTTGTTAGCTGAAGTTGAGTTTAATACTAGGTTATTCCCATAATGTGGTTGTGAAATATATTATATCCTGTATATTTTTTGATTTCATACACTACCCCACCAATTTAGGTTAGGTAGATTGACTCTTAATGGACTATGGTGGGATGTTTTCTCTAACATCCTAGTTGGAGGATGGATAGATGATTATGTCCTCTGGACTCACTCTCTTTTCTTGGTATTGTTATGTGATGGTATGCATAGTGGTTAGTTTACCATATATGTGTATAGAGATCTGTAATGTCTTGTGGTTATTTCACACACATGTATCTCCATATATAGTATCCGAAGGATTATTATAGGTATGAAATGTATAGGCTGTGATGGATTGAGTTACCCTACTCGGTGTATGGGCTGTGATGACTTGAGGTATAATACTTGATGTATGATACACATTATATGGTATATGGTGGATGCTAGAAACTACTTGGTTATTATATGGATATGTGATGAATAAGGTTCATTTTGTGATACTTAGCCCAGGTGTTTGTGGGTTGGATTATTTTGAAGAGAGATGGACCAGGATGTGTGATGTTGGGGCAGAATGAAAAACTAGTGGGGGAAGCGGGAGCGGGGTACCCTTGTTTTTTTATTACTATAATACATGATATTTTTTTATGTAATACTTAGTGATAGATATCCTTGGTGAGTATGGAAACTTAGTATACCCATTTATGTGATGAGTTAGTTTCACTTTCTATTCATTGGGATTTAGTATTCTTTCTTTATCTTTTACATGAGAGGTTATAGGGAGGATCCTAATGAGTATACTGTTATACTCACCCCACGTATATATAAACTAATTTTCAGGTTAGCAGGATAAGTTTGGAGTTTGGGTTGGATATTACTATCTTTTGGTTTTACAGGATCTATTTGGTCTTCATGGTCAATGTTGAGTTTACATTATTTTGGTATTTTTGTAGTTTTATTTTTAGTTGCATCAAATTGTTTGAAATCACATGTATTCACCATTGATTTATTTTATATATCTGATCAATATTTTATTAGTGTATCTATATAATCTCTCTATTATTCATGTTCTTTTAGAGGGTAATGTCTCCCATATGTATGCTTATTATACCCTCGATGCTAGTCACCAAACTGGGGCTTACTGGAGGTGAGAATTGGGTAGTCACCATCTCCCATGCCTCATTACTGGACTAGAAGGGGTAATCTTTTGTGGGGGGGGGAGACATGTAAAAGTGGTATTAAAGGTTCAGGTTAAGGGATAATATGACATTTAAAGTTAGGTATAAGTGAGACTTCATGGTTTGGTAGGAAAATAGTGTCCACTAAGTTTAGTAAGCTATGTAAACATGGGATAATGATGGAGACATAGATATTTAGGGACCCCTATGATTTGAAACACAAACCTTTAAGTTTACCAATCCTACTAAATAAAGTGATATTAATTTCAGGGTAGAGACCTAGGAAAGGATCATGCATAATTCTTCTTTATGCCTGTGTTTTAAATGGATAGAACTTGTGATAAGTTAAACCTTAAAAGAATAAAATGAATGAATGAATGAATGAATGTTAAATATTCCATATTCCAGGTTTAGGATTCTAACTATTTTTTATTGTAGGTATGGATCCAGGTTGACGTACTCTTCAAGTTCACACCCAATATGTTTAGTAGTATGTTCTAGAAGATCATTTTAGATTAGAGGTCAATGATAATGAAACTTGGAGGAGGAAAATCTATGAACTTTAGTGCTAGAGTCCACTGAAGTATGAGGGATATGTTTTAGAATCCTTCACAGAGGTTTGGTTGGAGGAGGTTGAGATAGCTTTCGGTTTGATTTTTTCTCATAAGGAGCATTGGGTTTCATTGGCTATGACAATGCTAAATGGAGCAGTGAGACAATGGTGGATCTTGTTCCTCAGGGATTGTAAGGAGTTAATAGTCTTATTGGAGAAGTTCTGAGACCAATTCTGATAAGGTTTTCTTTCTTCAACCAAGAAGGTGGAAAATAACTAGGAGATTCTTACCCTTATAGTGTGTGGGAGTTTGGGATCTATTTTAGGACCATTCTTAGATGTGCTTCAGAATTTTTTCTAGATGAGGAGGCCAAGGTGAGGAATTTCAATGAGGATTTCCATCTAGATATCCTGTACCAGGTCACCCCATTTATGTTATCGATATATCTCAAGGTGTTTTCAAGATCAAAGGTTGTTTAGAGGACACTTGTGAAAATCAAATCATCATGAGAGAGGATTCATCAGGATTCATCATGAAGAAAAGTCATGGTTAAAGGTTTCCAATTTCCTATAAAAATATATTTATATCAGTTAGGGGTAGGTCCCAGCCCTCATCATCTTGTTTCTGTAGGGGCGATGGATATTAGGCCTATTACAAGGGATTAGATGTGTTTTTTTCTTATAGAGGATGAGGTCATCAGTGTCAAGAGTTAACGACCTTTCTGAGTATTCAATGTGTAATAGGTGTTATTATTTAGGTTCCTCTATTAAGGTAGTTTTAGCCGAGACAACAGTAGTAGGGTGTTCTAGTTTGGGATTAGTAGAGAAGATATGGGATAGGAAAAGGATATCCTAGCATTTCTCCTCATCCTTAGAGATCAGAGTGCGGCTATAGAGGTGGTAATTAGTAGGGTTAGAGAGTCCATGGAGTAGATCATGGTTAGATTCATACTCTTGTGTTTCGAGTGTTGGGTGATCTAGATACCATTTGAGGCACCCTTTTCTTGTTTACTACATGGTTACATACTTTGTTTGATTCAGGAGATACACAATCCTTTATATCACCTTCTCTCATCCATGATTTAGGACTTGAGGTGGAGAGGCTTCTAGTTCCCTTAGAATTAACCATGCAATTTAGAGATCGAGATGACTTCTATAAAGTATCTAGAGACTTTGATCTAGTTCTAGGGAAGCACCACTATTTGGGAGACTTTATATGTTTGCAGATACAACCATATGTCATCATCCTTGACATGGATTAGTTATATTTAGTGAAGGATATTGTGGATCACTTTAGGATGAAAGTTGTGTTTTATGATGCCGATGGAGAGATTAAAGCGTTCATTAGTGAGAGAGACCCTTATATGCTTCAGAGACATGTTCCATCCTTTTCTTCTTTTATGGATGAGCTGATGCTAAGTTCATCAGAGGTTTATCCATCAGTGTTTCGTAGGGTTGTAGAAGATTAGACTGATGTATTTCTTGATGAAGCTATAACATTAACCCTCGATGAGAGATTGAGTTTGGTATTGAGCTACAACTAGGTATTTATCCTATCTCTATGTATCTAAATATGATGTATCCTTTTGAGTTACAAGAAGTTCATATAGAACTTAATGATATATTGTAGTGGGGTTTTGTTTGATTGAGTGTGTCACCTTGGGGTGCACTATTTTTGTGTGTGTAAATAAGGCTAATGACAGTTTGTGTCTCTGTATCGATTATCATCACTTGAATCAGGTGACAGTAAAGAACCTCAATCCTATTCCATATAATGATGAATTATTCGATCAGTTAAATTATGTGATTTGGTTCTTAAAGATTGATTTGATATTTGGATATCGTTATATGTAGGTGAAAGAAGAGGATATTCTAAAAACCAATTTCTATTTTTATCATGGGAATTACGAGTTCATTGTGATTCCATTCAATGTGATGAATGAACCATTGGTGTTCATGGACTTAATGAATGAAATGTTCAAGGAGTTTTTAGATAATATCATGGTGGTTTTAATCAACGACATCTTTGTGTACTCTGTGTATGAGGAGGAGCATGCAGAGAATCTGATTATTGTTTTGGGATTTCTTCCTCATGAGAATATTTTTGGGAAGCTGTCAAAGTGTGACTTCTAGGATCATGAAGTTCATTTCTTGGGGGATGTAATATCCCATAAGGGAGTAGTTATAAATCCTTCGAATCTAGAGGAAATTGTTTCTTGGGTATCCCCCAAGACAATAGTAGAGGTGAAGAGTTTACTTGGTCTTGAAGGCTATTATAGGTGGTTCGTAGTCGATTTCTCTTAGGTTGCGACTCCTATAATAACCTTGAGTAGGAAGGATCAATAATTCTTGTGGAATGACCGATGCCAAATGGATTTTTTGTACCTGAAGGACAAGTTGGTCAGTGCTTCAGTACTTTTTTTTCTAGCAGAGGGAGTTAAGTTTGAGGTATTATATTATGCATCATATCTTGGTTTGGGTTGTGTTCTAATACGGTATAGTTCATTTTTTTCTTATAGGTATCATTAGTTACATATTTATGAGTTTAACTATTCTACCTATGATCTTTAGTTGGTAGCAGTTGTGTTTTCATTGAGTTGGTGGAAAATTTTCCTCATCAGTGAGTATTTTGTGGATTTTACTAATAATAAGAGATTGAGGTATGTCTTATCCCAGTGTGAATTGAACTTGTGATAACAATGTTAGATGTAATTACCAAAGTATTATGACATAAATATTTCATATACACTAGTAAAGGGTAATTTTTTTGGTTGATGCACTGAGAAAGAAGTCACATAGTGATTCCATGCATGATTTGGAGATTTCTAAAGAGTGATAAATGAGATATTAGCTATAAATCTTTACATGAGAGAGGTTATAGGTAGATGATTTATTTTTAGATGATGATATAGTTATATTTAGTGCAACAGGTGGAGGAGTCCAATATAGAGGATTTTTAGGTAGAGGTATGAAGAGTCTAAGTTGTTTTTGGTGATTCCCCTTATGGTTGGTTTGAGGATAATCAGTACTGGGTAAAGTTTTAAGGAAGGATTTTTGTCAATTGGGTGATGAGTAATATGGTTTTTCATGAGTACTATATATCACCCTTGGCAGTACATCCTGATGTAAATAATATGTACTAAGCTTTGAGAGTTCAGTTTTGGTGGCCTAGGTTGAACCATATGGTTGTAGAGTTTGTGTCTCGATGTTTGGTCTTCCAGAAGGTGAAGGCCACACATCGTTTTCCTAGTGGTTTAATCCAGCCATTGTATTTCCCTTAATGGAAGCGGGAGGACATATTGATGGACTTTTTTACTAGTGTAACTTAAGCTCAATGAGGCTATGACACTATACGGGTGATCAAGGATCATTTAAATAAATCATCCCACTTTATAGAGATCAGAGAGTCAAGCTTATTGGAGGTTTTTCCAAGGAAATATCTGGAGGAGGTGGTGAGAATCCATGGATTTCTGAGGTTGATCATCTCTAATCAAGATCCTCAATTTACCTCTAGGGTGTAGAGAGGTCTCTAACATGATTTTGTCTCTCAGTTATTCCTTAATACTACTTTTTATCTATAGATGGATGGTTAGGCAGAGAAAACCATCTAGAATCTTGAAGACATGTTGTGTTATTATATCCTAGATTTGTGAGGTTCATGGATGAGAAACCTACCTTTGGTCAAGTTTGATTACAATAATAGTTTTCACTCCACCATTAGTATAAAACTATTTGAATCTTTGTTCGTCCAACCTTTCCATTATCCATTGTTCTAGACTGGGATCAAAGAGTAAAAAATTATCGGTCTAGAACTAGTGAAAAATATGACTGAGATGGTTCGGGTGATACATGAGAGGATAAAATTAGTGAAATATCATTAGAAATACTATGATGATCATATGAGGATACCTATGGATTTTGAAATTTGAGATCATGTTTTTCTAAATGTGGCTTCTATTCATGGGAAGTAAAGTTTTATTTATTGGAGTAAGCTTCCTCCCTGGTTTATTGGTAATTTTTAGGTGTTGGATCATGTTGGAGCCATGGCATATTAGACAGAACTCCCTCTATAGATGAGATAGATACATGATGTTTTTCACATATTGAATTTATACCATTACTTTAATTACAAATCTCACATCATTTATTGGGGGAAATATTGATGTTGATGATGATGTGAACTTCGAGGAGTGGCCTATAGAGATCCAGAACTGTTAGCAGAAGGTGCTTCATTGGTGCGATACTCCCTTGGTTTATGTCCTGTGGTGTAACGATGAATTATAAGAGAGTGCTTTGTAATGTGAGTCATATATAAACACTCAGTACCCTAAGCTATTTTCTATTTATCTCTTCTCTTGTAACATTGTTTGTTTTTTAGATGTTTCCTTTATGGTTATTAAGTAGTTTTATCTTGATTACTTGATGTCGATTTACTCTTGTTTGAGAGGTATCTCTATTAGGAGAGAGAATTTATGAATTGGTTGTTTTTTTTGTGTGGTTTTATGATTTTTACATCTAATGAGGTGGTTTAGCCCTTATGATGGCGAGATCCTTGAGAGGTATCTTGAAGGGTTTCTATTTGGATGACCCATTTTACTTTTTTATCTCTCTCCTTAGGTTTAGTTTTTTAATTCTCAAGGAAAATAATGGTTTTATAGGTATCTAATATAAGGCAATAGATCCTGGTATCACTTCTCTTTGTGAGTTTTGGGTGTTGGAGTCACTCAGAGGAGGATCCAAGGTGTTTGGAGGAAGGGGGTGGGGTGGTGCCACTACAAAAAATGACTTGGATGTGGCATGGATATGTGTGCTACAATGTAGTACTGGTGGTGATGGAGTAGTGGATCCTAGCTATAGTATAGGGTAGTTAAATATGAGAAATAGGGCCACTATATTTTCAGGAATAACTACATCATGGCAAGGAGGTTGCGACATAGCAGGGTTTTTGGGCTACTGCCAAATTAGGTGGAGCTATTCCATAGTGATTAGTTTATAGTGTAGCATACCTATTAGAAAAGGGGGTTCTGTAGTGTGGTCTTAGGGCTGCACTATAGCCCCTATATATACTTTAATAGTATTTTCCTGTGGAACCCAAGGGTGGTTATAGCATGTTCCTTCGTGCTGCACCATAGAACACCCTATATCACCCGGTTTTGTGGTGTGGTCTATGGTGTTGTGTCATGGTCTCTTAAGTTTTCGTCTGCTTATAAATGTAATAGACCCCATTTGAACCCCAAATTCTCCCACTCTTTTCCCTTGAACCCAAGGAAAATAAGAGAATTTTTTGAAGATATTTGAAGCCCCTTCCAATAGATATTGATCCCAAATTCCCGTGTTCTATCCGTGGTGATCTAAGGTATGTTCACTACTCTTTTTTAGAGGTTTCTCTCCATTTAGTATCATTTCCTCCCATTTATTATTTCCATGTCATGGAGTCTTATCTCCATCATTCTAATGGAGTTTACTTATTGTTTGTTATTGGAATTATGGTAGGTGTCCTTAGAGGGATATTTTTTTATGGGATAGGTGATCGGATATCCATGATGTTGGTTCATTCTCTTGTGAAGAACATTAATTCCTTTGAGGTTGGGGATTCATTGATTCTATTTTATTTACATGTAATTTCAAATTGACCATGATTTATCCATTTGGATGGTAATGTAATTATATTAATAAATATTGAACTGGAAGAAAGAATGGAATTCATTATCCCATTTTGATGTTTAATTCCATGATAATGATTTTCCTCTTGATTTGATAGATAATGTGATATCTATACTATGCTAGTGTAACATTTTTTTATGTTTGGGTTTTCATGTTGAAATTAGTAAGGAATTTAAACCCAGTAAATTAAATTAGTTGTATTAAATAATTAAAGAAGAGGCATGTTAAATGAATCCAGTGTTTCTTATAATTTGATGGTAATCAAACTAATGCAAAGTGCATGTTTCTTTAAAGTTGTTATTCCATGTGTTGATGAAATTGATAAAGAACGTGAACCATATTAATGCTTATTTATGATAATAATTAATCGAATGTTAATTGAGACCATTTATTTTGTAAATCTTGATAAGTCTAGAATATGATAAGAAGAATTTTTAATTACTTATAATAGCTTGTTATGGTTGTTGCCTTAGGTTTCCCATAGTTAGAACTTGTGAATAATGAATTGGTTAATTCAATGTGGAATAAAAAACATTTTTTCATAAAGATAAATTATTGGGGCCATGAGATAATGTTTTTGTGTGAATTATGAATGCCTTATTTTTAGGGCCTAATTTCCATATTGACTATGCTTGTTTTCTTATTGCCTTGTGATGTGCTCTGGATGTGATATTTCTATGTGATATGAGCCTAGGATGGTTGATGAGATATGGGTAGGGATGCCCAAATTATGTGAAAGTGGTTGAATTATATGTGAAGATATGCATCATGATATCCATGAAGGTGTTAGGGATAACACTAGGATGATGGAATGGTTTGAATCTGACCTTACCTATAGTTGTGATACTGAGAGCTGGGATGCTTGCCTGTTGATTTTTTAAGAGGCCAGATAACCAGGTTACATTTTTATCTACTTTAATTTCCCCACTGCTTGAGGTAGTTGGATATGATTGGTTGTATCTATTTATTGTAGATTAGTATATTTTCTTAGAATACCTAGAATTATTGAATGTTTAGTAAATTTTAATAAATTTTTAGCCCACTAAGTTGGTGTTGCTGTATTGAAAATGAGACAATCTTGAGAAACCTAGGACTAGATTTGGAATATACCTTGAGGGAATGGATTTCACTTTATGGGATAATGAAATGTATAATCTGGAATAACGTTGATGGTTAATTAATGGTTAATTAATTAATTAACATAAAGTAAATGATAAAAAGGAAACAAGTAATTATTATAGATCTTTGAAATTCTTATGTGCTTATAGGATATCTAGTTCTTAGAAACATCAGTTGGGAGTTGGAGAGATTTTAGTTGCAGTAGATTCTAAGACTAGATTATTCCCATAGTGTGGATGTGAGCTATATTATATCCTATATGTTTTGTGATTTCATACAGTACCCCATACATATAGATTAGGGTGAATGACACCCAATTGTATATGAGAGGGTGTTTTCCCAACATCTTGGTGAGAGGATTGATGGCTGACTACCCCATCTAGCCTCACTCTCTTCTCTTGGTAGTATTATGTGTTGGTATGCACGTCTTCAATATATATGTGTGTAGAGGGATGTAATGGATTGTGGTTATTTCACATAAATTTATCTCTAGATATAGTATCCAAAGTATTATTATAGGTATGATGTGTATAGGTTATGGTGGCTTGAGGTACCATACTCAGTGTATGGGCTGTGATGGCTTGTGGTATAATACCTAATGTATGATACATGTCATACATGTTGTGATGGATCCTTGAAACTAATTGGTTATCATATGAATATGTTATATAGGATGATGTGATGCATGAGGTTCATGTTGTGATACTTAGCCCAAGTGTCTGCAGGATGGATTATTTTGGAGAGATATGATTCAAGATGTGCGATGTTGGGGTAGAGAAGCGAACCAATGGGGAAGAGAGAGAAAGGTACCATTGTTATTTTATTACTATAATACATGGTCTTTCTTTTATGTGATACTTGGTGATATATATCCATGGTGAGGTTGATAAATTAGTATACCCATTTTGGTGATGAGTTAGTTTCACTTTCTATTCACTAGGCTTTAGTATGATTTATTTATCTTTTGAATGAGAGGCTTTAGGGAGTATCCTTCTAAGTATACTGTTATATTCACCCCATGGATATATAAAATATTTTTCAGGTTAGTAGAAGTAAGTTATAGAACGATCTGGATATTACTAGCTCATGGTTTTACAGGAGCTGTTTGAGCTTCATGATCGCGACCAACTTTACTTTTTTATGTACTTTTGTAGTTTACTTTTTAATTGTATCAGCTTGTATAAAATTACATGTATTAACTTAGGATTTATTTTATATATTCAAGTAGAATTTTATTGGTGTATTTTTCTTATCTCCCTCATCTTCATGTTCTCTTAGAGGGCAATGCCTCCTATATGTGTGCTTATTATACCCTCAGTGCTAGTCACCAACCTAGGAACTACTGGTGGTGGGACTCATGAAGTCACTATATCCCTTCTCTCATCACCAAACCAAGAGGGTTACTTTTTGTGGGGAGGATGTAGTGACATGAGGTGAAACACCCATAAAGGGTTCCCCAACCCCTATATATAAAAAACCCACTAAATAATCCATAAATGAAACATTATGACAGACTAACTACACTATAATGCCATTTATATTTTTATCACTTAATTATAATATATAATAAATATATTTTGTGATAAGAACAAGTCATTAACTCAACTCATAATTCCCACTAATATTAAACAATCCTTGAATATTAAAATAATATTTATTTATATAATATTTTTACACATATTCAATTAATACCTTGTGAATACTTTTAATAAATAAATTCATCCCAATTATTCTATAATTTAATAATAATAAATTTATTTATTTATTAGTGATTTTTTATTCTAAAAAACATCTTAGAACCTATGGTGGTCCCACCATGTCCTATATTCCTATTCATTAAAATAGAGAATGATTTTGAACACTCTATTGTGTGTGACCCTCTAGGACATTATCTTGATAGTAGTAAATAATATTAAAAAACTAGTAATGAAGTCTATAAACCCTTCAAGGCCCCTAAGGAGATAAGGAAAATTCATAACAATGACAACCTTACCTATAAACAGTCACCATGTAATATAATCTCTTTGTCTTCTAATACCTCATAAAGTGGGATGAAAACCTTATGTCATCATCCATTATTGATTTACTATTTATTCAACTAATTGGAAGAACATACCTTATATCACCATGGACATGGATTTAGTAAATGTACTACCATCCCAATCAATTAAGGCCAAGATATCACTTTCATTCAGAAGCGAAAAATCCTATCTTGATTATTCAATCAATGCCATACCACTAATAAAACACCCAAAATAATCTACATCACCAAAACATAAATTACATAGTTTTAATATTGCATCAAAGTATGTAATAAAATATTACATACTAAAAATAATCTCAATTTTGGAGAATATTACACATGTTTGCAGATAGAAATAACTAATGACACCTGAAACATGTGTTATTCATATTGGAAGGTTAGTCCACATAATCAGATCTACTCATGATCACCAAGTGTGAAATTCATGAGAATAAGTTTCAGTGATTATGAGCTCCCAACACCTGATGGCTACACATCATCTATTCTATATCATCATGATGTATCTGGACAATAGTACATTACATTAAGATTACTGTCATGATATCTCTTGGTTCTCATTATAGTCTAGGAACTGATATAACCTTTTGATATAAAATCTAATCTAATGAAATTATAATAAATATAGTATATGTATAAGTATCTATGCTATAATGGTAAGGTAAAAAATGTATATATCAAATTGTATACATGAAATGATAATCAAAGTACATACATGAGTTGGGTTTAGGGAACCAACTTATAATACATGGGAAGGTAAAAATAGTGGATGATGACCTATTTCAGAAGGAATATTCTATTTTGTCCATGATAAGGATTGAAATAGATCTAATACTTATGGATTTGTAGAAGACAGACCTTGAAATCATGATGAACGTGGAAAAATAATATATTTCTCAGATGAATGTTCAACTATCCATCAATGTGAGGATTAAATAATCACATAAGAAAGATATGGAACTATAGAAAATTGCGATGAATATTCTTGAGTTTAACCATGTTTATGATTGAATTATAAGTTTAAAGAAAATATTATGTGTCATATCAATACTATAATTGAAGAAGGAGCTATTAGATTAAGCTCATAGTTCATTATTATCCATTCATACTGGAATTACAAAGATGTATAGATATCTAAAAGAGTATTTATGATAGAAATACATGAAAAGAGATATTGCAGAGTATGTATCTTGATTCCTAGAATATAAACAAGTTAAGGATGAGAGATATATGACTAAGGGGTTGTTATAATCATTAACCATACTATAATGGAAATGAGAAAACATCAACATGGATTTTATTATGGGAATCTCCAGATATCTAAAGGAAAAAAATGGTATTTGGGTTGTAGTTGATCACCTTAAAAAATAATTACATTTCATTTATATCATAAAATATTTCTCTCTTGATTATATTTATAGGTTATATGTTAATTAAGTGGAAAGGTTGCATGGATTACCGCTCTCAATCACATCTGATTAAGATCTGACATTTACCTTGAACTTCTAGAGAATTTTTCAACAATATTTGAATACAAAGTTAAAATATATCACTACATATCATCCTTATACATATGGTAAGTAAGATAGTACTATTAAAACCCTAGAATATATTTTAAGATCATTATATATTTTTTTCAAATGTGGTTGGGATCAACCACTTTCTTTGGTTGAGTTTTCTTATAAAAACAGCTTTTGATTGATAATTTAGATGGATCCTTATAAATACCTTTATGGTAGGAAGTGTATGAATCCAATGTGTTGGGATGAAGTTAGAGAAATAAAGCTATTGTGACCTAATCTAGTCAAGGAAATGATAGAGAATATTAGATCTATTTAGTAGAACATTAGGGAAACTCAGAGTCAATAGAAAAGTTATGATGACAATAATTGGTGATATTTTTAATTTAAAGATAGTGAAAAGGCATTCCTATGAATATATATTTAGAAGTGGGTTATGATATTTTGAAATAAGGAAAATCTGAGCCATAAATATATCACTCCCTTTAAAATTCTTGATCGTATTGGGACAATTTCTTAAAATTTGGAGCTTCCATCGAATCTCTCTCAAGTACATGATGTATTCTATGTATCTATCATGATTAAGTACATACCAAATCCTTAATATATACTTAAATAATTGGTTGTATCACTGGATAATGATCAATCTTATGAGAAAAAAATGATGGATATTCTGGATCAAATAGACAAAGTTATATAAAACAAGACCACTCACATGGTAAAAGTTTTGTGGAGAAACCATACATTTGAGGAAACTATGTGGGAACCCAAGGATGTGATGTGGAAGAATCAACCTTAGTTGTTTGTATAAAAGTGGTATAATTTTTAGGGAGAAATTATTTTAAGGGGGTAGAATGAAACACCCTAATATTTTATTATATATTTCTCTTTAATTTTTTTATGTCTTTAATAACTTTCTTTATAGGAAACACCAAGTTTAAAAGGACCACAATATACTATTGAAATATTATCATTAAATGTTCCATTTATCATATAGCCTTTGTATTTGTGGGGTTTGAATATGACTAAGTAAATTAAGAAAAAATATTTTTTACACATGCATATAATTAATTCCTTGATTATCAATTGGTTATAAAAGACAATAAAATCATTTGAAAGTAAAAAAGAGATGTTTTTTTTTTCTGAAAAACTATTTTTATGTGCACAATGTATTTTTATATCAATAAATTAAATTAATAACTATTAATGAATTATTTTAATTAATTGTGCATATAATATATTAAAAAAAATATTTTAACATTCATTTAATGTTTATTACTATGAAAGGAATAAGAATAAATTCAGTTTTATGATTAAAAAAGCATTTATTTGAAAATGGGTTTTGCTATGTTTTGTGCGCTTATTTTAAAATTATTTTATAAAATTTATATAAATTTAATTTAATAAAATGGTTTAAATATTTTTAATCATCATTTAAAAATTTGGTAATGAGGTTTATTTCATTTTTGGTCATTATGAATAGAAATTATGTAAAAATTCTTTACTACGGTAAAGGTTAAAAGGGTTAACGAGGGGTTAAACTAAAGAGATAAGGGTTAAAATGAAATAAAAAATATATAAATATTATTTAATTAATGTATTAATATCATATTTTATATTATATTTTATATTTATCCAATTTAGATCCACTTTCACATGAGAGTGACTTTATTATATTTTAATATTCTTAATAATTACAAGTGTTCCACTCCCCTCACTTATAAAAGGGAACCTCCTCTCCTCTATTATCCACACCACTTAAGAACTTTATATAGACTTATATCTACCCAAATAACCTTATAACATCTTTATCCATTACCTTTATGGGGTTTTCTTTCCAAAATACCCATCCAAGAATCCTTAAGGTGTTTTTCAAAGGAGGATAGCCAGAGAAGAGGTATATGTTCTTAGCAATCTTTTTAATGTTTCTTTCTTCTCAAGCCTCATAAAAATGTTATATAACCATATAAAAATGATGAAATTTATATATTTACTATAATAATATGATATCATGTTAATGGTTTTCTATCTCTTTCCCATCCGTTGGAAAATGATAACGCCGCTCTTGCGTACGTGTGGACTACCACCTCCACAAACTGATGTGATTCATTTTTCATTTACTATTTAAAAAGATGGTTATAAGGATAGATTTAATGAACATATATTATATATATGATATAATTATGATTCTTGAAATTTTATTTATTATTTACCTTTCTTTCATTCTATCCATCGAAAAGTGGAAACATCATTCGTGGGTACATACAGACTACCATCTCCATAAGGTTATGTAATTCAATTTTCATCACTACTTTATATGAATAGTTATAAAAGTGTATATAATTAATAAATATTATAATTATGACATTATTAATATTATTTATATGATTAAACCATGACCAAGTTGAAAGTACCAGGACTATCGAACTGAAACATGTATGGAAAACAGACCATTTTCACCTGCATGTACATTTTAACAAAGAATTATTATGAAGTAGATAATTAGAAATTATAATGGAATGGTAAATAGTAATTAATTTATGAATATGGGATTTTAATATATCTATAATATATCTATATTCATTATATATGAGGTTTGAACATTTACAAATCTACATGAGACTTGAGGTAAGGGTTTATGTTACAATCTCATTTCTTTTTAGGATTATTTATGAGAAATTTGAATTGATAAAAATTATATAGATAACATACTTTAAATCCCATATATTTTATTCTACTTTGGTTATTAATATAATTTTCAATTAATAATTCTATTTTCTCTCTTTTTTACTTAAAATGATCAATAAAATGTTTTAGTAAAAACTGACTTTATTTCCTCTTTCATCGATGAAATTTTTCTTCCATGCCCATTTTCTTTAATTTTTTTTTCAATAATGTTATTTTATATGATCCAATTATTTTTTTAAATTAAATTTTAACCATATTTGAATTTATTTTCAAAATTTCTAAAAGTAATTTTTAGAATTTTTTCTGAACTAGTTATTTATTTCTTATTACAAAAAGTGTGAAATGAATCTTTGTTTTATCATTTAACACGCAAATAAATTTTCCTTCCATCATAAGATTTATTTTCTTTGAAGCTTCCTTTAAAATTTTACATGGTTATTTTCAGATAAATTATTTTTCCCAATATTCTATAAATTTCTAATTTTAAATATACTAAAGGAAAGGTATATTTTCCCCTATTTTCAAAGAAATGTTAAAATACAATTTTAAAGGTATTTTTCATCCATGTCAATATCATTTGATGTTTATTATACTTCATTGGGGATATGATCTAATGAAACCATCCATGTTCATTCTCTGGACAGATAATTATTATGTTATAATAAAATTTTTACGAAACTCTTTTCTTTTCCATGGGTTAAGTTATGATGAATTGATGAATATTTTTATGAACTTGTGGCACATATTTGTATATTTTTTATTATACGATGGGTAGGTCCATTAATTCCATAAAATACATTAAGTAATGATTCATATCTCATGAGATAATATGGATTAGAATGGGGAGTGAAGCCAATTCAGTAAGAGACTCTATACACTATGATATTCTTGGGGGTGAACTATGACTAAGGAAACAATGGAATGAAGAGTAAAACCAATCCATGATGAGAATTTTTCCACTATGATAGTAAAGGTAGTGAACCTTGAATAATAAAATGATTTTATATACTTCTGATTGTTACAAAAAATTCTTATGATATGTTCTTAATATTATGATATTCTCTTATGACTAATGACTGATTAATAATGATTCCTCACTCCTACGACTCATGTATTTTGAAATGATAAAGCTTTATACCATGACTCATGATTTATGATATATGTTCGATTAGATATGAATTTTTTAAATTATAATCATGATCTCATACCCTTATGTATATATTATTCTTTAATATGATCATTGATTGATATATCCCACATTTCCCCTTACTAAACATGTGATCTCACCCTTTATTATATTTCTATTTCCCCCAGTTTATGAAGAATGGTTTTAAGTAAAAAATTTCTATTAAGGGTACTATAAGAGAATATTTTTTTGGATATGTTAAATATATTTTCTGAAATAAGTTTATTATTTATCAATTTTCCAAATAAAAAAAAACTTTATGTTTCTTAAGAGTCTATTATTATGAAATTCACTAAATATTCATCTAAAATAATGAAATATTTATGTATGTTATGATCGGGTCACCTCATATTTTATGAAATGTAGTCTCACAATTTTTTTATTGATAATACATTTTATTCAATGTAAAATAAAAATTATACTTCACATTTTTTTCCATAAAATATCCTAGTAAAACTTCATGATATTATATTCTCTTTAACATAGTCATAACCTTCTAAGAATAACGATCAAAATATCCATCCAATAACTCATTCAATATTGTAATAAACACTTCAAAACCACTTTGAACAACATTATTTGAATATAAGAATAATTTGACAAATAATAAACTAGAAAGGAAAAAACAAAATGATCTGTAATAGATAGAAATATCAAAATGATAGAGAAAAAAATTATAACTATTCCAATTACATTGGATCAATTCCATATTCTCATGTCAAAACATTATAATATTTTGAAATTATCGTAACATCAAGTTCTTACTTAATAAATTTTTCTTTGGTTGACAAAGGATGAGATCTTGAGACAGATTCCATTATACCAGGAATGTAAGCTTGGGTTTTGTTTGAAACTTTTTATTATATAGATACCAAAATCTCAAGTACTAAATTTCATAACTTCCAACTTCCCAATATCATATAACTTAAATTCAGAAATATAATCATCTTAACTTTTGATTAATATAAATTTTTTAAGAGTTAATCTTCTCAGTGTAAAAAATATTTAAAATTAACTCCCTTTTAAATTTTTTTTGAACACTCAATACATAAGAGTAATATATTCTAAACATAAGAGTTGTTACTTAGAAGAATTTTATAACATACCTCATATGTAATATCATTACTTAATAGAATTTCCAAAAAAGCTAATACGTAAATTTCCGTTAACATGTTATTAAAATATTTAAATATTATCTCCGGATCAAAACAAAGAATAATCCCATAATAATAATAACAATAAAATAATGATAAATAATAATAATAAATAATAAACAATTAATAAAAAATAAATGATGAATAAAAAATTGAGGTATAATTAATTATCAAAATATAAATAAAGTGAAAAAGATCCACTAAAAAATTTGGATAATTCATTTCCAGAATTGGGAATTGATTGTTATTACACATACTAATATTTATAAATTTTACCCTTTGATTATATTTTAGTTTTATTCTATATAATAATTAAAAAATTATATAGGTGATAAGAGAGTTAAATTTAATTTTAGAGGAAATGTATTTCTAATGACTTTATAATTTTTTTGGATGCTATAGGACTTCCTATAGAAGGGAGATATTTTTATTTTTTTATAAGATGTTAGACCTATCCAAAATGTTTATTAAGGAAAAATCCATTGATAATACATTTTAATAAAAGGATAAATGGAACACAATGACTAATCTTGGATTGGAATAGAGGATAGTCTTCCAGTGGGTTCAAGGTTTTCTTCTTTTGGGATAAGATACAATTAAAATTAAAGATATTAATATTCATGAATTACTTTACAATATGCACAAGTTTGATGTAATATGGTTCATGTGTGATTATATCAAAGAAATTTTTAATGGATTATGTAAGGTTAAGGTTAATATTATTACATACCCAAGAATTCTAAGAACAATATTATTAAAAATATTAAAAAAAGTTAGATTAAAGGAGTTCAGAAGTTCCTCAAAGATAGTGGAAAATCCAATAAATGAAGAGACTATAAGAAGGATAATGTTAGATTATAATTCCATGGAGATAAAACTCATTAATAAGGTAATTTAGGAAATAATTTTTTCATTCAAGAAGGAATATATAAACAAGTCTCAAAAATAGAAGTTCACTGAGAAGTCACAAAAGTAGAAGGATATTGAGGAACTTACTATTGAGTCTCTAAATTAGAAGAGTGATTGATTTTATGAAATAGATTATTAAAAGAAAAAAATATTAGTAGTTAAGTATCTCGATGATATTAAGAATAAGTGTGAGGATATTTAAAGGAAGAAAGTGGAATAATAAATCAGAATATATTATTTTAGACTAAGTAAAGAAGAAGTAAAATCTATAAAAATAAAAAGAGGAAATACAAAACATAAGGAAAAATCACTACAGTCTAAGAAATTATGGGTAATTATATATCTGGTTACAATTAAGAAATTTGGTAATGAAGAAGATCAGTTATCATATAAGATACTAAAATTTTCATTCTCTATGAGTAAGGAGAAAATAAAGTAATTGAAGTAGATGTTTAGGAATCCTCTAATTCACTTTACCCCCCTTAGTATGAAAAGGGATATAAGTTTGATAATTAAGATATAACAGTAGAACTAGAAGAAACTACCAAATAGGATAAAACTTATAAATTTTTATGCTTTCTCATCTAAATTCTCTTCATCTAATTTTACATTATCTAGAAGTTCTTTATTTTGGAAATTTCATCAGTCCGAAAAGACTAGTTTAGAACCAAAAAATATATAGAGGTCCTTATATAGGTAAGATAAATATTTATAAGACCAAAGAAAAGATGAAGAGGAGGAATAAGTTGAGGAGATAGTTAATGTTGTAGATAATGATGAGAATATATCATTAAATAAAGATCAACTTGAAGATAATTTAGAAGATAATCTAGAAAATATAGATGCTAATTTGGAATCATCCCATCAATTTTATGTAATGGTTAATCAATTTCTCATGAATAATACTTTAATAAATATTATAATTAATGAATACATTTACCTTAAATACTATATAAAACATGAATATTCTATATGGTTAAAAAAAATAGAGGAGGAAATTCTTTGATAAATGGATCATTTAAGTAAATAGAATAAGTATATTTTGATTTTTCTAGAAATTAAAACTAATAATAGCATCATGAAAAACCAATGTATAAATGCTCAATTACTTCAATCAAAAAAATTATATTCTAGATTAGAATGTTCATATAAGTTTGATAATTTAATTTTAAAGATTATTGTTTTAGTAACTTTTGTAACATGAAGAAGATAGTTGTATATATAGATGAGAAAGAGATAAAATTCCAATAGCTTTAGTCAAAAACTAAATCTCTCATACTAATACTGGAAGGCCAAGAGAAGATAATTTCAAAGCTTGAGAAATTGACCGAGTAAACTCAACAGAAGAATAAATCCCATTTTCATCAACACTATTGTTTTTTTAAATTAAGGAATTTTTTTCTTTACCATACTTGTATTCTATTTTTTTTGAGTCTCTTTGGTTCTTTTAAAAAATAAAAAATAATGATAAAATTTAGGTATGGTAAGTTTAAGTAAGGGAAAATTCATTCCAGAAGGGGTAGTTGTTTTATGAATTACATACAATTTTTATTACTTTACTTATTTTAAAATTTATTTTTTAAAAATGACTTGTGGTTATCAGAAATGGGGAGATTATTGATTCATTTTTATAAAATTAAATCTTTGGGATCCTTGTTTTGATAAATCACAATACACTTAACAATTAACATGTGATTAGTTGAAGTTTATTAATTTTTTTTTATAGAATCTTTAATTTTTAATTACTATATTCTAATTCACCACTTTATAAATGAGGATTCTTTCAAATCATCTTGAAAAATCACCCAAATCATGTATAAATGGAAGATGATGTTGAGGTGAGTAAAAAATAGTCAGAGTGAAAATCGTCATCTTAAAAATATTTTAATGTTTATTAGAAGATTGTAACAATCAATGAATATAAATATATGACCAAAAAAATGAGGCTTGGATGATGATGTAATAAAATTTGAAAGTGGATCATGAACTTTATAATAGGAATCTTCCATTTTTTATCTTCAGAGTGATCTTAGTGATTCTAATTTTGAGTATTTAATTATAAATCATTAAAAATTTTCTTTGTAATCATTCATTTTATTTTTGATATTCTATTATCGGAAAATCCATGTTTTAAGGATCAAAAATCATGTTTATTATGTATTTAATGAATTTTATGATTTACAATATTATATGTTTTATAAATAAAATTTAGCTAAGTGTTGAAAAGAGCCACTAATAGTTCAATTTCTACCTACCACTAGCCATGAGCCACTATCAAACTTATGCTATTGCTATGACTTGATACTACCAGGATGTGTTGTTGTTAGAGTCATACTATCACTAGACTCAATCCACCATTGAGAATTCCACCACCAGAGTGTTCCATCATCAGAGTGTGTACTATTTCTAGAGTGTTCTATCACCGGTGTGTACTATAGCCAGGGTGTGATTCTGTCAACGTGTGCTACAACCGGCATGTGGTACCTCCAAGGTGTGATATCACTAGAGGCATGATACCTCCAAAATCTACCACCACTAGGTTTTGATACTTCCAGACATTCCACCACCAGGACCGTGGTACCACCATAAGAGCTACTTCTAGGGGTGCCACTGTCAGTTTTTCTACCATTAGATTCTTCTATAGCCAGGACCTACTACCATCAGTTTTTCTACCATTGATATTATGATGAGTTTGAATTAAATGATTCAATGTCTATATTATGGGAGTTATTGTGGAGGTATTATTTTATTATTATTCCTAACCCTTTGGACAAACACATTAAAGGAATGTTAGATTCAGTACAAGGATCCGGAAGATCTCGATGATTATCCTTCAATGGGTCCATGTAGTGCTATATATCCTAGAGAACTCCCTCATGTGTAGATGAATTTGTGTGGTGTGAAGATGATGAAAGTTGGTTAATATGAAATGGATATAATCTTGTGAGATTTTACATGTTGATAATTTCAATTGTGAAAGAGTGGAATACATTGAAGATCAAGAACCTTTCCTACAAACAGAAAAGAGATCTTCATGATGCATTGTTTTACTACAAATTTTAGAGAAATAGTTCAATCTCCTCAACAAGACAACTTTGAGGACTCTAGAGAATCTGGAGAACTACATACCAAGAAACACTACTTCTTCCATATCTTCTTAATTTATCTTTTGGTTGTTGGATTTTACTTTCAAGGAGTGTATTGTTTTCTCTGTTCACTAACACACACTGACTCCTATGCTTAAACTGAAGAATACTTGATATTATATTCTTTTTACTTTTATCTGTATACCAATGATTTTTTTGGAGTAATTACTTGTGTGGACTATGTTGTTTAACTTACCATGTTTAACTATGAAAGAGGATTTGAGCTCGGATAGCTGAGTTATTGTGTGTACACCCAATCTTAGTTGTGGATCAATTTTTTATATAATCTTCTTGGAAGCAGGTGATTGAAAAGTGGAGGGGATTGTCTATCAGCTTGAGGTTAAACCCATTATTTATTTTGATGTGTAATTTATATATTTTTTCTTTATTTAAAAGCTTTAAAATATTTTTTTTAAATTTTTAAACAAAACTATTACTTTGATAGTTAGCCTTAACTAGTGTTTATATACGTATTTTTTTGAGTAAATTGATTTCAAAAGTTAATGTAATTTCCTATTTTATTTTAAATAATCCTTAATAAAGCTTTGATAAATATTTTTAAAGATCAAAATTATATTATACTAGTATTTTGATTAACTTTTTAATGACCCAACCCAATGGGGATCAAACCGCAACTACCCCTAGCCTTCATCCACAAGTCAGGGGATGACAACAAGTACTGAAAGGTATAACTAATATGAGAGGCCTTTTCCTAATGTAACTATACACACACACACACACACACACACCTGAACATATCAATTCATAATTTTAGAGGAATAAAAGAAAAATATGAATAATCTAGATTAATAAACATGCATGAAAAACCTCTAAGAAATAAAAAGAGTACACCAGTGTAAAATTAAAAGTAAAAAGGAAAAAAAACATGCCCAAATAGAAATATGTTCCTCAATAATAAATCCTGACCTATATTTCATCTACATAAGACATGAAATGTGTGGGAAAATCCCATGCAGAGGTGAGTATATACATACCTAGTAAGACGCCCCAAAATCCAAAGGGGGAGTAGTAAGAGACATGATAGGAATAGAAAAATAGATCAACCTAAATAAAGAGAGTACAAAATCCAATTACATGGATTTAGATATATATTCTGAAAAAATAATCCCAAATAAGAGATAAAGGGGATCTCCATCTCATATCTCCAACCTAATAAAGAGTGCCAACATTTCCAAGAGTCTATCAATGATTACTATAATCTCGTTTGTATGTCCAGTAGAATCATCCAAGTTAAGCCACACCACACCTCTATGCCACACAGTCAAGGGGCCATAATCAATAGTTAGAGGACACATTCCCTAGTATAATAGGAGGGTTCCACTCGATAAATAGCTAGAGGAAAAATTCCCTGTCTTGGCAGGAGGGTTCCACTCTAATAGTCAAGGACACATTCCTTGACTCTATAAGAGGTTCCACTCAATAGTCGATAGAGGGCCCATGCCCCGTCTCTATAGGAGGGTGCCACTCTAGTGGTCGATAGAGGACCCATGCCCTATCTCCATAGAAGGGAGCCACTCTAGTGTTCAATAGAGGACCCATGCCATGTCTCAAAAGGAGGGTTAAAAATTTATAGTAGATAAAGGACCCATGATATTCCCATCAGGAGGGTTCCGCTCTAGTAATTAGTAGAGGATCTGTGCCCAGCCCTGCTGAAGGGTGTCACTCTATTATTCAATCAAGGACCCATGAATTACCCAATAGGAGGGTACCACTTGGGTAGTAGATAGATGGACCATACCCTTCCCATAAGGATGGTTCCACTCTAAGGATAGGTAGAGGACCCATGCCCTATCCCAGTAGGAGGGTTCCACTCTAATGTCTCTGGTGATCCTTCTTGATCACTACCGTCATCAAGTGCCACCTAAAGAGGCATTAAACCCAGAACAACTTGTATCATATCTCAAAATTCATCACAAAGGCTACCATCACATTATACATAGAAAACCACTCAGGATAGGATACTCATAGGAAAAAATCCTAGTCCAAATGAAGAAGATATGAAAGGTTGAAGTTTCTTCAAAAAGAGAGTTGGAGTACACAACGATTAAGGGGACCCACATGGTGTGTGGTACCACTCCTATACCTGGCTAAATCCTTGCCGACATGTGGGTCACTGACCATGTAGAACTACATGGAATGTAAATGGACTACATGACATGCCTCATCCTCTTGAGGTCCTTCCCATTCTTCTAGATGTGTCCATGTACTACTTCCCATATTTGTGTACTCTGGTATATGGAGTTTCCTCCCACACGAGGTCCTGCCCATGCTATTGGCTATGTCTATGTACTCTAGTAAGTGTGTACTCCCACATGTGGTCCTACCCATGTGATTTTCCACACGACCTATCCACTCGGGGAGGGTCACACAACATGTGATCCTTAACGTTTCCAAAACCCAAGAACTATAGCCAAAGGGGAACTGCACGATATGTGTTCATCCTGGTACACGCTGTGTATTTGAGTTTTTCACAAAAAATTTAGATTTTCTTATGGAATTCTAGATCGAACCTTAGATGCTTCAGATCTTGCCTCCAAGTCACTCGAAATCAAAGGGGAAGCCTTTGATCATCATTTCTGGCTGTCTGTTGTCCAGAAAATGAATCTCTAATTGGTTTTCATAAAGCTGCACACACCACCATTGCTCAGGGTGCCTCCCATGACACAAAAAACCCCACTTTGGATCTCATATCCAAGAAAAAATCATCCACACCCCCACAAACTTCTGAATCCATCCCAGATTCACCAAACCATTCCTCGCATGTGAATCCATCACGAATTCAGGGGTTTGATCGGGCTCGATCCTGACCAGAAATATCGAATTGAGACCCCGTAGGTCAATAAATGAAGAACATGAATAATTATTGGGAGAAATTCATAATAAAAAAAATAAAATATCTTTAGGAATGAATTATTGGCTAACAAACAAAAATTGGGATTCCCATGGTGAGAAATAATTGAATAAACAATTTAAATCCGATGCGTGAGAATAAGAAGAGGATAAATTAGCACATATAAAAGGAATAAGAATGATCATGATCAATCTATTTAATAAATTGGGGAATAATACAAAAATTTATGAGTCTTACTTGTAATTTTATTATTTGATGTCAAAGTACATGCTCATTAATAAGGAAGAGGAGTCATTGAGTTCACTGCAACTTGATCTTCCAAGATCCGGAGTTTCGTCATTGTTAGATGTTGATTCTCTAATGGGAGGTGAAAAGATAATCCTCTTACTAATCCTAGGGTTATGTGGATAACTCTAGAATACCCTCATAAAACTATATTTATAGGGGAAATTTAATTAGGTTATTTAATTTAAAATAAATAAATTTAATTATTTATTTTAATTAAACACACCCGCTAATGGTAGTGATATATGAATGCCCTACAATAACCTATTTTAGGTCAAGCCTAGGGTAAACATCACATTTTGGAATGAAACATGGTTTTTTATTTCTGATCCAAGATTTTACATAGGATATATCCCATTTTATTTAAGAAACAGTTCATGTGTAATATAAAATACATTTATTATTTTTATAAAATTAATTTCGATCACACCGGGCCTTGGGATCACATGCTATCTCAGTGCCTAACTCCAAAAATATTTATAGATATATTTCAATGTCTTACAAGGAATAAAAGTTCTTTAAATCATTCACTCCTTCAATATTTTCCTCCCCAAAAAGTAAAAAACTAAACAAAAATATTAGGATATTGATCCCGCATCTGGATCTCCCACTCCTAGGAACTCTCCTGCATGCTTCCATGTTGCCACAACACATGAACCAAGGGGATAACTCATCGAAATAGGGTCTTCTCCTTCTGATCCTCTATTTCTACTGGGTGCTCCACAAAATTAGCTCCACCATAAATCTCTAGCTCACCCCTATCAATAACATGCATAGGGTCATGAATGTATTTCCTCAGCCACGACACATGGAAGATATCATGAACCCGCTCAAAATATGGGGGTAGGGTGAGGTGGTAAGCAACCTCACCAACCCTCTATAAGATCTAGAGTGGCCTAATGGACCTTGGGGATAGATTTACACCCCATCCAAATCTACGCAATCCATGTCATGGTAATACTATCAAGAAAACATAGCCTCCTAGATCAAACTATAAGGGACTATGACATCGATCTAAATAAGATTTATTCTTTCTCCGATCTATCCTTATTCACTCATAGATGACCTGGATGTTCTCTATCATTTCCTATACTATCTATAGACCAATAAGATATGCCTCATAAATCTCTACCCAAATCAAGGGTGACCTTCAATGTCTTCTATATAGGGCCTCAAAATGTGTCATGCCGATAGTGGAGTGGTATATATTACTGCACAAAAACTCTACTAGTGGAAAGTTATCCTCCCAACTCTGACCAAAGTCTAACATGAAATACCACAACATATCCTCTAACACTTGGTTAGTGTGCTTGGTCTACCTATATGTCAGGGGGTGGAAGGATGTACTCATCCACATATGGGACCCGAATGCCTCCTGTAGGACTCTCCACAAGTGTGATGTAAACCACACATCATAGACATATACAATAGTCATGGGAACATCATGAAGGTAAACAATCTCCCATACATACATCTTCCCCAAACTCTCCACTAAAATTTGTTCCCTGATGGAATGTAAGTGTGAAAAATTCATTAGTCGGTCAACTATCACCTTGATAACATCATGAACTCTCAATACCTATGGATTTCCTGTCATTAAGTCTATGTATATGTTGTACCATTTCCTTTCTAAGATCTCTAAAGGCTGAAAAAAACCTACCAGAACGTAGTTCTCATCCTTCACCTACTGAAATGTGAGTAACTGAGAGATTAACAAAACCATGATTCGCCTCATTCTATCCCACCAAAACTACCACTGAAGGTATCTACATATCTTCTACACACTAGCATGTACACCAAAGGATATATGGACACAAAATACCTCATAGTCGATGTATCTCAACTAGGACTCACTCTTACGCTAGAGGAGTTGAGGAGTTAGCACCATAGACCAAAGAAAAGATGCACTCTCTACTCAACTATCTTAATATACAAGGAAGGATACTTCTCAAATGCTTCCTACAACAAACGATCCTGGTAATTCATATTAAGGGAATCTTCCACCATGTTTCCCTTCCTTAGATTATAGAATATCTCAAATTTATATTCCTATAGGAACTAAAACCAGTGACTATCTCAGGTTCAAGTCTCTATGAATGAATAGATACCTGAGACTCTAATGGTCTATGTAAACAACAAATAAATATCCCAGAAGATAGTGACTTCACATTCTCAGAGAGAAGATAAACACTACCAGGAGGGATGTGATATCCAATCCACACAAAAATATACTTGGGTTGAGGCACAAAATTGGTGGATTTTGTGATCTTGGATCACCGATCTAACTTACAGATTGAAAAGGAAAGAATTCACAATAGTTGGGGAGAAAATGAGAAAATTATCACACAATGGAGAGAAACAAATAAAGTATACCAACAAATTTTTAAAAAATTAGCACACCAATTTCCATCTATAGCCCACCAGATTTGACTTTGATTGAATAGCTCACTAGATTTGACTTTAGTGTCCAAATATGCCATTATAGAATCCTCCATGTGGGAAAGGCTTCCCAAATTCGTGAAACCATGTGGGACAAGATTTAATAATCATGTTTGAGCTTGAATAAGTGATATTATAGGACCATTTTCTCCATCTATGCAAGGAAATATCCCTTGGGACTTTAATGAAGTGAGATGGGTGCCCATTGTAGAATTCAACCTCTTTAATATCCCTCACATCACTGGGCCTTGAAAATCTAACTCCTCCACCCAAGAAATTGACTTGGGTGGCCTTTTTGTGTATAGGTATTCAATGAGGTCCTTGTAGGGGGAAAATCATTATTTTTTAAATATATATGAGAATTATCATAGAGAGGTCCCTATAATTGGATATATTATTAGTTTTATAGTGCATCTTATGTGGGTGGACAACTATTTGGTTTATGTATGTGGTATGATGTAGTTTTGGATTTGATGGAATATATGCGTTATTTTGTGTGAAAGGAAGTTTGTGGGTTATGAGGCATGGGTTAATTGTCATTGGATGGTTGGTTTTGGGGGTTTATGATTAATTGTTTTATTTTTTTGTTCCATACAAAGATTTATTATCTTTATTCATTTAAATGGAAATATGGGTGTTCTAGGGTGAAACCTACTTAGTATATCTATATTCTCAACCCTTCTTTTTATATAAATTTTCATATATTATCTATATAGAGTTAATGGTGGTGTCAAGTATCCTTAAATCTGGATATAGGAGGCTCATTGGTGGTGGTTTTTTCATTATACCTCACAATAGGTATTGATGAGATGATAAACTATGTTATTGTTTTTACATTTGTGGCTTATATTTTCATGATATTACATGTATTGATATACATTATTCAGTTATTATGTTCAGGATTTCATTTATATTATTTTGGTAGTGAATATATTTTCATTAAAAATGGAAATTTCTTGCATACATGTGTGATGAGATATCCTTGTTGCATGTCACCAAATTCTAGGCTATTAGTGATGGGCTTAGAGGGTCACAATTCAACAATGTTTCTAGCTCAGATGGAGTCCCAACATGTTTCATTCTTTTTAGTTTTAATTATTATATATTTCATCAATAATAATTCTTTTCAAAATATTCAAACAATGAAAGCATGTTACAAATACTTTATAACATCCAAACAACTATTAATGAAACATTTAACAGTAAAAAGTTCCCATAAAATCCATTGAATATCCTCATAAGATTTTTAAACTAATTAATGATAGATTATGGTGGATGAATGTAAAATTAATCATACATTATCATATAATTCATTCAAAACCATGCAAAACCATTCATGTAATGGTAAAATAGTCCCCTTCACCACTCCTAGGATTTCTTAAAAAGAGAAAATAAGTTGAGGTCATTCATCACATCATGGTTTTACTTTAGTGCAAAATTATTTTAATTTCCCACTTATATAAAATACTCAAGATATAAAGGGATCATACATGATCTCCATCAAAAAAATGTATCTTTATACCTATATCATCTAGATATATCAAATACCTCAAGATTAATAATATAATCACTTTTCCCATGATAGTGACGCTAGTAGAATAACTTTTTATTACATCTTAGTTTTCACATCGGTTATTCATAAAAGATGTAAAAATCTGGTAATATTAATTTTTTACATCAACTTTTTATTGACTGATGTGAAAAATGGATATTCACCTTTCTTTCATGTTGGTTCTATAATTTAACCCACATGAAAGATCAATTTTTTTACATCGGTTATAGTATAATCGATATGAAAGATCATTTTTTACATCGGTTATAATATAATCATTGTGAAAGATAAGTGAATATCCAATTTTCACATAAGTTATAATATAACTGACATAAAAAATATTTTAAAAATTTATGAATTAGATGGGGGTTCATTACGTAGTTTTCCATTATTATGCCACATGTCTCATTTATCTCTTGGCAAATCCCTAACTCTCTAGTTTCTTAGGCCTAGTGGTCCAATCTCACATGAAGATCTTAATCAAGTGTTAGGTTTCATCTACCTCATGTTACACATTGAAGATAGATATGAAGTAAGCCTCAACCATTTTTATTTCTATCTTTTCAATCATTCTTTGGATTGGAATATCTAACCAATGATTTTTTCGATCAGATGTTCTTCATTCTCATATTATCATCTTCTTACATTTGGGGTTTTTCAAATTTATCGTTAAGTGTTGGATTATAGATCTAATCATCTCCAACTAGCTAACGTGAAGGTTTTAATATATTTTATAATGTGTAAATTAGTTGTTCCTGATTTCATTTCTAGTATGAACTAGTTGTTCTCATTCAATATATTTTTCCTTGTTAGGATTACTTTAAAATTATTTTATAGAATATGTCATGCTAAGGATTATTATTCATGTGATAATATAGGTGGATGTTGTGTGTTTTTGCATCACCATTCAGGTTAATGAGTTAGGTTTTAAATTAATTAGGTGTTGATATCACAGTTAGTTCATTTTAGTTCTGATAAAGTCGGTGCATGGGAGAGTTAAAAATTCTTTTTAATGTAATTTTACATCACAATATGGGTTTTGTAATAGGTTTTATAATAGATGTTTTTTAAGAGATGGTATTTGTGTATTTTAGAATAGAATGAGAGTTTTTGTTAAAAACTAGTTGGGATTTTGAAATTGATAATTAGTAGTGAAAACCATTTATAATGGTACTCTATGGCATTATAAAAGGATTGAATGGGAGATGGGTCTACTTTTTAAAGTATTAGACCAACTGGGTACCATATTAGAGAATACAATATAACTTATGAAGTCTCTTTAATTAAGGTTTAATGTGACATTTTTTTAAACTAAGACTCAATTTATGATTAGATTATATTGTTAATTAAAATATAGAATAAAGTTTTTATTTTTATAAATAATCAACTATGAATTAGTTATTCTCATTATATATTTTTTTATGGATATTATTTTATGGATATTTTTGTACATATTTTTTAACAATTTCATAAGGTTACTTTCATTTATTTTTACTTGAGAGAAATTTTTAAACGAATCTATTTTGTAATTCCATCTGCATGAATGAATTTTCTCATCAAAATTATCTATTTTCCTTCTAATGTTTCCATTCTTGGTTTTCTATATTTTTCAATGTCATTTCTAATATCAATATTTTATAAATTACTACTTTGTTTTTGATATTTATTTTTGATATTTATTTTTGATATTTATTTTTGATATTTTTTATAAATAATTAATAAAAGTTGGATTAATACACCTCAAATAGATGCTGAATATGAGGAAGGCATCAATGCTTTTTTGGAATTCGCTAAATAAAATGTTCCAAAAAAAGACATTTTTTTTGTCCATACCTGAAATGTTTAAATTTGAAGAAGTTGAAAAGTATAGAGATAAAATATCATTTAATTTGTTATGGTTTTAATTCAAGTTACATCCCTTGGATTTGGGATGGTGAAACTAGCCAAAATTTCAGATCTATTGATGATGGTGCTTTTCAAGATGATAAATCTGATAAACTAGATGAAAAGATTCGTTATATTGAAGTAGATGTAATTGATAAATAACAAAAAATTAAGCATTTATATGGTGATTCAGAAAAACCATTGTATCCAGGTTGTATGAAATATACGATTTTATCAATGATGTTAAGATTGATAAACTTGAAGGAGAAACATGTATGGAGTGATAATAGTTTTATAGGGTTGATACAATTGTTTAAATACATTCTTTCTAAAGAAAATGATCTTCCAGATTCATATTATAAGGGAAATAAAATATTATGCCCGATGGGGTTAAGGTATAATAAAATACATGTCTTCATAAATGACTATGTGCTATATAGGAAACAATACAAATTTCTGTCAGAGTTTCCTAAATATGGGACATCATGGTATAAGTTAAAAGAAAAATCATAGGTAGATTTAGAAGTTTTAGAAACCACTACCAAATCAATTTTGTATCTTCCTATAATTCCTCATTTGAAATGTTTATTTTCTAATTCACATGATGCAAAAAGGTTAAGATGGCATGATGATGAGCGAATATTTGATGAAAAAATATGTTATCCAGTTGATTGTTCACAATGTAAGAAAATTGATCACTGGTTTCCTACATTTGGAAATGAAGTTAGAAATCTCATACTTGGACTATGCACATATTGAATGAATCCATATCAAATCCTTATTAGCACACATAGTTTATGGAATATTTTATTGCTAATTTATTACTTATCTCATAAATTTTGTATAAAGAAAAAATATGTCATGTTGGGTTTAACGATCTATAAACCAGAACAACCCGGAAATGATATTGATGTTTTCTTACCACTATTAATATATTATTTGAAACTGTTATTGGAGGAATGTATAAGGGTGTATGATTTTTATAAAATGTAATATCTTCAACTACATGCAATGAATATGTTCACTATAAATGACTTCCCGTCATATGGAATTTTTTTTGGATACAACGTTAAGTGGAATAAAGCTTATCCAATTTTCAAATAACAGACTTCATATTATCAACTGCATCATGGAAGAAAAAAATTATACATGGGTTATTGAAAGTTTTTTTCCTATGGATCAATATTATATAAGATTAAAAAATAAATTCAATAGCTCAAAAGAATTTTCTATTTCTCGAAAACATTTATCCACTAATCATTATTTTAAAAGGGTGAAAAACATTGATGTGACATTCAGAAAGACACATAAATATAGTAATGATAGAAATATTTGGAAGAAACTGTCAATATTTTTTGATCTACCATATTGGAGATATCATGAGGTGAAACATAAAATTTATTTTATTCATGTGGAGAGGAATATCTATGGAATTTTGATTGGAATATTGTTATATATCAAATTAAATACTAAATATGAGTTGAATGCAAGAATGAATTTACTATCAATGGGAATACATTTGGAGTTGGCTCCCACTCCGGATGGAAGGTGAAAATTCCTTCCTTCAAATTGTCATACCTTATCCAAGAGGGAGAATAATATATTTTTTCAATGTATTCATGATATCAAAGTTCCACATAGTTATTCTTCAAATTTAAATATTTTTTTGTCTTTAAAGGATTTGAAGTTAATGGGTATTAAATATCATGATTGTCACATAATGATGCAACAACTCCTACCAGATGCATTGCATGGAATATTTTCCACCCATGTTAGAATGACTATCAAGAAGGTGTGTTATTTTTTTAATGAAATATTTAATAATGTGATTGATTCAAATGATTTAAACATTTTGGATCATAAATAGGTTTCTATACTTTTTAAATTGGAAATGTATTTTCCTCCATCATTTTTTGATATCATGGTGCATTTAATGGTTCATTTGGTGAGAGAAATAAATATTTTTAGAATTTTATATCTATGTTAAATGTATCATTTTGAAAGGTAAATGAAGATATTGAAGTGGTATGTTAATAATCCATATCGACCTGAAGAATACATTTTTGATTAGTATATTTATAAGGAGGTTGCAGAGTTTTGTACAACTATTTGTCTGACATGGAGCATATTAGTTTGCCTACATCTCACCATGAACGAGTTAATTATGGGGGAAATGGGATTCATGGATTAAAAGTCAAATCGTTGACTGGTGAATAGATAAAGAAGGTATATTTATGCATCTTTAATAAAATAGATGATGCTCAACTATATATAACATTTCATATTAATGAGTTGAAACAAAGTTATCCAAAGAATAAAGATATGTGGTTTTTTAATGAGCATAACAAAACTTTTTTTCTATGGTTTAAAGAGATTGTGTAACTAGATTCATCAGAAACATTGATATAGTTAGTGGGAGGTCCATGTTTAAATTTGATAACATGGTTTGGATATGATATTAATAGCTATACTTTTCATACAAAAGATCAGGACAACATAAGTGCTGTTCAAAATTGTAGTGTGTCAGTGTTCGCAGAAGTAATTCATTTTTCAAGTGCCAAAGAAAAAACCCAATCTCCACATCAACCACATATTATGGATTCATTGAAGAAATATGTTAGTTTGACTACATTAAATTTCAAGTTCCAATTTTTAAGTGTAAATGGTTTATCGATAACAATAGTGTCTGACATGATGAATTTGGAATGACACTAGTTAATATAAATAAATTGGAATACACAAATGATCCTTTTATCACAGAAACTCATAAAAAACAAATTTTATATATTATTGATCAATTCGATGTGCAGTGGGATATTTTTTTATAATGAAAAATAATAATATATTGGTGATGATAAACATGATGAAGATGTTGATTTATGTGAGATACCTATATCCATGGAATGATTAATGAATAATATAGATGAACATGTTGAAGACATGGGTTGTGCTATAAAGAATGATCATTATAAAGGAATTTGGGGAATAAATCTTTTGTACCTTCCTAATATTATAAGTAACATATGCTTAATTATGGTTTAGTTTTTTAAATTTCATAATTTAGATATTTTAATTTGATTTTCTTTATTAAAACACATATTATTACTAATAAGTTAAATTGTTTTTTATATTAGTTTAGTTTTGTCTAGTTTTCCATGTTTACCCTTAAGTAACTTATCTATTAATTAATTTTATTGAAAACCAATTATTTTAAATTTAACATTTTAAATAAAAAAATTATATTATATAAGAGTATATTATAAAAGAATTATTTTTTTTGTAAAAATGATTTATCAGGTTGGTGAATTTTTACTATGTCTTTTCATCTCTTATTAATATTTTGTAGTTTTTATTAATTTATGTCATTTCATATCTCATTAATATTGTTATAATTTTAGTTAACTATAACAAATAAAAATAAAAATGTGTTACATTTAGTTTACTTTTATTTTTTGTTTGATAATTGTTAATTTTTTATTTACTTTGCATGTAATTGTTGGATTTGTGTATTTTCGTACTAATTGACGTTGATTTGATTTGTAGGATGACATATTAATTCTAAAATCCACTACATATTCTTGGAGATGATCATACTAATACCTATGAGAAGGAACTTACACATGATCCTATTGATGATCCTTCTCATCCTTCTTTACATGAGACATCTACTTCCATGGGGGAAAAAGAGTTCGAGGGTTGGTAAACGTGGCACCACACATTTACAAAAATTATCAGTTTCAAGTAGCCAAGAATATAGGATACCAATAAACTTTGATGATAATGATATTCCAATAGGTCCAAATTAAAAACAATTCAATACTTTTATATCAGTACCAACTAAAAGTAAAGTTAGTATTTTTTTTTCATGATTGGAGAAGTGTTGACAAAGATACATTATCACTATTATGGGATATCATTTTGGTAAGATTATTTGTTTTTATTTTACTTATCTTGAAATGTTTATAGTAATATATGTTTTTCCCATTCTTATCAGATGACATATGATTTACCTAACACTAGAGGAATTCGGAGGAAATGTTTATCATTAGCTTCTAGGAGATAAAGGGATTTTAAATCATCCCTCACATCACAGTTCATTTTTGGGAATAAACAACATGAAAATCCATGTGATATATATCTATTTATAGATGAATATACATGGAAATAATTTATTGAAATTATATGACAAGAAGTGTTGTTAGTAATTGAAATGTTATCTTTTTAGATATTTTTTATATTACTGACTATGTTAATGATTTATTTTTTCTTAATTCTTAATTTACAACAATCAAGGAGATATTATTAGGATATTCAATCTAGAATTGTATACCCTCATACATTATCTCGAAAAGGGTATATATTATTGGAAGAACACATGCTAGAAGAAAAAAAATTCAAAAGTTGTGAGTTAAGTCATCAAGATCTGCAGAGATTACCCCTCCCCCACTAGACATGTAAAATGGAATAGGGCTCAGATGAGAAAAGGAAAATATCATATGGAAGAGTAAAGAGTAGTAGCTGATAAGATTGTAAATTTTTTATTTATTTATTAAAGTTAAATCAACTATTTATATATTGTGATTCATTATTGATTTTTTAAATATTCCATACATGATTATCTTGAGGAGTAGAGCACATAGGGGGTCTTTATTGCAGAGGGTATACATGATATTTTAGTTACAACATTGGGAAATCTCAAATATCCGAGTCATGTATGAGGATACCTGAAAAGTGTATCGGTATGAAAAGTGTTTCCATTTTGTAAAGATTCTTCAAAGGATCATTTTTATAAAAAAACAGAATATTTGGAAGCCAAAGTTCAGGATATTCAAGCGAAGATGTATGACAGGATCATAGCTTCAGTACATGTGATGTTTGTAGACATGCAAGGACAATTCTGGCCTGCCAATCCGACTCCTCCATCTCCACCAGTAGACCCCAATCCTCATCCTCATCCTACACACACATCTATATTTCCAGACCCCACTCCTTCTTATCATACCCCAACACCCATCCTCCAAATCTTCTAAGTTACTATGAGTTATATGTTGATGATCCTCATCATATTGTAGAATATAAGATGATATATTATATTAGTGATACCATTCATCATCTCCAAATTGAGATAGAGAATTATAGGGTCACTGTACATGATATTATAGATATATCAGCAAAAATACAATTTCATATAGATGAGGTGAGTATAGTTGGACAAATTATCAGTCCATTTTTAATTTGGACATCTAGATTACTTCGACATATTACCATAGAGGTATGTATATATGTTATATTTTGTTCCATTTTGTTAGTAAATTTATTTGATCACTTTAAAGTTTATATATTTCTCTAATTTTTTATAGGAGTACTTTAAAGGTAAATAAATACTATATAGACAACAAAAACTTCAAAGTGTTATGAATTTAGATATAGATTCAACTAGTCTTGATAGATTATCAATATACTCAAATTTGTTATTGGGAGTATATAAGATTCCAATTGATGATTCTATTTGTGGGAATGAAATGATTGTGTAGCATTTGAAAATTGATATAATGGATCTTATAGCTGGAGATCAACTAGGCATCAACATGATGAAAAATTTTTCAATGTAAGTTGATTATTTTTTTTTTCATTCCTTTAATTTATTTAAAATTTAGAATTATGTCTGATTTGTATTAGATATCTATAAAAAATTTGTATAGAGCATTATAGGACAGATTTATATGAATTTATGGACCCATAGTTTATTTATCCTGTAACTTAAACAATGACCGATGCTGAAAGAACAATTTATATAGATGAAAGATTTTAGAAGAATGTCATCATTTGATGTTGTATTTTTCAATATCTTGAAAAGTATAAAATATTTTTTCACAAAAAGTGTTATATATCACTTAACATATTAAAAACTCATATTAAATTTTCTTTTATATCAGTGTTCATTGGATATTGGGTGTTTTTTCTAAGAGTGAAGACATTGTATTGGCTACGCTCTATCCATAGTGAAGTGAGAGAAAATTTTAAGAATTTATTGAACATGTAAGTTTTTTTTTATTTTAAAAATTGTTTATATTATAATGAATAAATTTATTATATTAATATTATTTTCAAATAGGGAATGTAATTTATTTAGAGATACGACAGGAAAGAAGGTCCCTAAGATCAAATTTGTAAAATTTAAGGTAAATTTTTATTTACAATTTCAAGATTTTGTATAAATTAATTAAAACGTTATTTTTAATTAAAATATATTTGAAATAATGTCATAAACAACAAGGTGGAACTAAATGTGGATATTATGTTTTAAGATTCATATATTAAATAATTTCAACTAGGATAGTTAAAAAGTTTCAAAAGGTTATATTTATTTATATATATTTTTGTAATATTTAATATGTTTTAATGAAAATTCAAGTCAAATTATTTATGAATTATTTTTGCATCTTTTTGATGATTAACAATCATATACTTTAGAGGATTTGGGATATTTAAAAATTGAATGGGAAAATCATTTTATAGTTTTTTTTATTTTTAGTTTCTTTTAAAGTTTAGTTGTATGTGTCTTTTGCTAGTTTTTCTACCACCTTTTCTACTGCCTTTTATGCTATTCTCTGGCTATTACTGTGGCGGAGTATGAATCAATGCACATTTTTTTAAAATTTGTTTTTCACGTCTATTATCCAATAACCAACATGAAAAACCATTTATCACGTTAGTTATTGAATAAATAACATGAAAAACCAATTGTAGATATTATTTTATAATGTCGGTTTTAGTTAACTGATGTGAAAAAGTTGTTTACTACACCCCTATAATAACGTCGCTTAATAACCGATGTGAAAAGGCATAAAAAACTGATGTGAACAACCATTTATGCACTAGTGTTAGTGACTATGATTCATAAAATATATCAATGTATATATTCCTACTCATATATTCTTGATTCTCTAAGTAAATACTAAATAATATAAATGGATAAATATCATACCATTCAACCATGTATACGAGTACATCAAATTTTACTCAGCTAAGAGATAATCACATCATATGTCACTTATCTAGGTATGACCATACACTTCCTTGGTCATTTAAAATTGAAGACACAAATTTAACACCCATTATAATGGAATAAAAATCCTACATTTATTAATAAAAACATACCACATGATTTGAAGCATAACCAATCACACCTTTTTAGCTTATCTTCAAGGCTAGAAAAAGAAAGTTTTCAATGTTTAAAGGTTCACATATAATATTATTTATTAAAATTTGGTAATGTTGGTTACTATGAAAAATGATACTTTTATATACTAATGAAATAATTTATGACATTCCAGGTATTATATGTGATGGTTTTTATAGAACAAAAAAATGGTTTTATATCTCATGAGAAAAAGTCAATATCTTCATACTAACCATGACTCACGCTAATCTTCACATGTCATCAAAAACCATAAGTCTCTATGATGAATATAAATTAAGGACAATTAATTTTTTTTCTTTATGGAATTTATTAAAACATAATTCAATAAAATATATATAATTGATGAATGGATGATGAAGTAGAGATGTTTTTTGTATAACATGATGTATTTTAAAAATTCTTAAAAAACTTTAATAATACTAATAGAACCATACATTATCATTAATATTTCATATATTGTATATAAAAAACCCAAAATAAATTATTTTTTATACATTTTTTCCTGTTGAACATGTTACATCTCTATGAAACATCTTTTATATCACTATATAACACCTTTTACATTACCATGTATCCATTTGACAACATTTTCTAACTAAACTCAATTAATGAGATAACATCTATAAATAAAAATATTTTGAATAATGGTTAGATTTAGGATACATAATCCTTATGTTCCACACTTCAACATTATACTTAGACTTCATTCCTTCAAAAAAATTTGACAATGAAATATTAAATGAATTATCTTATTTTTAAATACTTATAACTCTTCTAGGATTTACATAATCATAATATTAAAACTTTTTTGTAAATGAAAACTTTTATTTGAGATCAATTGGTAATATATTTAAATGTAAATATTTATATTTATATATTTCTTTAGAAATATATTAAAAAAAAATTAGGATGAAAAGAAACATTCACATTGAATAAGAATGGTATCATCATTTATATATTAATTTTTAAAGTCTTATAAATTTAAATATATTCCTACTAACCTCTAGTAAATTACAGTTTTCAAAAATAAATTTCTAAGATACATAAACAAATTATGTAAAAAAATATACTTAACTTGTTTTTTGGAAAACTTTAAAAATAAATTTTAATAGTCATATCTCATATGAAATTGTTATCTTTGTAAATCAATATCATAGATAAGAAAATATTTATTTATTAAAATATACCACTAATGGGATGTAGGAACTCTCTTCATTATATTTTTATATGTAACATTGATAAAACACTTTTTCCAAGGATAAAAATACTTATATACTTTCTTTTTAAATAGTGTTATAAAATGGATCAAATTATAAACCACATGTAATAAAACCATCATCTCATTTATATATAATAACCATTTTTTACAAATAAAATTATTATTTAACATATGATAAAATGGGATTAAAAATAAATATAAATGTTTATAATTTCAAAATTTATTAATATTAAAGTAATAAGTTTCATTTTATATCACCAAAGGATCAATTATTACCACTTTATTTGAATAAAAACTTCAGTTTTACTTCATTAATTCTTCCTTAATTTTTAACTGCATTCATATTTAAAATAATTTTTTAATTTATAGTTGGTTTCATTTTCCATTCAAAATAGATGAATTGATTTTAATAACATCAATACATAACATTGAATCTATATATAGTTTCTTATATCCCATCATGTATTCTAGTAAATTAGACTCTAATACGCTGGAATGAAATAATGGAAACATTTACCTTCTTTATTAACACATCTTTTAAGATTCATTGACATGGGAAGACTATTAGACCCTTAAATAACTTTTTATACTTTTGAATTAAACTGTTACCCTTATATACTATCATAACTGCACCAGATCCTGAACCTCCCATTTCCTACATATCTATTCTAAATATATTAAGGTTATCAAATTAATTTTTATTAAACCCATTCATACTATTGTTCAAAATAATTTTTTTGAACCATTTTGATAATGGTTTTATAATAAAGTATGTATCTAGATATATAATTGAAGAAATCCCCAACCCCCTTAGGCCATTAACCTATGCTATCATATTGAGTGTATAATTAGATACTAAAGTTCATTTAATTATTTATCATCTATACAATTACTTTGAAAAATTTTCATCTTACACACATTTCTTATTCTTAATAGTTTCATTTAAGTTTATATATCAAGTTGAACATATATATTTTATCATGTTTCATTGAGATTTATGTTTTGTTGATGTGAAAAATAGAGTATATCTATCAATTGAACCATTTTATGCTTCATGTAAGTATCTAGATCTACGTATTGAATAACTTCACTAATAAACTAACCCAAAAGAGGTGGAACCAATATATAATAAATTTATTATTTCTTAATAACTATTCTTATGTTTTGGTATCATTTGATGAAGTTGGTTTCTTTAAGCTAATCATTATACAAGATTGATCTCAAAGATAAGTATAATTTCTATTCCATTTTATCTATAATAAAATATTTTATTAAATAAGTATCATGTTTTACACATACTTAATAATAACTTTTATTAATTAAGATGTAATTAAAACAAAGACCAATTTCTTCATATCATATATATTAGTGAAACAAGATCTATACATCACTAAACTTTTATTTTCTTGATAATTTATCTATTTTTTTAGTTATATATATAGATAATAATGCCAATCATGTAATATATGAATATTAGATAGTGGAGTGAAAAAATACTTTCCCAAATCCATCACATGACTTATCCCAACTCTATCCCTTTAGGAACCTAATTATATTTGGGACACTCCTATATGCATAACCCAAATCTCACATTATATAAAATATATTAATCTTATTTTAGGAAACATATTCTACTTTACCTATATATGATAATCTATGGGTATTCATCTTTGGAATAATCAACCCATTCTAACTATAAAGGTCTTGACAAGTTCTTAAATTGGAATTAATCCGACCCTTAATATTTTTAGGGGTTATTAAATATCTCACTATTTTATTTCATGTATTAATAATATATATTCATGATTATATAATTTATATGATATAACTTCAACTAAAATACTTTATTCCAACCAAATTTATATATAACACTTTATAAAACAAATGATTTGTGTTACTTACCCAAAATAAATGAAAATTATATATATATATATATATTTAAATCTAAATCATGAATAAGGTTCCTTAAAACTATTAATTTAGTGGTTTATAATATAAATAAAACAAAATATACTTAGGGGAAAGTATAACATGATAGGTATATAATCCTCACTTTTACTAAATAAAGCCTAAACACTCAGGATAGTGATAATTCTAACCCAAAGTCTAACTATCTATTGACCAATGATCAAGAGAGATTTAAATCCTAATATATTAATAACACATAATATATATAAATAATAATCAACATTTATTATTGAATTTATAAACCAAAAAAATCATAACTTTGTTAAATATTGCTAAATATTATGTCATATCTAGAATTTATATGTATGGTATGAAATTTATAAGAATGAGTTTAAATAGTTTAAATTAAAAGATACATCAATTAAAAACATATACAACTTATATTCATGTATAACTAATAGGTTGGAAATAAATAAATAATCGAACATTTACAATTTTTTTACACATAATATATATTTATGAACATTTCAGAAATAAAGGAACTATTAACAATTTATAATTTAGACATGATTTAAATAAATTCAATAACATATAAATGTAATTATTTCATAATTATATCACAAATATTAACACTTTATATTTATTCATTTACATGGAAAATGCTTATATAGACTCCATTATTTTAAAATATATGATTCTATAAGAAATAAAAACCTTTTATATTACTTAATTTATGATAATTCAGATTAATAATTTTAATAATTTATATTATTTTAATATAGGATGTTTTTATATTTAATTAAACTTTTTATCACATCCAAAAAACCATTTTGGATTCATTTAAATAATTTTCCAAAATTAGGTATTTAATATAAACAATTCATATTATCATTTATGTAAATTTTATAAAATAAAATAGTATCTTTATATTAATGAATATTTTATAATTTATAAACTCTTTATAAATTAATCTATATTTTTTTACATAAAAATTTAGTATCTAAATCATAAATATGTACCATGTAAATTCTTGAATTTAAAAATTGATCTCATTTTACAAAACTAATTTTGGTATGGACTAAAGACCCCTTTCGATTTAGTATAGGCCTAATTTTCCTCATGGTGATAAATATTATTAAATATTCTTATTTTTTTATAAATCAGAAAACTATGATTTGTTTATTTCTTAAACACAATGTGGTTCTTCATATGTGATTACAGTTTTTAAATAAATCATGACATTTTTCATTTATAGAAGTTTTTTCAAGAAGAGCCTTCAAAAGTCACACTTTTAAACTATTATGTGGATTTTTAAACAATTACATATTTTATCATATGAAAATATAGTTCTTATGTAAACCATAATCATTTTTGGTTACAAAAATGATATGAAAGGAAATTTTTGTGATTCCATATTTTTTCAAAATAATTTTCATAACCCATTTTTCTAAAAAGTTTATGTGATTTTATATGTTTTCATAAACCATGACCATTTTTCAATCTAAACATCATGGTTCTAGAAAAATATATCTTTAAAATTATATCTCTATTAAAATATTTAATCCAAATAGAATATAAGTGGATCTAATATCAATATATAGTTTTATTGGGAAAATATTTATCTAAATTAACTATAAATGAAAACTAAAATATCTTTCTACAATATCCAACCATATTTTTCTTGAATTGAATGCAATAAAAGAATAAATACCATATATTTTTGAAAAAAATGAAATTCTATCTTTATAAATGGTGTAAAGAGATCCATTAGAAGAAACCAAAAACATATTTTCTCTAAAGGAATCCATGGGTTATACAAATATCTTAATTCTTATAATGTATTTCTCTCACACTAACAACCTATTAGAACTTTTTTGTTAAATATTTGAGAGAAATAAGAACAAATACTCAATTATATTTCACAATAAAATATTTTACACAAATAAAATGATCTTATAAACCTTTTATAGTGTTAAAAGATATTTCTTTAGAATCACCATAATGTTGAATTTTTCAAAAACATTTTACTAATGATCTATTTCATAATTACAATTGTTTTAAAAAAAATTCAAACTAGAGAACCATGAAAAAAACTTTATAACATTTATCCAACTATAAATAAAATGGTTATAACTAAAAATTCATATAAACTTATTTTACTATGATATTGTAAAATTATTTAAAATAGTTTATAGTGGATCATATAAACAATTTAAGTAAATTATAATATACTAAATATACTATCATGAATATTACTACGAAATAGTGACCTTCACGACTACATGGTTCTCTTTGTCACAAACCATTTTTTAGTGATACTCAACACATTATATGTTTTATTTTGTGTATATATCTTTCACCAATGACATATTTGTTTTCTTTAAAATATAGTATTGTGCCTAGAGACAAGTATACATTTTCATTTATAACATTATCCTTTTCTCTTTGTTCACCTCTATCCTATGATAGAATAACATTATTACATGAAACATATAATTATTTTCTATAATATTAATCCTATTTATACCAAAAAACTATAATCTATTCAAATCCCACCAAAATAACTTTTAGATTCCTTTGATCATTTTCAAAAATTATTTTCATTTAATAATAAATAATTTCTCAATACTTCATCCAATTCACATTATAGTTAGTTTTTAACCTTTATAATTAATATTTTCATTATTAATTCACTTTGAAATAACTAAATTATATTTAGAAATTGTTCACACGACTTTCTATGATTTACAACATATATAAAACCTCTAATACTCTAATGAACATACATTATTATTATCTTTTAGATATTTTCAAGCCTTTAAATAACTTATAAATACATTATCTATATTTTTAAACTTGAAACATAACATAATAACAATTATCATAAATCTTATGTTTCTCCATGATGTACAAATTGCTCAAAAAAAAATATTCACACCAATCCAGTTTCTCGACTTCCTTCTCAACCATAAGATTTCATACCAAACATACTTATCATACCATGTCATTGATATATGTTTATATTTAATTACTAATTCACATATAATCATTTCATTATCTTTCCAACCTATTTCTATCAAGGTAACATACCCTCATTAGCATACCATGGATTGTACATGAAAAAATATTCATAACATGAATATCTCTATCATTACTTCACACTTCAATACCAATAATGTTCAAAATAAGCATCCAATATACCCTAGTCCTAGGAATATAATTCATGTATTTATTTTAAATTATGTTAACGTAATTTTTCTATATTAAAGATTACCATCAATAACAACTTAACTGGTTGACACCATCAATGTTTGTTGATAAAATATCTAACTACATCTAATCTATGGGTTGTAATAATATCTTACTTATATTTTGTTGTTAACCTATAGTAATAATTCACCCCTTTAACATCTGAATTCAAATAATTATAAATTTATCTTTTTTTCATTAATCAATTATAGTATTTTATTTTATTAAATAACCATATAATCAATCACTACTTAGAAAATAATCTTATAACAAGTTTTCTAAGCTTATATGAGTAATAAATCATTGTAATAAATAAGAAAAACTAGTTAAAAAATCATGTTATCCATTTTCACCACTCTTATTCATTTTAACTGTCATATATATATCACTATAATCATATTTTATATAGATAAATACTAATTTTATGAAACTTCCTTTGACTATTATAATATCCTGTGATCTTTTATCACAAATTCAATAAATAGTCATTATAATAAAAACATTAATCACAATAATAATGATGTTTACTCTATATTTATTAAATCATATATTCTCCCTTTTTCATGCCACTATGTTTTTTATATTTCCATTAAATTCTATGGGTATCTCAAATATGTGGAATTTCATCCTTTTATTAAAATTTTAGCATTATATGTGTTCCCTCAAAACTAAAAATTCCTTTGGAGATATTAAATTTTCCTAGGTGAGAATGGATATTCCATAATACATTTAAATATAACTCATGAGAAAAGTTATATTTCAAATAAGAAGATTTAAGTAACCCTTGATAGATAAATGAGACATTATCAAATGAAATATTGTTTTTTTTACTGAGAAACATATTACACTCATGAACATTATTATATCTGGTAATTTGGGGTCAATATTCTCTTTATTGGAAGTATACTATGGATTTTTTTATTAAGGTGGTTATTCATGAGTTATGAACTCTAGTTTTTGTTGACTTTATTTTCAACATGACTATAAAATAGTTTTACATTGATTGAAGAATAATTGAATGTAAATGAATGAATAAATCAAGTAAAATTAAAACCATGATGTGGTTATGTAATAACTTTTCCATGGTTAAGTTCAGTAGAAAAAATATGGAGAGGAATATAGAGTAATTGATTATCATCCAAACCGTCATATACTAATGAAAACTAAACACCACAAGAAGGAAAAATCACATTATGGTTTTATGGATCATATCCTAATATTTAATAAGGTGATCATGGTTTGAATTTTTTATTCAAAAATACGTTTTAGTGTATCTCATATCTACCATTGGAAAAAATTAGAATGTATTTCCAACCAATGTGAAGTGAATATTTATATGAGTTATTTTCTAAAATTGTCGAGTTAAAAAAATAATACAATTCCTTAAATATTTTCCTAGAGTTAGTTATAAGGATTAACACATGATGAATTTAAGGATAATGCTCTATTATTTGTTATGTAAATAAATTTTTGATCTTGAAGATATTGAAACATATGAACTATAGTTTTAAAATCTATAATTGACCAATAAAAATAATGTCTTAGCGATGACAACCACATCATGTATTGTAAAATCCTATTTTAATTTTTTTACTAAGATAGAGAGATATATAATTACCCAAATAGTGTATAAAGAATTCTTGATCGTAAAGTGATGTTTTTATAATAGATAATAAGGACACAATTCATTTCTGGATCAAGAGAAATTATAGATACAGAATAATATCATTCTTTATAATATATATTATTATTTTTTATATTGTTTAGGATTATTTTAAAATACTAAACTGTATTATATGTGGGAGCTATGAATCAATTATTGACTGAATTTACTTATAAATGGGTTATGCTCATCCATTTTACCAAAATTTTATTCATTGATGAAAATAAAAAGTTCTTAATACAAGGGATAATAATTTATAGTTAAGAAGGACTATCCACCCACAAGTATCAATGGATCTTAAAAAATTCATGTTAAAATAAAATAATATAAACTAGTCAATAATGAGATCAAATTATTTTGAAAAATTTAAATGATTTCAAGAAATTATTTACACCCCTTTGAGTACTCTTCATATCTCACCTCAGAGCATCAATTGGTATAAAAGGCTAGGTTTTTCAATGAGATTCTTGAGATTGTTTCTATATTTATTATCTATTAAAATTTTGTATTTTATATATAGTATATGATTTTTGTCAAACAAAAAATAATATTGATGCTAGATGGAAACTGATTTCATCTATGGAAGGATAAGATGATTACTTACTTTCTTTCATAGATACTGGATATCCTAGAAATTAATTATAAAGGATATATTCAACCTAAAAAAGTATGTTTTTTTATTTTGATTGATTTAAATAATATTTAAGTCTATGGATGATATCTTAATGAGTTATTATCATCTCTCTCAAAGAAAGAATTTATAAAGTTAATTGTTTCCAAAAAATCTAAATCCATAGGGGATAAAATCTAAGGTATTCATAAAGGTGAAAAAAGTTAATAACTCCATATGAAATTATGTATTTTTAAATTTGAAGATATTTTAAAGGTAAATAATGAATTAATAGAATAATTTTTTATAGGTAAATAGATTTTTTATAAAAATATTTGGTTATAAGAAAACTCATTAATTTTAAACTAATATGAATAAATCAATGTGTATTATTCTTAATAAGATTGTAGTAAATATATATTCTCTTAATTAGATCCAATTTTCTTTTTCAATGTTGTACATATTATAAATTCATATATAATCAAGTTGTTAGGGAATTTATTAGTCAAAATATTTTGTAATTTATTGATGCAAATATCTTTTCCCACCATGTATCAATATTTTTATGAAGTTTTATCAATAAATTGTATAAAATATTAATCATATATGAAATTAAAATAGGTACAACATTGAATAAGAAAACAAAATCTAATAAATAGGGCATATGTAAATCCTTAAGATGCTTTAATATTGATAAAAAAATCACACAAAAAACATTCTATAGATGAATATATGTACATGAATTATAATGATTTAAATTAACTTATCTCAAAAGGATACATAAAAGGAAAAGGAATGTACACGAGTAATATTACATTTAAATGATTTATTTTTGGGATTGTTGAATTTTTTTTAGTAAATTTTCTAAATATAAAAAATGAGTAAAAGAATTATAATTAACCCAAAATATCATTTAATAATAACAATAATAATGTAATTAATGATCATAAAGGAATAAGTTTACCTAGAGGTAAATAAAAAGTGACAATGTTAAAAAAAGGGGAAATATTATATCTAAGAAACTAGAGTAATTTTTGACGAGGAAAATGAATTGAAGGAAAAAAATTTATAATATAAAGGTGTACATGCTTATATGGCTCAATCCAAATATTCTAATAATTCCTTTAGTGATGAAGATAATGGTGATGGAGATAATATAAGGAATGAAATGGAATAAGAATAAATATTGAGAATGGACCTCATGGTATCTATCAATAATATTTACAAGACTAATAAGGAGAATGAATAATTGAAAAAAATCAATTGGTTCAAATAATTATAAAATAAATAGTTATAAATAAGGAGTGTTTATAAATAAGATTGACAATTTCAATATTATTCTTTTGAGATAAATAAGATCATAAAATGATATAAAAACTATTTTAGTTATGATACATGATGGGGTCAAATCAATAAAATAATTGTTTATTGAATATGAAAAATTTATGAAGAAATTTAATTTTGATTTAGATAAATTTATTGAAATAGTGAGATAATATCCTAAATATTTATAGATGTCTATAAGGGATTTAAGGAAACTGAATGATTGTTTAATATATTATATATCACATATTATGTGCAATCATGGAATTATATATATTATAGGTAGTGGAATTAATAATTAGAATATAAAATATATTTCTCTTAGAAAATGTTTATCACACATAATATTACTAAAAAGCATTAATAATAATTAGAAATATTGTAAAAAACATGCCTGGATACCCTGGTACCATAGAACTAGAACTTTTATTGACATATCCCAAAGTACATTACATATCCCCATGGGTTGGTGACAAACACTATGAATCAAAAAATATAAAATATGGAACAAATTTTCCATATAAAGTATGGAAGAAACAGATACATATCAGTGTGATCAAAAGAAAACTCCACAGGGAGAATAGTACCAGAAAAAAAAAGTTATACAAAACCCAAATTGCACATCACCAAAGTTCCAAAAATACAATATAAACATCCCAAGTCCCAAAAGACACAAAACTGCAAGCTTAAATGATCAAAAACCACCTCCTAGTGATTTTTCCCCTTTCTTGAAAGTGATAGAAGGAAATCTACCAACGCCCAAAGGCAAAGGTAGGGTGTGAGGTAAAATAAAAATAGGGTTTGAACAAGTGTTCTGTAATAAGATTCCAATATTAATAAACCAAATCATGCTTTCAATTTCAAATAAAATAGGAATGGTATTATGGTAACATATTTAAAACAAAACAAGCTATTCATTTCAATTGATGAATTTTTTTTTTAAAAATGGCTTAAGTAAAATTTTTATATAAATTTTTTTATATAAATCCACAGGTATGTGTAAATTATTTTTAAAAATAATGGAATAAATATATCAAAAATAATGTAAAAATAATCAACATGGTCATATTCTAATAGGTATGATATCTACAAGTTATGAGATCCTCACACACTCATATCGGTTATCATGGTAATATGTGTACACACGTCCATCAGACACTGGTAAAAAAGAACTTATCAAAATCCCATCATAGATAAGATCCACCAAACTATGTTTTTTTAGAGTTATAAAGCATCAATACATTGATAGGGAATTACCATCCTAGCATGCTTGTCTCAAATAACTCACTAACTACCCATGCTTTCATGTGCTCAACAATCAATCAACAATGGGAAAATTATTTTAAAACTATTTAAAATAAAATTTCCCCATTTCTAATTCAACATTATAATTTCTCATTAAAAACCAAAACATGGGTTTTTAATCAATTCATTCCTTTATCAATATAAAACCATACAAATATTCTTATCAAATATTTCAAATCAATTTTTATTAAAATCACTTAACAAATCAATTTTCAACAATTCCATCAAATTCAAATCACACCCCAATTTCTAATTCTGTTGGAATTTGAGGTTTTCCCCAAAATCTAATTCCAAGTTAATTTCAATTCCCAATTCACACTGAATTGGGTTTTCTTAATTTAATTGAAGACAATTTAAAACAATAATGAAATTCAAGTTTAAATTAATTGGCTAAACTTATATGTAACCACCTACCTTTATCATGGAAATCATGTATCACAACACCCATAATGGGAATCTCCAATGAAAAACATTGACAATTTAGATCAAAAAATCAAACCCAGATTCATGATATAAAATTAATAAGTTTAGATCTCTCAAAAATAAAAACATTTAACAAACCCTAAGAAGGAGAGAAGAATATAGCATGGGAGAAGGAATGAGTGAATATCTCTTACAAAAGAGGAATCAGAAGATGTTCACCAAGATTTAATCTACCATGGATTGGGTTTGGAGGATCCAAAATGATTCCTTGAGAGCTACAAAGACCTAGGAGGACATCCAATCCTGAGTTAGGGTTGAGCGGGGGATGAAATAGGGGTTAAATAATTTTTAAAACATTTTTCAGAATTAAAAAAGTCCATGTGCACTATTTCTGAGAGGGAACTGCATGGTTTTTCAAATAGTGCACCCTAAACATGCACCCCTATGATGGGGTGCACAGTTTATACTAGGTGGGTGCATGATTTTTTAAAACCATGAACCTACCATGAAGACCCCCAATGTTTGGGGTTTCATGGTTTCCTTTGGATGGGAACACAGTTTAGGAAAACTGTGCACTAACCATGCATAGCCCATAAACTTCCAAAAATTTCAAAATTTCACCTAAAGCCCCCATAAACAAGACCAAATCAAAGAATGATAAAAATATGGTTGATTAGTATTTGAAAATTGTAATAGAATGTTACAACCTACCCAGCATAGAAATTTTATGTCCCAAGAAATCCTTTCAAGAAGTATTCATTTTAAAAAGATGAGGCCACTGCTCTCTCATTAATGCCTCTCTCTCCCCAGGATCATGAGTATTAGAACCAAGATACCATATCAATAAATTAAAAGGTATCATCCTTCCATGAATTACTTGGTTTTAGAATCAACTATCTTAACTGGATGCTCAGTCACAGGTAAATCAGGCTCAACATCGAGATCACTCTAGCTCAAAACCTGAGATGGATTAGAAAGATATTTCTGTAGTTGAGATACATAGAACATGATATGTATCAACATCAGTTATGGTGGAAGTTATAAATGGTAAGACACTTTCCCCACCTTCTCAACAACCTCAAAATTTCCTAAAAAATTAGGAGAAAACTTCCCTTTACTCCCAATCCATCGATGACCCAAACGAGTTGAAACTTTCAAGAACACCTGATCACCAACTGAAAATTCCAACAGTCTATAGTGATGATCAACAAAAACTTATACCAGATCCATGGAATAGAAATTATCTGATGAATCAACTAAATCTTTTATTTCATCTCTTGATCCAAGCTTGGCCCAACTAAGGAACTTTCACCGATCTTCAACCAACATAATAGAGATTTACAAGGTCAGACATACAAGGCCTCAAAAGGACCCATTCTAATCATGGATAGGTAACAATTATTATAAGAGAACTCAAACAGTCCTAAATGGTCATCCCAAGACCCACCAAAGTTAAGAATGCAGGTTCAGAATATATCCTCAAGAATCTGTATATCCCACTCTATCTATCCATCTCTATGTGTATGGTATTCCATACTCAAATGAACATGAGATACCAGTACATCCTTAGGGCCTCTCCAAAAGTGATAAGAAAACTAGTGAAACCCATGAAAAGGAATAATCTCTCTCAAATAGAGACTTCATATCTCCTCAACTTTGGTTGTATCATGAATGGGTATAAAGTGAGCCGATTTGTCCAGCCTATTGATCAAAACCCATATCAAATTCTTATATATCTGGGTATGTAGAAACCCAATCACAAAGTCCATTATATCTCACCCCACTTCCAAGTTGGTACTAAGAGTGGACAGAGAAATCCCAAAGGTCTCTAGTGATTGAACATGAACTTTTGGCATGTATAACAATGAGATACAAAATTAGTAATGCCCTATGTCATACCTAGATATCAGAATCAACGTCTAATTTCATAGAATATCTTTATGATTATTGGGTAAAATACCTAATTTGAATTATGGAAATCCACCATAACAACATTCCATGTTGGTAATAGTACAATGTACTGGTTCTGAAATCATAGGATACCCTCCATAAGAAAATACCACTCAACAAAAGTCTCCCACCATAGAGAGAGTTCCTAATGCTAGGGGACTCATAATCAATCACTATTCCTGAAGAATCATTTAAATAAGTTAATAGGTCAACTAAAAATTTCCCAAAACAACCTTGGAACATGTTTATCAAACTTCTATATGAAACTGTGAAAAAAGATCCATCAAGTTATACTCTTTAAAGGAATATTTCATGACTTGGGACATAAGTTTCCTTCTCCAAACATCTGTAATGACATTCCCTTTCCTTGGGGTATAGGTAATGTCAAAATCAAAATACTACAGGTACTCCATCCAATGCATCTAGCAGAGATTCAAATATTTTTTAGAGAAGATATAACTCAAGATTTTGTGGTCAGAATAGACGGTAAAAATTTCTCCAAAGAGGTAACACCGCCCACACTTACATGGATTCATATGACTGTGAGTTCAAGGTCATGATTCAGAAAATTATTTTCATGAGGACTAAGATGTTGAGATCCATAAGTAATGACATGATTACCCTATATAAGAACAAAACCCAAACCCAAACCCGATGCACCACAAAAGACCACATAGCCCCACCCGACCTCTGGAAGAGCCATCAATGGCAGAGTAGTTAACAAAAATTACATCTCAACAAAAGAAATATGACATTTATCATCCCAATTTTTTTTAATCCCTTCTAAGTTATTGAAATAAAAATATAATCCAACTTCAAGAAATACTTTACAAATCAGCGATAATAACCAGCTAAACCCAAGACACTCAAAATATTGAAAACATTACATGGTTGCTCCCATGTCATAAAAACTTTCACCTTCTAAGTATCAATAGAGATACCATGTTCTGACACCACATGTCCTAAAAAAAATTACTTATTAAATCTAGGAATCTCATTTTAATAGCTTGGCATAAAGTCAGAGTTTTCTCAACAATTCCATAATTTCTCTCAGATGATGTACATGATCCTCCTCAAATTTAAAGTAAATAAGGATTTCATCCACAAATATCACAAATAAAGTATCAATATACTTATAAAAGATACTATTAATTAAATCCATGAAGACTATAGAAGCATTGGTTAGACCAAATGGCATGAAAAGGTACTCATAATGGCCATACTCACTCTAGAAAGTGGTTTTATTGATTTCATAATTTTTTATTCTCAATTGGTGATAACATATTGATGATCAATCTTCAAAAAGTACTTCACACCTTTAATCTATTCAAACATATCATAAATCCATGGTAACTAATAATTTTTCTTTATTGTAACTTTGATTGAGATTTTGGTAATCAACACATAGGAAAAGTGACCTATTAGATTTATTAGTAAAGAGAACAGGCACCACCCAAGGTGACACAATTGAGTGTATAAATACTTTCTCGAAAAGTTCATCTAATTGTGTCTTTAACTCTTTCATTTCAAATGGTTCCATGTTTTAAGAAGGAATAGATACTGGATGAGTACCCAAAAATAAGTCAAAAGAGAACTCCAGCTCCCTTACCATTGGAAAACTAGAGAAGTCAGAAGGGAAAAAATTGAGAAACTCGATGAAAACTGGAGGGAGATCATCACTCAATTATTCCTACTCCAAATAAAAATAAAACACTAATATTACTTTCTCCAACTCTAGATTATAAGGTCTATCTCTACTCGACCTCGGGTCCCACTCACCGTAAAAGATATGAAACACCTCATCAGGTGAAGTAAAAGAGACCCATCAAAGATAAAAATCAATTCAAGAATTATTAGAAATGATCCAATCCATCCCAAATATGAAATCAAGAGGTTTCATGTTGAGAACAAAAAAATAAAAAGCTAGCTCAATCTCTAATAAAGAGAAAACACAAGTAGGACAATGAAGACCCTACTCCCTCTTCATTTCAAGGGGTGTTGTAATATCCATCACATAAGATAACATCTCCATATGAAGATTTAATAGATTTACAATACAGGTTGAAATGAATGAATGAGATGAACCAATATCAAATAAATTAGTCACTAAAGATGAAGCAATAGCGATGGTACCTCTCATAGTTTCTAGATCTGTATCTTTTTCCTTTGGAGACTCTTCCACTATCTGAAGAATCTTTGTTCTAGATGCTTGTGTCCAGAACTCATTTGTTCATGAAGTATCTGATTGCATCGTAGTATATTTTGGTACTGATGATCCCGTTCCACTATGTGGTGAAAAATAGATATAAAAGAACTTCTGTAAGTGACCTAAGCATATGCAGAAACTACATATCTTGGATACCTTAGTGAAAACCTATTTTGAATGCCCTATATTTTCACACTAGTATATAAATAAAGCGCCACTAACCGAAAATATAAGAGATATAAAAGTACCCTGTTGTTGAGAACCACCATGAGACTCACCATGCTTCCTTTTTCACTTGAAGGAACTCACCTAACTACCACTGGGAGAAAAAAGGAACACCTTTTAAGCTTGAATTACCAAACAGATCAAGCTCAACCATCAACATTATATCTATCACAAAAGTATAACAGGATATATATATAAATAAAACCTAAGAAAAAATATTATATTTAAGTACCATATCAAAAATTAGAGTCTTCATCTTCTCATTTTATATAATCTTAGGTGAAAACTATACAAGATCTATAAAGAAATTTTTATATTCTTTCATGGTCCTTTCATCCTTATCAAGTTTGAAAAACTCCATATCCTTGGTCAAAACCATCGAATATGGATAAAACTAGTTGGTGAAAAGGAATTTAAATTATTTCCACTCTTAGACCTCATACTTGTTTTCTATCACCATTGTGTCCAACCATCTCCTATTAGGTCCATCTATCTTGAAGGTGGAACATTTCACATTGATAGAATATGGTGTTTCCAAGAAATCAAATAAAATGTCAACTATCCTCAACCAATCCTTTGCCTCTTGAGTATTATTTGATCCTTAGAATGCCGGTGGATTATGGTGAAGGTATTCATGGGAAAAAAATCCTAAATTAATCCCTCTAAAGTTACAGAGCTGGAGCCTGAATGGGAATGGGTGTAGGTGCATGTCCTAGAGCTTGGAAAACATAAATAATAACCTCAACCAAATTCTAGTATATGGGAGGATTTTATCATTGTGGTTCATCAAATTATTCCTCCTGGATCCTATTCACATGTATTATCAGAGGAATGATGCTATACAACATCAGAAAAAATAAGACAACATAAGATGACTCATATTAACACTCAAACAAGAGAAACATGGAAATTAATCCCATCAGATAGATAAACTTGATTTGGATTTCAACTACCCAAATAAAAATTAGGGAAAATACTAGGACTAATCCTGAAGACATATTTCACAAACTACCCATGGTGAGTTAAGGCTCATTACATGGAGATCTGGCCAAACACTCACTCACAACAACCTCCCAAGTCATGAAAATATCTCAAACTATATACTGACATCAAAGAAAGATGCTTGACTTACACCAATGATACCACTTTTTCATGAACCCTCCTAGATACCCTGGTAACATGGAACCTAAACTGGCACCAACATATCCTGAAGGGCATTTAATATCCCCATGGGTTGTCAATAAGAACCTTTCACCAGACAAGATGAAAGAGGGAATAATTTTTCTACATAAACAATTAATGAAACAGATAAATATCAGTATGATCAAAAGAAAAATACATAGGTATAATACTACCATAAGTAAAAAGGTATAAAAAACCCAAACAACACATCACTAAAGTACCATAAAGAAAATATAAACAACCCAAGTCTCAATGAACATAGCAATCCAAGATCAAATGATCAATAAAAACCACCTCCCAGTGGTGCTTTCCCCTTTCTCGATCATGACAGAAGGAAATCTACAAATGCCCAAAGGAAAATTTAGGGTGTGAGATAAAATCCTAGTAGGATCTCACCAAGTGTTCCATAATAATATTCCTATATAAATAAACCAAATCATGCTTTCAATTTTAAATAAAATAGGCATGATAGTATAATTGAAAATTTAAACCAAAATATGCTATTCATTTCAATTGTTGGAAAAATATTAAAATAATGGCATAAATAAACACTTTATATAAAACCATTTATATAAATATATAGCCATGTGTAAAGATGTTTTATTAACAGTGGAATACATATATCAAAATAATCCACAAAAAAGAAATATGGTCATATTCCAAGAGGTATGATAGTTCCAATTTATGATATCATCACACACTCATACTAGTAATCATGGTAATATGTGTACTCACATATTTCATAAATTAGTAAAATATGACTCATTAACATTCCATTAGGGTTAAGATCCAAAAAACGGTGTTTTTGTTAGAGTTGTAAAGAGTTAATCCATTAATAGGGCATTACCATCCTAGAATGTTTTTCCCAAATAAATCACTAACTACCAAGGGTTTTATGTTCTTAGTAATCGATCAAAAATGGAAAAATTATTTTAAAACTGTTTAAAATACAATCACCCCATTTTCAATTCAATATGATAATTTTACTTTAAAAACAAAAACATAGGTTTTTAATCAATTCATGCCTTTATCAATATAAAACCAAAAAAAGGTTCTTATCAAATCATTTAAATCAATTTTTCTCAAAATTAATTCACAAATCAATTCTAAAAAATTTCAACAAATTCAAATCACACCCCAATTTCCAATTCCATTGGAATTGAGGGTTTTTTTCCCAAAATTGCATTCCAAATAAATTTCAAATCCCAATTCACAAAGAATTGTTTTTTCAAAATTTAATTGAAAATAATTTAAAAAAAATCAATAAATTCAAGGTTAAATTAATTTTAATAACTTATAAAGAACCACATAACTTTATCATGGAAATCACATATCATAATTCCTGCAACGAGAAAATCCAATAAATAACGTCAGCAACAGAGATCCAAGAATCAAACCTAGATTCAAGACATAAAACAAAGGAGTTTAGATATCTCAATATAAATAAGATAAAAAAAACCCTAAGGAGGAGGTAAGAAGAGATTGAGAGAAAAGGAATAGGAGAAGATCTCTTACTAGAGAGGAATCAGATGACATTTCCCAAGATTCGATCCACCTTGGAAAGGGTTTGTGTTGAGTGAAAATTATCTTTTTAACTTTTCCATTCCTTTTATTTTGGAAATCAAAAACTCATTCTTAAAAATAAAATATCCAAATAATTTTTTATCCAATGTATTTTTACATTGTTTTTATAGAAAACATATTATTTTACCATACTTAAAATAGTTTTGAAGCTTTCATGAATTAAAATTACAATTATCACAATGAGAATAAAACCAATTATTATTGGATTCACCTTATCAAATCATTTTAAAAGTCTTTTTGTATTGTGGTTGTACTTAATTTTTTTAAATTAGATTTGACATTAGAATAGATACCATCATATTCACGCTCATTAAGAAAATTATAATAACATGTAAATCCATTAGATTAAAAAATCCATCATAATGAAAAATCCATAGGATTAACCTCTGTTTTACTTATGAATATGGAAAACTATTTTATTGTAATGGAATAAATTTCAATATGTATGAAACAAAATGATGTCATGCTTTCAATTACAAGATGATTGTTGAAGTGCCAGGTGTCCAAGACCCTCCTAGAATTCTGGAGAAAATCTAACCATTATGATAAATTCCTATAATTACTAGGTCATTTGATGGACACAAAAAATGGAGCTGGTAAAAACTATGTGAGATCTCGACTAAATTTGATACATGTGAAAGCTATGATTCTTACAGCTTGTGAACTGATTGTTCTAAGCACCTTTAAATTTCTAGAGTTTGTTGTTCTTTACGTGATGTCGATAATTATGATTACAATTGAGGGATTCTAAGTATATTAATATAGAGTATCCAATCACTATCCTAATCGAGGGATTCCGGGGATAGGAAGACAGAGGGTCCCATCACCTTCTTGATTGAGGGCTGATGGGGATATGCAAACATACCAAAGTCGATCATCGTATCAAGGGATTACCTTGGTGTGGGCAGGATAGACTTTATTTAAATTAGAAATCAAGAGACCTTTATCCAAGGTTTTTAGATACCCTTCTCTTTGGGTTAAAATAATTAAATTCAATTGTATTACTTGTTACTTAAAATTATTTTATATTCCTTTGTAATTTTTAATAGAAGGTGAATTATTTTGTATATTCATTTTTTATTTAGATTATCATAATTACTCTGATTATGATTCTTTCTATATTACACTTTAAATATGATTTTAGTGATTAAAATTATCACCTAATTTGATTATGATTCTATACTCTATAAGGTAGAATCATATATTTGGTGACCTATGAATTTACAATAATATGAAAATCAACCTAATTACGATATCCTTATAATCGGGAACTAAGGGCCAGTACAATTAATATTTAAAAATAGAAGAGTTTTTTTGAATTAAATTAGTTTAAAATATTTTAAAATAAATTCTTTTAAGGATAAAAATGAATGATTTTAAACTCACAATTCACCACCATCTTTTATCTTGCCATCTACATATACATTTTGATCCAATAATTGATATCAAAGCCAAGTATTTGTAATAACAATCCTCACAATTGGTATCAGAGGAGGATTAAAATTCTCATATACATTTGTTTACTTTACTTTTGAAAGTTTTTTTATTTATTTATAATCTTTTTACTACAGTAATGTGTATTGTGGGAAAAGTTTTTTTGTACTATTTTAAAGTTGTCAGGAATAAATGTTGGTTCAATAGATAATCTAAATCTAACAAGACCACCAATTTTTTATCGAAATTATTATGAATATTGGAGATATAGAATGAATAAATTCGTAATAAACCCTGGAGTTGATAATTTTTTATGCTAAATAGTGAATACAAAATTATTGACAAAGATATCAGAACTTTTAGAAATCCAGAAAAAATAAAATATCAGATAAATTAAAAGGCAATGAATACTTTTTTATATTCTATGACAAGAAAAAATATATAGATAGATTTCCTCTTGTGAAGAAGCCAATAGTATTTATAAGAATATATATATTACTCATTTCAGTACTTCTAAATATATTGAAACAAGAAGTTCCATGCTAAGAGAAGATTATCAAGCTTTTGAATTTCCTTATGGTAGACTTGTTATTAAGGTAAAACAAAGGTTTATGACAATTGTTAATAGTTTAAAAGCTATAGGGGAAAATTATTAGATGATGAAATTATTGTTTAAAAGATCATTGATATTATTCCAAATGAATGGGAATCAACGATAAAAATAATTGATGAATCAAGGAAGAATACAAATCTTACACTTGATGATTTATTTGGAACTATATTACAGTATGAGGGTATAATAAAAAGAGTTACTGAAAAAGTTAAAAAGAAGAATGGTGGGGTTTCTTTTACCTCTACCTTAGATCTAATGAAAGATTAGACTCCTGATAATATTGTTAAATCAACAAAGAAAAATTTTATTACTCAATCAGACTCAAGTGATTTAGAACATTCTAAGAATGAGTTATCCAATCTTGATCGATGAATGAACATGATTATTGGTAAAAAAGATTTTCAATATCGGTATAAGAAAAGTAATAAGGAAAGGAAGGACAATAAACATTCAGAACATACCTATTATGAATGTAAAAGAGCAGGACACATAAGACCTGACTGTCTAAAGATCAAAAGAAAAGATAGAAAGGAAACAAATTCTGATAGAAATCAGAAAAAGTATTAGAAGTCAAAAGGGAAAAAATTCTTGAAATCTAATGAATCATAGAGTGATAGTGGAGGATATTATTATGATGATTCTTCAAATAATAAAAATTCTGGATAGAGAAATATTAGTCTCTAAGCTAGAATATCTTTTAAAAATCAATGTCTTATGGATAAGGTATAAACTTATAATTCTTTAATATAAATTTCTTTAAATGGAAAATATCCCGAAGAGAATGGTTATATTTTTTCTGATGAAGAAAATTCCTCAGCATAAGATAATACATTACCTATATATGAATAAGTCTCTAGATTTTCTAAATTTCTTGAAAATGAGAATTGTAAAGTCATTAAAAAATTTGAGAAAGAAAATTTTAGAATTAATTTCCTGACCAAATAAGTATTAGATATTTAAAAAGACCTTAATATTAATTTTTTTTAAATTTATTCTATTTTAAAAAACCGTGAAAAAGTTAATTCTAAGAAGGATAAGATTTCTAAATATTTTTAAAAGGTTACTTATGATAAAAAAAATTTAGAAACAAAACTCACTTCTGAAATTAAAACTAACATGGGTAAGAATTTAGTTACAAAACTAAAGCCTTAAATTTTTTCTTTAATTAATATTTTATCAAACTTTACCACTAGTGAGGAAGAATTTGATAAACTATATAAAAAACTATATCCATAAGGTAATAATTTAGGAATGGGGTATAATCATTTAAAACCTTTTTTAGTAACAATTATTTTGTTTCTAAAAATTCCCCCTTTTTCACTAAATGAAAAAGTGGAGGTCATTGGAATAATTTTTTTTCTTTAAATAAAATTAAATCATTGGGGTTTTACAAAGCCCATTTTTTCAAAAACAAATGTGGATTCCCAAAATCTAATTTACTAACATTTATGGACCTAGGAAATTTTGGGTTCTGAAAAACTAATTGTTTTTTTAGTAAAATAAAGGAAGTACCAACAAAAATAATATATGGTACATTGATAGTGGTTATTCCTAGAATATTAATGGTAACAAATACTTATTTGAAAATATTATCAAAATGAAATGCAGAAGAGTTACCTTTGGAGATAATGATCAAGGAATGATTATTGGTATAAGTAACATTGTTCTTCATGGAAAATATTTAATTTCAAATGATTTATTCTTAAAAGGACTTAAGAAGAACCTTATAAGAATAAATCAATTAGGTGATGAAGGTTACCTTATGAATTTTAGGAATGATAAATGTGTAGTACACAATTTGAAGGATGAATTCATTATTTCTACCCATCTACATGAGAATATTTATACACTTAACTTAGAATACCTTAAGAGTCAAGACTTACCTTTCCTTAGTGCGTTGTAAGATCAATATTGGATATAGAATATAATTTTAGGACACTATAACATTAGGAAATTATGTAAATTAACTAATAAAAGACTTGTTAAGGATCTACCAGAACATAGATTTGATTCTTCAAAAGTTTGTGACCCTTGTAAATATGGAAATAAATATAAGTCAAGATATAAATCAATTAGTAAAGTCTCAAATACTAATGTTTTATATTTAGTGTACATATATTTATTCAGTCCCACACAAACTAAAAGTATCAGAGAAAAGTACTATATATTTGTTTTAGTTCATGACTATACTAGGTATACATGGGTATATTTTCTAGCAAGAAAATATGAAGCCTTTTGTTATTTTAAAACTTTTTCAGATAAATTAAAAAATGATAAAAACCTTCCATTGATAGCTATTCATAGTAATCATGGTGGAAATTTTGAAAATTCTAATTTTGAAATTTTTTGTTGTAAGAAAGGCATTACTCATAACTTTTGAGCACCTAGAACTCCTCAGTAAAATGGTGTTGTTTAGAGAATAAATATTATTCTTCAAGAAATAACAAGAAACATATTGATAAAATACTCAATTTCTAATTTTATTTTGGGTAGAAGCTATAATTAATAATTATTATACAATAAATTGAGTTTTAATTAGACCATTTATTAATAAAACACCATATAAATTACGGAAAAGCCTAAAACCAAAAGTTTCATACTTCAGAGTATTTGGATACAAAGTATTCATCTTGAATACAAAATACAATTTACAAAAATTTTCACCCAAATTATATGAAGGTATATTTTAGGCTATTCCACTACTTTGAAGGTATATATAGTTTTTAATAAAATTATTTGCACCGTTGAGGAAACAATACATGTCAAATTTGATGAAATCAATCCTTTTTGTTTTTAAACAATCCCAATCTATATCTTTTGATGCGTTTTCCAAAATTTATTATTAACCTATTATAGAAGACTCTTCTAATAAAGAGAGTAATCAATAAATTGTTTCTAAAGTATTCACTTCAAAAGACTTTCCAACTTTGGTTAATGAATAGGTTTTACAAAACCCAAGTTAGTTGTTTCTTAGGAATTATCCTAGTGATAGTATCATTGGTGATGTGAATCAACCTGTAAGGACTATAAATTCTATAAGAAATGAAATAGAACATTTTGATTTACTTTCCCAATTCTAACATAAAAGTCATGGTGAGGATTTAATTGATGAATATTGGATTAAGGTTATGAAAGATGAAATAAATGAATTTCAAAGGAACAATGTTTGGATCCTAGTTGAAAGACCTAAATAAACCTCTATAATTAGAGTAAAATGGGGTTTTAGAAACAAATGTGATGAAAATGGAATAATACTTATAAATAAATCAAGACTTTTTGATAAAGGTTATAATCAACAAGAGGGAATAAATTATAAGAAAACCTATACTCATGTAGCTAGACTTGAATCTATTCAAATTCTATTAGCCTTTGTAGTATTACTTAATATAAATCTTTTTCAAATAGATGTGAAGTTTTCTTTACTTAACAGATATGTTCAAGATGAAGTTTTTATTGAACAACCTCCTAGTTTTGAAGAAACAAAACACCCGTAATATGTTTTTTAACTTTCCAAAGATTTATATGGCCTTAAAAAAACCCCTAGAGCCTAGTATGATAGATTAAAAAGATTTTTGTTACAAAAAAATTATGTTAAGGGAACTACCAATCCAACTCTTTTAATAAAGAAATAAAAAAATGTTCTGATTGTTCAAATATATTTTGATGAAATTATATTCATATCAACTCATAAATATTTAATAGATTCTTTTGCGAATATTATGAAATTTGAGTTTGAAATGAGCATAATGGGTGAGTTAACATTTTTCTTGTTTTTAAAATTTCAAAAAACCAGAAGGAACTTATATATCTCAACATAAATATATTAAATATATAATTAAAAGGTATGTATATTACAATACCAAAAGTATTAGTACTCCAATTGGTACCTAAAAAACACTTGATCTCGATGAAGCTGGGAAAATAGTTGATCAAAAAACTTTTGAAGGAATGATAGGAATTATACTTTACTTAATATCTATTCATCACAAATTAATGTTTTTAGTATTATTATGTGAAAGATATCAAGAAAATCCAAAATAATCCGATTTAAAACCTGTAAAAATACTTTTTTTAAATGGAACTACGGATTTAGGACTATTCTATTATTTTTGAAATGATTTTATTTTGAAAATATTTTTGGATACTGAATTTGGTGGTTATAGAATGGATAGGAAAAGTACATATGGAACCTAAAATTTATTTAGAGATTCATTAGTTTCTTGTTCTTTTAAGAAACAAAACTTGGTAGCACTTTCTACTACTGAAGCTAAATATGTGTAAGATATAATTTTTTGTTCTCAAGTGTTGTAGATGCAACACACACTCACTGATTATGGAATGAGTTTTACTAAAACTCAAATACTATGTGATAACAATAGTTACATTTCTTTAAGTAAAAATCCTATATATCACTCCCATGTAAAATACATAGATATTAGGCATCACTTTCTTAGGGATCACACACTAAAAAGAGATATCATTTTACAATTTATCAGAATGCAAGGAAAAATTGCTGATACTTTTACAAAACCATTTCCTTTCGATAGATTTGAATACATTAAACAAAATCTTGGAATGATCACTATAAAGTAATCATTCATATCTACTTCTTGTTTAAATCATCTCCTTACATTAATATACTTATTTTTCATAAGGGTAGTACATATGATTTATTTTTATAATTTTTTTTGAAAAGTTGTTTTAGAATCAGATTTGAATTTTTTTATAGATTTAAAACTTTAAATTGGATTCAGAAACACAATTATATTCATATTTCTAATCTAATTTAGAATCATAATAATATTCTTATTTCTAATTGTATTAAAAAAATTTGATTCATATTTCTAATTGGATTTATATTAATAATCGAATTTGGAATATCAATCAAATTTTAGTTTTTCAATTGGAATAAAAAAAGTTCTTGTTTTATTATTTTAAAACTTTTCATAGGATTTCAAAAACATATTTTTTTAAAACAAAGAAGAACTATTTATCATATCAAATTTTCTACTCTGAAAGGTATTACTCTTTATTTTAATCTTTAAACACTATTTCATTAGTTTCATTCTTAATTTTTGTTATGGTGAATGTTTTAATTTCAAAATTATTTCATTTTCCTAATCATATTGACCTAAATTTGATAAAAGGTTTTTTTAAAAAACCTCAAGAGTTTATATTTTAAGAAAAACTTTCTTTATCTTTAATCTCAATTGTCAGAACGTAAAGATTAATTTTTAGACATCATATTAAGATTGAAAGTTCTAACATTGCTCAAATTTACCTATAAATAGGGGATCCCCCATGTACCACATTGGTTATCCTTAGGATTTTCTCCATGAAGCACTACTAACTTTAAAACTCAGACTTTAATTTCTTCATTTCTACTTCTTCTATTTATAGCCCTAATATGATGACTCAAACTCAGGATTATAGAAAATGATTTGTATTTTGAGAAAGGTTAGTATCTAGATAATTTTATGACAATTATAATTCATCGCTAAAAATAATTATCCTATTTCAAGGATGGGAACCACTTTACATTGAACAGTCAGATCCAAGATTTGATTTACTTTATTTAGATATTGTGCATGCATTTTATAAAACCATTAAGTTATAAAAGTAAGATAGAAAAAATATTTTCATTAATATTGGCAGGAGTAGGACACTTAAGAGGGGGGGGGGGGGTGGGAGTGAATTGAGTTCCTATAATTTTTTTTTCTAAAACCTTTATTTAAAAATTATTTAAAAGTTCCCCAATTTTAAAAAAATATCCAAATTAACCAATGTAGTAGATTTATAAAAGTCATTTGTTCAAAATATTTCTCAAATATTGATTAGTTCTTAGTTAAAACCATATAATTTATTATATTAAATTTTGAAATTATTTTACTAAAACAAATTCTGATATAAACACTATCTAAGATTAAATATCAAAGTGAAGTTAAGTTTTTTGAAATAGTAATAAGATTAGAGAAAACAAAATTTGAAATCACACACTAGAAGTAAAAAATAGGTTCAATCTCAAGCCAAGACCTAATCCTCTAAACTTGGTGATCACCTTCCACCAAGCAGTTTATATTAAATAAACTTTATCCACACCCTTGATCGGGGTAACAATAATATACAAACTGTCTAGGTTACCGTACCTCTTCAAAAGTTTTCTTGGGAGTGTAAAACAAATAGACAATCCATGCAAGGACCGCTTTCACTATTTTTATGGGAGTTTAAATGTGAATGTGTTTGAAGATATCAAAGTATCTTTCAGTTTAGCACAAGAGTCAGTGTGTGTTTAAAAATAGAGACACAAAAACACTGCTCAAAATGTAAAGTAAAGTACACAGTAAGAGAAAAAAGATTATAAGAGTTTAGAATGCTATATGTGATGTTCTATGAGGCTCTTGGACTTCCTTAGGATGGTAAAAGTAAAGTTGGAGTCGCCTTCTAGAAACAAACAACAAAAAATATAGCTCTGGTTGCTTCTATGTTCTATTCCGAGTGAGGTAAAAGATTCCTCAAAGTGTTCTTGTCCTATAAGTTGTTGCTATAGACATTTGTGGACTTTTGTTTCATAGTAGTGTCTTTGTGTATGCATAGTAGGTAGCTCTTGTATTCTTCTATAAGGTGAATGAATAGCTCTGTGTGTTTCTTCCAGGTCGCCTCTTTTTTTTCTCACTATCTCTTGTTGATCGAGATATTTCCTTTATACAGAAATGAAACATGTTCTATGGTACCTCATACCTCGTACTTGTCTGTAACATCATTAAACGTTGTTCTATCTATCAGTATCTCAGACTGTCAGTTTCTTATAATGTCGATAGATCATTTATGTCAGTAGATCATTCGATTGGATGATCATTTCTGTTGGTAGATGATGTGTCAGTAGCTTAGATTTTGGTAGGTGATGCGTTAGTAGATCTACTGTTAGTTTCTCATACTTAGAAAAATTTTGAGTGTTGGCTAGTCATTCTATTGGTAGGTCATACATTGGTAGGTCATACCATCAGTAACTCATACTTAGAGGAAATTCTAAGTTGCTTTACCAGTGACTCATCTTATCAGTATATTATGTTATCGGTAGCCCATGTATTAGTGAATTATCTATCGGTAGTATAAGCATCAGTAGCTCATACTTATCAGTGGATTAGACTTGTCAATGAATTATACTTAACCAAAATATGTAGTGCTGATTTATGTTTTAAAAACTAACACTTAAGGTTAAAATTATAATTGAACATGATTAAACATCATGTATCTTAATAAATGATAATTAGAATAGTTAAGCATGATTTTTGAGCATTAAAACCAAAGGAGGCCAATAATATATCCCCTTTTTATGATCAAAAATCAAGAAATTATATACAATAATAATTGAATTTATTTATGATGATCAGAGAAAAAAACTTCTTAACATATTACACATATTATTGAGATGAAAAATTTAGAATAAACAAAAGTACAAATTACGTGTTAAATGATCTGTTTCAATTACTTATTCCCTTTTAATCTTAAGCATAACCTTAAGATCCCCCTGAGAGAGATTCTATATTATTTCTACCACTTTTGGGATTATTAAAAAGTAAACATGAAAGAAAAAAAAGGTAATTAAATAATAATGAGATGAAATCACAGAGAGTATTTAATTAATCAAGTATTATAAGGGATAACACAAATAGTACAAAAAAAATGGAGTTCATTAAATCCCTATAAAAAAGAGATCTAACTACTTCTTGGGAAAAAAGGGTCCATCACTTCCTTACCTTTATCAGAAGTAAAGGAGGGAGGAGTAGAAGGTTCATCAGATGTAGTAGTTATAAGATCTATGTAGATAGAGAGGGAAAGAAAAAGAACTCCTATGAAAATAGAAGGAGCAGGGCTATGCCTAGAAAAAGAAGTAGAACATGTGAGTTCCTATTAGATGAAAAACCTAATCTGGTTTGGCTCTTGAGAAGGGGTCATGGTTAAAGGTGATAAAATGGTAGAAGAACATGTAGAAGTATGTAGGACTAGTCAGATAAGAGTAGCAGGAGGATAAATAATAGTTGTGTTGTAATGGTGTAAGTATAATTTGAGGAAATTTATGAAGTTTCTAATGACCCCACAACCACAAGTCATTGAATTCTCAAAATAATCCTTATTTTCCATGAATTTATCAAGGGTAGGAGTAAAATATTTTAAATTCCTAACTTTAGTTATGAAATAAAGAGTCACTAGAGGCAACCTCAAATTATCCACCAAATACTTGAAGTGACTGGTCAACTGGTTTTTGGTGTAAATTATTTTAAAATAGAAATATACTTTCTTGGTTATTTATTCTTGAGAATTTGTAGCAATAGTGTAATAAAAATTAACCATGTCATAAATAAGATCATAATTCTACCTGATTTTGGAAATAATATCTTGGTTAGTGCTATCCATCATAGTCTAAAGTTCCTCTCTAATCAAATTTCTGACCATCTTAGCATCTAAAGAGTGAGAAGAAGGAGTAACAAATCTAGAGGCACCTTGCACGATATCTCTAATATCTGATCTCAACTGAGGTAGATCAAGAGGTGGAGTCTGAGAGGGAGTAGATTCCTTATAAGATTCATAATTTGTGTCTCCAAGATCTTTCAGAACACTATATAAAAGTTCTATATTCAATTGTCAGGCCGTTAATGAAAGAAACCATAATAGTAAACTCATTTATCATCTTATGATTATTTGAAACAATAGATTCAACAAGAACTATCCACCTTGGCTCAACTTTAGATACAAATCTCTTAGTAATCAACTCAGCATCTCTTTCACTAATTCTAGAAATACGAGCAGGTGACTATGAAGGAGTTGATCGAACAACATCCAATAGTTCTTCCTCGAAGGCATTGAAATCCTCTTTGGTGATATATTCAACAGGTTTTGAACCAACCACAGGAGTGGGAGAAGTCCTCTCATCTATATTAGGATAATCCAATCCAATAATCACATACCCTAGGTACCTCCTCCATAAAGGCACCATACAATCATCTAAGGGGGAAAGCACATCAACATTTTCTCTTTTATCTTATCTCTCCCACTAAACTAATATCCTTTTTCTTAAATAAACCAAATCCCTCACTGGATTCATAGATACATATCTTACAACCTAAATTTACTCATAAATATGAACAACATGAGCTCTCTCTTCAACCACAGTTAGCTCAACATGAGAGTCAAGAGATCTATCATCAATTACTACATATTCAGTAGCCTCACGGAGTTCCAAAATAGATTCTTGTTACAATTCCAATACAGGAGCATCGACAGGACTCTCATGTTCAACACGATCTAGGGTTAGATCCATAATATCTCCACTATGACCTTGGTCATCATCACCATAGTCTGATACACCATATGAATAATCACTTTCTACATCTTCCCTTTTATTCTTATCTTTTTCATCACCCTCTACTGATTCTCCATCATCTTCCTAAGCTTCACTTCTATTTTCTTCTTCTCCTTATCCTTCTCTACTTCAATTTTTTTCTTCACTAGATTCTTCCTCATCACTACTAGATTTTCTCTCATACTCATTATTCTTAGACACTTCAGTCTCATCACTGTTATTCTCAAGTAGAAGTGGTTCCTTAGAAGGTAAATGTCTTGGATGACTTGTAGGACCATAAGACATCCTTGATGGACTGTCAGTAATGTCAGGATCAATCCTAACATATATAGAAGACTCATTTCCATGACCTTCCACAGCCACATCCTCATCAGAATACTCATTAGTTTCATCTGGTTCTAGACCTGGATTAACCATGTTTCTCAGACTTGAGGTGTGCTCAATTGGATCGAGATCTTCAAAAATATTTTCATTATACTCAACCCATATATTCTTCCAGGTATTTCATTTAATTTTTATCCTCTTACATATGCCCTTGTTGAGGAAAAAATCATCACAAGCAAAGACTGTCTCTTTATCTTCATTTTCAAATCCTTTATCCTTTAACATGGAAGTGATAATTCTAGGATAGAATAAAGAGTTTTTCTTACAATAAGGTTTTGATCATATCACTGATATGAACCATTAAGAATCTGCATAGATTTACCTTATGAACTTTCTTCAAAATATACAACAAGTAAACATCCCAAAACTTAAGAGAAGAAAAGTCCCATCTCCTAGGACATAACTGATTTTGGATGAATTTAAAAAAAATCCCACACTCACCATCGAGCTCTATAGAAATAGGCCTCCTATGCTCTCCATTTACTATCTACTCATCCAGAGCTACCTCATAACTGAAGAGGTAACTTGTTAGAGGATCACTTCCCTGATGGTCATCACAAACACCCTCATGGGGTAATTTTAAGTATTCTTCCAAATGCTTAGAAGAAAAGGATACTCTCCTTCCATAAACTATTGACTTTATCCAAAACACTTCAGATCCTTCTAGTAGAAACTCAACATTCAGGTAGAAATCCTGTACCAATCTCAGGTAATACGAACTCTTATTATTGTAGAACCACTCCAACCACCCTTGGATTCAGAATAAATTCAACAGAAGAGAATTACTGAATAACCGCTATTTTGAATGAAATTCATTTTCAAGGGTTACAATAAGATACATGAGTTTTGGATGAATGTGTTTAGGCTTAGGCTTATGATGACTATATTAGGCTCTTGGATTATTTGAAAGATGTGAATCATCCTCAGATCCTTAAAGAATGTTCTTGACATGAGCCATTGAGAGAGGTTTGAAGGTTTCAACTTGAGAGAGAAGATATATTGGGAGGGAAAGGTTTGAGGGTAAGAGTCTGAGAGTAAGAGTGAGGGTAAAAAGTATTTGGATTTACCATTAATTTTATAACGTAGGGGTTTGAAAACATGAAATACTAAATATGGGTTAAAATAAAATAAAACAAATAAAACAAAGATGTTTCAAATTCCAGATAGAAAAAAATTAAATATCAGTCGATGAGATACATCAGTGAGAGCCATAGGTAAGTAACCATTAGTGTGTCCTATCAGTGAGACACCATCAGTGAGTCACAGCAGTTAGACATCATTAGCGAGTCAGGTCAGTGAGACATCTTTGGTGAGTCACATCAGTAAGTCATGTTGGTGAGATATCATTGGCGAGTCACATCGGTGAGACATCATTGGCGAGTTCTTAAAAAATGATCATCCCTAACTCATGTTTGATGTAACTCATCATATCATAATTTAAAGGCTTAGTAAAAATATTAACAAGCTGATGTTATATGCTAATGAATTCAAGAGTTGTATCACCTATTTGATAATGATATCTCAAAAAGTAATGTATTACATCAATATGTTTTGTTATAGAGTGAGAAACGAGATTCTTAGAAATGTTGATAGCACTTGTATTTTCATAGTTTACAGGGACATGTCTAAAATGATATCCATAATCCAGTAATGTGTGTTTCATCCACAAAATTTGAGCACAACAATTACCATCATCTGTGTATTCAACTTCTACAGTAGACAATGCAACAAAATTTTTCTTTTTACTATAAAATGATAATAAAGACTTTCCCAAAAAGTCACATGTTCTAGAGGTGATTTTTCTATCTAACTTGCAACCAACAAAATCAACATCATAATAAATAACTAAATCAAAAGGTTGTCATATTGGATAAAACAATCCTAAGTTGGTTGTATACTTGAGGTATTTGAAAATTATTTTAACAGCAGTTAAATGATATTCTTTAGGGTTTGGTTGAAAACATGCACACATACACACACTAAACATAATCTCCAGTCATCTAGCAGTCAAGTAGAGTATACTTTTAATCATACCTCTGTAATTGGTTTGATCAACAAATTTTCCATTTTCATCAAGATCCAATTTACAAGTGGTACTCATTGGAGTATCACTACTTTTTATACTATTAAATCCAAACCATTTCAAAATATCATTAGTGTACTTTGATTTAAAATAATACCTTCTTTATTTTGAAAAATTTTAAATCCAAGAAAGAATTTGACTTCACCCATTAAAACATTTCAAATTCATTTTGAATAATTTTCGAAAAAACAATACATAAAGAATGTTTTGAAGATCCAAATCTAATATCATAAACATATATTTGAAGAACTAAGACATCTTTATAAATTTGTTTTATAGAAATAGTAGGATCGAAAATACATTTTGAAAAACCTTTTGAAATAAGAAAAGTTCTAAGCCTATCAAACTAAGCTCTTGGAGCCTATTTTAAGCTATAAAATTTTTTTGTTAATTCGAAAAAATGATTTAGAAAATGAGGATTTGTAAAATCGGGGGGTTATTCAACAAATGCATCCTCAACTATATACCTATTTAGGAATTCACTTTAACATACATTTGATATAGTTTGAAATTAAGATGCGCTATATATGCTAGTAGAATTCTAATTACTTCAAGTACAACAACCGGTACAAACGTTTTTTCATAGTTAATTCCTTCTTCTTGACTATATCCTTGTGCAACCAGTCAGACCATATTTATCACTATGGTACTTGATTCATCTACTTTATTTCTAAACACCCACTTAGTGCCTATAGTCAATATGTATTTGGGTCTATTAACAAGTTCCCAGAATTTATTTATTTCAAAATAATTCAATTCTTATTACATATCCATTAACCAAAATTCATCATTGATAACATCATTGATATTTTTAGGTTCAGGCTATGACAAAAGGATTGATGTTCAACCTGGTTCCTAAGAGAATCTCTAATGTGTGTTACCTTATCTAAGTCTCCAACTACAACATCTAAGGGATTGTTCTTAAGAGTTATAAAAAATATAGAAAAAGAAGGGATAGTTATTTCAGGTTATTCTATAGGTTGGGGTTCACTATTATCACTAAAGAGTTTCCAGAACTGGAGTATTTTGTTTCTTGCTTAATAGTAGAGTCAGATGGTTTACCATTTAATTTAAGATTAGATAGATCATCCTCAATATTTTATAGAGAGTTTTTAGGTTCATGTGGATCTGTTTTATCAAATTTGATATGTACGGATTCTTACTCACACTTGGTTCTTATATTGAAGACCCTATAAGCTTTTTTAAAGGCTGAAAAACCTAGGAAAACTCTTTCATCACTTTTGGAGGAAAAATTTTCAATGCTATCTTTTGTATTAAGGATAAAGACATTTCAACCAAAAACTTTAAAGTAATTAGCCTTAGGATTCCTATTGTTCCATAAATCATTAGGTGTTTTCATAAGAATTGGTCTAATTAAAACTCTATTAACAATATAACAACATGTATTTATAGATTCTTCCTAGAAGTAAATAGGTAAGTCATACTCATTGAGCATATTTCGAGCAATTTATTGTAATTTTATATTCCTTCTTTATACAACTCCATTATGGTAGGGTTTCCTAGGAGAAGAGAAGTTATGACTGTAGTCATTTTGTGAGAAAAAAATATTTAAACTCTTTGTTTTCAAACTCATAGACATGGACACTTATTAAGGTTTTAATTATATGACCACTTAATTTCTCTATGGTTCTAGAATACTTGGTGAAGTAGGAATAAGCTTTACCCTTGTGATCTAAAAAGAAAGTACAAGTCTATCTAGAAAAGTAATCTAATAGAACATAAACATAATGATTCCCATTTAAACTAGAAATTCTATAAGGTCCAAAAAAAATCCATGCGAACCAACTCAAGAGGTTGATAAGTTGAAACTTATTTCTTTGGTTTGAAATATATTTTATGTTGTTTACCTTTTTGACAAGGATTACATACTTTGTTATTTAGAAACTCAAGTTTAAGTAGATCCTTGACTAGTCATTTCCAAGTTAGCTTTCTAAGGGAGTGAATATTACAGTGGCTTAATATCCTATACCAAATCTAAGACTCTTTGTGAAAATCATCCAAGAAAGAAACATTTTTAGAAACTAAAGAATCTTAATTCATAGTATAAAATTTTTTATTTTTAAATTCAATAAATACAAAATCATCTTTAGAATTAAAAACATTACAAGAATCATTATCAAATTTTACTTGAAATACATCATCACATAATATTTAAATGCTAAGCAGATTATACTTAAGACCATCAACAAAAATAACTTTATAAATTAAAATTGAGTCAGTGTTACCAATTTGGCCAAGGACAATTATTTTTCATTTTTCATTGTCACCAAAGGTGACATGACCACCATAAATCTTGATAAGGTTCTTGAATATTGAATAGTCCCCTATCATATATCTTGAAAATCCACTATCCAAGTACCAAAAGCTCTTATAGGAGATCTTCAAATAGTTTTTCTACAAGAATAGATCAAATACGGAAAGATTTTGGTACCCATACTTTCTTGGGTCCAGTAGCAATAGTAATTAAAGCTTTGGGAACCCACATTTTCTTTAAGAGTTTCCTATAAGAAACTTGTAGAGTGTTGAAAAAATGAACTCTACTTGGTCAAGGAAAAATACAAGCAGTAAAGGTATTTCCATTGCTATAATTTAGAGTATATTTTTCAATTTTGGGAACAAAACCAATATTTCCATATTTTGATATAATTTTTTTTTAAAATTTATTTTTCTAGGTTGATAACCAATAACATTAGTATATTTAGGAGAAAACTGTTTTCTATGAATTTGAAACAAGGTATATTTACCATTTTTGAACTTCTCTAAATCTTTATTTAATTTCTCATTAGAAAATTTAGGTTCATTGTTCTCATGAAGCAGTTTAACATTATTTTCCTTTTCAATAGTAAGTTTAGATTCAAAATAAATAGTAATAGCATGTTGTTTCTTAATAGATTTATAATTATTCTTTAATTTATTTCTTGTGTCCTCAAGTATTTTAGAATATTCAAAAATTTATTAATTTTTCATATTTTTAGAATCAGATTCATCTCCAGAATAATAAAAATTTTGTGCTGGTGATTCTAGAATTACCTCAAATATGTTTATCATGAAACACATATTATCTTTGTCATACTTCTCATCATGTGAAGATTCTGAGTCACCAGTGGTATCCTTATAATCACTCTAGGTGGACTTCATTTCCTTCTTGTACTTTTTATAATTGTCTTAATATTTCCTTTTGAACTTTAATTTAGTACAATCAACCTTCACTTGTCCTCTTCTCTTACACTCATAGCAGACTATTTCATCAGTTTTTTTTTATTTTTCTTCCAATCATTTTTTCTATTTCCCTTATTGCCATATTTTAATTTGTAACTAGGCTTCTTAAATAACTTCTTTATTTTGTATAACTTCTTAAATATCCTGGACAACTGATCCATCTATCCATCACTATCACTTGGTGATTCTTCCTTACTAAAAATTTCAACATGAGTTGGAACTTTCTATTTTTTGTTTAGAGGAAGTGGTTTTGAAAGCCACTGAATTTCTATTTAGTTCATCATATTCTTCTCTATTAACCTTTAATTCTTCCTCGTACATCAATTGTTTACCTATCTGCTTCTTTACAGACAAAGTGTTGATGACATGGGATTCCCTAATTGACACTGAGGTTCCTCTCCCCCTTTATGGAAAACATATGATAATTCAAATTACTTGTTCATTGGATGTGATTATAATTCTTAGAGAGACCATCATATTTACAATTTCATTGAACTTGAGATACATGTTATAAATAGGCTCATAAGGATTCATCTTAAAGTTATCATATTTAATAGTATATTTATTAATCCTCATTTCTTTGACATTAGTGGTTCCTTCATGTGAAATAACCAGTGTATCCCAAATTTCATGGGCTGTTTTACATGAAAAAATCCTATTAAATTATTCATCCCCTAAAGATAAGTATATATAATTCATAGATTTATAGTTATTATTACAGGCTTCCCTAGTGGAATCATCCCAAGTGTTCCTAGAAGTAGAAGGAATCTTATATTCATGTAAAATTGAAGTCTAAATTTCAAAACCCACAATTTCCAAATGCATTTTAATTTTATTTTTCCACTAAGAATAATTTGTTCCATTAAAATAGGGATTTCTATTGGTAGTAGAAACTTCCTGCATATTTTCTATTTAAAAAATATTTTAAAGAGTAATACATTGTTAAGTGATAGAAATTTAGAGATATTTAAACCACAACTAAAATCACAGTTGAAAAATATTTTTGAAAAAACTTTTAAAAAACCTTTGACACCAAATGTTGGTCAGAGTAGGACACTCAGGAGGGGGGGGGGAATTAAGTTCCTATAAAAATTTATGTCTAAAACCTTTATTTAAAATTATTTAAAATTTCTTTAATTTAAAACAAAATATCCCAGTTAACCAAACTAGTATATTTATAAAAGTTTTGTTTGTTCGAAATATTTCTAAATGATTGATTAGTTCTAAGTTAACAAAATATAATTTATTATATCAAATTTTTAAATCAATTTACTAAAAAAAATTCTGATATAAACACTATATATGATTAACTATCAAATTGAAGTTAAGTTTTATGAAATAGTAATGAGATTAGAGAAAAAACTTGGAATCACTCAACAGAAGTAAACAAGAGGTTTAGTCTCAAGTCGAGACCTAATCCTCTCCACTTGGTGATCACCTTCCACCAAGAAGTTTATATTAAATAAACTTGATCCACACCTTCAATCGGGGTAACAACAGTATAAAAACTATCCAAGTCACTAGAGATCTTCCATATTTTTCATGGGAGTGTAAAACAAATAGGCAGGACATGAAAGGACCACTTACACTACTTTTATGGGAGTGTAAATGTGAAAATTTGTGATGATATCTATGTATATTTAAGTTTATCACATGATTTAGTGTGTGTTTAAAAATAGATACACACACACTACTCAAAATGTAAAATAAATTACACAAGCATAGAAAAAATATAAGAAGAGTTTAGAATGATATGAGTGATGTTCTATGAGGCTCTTGGACTCCTTCAATATGGTAGAAGTAAATTTGGAGTCACCTTCTGGAAACATAAATCCAAATAGAGATACATGGTTACTTCTATTATTTTCTAAGTGAGGTAAAACATTCCTCAAAGTGTTCTTGTCCTCTAATTTGTTACTGAAGAGATTTGTGGACTTTTGGTTTTTAGTAGTGTCTTCATGTATGCATAGTAGGTAACTATTATATTTTTCTCTAAGGTGCACGAACAGCTCTGTGTATTTTTTCTAGGTCACCTATTTTTTATTACTATCTTTTATTGATCGATATATTCCATTTATACATACACAAATCATGTTCTCTGGTATCTCATACCTTATACTGGTCTTTGACATCATTAAATATTATTCAGTATGTTGGTAGCTCAGACTGTCAGTGTCTCATGCTATTAGTAGATCATTTCTATCGGTAACTCATTATATTGGTAGATCATTTATATTGGTAGATGATGTGTCGATAACTAAACTATTGGTAGGTGATGCATTGATTTCTCAGTTGTCGGTATCTCATATTTAGAAAAATTCTGAGTGTCAAACAATCATTCTATTGGTAGGTCAGACATCGGTAGGTCAGACTGTCGGTAACTCATACTTATCAAAAATTTTGAGTCACTATGTTGGTGACTCAACTTATTAGTAGCTTATGTCATTGGTAGCTCATGTATTAGTGACATATATATTAGTATTAATAGTATCAGTAGATCATACTTATCGGTGGATTAGAATTTTCAATGACTTATACTTAACCAAAATCTGTAGTGATTTTTTATGATGTAAACACTAACACCAGAGGTTAAAATTATAATTGAACATGATTAAACACAATTTATCTTAATAAATGATAATTAGAATAGTTAAACATGATTTGTGAGCATTAACACTACAGGAGAGAAATAATTACAGATTTATGATAAGTCTTATGAGATGACTCCGAAATCCACTACTAGTTTTCTTGGTGTATCAAACGAGGGAGATTCACTCTGCCCTTCTCATAAGTCACCAGATTCAAAGTGATCCTTTTTAAAAGAATGAAAAGAAAATTCATTTTTCAAAAAAAATGAGGAACCGAAGAAACTCACACATATTATCCCTAATCATATACTTCTAGAAACATAGATTCAAGGTTTTTTTATCCCAAGGGGAGGGTATATAGATACTCTTAAAGTATCAGATGTTTTTGTTTTAAATTATCTTGTTAATTTGATAAATATAAATCTTCATGGATTTATTATATTAACTATTAATAAAATGAAGAATAAGTAAATCAAATCTCAAAACACAATGTTTCCTGGTATGATTAGAAAAATTATTGAAAATAATCTCATACATTTTAACATTGCTATAAAATCCAATCCGGTCAGTGAAACTTTTAGTTTTATCAATGAGGATACTGTCAGAAGGATGAAACCTATTTATGATTCAAATTAAATTTTTTTGAGTAATAATTAGGTATCTGTATTAGAGGTAGAACCTTCCTCGACAAAGGAGCTAAGAAAGGTGAGAAGAAGAAATGAAAAGCTAACTCTCTTCCTACTAATAAATAAAATTAACAAAAAAAGTATTCAAAGGAAGTCATGGATGAATAGAGGAAAAGAAAATAACAAATAAAATAGGGATACACTCAGATTAGTCTTGACCCTATAGAATCATTTTCTATAAGAATTAATGGTGAAGAAGTCTTGGAGAAATAAGAAAAATAATAGAAACAAATAAAGAAGCTATCAAAATCAAAAATTTGTGACAAGTTATTAAAGGGTATAGAATCAAATTTATCCAAATTAGTTTTACCTGAAAAAAATGATGGTACTTTTTTAAAGAAAAAAAATCTGTAGTTAATAAAAATGTCCCCTCAGACAAAGATAAAGGAAAAGCAATTGTTGTTTCTAAAGAATCTATTCTAGTGGGAAAAGATGACTTGAGTTTAAAACCAAAAATTCATGAAATTTTGGAGAAGGTTTCTGAAGGAATAGAATAAGAAGAAAATGTATTCAAACATATAAAAGAATATGAAGAATAAGAAGGAGAAGAAGAAGATGGAGAAAAATAAGGATAATAAGAAGAAGGAGAAGAAGAAGAAGAAAATGTTAGAAGTCAAGAAAAACCAAACTCTGAAGAAAATAAAGGGGAGAATGGATCTGAAATACTTTTAACAAGAACTTATCTAGCTTCATCAAACTGATTATCTAGTTTTGAAAATAATATTGAGAAGACAAAAATCTAGGAGAAACAAAAATCTCCTCTGGTTCAAGAAATTGTTTCTTAATCCAAGAAGGATGATGAGAATCAAAAGGCTAAATGAAGTAAGAAGAATGGTGTTGAAGCAATCTAAATCTATGATGACTAGAATGATGATCAGAAAGTATAAATATCAGATCAAAAGAAAAAGGAAATAAATATAGTAAAACAAGAAATTCGAATAAATAAAAGAAGATTACCTTCAGAATATGATTCCCATAATACAATCACTACACAAGGAGTAGATTATATTTTCCATACATTAACCAGAATGGAGAATATGTTTCCTTTATTTCCTATAATTTAAATAAAAGTTTGCATGGTGTTGGAAAATGAGTATAAAGGCTTGAATTTAGTAAAACATATTTTAGATAAGCTGATAAAAGTGGAATATGATTTCATAACATTCAAAGAAAATGATGAATACCATAAATAGAGTTACAATATAATTCTCTAATGGTATCTAGGAGTTGATGAAGACTTTAATATCAATGATGAGAATATTAGAAAAATCAATAAATCCATGGAAGAGATCAACAATTCTTTCAATAGCCTGACAAGGCATATTACCAATAAGGTAAATATTTTTTATACTTTCAAATATGACTTTGAGAATATGGACAAAGATATTTAAAATATTTAAAAAACTTCAAATTCGTGATTATAGAGATTACTAGAATCAATTTCTATAAATATTAAATTTCTAACTTTTTGAGTCATCGAGAAGTTCTCTTAGAAAGAATCCAGGTTTTTAAAAGAAAAGGTTCAAACTCAAGAAGAAGATAAGAAAGAACTAAATGAAAGGTTATATATTCAAGAAGAAAAAATTCAGCAGCTAGAAATAAAAAATAATTATCAATAGGAGATGTTGAAAAAAGTGTAATAAGATAGAAAGGAGTTCAAGAAACTTAAAGAAATTGTTAAATATTTGATGCCACTAAATAAAGACTTCCATTCTTTAAAACTCTTGTTATATTATCAGTATTTTTTTTTGAAAATTCCAATTAAACAAATTTTCATCCATATTTATTTTTGATTGAATGTATTCCAATATTTCTTAGTTAAATGTTATTTCAATTACTCATGGATTATTTAGTACTTTAAATTGTTTCATATAGATTACTTCTCAAACCCTTTTTAGGTACCTCAATGAATATTCCCATTCCTTTTTGAAAATCACAAAGGGGGAGAATGTTTTAGACAAAGGGTCAAGAATGTCATATTAAAAAATGATACAGATAATGATAGATTTTTTAATCCCATATTAAGGGGGAGAATTTACTACAAAAGAACAAAATACGATCCTTAGGGAATATTTTATACTAAGGGAGAGTTAGTCGTATTCAATCTTGAATTTATAAGAGTTATAAACTCAGGGGAGGATAAGTAAATGTTTACTTCTAAATATGATAGTTCTAAAAAATAATTTTGGACTTAAATTTTACTTAAAAAAATTCATTTAAGTCGTGTGGTCTGTGCTTTCTAAAAAGGGGGATATTTTTGAGTCAAAATTATTTTTTTTACTTTTCCGTTCCTTTTATTTTGGAAATCACAAACTCATTCTTAAAAATACAATATTCAAATACTTTTGTATCTAAATAATTTTTATAATGTTTTTATAGAAAACATATTTTTTTACCATACTTAAAATAGTTGTGAAGCTTTAATGAATTTACATTACAATTATCATATCAAATTTGAAATTAGAATAAATACCATGAGGTTCACACTCATTAAGAAAATTATAATAACATGTAAATCCATCATATTAATAAATCCATCGGATTAACCTATGTTTTACTTCTAAATATGGAAAAATGTTTTATTATAATGAAATACATTTCAATATGTATGAAACAAAATAATGTTGTGCTTTCAGTTACTAGATTACCATTGAAGCGCCATGTGTCTAGGACCCTGTGATAATTTTGTATAAAATATGACCATTGGATATCAAGATAACCATTGAGATGAATGCCTATAAATACTAGGTCATTTTATGGACACAAAAAAGTGAATTTTCGACACTACGTCAGAGCTCTGCTAAATTTTCTATGTGTGAAAACTCTGAATCTTACAAGTTGTAAATTGATTATTCTATACACTTGTAATTATCTAATGTTTGTTTTTCTTTGTATGATGTAGATCATTGTGATTACGATTGAGGTATTCTTGGAATTGGAATACATAGGATCTGATCACTATCCTGATCGAGGGCTTCTGGAGATAGGAAGATAGAGGATCTGATCACATTCTTGATCAAGGGCTATTGGGGATAGGCAGATAGACCAAAGCTAATCATCGTATCGAGGGATTAACTTAGTGTGGGTAAGACATAATTTATTGAAAGTATAAATCAAGTGACCTTTATCCAAGGTTTTTGGATACCAATCTCTTTGGGGTAAAATAATTCAATTCAATTGTAATACGTTTTACTTACATGTATTTTATATTCCATTGAAATTTTTAATAGAAGGTGAATTGTATTGTATATTCATTTTTCTATTCAATTTATCATAATTACTCTGATTATGATATTTTCTATATTACACTATAAATACTATTTCAGTTATTATAATTATCACTTACTCTGATTATGATGTAGTTGGGGTTTGGCTTAGTGGTAAGCACCCCGTAATACTACATGAAAAATGGGGGTTCAAAACCCATTGGGCGCAGGTTACTGTAGCAGTACTGTAGAGGGTACTGTAGCAGCGGCGGTACTGTTGATCGGCGGGAACTGTAGCGGCGGCAGGGCACTGTAGCGGCGGTGGTACTGTGTGGTACTGTAGCAGCCGGGGTACTATTCACAGAATTGGAATTTGGTCAAAAAATTGGGCCTACGGGCTATGTAATGGGCTACAAGCCCACTGGGCCTTCGGTCTATGTAATGGGTCTCCCTCTACCCAGTTAAAAGAGGTCTTTGCTTTGATTTATTAATAAAAATGAGGCTTCGGCCCCAACCTTTTTTACTTACTCTGATTATGATTCTATACTCTATAAGGTAGAATCATATATTTGGTGACCTGTAACTTTACAATAATATCAGAATCAACTTTATTACAATATCCTTTTAATCGGAACCAAGGGCTAGTTTGATTACTATTTAAGAAAATAAGAGGTTTTGTGAATTAATTAGTGTAAAATATTTTAAAATAAATTATTTTAAGGATAAAAACAAAAGTTTTTAAACTTACAATTCACCCCTATTGTATTTTTCCATCAATATATACATTTAGATCCAATGGTATGGAGGAGCCAAAATTGGTCATTGATAGATCAAATTTCCTAGTATCCAATCCTGAGTCAGGGTCATACGAGGGAAGAAATAGGGGTTCAATAATTTTTAAAATATTTTTCATAATTAAAAAATTCCACGTGCACAGTTTCTTGGAGGGGGTTGCATTATTTTTAAAACATTTCATGATAACCATGATCCCCTATAATAGTGTGCAAAATTTTTCAAACCATGTACTAGCCATGCAAACCCCCACTATTTGGGTTTTTATAGTTTCCCCTGGGTGGGTACACAGTTTGGTAAAACCATGCGTCAACCACACATAACCTAGAAATTTCCAAAATATTTCAAAATTTCACTTGAACCTCCCCTAAATGATACCCAACCAAAGCATCATAAAAAATAAGGTCAATGAGTACCTAAAAATAGTTAAAGGATGTAACAAATGCAATGGAATGTAGATGAATAAGGAGTTTAAGACTCATCCTAAAGAAAATTCTATTGAGAGTTAATGATCAATTAAGCATGATAAATCTATTAAAAATCAAAAAATATAATAACTAAAGAAGAAGAAAAAAGCAAGAACTTCTTAACACTTTTATCAACCTTTAAGAAGATTTGTATTTAAATATAAATTCCAATTGCATGGAATTTGTGGATAAAAGTAATACTTGTGTTATTAATAAATGAATCTTATTATAGAAATTTAAGGTTTAAAATACATAGGGACGAAATCTTAAATCATGAATAAAAATTAAAAATAATAAGAAAATAAAAAATTTTAGGTAAAAATAGATCTGATTCACTTATGGAGACTTATAGAAGAAATAATAAAAAAGGGAACACTATTAATGTTTGTCTCACAATTCTATAAATTAAACTAAAGTAAATTTTCAACTCTAAATGTTCTTATAATGAAAATAGTTTTAAATAAAAGGTAATGGTAGGTGAAATTACTTATAATGAATAAAATCATGGAAAACCTTGGATGTTGGATAAAATATGCTTTTCAAATGTGATTGAAAAAGATTAATTTTGAAATACATTGAAAATTATTATTAAGGTGATATAAAATTTAGAATAGTTTCACTTATAAATATTTTCTCTTAGTTTATAGCTAGGGAAATAAATTTTAGATTGTTTCTTGATTTCGTGATAATAAAAATAAAGTAATATTCTATAAAAATATATGTATGAGTAGAATATTAAAAAATATAATTATCTTTATGAGAGGATAATGGGATCAATGAAATATTTTTTCAAATTAAATATATATAGAGTCTTAGAAATATGGGAATGATGGAAGTGATTGCGCTATGAAATTTAATACTTAGTCACTTAGGATAAAAGAAGATGATAAGATGTTTATATATTGATATATTGAAAAATATTTTGATACATAATTAGGATAATACCTATTCCTATATTTTTTTATAAATAAAAAATGTCTATTAAAATACAAAAACCAATGGTGATCAACACACAAAGGTTGCATGAACATATTCATTTAAATGTGGGTGGGCCTATGAGATTGAAATGAACCAATAAATATAAGTTCTTTATAATTTTTTTTATGATTATACCCATAATAATAATTTTATATTTTTATTGATTAAATCACTAGCCTTGAAAATGTTTTAAATCTATTAAATTGTGTTTGAGAAGTAGATGGGGAATTCTATTAATAAAATTCAACAAAAAATGTGTTTAAATACATAAAAAACGAGTTTAAGATATATCATGAATAAAATAGAATAAGGAATCAATATATAATTCCATATACAATATAAAAAATAGGTTATCCATGAAAAATAATCAAATTTTAATCAATATGGTAAGAATAATGTCGTCTAAGCATGGTAGTTTGTAGTAATTCTAGAGCCAAGATATATTAAGAATAGTTGTTATTAAAAATATAATCATGATTTGAATAAATTCAATTAATATAATTTATAATTTATAGTTTGAAAATAATATGAACATAAATATTTTTAGTGTGTTTGGAATCCAGATCATAATCAAAGTAAAAGTATAACATTTGGAAAAGTTCAATGAAAGAGCTGATGAGAGTATTTTCTTGGATATACACTTGGTGGAAGGAGTTATCAGTACTATAATACATATCTTAATAAAATTATGTAAATAATTTATTCCATTGTCCTGAAGGTAGATGGGTTTAAATACAATTTTTTTGAAAGATAAGATTAAATAGAATAATGGAAATAGCTCAAACTATCAGAGTATATGTTAAATAGTTAGATAATATTTGAATGAATAGAATATAGAATATAAGATATCATATTACAAATAAGGTATAAATAAAAATAATATGTGGTATTAAATTCTTATAAAAAAATTTGATATTAAAAAAATTATTGGGATCATCAAAGAACATGTCCAAAAAAAGGATTTTGAGAAATTTTAATCAATGAATCTCATTTTCTTTAGTTAAACTTAACCATGTTAAAGAAGATTTATAAAACTAGGATTAGATTGCTTCCATGAATTATAAGTTAAATCTAATTGGAATTAATAAAACTTTAGATATTTTATCATAGAACAAATAGAATAATGTGATTGGTAAAAAATGGGTTTTCAAAAATTAACTCAACGATAAAGGTAAATTGGAATGAAACAAATATTATTTAGTTTTGTAAGGTTACTCTTGAATTTGGGGTATTTATTTTTATGAGTTTTTTACTTTAATTTCATGAATTTAAAGGACCGATATATTTCTTTTATTTTTCTTTGAAATGAATTATAATATTTTCTAAATGGATATAAAATCATCTTTATTAAATATATAACTTGATGTGGATGTATATATTGATAATTTTTTTTTATTATTTATGATGATTTAATCTGATTATGGAATATTAAAAAAGTATTATATTGGTTTAATAAATCTTCATGTGCATGGTATTCATGAATTTAAAATTTCTCAAAGAGTATTTGATTCAAAATAGGAAAGATGATTAATATTATTTAAGTCAAAAAATTATAACTAACTAATACATTGAAATAATTTGTATAGATGAAATTATTTTTGTGGGGAATGAGATAAAATATTGTGAGGAATTTACAACCTAAATTAAGAAACATTTTGAGATTTAAATGATTAGTCTGATGATTTTTTTGGGTTTCAATGTGACACACACACACACACACACCATATTTCATTTTTTATCACATAAAAAATATACACATGAATTTTTTAAATGATTTAGAATAGAATATTTGAAATATGTATCTACTCCTATATCACTTGGCACAAATTTATCCAAGGATGATAATGGAAAGTATGTAGATCAAAAGAGGTTATAATGTTAATTAGATTTCTATTATACATGATAAGATCTAAACCTAACATTGTTTATATTGTGAATTTATGTGCATGATTCCAAAGCTGTCCAAATAAATCACATATTATTTCTATAAATAGAATAATACAATACATTAAAGTAACTCTTGAGTATGGAATTTGGTATGATAAATACAAATCCATTCATCTATATGGAATTAATGATATTTATTTGGAAGGTGATGCTGGAGATTGAAAGTATATTTCTAGAAGTGCATTCTTTATCTGTAGAAGATGTGCTACATGGAACTCTAGGAAGAAAAATTATGTCACACTTAGACAAATAATTCTAAATATATCATGGTATAAAAATATACTAAAAATATGATTATGATGAAATCACTACTTAATTAAAAGTGAGTTTAAGTTTTAAATCAATTAGTTCTTGGATACAACAACCACGGTAAGATAAACTTGTCAAAGAATCCTGGGTAACATTAGAGATTTATGTATGTCGATATCAAATATCATTTTTTCAAGAACAATGTGTAATTTAGTGAACTTAAATTCAGTTATATCATTAAAAAGGATAAATTTATTGATATCTTGATGAATCTCTTTTTAGAGGATGCATTTTAGAACCCACATGTTTTGTTAGGAGTTAATTATTTTTCAAAATACATTTGAATATGTTCTTTATATATTCCCTCATACATTTTTTTAATTTTATATAAAAGGGAAAGATTATGTGAGAAAAAATATTTATATTTTTAAAAGGGAAGAATTGATTCCTTCTATAATGGGGGATAAATGAGTTATGAAATAAATTTGGACAATGAGAATTTTGAAATATTTTATTTTGGGGGATAAGATATTTGAGAAGACAATTAAAATATCATTATTCAGAAATAATGATATTTTAATTTTAATTTTAGAAATTTTAAAGGAAATTAATTATTATATTGAGAATTCATGTTTTAGGATTTCATAAACAAATAAAAATAAGAATATTAAATATCTGTGGAAGGAGATTTAAGTTTCTTAAAGAAGGTTGTGGATCACATGAAATTTTTGAAGACACTCTTTGAAAAGAGTTAAAATAAAATGGGAAGATTTAATAATTCCTTGAGATATTAAATATATATAGTCAAATATAATATTTTTCTTTCCACCAAGAGATGGGATTCTATCATAAAATTATTTCTATAGGTAAAGTGATGTTTATATTCTCTTGGATTGGTTGCATACCGTGGAATTATTTCTTGAGGTTATGATTCATGAGTTATAAACATTATATTATATTATATTATATTTATTTCAATCATTATCATCATTTTTTTAGTTTTATTAGAGAAGAATGGGATTAAATGGAATAAATAAATATGGTTAAAAAGAAAATCAAATTGTGGTTATATAGTGACTACATCATGGTTGAGTTAGTAGAAGTTATACGAAGAATAATCATGAGAAAATAATTATGGTTTAAGCCAAGATCTAATGAAGAAGAGGATTAAAACCACTGAACACCATGATAAGGATATAAAAGTTACGTTTTTATAGATTTTGTTCATTGTTTCAAAGAAAATGATTATAATTTTAAGTGGATATTCAATAAAATAGTTCGGTGAAGCTATTTTCTACCATGGGAAAATAATTTTATCATGGTGATAATCATGGTAAAAGGAATATTTTTTATGAGTTATTGTATAAAATTTATAAGGAAGATAATTTTTTTTGATTTTATGAATATTTTTCTAGATTTAGATACTAGAATTTTAATGATTAATCCACATCATGTATATGAATAGTTTATGTTGCATTTTATGTCAAATATATGAGATTTATTATGGAAATTATTTATAGATTTTCTAGATATTAGAAGATATAAATGGTGGTTTTTGAATTTGAAATTAATTGATGAGGACTACATAATAGAATATAAAAATACACAGTATTTTAAGTAAGGTAATTTAAAAATATATTTTTACTAATATATGGAGGGAGATAGCCACCCATATTTGGTAAAGAGAATTATTTAGAGAAAAGGAATGAATTTTTTGTAGATAACGAGTACACACTTTATTTGTAAATCTAGATAACTTTTAAAGTAGGAAGATCATAAGATTTGGATAACAACATCCAACCTCCAAGGATTATCCACTCACAAGAGTTGATAAAACTTTTAAAAATATTGGTGTTTTTTTTGTTTTTTAGTGAATCATCACATCGATAGGGTTTGATTAAACTTTTTTATTTCATTGTGATTTTATTAAATCCAAGATGTAATAAGAAGTGAATAGTATAAAATTAAAGAAATTATATATAATTTCAATGTTTATAGAATTGATAATGTTGAAACACTATTATATACTCTTATAGTCTTTGAAATACATCCATCCTTTACATTAATTTTCCTTATATTTTATGAAATCCACTACATATTGGTAATAAATCACTTGTAGAAATTAAAATATTCCAATGAAATTAGAAAAATAATATATATCCTAATCATCAAACATCACAAATAAAGATAAAATAATAGGAAGAGTGGTCAGATAGATCCTACTCATTAGAAAAAGATGGGGTGTGAATCTTCTATTTGTGTGCCTATGATTATTATTTTATCATTTATGATGATTCAAAAATTTTATAGATTATTTTATCCTTTATTTTATAATGAGTAAAAGGTATTTTTAAAAAAGGGATTTTTTTGAGACATGATTCAACCCCCTCTTAGTGCTCCTTAAATTTTACACGGGCATATAAAAAATAGATATATACATATATATATATATATATATATATATATATATTATGGAATAAAAACCTATAATTTTTCCTTTTTATTTTAATTTTTATGCCTCCCCTTACTAAAATATTCTTTTGAGTTTGTATCTCCCCACACTTATTAGAGAAACACAATCCATGGGGGGAAATTAAAATGTTCCTTCTCAAGGGGTTGATGATTATAAGGGACCTGGTTTTCCTGAGCCATTTATTTACATGTTTTGGGTATTATATATGTCTTTTATAAGGATGGAAGAGTGGAAGTAAAGTTTTAGTGGGAATTATATCTTTTATTTGGAATATGTGTCTTATGACATATGCTTTGATAAAGCGGTGTAGTGCAACCTGATAAAGGATTATTGATGCATATTTATTTAGATTATGGTGTGATGTAGTCTTAGAGGATAAACTTATGAAAATTTTGAAATTATTATAGTGTAAAGGCCAAAGATTATGGGTTTTGGTATCTCTGCCTCTCGAGGGGTTACTACGATAGATGGATTTAGGTTCCCCGTGGAGCCAAAGTGCTGGGTTTCCTTCTCTCTACCATTTGAAGGGCGACTGTAGTGTAAATATATTTTTTATTTCATAGACCTACCCAAGGCTGTAAGATCTGAGGGAGATACAAGGGGTTTTCTCTATGGATTCTTATGGTTAGAACTTTTATGTATTGTCCTTCCTTGTTAGGCCGTAGTTTAAGGTAAAACCCTAATGATTACAACATGGTCAATGAGGTTGTTTCATGGTGTTGTTAAAATACAAATAGGTATAAATTATTAAGTTCCTACAAAATCATCATATTTCTTCCTCTATACTTAAAACCTTAGGTTACCCAAGGGAATCTTCAGAGACCTTAAGTCCCATTTCTCTAGGATTTATCCCCCGATTTATAAAGATCATTATTTTGTGATCTGAGGTGTGTTTCCATTTCTACAATTAGTTATTATCTATCTCATTATATCATTTAATGATATAGAATATGGTACCTTTTTATTAAAATAGTATTTCTATTGGTGTTTGAGGTTGGATCCATGGTGGTATGTTTTTAGGAATCATGGGATTCCTTGCAGGAGAGGAAATTAGAGACCAGTTCTTATCTTTCAGTTCTTCCTTAGAGAACATTGAAAGTTCCATCTCTAGGTATGTGATTCATTAGTTCTATTTTATTACATTAAATTTTGGGATTATCATGCTTTATCTCCTTTTGGTAATAGTGGAATCAACTTAAAGTAAGATAATAATAGAAATATATGAATTAATTGGAACGAGGTTTGCAATTTCATTTGATGATGCTATACTAATGACGCCTCTTGTTATTTGATATATAGTGTGCTATATATTCATTTTGATTGTTTTTAATTTTTAGAATCATTGATATGATTGAAATTGGATAAAAAATATAAATCCCATAAGCATGAATTGATTAATGAAATATTCATGTGAATCAAATTACCATTGTTCCTTAAATGATGTTGAATAAGAAAGTACTACTTGAAGCATTATTATGTTTATTTATTATCTATTATTGGTTATTGAAGATAGGTTTCTTATTTCTAAAACCTATACATAATTAATTATTTAATTCAAATATAATAATAAAGGGTTGTTTTCTGGAGATAAATGTTTAGGGATGAGTGAGCCCATTCTTGTTTACTAAAGGCTGACATGATTTCAAGTTATGGACATGGTTTCCCATTGATTTTTTTGATAAAAATACTTTTTTTTCCATATTTTTTTATCGAGGATGGTAAAGACTCATTATGGTTTCTGTATGGGTTTTGGTATGGATAAGATGATTAGGAAAGGGGTGAAAGTTTCAAGTTGAGAGTGGGGATTTCTTGTTTCCTTTTGTTGAGATGGGGTTTCCATTGGGATGGATGGTACTAGTTGAGAGAAGGGCTTGCCTATTTTTTATGCTATTGTGTTGGTTGTTGTTTATTTGGTTGAAACATGTTGAGAGATGTTCTTTATCATCTTTATTTTTGTTGGATGCTTGGTGTATAGGTTTATTGATGGTTGATTATTGTAATCTACAACTTTATACTGTAGTTGGTTTGTGCATTGTGAGTTTATATACTTGTGGTAGATTAGGATGAGTCTTAGAGTACCCAGATTATGGAAGGGTAAATGAATTAATAATGAAATCATGGGATGTGTGTTGAAATTAGTAATATGTAATAACTAAACCATGGGTTGGATGGATTAATTCTACAAGGATCATGGGATGGAAATATAGGAATTATAATGTGAATTATGAAGTAAGATGGTCATGATGACATTAATTGACTGCACCAGAACATATAATGGATTTAATAAAAAAATGAATGGTAATTGCTAATTACTAGTTAATATTGTAAAATTTTTTGAATCTTAATTAATGTGTGCATATATGAAATCTAGTTTCATAGGCCTTAGTGGTGGAAGATGGGTTTCATGTGGGACAATAACATCAGTTGAGTCTAAGGATAGGCATTTTCCCTTAATAATTTTATTATTATATTTTTGAATTTCATACGCTCTATCACTTGATTTGGGTGGGAATATTATGCCCAAATGTTTTTGGTATGGGTGTTTTCCTCAACATCAAGGTTGGTGAGTGAATAAATGGAATACTTATCCCTATTAAAACCTCTCCCTTAATCATTGAATGATGTGTAAGAATATTCAGGTTGTAATGTATTAAGGTATAGGGTATCTGTCTACACACACTATGATGGATCTCAGTTTTACTATACTTGTATGTATGGAATATAGAATATTGAGTTTATAAAATATACTTCTATTATGGATATAGTTACTACAATTTTCTATAGGTGTACTTTCATGGGCTATGATGGCTTGTGGTATAATGCATGTTACATATATTGTAGTGGCATCTCGAATTACTACTTAGTTATAGATTAAGATGAGGTTATGAAAAGCTTCACAGAGTGAAAGATGTGATGTGGTATGTATGTACAGGGTGAATGATGAATTATGGAAGGGTTGGGAGCACAAGATATTTGTAATTGGGGCATGATAATGACAAACCAATGGGGAAGTGGAAGCATGATACCTTTATTATGTATATGTTTTGTTATGGATATGATTACTTGTATGTGTAACTTGGTGAGTGATCCTTAGTGAGGATGGGATATAGATTTACATATTTAGGTAACAATTTGGTTTAATTTTTTTATTCACTTGGATTTAGTATTCTTCTTTCATATTTTTACAAGAGGTTCTAGGGAGTATCCTACTGATTATACCTATTTAATCACCTTATGAATATATAAATTATTTTCTAGGTTTGTAGGAGCTAGATAGTAATCGATCTGGGTGTTTCTAGCTCAGAGTGGTTGTTCAGAAGATATTATAGGTTTTTGTCACCATCGATGATTTTTTATGGTACTCTTTAATTATTTTTTGTGTGTATGAAATTACATTCATGTATTACTATTTTTATTTATTTATCCTTTATAGATGATTAGTAGATCTAACTCTATCTCTCATCCTTAAATTTATATATAGATATTGTATAAATTTTATACCCCCAATGCTAGTATTAAACCCATGACCTATTGAAGTTAGGCTACATGGGTCATCTCTATCTTCAATACTGACCTAGGAGAAGTACTAGTGGAGTGGTTAGGGTGCGGGTCATGATAGAGTGGTAACAGAGCTATTGGTTGAGAGATATAATGAAGTTTTGAGATAGGCACTAGTGAGAATTTAATGGGTTGGTAAGGATCTAGGACATGGGGTTTCATGGCCCCTTTGATCTGATGCAAGGACCATCCAGTTTTAGGAACATGATAAGTGAAGTGATAATACTTTTGGGGTAGAGACTTAGGTAAATATCATGCATCTTGATTGTTTACTTCTATTTTGGAATTGGGAAGAAAATGGAAATTAGGATGAAACATAATTAATTAACCTTAAATATTCTATATAATGGGTTTAAGAGTCTATAATATTCACTATTTTCTAGGTCTATATCTAGGTTGATGTCCGCATAAAGTTTACATCAAAGATATTAAAAAATACATGCCAAAATATCACTATAGGGTGGATGTCAATGATTATGGAACTTGGTGGAGGACACTCTAAGAGTTTCAAAACTAAGTTCTGAAAAATTATGAGGGATCCATTTTAGATTAGAAGACTAAGGATTGGTTGGAGGAGGTAGATATTTCCTTTAGTTTGATCCATGCTCAAATGGAGCCCTGGGCTTCATTGGCTCTGATTATGTTGTATAGGGTAGCTCATTAGTGGTGGTTCTTATTAATTTAAGATCATGAAGAGTCAATTATTATGTTGGAGAAGTTACATGATTAGTTTTAGGCCATGTTTCTTTCATCAACCACAAAAGATACTTATTTATAGGAGTATCTTACTCTCAACTAGGGGAATTCCAGAATGCTGGATTTTAGTATTTGAGTTAAGAACCTCTTAAATTATGATTCACGCCTTCTGGAAGATGAGGAGGGTTGGAATAAGAATTTTTAGGAGGATTTTCATCCATATATCTACTTCTAGGTCACCCCATTTATGTTTCTGACATATCTAAAGGTGTTGTAGAGGGAAAATGTTGTTGAGAGGGTGATAGCTATGAATGAACATCAAATAAGGGGATTTTATAGGACTTTTTATAGAGTATAGATGTGTCCATAAGTTCTCAGTTTCCTATTTGGAATAATATTCAGCCAATAGGGAGTCAATTTCATGATTATTAATCCCATTTCACCTAGGGTGGAAGTTATTGGAACCCTTCCAGTGGATCAGGCATGCTTTGTTTTTCGTATGGAGATCATGTTCATGAAGAGATTGAGTGCCCGATCTTCCTTGGTAGTTAGTTCAAAGCTGGAGAACCTATTTAGGATCATCTATTGACAGAGTATCGTCTAAGGTAGTAGTAACAATAGAATGGAAATATATCATTTAATTGATAGAGAGGGGAGGGTGAAGGCATTAGAAAACCCCATGATGCCCCTATTCCCCAGGGATAATGAGGTGAGAATGACCGTGGAGGTGGTTTCTATCAGAATGAAAGAAACTATGGAGCTGGACATGGTCAGATGCATGCTTTAGAGTTTTCAATTCTAGGATATCTAGAAAATGTATGAGTTATTACCTTCTTATAATCTACTTGGGTATATGCCTTGTTTTATTTAGGATCTACAAAATCCTTTGTTGCACTTTCCATAGCCCATACATTTAGACTTGAGGTGGAATATCTTAATGTTACCTTGGAATTGAATATGATAGTTAGTGGTCATGATAAATAAATTATATTTTTATAGATTGTGATTTTATGCAAGGGAAGAATCTCTCTTGGATTGATTTTCTTTATTTGTAGATACAACTATATAACATCATCATTGGAATATGTTGGCTGTATTCAGTGTAGGATATTATGGATTTATTCTTGAGGCACATTATATTATATGATTATGATGGGGAGAAAGATGTGTTTTTGGGTAATTGGGGTGACACTCTAGGATTTTAAAATAACATTATACTCGATAGCATATTCAACACATGACACCGAGTTTTAACAAACCATGATATAATATTAAAATATTATTATTTAAACGTGACTAATATAACATAACCATTAAATTTATGGGTATGAATAGTATTAACTTCTTTATGAAATATATATAAGGTTCTACTCAATATAAATTTAATGAAAAATTCTTAATAAATAATAACTCAACTTTTAATAAATATATTTTATTTGACAAAAAAATATATTTCCTTAAAAGATGATTTTTATTGATTTTTGAGTGAAAATATTATAATTAATTTATGGAACTTATATAAATTTAGTTTTATAAAATGAACACAATTTTTTAAATCAGTATATCAAAATTAACTTAGGGTGAAATTTAGGGATTTTTCTGAAATGTTTGATTTTTTAGTGAACAGTGAAAATTATCAATTTTTCAAATAATGTTATTTATTTTTATTAAATCATGTAATTGAAAAGTTACATTATATTTTGGAGTTGGTATTAATGTGAAATATTATTTTTTATAATAGTATAATTAATTTCATTTGAATAATTGTTTTTAATGATTTTGACATAAGTGTTTTTATTCTGAAAAACACAGTTTTCACATTATTTTTTTTAAATGCATAAAGTTTATCCATTTTAATTAATTAAAATAAACCATAATAATGAAATTTTAAATTAATTTAATATATTATATATCTATTAATATGAATTTAAATTATTATAATGATTATTTCTATTTATAAAGTTAATATAAGTCCATCTATTGCTTGAAAATTTTATTTCTTGAAAAACCCTTTTTCGACAATTTTTTGGGGTTTAATTTTAAATTAAATTATGAAACTTCTATAATTTTAATTTTTATAAAATTTATTTGATATTTTTAATCATATAAATTAATATTAAGTAATAAAATGAAATTAATTTTAGGTATATTGAATAGTAAACTATTAGAAAAACAAGTTACTGTGGTGAAAAACTAAAATGCTAAAAATGAGTAACCTTAGAGGTAAATAGAATAAATTTTTAAATAATGTTTCTTTTTGAATGTTGGAGGTTTTTATCAAACATATAACCCCTAAAATAAATTATTTATCAATTTTTAGGCACTTTTCTTGAGAGTGACTTCCCATTATTGAATAATTTTTTGTATTTATAAAAATCCCACTCCTCTTCAATTATAAAAGGGCACCCCTCCCCTCTATTATTGATGCCTATAAATCCATTTGAATCAACCAAAAACTTCCATAATATATCACAAAAATCATTAAAAAAATTATATATCTTATATTCTCCCCAAAAGACCAACCTTATACTCTTTAATAAGAGATCCAATGGAGGTTCTTCTAAGATAAGGTAATCTTCTTCACCGAGTCCCTTAATCTTTTTACCTTCTTTTTTTCCAAATTTAATTATATATTAAAAATTAAAATATAATAACACTATTATATCTTATATATTTATATTTTATGCTTATTTCATAATATTCATCTGTCTCCTCTTCCATCAAATGGGAAAGAAATCCATCTTCATGTGTACGACGGACTACCACCTCGCGAACTGATGTAATAAAATTTCCATCATCACATCTCATAGATATTCATGATTATGGAATTAATGTTTATATATTATATTAATTAAATATAATCATTTTGGATAACTACCATATTATATCCATTATTTCCTTAACATCTATTGAAAAATGATAACATCATTCATGTGTATGGTGGACTACCGCCTCACGAAGTAATGTGATTCATTTTTTATTACCAGATCACATGGATAGTATATGTAAGATTATTCAAATAAATATTATTATATTTATGATATAATTATAATTATATAAATATAAAATAAAACTTACCTCCATTCCATCATGATCGTTGAAAAACAAAAACATTACTCATGCGTACGCACAACCTATCATCTCCATGATTGTAATGTAGTTAATTTTTCATAACCATATTTCATGGTTGGTTTTAAAATTATAATTGATATATAAAAATTATAAAAATTATATTATTATTATTCTATATCTGATGGAATAATTAACCCTTTGAATATATCCAATGCACCGATGCTGTTTTAAAATTATGAACTGAGCGTCCTCAAAACACCCGATGTGGACATAACTGAATAAGTAATTAAATATACCCTAAAAATAAATGTATAAAATGGTTTAATTATAAGTTATTAAACCTATATAATGTTCTTTATAAAACAAAATTGATATATGTTTTTTTATATAGGAGATAAATGACATACACGACAAGTTTGGACTCGAGGTAAGAGAATTTTCGTCTCACTTTTACTTCCGTGAGACATATTCCATATACAAAACTTATTTTTTTAGTGTATATACCACACATTTGAATGTTATATAATTAATATATTTATATTAATGGTATTTAATGTTACATTTTAATTTAATTCTTTCATTGGGGTTACAATTCAAAAGTTTCTAAAGTGGTAATTGTTTATTTTACAATCTCCTCTTTATTTAGGATTGTTTGTGTTTACGCCTAACTTAGAGGAATTTTTTGATATTTATTTCATAAAAAAAATATATTTTATTCGAATATGGTTATTCACAAAATTTTTAAGTAATAGTAGCATTTTCCTCACCTTTTAACTTAAAATTAGTGAGAAAATGTTTTTAACAAAAGATGACTTTATTTCTCTCTTCTGTTGAAAATAATTTTTATTCCATATCTATGTTTTCTAAAAATACTTTCAAGAATTTTTTTAACATTATAAAAATTATTTATTAAAGAAAATTTTACCCATGTTTTAATTTTTACAAAACAACTTGAAAGGAATTTTCTTATCATTTTTTGAAATAGGTACTTTTTAATATTTTCATAACAGCGTAAAAGGAATATTTTTTAACTTATACGGAATGTAAAGAATGAAATCCATCATTACAAATAAATTACTTGAAAATTCCTTTACGACTTTCCATGTTTATTTTTAAATAATTTTTTTCTATAAAATTTTAGTAATTTTTATATTTTGAAGAAGTGATTTCAAAGTGAAAAAGGTATTTTCCTTAATAAATATTCCATATAATCTTTTAACGAAATTTTAATGATTAATAACAACATTGTATATTAGGGATTGATTATAAGTTTTGTATATACATCTCTCACATATATACATTTCTTATTCTACCTTAATTTTATGGGGGTAATACATGCCTCATTTTCATATCTCAAATGACTTCATTATGAAATTTCCTTTGATTATGACATGATACAAGACTATGAAACCCATTTTCCCTTCATTGGAAATTCTTATTTTTATACCTTATGATTGATTTCATTTTTTTTCACACATAAATCATGAAAATTTTATGATTGGTTCACCTAGATATCACTCCTCTACATTGGGTAAATCTTTAGTCTCATGATGTGTCATGTATGGTATTGGGGAGTAAACCTAATACATTATGTGAATTTGTCCACCATGTGATATTGTCTAGGTAATTAGCCTCAAATAATGTTTAGGTCATGTTATATATTACTTCCACAATTCTTATGATTTATTGATATTATGATACCATTCGATTTATGTTATCCTCCCATGTGATGAATCACATGTCTTCTCTTTCATGATTAATGTTATACCTTTGACTCACATGTTATGTTTCCTTGTCATGTTTATTCCCTTACCAGGATTTTTATATCACCCCTTATTTTATATATTTTCCCAATGTATCCCATGTATGTTTATGAGATTCAAAGGATTTAGGAACTCATTATGAAGAATAAAATAAAGAAGTTTTATTTTAGTCTCACTTTGATGTATTATGAGACAAATCTTGAAATACACTAGGCCTAAAGATCTTTGTGTTGTAATTAATGGATGTTTATATTATAAATCATGTAATAATATGTATAAAAGTATTGAGTTTCAATATTTGGTAATAGAGAAAGGTATATTTATTTTTTTGGATTAGGACTAAAATAGTTTAGTGAGAACCCTAGGGAAAAGTACAAGGATAAGAATAAGTATATGAAAATATTTTGTAATTTTGGTAAAGTATAGAGAGAGCGGGTTACAATAAATTACATCCCTATCTAGATATTATGAGTGGATGTGGATCTATCATATTTGTTCCTAGGGGTAACAACCTCAAAAATGGTGTATTGGGATTGACTCGATCTTCACCTTGTACATGACAACGGGCCTTGGTTCACACTTGGGTTGACACTCCCAGGGGATATGTTTTGGAAATCCACAAACTCTTTACGAACCATTATTAAGGACTTGTCCAAATATTTTGGTTATAAATCCTTATAGTAAATGTTACCATGATTTACCTAGATCAAAAAATAGAGACTCATATGTTAGTATATACTTATCATTTATAATTTATTCCTTATAAGGTTATAATTATCCCCTTTTGTATATCAATGCATGCTTATCTTGTTTCTATTATTATTTTTTGTTAATGGTGGGAAATATGAGAAAGAATTCCAACAACCAATGCGAATGGAAAAGTAATGATTTCCATAACGAGATACCTAAATTTATTGGAATGAAAGTTATACATCTTCTAATCATTCCAAATGAGCTATCTCAAATTATGATGAAAAATCAAAACATAATTGAATTTACAAACATATCAAAAAAGAGAAGGATGGCGTCTCATGTAAGTTCTAGTAAGATTATTTATGTGTGAAAAATAGGTCACAAATTAGATAATTTATGAAGGAAAATGAAGCCTCTAGTTAACATGACATAAGTAAATAAAGTTCAACCAAAGAGATCACTAACAGTTAAATATCATAGATGTGGAAAAATTGGTCATTATTCAAATAAATCACTAATACAAGGATTAATTACTAAGGTCCTTTGTTATGATAATAATTAAAGTGGAATGATTGAAGTGTTCTGGTGTTGGAACATGATAATGATGTTGTTTAAGTATTTTTATCAATGGAATGATGGTTATAATAATCATAAAATTTGTAAGAATTGTTCTTTAGTAGTTTTTTATAAGGATTTAAAATAATATGTTGAATGGTACAAATTATCTGGAAAAGGTGATTTAATAATAAGGTTATATTTTATGGAAAAAACATGGTTGAAGAAATAATAATATTTGATATGTTCTTTATGTTTAGTTATTTATTGTAAATTAAGATTATTTGATTATGTGAAAATATAATCTATATAGAATACTATAGTAGTTAAAACTGATTTGATGATTAATTTTATTTTGAGGTTGTTAATCTTATTTTTTTGGAACATTATAGGAATTACATTAATATAGTTTTAAAAACTATATCCCACATTTTAGGCGACAACTCATTATATCCAAAAAGTCCATGGGGCTTGAACCCACAAATAATGGGAGATAAGGGTGAAACACATACCACTGACCTACGTATGTATTGGTTAGTATGACATTGTTTTTACTTAAATGATTTGATGGATAAATATTAAGTTGATTTTATGAAACATATTTTTAGGATCAAATATTTTTGAATTTTTTGAATTTTTTGGTGATTAATGATATTTTTTGAAATGTTTCATTGGGTTTAGGTATATGTAACCCTTAGGAATAACATATGTTTTAACATGAAAGATAATTTGGGAAGAAATAATTAATTTTCTGAATATTGAGGTTATTTGGGATATAGGGTTATGGAATAATTTATGTTTAACTTTAGATTTTGAGATTACTATGAAGGTGTATTAATTTTAGAATTATCTTTACTTGAGCTAAGAATCTCTAGTTTTGGTTAATATTTAAGGAAAATAGGAATATCTTGATATAATTTTGGGGAATCATGTGTTCTGTTAGAAGTTATTTTTTGTGCTTTTGGAATGAAAAAACCATCTTTAATATTCATCATTTGGAGAAATAGAAGATATTTTGTTGAAAAATAAATAAAGTATGAAATAATACCTTTCAAAAAAGTATATTTCCTTTTGTCCTTTGCTTATATAGTAAAAGGATCCCTCAAAATTAAGGAAAGGATCATGAAATTAAAATGTTATTCATTTTTGATAAATAGATGGTCTCTTATCTCTTAAAAAATGGTATAACATTATATCATAAATGGATCTTCTTTCAAAATAAATGTTTCCACCTCCCACCAATTTTATCCTATGTGTAAACCAAGTTATGTGATGACCTTCATATTTCCCTTTCCATCTTTTTAAGAGGAAGTTTTATTAACCCATTTTAGGATGTGGATTTTCCACAAAGGAATTTTTGAGTGTCAAAGCATTGATTATTAAGCACAAGTTCAAATTATAAGGATCAAATTCACTTAAGGGGGTAGAATATAACACCCTAGTTGTCAAGATCCATCCCCCGGGGCCCACATCGTGACTACCCCAAGCCCGCCTTCCATAGGCTAGGGGATGGCGACTAGCACCAATGGCGTAATTCCCTAGAACTGGGAAGGCGTTGCCTTTATAAAATGTAAACACACAGAACCAGAGTACAAGCGGAAGCAAACACTAAGTAAAAACTGTATACAAAAGTAGTGCTGAAAAGAAAAGGGGCCGGGAATACAAGCCCAACTGTAAAGTACAAGGAAAAGACAAAACATGTACAACTAATGAAAAATAACTAGAAGGTGTCTAGTAGCTTCTGGATCATCCACCATAGATTCTACCTGAAAGGTAGGTACATATAGCCTCCTCAGTGCTCCACGTCCGTCTGTCTCCTCCGGGTACCGACTTGTCGTGAGGTCCACCTCTGGGTACCGTCCAGTCCTCACGCTCTCGGCCGCCGTCAGCGCTGTCCATCGTCTTCATCCAACATAATGAGGTTTGGGAAAATCTCATGCAAGGGTGAGTGTAACGATACTCAGTAGGGACCTAGAGACCCTCAAGGTATCACAAATCCCACAAGGATAAACCACAAGTATGATTTCAACCGATAACCCTTACTTAGGTATATGACCATAAATATACCTAAGTTATCAAGTAACCCATATCAATCATGAGGAAAACACAAAGGTCATTGACTCAGCTCAAATAGGTATACATCTTTCGTAAAGTGATAAATATGATCAGATGTAGCCACTGATTCATCTAAGCTGTCGGACCCACATAGGATACTAGACCAGCTAAGCTGTCGGACCCACGTAGGATACTAGACCAGCTACTCTGTCGGACCCATGTAGGATACTAGAACAAAAGTAAAACTGTCGGACCCACTTAGGATAAAAGTATAGTAATCATCGCTGTCGAACCCACGGAGGATCCCAGTACAGAAGTCATCACTGTCGAACCCATGGAGGATTCCAGTACGGTAGACGTCGTCGTCGAACCCACGGAGGATTACAGTATGGTAGACGTCATCATCAAACCCACAGAGGATCCTAGTATGATAGTCATCATTGTAGAACCCACAGAGGATCCTAGTAAGGTAGTCGTTGTCGTCGAACCCACATAGGATCCTAGTATTGTAGTCGATGCAGTCGCAACCAGCTCTAGGGTTCCCGCACACAGCACACTTGATTCCGGGAGGGTACGCTCCTCAAGCAAGGGGGTCGATACATCAACTATCAAGAAGTCTAGAGTTGATGTATCCCAAAGTTCCGTCTCGTTAAAAGAAACCCAACACGAAAGACGGTGCGTCAATCAGACGCTCGATCTGAGAGTTATTGGATTTTCCATTCCAGGGGCCCGGTTGGTTTTTAAGATAAAACCAACCTGAACTTACTCCAACTATGTCCAAACCTCAAGTGGAGTATTCCAAAAGAACCGAATCATCAAAAGGAATTCAACTTAGTTGAAGGCACATCAATCGGACGCCCGGTCCTTAAGTTATAAGTGTTTCCTCTCCAAGGGCCCGGTTGGTTTCGGGTTCGAACCAACCCGACCATACCCAAACTTCACCATAACCTTGACTATAATATACTAAAACGACCGTCTCAATCCAAGGATTTCTAAACAACTGATGGTGCGTCGATCTGAGTTCTGTAGCTCAAGTTATGAGAAAAAGACCGAAAAATAGTCCGAAGTGGTGGGTCGGGGCCCGGTCCGACCCGGCCCAACCCACCCCGGGTCGGCCCGAACCGGGGTGACCCGACCCGGGTCTGGGTTCGGTCCGGCTGAGCGCGGCCTGGTCCGCGTGACCTGCCCCGGCCCGGATGGGGGGGGGGTGTGCAGGCTCGGCCAGCTGGTCGGGCGGATGGCGTGGCCCCCGGTTCCGCGAATGCGGCGCCAGGCTGGCGCCGCTTGTCTCTCGGATCCCGCGCGGCTGCGGGATCCCCTTCTCGTCGCCGCAGCCGGTGCCGCGGCGGGCTTCTGCCGGCGGCGCACTGGGGCGCCACCGCTTCCCGGGGGCCTGCCGGTGCCGACCACCGCCTTTGGTTGCCGACGGCGCCGTGCTGGCGACACGCGCCGCCGCGGTCTTCCGCGGGCCACTGGAGTCATTATGGTGGTCCATTTTTTTGCTTCCGTATGCACCTGCGGTCGTATCGGGATCCGAACTCCACTGTGAAGGATCCAAATTTCTGTTGCGGTCTCGTTTTGTTGTCGCCAACATCCCACGCATCAAGAACGATACGACGATGCGTCCGACTTGTTCGTTAGTCCGTACCCACCGCGTTAGTGGTTCAAATCATCACCCAACAATTAAATGCCATGCTCGAGTGTATGAATAACATAAATGAAATATAAAAATCCCCCTACCTCGTAGTTGACTTCGTTCATCATTGAGCTGCAGAAGACGAGCGTCGCGGTAGTCGGGCGTCGTGGAAGAACGGTGTCATCCCATCAACGATGGAGGAAGAGTCGTTGTCGTAGGCGACATAGGCTCATTAATGCCGAGGTGCGTCTGAGGAATAAGTCCTTTGAGTTCTTCGTTGGGGATGTTCTTTGTTGAAGAACGATGTTCTTCATCGAAGAAGGATCGCCTCCCTTTTTAATTTTCCAAATCCTTTTCCCCAAAATGGATTTGCCAACGCAAATGAAATAAAGAGGCTCATCCATTAATAGAATTTCCATGAAATTCATATTAATTCAAAAGCGGTTCCAATAAATTAACGCTGATATTAATTATACGAATTGGCACAATTTATGGGAGGATGGAGGTGGGACGGTTCCACCATAATAAAGATGTGGAGTTGTCAAAGTAATTAATAAGGGTATTAATGGGGAGTTGAGGGGTGGTGAAGGGTTTGGCTTCATGTGGCCCCCACCACACTAAATCCTCTCAATGGAGGTTATGTGGGGTGTAGGCCCACCCTTAACTCCCTCATGTAGGTTATAACTACCAAAAAAATAAAATAAAATTGTGCACAACAATTTTGTTTAATTTATTCTATATCCCCAAAAATTAACTTTCAACCCGCATAAAACGCAACTATTGTAAAGGTCCTCTTAAGAGAATACTGGCGCTATGAGTTCATCGATGTCCTCAGATTTTAATTCCGAGCACCGGTTCAAAAGATAGAAAAACCAGCTCGTACATTTACTGAACGTACCCGAACAAAACTTCAAAAAAAAATGATTCCAGGCACACCGGGCCTCAGATTCAGGTTCCGTCAGAAACTGCGTACTCATAAAATTCCAAATAATTTACGAAAAAAAAATCCCTTAAAATTTAAGAATCTTTAAATTACTCTCCCCTGAGGGATTTACATCCCCATAAAGTTACAACATACACTAGGGAAACAAAAAGGGGTACTGAGCACGCATCTGAGCCTCCCGCTCCCATGTGCTCTTCTGAAGTTGCCATGCTACCAGCGAATGCGTACCAGAGGAATCGAACGTCCATGAAGGACCCGCTCATGTCGATCCTCGATCTCCACCAGAACCTCCGAGAATGTCTCCCTGTCATCAATGTACAGCTCCCCGTGATCGATGATGTGGGTCGGGTCGTGCACGTATCTCCTCAGCTGAGATACGTGGAAGACGTCATGCACCCGATGCAACTGAGGTGGAAGGGCCAGGCGGTAAGCCACCTCACCTACTCTACTGAGGATCTGGAAAGGTTCGATGAATCGTGGAGATAACTTGCCACCCTGGCCAAATATCCGTAGTCCTCGTCAAGGTTAGAATCGTAGGAAAATGTGGTCTCTATCCTCTAACTCCAGTGGTCTCTGTCTCCTATCATCATAGGAATTCTGTTTGCTCTATGCAGTCTTCATCTGCTCCTGGATGATATGAACCTTCTCTATCGTAGGCTGCACCATCTCTGGTCCAACAAGTGCTGACTCCCCTGAGTTAGTCCAGCATAGGGGTGATCTGCAAGGTCGGCCGTACAACGCCTCGTACGGTGCCATCCCGATGGTGGAGTGGTAGCTATTGTTGTATGCAAACTCCACCAAGGGTAAAATATCCTCCCAATTGCGACCAAAGTCAAGGAAACATGCACAGAGCATATCCTCGAGAGTATGAATGGTCCTCTCAGTCTGACCATCCATCTGAGGATGGAAGGCATTGCTCAGACGTAGCTGCGTCCCAAAAGCCTCATGTAACCCCTTCCAAAGCCAGGAAGTAAAGCGTGTGTCTCGATTGGAAACGATCATAGATGGAACACCATGAAGCCATATGATCTCCTGAACATAGAGGCGTCCCAAGCTCTCTACTGATCCCTGCTCTCTGATCGGTAGGAAGTGGGCCAACTTGGTGAGTCGGTCGACAATCACCTAGATAGAGTCATGACCCCTGGATGTACGTGGAAGCCCCATCACGAAATCCATGGATATCCCATCCCACATCCTCTCCAGGACCTCTAAGGGCTGTACCAAGATTGCTGGTACCTGGTGCTCCACCTTCACTTGCTGACAAGTGAGGCATCATGAAACGAAATCTGCTACAACCTTATTCATACCCGGCCACCAATGCTGTCGTCTGAGGTCCTCATACATCTTTGCCACTCCTGGATGTACCACTAGAGGGGAAGTGTGGAACTCCCTCTACACCTCCTCCTGTAGTGAAACTGGTACCATTGTACGCCCCCCTAAAGAGGATGACGTGCTCCCCTCCTTCAGAAAATCCATCGGGTGCCAGCCCTGACGATATCTGAGCACGTCATGTCTTACAATCAGCGTCTCCTCACTGCGCCTCTCTAACTCGCTGAAGAAGTGGAGGAGTGACTATGAGAGACTGAAGAAAGGTTGCTCAATCTGTATCCATAAAGGATATCTACAACCCAACTAGCTACTCTGTCACCTCTCCTATCTGCTGAATGCCCGATCTCCTGCTGAGAGCATCAGCTACAACATTCCCCTTCCTAGGAGTATAAACTATCTCAAAGTCATAGTACTGGAGGAACTCAAGTCATCGCCACGATCTCAAGTTCAGTTCCTTCTGTGAGAATATGTACCTAAGACTATTGAGATTAGATTAAACCATAAACGTTCTCTCTATGAACTATGGGTGTGACTAGCCATTTGTAAAGAACTCAACAACACCCTTTTTTTTCTTACGTCCTATAAGAGCTGCTAAGATTTCTCTCTTGCCGTAAATAGAAATCCGGTCTCATCCCCTGGATGAACCTCCTTCTTTTCCTAATATAGTCAATCCTGACATGAACAATACATTTCATTCCATGGACTACGTCGTAAGGCCTCGACGCAACTACCAAGAGATCCAACCGTTACTCTCGCCTCCAAGGGTCGAGTCACACTGTCGGCAACAGTGTGTGGTCACTGGGTCTCCACCAGTAGGAATCTTGAATGTGAAGGTCAAGTCAATGGTTTTAACTGAAACCTCTCAGTATCAACCATACAAAAAGGGTAGGAAAGCAAACATCACATGGAAAAGTGTCTTTTATTACTGAAGCTCAAAGTACAAAGACACAAATAAACCACAAATAATGACATCAACAAATATAGAAGCATCATGAACAAAAGTCTCTATGCCTGGAGATACTCCCGCTCTTGTCCACCTGCTCCCAGAGCTCTTTGGTCGAACCTTCACCTCTGCCTAGGAGGTCCCTCTACTGCCTGCTGCTCATCTGTAGGGAGGGTTGGGCAGTATCGAGCCATGTGACCCTGCCTGCCACATGAATAGAACTACTTGCTCCTCGTATGGATGGCTCTATTTCGTGTGCCCTGCACAACTGAACCTGTATCCTGAGGTCGCCCACTTGATGGCCTGGTCCGCTTGGACCTCTGTGTCAACTGTCTAATGTCGGCTGCAAGAGAATCTGCTACGTGTCGTCCTGTGGAGGGTCTCATCGCTGGTGACTACTCAGCGAGAAAACTCTCCACTAGAAGGGCTCTCTCCAATACCCCCACCTATGTCGGGATGCTGAGGGAGATCATCGAATCCCTGATCTCATTCTTGAGTCCCTGCTTGAAGGTCCGAGCCCTAAATAATGGGTCCCGTACCATGTCTGTGGAGTAGCGTGAGAGGTTAGTAAACCTCACTTAGTACTGAGCTACTGTCATGCTATCCTGCCGTAGATGAAGTAACTACTGGATCCGTACCGCACGAAGGGTGGCTGGTATAAACTCTGCCCTGAACAGGCTCTTGAAATCTATCCAGAGTAAAGATGCCTCATAATGAAACTAGAGCATCAAGATCCACCATCTTCCTACCGCTGAATGCAGGAGACTCGCGACAAGGATCACCATGAGTTCGGCTGGTGTCCCTACCAATAAGAAAACTCTGAAGATATCCTCCAGCCAGTCCTTAGATGCATGTAGGTTCATCTCTCCCCGAAAACTGGGCGGCCTCTGGCGCTGGAACTCGTGCAACGTACACAGGCGGCATGCACTCTCTACTGCTGGAGCAGGTGGTATCGGTGGCCCAGTGGGTAGTGGTACCGCTGGTGCCTCCGCTGTGGTGGGTCCCTACACCGAGGCCTCGTTGCTCGGTGGGATTCCATCTCGCACATAACTCGGACCCCTAGATGGCTACCTTCGTGGGTCCATCCAGAAAAGAAACAGGTGCACCACAGTTATACAGTATACCTGGTGAGCTGACACAAAGTAATCACAAAGAAAAATTTTCAAGGGAAACAAACACGCAATCAGTGTTTTCGTGCACTGAGTCGAAAATCAGAGGCCAGGGTCTTGGTGTATGGATACGTCGGCCGCCGCACCAACACTGGACTCCCTGGACTGAAAGCCACACTCAATACTCTTAACACTATTGCTTCACCGAAAGGAAAGATCAGAGTCCTGAGTTCTGTGGTAGAATCGACTCCTCTGATACCAATTTTTCACGACCCGTCCCCCAGGGCCAGCATCGTGACTACCGCAAGCCCACCTTCCATAGACCAAGGGCTGAAAACTAGCACCAAAGTCATAATTCCCTAGAATTGGGAAGGCGTTGCCTTTATAAAACGTAAAGACACAGAACCAGAGTACAAGCGGAAGTAAACACTAAGTAAAAACTGTATACAAAAGTAGTGCTAAAGAGAAAAGGGGCCGGAAATACAAGCCCAACTGTAAAGTACAAGGAAAAGAAAAAATAGGTACAACTAATGAAAAACAAATGGAAGGTGTCTAGTATCTCCTGGATCGTCCACCATAGATCCTACCTGAAGGGTAGGTACATATAGCCTCCTCAGCGCTCCACGTCTATCCATCTCCTCCGGGTACTAACTCGTCATGAGGTCCACCTCTGGGTACCGTCCAGTCCCCGCACTCTCGGCCGTCGTCAACACTGTCCGTTGTCTGCATCCAACCCAATGAGGTGCGGGCATAGCCCATGCATGGGTGAGTATAATGATACTTAGTAGGGACCCCAAGACCATCAAGGTCTCACAAATACAACAAGTATAAACCACAAGTATGATTTCAATGGATAACCCTTACTTAGGTATATGCCCATACATATAACTAAGTTATCAAGTAACCCATCTCAATCATGAGGAAAACACCAAGGTCATTGACTTATCTCAAACTAGTATACATCTTTTATAAAGTGATAAAGATGATCAGAAGTAGCCACTGATTCATCTAAGCTGTCAGACCCACGTAGGATACTAGACCAACTAAGTTGTCGGACCCACGTAGGATACTAGACAAGTTACTCTATCAGAACCACATAGGATACTAGAACAGAAGTAAAAATATCAGACCCACTTAGGATATAAGTACAGTAATCATCGCTGTCGAACCCACAGAGGATCCCAGTACAGTAGTCATCGCCCTCGAACCCACGGAGGATTCCAGTACGGTAGACGTCGTCGTCGAACCCACAGAGGATTCCAGTATGGTAGACATCGTCGTCAAACCCACAGAGGATCCTAGTTCGATATTCGTCTTAGTCAAACCCACGGAGGATCCTAGTACGGTAGTCATTGTCGTCGAACCCACGGAGGATCCTAGTACGGTAGTCGATGCAGTCGCAGCCTGCTCTAGGGTTCCCACACACAGCACGCTCGATTCCAGGAGGGTATGCTCCTCGAGCAAGGGGGTAGATACATCAAATATCACGAAGTCCATAGTTTAGGTATTCCAAAGTTCCATCTCGTCAAAAGAAACCCAACGCGACAGACGATGCGTCAATCGGACACCCGGTCTGAGAGTTATTGGATTTTCCGTTCCAGGGGCCTGGTTGGATTTTAAGCTAAAACCAACCCGACCGAACTCCAGATACGTCTAAACCTCAAGTGGAGTATTCCAAAATAACTTCCTCATAAAATGTAATTAAACTTAGTTTAAGGCACGTCAATCGGACATTCATTCCTTAACTTACAAGCATTTCTGCTCCAAGGGCCCAGTTGGATTCTGGTTCGAACCAACCCGATTGTACCCAAAATTTTCTGAAACCTCAAGTATAATATACCTAAACTACCTAATCGATCCAAGGATTTCTACACAACTGACGGTGCATTGATCGGAGGTCCATAGCTCAAGTTATGGGCAAAAGACCAAAAAACGGTCCGAAGTGGGGGCCCGGGGCCCGGTCCAACCCGACCCAACCCACCCTGGGTCGGCCCGAACCGGGTTTACCCGACCTGGGTATGGGTCTGTCCCGGTAGGGCATGGCCTGGTCCACGTGACCCACCCCGGCCCGACCAGGGGGGGGGTGTGGTGGCTCAACCAGTAGGCCGAGCGGGGGGCGCGACCCCCAGTTCCATGAACCCGGCGCCAGGCCGGCGCCGCTTGTCTTCCCGTATCCCGCGCGGTCATGGGATCCCCTCCTCGCTTCCATGGCTGGTGCCGCAGCGGGCTTTTTCCGGTGGTGCATTGGGGTGCCGCCGCTTCCAGGAAGCCGGATGGTGCTGGCCGCCGCCTCCGGTTACCGGCGGCGCCGCGCCGGTGACCCGCGCCGCCGCGGTCTTCTGCGGGCCACTGGAGTCATTCCAGTGGTCCGTTTTTGCTTTCTTTTTTTCCTGTGGTCATCTTGGGATCCGAACTACACTGAGAAGGCTCCAAATTTCCATTGGGGTCCCGTTTCGTCATTGCCAATATCCCACGCATCAAGAACGATACGACGATGGGTCCGGACTTGTTCGTTAGTCCATACCCACCGCATTAGTGGTTCAAATCATCACCCAACAATTAAACACTATGATCAAGGGTATGAATCACATAAATGAAATATAAAGATCCCCCTACCTTGTAGTTTACATCGTTCATTGTCGAGCCACGGAAGACGAGCGTCGCGGTAGTCGGGAGTCGCGGAAGAACGGTGTCATCTCGTCAATGATGGAGGAAGAGTCATTGTCATAGGCGACGTAGGCTCCTTGACATCGAGGTGTGTCCAAGGAATAAGTCCTTCACGTTCTTTTCCATGGATGTTCTTCGTTGAAGAATGGTGTTCTTCGTCGAAGAAGGATCTCATCCCTTTTTAATTTTCCAGAGCCTTTCCCCCAAATGCGATTTGCCAAAGCAAATGAAATAAGAAGGCTCACCCATTAATAGAATTGCCATGAAATTCATATTAATTCAAAAGAGGTGCCAATAAATTCACGCTGATATTAATTATAGGAATTGGCACAATTTATGGGAGGAGGGAGGTGGGAAGGTTCCACCATAATAAAGATGTGGAGTTGTCAAAGTAATAAATAATGGTATTAATGGAGAGTTGAGGGGTGGTGAAGGGTTTGGATTCGTGTGGGCCCCACCACACTAAATCTTCTCAGGGGAGGTTATGTGGGGTGTGGGCCCACCCTTAACTCCCTCATGTAGGTTATAACTACCAAAACAAAAAAATTGTTCACAACAATTTTATTTAATTTATTATATATCCTAAAAATTAACTTTCAACCCGCATAAAACGCAACTACGGTAAAGGTCCTCTTAAGAGAATACCGACGCTGCGAGTTCATCGGTGTCCTCAGATTTCAATTCTGAGCACCGGTTCAGAAGATAGAAAAACCCACTCGTACGTTTACTGAACGTATCTGAAAAAAACATCAAAAAATTGATTCCCGGCACACCGGGCCTCGGATTCAGGTGCCGTCAGAAAATTCGTACTCATAAAATTCCAAAGAATTTAAGAAAAAAATTTCCTTGAAATTTCTGGGTCTTTGCACTAGTATTTGAAAATAACACTATTTTTGATAGCATATTCACCGTGAAACACTGAGTTCAAATGAACCATGATATAATATTAAAATATTATTATTTAAACATGAAAAACATAACCTAGATGTTAAATTGGGAGGTTTGAATAGCATTAATTTATTTATGATATATATAAGTTCCAATTAAATATAAAATCATTGATATATTCTTAATAAATATGCAATCAACTTTTAATAAAGATATTTAATTCTATAAAAAATGTTTCCTTCAAAAATGATTTGTATTTCTTTTTGAGATAAGTAATTATAATTAATTTATATAAATTTTAGAAATTTATTTTTATATAATTAATTTTTTTTAAATATTCATATAAAAATTAACGTAGGGTAAAATTTTGGTATTTTTAAGAAATGTTTTATTTTTTACTAAATAGTAAAAATTACTGATTTTTCAAATATGGTCATTTCTTTGTAGTAAATAAAGTAATTTAAAAGTTCCATTATATTATTATTTAGATATTAAATTTACATATGAAACATTTTATTTATAATATTCTAATTTATTTCATTTTAATCATCAATTTTCATGATTTTCCTGTAAGTTTATTTTTATACTTAAAAACATGATTTTTTTGCAAGCTGTTTTTAAATGTATAACATTTATCCATTTAAATTAATTAAAATAATCAAAAGAAAGGAAATATTTAATTTAAATTAATATATTATACCTCTATTTATATTAATTTAGATAAATATAATGATTATTTCTAGTCATAAAGTTAATATAAGATCATTTATTTCTTGAAAATTGCATTTCTCGATAAACAGTTTTTCAACACGTTTTGCAGGTTTAATTTTAAATTAAATTATAAAACTTATAATATTTGAATTTTATTAAATTAATTAAATATTTTTATTAATAAAAATTTAATTTATTTAATAAATTCAACTTAATTTTGGTTCTAATGAATAGTAAAAAACATTAAAAAACCAGTTATAGTGGTGAAAAACTAAAATGGTAAAAGTGAGTAACCTTAGAGGAAAATAAAATAACATGTTTTAAACCCATTAATTTTTGAATTATTGAGGTGTGTCTCAACCATATAACCAAAAAACTACATTATTTATTAATTTTGTAGACACCTGGATTTAGAGTGACTTCCCATTACTGAATAGTTTTGTGTATTTACAAAAATGCCACTACTCCTCAATTATAAAAGGGTACCCACTCCCCTCACTTATTAACACCTCTAAATACATTTGGATTGAACAAAACCAAACCAAATATCTACAAAAAATCATTATATACATTATTGAGCTTTTATATTCTAAAAATACTAACCATAGGGTCCTTAATAAGAGATCATAAAGAGGTTCTTTTAAGAAAAGGCAATCGTCTTCACCGAGCTCCTTCATTTTTTTACTTAGTATTTATCCACTTTCAATTATATCTTAAAAATTACATTATAATAATAATATTATCTAATATATACTTATGTTTTATTATGTTTATGGAATAATATTCATCTATCTTCTCCTATATTAAATGAGAAATAAAACCATCGTTCATGTGTACGACATACTACCACCTCGTGAACCGATACAATTTGTTTTCCATAATCGCCTCTCAAGGATGTTCATGATGATGATTTTAATATTTATAAATTATATTAATGAAATAATAATCACTATAATAAAGTAAAACTTCATATATCTTCTTACATTACCATCCATTGAAAAATGATAACATCATTTATGTGTACGATGAACTACTGGCTTGCGAAGCGATGTGATTTATTTTTTGATTACCACATCACATGGATGACATATATAAGTGAATTTTAAAAAAATAATATAATATTTATGATATAATTATCATTATATAAAGATAAAAATAACAGTTAACTTATTTTCATCTGGATCATTGAAAAATGAAAACGTTACACATGTGTACATACTGTAACACCCCACGAATTTGCAATATTTTCATTTCTGAATAAATTTAATATTGTTCCTTGATTTTTTTATTAAAAACCATGTTAATATTACCCTACAAATAATAATTAGTTGTCTTGCATTACACGTAAGACTTAGTTTTATCAAACATAAATATAATAATAAAATATTATTTTTTAATATAATATATAACCTAGTTGTTAAATTAGCAGTTATGAATAGTATTAACCAAATTTTAAATTTGATATATTATATAAAATTTTTAAATTCATATTATGTATTTTCTATACATGATATATGAAAAAATTCAATTTTTTAAACAAAAAAATATTTTTCAAAAAATGTAATTTTACAGTCTTTTAATAGAGAACCCATTCTAAATCCAATATTTGAAACTTTTATATATTTAATTTGAAAAAATTAACTTATTATTTGAAATATTAATGTAAAAATTTATTTTGGTTCAATTTTTGGTATTTTTCTGATAAGTTTAATGTTTTGATGAATAGTGAAAAATACTAAATTTTAATTAACAACAACTTTTTCATCAAAATAATTTATACTATTAAATTATACATGTAATTGGTTTTAAAGTATAATTTGATAATATTTTTATAATTTAATATAATTATGGTCATTGGAATTATTTTCACAATAAAATTGGATATAAACACATGTCAATCGTTTAATGGGTTTTACTTTTTTAAAAACCCGTTTTCTCTTTTCATCAAGAAGATTAATTTTAAATTAATTAATAAAAATTATCTGTTTAAATTTTTTAAAAATGGATTATATATTTAGAATCATTGGGTCCAAATTATGTTAATATATTACTTTTATTTTTTTGGATATTATGAATAGTAACTATGATAATTTTTATTTAATGCGGTTAAGGGTAAATTAGGTAATTAAAGGTATAAATAATATTATAAAATCACTATAAAACCTATAAAAATTCTATTAGATGGCTAAATCAGACCCTTATCACCTAATTTTTTAAATTGAATCATTTAATGGACACTTTTCCAGGAATATGATATTAATATTATTAAAATCAATGAATGTGACAAAATGTCACACTCTCATTTTATATAAATATATTAATTTTAATATAGGGATAACCATGAGATAACATTTATTATAAATAGTATCTATAAATATAAAATAATGAACTATATAATAATAATTTATTTATATTTTTTGAGATTAAATAATTACCCTTAATGATGACACAATAGTGGTGCAAAAATTATTTTATTAATAGAAATATTAAATAAATGGTTTTAAAAATATTAAAAGAAATATAATTTTAATTAATTAAGGTTTTACATTATTTTTTATGTTACTATGACTTGTTAGGTGTATATTAAATGATTTTTTTTGAATTTATAATTCTGTTTAGATTTTAATTAAAGTCAAAGTTATGAATATTGTCAAAATTAACACTTTTGAAATTTTATAAAAAATAATACATTATTAAATTATTTAAACATCCAAAAAAATAATTAAAAAATAGCAAATTATTATTATATGGTCTATAATGTCATAAAATGACCATTTATGGACAATTCATACCATATAAGTAAAAATTTATAACATTTTAATATTTGAAATTTTATTACGACAATTAAAATTAAACAGATTAATTAATGGTAAATCAAAATTATAAGATTTAAAATAAAATCAAAACATGTGAAAAAATTATTAAATGAATAAAATTAGATCCTTATCACATTAATATCCATTTTTAGTTGTTTAATGGACACTTTAAATTAAAAATAAATAATATATTATTTAAATCAAAGATTGTTACAAAAATATCACTATCTGGTATTTTAATATATTTTATGTGTCCACATTGGGCCAAAATGAAGCTATTAATGAATATAAATGTATATTTTGATATAAATGAAATAAGTTTCATTAAAAAAATTTATTTTTAATTATTATAAGTTCTATAATTACCTTAAAAGTTTTTTCAATTCTAAAACAATATTTATTTAATTAACATAAAAATAGAATAAATGAGTTTAATAATATTAATTTTGATATATAAAAAATTAATCAATTATTATAACGAATTTAATAGATATATAAGATATATTATATATGTGGTAAATCATTAAATTTGAATTATCACTTTATATTAATGTATTTTATGTCAAATTGAATGAGTAGTATTAAATTTAGAAATAATGATATTTTATTGAATTAATTTATTATTAAATTATTTAAAAATAAAAAAAGTTAAATAATCAAAAAGTAATAGTATATGGGTGAACAGATATTATAATTTTCATTTATGGTCCATTTGTAAGTATTTTGATCTAGAATAGTCTTACTATAGTTTAATATTTTGAGAGTTTCCAAAAGTGCCCCTCCACTCTCTTATAAAAGGGAACCTCTCCTTCTCTTTTATTCACACCTCTAAAGACCTTTTCATCAGAAAAAACCTGACCAATTATCCACTAAAATTCAATCACTTAATACTAGAATCCATACTTTGGGCAGAAAGCTAACCTAAGGAGTCCTTTTGTGGAAATCAAAAGGAGACATTGTAAGAAGAGGTAATTGTTTTACCCATTCAATTCAATTTATTTCTTCTTATACTTCCTCTACCTATGTTTTTTCCACAATAAATTAATAAATATGGTATAATATATATTCTTATATGTTATTATAATTATGGGATAACCTTATTTCTCCTTTTATCCATCGTACAAATAATAATATCACCATGCGTGTGTACGTATGACTTATCATCTCCACACCATGGTGTAATTTTTTATTCAACACTACCTTTTTTTAATGGGTATAATGATGATTATAATGGATATAAATAATTAATATTATATTTTAATGATTCTTTATATCTAATATACCATCCAATTCAATACCATTTAACTATTAATGGAATGATACCGTCGCTCGTGCGTACGTACGACCTACCGTCTCCACAACGTAATGAGGTTCATTCTGCACGTTAACCCTTCAAGAATGATTATAAAATTTATATGATGAGTAAATATAATATTTATGAACTTAATATAACTTTTTATATGAATAAAATATATCCTATCCATAAGAAACATGACTTACATGACAAAACATGCATAGGAAAACAAAGCAGTTAAAACCCGAAACAATGGTAATACTAAAATACTATTAATAAAATGATATAAGAGGATCATTTTTGATATCATTAAAATAGATACGGCACAGTTATAATTTAATAACATGATTTAACCATTATATAGGAGGTTAATTCACCCTCAACTAAAGGAAAATACAAGGTAATGGTATATTTCACAATCTCATTATTATCTGAGGTTGTTGATACATAAGTATCTACTAAGACATCTTTATCATCCATGACTATGTTTCATAAAATGTATTTAAAAATATTATCATTTTTTTTAAAATATTTTTTAACCATGTTTGAATTTTTATAAAATATTTTGAAAGGAATCTTTCCATCATTTTTCAAATGAGGTACTTTATGAACTTTTAGAAAAATTAAGGAATGAATGTTTTTTAAATTATACAGTGCGAGAAGATATTTACACTGTCATGATTCTATAATATTTTGAAGCTTCCATTAAAATATTATAAGGTTATTTTAAAAATAAAAGTTTTATTTTCTAAGTGCGTGACTTTTAAATTATTTCATAGTAAAAAGGGATATTTCTCTTAAAGAGTTTTAATGATTTTATTTGATTATTTTCGTCTATGTTAATATCCTTTGTTGGATTTTATACTTAATTGAGGTTGATTTATTATGATACAATATTCCATATATTATTGCAGGTTTTATGATATTATTGACTATGGATGTTTTATTTTTATACCATTCATGTTTTATGTTTAAATTATTAAAATTTCGTATGCTAGTTTTAATACGAATGTTGTTGTTATGTTTCACCATTTTCATATTAGGAATGCAATAGACTTAATAAGTGATGGGTGGTGCCCTATATAGCCCCTCTATGCATTAGTAAGTCTCATGAGACAAAGTAGTTTGGGTTTTGACTAACATCTTACCTGCATATGTATGGTCTTGGCACGAGGCCTTGACAGTGTGGTTATGATGTATGACATTCTGCATTCCCTTATTTTGAGAAAAGTTAATGATTATACATGTGATTATTAGAATATTAGAATATCTATGTAAATGTTTAAATGGAATTATTTGATTTATTCTTGCCATAATATGCTCAATATTATTTTTAAAAGGCTTTTGTTTTAGTTTTATACCTTTCCATAAAAGTTAATGCTTATTTCTGAAATCTTATACTGTATTGTTTACCCTTACTGAGAATCTGAGCTCACTTATTTCTTATGTTTTATTTTCCTAGTATACCAAGAAACATTTTATGATTGATATTCAGGGATATTCTAGGAGAATAATGGAATTATAAAATAATTAACTATGTTGCAAATTATGTTTTTAATTTTAATATAAAGTTCATGTATATAATCAATTTTCCAAGACTGCTGAACTAATCAGTCCTTTAGGATTTTATTCCTTGTAATATTGATAATTTATTAAAATAATTCACCAGATCCGGGCTTCTGGGGTCAAGGAATTATAGTTGGTATGATAGGAAGTTTAGAAAAAACCTTGGAAATTAGATTTAGAAAACATAGATTAGAAAACATAACCCTACGAATGACTTTGAGGGTAAATCTAAGTCTAAGATATCATCTTTTAGATTTGATAATGAATAACCTAGGTTAAACCTATGGACTTATGTATTGAGAATAATATGGTATCATTTAGAGATCCTATAAATGATTCTTTATGAGAATATCAATATGATTTATGTTTCTCACTTTGTGCTTTGAATTTTGGTCAATGGTTATTATCATCAAGGTTATATATGCAATGGTTATACTGATGATAATGAAGAGATTAAAAAATGGGAATTAAATTAAGGAGCTATTATAGAATATGATGTCAAAGCACATTTAAGGGTTTATGAGTGAAGTGGAATGATTGTGGTTATTTTTTTATTTGGATTCAAGAATTATTTCATCATCGATGATCTGGTTATAAAAATCATGAGATATGTAAGGATTGTACTGCAGTACTTCTTCACTAAGTATTTGGAAGTATGAATGATTTAATTATAGTTTTTAAGGTGATAAAGGTATATAAAAATAAAAGATACATTACATTGTTTGGAGAATCTAATGTATTTTAGAAATTTAGAGACATTTTTGTATAGTGAATTTGGAGGAAAGTATTCCGGTTTAGTCTTAAGGATGGAATGGGTTAAGTTGAACATTGGATATTATTTAATGAGGTTTAAGTATGATTTATTGGATATTATTTTCTAACCTTTTTAGTTTTAGTAAACAATTAAAAGTTGAATAAAATACTCATGGACCATATAATTCATTAAAAGTGCTTCATGCATAAATAATCATCTTGAATATCCATCTCTAGGTGAATGAAATGAAGTAAAAATAGCTTAAAGCACAACCAAAGGATACCATTTATAGAATCAAGTAAGTTTTCTTGAGTTCTTCTTTGTATAATAAAATAATACCTTAACTCTAGAAAAGAGTATCTAAAAAAATGTGTTATCATAATACCTCAATTTTTGTTGAACTAACAATATTTTAAATCATCATAGATTTTTGGATTTGATGCGCACAATTTTCCATTGATTTTTCACTTGTTGTTGATTGATGACCTCAATCACTCCCTATAAACATTTACGTTTTCCCTCCAAGTACGCATGTCTACTGGACAACAATGTTCTCATATTCAAAAGCCTAATTTTGTGGTGACCTTCACATTTCCCTTTCCCTCTTATTAAGAGTATATTTTATTAAACCTATTTCCAATGTGGGTTTCCCATAAAGGTATTTTTTAGTATCAACATTTTTTTCTAAGTGAAATTTCAAATTGAGAGGACACAATTTATTGAAGGAGGATAGAATGTAACACACTGAGAATTTACAATATTTCCATTTCTAAATAAATTTAATTTTGTTGCTCTATTTCTTTTTATGCAACACTATGTTAATCATACCATACACACAACAATGAGTTGTCATTCATTACACGCAATGACCAGTTTTATCGAATAATAATATATTAATAAAATATTATTATTTAATATAATATATAACCTAGTTGTGAAATTAACTGTTATAAATAGTATTAAACACATTTTAAATTTAATATATTCTATATAATTTTAAAATTCATATTATGTTTTTTTAGAAATTACATATGAAAAAATTCAATTTTACGAATAAAAGATGTACTTTTCAAAAAATACAGTTTTGTCACCTTTTAATGGAGAACCCATTTTAAATACAATATTTGAAAGTTTTATATACTTAATTTGAAAAAATAAACTTATTATTTGAAAGAGTAATTTAAAAATTTACTTTTATTCAATTTTTGGTATTTTTTAGATAAGTTTCATGTTCTGATTAATAGTGAAATATAATAAATTTTAATTTCAAAAAAAAATTCATTAAAATAATTTATAGTGTTAAATTGTACATTTAATTGGTTTTAAAGTATAATTATATTATATTTTTATCATTTAATATAATTATGGCGATTTTAATTATTTTTACAATAAAATTGGGTATAAACACATGTCAATATTTTGATGGGTTTTACTTTTAAAAAACCTATTTTCTCGTTCCATCAACAAGATTAATTTTAAATTAATTAAATAAACTTATATTTTGTAAATTTTTGAAAATGGATCCATATTTGGAATACGTGGGTGCAAATTATTTTAATATTTTACTTTTATTTCTTTTGGATATTATGAATAATAACAACAATAATTTTTATTTAATGTAGTTTAGGGTAAATCGGGTAATTAAAGGTAAAAATAATATTATAAAATTACCATAACACATGTAAAAATCCTATTGGATGAGTAAATTATACCATTATCACCTATGTTTTGAAATGGAATCATTTAATTAACACTTTTATATGAATATGACATGAATACTATTAAAATCAATGAATGTGACAAAATGTCACACTCTCATTTTATATAAATATATTAATTTTAATATTAGTATAAATAGAAGATAAAATCTATTATAAATAGTCTATATAAAAATAAAAGAATTAAATACATTATAATAATTTATTTATAACTTTTACATATTAAATAAGTACCCTTAATGAAGATAGAATAATGATGCATGAATTATTTTATTAATAGAAATATCAAATAAATGAGTTTAAAAATATTAAAAGAAATATAATTTGAATTAATTAAGGTGATCCACGAATTTTTTAGGTGATTATGACATGTTAGAAGTATTTTAAATGATTTGTTTTGAATTTATCTTTCTATTTGGATTTTAATTAAAGTTAATGTTTTTGAATAATTTCAAAATTGACACTATTGATATTTTATAAAAATAACACTTTATTAATTTTCTTAAAAATCCAAAAAATAATTAAAAAATAAAAAATGATTATTATATGGTATAAAATGTCATAAAATGTCCATTTATGGGAAAGTGACAACATATAAGTAAAAATGTATAAGCTCTTAATATTAAAAATGTTATTATCACAATTAAAATTATATAGATTAATTAAGGTTAAATTAAAATTATAAGATTTGAAATAAAAAAACATGTACATAAATTATTTTATGAATAATATTTGATAAATATCACGTTAATATAGATTTTTATTTGTTTAATGGACACTTTCACTTAAAAATAAATTATGTATTATTTAAATCAAAGATAGTTACAAAATATCACTATCTTGTATTTTAATATATTTTATTTGTCCACATAGGGACAAAATGAATCTATGAACGAATATAAATATCTATTTTGATATAAATGAAATAATTTTCATTAAATAAATTTATTTTTAATTTTTATATGTTATATAATTACCTTAAAAGTCTTTTCAATTCTAAAACAATATTTATTTAATTAACATAAAAATAGAATAAATGATTTTAATATTAATAATTTTTATATATTTTGAATTAATCAATATGTATAAAAAATTTAATAGATCTATAAGATATATTATAGTTGTTTTAAATCATTATATTTGAATTCCCACTTTTTCATAATGTATTTTTAGTCAAATTAAATGAAGAATATTAAATTTGGCAATAATGATATCTTATTGAATCAATTTATTATTAAATTATTTAAAAATAAAAAAATGTTAAATAATGAAAATGGGATTGGATATGGTATAAAATTTATTATAATTCTCATTTAGTGGACATTTGTATGTATTTGGATATAGAATTATAGTTTAATATTTTGAGAGTTTCCAATAGTACCCCTCCTCTCTCTTATAAAAGGGAACCTCTCCTTTTCTTTTATTCACACCTCTAAAGCCATTTGGATCATCCAAAACCTACCCAATTCTCCTACCAACTTCCATAACTTCATCCAAGATTCCATAATTTTGGTATAAAGACAACCTAAGGAGTCTTTTTGTGCAAATCAAAAGGAGATACTTGAAGAAGAGGTAATTGTTTTACACATTCAATTCAATTTATTTTCTTCTTATACATCTTCTTAATATGTTGTTTCCATAATAAATTAAGAAATAAAGTATCATATATATGATGATATATTATTATAACTATGGTACAACCATATTACTCCTTTTATCCTTCCTATGAATAACAATATCACTATGCGTGTGTACGTACCACTTATCGTCTCCACGTCGTGGTGTAATTTGTTATCCAATAATACCTTTTTTGGATGGGTATAATGATGATTATAATGGATATAAATAATTAATATGATATTATGATTATTCTTTATAGTTAATATACCATCCAATTCTACACCATTTAACAATTAAGGGAATGATACCGTCGCTCATGCGTACATACGACCTACCATCTCCACGACGCGATGAGATTTATTCTCCACATTAACCATTAAAGAATGATTATAAAATTCATATAATGAGTAAATATAATGTTTATGAACTTAATATAATTATTTATATGAATAAAATATATCCTAATCATAATAAACTTGACATACACAACAAAACATGCATAGGAAAACGAAGTAGTTAACACCCGAAACAATGGTAATACTGAAATATTATTAATAAAACGATATAATAGGATTATATATGATATCATAAAAATGGATATGATCTTGGTATAATTTAATAACAATATTTAAGCTTTATACATGAGGTTAACACACCATCTACTAATGTAAAATACAAGGTAAGGGTTAATTTTACAATCTCATTATTATCCGAGGTTGTTGATACATAAGTATTTATCATGAAATATTTATCATCCATGTCCATGTTTCATAAAATGTATTTCAAAATATTATCAACAATTGTTTAAATTAATTTTTACCCATGTTTTAATTTTTTATAAAACATTTTTAAATGAATATTTTTATCGGTTTTCAAATGAGGTACTTTATGAACTTTTTTATTAGTTAAGGAAAAAATGTTTTTAACTTATACAGTGCGAGAATATATTTACACCATCATCATGACTTAAAATTTTGAAGATTCCCTTAAAATATTACAAGTTTATTTTTAAAATAAATGTTTTCTTTTCTAACTGCAAGACTTTTAAATGATTTCAAAGTAGAAAAGAGATATTTCTCTCAAATATTTTTACTGATTTTATTAGATTATTTTCATCTATGTCAATATACTTTGTTGGATTTTATGATTAATTGAGGTTGATTTATTACAGTACAATATTACATCTTTTATTGAAGGTTTTATGATTTTATTAACTATGTATGTGCTATTTTTTATGTCATTCATGGTTTATGGTTAAAGTATTAACATTTCATATGCTAGTTTTAAAACGAATGTTTATGTTATGTTTCACCCTTTTCATATGAGGAATGCATTTGACTTAGTAAGTGATGGGTGGGGCCTTCTATAGTCTCTCAATGCATCAGTAGGTATCATGAGACAAACTAGTCTGGGTTTTGACTAATGTATTACCGAAATATATATGGTCTTTGCACGAGGCCTTGAAAGTGTGGTTATGATGTCTAGTATTATGAATTACCTCATTATTAGATTAGTTAATGATTATACGTGTGATTATTTTACCAGTAGAATATCTATTTGAATATTGAAATGAAATTATTTGATTTATTATTAACATAATATGCTGAAGATTATGTTAAAAAGGCTTGTGTTTTATTTTTATACCTTTCCTTAAAAGTTCATGCTTATTTATGAAAGCTTATGTTGTATTGTTTTACCTTAATGAGCATATGAGATCACCCATTTATTTTTTTTATTTTCCCATGATTAAAAGAAGTATTTTATGATTGATATAAAGGGTTAATATAGGAGAATAATGGTGTTCTCAAATAATTAAATATGTTGCATATTATATTTTGAGTTGTAATGTAAAGTTCAAGAATTTAATCAATTTTCCAAGCATACTGAACTGATCAGTCCTTGAGGATTTTATTCCTTGTAAGCATGCCAATTTATTAAAATAATGCATTGGATTTAGGATTATCAGTTTTGTCCATTATAAATACAACCTAACATCACCATGATTGTAACATAGTTATTTTTTTATAACCATTTTTAATGGTTGGTTTTAAAATTATAATTAATATATAGAAATGATAATTATTTATTTATAATTATTTTAACGATGAAGGAATAATGACTCCTTTTACCACATAAAAAAATTTATATAAGTTTAATTTATAATAGATAAAGGACATGCTTGACAATTAAGGACTCAAGGTAAGAGATTTCTCATCTCGCATTTACTTCTAAGAGACATATATCATATTCACCAATTAATTATTTTATGTGGTGTATATAATTCCACTTTAACTTTTATATCACAAATATATTTATCTTCATGATTTTTAAAGTTTCATTTGAAGTTACTTATTTCATGGGGGTTATGATTTAAAAGTTACCAAAGTGTAAGGGTTTATTTCACAATCTCCTCTTTATTCAGGGTTGTTTATGTTTAATCTTAACTTGGAGGAATTTTTTGATATTTCTATCTTAAATCCAATCTATTTTATTATACTATGTTTATTCATGATTTTTTAAACTAATATTATCATTTTATTCTCTTTGGTACTTAAAATTATTGATAATTTGTTTTTAAGAAAAGCTAAATTTATTTCTCACTTTTGTCAAAAATATTTTTTCTTCTATATCCATGTTTTCTAAAAATATTTCAAGAATGTTTTTAAAATTGTCCAAATGATTTATTAAATAAATTTTTAACCATGTATAACTTTTTACAAAAAGGTTTGAAATGAATCTTCTTTTCATTTTCCAAACGAGGGAATTTTTAATCTTTTTTCAACATTGTGAAAGGAATGTTTTTTAACTTATACGACATGTATAAAATTACCCAACAACATGACCACTCAATTCATTAAATATTATTTTATATGTTTCTATGATTTTTTTAAAGAAAATGTTTTCTTTAATATTTTTTATTTTTTTTATTTTTAATAAGTGATTTCAATGTGAAAAGGTTATTTTATTTAAGAAATATTTCATGAAATAATTTAAAGTCATTTTCATTAATGAAAATAACATTGGATATCATGGATTGATTCTAAATTATGTCTATATTTCTATCACATATATTCTTAGATTATTCCCCTTTACTTTTATAGGGTAATACATGCCTTATGTTCATCTCTCAAAGGAATTAATTATTAAATTTACTTTGATTATTATATTAAGGAAGAATATGTGACCCATTTTCTCTCCATGGGAAATTATTATGTTTATGCCTCATGATTTATTTTCTTTTTGTGGAACACATAAATAATTAACATGTTATGATTGGTGTTCCTAGATTTTTCTCTGTAATAGCCCAACCCAAACCAAAAATTCCAATATGAAAGGTCACATGACCTCATGCATGCCTCCCCGTACATAAGAGGCTTCTGACTAGAATTGAGGGTCTGAGAATGAAAGTCGGGAGACTATACCATCTAAATCAATCCATAACATAATAATAAATAAATAATAATAACATTAAATAATCATATTAATCATTTGAAATAATAAATATGGAATACATGTTAGATAATAAATGAGCTCCCAAGGAATAATTCCTATCTAGTATACAAAGTAGCAGATAGAGTAAATAAATAAATAGTGGGTCCTCCAGAGTCCATCATAGTCTGATACTATCTCTACACTTCTCTACTTAGCTATCCACTATAAGGCCATTTCCCTTCACTGTATTCCTCATAAAATCTACAAGAGAATCAAAATGCTTGAGTAGGGCGTGAGTACAAGACTAAATAGGACACCACTAATGCTTCCTCAACCTGGTCTAACCAAGTATAATAGTGTATTCCATAATAATAATAAATTCATTACAAGCATAAACATAAAATCCAAAACTAAGCAGTCATGTGATAACCAAGATGCCCCAAATCCTCAACCACACTTACTTATTCTCCATTCTATAAGGATAAATCATAACGGGTTTCATAAGTATCCAAGATAGCCACAGGGATAGAAAAATAGTTTCTCAACATCCTCATGGAATCATGTGTACATGAAACTCATCATCCCCTAGGCCTCGAGTAAAACAAGCTAATTGGTATAAAACCAGGCATCAAACATGTTGCTCAGAAGTTCATTGGGAATCAAATAATATGATACTCCACAAAACACTGGGCATTGAGAGTGCTACTCATTAGTTCACTATTCATCAAATAACATGGTACTCGGCATAATAATAAGCATCGAGCGCACTACTCAGAAGTTCACTGAGCATTGAGTAACATGGTACTTGGAATCCAGTCATTAAGTTCATCCTCAATATAAAAAGTCCATGACATCATCGTATCTCCACCACGTGCTCAGTTCCAGCATCATCATCATCACATGTCAGCGCACACTCCCTCTAAGGGATAAGCCTATCACAAAGGTTCAGTTATTAGATACACTAATCATGACGCCTCTTAATGTATGGTAACACAACACAAGGTAGATTATACAAGGAATGTATAATATAGTATAACATCATGAGTATTAGTAATAATAAACAAACACATGTGATCATCATCAAACATATAAAAAGAAGCTACACAGGTATAGTCATTTCAATAACATCATAAAGGAACTCATAGTCTACATATGAAAATACATGAAATCATAATCAAACATGATCAACAATTCATTCTAATACAAGTATCATATCAAGGAAGGAGTGAACATCTAAATAGAGAATGAAAAACAATGTGAGTTACACTAGCTACACATGTGATCAAAATCAAACATGGTCAATTAAGCTATCTAAGCATACTCACAGAATAAATCAACACACATGGTCTCATGGATCTATGTATTAAGTAGAAAATCAACACATCAAAAGGTTTCCATGTATTTTAAGGCACTCATATGTGATCAAGCCTCAACCATTGATGACCAGTCAATAAGCCAACACATAATATCCAATGTGGACCCTAGAACTTTGTCAATTTATTAGGGACCATTACTTTAATTAATTAAGACTCACACCTCATTAATTAATTAAGAATTATTATTATTCATGAAATAACATGAAATAATGTTCATTCACCCAAAGTGGAAAAACTTATATCTCATGACAATAAACACTCATAAAAAAGGGTAGAGAAAATGGGACCACCTACACACATATCCACATGTGAACATAATCAGTCACAATTATCAATTATGTATACACATTAATTATAACATGGAAACTTGTATAAATGAGTTTCTAAAAATGTAAGAAACTTCTTAGCATAGGTGCAACAATTATTTGATGATAGACATTGACATCTGAGTTCAATCACACAATTGATAGATTTTTATTAGTGATCAAATAGTTTTTTTAAATTATCATTATACTTGATAATTAAAATGTGGAAAAAGAATAATTTATTTAAAACTGAAAACATTATCTTTATGACTTCAAAAAAAAGGTTTAAAATTATGCTTTTCGAGACAAATCCAATGACACCAAAGTCATGTCAATCTGACCAATATCGAAGAAGATATCTAGGATAGAAGTTTGAAGAATAAAAAAACAAATATAAGAGAGGGAGGGAGAGGGAGAGATGAGTAAGACAATAAAAATGGGGATGAAGCTCCTATGTTCCACTCACAAATGCCCCAAATGCATTTTTTATATATATTTTTCATTTAATTTAATATCATTTATTATATATTTATCTCTCTTATCAAACCCATACACCAACCATACCTCTTACAAATTTTGTTGTTTTTCTTTAATCCATGATTTTTTATTTCCTGTTTTAAATATATTAACTCAACCATTAATATATTTTAAATATGTATATTCAAATCCATAAATATGTGTACACCTCATATATATATATATATATAAACACCCACAGAGATATATATACCCTCCACACACATATACATTGAACCAATATACACACGTTATATATATATATATATTCACATTTATTTATACACCCACATATGTATATATATGCATATATATTTATCCCATACATATATATATACCATTTAATTTTCCACACACCAATATTATTTCCCAGATTTATATTAATAATAATATACATATATATATATATATATTATTATCATTATTAAATATATGTCATCATTATCACCATGAATATTTCAACAATAAATTTCATTAAAACTATGTAGTTAATAAATTAACCACACAATTGAATTTATGTTGGAAATGTAATAAATTCATTATTATTATCTAATCTCACAATAAAAATAATTTAGTCATTAAAAAATATCTCTCATTAACTAAGTGAATTAAAAAAATATTTAATTACACATGTATTTTTTATTTTTTTCAACATAAATAATATTAATATTAATATAATTATTATAACCCTTACATGTGATGTAACCAAACACCTAATGTTCACAAATATTATATCAAACCTAGGGTAAAATCTGTATTCCAGACCTAATAGTGGTCTCAAATTTACTATATGATACACTGTTTGGGTGATATAAAATTATTTTTAAAAAATATGTATTAAGAATATTAAATAAACTATCATTGCACGCGATTTGACCAAACATCCAACGTGAACACAATTGATGCCCCTCCTAAGTTAAACCCTATATCCCAGATCTAATGGTGGTCTCCAATTTCTAATATAACACATCATTTGGAAGATATTCAATTATTTTGGAAAAAATAATGCACACATAATATAATATATTAAATATTTTTATTCTCTATGTGCTGAGGCTCAATGGATCTCTAAATCATGTTCTATCTCAACTTATAACTTTGAAAATATTCTATAGAATATTCCATGGTGTTAACTAGGCATTTACCCTTTCACAAAGCCCATAAATCAACTTTTAAGTTATTTTTATTGAAAAATTACATTTTCACATAAAAATTAATAATAAATTAATATCAATTAGAGATTTTATTTTCATTAAAAATGAAAGGTATTAAAATTACCCCCCTCTATAAACTTATCATCCTCAAGAAGTATCTAAGTAGGTCTTTCTCAAACAACTCAGAGCACTGAGCTTGAACATTGGACACATGGTCTAACATTTCCTCTTGAATTTGTAAATGTTTCCACCAAATCCAGACTAGTGGTATCATTTTTCCTCAAAGTATATTCTCATTCTAATATATAATTTTCACTAGACACTCCTCATAATGTGCATCAGGTTCCACTCAATATCCTCAAAATCTATAGCATGCGCAAGATCAGACATGTACCTCTGAAGCATAGAAATGTAGAACACATCATTCATGGATAAATAACATGGAGGAAGGATCCAAAAATTTTCCACAATCCCCACTCATTCAGTGATCTCAAAGGGTCCCACAAAACTTGGTTCTAGCTTTCCTTTCATTCCTAAATGTTGGTACCCCAACCGAGGAGTCACTCATAAGATAAACTTGATCACCCATAGAAAACTATGAAGGCCTCCTTCTATGATTGGTATATGATCTATGTATTCTTCAAGAAATGATCAACCTATTTCGAGTCAACTGAAATATCTCAAAGGTCTCTTGAACCAAAACTGATCCCCACAACTGCTGCCTCACATGACTCATGCCATCAAGGTAATAAACGACACAAATACCCATAAATAGCCTCATAATATTCCATCTGAATCAATTCTTGATAACTGTTATTTTATGAAAAATAAATCAAGGATAGGTGATCATCCCATACTCCATTGAAGTCCAGTAAAAAATATTGAAACATATCCTCCAATATGTGTATAGTCTAATTGGACTGTCCATCGGTCCGAGGATGGTACACTATACACAATCTCAGTTAAGTACCTAGGGATTTCTACAAGCCCTACCAAAATCATGACATAAAACAAATATCTTTATTTGAAAAAATTATCAAGGAAACATTATAATGATGTAAAATCTATCAGGAATAGATCTTTCCTATATTCTCCACTGAGTTAGTCTCTTTAATCGATAAAAAGTGAGCAGACTTCGTTATCTGATCAAAAATAACCCAGACTGCATCATGACACCGTAGGGTCTTGGGTAAACCATTCATAAAGTTCATTGTGACATCTTCCTAGTTCAAAATATGTATCAGAAGTGGCTGCAACAACCCACCTAAATGATGGTGCTCAACCATTACCCTCTAATAAGTAAGGCATTAGGAGATGAGACCAGCAATGTCTCTCTTCATCCCCAACCACTAAAACTACTGACTAAAGCCATGATACATCTTGGTCACATAAGGATATACTTCCCATCTAGTGGTATTGTAATCCTTCATCATCTAATCTTTGATGGAATCTAGGACTACCACTCTCCCATGTACCATGATCATATCGTTGTCACCCAAAGTCTATCTAGGTATTGGGTCACCACCAGATAGTTGTTCCATCATTAAAACACACTCTAAGTCTAAATTCTATTCATCCTTTACATGTTCTACAAGTGAATATGTGACTACCAAGAGATCATAAGTTATAGAAACCTGTTCTAATGAGTCATTCATCATACATTCATCCAATAAGCACATCAAGCATCACTGCTCCTATGAGGGCCTCACATAAAGCTCCTACTTAGCCTTTGTCTTACAATTAAGACTATACACAATGAAATTAACATTTCTAGGTGTATAAATCATATCAAAATAAAATGTATAATTATACTCACCCCATCGCCTCTATTTCATATTTTGGTTTCTCTATGTAAAGATACGACAAAGGATTTTTTGGTCCATATAAACAATAAATATATCACCAAAGAGATAGTGTTTCCAAAAATTTAGAGTGTAGACCATAGATTCTAAATCCACTTCATTTAGTTGTACCTTGATATCCTTCAACATATTTATCACCATACGATATAGGGGTATCAAACTGACCGCGAACATGAAATGAGATTTATCATAGCTTGATTTTCTGATCCATCAGAGTTTATACTATATCAAAGATTATTTCAATGAATTAAATCCATTTTTAGTAACCAAAGGTTCTCTCATGCCCTGGTAAGATAGAGAATGAAATTAAAATTCATGACATTTTTGACCATATATCTTGACTATAAGGCCTAAGTTAGTCATTAAGTGAAAGACTTCTTAATGAAGTAGCCCTACTTCTCTGACCACATAACAGGTGTGGGGTGATGATCAGCTATATTCTCCTATATATATAGTGGAAAAGAAGAAACCTCCTTTCATGTAGAATTATTTGGACCTAATTCTTAAGTAGTTACCTAAGAATATGTTGAGGTGGCATATTATATAACCTGAAGGAACATTAAGAATATAAAAATATATTATTCAGTCTATGGGATCATAAAAGGTTCTCCTAGGAGTCTACTCTTAACCCATGGTATACCCCTCCTAACACTAACCCTTGTTTCTGTCCTTGCACATTTGCCAAATTAATCTTAAATATACTAATAAAACAACATTATTAGTTCAAATAATCAATTTAAATAGAGATATGTCATAATAACATAAAATAAAAAAATATCACACAAATAAAAACTATCCTAAATAGATATCACAAATCAAAAAGATTAATTAATGAACCACTATTCCATAGAACATTAAGTATATATATGTAATGAGAACCTATGTTCCTAGTCATGATGAATGGACACACCCAAAATATCATTTATTATATATCAACATCATGTGTATCACCAAAGGTGAGTTTAATCAATAGTAACAAGAAAACATAAATTCCCCACTTTATGGAAATTCGGAAATCCAATATACGGTACTGGATACACCCTATTATAGATCCCATACCCGATTACCAACCATTTTATTTCATATTTATCATGTCCCATAGTAAGTAAAAGAGAAGAAACAAGTTAGTTATTAATGATGATTTGATACCATTATATAACTTCCCAACCCAAACCATTGGGTCCATGCTGGAAGGTCACATGAACTCACGCGTGCCTCCCCATATACAAGAGACTACTGAATTGCAGTAAGGGTATGAGTATGAAATTGGTGAGACTATACCCTCTGTATTGATTCATATAAAAATAATAAATAAACAATAATAGCATTAAATATTAAGAGTAATAATATGGAATAATAAATTTGGAATATATGTTATACAATAAATGAGATCCCAAGGTGGCATGCATGACCATTGTAAAAAGTGGTAGAGAAATTAAATAAATTAAAAAGGGTCCTCTGGAGTCTGTCTAGGTCTACTATTATCTCCATGAACCACTTCTCAACTATCCACCACAGAGCCCTTTTTATTCACTGTATCCCTCATGAAATCTGCAAGTGCATAGAAATTCCTAAGTAGGGTGTGAGTAAAAGACTCAATATGAAACCACCAATGTGTCCTCAACTTTGTGTTCTAAATTATAATAGTGTATTATATAACAATAATAAATACGTAATAAGAATAAACATAAAATATAAAATCGATTTGTCATGTTCTAACCAAGTCACCAAACCCCTCGACCATACCTGATTTGGCTCCATGCCAAAAGGATAAATCATTATAGGTTCCAGGAGTAACCAAGAAATCCATAGGGCTAGTGAAAACATTTCTCTAAATCCTCATAGAATCATTCATACATGAATCTTAGAATCTCCTAGGCCTCAAGTAAAACATTCTTCTCAACATAAAACTACGAATCAAGAGCACTACTCGACAGTTTACTGGGCATAGAATAAAATGATACTTGGCATAACACAAGGAATCGAGCACACTAATCAACAGTTCACTAGGCATTGAATAACATGATACTTGTAATAACACCAGGTATCAAGCACATTACTCAATAATTCATTAGAAATTGAGTAACATGATACTTGGAATCCAGTCATCGAGTAAAAATGTAACACAACAAGTCCATGGAATCATCGTATCTCCACCATATGCTTAGGGATATCATCACCATCATATCGTGTCATACACACAATCCCTTTAAGGGATAAACCTATCACTATGATTCACATGGTATAAAAACTAAGAATGATGCCTCTAAAGGTATGTTAACATACAACAAGGTAGAGCATATAAAGAAAGTATAATATGGAATAAGATTATGAGTATTAGTAGTAATAAAAAAATGCATGTGATAATCATCAAACATGGAATAACAAGCTACACAAGTATAGTTATGGAAATAACATCATAAATGGACTCACATTACACACACACACAAAAGTATGATCACTATCAATCATGGTTAACAGTTCATTCTAATACATGTATCAATTCAAGGTAAGAATCCACATATAAATATAACATGAAAAACATCATGACTTACACCAGCTAGACATGTGATCAAAATCAAACATGGTTAATCATGCTATATAAGCATACTCAAGGCATAAATAAACACACATGGTCTCATGGATCTAGGTCTAAAGTAGCACAATAACCCACATCAAGGTGTATATATAGTTTAAGGCACTCATATTTGATAAATCCTTGACCATCGACAACCAGAAAACAAGCCAGTACATAGGGTCTAATGTTGATCTTGGCACTTTGTCAATTTATTAGGCATCATTCCTTTAATTAATTAATACTGAAGACTCATTAATTAATTAATAATTATTATTATTCAAGACATAATATTAACTAATAGATGGTTTCCCAAAGTGGAAACCTTATATCTCATTCCAATAAATGTGTATCAAAAAGGGTAAATAACACGAGACCACATACACACACATATACACATGAGATCATAATCAAACATGATTATCAATTATGAACACACCTAAATTATAACATGGAAACTTATATAAATGAGAGATTAAAAAGGTATGGAACTTCCTACCAAAGGTGCAATAATGATTTGATGATAAAATTTGACACCTGAGATCAATTACACCATGCATAGATGTTTCTTAGTGATCGAATATTTTATTAGAATTATCATTATTTTTAATAATTAAAATGTGGAAAAATACTTATTTATTTAAAAATGAAAATAATATCTTTTTGTCATCGAAAACAAACTTAGGGTTAAGATTCTACTGATCGAGATGAATCCAATGGCATCGATGGATCATCAACTTGACTAATATTGAAGAAGTTATTAAGGATGTAAGTTTTAAGAATAAAAATAAGAAAATAAATAAAAAATAATATATGAGAGAGAGGAAGATGGATAGATGAGCGAGACATGAAAAATATAGAGGAATCCCCTACAGGCTGCGTACAAATTCCCCACATGCCTTTTTATACTATTATTTTTTTATCATTTAATTTAATGTCATTTATTATATATTTATCTATCCTATCAAACCCATGAAACAACCATACATCTTACACATCTTTATTCTTATTCTTCCTTCATTATTTCATTTTTTCATTTCCTTTTTAAATATATTAATTCAACTATTAATATATATTTAAAAGTAATATATATATATATATATGTGTGTGTGTGTGTGTGTGTGTATTTTAATCCATTAATATGTGTACACACCATATATATATATATATATATATATATATATATATATATATATAAACACCCACACACCCACACACATATAACCAATATATACATGTTATATATATATATATATAATTATATGCGCATCTGTAGGTACACCCGCACATGTATATATATGAACACACACACACACATATTTATCCCATATATATATATACCATTTATTTTCCACACACTAATATTATTTCCCAAATTTAAAATAATAATAAAAAAAATATATTTTATTATCATTATTAGATATATGTCATCATTATCAGCATGAATATTTCAATAATAACTTTCATTATATCTATTTAATTAATAAAATAACCACACAATTGCATTTATGTAGGACAAGTAATGAATTCACTATTATTATCTAAATCAATGATAAAAAAATTCAACCATTGCGAATCTTCACTCATTAATTAAGAGAATTTAAAAAAATATTTAATTACATATGTAATTTATATTTTTTCAACATAATTAATAATAATAATATAATTATTATTACCTTTACGTGCTATGTAACCAAACACCCAACATGCACAAGTCTTATATCACGCCTAATGTAAAACCCATATTCTGGACCTAATGGTGATCTCATATTTCTCAAAAAATGTAGCTTTTGAGAGATATTAAATTATTTTTAGAAAATATATAATAAAAATATTAAATAAATTATCGTCGTATGTGATCTGGCCAAAATTTTGATGGAAACATAAGTCATGCCCCACCTAGGGTAAACCCCATGTCCTAGACCTAAAAATAGTCTCAGATTTCTTATATGACTCACCATTTTGGAGATATTAAATTAGTTGGAAAAAAATAATCTATGTGTAATATAATATATATAATATTTTTATTTTTCTACACCGAGACTCTATGAGCCTCGAAATCCTGTGCTATCTCGGTGCCTAACTCTGAAAATATTTCATAGAATATTCTAAGGTGTTAACTAGGATATTACCATTGCAGAAATATCTTAAACCATCTATTAAATGTTTTTTATTGAAAAATTACATTTTCAAATAAAAATAATCATAAATTAATATCAATAAGGGGTTTTAATGTCTTTAAAAATTCAGGGTATTACATGCTCCATTGCATTGGGTGAAGCTTTAGTCTCACGAGGCATCATGTATGGGATTAGGGAGTAAACCTAATCCATTATGGGATTTTTTCCACCATGTAATTTTTTCTAGGAAGTTATCCTTGACTCAAGTTTATGTCATGTTCTTTGTTACTATCAAATTTCCTATTATTCTATAATCTTATGATACTATGTTCTTTATGTTATTCTACCATATGATTACTCACGTGACTTCTCTTTCAGGATATCATGTTTAACCATTGAATCACACATTATGTTTCCTTATTATGTTTATTAATTTACCAGACTTATTATCTCACACTTTTATTTTATGAAATTCTATAGGTTATCCCATGATTTTTTAGGTGCTCAAATGGATTTAGAGGCTCATTATGGAGAATAAAATAAAGAATTTTTATTTTAGTCTCACTTTGATGTATTATAAACCTAGTCTTTCAAAGACACTAGGCCTCACAATATTTGGTTTGTAATTAATTAATTTTTATATTAAAAATCATCTAATAATATGTTTAAAAGTCTTGGGTCACTATAAGAGATACCCTAAGATGGATATATGACATATTATATCTCTGTCTTCCTTGATGTGTAGGATAGTATTGTGTTTAGTGATGGACCAGTATGTGGTGTTTCCTAAGGTTGCAGAAGAGTATCCTGTTGTCTTTACAAAAGTGACTAAGACCCTACCTACTTGATGTGAGATCAAGTTTGGGATAAATATGAATCTTAGAATCACTCTAATATTGATTTCCTCAAATAAGATGGTACCTTATGAGTTGTGAGAGCTGTATATTTAGATCAATGATCTTCTAAAGAAATAATTCATTCATCATGGTGTGTCTCCTTAGGAAACTCGAGTTTGGTTTGTGAAGAAGGTAGATATTAGTCTTTGTTTGTTTATTGATCATCATCACCTCAACTAGATGATAATGAAGAACAGTTACCCTCTCCCATTGATTGAAAGTTTGTTTAATCAGTTGAATGGAACTAGATGGTTCTCTAAGACCAATTTTTATTAAGGGTGTTTTTTAGATGTTAGTGTAGGATAAGGATATTCCAAAGACTAATTTTAAATTTCATTATGATAATTATGAGTTTGTTGTAATGTCATTTGGTGTTATAAATGTTCCATCCATGTTCATGGGATTGATGAATTCCATATTTCATGATTTTTTGGATCAATTCATGGTGGTTCTTATCAATGTAATTCTTATGTTTTTGGTGTTTGAGGAGGAGAATGTAGATTATCTATGACCTTTTTTTGGATGTTCTTAATAGTTATCTATTTAGGACGTTGTCAAAGTGTAAGTTTTGGCCCCATGAGGTCTATTTCCTAGGATATATTTTGTGTTAGTTTGAAGTATCCATGGATCCTTTGAGGATTAAGGTAGTTGTTTCTTGGGTATCCCTAAAGATTGCTATATATTTATAAAGTTTAATTGTTCTTGAAGGATCTTATAGGTGGTTAATACCTAAATTCTCTCAGAATTTGACTCTTATGATAGATTTAACTAGAAAGGATCTGATTTTTTATGGACTGAACATTTCTAGGATGTTATTGAGTATATAAAGGGGAATCTAGTTAGTGTTCTGGTTCTTTAGTTTTTAGAGGAGGTTGTTACATTTTATGTTTATTCCAATTGTTTCTATATTGAATTAGGTTGTTTCATGATGTTTTAGAGGGAAAATATCTCCTAAGGGTCTTAGCAGTTATATCCTCATGAATGTAACTATTCAACCTATGATCTTGAGCTCGTATTGGTTGGGTTTCTCTAAAGTTGTGCGACATTACCTCATTGATGAGTGATTTTTTTCCTTTATAGATCATAATATTTTGAGGCATGTCTTTTCTAAACATTATTTGAATTTTTAGTAGTGTTTATAGATAGAATTATTGCAGTATTATGAATTCAAGATTTCTTATACACTTGTGAAAGGAAATATTGGGGTGGATGCTTAGAGTAGGAAGTTATAAAATGATATTGTGTGTGAGTCAAGTGATGTTTAGAGGGTAGTTTAGGAGATTCCCATGATAAACCTTGAAATGTGAGATGTTTATAGTAGATTATGACTTTATCATATAAAGGTGTATTCATATTTGGTGTAGTAGGTTGAGGAGTCCCAGCTAGGGGATTCCGAGGTGGATGTTTAGTGACATTGATTTGTCTACGGTGATGTAATTAAGGGATGGTTTGAGGATGGTTAGTGTTAGGTGTTATTTTATGGGATAATTTTTTTCCCTTTAGTGATTCATGGTTCGGTTCTATCTGAGTTCCAAAATTATCCCTTAGCGGTACATCTGGGTGTGGCAAGATTTATCATTCCCTTTGAGTTTAGTTTTTGTGGTCTAGAATGAAGAAATATGTTTCATAGTTTATCTCTTGATATTTGGTTTTCTAGAAGGTGAAGAATGAGAAAAATATTTGTGATGGGTTGCTTTATCCTTTTGATGTTCCCTAATGGAAGTGGAAAGATATCTTGGTGGACTACATCACTAGTTTTCCTCAAGACCATGGAGGTTCTAATACTATATGGGTGATCATGTATTTCTTGATGAAGTTATCTCACTTATTAATGATTAAGGTGTCAATCCCAATGGAGGTTTTATTGAGAAATTATCTACATGAGGTGGTTAGTATTAATTGGGTTTCAAATACAATAATATCTTATTACGATCCCTATTTCACCTATAGGGTTTGGAGAGGTCTATAACATTCTTTTGGATCTCAATTATTCATTAACACCAATTCTCATCTAAAGACAGATGGTATTAAAAAGCATACTATACAAAATTTAAAGGACATGTTGGATGCATGAATTTTGTATTTTTTGGTTATTGGATGAGTCACCTACCCTTGGAGGATTGTTTTACAATAATAGTTACAACTCCACTATTGGTATCTATCCATTCAAAGTGCTGTATGAGTAACCTTTCTGATCTCCATTGTATTAGATCAAGGTTAGAGAGTTAGTTATTCATTGACTAAAATTGTTACATAAAATGGAAAAGAAGGCATAAGTGATTTATGAGAGAATTAAGGGGGAACACGATCATCATAATTCTTATGCCAATCATAGGAAGAGGCCTCTATAGTTTGAAGTTGGGGATCATGTATTCCTAAATGTTTCTATTCATCATGAGAAGTGGAGGTTCAGTAATGTGAGTAATATTTATCCTGGATTTATTAGACCTTTTAAGGTGTATTCATGTGTTGAAGCTATTACATATTAATTATAACTTCCCCCATAGACGATTTGGATCCATGATGTATTTCATGTGTTTGATCTTTATTGGTACCTATATGATGATTTTTATGTTATCGACTGTGAGAGTTGGGAGATGAAGATGATGTGAACTCAAGGATCAGTTTTTGGAGATCTAGGAACATCAAGAGAAGGTGTTTCATGGGTGTTATTTTTATTTGTTTTGTATACTATGGAAGCTCAATGTCTTGGAGGATAGAACATGGGAGTGGGAGCCACATATGAAAGATGAATATCCAGAGTTGTTCAATATTGTCATCATTTTTTTGTTGAGATGCTATGTTTTATCTATTTTTATTTATGATATAGATGGTTTTTGATGTTGTGTGTTTATGAAACTTGTTTTGTTTATTTTTTTAGTTGTGTTTTTTTTAGTGAGATACATGATATTTTTCTCAAGGGATGGTTGTTTTGTTTCTATTTCCTTCCTTCCTAGGTTTTGGTTTTAATTCTTCAGGATGGAATTTTTTTTAAAGGTATTTAATTTAAGGTTCCAGTTTTTCTTGAGCCCTTACTTTATGTGGTTTGGGTTTTATATATATTTAGGAGAAGGATGAAAAATTCAAAATGGAGTTTAGTGTAAATTTTATCTTTTCGGCTGGAAGATGAGTCTTGTAGTGTGAGCAATGAGGCTATAGTGTGGTGCTACTCGGAGAAGGCCTCTTATGACACAGTTATTTGTAATGTGGTGAGTTTTAGTCTTAGAGGATACATTTGTGTTGAAGAGGATCATGATAAGATATTTTGTTCTCTCTAACTCATGATGGGTCACTGGATCATAAGGAATATGTTGTGCTGTGGAGCCCTGAGGGTTTGGTCTCCTTCTCCATACCTTATAAAGGGTAGTTGTAGTTTGGATCTTTAGGAAATTACATAGCCTTGAACAGGGTTATAATATCTATGGGAAATATATGGGATTTTTATTGTCTATTCTATAGTTTATAACTTTTGTAGTGTGGCCTTTCTTGCTTCACTGTAGTTTAGGGGAATGCCTAATGATTAAAACGTGGTCAAGGAGGTTACACCATGGTTCTGTTAAATTAAATATGGGTGTAAATTAATAAGTGCCACCAAAATATTCATATTTCCTCCTTTATCCTTAAAATTTTAGGAGATCCTAGGTATTCTATCATAATACTTAAGTTAAAATTCTATAGGATTTGGAATCCAACTTTGTGAGATCACTTTTAGTGATCCAAGGTGAGTTTCTTCTTCTTTGGTTAGTTATTCTATCTCCCATTCTCTCTTACCAAAATATAGTAGTTTGTTCCCTTTAATTATAATGGGGTTTATGTTGGGTTTTGATGGATTATCCATGGTGGGATGTTCAAAGGAATCATGATATTCTTTGTGGGAGTGGATACTTGAGAATGGTGTGTTTTCTTCCATTCTTTCTCAACGAAAATTGAAAGTTCTATATCAAGGTAGGGGATTCATTAATTTTATTTTATTAAGTAAAAGTGTGGGATTATCAATCATTAAATCCTTTGGGTAACAATATAATCAACCTAAAATAATACAATAACCAAAATCTAATAATGAATTGGAATTGGATGCTTTGATCACATGTGTTTATGTTATATTGATTATGCCTCATATTATTTGATAGATAACATGTTTTATATTCATTTTTATTGTTTCTTATGTTTATCAAGTTTGATATGAGTGAAAATGGATAAACAACATGAATAAAATATGGATAGAGTGATTGATTAAAGAGGCATGTGAATCTAATTACCGTTCATCCTTGAAAGATATTTAATACAAAAGTATTTATTGAAGCATGATAATGTTTAATTAATAGCTATTTTTGGTTTATCATTATATATTTTGTTACTAAAACATATTCATAATGAATTTATTAATTAAAATATGGTACATATTTTTGGTGATAAATATTTGGGGATAAGAAATCCCATTATTTTTTCTAAAGGCTAGTATGCCTTAGAGTTATGACCTTGGATTCCCCTTGAATGTACTAAAAATACTTTTGTTTCCATGCATGCATTATCTAGGATAGTAGAGCCTTTATATGGTTACTAAGTGTGTATAGGTATGGATGGGATGATTATGAAAGTGGTGGATGAACCTCACTGATTAACACCACACTACATTATTAGATGAATAATTGGGATGATTATGTTGGTTGTTGTTTAGTTGGTTGGAACAAGTTGAGAGCTAGGATTGACTATCTTTCTTATTGTTGGATGATTGATGATTGGGTTTATAGATGCCTGATTATTGTGCTTTAAAACTACCATTTGTATTTTGTTTATGCATATAAAGTATATCTCATTGTGTTATCTTAGGATGAGTACTAGAGTAATTATATTTTGGAATAGTAAATGAATTAATAATGAACTCATGGGACGAGTTTTTATGTTGGTATTATGGAAGAATAAAACCATGGGTTGGTTGGATTAATTCTTTATGTCACAACCTAATTTTAATTTTCCCTTATTATTTTATTATTTTATTATTAATTATTTTAGTTCTTGAATTTTAGGAATATTTGGGATGAAATTTGGAAATTTGGGACTTTTTAGGGTGTTTCATGGTCATCCTGCATGATTATAAGTAACCATTAGGTAACCATGTAAGGGGTGCTATTTTATGATAGTGGAGTTTTTTCCTGGTCTCTGCATGGTTTGTGAAACTATGTGAGTAGGTTTTTATGGGAGGGTTACCCATGAAAGTATTAATATGGATATGTGTGATCATTGAAAGGGGGAGTGGGTGAATCAACAATTTTTTCTTTTTATATTTTATTTATTATAAAACAACCTTCACCTATGATTAAAGAGTAAATAATTTGATGATAAAAATAATATATGCACATTCCATAAGAATACAATAATTTACAAGGTTCACTACTCATTAAGAGTAGCTAGTCCTTGGAATGGTTTGTAAATAATACAACATCACACAATCCACTATAAAACAATACTTTTATATGGTTATAATAAGAAGATAATATCCTTAAAATTAAATTGCACTATGATCAATACAACAACGCATGTTCTCTCCACCTAGATAAAATTGAAACAAATATTTTGTATCAACTATTAGAAAAATTCACCAATAGGTTCGTTATATTGTCACTATGATACTTATAATTTCTTCATTTTTACCTTATTCCAAAAAATTATTCTTCACATTCTTTCCCAGTAGTAGGAAAGAACTTATTCTTTGGAATTATATATAAAACTTCCATCTTTCCAACTATTCATATGATTTATTTTTCTAGTTTTCCTTTCATAAAACTATATCTGGTGCATTGAAAAAAATTATTCAAAATTCTTATGCTTCATCAATATGTTCACCTCTACACACATTCTGTTAGATCCACCTAATTTAAACATTTTTACATGTATTCTGCCAGTTTCCTCTAATAAAAAATCATTTGACTGATAGAAAATTATTTTTCAACCAATATATTACTTGGTTGGAAACTTCCCTACTCAAACATTGGATTTTAGAACATCATTTGGTATCACTATTCAAAACTATTTTTACATAACTTTATGTTTCACACATATGAATAGTATGACATAATTAATTTGTGTGTACGAACACTCCCTTTATACAGTACCACTTTAATTATATAATCCAGGAACACAAAATTAATTTCCTACTAAAAAAAATTTAAATTCAAAACTCTTGTGCTAAAAACTTTTCTGGGATTATTCTAAATGATTTTAGAATATTCTTAAATATTCTTGTACACTCAAGCATCCACTACCTTAGAAAAACATCCCAATTCCTCAATTAGAATAATGGATATTTATCTTATGAAATTTAGAGCTTTGAATGATCATAATTTCATCATTACACTTGATATATTTATGAAAACATCATAAATACTTTTGAACCATTGAAGTATTATACCAATTATTAATCTAGTATAATATGTTACAAATCATTCTATCTACTAAGACCATATATATTAAAACTACAAAGATTAACAACAAAAATTTGAAAACTTTATTTAGAAAGTTCCTCTAGTTAATGACTTACATCAGAATTATCTTTCTATTCCCTTTATATTCCAACCTTAGTCTAATGATTTTCATAAGAAACAACAATCTGATCATCCTAAAACAATGCCATCTTCATAACTCCATACCTGTATTCCTGATAAACAATATATAAAATTTTTGTTTGATAGAATTCAAATGATTGGATTTATTCTGATAGAATAAATTTTATTTGGACTTTATCCACTTTATACTTTATCTGATTTGGACTTCATCCGATTTGGAATTCATCATATGGAATTCCTCAGTAATATCCCTTTGTATTTTAACAACATTCCTCTATTCACAAGACTTCATAAACATAAAAAAACTTCATAGTATCCAATGTAATCTCAAAATTTGTGTGTAAATTGAATGTTACCCTTATGTATCATTCTCAACAACCTTATCATAACTCACACAAACTCTTCTCAACCCAACATTTGTCCAAAAGTATTTGTATAATAAATTTCACAGAACATTGCAGTATGAATTTTGTATAGAAATTTAAATTTCCTCCCCTTAATTCTTACAATTGGATTGTGATATATTTTGTAACTCATTTTATCACCCAAATATTTTTTGGTATGTCTATTTTTAATTAAATTTAATCTCTTCAATAGATTACATTGTATAGAATACCGAGCTTAAACAAACTCCAAAATATTATTATTTTAACCCGACCATTATAAACTATCCATTAAATTAGTGGATGTGAATGTGATTAACTATATTATGAAATATATATTAATTTATTTTCCAATAAAAATTTATTTATTCTTATGAAATAAACACATAAATTTTAGTGATGTTATTCTGTTATTCAAATATATGTTTCTTCAAAAAAATGAATTTTATTTATTTATATGAGAAAATAAATATAATTAACTTTAGAAACTTTTAGAAACATTAATTGAAAAATTAGAATCATTTTTGGATTCATAATTTCAAAATTATCTTAGGATTAATTTTTAATTTTTTTGAAAATTTTATTTTTTCAATAAATAGAAAAAAATAACAATTTTTATAAAACTATCATTTCATTTATATTTAAAAGTAAATTTATAATTTTAAAATAATATCAAAGTTACCTAAGTAATTTTAGTTTGATAAAATCTAGTTAATTACATTAAGAAATATTTATAACTTATTTTGTTATAATTACATTTTTGGCTTAAAAACACATTATTCCAAAAAATAATGTTTTTCATTACATTTTGACAGTTTAATTTTAAATGTAATTTTGAAACTTTCATGTTTTGAATTTTTTAAAATGGATTCCATATTTGTAATTAGGAGTTCCAAATTATTTTTTAAATTCATTTTCATTTCTAGGCATAAAAAAATTACCTTGGTAAAAAAAGATTTAACACAGTATAGGTAAAATAATGCAGCAAATTAAAGTTAAAAGGAACAAGATTAAAATAAATATAAAATAAAAAATTAAATGGATGTTTGATGTGTTTATTAACTATAATAATAATTTTAAACTTTTATTATCTAATAAATTCTTTGGAATTAATTCCACCCAATTTTTTTTGGCCTTAAATATAAAATAATCATTATTTAATCACTTAAACCCCCTTCTCAAGTAAAAATAAAACTCCCCACCACCCCTTTATCATAAAAAGAGTTTAATATCTTAAAATATATTCCAAAACCCCTAATACCCACTATAAAAATGTCTAAGTGGTTCCATCCTCACCCAAATACCAATTACAGGATTCTTAATGGGTCGTTCAAGGAGGTGATATTCCAGAGGTAACTTTCTCAAACAACCTTTCTTAATTTCTTTTATTATTCTACCTTATCATCACCTCCTTCATCCATAAAATAATAATAAATCTAGTATCACATATATATATAAATTTATATTTTTAATGTAAAATATTCTATCCACCTTTTTTCTTATCTCCTCTCATTCAAATAAGTGACATCATTGGCTGAATTATGGCGGTTAACCGTCTTTGTGGATAATGATTTTTCATTTTCCATTTCAACCTTCAAGGATGGACATAAAAGTATTATTTTAGTTAAATAATATTTTAATAGTTATATTATAATCTATTTCATGTTCTTGAAAAATATAGACAAAATATTAAATAAAACGAAACTAGTTCATGATGGTCAGAAGAACTGCTAAAATAAACTAAACATTTATCATTAACCTTTTATCAAATGAATTATCATTATTAAAAAAAATAAAAAATGATATATGGGAATATTAAAACTTATTTAATTAAATTAATACCTGTTAATTTCACTTATGGGGTTTTATTTCCACTTTATAATAAAATCCATAATTATACACAAATGAACCGATCATGAAACTATGAAATGAACGCACCCAAAACAATAAAAATAATGAAATATTATTATTGAGAGAGTGGTAAGATGTTATAAAAGTATCATATAAGGTATTAAAAATATTAATATGGTTATTTAATGAATTAATAAATTTCATTAGACCTTTATACAATATTTTAAAGTATGTAAAACTAAAGGGAAGCATGAAGTAAGTGTTTCTCGTCTCACTTTTACTTCTGTGAGATATATTCCTTATTCACCACTTATTTAATTTGCGTGAAATTTATAATTTTATTTGATATATTATATAATTAATATAATTTTATTCATGGTATAAAATGTTTCATTTTATAATTATTACTTTTATTAGGTGTATGATTCAACTGATTACAAAGTGGTAGCCGATTTCTTAACTCAATTTCCATTCATTGTGTTAAAATTATACTTTATTGATTATACTAGGTTAAGATTATGCGTGAGATGAATTTTTATTATCTTTAGTTTTATTTAATATTTTAATATGTATTTACATCTAATTCACATAATAAATTCATTTGATTAAGGCTCACATCAATGATAGAATAATTATAAGAGACTTTATTTAAAAATTATCTTTTTAAAGTTTCCCTTAAAAATATAGTTTTCTTTCATGTCTGTATTTTATAATTTTTTTCCAAAAATGTTTTTAATATTCTATTATTATTTTTTAATTCATTTTAACTCATGTTTTACTATTTACAAAAAGTTTGAAAGGATTCTTTTTCAATTTTCAAAATGATGTTCATTATGATTTTTTCATAAAAAAATACGAAAGAAATGTTTTTTAACTTATATGACATGAGAATGTTTTCCCAACATCATGATTCCTTAATTATTTGATGTTTCTTTTAAAACATTTCAAGGTTATTTTCAACAAAAAATCTTTCCTTTATAATTGTACAATTCTTTGGAAAAAAATTATTTTAAAATGGAAATGTTTTTTTTCTTAAGAATTATTTCAAGTGTTCTTTAAAAATTATTTTCTATCTTAGATAACATTATTTTATGTTACTTATGGTTTAATGGGGATATTATTAAAGGATAATATCCTTATTTTTTTTATTTTTAGTTTATGTTTATGATGTAATGATATTTATGAAACCTATTTCTTTACCATGTGTTATGCTATGATGAAATGTTTATGAAACCAAATTTATTTTCATGGGTTAAAATATGATTTGTGTTATTTTTAACACATATTTATGTATTCATTATGTTATTTGTGGGACCAATATATCCCTCTAATATATTGGGTAATGATTTATATCCCATGAGATAGATATGACTAGAATGGGAAGTGAACTCGGTTCAGTAAGACATAACTAGAATGGGGGAGTGCAGTCAGTTCAGTAAGACATGAATAAAATTGGTAGTGAACTCAGTTCAGTAAGACATGACTAGAATAGGGAGTGAACTCTGATTAGTAAGATCAGACTAGAATAGGGAGTGATCTCGATACAGTAATACATTACTGGAATGTTGATTAAACTTGGTTCAGTAAGACAGGATTGGAATGAGAAGTAAAACCAATTCAGTAAGGGAGTTTGTATGCTATGATAGTATTGTGAGTTAAATATGTCTGCTATGATGGTTTGGGAAGTGAACTCATTCTACTATGATAGTCTTCTAAAAGATACTTGACTACTAAGGAAATTATATTCTATGCTTATGTGTATGCCACAATTCCATGTCATATGTTATCCTTTCATGGATTATGTTATTTGATTATTTTATGATTCATGTCTTATGAAATTATATTATTTATTCCATGAATCAAGATTATGATCTTTTATGTGAAAGGTATAATTTTCATATGTTATTTTCATGTTCTTATACCCTTATGCTCATTTTTATTTGATATCTCCATTGTTTAACCTTACCAAGCATTTGATCTCCCCCTTTTCCTATATTTATTTTCCCCAAGATATGACTAAAGGTTTTAAGTAGGACGTGTATAACAAGGGTTCTAGATGTGAATAAATTTTGGGAGATGATATAGATTTTTATAGACTAGTTTATTTTTTCTAATATTTGAAAGAGTTTTTGCTAATTATATAAAACTATAAACCTAAAAGTTCCTTGAGTATGTAAATTAACCAATATTTACTTTTCACATTATAATATTTTATGGAAAAAATGGGTCAAATTTATTAGTATCAAATCCAGAAATTTAATGTTTATGTTTTTAGCACCGCATCTAGAAGTGCAGATTCTAGGTTGTTACATTTAGAATCATAGAAGGGTTTAGATAACTTTAGAGATTAGGACGTTTTCGTGAGAAGTTATCCTAAGAGTTATAGATACCATCATGGGTATATAAGACCATAAGTTTAGAGTCTTAGAAACCCCTTTTGAGGTTTTAAATTATAAAATTTTAAGGTGACTCGTTTTTTTGAGGTAATTATTGGTTATTACATTTTAGGATGAAAAATGAAAGGTATGATATAACCTTTAGGTATAAAACATTTATTTAGTTTTTAATATATTATATTTATTTTTGAGGATGTTTCTCACATTTCTAGGAATAATATAAGAACTATTTCTTTAGAAACAAACCAAAATTTGGGTGATAACCCATTACATTTGGAAAGGCCATGAGGTTTGAACCCACAATTGAAATAAGAAAAGGGTGAAATTCCTACCATTGGACTATGTAATGTCCAAGTTAGTTTGAAATTACTATTTTTAATTATTTTTATTTTATGAACCTTATTTGATTAAGGTAAATAGAATCTTATGGGATTTTATTTGAGGAATAAAGGATGAATTGTCTTCTAAAATAATATATTATTTTAGTGTGGTTTAAGTTGAGATTAAGATCATTTATGGAAATGGTTAGTGTATCTTAGAGTCTATATGTTTAGGGAATGCACATTTTGTTATGAGAATTCAAGATTAATTTATGTAATTTGGAGATAAATATTAAATTTTTCTTAGAAAACTATATGATCAAATCCTTCTTATTTTTTGGTCTGAATATTAAGCTTGAATATTTGTGAGTACTTTTAAGGATACATATTTATTGAATGATCTAAGTTTAATTTTGGGTATTACTATGGAATTTAGGAGATTAATGAAGTTTTACTCACATAAAGGTTTATTATTTTTGGGAATTATCTTATCTTGTACTAACCATATTGGTTTTGGATCATGTATATATAAATAAGGAATAGATTTTATTTTTTATGGATTTTATGATCCGTAGAAGTTGATTCTAGTTCTTTAGGCATGAAAAAAAACTCATAATTTGGAGAAAAAAATGAGTTTTTATTGGAAATTGTTTAAAATATGAAACTCTACCTTATCAGTAAGTATATTTTCTTATGTTCCTATTATAAGTAGTAAAATATATCCTCAACTATACCAAAATGATTTTGGATCAAAATCATAATCCATTTACTTTTCTTAATCAGGAATCAATGGCCTTTTAACCTATCATAGAGTTACTATTTTTTGACAGTTAACCTTATAATGGCCTTGTTCTTTATCACTATCCATCAGAGCATGATAGTTATAATTCTATTACATATCAATATTTTCACTTTCCACTAATTTTATCCTAATTGAAATCATAGTTTTGGGGTGACCTTCACCTCTTACTTTCCCTATTTTTTAAGAGGAAGTTTTATTGACCCTTTTTATGATATGGGTTTACCATAAAGGAATTTTCAAATATTAACCTTCATTTTTAGAAGTGAAATTTTGAATTTCAAGGGTGATTTTTTTTTTGAAATTATTGATTGTATTTGGAGGGTATTTTTGGGATTAGCTATTCCACCAAATCTTTCTCATGTTCATAATGTGCTCCATGTATCTCTCCGAATGAAGTATATATATGATCCTTCAAATGTACTAAACTTATAGGTCACACCAATGGAGAAAGATATTTCTTATGAAGAAAAAAAAGTAGAGATTATGGATTATAGAGATAAATTTATACAAAACAAGACCACTCACTTGAATAATGTTTTATGAAGAAACCACCAATTTGAGGAAGCTATACGGGAACCTAAGGATGTGATGAGACATATGTGTCCTCATCTATTTGTATCCAAGTGATGAATTTTTAAGAAAAAAATTCATTTTAAGGGGGGTATAATTTAACAAACAAAAATTTTATAGTATGTCTCTTTTTAAATAAATTAAATCTCTTTGATATCTTATGTTTCACAAAACACCAAGCTTAAACGAACCCAAAAATATTATTATTTTAATTTGAACATTATAAAATTACTATTAAATTTTAGGTTTTGAATAGTATTAACTATACTATGAAATTTATTTGAATTTAATTTTAAATAAAAATTTATTTATGCTTAATAAATAAACACAATTTTTTTAGTAAAGTCATTTTTTTCTTCAAATATACATTTAAAATTTTTTTTTTATTGATTTATATGAGAACATTAATATAATTATTTTTTGAAACTTTTGGAAAGTTATTTGATAAAATTAACTTCATTTTTAGACTCAAAATTATAAAATTATTTTAGGATCAATTATTGATAATTTTCTGAAAAGTTTAATTTTTTAGTGAATAGTAAAAAATACCAGTTTTTATAAAACAATCATTTTATTTATGTTTGAAATACATTTTATGATTTTAAAAAGAAATAAAATCAAATTAATTAATTTTTAGTTATATTTAATATAATTAATTACATTTAAAAAATCTGTATACCTTATTTTTTATATGTATAGTTTTGGATTAAAAACACATTTTTCCAAAAAAATTGTCCCGTGTTGCATTTTGATGGTTTAATTTTAAATGTAATCTTGAAAATTATGTTTTTTTAAATTTTAAAAAATAATTCCATATTTATAATCAGGAGGTACAAATTATATTATAAGTTCTTTTTTAGTTTTATGCATAATAAATTTACCATGGTAAAAAATATATTTAGCGCAATATATGTAAAATAATGCAATGAATTAAAGTTAAAAGGAAAAAAGCTTAAAATACCTAAAACATAAAACATTAAATGTGTGTTTTTTGTGTTTATATAAATTATAAATACATTAAAACATTAATTATCAACAAAATTCAATCTAATTAATGCCACCCAAATGTTTTTTTCATTAAATATAAAATAATCATTATTTTGTCACTTAAAACCACCCCTCCTCAAATATAAATACAACTCCTCACAAACCCATTTATCTTAAAAATAATTTAATATATTAAAATATGTTAAAAAACCTATCCTAACAACTCTCTCCACATAAAAGTGATTATGGTCTCACCCAAAGTCCAATTACACGTTCTTTAAGGGGTCCTTCTAGGAGTTGATATTGAAGAGGTAACTTTCTCAATTAACCTATCCTAATTTATGTTCTTCTTCTACCTTATATTAACATCTTTAATCCATAAAATCACTATAAATATAGTATCATGTATATACTTAAATGTCATATTTATAATTTGAAATCTTTTATGCACCCATTTTCTTATATTCTCTTATTCAAAGAAATGAAACCATTGTCCAAATTATGGCGGTTAACCATCTCCAAGGATAATGATTTTTCATTTTCCATTATCGCCTTAAAGGATAGTAATAAAATTATTATTATGGTTAAATAATATTGTAATAGGTATATTATAATCTATTTCATTTTCTTTAACTAATATATAGATATAATATTAAATAAAACGAAACAAGTTCACGATGGTTGAAAAAACCACCAAAATAAACTAAACATTTATCATTAGTGTTTTATCAAATGTATCATCCTAATATCAAAAATAAAAATCATATATGAGACCATTTAAACTTCTATAAGTTAATTAATACTATTTTATTTCACTTATGGAGTTTTATTTCCATTTTAAAAGAAAATACATAATTACACACATATGAACCGACCATGAAACTATGAAACGAACACACATGAAACAAGAAAATATTAAAATTTTATTAATTAGAGGGGGTGAAATGTTATAAAATCATCATATAAGGTATTATAAATATGAATATTGTTCTATAATTAAATAATAACATTATTTAAAAATTTATACATGAGGTTAAAGTATAGAAAACTAACGGTAAGTGTGAGGTAAGAGTTTCTTGTCTCACTTTTACTTCTGTAAGATATATGCCTTATTCACCACTTATTTATTTTTTGGGGTATATATTGTACACTTTGATATATAATATTATTAATTTCATTCTATTCATGGTATTAGATGTTTAATTTAATAATAATCACTTTTATGGGTCTTACGATTCGATTGATAATAATGTGGGAAGAGATTTCTTAACTCAATTTCCATTCCTTGGGTTAAACTACTACTTCATTGATTATTCCATGTTAATATTATGTGTGAGATGAATTTTGTGTTTTATTTAAAATTTTTTATATGTATTTATATCTTATAAAAAAATCAATTCATTGAATTAATGCTCACTTCAATGAAATTACATTCATAAGGGACTTTCTTTTAAAAATTATATTTTTAATGTTTCCATTAAAACACTATATTTCTTCCATGTACATGTTTTATAAAATTGTTTATGATTTTTTTTAATATTATATTATGATTTACAATGTCATTTTTAACCATGTTTTAATTTTTATGAAACGATTTGAAAGGATTCTTTTTGTATTTTTTTAAACGTGGTTATTTGTGACTTTTCTAAAATAAATATAGAATAAATGTTTTTTTAAATTATACAGTATGAGAGGATTTTCATGAAATATTTATTCCATAATTATTTTATGCTTCCTTTAAAATATTACAAGGTTATTTTTGAAATAATTTTTTTTCCATTTATAATTTTGCAACTCTTTAAAAGTAAATAATTTAAAAATGGAAATGTTATTTTTTTCAATAATTATTTCAAGTGAGATTTTAAAATTATTTTCCATATCTAATAACATTATTTTATGTTAATTATTATTTACTGGGCATATTATTCAATGATACTATCCATATTATTTTAATGATTTGTTTATGTTTATGATGGCATGATATTTCTAAAATCTATTTCTTTTCCATGGATTATGATATGATGAAATGTTTATGAAACCCAATTTCATTTCATGGGATCTGATATGATTTATATTATTTTTTAATACATATGAATGGTTTTTTTATGTGATGTGTGGTACCTATATCTCTTTAAAATACATTGGTTAATGATTTATATCTCATTAGATAGATATGACTGGAATAAGGAGTGAAATCAGTTCAGTAATACATGATTATAACGGGGAATGAACTAGATTTAGTAAGACATGAATGGAATGGTAAGTGAACACGGTTCAGTAAGACATGACTGGAATGGGGAGTTAGATCGATTCAGTAAGACAAGACTAGAATGAGGAGTGAACTTGGTTTAATAAGATACGACCATAATGAGGATTGAAATTGGTTTAGTAAGAAAGGGATGGAATAGGATGTGAAACTAGTTTAGTAAGGGATGTTGTCTACTATGATAGTCTTTGGAGTGATCCATGCCCACTATGATGGTTTGGTAAGTGAAAACATTCAACTATGAGAGTCATGGAAAAGATTCTTGACTATTAAGGAAATGATTTTCTATTCTTATGTGTATGCCACAATTCAATTCCTAATGTTTTATGCTTTCATGGATTATGCTATTTGATTTTTTTTATTCATGTATTATTAACATATATGATTTATTCCATAACTCAATATTATGGTCTTTTATATACATGATATAATTTTCAAATGTTATTTTCATGTTGTTATACTCTTATGCTCATGTTATCATTGTTATCTCCTTTTTTAACCTTACTGATCATCTGATCTCACCCTTTTCTTATGTTTCGTTTCCCGAGGATATAAAGAAAGGTTTTAAGTAGTATATGTATAATAAGGTGAATAGACATGAAGATATTTTGGGAGATGATATATATTTTTATGGACCCATTTATTTTTATAAGATATCTAATATTTTATCCTAATTATCTAAAAATATAAACCTAAAAGGTCTTTGGGTATCTATATTACTAAATATTTCCTTCTAATTTTTTATGTATTTATGTAAAACAATTGGGTCATATTTATCAGTATCAAATCTAGAAATGTAATGTTTATGCTTTTAATGCTAAATCTAGGAGTGTGGATTTTGGGTTGTTACACTCATGATTTTGGAAATATTAAAAATTTAGAAATATTTCTTGATTTAGTATCACAGAAAAATTTATTTGATGAACTTTGTAAGCATGATAAGATGAACATTCAACAGATTTATCATGCCAATAAATATTTGTCCATAAAATCCTGTCTGGCGGAACTTTTCTAGAAAAATATATCTGGTATTTTACTTCCATTTTCTAATTTTGGATGTCTTAAAAAAGTTAATTATTTTATGTTAATAAAAAAATACAAAACATGGAAAAAAACACCTATAGATAAACCAACTTTCACTAAAAATCTTATAGAACCTTCAAAAATACTTACAAACATCCTAGTCCCAACAATCCCCCCATTTTTATTTTATTATCAACCAAGGAACATAATGTTGGAGTTGGTTCCCTAGAACCAAATTCTTTGTAATTTATGATAAAAATGTCTTCATTGTTTTTAATATTAATTAACTACTTATCACATAATAATTGTTCTTATACATGACATAATATGTGATAATGTCCCAAGAGTAGTTGTCACTCTAAAAGTTATAGAAGTTCCCATTTATGATGAGAACCCAGAAGTGTTATGACACTATTTGTGAATATATGGTCTATGTATGGATGATATCATTATAAGGGACACAAATGATATAGGCTATAGGGGGTGGAGACTCATAGGACTTTGAGGCACCTTCTCATGGTGTACTCCCTTGATAATATCCCATATGATATTATGAGAATGATACCCGACAGTAGGAAATCCCCATTTATAAGTGTCATTGGATGTTCCTATCTACAAATGTTTGTATTGGTCCTTATACTTTATTATTATTATTAATGGATATTATGAGTCACATACATTGATGTATTGACAAAAACCATGATGACAGATGTTCATGACATGGTAGGATATGTTGGGTGCGTCATGAGTAATATTGCATTAATGAATAATGTGAGAAAGGATTAATCCCTTCTATTCACTAATGAAATTTAATATCTTAGGCCCTTTGATGGAAATGATATATCCTAAATAAATCCATGAACATAGTTTTTTATAGGCATGTTATATTACCAAAAAGTCAAAGAAAGAGATATCGAGCATATAGGTTGATGGCACTAGCATGCAACCTGCTTGATTGGAGATATTGTGATAAAGGGACTATATTACATGGTAAAAGTTTGTATGAGATGTAATGTCATTGGCAAATTAACTTCTTTATCTATGGGTTCCATGGTTTGTTGCTAGATGCAAACCTTGGAATTTAGGCAGGTTCACCAAATACCACTGAGAAAAAGGCCTAGAGGGTCACACACTAAGTGTACTTAGAATCTCAGTAAAATAATTTTTTATTTAACAAGTTGAATAAATATTATTCCTGGTTGTGGTTTAATAAATATTCATGTATGACTGATGTAATTTATTTTTTCACTAGTTATTTGAGAGAATATATCAAAGATGGAATAATTAATAAATATTTATTTGATATTTTGGTGAATATAATATTTATTTATTTATTGGATAATAACACGGTGATATTTATTTAATAAATAGTCATCATTTAAGGAATGATAAATATTGAGGTGTATTGGAGGACCGAGTTTAAGGTTTTAGAGATAAATAATAATAATGATTATTATTTCATTAAATAATATTTAATTATAAATTTCAAGTTATGAGCATATCAGAAAATAATAATATTTATGTTAATATTTGACATGGGGGTTTTTCTAGGATTAATGAAATAGTAAAAGGAACTTGTGCAAATTATTTTTTTATTACCTAGTGAGATGAATGACCAATTATATCATTCTCTCATTAGCCAAGTGACACCAATTCAGTTATGCACAACATTTTCTAGAAAGAACACTCAAGACTAGAGTGTTATTTCTTACCCAATAATGTTCTCAAGAATAAAAGTGATCCTCCTCCACTGGATCAAGGAGAACACTTTGGAAGCGGTTCTCAAGGCGATCAAAGGAGGATGATGCAAGCATAGGAATCTTCTATTCTAGAACCTAGAGACTCCTTCAGCGATGTCTGATGATTCAGGGAACACATGTGGATCACCACTGGAGGATATCTACCCTTGATCTCTACAATGCAATGACAGTGCATTGCAAATCTATGGCTGGACATATCAATGAAGAAAGAATAAACCTTGGAGGTAATTATTATTTAATAAAATTAATTATAAACAATATATGTTGATCCTCTATCTTGGTTATGGGCTTATATTCCTTTTTCTTATTTCTTTGATACAATTCCATGGATCAAGAGCTTAATTATTTCATAGATCCCAGATTGTTCATTGAATATGGAAAAAAGAAAAGTTGGGAACCGACCCTCCCACACTTTTTCTGCACCTGGAACCTTTAAGTGATATTAGAGTGGGTATATTATTGTTTATAATTTTTTAAATTCATTGGTGATTTATGCATTAATAATTTAGGTTTTCAATTCATGTTTAATCATTCTTCAAATATAAATTATGAGATTTGTTTCTTCCTACATCATTTCTCGTAGATCAAACAGAAACGATCAATTTTATGATTAAAATAAAATCAAGGAACTCATATAAAGGTTCCAAGTATTCTTCCCAGATAACATAGCAGTACACACTGTGTAACCAGATATACACACCGTGTAGTTGTGATTAATGAACCAGGAGTTAATTATACACTTACTCAACCTATGTGTATAAAATACATACGGTGTATTTAATTCCTTCAACTCATGTTGTTCGGGACAAACTAGCGCATGGTCAGTGGGAATATATGATGTGTAGTCCCTTTCAAGTCAGGGCCGATCTGTGTATCCCATACATGGCCTAGCCAACCGATGACCATGTAACGCAAAGTCAACACAACATGTGCCCCACTAGATATGCCATGTACTCCAATAATTTCTAAGTACGCCTTACATGCTGAGTCCCTAGGAGTGTACTTCAGATAGACAATGAAGGTAGTAAATTCCATGTATATCAGATCTATACTCCATGTATTGTTACAAAATTATGAAAAATTAAAACTTTAATATCTGAATAATGTTAAGATATACATATAATATATAAATTGTATTAAAATTATTATTCTATGTGCATTAAATCAGGACATGTTACTGAAAATTCATGTAATTTGTGTAATCATCTGGGAAGTACACATCATGAAAGCATGTGATAAGTATTGCATGCTATATGTCACAAATAATAAAGTTTATACAAGTACGATACATATTGGTAGATTTGAAAAAGTATTCATTGGGTTACCTCCAAGGTACATTTATGTACAAGTTTAATTTTAAATAAATTTTAATTTGTTTAAAATTATAATGGATAATGATTTAAAGGAAATTCAGAAAAGGATTAAGATTGAATGAGTGATTAATTAAAGATAATAATTAATCAATTCAATCACGATTTATCTTAAATAATAATAATTAAATAATTTAATTCTAGTTTTATTAAATGTGTACCTTTTTTCATGCATGTGGATGATCATGAGCTAGACCAAGCCTATGTATGCGATTGGTTTCCATTTAATTTATTATTAAATTAAATTATTGGCTTACGTGCATTATCTCCTCATTAATATGTAGGGTCTTTATGCCCATGGTTTCTTTTATGTAAACATACTTTTACCCCTTAGATGCATGTCAGTAAAATCATATGTAAGGGATGAAGCTCCCAATCTAGTGGAGGCGGTTCAGGATAGGACCCGAGGCGAAACCAATCCAAGGAGATACAAAGGTGATTAGGTGGAAAGATGTAAACATAAACCTTAAATAGTTCAAGGTGTTTCTACACTAGGTTAGTGGTTAGTTTATCAAACACTAGGTAAAGTAAATATTAGAACAATCTCATGACCATAACATTTATTTTCACTCTGTTAGTTTCATGGTTATTCATTATGGGTGTTTTTTCATGATCACATAATTAATGAATTAATAATAATTCTAGATGGTACTAAAATAAACTGGCTTATGCATAAATATTATCCAAGACTAGGTTAATCACTTAATCACATCCCACTTAAAATTAACAATCATGTGAAAAGATAATAATTTGAATTTTTTTAATAAAGGATAAAATCCATAAATAAAATATTAAGTTGATATAGCATTAAATTACTTTGGTTTGAATCTAACCATAGTTCAAAGTTCTTGACTAGAAAAATCTAATTTGCTTTCAATTATCAAGGAATTCTAATTTGAGGTTTTAGGTTGACTTAACTTAGTTGACATCAAGGGTTGATTTCCAAAGTAGGACTTGGTGTAACTGAGAGGAAAAGTTTGAGGAAATCTAAATTAATGATTTCAAGATTGGGGAGTCCACTCAATGGATCAAGGAATTGTGAGTTAATTTAGTTGGAATTTGGAATGCCTACCTAAAACCATTCGAGTTTCTTGACCAACCAAAGTTTGGGTAATGAGAATGGAATATGGATCCTTGACACTATAATATCCAATCAACAGGATATTCTAAATCCAATGGTGAGAGCTATTGGGTTTTGATAAAATAGTGGGGGACTAATAAATATAATATTTATTTATTTGTATATGTTTTATTAGATAAATTACTAAGATTCTGCTTATCTTATTTGTAGAAACAATATAAAAAATGACATCAAATATATCATTGTGATACATACTCAAGAAGGAAAACCATCTCACTAGCACTAATTTTCAAGAGTGGAAAAGGCGCCTATAATTAATCCTTCACCATGAAAGGAAACTATATGTGTTGGAAGAACCTTTACCAGTTGTGCCTGGAAATAATTTGAGTGATAAAGATCTCTCTCTGTACAAGAGACATCTAAATGATGCTACATATGTTTATTGCTTCATTATATCATCCATGTCTGATGATCTATTGAAGTAACATGAGGAAATGGATTCTTATAACATGATGTTTCACCTTCGAGATCTCTATCAACAAAAGTCGAGATAAGAGAGGTATGCGATCTCCAATACTTTGTTCCTGACTAAGATTGGTGAGTCTATGCCAACTGGGGCTCATGTAGTCAATATTATCAGCTTCATTAAGCATTTGGATATCTTAAGGATTAAATTCACAGATGAGTTCCATAAAAATCTCATGCTTTCATCACTACCCAAGGCCTTATCTAGTTTTATTATGAATTATAATATGAGAAATAATGAGAAGAGTCTATCATAACTTCTAACCTTGATTCACTAAGTGGATAAGGACATGGGATGTGACAAACCCCCAGTCATTATAGTGAATAGGAATAGGATGGAAATGAAAAAGGTGCCTAATACTTATAAATAGTCTAAAGCCTTCGAGCACCATAGGACTAAGAAGAAAAAGATCCAAAGGCAGGGTAAGGAAAAGGAGGGAGTATGTTTTTCACATGGAAAGTTAGGCCACTGGAAGAGGAACTACACCCAGAGGCAAGGGGAAGCCAAAAGTGCATTCATTATAGAGTGAAAATTTTCCATTTTACACATTGGGCATTAGATATAGATTGGAGTGCTCACATCTATATTCAAATGCAGGAACCAAGTAAATTTAGGAAAATTTCTAGAGGAGAGGTGGATCTGCCATATTATAATGGTCAAGACTAGATGTTATTTCCATTGGTAACTACCACATTTTGTTGTCGATGGAAATGATTTTGGGGTTTCATGATTGTTATTATTTTACTACAGTTACAAAAAAACATAATTTCTATATCACATTTAGATACAGATAGGTTATTTTCAAGTTCAAAAATAAACCTTGTTTCTTTTGTAAGGAAAACATATGTTATGGTATGAAGAATTCAAATAATAGACTGTATATATGAAATTAAAAAAATACATGTTGGAAATCGATAACGAATCAGGTTCACATGAATCATATAACACCCAGTTGTGCCATCACCGTCTTGGTCATGTAAACAAGAAGCACTTGAAAAAGCTCTATCAAGATGGTTATTTAGACTCTTCAGAGCTAAAATCACTTAATAGATGTCACACTTATTTACAAGGGAAAATGAACAAACCACCATTTGGTGGATAGGGTGAAAGGACCATAGAGCTTCTAGGATTGGCACACACTGCTATGAGTAGACCATTTCAAGTAGAAGCTAGAGGTGGATATTCTTACTTAATAACTTTTACTGATGACTTGAGTAGATATGGATATATTTTATTGATGTGGTATAGGTTTGAGTCCTTTGAGAAATTCAAGGAATTCAATAATAAAGCATAGAATCATCTTCGTAAGAAGATAAAGAACTTTCAATCAGATTGAGGTTGATAATATCTTAACCAAGAGTTCATCAACTTTCTAGGGGAGTTTGGGATTCTATCTCAACTCACTCCACCATATACACCATAGTGGAATGTTGTTAGTGAAAGAAGGAACCATAACTTTTTGGACATGGTAATATTTATGATGAGTCATACATAGATTGCGTTATCATTTTGGGGATATACATTATAAACTGTGGAATATGCATTAAACTGAGTACCAACTAAAATGTAAAATGTAATTACCTTCGAGATATGGAGTGGAAAGAAACTTATTTTTTTCATACACATGTATGGAGATGTGAGGAATTTGTTAAGGATTTTTCAATAAAAAACTAGAACCTCGTGGCACAAAGTTTATCTGTATAGGGTATACCAAGGAAACAAAGGTATACTACCTATACAACCCCTCAGATAAGAAAGTTATTGTCGCCAAACAATCCATCATTCTTGAGAGGGATAACATCCTCAAAAATGAGAGTGGGAAATAGATTTAATTCAATGAAGTTGATTATCAAGATACACAAGAGTTGGTACATGAACAAGTTCCATAGGTTCCCATGGAAGAAGTAGTTCCTAAAACACAAGTAATGCATGAGAGTGTATGAGTGGTAATGGAACAAGAGAGATATGGTTTTCTAGTCACTGAGGATGGTGACTAATTATTGATGGAAAATGATGAACCTCTATCCTACAATGAGGTAGTATAAGGATCAAAAGATGTAAGATCACTTAAAGATATGAATTCTGATATGGATTCCACATATCAGAACCAAGTTTGGGTTCTTTTCGATGCACTAATTGATGAAAATCAAGTTGGATAAAAATGGATATTCAAGAGAAAAATGGACAGGAATGGTAAAGTTAGTATCAATAAAGGAAGGATAGTGGCTAAAGGGTTCAAAAAACATCAAGGAATTGAATACGATGATAACTTTTCACCATTTTCCATATTTAAATCCATCAGAATCAAACTTTCTGTAACATCATACCATGACTATTAGATTTGGTAGATGGATTTTAAAACTATATTCCTTAAAGTGAACCTTATGGAAGCTTTATCTATAACACAAAAATAAGGGTTTGTGACACTAGGTGATTCCAAAAGTGTTTACAAGTTACATAGATCCATTTATAGATTGAAGTAAGCATCTATGTCATGGAACATTCGATTTGATGAGCCCATAAGAGAATTTGGTTTCATTAAAAATGAATGTGAGCTATGTGTTTACAAAATTTTTATTGGGAATGCGGTCGTTATACTAGTAGTATATTTTGACAAAATATTACTTATTGGAAATGACATACTAGACTTATTGTCTATTAAGGATTGGTTGAACAAGTGCTTCTCCATAAACAAATTAGGTAAAGAAGCCTACATTCTAGGGATAGAAATAATTCATGATATATCTAATAGGCTACTTGGACTAAGTCAAAGTATATTTATTGAATATAAACTAAAGAGATTTAGTATGGAACAATGAAAGAGGGGATTGATTCCAGTGTCACATGGATTGCATATTTCTAAGAAAATGTGTCCCTGGACACAATAAGAGAAAGTGATACTGATTAAGATCCCATAATCTTTGATGATAGGATCAATCATGTATTCCATGTTATTTACTAGACTTGATGTTGACTATGCACTTATCATTGTAGGAAAATATCATGAATATATAGAAAAAAATTGGACTACGATTAAGACTATCCTTATGTATCTAAGAAGAATTAAGGATATGTTCCTGGTGTATTGATGAGATGAGAAGATTGTCATTAGAAGGTATGCTGATGCTAGTTTTTAGAGAGATCAAAATGATCTAAAGTCACAATCAAGATATTTTTCGTATCTCAATAGAAGAGCTTTAAGCTAGAAGAGTTCAAAGAAGCCAGTTCTTGCTAATTATATAGCAGATTATGAGTATAGATCGGATTCTGATGCATCCAAGGAAGCTCTTTGGATTTAAAACTTTTTCCAGGAGATTAATGTGGTATATAGCAGTAAAGACTCTATCACATTTTATTGTGATAATATTACGAAGGTGGCTCTTGAAAAAGAGTTAAGTTCATATAAAAGGAAAAAAAAACATAATAAAAAAGTATCACCCCTAAGAGATTTTCATCAAAGGGGTGAAGTTTCATTGATCAGATTACCCATAGAAGAGAACGCGGTGGACCCATTAACTAAAGGATTATATGAGAAGAAGCATGAATATCATGTGAGGGATAAAAGACTGAAGTTTGTTAGTAGTTGTCTCTAGTGAAAGTGAGAGTTTGTTGGAGTTGGTTCCTTAGATCCAAATTATTTATACTTTATGGTAAACAAGTATTCACGATTTTGAATATTATTTAACTACTTATTATATCATGATTGTTCTTCTGCATGGAATAGTATGTGATAATGTCCCAAGAGTAGCTATCACACTAAAAGGCTATAGAAATCCCCCGCTATGATGAGAACTCAGAAGTGATATGAAACTATTATTGAAAATATGTTCAATATCCAAATGATATCATTTTAAGGGACACAAATGATATAAGCTATCAAGGGAGAAGACTCATAGGGTTTTGAGGAACCTTATCATGGTGTACTCCCTTGGTAATATCTAGTAGGATATTATGAGAATGAGACCCAATATTAGAAAATACACATTTATATGTGTCATTAGATGTTCCTATCTACGGATATGTGTATTGGTCATTATAATTTAATATTATTATTAATGGATATTATGAGTGTCATAATTTGATGTATTAATGAAAATAATGATGACAGGTGTTCATGGAGAGGTAGAATATATTGGGTGTGTCATGAGTAATATCGTGTTAATGAATAATGTGAAAAAAGATTTATCCCTTCCATTAATTAAAAGAAGTTAATATCTTAGGCACTTTGATGGAAATGATATAGCCTAAATAAATCCATGACCATGGTGTTATATGGGAAAGTTCCATTTCCTGAATGTCAAATAAAGAGATATCGAGCATATAGTTTGATGGAATTGGCATGCAACCTTCTCGATTAGAGATATTATGATAAAGAGATTATATTATATGGTAAACATTTTTACGAGGTGGCATGTCATTACAACATTAACTTCTTTCTCAATGGGTGCCTTGGTGTGTTTCTATATGCTAACCTTGGACTTTAGGCAAGTTTGCCTAATGCTACTAAGAAAGAGTCGGAGAGGGTGACACACTAAGTGTATTGAGAGTCTTAGTTAAATAATTTATTATTTAACAAGTTTAATTAATACTATTCCTAGTAGTAGTTTTATAATTATTCATGTATTCCTGATCGCATTTACCACATCACTAGTTATTTGAGAGAATATATTGAAGGCATAATAATTAATAAATATTTATTTTCTATTTTGATGAATATAATATTTATTTATTTACCTATGAATAATGCAAGGATATTTATTTAATAAATAGTCATTATTCAAGGTGTGATAAATAATGAGAAGGATTGGTAGATCAAGTTTAAGGGTCCAGTGAGAAATAATAATATTGAATATTATTTGATTAAATAAAATTTAATTATAAATCACAAGTTATGATCATATTAGGAAACAATAATATTCCTATTATTATTTGACATGGGGGTTTCTCTAGTATTGATGAAATAATTAAAGTAACTTGTGAGAATTATTTTATTATTACCCTAGTGAAATGAATGCCCGGTTATATTATTCTCTCATTATCCAAGTGACGTCAATTCAGTTGTGCACAACATTTTGGAGAAAAACCTCTCAATCCTAGAGAGTTCTTACTTATCCAAGAATGATCTCATGAACGAAAGATATCCTCCTCTATTGGATCAATGAGAATTCTTTGGAAGTGATTCTCAAGGCGATCGAAGGTAGACAATGCAAGAATAAGGATCTTTCATGGTAGAACCCGAAGACTTCTTCAGCGACATCTAGAGATTTGGGGAACATGTGTGGATCACCACAAGAGGAGATCTACCCTTGATATCTAAAACACAATGATGGTTCACTACAGATCTATGGAAAGACACATCAATGAAGAAATAATAAACCTTTGAGGTAATTATTATTAAATTAAATTAATTATAAACAATATATGTTGATCCTCTCCCTTGGTTCTAGGTTTCTATTCCTTTTTCTTATTTCTTTGATTCAATTTCTTGGATCATGATGTTGATCATCACAAAGATCTTGGATTATTCATTAAATATGGAAAAAATCAAAGTTGGGCACTAACCCTCCCACAATTTTACTATGCCTGGAACCTTTATGTGGTATCAAAGTGATCATATTATTATTTATAATTATGTAAATTCATTGGTGATTTATGCATTCATAATTTTTTTATTAAATTAATATTTAATAGTTATTTTAATATGAATTACGATATCTGTTTCTTCCTATATTGTTTCTCATAGATCTAACATAAACAATCAATTTTATAATTAAAATAAAATCAAGGAACTCATATGGAGGTACCAAGCATGATATATCTTAAATAAGAATGATTAAAAAATTGAATTCTAGTTTTATTAAATGTGTAATTAATTGCATACATGTGGATGATAATGATCTGGAACATAGCTTTGTATGTGATTGTTTTCCTTTTAATTTTTTATTAAATTAAATTGTTGGAATGCATGCCTTCTCTCCTCATTAATATGTAGGGTTTTAATTCCCATGGTTTACTTTATATAAACCCAATTTTACCCCTCACCTATGTGTGAGTAAAAGCGTATGTAATGGATGGAAATCCCAAGCTAGTGGAGGTGGATCAAGTTAAGAGTCGAGGTGAAACCAATCCAAGGAGATACAAAGTTGGATGTATGGAAATCTGTAAACACGAACCTTAAATGGTTCAAGGTGTTCCACCTAAGGTCAATAGTTAATTTATAAAGCTCTTGATAAACTAACCATTAGAACAATATCATGATCATAACCTTTATTTTATTTTTTTTAGTTTCATGGTTATTCATTATGGATATTTTTTTGCTATCACATAATTAATGAATTAACAAGAATGTAAGATAGAACTAAAATAAACTATATTATGTGTAAATATCATATAAGACATATTTAATCACTTAATAATATCCCAATTAATATTAACAAGCATGTGAAAAGATAATAATTGGCAATTTTCACATAAAGGATAAAACCCCTCAATAAAATATTATGTCGGTATAGACTTCCATTACATCAGTTAGAATCGAACTACAGTTCAAAGTGCTAGAACAACCAAAGTTGGGGTGCTTTCAATTATCATGGAATTATAATTTATGGTTTTGGGTTGACTTAACTTATTTGACATCAAGGGTTGACTGATAAAGTAGGACTTGGTGTAACAGGGAGGCAAAGGTTAAAGAAATCTAAATTAATGATTTCAGGATTGATGAGTCCACTCAACAGATCAAGGAACTGTGAGATAATACAGTTGGAATTTAGAATACCTATATAAATCCATTTGAGTTTCTTGACCATCCAAAGTTGAGGTAATGAGAATGAAATATGGATCCTTACTAATAGAATATCCAAGCAATAAGATATTCCAAATCCAATGGTGAGGGCTATTGGGTTTCGATAAAATAGTGGGATATTAATAAATATAATATTTATTTATTTTTCTAAATTTTATCCAATAAAGTACTAAAATGATACTCATTTTATTTTTAGAAACAACATTAAAAATGACATTAAACATATCGAAGGGATCCATACTTGAGAAAGAAAACCTTCTCATCGGTATTAATTTATAGGAGTGGAAAAGGCACCTAGAGGTCATCCTTCTCCATGAAAGGAAATTTTATGTGCTGGAAGAACCTTTAATAGCTGTGCTATGAAATGAGGCATGTGATGAAGAGCTCTATCTATGAGAAACATCTGAATAATTCTATAGATGTTTAGTGCTTCATCCGATCATCCATGTCCAATGATATCTTAAAGAAACATGAGCAAATGTATGCTTATAGAATGATGTCTCATATTTGGGATATATATCAAAAGAAGGTGAGATAAGATAGGTATGGGATCTTCAATTCTTTATTCATGACTAATCTTGGAGAGTCTGTTTCAGCTAGGCATTCTGTAGTCAAAATTTTCAGCTACATTGAGTTTCTGAATATCATAGGGATTAAATTCTCGAATGAGTTGAATATAGATCTCATAATTTCATCACTGCCCAAGACCTTCTCAAGTTTTATTATGAATTATAATATGGGTAATAATGAGAAGAGTGTATTGGAACTTCTAACCTAGATTCTATAAGTGGATAAGGACATGGGGTATGATAAACCCACAGTCCTTATGGTGATTAGGAAGAGGAAGGACAAGGAAAAGGGACCTAAGACTCATAAATAGTCTAAATACTCCAAGAACTATCAAACCAAGAAGAAGAAGATCCAAAGGCAGGTCAAGGAAAAGGAGGTAGTATGTTTTCCATATGGAAAGTCAGGCCACTGGAAGAGGAACTCCACCCAAAGGCAATGGGAATCCAAATCTGCATTCTTTATTAAGTGCAATCTTTCCATTTCCAAACATTGGGTATTAGATGTAGCTTTTGGTGCTCAAATCTATATTCAAATGTGGGAACCAAGTAGATTTAGGAAAATTACATGAGGAGAGGTGGATATGTGAGCTGCCAATGGTGCGATACTATCTTCTCTTTCTATTGGTGGCTACCACCTTTCATTGCCGCTGGGAATTATTTTGGTTTTTCTTGATTGTTATTATGTACCTACTATTACAAAAAATACATGATTTCTATATCATGTTTATATACAGATGTTTTTACTTTCATGTTTGGAAATAAAAGTTGTTTCTTTTATAAGGACAACATATGTTATGGGTTGGAACATTTAAATATCTGTCTGTATGTATTAAATTTTGAAAACCAAGTGTTGGAAATCGATAAAGAATAAGGTTCACATGATTCATATAACACACAGTTGTGGCGTCACCATCTTGGTCATGTAAATGCGAAGCACCTAACAAAGCTCTATGAAGATGGTTATTTAGGATCTTATGATCTAAAACCACCCAATAGATTTCACACCTGTTTACAACGGAAAATGACCAAACCACCATTTGCAGGATAGGGTGAAAGGGCTATAGAGCTTCTAGTATTGGTATACACTGATGTGTGTGGACCATTTACATTAGAATCTAGAGGTGTATATTCTTACTTTATAACTTTTATTAATGAATCTAGTAGATATGGTTGTATTTTATTGATGAGTTATAAGTCCGAGTCCTTTGATAAATTCACGGAATTCAAGAATGAAGTAGAGAATGAGCTTGGTAATAAGATAAATAATCATTGATCGCATTGAGGTGGAGAATATCTTAACCAAGAATTCATCGACTTTCTATGGGAGTTTGGGAATCTCTCAACTCCCTCCACCTTATACACTGGAGTGGAATGGTGTTGGTGAAAAGTGGAACAATACCTTGTTGGATATGGTCAGGTTAATGACGATTCATTCAGATATTCCATTATCCTTTTATGGATATGTATTGAAAACTATGACATACACATTAAATTGGGTCCCAACTAAACCAAAAATTGGAATTCTAATCGAGCTATGGAGTAAAAAAACCTTGTTTTGTTGTATACACATGTATGGGGATGCGAAGCATTTGTTAAAGCTTTCTCAGGTAACAAACTAACACCCTGAGTCACAAAGTGTATCTTTATAGGGTATCCCAAGGAAATAAAGTGATACTACCTATAAAAACCTTAGAAAAGAAAGTGACTATTGCTAGATAATCCATTTTTCTTGGGAGGGAGCACATCTTTAAAAAGGATAGTTGGAGAAAGAATGACTTAGATGAAGTTGATTCTCAAGATACAAAGGAGTTGGTAAAGGAACAAGTTCCATAGGTTCCCATGGAAGAAGTAGTTACTAAAACAAAAGCACTATATAAGAGTGTAAGAGAGGTAAGGGAACTAGAGAGATATGATTTTCTAGTCACTAAGTATGGTGACTCATTATTGTGGGTCAATGATGAACCTATCTATTACAAGAAGGTAGTAGAGAGTTCAGAAGCTGCAATATAGCTTGAAGATATTAATTCTGAGATTGATTCAATGTATTAGAACCAATTTTGGGTTTTGTTTGATGTGCCAGTTGATGTAAAGACTGTTGGATGTAAATGGGTATTCAAGAGGAAACTAGACATGGAAGGTAATGTTATAACCTATAAAGTAAGGATAATGGCTAAATGGTTCAAAAAGCATCAAGGAATTGACTATGACAAAACCTTTTCATCATTTTACTTGTTTAAATCTATCAGAATCATACATTCCATGGCGCCTTATCATGACTATGAGATTTTAAATATGGATGCCAAAACTGCATTACTTAATGGGAACCTTTTTGAAGATGTCTATATAACACAACCAGAAGGGTTTATGACACTAGGTGATTCCAAAAGGGTTTGAAAGTTGCAAAGATCCATTGATGGATTGAAGAAAGTATCTAGGTCATGGAACATTTGTTTCGATGAAGCCATAATAAATTTTTTTTTCATTAAAAATGAATGTGAGCCATGTTTTTACAAAAGGTTTAGTAGGAATTTGGTTTTTATACTAGTTGTATATGTTGATGACATATTACTTATTGGAAATGACATATTAGTCTTATAGTCTATTAAGGACTTGTTGAACAAGTGCTTCTGCATGAAGGACTTAGGTAAAGAATTCTATATTCTATGGATCAAGATAATTTGTGATGGATCCAAGAGGATACTTGGACTAAGTCAAAGTACATATATTGAATAGATACTAAATAGATTTTGTATGGAACAATCCAAGAGGGGATTGGTTCAAGGGTCAAATGGGATATATCTTTCTAATAAAATGTGTCCCCATACACAATAAGAGAAAGTGAGAATGAGTAAGATACCATATGCTTCTATGATAAGATCGATCGTGTTTGAAATATTATGTACTAGACTTGATGTTGACCATGCACTGATCTTGGTAGGAAAATATCAAGAATATCTAGGAGAACAATATTGTACTACTATTTAGACTATCCTTATGTATTTGAGAAAAACTAAGGATATGTTCATAGTGTATGGAGGAGACTAGTAGATTGTCATCATAGGGTATGTTGATGCTAGTTTTCAGACAGATCACAATGATCTGAAGTCTCAATAAGATATTTTTTTCTTGTCTCAATGGAGGATCTATGAGATGGAAGAGTTCAAAGCAGCTAGTTGATGATGATTCTATAATAGATTCGGAGTATATAGAGGATTTTGATGTAGCTAAGGAAGCTGTTTGGATTCATAACATCATCTAGGAGCTTGATGTGGTACCTAGAAGTAAAGAACCTATCACATTGTATTATGATAATAATGTAATGGTGGCTCTTGTAAACGAGCCAAGGTCACATCAACAGACAAATAACATAATCCGAAAGTATCACCTCTTGAGGGATTTTCATTAGAGGGGTGAAGTTTTAGTTAGTAGAGTACCCATAAAATATAATAAGATGGACCCCTTGACAAAATTCATATCTCAACAAAAGAATGAATATCATGAGAGAGCTAGTGGACTGAAGGTTGTTAACAGTTGGATCTAGTGAAAGTGGGAGTCTGTTGGAGTTTGTGCCCTAGAACCAAGTTCATTGTACTTTATGATAAACATGTATTCATTGTTTTGAATATTAATTAACTATTTATCAAATCATGATTGTTCCTCTGCATGACATAGTATGTGATAATGTCCCAAGATTAGCTGTCACACTAAAATGCCATAGCAGTTCCCCGCTATGATGAGAACCCGAAAGTGCTATGACACTATTCTTGAATATATGTTCTATATCCAGATGATATCATTTTAAGGGACAAAAATGGTACATGATATCAAGGTTAGAGACTCATAGGAATTTGAGGCACCTTATCATGGTGTACTCCCTTGGTAATATCCAGTAGGATATTATGATAATGAGACCCAATAGTTGGAAATTCAAATTTATAAGTGTCATTGGATGTTCATATCTGCGGATGTGTGTATTGGTCCTTAGACATTTCAATTATTGTTAATTAATATTATGAGTCACATACTTTTATGTATTGATAAAACCATGGTGATATATGTTCTCAGCGAGGAAGGATATGTTGGGTGCATCATGAGTAATATTGAATTAATGAATAATGCAAGAAAGGGTTGATCCCTTATGTTCATTAATGGGAGTTAATATCTCATGCCCTTTGATGGAAATGATATAGCTGAAATAAATCAATGGACATGGTGTTCTATAGACAAGTTCTAATTTTGAAAATTCAAAGAATGATATATCAATAATATAGGTTAATTTCATTGGCATAAAACATTATTGATTAGAGATATTGTGATAAAGATATTCTATTACACGATAAGAATTTGTATGAGGTGTCATATCATTACAAACTTAACTTATTTCACTATGGATTCCTTGGTGTGTTGCTATAATCTAACCATAGAATTTAGTTAGGTTTTCTTAATGCCATTGAGAAAGAGGCCTAGAGGGTCACACACTAAGTGTATCTAGAATCTGAGTTAAATAATTTATTATTTAACAAGTTGAATAAATATTTTTACCAGTCATTGTTTAATAATTATTCATGTATGCCTAATCACATTTATTCTACCACTAGATATTTGATATAATTTATCAAAGGTGGAATAATTAATAAATATTTATTTTCTATTTGGGTGAATATAATATTTATTTATTTATCAATGAATAATGATGTGATATTTATTTAATAAATAGTCATTATTCAAGGTGCTTTCAATATTGAAGAGGATTGGAAAACCGAGTTTAAGGGTCCAATGAGAAATAATAATATTGAATATTATTTTATTAAATAATATTTAACTATAACTCGCAAGTTATGAACATGTCATGAAAATAATAATACTGTTATTATTATTTGACATGAGGGTTTGTCTAGGATTAATGAAATAATTAAAGGCACCTATGAAAATTATTTTATTATTTCCCTAGTGAAATTAATGCTCAGTTATATTATTATCCAATTAGCCAAGTGACACCAATTCAGTTATGCAAAACATTTTGGAGAAAAACCTCTCAAGACTAGAGATTTATTTCTTCTCCAAGAACTCTCTCAAGAACAAGAGCGATCCTCCTCCACTAGGTCAAGGAGAACACATTAGAAGCGGTTCTCAAGGAGAAAAAAGGCGGATGATGAAAGAATAAGGATCTTATGTTTTATCACCCAAAGACTCATCCTATATCATCTATAGATTCTTGGAACATGTGTGGATCACCATTAGAGGAGATCTACCATTGATCTATACAGCGCAATAATGATGAACTGTAGATCTGTGGCTAGAAACATCAATGAAGAAAGAATAATCCTAGGAGGTAATTCTTATTTAATTAAATTAATTATAAAAAATATATATTGATCCTCTCTCTTGGTTCTGAGTATATTTTACTTTGTCTTATTTCTTGGACTCACTTGTTTTGATAATCCCAAATCATGTTTCATTAACATTTATAGTCTCTTTCCAGTGATACCTATGTATCTTTAATCTCATTATTCTATTGTTTAATCTTACAGTACAAAATTTATCTAAGTAAAGGTCACCGATAGAAAGGTCACTGATGAAGGTCACCGATGAAAGGTCACCAATGTAAGGACACCGATGCAAGGTCACCGATGTAAGGTCACTGATGTAAGGTCACCGATAAATGTTCACCGATGAAGGTCACCGATGAAAGGTCACTAATGAAAGGTAACCGATGAAAGGTCACTGATGAAAGGTCACCGATGAAAGGTCACCGATGAAAGGTAACTGGTGAAGGTTACCGCTGAAGGCTACCATTGTGAAGGATATCATTACCAGTCTACTGATACTCACTCTTCTACTCCATACTTAGTCATATTATTAAATTTATTCTAACGGTCATATTTGGTAAATTTAATGCTTCTGACATTAATTAATGCTGATTATAGACATATCAAGAGACCGTATCTGGGGATAGTACGAGGTACAAGGAGGAACACACATGGTTTACTTATTCATATTGTCAGACCTCAAATATAAACGAGAAGATCGAGAATGAGGAGTAGATGTGTAGAGAAGCGTATGAGCGAGCATGAGAAGTGTGAAAAGACATATAAATACAAGATAATGAGATTACTCACTAGATTAAATAGAACAAGTAAGAACCATCCAGAACTTACACTATAAACCCAAGATCCTCAAGAATATCATTCCAGGAGAACAATTTCAAGGATGCCTTCTATGATTTAGCAACTCTTTGTCAAGACAAGATGCAGAACACATAGATCCTAAAATCTTGAACCTGGAGTTGCGACACTCTATTTTGTGGACAACTTCTAGTGAAAGACTCGAACTATAATTTATGCACTCCAAGGAGTAAATAGACTAACTTCAAACACATAGATCATTTTAAACTCAATATTATAACATTATCTCAATTGTGTTCTTTTATTTTACATTTCTGAGAAGTGTGTGTGTTTTTCTGTTACACACACTGTCTCCTATGCTTGAACAGAAGGATACTAAAAAACCTCACATCAAACATCACTTACACCTTTTTTCCCACATATAACTGTGGAAGTGACCATGTGTGGTCTGTATTGTTTGTTTTTACCATTTATAATGGTGGTAGAGGGCGTTAACCCTAGACAGTTTGTGAAAACTTTTGTAAAGCCTGATACATACTATGTATCAAGTTTATTGTTAATATAAACTGTTTGGTGGCAGGTGGTCACCAAGTGGAGAGTATTATGTCTCAACTTGAGACTGAAACATTTTTTTAACTCTATATATGTAATATATTTTGTAATACTATGTTTTATCTATTTTTCGCTGCTCATTATTTGAATAATATGAAGCTGTTTGAGAGTAACTCTGATAGTTAGTTTTGGTTAGTCTGAATATGTGTTTAATTTAGTAAACTTGTTTAAAAAGTTGAAGAAGTTTTTTACACTGATTCAACTGAGGACTAATCACCCTTAGAGAAACCTATTGACAAAATAAACATTTATATCTCTGTTTCCTTAATTAACTGGGCTGTTTCAAAATTGGCGGATCTTTCTCATAAAGTTTCTAACTGAAATATTAAGTTGGAACTCAATTCACCCCATCTTGAGATTCCACTTCGACAAACATTTGGTATCAGTGGATTAAATTTTTATTGTTACTATTTAAACTTTTGTGCAAGTTTTAAAATTCTTTTCAATTGTGATTTTAGTTTTATCTTAAAGATCTTAAAATTTCTCTCATATCTAAATTTTCAGTTCTTTAAAATTTTAATTAACAATGGATAATAGATTTGAGGGTTCTGCTACTAAGATGCCACCGTTATTTAATGTTAATAACTATTCTCAATAGAAATTAAAAATGAAAATGTATCTAGAGAGCATAGATCCTAGAATCTAGGACACAATTGAAGAACAACATGATTTTCCACTTACTTCTAGGGACACATGGTCTTAGTTGACTAAAGCTACATATAATAATAACTATAAAGAAATGAATTCATTGTACAATTTTTCTAGTTGATTAAGAATTCAATATAATATCTCCCTATAAAACTGCATATGAAATTTGGGATACATTGGCTGTTTCTCATGAGGGAAAAACCAATGTTAAATAAACGAGACTAAATACATATACTATTAAATATGATAATTATAAAATGAAGACTGATGAACTTATATCTGAAGTGTATACCAGGTTCAATGAAATAGTAAATACCATGAGTCTACTTGGGAAACTAGTGGACAACAAAGATCAAATTTTGAGGTTTCTTTGATGCCTTCCTGACCGATGGAGAGGAACTTCCGTTTCTATCCGAGAATCCTGTGACATAGGCAAGATACTAGTGAAGGAACTAATTGGAAATCTTATGATATATGAAGAAGATATTAAGTTAAATCAAGAAGTATATAAAGAACCAAGAAAGAAATATGTAGCATTCAATACTACTGCCTCAAAGAGTAAAGATGAAGAAAAAGTTCAATCTCTTATAAACACTTCCACTAGTGAAGACTCAACTTCTGACAGTGATGATGAGATGACTCATCTTGCTAGGAGATTCAAGAAGTTCTACCAAAAGATAAAGTTCGTTAGAAAATCAAACTATAAAGGAAGGTATTATAGTAATGGAAAATGAAAAAAGGACAGAAAATGGAATGACAACACAAATTAGATAGTCTTATATGAGTGTAAACAAAAAGGCCATGTGAAGGTTGATTTCCCCATGATGAATATTAAGAAGAAATATGAAGACAAGGGCAAGAGATATAAAAAGTCTATGAAAGATACTTAGAGTGATTTAGAAGATATCTCCAGTGGATACAACTCTTATGATATTGAGAAGAACAAATATGCAAATCTGTGTTTCATGATAGAAACATCTAAGGTAACACCCAATTCTCCTATACATAATGATTATTATTTAGGGAATAAAAGTGAATCAAATAATGATGAGAATATGACTAAGGATGAACAATTTTAATACTATTGAATGATTTAGGATACCTTTAATGAACTCAAGGATAAATATAAATATATGAAAAGACAACATTCCTTAAAAACTAATTATAAATCTGATCTAGATATTGAGAAAGAAAAATGTGCTCAGATATTAAAAGAAAATACTTAACATAAATTATCAAATGAGCAATTAAAAAGGGATCTTGAGAAGTTTATTGAAGGGAGAGATACCTTGACTTAGTTTTTAGGGAAATAAATTGCTTCAAAATATACAACTGGTCTAGGATATCAAACGGTACTAAGAAGAATTATTAAAAATAAATTTGTTCCAAAATATGGACAGTTCACTACTAGTTCAAGTTCTGAACCATCTTTTGAAAATCAATTTTCTAAATAACCTAACAAAGTATTCATGTCTAAAAACATATCTGTTGATTATCAATGATTTTATTATATTATTTGAATCTATGACTATGATGTCTGACATTATGTATAAACTCATTATGATATTAGTAATTAATATCCATGTGAATATTAGACTAGTAGAATATCTATACCTATGTTTCATTCTCATGTGTTTATTTATATGAAATTATTTATTCATATTTTATTATAACAATATTATGCTTAAGATTATGTTTTAATGGAATGTTTTTTTAGTTATTCACCACGACTTATTGTTTATATTTATTTATGATAGCTTCCCTTGTATTGTTTACCCGTATTGAGAATATGAGATTGCCCCTTTCTTATGTTTTATTTTCCCCAATATGTGATGATTTATATTATGAATGACATGCAGGGATAATCTAAGATTTTATGGATGTTTCCAATAGAGTTTATATGTTTTTTCCTTTAAATTTGTAATGTAAAACATATGTATGCATCTGGTTTTCCAAATCTACTCTAATATTCATTCCTTCAGGATGCGACTTCCTTGTTCATTATAATAATGTAATAAAGTAAGGCACTGACCATAGGCTAATGGGGTTGGGGTTTTTACAATTGGTGTTAAATGAATTTTAGTAGAAACCATGGAAAATAGATTTTGAAAACATATATTGGGGAACAAAACACTAAGATAAACCTTGAGGATAAGCATATAAGAACATCCTATAATTTTGGTATGGTAGAGATTTTGTGGGTCTTCTTATCAATACACTAATGTCTAGATAATAAAAGTTAACCAAGTTTTGGAACAGATGTACCTAGGGTTAACAATTGCAAGAAGGTGAATTAGGCTTGAATTAGCATAATATTGGTACATGACAATGTGCCTTACTATGCACCTAGTTTCACACTCCCATAGAATATTCTTAGGATAATTAATATTTTATTTACAACCCATTATAAAGAATTTAATAGTAAATATATCCCCAAAGAATCCTTGTTTAGGATTATGAGATTAGCTACACATACAAGTTTCAATTTATTTTAGTATTTTAATAGTTTTGCGATTATAAATTATGTTTCATAATTTTATAATATAATCTTGTGTATGAATTTTTTTAGAAACAAATCCTAGAAAAGAGAATGTGAACCTCACCAATGAATATGATCTGAAGAGTAATAATTATAACATATTTTATGATCTTAAGAGAATATTTCAGAGGGAATTAGTCTTGAAAACATTCTCATTATATGCAAAAATAATGTAATTTTATGAAAAGAAAATGAAATAATTATCCAAGTCTTATTTCTTCAAAGGAAAGAAAGAGAAGAAGAGGAATGCTAGGAAAAGGATAGATAAAGGGAATAAGGAAAAGAAGTATTTTCCAACATGTGATAATTGTGGCAGGAAACACATTGGTATATGCTTAATAGGAAAAGAAGTTTTCTTCAAGTGTGGAGAAAAATGACACAAATATATTGAATGTAATAAAAATAAATATTCTATAAATGTTCAATGTTAGAACTATAAAGAGATGGGGAAATACACAAATTAATGTCTCAAGCATAAAAGGAATATACCCAAAAGAATATAATGGATCATGGCCAAGCTTATCCTACCACCTCAGACGAAGAGGAATGATTAATATGCTTGTTTTTTGATTCAAGAATTATGTTATTTTAGTGTTTTATCAATTATTATTTGGTTATAATAATCAAGATATATAAAAGGATTGTACTGTAGTACTTCTTCATTAAGTAATTTGAAGCATGTGATGAATAACACTGGTAATCCAGAGAAGTGATTCTATTATAAGTTGATATTCTTGAAAACACGTGACTTGGGAAATATAACCCTAAATATATTATTTATGTTTAGATAATATCAAATATATGTTTATGGGATATTATTGGTGACCATGAAAGTGGTTAGTGATCTCATGGTTTATGTTATGCTAGAATTATTAGATGTTTGGATATAAGGACAAACTAAGATTTAACACTTATAAGCATGCATGTTTTATAATGGTTTAAAGGATATTAAGGTAGTTATACATTCAGAAAATGGTATTAAGAGATAAATTATTTAGATAATATTATGTTACGTTTATTTTAAAAATCTAGTGGCCTTCCTTCTAAATTTGATGTTGAATGTGGACATATCTGTTTTAAATGAGTCTAAATATTAGATACTTGTGGAATGGATCAAGTTAAACTTTGTAAATTATTTTTTGTTGATAAAATATGTTAACATTATTTTATTTAGTAAACATTTAAAAGTCTAAAGAATGAAATAAAGACCATATGATTTTTTAATAGTGCTTCAGACATGAAAAATTAATCTTGAACATTAATTTACATGCACAAGGGATGAAGTGAAAATAGATAGTAGCACAAACAAATAATGAAACTATTATTATGATATGGAAAGTAATCAATTAAGTTTATTTTTTTAATTTCCTTTCTAGATATTAAAGGAATCCCTCAAATCCATGAAAATTATTTTGAAATAAAAAAAATTATCCATTAAATTTTCTCATCAATAAATCTATGGTCTTTTAACAGATCACTAGATTTACTATTTTTTGATGGTTAACTTTCTAATAACCGTGTTCTCTACCACTCTACATCAGAACTTGATAGTAATATTTTCTCTTTTATGTCCATGTTATCACTTCCCACTAATGATTTCCTACCCAAAATCCCAGTTTTGTGGTGACCTTGTTATTTCAATTTCCCTATTATTAAGAGGATCTTTTATTAACCTTATTTCTGATGTGGGTTTCCCACAAAAGAATTTTGAATTATCAATATTTTATTTTCAAAGTTCAATTTCAAATTTTGAGGACTCAATTTATTGAAGGAGTGGAGAATATTATACCCCAAGGTTTTAGGGCATTCTTATTTTAAAATTTAACTTCTTAAATACCTTACAAGATGAAAAAAAAGATTAAATATTATTAATTAATTATATACTTGATGTTGGGAATAGTGGGAATGAATGAGACTAAGAAAATTATTAAAATATAAATTTCACATGTTTATAAAATTAATCCATTGATTACTAAATAATTCGTAATGACAACCAATTGAACATAAAAGATGTATTATCTAAAAAACTATTTTTACGATCAAAATGAAATTTTATTAAATTAATAATTATTAATGAAAGATATTAATGAAATTTATTTTTTATATATATTTAATATATTTTTTTTTAAATTCATTGAATAATTTTGATAGGAATAAGATAAGAATAAAACAAATTTAAAGCATAAAAGCTATATTTTTTTAAAAAACATTACAATATTTTAAGGGCACACATGTTTTAAAAATAATTTTTGGAACTTTTATAAATTATATTTTACAAAATAAACATAATTTTTTAACGTTTAATCTCAAAATTTACTTTGGTTAATTTTTTTGTAGTTTTCTAATAACTTTCATTTCTGATGAATAGTAATGTGACTATTGGAATAGTAATATGATAATTTGGATTGGTAACCTGGACTATAGAATAGTAAATTTACCTTTTAAATTATAAATAAAATTTATATATATCATAAATGAAAATATGGTATATTTATATCTTATAATTAGTAAATAAATATTTTAGAAATAATAAATAAAGTGTTGGTATTTTTGTGAAACATAAAATGTTTATTTACAATTTTATAATTAATATAATGATTTATAAGAATATTTATTTTCAATAATAGATTATTAAATTAATATTTTTTGTCTCTGATTATAATACAATTTAATGATGCCTTAATCAATATTTGAAAGTGTCATTAAAACTGTTAAAATGTTAAAATCTGTATTTTTCAAGTAAATAATGGCTTTATTATAAGTTATTTATTTTTATGTAACTAGTATATATACATGATATTAATTAATAATAGAAAACTAGTTCATGATGATCGAAAATGCGCCAAAATAATCTAAATGGTTATCTTTAAAGTTCTTTATAACAAATCACGCCCATATCTAGAAAAAATAATAATATATAAGAACATTAGATCATATAGATGTTCATTATTAACACATAACTTCAATTATGGATATCCATTTTGTAACATCCCAGGTAAATGAAGAATAAATAATTTTAATATTTATTAATATTTATGAATTAAATATTAAATTCTTTTTTAAAGGGGTTGCTATGTTCGATAGCGTACCCGATACGCAACGATGAGTTCCTTTGAAAACTTACGTTGCACACTAGTAATAAAATAATATTATTTTAAATGTTAGTTAACATGTAGCCGTTGTATTGGCGGGAATGGATAGAAATAACTAAAATATGATTATATATGTTTTTAAGTGTTTTTATATTTACCCAATAAAAGATAAAGGCTTAAAATACGGAAAGAGTTCAATTTTAGGCTTTTATACTCTAATTTTCACTAAAGGTTCACTTATCACCTTTTAATGGTGAACCGTCATTAAATATAGTTTTGATCACTCTTATACATTCTTTTGGACCAAATAAAACTTTTATTAAGAATCGGGACATCAAATTTTACTTTGTGTAATTTTTGGTACCTTTCTGATAAAGTTCATTTTTTTTATGAATAGTGTAAAATGTTGCATTTTAATTCAAAACCTCTTTTTGATCTAATTTATTTATATGATTAGATTATCTTTTGAATTGGTTTTAAAGTGAAATTAGAATATATTTTTACCATTTTATCCAATGGTGGTCATTGGAATCAATTTCACTTTGAAATTAGACTTAAACTGGTGTCAATCTTTTGATACTTATTGTTTTGTAAAAACACGCTATTTGCTCTGGCAGCGGGAATTAATTATTAAATTAATTAATGTGACTTATATGATTTGAATTTTGTAAAATAGACTTCATTTTTGAATTCGGAATATCAAATATAGCTTAGGGTGAATTTTTTGTAATTTTCTGAAAAACTTCAATTTTTGATGAATAGTGAAACCACTAAGTGGTAATCAAGCAAACTGATTTTTCAGTTAAATGAAAGTTTACCACTAATGTGTATTGAATTTTGAAAATCCGACATACATGGTTGTCATTAAGAAGTAAAATGTGGTTCAATGAGATTAAAATAATTTTTTGGTGAATAGTAACTTATTAAGTTCTTAATCGCGATTAGTGGTAATTAGTGTAGTTTAAGGTATAAATAATGATTTAATAATATAAAATTACCTAGACACATGTCCCAACCTCATTGGTTGTGTCATGGCCGACCAAGACAAGCCATGGCCTAACTTGGGGACCCCATGGATCCACTTTTGTTGGGAAATAACATAAATTACTTTTTATTAAATGTTAAAGTGAAAATGACACAAACATAATATGTTTTGCGAAAACAATTTTTAAGTGGGGTTATACAAGTCCAAATTTTGATTATAAATATTCAATGGAAAGCTAAAAAGATTTCCTACATCATAGTAATTTGTTTATAATTTTTAGACATTAAATAAATTTAATTATTTATGACATAATAATGATGCAGCGATGACATCATTATTTGACGATTTAAATAAAATGGAAAGATAAAATAAAATCTATGAACTACACATGTCCAAAACCAATTGGATGAATGGATTTTGATGCCTTATCACCTTATCCACGAATTCCATCAATGTGGGACCTTTTAAAACCGAAACACATTTTCAAATAATGTAATGTTTCTTTACTTTCCAAAAGTGCCCCTCCTCTCCCCTTATAAAAGGCCCCCACCTCTACCTCATTTCACACACTCTTCAAGCCATTGGCTCGGCCAACCCCTGCCCATTTGCTCTCTCCACATCCCTCTCCTCATCCTAGAGGATTCCCTTTGGGCAGAATCCTTTCAAAGGAAGCCTTTAGGCTCAAACCAAAAGAAGTTACACTTTTTAAGGTATTTCATTCTCTCATGTTCATTTGTTTTATTTTGCTTCTCCGACCCCCTAAACTCTTTTTATTTACTTCTTTTGTAACAACACCAGTATCTTCAATATACTAGGATGTTGTTATAATATTTATTTGATCTACACTCTCACACAACTACATCAAATGGTTAAAGAACATACGGTTTTTGTGGATGGAGAAATTCTGCCTCCCGAAACGATGATTGTTCAATACTCATTTAACACCTTCAAAGGTGGCCATTATGATGTCACTATTTTTATATATGATATGTAATATGTTTATGTTTTACTTATGCTTCTGTATTTTTCATTTGTGTCTTACCTTTATGGCTTCCATTATGGGTATACGCGATATCTTCATTTAAGGAAGTGCGGACTACCGCCCCCTCAAAGTGATGTGATTCGTTAATGCCATATGTGGGACGTGTAAAGGATGGATTTAAAGTTATTATATATGATGTTATACTGGAATTATAATATACCTATATATATCATTATCATTTATTTCCATTAAAGTATGAGATGGAAATGAAAGTAGCGTTCATGCGTACGTACGGACTACCGTCTCCATGAACGGTGCATTTCATTTCTTATCCCCAAATGTAATGTACTATTAAAAGTACATGTATATAATGGATATATATAATTAATGATATATCTAAATGATGAATATAATTCTGGAATTAAAATATACATAAGTCTCATTTAGTTTTAATTCCATTAATATGACAAAGAAATGAAAGTAGCGTTCATGCGTACGTACGGCTTACCGTCTCCATGAACGGTGCATTTCATTTATTACCTCTAAATGATTATGTAATATTTTAAATACATGTATGTACTGTATATATATGACATATATGATATCTACATCATGAATACCATTCTGGATATAATGAAACATTGACCAAATTAACAACATGTAAGTGTAAGAAGTCTATTTTTGACTTAAGAACCAAATACCGACAAAATGAACATTATTAACTTAAATGATTACATGATGTTCATAACATGGTATAAAAGGAATAATGAACTTGGAAAAGATTCATAATCAAGTAGAGATTAACTAAATTTTATTATTCAGGAGTTTAAAGAACGGTCGGGTCAAGTCAGATACGAGGTATGGGAACTTCTTAACCCAATTTCCATTCTTTGGGTTAATCTCCTACTTTCAAATTATGTCATTATATTATTATGTCGTATCTTTTATTTGTACTTTATTTATGTGTACTTATAGTGAATACACATAATGTATCTATTTTATTTTAAAAATTATCTTTGTATGGGAACTTCTTAACCCAATTTCCATTCTTTGGGTTAATCTCCTACTTTCAAATTATGTCATTATATTATTATGTCGTATCTTGTATTTGTACTTTATTTATGTGTACTTATAGTGAATACACATAATGTATCTATTTTATTTTAAAAATTATCTTTGTATGGGAACTTCTTAACCCAATTTCCATTCTTTGGGTTAATCTCCTACTTTCAAATTATGTCATTATATTATTATGTCGTATCTTTTATTTGTACTTTATTTATGTGTACTTATAGTGAATACACATAATGTATCTATTTTATTTTTAAAATTATCTTTGTATGGGACTTCGTCTCAATCTCCTTTCGTTGAGGCATATTTTATTTTATACACAACTTTCTTTTATACGGTGTATAAACCCCTTTGACTTTTACATTTATTCAAAAGGAATCTTTTTTATACGAAGCGTTTACTAAACGACAAAAGGGAATGTTTTTTTCGTACGTATGTGGCGACAACGACTTCTCCGCCGTCGTAACCGTTATTTGAGTTTTGGCTTCCTCTACAAGCCATACCTTCTTTTTTAAAAGAAAAATAAATACCATGTTTTACTTTGGTATTGAAAATGGTTTTCATAATGTTTTTATTATATCAATGTGTTGTATTGATATCTCGTGATTGAAATGTGGAAATGTTATGTTTCCTTTATGCACGTTTTATGTGATATGATTATGTTATGGTTCTTGGGCATTATTATGAAGACGGGTGGTTCCGTGATAAACTAAGGGCGGGTGAGCCCGTTATAGCTCTCCAATGCATTGGGTAACGCGAAGGAGTGAAACGTTAAGGTTTCTCCGAAGAGATTTTAGGGAATATACTGTGATGGGTATTCCAAACGTAACCAAGAGGGTTACCCCCTACGTAAGAATGTTATGAATGCCTCAAGTTACCTTTACATATTATGATTTCTATGATTTATTCATGATTTTATGAGGTATGTTAAAGTGCCTATGTTTTATGGGTAAAGTATGATTTCATTCTTATGTATATATGAACTCATGTTTCCTTTCCATGTTTTTTTTATAACCCATACTGAGTTTTTATGCTCATCCCAAGTTTTTGAAATTTTTTTCACAGGTCAAGGGAAAGGTACATGATAAGATGATAGAGTCAAGGATGTGTCAAGAAATAATCCATGTTTTATTTTAAATGTGTGTTCCATTGATGGGAATGAAGAATACTATCTTTATGTAACCACTTTGTTTATGTGTGGAATGTAATGCAAGTTTTATGATCTAATTCTCTAAAACTCTAAACCCGAAAAGATCCTCAACGTGTAATCTTGTAATAACTCAAGATTAAGTAAGGTTTAAGGCTGGGGCCTTATAGTTGGTATCAAAGGTCGGTTTAGATAACTTTAGGAGTTAGAATTCTATTAAATGATTATCCAAAAATATTTTTTTTTCTTTTTCGAAATGATATAGCATTTAAAGATTACCATGTTGCTTCATCTAAGACATGTTTGTTCAGAATGGTTTTCCGCAGAGGAAACAGGGAAGCTGTGCTAGGAAGGCATACAGAAGGAAATAACCTTCCGAATCAGCATCCAGAAATGGTCGGAATTGGAACTGAACAGTTTGTTGCAGTAATGGCGCAGTTGACTCAGGCGATAAATGGTGGTGGTATCCATGCACGAGATCAGCCAGATCAACCGCAGAGGAACATGTCAGTGGTGGAAAATTTCATGAGGCAACATCCACCATCATTCAGAGGATCATCTGACCCTGTGCAAGCTGAAGGGTGGATTAAATCACTGGAGAAGATTTTTGATGTCATGGGGTGTTCAGACAATCAAAAGGTTAGTCTTGCTATTTACCGTTTGGAGGGTGAAGCAGATCAGTGGTGGTCTATGGTTAAAAATATTAGGGATGCCGATGAGATTGATGCTCTTGACTGGGATGAATTCAAAGGTATGTTTCTTGAGAAGTATTTTCCTAAGGCTGTTCGACTTAGGATGGAAAAGCAATTCTTGGAATTGAGGCAAGAGGAAGACTCAGTGGCTGCCTATGAAGAAAGGTTCACTCGATTGGCAAGGTATGCTCCAAATTTTATCCGGGACCTTGATAGTAAAATCAATCGTTTTTACTCAGGATTAAAGCCAAAATATCGAAGGGCATTAGCTTCTCGTGAGTTTAAAAGTTATGAAAAGCTTGTTCGATGTGCTGCGAAGGTGGAAATGGAGTTTGCCGATGACCAAGTGTCCTATAACAACCAGCAGAAGAAGAGACCGAGGTGGCAGGAGAAAGGTAAAAATTCTTCAAAAAAGTCTGATGGTAAGAGAACTAAGTTTCCAGTTTGTGATAAATGTGGCAAAAGGCATGCTGGGGATTGTCTTCTGAATTCTGGGAAGTGCTACCGATGTGGTAAGATGGGACATAAGGCTCGTGATTGCACTGAAAAGGATCAAGGTGAAGGTAAGAACAAATTTGATTTACAGTTAGTGAAATGTTATAAGTGCAATGAGATGGGTCACTATGCAAACGAGTGTCCGACAAGGAGCTTGAGTGATGGGAAGCAGGTAGACTACAAGCAGAAAGGGGTGGTGAAATCCTTTGCAACAACTTCAGCAGATGTTGGGCCATCGAATGAAGTGGTATCAGCTCCAGGGAGCTCAGTATTTTTCGAAGATTGACTTGAGGTCGGGGTACCATCAGTTGAAAGTAAAATAAGCAGACGTTCCGAAGACTGTGTTCCATACTAGATATGTCCAATATGAATTTGTAGTTATGCCTTTGGGGTTAACCAATGCACCTGTTGTATTCATGGACCTTATGAATAAAATTTTCCATGAGTTCTTGGATAAGTTTGTGTTTGTGTTTTGAGGTTTGGGAAGAGATTGTGTGTGCCTTCTGATTCACAGTTGAAGAGAGAGTTGTTATGTGAAGCTCATAGTTCTCCGTTTTCAGTTCATCCGGGTAGTACTAAGATGTATAGAGATCTGCGGGAGTATTACTGGTGGGATGGAATGAAAAGAGATATTGCTGATTTTACTGTGAAGTGTTTGACTTGTCAGCAGGTTAAAGCTGAGCGGCAGTTACCGAAAGGGATGCTTCAGCCTTTACCTGTGCCAGAGTGGAAATGGGAGAATATATCCATGGACTTTGTTGTTGGATTACCAAAGACATCTCGAGGTAATAATGCAATCTGGGTTATTGTTGATCGCTTGACCAAATCTGCTCATTTCCTTGCCATACGAGATACTTTATCTCTTGATCAACTTTCCCGTTTGTATTTTAAAGAGATAGTCAGGTTACATGGAGTTCCTCTCTCCATTGTATCGGATCGTGATCCCAGGTTTACTTCTAACTTTTGGAAAGGCCTTCAGAAGTCGTTGGGTACTGAATTAAATTTTAGTACAGCTTTTCATCCTCAATCAGATGGGCAGTCAGAACGAACAATTCAGACATTGGAGGATATGCTACGAGTTTGTTCTATGGATTATCAGGGAAGTTGGGACCAACATCTTTCTTTGGTTGAGTTTTCATATAATAACAGTTTTCATTCCAGTATACAGATGGCACCATTTCAGGCATTATATGGGAAGCGGTGTCGAACTCCAGCTTTCTGGGATGAAGTGGGTGAAAGGAAGTTGATGGGACCAGAATTGGTAGAAGAGATGGCAGAAAAAGTTCATCTGATTCAGAAACACATGAGAACAGCTCAGAGCAGGCAGAAGAGTTATGCGGATAACCGGAGGAAGGATCTATCTTTCGAGGTAGGTGATCATGTTTTTCTCAAGGTTTCTCCTTGGAAAAGTGTGACGAGATTTGGTAAGAAAGGAAAGTTGAGTCCAAGGTTCATTGGACCATACGAAATTCTGGAAAGAGTTGGATCAGTTGCATACCAAGTGGCTTTACCTCCGAGTTTATCTCAGGTACACAATGTTTTTCACGTTTCGATGTTGAGAAAGTATATGCCAGATCCATCTCATGTTTTGAGTCCAGAGGTAGTTCAGCTGGAAGAGAACCTATCTTATGAGGAACAACCGGTCCAGATTCTTGACCATAAGGAGCAAGTGTTACGGAATAAGGTGATTCATCAGGTAAAGGTTTTTTTGGAAAAACCATGTGATTGAAGAGGCAACGTGGGAATCTGAAAATGCTATGAGGGATAAATACCCCCACTTATTTTGATAAGTGAATAAAATTGCGAGGACGCAATTCCCAAAAGGGGGGAAGGATGTAACATCCCAGGTAAATGAAGAATAAATAATTTTAATATTTATTAATATTTATGAATTAAATATTAAATTCTTTTTTAAAGGGGTTGCTATGTTCGATAGCGTACCCGATACGCAACGATGAGTTCCTTTGAAAACTTACGTTGCACACTAGTAATAAAATAATATTATTTTAAATGTTAGTTAACATGTAGCCGTTGTATTGGCGGGAATGGATAGAAATAACTAAAATATGATTATATATGTTTTTAAGTGTTTTTATATTTACCCAATAAAAGATAAAGGCTTAAAATACGGAAAGAGTTCAATTTTAGGCTTTTATACTCTAATTTTCACTAAAGGTTCACTTATCACCTTTTAATGGTGAACCGTCATTAAATATAGTTTTGATCACTCTTATACATTCTTTTTGGACCAAATAAAACTTTTATTAAGAATCGGGACATCAAATTTTACTTTGTGTAATTTTTGGTACCTTTCTGATAAAGTTCATTTTTTTTATGAATAGTGTAAAATGTTGCATTTTAATTCAAAACCCCTTTTTGATCTAATTTATTTATATGATTAGATTATCTTTTGAATTGGTTTTAAAGTGAAATTAGAATATATTTTTACCATTTTATCCAATGGTGGTCATTGGAATCAATTTCACTTTGAAATTAGACTTAAACTGGTGTCAATCTTTTGATACTTATTGTTTTGTAAAAACACGCTATTTGCTCTGGCAGCGGGAATTAATTATTAAATTAATTAATGTGACTTATATGATTTGAATTTTGTAAAATAGACTTCATTTTTGAATTCGGAATATCAAATATAGCTTAGGGTGAATTTTTGGTAATTTTCTGAAAAACTTCAATTTTTGATGAATAGTGAAACCACTAAGTGGTAATCAAGCAAACTGATTTTTCAGTTAAATGAAAGTTTACCACTAATGTGTATTGAATTTTGAAAATCCGACATACATGGTTGTCATTAAGAAGTAAAATGTGGTTCAATGAGATTAAAATAATTTTTTGGTGAATAGTAACTTATTAAGTTCTTAATCGCGATTAGTGGTAATTAGTGTAGTTTAAGGTATAAATAATGATTTAATAATATAAAATTACCTAGACACATGTCCCAACCTCATTGGTTGTGTCATGGCCGACCAAGACAAGCCATGGCCTAACTTGGGGACCCCATGGATCCACTTTTGTTGGGAAATAACATAAATTACTTTTTATTAAATGTTAAAGTGAAAATGACACAAACATAATATGTTTTGCGAAAACAATTTTTAAGTGGGGTTATACAAGTCCAAATTTTGATTATAAATATTCAATGGAAAGCTAAAAAGATTTCCTACATCATAGTAATTTGTTTATAATTTTTAGACATTAAATAAATTTAATTATTTATGACATAATAATGATGCAGCGATGACATCATTATTTGACGATTTAAATAAAATGGAAAGATAAAATAAAATCTATGAACTACACATGTCCAAAACCAATTGGATGAATGGATTTCGATGCCTTATCACCTTATCCACGAATTCCATCAATGTGGGACCTTTTAAAACCGAAACACATTTTCAAATAATGTAATGTTTCTTTACTTTCCAAAAGTGCCCCTCCTCTCCCCTTATAAAAGGCCCCCACCTCTACCTCATTTCACACACTCTTCAAGCCATTGGCTCGGCCAACCCCTGCCCATTTGCTCTCTCCACATCCCTCTCCTCATCCTAGAGGATTCCCTTTGGGCAGAATCCTTTCAAAGGAAGCCTTTAGGCTCAAACCAAAAGAAGTTACACTTTTTAAGGTATTTCATTCTCTCATGTTCATTTGTTTTATTTTGCTTCTCCGACCCCCTAAACTCTTTTTATTTACTTCTTTTGTAACAACACAAGTATCTTCAATATACTAGGATGTTGTTATAATATTTATTTGATCTAAACTCTCACACAACTACATCAAATGGTTAAAGAACATACGGTTTTTGTGGATGGAGAAATTCTGCCTCCCGAAACGATGATTGTTCAATACTCATTTAACACCTTCAAAGGTGGCCATTATGATGTCACTATTTTTATATATGATATGTAATATGTTTATGTTTTACTTATGCTTCTGTATTTTTCATTTGTGTCTTACCTTTATGGCTTCCATTATGGGTATACGCGATATCTTCATTTAAGGAAGTGCGGACTACCGCCCCCTCAAAGTGATGTGATTCGTTAATGCCATATGTGGGACGTGTAAAGGATGGATTTAAAGTTATTATATATGATGTTATACTGGAATTATAATATACCTATATATATCATTATCATTTATTTCCATTAAAGTATGAGATGGAAATGAAAGTAGCGTTCATGCGTACGTACGGACTACCGTCTCCATGAACGGTGCATTTCATTTCTTATCCCCAAATGTAATGTACTATTAAAAGTACATGTATATAATGGATATATATAATTAATGATATATCTAAATGATGAATATAATTCTGGAATTAAAATATACATAAGTCTCATTTAGTTTTAATTCCATTAATATGACAAAGAAATGAAAGTAGCGTTCATGCGTACGTACGGCTTACCGTCTCCATGAACGGTGCATTTCATTTATTACCTCTAAATGATTATGTAATATTTTAAATACATGTATGTACTGTATATATATGACATATATGATATCTACATCATGAATACCATTCTGGATATAATGAAACATTGACCAAATTAACAACATGTAAGTCTAAGAAGTCTATTTTTGACTTAAGAACCAAATACCGACAAAATGAACATTATTAACTTAAATGATTACATGATGTTCATAACATGGTATAAAAGGAATAATGAACTTGGAAAAGATTCATAATCAAGTAGAGATTAACTAAATTTTATTATTCAGGAGTTTAAAGAACGGTCGGGTCAAGTCAGATACGAGGTATGGGAACTTCTTAACCCAATTTCCATTCTTTGGGTTAATCTCCTACTTTCAAATTATGTCATTATATTATTATGTCGTATCTTTTATTTGTACTTTATTTATGTGTACTTATAGTGAATACACATAATGTATCTATTTTATTTTAAAAATTATCTTTGTATGGGAACTTCTTAACCCAATTTCCATTCTTTGGGTTAATCTCCTACTTTCAAATTATGTCATTATATTATTATGTCGTATCTTGTATTTGTACTTTATTTATGTGTACTTATAGTGAATACACATAATGTATCTATTTTATTTTAAAAATTATCTTTGTATGGGAACTTCTTAACCCAATTTCCATTCTTTGGGTTAATCTCCTACTTTCAAATTATGTCATTATATTATTATGTCGTATCTTTTATTTGTACTTTATTTATGTGTACTTATAGTGAATACACATAATGTATCTATTTTATTTTTAAAATTATCTTTGTATGGGACTTCGTCTCAATCTCCTTTCGTTGAGGCATATTTTATTTTATACACAACTTTCTTTTATACGGTGTATAAACCCCTTTGACTTTTACATTTATTCAAAAGGAATCTTTTTTATACGAAGCGTTTACTAAACGACAAAAGGGAATGTTTTTTTCGTACGTATGCGACGACAACGACTTCTCCGCCGTCGTAACCGTTATTTGAGTTTTGGCTTCCTCTACAAGCCATACCTTCTTTTTTAAAAGAAAAATAAATACCATGTTTTACTTTGGTATTGAAAATGGTTTTCATAATGTTTTTATTATATCAATGTGTTGTATTGATATCTCGTGATTGAAATGTGGAAATGTTATGTTTCCTTTATGCATGTTTTATGTGATATGATTATGTTATGGTTCTTGGGCATTATTATGAAGACGGGTGGTTCCGTGATAAACTAAGGGCGGGTGAGCCCGTTATAGCTCTCCAATGCATTGGGTAACGCGAAGGAGTGAAACGTTAAGGTTTCTCCGAAGAGATTTTAGGGAATATACTGTGATGGGTATTCCAAACGTAACCAAGAGGGTTACCCCCTACGTAAGAATGTTATGAATGCCTCAAGTTACCTTTACATATTATGATTTCTATGATTTATTCATGATTTTATGAGGTATGTTAAAGTGCCTATGTTTTATGGGTAAAGTATGATTTCATTCTTATGTATATATGAACTCATGTTTCCTTTCCATGTTTTTTTTATAACCCATACTGAGTTTTTATGCTCATCCCAAGTTTTTGAAATTTTTTTCACAGGTCAAGGGAAAGGTACATGATAAGATGATAGAGTCAAGGATGTGTCAAGAAATAATCCATGTTTTATTTTAAATGTGTGTTCCATTGATGGGAATGAAGAATACTATCTTTATGTAACCACTTTGTTTATGTGTGGAATGTAATGCAAGTTTTATGATCTAATTCTCTAAAACTCTAAACCCGAAAAGATCCTCAACGTGTAATCTTGTAATAACTCAAGATTAAGTAAGGTTTAAGGCTGGGGCCTTATACATTTCCATTATAAATGATCTTTCGTACATATATATAAGTACACCGATCATGAAAACCAAGGAAACAAGCACTCTAAAATAATAAAATTTTATTTTATAATTCATAAAAAGGCCATTAATAAACTTAATAAAATTATACTAAATAAAATAAATGAAGAAAAAGATCTTAAATAATTTATTAATTGATTTAATCTGATTATCTAGGACATTAAGATCATGTGCAGAACAAATTCAGACATATGGTATGGGTTTTCTCATCTCACTTTTATTTATGTGAGATATTCCTTATTCACAACTATTTCTAATATTTGGTGTATATATAATTGACATTGATGTACCATATCATGAATCAATTTATATTCATGGTATTTAATGTCTTTTTTTATTATCATTAATTTTATTGGGAATATGGTTCGACTGTTCGAAAAGTGATAATGGATTCTTCCACCTCCATCTTTCTTTCAGGTTACTCTTTCTCTCTATTTATCCTAATGTAATTTTTTTTTATCATTTTTATATAATTATTATAAATTCTGTTTATATTTTCTAAAAACATTTATCCAGATCATTTTATATTTATTTGATATGGAAATACGTGTTTTTATAGGGTTCTCTTTTCAATTCCTCTCGATAAGAAATCCCAATTTAAGGTAACTTTCTAATTTCATACCCATTTTAAATTAAAATCCATGATCTGGTTTAAGACACCAATATTTTTCTAAAATAAAATTTTTTATAAAAAAAACCATCTTAGTTCATTTCTAGTTTTATGAAAACATATAATTTTTTTACCATTTTAAATTATCCTTAATATTTTATCTTAACTCGCTCTAAAGAGGCGTATTTCTAAAGTTTCTTAAAAACTATTTTTTATGTTTTCACTTAAGTTGGAAATCATTTATAAGGCAAAAATAATTTCACTGTCTTTCCCTTTTATTTTCTGGTATATACATGTTTACAATCTTATTTTATGAAAAATATAAATTATTTTCCAAAATAATTCTTCATTCTAAAGTAAAATGGTATTCTTATCAATAATTTATCAATGATTTTATTAGATTACTTTAATCTATGATTATGATTTAATTTTTTCAAAGTGGTATGGGAAAATTTTATTTAACTATATTTATTTAAATTAATTTTTCAAAATATGAGGAATGCATTGGTGTTAGTAAGTGATAGGTGGATCCCACTATAGCCCCTCGATTCATTTGTAGTTCTCATGAGAAAAACTAGACAAAGTTTTGGATGAGGCCTTACCCATTTATGTTGAATTATTGTCTGAGGCCTTGATGGTATGTTTATAATGTAAGAAATTATGCATTTCCTCATTATGATATTAGTAGCTGATAGTCCATGTGAATATTTGACTATTAGAATATCCATGGTTAAGTTTCATTCCCATGTGATTATTTATTCAGCTTCTATTCTAGCAATATTATGTTCAAGACTATATTTTAAGGGAATGTGTTTTCAATTATTCAACATGACTTATTGTTTATGATTCATTATGATATATTTCATTGTATTGTTTACACTTACTAAGCATATGATATCACCCCTTTCTTATGTTTTATTTTCCCCCTATATGTGAAGATGTATATTATGAATGACAAGCATGGATAATATAGAAGTTTATAGATGTTTCTAATTGATTTTATATATTTTTTTTTCCTTTAAATTTGTATTTTAAAACTTATGTAGGTATCTGTATTTCCAAATCTACTATACTATTCAATCCTTCGGGATGTGACTTCCTTGTTCATTATACCAATGTAATAAAGTAAGGAACATGATCTAGGCTTCTGGGGTTAGGGTATTTACACATTACATTTAATCATATTATCTTCCAGCTATCATAACTATATTCTAATTAACTATCAAATATAAGAGTGGATTTACTAGAATTTAAAGTGTCCATAGCCTTTAACACCTTATTCCATTTTATTTTTGAAATTCTTATAAAGTCTTGACCATTATTCAATAATTTCAAGAAATATTGTCTAATATTACTAGTATTTTTGTATTCATAACATACAATTTCATACAAATCCTTCTTCTCATGTTTTTATTTTTTATATTTCCGATGATCTCTTTATAATTACTTATGTACGATAATCCTATTCATTCAACTTTAAATTTGAACAATTTCTCCTTCATCGTCTTTTAAAAAAGTACTATTTGAATAACTTATAAAATTTATCTTCTTAGTAGTAGTATTCATAGTATTAAATCAAAAATTTAGATCACCAAATGTTAAATAACATGATGTTGAATAAAATTACACCCCATTCTAAGCTTCATCAGATAATTGTCATCATCAATAATAGTCTACTTGGATTCACATTCCTTATGAAATAAATAATATTTTCCATAATTTAATCCTTTGTGATTTCCTTTTATCTAAGATATTGTATCCCATAAACTACCCTCACAAATCCTTGATGTATTTGAGAAAAATATTCACATAGAAGAAATTGAAATACTTGATAATCAACTCAAAGTAGTGATATTTTTATTTTCAAGACCTCATAAGTTCTAAAATTTGTTATTTTTAATTTCCTCCAAATTCCATTCACTGTCTCACATGATGAAATCTGAATATAGATATTTATTATCATTGAAGATATAAAATTTTTCCCTACCTTGTAGTTATCTTGATTTTCAAATTTATCCTTATGAGAAAACCACGAAATTTAGTTCTCCAATTTTTTTTTTAATTTTCAATAATCATCTGATATTGATCCACCATAATACTGATAATAAATGTATTCATCTAATCACACTTTTACTCATAGGAAACTCTATCAAAAATAAATGGTCATATAAGATTCATATATTAAATAGTTCTGATTAGCAACCCTATTATTACAAAAATAGTATTTCCTCTACAAGTATGCTAGTGGTAAAAAAATATTGAAACAAGTTCCAAAAGATAAATTTCAAGAGAAATTTAAAAACTATGATACCAAGTGTATCATACAAAAGTATAGTGATTATCTCAAAATTATATACTAGCTATTATACAATGTGTTTTCCTAGAAAGGAATGATTTGGAAGATTCAATGGGGGGGGGGGGTGAATTTAATTCAATAAAACAACTTATAATTTTTTCAAACTCTAGGAAGTTTTTTTTTCAAAAGATATAACCTTTAAAGAAGTCATATTATATCAAAGTAAATAATGTAGTGGGAAAAAACTATTAGAAGTTATACAACCTAACCAAAGCAAACAAAGAATTTAATTGAAAAATAATCACAAGTAGAGTAAAATTAAAACATGAAGTATTATATAATAATCAAAATACATTTGTAAAAGAAATTATTACCAAAAGAGTTCCTATCAAGGGAACTACTTGATTTTATCCTAAATTAGGAGGATTGATAAGTAGATACAAGATGTAAAAAATCTACACTAAGAACTTCTTTGATCTATCCTTTAATGAAAGCAATAAGTTCCCTGAAAATAAATTCCTTAATAAACTATTGTTAGTAGGAAACTATATCACTGAGATCCTCTTTGATCAATATGACTTGTAAAAATTACATAAATAAACATTTCTTAACTTCACAATTCAAAAGAAATAATATTACACACCTAGAATGTATTCAATCATAAATATCATAAAAATATTAAAAAAGAAAAACTAAGTGATTTTATAATAAATAATCACACATGGATTCTATTTGTAAACACACTAAAAATAACCACAATCTTAATCACTCAAAGAAGCAAGATGATGCATAAATTTACAAAAGAAATTGGTACAATGTCTTCAATTCCTTGAAGTTCAGTTTATATTTATATACATAATTTTAATAAAATCCACTGAGATATTCAAGTGTAATTTTAACAACATTGAAACAAGCTAAATTTATTATATTGAAATGGTTCAGTACAAATTCTCCATATTCTAGAAATTTCATTTCTCAAATTTAGTTCATCAAAAAATAGAGAATTAGAAGTTTATAACAATATAAAAATAGAAATTTAAAAAATAATCATGTTAGAACTAATTAAATATTATGTGTATTGTGATTTAAAAAACAAGGATACATAAGAGGTCGTTTGACTCAACATCTATGATATTGATATTTTTTAGTTCCACCTCAGAGTGTTTCTTATTCACCTTCCTAAGGATCGTATATATCAAAGTGGATTCTAATATTTTTTTAATACTTTAGTTTTTAGTTAAATACAACTATATTACATATGAAATCCATAATCCTTAGTATCACCTTATAAATACTGAAAAAATATTTAGGGAATCTCTAAAAACACCAATACAATTCAAAACAACATAAATGACTTGGAATTTTTCAAACCTCCTCTAAACTCTTTTGCACAAATCTCAAGGCATGTCAATACATATATGTACTCTATTTTAGTGATTCAATGAAACTTCACAGCCCCAAAATTTCTAGATTTAAACTGAACAATCTCAAATATTTATCTCACTGATATTATCCATTTATTACAGAATCCTTCATGACTGATAAACGAATGATGGATTCTCACTCTTCCAACCAACATGATTCTTCTCCAACATAATAAACTACTATCAAACTCATCAAGATCATGTTTTTAATAATACTCCCTTAATGTAATGATATATTTTAATTATCTCATTAAAATATCATCTCTATAATCATCATATTTATAAGATACTTCCACAACACCAAGAAATATATCACATAAACTCTTTTTACAACATAGTAATGGATCTTAATGAATATGTACAATGGATGACAACTTCAATACATATCATCCATAATATTTAAAAACTTTATCTTAGTCATTTATATATTTATTTATTAGGTTCTTCATAATCACACAAAACATATTGGTATCCAACTTACATAATGTTATGAAATAAAATCAACATAATCCTTTGATCACTTCATTATACATGTTTAAAAGTGAGTGGTAACCATTGGAATTTTAATCAATCATATAAGATTTATGATTTGATCATTTTTTCACCTATATATATGTCCTTTATAGAAAATGTTGATAAATATTGGAATAATAACATGTTGATGGTGTGCTTATATGTAAATTGACCTATTATACCACCATACATGCCATTGATCATTCTTATATAAAAGTGAATATTGTGTTTAAGATATGTTAGTTATCATATTAACATTGTTATATGATTTGGGGTAGTTAGTAGTTCATGTATCTTGATCACAATGAGTAAAGTGGTTATATGGTATCATGATTCATGCCAAGGGTGTCTAAGATTGATCTCGACATATAATGGTGAAAAATGGAAGAGGTGGGGGAATCCTATGTGAAAAAAATATAGCAAACCTTATCTTTAATACACATTCACACATGATTTAATTACATAAAATTACACTCAATAAAACAATAAATATCTAAAAATACTATGTATTTTTGGAATTAATTAGATTTCATTACAACTTTAAACATTAATTATAACATTCTTATTGAAATATTCTTTAATATGATTGAGCTTAAACTATATTAGATATCCTAGGAAAAAATAAATAAGAAAGGGGTGACCTATAAAGACCAGTAAGGTAATAAAGATGGAATAACATAAATATAATAAAACATGTTATACAATATACATAACAATAAGAATAACTTAACATGAATCATAAATCATGATATAGTATGATAATTATAACATCATAAATGTAGAAACAACATAAAACACTAAATCATAAAAATAGGTCAAGGATAAACTACCAAGACATCATGGTGGAACAATTCCCATAAAGGAATCAGGTACACCCCTTCCCCAATAAGACATATCATGATAATAAAAAGTACTCATAGCATTATAGCACTATATAATTATGGGTTCACTCATCACTTTCATATCATTGTCATGCTTAAGTGTGCCACATAGATCATACAACATGGATTCTTTCATAATCATATTTTATTCCAAGAATATGAAGTGTGGAAAAAATAAATTTAACTACTAAATTCAAAGGAATATGCAAATAAATGTTAACACCCTTGATACGAAATGAGTAATACATTCACTACACAATTGGTTTGTCATTGAAAATTGTAGTGAAAATTTGGAATCTTAAGGACATCACGTAAAAATTCATGAAATGGGTTGATGGGAGAGAAATGGGCCCCTAATAAATTTTAAATGAAGTTTAAAACAATAGGTACGTGTAAGGACATGTACACACATTTAGAAGTAAGAAAAAATGCATACAATAGTAAATAAGGTCGAATAAAAAGAAAAAGGAAAAACTGGTTATGAAATTTTGGCATGGTAATAGGTATACATTGGAAAGATTAATGAGAGAGAAAGAGGAATATCATAATTTAGACATAATAAGGGAATTATGGGGCATGTTAACAAACATACACCATCATTATTAATGGAAAATAAAAGGGAATAACAAGATAAATAAACTTGGATAAATATGAGAAAGGAAAGAACCCTTACTTGAGTGTGTGACTCCAAAATCTTTAAAAGGGGATTCTTGAGAGCTTGGGAAACCTTTAGAGGATTATAGAGAGGGAATGGAAGAGTAATTACATGATCCAAGAATTTTTAGTGAAGATAAGCGGTATCTTTTGGGGTTTTATATAGGGAACGAGTGGGTAATTCTTTAATATTTGAAAAACGTAGGTTTTGGACTCTATATAATAAAATATTCCTAACCACAAACCACCTTATGGTTTTTCCAATGTGTTTTTTTTCAAAAGGGTGTGTTTTTCATTGTTTTATTAGGAAATGGGCCTAACATATTAAAATAATGCCTTTTTTATATGGAGGTGAGTCACACTATTAAATAAATGAATTTAAATCATAAAATATGTTATATAATTTGGAGGATTCATAAAGGAATTATAAAATTAATCAAATAAAATTAGATAAGATTATTTTCAGGGTAAAACAAATATTTGGTATATTGTACCCATTATAGTATTTATTACACCATTTTTGGGTCATTATGATGTCATAAAACACACCATATATTTATATGGTATTTAATTTTTTCCCGAAAATTTGAATGCCTTAGAAAATTATAAAAAATTCATCATTAGATAATTTAAACATTATGATTCATAAAATAATATTTATTTTATCTAAATAAATTTATAAATATTTTCATTTTCTCTTTTAAAATAAGATTCAACATTTATTAAAAAATTCGTGGTTTTTGACAATAAATGTTTTTTAAACCTTTATAAAAAGTACATTTCAATTAAAAAAATTATATAACCATTTAATTATGAAAAATATTTAATAATAAAATTTTATTAAAATACTATTTATTTCAAAATTCCAATTAATCATCAAAATAAATTCCTTAATTGAATTTGAATATTACCCAAAAATAGAATTTTCGTTTAATTGAATAAAATAAAAATCATTTATGAAAGTAACAATTAAAACAAATTCATTATTATATACAATATACAAATTCATATTATTAGGGTATTTCTATGTATCTCTTTATTATACCAGTATACACCCTAAGAGTAAGGTGCATGATGGTGAGGCTTTCATGGGTCCGTTCGACAAACATGGTTTGGACCATGAGCTCGATGAGCTTGAACTTCTCCTGTAAATTTTTTTTCACATTCTTAAGTTGTTGGATCTTATCTTGGGATTGTTCAAGGGAAAATCCAAGAGATGATATTTTCCTTTGAAGCTTTGATAAATGGGATTCATAGGGAATGATTCTACTTTATGAGGCCTACACTTCCTTTGTTTGTGTCAATTGTATTTGCTAAATACTTACATTTATACTAATCATGTGATCGTTGTTTAATGACTATATTATCAACGGTAAAGATTATTAACTATATTTGAATCTAATTGTATATAATAAAACATGTTCATGTGTTTTCTATAACCATATTACATAATAAAACATTAAATCATAAGGGAATTTTATTTATAATAGTTTGGGTCGTTACAATATTCTCCCACTGAGAAATTTCACCCTCAAAATTTTCATTTCACCCCCTTAAAATAGATGAGGGTAATTCTACCTCATCACTTCCTTTGGTTCCCACACCTCTTCTTCAAACTTGTGGTTTCTTCACAACACATTGACAAAGTTAATTGTATTATTTCATATAACTTTATCTCTATAATCTAAGATCTTCACTAGCTGCTCCTCATAATAAAGATTATTCTCCAATGGTCCCATCTTTGGATGGAGTATATGTGAGGGGTTAGGTATGTACTTTCTCAATATTGATACATGGAATACATCATGAACTCAAGATAGGTCAGCTGGGAGAGCCAGTAGATATGACACAACTCCTATGCGATCAAGGATCTCAAAGTAGCAGATACATCTTGGACTATGGTTTACATTCTTTTAAAATCTCCTCAATTTATTCCATGGAGATATGTGGAGGAAAACTATGTATACAACATCAAACTATAGGTCTCATTAACAATTATCAACAAATCACTTTTTTAGACTCTAAGCATCCTTGATGTGCTATTGAATAGTCTTAAATTTTCAACCATTTCCTTAACCATTTTAGGACCTAGAAGTTTTTGTTCCCCAACTTCGTCCCAGTATGCAGGTTTCCTACACCTCATCCCCTAAAGGGATTCATAGGTATCTATTTGGATGTTTGAGTGGAAATTGTTTTTGAAAGATAACATGAACAAAGGAAGGTGTTGATCACATCCTGCTTTGATGTAAATTGAGAATGATCTCAACATATCCTCAAGTGTCTAGATAGTCACTCTGATTTTTCATCAGTTTGAGGGTGATAATCCATGCTAAAGTTCAAATCAGTGTTCAAATAATGATGAATAATTTTCGATAACTTATAGTTGAATCTTGGATATTTATTAGATATAATTGAAAATGGTATTCCATTGGGCCTAACCATTTCCTTGGTGTATATCCTTGTAAGTAGATCCAGTGAGAATTCATCTCGTATCATAATGAATTATTCTATATTTGTAAGACTATCCACCAAAATCCATATAGAATTATTTAGTATTTATGTATTTGGAAGATTGGTGACAAATTCCATGGTGATGTTTTCCCATTTCTATGTTGGTATGTGTAATGGTTGCATCTTCCCCTTGTAGTTTTGTCTTTTTGATTTCACTTGTTTACATAGAAGACATATTGATGTATATTCTATGATCTAATTCTTCATATTGTCCCAAAAATATTTCTCTTAGATATCTTGATACATCTTTTTGATTCATGGGTGGATAGAGAAGGTTGAGCTATGTGCATCACACAACAAATCCTTCTTTAACTCAGTATTTTATGGTTCACATAGTATTTCCCAAAATCACACAACAACTTTATCATTAACATTGAAGTCTAAGGATTTTCCTCTCCTTATAGCTTCCACTTTCTTCTGAATTCCTACATCAAATCTCTGGGCATCCTTTAACCTCTCAAGAAGAGATGGTTGAGAAATCATTTGTGATAGAATTGATTATGTTTTTTCCATTATGATTCACATGTCCATCCTTTCCAAATATAGAAGTATTTTATTATTCTAAATTATCATTAATGATATAATTGATGGATCCTTTCTACTTAGAGAATCTTTTACTTCATTGTCTTTCTCAAGAGGGAAGTGAATTGAGCAGTCATAGTCTTTGATCAGCTCTAACCATATTTATTGGTGCATGTTCAAATCTTTTTCTATGAATATATATTTGAGTCTTTTTTGATCCTCATATATTTCAGAATTCTCCCTAAAGAGATAATACTACCAAATTTTTAAAGAAAAAATAACTACAGCTAAATCCAGATCATGTTTTGGGTAGTTCTATTCATGCAATTTCAACTACCTTGAAGCATAGGAAATGAATTTATCATTTTTTATCAAGACACAAACCATTACCTTCTTTGAAACATCACTGAATACCATGAAAATATATCCACTTGTGGGTAGTGTGAGCATAGGTGTATTGATAAGTCTCATTTTCATCTCATTGAATCTTTATTCACATTGATCATTCCATGAAAACTTTACACCCTTTCAAGTTATTTTGGTAATAGGGTTTGACAAGCGTGAGAAATTTTTAAAAAATTGGAGATAATACCCAGCTAACCGAAGGAAAATATAGACATATGTCATAGAAGTTGGCCTCAAACATCATTATATATTTGATGTTTTCAAAGGTTCTATATATATACAATTTCTTATGATGATATTCCCCAATAAAGAGACTTCCTTCAACTAGAACTCACATTTGTTGTACTTGGCATAAATCTTTTCCTTTCTCAAGGTCTTTAGCATAGTACTCAAATGATCCTCATACTCCTCCTTATATTTGATGTATATTAGAATATCATCTATGAAGACAATTTTTTTTTGAGGAAATATCTAAAGAGTCTATTAATAAATTACTTAAATATTACTAAAGAATTAGTTAGTTCTAATGGAATTACATTGAATTCATAGTGCCTATACCTTATACAAAATGTAATCATGGGGATTCCTCCTTATTCACACTAACCTAAAAATATCCCAACCACAGATCCACCTTGGAAAATTATTTTCCTTCATATATTTGATCAAACAATTAATCAATATATAGAAGAGGATACTTGTTCTTTATCAAGATCTTATTGAGTTCACAATAATCAGTGTTATGGTGCATTGACCCATCCTTTTTCTCAATGAATAGGACTGGTTCACCCCAAGGTTTAACACTTGGGAGTGTAAAAAATTTATCCATATCATCCTGTAGTTTCTTATTCAGATCATTAAGTTCCACCAAAACTATTCTATATATATTCTTAGATAATGGTAACACCCCAGTATAAGATTGATTTAAAATTCAACATCTCAGCTAGGAGGAAGACCATGAAATTCACTAGGAAACATATCAATGTATTCCCTAGTAATGGGCATGTATTCAAGGATGATTATTTCCTTAGACTAAAAAATTTGATCTAGATATTCTTATTCATAGAGAAATAATATCCATTCTTGAGATTATGATGCTAAATAAGATTCATCCTCCTCCTCGCACTTATACAAAATCGAGGGTTGATCCGCAATATAGAGAGTGATTACCTTCTCATGGAAATTTAGGTTCGATCTATATAATGAAATACAATCCATGACTAGAATTACATAAAATCACACCAAAGTGAGTATGATAAGGTTTTCCAGGAATTTCATCTCACAAATATTGACAGGGGAGGTTTTATATACTTGGGATGCAATAATTTCCCCATTTTACATCTTCAACGATAACTCTACTTCCATGCTTTATGATAGTGTTTGAATAGTTATACAAAATTTCATGATATGAATGAATACATAGAACCATAATAAATAAGTATGTTTGATATTCTTGAATGAATAACTAGAATACTTTTCACCACTTCATTGTCGAGATCCAATTTCTTAGTTTTGATGAAAAAATCTCTCCCTTTCTTCCTTGGAGGTTGTTGGTTGTCTCCAAAAACCCTTGGCTTAGTGCATTGGTTTTAAAAATACCCTGGATCCTTGATGTTGTAGCAATGAACAATATGCATAGGTTTGGCTGGAGAATTCCTTTCCTCCATTGCAATAGCTGAGTTTTCCTGTTGTTAATCGTTGGTTAGGTGCCCTTCCTTCCTGCACCTAAATAATTATCTTATCCCCTTTAAGAAATTTCTAGGGTGGTTCTTTCTAAACCTTTGTGTAGTGGGATGTTGAAATTTCATGTAACCATTAGATCTCTATATAAGACCTCAATAATTTATCTCCACTTTCCACTTCTTATCCCCATAATACCCATGAGATTCGATGATCTCCATTTTGACTTTGATGGAAGATCGAACACTTTCCTCATAGATATCAAAGTCATGGATTTCCAAAGATATTTTTAGGCTGGGTTTACCACTAAAGAAGTGGTCTACCTTGCACAAAGGGGTAACAAAAAATTCAAAGGCATATCATAAAAGAATTAAAATATTTTCATCATACTCCCTGATAGATACATCATATTTTTTCCTTGTGGGAAAGATAATCCCATTCCATTTTAATTCAGATAGTGCGAAGAAAATATTTATCAAAAAACATTTTCTGGAAATCTTTCCATCTCATCACCTCAATCTATTTCTTAGGTTTTGTATTTTTGATCAATTTCCACCTTTGACCAGCTTCACCCTCTATATGATAAAAAACAAAAATAACCTTCTATTGTTCACAACATTAAAGGATGGAGAATATATTCTCAATGGAGTTGATCCATTTTTCAACTATTAATGGATCAGCAGATCCATTGAAAGTAGGAGTCCTTTATTGCATGAATCTATCAATTGTAACTTATTCTCTTTTAGGTGGATTTGGTATGTCCTATTGATCTAGGTTTCTATTTAAAACCCGAGTCATCTGAGAGAGTATCATTATGAAGTTCATGATTTCTTCTCCCATCTAGTTGGGCATCTCACTGGGATAGTCATCACATTTCCCTTCATGATGGTTGTTTAACCGATACCTCATATTTTTGGATATTGTCTAGAATAAAATGAAAATTAGGGATGATTATTTTCAAACTATTAAACACATTAAGGATAATCCAATGAAATTAAAGGGATAACTTATAAATTACATGTATTTCCTTATCTTATTAATTTATAAGCTTCAATATTTGTTATAAATTATCTATTTCATAATATATATTATTATGGGTGTTCTATTATCCGTTTAATAATGTTTTATACTAATATTATGAATTTACCAAAGCATATCCCATGGGAGTATCAAACCAAGTGCACAGTAAGGCCCATTGTCGTGTACCAGGTTACCCTGAGTCTTTTCCAGAACACCTTGTCAGAGTTGTTACTTCCAGGTATATCTGTGTGAGAACAAAATCCACTTGTTGAATCTAGATAGGGATGTATTTTATTGATAAAAAACTTAATCTATAATAACCAAAATTTAGGGATGTTTTATTATACTTATTTTTATCCCCAAGGGTTTCACTAAATTTTTATAATCCTAATCCCAAAAATAACTATTTTTTTCTCCAATACCTACTATAAAAACCCTTATCTTCAATAAACATTCATACATGATTTTATTACAAAATATTACACTTAATAAAAACTGAATGTTCAAAAATTACAATGTATTTTTGAATTAAGTACATTGAATTAAAACATTAAACATGAATTACAACAACGTTATTTAAAACATCTTCAACATGATTGAGTTTAAAACTACATTGGATATCATGGAAAAAATACATATGAAATGGGTGGGATATAAATCCCAGTAAGGGAATAAACATGGAATAACATGAAGATAATAATACATGTTATTCAATATAAATAACAATGGTAATAAAGTAACTGGAATCATCGAGCATGATAATCATAACATGAGAAATGTGGAAACAACTCAAAACACTGCATCATAACATAGATTAGGGATAAACTGCCAATAATTCACAGTGGAAAAAGTCCCATAAAAGAATCAGGTACAAAAATTTCCCAACATTATGTATCATGATACTAAACATTACCCAATGCATTGTAGCACTATATAATCACGGTCCCACCTATCACATTCATTTCATTCTCATGCTTAAGTGTGCCACATAGATCATAAAACATGGATTCATTCATCACAATATTTTATTACAAAAATATAAAGTGTAGAAAAAATACATGTAACTTCCCAATAAAAAGGTATATGTGCATAAAATTGAACAACCTTAATAGGAAATGGGTAAAATATTCACTACATAATTGGTTTTTCTTGGAAAATCGTGGTGAAAATTCAGCAACATAACTACGTCACTTAAAAATTCATAAAATGGGTTGATGAGAGAGAAATAGGTATCTCATCATTTTTAAATGAAGTTTAAGGTAATTGGGATATGGAAGGACATGTACATGTATTTATAATTAGAAAAAGAAGGCGTAAAATAATAAACAGACTTTAATAAAAAAGAGAAGTGAAATGATGATTACAAAATTTTGGCATGGTAATGGGTGTATATAGGAGGGATTAATGAGAGAGAAATGGGTCTATAATCATTTATAAATAATAAGGTAAGTATGTTGGATGTGTAAAAACACACCCCATAATTAGTAATTGAATGTAAAAGAGAATAACAAGATAATGAAACTTGGATAAAGATGAGAAAGGAAATAACCCTTACTTGAGTGTGTGACTCCAAAATCATGAAAATGGTAATCTTGAGATTGGGGTGCCTTGTGAGGAGTCTAGAGTAGGGATGTTAGATTAAGAATGTGATCAAAGTATCTTTAGTGAAAATAAGTTGGATCTTGGGTGGGTTTATATAAGCAATGAGTTGTAAATTCTCTAATATTTCACAAACATAGGTTTTGGACTGTATATAATAAAATATTCAAAACGAAAAATATTCCCCTACTGTTTCCCATGGTTTTTTCCAAAGTGAAGTTTTTTAATTATTTTATTTGTAAATGGGTCTAAATTATTAAAATAAAACCCTTTCTTATGTGGAGTTGAGTCACACATTTAAATAAATGAATTTAAAATCATAAAAATATTATATTATTTGGAGGATTCAAAAAAGAATTAAAAAATTAATCAAATAAACATAAAATAAAATTATTTTAAGGAAAAACAAATATTTTTATGAGGATACCCATTATAGTATTTATTGCATCATTTTTGGATCATTATGTTATCATAAAATACAATGTATATTTATACGGTATTTAATTTTTACACGAAAATTTGACTATCTTAGAAAATTATGAACAATTAATTATTGGATAATTTTGAAGTTATTATTACAAAAAATTATATTTATATTATATAAATAATTTTCTAAATATGTTCATTACAACTCTTAAAATAATATTCAACATTTATTGAAAAATGATGGGTTTTTGACAATAACAGTTTTTTGAACCCTTATAATAAGTAAATTTCACAATATAAAAATTATATGACCATTTAATTAATAAATATTATTTAATAATGAAATTTTATTAAAATAAAATTTATTTCAAAAATACATTAATTCATCAAAATAAATCCCTTAATTGAATTTTAATATTAAGTGAAAATATAATTTGTGTTTAATTGAATCAACATCAAAATAATTTACAAACTAACAATTAAAATAAATCTATTATTATATACAATATACATATTCATATTATTAAGGTCTTGATACATATATCTTTATTACATCGATGTATTCCCTAAGAGTGATATTTGGGACGATGATACTTTCATGGGGTCATTCAACGAGCATGGTTTGGGTTGTGATCTCGATGAGCTTGAACTTCTCCCATAAATGGTTTCTATCATGCTTAAGTTGTTGGATATCAGTTTGGGCTCAGTAAAGGGAAAATCCAAGAGATTATTTCTCCCTTGGAAGCTCTAATAAATGTAATTTATAGGGAATTATTCTTCTAGATTAAAAAATAAATTCCTTTGTCGATGTCAATTGGATTTGTTAAAGCCCTATATTTATACTATTCATGTGTTAAATATTTAAAGACTATATTATCAATGGTAATGATTCTTAACAATATTTTTAAGACAATTGGATATAATTAAACCAATGTATGTGTTTTATATAAGTATATTACATAATAAAACATAAATCATAATGGAAGATTATTTATAATAGTTTGGGTCATTACAATCTTTCCCCCTATAGAAATTTATCCCTCAAAATTTTCATTTCACCCCCTTAAAACCTACGAGGGAAATATTACCTCATCACTTCCTTTGATTACCATGTTTCTTCTTCAAACATTCAGTTTCTACACAAATCTATGACAAGTTAAATTGTCTTATTTAAAGAACTTTGTCTCTATGATCTAAGATATTCATTGGATACTTCTCAGAGGAAAGATCATTCTCCAATTGTACCACCTCTTGATTTATTACATGTGAGGGGTTTGGTATGTACTTCTTCAAGAGTGATATATGGAATACATCATGAACTCGATATAGGTTAGGTGGGAGTGCAAGTTGATAGGCCACCACTATTATGTGATCAAGGATCTTAAATGGGAAAATGTATCTTAGACTAATCTTCCCCTTCTTTCCAAATATCATAATTTTCTTCCACAGAGATATTCAAAAGAAAATGATATCTATAACATCAAACTATAGGTATATTTAATGATTGTGAACATGTCTATTTTTTCAACTCTAAGTATCCTTAATGTGATGCTGAATGTTATTAACCCTTTTCACTATTTCCTTGACCATTTCAGGACATAGAAGTTTTAGTTCCCCAAATTCATCCTAGGAAGAAGATTTCCTACACCTCATCCCATAAAGGTATTCCTATGGATCCATTTGGATTCTCAAGTATAAACTAATGTTGTAAGATAACTTGACTAATGGAAGATATCGATCCCAACCTCCTTGGATGTCAATTTAAAATTCTCTCAACATGACCTCAAATGTTTGGATATTCTGCACTAAATAAACATCAATTTGAGGGTGATAAGACACACTGAAGTTCAAATCCATGTTTAGATAATGGTGAAGAATTTTAAGGAATATGGAGGTGAATCTTGGATCTCAATTTAATACAATTGATAGTTGTAATCCATCCATCTTGACCAATTACTTGATGTATCTCCATAAAAGTACATCTAATGAGAATTCCTCTCATATCATAATAAAGTGTGCAGTATTTGTAAGATAATCCACCAAAAACCATATATAATTATTACCTCTTGATTTCTTTAGAATATTAGTGACAAATTCCATGGTGATGTTTTCCCATTTCCATGTAGGTACAGGTAATGGTTGCATTATCCCCTTGAACATTTCCCTTTCCTCTTTAACTTGCTCACATACCAGACATCTCGATGTATATTCTAGGATCTCCATCTTCATATGTTCCCACCAAATAGTGTTATAGGAGTTCTCGAAACATCTTTATGATTCATGGGTGGATGGAGAAGGTTGAGCTATGTGCATCATACAAAAACTCATTTAAATCAGTATTTTATGGTACAAATAGTCTTAACCCAAATATCAAAACACCTTCATCATTAACATTTAACTCCAAGGATTTCTATTTCCTTATATCATCAAATTTCTTCTGATTTCCCACATCAACTCTTTTATAATCCTTTAAAATTTCCAAAAGAGATGGTTGAGAAATCATTTGTAAAAAAATTTATGATGTTCCTTCCTTTATGATCACTATATCCATCTTTTCCAAATCTAAAAAGATAAGATCATCCTCAATTCTCATAAACGATAGAAATTATGGATCCTTTCTACTTAGAGAATCTACTAGCATATTCACTTTCCTAGGATGAGAGTTAATTGAGTAGTCATATTCTTTGATAATATCTAACCATATTCATTAGCATATATACACATCTTTCTGTGTGAATATATACTTGAGAATTTTGTGATCCACATATATTTCACACTTCTCCCTAGAGAGATAATACCAAAAAAAATTTAAAGATAAAATTACTTCAAATAACTCTAGATTATGTGTTGGGTAGTTTTTTTCATGAACGTTAAACTTCCTTGAAGAATATGAAATTAATTTTTCATTTTTCATCAACACATAGCCCATTCTCTTCTTTGAATCATCCCTGAATACCATGAAAAAAATATACACTTGTGGGTAGTGTGAGAACAGTGGCTGTGATAAGCCTTCTTTTCAACTCCTTGAAGCTTTCTTCACATTCATAATTCTAAGAAAACACGACTTCCTTATAAGTTAGTTTGGTAATAGGGTTTGACAATTGTGAGAAGTTTTTCACTAATCAGTGATAATACCCAGTCAACTAAAGGAAATTATGGATATTTTTCAGAGATGTTGGTGTCATCCATCCGTTAGTTTATTTTTTTGAATAGTCTATAGATAAACTATTTGTTATGATGATATCCCCCAAGAAATATACTTCCTTCAACTAAAAATCACATGTAATATACTTGGAATAAATATTTTCCTTTCACAATGTCTTTAGAATAGCACTCAAATACTCCTCATGCTCCTACTTACTTTTAGAGTATATTAAAATATAATCTATAAAGACTACAACAAATTTATTGAGGTAATCTCTAAATACTCTATTCATCAAGTCCAAGAAGATTACTGTAGCATTAGTGAGTATGAATGGCATTAATATGAATTCATAGTGCTCGTACCTTGTATGAAAAGTAGTCTTGGGAATATCCTCTTTCTTTACCCTAACTTGATAATATCCTGACCACAAATCCACCACGAAAAAGTATTGTGCTCCATGTATCTGATAAAAAAAATTCATCAATCAATGAAAGAAGATTCTTTTTCTTTATCATGATATTTATGATCTCATTATAATCATTGATAAGGTGCATTGACCCATCCCTCTTCATAATTAAGAGGACTGGTGAACCCCATGGTGAAGCATTTGGGAACATGAAACCTTTATCTAGATTCTTTTGTGATATTTCTTCAGCTCCTAAAGTTCCACAACAACCATTCTATACAGAGACTTTTATAATGGTAACAATCTATGTATAATATATATTGAAAATTCAATATCTTGGTTAGGAGGAATACTAATAAATTCCTTAGGAAACACATCAGCGTATTCCCTCAAAATGGGAATGTCTTTAAGGATGATTATTTTATTATACTCAATCATTTGAGATAGATACAATTTATCATAAGAAAATAATATATATGATTGATATTATGGTACTAAAGAATATTCATCCTCCTCCTTCCACTTTTATATAATTGAGGTTTGATTTTCAATATAGAGTGTGATTTCCTTCTCACAGAAATTTATGTTGGATCTATATAATGAAAGATAATCTATGCCCAAAATTTCATAAAATTCCACCAAAGGGAGTATGAAAATGTTTTTTTAATATGTTTATCCCACAAATTATGATTGTGGAGGAGTTATATACTTGGGATGCAATAATTTTTCCATTTTTTTGTCTTTACTAATAACCCCACTTCCATGATTTTTGATGGTGTTTAAATAGCTCTACTAAACTTTTGTGATATGAATGAATGTGTAGAACTAGAATCAAAAAGTAAAGTTCATTTTCTTTAATGAATAACAAGTTCACCTATCACCACCTCATTTTTGGGATCCACTTTAGTAGTTGTGATGGAAAAAGATCTCCCTTGCTGTCTGGGAGGTTGTTGGTTGTCTTTGAAAACCCTTTTCTTAGTGAACTGGTTTACAAAATTCCTTGGTTCCTTAAAGTTGTAGAAATGAACAATACACTGAGGGTTGACTAGATAATTCCTTTTCTTTGTCGTATTAGTGGGTTTTTATTGCCAGAAATCACTGGCTAGGTGCCCTTCCTTCCCTCACCAAAAGCATTTCCTCATCCCCTTCAAAAAATTTCCAGGGTGGTTCTTTCCGCACCTTTGGAGAGTGGGATACTGAAATTTCTTAGCATCGTTAGATATATCTATTGGAATACCAGAATTAATCTACAATTTTTATTCTTATCCCCATGATACCCCTTATATTAACTAATCTCCATTTTGACTTTGAGGGCACATAAAACCATTTCCTCATAACTATCAAAGTCATGGATCACCAGAGATTTCCATAGGCTAGGTGTTTTCCAACCAAAGAAGCGGAGAATCTTACACTCGGGGGTAATGAAAAAGAAGGAGGTGTATCATGAAAGCATTGTGAGGGTTTCCTCATATGATTTAATAGATTCATTATCTTTTTTCTTGAGGGCAAGGAAATCCCATTCCATTTTAAGTTGGATGGTGCGAGGAAAATATTTATCCAAAAACATTTTACAGAAATCCTTCCATCCCATCACCTCAATCTCTTCCTTAGGGTTATTATTTTTGATCAATATCCACCAGTGATAAGATTCACCCTCTATATGATAAATATCTAAAATAACCTTCTATTTTTAGGATCATTTAAGGATGGAGATGATATTCTCAATGGAGCTAATCCATTGTTCAACAATTAATGGATTTGATGATCCATTAAAAGTAAGAGGAATTTTTCACATGAAGCTCTTGATTGAGACTTGTTATCTTTTGGGGGGATTTAGAATCTTATCCTGATATAGTATTCTATTCAAAACCCATGTCATCTAAGAGAGTATCATCATGAAGTTCATGATTCCTACTCCCATCAGGATGGGCTTCTCATTGGGGAAGTTGTTACATTTCCCTTCAGAATGATTTTTTACCTAATTCCTTATATTTCATGACATTGTATAGAATAAAAGTAAAATTATGGATGATTATGTTAAAACTATTTAACACATAAAGGATAATACAATGAAATTAAAGGTATAGTATATAAATTACATGTATTTCCTTAACTTATGAATTTGTAGGCTTCAATATATATTATCCATGTTCTATTTCATAATATATATTCTTATGGTATTTTTTTATTTTAATAATGGTTCATACTAAGATTATGAAATTACCAAATCATATCCTCTGAGAGTGTCAAACTAGGTGCATATTAAAGCCTGTTTTTGGGTATCGGGTTACCCCGAGTCAAGCCCGGAACACCTTGTCAGAGATTTTTCTCCTCGGTAAAGCTATGCCAGAACCATGTCCACTTATAGTATCCATATTGGGATGCATTTTCTTGATAAAAAAATTAATCTATTCTAACCAAAATTAAGGGATATTTTTTTATACTTATTCTTATACCTAATGCTTTCCCTAGAGTTTTCTATGCCTAATTCTAAAAATAACTAAACTTTTCCTCTAATACCAACTATAACAACCCTTCTATTTAATAAACATGCATCAAATATTTAATTAAATAATATTAAAAATAATTAAAACCTGAAATATCAAGAAGTATAGTGTATTTGGGAATTAGGTACATTGCATTACAACTTTATACATGAATTACATCATCCTTATTGTAAACTTCTTGAACATTCCTGATCATAAAATTGCATTGGATATCATGGGAAAAAATACATATGAAAGGGGTGATATATAAAGAAAAATAAAGAAATAAAAATGGAATAAAATAAATATAATAATGAATATTATAAAATATACATAAAAATTGGAATAAATGAACATGAATCGTAAATCATGAAAGAACATGATAATCATAACATGAGAAATGTGGCAACAACTTAAAACACTGCATTATAAACACAAGTCAAAGATAATTTGGAAATAATTCATGCTATACAAAGTCCCATAAATGAATTATCTACACCTATATCCCAACATGATGTATCATGAGACTAAACATTACCCAATGCATTGAAGCCCTATATAATTCTATGTGCACCCATCTCTTTCATTTCTTTATCATGCTTAAGTGTGACATATATATCATACAACATGGATTCATTCATAATCATATTTTATTCCAAGAATATTAAGTGTGTAAAAAATAAATATAAATCTACAATAAAAAGGTATATTTTCATAAAAGTGAACACCCTTGATAAGAAATGGGTATGTCATTCACTAAACAATTGGTTTGGCATGAAATATCTTGGTGAAAATTCAGCAGCATAATGACGTCACTTAACAATTCATAAAATGGGTTGATGAGAGAGAAACAAGTCTCTAATAATTTGGACATAAATTTTAATGTAAAAGGGACATGGAAGCACATGTACACACATTTATAATTAGAAAAGGAAGACATACAGAAATAAATAATCTTGAATAAAAAGAGAAATGAAAGGATTCTTATGAAATTTCAGCATTGTAACAGGTGTACATGAGAGGTATTAAGGAGAGAAAAAGGGGTATAACATCATTTATTAAAAATAAAGAAAGTATGGGGGATGTGAAAAAAACATACCCCATCATTATTAATTGAAAATATAAGGGACTAACAAGATAAAGAAACTTTGATAAAGACGAGAAAAAAAGATCCCTTGTTTGAGGGTGTGACTCCAAAAGCTTGAAAATGGGATTCTTTAGAGATTGGGGAAGATTTGGAAGATTCAACAGAGGGTATGGAAGAGTAAGAAAGTTAAAAAAGAATTTTTATTAAAGATAAGTAGAATCTTGGGCGGGTTTATATAGGGAATGAAGGGGGATTCATTAATATTTCACAAACTCAGGTTTTAGACTCTATATAAGAAAATATCCAAACCACAAACCTTACAATGGTTATTACCCAATTTTTTCCAACAGGTATGTTTTTCATTATTTTATCAGGGAATGGGGTGAAAATAATAAAATAATTCCCTTTCTTTTTTGGAGGTGAGTCACACTTTTAAATAAATAAATTTAAAATCATAAAATATATTATATAATTTGTAGGATTCATAAAGGAATTATAAAATTATAAAAATAAACTTAAAAGCACATTATTTTCATGGTAAAAAATATATTTGTCTTATTATACCCATTATATTATTTATTAAATAGTTTTTATATCATTATGATGTTATAAAACACACTGTATATTTATACAGTATTTAATTTTTACCCGAAAATTTGACTGTATCAAAAAATTATGAAACATTATCCATCTAATAACTTCGAGGTTCTGATTCCAAAAATAATATTTATTTTATATAAATAAATTTCTAAATATTTTCATTTTCACTTTTAAAATAAGAATGAATATTTATTGGAAAATGCAGAGTTTTTTAAAATAAAAGTTTTTTTAAAACCTTATAAAATGTACATTTCACTTCCTAAAAATTATATGAACATTTATAATTAATAAAACTTATTTAATAATAAAATGTTAATAAACTACTATTTATTTCAAAAATCCATTAATTCATCAAAAATAAATCCCTAAATTGAATTCGAATATTACCTGAAAACACAATTTATGTTCAACTGAATCAAAATCAAAATCATATATAATGTAACAGTAAAAATATATTCAATATTCTATACTATATAAATACTTATTTTATTAATTCATTGACACATATCCCTTTATTACACCGGCATAGACCCTAAGAGTAAGGTGTGCGATGGTGAGACTTTTGCAGGGCCGTTCAGGGAACATGGTTTTGGTTGTGATCTCAATGAGCTTGAATTTCTGCCATAAACAGGTTTTATCATGCTTATTTTATTGGATATAAAATTGGTATTGGTCAATAGAAAATATCATACATGCTATATCACTTGGAATCTTTGATAAATGGTATTCATAGGGCATGATTCTAGAAGATTAGGCCATCACTTCCTTTTTCTATGTCAATTAGATTTGTTAAAGCCCTATATTTATACTAATCATGTTATCACTATTTAACAACTATACTATCAATGGTAAATATTCTTAACATTATTTTGAATCCAATTGGATATAATTAAATAAGTACATGTTTTTTCTATAACCATATTGCATAATAAAACATGACATCATAAGAGAATATTATTTAGAACAGTTCAAGAATGGATCTAGTGAGGATATACATGAGTTTTGATCTATAACTATCTATGATAGACCAAAAATGAAATTATTATGGTTTATTAGGATGAACTATTATGTTTAATGAGTATAGGGTGGTGATACACATTCCAACTTAGCCTTTTTTTACTTTATGTGTATTGGTTTGTGGGACACATGCCCACTTATCCTCTAGTATGTGATGAGTATTGGTAGGCGGTACCCAAAGCTATTAAGCCTATTATATATAATGATATTTTATTGGTTGGATACTAGTAAACTTAGTCTTTGGTCAGTGATTAATATAAGGGGTTGGACGTTGGACGACTCACCTTTAATATGATTTTTTTTTCAAATCATGTGATTTTCATTCCCAGGTAGTGATAATAGATGTTATAGGAAAGGTATTACATTCAAGGGACTTATTAGTTATTCATGAAAATACATGTATTATGGTTAATATTTTTATTATTTTCATTACAAATCATGCATTCACCCTATATATTGGATTTATTTTGGTGTTCCATTGGCAGTTTCATATTAAGTATATTGATCAAAACCTATACATACACATTGGTGGGAATGAAAAATTCATGATATATAATATAGGTAAGGGAAAGGAATTTATATATGATGTATGAGTTAGTGATGGGTGATAGATATTGGGATACAAGACCTAGAAAGGTCCCTGATTTTTTTTCATATCTTAATTAATTTATTTTTTAGGATAATGTTGTGTATATGGTTGAAACATTAGAAGTTCTTATTTATAATGTTTTCCTAGTATGACATTTTATGGGGGAAAATATTTTAATAACATGTGATATGTTTATTATGGTAGGTGAATCAATATAAATTCTATATTTTTTAGTAATATCATGGATTGTGGTTATAATTATTTCATTTTAATTTATGTTTATCTAATAGAGGGTATATTCTTCATATGATGTTAATAAAACCTATCTACTAGTCATTAGCCTCAGGTGTTTGGGGGAGGCATTCCTGAGGTATTTAGAACTCCAATTTTGGCCATATGGACAAGCTATGAAATGGGTATGTTATAGTTCACTACCTCTAGTGTGTGTATTTTTACCACTATTTGTGTTAGGTACACTCCCAATTATAATTTATGTAACTAAGTATCATATAGACACTCACATAATTATTTAGTAATTATGATATTAAAAAATATCACCCTTATGTAGTTATCCTTTGTATCACATCCTCGAGTTTCCCCATTATAGGGTTTCTACATCTTCAAATTCTACCTTTATTTGAGTATAATGATGTGACTATCTACTCTATATATACTTCTCACACACACTGATAAGGTACTCCATATATGAAATATGGATTCATATTTATTCTCTTTTACTCACATAGAGTATCTTAGGTATTTAACAACCAAATATATTACCGATAATACTTCTTCTTCTATTTGTCTCTATCTATCAATCCCTCATCTAAGACCTCCTCATTTAATATATTCATATGTGTCTTCCTCATTTTATAGATTTTAGATATCTAATTTCTTATATCACACCCTATATAGCTTGACCCAATCATTCTTCATGTCACATGATCATCATACTATCATGTATAATAAATCACATTGTGACTTGCCCAATGATATATCGACATCACTTCCCATTATAGATATAATTCATTCAAATTGTGGTATCATTCCCAACGACATACTTACGTTGACATATATAATATGTTTCTCTTATCTTCAATCACCTAGGTCACTATGAGTGACTATAAAATATTTGTGTCTAATATATATATATATATTATATAATATTAATTCTATTTACTCTAAAAAATCACCCACCTATCCAAAATATTTTAGGTCATTCTCATATAACTTGTATAATTTTCATATATTATATTCATCCTAGGACAAATAAATTCTAAATATTTTATCCACTCCACTTCACATTTAAAGTTCAACCTATATAGTTAATATTTTTAATATTAATTCACATTAGTCTAATATATTCATATCCAATGATTGGTTATATATCCTCCCAAGATATTTCACATATTTAAAACCTCTATTAATCTGGTTCTCTAGTATTGTTCTCATTATTTCTATGTCATTTCAATCCATCGAAGCACTTCCAAATAAAATAACAAAGTTGTTCCAATTTAAAACATAAAATTATAAAATTTATCATCAATATTATACCACACTTCGACGTAAACTTTCTCAAAAAAATCATTACACTAGTATCAGTCTTATATTTCCTTCTCAACATAAGAATTTATATCCAATAGACTTATTATTTCATATCATCCATATATGATCATAGTCAATCACATACTCATATCCCACCTTTCTATATTATATGAGACCTTTTAATATTAGTGTAATATATATTTTGTATCATTGATGAAATTCTTCATCATAATATATTCATAATATGAATGTGTATGTCATGACCCATCCCAAAGGGGCCCGTGACATGACTACCCCAAGACTGCCTAAAATAGGCCAGGGGATGGTGACTAGCGTCAAGAAGGCATATCACTCACATGGAAGGCCTTATCATAATGTACTTGTACACATACACACATCTCCAAGACCATACAATGTTGAAATGCATAACAATTGATAAAACATTCATGTAGATATCTAAATCCCAAAATCAGGGTATGATAACAATTATGAGAAGAAAAAAGATCCAAATATAATCCCACAAAAAATAATCTTAAAACAAGTCCAACTGGGGAGTATGGAAGGGGACTGTTGTCAAGGTAACCACCAAAATACACCTTGGTCCATCTAGATCACTAAGCTCAATTTAGTCCTAATCCCTCTAGGAATTTGTCAAAAGGTCAATCATCTTCATAATACATGACACATGTTGGAAAATCCCATGCAGAGACGAGTATAAGAATACCTGATAGGACAACCTAAAATAACTATGTATATAACATCAATAATAATAGTTATCTCAACATATGTATATTTCTATAAAAACATATAAAAAGAATATCTAGATATACTCAAGAAGGACACACTATCTCAATGTAAAGTCAAAACCATAATGCCAGAATAGGAATCATACTTGATGTAACACCCTGAGATTTTATGAGATATATTCTTTTTAATTTCTTTGATGTCTTCTATTTTACACCAACATTAGCTTGTACTATATGAAACACCGTATTAGCTTTCAGTATACACAACACTATTCTTGGCTTGTGTTACACACAATTTCACGTTCGTTTTGTAGAAATTATTCTACGCAACATTAAGTATAGATTTTTTTAATGCATAAATGAAATATGTTTTGATTATGTAATACGAAACACCAAAGGGAGCATGAACTACATGCAACCCAGACTTGTCTTGCATTATACGCAATCACGACCTTTCCCAATAGCGTGTGTAGTACGTAATACCGGATTTTACTAAACAATAATATATTCTTAAAATATTATATAAACTACCCGTTATGAATAGTAATACACACTTTTTTAAATTTTATGAATTTTATCATTCAAAATGGACTTCATTTTTGGATTCGGAATATCAAAATTATCTTAGGGTGAATTTTTGGTATTTTTCTGAAAACTTTCAATTTTTGATGAATAGTGAAAAACACTGAGTTATAGTTTAAAACCGAATTTTTATTTAAATAATTATTTATTTTATTTTATTTTAATTTAGGTAAAAATAGATACATAATACCTATATAAGTTCAATGTAATTCATTGGAGTGATTTTATAATAATTTAAGATATATAAAAATTTTATTGGACTTTTCACCATCTTTTACCCACCTCCTAGGAGAATTTTCAAATTTACATAAAACTTAATTTTATCACTTCTATGAGTTGAATTTAAAAAATTCGAGAGACACGGTTGATATCAGTAAGTAAAATGTGGTTCAATGAGATGAAAATAATTTTTTGGTAAATAGTAAATTTTTACTTTTATTTACCACGATTAAAAGTAAATAGGGTAATTAAGGGTAAAAATGATATTATTATTACCATAACACATGTCCTAATTCTATTGGATAAGTGTAATTCGACCAAGTAAAACCTTAGGAATAAAATATGACCATTTAGGTTCACTTGTATTAGATTAGGACATTTATTAATATATTATTTAAAGAAGAGTTAAAATAGTAAAAATCAAAGTTTAATAACTAAAGATTTTTTATATAGGGTTATACATAAGATAAATTAGACTATAAATATTAATTATAAAGATAAAAAGATTTCATACATAATTATATTTTATTTATATTTTTTATACATTAAATAATTTAATTTATTTATGACACAATGATGATGCAATAATTACCTTATTAATGAAATATTAACATAATTGATATTATAAATACCCAAATAAATGTAATTTGAGTATTTTTATGAATTAAAATAATTTTATAGGTTAATATAACATATTAGGGTCGGTTAGATGAATTTTTTTCTAAGTAATAATGCTGTTATGAATTTAGAAAAAACAAAATACCAAATAGTCTCAAAATTGACATACACGAGTTTTTAAAACAAATATTATATTATTAATTGATATAATGGTTTGTAAAAATATAAGGTTCATAAAAAAGACTTATATAATAATATATATGACATTAATGAACCGATTGGGGTTCTATTGGTAGTTTATAGTAAGTTTATTAACCATATAGTGTAAGAATACAAGAAGACACAGAAAAAGTTAAATTATTTAACTTAGAGTTAAATCTAAATGATAATGTTAAAATGGAAACCTAAACTTGTATAAAACATATTGGATGAGAGGCTTTTGACCCATACCAACCGTAGCCTCAAAATAAGTCACTTTAGAGCCATTATAAACCGAATATGACATTATTATAAAATAATATTCTAAGTTTTTCCTAAGGGGCTCCTCACCTCACTTATAAAAGGGCACTCCCTGTTCTCTCAAATTCACTCCTACCAAGCCATTTGGCTCAGCCAAAACCTGCCCAAATACCCTATAAACTATCCTAACTTCATCATATAGGCATTAATTTAGTCATAAATCCAACCTAAGGATCCTTTTTGATCAAATCAAAAGGAAGATCCCAAAGAAGAGGTAAATATCTCACCACCTATTTCAAGTTCCTTTGTTCTTCCACTTCCTCCTTCTTTGTTTTTTAGATTATAAAATTATAACTCCAGTATATTCTATATATATTTATGTTATTATAAAAATGGTACAACCTTATTAGTTATTTTATCCATCCTATGAATGAAAAAGTCACCATACATGCGTACGTACGACTTACCGTCTCCACGTCTTGGTGTAGTTTGTTATTCAAACATTTCATCATTTGGATGGGTATAATAATGAGTATAAATGATATAAATAATGAATATAACATTATTATTATTATTTATATAAGATATAACAATAAATTAGAAACTATTTTAATATCAAAAGAATGACATTGTCGCTCGTGCGTACGTACGGACTACCGTCTCGACGAACACGATGAGATTCATTCTCCATGTTAGCCATTCAAGAATGATTATAAAGTATATATATAATAAGTAATCATGAAACATATGAAATAATAATTCTACTGGATTTATGTATATATATATATATATATTTCATTTACTTCCATTTAATTCAATAAGGAAACAGAAATAGCGTTCATGCGTACGTACGGCCTACCGTCCCCATGAACAATGTATTTCATTCCATTTATAGATTTATTATATATATATATATATATAATATTCTGAATATATATTATATTTAAATTATTATTTACATTCTGGATGTAATTAAATCATGATATAAGTAATGATATCAAGAACAAGAAGTCGAAACACATATGATAAATGAAACGATTTTACCCAAAACCTTGCGTTAACATGGAATTTACCAAAGAAGCGGTAATATAAAGCCAAAAGTGGATCATATATGATATCATAAATATTATTATAGTTATGTTAAAAGTTAATAATATGTTTAAACCCACTATACAAGAGTATCATACACATATGGAAGAAATTGGACCTAAAGTAGGGGATAATTTTGCAATCTCATTTTTATCCAAGATTGCTTATATGTAAGTATTTACTGGGGTTATATTTTTCATCCTTGTCCATAAAAATGTTTTTCAAAAAGATTTTAATATTATTCCATGTATGTTTAAACTCATGTTTACCCCTATTTGACTTTTACATTGTGTTATGGAAGGAATCTTTCTTTTGTTTACCATAAGAAGAACTTTTTTACTTTTTCATAAAAAGTACGAGGAGAATGTTTTTTTAACTTATACGGTGTGAACTGATTTTTACGGTTTCATAAAGCCTAATTTTCATAAAGCTTACTTTAAAAGATTTCATGATTATTTTCAACAGAATTCCATTTAATTTAAAATTATATGGAATTTTGTGAAAATAAAATGATTTTGAAAAGAAAGGATATTTTCCTCAAGAATTCATTTCAAGTGTTTTATCAAAACTATTTTCCATCTAAGATGACATTATTTAGTATGTTTATGTTTCAAGTATAATGTCTCTATTATTTACATGGTTTGATTTTTCTTATTATGAAATGATATCCATTTTTTATATAGATTATGTTATGATGGGATGATGTTTATAAAACCCATATTATTATTTGGGTTATGATGAATGATTTATGTTTATTTTGTAGAACACGAAAGAATGATTTCATTATGAGATGGGTGGGACCTATATATCCCTCCAATGCATTGGGTAAAGATTTATATCTCATGAGATAGACATGGCTGGAACGGAAAGTTAATCTGGTTCAGTGATATAGGACTGGAAAGAGGAGTGAACTCGATTCAGTAAGGGACTTTGTCCACTATGATGGTCTTAGCAGAAATGCCCTGGCTACTATGGAAATCATAATATGTGCTTGATGGATGCCATAATTACATGTTTTATTCCCATTCTAGTTTATCATGATTAATGTTCCTTTATGATCTATTCCTTATGTACTACAATGTTTTATGTCATTTCTCAAGATTTTGATGTTTAGATTTTGTGCTCATGTTTTTACGTTCCAATGTTTATGGATTGTTTTATGTTCTCCATGTTTAAAGTTACTGAGAATTTGAGATCACCTTTTTTATGTTTTCTTTTCCCCAGGATATAAAGAAAGGTTTTAGGTAAGAAAACAAAATGGAACGATCTTTATAGGAGATGTTGAAGATCATTCACCATGATTAGAAGATTGTGTTCCAAGTTTCCAAAGACACTAAACTATTAGAGTCCTTGTGTTTCTGTTTTTGTTATGTATTAAGTATTCTGCAAAATTAATGTAATGACCATGTATGTCAAGCTTGTGAAGTTCCCAGTTAGGATCCAAGTATCACTGAGAGGGGGAGGGGGTGAATCAGTGATATCTTTTTCTTTTTATGTTTCCTTCAAATTGAAACCACCTTCACCTCCTGTTAAAGAGTTTCTTCTCTGATGAACACACACAACCATAGGAACACAAGATTTACAAGGTTCACTACTCAAAAAGAGCATCTACGTCCTTGGTATGGTAAAGAAATAATCTAGTACCACACAATACACTAGAAAACAATCTTTTCATGTGGAATATAATGAGTAGGATATACGCTTACACTCGTGTAGCACATGGGAAAAAATCCACAAGCACGTGTGAACACTCTTAGCACAAATAGGGAATTACAGTATTTCAGTTCTTCTTTATAATAGAATAATTGTATTCTATGAAGTACAAATCTTCACTTTCATACCCAGAAGATGGTAAGAACTCCCTTACGCAAAACTAAATATGTGTGAAGACCCTAAATTTTTCACACATCCTTTAGGATATCTTTTGCACAATTCCAATGCCTTGTGCGTAAAAATTCTATTTTGGCGTGAAAAACTTTTTCATGAAACTTCCATTTTTCATGAAACCTTTTCTCTTTTCATGCAATTTCTCTTTTTCCGCGCAACTGTTTCTATTTTCGCGCAACTGTCCTCTTTTCGCGCAAACTCCTTTCTTTTCGCGCAACTCACTTAGCATATAATTTTACGCACACCAAATATCGGTATTTCTTCTAAGTGTCGAGCATTAACAAATGAGAGGGGTACACCTCATATTTATAGGCATTTTTGACCCAGCGTGAAAACCACTAATACGCGCGTAAAACCCTCTTCATGCGCATAAAAAGTCTTTCACACAAATTCAAATTTCGCGCAATGCTCCAATATTTCACGCACCACATTCCTTTTTCAATTTTCAAACTTCTGATCTCGAAAAACCTTTTGTGCAAAAATCTTCATTCCTCTATTTCGTGCACCACGCCAATATTTCACAGAGCCTTCATTTTTTGCGCAACACATTGATATTCCGTGCACCACTTCATTTTTCGTGCATCTCGCTAATATTTTGCACCTCTTGAAAATATTTCGGGCATTATTTTTATTTTGCGCACATCCTGCTGATTTTTTGCGCAACCCGCTACTATTTCGCGCACCACTATATTTTTTCGCGAAACTTTCCTAAATTTCTATGCACTCCATGCCTTAGGAATTTTTTTATGTTCTGACCTTGAATCATTCCTTTCATGCAAAAATCTAAACCATCTTCAATCTTGTGCGCAACATCTATTTCCAAACACATCTTCATCTCCCGATTTTCAGGACCTTAAATTTGGAAAACACTGGAAAATAGTGCCACCTTAAACTATGCTTTTATGCCGCTCCAAGATTGTTCATTGCTTTGTCATTTCTCTCTTCACTGCTTCCCATAACCATTATTCAGCTTTTAAAATTAATTCCATTATCATGATATGTATCCTTTGATAGACCAGATCTAGCATCGTCAAAATTACAGAGGGAAGTATAGAAACTTCCCTATCTTCCAGCAACATCACTCCTTCGAATAAAAAATGTATATGACTGCCATCATCATTTATCCCCCTTTCCATCATAAGGCTTGCATCACAAGTTCTACCAACTTATGATATTTGAGAAATACATATCAGCAAATCATCGTCAGGTTTTAATTCCTTCACAAAGTGAATTGATTTATCTTATTTGACAACAAAAGACAACACTCTCCAAATGCTAACTCTTCAATCTTATTTCTCCATCCAACTTGGTCCCAACTGCTTGGGTCTCTACAGTTGGTATTAGAGGAAAGTTTTAGTTAACCTTTGGAAACTAGGATGTGAAAAATTTAGTGAGATCCCTAGAGATATTTCTAAGGTATGTATAGGGATGTCCCTAAGGTTAAGTATAAGTATAGGTTATAGTCCTTGAATTACGGTAATGATATTATAATTAAAACCTAAGATGTTAGATATTGAAGGAACTCCCCCTTTATTATGTTGTTTTCCAAGCATGATTTTTTCCTCTCACACTATTCTTTATGGGTTTTAGACGATGGATGGAACTCGAAGGAACTGTGTTGATCAATGTAATGGATGATGCAATGATTGTCCTCCTAAAAAAACCAATGTTATGGGAGATGGAGTGTAAAATATTATTTCTATACTTACACAAGATATGAATCATTACGGACTTCCAAATGATCATAGAAGGGAACAATATTCTATTGAGTACTTCATGAGGCAACATCCACCTTCTTTCAATGGGTCTTCTGATCCACTTGTGGCTGAACAACGGATCAATACCATTGAAAAGATATTTTCCATACTTCACTACTCAGAACATGAAAAAGTCATTCTGGATATTTACCGTTTAGAAGGTGAATCAGACCAGTGGTGGACTCTAATTAAGAATACAAGTCCCCAAGATGAAATTAAATCCATGGAATGGGATGAGTTCAAGAAATTGTTTTTCAATAAGTATTTCCCTAATATTATTCGAACAAAGATGGAAAAGGAGTTTATTGAACTTAAGGAAAAGGATGATAAATCTGTTGGTATATATGAGGTGAATTTTACAAGGCTTGCAAGGTATGCATCTAGATTTATCATCCTACCTGGAAGTAAAGTTGATTGATTCTTCAGTGGATTAAAACCAAGTATTCGAAGGGAATTAGCTATAAGAGACTTCAGTAGCTATGAAGAAATTGTGCGTTGTGCTATCAAGGTAGAACTAGAAGTTTGTGTTACATATCCATATCTTGGTTTTGACAAGAAACGAAAGATGGAGTTCAAGGAGAAATCTATGAAAAATGGTGAAAAGAAGATGAATGTTTATTTATGCTCAAAGTGTGGAAAGAATCATAGTGGAGATTGTCTAAAAGGAACTAGAAAATGTTTTAAGTGTGTAAAATAAGTTCATCGACCAGTTGAGTGTTGAAGTAATGGGAAAAAGTTAGCTAATGATGTGAATAGAGAAAAGACTACAGAGAACACACCACCAACACTTCAATGCTACAATTGAAAGGAAATGGCGCATTATGCTAATCAATACCCTAATCCAAGTGTTAATGACGATCGACATCAACAACCTCTTAGGAAAAGGACAAAGGGAAGTCACATGTGCTCACTATTTGTGATGTTGAGTATGCCAATGATATGGTGAAATGATTAACTATTTATGTAATGGGATTTCAAAATAGAATCATGGAATCTCATTTATAGTATTGTGGAATATTGGAATACCCATGTATTGGTTTATTTTGGTTTTCAATAATTATATTGAAATACTTTTGTAAAGAAGATTATATGATTGGTAGTATTCATGAGCTCATGATTGATATAAGGACAAAGTGATATCATGGTTTGAGTATATAGAAAATTCGGGATTTTGGTATGTGGAAAGAGTTAACTTTTGACAGAATTCATGTTCTCACTAAGGTTGTATGGTAATTCATATTTCAAGAGAATAAATTATTAAGGTATTCACATGTTTCGAATGTGATCAACAAGATATATCTTATGATATATGGGGGATAAATGATGGTATTCACATGCTTGGTTGATGAAATTTCTGGTAATCGTATTCTTTATACTATGAGCTTGGATAGAAGTATTTTGGGTAAGTCTAAAGATTTGAAAAGGATTATGTTGGACATAAGATAATATTGTTTAAGGATAGAACCTATTTTTGATATTATTTCTGGAATGTTATAATAGTGTAGTTTTAGAAAAAGGACAACCTGTAAGACGAGCGACAACCCATCACATCGGACAAGGTTGCGGGAATCAAACCCACAACCGACGTGAGATAGACCTTTATCACCTACCACTGGCCTACAGGAAGTCCCTGGTTAGTATAAATTAGTTTTAATTTATTAGGTGGTATGATATATGAAGTATAAGTCCATTTTAGGAACCATATATGATTAATCTCACCATAGATGGACTTATGTATATTTAATAACTTTTGTTAACCTTTTGTTTGAGATAGATAGAATGACCTATCATTCTATCGCATGATCTACTAACACTTCACGAATGACAAATTCGACTTCATTTATTTAAGAGATGAAGTGGAAATTGTTCAAGGAATGACCAACGGTGAGATTATACCAAAATCAATTAAGTATTTCTTCTAATTCCATTTTTTCAACTTTAGGGAAATGATCTTGAAAACCAAATACGTTGTCCTAGATAGTACCTTAGATCATCAAAAATTTATGGCTTTGTTATTGTTGGATTTTTCATATCCATGTTCTCTACCACTCTCCATCAGAACTTGATGGTTAGATTGTTCTTCTATATCCATATTTTCACCTATGTTCTCCTATGTGGAAACCCAGTGATGAGTTACTTTGGGTAATCGTTACGTTTCATACATTAGTTTTTCAAATTAAGTTTTAGTATTCCTTTTTATGATGTGGGATTATATGAAAGAAAATTTCAATTAGTAAACAATTTATAACCCCGATGAATTTCGAGGGCGAAATTCATTTTAAGGAGGGTAGAACGTAACACCCTGAGATTTTATGAGATATATTCTTTTTAATTTATTTGATGTCTTCTATTGTACCCCAAGATTAGATTGTACTATATGCAACACTGTATTAGCTTGCAGTATATGCAACACTATTCTTGGCCCGTGTTACACACAATTTCAAGTTCATTTTGTAGAAATTATTCTACGTAACATTAAGTATAGATTTTGTTTAATGAATAAATGAAATAAGTTTTGCTTATGTTATACTGAAAACTAAAGGGAGATTGCACTACACGCAGCCCTGGCTTGACTTTCATTACATGCAATCACGACCTTCCTCGATAGCATGTGTAGTACATAATACCGGGTTTCACTAAACAATGATATATTATTAAAATATTATATAAACTAGCTGTTATGAATAGTAATACCCACTTTTTGAAATTTTATAAATTTTATCTTTCAAAATGGACTTCATTTTTGGATTCGGAATATTGAAATTATCTTAGGGTAAATTTTTGGTATTTTTCTGAAAACTTTCAATTTTTGATGAATAGTGAAAAAACACTCAGTTATAGATAAAAACTGAATTTTTATTTAAATAATTATTTATTTTATTTAAATTTAATTTAGGTCAAAATAGATACATAATACCTATATAAGTTCAATTAAATTTATTTGAGTCATTTTATATTAATTTTAGATATATAAAAAGATTATTGAACTTTTCACCGTCTTTTACCCACCTCCGAGGAGCATTTGCAAATTTACATAAAAATTAATTTTACCGCTCCTATGAGTTGAATTTAAAAAATCTGAGAGAAACGGTTGATATCATTAATTAAAATTTGGTTCAATGAGATGAAATTAATTTTTGGTGAATAGAAACTTTTTACTTTTATTTACAATGGTTAAAAGTAAATAGGGTAATTAAGGGTAAAAATGATATTATTATTACCCTAACACATGTCCTAATTATATTGGATAAGTTTAATTCGACCAAAAAAAACCTTAGTAATAAAATATTATCATTTAGGTCCACTTGGATTAGATTATAACATTTATTAATATTTTATTTAAAGAAGAGTTAAAATAGTTATAATCAAAGTTTAATAACTAAAACATTTTTAATATAGGGTTATACATAAGATATATTCGACTATAAATATTAATTATATATCTAAAAATATTTCCTATGTAATTTTATTTTATTTATATTTTTTATACATTAAATAATTTAATTTATTTACGACACATTGATGATGCAGTAATTACCTTATTAATGAAATATTAACATAACTGATATTATAAATACCCAAATAAATGAAATTTGAGTCTTTTTATTAATTAAACTAATTTTATAGGTTATTATAACATATTAGGGTTGGTTATATTAATTTTGTTCGAATTAATAATTCTGTTATGAATTTAGAAAAAAAATACCAAATAATGTCAAAATTGACATAAAAGAGTTTTTTTTAAAAATATTATATTATTAATTGATATAATAGTCCTAAAAATATATGGTTCGGAAAAAATACTTATATAATAATATATATGACATTAATGAACCAATTGGGGTTATATTGGTAGTTTATAGTAAGTTTATTAACCATATAGTGTAATAATACAAGAAGACAAGGTAAAAGTTAAATTATTTAACTTAGAGTTAAATCTAAATGATAAGGTTAAAATGGTAACCTAAACTTGTATAAAACCTATTGTTTGAGATTATTTAGACCCATCCCCACCATTTCCTCCAAATGAGTCACTTTGGAGCCATTATAAACCGAATATGACTTTATTATAAAATAATATTTTAAGTTTTTCCTAAGGTGCCCCTCACCTCTCTTATAAAAGGGCACTCCCTATTCTCTCAAATTCACTCCTCCCAAGCCATTTGGATCGGCCAAAACCTACCCAAATAACCTATAAAATATCCTCCCTTCATCCTAGAGGTCTTCCTTTAGTTATAAATCCAACATAAGGATCCATTTTGATCAAATCAAAAGGAAGATCCCAAAGAAGAGGTAAATATCTCACCACCTATTTCGAGTGCCTTTCTTCTTCCACTTCCTCCTTCTTTGTTGTTTACATTATAAAATAATAAATCTAGTATCTTCTATATAATTTGATGTTATTATAAAAATTATACAACCTTATTAGTTATTTTACCCATCCCATGAATGATAAAGTCACCATACGTGCGTATGTACGACTTACCATATCCACGTCGTGGTGTAGTTTGTTATTCAAACATTTCATCATTTTGATGGGTATAATAATGAGAATAAATGATATAAATAATGAATATAACATTATGATGATTATTTATATATGATATACCATCCAATGATATACGATTTTAATATCAAAAGAATGATATTGTCGCTCGTGCGTACGTAAGGACTACCGTCTCCACGAACGCGATGAGATTCATTCTCCATGTTAGCCATTCAAGAATGATTATAAAGTATATATATAATAATTAATCATGAAACATATGAAATAATAATGATACTGGATTTATGTATATATATATGTCATTTATTTCTATTCAATACAATACGGAAATGAAAACATCATTCATGCGTACGTACAACCTACCGTCTCCCTAAACGGTGTATTTCATTCCATTTATCGATCTATTATATATATATATATATATTATATTATGAATATATATAATATATAAATTATGTTTTACATTCTATAAGTAATTAAATCATGATATAAGTAATGATATCAAGAACAACAAGTCGAAACACGTACGATAAATGAAACGATTTTACCCAAAACGTTGCTTCAACATGAAATTTACCAAATAACGGGAAATATAAAGTCATAAGTGAATCATATATGATATCATAAATATTATTATGGTTATTTTAAAAGTTATTAATATGTTTAAACCCACTATAAAATAGTCTAAAACACATACGGAAGAAATTGGACCTAAGGTAATGGATAATTTTTCAATCTCATTTTTATCCGAGATTGCTTATATGAAAGTATTTACTGGGGTTATATTTTTCATCCATGTCAATAAAAATGTTTTTCATAAAGTTTTTAATATTATTCCATGTATTTTTAAAGTTATTTTTACCCCTATTTTACTTTTACATTGTGTTATGGAAGGAATCTTTCTTTTTTTACCATAAGAGGGACTTTTTGACTTTTCCGAAAAAAGTACGAAGAGAATGTTTTTTTAACTTATACGGCGTGAACTGATTTTTACAGTTTCATAACGCCTAATTTTCATAAAGCTTACTTTACAAGATTTCATGATTATTTTCAACCAAATTCCTTTTCTTTTAAAATTACATGGCATTTTGTGAAAAGAAAATGATTTTGAAAAGAAAGGATATTTTCCTCAAGAATTCATTTCAAGTGTTTTATCAAAACTATTTTCCATATAAGATGACATTATTTAGTATTTTTATGTTTGAAGTATAATGTATATATTATTTACATGGTTTGATTTTTCTTATTATAAAATGATATCAATTTTTTTATATGGATTATGTTATGATGGTATGATGTTTATGAAACCCATATTATTCTTTGGGTTATGATGAATGATTTATGTTTATTTTGTGGCACACGAAAGAATGATTTCATTATGAGATGGGTGGGACCGATATCTCTCTACAATGCATTGGGTAAATATTTATATCTCATGAGATAGACATGGCTGGAATGGAAAGTTAATCCGGTTCAGTGATACAGGACTGGAACGAGGAGTGAACTCGATTTAGTAAGGGACCTTGTCCATTATGATGGTCTTGGAAGCAATTTCTTGGCTACTATGGAAATCATAAAATGTGCTTAATGGATTCCACAATTACATGTTTTATTCCCATGCTATTTTATCATGATTAATGTTCCTTTATTATATATGCCTTATGTAATGCAATGTTTTATGTCATTGCTCAATATTTTGATGTTTAGATTTTATGCTCATGTTTTTACGTTCAAATGTTTATGGATTGTTTTATGTTCTCAATGTTTACCCTTAATGAGAATTTGAGCTCACCTTTTTTATGTTTTCTTTTCCCCGGGATATAAAGAAATGTTTTAGGTAAGAAAACAAAAGGGAACGATCTTTATAGGAGATGTTGACGATCTTTCACCATGATTAGAAGATTGTGTTCCAAGTTTCCAAAGACACTAAACAATTATGGTTCTTGTGTGTCTCTTTTTGTTATGTATTAAGTATTCCGCAAAAGCAATGAAATGTACCTGTACATCAATATTGGGACTCTACACTTTAAGGTTCCACATAATACATGTCCAGGAGAACACTCTAGAAAATTCATATTGTACTGATGGTGTCTGTCTGAGATGTATTGCTCATAGATTCTCACCATAAGCTTCATGCGCTGGATGTTTGAAGAGAATGATAAATAGAAGAGGATCGCACCCAAGGCCATAGAGTATATTAACAACTAAATCTAAAATAACCAACTAAGTAGAGGATCGGTTCCCCTATAGTGTTGGTCACAATGATACCAATAACTTCATCTTGGGAAAGATGATGATATAGGATCTCACTCTTGGCCTCATGGAAGGATTCCAACAACTCTACCCAAGAATTCCAATTGAATGGATCACCATCCTATGTGTACGATGTGATTCTATACTAACCCTAACATAATGAATCAAGGGTATGAAACCTAGTGAATCTTGTAAAGACTAAATAAGACAAGGTCTATAAGCCTTCTTTTAATGGGTAAAAGACATGAAATGGTAGTAAACGACATGCCACTTTGGCACTAGGTCCTTCCCGTGTATCACAGCCCACACCCATGTTTGTGTTCGTGCCTGAGCACATAGTGTGTTAGAGCCCGTGTACTCCTGGTTGTGTCCGTGTCTGACTAGCCATATCCGTGTACAACTAGTCATTCCCATGCCTATGTACTATAAAATGTACACAATGAGCCACTTTTTATGGTCAACAAACTATGTGATAGGGCTTACACACCATGTGATATTTAACTTCTCATGGAAACTCTAGCATTGTAGACCAAACCCCACATTCTGTGTAATCCTGAATTACATATTGTGTTCTACAAGATTTTATAGAATCCTAGAACTAGTTCACAGTTCATTGTCCAATCCTATAGCTATCTATTTGGTCACACATCTCATCGAAAAATATGAATTTGAGCTCAGATAACCCTTTTCATCACCGAACATAGAGTTATGACCTTTAAATCTGTTTGGTAAAACATCCACATGCATCATCCATTTCTGAACTCTAAAGATACGAATAATGGTATCCCTAAATCCATCTTTGATCAATTATCCATCATTGTATCTTTTCCCCATAATTTATCCAAGCTTAGATCTATGATATCAATCTGTTTCTCCAAGAAATAGGTGCATAATGATTGATTTATCAGTGTTTTTTGAACCACCGGTCAAATGTATATCGGTGATAAATGAACAAGAATAGTGGAAGATATCCAAGAAACACAAAAAAGAAGAAAAAACCTAACCCTTGTTCATTGGGAATTGATTTTACATTATATTGATGAATGATGATTCACATAAAATAAACAATTCTCCCAATAATTCCTATAGATAAACTCATACATGTAATATGACTAATCCACGAATCAACTTGTTGGTGGATTAATTTGTGTTCATCATAGAAATTAATAATAGGGAAATAATCCAAATAAATCACTATGATAACTAAATTTGGATAAATTTCTAGTGAAGAATGATTTTGTTTCATTATTGTCGACAAGATCCTTGGGTTCTATTGCACACTGATCACTGATATGCGATCCATTTGTTACTCACTAATGGAATCTCCTCCAACAATCTCTCTCTAAAATTTCTAGGGTTATATAGCTAACCCTAGTATTTTCAAATCACACCATATTTTTAGAAAAATTATTAGGTCAGATACTTAATTAGATAAATTAATTTAGTCAATTAATTAATTTAAACATCCTCCCATTACCACACCTAAACCCGAGTTCCTGATGTGTTCCAAGGTTATATTGTGCCTAGGGTAAAACCCATGATCTGAACTCAACATGCAATTAGATTTATGATCCAATCCTCCATTTATAATTCATTTAACTTTTTTAGGAAAATTGCATGTACATTCATTTAATACATTTAATATATTGAAAAAATTAATTTCAAGCACACCGAGTCATGGAATCTCACACCATTTCTGTGCCTAACACTGAAAATAATCCATATAATATTCCAAAACAATACATGAAAAAATGGGAGTTATTACATTCTCTCCACCTTGGGGATTTATGTCCCAAAAATCGAAATAATTAGGCAACACAAAAATATGTGGGTATTGATAACACATATGGGTATCCCACTCCCAGGTTCTCTCATCAAGATTCTTATGCTTCCATAAAACATACAATAAGGGAATGAATCACCCATGAATAATCATATCATATAGATCATTGATCTCGAATCGGTATTCAATAACTGTAGCTCCATCCTCGATGTCAAACTCACCCTAGTTGATAACATGTGATTGATTATCCATGTACCTCATCAACTGCAATATGTAGAAGATGTCATGTACCAGGTCTAACTGTAGTAGTAGAGATTAGAGGTACAACACTTCGCCAAATCTATGCAATATCTATAATGGTATTAAGAGTCTCATAGATAGCTTGATTCCCTAGATAAATCTCCATAATACACATTGAGGTGAGACCCTTAGGAAAACATGGTCTCCCTCCTTGAATTCAAAAGGCCTCCATTGTCTATTTGCATAAGAATTTTTACTGATATATGCAGTTCTCATCCACTCCTGCATGAACAAATCCTTATCTATAGTGGTTCACACCAACAATGGCGCCATAAGTGCTAACTCCATTAGGTTGGTCCAACATAGTGGCGACCTGCTGGGTCTATCGTGTAGGGGATCAAATGGTTCCATACCGATGGTGGAATGGTAATTATTTTTATACACAAACTCCACTAAAAGTATAGGATCCGCCAAACTATGGATAAAGTCTAACATGAAATATCCCAATATGTCCTCCATAAACTGAATAGTTTTCTTTGTATGACTATCAGTATGGGGGTAGAAAGATGTGCTCAAACATAGCTGAGTTTCAAAAGCTTCCCACAATCCCTTCTATAACTGAAATGTGAAGTGAGCATCACAATCAAAAAATATCATCGAGGGAACTCCATGGATTTTAACTATATCATACACATAGAGGAATCCCAAGATCTCTACTGAAATATATCTCTCAGATATCTAGGAAGTTGACTCACCTGATGAGTCAGTATACAATCACTTAGATGGCATAAAGTCCTTTAAATTTAAGTGGTAAACCTATCATGAAGTCCATGGATATCCCATCCCACTTCCACTATGTAACCTCAAGGGGTTGACCTAAAACTACTATAACCTGGTACTCATCCTTCACTTGATGACAAGTAAGGCATCAATAGACTAACTCTTTAACTCCCTTTTATATCCCTGACCACCAAAACTAACATAAGAGGTTGTGGTGTATCTTTTCCACACCTGAATTTACTGCTAAAGGATACATATAAAAATCTATTAGAACGTCCTCTCTCATCATCATTGGTACCACCGTGAATCCTCTAATAAGAATGACATTCTCCCCGACAGGTCCCATTTTGTGACTACCCCAATCCCACCTCTAATAAGATAGGGGCTTATGAGTATCACAGAGAAGGAATATCAATCACACGGGAGGCCTTATCCTAATTCACACACACACACAAAGATACACTATCCATTCAAAAATGATATGTTCAAAGAGGAAAACTTCTATGATGCATCGCTCAACAACTGAAAACAAGATCTCCTGCTGAGAGCATCTACTACAACATTCCCCTTACTAAGAGTATAGAAAATATCTAAGTCACAATACTGGAGTAACTCTACCCATATCCTCTATCTCAAGTTAAGATAAATCTAAGAGAAATATTCTCAATAATGTTTTGTTTAGAATAGATGATAAACCACTCACCCATAAGGTAGTTTCACTGCATCTTCAGTGCAAAGACTACTGCTACTAACTCAAGATCATGGGTCATGTAGTTATGCACATGTGGTTTAACAGATGTGAACCATATGTAGTAACCACATTTATCACCTTTATAAAACAACCAAGACTAGTCCTTTATGCATCACCACACACTATATACTGAACACACTCCTCCAACAATCTGAATATTGGAGTTCTCATCAATATCTGCCTCAACTACTAGAAATCCCGCTGGAACCTCTCTATCCACATGAAAGGATGAAAGTTTCAGGTCAAAGTTGTCAAGGGAGATGATATCCTAGAGAAATCAGGTATGACTCTCAGATAGTAGCATCCCAACCCATGGAATCTCCAAACCTCCATCAATCTCTTGGGTGGATCCCAAGATAATAGTTCCTCGACCTTAACTAGGTCCATTACCACATCATTTGTTGAGATAACATGTCCTAGAAAGTGGAAATCATGAATATAGAACCAGCACTTTGATATATTCCCGTAAATCTAATTCTCTCGGAGTACATACAAAACCCTATTCAAGTGTCTCTTGTGCTACCCCTCATATGCTAAGTACACTAGGATATCATCAATGAAGAGTACTATGAACCAATCTAAGAAATTATAAAATATCTAGTTCATGAGTCCCATGAACACTATTGGGGAATTAAACACACCAAAGGGAATTTCCATGTACTCATAATGACCGTAGAAACATCTTAATGCCATATTTAGTATATCCTCATCTCGTACTCACAACTAATTATAGCCTGATCAGAGGTAAATCTTTGAGAACCATCCTTACCATATCAAATAATCAAATAGTTAATTTATCCTCAATAGTGGATACCTATTCCTTACAATCACCTTATTTAGGCGACGATAGTCCACACATAACCTCATGATCCTATCCTCCTTCTTGGGAAACAAAACTGGGTCTGCCCAAGGTGAAACATTAGGTCTAACAAATCATTTCCTCTGCATGTCCTCCAACTACAACTTCATCCTATGAAGCTCTATGGGATGAATATGATATGATGGAATGGATATCATGGTAATCCCAGAGTGTAGTTCAATGAAAAAGTCTATCTATTGGTGAAAAAGTAAGTTTGGAACTTCCTTAGGAAAGAAATCCTCATACTCCTCCAACATTGTAGGGAATTGAAAATTCATATCATATAATGGAATAAAGGTAATTATAGCCAAATTGTGAGTAATTTTATGCACCCTCCTTTGGATGTGTTCATTATGTGCTTCCTAGGTTTCCTTTCCACCCATAAAGTCAAAACCGGTCCCATCACTACAGACACACTGAATCCTCTTCCAGAAATACTCTATATGGTGATGAATGTTAAATAACCAGCCTATACCTAAGATGATTTCATAAGGCCTCATAAATTATACAAATATATCCCAATCGAAAATTTCACCTCCAAGAGTTAGGTCACAATATCATAAGAAGTGTGAGATGGTTGAGTCACCTCTCATTAGAATCTCTAAGCTCTAGGGTTGAGCTAAGGGCTCAACCAGAATCTTTATGTCTCAAACCAGATATGTGGAAATAATGAAATGACTCACACTAGTGTCTATAAGTATTGAAACTATGATATAAAAGAAAAATATCAAACTTATTTTCATTCTTGGATCCTATGGGTCATAATCCTTGACTACTTGCAGCGGCCCCACCCCTATCCTCCATCTCCCTAAGGTTGGCATGGACCATCTGGGGGTGGTGATTTTAACAAGTTGAATTTCTACAACCTATAGCTTCTATCCTAGTTCCTCTATCAATTATACCATACTTCAAACCAATATTATCATGCCTATTACTTTTTCTAGGAAAACCATCACCTATACCCCTATCAGCTATACAACGGGTGGGAAAATCTCATGAAAGATGCCCCTTCCATTACCAGAGTAGCACCACCTATCATTGGGATAACTAAACCCATAATCTGATCCTTTATCCCTATAACCTCAATCCTAGGATCTCCGAATGAAAGGACTCACACATCCAGGTCCCTGATTTTGACTCTGGATCCCTGCTACTGAATTTTCTACTCATGTGTTCCCACTTCCAAAAATAATTATCTGTGTATTCTCATCCACAAAACCCTCATCCAAGAAAGCACACTATAGCAATCCAGAATAGTTAGATATTTATAAAGGTATAATTAGAGATTGGGTGCTCTACGTAGTACTCTCTCAAAGGTTTGATCCTGAAAAAACTGACCACAAACTATATCCAATGAGTACATAAAGAGGTTGGTGAACCTTGATGAATACTCATCCACTCTCATAATTCCCTAATGAAGCTGTAGATTCTCTCATCTGCACACAACCCTCAAATTATATGGAGATAAATCTTCTTTTTGAAGGGTCTTGAACTCTAAGCATGCTAGATTCACCTCATTATATAACCAGGTCACTAAATCCCACAATCATCATACATAGTCAAGGAGGAGGCTTACTACCAGGATAACCATATATTCTAATAGTGTCCTCAGAAGATGGAAAAACCACTTAAACACCTCAAGATAGTATTTAGACACTTGTGGGTTAGGCTCACATCATAACTTGATGGGTCAGTGTCACTGAAAATCATGAATCACACTCAACTTGTGCACCTCATCGGTTGGAACTGTGGGTACCATTTTCAATTCAGTAGTCAATGATATAACTAGTGCCCCACCTGGTGGTAACAATACCAATACATGTCCCTATATTAATGACTCATCACTGAGGGTTTCATCCTCATGATCCGGATGCTAAATCCAAGATGACATAGATTGCAGAGGCATCTTAAAATAGACAATATATGCCACAGTCAATGAGTATATCTTGAGTTCTAACTCGTGAAGGACAAGGAAACCCCAACACAATCCTATATTATGAATGTACCAATATTTGCTGTAAAACCAATGTATGAATGTACTGATTCCAAATGAAAAGGGTTAGAATCCATGTGTATGGATATGTTGGCCACCACACTAACATTGGAGTCCTAGAATTGAAAGCAGAACTCAAAACACTTAAATATATTTCCCAAAATCAATATCATACAATCAGGTAATAGGGTAGAAAAAAATTCTCTAATAACACTTTTTCATGACCCATCTCAATGATTCCTATACCGTGACCACACCAATCCCACCTCCAATAGGCCAAAAGCTGGTGACTAGCACCGAAAAGGTATGTCACTCACATGGGAGGCCTTATCTTAATGTACCTATACACACCCACACATCTCTAATCCCATAAAATGTTGAAATGTAAAAAAATTTGACAAACCATGAAAGAATACATCTAAATCCTACCATGAAACTATGAAAACATGTATGTGAGGAAAAAAGGGCCAAATAAAAGACCACTATAAAAAATATGAAAACAAGTCTAGCATGAAAGTATGGAGGGGGACTGCTATCGAGGTAACCACATGAATACAATTCATTCAGTTTATATCATTGAGCTCAACCTAGTCCTATTCCCTCTAGAACTCTATTAAAAGGTCGATCATCTACATATGTCATGACACATGCAGGAAAGTCTCATGAAGGGGGGAGTATAAAAATACAGAGTATAAATCACTAAGCATATTACATCAAAAATCAATCATATTAAAAAATTTATTTATATAACACATATAACAATAATATATAGATATACTCAAGAAATACCCATTTTCTAAAAGTAAAGTCACAACTATAACGACAGTCTTGGAATCATGCTCGAAGGTTCCACAAATCACTCATCTAGAAGAATACGCCCCATGATTCAGATCATACTGATAGAATCCATCTGAGATGTACTACTAATAGGGTCTCTTAATAATATTTTTGCATTGTAAGTATAAAGAGAACGATACAAAGATGATTATCACACCGAAGTACATGGGATATACCAACAACTCAATCTAGAATGACTTGCTATGTAGAGGATCAACGACAACATTTTGTTGGTCCTGAAGATACCAAGAACTCCACCTAGGTAAATATGATGATAGAGGATTTCACTCTAGGCCTCATGGAAGGATTCCAACAAATTAATCCAAGAAGTCCCACCAAAGGTATCAATATCCAATGTGTATATAACAATTCTCTACTAACCCTCAATGAATAGATCAAGGGTATGCACCCAAACAAAACTTATCCAAGCTAAATAAGATAAGGGATATAACCCATATTTTTAATGGATGAATAACTTGTACTAGTATAACACAGTGTTCCCCTTCATCACTAGGTCCTACCTATGTATTATATCCTATGACCATGTTTGTGTCTGTGCTTGAGTACACGTCGTCTCCAAGCCCGTGTACTCTTGGCCATGTCCATGTCCAGTTGGCTGTGTCTGTGTACATCTAGTTGTTCTTTTGTCTGTGCCTAGGTACCATCCTAGGTACATTATGAGCCTCTATTTAAGGGTCACACTCCATGTGATAGTGGTCACACACCATGTGAAATTTAACTTCTTGTGAAAACATTATTGCCACAACTAGGTCCCAAACATCATGTAATCTTGAATTACACATAGTGTTCTATAGGATTTTCCAAAATCCTAGATCCAATTCACAATTTATCATATGCTCCTCTGAATTTCAAACCAGCCGCAAAAATCTTCAAAAAATGTGAATCTAAGTTCAGTCGAACCTTTGTATTAGTGATCACTGAGTTCCAGCAATCGAATACATTCTATAAAACAACCACTCACATAGTATGTTACCTCACTACAAAGATTAAATAATAGTATCCCTAAATACATCTATGATCAATTATCCATTATCATAGATTTATCTCATCATCGATCCTAGCTCTAATTTTTTATATCAATTCATTGTAGCAAGAAATAGGTGTATAATGATTGATTTATTAGTATTTATTAAATCACCGGTCAAAAAAATACCTCCAATGAATGGACAAGAACCATGGGAGATAACCAAAAAACAAGCCAAGGGGAATGAACCTCAGCTATAATCATTTTTACTCAACCCATTTTTGTTATAATGATGAATGAAGATCCAAATAAAATAAACAATTCTCCCAATAATTCCTGCAGATAAACCCTTACCTGCAATACGACCAATCCACAAATCAATACATTGGTTGATTTATTACCATTGTTAATAGAATTTAATAATGAAAAAATAATCCAAATAAAACATCTTCCTACCTTGATTTGGATAAATATATAGGGAAGAAAAATTATGTTTCTTTTTCTTTGGAAAGATCCTCAGGTCCCGTCGCACACTAATTACTGGTATGCGATCTGGTCATCACTCACTAATGTAATCTCCTCCAATCCTATCTCTATCAAATCTATAGGGTTATGTGGATAAACCTAATATTTCCTCATAATAGTGTATTTATAGAAAATTATCTGGTCAGATAATAAATAAATAAATAAATAAATTTATTATATTAATTTATTTAAATGATCTCCCACGATCGCACCTCATTATGAACACCCAACATGTTCCAAGGTTATATCTTTCATAGGGTAAACCCCACACTATAAACACAATGGAAGAATCGTATTTTTAATCCAATCCATCATTTATAATTTATTCCAATTTTGATAGAATACTATATGTGTGTTCATTTAATATATTTATTATATTTAACAAATTAATTATAGGCACTCCAGGCCTTTGAATCTCACACTATTTCCATGCCAAGTTCCAAAAATATTCCACATAATATTTGAAAATAATACAATAAAAAATAAAAGTCTTTACAATATATATATATATATATATATATATATATTAGTTTTCAATACCATTCATGACTGAAACAATCATCCGACATTCTTATCTTTATTTCACATCATCTTAACCACTTGTAACTCAATCATTGATTAATTAGTACACGTTTAAATTATTTACAAAATAAATACTAGTTGATAAAATAGATATCTATAAAAAACATGGGTTGATGTAAAATATTAGGTATATAATGTGTTTCATGCATCTCTTATGAAAATGTACATATGAGATCCCTCAAATGTATTGAATCTAGAGGCGGTGTAAGTTGTTCATGATCACCCTTTTGAGAATTAATTTGTAATGATCTTTGATTTTTGAGATAATGCCCTATGAAATAGGATTACTCAACTTGAAAAATTATTATGGTGAAATAAAAATTACAAAGAAGAAATATGGGTGATTGAATATGTAATGAAATTAAAATACCCCCATTTATTCTCATATAAGGGTTTGAATTAATATTTTATGGGATGTTTTTCTTGATTGGAAGAATAATGTACCAAAATTTATTTTTCATTATAGATTGTCTTTCCAAAAATATATGTGATCCATAATTAAATGTATTTTATTTTTTTAATCAATGAACCCAAGTATAATTTACAATTTAAATTAATCATATATACCATATAAATAATTACAAATTATTTTGTTTCTTTAAAATATTACACTATAAATTAGAGAAAAATAAATTCCATATGATTAATAAATGTATAATAAGACCATAAATATAAGTAAAAAAAATGAATAAAATGTAGAAAGACAATGTATTGTGTCACCCTAGAAATATCATAGTTTTTAGGAATGCTATACTAAAAAAGTAAAACATTTGAAATAAAATATGCATTTTTTTAAAAAAATATCGAGAAAGGGGGATTATCCAAAAATCAATAAAAATATAAGGCCTTCAAGATTTCAGAGTGAGATACAATATAACCACTGTAATGGATATATTATTCATTATAAATATTACTTTTATAATAGTAACATAGTCATTGAAATATTAAAGAGACTATTATGATAAATTGTTGAAATGAGTGTATAAATAACTAAATGTAACTGATATAATAAGAATACATGAATACAAAAAAACAATAAATATATATTTAAGTAAATTAATACAATTTTTTAATTACTTTAACTCAAATAAAATACAATGTTATTTTTTGTAATAATAAATAACATTTTTAAAATTTTATGAAATGTCCCACACTATGAAAACATTATTTCTTCAATATATTAGATTTTCTTAAAATAAGGTAAATTATTTAATTAAGAAAATTATTTTATTAAAATTAATTACATATTATAAATTAAGATATCTAAATTTTTTTAGTGTAAATTTTTTATTTTCTTAAAAAAATTAATTAGTGGTCAAATATTATGTAGAAATGATATAATGATGACATCATCATAAAAATAAATTCTTCTATATGTATTAACAAACAAGGGTTATCCAAGGAGTGTGAAATAATGTTTATTTTAATAATTTAAATAACAATTTCAATTCATGGTTATAATGGATATTATATTAAGTATATTATTTCAAATACCCATATCCACCACCTATAAGTACCCTATTTCACTCATAAATTCCAACCATATTTGAAAATCAGCTCATATTATAAAACCTACACTCGTTCCCTCACTAAAAAATCATACTTATATTGGTAACCTTTTTTCTCACTATGCCAAAATTATTCATGGGGTTAGGAACTTTACAAATGATAATTTTTTAAAGATGAAGTAGTATCCCTTATCTTTTCATATTTAATTTATTTTTATTTTTAAAATTAATCTGTCCCTATATTATTATCCACCATACTAATATAATTAAAAAATTTCTTTTTTTTTGAAAATAAATACAAAATCTAAATAGTAAATATATTTTATTCCTCTTTTATTTTGACTCACACTTTATATAGTCTATTATCCACTTACATGAGCTCTATATTTTTTTAGTTATTATTTTCATCATGGATAACTAGTGAAATATATATACTATAGAAATATATAATTTTATTTATATTTAATCCTATAAAATGATATAATTAACATTTCTACAATGTATTTAATTATTATTTTTTATATTTAGTCAAACATCCTATAACTATTGAGATGCGAAACATACCAATTTTTGAAAAACTAAAAAAATATACCCAAATAAATGGTTATAAAACCTCAGAATCCATGGATATATAATAAAGAAATCATTTTACTAATACCATGAAACTTCTATAGATATGTAACTCATAGATAATTAATTAATATTAGTACCATAAGATCTAAATGATCTCATATTTTTTCATACAAATATCCCCTCATGACATCATTAGTAGTTAAAGGCTTATGATAGAATAATAATTTCAATAAATTATTAAAAATAATATAAATGAAAATAGAAAACGTTTTCAATTTTTTTTCAATATGAAAAAAATTATTATATTGGAATTTGGAGACTATCCAATCTACTTGAAGTCAAGATAAGGGGAATCTCTTCTTACTATCTTAATTTTGGTTAAAATTTTATATTCTTTAAATATATTTATTTATTACTAATATTTTTTTTCTATGTATTTAAATTATTAATTTTTATATTATTTCATGGGGATCTTTATGAACTTTCAAAATCCATTTTTGATTGATTATGAAAATATTATAAAACTCCTCACTTATTTTCTTTGAAATTCAATCTTGTCCTATATCTTCATTCAAAATAATTATATTTAATTTTATATTTATCTTCCCATTATCCTTTCATATTTACTTAAAAATATATATTTATATTATCATTTACTCACTTTTATTAATATATATATATATATATATATATAAATATGTATATTTGTTTGTGTTCATTTAAAAATTTTCAAGTGAATGTAAGATCCTGAACTTTATGAATATTTATCATACTCATTTTCAAGTATTGTTTTACCATTTTTTGATCATATGTTGGTTGGGTCATTCTTTAGTGTTTTTTGGATGAATTTAGAGAAATTTATTAGTCCAATGGGCTATGAAAAATTTCCATACAGTTACGAAATACAATACGATTTCCCCTAGGAAACCATGCGCCCCCTTTTTAGAGCCAAAGGAGGAGGAACACGGTTTGAAAAAAACAATTAGACCTCCTGATTCACGCTCAAATTTACCCAAGAGATGAAGGTAGAACGATCCTTGTAGTCTAGCTTGGGTTGTTGAATCCACTGAGACCTAAGAAGATACCTAAGATACACAACCTATGAGATTGATTTTTGGCTATGAAGTGGCCAACTTGGTTTAGATTTTATATGGTTTTAAATAATACTATGAAACCAAAGTGAATTCAGTTTAATGAAAATGGGTTGATCTTATGATTATTCTTTGGGTGAAATAAATGAATTTTACTTCTTTAAAAAATTTTGGTTTTATTAATTCTTGATGAATCCATTCTTCAAAATAAAACTAACTTCCTCTTTTTTTGGTTTTATGACAACTAAAATCAATTACTAATCCCCTACACACTTATAGAACCAAATTCATGATCTCTCCAAGGTGTATGGTCATTTTAGTACTTGGATTTAGCTTCCTCAAATAGAGTGAAGATGAAGAGTGAAAATAATTTAAGAATGGAAGTCTTGAATTAATTATCCAATTAACAACAATTCGTTCATAAAATAACATTAAATCCAGCCTTTTCATCATCATATAATCAACCCATTAAAGGGTTAGAACTCCATTGATGGTATACTCTCAATGGTGGGCGGAAGATGGCTTACAAAAACTGGATTGATGAAATTAAAATAACGGAAATAACGAGCACTCCTCCCTGTGTGTGAAAGAAATTCACACCTATGTGTGAACTAATTCACCACAACACAGAGATATCACTGTGCTTTGTGAGTTTTAATGAGAGATGATGGGAAGAATATGAGAGAAATATGTTGTTTAAGAACATTTAATACAAAAAAAGAAACTTACATGGAAATTGAGAACATTACAACGAAACTTTGGCATAATAACATTAAAAAAAACAAGATATGTATTCCCCCTCACCACCATTTCCTTAAATAGGAAATTGGGAAGCCTTAAGCCGATATTTGGGATTTATTGGGCCAGTATTGTGGGCCCTACATTCTCATCAGTGGGCTGGTGTACAATCTGTCTTCTCCAGAATTGTTTCCTTTCATCACCAAATATCACCATCATCCTTTATGAATCCTCCATTGATACCTGAATGAAAAATGTTCATATTAAAGTCTAGATACATTTCTCAAAATATAAAATTAAAATATATATAATTACATACCTTAAAATCAGATGAATCATTGAGCCTAAATTGGTGTACATTAGGCATGAAGTGCACAAATGATGAGAATGTATGTTGAAAATTAAAATCCACTAACTCAGGCCCATAATATCAAAAAGAAAAATTTAATACCATTAAAATGTAATAAACAAATGTGTTTTTATTGTCTAATCACACCCCCAACTTGATATTTACTAGTCCTGAGCAAATACTTCGAAGATTATATTTGACTTTTTTTTTCAAACACATTATAACAAACATTGCTCACAATGTAAAATACACACAAATATATCTTTATAACCTATAATAATTTAAAACATGATAAATTTAAAAGAAAATCCCAATCCCAATCCCATTCCTTTGATAAAATCTATCATCATACTTCATCCAACTCAATTAGGTGAAATGATGTGTTGTGAATCACAATAGATATGGGGGTTCATTTTTATTCAAGGGGGAAATCATGGAAGCGCTAGGTGGAATCAAATTTAATCCTAATATGAGTATTCTTCATTCCTTTTTTTGGATTTTTTTGCAATATTTCTATAGTAATTGAGATTGCAGTTAATCAAATTAACCCATGTAGCAAGACTTTGCCGATGACTCCCAGACTCAAAGGCCTTAGGGAACCAAGTGAAGCCCACATAATCAGGCATCGTCTCGAGTTAACTTGATCAAAAATAAATTCATATTACATAAATAGAGATAGAGTAAAAAACTCCGGGCTAGAAAACTCTGGATTCACGATCCCCATGTTCCAAAAGCCGTGCATTTTATCAATCCATTTCTCTACACGCAAATTTTTATTTTATTTTAATTTATTTTTATAATTTTTTTATAATTTTTTTGAATACTCATATTATTCATAAAAATCAAACCAGACTATGCTGTTTATTATGGGACACCTAGAATCCAAATTAGTACCCCACAATCTAGAAGATGTGAATTGTGGCATTTTGATTTAATAGATGAAAATAAAAATTATTAAAATTCTCATTGGACAACCAAACTTCCAAAATCAATGCTTGTAAACTTAATCATGAATTAAATTAAGAGTCAAGGAAATAAAAATTATTTTCTATGTAGTTTTAATATGAGCAAAGATGTTATTTTATGAATGATAAAGGAATTTTACTTCTTTTTTTAACAAAATTTTTGTTTCCACACCCCCCAACTAAGAATGACACTGTCCTTAGTTTCCTAAAAAGAAAAGAGAGGAGAAAGTGGGTGGGGGGGATGAGTTGGAAAGGGCATGAAACATGTTCACCTGGTGGTTTCATAATGATGATTGTGGTGCTCCCAAACAACTCTTTGTTCTCATGGGAGATGTAGGCACCTCCTTGATGGAATATGTATCACCCAAAAATAGTCCCTAAACCATACAAACAAGAACAAACCAGACATAAAAAACAACACAATAATTTATTTAATACCAAGTCTCATCATTTTTATAGTTTTCCTTTTTTTAAATAAACTAATGATACATTGTCTTGTTTTTAATTTCTGGGTAAGGTAGTACTCTGGGATCACACCGCGTGACACGAATGAATACTGTGCTCCCCTTTCATACCCATCCATACTCATAAGATAATAACATGTCAACAGTCTGAGTTAGAATAAAGTTATATAAAAATGATTCACTAATATTATTTGAAATATAAAGTTGATTAAAACAACAAAATTATTGGAAAATTGAAAACCATGGGTTTCCTCCCATGCAGAGATTTGTTTAATGTCATTAGCTTGACTTGGACCCCTAATCGATTAATTATTTTCATCATATAAGGTAGGTTCACATGAGTCTTAATAAACATCATGTTTTTGGAATGGCTCTATGAATAGTTTGAATCTATGACCATTAACTTTAAATGTCTGACCATTGGTGGGATCTTTAATTTCAACAGCCCCATGGGGGTACACCTTATGCACTATGTATGGACCTGACCATCTAGACCTCAATTTTCTCTCGTGTAAGTGAAGTTTAGAATTATACAAAAGAATAGGTTTTCTCGGTTCAATGTGTTTTGTTTTAAGATTTATAGATTGGTAGTATTGTACTTTAGCTTTATTGATACTTGAATTTTCATAAGCCTCCATCCTAATTTCCTCAAGTTCATTGAGATCTAATTTCCTTTTTGTTTCAGCCAATGATAGGTCATAATTCATTTTCTTAATTTCCCAAAAGGCCTTATGTTCAATCTCCACTGGAAAATGGAATGCTTTACAATAATCCAACCTATATTGGGACATTCCTAGAATGGTTTTATATGCGGTTCGATAGGCCCAAAGAGAATCTAAGAGTTTTCTTGACTAATCTTTCCTAGATGGTTTAACAGTTTTCTCAATAATTTGTTTGATTTCACGATTGGCTAACTCAGCTTGACCATTGGTCTATGGGTGGTAAGCAGTGGACACTTTGTGAGAAATTCCATACTTTTCCATGAGTGATGAGAATGGACTATTGCAAAAATGAGTTCTGCGATCACTAATGATAGCTCTAGGAATTCCAAATCTAGAGAAGATATTTTATTTTAGAAATCTAATCACAGTTTGATGATAATTGGATTTTGTGGGAATGGCATCAACACATTTTGAGACATAATCAATCTCTAAGAGAATGTAAATATATCCCCTAGAGTTTGGGAAGGGACCCATGAAATCAATTCCCCAATAGTCAAAGATTTCAACCACTAAGATGGGAGTGAGTGGCATTTGATTCCTTTTTGTGATGGACCCTACTTGTTGACACCTAGGGCAGCTTTGAAAAAATGTGTAGGAGTCCCTTGAGAGGGTGGGCCAGAAAAGACCACATTGAATAATCTTAGAAAATGTTTTATTAGCGGAAAAGTTACCTCCACATGCCTCACTATGACAGAATTTAAGGATGGACTCTTGTTCAGATTCTGGGACACACCTTCTAATGACTTGGTCAGGGAAGAACTTATAGAGGTATGGATCATCAAACACATAGATTCTAACATAAAAAAGGAATTTACTTCAATATTGAGTCCCTAAGAATTTTGGAATGACTCATGTAACTAAGAAATTGGATATGTAGGCATACCAAGGATAGTAACTCACAGATTATAGGTGTTCATCAAGAAATGAATCAGACACAGAAAGGTGATTTGATTTGTCTTTGAATTCCATCCTAGAAAGGTGATAAAATACAACATTTTCAACACCCTTTTATCTATGATTGTGAGGTAAAATTCTTGTAAGATAAGGACCCAAATAATCATTCTAGCCTTGGCATCTTGTTTTTTGGAGGAGGTATTTTAGTGTAGAATGGTCAGTGAACACAATGATGGGGGATCCTAAGAGGTAGGACCTAAAATTATTTAAGTAAAACACAATATCAAGTAACTCCTTTTCATTAGTGGTGTAGTTGATTTGGGCATCATTTAAGTATTTTCTTGCATAAGCAATGACATAAAGAGTTTTATCACAATGTTTTCCTAACGTAGATCCCACAGAAAAGTCACTGACATCACATGTAAGTTCGAAATTAAGGTTCCAATTCAGATATTTCATAATGGGAGGAGAGGTGAGATATGATTTTAGGGTTGAGAATGAACCCTCACAGCTTTCTATCCAAACAAATGGAGCTTCCTTTACTAGAAGAGCACAAAGGAGATGGGGGGATTGAACTAAAGTTCTTGATGAATATTCTATAGAAACCAGCATGTCCTAAGAAAGGCCTCACTTCCTTGACAGTTTTGGGTGATGAAAGGTGACAAATGATGTCAACCATGGCTTTATCCACTTCAATCCCCCTACCTGAGACTAGATGGCCTAGAACTAGTCCCTCTTTAACCATGAAATGACATTTTTCCCAGTTTAGGACTAGATTCTTTTCTTCACATCTTGACAATACTCTCTCCACATTCCTCAGACATCCCTAAAATGTATCCCCAAACACAGAGAAGTCATCCATGAAGACCTGAAAAAAATACCCTACCATGTCTGAGAAGATTCCCATCATGCACCGCTGGAAGGTTCCAGGGGAATTGCATAACACAAAGGGAATGAGTTTGAAAGAAAAGGTGCCGAATGGACATGTGAATGTAGTCTTCCCTTGATCCTCTATGGAGACCTCAATTTGATTATACCCTAAGTACCCATATAAGAAATAGTAGAATGCATGACCTGCCACTCTCTCAAGGACTTGGTCAATGAATGGTAAGGGGAAATGATCCTTATTGGTGAATGAGTTTAGCTTCCTATAGTCAATGAAGACCCTACTTCCACAAATCAACTTGGTTGGAAGTATCTATCCATCCTTATTGGTTATCACTGTGATTATTGCCTTCTTGGGAACCACTTGGATTGGGCTGACCCACACACTCTCAACTATGGGATATATGATACCAAATTTTAACAATTTCAGAAGTTCTTTTCTCACTACTTTAATGAGATTAGTATTGATTCACCGTTGAGGTTTACGACATGGCTTTGAATTAGATTCCAGAAAAATCTTATGAGTCCTGATAAGTGGGCTAATCCCAGGAATATTAGACAGGGTCCAAATAATGGCTTTCTTGTGTTTCTTAAGTACATCTAGAAGAATACTCTCATGATTGGATTCAAGAGAAGAATAAATGACTATATGATGTGTTTTATTGTCCCCTAGGAAAGAATACTTGAGTGAAAAGGGAAGTTCCTTCAGTTCAAGATCTGGTTGGTTCAGAATTTCAGTAGAAGATTGGGACATTGGATCAAGATCAATTTTTTTTCCTAGAGTTTTAGATAGGATTGATTCACCTCAAATAGAAGTTTCAGGTACTAGATTTTCTTGATCAGATTTAGGGAAGGAATTCAGAGTGGTCTCCATGAAATTGGTTTCTTGAAAGGTTTCACTGATTGTTGGACCTAAGACTTCATCATAAGAGAAATTTGAAAATGATTCAATCCAAGGAGATAAACTTCCTTAATGTGAACAAAGGAAATCAATCTCATCCCAACTTAAACATCCATCAAATATTCCTTGATGTTCTAGGGATTCATTATCAATGATTTCCATAATTTTACTTCATGAATGTCCTCATCATCCCCTATTTGTGAGCTTTCATTATATATGATCAAGTCTAGACTCATGTTCAAAAGGTGATGGTCATGTTCCCATTTCGAACTCAGATAATAGAGTTGATTGTTGCAAGGAAAGGATGACCAAGGATGATTGTGGTTTTTTCCTTATTTCTTATGTTTGGATGATTGTCAAGGAAAATGAAGTCAGTAGGGTAGATGAAGTTTTCAACCATTACTAAAACATCCTTTAAAATCCCCTTTGGAACCCTAATGCTACGATCAGCAAGTTAAAGTGTGACAGATGTGGGATGGACCTCTTCTAGGCCTAACTAGCAGTACACAACATAGGGAATGAGATTGAAACTAGCACCTAGGTCACACAAGGCCTTGAAAAATTTTCTCTCTCCTAGTTCAACATTTATGTAAGGGAAGCCCAGGTCTTTCAACTTAGGAGGAATGGTCCCTGGAATGGTGGTACTCACATTAGCAGCCAAAAAGACTTGGTTTTTATGTGAAAATTTTCTTTTAAAAGTGCATAATTACTTAAGGTACTTTGAGTAGGAAGGTATGGTTTGGATTGAATCGAGAAGGGGAATGTTCAACTTGACTTCTGATAATATTTCTTTTAATGTTTTACTTAATTTAGGCTTGGTTTTACCCCTAATGAGTTGAGGAAATGGTGCTGGTTGTGGGGTTGTTTGTTGAAGAGTTATTTCTTTGACATTGTTATCTGTTTCCTTAGTTTGATCTTGTGGCTCATTTGAATTTTCATCCAAGTTTTAATCTTCATATGGGTTCTGAATTAGTTGTTAAGTTTTCTAAATTGATTTCCAACAACTTAAAACATTCACAACCTTTAGTTTTTCATGAGTGGTTTGAGTACAACTTGACTGTCACCTTGAAGTTTAGGATGGAACCGCCTGAGTAGGCATGGGTGGCTTTACAGTTTTGATGGTTGGAAGTTATTGTTTAAGGGAAGAGACTTTCGAGTTCATCCTTTCCATTTGTTTGCATAGTTGTTCTAGTAGGCTTTGTGGAATAGTTTGGGTTGGTGCTTGAGAAGATTGGTTTATCCCAGGGGAATATTTTGGAGGTGGGATGGTTTGTTGAAAATGGACCGGTGGCTGTTGGTATTGGATAGGTTGGGTTTGGAACTGGTTTTGGTTTTGGTAGTTCTGATGGGGGTAAGTATTTTGTCCCTATGGTTGGCTAGGTTGTTGGTTATCTTTCCATCAGAAGCCTGGGTGGTCATTATACATTGGGTTGAAGATGTTTTGGTATTGAGGCTTTTGAAAGTTCAAAGCATTTACTTTCGCTGGGGGTCCTCCTAAAAGAACATCCTTGATGGATGGAATGGTTAGGCAGTTGTCTGTCTTATGGTCATTGTAGATACCCCAAACCTTATGTACATGGACATTACATTACTTTTGTGGAATACTTAATACATAAAAAAAATAGACACACAAGGACCGTAATAGTTTGGTGTCTTTGGAAACTCGGAATATAATCTTCTAATCATGGTGAAGAATCTTCACCATCTCCCATAAAGATCTTCCCCTTTTTGTTTTCTTACCTAAAACCTTTATTTAAATCCCGGGGAAAATAAAACATATAAAGGGTGATCTAAAATTCTTAGTAAGGTTAAGCATGGATAAAATAAAACAAATCATATACATCTGAACTTGAAAAAAATGAACATAATGTTTAAACATCAAAATCTTGAGAAATGACATAAAAAATGGTAGTACGTAAGGCATAGATCATAAAGAAACATTAATCGTGATAAAATAGAATGGGAATAAAACTTGTAATTGTGGAAAAACATTAAGCACATGATATGATTTCAATATTAGCCAAGGCATTGCTGCCAAGACCATCTTAGTGGACAAAGTCCCTTACTGAACCGAGTCCACTCCTCGTTCCAGTCCTGTATCAGTGAACCTGATTAAATTTCTATTCCAACCATGTCTATCTCATGAGATATAAATCTTTACCCAATGCATTGGAGGGAGATAGAGGTCCCACCCATATCAAAATGAAATCATTCTTAATTGGGCCACAAAATAAACAGAAATCATTTATCATAACCCAAAGAATAGAATGGGTTTCATAAACATCATCCCATCATAACATAATCCATATAAAAAATGGATATCATTTCATCATAAGAATAATCAAACCATTTAAATAATAAAGGCATTATACTTGAAACATAATCTTACTAAATAATTTCATCTTATATGGAAAATATTTTTGACAAAACACTTAAAATGAATTCTTGAGGAAAATATCCCCTCTTCTTCAAAATCATTTTCTTTTCAAAAAATTCCATTCAATTTTACAAGAAAAGTATTTTGTTGAAAATAATCATGAAATATTTTAGAAGAAGATTCATGAAAATTCAGCGTTATGAAACCGTAAAAGTCCATTCATGCCGTATAAGTTAAAAAAACATTCTTCTTGTAATTTTTCCGGAAAAGTCAAAAAGTACCTTATATGGTAAACATAGGAATGATTCCTTCCATACAATGTGGTAAAAGTCAAAAAAGGGTAAAAATAACTTTAAACATACATGGAATAATAGTAAAAATTCTATGAAAACATTTTAAGAAAACATGGACATGGATGATAAACATAACCCCAGTAATTAATTACGTATAAGCAATCTCAGATAAAAATGAGATTTGAAGAATTATCCTTTACCTTATGTCCAATTTCTTCTATATGTGTCTGAGACTCCTGTATAGTGGGTTTAAACTTATTATTAACTTGTAACAGAACCATAATAATATTTATGATATCATATATGATTCACTTACAACTTTATATTATCCGTTGATTTGTCAATTCCATTTTAAAGAAGCGTTTTGGGTAAAATCGTTTCATTTATCATCCGTGTTTTGACTTGTAATTGTTAATATGATTACTTAGATCATGATTACTTAATTACAGAATATCAAACATGATTTATATATAATATATATTCAGAATATACATATATATATAATATATCGATAAATGGAAAGAAATACACCGTTCATGGAGACGGTAGGCCGTATGTACGCATGAATGCTGTTTTCGTTTCCTTATTGAATTGAATGGAATTAAGTAGATGACATACATATATATATACATAAATCCAGTAGCATTATTATGTCATATATTTTATGATTACTTATTATATATACTTTATAATCCTTCTTGAATTGTTAACATAGAAAATGAATCTCATCGCGTCGTGGAGACGGTAATCCGTACGTACGCACGAGTGATGATATCGTTCCCATATTTAATGAATTGAATTGAAGTGGATGATATAATATTTTATAATCAGTAAGATGTTATAATAATAATATATAGTTATTATTTACACCATTATACCCATCCAAGTAAGGTGGTGGTGGAAAAACTGATTACACCACGATGTGGAGACGGTATTCTGTACGTACGCACGTGCGGTGATTTCGTTTTCTGTAGGATGGATAGAAGGTGAAATAGGGTTGTTTCATATTTATAATAACATATAAGTATATAATTAATACTTATGTTATTAATTTATAATGAAATAACTAAAGAATAGAAAGTAGAAGAAGAAAGAAACTTGAAAGAGTCGGTAGAAGAGATTACATCTTCCTCGACACACCTCCTTTAAGCTTCTTCTTAGGGCACAAGAGTTGGTCTTTTGAGAAGACCAGAAACTCTATCATATAACTAGAGAGGTTTTAGAAGTGTAATTTTCCAGGGTTGTCCAATCTTAAAGGCTCAAAAGGGTGTGAAGAGAAGAGGGAAGGGGTTCCCTTTTTATAAGGGAGGAGAGGGGAACCTTATGAAAAACTATTATTTTATAATAAAGACATATTCGGTTTATAATAGCTCCAAATTGATTTATTTAGAAGCTAAAGTGGGGATGGGTCAAAATCCTCTCAACCAATAGGTTTTAGAAAAGTTTAAGTTACTATTTTAACCTTATCATTTAGATTTAACTCTATGTTAAATAATTTAACTTTTATTGTGTCTTCTTGTTTTCTTACACTATATGGTTAATAAACTTACTATAACAAGACAAACGAACCCCAATTGGTTCATTATTAATATATATAACCTTATTTAAGTCATTTTGTCTAACATTAGATTTTTAGGAATAGAATAAAAATTAATAATATAATATTTTTTTTTAAAACTATTTTGTGTCAATTTTGACACTATTTGGTATTGATTTTTATGAAAATCATAAGAGAATGATTAGTTCTAAAAAATTTAATTAAATCAATACTAACATGTCATATTAAACTAAAAAATTATTGTAATTTATAAAAAGTCTAAAATTACATTTATTTGGATATTTATAACATCAATTATGTTAATATTTCATTAATAAGGCAATTACTGTATCATCATTGCGTCATAAATAAATTAAATTATTTAATGTCTAAAAATTATAAATAAAATACCATTATGTAGTAAATGTTTTTATATTTATAATTTATATTCGAATTTATCTTATGTATAACCCTATATTAAAATTTTTTTAGTTATTAAACATTGATTTTAGCTCTTTTAACTCTTCTTTGAATTAAATAATAATAAATGTCCTAATCTAATCCAAGTGGACCTAAATGATAATATTATATTACTAAGGTTGATTTTGGTCGAATTATACTTATCCAATAGAATTAGGACATGTGTTAGGGTAATAATAATATCATTTTTACCCTTAATTACCCTATTTACTTTTAACCTTGGTAAATAAAAGTAAAAAGTTACTATTCGCCAAAAATTATTTTTATCTTATTGAACCACATTTTACACCTTGATATTAACCATGTGTCTAGGATTTTCAAAATTTCACTCATAGAAGTGGTAAAATTAAGTTTTATGTAATGTTTTAAATTCTCCTAGGAGGTGTGTAAAAGAAGGTGAAAAGTTCAATTAAATTTTTATGTATCTAAAATTTTTATAAAAATGACTCCAATGAATTACATTGAACTTATATAGGTATTATGTATCAATTTTGACCTAAAATAAATTTAAATAAAATAAATAATTATTTAAATAAAAAGTCGGTTTTTAAATAGTAACAGAGTGTTTTCACTATTCATAAAAAATTGAATGTTTTCAGAAAAATACCAAAAATTCACCCTAGGCTAATTTTGATATTCTGAATCCAAAAAATGAAGTACGTTTTCAAAGATAAAATTTATAAAATTTCAAAAAGTTGGTATTACTATTCATAACGACTAGTTCATAATAATATTATAATAATATCTCGTTTAGTGAAACTCGTTATTGCGTGCTACACACGCTATCGAGGAAGGTCTTGATTGCGTGTAATTTAAGCCAAGTCAGGGATGCGTGTAGTGCAAGCTCCCTTTGGTGTTTCATATAAAATAATTCAACACTTATTTCATTTATACATTAAAAAAAATCTATACTTAATGTTGCATTGAATAATTTCTACAAAACAAACTTGAAATTGTGTGTAACACGAGCCAAGAATAGTGTTGCGTATACGGTGTTGCGTATAGAACAAGCTAATTTTGGTGTCGTGTACAACACAAGACATCAATGAAATTAAAAAGAATAATTCTCATAAAATCTCAGGTTGTTACATTCTACCCCCCTTAAAATGAATTTCGCCCTCGAAATTCTTCGGGGTTAAAAATGGTTTACTACTTGAAAGTTTCTTTCATAGAAACCCAAATCATAAATAGGAATACTAAAACATAATTTTAATAATTAAAGTAAGAAACACAACGGTTACCCAAATTAACTCATCAATGGGTTTCCATATAGGAGAAAATAGGTGAAAATATGGATATGGAAGAAAAATATAACCATTATTTTCTGATGAAGAGTGGTAGAGGACATGGATATGAAAAATCCAGCAATCACAAAGCCATCAATTTGTGATGATCTTAGGTACCATCTGATTCATCAGATATGGAGACACTATGACAACATTTTTGGTTTTTAATATCATTTCCCTAATGTTGAAGAATTTTTGAATTAAAAGAAATGCTTACTTGATTTTGGTACAATATCACTTTTGTTTGTGCCTTTAACAATTTCCACATCATCTCTTAAAGAAATGAAGTTGAATTTGTCTTCCATGAAGTGTTAGCAGATCATGTGATAGAATGATAGGTCATTCCATCTGTCTAAAAAAAAGGTTATAAAAAGTTATCAAATATACATAAGTTGATCTATGGTGAGGTTAATCATGTATGATTCCAAAAATGGACTTATACTTTATCTATCATACCGCTTAATAAAATAAAACTCATTTATACTAACCAGGGACTTCCTGTAGGCCCGTGGTAGGCGATAAAGGCCTATCGCACTTTGGTTGCGGGTTCGACTCCCACAACCTTGTCTGACGTGATGGGTTGTCACCTGTCCTATGATTCGTCCTTCTTCTAAAACTACATTATTATAACATTATAGAAATAATATCGAAAAAAGTTCAAGCCTTAAAAAATTCTATTTGATATCCATCTTAATCCATTCCAAACTTTAGGCTTATCGAAAATACTTCTGTCCAATTTTATAGTATAAAGAAAATGATTACTAGAAATGCCATCAACCAAGCATGTGAATACCATCATTTATTCCCCATATATCATAAGATATATATTTTTGGTCACATTACAAACATGTGAATACATTAATCATGTATTCTCTTGAGAAATTAATACCTATTGAACCTTAGTGAAAACATGAATGCTGTCAAAAGTTTATTCTTTCCACATACCAAAATCCCAAAATTTCTATATACTCAAAACATGATATAACTTTGTCCTTATATCAGTCATGAGATCATTTAATTTTCTATTTATCCCTTTATTATGCGCATATCATCTTCTTTCCAAAAATATTTCAATCACTTTTCATGGTTACCGGTACCAAATAATTATTGAAAACCAATACATAGATATTCCAAAATTACACGATACCATAAATGTGATTCCATGATACTATTTTGAAATCCCATTACATAAACACTTAATCATTCCACAACATTATTGTCATACTCAACATCTCAAATAGTGATTGCATTTGACTTCCCTTTATCCTTTGCCTTAAGAGGTTTCTCATGTCGATCATCATTAACCCTTGGATTTGGGCATTGATTAGCATAATGACCCATTTCCTTTCACTTGAAGCATTGAAGTGTTGGTGGAGCATTCTCTATAGTCTTTTCTCTATGCACATCATTAGCTACCTTTTCCCATTACTTAGACACTCAACTGCTCGATGACCATGTTTTCCATACTTAAAACATTTTCTAGTACCTTTCAGACAATCTCCACCATGCTTCTTTCCACACTTTGAGCATAAGGAAATAATCATATTCTTTTCACCATTGTTCTGAGATTTCTTCTTGAATTACATCTTTCATTTGTTGTCAAAACCATGAGATGGATATGTAACAAAAACTTCCAATTATACCTTGATAGCACATCGCACAATTTCCTCATAGCTACTGAAGTCTCTTATAGCTAATGCCCTTCGAAGACTTGGTTTTAAGCCAATGAAAAATTGATCTACTTTACTTTCAGGTTGGATGATAAATCTGGATGCATACCTTGCAAGCCTTCTAAAATTCGCTTTGTATATACCAACAGATTCATCATCCTTTTTCTTAAGCTCAAGGAACTCCTTTTCTATCCTTGTTCAAAGAATACGAGGGAAGTACTTATTGAAAAACAAGTTCTTGAACTCGTCCCATTCCATTGATTCAATTTCATCTTGGGGCCTTGTATTCTTAATTAGAGTCCACCACTGGTCTGTTTCACCTTCTAAACGGTAAACAGCCAGAATGAATTTTTCATGTTCTGAACAGCGAAGTATAAAAAATATCTTTTCAATGGTACTGATCCATTGTTCAGTAACAAGTGGATTAGAAGACCCATTGAAAGAAGGTGGATGTTGCCTCATGAAGGACTCAGTAGAATATTGTTCCCTTATCTGCTCATTTGGAAGTCCAGAACGATTCATAGCTTGTGTAAGTATAACAATAAGATTTTTCACTCCATCTCCCATAACATTGGTTTGTTCAGAAGGAAAATCATTCCATTGTCCATTACATTGATCAACACGGTTCCTTCGGGTTCCATCCATCACCTAAAACCCAAAAAGAATAGCGTGAGAGGAAAAAATCATGCTAAGGAAAACAACATAATAAAGGGGGATTACCTTCAATATCTAACATCTTAGGTTCAATTCTAATATCGTTACCATAATTCTAGTACAATAACCTATACTTATACTTAACCTTAGGGAAATCCCTATAAATACCTTAGAAATATCTCTAGGGATCTCACTAAAGTTTTCGTATCCTAGTTTCCAAAGGTTAACTAAAACTTTCCTCTGATACCAACTATAGAGACCCCAAACGTGACGTACATGGACATTACATTACTTTTGCGGAATACTTAATACATAAGAAAAAAAGACACACAAGGACCGTAATAGTTTAGTGTCTTCGGAAACTCGGAATATAATATTCTAATCGTGGTGTAAATCTTCCCCTTTTTGTTTTCGTACCTAAATGCTTTCTTTAAATCCTGGGGAAAAGAAAACAAATAAAGGGTGAGATAAAATGCTCAGTAAGGTTATGCATGGACAAAATAAAACAATTCATATACATTTGAACTTGAAAAAAATAAACATAATGTTTAAACATCAAACTCTTGAGAAATGACATAAAACATGGCAGTACGTAAGGCATAGATCATAAAGAAATATTAATCATAATAAAATATCATGGGAATAAAACTTTTAATTGTAGAAAAACATTAATCACATGATATGATTTCCATAGTAGCCAATGAATTGCTGCCAAGACCATCTTAGTGGACAAAGTCCCTTACTGAACCAAGTTCACTCCTCGTTCTAGTCCTGTATCACTGAACCAGATTAACTTGTCATTCCAGCGATGTCTATTTCATGAGATATAAATATTTACCCAATGAATTGGAGGGATATATAGGTCCCACCCATCTCATAATTAAATCATTCTTACTTGTGCCACAAAATAAACATAAATCATTCATCATAACCCATGGAATAAAATGGGTTTCATAAACATCATCCCATCATAACGTAATCCATATAAAAAATGGATATAATTTCCTCATAATAAGAATCAAACCATTTAAATAATAGAGACATTATACTTGAAACATAATCGTACTAAATAATGTCATCTTATATAGAAAATAGTTTTGAAAAAACACTTAAAATGAATTCTTGAGGAAAATTTCCTTTCCTCTTCAATATCATTTTCTTTTCAAAAAATGCCATTCAATTTTAAATGAAAAGGATTTTGTTGAAAATAATCATGAAATATTGTAGAGTAAGATTAATGAAAATTCGGCATTATGAAACTGTAGAAATCCGTTCATCCCGTATAAGTTAAAAAAACATTCTTCTTGTACTTTTTCTGGAAAAGTCAAAAAGTACCTTATATGGTAAACATAGGAAAGATTCCTTACATACAATGTCGTAAAAGTCAACAAAGGGTAAAAATAACTTTAAACATACATGGAATAATAGTAAACATTTTATGAAAACATTTTAAGAAAACATGGACATGGATGATAAACATAACCCCAATAAAAACTTACGTATAAGCAATCTCAGATAAATATGAGATTTGCAAAATTATCCCTTAACTTATGTTTAATTTCTTATGTATGTGTATGAGACTCCATTATAGTGGGTTTAAACATGTTATTAACTTGTAACAGAACCATAATAATATTTATTATATCATATATGACTCACTTATGACTTTATATTATCTGTTCATTGGTCAATTCCATGTTAAAGCAGCATTTTGGGTAAAATTGTTTCATTTATCATCCGTCTTTTGACTTGTAATTATTAATATGATTACTTAGATAATGGTTAATTAATTAAAGAATATAAAATATGACTTATATATAATATATATTCATAATATACATATATATAATAGATCGATAAATGGAAAGAAATACACCGTTCATGGAGACGGTAGGTCGTACGTACGCATGAACGCTGTTTTCAATTTCCTTGTTGAATTGAATGGAATTAAGTAGATGACATACATATATATATACATAAAACCAGTAGAATTATTATGTAATATATTTTATAATTACTTATTATATATACTTTATAGTCCTTCTTGAATTGTTAACATGGAAAATGAATCTCATCGCGTCGTGGAGACGGTAATCCGTACGTACGCACGAGCGATGATATCATTCCCATATTTTTTGAATGGAATTGGAGTGGATGATATAATATATTATAATCAATATGATTTTATAATAATCATATATAGTTATTCTTCACACCATTATACACATCCAAGTAAGTTGGTGGTGGAAAAACTGATTACACCACGACGTGGATACGGTATTCCGTACGTACGCACACGCGGTGATTTTGTTTTCCATAGGATGGATAGAAGGTGAAATAGGGTTTTTTAATATTTATAATAACATATTAGTATATAATTAATACATATGTTATTACTTTATAATGAAATAGATAAATAAGAGGAAGTAGAAGAAGAAAGAAACTTGAAAGAGTCGGTAGAAGAGATTACATCTTCCTCAACACACCTCCTTCAAACTTCTTCTTAGGGCACTAGAGTTTGTCTTCTGAGAAGACCAGAACCTCTAGGATATAACTATAGAGGTTTAGAATAGTAATGGTCAGGGTTTGGATGAGATTCAAGGACCAAAAATGTGTGAAGAGAAGAGGGAAGGGGTTCCCATTTTATAAGGGAGGAGAGGGGAACCTTAGGAAAAACATAAAAAATTATTTTATAATAAAGTCATATTCGATTTATAATAGCTCCAAATTGATTTATTTCGAAGATAAAATTGGTATGGGCCTAAATCCTCTCAACCAATATGTTTTAGACAAGTTTAGTTTACTATTTTAACCTTATCATTTAGATTTAACTCTATGTTAAATAATTTAACTTTTACTGTGTCTTCTCGTTTTCTTACACTATATGGTTAATAAACTTATTATAACAAGACAAACTAACCCAAAGTGGTTCATTATTAATATATATAACCTCATTTAATCCATTTGGCCGATCCTTATATTTTTATGAATAGAATAACAATTAATAATATAATATTTGTTTTAAAAACTATTTTGTGTCAATTTTGACACTATTTGGTAATAGATTTTTGTGAAAATCATAACATCATGATTAGTTCAAAAAAAGTTAATTAAATCAGTAATAACATGTCATATTAACCTAAATAATTATTTTAATTTATAAAAAGTCTCAAATTAAATTTATTTGGGTATTTATAACATCAATTATATTAATATTTCTTTAATTAGGTAATTACTACATCATCATTGTGTCATAAATAAATTAAATTATATAATGTCTAAAAATTATAAATAAAATACCATTATGTAAGAAATGTTTTTATATTTCTAATTTATATTTATAGTCCAATTTATCTTATGTATAACCCTATATTAGAAATGTTTATTTATTAAACATTGATTTTAGCTCTTTTAACTCTTCTTTGAACTAAATAATAATAAATGTCCTAATCTAATCCAAGTGGGCCTAAATGATAATATTATATTCCTAAGGTTGATTTTTGTCTAATTATACTTGTCCAATAGAATTAGAAATGTTTATTTATTAAAGGGTGAGCTCAAATGCTCAGTAAGTTTAATCATGGAGAAAATAAAACAAATCATATACATTTGAACTTGAAAAAAATGAACATAATGTATAAACATCAAAATATTGAGAAATGACATAAAACATGGAAGTACGTAAGGCATAGATCATAAAAAATCATTAATCATGATAAAATAGAATGGGAATAAAACTTGTAATTGTGGAAAAACATTAAGAACATGATATGATTACCATAGTATCCAAGGCATTGCTGCCAAACCCACCTTAGTGAACAAAGTCCCTTATTGAACCGAGTTCACTCCTCGTTCCAGTCCTGTATCACTGAACAAGGTTAACTTTCTGTTCCATACATGTATATCTCATGAGAAATAAATCATCACCCAATGAATCGGATGGAGATATAGGTCTCACCCATCTCATAATGAAATCATTCTTACTTGTGCCACAAAATAAACATAAATCATTCATCATAACCTAAAGAAAAAAATGGGTTTCATAGACATCATTCCATCATAACATAATCCATATAAAAAATGGATATCATTTCATCATAAGAATAATCAAACCATTTAAATAATAGAGACATTATACTTGAAACATAATCATACTAAATAATGTCATCTTATATGGAAAATAGTTTTGAAAAAACACTTGAAATGAATTCTTGAGGAAAATATCCTTTCTTCTTCAAAATTATTTTCTTTTCACAAAATCCCAATCAATTTTAAAATAAATGGATTTTGTTGAAAATAATCATGAAATATTGTAGAGGAATATTCCTGAAAATTCTCCTTTATGAAACCGTAAAAATCCGTTCATGACTTATAAGTTAAAAAAACATTCTTTTTGTACTTTTGCCAGAAAATTCAAAAAGTACCTTATATGGTAAACATAGGAAAGATTACTTCCATACAATGTGGTAAAAGTCAAAAAAGGGTAAAAATAACTTTAAAGATAAATGTAAGAATAGTAAAAATTTTATGAATTTTTTTTAAGAAAACATGGACATGGATGATAAACATAACCCCAGTAAATACTTACGTATAAGCAATCTCAGATAAAAATGAGATTTACAAAATTATCCCTTACCTTATGTAAAATTTCTTCCGTATGTGTCCGAGACTCATGTATAGTGGGTTTAAACATATTATTAACTTTTAATAGAACCATAATAATATTTATGATATCATATATTATTCACTTACGACTTTATATTATCCGTTCATTTGTCATTTCCATGTTAAAGCGCGTTTTGGATAAAATCATTTCATTTATCGTCTGTGTTTTGAATTGTAATTATTAATACAATTACTTAAATCATGATTACTTAATTCCATAATATAAAACATGATTTATATATAATATATATTCAGAATATACATATATATAATAGATCGATAAATGGAAAGAAATACACCGTTCATGGAGACGGTAGACCGTACGTACGCATGAACGCTGTTTTCGTTTCCTTATCGAATTGAATGGAATTAAAAATATGACATACATAAATATATACAAAAATCTAGTAGCATTATTATGTCATATATATCATGATTACTTATTATATATACTTTATAATCCTTCTTGAATTGTTAACATGGAAAATGAATCTCATCGCATCATGGAGACGTTAATCCTTACGTACGCACGAGCGATGATATCATTCCCATATTTATTGAATTGAATTGGAGTGAATTATATAATATCTTAGAATCATTATGATGTTATAATAATAATATATAGTTATTCTTTACACCATTATTCCCATCCAAGTAAGGTGGTGGTGGAAAAACTGATTACACCACGGTGTGGATACGGTATTCCGTACGTACGCACGCGCAGTGATTTCATTTTCTATAGGATGGATAGAAGGTGAAATAGGGTTGTTTCATATTTATAATAACATATCAGTATATAATTAATATTTATGTTATTAGTTTATAATGAAACAACTAAAGAAGAAGAAGTAGAAGAAGAAAGAAACTTGAAAGAGTCGGTAGAAGAGATTACATCTTCCTTGAAGCACCTCCTTTAAACTTCTTCTTAGGGAACTAGATTTGGTCTTTTGAGAATATTGGAACCTCTATGATATAAATATTGAGGTTTAGAAGAGTAATTTTCAGGTTTTGGCTGATCTTGAAGGCTCAAAAGGGTGTGAAGAGAAGAGGGAAGGGGTGCCCTTTTTATAAGGGAGGAGAGGGGTACCTTAGGAAAAACTTAAAATATTATTTTATAATAAAGTCATATTCGGTTTATAATAGCTCCAAATTGATTTATTTAGAAACTAAAGTGGGGATGGGTCGAAAACCTCTCATACAATAGGTTTTAGAAAAGTTTACGTTATTATTTTAACCTTATCATTTAGATTTAACTCTATGCTAAATAATTTATCTTTTACCGGGTCTTCTTGTTTTCTTACACTATATGGTTAATAAACTAACTATAAAATGTCAAAAGAACCCCAAGTGGTTCATTATTAATATATATAACTATATCTAAGTCATTTTTCTGAACCTTAGATTTTTATGAATATAATAACAATTAACAATATAATATTTGTTTTAAAACTATTTTGTGTCAATTTTGACACTATTTGGTAATTGATTTTTTTTGAAAATCATAACAGAATGATTAGTATAAGAAAAAAGATAATTAAATCAATAATAACATGTCATATTAACCTAAAAAATTATTTGAATTTATAAAAAGTCTCAAATTACATTTATTTGGGTATTTATAACATTAATTATGTTAATATTTCATTAATAAGGTAATTACTGCATCATGATTGTGTCATAAATAAATTAAATTATTTAATGTCTAAAAATTATAAATAAAATTAAATTATGTAGGAAATATTTTTATCTTTATAATTTATATTTATAGTTGAATTTATCTTATGTATAACCCTATATTTAAAATGTTTATTTATTAAACATTGAGTTTAGCTCTTTTAACTCTTCTTTGAATTAAATAATAATAAATGTCCTAATATATTCCAAGTGGACCTAAATGATAATATTATATTCCTAATGTTGATTTTGGTTGAATTATACTTATCCAATATAATTAGTACATGTGTTAGGGTAATAATATTATCATTTTTACCCTTAATTACCCTATTTACTTTTAACCGTGGTAAATAAAAGTAAAATGTTACGATTCACCAAAACTTCTTTTTTATCTTATTGAACCACATTTTACTGCATGATATTAACCGTGTCTCTCGGATTTTCGAAATTAAACTCACAGAAGTGGTAAAATTAAGTTTTAGGTAAATTTTCAAATTCTCCTAGGAGGTTGGTAAAAGACGGTGAAAAATTCAATAAAATTTTTATATATCTAAAATTATTGTAAAAATGACTCCAATGAATTACATTAAACTTATATAGGTATTATGTATCAATTTTTACCTATAATAAATTTAAATAAAATAAAAAATTATTTAAATAAAAAGTCAGTTTTTAAACAGTAACCCAGTGTTTTCACTATTCATAAAAAATTGAAAGTTTTCAGAAAAATACCAAAAATTCACCCTAGGCTAATTTCGATATTCTGAATCCAAAAAATTATGTCCAGTTTCAAAGATAAAATTTATAAAATTTCAAAAAGTGGGTATTACTATTCATAACGGCTAGTTCATAATAATATTATAATAATATCTCGTTTAGTGAAACTCGGTATTGCGTACTACACATGCTATCGAGGAAGGTCTTGATTTCATGTAATTCAAGACAATTTAATGATGCGTGTAGTGAAATCTCCCTTTGGTGTTGTGTATAAAATAATTTAACACTTATTTCATTTATACATTAAACAAAATCTATACTTTATGTTGCGTAGAATAATTTCTACAAAACAAACAGGAAATGTTGTGTAACAAGAGCGAAGAATAGTGTTGCGTATATGGTGTTGCATATAGAACAAGATAATTTTGGTGTCACGTACAACACAAGACATAAATGAAATTAAAAAGAATAATTCTCATAAAATCTTGGGTTGTTACAGTCATGTTTGTCACAAATTGTGCAAACATGGTCACCAGTTTTGATTTCAGGGACTTTCCTAAGGTCTATCTCTTTAATCCTCCTAGAGAGTGCTACGAGTTTAGCCCTAAGGTTTTCACCTTCTCTAAGTGTATGAATTTTAGTAGTTCTTTGTGTCTTTTCAGAATATGGTGAAGTTCCCCATGTTTGGTTTTGATTAGAAATGATTTCTAGATACTCATAAGCATCATTTGGGGCTTTGTTTTTAAAGGTTCCATTACACATCATGTCAATGAATTGTTTGTTCCCCAGACCCAACCCTTCATATAAATTTATAACATGTTCAGGAATAGAAAATCCATTGTGTGGAACCATGTTAAGAGTGTCATTGAACCTCTCCCATGTTTCATAGAATGAATCCCCCTCTTTTTCGAAAAAAAATTGGATACTCTTTTTAAGTGAAATTGTTTTTTGGTGGGGAAATTATTCTTTTGTATAATTCTATTTGTAGTTGGTCCCAAGAGTTGATGGATGATGGGCTCAAATTGTTTATCCAATTTGTAGCTCGATCCTTTAAAGAAAAATGAAATATCCTCATCTTAGCTGATTCTAGTTGATGTGGGGGACACGTGGTTTCTACAATGTCATTGAACTTCTTAATGTGAAGGTAGGGCATCTCGGACTCCATTCCATGGAATGTGGGAAGATGGTTTAGGACATTGGGTTTAAAGATGTATTTGGAATCTCCTAGGGATTTTTGTCTAATTCATGAGGGGGAATTGGTCTAGGAAGGTGTGAGGTAGTCATTCATGGTTTGATCAACTGCATTCCCCAAGCTTGGGGCTGCCTCATTTGGGTTTCCATTTTGGTTTCCACCTGGGTTTATGAGTTGGTTTTTTGAAGAACATCCTTTGAAATAGGCTCAATTTTTGACTTTGGAGTATTAGGTAGATTATGATCTAATGGAAACAATCCCCTAGGTGTACTTGAATCCCCAACCCCAGGACTATCCACCCTAACTAGTCTGTTTGAATTATCGCGGGTGTAGGCGGACATGCGCCAAATGGAAAAAAAGCGAGAAATGGGAAAGATAAGAGATCATGAGTGAGAATACAAGAATGGGGGTGAGGAAAAAAGGTTTTGGTCTAAGTTAATTACTTAGGTCCTAGGAAATGACACCAAAATTTTATTCACGCTCAAATTTACCCAAGATATGTAGGTAGAATGGTCCTTGTAGTCTAGCTTCGGTTGTCGAATCCACTGAGACCTCAGAAGATACCTAAGATGCACAACCTATTAGATGGATTTTTGGCTATGAAGTGTCCAACTTGGTTTTTATTTTATATGGTTTTAAAGAACACTAAGAAACCTAAGTGAATTCAATTTAATGAAAATGGTTTGATCTTATGATTATGCTTTGGGTGAATTGAATGAATTTTACTTCTTTAAACAATTTTTTTTATTAATTCTTGATGAATCCATTCTTCAAAATAAAACTAACTTCATCATTTTCTGGTTTTATGCTAACTAAACTAAATTAAAAATCCCCTACACACTTATAGAACCAAATTCATGATCTCTCCAAGGTGTATGGTCATTTTAGTACTTGGATCTAGCTTCCTCAAACCCAGTGAAGATGAAGAGTGAAAATAATTGAAGAATGGAAGTCTTGAATTAATTATCCAATTAAAAAAATTAGTTCATAAAATAACATTCAATCCATACTTTGAATCATCTTACAATAATCCCATTAAAGGGTTATCCCACCATTGATGGTATACTCTCAATGGTGGGCGGAAGATGGCTTACAAGAATTGGATTGAAGAAATTAAAATCGCGGAAATAACGAGCACTCCTCCGTGTGTGTGTGAATGAAATTCACACCTATGTGTGAACTAATTCACCACAACACAGAGATAACACTATTCTTTGTGAGTTTTAATGAGAGATTATGGGAATAATATGAGAGAAAGATGTTGTTTAAGAACATAGAAATACAAACAAGAAACTTACATGGAAATTGAGAACATTACAATGGAACTTTGACATAATAACATTACAAAAAAAAGAGATGTATTCCCCCTCACCACCACTACCTTAAATAGGGAATTTGCAAGCCTTAGGTCGAGACTCAATCAATTTATTCCCAAATATTAAATTAATTTAGGCCTTAGGGTGGTGGAAAGTAATGGAGAAATTGATCCCCTCCTTGACTTTTTATCCTATTTGTCTCCCCTAAAAAGATCATCATGTATGGGCAAGAATATCGCCAAATATCGGTGGTACATAGAGTATTAATTTGTTTCTATAGATGTATTCTAAACATCTGTAAAATTTGGTCCTATTTGGAGTTGTGGATCGGGAGTTATGACCGCCTTAGTGGGATAAAATTCTGGCCCAGATTTTGATCTTCTTATTTGGCCGCCTTAATAACCACCATGGAAGTCGAATTAGCATTGAATACTAAATAATAATTTTTTCCTATACATGTCTTCTAGAATCTCACGAAATTTGGGATATATTGGGCCAGTATTGTGGGCCTCACATTCTCATCAGTGGGATGGTGTCCAATCTTCCTTCTCTATAATTGTTTCCTTTCATCACCAAATATCACCATCATAATTTATGAATCCTCCACTGATACCTAAATGAAAAATGTTCGTATTAAAGTGTATATAAATTTAAAAAAATATCAAAATATGGATAATTACATTCCTTAAAATCAGAGGAATCATTGGGCCTAAATTGGTGTACATTAGGCATGAAGTGCACAAATGATGAGAATAGATGTTCAAAATTAAAATCCACTAACTCAGGCCCATAAGATCAAAAATAAACATTTAATACCATTAAAATGTAATTAACATATGTGTTTTTATTTTCTAATCACCTCCCTCTCCAAACCATGCACCCATAGACATATGGGGTTTTCATTGTTTGGAAATTGTTTGATAAACTGTGTTCCCACCTAGAAGTAACAGTCTGCCCCATAAGTATGGTCATATGATTAGGGAACATGGTTTGAAAAACCATGCACCCCGCCTAGAAAACCGTACAGATGAGTTTTTATACCATAGAATATTTGATTAAAAATTAGTAGTCGTCTAGTTATTATCCATATTCACCCTTTCATGACCTAAAATGATTTTTACTTGCTTTTGGATTCTCCTAAGAGGATTCCAAGGCTCCTCAAACGTTTTCTGGTGCAAATCAAAGATCTGATGGATGAGTTCAAACCCTCTATGATATGAAATTTATTCAACATTTGGATTCCCCTATATCTCTCCCAACAATTTCTAACCCTTTTTAGGGGGATTATTTTCCTCTAACATTTTATTGTTTATATATAGATTATTTTGGATCTTGTTTCATTGGATCTTAATCCCAGTTTTTGATCCTAGATCATCTTCACCATTGTAAATTTGACCATTCTATATCAAGGTGAGGGATGTGATTTAGTGATCATTCATCAATGATCTTGAGGTTGGTCATTTAATTGGTAATTCCAAAAACTCATGACTATAACTTCATGTTTTTACTTGTATAATTGTGTTTCCACATTGGCCAATTTCATTTTAAATTGAAATACTTAATTTATTCCCATGTGATTGTGAGACCCTTCATGAATATTGTTGGACCCAATATATTTTATGAGATATTAATTGATATAAACCTATGGGGTGTTCTAATAAAATTGAAATGATGATTATGCGATGTAAAAAGGGGAAAAGTGGGTTATTTGATTTGAATTAAATCCTTATTTCATGTTGATAATGGGAATTGAAGGGTTAGTTGGATTGACTTTTAAGTGATAAAGAGATGTAAATAATTGATGATAAATGGATTAATGGTGAATTATTATTGTTATTCAATGTGATTAAAGTAATGAACCATTTTTTCATTTGATTTATGAAATGATGCATCAAGAAAAGAATGATTGTATAGAAGGTTAATGACGTTGAACCTTAACATGGATGTGTTATATATAATATTTTTGATTGATTGATAAATGAGGTGTGGGCCAAGGACTAATTCTTAAAATACCAATGGGGTGATAGACTGATTCCCCATTACCCTGATGTGCGCATGTGAAAAATGAGTTATATGACATTTACTATTGATCTAAATACCCATAATGTGCCATACTAATGCCCTAGGGCCCCAAGATATTTTAATTGTACTTATGTTTCATGATCCCATGATATTGGTACTTATATTGATACTCCAAGGTACCAAAAATGAAATTATAATTAAATGAACAATGAAATACCATGAAAGAATGAATTGTGATATTCTTATGGTATATAGTTCAGACTCCCGCATGGGATTAAGTAGGTATGATCTGGTTGATTTAATAATAATATGAAACCTGTTTACAATTCCTTTTGATATTTATTCTTTATACAACCGCATACACTGTTATATAATGGATATTTCTTTTGATTCTATTGGTGGTGGTATACTTATTTGTAATCACACACTACTCTACATGATTGGTCGGTACCCAAATTGACTTCATGTTTACAGATGATAAGGGAAAGAGCCCTATGTTAGATGTCTAAGTTATGATTCGGGTTGGAGTATGGATGAGGGAACCAAACATGATGTTGGGATCCACCTAGGATATTTTAGTGATTCTTTATTTCATATTTTCATTATAAACTTAAACCTTATATAGAATAAAATATATACTATTTTGGTTTATAGTCATTTTCCATGTTTTGGGATTATCATTGGATGTTGGTCTTCAATCATTATGGTATTTTCTTGGATATTATTTATTATTATTTGGATATTGTTTATTTTTTGTTCCACTACTTTGATAAAGATGTTATAGTCTCACCACATTTAAATATTAGATCCTCCCTACTGGTCGGTAGTCTCTAACACATGAGGAGGCATGCTTGAGGCCTTGTAATGAACCGAATCAGGCCACCAGTATGTGATACTTGGGTTGGGATGTTACAAAGTGGTATCAAATGAGTTTTATTTCCTTTCTAATTGTTTTATTTTTTTGGTAATGGTAGATAATATACTTGGAAGAGTTTTTTCTCATTCATGAGGTCGTTCATGGGAGTATCTGACCTATGTGCGGGGGAAAACCATATTACCTAGTGTGGGATTATACTTCTTAAGGTTTTCTGTTATTGTTGAATATTATTTCAGCTTGGATGATGCACTTGTAATGTGATGTTGTTATTTTCCCAATATTTTCCTTTTGGACCATAATGGCATGGGATTTTAGTATTCATGAATAATTCTAGGAACTTGGGATTTTATGTGATATGCTTTATTTTAGGCATGCAGAAAAAAGAAGGTTTTATATGAGTTTTTGAAATGGAAATTATTTTATTTACCTGAGTAATTTAAAATAAATGGTCCCTAATGATAAATTTAAATGGTTAAAATGATTCTAAATGTGATAATTTGTAAAGGATAAAATTGGTGACAAATGAGAAAAACATTTTATGATTTTTTTTACCCTATGTAAGATATGGCCTTGGTGAGGGATGGTTGAGGGTAGTGGTGGTGCCTCAGTTTTTACCATGTGATGGAGTATAGGGGATAAATTGTAATATAATTATGTGCATATCTTTTATGTAAAATTTTTAATGATTTTTTATACATACTAATATATTTTTTTGGAATTTTAGAGACATGCCTCCATAAAAACATTTGTTAGTTGGATGACAGGAGGACATAGCTAGAAATGATCCTTGAGTAGTGGAACCAGAGGCCTCGATAGTTTTGAGTGATGGGGTGGGAGAGAAGTTCTTTGAGAAATTTGATCTATTTATGTAGTTTATGTAGATAGATCTAGGATGGGATATGAAAAATATTTCTAACCTGATATGGGAGTTCCAGTTATAGATCCCTCTGACCTTCATTGAAGTGGGTGGACCTAAGGCAGTTGAGTTCTAGATTGAATTGATCCAGAAAATTGTTGACCATTTAGAGACTCCAATAAAGAAAATATTCAAGTTAGATGCTTATATGTTACATAGTCAAGAAAATAATTGGTGGGATATTCAGTATTGGGATGAGAAGTTAGATTACATGGTATGAAATGACTTTCTAAAGAGGTTTTTGGAATAAATTTACCTAGAGATTCTCAGGTATTCAAGAGAAGTAGAGTTTATGTAATTGAACTAGGGGAGTATGTCAATGATGGGATATGCGTATTGCATTACCGACTCACATCACTTTTTTCTAGTGTTGGTAGGTGATGACTAAACCACGATGAGATTTTTTTAAGATGAACTTAAATGTGAGATCAAGTCCTAGGTTAATATATTTTTACTGAAGAAGTGTTCTAAATAAGTGAATCATGATATTATTTATTTGGATATCCTAAAGGAGGATTCTTGTCGAGGGAATGTGGTTTCAAACTGATTATGATGAGGTAAGTCTTTAGAGGGTTGGAAGATTCACTATGTAAATGTAAACTAGAGCAGTGGAAAGAAGAGTATCCAGGCGGAGGGATTGGTTACTTTGGGAAATGATCAAGTACTTTTCTATAAGTGTGGTGGGATGGGTCACTATAGAAATTAGTGTCCTAAAATGGGTAGAATTATAGTATTATAGAATGATGGTACATCTACAATGGTTCTATCAAAGCCCGGGATAGATAAATAGTGACATAGAAGCTAGACCAAACTAGAGTAAGAAGGGGGTCTTCAACCCCATACCAGTTTGGTAGTTGGATTTCTAATGGCCTTTGAGGCCAGGGTGGAAGATGTGTTACTTTATATAAAGATTTATCATATCCGTAGAGTAGTGAACCATAGGGGACTCAGACTATAACATAGGGTAGTGGGCGATGAAATTTTCATGGAGTTAAACCAGAACTTGTGGATAGCAAGGCTATACTGTTGATAATAAAAGGTTCTATTCTTGTATCTTATGTTGTTTCTAGATCTTGATTTGATACATGAACCTCAAATTATTTAATATCTACTCAAATTTTGAATGGTTTGAGTCTGAAAATGGAGATTTTGAGTGGGATTATAATGATTGACACACCATTGGGAGTACAATTGAGGGACATATATTTTTGGAAGGGGCGTTCTATTAGGGTTAGTGAGTATCGTTTCCTTTAGGAAATATACATACTTGACATGTTAGGTTTCTACTTGATTTTTTATAGAATAGTTGCTATAACATTGATCCCACATAGATTTTTACTATGGGAGAGTTACCTTTATGTATCCTGAGGGTAAATGTTATGTTCATCATAGAGAATGAGATATCCAAGAAGGTAATATAGGCCCAGTTCATCAGCAACTAGGGGAGATCACTGTCAAGGTTGAAATTATTTATCTAGATTATGGGGGTGTAAGTAACGATGTCCTTCCACCCATAGTGGAATAATTTAAATAGATTTTTCTTGGGGACTTATTAGGGATTCCACTAGAGAGAGATGTTGAGTTTACGATTGAGGTATTGCCTAGAGATGAACCGGTTTTAATTAAAACTTACAGAATGGAACCAATAGTGATTCATGATCTAAATAATTAAATAGAAGAGTTTATTGATAAATTAATTATCCATCCATGTACAACACCTTAGGGTTCTCTAGTTTTGTTTTCTAAGAAGGCTGGTGGGACGTTGCGATTGTGGGTCAATTACCAGAAGTTGAACTAGATGATAGTGAACAACTAGTTTCCTATTCCACATATTGATGATATATTTCACCAATTGAGAGGGTCTTGTGTATTATCCATGATTGAATTAATATCAGGGTATCATTAGTTGACAGTTATACCTTCTAATTTACCATGGGCTGCTTTCAGAAGTAGTTTTGGCCAATATGTGTTCATTATGATGGATTTAGTGTTGATTAACACTCCAGTTGTGTTTATGACCTTGATGAACCAAATCATATAGCCATTCCTGGATCAATTTTTGGATTTTATGGATGACACATTTTTGTACTCCATGATTCATGTCGATCATGCCCAACATCTTAACACCATCCTAAGTACACCAGGAGAGCATCAACTATACACCAATATATCTAAGTGTTAATTTTGGATCAAAAGGTTACATTTATTGGGTTACATAATTTCTAAAGAAGGTGGGTCTGTATACCCATAGAATATTTAGGTATTGGTTTCTTGGGAACAACAAAAGAATTTATTTGATATATAGATCTTTCTAGGGTTGGAGGGTTATTATCAAAGGTTTATCTAAGACCTTTCCCATTTGTTAGAACCACATTTTGGATTGACCCAGAAGGGTTTCTTGTTTGAATGGTCTATATAATGGATGGATTATTTCTAAGAGTTGAATAGGAATAATACTACTACACCAATTTTTATCATACTTGAGCCGAGTGAGGAGTATACTTTGTTTTTTCATGCATCCAGAGTCAAATATGTAGTGGTGATAATGTAATGAGGTCGATTTATAGAGTATGGGTCATAAAAGTTGAGACCACGTGAACAGAATTACCCTAACCATGATCTCATGTTAGACATGGTGGTTTATTCCTTAAATTATAGGTTACCTTACATATTGGGAGAAAATTTTATTGTATTTACAATCATAAAATCTTAATGTATATCTTATCGTAGTGATATTTGAAACTATGACAAAGAAGATGGGTTGACTATATGAAGTTGTTTTATTTTGAGCTAGCCTATAAATCAAGAAAGGGAAACAATGTTACCAACACTTTGAGTAGGAAGACACAAGATTTGATAGTTCAAGAGTCCAATTCTGAGTGGTAAATGATGACCATGATAGATGAGATAAATATCGAGTTTTAGGAGGTCTAGAAATTTTTTTCCATCAAATCCTTATCAGTTGAGTCCAAAATTGTAATCTAGCTTAAGGAAAGGTAGTGTGGGGATCTGGAGTGTTTGGAGCTGAGGGAAAGCCTTGATGATGGGGAGTCAGCTTCCTATTAGACTATAAAAGAGGATGATATCATCTATGTCACGAACCATGTTGTTGTGCCTACATGTATGTGTGAGGCGATGATGTGTAAATTTCATGCCTCAATGTGGGTGGTTCATCCTAGGTTGACCAAAATGTACTGTGACCTACATTAGTAGTATTGGTAGATGGTAAAAAAAAGAGATTTCAGGTTTTGAGACACGATGCTAGACAAAACAGTAGGTGAAGGCTGAGAATTAATGAACATGTGGTTTAATACATCTATTTACCATTATATAATTTATGTGGGATGAATCTACCATGGATTTTATGGTGGTTATTCTTAGGATACCTTGAAATAATGACTCTATATGGGTGATTTTGGATCGATTCATGAATTTAGACCATTTCTTACTAATACGAAAGACTTTTACCTTAGATTAGTTGGGTGAATTGTATGTTCAAGAGATGGTGCATTTTCTAGGGGTCCCATGGAGCATAGTTTCATATCATGACTTGTGTTTTAATTCATACTTCTAGAAAAGATTTTCAAGGGCACTTGGTACACAAGTGTTTCTAAGTACGACTTTTCATCTGCATACATACAGGAAATTAGAGCATACTATTTTGGTGTTAGAGGACATGATAAAAGCATACATATTTGATTTTGGTGGATATTGGGAGAAACACTTAGCACTCATTGATTTCATCTATAAAAATAGTTATTAGGAGACTATTCATATGGGATCATATGAGTCACTTTATGGTAGTCCATGCAGATCACCACTATACTGGATAGAGGCAGGTGAGTCTGAGTTTTTGAAACTGATTCTTGTGCAAGATATGTTAGGACAAGTTTATTTCATTAAAAAACATATGTATATAGCCCATAGTAGGTATAATTTATATGTTGATCTATGTATTTAACAACTTTAGTTTATAATGGGTGATAGTGTGTTCTTTTGGGTTTTACTGATATTTGGTCACTATAGGATTTAGAGGCAGGGTATGTTGGTGCTCATGTTTATTGGATCATTTGAGATTATGGATATGATCTAAGTAGTGAAATATCTACTATCTCTTCCATAGAGGAATAATGTTATGAATGATGTTTTTCATGTGTTAAAGCTTTGGTAGTATCACATAGAACATTACCATGTGATCGATTTTGATGATTTTGAGATTATGGATGATATTTACATTGAGAATAATTCCATTCATGTTATAGATTGCAATGAGAAAGTGTTGTAGGGAAAGGCCATACCATTGGTCTAATTGATGTGGAAGCATGACTGTGTTTAGGGGAAAACATGATGGTGGGATGTAAATATGTGGTCCTAGTGGCCGAACCTTTTTACCTTGGAGGCTTAGTGATTATTGGGAGCAAATCATGAGGACAATCTGTTATAAGGTGGGGATATTTCAAGATACCAACCTTTATGATGATCTCTCACACACATTTTCATGTATTCTTTTACACTTGTTTTTATCATACATTGGGTTTGTCATTCTTTGGGGTTATTCTGGGTGAATTTATAGAAATTTGTAAGACCATGTGGAAACCCTTAAAAGCATGATTAAAAATTACCAAACCCCCATTTTTATCCGAATTCATCCTCGGTCATCCTAAAAGAATTTTCCTTACTTTTAGAGGATCCAAAAAGGATGTCAACAATACTTTAACCTATTCTAGTGTAAATTGATGATTTGGTGGATGAGATCGACGCCTCTATGATATATAATATCTTCCTAATTTTGATTCCTATATCTCTCTCTCCAATTTTTTCTCCCCTTTGAGAGAGATGATTTTCCTCAATTGTTGATGGATTAGATCTGGGGTTTTTTGGATCTTGTTTTATTGGATATTAATCTATGTTTTTGATCCAAGATCATCTTCAACAATATAAATTTTACCATTCTAAATCAAATTAATAGTTGAGGTTTTGAGAGCATTCATCAATGATCTTGAGGTAGGTGTTGTAATTGTCAATTACCATAATCTTGATTATATTCTAATGTTTGTAGTTATATAATTGAATTTTCACTTTGGGACATTTTATTTTTAATTGAAAAAATGAATTGATTTCCCTGTGATCATGAGACCCTTCACAGATCCTATTGGACTCATTCGAGTTCTTGAGACCAGAATTTCTGGAAACCCGAGGGGTGTTCCAATAGCTTTGGAATGAATATTATGGGATATGAAAATGGAAATGATGTGTTATTGAAATTGAATTAAATCCTTATTTAATGTTGATAATGGGAATTAAAAGGTCCATTTTTTTAAACATTAAGGGTTAATGAGATGTGAATAATTGATGATAAATGGATTAATGGTGATTCTTTAATGTTATTCCATGTGATTAAAGTAAATCTCCATAGTAGTGTTTGTTAATTGAAATGGTGCATCTTGATGAGAATTATTGAATAGATGGTTAATGATTTTGAGACTTGATATGAATGTGATATATATGATATTTGTGATTTATTCATAAACTAGGTGTGGGTTAAGGACTAATGGTCCAAATACCCATGGGGTGCCAGTCTAATTCTCTTGGCCCTTGATGCATACATGTGAACAATGAGTTTCGGGATAGGTACTGATGCTCCAAATAACCACATGGTGCAAAAATGATTCTCTAAGACCCCAAGATATTGTCATTGGACTGATGTTTCAAGTTCCCAAGATATTGGTACTTGTATTGATTCTCCAAGTTATAGAAAATAAAATTGGAATTAAATGAATAATGAATGATTATGAAATAATGAATTTTGATATATCTAAGGTATATGATTTAGACTTTTGAATGAGCCAAAGTAGGTATGATGTGGTCATTTTCTAAATAATAAATGGGAAACCTTTTTTTATGTTTTCTATTGATCATAATTCTTTATATAAATTCATACACTGTTATAAACTAAATATTTATTTAGACACTGTTGGTGGTGGCCTACTTAGTTGTATTGACACCCTACTCGGGTGGATGGATTAGTATCCAAACAGACTTCATGTTTGAAGGGAAGAATATTTTCAATAGCCATATGTTAGATGTGTGAGATGAGATTCAGGGTGGAAAATGGATGAGGGAACCAAACATGATGTCAGAACCCACTTGGGAGATATTAGTGTTTCTTTATTTTGTGGTTAAAATCGACACATGACATTTACATGGAACGACATATCAATTTTTATTGTTTATATTCATTTTTCATGCTTTGGGATTATCATGGGATGTTGGTATTTATTCATTATGGGATTATATTAACTATTATTTATTATCATTTGGATATTTTTATTTATTTACATTGTTGCACTACTTTGATAAACAAGTTATTGTCTCCCCATATTACATATTAGACCCTCGTTGCAAGTTGGAAGCCTTTGGTATATGGGGAGGTGTTCTTGAGGTCATTTAATGAACCTTTTTAGGGCACTGGTATGTAAAACCCAATTCGGTACATTACAGTGAATATCCTCTAAATTATTCTTTTAATTCTATTATGTTTATCCTATTTAATTCCTATATATTATTTATTAGTTACCCATTCTATATATTAATAATATATATATATATATGTATATGATTTCATTTAATGTCCCTCAAGTATTAGTCTAAATTTTCATGGGAAATTACCTTTATTTCTACTTATTCTTCCTAAATCCATGCTCTATTATTTTGTATGATATTGATATGAAAATATTTTCTCTGTCATTAAAAAACCATGTTATGCATACAAATTTATGTATGATTCATTTAATTATTTTCAATATATATGAAACACAATATTTTAAATATATTATTTTATAGGAAATGGGTTTAAAATTATACATCCACTGAATTGGGTAAAGCTAATATCTCAAGAGGTGATGTATGTGGAATGGTGGAGAGCCTAAACCAGCTATATCATGTTGTCTCAACTGTGATCCATGGATTATGTTTGCAGTGTTTCATTATTATAAAATTGTATCATTCCCATCCATTGATGCTCTACAATAATGTAAGTTATGATTATCCTTGGTCACTAGATACATTATATTAGTATATTTTTTCATTCATTCCATTTATTTTCCCATACTATGTTTTTAGCATAATATTTATTTGATGTATACCTTGGATGATCATTTATACAAAAAATAGTAGGATAAAATTATAGGAGGTCTGTAATGAATACTAAAAAATAAATTTATCTATTATGTAATGTTTTTATACTATAAAAATAATTTTAAAAGTCACTTAACATTTATGTAACGAATCAACCCAAGATACCCACCAAACTGGGACTTGAACTGATCTATTACTAACCTGAAAGGTGCTCTTGGTCCCCATAGTCTATTGACTAGCACCCGAGAATTGAAAATAAAAGAGGGGATGATTTATCCCAACATGAAACATGATACCTATCATGCAGAAAGAAAAATTGAAATATAATACATTCTATAATCAAAGAAACATAATGGCAGTGTTGCAACCAAAAAGCAATAAAGAAAAAAATCTAAAGAATATATAAAAAAATGAAAACTAAAAAAAAGTTATTCTATGAGATATGTGGTAAACTTTACACTATCTCACCACCATCTACCCATAACTAGATGAAATAAACCTCACCACCTCACTTCGATTACTTTTATTTTCTTGCATCAAAAGACAATACAAGGTCTACACATTCCCTAGATAATGTATAAGGAGTGAGGTAAAAATTATTAGTTGGATCCCACCCATGTGTTCCATATAAAGTCTATAAAATATACACAATATACAAAATTTATAGAAAATATGTCACGATAAATAGTTAAAAAAAATTATAATGAAAACATGTTAAATAGTTCCTATTTCCCAAATCATTTATAAAACTAGGTGATACAGTTTCAATGATTTATTCCATTAAAATATTTACATTTCTTTAATAAATTTATATAAAATTAAAACAAAATAAGCCAAAGTACTTTGGTAAACACCTGTAGGATAAAAAATGTTAGGCTATCTAGGTCACTCATACCATGATAAACAATAATGAATAGTTCATAATCAAGCCCCTAGGATACATAGCCTATGAAACAGAGGAACACCCCATGAATAAACCCCCCAAAATTTCAAGATCAAGACTATATGACACTAGTCCTAGATAATATATAAAATATAGTAAACTAATCTTTTACACATATTATTACTTTATTTTTAAACATAAATATCTATTAATATAACACAAGGTTCATAAAGGACTAATTTCTTTGGAAGATAAGGTCCATATTGCATCAACTTAAACTAAAACATAAAATCCTCAATTTATTCTATATAATGATATCCTAATTATCTATGGGATTATTAAATTGCCTATGATAACATGGGGAATACCTAAAGAAAGTGGTGAGCTAAAAATCCCAGTAAGGATATATACATGATAAGAAAACATAACATGTGGGTAAAAGGTATAACTTGATATCATAAAAGGAAAGGCTCATCAGTAATCACATAGAAGAATAAAATAAATATCATGGTATTATAGTTTATGTTAATATATGAAATGTGGAAGAAACATATAACATAACATAAATAGAAGTTAAGGATAACTTCCTTGACAATATGGCATGGTGGAATAATTCCCATAATAGATTAGGTTTATTCCCTAATCCCATGCATGACATCTCATGAGACTATAACATTACCAAATGCATTGGAGTGAAATATGGGAAAACCAATCATAAAAATTTCATGATTTATGTTTTCCTAAAAATGTAAGTCAATCATATGGAATAACATAAGAATTACCCATGGAAATAAAATGGGTTTTATAATATTGTATCATATCATAATCAAAATAAATTTCATAATGAAATAATGTGATAAATGAGCATAAGGCATGTATTAATGCATCAAATAAAGGGATAATATTCTATAAATATATGTGATACAAACTTATATATAATTTATAAGCATTATATAACATTAAATAGAGATCTAATGTGAGTTAGAGAGATAATGGTCCTAACCCAAAAGAAATGGTGGTTTAGAGAGATCCATTAACTTGATCCTGATTCGTCATATGTGTACTTTATCTACCTAATAATAAATGTATTCAAATTATTTAATTTCTTAAGAACTTTTTCATGTTCATTATTTATTTTATTTTATTTTTTTATCAAGTTATATTTAATTACTTATTCATTTAGGTTCAATTTAGAAATTATGAATATGTTCGAATCATATATCCAAAATTACTTTAGAAAGTTGACTAAATTAAAAAATATTATTAATAAATCTTATACAGAATAATAATAATGAAATAGTTATCATTGTTATACATCAATTATAATTTGGAAACCAATCATGAAGGACGGTTATGAAAAATGAACTACTTTACAATATTGGAGATGATAAACCATACGTACACATGAGTAATGTTTCCATTTTTCAATGATCATGATGGAAATAAGTTTTAATTTATCATTAAAAAATTATAATCAAATAATAAACACATTTTTATTTATTTAAATATAGTTACTTATACCATTTGTGTGACGTGGTAATAAAAAAAGAATCACATTGCTTCGCAAGGTGATAGTTCGCAGTACACACAAACAATGTTATCATTTTCAATGGATGGTAAGGTAATATCATATATGATATATAAATTTTATAGAATTTTTAATATTTAACAAATATAATATGTAATCATTAAACCCATAATCATAAACAGTCGTGATAGGTGGTGATGGAAATTGAATTACATCAGTTTTTGAGACTGTAGTCCGCCATACACATGAATGATGGTTTCATTTCCCATTTGATGGAAGTTGAGATGGATTTAGGTTATGGAACTAACACAATAACATATTAGTATATGAGATGTAGTATTTTTATGTACATGATCATTATTGGGTAATATTTTAAGGTTTTGGAGGGAAAAACAATTCAAAGATGCTCAGTTAAGAATGCCACCTCTTATTCGGACCACCTATTTAGGATTATAACTAAAGCCATCTAGATTGAATTTATAATAAAAATAAGGAATCCTGGACGTGGGTATGGAATTATGGAAGGGTTTTGGGTATGTATTGGATGACATAATGGGGTTAATATATGTATAATGGATAGGATATGGGGTTCCCTTTTATAAGGGAGGAGGAATGACATTCTTGTAAATACCCAAAACTATTTAATTATGGGAAGTTAATCTCAAACCAAGTGCCAATACATTAAAAAATAAAGGATTTTAGGAGATATAAGTCCTAGAAACACCTCAAAAATTCAAAATAAACATGTTATAAACATGTTATCCTCTTTACTACTATGATTACTCACTTTTACCCTTTTCTTTTTTATACCATGATAACTATTTTTTTACTATTTTACTATTAATTATGATCAAAATTAAGTTGAACATATTATATAAAAAATTATTCATATTTAAAATATGTAATCCATTTTATCTAATTCTATTTATAGAAATTTCAGAATTTACTTTAAAATAAAACTCGAAAGCATGATTGAAAAGTAGTTTTCCGAAAAATGTTTTTTCATGGAAATGATGATCTTATATTAATTACATTAATATAAATCATAATTATATGAATTTAAATTTAAAAAAATTTATAAATATTATGTAAATTTAATTTAAATCATTATTTATTATGGTTTATTTTAATTAATTAAAATGGATAAACATTTTTCACTTCTGAACAATTTTTAGAAAAATGCTTTTTAAGAATAAAAGTAAAATTTTACAAAAACATAGTATAAATATGATAAAAATATAATTAATTTGATTAAATACAAATAAATAATATTTGTTTTAAATTTAAAATCAAATTAAAACAATATTGTAAATTTTAAATTACTTAATTTATTAAAAGAAATGGCATTTTAGCAAAAAACAGTATTTTTCACTATTCACTGAAAAATCAATATTTTTCGAAAAATTAAAAATTTCACCCTAATTTAATATCAATATTATAATTTAAAAAATGGTTTTCATTAAAAATATAAAATTTCTATGAGTTAAAAAATTAATGCTCATATTTTCTCAGAAAAAAAATAAAAATAATTTTTGAAGAATAAATTTATTTATTAAAAACCGATTGATTATTTAATAAGAATTTATCAATAAATTTATATCAATTAGTATATTTATATATTTTTCATAAAGTAGTTAATACTATTTTTACTCTCTAATTTAACACTTAGATTATAAAGTCCATAAATAATTATGGTTTGTTTAGGTTTGGTGTTTCATATCGTATACGCCATCAAAATAATTTTACATTAAAAAAATAGGGTGTTACATTCTTCCACCTATAAAATATTTTCAACCTTGAAATTCCATATTAAAAATCAATGTAAAATTATTTTTTGGTACTTCATCTTCATTTATTTCTTTTTTTTCTAGGTTACCTCTTCATATTTATGGTTCAGTTATAGCACTTTGACTATTTGAGTTGTCTTGTTGCGTAGAAAATTTTCTCTATGATCTGAGATCTTAAAAATTGATCATCATATAAAAGGTATTTATCCAATAGTACCATCACTATATTCAGTGCATGTGAGGGTTTTGGTATGTACTTCCTCAAGAGGTATACTTGAAATACATCATGTACTTGAGATAAGTTCGTTGGAAGTGATAGTCGATAGGACACCACTCTGATTCAGTAAAGGATATAAAAGGGGTTGATATATCTTGTATTAGGTATTCCCTTCTTTAAAAACCCTTTGAATTTCTTCTATAGTGTAATATATAGGAAAACCTTATCTATAACCTCAAAATCTTGATCTCATTGACGATTATATGCATAACTTTTTTGTCACCTTTGTGTGGATTTCATGTGATGCTGACTAGTTTTAACCTTATCTATAATCTCTTAGACACAGTCAAGTCCCATTATCTTCCACTCTCCAACTTCATCCTAGTATTTTCGAGTTTGAAACCACTTCCCATATAGTTCCATTTGAATTCTAGAATGTAAGATGTTTTTATATAAGATCTCTACTAGGGGAAGGTGCTGATCCCAACATCTTTGTAAATCCATTGAATAAGTTCTCATTATATCCTCTTGATTCTGGATTTTTCTTTCATAATTAATATCCTTCCAAGGGTGATAAGAAGTACTAAAATTTAGTTCTATATCTAAAAAATGTTGAAGACTTCTCAAGAACCTTGAGGTAAACTTCAGATCTTGATTATATACAATAGAGAGTGGGACTCAATGAAATCATAGAACTTCCCTTATATATATTTTATTTATTTAGGAAAGAGATAAATCTCCCTTGATAGAAATGAAATGTGATAACTTTGTAAGTTGAACAACTACCATGTAGATGGAATTATTTCTTTTAGGTTTATTGGGTATTCCTATGATGAAATCAATTGTTATTTTTCCCATTTCCATACTAGTATGGGAAGTGGATGAATCATACTTTTATAATTATGTTATTCAGTATTAAATTGTTGGAATAACAATAATTAAGACACAAATTCCCCAATACCCCTCTTTATTTTATCCCACCATAAGTTTTTCTTCAAATCTCTATACATCCTAGTGCTTCATTGATGAATAAAGAAGGGTGGACTATTTTCATCATCCATAAGATCCCTATTTTTATTTGGTTTTTATGGGAAACATATATAGATTCCAAACCTTATAAATCCATATTTACTAATTTTAAACTCTAAAATATTCACTTATATTTCCTGTAGCACTTAATTGTCTTTATAGGCCTCCATGATCCTATAAATAATTAATGGTTGAGAAGTTATGTTTGCAAGGTAGGATGAAGATCCTTTTACTATTCCTATATCCATACTTTGAAAGTCTAAGAAGACTAGATCCTTATTAATTCTCATCATTGATAATATTTCTAGATCCTTTCTACATAGATCATCTGCAACTTTGTTTTCTTTCCCTAAATGGTAATGGATTGAGCAGTCATAGTCCTTGATCATCTCTAGATATCATTGATGGTTCATGTTAATATCCTTCTATGTGAATATATATTTTAGGCTTTTTGATCCATATATATTTCAAAATTCACCCCATATAGATAATTTTCCTAGATTACCAATGCAAATATCGCAATAGTGAACTCTAGGTCATGTGCGGGAAACGTTTTTCCAATGAACTTTCAACAGAATTTAGGTATAGGGCATCACTTTATCATTCTACATAAGTACACATCCCAAACCCTTCATTGAAGCATCACTATAAACCATAAAAATTTTCCCACTTAAGGGAAATGTGAGGACTAATTCTGTGATAAACATATTTTTTACTCCTTAAATTTCTATTCACATTCACCAGTCTATAAAAAATTAATCCCATCTATGTTAGCTTGGTTAGTTGGTTTGAAAATCATGAAATTTATTTCAAAAAATTTCAGTAATACCCAGATAATTCATGGAAACTATATATCCCTTTTAAAACTGCTAGCCTAGGTCAACCCATAATTGCCTTTGTCTTAGAAGGGTTCATTGATATCTCTTAAATAGAGATAATGTTCCCTAATAATTATTCTTCAATCACCTATAAAACAAATTTACTATAATATTCAAATAGGTTTTTCTTTCAAAAATATATTAGCACAATATTCAAAGTCTCCTCATTATCCTCCTTTATTTTAGATTAAATTAGAATATCATATATAAATACTACTAAAAACATGTTGAGGTAATCTCTAAATACTCTATTCATTAAATCCACAAATATTTATAGAGAATTAATGAGTCAAAAAAGAATCACTATGAACTCATAGTGTCCAAACATTATTTGAAAGAATATTTTGGGAATATCTTCCTTATTCACCCTTAAATGGTGGTATCATAATTGAAGGTCCACCTTAGAAAAATAATGGGCTCCACATAGTTGATTGAACAAGTTTTATATCTATGGTAGGGGATAATTTTTTTATCCTAATTTTGTTGATCTCATGATAATCAATTTAGAGGAACATTAACTCATACTTCTTCTTGATGAATAAGATTGTTTCACCCCATGGAGTAGCACTTGGGCATATAAAACCCTTTTTTAGATTCTATTATAACTAATTATTTAGCTCTTACAACTCAACAATGTACATTCAATAAGGGGTCTTGGGTACGGGTATAGATTCAGGTGTAAGTTCTATTTAGATCTCAACCTCTTGGTCTGGAGGAAGACTATACGTCTCTTTTGGGAATATATTTATATAATATCTAACAAAGGTAATGTCTTTAGGACTGACTATATACATTGTATTAATCATTTGGGTTAGATATTATTGCTCATAAGTCAATAATATCCATGCTTGAACAGAATATTCTAGGGGAGATTCATGCTCCTCCTTACACTTGAATAGAATTAGAGGGTGACTTGGGATGTAGAGAGTGTTATCTCTCTCTTGACAGTTAACGTTGGAATTATATAAGGATACAAAATCAATTACCAAAATAGAATCAAACTCTACTAAATGAAGTAATATAAGATTTTATATAATATTAAGTCCACAAACATTGAGTAGGGAGGATGTATATATTTGGGATTCAACCATCGCTCTATATTCTATTTCCACAGATAACTTAATAGGCAATTTTTAGGTGGTGATTGAATATCTCTACTAAACTTTCATGATAATAAATAATGCGTGGAATGAAAATAAAAAAGTATTTTCACTATTCTTTAATGAATAAATATCATACCTATCACCACATCAGTATCAGTTTCCACCTTAGTAGTAGTGATAACAAATTATCTTTTTTTTCTACAGGACTTGGAGGTTTTTGTCATTGATTATCTCTGAAAACCCTTGTATTAGGGAATTTTCTTGAATAATTACCATTTTACTTGTAGTCAAATCATTGAGCTACATATCGAGTGTTGATTTGAAAATTATGTTCTTCTTCTACATTAGTGTATTTATTCATTTCTCTTTGAAACTGATTAGAATGATGCCCCTATTTTTCACATTTGAAGTACCACCTAGTTAATAATAGATATTTTCTAGGATTTTTCCTCTAACACTTGTGATAAATGGGGTGTTGGGTTTTCTTTCCCCCATGCAATTTATCCGTTGATACTGAAAAATAAAACCCTTTTTTTGTTTTTTTCTCTAGTCCCATGAGTCAATTAGGAGTCACTGATCTCTATCTCCAATTTGAGGTCATAATGCACAATCTCTTTATAGATTTCAATTTCTTAAATTTATAATGTTTTCATATAATCAAAATTAACCCACTAAAGAAGAAGTTTAACTTACCTTCAACATTGATGAAAAATCAGGAAGTGTACCATGTAATTCTTGTGAATTTTTCCTTATATTCCCCGATAGAATCACCCTACGATATATTTAGACCAAGGAAATCTATCTCCATTTTAATATAGAGAGTTTAGGAAAAATATTTTTTAAAAAATATTTTCTTGAATTTTTCCAATTCCATGGAAGAGAAATCTTCTTTGGACTTTGTGTTCTTGATTAGTTTCCACCATTGATCAACTTCTCCCTCAATTTGATTAATGGACAGTAGAAATTTCTCTTTCTTTGATCATTGGAGGACATATAATATCATTTCAATGGAGTTAATTCATTATTCTGTGATAATGGGAATATAATATACACTAAAGGTCAGAGGTCATTTTCTCGTAAAATACTAAACCACAACTTGATCATTTTTAGGAGGAGGAGTGTGTTCAGCAAGATTCATGTTTTTAATCATAACTTATGCTAGTTCTTCCAGTACCACCATGATGATCTAAGATCCCATTCCAATTAGGTTAGGCACATAATTGGGAAGTCATCGCATTTCCTATCATGTTGGCTATTGTCACGGTTTCTTATATTTCCTACCATTAACTAAAATAATAAAAACAAGATAATAATATGTTAACTAATAAAAATAAAAAAGGGAAACTTGTAAACTTTTGTGGAATAACATATAAATGATAAGTATATCCTAAATTATGAGTTTATATATTTTAATATGGGTTATCCATCATAATTTTCTCTATTAGTATTGCTTACATAAAAATTTGTTCAAGTGCTTCATTATGTTTCATAAGGAGTTCATGAATTTCTAAATCATATCCCCCAGGAGTCTCAAACCACGTGTGAAGAAAGCCTCATTACTGTGCATAATTTTTTGATCAAGTATAGATCAATGCACCCTTTCTAGAGTTATTAATCCTAAGTACAACTATACTAGATCCAGATCCACTTGTAGTATCCATTATGGGATGTAATTTCTTAGAAACCAATCACTATATACTTCACCAATATTCTAGGATATATTCTTATACTTTTAATTATACTTAGACTTATCCATAAGGTTCTCACTATTGTTTTATCACCATAGTTTCCAAAGGTAAAATAAACCATTGATCTAATACCAACTATAGAGACCTGTTCCTTTTTAACATATTATTACATGATTTTAAAACATAAATATCCATTAATATAACATAAGTATCGTAGCGGCCTAGTGTATTTATAAGACTAGGTTCGTATTATATAAAATAAAACTAAAAAATGACATCCTCAATTTATTATCCATAATGATCTCCAAAATACATTTGATCTCCTAAAACTAATTAGGATAACCTAAGGAATAAATAAAGAAATGGGTGAGCTAAAAATGCTACTAAGGTAGTAAATATGATAAGGAACATAACATGTGAGTCAAAGGTATAACATGATATCATAAAAGAGAAGGCTCAATAGTAATCACATAAAAGAATAACATAAAGAAAGTGGAATCATTAGATCATGGTAACATAGTAAATGTGGCAGAAAAATATAATATGACATATACATGAGTCAATACTAACTTCATAGTAAATATCACATGGTAGAAAAAGTCCCGTAATGGATTAGGTTTACTCCTTAATCACATACATGTAATTTCATGAGGCTATAAAATTACCCAATGAATTGGAGTTCTATATATTCTCATCCATCATTAAATTTTTATTATATATGTGTTCTATATAAAGGAATTCAATCGTAATATATAATATATTAATTACCCATGTAAATAAAATGGGTTGCCTAATATTATGTCATATTATAATCAAAGGAAATATCATAATGTTGGAATTTGAGAAATGAGCATAAGGAATGTATTACCCCATAAAAGGAAGGGATAATAAGCTAGGTATATACTTTAGAGATATATTTATAGAATTTAGAATCATTTTATATCATTAATGAGAGATAGATAAAGTGAGTTAGAGAGAGAATGGTCATGATCTAAAGGAAAGGGTGGTTTAGAGATATACTTTACCTCGACCCCTATTCATATCATGTGTTCTTTATTATCATGAATAATAAATTAATGTAAATTATTTAATTTATTATGAATATTTTGAATTTTATTAGTCATTTAATTTTATTTAATATCATGTTATATTTAATTAATTACTCATTTAGGTATAAGTTAGATGTTATGATGATATGTAGCTCATATATCCAAAATTACATTAGAAAGTTGAATAAGTTCAAAGAGATCATTAATTAATAATCTCTAGAATAATAATAATTAAATAAAAACAAATTTTATATGTTAATAATAATTTTAAAACTGATCTTAAATTATGGTTATGAAAAATGAACTACATTACAATCATGAAGACATAAATCCATGCGTATGCATGATCAACATTTTCATTTTCAATGATCATGATAGAAAGAAGTTAAGTGTTATATTATAATAATAGAATGATAATTTATCATCAATATTATATTATTTCTTTAAATACACTAACATATACCATCCATGTGATACAATAATAAAAAAATGAATCACATCACTTCGCAAGGTGGTAGTCCATCGTACACTCGAATGACAATATCATTTTCAATAGATGGTAAGATAAGAATGTATATGATATATTAATTTTCCAGAATGATTAATATGTCATTAATATCATATATAATCATTAAACACATAATAATAAACATCCATGAGAGGTGATGATGGAAATCAAATTACATCGGTTCGTAAGGCGGTAGTCTGCTGTACACACGAACGATGGTTTTGTTTACCATTTGAGGGAAGGGGAGATGGATATAGATTATGGTATTAAAAAAATAAAATATTATTATATGGGATATAATTAATTTATTATATTATCATAATTTTATTATATTATCATGATTTATTAATATTTTAAGGAGGTGGAAGAATAAATAAAACAAAGATGCTCAGTTAAGAACATCACCTCTTCTTCGAACCACCCATTTTGGATTATACCTAAATCCTCCCTTGATTAGATTTATGATAAAAATAAGGCCTATAATAAATGGTTAGGTATTTAATGAAGGGATTTAACTAGGTATGTTTTTGAATAAATGGATTTTTGATGTGTGTGAAGAGAGGAGAGGGAGTTCCCTTTTAAAACAGAGGAGTGACATTCTTGTAAATATCTAAAACTATTCAATAATTGAAAGTTACTACAATGAAAATTTTCCAAAAAATTGAGTAATAAATGAGTATAGGATATATAAGGATTATCCACAGCTTTAATATTTAATATAAACATGTTCTCCTCTTTACCTCTATGGTTTTTCAATTTTACCATTTTAATTTCTCTACTAGAATTACTACGTTTTAATATTAATTATGGAAAAATGATGTTGAAATTATTTTATAATATAAACTATGATAATTAAAAATAATGAATCAATTTTATCAAATTAAATTCACATAAGTGGTATAATTTAATTTAAAATAAAACCTACATGTGTGATAAAAAGTTGTTTTTTGAAAAATGTATTTTTCCAAGAAAAGACAACCTTATATTAAATGTATGAAAACAAATTAAACTACAAAAAATATTTACTTTAACAATGATAAAACTAGTCATTTTAAATTTAAAAAAGTGCAGACCACTGAATCATAATTAAAATCCTTAGTCTTTTATCACCGCTTAAAAATAACTAATAAAGGAACACTTTATCAGTGCTCTAAAAATCACTGATAAAAGGAACCTTTGTTAGTAATTTTTTAAGCACTGATAAAGGAAACAAATTATCAGTGATACTCAAATAAATGATAAAGGTCCCTTTTATTAACACTATTTAAAGTGTTAAAAAAGGACTCCCTTTATCATCTATACTCAAAGAACTGATAAAGGGACCTTTTATCAGCTTTATTTAAAGCGCTGATAAAGGTTCATACTTCTATAGCATTCTTCTAAAATTATAGAACAATGTAGGTGAAAAAAAATTAAAATAAATATCGAGAATAAAAAATTTAATTAGGATAAATTTTATAACACAACTAAAATAAACAAACACTATATGACATATATTTTAAACATTGGTTTGTAAAATTACATGTGTATGTACATATTATCACATACATTCAAAAACATCAATGTAACTTTATCTTTGGACCCCGAACCCCTATCATGCTATTTCTAAAAAAACCACCCCATATTGATAAAAATAATGCACATGTACAAGAAAAAAAATATTATGTTAGTAATACTATAATGAAATAAATTAAGAACAAAGTGTCAATTTTTAACTAAAAACATACACTTTGAGTCATACCAAGAACACTATTTATCAAGTTGAGTCATGTTTGATTCTTTAACGTCACACCATTTCTTTTTGTTCTCAAAAGAATGTACTATTTAATTGTCTCTAATATTCATAGATAAATAATTCACTATGAATGGGATTCAATTTAATACAACTTTATTTTTTAGAAGAAGCCTTCAACTCTCACACCATTTATTGTTTATATTCAAGCATTATTTCTATGAAAATTAGCTGAATAATTATAACATTAAAATGATAGAAAATAAATTATATAATAGCAGATAAAACGATGAGAAAACAATCTGAGATTTCTTTCTATGGTTTGGCAATGTGATGTGTTTTTTAAACTAAAATGACACTTATATATTAAAAAAATCACTTTGAGGAATACTTACTATATAATGTGTCAGATTTATATGAGGTTAGTTTCTATATATCACAAATGATTTATGAATTAACTTACTAAATTATCAAGAAATTGTGAGTGAGTTTTCTCAGTTTTCAGTGATTGAAACATGTTTTGAACTAAATTGTAAATTTGAAACTCACAATGGACATTTTGAGTCATACTAGGCACACCATGTATCAGATTGAGATTTAGGTTAATACCACACATCAAAAATGACTTATGGATAAGTTTTATAAAGTATTAAAACAATATGAATGCATATTATTAGTTTTGAGTATGCCACAATTCTTTTTTACTAAAATTAATTTCAATTTTAAATAAAAAGACACACTAGGAGTCATACCGGTCACTCCATGCATCAGATTGAAGTAAAATTGATTCCAACATGTCAGAAATTACTTAAGGATCATTTTACTAAATTATAAAAAATAATCTAAATTTTTTTTCTCATTTTTAGTTTGTCACTTTGGGTTTTTACAAAAAAATCATTTAAACTAGAAACACAAATGTTGATTTATACTAGTCACATCATGTGTTGGTTTTATGTGAGAATAATTAATACAAAGAAAAAATTAATTATGATTCACTTTCATAAATTATCAAGAAAATCAATGTGTGTTTGTTCCATTTTCTATTAGTGACAAATTGTTTGAACTAAAACGAAAATTTTAAACAGATAATGGGCACTTTGAGTCATACCAAGCACAACATGTATACGATTGAGGTTCATATCATTAATATTAATCACAAATGTCTTATGGATCATTTCTCTAAAGAATTAAAACAATAAAAACAAGTTTTATTGGTTTTGAGTATGTAACTTATGATTTTTACTATAATTAATGTACATTTTAAATAAAAAGACACACTTAGAGTCATATTGGTCACACCATGCATCCGATTAAGGTTTATATGATTCTTACACATTATAAACGAGTTATTGATCATTTTAACAAGGTATAAAAATAATATGAATTTGTTTTCATGGTTTTGAGTATGTGACATGTGTTTTTTTACTAAATTATCATTTTAAACTAGAAACACACACTTTGAGTCATACCTGTCACATAATTTGTAATTTGTTTACATGATATTGATTCCAATAAAATATAAATGACTTATGAACCATTTTACTAAATTATAAATACATTCAGAGTGCGTTTGCTCAGTTTTTAGCGACTGAAACACGTTTTGAACTAAAATGTCAATTTTAAGCTGATAATGGAAACTTTGAGTCATACTAGGAACATCATGTATTATATTTAGGTTTGGATAATTATAACACATCAAAAATTACTTATGAATCATTTTCCTAATGTATCAAAACAATATCAATTTATTTTCTCAATTTTGTGTATGAAACTTCTGTTTTTTACTAAAATTATTCTGAATTCTAAATAAAAAGACACTCTTTGAGTCATAATAGTCACACCGAGTGTCAGATTGCGGTGATGATGATTATTATAGGTCAAAGATGATTTATTTATTGTTTTCCTAAAGTATCAAACCAATCTGAAATCATTTTATCAGTTTTGAGCGTGTCACTTCTGTTTTTTTACTAAAATTTCATTTTAAACAGGAAACGTACAGTTTGAGTCATATGAGTCACATCATGTGCCAGTTTTATCTGAGAATAATTCCCATAACACACAAATGAAATATGAATGTTTTTCTAAATTTTATATACAATATGCGTGTGTTTGATCATTTTTTAGTGAGTGACACTTATTTTGAACTAAAATTTCAATTTAAAAAAAAACAGTGGACACTTTGAGTCATACCGAGTGAACCATGTATCAGATTAAGGTGTGTATGATTCCTACCCATTAGAAATGACTTATGGATCATTTTCCTAAAGTATCAAAATAATACAAATGTGTTTTCCCGATTTTGAGTATGCCACTTATCTTTTTTGTTGAAATTAATGTCAATTTTAAATTAAAATATACACTTAGAGTCAAACTGGTCACCCCGTTCTTTATATTGAGGTGCAAATAAGTAATATTCCATAAATGACTTCTGTAAAATTTTACTAAATTATCAAAACAATCTGAATGTATCTGATTGGTTTTGAGTATGTCGCTTGTTTTTTTACTAAAATTTAATTTGACACTAGAAACACACATTTTTTTCATACTAGTCACATCATGTCTCAGTATGAAATAAGAATTATTCCTACATGTCATAAATGACTTATGAATCATTTTAAAAAATTATTAAGATTATCAAAGTTAGTTTTCTATGTTTTCAATGAGTGATACATGTTTTAAACTGAAATATCAATTTTAAACTGTTAACAAACATTATGAGTCATACTGGGAACGCCGTGTATTTTATTGAGGTGTATAAAATTTTTACACATCATAAATTACATATGGATCATTTTATAAATGTATAAAAATATATTAATTTTTTTCTTAATTTGGAGTATGTCGATGGACTTTTTTACTAAAATTAATATCAATTTCAAATAAAATGAAACACATGGAGTCATACTGGTCACACTGCACATCAGATTGAGGTGAGAATGATTCCTACACATAAAAAATTAATTATGGTTTATTTTACTAAATTATAAAAACAATGTGAATGTTTTTTATCTTTTTTAAGTATGTGATGTGTGTTTTTAACTAAAATGTAAATTATAAAATAAAAAAATATAGTTTGAGTCATATCGATCACACTATATATTAGAATGATGTTCATATAAATTATTATGTGAGGTTTGTTTTCTTTCAAATATTTGAAAAAATCCAGAAAAGAGATAACATGTTTCATTTGGATGGAAGGGGAACCCCCATTATCCCTGAAACATTTCACATTTCATGAAGTATGGGGTTTCCTCTTCCATCCAAAAGAAACATGTTCTCTCTTTTCTAGATTATTGTAGATAACTGAAGAAAAATATAACTTCTAAAAAGATCGATGAAAAAACTGACTAAGTATTAGACAAAAATTAAAAATAATACTAACTTAAAAATAATAGATAAAATGATGAAAAAATTAACTAAATACTTAATATTAATTCTCATTTTCATGATTTATTTATACATTCTTAACATATTTCATTATATCTATTATCTTAATTGCAACCTCAATGTCCAATATCTCATGGGTATGAGTAACTTCAAACAAACCACCCCAACTTGAGAAAAATAATACACATGTATAAGAAAACTATTCTTATGATTGTGATACAATAAAGAAATAAATTAAAGATAAATAAGAATAAATTCATTAATAAAATGTAAATTTTAAACTGAAATCACAGAATTTGAGTCATACCGGGTACAATGTGTTTCATATTTAGGTATGGTTTATTCCATGGTGTCTTTTTATCCTACAATCCATTCAACATGCTGGGTTATCTAACAATATTTATGTTTGATAACCTAAAATATTTAATGAATTGTAAAATAAAAAGAAAATTGCATCATCATGAGTGTATCATTCATTTTGAGTGCATGACTATAGTACACGAGTGAATCAACCTTATTAAAATGTCATTTCTTCATGATCTATGTGAAAATTAACACAACAATTATCATATAGAAATGAAAAGGAAACTAAAAAAAATTAGTTAAAATGATGAGAAAATAAATTAAATATGTAGTAGTAAGTCAAATCTTCCTAATATATTTGTACAATCCGAGGTCCTTTGCTCATCTTTGATTATTTAATGCATAATCTAAAATAAAATGAAAATTTTATATTGAAAACACATAATTTCAGTCATAATTACCACATTGAGTGTCATAATAATGTGTGTTCAATCCCGACATGTGAAAAATGAGTTATGGATAATTTACCTAAAGTTTGAAAATAATTCAAGATCGTTTTCTTAGTTTTTATTATTTAATGTAGGTTTGAAACTAGAATGAAACTTTTTTATTGAAAATATGTACTTAGAGTCATACCAACCATATCAGGTATTAGATTGAATTTCGGTCTATTCCTATGATCATTTGATGTGTGTTTTAAACAAATGTGTAAATTTAAGAAAATAAGTATTAGATAAAAATGATAAGGATGGTAACTAAAAAAGTAGTTAAATGATGATAAAATTAAGTAAATAGGTTGTAGGAGGTATCCTACTCATTATGTTTATATACATTCTAACTCCATATATTTTTTATATAACATCCCGAGTTTTTGGAGGGGTCTAATTACTCACTCATTTTGAATTTTTGGAGTTTGGTGGTCAAGATAACTCATTTTTGATCATTAAATCCTAATTTTAAGATTTTATTTATCCCAAGGAGTTTATTTTAGACAAGTTTCAATGATCAAAAATTTCCTTGGGGTTTTAGTTGGGTTTTAGGTGTGTCAAAGTCTAAAAGAATAAATTTTATGGTTGATAAGACTAGGGCGCATAGTTTAGATAAACCTTTAAGCTCCCTAGAGAAACTATGTTACCTACCTGTAGAATTGGACATGGTTTTTCAAACCATGTGGGTAGGGGTAAATAGATGTGAAACCATGTCTATAGATTTCAGTGGAGGATCATGCAAGATTTGCACATGGTTTTGAAAAACGTGCATGTTGACCATGTCCATGTGGTTCCTAAGCTGTGGGATCCACACAATCAGTGCATGGTTATCCAAACCATGAAGACCACATAAAGTTGAAAAGTTATGATTTCCCCTCATTTTTTGAAGTTTCTTCTTCCTCTTTTTATTATCCACCCACATGTACAATAGAAGGAGTCATTATTTTATTCCCCCTAGGGGATTAGATCGATTCTCTATCTGAGTTCCATTCTTCAAGTCATTGGTCTCATTCGAACCAAAATGGGATGAAATTTAATAATATATTCTATTTTATACTTTTCTATATCCATATAGAGCACTAAATCACTGTGATCTATTTTACCCTATTTATAGGGCATTCATATAAAATGTTGTTTTCTTCCAAACCGGCTTGAGTTGGAGGTCGATACTAGATGAGCGAGCATCTACCGACACGAGTTAGGTTGTGCCTAGAATTTTCTTTCATTTTTATGTGTTTTAGGGTGGATGACATTGAGTAAACCATTGGTAGTTTGAGAGAGACCCTAAATAATTTAATTCTTTTCCTTGACATTGATTAATTTATCTTGTGATATTCCTATGGACAGGCTCATCTAAGACTAAAAATGGGTTAAACCTAGTGAGAGGCTTCAGACCATGGGTATATTTGGATAGGGTGTTTTATTTATTTAAATTGAATATATATATATATATATATATATATTGATGAGATACATGGTAACATGATGGGATAGTCCCAAGGATTGATATGCTTATGACTATTTGGATTTAGGAGGCAACAATCATCAGTTTAGGCTTGGCCTGGATTCCTTGGGTGACGTTGATCACCATTTAGGAGATGTGGTCATTAGATTGGGGATATTAGGTTGTTAGGTTACGGGCATGGCCCATGTGATATTGGGTGGTGTTGACCATAAAATTTAATGACATGGTCATAGGGGAAGTGGTTCCTAGTTGACATGGTATATATATTTTTTTGGTGATTACCACTCATCATGATTGGCCGACATGCCATTTAGAGTTATGTTCACAATGACAGGACTCAGATGATGAGTTGTTTTTGAACACTCATGTGGGTAGATACTTTTATTATATGAAACTTAGGATGGTTTTAAAAAACACAGAGTTTCGAGGTGCTTACGGTTGAAATCCTCATGTATGGTGAGGCGTCATTAGTTTACGGTGTTGAGAACATCGGTTGGGGGATGAGGCTCTCCATATATTGAGGTCGTTGGATAGTATTATTTGGGAGGGTAGATATCACAATTACTAGGGATTTCACCTGTTGAGATAATGGTATTTAATTTTTAAAGGGAAGACATAATTCTTCCTCAGGACATCAGGCTTTGATATAATGGGATATTTTGAGCATGCTTATGAGGGAATGGGTTATTATTATTTGGGCATGCCGTTTTTGGAATTCGGGTACTTGATTTAGGGAATGAGGTGCCGAACTAAAATTTTAGATGTGGACCCTGAGGGTTCACCTAGGCTGATTTTCATTAGGGGATTCCTTGGGATTTATGTTAAGGATACTCTCCACTATAGTTATATCAGCATTGTCCGAAGCAGGTGATCACTTCTATATGGTAGTTAAACTTTAGGTAAGTAGATTTTTATTTATACATGTGTGTAATGTTACTTTTATTTATTTCCCATACACGCCTTATTTGACACATATGTATGTTTGGAACACATTAGTGGTGGCTTACTAAGATTATTCTCCCACCCTACACAAGTTTTCAGGACACATTTTGACTTTATTCTCTTATGATGAGGTAAGGGAATGGTCACATGAGCTAGACTCTAGAGACTAGGTAGTAAATTTTTCATTGTATTGATGGAAAGGGACCTTGGAGGTTCCTGTATTAGTTAGTGTTTATCTTTTGAATCTTATTTTCTATTTCAGAATGCATATATGTATATACTATTGGTTTTCCATGGGTGGCCCCTTTTTTTTATTGATGTGTATTACCTATATGACATGACATGTTTTGTTTTAGTAGAAACAAATTGTATGTTTGGATTATTTATTTATTTATTCTACTTTCTTTTTATTCTTTTTCTATTTCATGTTACTTCTTCCACTACGGTGGGTTACTGGTTTAGTGTCTTATGGTATTTCTCTTTTTCTTATATATTTATCTTTAGACCATTATTATTATTACCACCATAGAGTATAGTCTATATAATATCATCTTTTTACACTATTGCTGCTAGTCAGTATCCTTTTGCATATGGGGATTCATGCCTAAGGCCCAATGGTACTCCAACCCAAAACACTATTTAAAGTGAGATTTGGGTTAGTGCACTACATTGTCCATTCATTTCTAAATAAATTGATTTCCTCCATTATAATTATCCTTGAGAAAGAGATCAAAAATAATATATAAGAATTCTAATATTAATGCTTCACAACCCAAATATATTTGTAAGGTCATATCATTTATTAGATCAAAATCATAGTATATAATCACATAAATTTTTTCTCAGTAAACATTCCAAAACTATGTACTTTAACCACTCATCTCTAAAAACATTTACTTCTTTTGAGTATTAAGGTTATAAAAAATCTTGGTAGTACTTAGAAAATATATACAAACAAAAAAATATTAAATATTTTTAATGATAGTGTAATTACCTTCCTAAATTACCTGTTCGGAGATGATGCTCTTTCGATGGATTCTGACATCTATCATAAATTTGAAAACAGAATATCCATAATCATCATTGTTATCTTTCTTCATACACTACATGAACATTGAAAGAAATAAGTAAATTATTTTGAAATATATTTTTCTAGTTATATTTTTCTATATATACCTTAATATGTTTCCATTTGAAGTAATCCATTGGATTATTATATTCAATCACCAACTTTATACCATGATTTAGACTATATTTAGAAACCCCCTATCATATCAAAACTCTTGTTATAACACTAAAAAAACATTTAAATCAATTTTTACCTATAAAATGTCGATTTAAGTTCATTAAAAATCACAATACAAATAATGTGAGTTAGGTTTTGTGGATATCCATGAATTAGATCCAAAAAATAAATATTTGGGGTCTGCAGAAAGATTAAGACTAGTATCCAGTGCTCCCTACAAAATATGTAATGAAAGAAATAAAAATATATTTATATTATTAGATTATAGAGCTTTACCCATTCATTATATGAATCAAAAATATTCTATCTTATATTATTTTCTTCTTGAATGCCTCATTATTCTCATATTTGTTCTTATAAATTTCATTTGACTCTAATTCAGTTTCTTCTGTAGAAATGATATAGGAATTAATGAATAAAAATAGTGATATGAATGGTTATCTCTTTATGTAGTAGTAATATAATCCCTTATATAAAATATGAATAGTTATTAACTTTATTGAACATATTAGAACATTTTTTGGAAATATTTTTTTTAAAAATTTACCTTACATAAGTATTCACAACTAAGACTCCCAGCTAATCAAACATAAGAATCCCATGTATTCTCAAGAGACCAACTGCATCTATAGTGATAATTTCAAATATTTCTTCTTCATATGAAATGTAAGAAATATATCCATCTTTTAATGTGGGATTTTTATGAATTTATAATCATAATAAATGTTATAGTGGAATTGGTGGGGAGAAGGTACTCCCGGAAGGTCCTTTGGGTTTCTTGGTTGATTTACCAGATTTTATTGACATGAACTTCCATTTCCCCCTCACTTTATCTATATGTAATACCATAACACACTTCAAAACATTTTTCATAAAATTATATAGGTTTTTAATTTTAAAAAATATGTTAAATACATACCTCATGTAGCTTTATAATATTAGAAAACAATGTTATAAAAGTTCCAATAGCATAATTGACAATTTTAATATCCATATCATCAAGTTGAATAGGAAAATCAGTGGTTGGATATTGAACTACCTTAATCCAAACTATCATGTAATCTTTTGGGAGTTATTTATTATGTAGATTTTCTCTTGATATATTATACACTGAACCCCTTGAAATAAGGTGGTACATGGGTGTTGACTGGTAGAAATAATAAACAACTTTACTATACAAAGTTTTAGTAATATAAATTTATCGAATTATTTTTATTCACATTCAAGATAAAAAGTAATGAAAAAATTTATTACCATAATTATGTTATACTGTTGCGTAGAATGACTAAACTCAAAGTTACTGGGGGTTATTTGGTTTTTTAGGTGCTTATCTTTATTCCCTCTCCAGTTCTCTTTGATCCTTTTGCATATATTGGTCCAAAAAACCAGACATGACAACAATATCTTGAAAAGTATATATTTGTTCCTAAAATACTTTCATCATCTTATATGTATCTTCTTATGGTTTTTTATTATCAAAATAGGTTCCGGGAGACAATCCAAAACCTACTCCACTAACGTGACCATATTATTTCGGCCGCTTGAAGGATACTAACAATAGTTTTTCTTCTAGTACAGCTGATGCCAATTCTTATGGATAAACCATATAAAAAATATATGAATATAAATATATAATTTTATTTAATACTATTATAAATAATAAATAATTAATATTATGTCATAGTTACACATGTTTCCCAAAATACTTTTTTTGTATCCATCAACAAGTTTACCATTCGTATTTATGTGACCTTACTTCCATATTACGTGACGTGGGATGGAAGTGACTTCTTATTGTGATTAAACAATATGAATATTTACAAAGGACCATTTTTTGTTTCATATCACATAAACATTTTATTATTGATTAAAAATAAATACCAATTTATTCTCATGTGAAGTGCACCCCATCGTTGCTTTGCGAGATGGGTAAATTGGTTTTGATTCATGTTATTTGTTTTCAGAGCCCCTTTTATAATTATTAAATTATCAATTTTGAATAAAATTGAATAAAATAAATAATGTCAAATAAAATATTATAGGCTAAAATTCACAAGAAATTATTTTTCATCTTGACTACTGATGAAATAATTCCATGTTTCCTGCTTTATAATGTGCGCATAACTCACTGGTGAGTGGAGATTTACTTTCCCCCAAACATCCCTCAGATGAAACTTGGTAAGAAGGGATTGAAAGCCTCTATGGGATTTCCAATATCCATTAAGATATATTTCTTCTTCAAATCATCTAAAATTAATCAACTCTACAATTAATAATGATAATAAAATTAATATTTCATTATATAACATTTAATAAAATAAAAAAAATTGCTGTAATATTAAATTTATATATTTTGAAAGGGTTTACTTCATTACATGATGGAAATAGAACCATGAATCAATATAAATTGATGAATTCATTATTGTTGTGACCCCAACATAACTAATGAACATTGAATTTTTGGGATCAATAGGTTGGTCTTATTGATTCCATCCTACCTCAAATTTTATACCCTATTTCCTTGATAATTTTAGTCAGAACTCTGATGTTACATTATTCTTATTTTTTTCATCAACATATTGTTGATCCCATAACAATTATACAGTTTCAAAAAAAAATTCCTATTCTTCCCTAGAATTGGAAACATCATCATGTGTAGAAGACATTTTCTCAAATAACAGTCAAACATTTAATTTATATTATAATAATATAGAAGATAACAAATAATATTATGAGGAAAATAATAGTATATTAAAAACACTTTAACTATCTCATTAAACTATTTTTTAAAAGTCTGAAGAGATTTGGATCATCTATCAAGAATCCAAATTCCCTCTCTACAGTCTCCTCTGAACAGGGCATTGTCTACATTGGGACCAAAGTAAACTGATTGTGGTCTTCCAATGAATTGATCACCCTTGATTTTATATTCATCTGACCCTATAATTTTTTTAGTCACCAGATGGAAAATCAACCAAATCTTGTTTTATTGATTTGATACATAAAATACATTAACTAATTATGATTCCAATATAAAAAACTCATCCTTTTCCCTTTCCATACTAAAATTCACCTTCACAAATTCCATTTCATCAATTTTCACTACAATCCTATTGTCAACCCATTTGTAATAGAAAATAAGCACTTGAAATGTTATATAATAAAACTATTATATATATTTGATAACGATGAAATATAACATATTCAGATAAATTGGACTTCTATTCTTTGAACTAGATATTTGTATCACCTATTTCACAAGAATAACACCACTATGTTGCATTATACTCTATTCATAGTGTTCTTTTTATAGAATACATAACCATTCATTACAAAACTAATGTAATCTATAAAATTTTCATTTGGTCCCCTGGATATTCATTGAAGTCATTTGACAATTTAATTTATTTATTTAGATATATCCTTAAAAATATGATCTTTGAACCATCCTATGAACTATTTATTATGTGTATTTGATATATGTCCTTTCAGATCATGATGTATTAAAATATTTAAGATTTTATTTATGGGATTCAATATATGGATCAAATTCTTCACTATTATGTGAAATGAAAAGGTGCAATTTCTCTTGCTCTGTGATGGTAATTATAACAACATATCTTCTGAAAATTAGTGCATTCAAAATGAATCCACTATGATAAGACTTTGGGAGATCGATTCCATCAACATATGATATATAATTAGTATAGAATTCAATAGATTCTTCAAAAATATATCATTATAGAATAAAACCTTTTATCCAAATTCGATTCTTGACATACCATTTCAAAATATTCCTAATCCATTCAATGGGGTACATCTATCTGTAATGGGAAAGACCCCATCATTTAACCTATCTAAGCAAGTAAACCATCAATAGACCATTATATCAATGAATAATGGTGGAAATAACATCTCTGATTCACATAATATGACTAAAACCTCTTTATTCATGATTGGAAGCATCACCAGGTCTATAACATTACTGCATATGGATTAGAAAAATAAGTAGATTTTGGTTAATGAAAGTCATACATTTTTAGTCAGAATCCAAGGTATAGTGATAATAAAAAAATATTTCAAAACAAGATGAAATTTGTGTAATTTTATTACCAATAACATCAAATTATTAATTGAAATGTTGCTATTTATATTTTATGAATACACATATGGAACTTTTATACCATTAAAGAAAATGAAAAATTTCAACTTTTCCAATCTGGATAGAGTGAAAGCTACTGGAGGAAGATAATTCCGCCCTTTACCCTTCATATGTTTCAAATCTTCCCATATTTCCATTTCAATCATGTCCAACCTAGCCTTGATGCCATATTTTTCCCCCGGAATATTTAGTAACATTCCGATAACACTATAAAATAATTTTTTATGCATGCATGATATCAAGAAAATGTATGGTGTACAAAATATTTAAGTATAACAATTAAAATAAAATTTGATATCTTCTTCCAACATTATTTCATAAGGGTTTTTTAAAATGGTTTACCAAAATAGTGACAATATCTTTTACATTATCAAAAATTTGATCACCTACTAGTGGAGATGGCATTGTAATTTGTTCAGTATTCACACAGAACGATATAGTCCAAGAATAGTATTTAGGTCATCGAGGTAAAAATAATCTATGTCTTAAAAAAAGTCTTTATGGAATGTTTCAACTGAACATAGTGTGTTAATTATTCAAAAATGGGACACCGAAACATTACTTTATTATTATAGCCTGAAAAAATTCCACAAGAAGAAAAGCAACTGATTATCCCCTACAACATGACCCTCAATTTGAATTATTTACTTCTATGAGAATAATATATTGTAACAACTATATCCCACATAATTTTCAGATCATCAGTCAATGGATACAAGTATACATCAATATATTTACTAGGTTTCTTTGGTCTAGATGTATGAAAAGACAACATAATGTATTTGTGCTTCATTCATAACCATGGAAGAAAGTTTTAGTTTTCTAACCTGATAGGACATGTACTGTGAGTACTAATTTGTATACCAAAGGGGTTTATTCTATTTTTAGATAATGCAAGATGGAAGTTTATCTTCTCATTTTCAAATTTAGGATAATCATAATCAATTTGTTTCTACTGTGGAGAATTTGTTGGATGATGATGTTTCCCATATTTAATTATCATATCTACATGCCATGTAACTTGTATTGAGGTTTCCTAACATCTATATAGTCTTCTAAAATATGTAATGATAATAAATTACTATACATATTTTGAAGCTCTTGATTTATGTTTCTTTTATGGATCTATACCACACTTATATTATTTTATGACTAATTCATGGTCCTTGAGAAAAAATATGCAATCATTTAGACAAGTATTTATTTTTTTAGAGATCATGAAAATTTGAAAATATCATTTTCATGGCATCATAAGTTCAATAATAAATCTCATTTTCTTCTAGTATCATATCATTTAATAGAATAAGTAGTTCTATAAATCTAGGGTTTCCCCATACACTTCCAGGTTTCATATTATATAATTATATTATAGAATACAATGATGTGTATTTAGTATAAATGATATATAATATTCTCATAGAAAAACTCTTTAACTTCTCAAATAACTTTGAACAATCATAGAGGTCATCTTCAATTTCAATTTTCATGTATTCCATGCGTTATCCATCATCATTTAAACTAGTATTCATATCAAATGATCCATAAACAACAGTATTATCCCAATTTATGTGAACGTTTAATTTTTCCCCATGTTTAGTCCAACATTTATAGCTCTAACCTATTACATGAAACATGAACTATTCTTCTATCTCTTCTCAATTAATTTTCCTTGAATAATAAAAATGTAAACATGGAAAATGGATTTGATAAGGGTTGTATGCATGCTCTATTGAAAAATTGATTAACTCTTTAACACCATAATTATACTCTTTTGTCATATAATTAGAATTCATCCATTTTAGATTCGTATATGTACTATTTGGATAATAAAATATTCATTTTTACAATAAATAAATAAATAAAGATATTATATTCATAATCAAAAGAGAAATTTATAGATAATTTTAATAAGGGGAACACAAAATTTGATTGTCTCAAATAATTTCAAGACGCTTTTAATGAAATGGGTAATTGAATTTATGAAAATAATTACTCTAATAGTCGTAGGTGTTATCCTATGAATTCATCCAAAATTATCACCGGTACCCAGTATGGGATGACTACTACTCAAAGTAGATCAAGAAACATATTTGATTGTCCAAAAGATATGGGGGAAGAGTATCAAGCCTCAAAATGAAATAATAAGTGTTGGAGAGTTGAAGTTGATGAATATAATAGTTGTTTCATTAAATAAAAATGTTCTTGAGCTAGAAGTTAGAAAAGAACCAGACAACATTTCTTAGTTTGTTTCATAAAGATGAAAAAAGATACAACAACAGTTTGATCCCTATAATGGGCTCCTTGATTGATGTGACTATGGGATTGCTCAGCTAAATGGTGTTTTACACACTCATGCTAAAAATGATTTTTTATCTTCAACATTTAAATCAATACTTCAATTAATCTATGAAAATTAAAAGTCCTTTGGTCTAAAGTCTAGCTCTAATAAGTGCTTAGCTTCCCATGAAAAAATATAAAATTCTATTATAGTTTTTGTAACCCTACTAGGAGGGATTATAACAAATGGGAGAAGTTGATATTTATGCATTTATTTACTTGGTATTTGGTGGGCCATGTTTTGTTTCATTGAAAGTCTTAGTGGAGCTTTAAAGGAGTGTGAAAGTTTAGTAAATCATTTTATTTTTATTAATATTTTAATTTTTACACATTTTTAATGTCAATATATTTTTCCTTAGAATTAATTTATTATAAATTTGAGTCCATGATATTAATAATATTCATATAAGTGAAAAATGTATCTTCATGTATTATCCATGTCTTGAATATCCATTTTACATTGGATTCACATTCACAACTACCACAAGAAAGCTCCTTTGTCCCCAAAAACTAGTGGCTAGTGTTTTGGGTATCAATTTATAGTTGGATAATGATTTACCCATTTTTCTATAGAGACATTTAATGGTTATTCTTTACATAAAATTCACAAATACTCATGATTAGGTCAAACCTTCCATTAATAAAACATTGACTGAAAAGGCTATATGTGGAAAGAAAAAGAATCTAATCCACCCGTAAATCACTATATATATGAAAACACAACTGAAAACATGAAAATCATAGTATAAATACATTCCATAATATAATTAAAACTAAATGATGAATAATATTGAGAATAAACTAGGATAAATTACAGAATATCCAAATATGATTGTGGAAAACCTCCAGTAACACATACTCTGATGTAGGGACTAATCCCTATTCTCTAACAAACATAAATGGCCCACACATGTGATATTAAATTTACCATTATCACTATATATATAGAAAGTAGTATAAGAGAGGTTGTATGTCCACTGAGGAGTCTATATAAGGTTTGATAAAAAAATATACCGTAGGAAACCACTAACAGTGTATCAATAAAGTAGAGAAAAAGGTTGTGAGAATAAAAATATCTAATAATTAAAAAATATACAGAATTTTTTTTAACAGTTGAGCTTGTCCATTCTAGTGTTAGTCTTTGGTTTTAAAAGGTAAGTCATATATTAAAAACAATGTAACAAGTTTATAGTAGACTATCATTATTAATTTTTTAGTTTTTTAGGTTCAATGTTACACTCCTTAACTCAAAAATCAACAAAACCTGTATAATTAACACTATATATAATCACATTTAATTTATGTGGCCATGTTTTAGAAGGGAAATGTGAGTAGTAACTAAAAAAATTTGTTTGAAACTATTTGAAGATGAATTAAATATGGGAATGATAAAAAATATCAAGAATATCAAAAGATAAACCATTTCTATATATAAGGTTTTCTTAAAAATTTACACACTTTAACTATCATAAAGCCTTTATAGTTGTCATGTGTGATTTTTGGATATCTTTATTTATTTATTTTTGATTTTTCATAGTAAATAAATTCCCTTTTATAATTAAAATCAGATTCCAAATCACTATTGAAACACTCTTTACCATAGTTCATGTGTGGTTTGTTTAAAGTTATCTTATTAAAGTTAAATCTGGAATAAGTGACTCTAATTATAGAATTTTGTTGAGGTTAAAAGTATTCCACACAAGTTATATGAAAATTAACGTAGGTGATAAGTCATGTGGAGGCCCTTAGCAATATATAAAATACAATTACTTAGAAACAAACCCAAGGGCTCCATTTCTACCCATGTATAAGTCAAGAAGTGTGTGAAACTTTTAGTGTATGCGATTATGTGACAAGATCTAATTTGGGGTAATTCATTTGAATTTCAAGAAATATTCTGAAAAATTATGCTATAGGACTGTAGGGAATCACTAAAGTTGAATTTGTAAAGTAAGGTTCCCCCTAAATAAGAAAGAGAGAGTGATGATCTATATATACAATACATTGGAATCATTGAATAAATTTTAAAAATTATATAAAAAATATAATTTTAAACTATATGTTGATACTTTAAAAATATAATATGAGTTTTAAAAGAATATTTTGAAAATATAGGGAAAATATATTACAGGCATAGCTTGAGAATAACATGGTGAGTTGAGACCACATACCAATATTAATAGAGATATTTTGAAAATCTAAATGATCATTAGAAGAACCTAAAACCATAGAATTTCATTTTCAAAACAAAAGAAACCAAATTAAAAAATCCCACCATATTTGATGATAGAAAATACCATTAAAACTGGATCTCGAATAATCTACCCATAACCATATTTCCAATACATAACTAAAAAAACACCATGAATTATGCCACAAATAATTCATCATATTTCTAATTTATAACCCCTAGAACTAACCCAAATCGATAAATATGATAAAATTTGGACATCCATAACTATCCCATTAAAATGAAACCTAATTCCAGAATCTATAACCATAAAACTGTAATAAATACTAATAAAAAATACATACTAATAACTAACAATCAAACATATCCACAAATAGAACCTAAACACCCTACAAATTGAGACATTAAAAAGTTAGAACTTGAACCCAATTAGGGTTCGATCAATAGTGAAAAGTAGTGAGGGGGGAGAAAGATGAATGTGGATGGAGTGTAAAATGAAGGAGAAGGAAACCAAAAAACCCATGAGAGCCCCAACCAAAGAAATGTTTCACTAAGGCACACCACGAAACCCAAACAAGAAAGCAACGAGGGAAGAGAAGAAAAAAAAATAACATACCTTCGAATCGAGGCTTGATTCATCCAAGAAATGGTTGAGAGAGAGTGATGACATCAATGGATTTTTACGAGAGATTGAGAGGTGTGACTGAAATAATTTCGGTTAGGGACACTTTAAATAGACTACGGAGGGTCTTATCAGTGCCAACAAAAAATCAATGATAAAACCCATATTTATCAGCAAGAAAACATTAACGCTGATAAAGTTCTATTTTAAAGATTTATAATTATATTTATAAATAAATATATTTATAAATATTTGTATATAATTATGTTTATAAATATTTTTATATAATTATATTTATAAATAAATATATTTACAAATATAAATATATGTTTAAAAAGTATTTATAATTTTATAATAATTAATATAATTATATAATTATATATTTATATAATTATATATTTATTTAATAAATAATTATAAATATAAATATAAATTTAGTAAATATATTCATAATTTAAATATATTTATTATAATATTATAATAATTTAAATTTATAATTTTTTTTATAATTATATATATACTTTTTAAAGAATTATATTAATTTATCTATAATTATAAATATATAATTTTATAAATATGCTTTAAAATATTTTTATAACTATTTATTTATAATTATAAATATATTAATATAATTATATATATTTACTAAATATATATAAAAATAAATATAGTAAATATATTAATTATTTAAATTTATTTATTATAATTTTATAATTATAAATATAATTATATATATACTTAATAAATATCTATAAATATATATATATATAGGAAATATATTCATCATTTAAATATATTTTTTATAATTTTATAATAATTTAAATATATAATTTTTTTTATAATTATATAAATACGTTTTTTAAAAAATTAGGTTTATTGGTTTATATTTATAAATATATAATTTTATAAATATAGTAAATATACATTTATAAATATATTTATTTATAAATATTTATTTAAAAATATAATTTAACTTTATTAATCAATATATAATCTTAAATGCATGAATGTTAAAAACAAGTGAAATTGAATAATTAAAAACAAGTAGACATTAAAACTATTGAAAAAGTGGATAGTTTTTACCAATTATACAAATTATTAAGATAAAAAATGAATATATATTGAAATGAAGATGAATATATATTGAATATAAAAAACATAGTAAATAAATAAATATTAAAAAAGGATTAAATTCAAAAAAATATTAAAAATGAATAAATAATACTAACTGTAATAATTTTAAAAATAAATAAATTAAATTTATTGATTAAAAACATAATATATTAAATATATTATGTAACTGAATAAAATTTTAATGTGAATATTAAAATTTGAATAAACATCATAAATATAAAGTGTATGTGTTTCTATATAAGATTTCATTAATTACATAAATATTTATGTGTGTGAAATTGATGTGTGTGTAAATATATATATACAAGTTTGATATCTATTAAATTGAATAGTGATATTATGTAATATGTTGCATATAATGAAATAAATAATAATTATAATGAATTTTTTTAAACAAAAATAACTATTATTAACTATATAAATAATTTTAAAAAATAAAAAATGAATACTTATATATTTTGATGAATTTATATTAGTTAAATATAATAAAACCATATTACAAAAATTACATTTTCATGAAAAAAAATGTATAAATAAATATTGAAAATGGTTAAAATTACAAACATATTGAATAATGAACAATTGATATATATATATATATGAATATATTTATATTATAAAAATATTAATTATATTAATGAACAATTAGGTATAAAACCCATTAAAATGAATAAAACATTAATATATTTTTAATTATTACATTTTATTCATTTTCTATATTTATGTTTAATACATATTATTTATTACTTTTTTGTAATATATATATATATATATTAGATTTATTCAATTTTATTAATAAATGCTAAATTAATTAATTTTTAATAATTTTTTAATTTAGTAATTATTATTTAATTATTTCAATTTAGTCATTTTTATATCTATATTTAATATATAATATTTATTAATGTTTATAATTTATATATATGTATATTAAATTTATTCATTTTTATTAATAATTATTTAATAAATATTTAATAAATATTTTTTAATTACTTATTTTTATTTTTTATTTTATTAATTATTTAAATTTATTTATTATATATATGTATATATTTATATTTAATATATATTTTTATTAATATTTGTAATATATATTTAAAATTTATTAATAATTATTTAATAAAAACATTATTTTTTTAATTTATTCATTGTTATTTTTGTTTATTTAACTATTTCAATTTTTAAAAATACTTTTAATAATATAAAAAAAATTGGGGCCTGGATAGGGTAATATCCCAGATAGGAAGGCCAGATCATGTAGGACATAGTTGGGTGTATAATCATGGGCCAAGAACCGAGGGATGGATAGGGTGGGCCAAGGCTCATGTGGTCCCATGAATGGGCCCATATATGTGTGTGGAGTGTATGTGAGACCCCATCCCCATAGTAGGATTTTAAAATTGGAATTTGATGTAATGATATATAAAGATGTAGCCTCCCTTGTGGTATTTTGATGTGGGACTCGCACACACGATCAAGACCTTTATCATCGCTAAAAAATGATGATAAAGGGTACCATTTATCAGTGGTAAAAATAAATCACTCAGAAAGGTGTCCTTTTTCATTCAAAATAATAGCATTGAGAAAGGGTACCTTTTATCAGTGATAATAAAAGGTACCCTTTTTCAGCACCTTTTTTAGCATTAATAAGGGCTTCCTTTATCAGTGCTTTTTTTTCTTGCACTGATAAAGGCCAACACTTTATATAATGCATTTTTTAATAGTGTCATCATTATATGAATTTTAATTAACAAGGATAGATATATAATATATACATTTCATTTAAATCATTCCCTATTTTGGGTTATTTTTATTAATTAATATGGAAAAACATTATGCAATTTAATATAGTTTTTAAAAACTAATGTGTTTTTAAGACAAAGAATAAACTTATGCTAAAATACCACATAAAGTTTATTGAAATGCAATTAATTGGATTAAATATTACTAAATAATACTTATTTTAATATGAAATCAAATTTAAAGAATAATTAGACTTATAAATTTCTTAATTTATTAAAATAAATGATAGTTTTACAAAAAATTGATATTTTTCACAATTCACTAAAAAATCAATATTGTGTAAAAAATCCCAAAATATCACCCCATATTATTATTGAAAATTTATTTTCATTTCATAAAGTAACATTTCTAAAAATTCAAAAGAATAATAATTATAATATTTTATCACAAAATGAAATAAAAATAATTTTTATTAAAAATGTATTTTTAAAGAATAAATGTCCTTATTAAAAATTGAGTGACTATTTACTAAGAATTTATCAATAATTTTTTTTATCTATTAGGACCTTTATATAAATTTTATAAAGTAGAAAATACTATTCATATAGACAAATTTAAGGACTAGGTTATAAAAACCATAAATAATCATTGTTTATTTAGGTTCAATTTTGCGTTTCATGTACACTATCGAAATAATGTCCCATTAAAAAAATACAGGGTGTAACATGGACAACCGATGATTGAACTCCTCGATGAAAAAAATGTACAATTCCTAATATAAGACCCTCCAACTATGTACCAAAAGTTTCCATGTGTGACATATATCAATCAGTTCAAAAGGACTTGTCACATTTCATAAAAATTTTGTAACAACCCTTTTCCCATTAAAACATACTTTGAAATCCCATTTTATAAATCGATTACAAAAGGATTCTAATAACACATTTCATTTACTAAAATGATGTAAAAACCATATTTTCTCAAAATTCATTCAGACACACAAATCAACTAATAGAATAATCATGGAAGTTTATTTATAAAATTATTTATAAAACAAAGAGTATTTTGGGTTAAAATGCCATATGTTAGAGAGGGAAACACCTATCTCAAGATCCGGTCACAAAAAAAGTGATGCGATCTACACACATCGGAAGGAATTAATGAAGAACAAAAAACGAGGCCCTATCATCAATTCCCAAATATTAAAATAAAATTCCATTAATAAAATATCCATTAGAGAGATAAGATTAACCCATACATTGAGAAACTCACATGCCGCACCACAAACAATATAAATCCATCCATTGGAAGACAATAACCCAATGAAAATAGAAGTGATAAAAGAATAATCATGAAAAGATAAAAAATACCATAAACATAGTCAACACCAAATAAAAAAATTAGATCAAAAAATCTAGTGAGAATTAGATAAACAAACATACTAAGATAAGAGTACAAAACAAATCCAAAGTAACAAAAGGAGGATATGAAAAGAGTAGAAATAAACCATCCATCATTTGGATAAGCTGGAGGGTTTGAGAAAGAATATTTAACATTGAATGATAGAAGGTCCATGAGTCTGACAAGATAAAATATTATATAAAGAAAGGATTCACATCAAGAATAATGGATTCATGATGTGAATACTATTATATTCATGTACAACAAAATGTGTATCACCTCAAATTAAAAATAATGAGTGAACCATTCATGATGTGAATATAATTTTCAACCTAAAATATTTTAATAATTTTAACCAAACTCATGGATTATTACTAGAGTTAATTACTTTCATGAAAATACAATTCATTATGTGAACTTACCCTGTTGGTAGCACCCATCCTCATCCTAGTTCATTTAGAAAAGCCCATGAATCATGTCTGATGCCCTCCTAACCCAAAGTAAAAAACTCTTAAACATTAAAAATATAATTCACATTAACTAGTATGTTATAATTATTCCCACCATTAGAATTTAAATCCCAAAAAAGTCATGTGGAAGAAGGTTGTCCTGAAAAGAGGTGATTCTACAACTCCATCACCAATGATTCATGCTCCAATATGCCATGAGAATATTATCTTTGTTTCCACAACACATTGACAAACAAAATATACTTCATAGAAAAGAATTTATTCAAAGAATCAATGATATCAACTAGTTTATTTACAACAAAAACATTTATATCCAACTGAATCTCTTCCTAACTTAGAACATGAGAAAGATTAGAGTGGTACTTATTGAGTTAAGATTTGTAGAAAACATAATTAGTATCTATAAAATGTGATGAAAATAAAAACAATAAGAAACTTGAACAATAAACTCAATGACCTCAAAAATTATAACATATTATAGAGACATATTCCCATATTTTCAAAGCTGATGGTGACCCAATAGAGGAGAAACATTCAAGAAAACCTGATCACCAAGGGAAAAGTTCAAAGGATGATACTAACGATCCACATATATATTTTTTACAAATCTATAATATAAAAAAGTGTCAATTTATATTTTGAATATAATTTGAAATATGTTAAATGTGACTCAAACCCATAGTAGGGGCCTCACCCACCTTTTCCCAATAAAGAGGTGACCCGCACAAGTGACCTTATAAAGCCTCAAAGAGCACCATCATTATTGAAAATTTGTAACTATTATTATAATAAAACCCAACTAGTAATAGATATAAGTCCCATGATCATCCAAAAATCAAGATATAAGAACAAATCATATCCTCCAAGATCCAAATAACATGCTCCACTTGACCATTTTTTCATGGATGGTAAGCCGTATTGAATCTAACCTATGTCCCCATCTGATCTTGGAAACTATTCCAGAATTTAGAAGTAAACCAAGGATCACAGTATAAGACAATAGAATATAAAACCCCATGAAACCTCATGATATATTATAAATACAACTTAAATATATATTTAACCTTCATGGAGTCCCCGATTGGATTAAAATGATAATATTTAATCAACTGATCAATCACCCCCATATAACATTTTCCCCTTGGAGAGTTTGTTGTAATCCAATGATTAAGTCTATAAAAAGCTCATCCCATTTCCAAACTAGCACTATAATAGGCTTGATTAGAGTAGAAGGATTCAGGTGCTTTTACTTTATCCTCTAGAAGGTAAAATAGAGGGACAAATAATCTGTGATGTTTCACTTCATACCCGACCATCAGAAATATTATCTCATGTCATAATACATATTCTTATTTCTAGGATGAATGAACTATGAATAAATATGAAATTAATGAAATAATAAATTCTTTATAAATAATGGAATGATAAACTAATACCAAAATTAGATAATACCCTTAGAAGGAAGAGAACAGCCAAGAATGGTCTCCCCACCATAAAAGGTTTCCCTGATTTCTATGAACTCATCATCAAGATATTGATCCTACACAATAGACTCAAGGAGAGATGATGATAATTGAATACTGGTCAAAACAATACTTGAATTATCCTATTATATTTTAAGATGTAGCTAAATGAAATGACCCATCAATTTCCTCCCCTTCTTCGATTCTAAGATAGGTTTGGAAGGAAAATTCTTACTACGAGCATCAATAACAATGTTTAATTTCCTAGGAGTATAAGTTTATTCAATGTCAAATTTCTATAGGAATTCTACCAAACTCCTCATCCTAATATTCATGTCCTTATAAAAAAGTTATATCTTAGAATATTATTATTATAAAATACCACGAACATATCCCTAAAAATATATTGTCTCCAACACTTAAGAATGAGCATAAAAGTGACGAGCTATAAATCATGAGTAGGGTATATTTTCTCCTATAACCAAATATAATGATATCCATAGGCTATATATTGATCATACTCTATAATAAAATAACCCATACTAGCACCAAAAGCATCAAAATATACCATAAACCCCATAATGGGATCAGGTAATATCAGAATAGAATCCTATGTTAGAATTCATTTTAACTCTTTAAAATAAATCTAAAATTTATAATCCCATGTGAATTTTACCCTTTTCTTGGTAAGAGTAGTCAAATGTGGAACCAAATTTCTGAAATCCTTGAAGGTACACTAATAGTATCCAATAAGACCTAGAAACATCTATATCTAAAAGATGTTTTATGGTTTTTATCATGATAAGTTTGCCTTACCCTTCTTAGGATAGACTAAAAGTCCATGTTATGAACTCACATGACCCAATAACATCAATTATTGAACCCATAAATTATATTTAAAATGTTTCCTATAAAGGAAATGACTCTTGAGGATCTCTAGAAAAAGATTCAAATGGTACTCATGCAAATTATCAGATATAAAATGTACTATGATATCATCCATAAACACAACCAAAATGGTGTTGAGATTCTAATGAAATATATAGTTCAGTAAAGTCATAAAATCTTCATGATGTTTAGTTATAACAAAAGGAATCAAAAGATAATAATAAAATCCATACCTTCTACTAAAATTAGTGTTCAGAATATCAGACTCCCAAACTATAAGATGATGATAAACTGACTAAATATCGATTTTCTAAACCAACTTCCTCCATTTAATTTATCAAAAAATTCATCCACATAGGAAAAATGGTTATTATTCTTAATAGTCACCAATTTCAACTTCTTATTTCCCATACACAAATAAAGTGAACCATACACCTTATTAGAAAAGAGAATAAGGGCATCAAAAGATGAAACACTAGGGAGAATAAAACCTTTATCCACCAGATCATCCAACTAGTTTTTTATCTCTTTTAGCTCAGCTGGTTTCATATAGTAAGAGGATTTCAACATTGGATACTTATTCTCAACCATATCAATCTTGAAATATACCTCTCTTTATAGGAATAAAAGTTATTTCATATGGGAATACATTTTGGAAATCCCTAACATCCAAGAGAAGATGACTTAGAGAATTAATATCATTAGGCTCAAATACAATGATAGACATAAAAATATAGAGATTTGGGTAGGAAGGTACCATATAATAAGATCTCAAGTCCCACTCTCCCTGAAGCACCTTAGATCTACAATTAGAGGTAATGAATGAAACATGATAATGATAACAGCCAATCTCAACATGATGAGTGATTATCCAATCCACACTAATGATGATGTTAAATAGATATAGATTGAGAACTAATATTTCACAAAAAACTCTATGTCAGCTATCGATAGAGAACACACATGGTAATGAAACACATACTCCTTCCTATTTTCAAGTGGTGTCTCCATCTTCAAAACAAAGTACATGAGTTCTGTTGGAATTTTTAGCATAATAAAAAGGGTATATATAAACTAGTATAGGAAACCTATATTAAATAGAGAAATTGATATAAAATATTCAATAAAGATTTTATCTCTTGTTTTCAATAGGACCACATTAACCTCCATAAGAAACATATCTATTTCATGAAATTTCTTCACCCATGATTCCATTAGATGGATCCATGTAGAATTTTAAGAATTTAACTACACCATAGTGGCATTTTAAGCTAATGATACCTGACCATAACGAAGCATAGACACAACCAGAATGATCCTCTATAAATGGACTTTGTAGCCAATAGAATTTTAATTCTTGAAGGGTGTGAGGAAAGTATGTGAGGTGTTCCCTATCTTGATACACTGGTAGAATGTTAGGGGAATTATTATAGCTATTGATGAAATTATAGAGGGGTCCTTGTGATGAGGAACACCTACACAACCCTTACGATTATCATGAAACTTATCTTTTTTCCCTACACACTAATGAAACGACTGCTGAGCTGAAGAGAAGGGATAGAGAAGCCAATCTTCACTTCCATATCCATTTTTTCCTTCATCTCCTTTTTATTCTATGTTACCATATGTGGAAATATTAAAATTGTATACCAATTATTAGATACTTGGTCACAAACTCCATTAGTATTTATGGTATTTTAGTTGATCATTCACTACCACCTTTAGAGAAAAATGAACCAGCTATGCAAAATGGTTGATGTACCCTAACACTGAATAGTATCCCAACTTTAAAAATAGTAAATCTAGATACATTCCCATCATCAGTGACTATGGGTAAAACTACTAAAAAATAGGGTCTTGAAACCCTTCATATCTGAGGCCACATAATGATTTTTGTATACTATAGAATCCCCCTTATAATTTTTGGGACCCTTGATCCTAAATGTTGCTTAATTCACCTTGATATTCTTAGGTGCCTCAAGGAATTTGAATATTTTATTGATATTTTCCCTCAAGTTCCCCAACTCTAGGGGTTTATTTGTACCCTTAATGGATGGGGAATTATTTTATATGAACTATTAATATAGATCCTTATCTCCTCCAACTCCTAGATAAGACTCAGTAGCTTGGTCCTGAACATGTGGACATTCTGGTCCACAACATGTACTTTCCACATGATAGCATTTATAATATTTTGATCTAAAGGAGGATTCCACTGAAGAGAATATATCATTGCACACTCCTATGGGACCCATGTAAAATGTATCATACTCATATTAATAGACATCCGAAGTAGAAAAATAAAAATAAGGATTATTTCAATTTAAATCAAAAAATAATAATCCAAAATTGAGATTAAGGTCAAAAACAAATACCTGAGACAAAAATCCCAACATCACATGGTTACTTAATGCTTTTCATAGAAAGGGATTGCTAGACACTCACCACAACCTTCCTCTTAAGTCTTGAAAATTATATCTCCCATATAACTAACATCTCAAAATAAGGGTACATGTGGAAAAGACACCTCTAATACGAATCATTAATGAACAATCCTAGGATACCCTTCAAAATGGAACTCGAATTAATATGATACTGACTAGAAGGCTATTATCGACCCCCGCAGGCTATAGATTATCCCTCGGGCATCATAAAACAACCAGAGGGAACAATTTCATCCAATGTGAAATATGAAACATGACACACAGACACAAACACACACACACAAAGATATATATATATATATATATATAAAACTAGAAATAGAATACATGCCATAATAAAAGAAAGATAGTGGTAGTGATGTAACCCAAAAGAAACAAGACAAAACTCCAAGGAACGTGTCTAACCAAAAAAGGACAACTAAAATAAGAACAAATATTCCCTGTTATATGTGGGAAAATTTTTATCTTCTCACCACTCGATATTCATACCCAACTGACATAAGTATTTTTAAATCACTATAATGCCTTGTATTTTATTGAATAAAAATACAATCCAATGGCTATACAATCTTGAATTAATGTGTTGGGTGTGAGATAAATAGGCTCAGTAGGATCCCTCCTAGGTGTTTCATAACAAATATTTATACAATAATCCCAATATTCTCAATTTATAGAAAACTTGGAAAGATAAGTAGTTAAAAAAATTTATAATAAAAACATGGTAATCAATTCTCCTTCTTCTGAATATTTCTCAAGACTAATTGATATAGTTTCAAAGCTTAATTCTAATAAAATATTTATATTTAATTAAAATATATATAATAAAGACCAATGAAACAAGTAAATACACATTGGTGAACACTTGTAGGATAAAAAATATTGGGGTAGCTAGTTCATTAATACCATGATAAGAAACAATGATTGTAAAAACTCAATTCCCTAGGACAAAAGGCCTAGGGAATAGAAGAACACACCATGAGTGAACCCCCTGTAATTTTAACATCATGTATCTTGGAAACTTGTACTATAGAACAAAGGAACACCCCATTAGTGAACCTATGATAGAAAAAATAGAAAAGGAACAATACTAAAACCTCCACCTAGTAACCCAAGTTTCCCATGTACTGCATACATCAATTAGTTCAAAAGGGATTTCTACATTTCATAATAAAATTTCAAAAACCCTTTTTCCATTCAAACGGTCTTTGAAAACCCAATTTCTAAACCCATTTCAAAATTTTCTGAAAAACACATTTCCATTACCAAAATTAGGGAAAACATATTTTATAAATACATTTTTACACACACAAATCAACTAGTATAAGAATTATGGAAATTCATTTATTAAAAAATTTATAAAATCAAGAGAAATAATGGTTCAAATATCATAGTATAAAGATAGAATCACATAATTTAAGCTCAATTCACACACAAAACATGATGATATCCACACCAAGTAAATGAATGGAAATAATAAAAAAATATAAGTCTTAAAATTGATTTTTATATATTTGAATTTAATTCCATATAAAATAGGGTCAGAGGAGAGTTTAGATCAACACATACCTCAAGAAACTCCCACTCCTCACTGAAACCAACACAATATTCAAAACATTGTATAAGATCACACAATAGATCTTTAAGTGACTAAATCATAATCATTATAATATCACAAATTAAATAAATTTAGTAAATAACAATACTTAAACCCATAAGAATAGATCCAATGAGAAGAAGATAAACAAACTTACCAAGAGAATATCAGTTAACCAATTTGGATATCGAAGTTCCAAAGGAGGATACCAAAAGAGATTAATTGAGATTCAAACATCTACAGAATCCCTATGGTTCATGTGAGAATGTTACACATCAAATGAATAAAGGGTCAGATGTAAAACATGATAAATACTCTAGTTTTCATCTATTCTAAAAAAGGCATCACCTCAGATTAAAAATCCCGAGTGACCCATTCACAATGTCAACATCATTCAAGAGTTGAAGACTTTTCATGCTTTAAATCAAACTCAGGTCTTCTACCCAGAGTTAATTCATGACATGAATATACCATTCACAACATGAACCAGTCTAGAGGCTAGTAGAAAACCGTGACCCTAGTTTATTTAGAAAAACCCTAGATCATCTCTGATTCCCTCTAACCCCCCCTAAAAAAATCTTAAACATTAAAAAGAGAATGTAAGATGACCCAGATGTTACATTAATGATTCTTAGATATGTAATATTCTTTATTTTTTCAATAAATTATATAATTTTTTTATTTTATATATAATTCATTATATAAATGTTTTATGTGACAATGCCAAAGGTAAAGTATGTTTGAATAATTAACATTAACATTTATAATGCTTATTTTTTTGATATTATTATAATGGTCTAGACTATTTATGATGTCAAAAATGTTTTCAATACTATAAAAATAAAATTAATATATAGGTAATAATTTATGTTTTTAATCATGAATGAAAAATTATTCTTACCCATAAAATAAAATAATAAATTCTTCATTATTTTTCAAACATAGTCCTTTTTTTCCTAGTAACATAACCACTTATCAAATAAGTGGTAAATAATATTTTATTATAGTAAAATCGGTAGGCCTTTCTCTATTTTCAACACATAAGTAACTTTTCCTATAATAGATCATCTTATATATTTTAAGTGGTTCACAAAAACATAAATATGTGAGAAAAAATGGGTATTTAGTAACTCATAAGAATAATCAAAATGATTATTATCTATAACTTATACATCACCATACCCATGATGGTTTTATTACACTTTAATTAATTCAATTATATATATATATATATATATTTATGATGTTTTAATATTTGTATAATTATTTGAAGATATGGTGGATAAAACTTGGCATATAATGTCAAAAAAACCCTTATTATAATTCATATAATAACATTTTTACCATATTGGGAAAGAAGAAACTATTGTATCTAGTATGGTATTATCTAAAATATAATGTATTTTTTTATGATATAAAATTATTATGAGGTTATAATAATAGATCATAAAGTTATTCATGAAAGGATTTTACTTACAAGGGTTGATCTTAGTGGTACATTGTGTTTTTTATTGATCACATTTTAAAATATAACAAAAATTAATTTCAAGTAAGTATATGGTTTTTTAATATATCACCAATAAAATTATATAACCGAATATCAAAAATATTTTTATATGTTAAGATGAATATTTCATAATTATTTCAGTAAAATTTGACTTTTTCTAAAGCAGAAACTCTATTGGAAGATATATATTATCAAATTCATCACATTAAAATTTTGAATAATTAGGTTGATAACATGATACCCTGATTTATCTTATGAACCAACATAAGAATTTTTCCTCTTAGTTTAAAACTATTAGGGTCAACCATCCATGTGCAACTAATCTCTCATTGGAATGCATTATTATTTTCTATTCAAATTGTTTACAATATAGAACATGGGTTCCAAAATTTGGATGACCCACATGTTTGTTGGATCAAATTATGGATTGGAAGGATTATTGTGGGGAATTTATAAACACAGTTTATGATGATTTATTAATAATGATATCATCATTTTCAAATTTATGTATCTCATTTATATATCCTTATTATATTCACATAAATCCATATCATGTATGCATTTTTTAAATGATATAATTTATGCATATGAAAATTTATCCAAATATATATATATATATAATATACTTTAGCGTATAATCATTTTCAACTTATAATATGCATTAGATATCCACCATTAAATATTTTTCTATTACGCTCAAAAACATTCCCAGATTCATCACATGAAAATGCTACATAGAACAACATACATTTAATGAAATAGACCTAGTAAAACATAAATATAATACCAAGAATGTTTAGTATGATAGTTATACAAATGTTACCGTTTAAAATTGTAAATTTTTAGACTAATATAAAGTATTTTTTTAGACCACTATGATGCTCAATATAAGAGAGTGAAAAAATTATGAAAATTATTTTAACTCCAAACATGTGTAAATATATTATATTAATAATAATAATCAATTTAATGATAAATATATCCAAAATATATACAATAAAATAGGCAAAAACATTAATGGTTCATAATTAAAATCAGAATATATCTATTTTTTTGATAATATATGTGAATAATTCATAAAGAAAACCACCAAATATCTACTTCGGAGATATATTTAATCTCTAAAACTATTTTTATGTAGTCTAAGGTCACATAGGCCCATACTTTAAAATATATTCATAAAAACATAATAATTTGTTTAATCATATAGATAGAACAAAATATATGAAATATTCTTCCTTAGATATATATACTCTATATACATATGTGTGTCATGTTATAAAAATGTGAATTAAAAAAGAATAAATTAAAAATTTATTGTATTAATGATTATATCAATTGACAATGTTTTATTCATTATAAAAAATACATGAGGTCGATATACATTTGTGATATAAACACTTCCTATAATCAAATTTTTTACTTTGATATATAAATTGACACCCCATGTAATATATTAAATTATAAAGTAAAAAATATATTTAATTTATCTAATAAATATTATATATAGTATAATAGAGGAACAAATATATGTTAGGACCACTTTATGAAATGCTAAACAACAAGTGTGGGTGAGGGGTGAATTAGTGTTAGGGAATTTTTAATCCAATTGATACATTTTATCACTTTACCACTTATACCTGTTTGGATCAAAACTCACTTATTATCTCTTACCTTTCATATGAAATTAGATTAAATAAAGTAAAGTATGGAACAAAATGTTTTTTCAAGGTTAACTACTCAATAAGAGTATATAGTCTTTGATGTGTATGGTGATGGATGATAAAAATATTCTCTAACATAAATATGTATCAATTTTAGTGGTTTGGCTTAGAAAAAATCCCGAGCTAAAGTATAGTTCCCAAAACTTTAAGAGGGAGGGCATAAAGGAATCATGAATCCCTATACTGGTGATAACATGGTCCAAATGTAGCTCCTACTAGTTCTTTATACTGCCTATATAGATAGTCTTTAATGTCTTCAAGTTCTTCATAATAGTAATAATGTCCTAAATTTGATGTTAGTTAATTTGATTGTTACAATTATTCTTTTTTGTCCTTGTCCTCCATCTTCAATTGTTGATTTCATAGAAATATACAATAAAATCCTCCCATTTTCTCTAGTATGCATAGCAGTGCACACAATTTTCTCCCTTCCATTATTATTCTTCTTCATGTGAAAATAGATATGAATAGCACCCCATATTATGAACTTCACACCCAAATTGACTAGTACTTCTTCACCTTCTTTTGAAAAAAATCTACAAAACACCTTCTTCTCTTCTTCCAACTTATTCATCTTTATCTTATCTCTTTAGTGAGAGGAAAATTTCACTATACATCTTCTCCAATCTCAAAATTTTTAAGATATATATAAATGACCACAGTATGGTCTTTATATTATTCTTTGATACCAAAAAATATTTTTTCTAGTTTTTGTATAATATATTTGACACCATTCATATTCAATAACATTCAATAAATATATATGTAATATTAATAATAATAATTTCAACATCTATTATTTCTTTCCAATATCTCTTCATGATACTAGTATTTATTGAACCACTTAAGTACATGATTTTAATTACAATGTTTTATGGTAATTTAAATCCTTCTAAATCTTTTGTAACTTACCATGACTAGATCCACAATTCTTAACCTCCATTTTATATTCATAAAACCACTCAAAAAACTATAAGAATCATGATACATCCATCAGGGTGTTTTAAAATTGAATTCTCATCTCAACTGAATCATCCCATTTAAAATACTCAAATCCACATATGAATTCAATCTACATAAATTAAAAACAACTGACCTCTTATTTTATTATCCCCATGAAATTTTATCCACATTCATGGAAGTTTCATGTATTTTGTATGCTATATGATTTATTCAGATAATTATATGCACATGGATTATCCATTTTCACCCACAAAACAGTATATGACATGTAAAATTCATTCATGGTATGACTTCATGAATTTATGACTTGTTCCTCATATGGGAGATGTAATTATACTAAATACCATTACCTTTAATAATATCATTTGACATTCATGCATTCAAGTTACACTGCATGAATGAATCACTATTTTGATTGCACTGATGTGATTTTATGATATGATCGACAAAGAATATTCATTTGAGATCATATAGATATACATGATAGTATGGTTTCCTGATAATCACATACATGTATGGTGATTTAAAACTCACATTGATGGAAGGTATCATAGATTTCATAGTGGATCTTTAATACTCAACATTATCACATCAGGATGAATTAGTCACAACTTGACTTGATTACTTGATGAATGTACCAACATACTATATATGTTACTCACATGAGATCCTTATACTCACATGGAAGATTCACATTTTCCTTTAAGGTCCATGATTCACGAATGATATTCATGAAAGTTAATCCCCAAGGATGATCTATGAAAATCTCATAGAAGATCATTTGAGGAAAATATCTTTCATTATGGAATATCCATGCATGATTGATACTCAAAATCATTTACTATCCATGTAGTAACCACACATTTATACCTAATACTTCATGAAATATTCTGTTTCATTCATGAAATCAATTTATTCTTTATAATGCATGTATTATGTGCATTAATATCGATATCAATATATCAAATGAGTCATAGAATGTTTTCTTAAATTATAATTAATCATATCATGATTCATGGGGGAAAATATCAACTCAAACTATAGACACGACATAGATTGATCATTGTGTGAAAAACCGGTGAAAGGTTAGGGTTTTATAGGATTAAGACAATACACAAAGCACGTCAGTTTCATTAGATGAATTATATTAGATAAAACAAGTTATACAAACATATTTTAAAGGGGGTGAATAGTTCTCACAACTCCATATCCCACATAAAATGATATTCAAAGGTGACCGAAGTTTACAAACAATCTTGTCTCATAAATGTTTTAGTTGTGAGTAATCAGGACCACTCTATGATTCATCCACACTATCGACCAATGGTATGGATTCATTGAATCTATGAACACCCTATGATCACACCCACTAACCTATACAGGCTCTATACATCCACCATGCTCACTTTCCATCGTGCCTAGCTGATAGGGATGGCTCTCCCTTATGGGTGTTCTTACTCCCACATGTGTAAGATCAATCTATCTTAGATTGGCCAGCTATGGTTGGATAATTTTTTTATAATAATTATAAAAGTGTTAGTCAAATATAAAATATAAATTCATAAAAAAATATCAATTAATTAATATTTTCCAACAAAATATTCATAAAAAAATAATATATATTTTTTGTATGGTTTCCTAAAAAATTCTTCTACCATCTTAAAATTAAATTATTCATAGAAATTAATAGTTTCATGAACCTATATTAAACCAATATTTTTATTTACTGTAATCATATTGATATGAAACAATAATAATCCTATATGTACATTGAAGAAAATGAAACACAAAAAAAGTGGTATAAATAATCCCCATTTTCATTTGTTGTCAATACCCTCATGAATTTATGTCAATGTGTGCTTCATCATTCATTCAAAATATCTCTCATTTATCATTAATAATTTATTTCACTTTATCTATTCATTACTTATAATAAATAGAGTACACGGGAAAGGGTTTCAATTCATTCTTGAGAAATTTTCCATCAATCATCTAATCCTAGGTCTATGTGATCCATGATTAGTGTATAAAACAAGGGGATTCTATGTATACAATAATGCTTTCAATAAAAATATGAACTTGATACCATGTGAAAATAGAACCTAAAAACCTATTGTTAAGACCTATTCAACATGAATCAGGTAATGAAAATGATATATACCAATTGAGATAATAAATTTTAAAAATATCCACCTATGTTTTATGCAATCACTTCAATAAATAGATTATACCATTCAAACATAGTAGGATTTAACAACATCCTCGTAAATTATTCAACCTTTCACCTTTATGTCATTTTTAAATTCAATTTATCCTTATTTATGTTAGGTTTTTTCAATACCAAGAATGAGAGATTTAAAAAACATACATTTTCATTGGAAATAAATTTCTAGAATAATTTATATTGAAATGAAATATATTGATTCCGACAGCGTTGCTTCAATATCCACTTATCTCCCGTCAAGGAGACACTCCTCATGATTTTTATAATCATTAATCTCTTTAAATTATATGATTCATGATTTATATATATATAATACCCCCAAAACGGATCTTCTTTATGTGAGTGCCTATTATTAAATACATCCATATAATCATCAAGGGGGATATTTATTGAATTCATGTTGTATAGAGTACCAATTGTAAGATCAAACCAATATGGTATTTTATTCACTTTACCATCAAGTTTTCATAATAACCACTTCCTTTATATTTATCCAAGATGATACTTTAGACATATTTTTAGATTATTGAGGATTCAATCATGGATGGGAACTTCTTTTTATTTTTTCAGTATTGGCAGCATATCCACTCTTCCTATGGTTCTCCAACTGATATCATGCTTCAGAATTAATTAACTACAATGTAAACACCAATAAAATATAAATTGGTTTAGAGAAAAAGGTGGATCTTCTTTAAACTTAATGAGAATACTAAGGTTGATAGTAATTTCTCAACCAATTTTGTCGATTCTAAATTCTTCCACATTGGTTTATCACTTCTGATTTTATTTTAGGGAGAATGGATCTATTAACTTCTTATTATACTTTCTCTGGAGAACTTTTCTTGTCAAAAAACTTCACAAGAAGTTCCTTATTTATTATTTTAAGGGATACTTATTATTATGTAAAAATAGTTAGACATGATTTAGAATTGTGAAAAGCTTTTTTACATCTCTAAAAAACGTTTTTAACACAAGGGTTCTGTTTTGTTGAAAACCTGTCATGAAATATGACTTCATTATCTAGAATATTCAACTTTTATTTTTCACTATCCTTTTCATGTGCATATTACTAATTTCATTCACTATTTAAATCTATTGGAAAAATGAATAAAATATCTTATGGTAGATTATTGACATATTTAGGTTCTCAACAAGGTTTCTTATGAGTGCATTTCACTTCAACTGACATTTTAGATGATTTGATTTTTTAACTTATAGGATTTATTACCCAGAGAAATATCATCAGACTTCATTATAATCTGTTTCAGAGTATATATATTTATAGATCTCCCCAAATCTATCTCCATGTATAGAATATTGCTATTCACTTTCTCCTATGAAATTTTCTTCCAATTTTATTGTGATACATTCATAAATTAGCATGAAACATCTCGAAGATCACAAGCTTTCCCAACCTCAGATAAATATTCAAGTGCTTTGAATCTGTTTGAAGTAGATAAATTATTCTTCATCTATGAGTGTTTATTATTTTATAAATTTCTACCCCTTTATAATGGGTTTATTTTGATATAACATTTATATTATTAAACCAATAATATAGTGTATAATGCTCAAACCTATTACATCACACCAATTTCCAAAAAAACATGATTTTATTTTAAAAACATATTATTGTACAATTTTTATAGCATTCTGTTTTGAAAAATATATACTATTGATTGAGCTATTATTAGTGAACCATATTCCATGCACTTTCTTCTATCCATTGTAGACATAATTGTAGGCTTTTTTTTCATTTTTCTTCACCTATACTTGTAAATATTGTTTTAATCCCACACTATGGGTTAATATAAATTTAGAACTATTGTTTGAGATAATCATGGTGGTATATTTTTCACAAAAAATACTTGTGATAGATTATCAAATGATTTTATAGTTTTTTTCAAAAGTTATAGATCTTTTATCATTAGATTATTCCATAGATCATCAGGTGAAAACACCTTTTTTCTTGCTTATTTGGTTGTAGAAACCCAATATGTATCTTATCTTGATTGTAAGATTTGATTTCTAATTCTATTAATTTCATAATAAATATATTATTCGGATCTATAACAAATAACATTCTCTCTTTACAAACCTTCATCATATTTTCAATCTATTTTTCATGATTTTTTGTCTTTTCTTATATGAAGGTGTCAACCTACATGATTTTATTTGTCTTTACCTATAATTGATCATCTTTGACGTCAATGATATTTTCTAGTTTTTCTTCAAGTGAAAAGATCTTATATTTTAAATATTGAGTGGATATATCATTTTATCATATATTATTGATCCAATATTATTCAAACAATTATTACTTTTCTTCAATGATCACATTTGTGGTTTCCTTCGCTCCAAATTTATTAGAGATATTTTCATATGATAAAATATTTTATTTTTGGGTCTTTTACAATATTTATGATTTCTAAACAAGCGGAGTGATATGATCCAACATTATTTCAAATATCCCATAGATAATTGAGACTAGATTAGTCTGAAAACCATGAAACACATCCATTAATGAATAAAATGAAAAATAAATTGACAAGTTATCACTTCCACTAGTGATTGGATATTATTTAGGGAAGTTTGGAAAATAATTAATACATACCTATTAATAACTTGAATGACATGATCTAATTGATGTAGAAAGTCTATCCACATCCCTGGTGGTATACTAAACAACATTATCTTCTTTTTCCAAGATAGATCTAACTTCTATATTATCATGGCTTAGAAATAATGATCTATAATCCTATTAGATTAAGAGGTACATCTTCTAAAACATTCTATTTTATTTTTTATTATGTCCATCATGGTATAAATAGTGATTGATTAATTATATAAGAAACTATAATCTTCACAAAAATTTCACTTATTGAAAATAAAATAAAGAAAACTAAATTTTCAAAAGATAAGAAATTATAATTTAGAGAATGAAATAGAGGAAAACCTCCCTCTAATACAAATTTTGAGGATAAATTTATAATATACTATATACTAGTGTTGAATCAGTGTTGGGTAATTTTTAATCCAATTGATAGTTTTTATCCATTTAACTTTTAGTCCTGTTATGATATTAGTTCTCTTGTTCTCTCTTTAATTACATATAAATGTTGATAAAATCATGTAAATGATGTTACACAATATTTTTACATGGTTAACTACTCAATAAAAATAGTGAGTCCTTTCTATGTATGTTTATGACCAATATATATATTATATACTATAATTAGAAATCAATTACAATGGTTTAGACTGAAAACAATCTTGAGAGGAAGTGTGGTTCCCTAAACTTTTGGAGAGGAGAAAAAAATAAATCCAAAATCTTTTGACTGGTGATAACCTTGTAAAAATTTAGCTCCAACTAGTTCTTTATACTACGCATATAGATAGACTTAAATTTATTCAGGTTCTTTGAAACATCAATATGGTACTCCAATAGATGCGACTTCTATTGACTATTATATTGATTTGTTATCCTCCTATTTATCCTCATTATATTGTTTCTTGCATGATAGTAAGTTATAAACTCTTCCTCAAATATTCATATATTCAAAATATTTTACACAATCTTATTCTTAATATCTTTATTCTTCTTACTATAAAAAATATATGCAAAAAAAAATTTTTTATATACTTTTATGCCAACTCATAAAATTATTATTTTTATTCTTGTGAAAAAAAGATGCACAACTCTATCTTCTATTCTTCCCGCTTCTTATTTTTTTTTCTTTTCTTCTTGTTCTTCATCTTTATTTAGTACAAGATATAATGAAATAGATATATTCTACTATATTTTACTCTTTAGGATGTATATGAATGATAATTTTCAGGTCTATATATTCTTTTTTAATATAAAAAACAGTCTCTTTAGTTTCTATATTAGATATTTAACACCATTATTCTTTGACAACCTAAAATATATATTTGTAATAACAATTCTAATAATTATTGGGTCAGTTACTTCTTTTTATGTCTCTTCATAATTACAGTATTTAGAAAACCATATAAATAAATGATTTGAATTTCCATGTTTTATAGTAATTCAAACCCTCTTGAATCTTCAATAACTTCCAATGACCAAATCTACAATTCCAAAATTCTATTTTCATTTCATAAAACCACTTCACAAACTGCAAAAATCATGATAAATCAATCATGATATTCTATCATTGAATACTATGATTAACTTCATAATCACATTTAGAATACATAAATACCATCATGTGTTCAATCAGTATGAATTAAAAAATTATGTGCTCTTCTTATTTCATCACTATAATGTTTTCCCCTTATGCATAGAAGTTTCACATATATCGCATGAAACATTATTTATATGGGAAATCATATGAGAAAGGATTCTTTATTTTCACCTAAAAATTATTATATAAGATGCTATATTTATGAATGGTACCCATGAATGGAATGAATTACTTGTTCATTCTTAGTGAGATGTAACTGCACTGAATTCCACTGACGTTATTAATATCATTTGAATTTTAAGTATAAAAGTAACACTACATGAAAAAATCACCATTTCGATCAAACCCAAGATATTTTGTGACATAGTCACTAGAGAATATTGGTCTGAGTTTTTTTAGATATTCATGGTAGCACATAAGAATGATCATCACATGCATGTATCTAGTTTTCAAACTCACGTCAATGGAAGGTGTCCCATATTTCATGGAAGATCACAAATGTTGGACATTATAATAGAAGGATGATGTAGTCTCAATTTGGCTCGATCAATCAATTTATTTTCAAAAATAATATAGAATTTACTCATGGTTGATCCTCATACTCATATGGAAGATCCTTATTCCCATATAAGGCCCATGATTCATGGATGATGTTCACAATACTTCATCCTCGTGGAATATTTGTGGAGGTCTCATGGAAGCTCATCGACATGAAATATCATTCATCATAGAATATCCATGAAAAGTCAATAGTCAAAATCCTGGAATATTTTTATTGGTTCTACATGATTAATAAAACCATAAAATTATAAAATAATAACATTTTATTCAATAAAATTTGATAAGTAAAATACCGATCTTAGACAACCTATGAAATACATTTCATTAAATTTTATAATTTCGATAGCTTATTGAACACAGAACATAGAGTCTCAATAAACCATAATATGGTATATCATTATAACCTAACCCTAAAATTTTAGGGTATTAATAAAACATACAGAATTATAAAACTTATAGTTATCTAATTATTATAAAAAAATAATCTTTTTAAAATAAAAATAGGTGTTTTCTAGAAAACATATTTTTCAAAAAGATGTCTTAGTCACGCTTTCCACACATAATTTAAAAGTAATTTTTAAAATTTTAGAAAATTTATTTTATAAAATTAACTTCATTTTTTAAATCAAAATATAAAAATTAAATTTTGGTGTGTTTTGTGATTTTTTGAAAAAATTTCATTTTTCAATGAATAGTGAAAAGTATTGATTTTTAATAAAAACTGCATTTTCATTTAAATAATTAACAAGGTTAAATTGAGTTTTAAATTTGTTATAAAGTAAAATTATTTCAATTATAAACGTATAAATACAATATAGGTCATTAGAATAATTTTCATATTGAATTTTTATTTGAAAATTTTCAAAGTGTTTTGTATTTTTTCTTTGAAAACTCGTTTTGTCGTCGCATCTGCTGGATTGATTTTGAATTAAAATTTTACACTTATGTAAATGGAATTTGGAAAAATAAATACCATATTTGCGATAAGAATAATTTATATTATCTAATAAGGTTAAATTAATTTTTTACTATTATGAATTGTAAAAATAGTAAAAATTATTTATTGTGGTTAAGGTAAAAATTGATTTATCAGGGGGTTAAACAAAAAAGATAAGAGTTAAAATAATATAAAAACATATATAAAATAAATTGGATGGGCATATTTCTACCCAATAATGTATAATTATTATAAATAATTATTCATGGGTCCTTTTTTCATATGTAAAACATGGGTAAACCTTTTTCTTCTAAACACTACACATGCACCACTCACCTCACCTATAAAAGGCCACCCACTCTCCTCACCTATTCACACATTAAAACCAATATCATTCATCCAATACCTAAACAAATACCTTACCAAAATACATAATCTAATCATATAATCCTTATTTTGGTTATAAATCCTACCTATGATGGATTTTGGTGCAAACATAAGGAGGATAGTCGAAGAAGAGGTAATGTTATTCAATGAGGGTTTTTATTTTATTTATATATATGTATCTTTAAATTATTATTAAACCATTATTATATAATATTATTTGTATATTAAATATAATAATATTTTTTTGTCAATTTCATGACCTATAACCATCTCCACTTCCATCAAATGCGTTATGAAATCATTATTCGTGTGTATGGCGAACAACCACCGAACGAATAAATGACATTCATTTTTACATTACCAACAATAAAATATTTGTATGATGATGGATATAAGATATATATATATATATTAAATTTATAAAATAATTATACCTATTTATCAATTATATCATATATAAAGTTTTTTTTACTTTCCATTCTATGGGGGATACAATATCATTGCTTATGTGTATGGTGGACTGCCACCTCATGAAGCAGTGTGATTTTTTTTTATCAAGAAAACATTTCATGGAAGGTATTAAGGATAAATTGGATAAATATATTTTTTATAAATGAAATAGTTATGATATTCAAGACATATTTTCTATTCTTAAAATATAATATATTATTTTCTTTCTTATAGAGAAAAATGAAAACATCGTTCATGTACGTGTGGACTACCACATTCACAAATTAACAAGGATATATTTTCATCACCAATCTATTAGAATGATATATATAAGTATATTAAAGAAATTATATGGTATATATTATATTTTTATCATTATTTAATGATAAAATATTACTTAATTTTTTCTATAATGATCATTGAAAAATGGAAACGTAACTCATGCATATATAGGACCCACTATCTCCATGATTGTAACATAGTTCATTTTTCATTACCATATTTCATGGTCAGTTTTAAAATTATAATTTATATATAAATATTATAATTATTTCTTGATTTTTATTTTTTATATTTTTAAATAATGACACCTTTTACCATAGACAAGATACCAAAGTTATTTTTGACCCATAATCCAAATATCATCAAAACATCTGGCGTAATCTTAATAAACTAATAAATACTATATAACATTGTAATAATATAATTAAATGAATAATAAAAATTAATAATGATCTTAATTATGTAATTAATTATCATAATTTTATTATTCAGGAAGATAAAGAACTTACATGACTAGTCGTACCCAATGTAACTATTTCTTGTCTCACTTTTACTTTCGTGATAGATACACCATATTCACTACTTATTTCTTTTGTGTTGTGTATATACTAAAAATTTTGATTTCTTATATAATTAATATACTTATATTAATGGAATTTTATGTTTCACTTAAATTTATATCTTTCATGGGGCTTATAATTCAAAAAGATACCAATGTGGTAAGGGTTAATTTCACAATCTTATCATTATTCAGGATTATTTTTATTTAAGTATACCTTTGGGGAATTAATTGATATTTATATCATAGAATTAATTTTTTATTTATCATATAACTATTAATGAAGGTTTTAATGTAATATTAACACTTTACCTCACATTGGTAAATAAAATTATTAAGAAATTTTTTTTAAGAAGACCCGACTTTATTTATCTCTTTGATAGAAAATCCTTTTTCTTCCAAAACCATGATTTTAAAAATTATTTTATAATTTTTTTAACATTATAAAAATGATTTATTAAAGAATATTTTACCCATTTTTACATTTTAACAAATGGGTTTAAAGTAATATTCTTTTCATTTTCTGATCAAGACACTTTACTAACCATTTTATAGTACAAAAGGTATGTTCTTTTTAACTTATATGACATATACGAAATTAACCTCTTTTATATATGTCATTTATTTGAATATTAATTTGAGAGTTTATAATGTTATTTTTTAAATAAAATATTTTTCTTAATATTATATAAATTCTTAGTTTTTAAAATTGATTTTTAAGGAAAAGTTTTTTGAACATATTTTATGAATTTTCAATTTTTAAAATAAAAATGGTGATTTTCAAAGATAGGTTTTCCCACAAAAAATGTTCTAATTAATCATTTAAAATAATTTTACATCTAAAAAGACATCCTTTTATGTTACTTATGCTTTAATGGCGATATAATCTAATGATACAATCCTTATTATTTCTCTTGGTGGTTTATGATCAGTTTGACTAGGGATGTACTATATTGATGCTATTAATTTTTCTCTTGATAGTTTATGATTATGTTTATTAATAGAGGTAATTTTTAGAATTTTATATTATATATTTTAAATAAAAATGATTAATTTTATTAAGTTTCAACCCTTCTATATGAATAATTCATTGGCCTTTTCAAGTGATGGGTGAGGCCTTAAATGGAATATCCCTTAGATTTATTGACAGGTCTCATGAGAAAAAATAGATTGGGTTTTGGATGAGGCCTTACCCATTTATATAGATGTCTTAGAATAAGTCCTTGATGTTTTTATATGTCTTATCATAAGTCCATGATAATATTATCCGTCTTCAAACAAGGCATCAATTGTATTTTTTATATGTCTATAATTTTTCATTCTATCATTATGAATTCAATTATTGATATTACTTATGATTATTTTATTAGTTATAATATCCTTATTTATGTTTCAATATCATGTGATTATTTATACAATATTATTTGATCAAAATTTTTTCCTTCCATATTATGTTCATTCTATTGATTGAATAGAATGTGTTCCAATTATTTACCTGTATATATTGATTATTCTTTTTTTCTTCATCATAAATTTTACTATAATATTTACCTTACTGAACATTTTAGCGGAACCCATTCTTATATATTATTTTTACAAGGATAAAAATAATTATTTCATGATTTATATGTAATGATATTCTAAGGGGAATAATGGTGTTCTGAAGAAATTTTTTTTTTATGTTTTAAAATATAATGTGAATTTTAAGTATGTGTCTAGTTTACCAAGACAATTAAACTATTCAGTCCTTCGGGATGTGATTAATTGTACCTTATTCCAATGTAATAAATTATCCACCTACTCTGGTCTATTAGGGTTAGGTTCAATATTGTTGGTGTCATAGGAAGTTTAGTAGAAAACATGGGAACAAGATTTAGAAAAAAATAGATTATGGAACATAACCCTATGATAAACATTGAGGATAAGTATAAAAGAGCATCATAAAGTTTTAGTAAGGATGATATTATTTAGTTTTTCATAGAAAATACTTCCATGTATGGACAATATAAGTGGACATGGTTCTGGAATAGCTTTAACTAGGGGTAATTACCTAAAAAGGACAAATTGGGATTGACCCTATCATCACATAGTGTATGAAAGTGGGCCTTACTACACAACTGGTTCGAAACCCATATGGGACATGATTAGGTTGATTGAAATTTTCATTGAAAACCATTATTAATGGTTTTAAAATAATGATATCCATAAAGAAAGCATGTTTATGTTTATGAGATTATTTATGCATAAAATTTTCAAATTATGTTAAGAATTTCACTATTTTTTTATATTATACATTATTTTTTAATAATGTTATGATCTAATCTAGTTAATTAAATTTTCTAGAAATGGAACCTAATATATGGAATGTGAGTTGTGTAAATACACATAATCTATGTAATGATATCTCTTATAAAAAATATAATGATTTTTGAGTTAGAGTTGTAGTGGTAACTAATCAAATTATAACCATATTGGGGAAAATGACTTAGGTTATGAGTAATAAACTATCCCGTATGGAAATCAAAAATGTAGTGTTAAAATGTTATACTCCTTTATGAATTAGTAACCTTTATATTCTATGAGACTATAAATCCATTTTTAGCTGATAAATAGATAACTTCCGTGGAGAATATATTTCGTGATATGGGATATATTGAAATGGATAAAGTTATCATGGAAATTTATCATCTCTCATGAGATAAGGATCAATGGTGGTAATGGTTTCAAAACACTAAGGATGAATAAGAATAAAAATAATTTGTGGAAGGATTTCAAGGTACTATTCTAGGAAAAATATTTTTTCACATGAGTAACAAGAAGATATGGAATGATCGTTTTTGATTCTAAGAAAGAAATAGGAAGAAAATATTTTTTTATATATAAAGGCTACTTTATAAGGTTATAAAGTCATGTTATAGACTATATACATAATATAAATAGAAATATTTACCATTCAATTGAATGTATTAATTCAATACTTCTAAGGGGACTAGTCTTAAAAACTCACTCATCATAAAAGGATATACGATCATGTTCTATAAAGACACATAAATTATTTTCCAACTCTTATGAATTTTATGGTAAGAGATATAAGAAAGGGATGATAGAGAAAAATATGTATAAATAGAAGAAGGGAAAGAAGTATTTTCCAACATGAGATACCTATGGAAGGAAGCAACATGGTACATGATTAAAAGGAAATTAAGATTGATTCAAGTGTGGATAAAAACGTCAACATGATCATTAATGAAAGGGTAAGGGATAATATCTTGAAGTAAAATGCTTTAACTTCAAAGATATGGGACACTGTTACAACCATTTCCTTAAGTATCATGGAAATATGCCTCAAAAGAAGCTAATAGATTAAGTTCAATATTATACTATCAATATAATATAGATGAAATGATTACTATGATTGTGTATTTTTATCTAATAAATATGTTGTAAATTTATTTTATTGAAGATATTATAATTATAAGAACCATTGAATGTTTAAGGATTTTACAGAAATATTTTTTCATTAAGTACTTTAAATCATGTATTGAATGGTACCATGCAAAGTGATTCTATTTAAAGATGATATATTTGAAAAAACTAGTATTAATGGAAGATAAACCTTAATATTTGATTTTTTATGAGATAATAATGAAAATGATATATTTATTGGATAGTACTAGTGACCATGTATTTGATTAGTGATTTGATAATTTATTCTATCTTTGCTGACGTTTACTACATGTTTGGATCTATAGAATATATTCAAAAACCTATGATTTTATTTTTGGAAGAATACATGTTATAATTAAATTTTTATGGTGATAAATGTATTCAAATATTTTGAATGTGAAATTTAGATCCACTTTATATTTTCTGGGAGATATAATATTGATTTAGTAACCTTCCTTCCAAAATTTTGGACAATGAATTTGGATATAAAAATTTTGGGACGAGTATTCAGGTTAAATATTTATGGAATATATTAAGTTAAAATTTGGATTAGGTTTTGTATATTAACATATTACTTCACCATATAAAGATTTATGTATATTGGATAACCAGTGCTAACAATTGTTTTCATAATAATAACTTTAGATTGATGGAATGAGTTACCCTTATATTATGGATATTACGATATGTTGGAAGTGGTTTTTCACGATTTAGGAATAAAAAATTAATTTTTGGATATTGATTAGATGGATTAAGTGATGAATTGAAAATTTATAAAAGCAAAACCAAAGGATAAAATTGTTTTTATGAAATTGAAACATATTATGTAAGTATATTTCCTTATATTTATAGATAGTAAGAAAATAAATAAACTATAGGGAAATGATATTGAAACAATATTATCCTACTACATTAATATTATATGAATCATATGGAATTTTAAATCATCACATATTTATGGTTTTAAGGTGTTAAAAATTCAATTGATCAAACACTTTATTGTGATCGATGACTACTATCACTCTCTATAATTATTTACATATTTTACTTGTCTATATCATTACTGGAAACCACTATTATCCCAATTGGAAACCTAGTTATCTGTTATTATATAATACCTTCACATTTCATTTTCTCTCTCATTAAGAGAATGTTTTGTTAAACGTTTTTGAATGTGTGTTTTTTTGACAGCGGTATTTACAACTTTTAAACCCTTGATCACTAAGATCAAGTTTAAATAGGGGGGACACAATTTATTTAAAGTGGAGAGAATGGAATACCCCAAAATTATAAAATAATAAAATTTTATTTGATAGTTCATGTGACATGAAATGTCTATCTTAAACAATATACAAAATAAATTTCTTTAAAATTAATCTCTTCGATAGCTTGTGGAATACACAACCCTGAGTCTAAATGAACTGTAACATAGAATATCATTATAACATAAATGTTAAATAATAATGTATCAATTTTAAAGGATAAATAATTAAAATTATATTTCTATATTTATTATAAGTAATATATGAATCATTAAAAAGAAAAAGAAATACTTTCTGAAAAACAATATTTTTTGAAAAAGTCGTCTTAGTCGCACTGTGCTCATATAATTTAAAATTATTTTTCACCAGTTTTATAAAACTTATTTGGTAAAATTAACATCAATTTTTAAATAAAAATAAAAATAATATATTATCATGAATTATTTTTATTTTTCTGAATATTTTCATTTTTGAATGAATAGTGAAAACACTACTTTTTATTGAAAAATTATTTTTCATTTAAATAATTCACAAGTTTAAATTAGTTTTTAAATTTTTTAGAGTAAAATTAGTTCAGTTATATACTTATTAATCCAATTTATGTCAATGGAATCATTTTAATATTGAATTTTTATGTTAAAACTTAATGAACTTTTGAACAATTTCTATTTAAAAACAATCTTTTTCATCGCATATGTGGGATTAATTTAAAATTTATTTTTTCCAATTACATTATTGAAATTTGGAAAAATTATTAAATATTTGAAATAATAATAATTTATATTATCCAATATTTTCAAATTAATTTTTTACAAATTTGAATAATAAAAAAAGTAAAAATTATTTATCGTGGTTAAGGTAAAAACTTATTTACTGGGGGGTTATACTAAAAATATAAGGGTGAAAATGACCAAAAAACATGTCTTAATATATTTTTTGGAAATATTTTGACCCTAAAATGTATAATTTTATATAATACTAATTTTATAAACCTTTTTCATTTGAAAAATGTGGGTACACGTTTTTCTTATAAAAAATTACAAGTGTGCCACTCACCTCACTTATAAAAGCCCATCTCTCTTCTCTCTTATGATATAATAAACTCATTATATTTCATATACTGATATGTTTTTTATTTTATGTTCCTTACCTAAAACCATCTCCATTTCCATCAAATGGGTTACAAAATCATCATTCGTGTGTATGACATATTTTAACCTTGCAAACCAATGTCGTTCATTTTTCCATTACCACCTCTCATGATGGGGTATGATGATGGTTATAAAGTAAATATATGATAATTATAACAAATTTATATCTATAAAGTCATTATATATTATATATAACTATTTTACTTTCCATTCTATAGGGAATAAGATATCGCCACTCGTGTATACGGCGGACTACCGACTAGCAAAGTGTTGTGATTAATTTATCATTAACACATTAAATGGAAGGTAATATTGGTAAAGTAAACCAATATATGTGATATAAATAATATAATTATAATATTAATTACATATTTATCATTATTAAAGGATAATATATCATTTCATTTCTTACACTGAAAATAATAATGTCGTTCGTGTATGTGTCAACTATTGCCTTCGCGAAGAGACGTGACTTTATTTTCATCACCACACTAAATAAAAGATATATATATTTATATTTAAATACATAATATGGTATATATAATATTTTTATCATCATTTAACCACAAAATATTACTTATCTTCTTTGCATACCGATCATTGAAAAATGGAAACGTTACTCATGTGTATGTACGATCTACCATCTCCATAATTATAACATAATTCATTTCTCTTAACCATATTTGATGATTGATTTTAAAAGTATAATTTATTTATACATATGATTATTATATAATTATTTTTATTCTTTATAAGTTTAAATAACGACCACTTTGTCCATAGTCAACCTACCAAATTCTTTTTGGACACAGAAGCCAAATGTCGTTGAAACATCTGACACAAACATAATCAATTAAGTAATAAAATATAATAGGGTAATAATTAAAATAAATGGAATAAAAAAAAATTATATTAATAAAGTAATTAATTAGAAATATTTTATTATTATGGAATATAAAGGATGTAGATGATGATTCAGATTGAATGTAAGGGTTTCTCCTCTCACATTAACTTCTGTGAGGCATACAAGATATTAAAAAATTACTTATTTCATATGGTATATATACTAACCTTTTGATATTATCTATCATTAATATATTTCTATTCATGGTATTAAATTTTTCACTTGAATTTATTTCTTTCATGGGCCTTATGATTCAAATTCTCCCAAATTGGTAAGGGTTTATTTCACAATATCATCATTATTCGGAATTATTTTTGTTTAACCATCCTTTGTGGGAATTATTTGATAATTATATCTTAGAATAAATATATTTTATTCTCATGATTTAATTCAGGTTTTTTCAAGAAATAAAACTATTTTCTCTCACTTTAGTACTAAAAATAATTAATAATTTGTTTTTAAGAAAATCAGACTTTATTAATCTCTTCGGTTGAAAATACTTTTCTTCAAAAACCATGTTTTCTAAAAATGTTTTAAATTTTTTTAAAATTAACCAAATGATTTATTTAATAAATTTTAACCCAATTTTTACTTTTTAGTGAATGGTTTTAAAGGAATCTTCTTTTCATTTTTCAAAAAATCATTTTCTCTAACATTTTTATATTGCAAAAGGAATGTTATTTTTAATTTATACGACATGTATGAAATTACCAGCCATAATGACTGTAATTTATTTGAAGCTTACTTTGTTTTTACACGGTTATTTTTAAATAAATTTTCCTTAATATTGTGTAAATTCTTATTTTTTAAAATTAATTTTCAATAAAAATTATTTCGATAATATTTTATGAATTTTCAAATTTTTAAATAAAAAGGTTGATTTTTAGAGAAAGGATATTTCCATCAATAAATGTTCCAAGTGATATTTTAAAATAATTTTCATATAATAATACATCCTTAGATTCTACTTATGATTTAATGGGGATATTCTCTAATGATTCAATCTTTATTATATCTCCATATGGTATACGACCAGTTTCATTGGGGATGTACTATGTTGATGCAATATATTATTCTATAGATTGTTTATGATTATGTTTATTGATTGGGGTAGTTTTTAACATTTTTTGTGATAGTTTTAAAATATGAATGTTTATGTTGGTTATGTTTCACCTATTTAAAATGAGGAATGTGTTAGAATTATTAAGTGATGGGTGGGGCTAGAAATTACATATCCCCTTGATGCATTGGTAGGTATCACAAGACAAACTGGTTTGGGTTTCAACCAAGGCCTTGCCTATTTATATATATGTATTAGAATAAGGTCTCAACATTATACAAGGCCTCAATGGTATTATATTTATGGGAATAAGGCCTTGAAAATATGTTTTATAAGTCCAAAAACTTGTATTCCATCATTATGAATAAATTTATTAATATTCCATTTGATTATTTGATTAGTTAGAATATCCATGGTTATGTTTCAAGCTCATGTGATTATTTATATGGAATTATTTGATCATTTTCTATTCCTTATATATTATTCTGAAGTTATTAATTAAATGAAATTTGTTTTACTTATTTACATTTCTATATTGATTATGTATTTTTTAGACCTGATACCTTCTGGTGCACACTTTCCGTTACTGAAAATTTGAGCTCACCCATTTCTTATGTTTTATTTTTTATAAGGTACCATGATGAATTTTATGATTGATATGAAGTGATATTATAAGGGGAATAATGGAATTCTAAATAAAGTTATTTTTGTATTTTATATTTTAAAATGTAATGTGACTTTCAAGTATGTACCATGTTTACCAGGACAAATATACTATTCGGTCCCCTCATGTTGTGATTTATTGTATCTTATGATAATGTAATAAAGTAGTGACCAACTCTAGGATACTAGGGTCAGGGTCATTACGTGATCAGACCTAATATTATATAGATGATTTTCTTTTGTTCATTCTATATATTTCTTCTCAATAATATATGTATTGAATGGATGAATCTCAGTCTTAGTATGTGTCATGCATCATATATTTCATTCATAACTCAATAGTGATTTTGGCATGATCCATGGGAGATAAATATCAGCTCAAATAATAGACATGTAATGGTCGGGCACTGTGTGTAGAACTAGTGAAGGGTGAGGGTTTCAGAGGAAGAATATGACACAGGAAAGAGATCATAAGACACAGATAAATCAAATCAGATGGACATGGATATATGTATACATTTTAAAGTAGATGAATAGTTACCACAACTCTATATCCCATATCTAAATATATTTTTATGTGATACTCATTTATAAATAATCTTGGATCATATGTGGACCTGTTGTGAGTAACCGTGTATTATCTGGTCTTCCCCTATACTGACGCCCAAAAATGCAGGTTCCTTGCACATGTACCCACCCTGAGTGCACACACACCTATATATGTAGGCTTTTTGCATGCACCATGTTCTCCATCCACCATTCCTATCCAATATAGATGGATCTGCCGTATTTTTGATCTTTTTTCCACATATACTTGGTCAAGATGGATTATCATGGTCAGCTATGGTTGGAAATTTTTTTCTAACACTTATAAAAAGTGTTAGAGAAATATAATATATAATTTTATATAAAAATATCAATTAATTAATATTTTCAATAAATTATTCAGGAAAAATTAATATTTTTTCATGGTGTCCTAAAAAATTATTTTACCATCCTCAACTTCAATTCTTCAACATTTTTCTTCATGAAAATAAATATTTTCATGAACTTATCTTTAATAAATATTCTTATTGTCATTAAATATATTGACATAAAATTTTATTGACACTATTTGTACATTAAAAATAAATAAAACACACACAATGTGGGATTAACAAAATATATGATAGTTTTTTATTATATCTTTTAAAAATAATAAAACATAGATTTTTCAAATATCCATGTCATCAACTAAAAACTCACCTTCACCAAAAAACATAGAAAATTTATACAATATATCACCATTATATTCTATAATATTTTAGCAATTATAGGTTTCTATAAAGTGTCATAACACGAAATTAAAACTATTATCCTAAAATTTCCTAACCACATCAGGAACTCCCCTTGGAAAAATTTCAATGTTTTCTCCCACATCCCTACTCAAATAAGCATTAGATTAATGAAAAGTACATAAGAATGAAATTTAAAAAATGGTATAATTTTTATCCAATATATATTTGTAAAATATAAAACCCAATGAAATGAAAACTTATCCATAAATAATATATATTGATAAATGAAATTGATAGAATAAAATATGAAATAAATGAAATATTAATTATGTTACTATGAACTACCAAAAATTTAATAGAAAATAAATATAGATGATAATCTAGTACTAAAAAATATTTAACTATATAAGACACAAGAAAAACCACTAGATCTATGGATCACTTACACTATCTATATGAATAAAATTTATTCCAGGTATAAAGTATACTTAATCAATATTATGTGGGGGTGGTGTGAGGTTAATTGAAAATTGAAAATTTAAACTGAAAATGAAAAGTATTCAAATATATTAAAAGAATAATAATTTTTTTATAGCTCAAATCTACATGATCTCAAATCTATAGTTTTCACAACATCAAACTCATTGATTAGTGATTTACACAAAATTGAAATCTAATTTTAGATATGATTAATAACCTTTACAAGATTATTTATTTTACACACTGGGAAGCATAAACCAAAGAATATAATAACTTTATATAGAGGTTACGTTGACTCATATCCTTGTGGGTTTGAGTCTAATAAACTTATTTCCATTTAATAGGTTTCACACCCATCTCACGATATTTTGGTTAGGAGGAATGGTCAAATACAAAGAGACTAATTTTTATTATAACATATTAGAATATACCATTAAAATAAAATTTATGGTGAAAAAAACTTAAGAAAAGTTTATTTAATAAATTTTAACATATTTTACAACAAACAAAAATGGAATATTTATGGTCTAGTGTGTTTGTATGACTAGATGCATAACTATAACATCTTAAAACATGACATCATTGTCAATATTTAATATACTTAGATTGATCATAACTACCATAAGTACTTCTAAATATATATAGGATAACATAGAGAAAACATAAGGAAAAGGGCGAGCTAGAAATCATATCAAAAGAGTAAACATTATAAAGGATCGTAACATGGGAGTCATAACATGATATCATATAGAGTATGAGAATCAACACATAATAATTGCAGAAAGAACTGATGACATAAGGGAACAGAGTAAACATGATCATATCATAAGAAAATGGAATCATACGAATGTGAAATCACTATAAACATGACATTATAATCATTAATCTAGGCTCCCTACCTCGTTAATATAACACAGTTGGCAAGGATAACTTCCCATGTACCATTATTGGTTAGACTCACGATGCACATGTTGTGATATCTCATGAGATGGAAACATTACCCAATACATTATAGGGATATATAATTTTAGTCACACCTATCATAGAATAAATATCATTCATGTGTGTTCCATAAGAGGAAAATAAACCAAAATCAAGTTTTACACATGGTAAAAACGCATGAGAAAGAACTTGGACTCATGTTCTTATCTAAAATCCTTTCAAAAATCTATAACATAAGGATTACCATGAGTATATGGAATTAAATATCATTAAACATTCATATCATAAAGGAATATAAGTTTTGATTATGGATTCACATGGTTGATGAAGAAAGAATTAAAACAAACCAATTTGGTGATGTTCTTTTTTCAAAATAAGAAATGAATATTTTAGAGAAAATAAATAGTAATATTCAATTAAAATTATAATTGATTCCATATGGCTATACATAAAATAAATGGAAATTTTAAAATTCAATCATGGTTTAAAAACATTTTAAGTGGATGATAGTTGATGTTAAATAATAATTTGAAAATCCCCTTAAATCGGGTTTCTTAAAAAGTGTATATTTTAATGGAAGTCAAAAAATTTATAACCCCAAAAATAGAAGGTATATTAAAATAGTTATATATGTAAGTTATATATATTCAAAAATTGAATAAGTATATACAAATAATCTTTAATAAAATTGAGAAAAATAAATATAAAGTGTAACCAGAAAGTTATGAGGAGAGTATAAAAGATCCATTAACTTTATGTACAAAATCCTTATAAACATGTACTTAACTTACTATATAATTAAATTAAGTTCATTAAAAACATTTATAAAATTTTTATTCATCTATATTTAGTTTTCATGGGTCTATTTATTATCATATGTTTTTCATTAAATAAATCTTCTCGACTTTGGAAATTACTCAAGGTGGTTCGGTTGATATTTATGTGAATATCTTGGTATGTTGACCATAGTTAAGATTATTATTAAAATAGATTCACAAGATGTGTAATATCAATATAGATTTAAATATAATTTTTATATATAAAAATAATTTTTAAATTCATCCATGATTAGTGGTAATGGAAAACAAAACACATCACTAGGTGGAGGTGCTAATTCCACACATACATACACTCAACAATTTTCCATAAAATAATATGGAGGTAGAAATTATAATGATTTATCATTTAAGAATATAATAATTTTTTAAATATAGTTTTTATTCAATGAAAATCATTTTTAACCGTCCATTCAATGTCATTAATGAAAATAAGACATGTCATTCATGGAGGTCGTAGTCTACACTTACACTGATGACATTTTTATTTTTGGAATTATTTTTGAGGAAGTAATAAAAGGGATATTCCATTATTATAATAACAGAAAATATTATAGTTGATAATTATTTTATAACACTCTTATGGATAAAATATATTGGAGTTTTTATAAGAAAAAATGACTACAAAATTAAACCTAAGAAAGATGTGATATATTTGTCAAGACATTGAACTTTCCCTTAAAAGTATTGTTCAAAATGGAGGAGTTAAGGTATATTATGGTGACTAGGTTCTTGAGGTAATTTTAATAAATTATAGCAGAGGTAATTATTTTATATTTTGAAGAGTAATTAAAATGGTAGGTCAAATATTGAATGGTTTAAGTGGTTTCCTTTTATAAGTGAAGAAAATGGAACTTTCCATGGAAAATAATATTAGGGGGTTAGAATGGAAGTTCAGGAATGTTAGGTGAGTTAGGAAAGGTATGGTCAATAATACATGTGGGAAATAATTTTTGAATTAACAAATAGGTTATATAAGGTCTAAATTTATGGTAACTTTAAGGAAATATTACCCACTTTAGATTATTCTTTTAAACAATAATTTGTTATAATTTAATATTAATCATGGTAATTATTTTATTACTAAAAATAAAAGAGTACCCTTACTAAAAAATTTCAATGTGATGAGTAAAATGTTTTCTCCCATTTAATAAAATTTAATTTATAAACAATATAAAATTTACTTTTAAATTATAACATATAATACGTAGAGAACAAAATTTTATAAAAAACAATTCTTATATTCAAAAAAGTTAATCATGGGTTTTTGAACATGTTATATTAAATATAGATTTATAATTATAGTAAAAAAGGTTTCATAAATATTTAATTCATTATTTTGTTACGAAAATATTGTAGTTAGTGATAAAATTACTCAAAATAAGTATTCTTACTATTCACCTAAAAACTATCTATTTCAGAAAAAACACAAAGATGCATACTAAGATAATTTTGTTATTATAAATAAAAAAATAATGATAATTTCAATTAGTTATATTTATAAAAGTTTTTTACTTAAAATTTATTACAAAAAAAATATAAAGATAAACTTCTTTCATTAAAAAAGACATTCGTAATCATTAATTGATTCTATTAAACACTAATTTTCTAATTTAACTAATTTTTCTAATATATATCATATAGAAATAATGTATTATGACCTTAATTTTATTGAATGCGAAGAAAGTTATTAAACTTAAAATACTTAAAAGTAAAACATATATACTAGAATCTTAGGTTGTCACGTTATTCCCCCTTTAAAAATTTCATCCTCAAAATTTGATTACATATACTAAATTGAAAAAATGGGGGTAATTTTATTTCATGGTATATTAGAGTTTTTATGTTGCATATTCAAACTTATGGTATCTACAAATTACATTGACAAGGTGACATATCCTGTTACATATAACATTGTCTCCATGGTCTTGTATTTCTACTGGCTGCTCATCATATGAGAGATCATCCTCAAGTGGCAACACTTATGGATTTAGTACATGAGAGGGGTCTGGTATGTACATTATTAAGAGGGAAACATATAACAGATCATATAATATAATTAGGTATGGAGGGAGTTATCTTCGATATTCCATAACTCTGATGTGATTGAGGATCTTATATGGGCCAATGTTTCATGTGAATAGCTTACCTTTCCTCCAAAACCACATGAATCAATTCCATAGAGGTATTCAGATAAAAAATTTATCACTAACTTATAACTCTAGGTCTCATCTATGATTATCTTCATAACACTTATGTTGACTATTCACTTCATTGATGTTTCGTTGAATATTATTTAAATTTTCTACCATTTCTATGACCACCACTGTCCCTAACAACATTATTTCACCTACTTACTACAAACACACTAGTGTTCTATATATCTTCATATAGATGGATTTGTATAGGGATATTTTGATTCTTGAGTGAAATATATTTTTATAAGTGAACTTGACCAAAGGAAGATGTTGGTCCTAGCCTCCTATGAAGTCCATAGAGCAATCCATCAAAATATCTTCAAGTATCTATATAGTCCATTCATACTGTCCATCCGTCTGGGGATGATTAGCCATAATAAATTTCCACTATGTGTATCACACTGAATACTTTTCTAGAACATTTAGGTAAACCTTATATCTCAAATACATACAACTGATAGTAGTGTTACTGAAAATCTAACCACTTATCTAATGTATATCTTTACCTGGTTATCTCATGAGAAGTCCTCTAGAATGTAAATCAAGTTACCGATGTTTGTAAGATGGTCATCCACAACCCATACATCATTATTCCTATTTTTTATCTTTAAAAGATCAATGAAAAAATCCATAGTGTTGTTCTCTCATTTCCATATAAGTATGGGATATGGTTTCCCTATCCATTTGGACCTTTTCCTCTCATCCTTCACTTAATGACACACCAGAAACTTTGATGTATATTCTAAAATGTACTTATTTATATTTTTAAACCAATAGTTTTCTCAGATATCTTTATAAATTTTTATTCTTCTTGGGCGGATTGATAACCTTGAGTTATGAGAATAATTCAATAATTCCTTCATATCCGGTATAGAAGGTACATATAAATGTTTCTAAAATATCACAACTTCCTCATAATCATCCATAAATAGAGATATTTTTCTCTTCATTATGGAATCAATATTATTCTATATCTCCACATCATAATTTTTATATTTATTAATCTTCTCATGTTCTGATGGCTGAGAAATCAGTTGATAAAATTAAGATTATATTCTTTTATTCATGATTCCCATTCCAATTCTATTCATTTACAAGAATATCAGATCCTTCTCAATCCTCATCATAGATAAGGTTGTAGGATATTTTATACTTAGATAATATACCACTTTTTTATCTTTTATAGGATTTTATTGTATTGAGAAAACATAATATTTGATCAAATATAACAATATTCATTGATACATGTTGAACTCTTTATGTGTGAATATATATTTTAGTCTCTTTAGGCCCACATATATATCACACTTCTCTCTATAGAGACAATGTCTCCAAATCATCAATCAAATATTACACCATACCACTCCATGTCACGAACTATAATTTTCTTCTCAGGAACCTTTAACTAGCTTGAGTCATAGGATATTAATTTTCCATTCTTTATGAGTACACAACCCAAAACCTTATTTAAAGCATCATTGTAAATAAAAAATCATTCCCCACATGTTGGTATGGTGAGTATATTTGCTATGGTCAACTTATTTCACTTCATGATGATCTATTCACATTCATATATTCATACATACTCCACTAATTTCTAAGTAATCATGGTTTATGGGTTTTAAAATAATTAGAAGTTTCTAACAAAGTTTTGATAATACCCAGCTAATCTGAGGAATCCTCAAATATCCATTATAGAAAATGTTTTATGCCAATCCTCAATTTCCTTTATCTTATAAGGTTCAACAAATATCCATTTGATAGTGATAACATTCCCTAGTAATGGAACTTCATCCGTCCAAAACTCACATTTATGATATTTTTCATATAACTTATCCTTTCTTAATGTCTTAAACACAATACTCAAATTCTAATCATGTTCCTCCCAAACTATGATGTATATAATAATATCATATATAAAGACTACAACAAATTTTATATGGTAACATCTAAAGACTATAATAATTAATTATATGAAATTTATTAAATAATTCAGTGGTCTAAATGACATGACTATGAACTCATAGTTCCCATGCCATGGATGAAATGCAGTTTTATGAATATCCTCTTTATTCACCATTAACTGATGATATCCTAACTGAAGGTCCACTTTTTTCATGTATTAATCCCTAAAAAACTAATCAAATAATTAATAAATCATTGTAAATAGATAATTATTCTTTATAATGATATTCTTAGGTTTATAATATTCAACAAAAAGGCACACCAACCCAACCTTCTTCTTGAAAATGAGAACTGGTGAACCCTATAGTGAAGAACTTGGGTGTATGAAACCAATATCTAGATGGTATTGTAATTTCTTATTTAATTATTATATTTTAATGAGGTATATTCTAAAAATATTATTTTATTTAAAAAGAGATATATGTATAAGTTCAATTAAGAACTCAACCTCTCTATTAGGACGAATACTAAGAAACACTTTGAGAAATACATCAATTAACTCCATTATTATAGGAACATCTTCATGTGTAGTCCTCTTTTGATTTAGTCATTTTATATAGATAAGTTTTCTCATAAAGAAATAATATCCTTTCCTCTGAAGAAGACTAAAAATAAGATTCATACTCATCCTTACACTTGTATTGAATTAGAGTATAATTCAGATTATGGAATTTCATTTTCTTTTCATAGTAGTCAATGTGATATCTATCCAATGATAGCCATTCTATTCCATGTATAAAATCAAATTATACTAAATAAATTATAGAAAAGTCCATTGGGGGAATCATACCATAGATAAAAACTAGGTAAGAGTTACATGATTGAGATTCCATAATAGTTCTATATGGGGTTTTCAAAGATAATTTAACCTTTATGGTTTTGAGTGATGTTTGAATAGTTATACTTAAATTTAATGACTTAAATGAATGTGTATAACTGGAATCAAATAATAAATTATCAATTCTTGAATGAATAACTAGCATACCTATCACCATATAATTGTATTTTTCAACCACTATAATAGTGATACCATAAGACCACACTTGATCTATGGGCCTCAGAGGTTTTTTTGTTAGTTATATTTAAAAAACTTTGGCTTAATGAATTTATTTTCATAATTTTGAAGATACTTGTAGTTATAAAAATTGATTAAATGATGAGTATTGATCTAGAAATTTTTTTCATCGATCACATTAGTGGGTTTTTTCCTCTCATTTCAACATGAGTTGTCTATATTCCCCTATATACAACACTTGAAGCACATCCTTATCCCCTTGAGATAGTTTCCAAGATGTTTATTCCCACACCATTGATAGGTTGGATGTTGTAAATTCTTACTATAATGGGTTATATATATTTATTCCCCAGGTTAGTCTATATTCTCCTTTTATTATCAATAGTCCCATAATAATCATCCATTTCCATCTCCACTTTGTGGGAACATCCTAAAATATCTTCATAACTATAAAAGTACCAAATTTATAATTCTTATCAAAGTCTATGATTCATAAAACTAGAGAAATGATCAATATTTCTTTCAAGGATCATGAAAAGGATGAAATAATAACATGAAAACCTCATGAATTTCACCTCATAAGAAATAATAGATTCACCTTCCTTTTATTTGACTACATGAAAACCCGTATACATTTTATGATGGAGATTTAATGGGGAATACTTATTGATAAACATCCTCTTAAATTAATCCCCCTCAATAGATTTAATTTCTTTCCCAATCTCCAAATTTTTAATCAATTCCCACCACTTATTAGCCTCTCCCTCAATATGATAATAAAATAGTATAATATTATTTTGTTCAGTGAATTGAAGTATAGATAATATGGTTTCAAAAGAGTCAATCCATTGTTAAGAGATTATGGGATTAGAAGACCCACTAAACATTGGATAACTCTATTATATAATGGAATAAACTACATATTTCTATCTCGAAGGGAATTCTATACCATTTATGTTATTATTCATAACATGATTCAGTTGTGCCAGTATAACCATAAGTTCATTATCTCCCACTCCCTTCATGTTAGGCATTTCATCAAGAAATCATCACATTTCCCATTACACATATCATAACACAATTCCTACTAAGTCCAAACATTTTCTAACATGAGGAAAGTTGGGGATGAGAATACATTTATTAACAAATGTTTTAATCAAAAACCATAACCATAAGAGTAACTCATAAATGATTGGGAAATCATAACTTATGAATCTCAAAGTTTCCATATAGGATATCCATGGATATCTTATAATTAGGTTCCCTAAACCCAAAATATTATTAAATTATTTAAAATATGTTTAACTCCTTCATAATGGTTTTTAAAAAGAATTTGAATTAACAAGATCATATCCCCCGAGAGTGAAAAACTAAGTGTATGGTAGAGACGCATTTATTATACCTCAATATGGTGGTTAAGATATACTTAACCAACTCTTTTCAAAGATATTACCTCTAGATAAATCTTCTCTAAAAATGCATCAACATTCCTGTATCCGTATAAGGATTTAATTTCTAGGAAAACCACACAATCTCTACTTTACAATTTTTTTGGATATTTTCCTATACATAGTCTTATAACATCAGTTTTTAATACTTTTATCATATTCTAATCTCAAAAAATAACTTGACCTTCATCTCATATTATAAGGACCTGGACTTAAAACATTACTTAATCTTTAATTTTAGACAAGACCATACATTATTACACATTAAGGATATTTTTGGGTTTAGAGTTTTAAAGAATTAGGATATCTTACAAACATGACATACCACATTCATACAAGAGGATACTACTGAAACAATATCCGTTTTTTTCAAAATATAGAACATTAAAACTTAAAATATTATTTATTTAAAAAAAATCCATATCAAACATTATTACACCATTATTTCTCTTACCCATCCTTATATAATATGGAAAACATTATAAAAACATGGGATGAGTATAAAAAATTGTAAGGGATATAAAGAAAGAAAGCATTAGTCAAGTGATAACATAAAAACCAAGAAAACTTATAATCCTAAAAACATATATGCATAGAAAAATCATGTAGTTTCCATGGAACATATTTACCATATCACTCTTACATTCACCATTGCACATTGAATAACCTTTTTTTAAACTTCTATCTTTGGAGTACCTAATGCATTGAAGTGCTATAATGGGGCTCACCCATCATTTCTTGAGCTATAATGGGCTCAACCCAACATATCTAGAGCTATAATGGGATCAACCCAACATATCATAAGCAATAATGGGATCAACCCAATATTAATAATTTTCAAGGAACATATAATGGTAATAAATTATATTTAAATCAGGAGAAATAACTATTTCAATATACATATAAAAAGGCAATCCCTTTGAAATTTATTAAAGAGACTTTTAAAAGGATTTTAAAAAGAAAGTCCTTTTAAAAAATACAATCAGAGTGAGAATTAATAGAATGGAATAGACGTGTGTATACACTATAAATACACATAATACTACATATTATAAACAAAATTTCATCACACTAATAATATTAATACAACATAATGGATAAATTAAAAGGTTAACCCAAAGGATTGAAATTGGGTTAAGAATTCTCTTACCTCGGGTTCTTCTTAATTCAAATTTCTTTAAACCTCCTGTATAATGGTTAAAAGGGTGTTATTAATATCTTAAATAAAATTATTCATGTTTATTACACATTATATGATCATTTAATAACATCATTTTAACCTTTAATTATTATTATTTTGTTCCTTCCATTGTTTTGGGTGCATTCTTTACATGTTTTTCATGATCGGTTCATGATGGAAGATCTTGTTGATTAGAAGCGAAACACTATAATTGAAATTAAATGGTAGATAAATATTTCAAGAACAATAAATTATTATATTTTTCATTTTTAATTCTAAAATGAGGATGATTCATAAGTTAATAGGTTAATGATGTTAGTTTATATCATTTTAGTGGTTCTTTGATAACAACATCCTCATTTTGTTTTATAAATTAAAACCATGTGTAAAAAAGAATACTAGAAACATGGATGAGAAAAAATAAATATATTATAACCTAGTTCAACCATAAAAATTGTTTCATGACCAGACTCGAAATAATTAAATCAAATTTAAATCACATCATCCACTATGTCGGAAATTAGACACATCACGAACAATGTTTTTATTCCTTAAATAAGTGGGAGAGGAGAAGAATAATAATTAGGAATTTTCCATGAACATGATAACATAAAAAATATAAAATATTTTTGCGGATTTCATTCCTATTGGATGAGATTAGGGAATGAGAGTGAATAATAAAATAAAGGAACTCAAAATAAAAGAAGAGTTGATAAATACCTTATGAAAATTCGGCAGCCTGATGACATCGCTTAAAATTTCATAAAATATTTTGAAGAGAAAAAATGGGTATATGAGCATTATTACACAATACGGGAAGTAAGGGTGGATATGAAATGAAATATCACAACATAATACAAATAAAATTAAAAATAATAACATAAAATGAAAGAAAAGAAAGAAAACAAAAGAGGATGTTTACCTCTTGATCTTTTCTCCTTGAGATCCTTCTTAAGGGATTTGGTTTTTGTCTTTTGGTAAGACCAGTAGCTCTAGGACGTGGTGAAGAAGATTGGGGAGCGAATTTGGTAGAAAGTTTTCAATTATAAAGGCTTCAGAGGTGTGGGAGGAAGAGGGTAATGGGGGCGGTATTTATAGTGGAGGAGGGGAGGTATTTGACATTATTTAAATCATTAATATAATATTTTTCTCAAGAATATGAATATAATTAATTCATGTGATCCCAAGTAGTAATAATGGAATGTGAGTTTAAACAATGTGGCCTTAAATCACTTATGATGTCATAAATAGTGTATTTTACTGATAATTTGAATATACGGTATTTTACCGTATTTCACTATTCATTGAAAATTCAAGAATTTCAGAAAAATCACAAAAATTCACCCTAACCATTTTTCAATGTGTAGAAATAAAAATTGAACTCCATTATTTGAAAATAATTTTCTAAATATCATTAATTTAATTTTTAAATAAAAACATACTTAATTCAAAAATTAACAATTTTAATTCTATAACTACTTTTATAGCACATTGAAAAATAAACCAAAATGTCATTATCTTAAATCCTTAAGAAAATACAATTTTCTATTCATTAAGGTCATAATACTATTCATATTACTATTCAAAAGGGTATGTTACTATTCACCAAAAAACAATTTGGTTCCATTACACTTTGAATAACTTACTGAAGACAATTGTAGATGACTTTTTTTCAAAATTCAAAACATAGAAGCTACCAAATTAAGTTTAAAGTATAGTTATAAATATCTACATAAAATAAAGTTTCATGAATTTCAAATTATTTTTAAAAACCTTGGGGTGTTACTTTATACCCACCTTATTGAAATTTCATCCTCACAATTTTATTTATGCATTAAAAAATTGAGGGTACCTTTCCCTCATAACATTTTCAGATTCCCATTTTGCTTCTTCAACCATGTGGTTTCTCCAAAAAAACATTACATGGTTGATTACCATATTCCGCAATACCTGTTCCCTTCGATCAAGAATATAAACTGGTTTCTCGTTATATAGAATGGTTCTCTTTCAGCTGAAGTACTTCTGTTCTCAAGACATGTGATGAATCTGTAACATACAATTTAAACATAGAAACATGAAAAACATTGTGTACCTAAGAGAAAATCAGAGGCAAATCTACTCGATATGAAACTGGTCCAACTTTCTCCATGATTTCAAAAGGACTGATGAACCAAGGGCTTAGCTTCCCTTTCTTACCAAAATTAATCACACTTTTGTAAGGAGAGATTTCAAGGAAAAAATGTTCACATACCTCGAAAGAGAAGTCTTTCCTTCTATTATCTATATAACTTTTATGTCGGCTCTGAGCTATCCTCATGTGCTACTTGATCATATTCACTTTCTTAGACACTTATTCTAGTAACTCTGGTCCCATCAACATTCTTTCCCTAACTTCATCCCAAAAATATGGACTTCGACACCGCTTCCCATACAATTCCTCAAAAGGTTCCATCTTTATACGGGAATGAAAACTGTTATTATAAGAAAACTCAAATAAAGAAAGATGTTGATCCCAAATTCCCTGGTAGACCATTGAATAAGATCAAATAATATCCTCCAAGGTATGAATCGTTCTTTCTGACTTCCCATCTGATTGAGGACGAAAAGCTGTACGGAAATTTAATTCTGGGCCCAATGACTTATAAAGGCCCTTCCAAAAGATAGAAGTGAACCTGGTATCCTGATCAGATACAATGGAAAGAGGAACTCCATGTAACATGACAATCTCTCTGATCTAAATTCGATAAATCTAATCCAGAAACATTGTATTTCATATAGAAAGGAAATGTGCAGATTTTGTCAGCCGATTAACAATAACACAAATCATATTGTTACCTTAAGAAGTCTTAGGTATTCCCACCATTAATTCCATAGATATATTCTCCCATTTCCACTACGAAAATGGAAAAGGCTGAAGCATCCCCTTCGGTAACTACCGCTCTACGTTAACCTGTTGATATGTCAAACATTTCATAGTAAATAATGCAATATACCCTTTCATTCCATCCCAACACTAATACTCCCGAAGGTCTCTGTACGTCTTTGTACTTCCAATATAAACTAAAAATAGGGAACTATGAGCTTCACACAAAAAATATTTCTTCGACTAGAAATCACAAGGCACACAAAAACTTTTTCCAAATCTTAAAAAACAATATTTACCAAGGATAAATTCTAGAAACTTACCCAATTAAACAAATTATACCTTTTTCTATAGCTCACAGTCTTCCCTCTGTGCTAGCTTAATTTTTTCTGATAACAATGAATGCACTGATACCTAAAACAAAATAGACATATTCCTTGGAAGAACAACTTCTAAGCCAAAATTCTTCATGTCATTAATCAATGGATCATGTTCTAAATATAACATGGTTAATGATGCATGCTTTTTTCGACTCAAGGCATCATCCACTTTGTTTTGTTTTCTTAGATGGTAATTGATTATGCAATTATAATCCTTTATCAGTTCAATCCATCTTTACTACCTCATGTCTAATTCCTTCTGAATGAATATATATTAAAGACTATTATGGTCAGTATATATTTGACATTTGGCTCCGTATAAATTGTGCCTCCAAATTTACAAAGAAAAAACCACACCTGCCAATTCCAAATCATGTGTGGAATAATTTAACTCATGAGGTTTTAGTTGTCTTGAAGAATAATCAATTACCTGATCATTCTACATCATAACAAAACCAAGTCCATTCCATGAAGCAACACTATAGATGAAAAACTCATCATTTTGGGAAGGCAAGGTCAGAACTAGATCATTCAAAAGTCTTTTCATCAGTTCCTGAAAACAAATATTGCATTCTTCTTTCCAAACAAATTCAATCCCTTTTCATGTTAACTTAGTTAGCAGGCTAGATAACTGTGCAAAGTTTTTAACAAACCATCGGTAATAACCTACTAGTCCAATAAAACTACAAATATCTATATCATTTGTAGGTATTTTCTATTCATAAACCACTTTCTTTTGACATGATCAATTTTTATTCAATCCTTATTTACAATGTGCCCAATAAAAGAAATCTATTTCATAAAAAATCACAATTTTTTAAATTTCATCCAGTTTATTTTCTTTTAATGTTTGAAAAACAACCCTTAGATGTTTTTCATGCTCTTATTTACTTCTATAATATAAAAGAATGTCATCAATAAAGAAACAAAAAACTTATCAATGAACTGATAAAAAATTCTATTCATAAGATCCATGAATACAGCAGGTGCATTAGTTAACCCAAATGGCATAACTACAAATTTATAATGACCATATCTAGTATGGAAAGAAGTCTTCGGGATGTCTTCATCCTTTAATTTCAATTTATGGTACCCCAACATCATGTCAACCTTTGAAAAATACTACGATCCTTGGAGTTGATAAAAAAATCATTGATATGAATAAAATGATACTTGTTTTTAACATTAATTTTATTCAAGGCTCTATAATCGATGAACATTCGCATTGATCCGTCTTTTTCTGTAAAAAAACAAGAAGAGAGCACCCCATGGTGAATTACTAGGTAGGATTGAGCCTTTATCTAATAATCCTTGCAACTAATTTTTTAATTCCATAAGTTCCATTTGGTCAATTTGATAATGTGGTTTAGAAATTAGCTTAGCATCAGGAACTAAGTTAAGAGTAAACTCAACCTCTCAATTATGAATAACCCTAGGAAAATCATCATAAAAAACATCCAGGTATTCATTTACCACCAGTACATCATTAATCTGGATAGTTCCCTTATCTTAAAAAATATGAGCAATATAACATTCATTTCCATACATTATCAATTTCTTAGATTTATGATATGTTATTCATGGTATGGGTTCATTCTTGTACACAAACTGAAATTATTTCTAAAAAGAAACGTATTTTTCTCTAAAATATTTCATAGATTGATAAAAAGAAACCCAGACCATACCTAGAATAACATCAAACTCTACTAGAGGAAAAACAACAAGGTTTATAGGTAAACTCTTTCCATTGACATGGATAGGCATATTATTATAATTTATTTTTGCCACAATATTTCCTCCAAGTGTTTTTAACATGAGATATGGTCTCATTTCAAGAGGTTTAATTCCCAATTTTTCAGAAAATTTCTCAGAAATGAAGGAATGTGTAGACCCTAAATCAAACAACACATTTGAGAAATGTATAAAAATAAAAAAACATGTACCTGATACCACCTCATTTATCGGCTCAACATCATCTGAAGAGGTTTAAAAAGATTTTACCAAACCCCTCTACTTCAAATCTTGCTGATTCCCTACTTGAGTAACTAGCTTCAGACAAACATTAGAAAAATGACCCAATTATTTACAGTTAAAGAATCTCACCATCAACTTCTCAGTAGTTTTCGAATCATTTTCCTTAAAATCACTAGACATGTGTCCAAACTTCCCACATCGGTAGCATTTCCCAAAATTTACAATACATTCACCAGGATTCCTTTTACCACACTTTTCATAAGAAAGGAAATTCATTTTCTTACCTCCAAACTTCTTTAACGAGTTATTCCCCATTGCCTACCAACCTGACCGCTTCTTATTCCTATCATCACGATGCACATATGTTTCAAAAAACTCCATCGTAACTTTTTCAGCACAATGAACAAGATTCTCATAGCTTTTAAACTTTTGTGAGGATAAAGATATTCACAAAAATAGTTTCAAACTAGAGTAAAATCTATTAATTTTCCTTTTAAAATCCCGAGTAAAAATCCAGTACATACTTGGACAGTCTTGTAAAATTGGATTCATTTGCTACCACATAATCATTATTTTTCTACTTCAGTTCTAAAAATTATTTCTCTATTTTGAGTCAAACAATTTTGGGAAAATATATTTCCAAAAAAGACTCTTAAAATCATCTCATTCCAGACTGTCAAGATTATCAATTTATCTCGTATTCTTAACCATATACCAACATTGATCGAATTCACCTTACAAATTATAAATGGATAATATTACCTTTTGACGTTCCAAATATACCATGAAATCAAATATCTTTTCTAGGTAATTGATATATACTTCAACTGTTATTTGATATGTGGTTCCACTGAATACTGGAGGATGTTGCATCATAAAATGCTCCACAAAATAAATTTTTATTCATGGTTGATCATGTTCATCTCTAGCATGGATACTACCCCCATTTATTTTTTGTGTCAACTAAGACATTGCTATCACAAACTACTCGGTTCCAATTCCCACCATTTTGGGCTACAGATTCGAACATAAATTAGCCTCTTGGTGCCTTCCTACTTCAGCTTCTCTATTTCTACTATGGACAAACATTCTAAACAAACATATCTTAGATGACACAACATGGTAATATTTAAATTCTATAACATTTCAAATTAATCATAGTGTAAAAATCAGTTATGGTATTCATTTATCATTATCCTAACCCCTAAAGTTATCTAAATCATCCTCTGAAACCAAATATATGGAACGAAACTTAAAACATTACTTAATCTTAAATTTTATACAAGAACATACATTATTACAAATTGAGGATCATTTATGGTTTATATTTTTCAAGAATTAGCATATATTACATACATGACATACCACATTCATACAAGAGGATACTACTAAATTAGTATCCATTTTTTTCAAAATATAAAACATTGAAACTTAAAACATGATTTATTTAACATTACTCTATATAAAACATCATGACTCCATTATTCCCCTTACCCATACTTATATCCTATGGAAGAAATTTTAAAAACTTAATATGAGTATAAAACTCAGTAAGGGATATAAATAAAGAAAGTGTTAGTCAAGTGATAACATAAAAACGAGTAAAACTCATAATCATAAAAACTCATATTCATAGAAACATTATGTAGTTTCCTTCAGAAATATTTACCATATAACTCTTAAATTCACCATTTCACATGGAATAACCATTTGGTAAACTTCCATATCCAGAGTACCCAATGCATTGGAGAGCTATAATGGGGATCACCCGTCATATCTTGAGCTATAATGGACTCAACCCAATATATCTTGAGCTATAATGGGCTCAACCCAACATATCTTGAGCTATAATGGGCTCAAACAAACATAAATAATGTTCATGGAACATATCTTGGTAATAAAGTATATTGAAATCAGAATAAATCACTCATTCCATATACATATAAAAAGACAATCCCTTTGAAATTTATTAAAGAGACTTATAAAAGGATTTTAAAAGGAAAGTCCCATAAAAAAATATAATCAAAGTGAGAATTAATAGAATGGAATGGAAATGTGTATAGACTATAAATAAACATAATACAACATAATATAAAAAAACTCATCACACTAATAATCATAATACAACATATTGGATAGAGTAGAAGGTTAACCTAAATAATTGAAATTGGGTTAAGAATTCCCTTACCTTGGGTTCTTCTTACTTAAAATGTGTTTAAAACTTTTATATAATGGTTAAAAGAGTGTTATTAATGTCTTAAAGAAAAATATTCTTGTTTATAACACCTTATATGATCATTTCATAACATAATTTTCCACCTTAATTATTAGTATTTTGTTCCTTCCATTGTTTTGGGTTCTTTCTTTACATGTTTTCCAAGATCTGTTCATGATGGATTCTCTTGTCGATTGAAAGTGAAACATGAGAATTGGAATTGTATAGTAGTTACATATTTACCGTACCGTTAATTATTCCATTTATCATTTTGAATTATGAAATGAGGATGATTCATAAGTTAAAACATTAATGATGTTCGTTTAGATCATTTTAGTTGTTCTTTGATAATAACGACCTCATTTTGTTTTATAAATTAAAACCATGTGTGAAAAAGAATTCTTGAACCATGTATGAGACATAATACATATATTATAACCTAGTTCAATCAAAAAAATGGTTTCATGGCCAGACTTTAAATAATTAAAACAAATTTAAATCACATCATCCACGATGTCGTAAATTTGACACATCACAGACAATGTTTTTATTCCTTGAGTAAGTGGGAGAGGATAAGAAGATTAATGGGGAATTTTGCATGAACATGAAAAAATCTAGAATATTCAAGATTTATAGTGCTTTACTTTTTATTGGATAAGAGGATGGTAATATACATAACAAAAAAAAAGAAACTCAAAATAAAAGAAGAGTTGAGAAATCCCTTACGAAAATTCAGCAGCCTAATGGCGTCACATAAAATTTCATATAACATTTTGATGAGAGAAAAGGGGTATGTCATAATTATTAAATAATATATGAAGTAATGGGAGATATGGAATGAAATATCCCAACATAAGACATATAAAATTAAAAATAATAACATAAAATGAAAGGAAAGAAAGAAAACAAAAGAGGATGTTTACCTCTTGATCTCTTATCCTTGATATGGTTCTTAAAAGTTTTGTTTTTGGTATTTTGGTGAGACCAAAAGCTCTAGGATGTGGTGAAGAAGATTAGGGAGGGAATTTGGTATATATTATATAATTATAAAGTCTTGAGAGGTGTGGGAGGAAGAGGGTAATGAGGGTGGTATTTATAGTTGAGGAAGGGAGGTATTTTACATTATTTTAATCATTAATATAATATTTTGCTCAAGACTATGAATAGTTTGAATTAATGTGACACCAAATAGTAATAATTGCATGTGAGTTTTAACCAAGTGGATTTAAATCACTTATTATGTCATAAATAATGTATTTTAATGATAATTTGAATATATGGTATTTTACCATATTTCACTATTCATCAAAAATTCAATAATTTTAGAAAAATCCCAAAAATTAACCATAACCATTTTCAATGTATAGAATTCAAAAATGAACTCCATTTTTTGAATATAATTTTCTAAATATTATTAATTTAATTTTTAAATAAAATCATACATAATTAAGAAATTAACAATTTTAATTGTTTAACTACTTTTATATCACATTGAAAAATCAACCAAGATGTTATTATCTTAAATCCTTAAGAAATTACAATTTACTGTTCATTAAGGTCATAATACTAATCATATTACTATTCATAAGGGCATGTTACTATTCATCAAAATAACCAGTTAGTTCCATCAAACTCTCAATAACTTACTGAACATAATTGTAGATGACTATTTTTCAAAATTAAAATCATAGAAGCTTCCAAATTAAGTTTAAATGATAGTTATAAATATCTACTCAATACAAAGTATCATGAATTTCACATTATTTTTAAAAAACATAGGTTGTTACACATATAGACTATGGAAACCCAAGCCTTAAACCCATATTATTTCTTAACTTTTAACATAGTTCACAACAACCACATGTTGATGATCTATGGTTTAGTTTCATTGGAGTATTAGACAAATAAATACAGTATCCTAAAAAAAGACCTCATTTTCTTTATTTAGTATCCTTAGATTGTTCCTAACTCTTATAAGTTCTCTTAAATCTACATAGGATAACTAGGGGAAATAAATAAGGAAAATGGAAATTTTTAAATCCTAGTAAGTGAATAAACATGATAAAGAAGTGTGGCATGTGAATCATAACATGATATCATAAAGAGAATAATCATAAGTGTTGAGTCAATGCATAAAGAAATGATAACATAATTTCATGGATTAAACATGATCATATCATTATAACATGGAATCATAGTAATGTGGTAACACTATACAAATGAAATCATAAGCTTAAGTCATGACTACCTTCCTTGTTAACATAACATAGTTGGCTAGTCTAACTACCCACACACCATAGTTATCTAGGGTCACATCTCACACACCATGATATCTCATGAGATAAAAAACTTATTGAATGCATTGGAGGGATATTTAATTCTATATCCAACCATCATGTATTTATGACCATATATATGTGTGCCACAAGAGTAAAATAAACCACAAATAATTTGTAAACATGGAAAAACCGATGAGAAATAATTGGGTTTCACGATCTTATCTCAAAAAATATATGAAATCTATAACATAAGAATTATCACTAGAAGATGGAATTAATTTTTTTGAACATTCATATCTAAAAGGAACTTAAGTCTTGAATATGGTGTCCTATGTTATAAAAATCCAAGAGAAGTTTTAAATAATTTAGAATAAATATGAACCACTTTGGTGATTTTTTTTCAAAATAAACAATCAATATTTTAGAGAAAATGGAACATAATTTTTTGTTAAAATTTGAATTGAACCTATAGGGTTATATAGAGAAAACAGTAATTTTAAAATCTATTGATGGTTTAAAAACATTTTTAGGGGGTGATGGTTGACGCGAAATAAGAATTTGAAAATCCCTATAAATTGGGTTTCCCTAAAAGTGAGTATTTTGATGGAACTTAAAACATTAATAACCCCAAAAATAAAATAGATATTAAAGTAGGTATATATTTATGTGAAAAATGTAAAAAAATATAATAATTACATGAAAATAGGTTTGTATAAAAGGGATAAAAATAAAGAGAATGTATAACAAAAAAGTTACGAGGGGTGTATATAAATTCCCTTTCCTTTATGTACAAAAACATTTAGTGCTTATACTTAATTTCATTTATAATTAAATTAAGTTCATAAAAAACTTAATAATAACATTATTTATCTATAATTATTATCCTAGGGTCTATTTATTATCATAAGCTACTCATTTATTAAATCTATTCCACTTATTTTTGTTACTTGATATGGTTGGGTTTATTTTTATGCTAATCTTGTAAAATACTGACCATGGTTAACGTTATTTTTAAAAAATATTAAAAGAATATAGAATATAAATATTTTTTAAAATATATATTTTTATAAATTAAATAATTTTTAAATTCATCCACTATTTGTGGTGACAAAAAATGCATCGCTATGTGGAGGTGGTAATTCCTCATGTACACACAATTAAAAATTTTACATAAAATTGGATAGATGTAGAAAGTAAAATTATTTATAATTTAAGAATAATATTTATATTATAAATATAATATCGATTCATTTAAAAACCATTTTTAACCATCCATGCAATGTGGTAAATAAAAATTGGTCACTTCATGCAAGGAGGAGGTAGTTCGCACATACACATGATGATGTTTTTTAGAATGGTGATGGAGGAAGGAAAAAAAGGGATATTCCATTAATATAATAACACAAAATAATGCAATTAATACTAATTTTATAATAATTATATATATATATAAGTGATTTAATTTGTTATAATAAATAAATAATAAGAAAGAAAGGGTAAGAAATAAGTGATAACTTTATCGAGACTCTGAAATTTCTATTGAAAATAGAGGATTTGTGCTATCTTATGGTGAAAAGAGTATTAAGGTAGTGTAAGGTAATTCTAGGATTTGTAATTTGGGAATATTATCATATGTAATTCTAATTGGAGTAAAATTATGTAGTTGATGTATGTTGTTTCCTTTTACAATTGAAGAAAATGGTACTTTCAATGGAAAAGAATGTTAATGTGTAAGAATGGATGTTCATGAATGTTAGGAGATTTAGATGTGGTATGGTTGGTGAGAAATGTGGTTAATACTTTACAACCTGGAAAATGGGTTCTATATGGTCTAATGGTCAATTAAACTTATGATAATTCAATAAACTTTTGATTAATCATTTTAACACTAATTATTCTTAATTAAATATTTATCAAGATCTTTAATTTAATAATAAAAATATTATTGGGACCATAATAAAAAATTTCAATGATCTAAGACCAAATTTATACTCCATTTAATCTAATTTAATTTCTTAATAAGAAAAAAATTTACTTTTAAATTAAAAAATATAATATATCAAAAGACAACTTTAATAAAAAATACTGCTTAAGCTCAAAAATATTAATCATGGATTTATGAACAAGAAATATTTATTATAAATATATAATTATAGAGAATTTTATTTTTCAAATATTTAAGTCATTCTTATGTTACAATAAAAATTAAATTAGAAATAAATTTTTCAAAAAAGGTGTTTTTTTACTTTTCACTAAAAAATCTACTATTCTTGAAAAACCAAATAATTAATACTAAGATGATTTTGGTATTATAAATTAAAAAATACATCTAATTTTATATAATATATTTCTAAAAATAAGATATTTAAATGTTAATTGAAAATAAAAATTTTAAAGATACAAATATTTTATTTATGAAAAGAACTTCTTAAACCTTATGTAATTTTATCATACTAATTTTCAAATTTAAAGAATTTCATTATTTTATATCATCTAAACATAATTTATCACAACCCTCATTTTTGTGCATGAGAATAAAGATATCAAACTTATAATCCTTAAAAAAATATTCTTAAATATTGGGTTGTTACAAAATGTAATTTATATTAAAACTATACGATATTAAGTAGAATCAAAATAGTTCATATGCTATATTATATAATTGGAATATCAAGAGTACAATAGAACATGGATATTATATATGATTTTCTTATTTATTCATCATGAAATTATCTAGTTCAATTAATATTAATTTAAAAACTTCAATTGACCAATTTTTAGAATGATTTCTTATCAACATGGTTTTCTTCTTATATTTGTTTAATTAAAATTCACAATGATCATGATTTATACCATTCAATCAAAAATCAAGAAGTTTCCTTATGTCATATTACATTTAAGAATCTTAACTATCATGTACAATATTGTATTCATTTCTCTAAATCACATATTACATTATTAATTCTATTATCTTGCGAATTATTTTATAACTAAAACCTAGTTAATAAATCCAAAATCCCAACTGAGGTACTCCAAGGCCTCAAGTACAATCCTCAACTACCGGAGGATATAACCAATTATTTTTGGATAAAAAAAACTATTTAATAATTTTAAATTTATTAAACTCAATAATAAACTACATGAATGATTTTTTTTGTGAAATTATATAAGATAATCCAAAACCAATATGGATTAAAATATCTAAAAGTTGTATGAAGGGTCTAACTTGTCATGAACCGTACCCCGGGGCCCATACTGTAACTACCCCAAGCCCTCCTTCAATAGGCCAGGGCTGGCGACTTGCACCAATGGCGTAATTCCCTAAAACAGGGAAGGCATTGCCTTTATAACCTATAAACACACACACAAGAAAGCACATAGATGGATACAAAACACTAAGTAAGCTGTATAACAAAAGAGTACTGAAAGTAAAAGGGGCTAGAATACAAGCCCAACTGGAATGTACGAGTACCAATGTGATAAAATACAACAGAAGAAAGAGAAAGTATGCTGTTGGGTCATCCTATGAGGTTCCTACCTGAAGGGTTGGTATAGATCTCCTCCTTAGCACTCCCCATCCATTCGTCTCCTCTATGTACCGATTCTTCGTAATGTCCACCTCCAGGTACCGTCCAGTCCTCGTACTCCTGACCTCAGTCATTGTTGTCCATCATCTACATCCAACACAACAAGGTGCAGGCATAGCCCGTGTAGGGAAGAGTATAACGATAATCAGTAGGGACCTCGAGACCCTATGGGTCTCACAAGATCCATCATGGATAAACCACCAAATATGAAATCTACTGATAACCTTACTTAGGTATATGCCCATACATATACCTAAGTTATCATGTAATCCATCTCAATCATGAGGAAAACACAGAAAAACTGATTCATGTCAAACCATGATTTTAATCTAGGGGTATCATCCAGTAACATTCTGAACACAACATCGAATACCTCGGATACTAGAGAACTCCTCCTCTATCGAGTACAATGGGTCTGTCACGTTACACAGAGGTGCTTCCCACTAACCATGGACTGCTGAGGTACTCCTCCTGTCGAGTACCATGGGTCTTCCGCGTCACATAGAGGTGCTCCCCACCATGGGTCTGCCGCATCACACAGAGGCTCTCCCCCTCAAGTCCTGCTGAGTTACCCCTATCAATTATCGTGTGTCTACCGTGTCACCAAGGAACTCCCGACCGTGGGTCTTCTGCGTCACAAAGGCTCTCCCCACTGGTCCTATCAAGTCACTTCGAGTCGAAATGGCCAGCAGTCGTCAAGTCTCAGCTATCCACTAGGCCTCCGCACTATGCTTGCTCGTCTATAGAAGTATCCTCTCCACAAGCTACTAGTCGATACTCCAACTACCACAAATTACCATTAAGAAGTATCTCAAAGGTCTGCCTCATCATAGGGGTCTCAACGTAACAGATGGCGCGTCAATCAGACGCCTGTTCTGGGAGTTATTAACCTTTTTTTCCTGGGGCTCGATTGGATTTGTGATCGATCCAACCTGACCGTTCCACATCTCATACCAAAACTCAGTGGGGTATCACTCAAAGGGACCATCTCGCTCCAAGATTTCTAGTGCCGCTGAAGGTTCGTCAAAGGGACGTCTGGTGCCAAAGTTATGGCCAAAAGAAGGTAAATGGGTCGTAGTGGGACTGGGTCTGGGCCGACCCGGTCAGACCGACCCGGCCCAACCTGCTGGGCGGCCCAACCCATTGGGTTCGGCCCAACCCACTAGGTGGCCCAGCCCATTGGGTTTGTCCCAACGACTGTGAGGGTAGTGGAGGCGGCTCGGCCTCGGAGGATTCCACGAGGGTGACTCATCCGTGGGCCGGATCAGCTCAGGGTGGCTTGCAAGGTCACAAAAAGGGAGGCTTGGGGGGCTTGGAGGGCCACAATGAGGGCATGGTGGCGGAGGCAGCTCGGATTGGCCCGAACAACAGCACGGCTCGGCGGACGGTGGTGGCGCAGTGGCTCGGCATGGCAGCGGGGCGGCGGCTCAGCACGATGGCGACATAGTGAGGAGGTTTGGCCTGGGGAGGCATGGTGGCTTGGTCTGCCCGCCAGTGGCTTGGACGGGTGTGGGGCTTGTTCGGCCATGAGGGAGAGGTGCTGCGGGGCACCACGGGTCACGGAGGCTACCGGTGACGGCATCGTTTCCTTCATCATCTTTGTCTCCTTCCTCCATTTCGAAGAACACATCAAATAAGAACGATGGAGGGGTCGGGCCATGTTCGTTTGGCTCGCACCCTCCATGTTTAGAGTGGTAGAAAGCGGTTCACAAAGAACGAATCATGAACGTGTATGGAAGATATTTTAAAACTTCATTTCCCACAACCCACGTCAATCTCTATTTCCATTCCCGCAAAATAATTAGAAGGGGAGAACATGGAAAGTGATAATAAAATAGAAATAAACCCCTACCTCATTTACTTGATGACGTTGGCGCAAGAAGGTAGTACGGTTGTCGATTTGCTATAGATGAGGACGTCCTACATCAGAAGAATTCTCGAGGAAGAAGTTCGAAGGGGGGTCGGTGTTCTTCGTTGGTGGAGCGTTCTATGTTGGAGAGATTTATCCCATGTTCTTTCAATCAACCTTTTCTAATAATTTTCCAACAAATGAATAGCCAACCAAATAAAATATGTTTATCTATATAATTTTTTGGCAATCAATGTTGGATTAATTAATTGGAAACAATAAATGGGTTGCGTTGGCATAAAATATTCAAATTGGAGGACACCAAGGGTTGGAACCATTAATTAAGAAGGGTATGCACAATTAATGTGGAGGAAGCTCAAGAGGGTCCTCCACATTAATGAGGGAGTTGAAGAGGTTTAGAACTTGGGTGGTCCCCACTACCATAACCTCTAATGGGAGGTTAGGCTCGGGTGGTCCCCACCACCATAACCTCTCATGGGCGGTTAAGGTTTGCTGGTCCCCACTACCAACTTCCACTTGGAGGGTGGTTAAAAAAAATAAAATAAAACATGTGTTTGTTTTATTTTTTTATTTCCATGAAAAACCCAAAATTTATCTTTCACCCTCATCCAACTGCCATCGAGGTGAAAGTCTTCTTAAGTGAATACTGGTGCTACAAGTTCAACTATGCTCTCAGATTTCAATTCTGAGCACCAGTTCAAAATTTAGAAAAAAATCTCTCGCACCTTTACTAAACTCACATGAAAAAAAGTTAATAAATTCATTCTTGGCACTCCGGGCCTCAGAATCGTGCGTCGTAAATTTTCACAAACTCGTAAAATTAACATTTATTAAAAAACATTACATGGAAATTTCTGGGTCTTTACAGTCTCCCCACTTTCGGGCTTTACATTCCCATAAGACACAACTCATAACTAGGTAAACCAGTGGGGGTACTGAGCATACATCCGAGCCTCCCGCTCCCATGTGATATCCTAGGGGTTCTCGTGTTGCTAGTGAACATGCACCAGAGGTATCGATCATCCATGAAGGAACCACTCCTATAGATCCTCAATCTCTACTGGAACCTCTGTAAAATTCACCCCATCGTCGATATCCAACTCACCATGGTCGATGATGTGAGATGTGTCATGCACGTATCTCCCCAGATGGGATACATGGAAGACATCAAGCACCCGGTGAAACTGAGGAGGAAAATAAAAGTGGTATTCCACCTCACCAACTCTGTTGAGGACATGAAAAGGTCCGATTAATCTCATAGATAACTTTCCGCCTCTGCCAAATCTCTGGAATCCTTGTCGAGGTGAAACACGTAGAAAAATGTTGTTGCCATCCTAAAACTCTAGAGGTCTCTGTCTCTTATCGGCATATTAATTTTTGCTGCTCCGTGTAGTCTTCATCTGCTCCTGGATGATCTGCACCTACTCTGTGTTAGCGTGTACCATCTCTGGACCCACTAGTGTTGACTCTCCTAGGTCAGTCCAGCATAAAGGTGATCTATAAGGTTGACCGTACAACGCCTCGAAAGGTGCCATCCCAATGGTGGAGTGATAGCTGTTGTTGTATGAAAACTCCACCAAAGGTAATTCATCCTCTTATATGCTACTAAAGTCAAGGACGCAAGAATGTAGCATGTCCTCGAGGGTTTGAATGGTTCGCTCAGTATGACCATCCGTCTGAGGATGGAAGGCGGTGCTCAAATGAAGTTGTGTCCAGAAAGCCTCCTACAACACCTTCCATAGTCGGGAAGTAAAATATGCATCACGATCGGAGACAATCGTCGAGGGTAATCCATGTAGACGCAAAATCTCTTTCACATAGAGTTGTCCCAAGCTCTCCACCGAACCCTACTCTCTGATCGATAGGAAGTGGTCTGACTTGGTGAGTTGGTCGAAGATCACCCAAATCGAATTATGTACCCTGGATGTACGTGGAAGTCCTGTCATGAAGTCCCTGGAAATACCATCCCACTTCCACTCTGGGACCTCTAAAGGCTGAACCAATCCTGCTGGTACCTGATGCTCCGCCTTCATTTGCTGACAAGTGGGGAACCAAGAAACAAACTTTGCAACTGCTTTCTTCATTCCTGGACACCAGTGCTATCGTCGGAGATCCTAGTACATCTTCGCCACTCCTGGATGTACCTCTAGAGGGGATGTGTGTAACTCCCTTAACACTTCCTCCTGGAGTGTCACTAGTAGCATGGTACATCCTTTGATGAGGATGACGTGCTCCCCACCTTCAGAAAATCCATCAGGTTCCTTCCCTGTGGATATCTGAGCACATCGAGCCTCACAGTCACTGTCCCCACGCTGCACCTCCCTGACTCGCTGAAGTAGTGGGGGAGTGACTATAAGAGACTGAAGGAAAGATACTCCAGCATGTTCCACGAAGGATATCTGCAAAGTATACAACTAATCTATCGCCTCACATAGTAGCTGTATACCGGACCTCCTGCTAAGTGCATATGCTACAACATTCCCTTTTCCAGGAGTATAGACTATCTCAAAGTCATAGACCTGGAAGAACTCAAGCCAATATCACTATCTCAGGTTCAGGTCCTTCTGAGAGAATATATACCTAAGACTCTTGTGATCAGATTACACTGTAAAATGCTCACCCATCAGATAGTGATGCCACATCTTCAATGTGAAGACCACAGTTACTAACTCCAGGTCATGGGTAGCATAGTTCTATTAGTGTTGTCTCAGCTGTTGAGAAACATATGTGATAACTACTCGCTCCTGCATCAGGGCACATCCAAGCTTGGTCCCTGATGTGTCGCAGTAGACTACATACCCTACGCCCCTCCTCTAGAACCTCAAGATGGGGGCACTAGTCAGCCTCTGTCTTAGCTCCTTAAAACTTTTCTGGCATTTCTCCGGCCAAACGAAGGGTTTCCCCTTCTTTTTCAACACTGATAGTGGTGCTACAACTCTGGAGACAGCTGGCACAAGCCTCCGGTAGTATCCGGCCAAACCCAAGAAACTTCGTACCTCCGTCACACTTCTTGGTGGCTCCCAAGCTAGTACCGCCTCAATCATCACTTGATCAATTGCAACCCCAGCCTCCGATATGACATGTCCTAGAAAATGAACCTCTCTGATCCAGAACTAGAACTTCGAGAGCTTACTATAATTCTAGTTCTCTTAGAGTGTGTCCAGTACTACCTGAAAATGATAGGCATGATCCTCCTCAGTAGTGGAGTAGATCAGAATGTCTTTGATGAAGACTACTACGAAGCGATCAAGGTACGGATGAAAGATCCTGTTCATGAGTCCCATGAACACTTCTGGAGCGTTCGTTACACCGAATAGCATAACAATGGACTCATAATGGCCATACTGACATATGAAGGCCGTCTTCTTCACATTCTCATCTTGCACATTGAGCTGGTGATAGCCTAATCTAAGTTCTATCTTCGAGAACCACCGTGCTTCCTTCAGCTGATCAAATAGGTCTTCAATCCTAGAGAGTGGGTACTTGTTCTTCACGGTCACCTGGTTTAGGCTCCGGTAGTTGACACAAAGTCTCAAGCTCCCATATGCCTTCTTGGTGAACAAAATTGGGTTTTCTTAAGGAGAACACTAGGCCAAATGAATCCCTTCCCCTACAAATCCTCTTGTTGTACCCACAGCTCGTGAAGCTCTGTATGAGCCATCCGATATGCTGGTGTTGTTATCGGTTCCATCTTGGGGTACAAGTCCATATAAAATTCCACCTCTCTATGAGAAGGTATACTTAGAACATCATCAGTGTAATGGTCCACCACTACAGGATAGCTCAGACTCTCCACATCAACAACTTCGAGGGTAAGGCTAGCCAACTAATGAGTGATTAGCTGCACTCTCCTCTGGGTAAGTCCATCCAGTGCTACAAAGGATCCCTTCTCACCGGTGAAGGTAAACCTAGTCTCATCCATGCGGACACACCGTACCTTGCGCCTAATACAGTATATCGGAGCATAGACTATAGATAACCATTCCATACCCAAGATGATGTCGTAAGGCCTAAACGCCGCTACTAGGAGATCCCATCCAAAGATATCTCCTCCTAGAGTAAGATCGCACTGCCAGCACCAGTGTGTAATCGTCAAATCTGCTCCCATAAGAGTCTCTAGCTGTAAGGATTGAGCCAACGACTCTATCAGAATCTCTGAGCTCCGAACGAGGGTGGTGGTAATAAAAGAATGACAGGAACCTGTGTCTATAAGTACTGAAACTATGGTGGAGTAGACATAGATCATACATCGTATCATCTCTGGAGTGCCATGATCGTAGGCCTCAGCTGCCTAGAGTTGAGCTATCCCCTGTCCACTTGCTCCCTGTGGTCAGGGTGGACCCCCTGGTGGTGGTGGCAGTAACACCTCAAATCATCACCCACCGCCAGATACACAACCAACTCCTCTACCACATCCACCTGCTCCATACGGACCTCCTCGGTCAAACCTCTGTCTCTGCCTAGGAGGTCCTTCGACCATCTGCTAATCATCCAAACAGTGGGTCGGACAGTCACGATCCATGTGACCCTGCCCGCCGCATGCATAACACTGCCCGCTCCTGGTATAACTAGCTCCACCTCAGGTTCCCCACACAACCGATCTTGAGTCATGCGGTCGTCCACCTATAGGTCTGGTCCTCTTGGACCTCTATGACATCTGTCTGCTACCATCTATAAAAGACTCTGCTTCGTGATGACTGGTAGTGGGTCTCACTTTTGGTGACTACTCAACAATGAAAACTCTATACTAAGAGGGCTCTCTCTAACACCCCCGCCTGCGTCGGGATGCTGAGTGAGATCACAGAAGCCCTGATCTCCCGCTTGAGTCCTTGATCAATGATCTGGGGCCTAAAGAAAGGGTCCCACACCAAATTTGTGGAGTAGCGTGAGAGGTCAGTGAACCTCACTGAGTACTGAGCTACAATCATGTTTCCCTACTACAGATGAAGAAGCTCTTGTATGTGCCCTGCGTGAAGAGTCGCTGGTACAAACTCTGCCCGAAATAGGCTCTCGAAGTCTATCCAGAGAAGTGTCACCTCATCGTGAACCTAGAGAATCAATCTCCACAATATTCCTACTGCTTCCTGTAGAAGGATTGTGACAAGGATCACCATGAGATCAGCTGGTGTCCCTAGGAGTCAAAAAACTCTAACCACAACCTCTAGCCTATCCTCAACCGCTAATGGGCCCTTCTCTCCCCTGAACATGGGTGGCCTCTGGAATTGGAACTCATGCAACACGTTCAAGAGGCATGCACTATCTGCTTTTGGGGTTGGTTGCATCGGTATCCCAACGGGGAGTGATACCGCTGGTGCCTCCGCTAATGCCTCAACTGGAAAAGGGCCCTACATAAAGGTCTCGTCGCTCAGTGGGCTATCAGTGCGTAAAACTCTCAGAACTCCAGTTGGCTGTCTTCATGGAGGCATCCTAAAAAGAAACAGGTGCACCACAGTATGAAATTTATACTTGGTGATCTGAAAGTTATACCTAGTGAGCTGACTCAAAAGATCACAAAGAAACTCTTAAAAACACACACACAATCAGTTTTTTTGTGCACTAAGTCGAAAATTAGAAGTCAGTGTCCTTGTGTATGGATACGTCAGCCGGAACACCAACATTGGACTCTCTTAATTGAAAACCTCACTCACTACACTTAACACTATTGCTTCACAGAAAAGATCAGAGTCCTAGTTCTGTTTTAAAACTGACTCCTCTGATACCAATTTGTCACGACTGATCCCTCGGGTCCCATGCCGTAACTACCCCAAGCCCACCTTCTATAGGCCATGGACTGGCGAGTAGCACCAAAGGCATAATTCCTTAAAATTGGGAAGGATTTTCCTTTATAAAATGTAAAAACACACATAAGCAAGCACCCTACTGGATACAAAACACTAAGTAAACTGTATAAAAAAAGAGTACTGAAAGTAAACGGGGCCAGAATACAATCCCAATTGGACAGTACAAGTACAAATGTGATACAATAAAATCAAAGAAAGAGAAATTCAGTTGCTGGGTCATCCTCCGAGGTTCCTACCTGAAGGGTAGGTACGGATCGCCTCCTCAGCACTCCTCGTCCGTCCTTCTCCTCCGTGTACCGACTCGTCGTAATTTCCACCTCTCGGTATCATCCAGTCCTGGTACTCTTGGCCTCAGTCAGCGTTGCCTATCATTTTCATCCAACACAACAAGGTGCGGGCATAACCATTGCAGGGGTGAGTATAACCATACTTAGTAGGGACCCCGAGACCCTCTGTGTCACACAAAATCCATCAAGGACAAACCACCAAGTATGAAATCAACAGATAACCTTAAATAGGTATATTCCCATATATATATACATAAGTTATCAAGTAATCCATATCAATCATGAGGAAAACAAAGAAAAACTGACTCAGCTCAAACCATGATTTTATTCAAGGAGTAGTATCAAGTAACATTCCGAACACAACATCGAACACCTCAGCTGCTGGAGAACGACTCTTCTATCAAGTAAAATGGTCCCGCCACATCACATAGAGGCACTTCCCACTAACCTTGGACTACTGAGGTACTCCTCCTGTCAAGTACCGTGGGTCTGCCACGTTACACAGAGTCTTTCCTCACTGTGGGTCTACCGTGTCACATAGAGGCGCTCCCCCTCAAGGCCTACTGAAGTACTCCTCCTGTCGAGTACCATGGGTCTGTCGCGTCACCAAGGCGCTCCCCACTGTGGGTCTTCCTTATTACCAAGGCGCTCCCCACTGGGCCTGTAGAGTCACTCCGAGTCCAAACGATCAGCAGTCATCAAGTCTCATCCATCCACTAGGTCTTCGCACTATGCTCGCTCATCTCCAAGAGGATCTAGTCCAAAAGCTACAGGTTGATACACCAAATTCCATGATTTCCCATGAATAAGTATCTCCAAGGTCCGCCTTGTCATATTGGTCTCAACGTAATAGACGACACATCAATCGGACCCTCGATCTATGAGTTATTAATCAGTTTATCCTGAGGGCCTGGTTGGATTCGTTCTCGATCCAAACTAATCATTCCCCATCTCAATCTAAAACTCAGTGGGGTATCACTCAAAGGGACTGACTCGCTCCATGATTTCCAGCACCACTGACGGTTCATCAAACGGACGTCTAGTTCCAAAGTTATGACCAAAAAATGTAAATGGGTCATGGTGAGCCTGAGTCCGGTCCGACCCGATCGGACCGACCTGGCCTGACCCACTGGGAAGCTCGACCCGTTGGGTTATTCCTGGCCCGCTGAATGGCTTGGTCCATTGGGTTCGGCCCAATGGCCGTGAGGGGCCACAGAGGAGGCTCGACCTCGGAGGATGCCGCAAGGGCGGCTCAGCCACAAGCCGACTAGTCTCGGGGTGGCTCGCAAGGCTACGGCGAAGGCGGATCAGAGGGACACAGTGAGGGAACAGTGGAGGAGGAGGCTCAGCTTGGACCGAATAGCAATAAAGCTTGGCGAACGGCGGCGTGACACGACAGACAGCGGCGGCGCGACGGCTCGGCACGGCAGACGACGACGACGCGGCATATCAGCATGGTGAACGATGGTGGAACGACGATGACATAGCACAGAGACAGCGCAGTGAGGGGGTTTGGCTCGGGCTGGCGCGATGGCTCGGTCCAGCCACGAGTGGCTTGGCTGGGTGAGGGGCCGGTTCGACCGGGAGGGCGAAGGGCCGCGGGGCGGGGCGGGTTATGGAGGCCACTGGTGAGGGCGCCATTGCCTTCGTCATCTTCATGTCCCTCCTCCATTTCTAAGAACATATCAAAGAAGAACGATGGAGGGGTTGGGCCATGTTCGTTTAGCCTGAACCCTCAGTGTTTAGAGTGGTATCAAGTAGTTCACAAAGAACGAAGCATGAACGTGTATGGAAGATATTTTCAAACATCATTTCCCACAACCCACGTCAATCTCTATTCCCATTCCCACAAAACAAGTAGAAGGAGAGAACATGGAAAGTGATAATCAAATAGAAATAAACCCCAACCTCATTCTCTTGATGACGTTGGTGCAAGAAGGTAGTATGGTTGTCAATTTTCCATAGATGAGGACGTCCCGCATCGGAAGAAGTATCAAGGAAGAAGGTCGAAAGGGGGTCAGCGTTCTTCATTGGTGGAGCGTTCTTCATTGGAGAGCATTCTCCCAAGTTCTTCGAATATTCATTTTCCAATACTTTACCAAAAAATGAAAATCCAACCAAATAATATATGTTTGTCTATTTAATTTGTTGGAAATAAATGTTGGCTTAATTAATAGGCAACAATAAATGGGTTGTGTTGGCATAAAATATTCAAATTGGAGGATACCAAGGGTTGACCCCATTAATTAAGAAGGGTTGGCACAATTAATGTGGAGGAAGCTCAAGAGGCTCCTCCTCATTAATGGGGGAGTTGAAGAGGTTTAGACCTCGGGTGGTCCCCACCACCATAACCTCTCATGGGAGGTTAGGCTTAGGTGGTCCCCACCACCATAACCTCTCATGGGAGGTTTAGGTTTGGTGGTCCCCACTACCAACTTCCACATGGAGGGTTGTTACAACAAAATAAAATAAAATGTGTGTTTTTTTTATTTTATTATTTCCACAAAAAATCCAAAATTTATCTTTCACCCTCTTCTAACTGCCATCGAGGTGAAAGTATTTTTAAGCGAATACTGGTGCTGCGAGTTCAACGGTGCCATCTGATTTCAATTCCGAGCACCAGTTCAAAAGTTAGAAAACCCCTCTCTCACATTTACATAACGTACCTGGAATTTTTTTCAAAAATTCATCTTGGGAACTCCGGGCCTCATAATCGTGTGCCATAAATTTTTGCGGACTTGTAAAATTCTCATTTTTGAATAAAAATATGGAAATTTCTAGGTATTTACATAACTTTCAAAAAAAGTTCCATAATAAAAAAACAAAATAATTAAGGCCATAAACCAATAGATCCTCCATATTATATGCACCTAAAAGTTTAAAATTCATCATTAATGAATAATGGGGTATTTAAATTACCTATTTAATAGAAAAAACACTACACACAGGTGAAGGTATACATGTAGGTGTAGATTAATGATAACCAGAAGGATTTACACTATAATAGACCAACCTGAATTGTAAGGACCCAACCTTAGCATTGCATATTATAGTTAATTTATCTCAAATTCACTTTCTTACATTCAAAAATATCTTTTTGGTTTATAGTTTTATATAATTATTTCATAATATCATACATAGAAACTCATATATTACAAAGTATAATCTTCTACATAATATCCATGTTTTCAAAAAATGAAATTTAGAAAAACATGATTTCTTTCTATAACAAAACATCACAACTTAAAAATTGAGTTATTATTATACTTTACCCACCAAAAAACTGTGAAAACCATTTTAAAAATTGGGATGATCATAAAAAGATAAGAAAATGACATAAAAATAAAGAAATGTTAGTCCATAAATAGTTATAAAAATTTCCCTTTTAACAAAAACATGATAACTTACCACAGGAAAACAAGGTATTTTTATAAAAACATTGCTATAATAAAAAAAATATGTAACTTGGGACATTATTTCCTTATCATACTACTTATGATGTTACCTCCGTGAAAAAAAATATGATTTGTAACCCTCATGGCTACCTTTGGATTATAACCTTCATGACTACCTTATAATGTTACCATCACTGTTACACTTTGAATAACCATTATGATCAACTTCCAACATACCCAATGCATTGGTGGTCTATCATTAAACAACTAATATTTGGTTTATAATGGAACCACCAATCATCAAAATAAATTCCCAAGAACTAGGACATAAAAATGAAATCTTTCATAATAAAAACATTCTTTGAGGAAATTCCCGTATTCTGAATGGAAGTTACACAGTCACAAAAGAAAAAATTTTAATATAAAAATAACCATGTAATCCCATAAATAAAGCTTAAAAAAATTAAGGCTTCACGAATTTGGGAAAATCCTTTCCTTATATAATACTTACAAAAATTATTTTGAAATTTTTTAAAAAAGATACATTAAAGAGAATTTAAAGTAAAGTACCTTACATTTTGTTTAAAATCATTCTGAACTTGCACTTAATGTCTAAGATAATCAAATTAGATTCATTAATTACTTAATTAAGAAACTATTACACATATATTTTATATATTATAATTTAATTAAGATCTGTTATAGATATTTAGATGAGTTATAAAGACCCATTTTTCCATTATGGGAGCATTTTCTTCACAGCTCCATGGTTAGTTAGCCTGAGTACATTTAGGATCGTTCTTTTCAAATGGGAATAATACTATAGATGAGAAATTATAAAGTATTAACGAACCTAATAAAATTTAAATGGTACCATACATCATTTTTCTTTCCATAATGAGGATGATTCATTTCATAAACCTTTAATGGCAACTTTTTAATTTATTATGGTGGTTTTTTCGACATTCACATACTAGTTTTGTTTTGTTTAATATAATTTCCATATATTAATTATAGAATGTGAGACAATATATAATATATATATTTAGGCCATTTTAAAAAATTATAAGTGAAATTAAACTTTCCTTTAATGCGGTAATGGGAAATAAAAAATCATCATCCATGAAGGTAGAGAATCGACATACCATGGACGATGATTTCATTTTTAAGAATAAAAGACGACTATATAAGATTTGATGATGGATATAAAATTAACATAATAAAATTTCATTATATATATATTACTTGAGTTATCAATCAACATTGGATGGTGGTGTGAGTATAAGGTATAAGTGGTAAAGAATTTAAAAGATAAAGGAGGATTTTACCGCTTGAATATCATCTCCTTGAGAAACTCTTTATGGACCTTAGATTAGGTATTTTTGTGTGACAATAAACACTATAATGTTTATTTTTATGAGGATACTATAATTTCATAAATTATGTTCATGTTATGTGGTCTGAGGTGATGAAATTAACTGAAGGAAGGAGTCTCTTTTTGTAATTGAGGTGAGGGGTAATTAAAGAATTTCTTAAAATATTAAAATATAATAGGGATATTTTAGGTGAAAAGACTTGAAAAAAACCTATAAAGAATATTGAATTAAATTTTATACCAAATATTTTCCCATTTGGTATTATTCAAGTGTTTTATGGTATTTAAATAATTTAATAAAATATTATCTTGATAAATATCATTATTGTCAAATTTAACAATATTCATTACCCTGACTTTAAAGACATAACAAAAGATTCAAATTCGAACCACATATACTATTATATGTTATAAATGTAATATTTATCTATATAATTCATGGATAAGATTAATTATTTCAAATTATTTTCATTTTAATATTTTTAATAATATTTATTTGATTTTTCAATTAATTTAATAATTATTGCATCATCATTATGCAAGCATTTAAGGAATATATTTCTTCCCAAAAAATAAAAAATAAATTACCATGAATAAGATAAATATTTTATATTTTTAAATATTATTTATGGTTGGAAATATTCTCTGGAAAACCATATATTAAAATTTTATATGAATTAAAACCTATAGTGTGAATATCTTGACTTTATTTTAAATAAAATATTATAAGAAGATTAACGTCATCCACGTAGATCCAAGAGGTACCAAATTCAAGAAAAGGATGATTATGATCAATACTTATTCATCCGAAAAAATAGTCAAATTTTTCGTCTTTTTCTGGTATTTATAATTTATTTAAAATTAATTCATGTATTTTTCTTCTGCTTGGAAAAACAAGGTATCAGAGTTACTAAATCATTAAAGTTAATTATTTCATATATAAAAATTAAAAATAAATTAATATTATAAAAATAAACAACTTAATATAAATATAATCCTTTATATTTGTTCATTATGTATATTTAATAACTTCAATGTCAAGAAAACTTCCTTAATTCGTTAAATTTTCTTTTTTTCCTTGAGAATGAATCACACAAGTATTTAGATAAGATTCAAGTTATATAACTATTAAATTATAAACAATCAAAAAAAGACATAAATTATACATAATAATTAATTAAAAATTCATTAAAATACTTTTTATCGCTGAAATATTATATTTAAGGAACAAATTTTTACATTTTCAATGCTACGTAGACACAACATCAACATTGAAAATTATATTTATATTTATCATGAAATAAATTATATTTTACATGTTCTAAATTATTTTTGAAAATTATTTATATTATAATATAATTATTTTAGTCATTACATAAATTTAATAAATGTAATATCATAATTATTTCTTAACGATGTCACAAAAACACTATTTTCCAAAAAGTTGTATTTTGTTTACTTTTCACAAAAAATTTAATTTTTTCAGAGAATTATAAAAACATCATACTAAGGTAATTTAAACATGATTAATTCAAAAATAATTTCTTTTCAAATTATTTTTATATAATTTGAATATAAATATTTTAATTATCACAATATAAGAAATTATATTAAGAAAACTATTTATTTGAAGAATTACTTAACATAATATATTTAACTATTAAATTAATGAATACTAATAAATATGAAAAAAATTATTATATCAGTATGTAGGTTGTTACATTTTCTCTATTTTTGGAAATTTTGTGCTTGAAATTTTATTCACTTATTAAAAAATGGAGATACCTTTCCCCCATAGCATTTTCATATTTCCATGTTGCTTCTTCAATCATTTGGTTTCTCCCCAAAACCTTAACATAGTGAATTAACTTGTTCTGAAATACTTTCTCTATGTGGTCAAGAATTTGAAAAAGATTTTACTCATAAGAAAGGTTCTCTTCCAGATAAAAAACTTCATGGATCAAAACAAGATATGAATCCGACACATACATTCCTAGCAATGAAACATAAAAAACATTGTGTACCTGGGATAAAATCAGAGGTAAAGCTACTCGGTAGGCAACTCATCCAACATTATATAGGATTTCATAAGGTTCAATGAAACATGAACTTAAATTTCCCTTATTAACAAAATTGATAACAATTTTGCATGGAGGTATTTGAAGAAAAACACGGTCACCTACCTCAAAAGAATGTTCCTTCCTCATCTTATCTATATAACATTTCTTCTGGCTCTAAGCTGACCTCATAAATTGTTGAATCATTTTAACCTTCTCAACCACTTACTCTAATAAATCCAGTCCTGTTAACTTACTTTCACCCCCTTAATAAAAAAATACAGAGTTCAAAACTGCTTTCCCTTTAATTCTTCAAAAGGTTCCATATATATACTTTAATGAACACTATTATTATAAGAAAACTAAACTAAAGAAATATGTTGATCCCAAATTACTTGTTAATCCATTTAACAAGAATGTAGAATGTATTCCATGCTATGAATCAGTCATTTTTACTATCCATCATACTGATGATGAAAGGTTATACTGAAATTTAATTTAGTTCCCAATGACTTATAAAGGCCTTTCAAAATGTTAGAAGTGAACTTGAGATCTTGGTTAGATACATTGGAGGTATGTACTCTATGTAAATAGACTATCTCATTAAGATATAGTTCATAGAGTTAATCAAAATACATTGTATCTTGAATAGGAATAAAATTAGAAGATTTAGTTATTCGATTAAGAATAACCCAAATGACATTGTTACCTTCAGAATTATTCGGTAGTCCTAGCACAAAATCCATGGATATATTTTCCCATTTCCACTGAGGAACTATAAAAGGATAAAGAATCCCATTAAGTAACTATCATTATTCTTTAACATTTTGAGAATTCAAAATTTTCATGGTAAAATAATAAATATATTTTTTCATTATATCCCACCAATAATACTATTGAAGGTCTTGGTACATATCAGTGCTTCTAGGGTGAACTAAAAATGGAGACCAATGAGCCTCACTTGACAAATATTTCTTTATATGAGAATCAAGGCACAAAAAGTATATCTCAAAATATCAATACACAATCTTTATCAAAATTAAATTCATTAAACTTACCTTTCTTAACCAATTAAATCATTTTTGGTAACTCATAGCCTTCTTTCTGAGCATTCTTAATTCTGTTTGATAGAGACGATTGCACTGAAACTTGAAACAAAATAGAGTAATTTCTTAAATCCATAACTTCTAGGATAATATTAATCAAATAATTAATAAATGGTTGTTTTTTAACACATAACATGGTTAATGATGAAATATGTTTTTGACTCAAGGCATCCACCACATTATTTTATTTTCCCAGATGTTAATTGATCATGTATTCACAATCCATTATTAGTTCAACCATATTATTTACCTCATGTTCAAATCATTATGGCTAAATATATAAATTAAAATTTTATTACTATTATTTATTTCACAATTGGATTCATTTGAATTATGTATCTAAAATTTTAAACTAAGAAAAATAGTAGCTATTTCAAAATCAAGTGTAGGATAATTTGACTCATGAGGTTTATATTGTCTTAATGCATAATAAATTACCTAATCATTCTACATTATAAAGTAACCAAGAACCTTCAATGAAGCATCATTGTAGATAAAAAAAATCACCATTTCTTATAGGAAAGGCCTAAACTAGATCATTCACCAATCTACCTTTTTAATTCTAGAAAACAATAATCACAATATTCTATATAGATAAATTTAACTCATTTTTAAGTTAATTTAATTAGTGGGATATAAAACAATGAATTTTTTTAAACCAAATGTCGATAATATCCCATGAATATAAGAAAAATTAGAATATCAGTAACATTTATTAGGATTTTCCATTCATCAACCACCTATTTTTGTGGGATTAATTTCTAGGTCATTTTAAATGACAAGGGTAAGTGTTGTATTATAATTATTTGGGGTCTATGATGGGATGCGATCTCATGAAGGGAGATCATGATGTATCTTATGGATCATGAAAGTCATGGATTCATTAGAATAACAACCCAACAAATGATTTGGAATTAGTTACTATACTCCAGTCTTTGAAAATAGGGAATCATTACCTCTTTGGTGAGAAATTAACAGTGTGTATGGATCATAAGAGTTTGGAACATGTTTTCTCACAAAGGGATTTGAATCTAAGACAAATAATATTGATATATTATCTCCAAATAAACAACTTTGACTTTGTGTATACACTATGTAATAGAAATTTGGTGGCATATCCCTTAAGAAAAAACTCATATACTCAGTTGGAAAACGAAGGCTCAAATTAGTGGTAGTTGATGTCCATCACAGCTGACATGCACTTGGATTGTGAAGACCAAGGTAATTTTGTAGTCATCATTCCAATTTATTCTATTCTTTATTGGGTTATGATGTTTAAATAGGCACACACATCTGATTCTGAATGTGTTTCTATGAGGTAAAAACTCAATGGTGGGAAGAACATTGCGGGCCAAAATATGGATGGGAGTTATGGTTTGATGTTTACAGATTGGATGGTCATACCATTATATTTTTGAAGAAAACTTCTTTATGATTACCATAATTCAAGATGGGATGTTCATCCTATAATAAATAAGATGTATAAGGTGTTGGTAGCACAATTTTAGTGGGATGGAATGAAAAGGAATTTGGATGAGTTCGTTGTGAGATGCCTCTCCTATCAGTAGGTTAAGGTAGAGAACCAACAAATAGCAGGTATGTTGTAGTATTTACTTATTTTTATATAGAAATGGGATAAAATATCAATGTTTTTTGTTACATGTATCCTATGGATGATTAAGTAACATTTTTACATATGGGTGATAGTGGATCGACTTGCAAATTTTGACCATTTCATCCCTATTCGTGAATTTCAAATGGTAGAGGACTTGTCTGAAGTCTATATCAAAGAAGTGGTAAATACGCATGAAATAACAATTCTGATGGTATCAAACTAAGATATAAGGTTTATTTCTTGTTTATAGAAATAATTACAATAATCACTTGGAATTTAGTTGACCATGAGTATAGAGTATTATCCTTAGATAGATGGTAAAACAAAAAGTAGGATACAAAAATTGGAAGACATGTTTTGGGATTTTGTAATGGATTTTTGTGGCTCATGGGAGGAGCTCATATTGTTAGTGGAATTATTGTATAACAATAGTTATCAGACCTCAATACATATTTCTCTATTTGAAGCATTGTAAGGGTGTCATTTTCATTCTAAATTTTTTTGGGATGAAACAGGTGAGACATTAATAGTTGGACTGAGCCATGTCTAAGAGACAATGGAGAAGATTTAGTTGACTTGGAAGAGTATGAGGATGTCTTAGATCCACTGGGTATCATTTGCATATCATCGTCAAGGATTGTTTTTGTTTGAGGTGAGTGATCATGTGTTCAGAAGAATTTCTACAAGGCATGGGCGTCATCATTTTTGAATAAAAGGAAAGTTATCCCCTTGATACTTAAGCCCTTTTGAGATACTTGAATAGGTTGGTGAGGTGGAATATTAGTTGGGTTTTCCACCACAGTTCAGTGTAGTGTACAATTCTATTCTTGTATCTGAGTTAAAGAAGTGTCATCTTAATCCTGACCATGTGATTCGATGCTATCTTGTTGACCTAGAACTGAATACTTTGTTTGTTCATATACTATTATGAATTGTGTATAGGTAAGATAAAGTCTTATTTGTGAAAAAAATCTTCTTAGTGTGGGTTTTTTGGAAACTTTCTCATATTCTGGAAGAAATGTTGGAACAAGAGAAAGAAATGGTCAAGCAATGAACCAAACTCTTTTAGGGAAATGGTAGTTTTTTACTTTTTGGGAATATAAGGGAAAATGGTGGGGATAATTAGGAACCCCCTATTTTATTTATGTACCCTTGAATTTATTTATTATATGTATGTAAATAGTTTTGGATAAATTTTTGAAGGTTTTAAGGACTTTTCGATTGTTTTCGGGGCTTTTCTATAGGTTAATGATTTAAGCATGGTTAGCAGAAACCGTGTAACTCCTCCAGAAAACCATGCATGGGTTGATAGGGGATCTGGGTAGGAACAAGGTTAGTCTCATAGTTTTTCCAAACCATGCGGCCATATAGGAGTAACTATGTATTTGGAGGTATAGGCATATGCATGATTAGTGAAAAATTTGTATAAACATACACCATAAATGTAGAAGATTAAAAATTATATCCTTAAATTGTGGATCTCATTAATATTTTAGATTTAGAAACTTTTCCCCCCTCTATTATGATCCTAAATGAAATTTAACTTCCCCAAAAGGCTATAGAGACTCTTCCCTTAGATCAGGGAGCAATCCTTTTTCAAATCTTTGTGCATTGATGGCCAGATTTCTGGGTAAGTCTTCGTTCTTGGTGTTTTTCCAAGATATATTCTTCTTACCTCTCTTGGATTCATAAATATATTCTTTTGGGGATAGATCCATGATATTTCATGTCAATAATGATATGAATTTATTATACTAATTATTGGGAATGAGATCCATGGTAGGTTTTTTGGATTTTCAACCTGGGTTGGTTGAATAATTCATGAAGATATTTGTTTTCACCATAGTTTCCAATGTAGGTGGATGGAATCTCAATTCATGTTGTTAGAACATAATGGATACACTTAAATTTCTTTAATTTATTGAAATTTATTTTGGGTTTTTTGTGAAAATTATGGTATAATAATTCCTTAGTGATGGTTTGTTATATTGTGGAATTGTTGTGCAATTTGATTTAATGAATGATTTTAAAATATTTTTTTTGGTTTTGATTCATGGATTTTTTTTGGAATTGGATTTAGTAAAAATATTATTGTATTGAAACAGTTTTGGCATGGTTTTGGAATAATTTTTTGGTGTTTGTTCATTTTCATTGACATGACCCTGTGGAAGGGGAATGTGCCATTAAAGAAATGGTATATGTCTACCCAGTGATGAATTGGTAGATCGACGAGTGATTAATCAAGAGTATGTAAGTTTCACCTGGTAATAAATGTGTGGATGTGTGAATTATAATGGGATATGACAAATATATTAGTTAAATGGTTTGAAGGACATGTTTGGTTGTTTTCTATGAAAACTGTGTTGTTGAGAAAATGATTGGCTTTGATATAAACTGCTAAATTAATTTTAAAGTGTTTTATAAAATTTTTATATAAATATGTGATAACATGTTCTATTCCAGTGACATTATTAGGTAATCCATTTTGGGAAAGCCTATATATTTTAATTACTCACCCCCTTCTTTGGAACTTTTGTTCTTTTGAAGATATTTATTTTCAAGGCATAAGAAAAGGAAAAGTATCTGATTTATTTAGTGATTATTCATGATACTTGGTCATAGATTTTAGATGTAGATATTGGAGCATGTGAGACTTTATGTATAGGTATCTTTTGAGTCTTTGGTATTTATTGGTTTTGTCATCCGCTTTGTATTTTGAAACCGATCTGGGTTTCTGCTTGGTACTATGATATAGTTTTTTTTATTTGGTATAAATTTGAGTTGTATACACTAGTATATTGCTTCATTTATAGATTTTTTGGTTATGTTATGTTAGTGGTTGTTGTTTTATTTTCAATGGAAAAATTATCCCTCATATATTAATTATTCCCTTGGCATTTATTTCTAGCCTTTGGTGTCATTGGGATGTCACCTAGGGCTAAGTCACAATTTTTCCTTGACTCAAGCCAATGAGGAGGGTCGTGATGTTAAAAAATATATTTTCTTCAATAATTATTTTAAAGTTATTTTTATAATATTTCAATTCATAAATGAAAACAAACCATTATTATTAATCCATGGTATATGTTAATACCATCCATATTCTCCCTCTTGATGGTTTACAGTTATTTTGACCAAGGATAGTATTGACACTCATTTCCTTGATTCATTTTTTATCCCCTTGATATATTTACAATCTTATGATCATTAGACATTAAATTTACCGTAAATATCCATATTATTTATCATTTATATTATTATTTCATAAACCATATACCATTTTAACATACAATATTTACGTTGAAAAAATATTTTTTTATCTTTGGAAATAATGATAAATTCGTATTATTTACTTAATATGGATATTTGATGTTAAGTAACATTGATTATGAATTAAATTTATTATTCAATATATGAGGAATTATTTGAACATGCACAACACAAGTTGGGGATGTTTATATGAATCCCCTCGGCACATCAATAGTCTGATAAGATGAATTAATTGTTGAAATTAGATGAGTTTTCATCTAGTGTGTTTTAAACTATCTTGAGGATAGAACTTGATGGTTAAGGTATCATTTTCCTGGGAAACATGATGCTTAATAATTAAGTATTACCAACATTTAGAATTTTATAATTGTGATATATGATATTTTCGCAATAATATTATCTTGTTGATGAATTTAATTCTAATTTTATTGATTAAATAAAACAAATTACATTATTTACCTTACAATATTAATTATGAATTATCTAGTTATGATATTCAGTTCTTGGTTGAATATAATGTGTTTTAATTATTTAAATTTCGGTTTATTATGTCTTTTAATTATTTAAATGAAATGTGTGTTCATATATTTAACTTGACATATTGTTCATCCTTTATTTATTAAACCTCATTAATTCTTGGTAGCATCCACTATACTTAAACCTTACTGATTATTTTCACTTAAACTTATTTATTTTTCCTTTCCCATTAATCCATGAAGTGTATTATATTTGATATGAAAGGATATTCTAGACGAAATAAATTTATTCTCCAAAAAAATACGTTGAAATTTTTATATTCAAATGTAATATAAGACTCATGAATGTATCTAGTTTTTGATGAATAATAACCTGTTCAATCATTCAATAAGTTATTCATTGTAACTTAGTTGGTATTAGATAGATTTTAGAAGAATCCATGTAAATTATATTTATATAAATATTTATTATAGAACATAACCCGATGATATAATTTTAGGATAAGTTTATAAAATCTTAAAAATGTTTTGGTAAGGAAGATATTATGTGGTTTTTCCAAAAAATACATCCCTTTCTGGATACTAAAAGAGGATTTAGCTAAATAAAATATGTACCTAGTGGAAATAACATAGAATAAGGAACATTGGGTTTGACCCGATCATCACCTAGTCTATGAAAACATGCCTTACTATGTACCTTGTTTCAAACTCCTAGGGGATATTCTTCAGATAATTAACATTTTCATTACAAATCACTATATAGGATTTGAATATATGATGGAGATTAATAACCTAGGCTAAACCTAAGGTGACTTATATTGAAAATTTTTTCTCATGATTTAGGAATCATAGAAATTATTCTATGGTTTCCCTACAATAGTTATTATTACTTACACTATTATTTATGGTTTTAGTCAATGGAGAATCATGTTAATATTGAACATGAAGGTCACTACAGTGATTATAAGAAACCAAACCAGTTGAAGACTAGATTGAAAGATATTTTTCTTATTACTAATCATTTTTTCGGAAATATGATTAACAAAAATTCCTTAACCAACTCCAAGACTCCTCAAAAAAGATAAAGAGGGATTTTTCTAAGAACTCGAGTGATGGAGACCATGGGGGAATGATGTATTGATTTCCATCATGAAAGAAATGTTAAAATATACACCTAGAAAAGTGTCTCAATGGAACTAGAAAATAATTTATATGTGGAAATGATGGTCATAATAAAAATAAATACCAAGGGAAAATGAATAGTGTGATGGAAGGAAATAAATATCTTCCAAGGGACCCATTTACCATTTTTGTCTTAAATGTGGAAAACTGGGGAATTATTTGATTCAATACCCAATTCTAAAGGTTAAATACTATAACATGGATGAAACTATGTTTAAATAAAATGGTTGAAGTATTTATTGGTATTCTATAATAATAATATAAAAGTATTTATTTACCAATGGAATTTTGGAATAAGAATCATGAAAACATTTAAAGATTCTATTAAATTTCAGAATAATCGATTTTTTCACTAATTTAATCATTATGGACACCATCATGGGTTAATTAGATTGATATTGAACATAATTTCAGATTATTAAACACATATTTTTTAGGTTTTATGTGTGGATATTCTAAAAAAATTAAGGATTTTTTGGGAGAAATTTATCCCATGTTTATTTTTTGTGAAAATGTTATTTAAGGATTAATTCCATTAGATTTTATAGAAATAAGTTTAATGGTATTAATAACCTTTAGGGTTAATATTATCATTAATTATATGGTAATAATTATCATATAATTTTATTATAATATGTGAAAAAATGTTGTATTGAAAACCTTAGTTAAAATGTTATTTAATGATTAATTTTATATCAAATGTTCCCACCATAGTTTTGGGTAATGTTCTTAAAATCATATTAATAATGTTTATAAAAAGGAAAACCTATGTTTCGGGTGATAAAGCATAAAATTTGAAAATATTTTGGGGATTAAACCCATTACTGAAGGATGATAATGGTTTAGCACCTACCACTAGCCTATGTGATGTCCTGGTTAATATGTCATTGTTTGTAGTGAAACAATTTGAAAAATAAATATTAATGATGAATTAGTAGTGTTAGTTTTGAGGTATAGAGATCAATGTGTTATATATGATATCTTATTTTAAACATATTTATTTTACAAAATGTTTAATGATATATATAAAAAAATTCACTCATTTATAGATCTTATGATCTGTTAAAAGATAATTACAGTTCTTCAGGGAAAAATTCATTTTTGGATAGTCATTTATTATAGTATGTTATGAATTATATATTGATATAATAACAACCAAAGGATGAAATTATGATTATAAAATAAAAACATACCAAGTTATTATATTTCCTTATAGTCTTAGACAATAAAATAATTCATCAACTTTAGAAAAAGGATCTTGAAACAAAAATGTTTTACTATTATATTCATATGTAATGAATCTGATGGTATTTTAAATCATAAAAGATTTATCTTTTTGATCCCCTTAAATTTCCATTAATAATTAAAATTAATTTGAATAATAACCACTTTCACTCTCTATAAATATTTATAATTTTCTTAGATGTCCTTATCTTCACTTTCTATCAATGTTCTCCTATATAAAAACCTAATTATGTTTTATTCCATATGAACCATGTACTCCACTTTTCTCTACAATTAAGAGGATGTTTATTAAACCTTTTATGATGTGGGGTTCCCAAAAAAATAATTTACAAATTGAAGAACTTTAATTTTCTAGGTCATGTTTAAATTGTAAGAAAAAAATTATTTATGGTGCGGATAATGCAACACCCTGAAATTCTAAAATAAATATAGATAATTTTATAGCATGTGTGACACTCAACACCAAGCATAGAAGAAAATATAACACCATAAGACCCTAAAATATATTTATTTTTAAATAAATTAAATCTCTTCAATAGTTTTCATTACACTTAAAAGTGATTTTATCTTATGTTACATAGAACAAAGAGTTTCTTCAATAGCGTGTGTTACACAAAAGACTGAGTTTTACTGAACAAAAATATTTTATGAAAATAATATTATTTAATATAATAGTTAAAAACTAGTGGTTAAATTAGAGGGAATAAATAGGATTAAATAACTTATGAAAATATATAATTTATACATTATTATTATTTATCAATTTATCATAAATAATATAACAATCATTTAAAATAAAAAGAAATGTTTTCTGAAAAAACCTATTTTAATAAAAGATGGATTTTTTAAAGAGAAAGAAACTAGGCTTAATAATTAAAGAAAATAAACATTGGTTAAAAGAGTCTGAAGTATAGAATTTTACATTTATCTCTGTAAAGGGTAGGGAGCAACTCATGAGGAGTATTGGAATGATAGGTGAAATTGTCACCCGAGGCTCCCATGTTTGCAAGGAAATAAACAAGTTGATTGGCTTCCTGGTAGACATGCGTGATAATATAATGCATTTAAGAAAGTGTGTCGAGGCACTTAATCTATTTCGAAGTAAGTTTCCAAGACAAGTAAATTTGACCCATTCGAACCGCTTGAACAAATGTGACAGAATCACTTTCAAACCAGATATTCGTCCAATTTGTCCTTTGAGAAAAATAAATTACCTTAATGAGAGCCATCATCTCTGCTTCAGGATCTGTGTCCAGACCACACATACCATGACCCCCATTCAGAAAGTCACTATCATGATTCCTGAAGACAAAACCATAACCTGCAGGACCTCGATTACCCCTCAAGGCTCCATCTAAATTGCATTTAATCCAGCTTGCAAAAGGAGGAAACCAGAAGATAATTACCAATTTTAGAAAATTTATTTTGAAAAACAAAGTTCATCTTGGAAATTGGAATACCATAATTATATTGTGGTGAATTCTCAGTATTTTTCTAAGAAGGTTTATTTTTTGATGAATAGTAAAAATATCGAATTTTAATTGAAAACCTCCTTTTCATTTAAATAATTTACAATGACAATTTATATTTTTATTGGTTTTAAAGAACTTTTATTTTATTTTATATCAATTAAACTAATTTATTACATTTTAATTTTTTTCATATTGATTTTAGATATAAAAAACATTGTAAACATTTAAAAATTTACATTTTAAAAATATATTTTCTAATCATATTTGGAGGATTAATTTTAAATTAAAATTTTCTACTTATGTGAATTGAATTTTGAAAAATTGATTCAATATTTGGAATTAATATACTTTATATGTTTTAATAATTTAAAATTAATTTGTTTTGAAAATTAATAGTGAATGTAATAAAAATTAATAATCACAGTTAAGGTAAAAATGGGTTTCCTAGGAGTAAAACTAAAAATATATGGGTAAAAATGAAATATAAACTAGTATAAATAATATATTTTTCCCATATTCAGTGAAATAAACCAATAAGGTTTGATAATGGTTACATTTTTACACTTCTGGCAGATGAAAAATGTGGGAGCACTCAATTATTTTCAAAATACCAAGTGTGTCCTCCCCCTTTCATAAAAAATGCCACCCCTCTATTATCTTATTCACACTATAAAACCTTTTTGTTTCAAAAAATACCAACCAAAATAACTACCACAATTCCTTCAAATCATGTTATAATCCTTAGATCGTTCAAAAACCATCCTAGGAAGTCTTTTGTGCAAAATTAAGGAGGATACTCGAAGAAGAGGTTATGTTCTTCAAAAAGTATCATTATTTTATTTCATTTTACACCTCCTTAGGTTCTTATTAAAAGATTATAATATGATAAAATAATTATCTTCCATATAATTGTATGTTTTTTATAATAAGTTAATGACCTAAAATTGTCTCCACTTCCAAAAAATGAGTTACAAAATCAGTATTTTTGGGTAAGGTGGATTACTGCCTTACAAACCAGCATCGTTATCTTTTCCATTTCCACCTATAAAGGATTGGTTTGATAATGGATATAAAGTATATATTTTATATTTATAACATATTTAAACCAATTTACTCACTATATCATATATATATATAAATATATTTACCTTCAATTCCTTAGGAGATATGATAATGTCTCTTATGTGTATCATAAACTACCGCCTCGGGAAGCAATGTGATTCTTCTTTTAAAAATTCATCACATGGATAGTGAAAAAGATAAATTTAAAGATTATATCTGATATAAATGAAATAATTATTATATTCATTACATATTTTTCATTACTTAAAGATAGTATATATCATTTACTTTCTTTCCTTTTCACTCACATAAATATGATAGCATCGTTTGTGTACGTATGGACTACAACCTCCTTAAAGCGGTGTGACTCTATTTTCATCCCCAAACCACATGTATGATATATATAAGAATATAATATTTTATTATTGATATTATTATAATAATTTAAATATAAAATATTACTTACCACCTTTCCAAAATGACTGGTGAAAAATGGAAACATTACTCATTCATATGTATGACTTACATATCTATGATCGTAAAATACATAATATTTCATAACCATAATTTATAATTGGTATTAAAAGTAAACTTTATGTAAAAATATGATGATTATACCATTTTTTCTATATGTGTCATGACCCGTCCTCGGGGCCCATGCCGTGACTACCCCAATCCCGCCTTCCATAGGCCAGGGGCTGGCGACTAGCACCAAAGGCGTAAATCCCGATAACTGGAAAGGCATTGCCTTTATAAAAGTAAACAAACACCACAGAGTACAAGAGGAAGTAATACACTAAGTACAAAAGAAAGTGCTGAAAAGTAAGTGGGCCAGAATACAAACCCAATTGAAGTACAACTACAACTGAATGAAAGTACAATAGGAAAGACAAACAACTGGAAAAAAATAGAATCATCTCCTGGGTCGTCCACCTCGGATCCTACCTGAAGGGTAGGTACAGATAGCACAACTCCTGGATCGTCCGCCACGGATCCTACCCGAAGGGTATGTACAGATATCCTCCACAACGCTCTTGCCCGTCAACCTCCTCTGAGTATCGTCTCATCGTGAAGTCGACCTCTGGATACTGACTCGTCATGAGGTTCACCTCCGGGTATTGTCCAGTCCTCGAACACTCGGCCTCTGTCAGCGCTGCCCGTCATCTGCAACCAACACAACGAGGTACGGGCATAGCCCGTGCATGGGTGAGTATAAGATACTCAGTAGGGACCCCGAGACCCTCAAGGTCTCACTAAATCCAACAAGGATAACCACAAAGAAGGATCTCAACGGATAACCCTTACTTAGGTATAATCCCATACTTATACCTAAGTTATCAAGTAACCCATCTAAATCATGAGGAAACACAAAGGTTACGATATCAACGGATAACCACTACCTAGGTATATGCCCATACATATACCTAAGTTATCAAGTGACCCATCTTAATCATGAGGTAAACACCAAGGTCATAGACTCAACTCAAACCAGGATTCTAATTATCGAAACCATAACTGCTGAAGAGCCCCGTCTCTGATGAGTACAATGATCCTGTCACGACTCTGAGGTAATTCTCACTAACCTAAGACTGCTGAGGTACTCCTCCTGTCGAGTAATGCGGGTCAGCCACCCAAACACAGTAGTGCTTCCCACCAGGGTCTGCCACCCAAACACAGTAGTGCACCCCACCTAATAGCCTACAGAGTTGCTCCTTCTGTTGAGTATCGTGGGTCTACGGCCTGCTACCAGGCACTCCATCTGCCATGGGTCTGTACCCAAATATAGTAGTGCTTCGTCCATTGGGCTAGTCAGCTCACTCCAAGTCGAGTCGGTCAAGCAGTCGTTAGGTCTCAGCCAGCTACACAGTCTCCGTAGTCCGTATGCTCATCTCGGGGAGGGTCTGCTCCACGAGCTATAGGTCGATACACCAAGTATCACAAATTCCCATGAAGAAGTATCTCAAAGTACCGCCTTGTCATAAGGGTCTGAACGCAATAGACGACGCGTCAATCGGATGTCCAGTCTGTGAGTTATTAGTCTTTTCGTCCAAGGGGCCCTGTTGGTTTCGTGTGCAAACCAACCCGGCTGTATCTCAACTGTACCCCGAACTCTCATAGGGTATACTCACAGGTACCATTTCTCAATGTGATCACCAACGCCGCTGATGGTTCATCAAATGGACGTCCGGTCTGAAAGTTATTGGCATTTTCGTTCCAGGGGCCCGGTTGGATTTTAATTCAAAACCAACCCAACCACACTCTGACTGCGTCCAAACCTCGAGCGGAATAAGACAAAAAGTCCATATCACTAAGATAAATCCAACAAATTCGACGACATGTCAATCAGACGTTCGGAGCTCAAGTTATAAGTGTTTCCACTCCGAGGGCCCGGTTGGTTTCGTGTTCGAACCAACTCGGCCAAACCCAAAGTTCTCCGAATCCTTGAGTGTAATATACCTAAACGACTGTCTCGATTCAAGGATCACATCGCAACTGACAGTGTGTCAATCGGAGGTCCGTAGCCCATGTTATGGCCATTTGAACGGATCTGTCCGAAAATAGGGGGTTCGGGCCCGGTCCGACCCGACCCGATACCCCCCGGGTCGGCCCGATCAGGTTCCAGGTCTGGCCCATTAGGGCACGGCCCAGCCCAGCCTGGGCGGCCTGGCCCGGAGTTCTCAAGAACCCCGCGCGGCGAGCTCGGCCAGTGCTGAGCTGAGCAAAGGGGGGGGGGCGCTGCCCCCCTGTTTGTGTAACCGCGGCCCCCACGTGAGGGGGGCCGCTCCTTTGGCCAGCCGGGGGTTTCAACCCCCGACCTTCCTCGATCGGCCGGCCCGACTGGCCAGCCATGCTGCTACCATGGGACCACGTGGTCCCGCCCCTTCGACGCACCGACGGACGGTGGTTCCGGCCGCCGCTCCCTGCTCTGCCGTGGCCAAAGGCCGTGGCCTTGGTCCGACCAGCGCGGCGCGACAGCGCCGCACCCCTCCGCCGCATCCCTTCTCCGACCGCGGTGTCTTTGAGGTTCTCCGGCATGGCGCGATGGCACCACGCCCCTTCGCTGCGGCCCGACTCCGACCGCGGGTTCATTTGGCCTCAAAGGCGCAGCACGACGGCGTCGCGCATCTTCGTCGCATTTCTCCAGGATTCTGCGCGGTGTTGTTGCACCGCGCCGCCTTCTTTCGGACCACAACAACACAACCACAAAAAGGGGGAGGAGAGTCGGCCGTGTTCGTGCGGTCCGGCCTCCTCCCAGTAAGTTGATATCAATCGGCCCAAAGATAAAGACGAAGAACGACAAAGGATAAATTCACGGCAAAAACAATTAACCCCTACCTTGATAACGAGAGGATGTTCGAAGTGCGTCGAGGAAAGTGGCGTCGCTGGGGAAGATGATGACGTCGTTCACTGCACGCTTCCACTTCCGAGTTCATGCGTCAGTGCATTGATGATGAGGAGGGGGGAAGGAGGGTCGTCGGAGAAGCACCACGTCAGAAAGGGGGGATCTGAGGAAGAAGGACAAAGAAGGTCGGGGAAGAAGCGTCGCTGACGTTCTTCGCGTTCTTCGCTGGAGAAAGAGGTTATCTCAAGCTCTCCACCAAAAAGGCGCAAGAATTTGACCAAAATAATATAATATAATCTATTATTATTGGTGGCAGAAATTAATTAAGTGGGCCCCACTTAATTAAGTTCACGAGGTTTGGCACAATTCAAAAATCAAAAAGTAGAGAGGCTCCACCAAATTAATTGCCCGAGTGGATGAAATAACTAATTTGGGGAGTTTCGAATGGGTTTAGGGGCCCGGGTGGTCCCCACCTAATTAACAAGGGGAGGGTCAAGGAGTTTCCTCCCATTAAATGGGGGGGGGGTTGAGGAGGTTTTATTCTCCTCCATTAAGAGGGGAGTTAGAGTCCAGGAGGCTCTCCCTCATTAATGGGGGAGTATTGAGAGATTTCCTCCCCTCCCATTAAATGGGGGGTTTAAGCCCCGTGTGGACCCATTGTCATAACCTATCGTGGGAGGTTATGCTGCTCGGGTGGTCCCCACCCTAATTATCCTCACATGGGAGGTTAGGGGTGGCGGTCCCACCACCAACTCCCATGTGGAGCTTTTAATCAACACTATCTACATGGAATGGGTTCAACAAAGATAAAATAAGTTGTCACTTATTTTATTTTATTATTCCACGTGAACCCAAAAACCAACTCTCAAACCCGATCATCTACCGTCGAGGTAAAAGTCCTATTAAGTGAAAAACGGCGCTGCGATTCCATCGGTGCCCTCAGATTTCAATTCCGAGCACCAGTTCGAAAGTTAGAAAAACTCGCTCGTTCGTTCACTAAATGTACGCGAGCTAAACTTTGGAAAATGATTCTGGGCACACTGAACCTCAGAATCTGGCGCCGTCAGAAACTGTGTTCTTGTAAAATCCGAAAGAAATTAAGAAAAAAATTTCCTTAAAATTTCCGGGTCTTTACATTACTCCCACCTCAGGTCTTTACGTCCCCGTAAAGCTTTAACACAAACTAGGGATACAAAAGCAGTACTGAGCACGCATCTGAGCATTCCGTTCCTATGTGCTCACCTGGAGGTTCCCGTGCTGCCTAAGAAAGCGCACAATAGGAATTGACCATCCTCGAAGAACCCGCTCCTCTCAATACTCAACCTCTACTGGAACCCCGCAAAAGTCACCCCATCGCCAATGTCCAGCTCCTCATGGTCGATGATATGCGAAGGGCCGTGATCATATCTCCTCAGCTGAGATACATGGAAGTAGTCGTGCACCTGGTGCAACCGAGGTGGATGGGTCAAATGGTAAGCCACCTCACCTACCCTGCTGAGGACCTGAAAAGGTCTGTTGAACCTCGGAGATAACTTTCTTCCTTGGCCACATCTCCGTAAACCTCATCGAGGGGAGACCTGTATAAGGACGTGATTTTCATCCTCGAACTCTAGAGGTCTCCAATTCCTTTTAGAACTGAAACTCAAAACTCCTGCTGTCATGAGGGTAAGGTTGACCGACTCAAGAGTGATCGGCCGCACCCTCCTATGCATGAGTTTATCCTGTGCTGCCTGGGGTTTCCTTTTTGCCGACCAAGCAAAAACCATCCCGATGTTGTAATTAAAACACAACCTTTTTGCCTAATACAGTCAATCTGAGCGTGAACTGTGAATCCAATCCATACCGAGACCAACATCGTAAGGCCTCGACAATGCCACCAAGAGATTCCAATCGAAACTCTCACCTCGTGGGTCAAACCACACTGTCGGCGTAAGTGTGATTATCGAGTCTCCTCCCAAGGTATCTCCAGACGTGATGGTCAAGTCTACGGCTTACCGGAAACTCTAGGTCTGGGAAAAGATTAATGGAAGGAAGGAATGATTCATATCAATTTCTGTTACTATGGCAGCTAGTAGTGGACACAATCTGTCCCTTGAATCATTTTTAGAGCCATTGGGTCACACTCTTTGACCACATGCAGTTGCACTCTTCCCCTGCTCTCCAGCTCCCTGAGCCTGGCGGGGACAACTAAGGTGGTTGGTTGTAGCATGTTTAAATGTACACCATCTCATGCAACTCTCCTAGCTCTACCTCCACGTCTGCTACTTCGCAGACTCATCTCTACTTAAAGCTTCCTCTTCTTGAAACATTTAACACACCCGAGTCTCTAAGACTGGTGCCAGTTTCCTGTTTCTTACTACACTGTGCAGTCTTCATCCACTCATGGATGATCTGCACCTTCTTTGCCTATGATCTGAAAGAGCTTCTAAGATTTCTCCTTTTCCTAAAAGAGAAACTCGGTCTTATCCCCTGGATGAACCACGCCCATTTCCTAATACAGTCAATCCTGACATTAATGATGCATTCATTCCATGGATGACGTCGTAAGGCCTCGACGTTACTACCAAGAGATCCAACCGTCACTCTCGCCTCCAAGGGTCGAGTCACACTGTCGGCATCAGTGTGAGGTCACTGGGTCTCCTCGAGTAGAAATCTGGTAAGTGAGGGTCAAGTCAACAGTTTTAACTTGGACCTCTCAGTATCAACCGAACAAAAGGACAGGAAAGAAAACATCACAAGGAAAAGTGTCTTTTTATTACTGCAGCTCATAGTAAAATACACAAATACAACAGAAACATGGAACTAGAAGTACCAAAAACAAAAGTAATCCACTAGTTCCGCTCCTGTCCACCTACTTCCGGATCTCTACTGCCTTTTCCACTGCTCGGCTGTTGCTCAATCACCCGCCGCTGCTTCTACCTCGGTGGCTCCTCCAATTCCTGCGGATCAACTGTGTGGGGAGTCGGATAGTCACGTTCCAGGTGACCCTTCCTTCCTCATTCATAACACTTCTTGCTCCTCGTATAGCTGGCTTTGTTCCTCTTGGACTTCTGCATCATATGTCTACTTCCCAAAGATGAATCGACTATTGATCAAAAATCATGTGGCAAAGGCAGCAGCTCCTGAACACGCTTGGGGTGTAGAGCTACTGGTACAAACTCCACCCTGAAGAAGGTCTCGAAGTCTCCCCAGGTGAAGGTCATCCCATCGCAAAACTGGAACAAGTGGCTCCACCATCTCTCAGATGCTGCCTGAAGGAGGCTGGCAGCAAAGATCACCATGAAGTCTGCTGGAGTACCCACTATCCTGAAAACACTCACCACAGCCTCCAGCCAATCCTCAGCCTCCTGTGGGTCAGTCTCTCCCCAGAACCTGGGTGGCCTCTGGCGTTGGAACTCGCGCAGTGCGCTCAAGCGACATGCACTCTCTGTTGCCGGGGCTAGTAGCATCGGTGGCCCAATGAGTGGTAGTACCGTTGGTGCCTCCAATGGTGCATGAACTGAAAGAGGGCCCTGTACTGAAGCCTCGTCACTCAGCAGGCTGTCAGTACGTACATCCCTCTGGGCTCTAGCTGGTCTTCCATGGAAAGTCATCCTGAAAGAAACAAACGTGACATGGTCAAATGATTTATACCTGGTGAGCTGACATGGTTTGAGCTGTTTTAAGGGAAAACCTTTTAACACACACAAATAATCAGTGTTTTTGCACACAAAGTCGGAAATCAGAAGTCAGGGTCCTAGTGTATGGATACTTTGGCCGCCGCACCAACACTGGACTCCCTAAACTGAAGACAACACTCAGTACCCTTAACACTATTGCTTCATAGAAAGAAAATATAAGAGTTATAAGTTCTCCGGTAGAAACGACTCCCCTGATACCAATTTTTCACGACCCATCCTCGGGACCTGTGTCGTGACTACCCCAAGCCCGCCTTCCATAGGCCAGGGGCTGGCGACTATCATCAAAGGCGTAAATACTGATAACTGGGAAGACATTGCCTTTATAAAAGTAAACAAACACCACCGAGTACACGCGGAAGTAATACACTAAGTACAAAAGAAAGTGCTGAAAATTAAGTGGGCCAGAATACAAACCCAAATGAAGTACAGCTACAACTGAATGAAAGTACAACAGGAAAGATAAACAACTGGAAGAAAAATAGAAGCAGCTCCTGGGTCGTCCACCTCGGATCCTACCAGAATGGTAGGTACAGATAGCAATGCTCCTGGATCGTTTTCCACGGATCCTACCTGAAGGGTAGGTACAGATAGCCTCCACAACACTCTTTCCCGTCAACCTCCTCTGAGTATCGTCTCATCGTGAAGTCCACCTCCGGATACTGACTCATCGTGAGGTCCACCTCCGGGTACCGTACAGTCCTCGAACACTCGGCCTCTGTCAGCGCTACCCATCGTCTGCAACTAATACAACAAGGTGCGGGCATAGCCCATATAGGGGTGAGTATAATATACTCAGTAGGGACCCCGATACCCTCAAGGTCTCACTAAATCCAACAAGGATAACCACAAATAAGGATCTCAATGGATAACCCTTACTTAGGTATAAGCCCATAGTTATACCTAAGTTATCAAGTAACCCATCTCAATCATGAGGAAACACAAAGGTTACGATATCAATGGATAACCACTACCTAGGTATATGACCATACATATACCTAAGTTATCAAGTGGCCCATCTCAATCATGAGGCAAACACAAAGGCCATACACTCAGCTCAAACCAGGATTTTCATTATCGAAATCGTAACTGCTAAAGAGCCCCGTCTCTGACGAGTACATTGATCCTGTCATGAATCCGAGGTAATACTCACTAACCTAATACTACTGAGGTACTCCTCCTGTCGACTACCACGGGTCAGCCACTGAAACATAGTAGTGCTTCCCACTAGGATATTTCACCCAAACACAGTAGTGCACCCCCCCTCTAATAGCCTGTGAAGGTAATCCTTCTATTGAGTACTGCGGGTCAGCGGCCTGCTACCAGGTGCTCCGTCTGACGTGGGTCTGCACCCAGACATAGTAGTGCTCCATCCATTGGGCTAGTCGACTCACTCCAAGTCGAGTCGGTCAAGAAGTCGTCAGGTCTCAGCCAGCTACACGGTCTCCGTACTCCGTATGCTCATCTCTAGGAGGGTCCTCTCCAAGAGCTACAGGTCGATACTACAAGTATCACAAAGTCCCATGAAGAAGTATCTCAAACGAACACCTCGTCATAGGGGTCTCAATGCAATAGACGGCGCGTCAATCGGACGCCCGATCTGTGAGTTATTAGCCTTTTCGTCCCAGGGGCCTGATTAGTTTTGTGTGCGAAAAAACCCGAATGTATCTCAAATATACCCCCCGAACTCTCATAGGGTATACTCATAGGGACTGTTTCTCAACGTGATCACCAACGCCGCTGACAGTTTGTCAAACGGACGTCCAGTCTGAAAGTTTTTGGCCTTTTCGTTCCTGGGGCCCGGTTGGATTTTAAGTAAAAACCAACCCAACCACACTCCGACTGCGTCCAAACCTCGAGCGGAGTAAGCCAAAAAGTCCATCTCACTATGATAAATCCAACAAAGTCGACGACACGACAACCGAACGTCTGGAGCTCAAGTTATAAGCGTTTCCGCTCCGAGGGCCCGGTTGGTTTCATGTTCGAACCAACCCAGCTGAACCCAAAGTTCTCCTAAACCTTGAGTGTAATATACCGAAAAGACTGTCTTGATCCAAGGATCGCATCGCAACTGATAGTGTGTCAATCGGAGGTCTGTAGCCCATGTTATGGGCGTTTGAATGGATCTGTCAAAAAATAGGGGGTTCGGGCCCGGTCCGACCCGACCCGATACCCCCCGGGTCAGCCCGAACCGGGTTCGGCCCATTACGGCGTGGCCCGGCCCGGTGGGCGCGGTTTGGCCCAGCTGGTGCAGCCCGGCCCGGCCTGGCGTGCTCAGGCGGCCCGCGCGGCCAGCTCGGCCGGTGCCGAGTTGAGCGGACGAGGGGGGGGGGGGGGGGCGCTGCCCCTTGTTTGTGAAACCGCGACCCCCACGTGAGGGGGGGCCGCTCCATTGGCCAGCCGGGTGTTTTGACCCCTGGCCTTACTCGATCAGCCGGCCCGGCTGGACGGTTGTGCTGCTGCCGCGGGACCCCACGGTCCCGCCCCTTCGACGCGCCGGCGGCCGGTGGTTACGGCCGCCGCTCCCGGCTCCGCCGTGGCCAAAGGTCGCGGCCTTGGCCCGACCGGTGCGGCGTGACGACGCAACGGCCCTCCGCTTCGGCCCTGCTCTGGTCGCGGTGTCTTCCAGGTTCTCTGGCATGGCGCGATGGCACCGCGCCCCTTCGCTGCGGCCCGACTCCGGCTGCGGGTTCATTCGGTTTCAACCGCGCGGCGCGATGGTGTTGCGCATCTTCGTCACATTTCTCCAGGATTCCACGCGGTGCTGTTGCACCGCGCCACCTTATTTCAGACCGCAACAACACAACAACAAAAAGGGGGAGGATATTCAGCCGTGTTCGTGCGGTCCGACCTCCTCTCGGTAAGTTGATATCAAGTGGCCCAAAGATAAAGACGAAGAACGACAAAGGATAAATTCACGGCAAAAAAAAATAACCCCTGCCTTGATAATGAGATGAGGTTCGAAGTGCATCACGGAAAGTGGCGTCACGTGGGAAGATGATGACGTCGCTCACCGCATGCTTCCACTTCCGAGTTCGTGCGTCGGTGCGTTGACGGCGAGGAGGGAGGAAGGAGGGTCGTCGGAGAAGCACCACGTCAGAAAGGGGGGATCCGAGGAAGAAGGCTGAAGAAGGTCGGGGAAGAAGCGTCGCTGACGTTCTTCGCGTTATTCGCTGGAGAAAGAAGTTCTCTCAAGCTGTCCACCAAAAAGGCACAAGAACGTGCCCAAAATAATAGAATATAATCTATTATTATTGTTGGCGGAAATTAATTAAGTGGGCCCCACTTAATTAGGTTCACGATGGTTATCACAATTCAAAAATCAAAAAGTGGAGAGGCTCTGCCAAATTAATTGCCCGAGTGGATGACATAATTAATTTGGGGAGTTTCTAGGGGGTTTAGGGGCCCTGGTGGTCCCCACCTAATTAACAAGAAGAGGGTCAAGGAGTTTCCTCCCATTAAATGGGGGGTTTTGAGGAGGTTTTATTCTCCTCCATTAAGATGGTAGTTAGATTCCAAGAGGATCTCCCTCATTCATGGGGGAGTATTGAGAGATTTCCTCCCCTCCCATTAAATGGGGGGGGGGGGGGGTTAAGCCCCGTGTGGACCCCATTTTATAACCTCTCGTGGGAGGTTATGCTGCTCGTGTGGTCCCCACCCTAATTATCCTCCCATGGGAGGTTAGGGTGTGATAGTCCCACCACCAACTCCCATGTAGAGCTTTTAACCAACACTGTCCACATGGCGTGGGTTCAATAAAGATAAAATAAGTTGTCACTTATTTTATTTTATTATTCCACGTGAACCCAAAATCAAACTCTCAAACCCGATCATCTGCCGTCGAGGTGAAATTCCTCTTAAGCGAAATTCGGCACTGCGATTCCATCGGTGCCCTCTAATTTTGATTCCGAGAACCGGTTCGAAGGTTAGAAAAACCCGCTCGTTTGTTCACTTAACATACCCGAGCTAAAGTTCGGAAAATGATTCCGGGCACACCGACCTCTAAATCTAGCACCGTCAGAAAACTGCGTTCTTTTAAAATCTCAAAGAAATTAAGAAAAAAAATTTACTTGAAATTTATGGGTCATTACAATATATTCTTGAACTATATAATATGCGAAATAACTAGATCTTTCATTTTGAAACACATGTGAGAAAATAAGGCAATTGACACCTAAAATAATGAAAATGATGAAGGATTATTAATAAATGGTAATAAACTAATATAAAAGGATCATATATAACATTATAAATATTAATATTGTTTTAGTAAAAGTTAATAATTTTTTTTAAAACCACTATAAAGGAAGTTGAATAATTTTAAATAAAAAATAATTGTGAGTTAAGGTATTTCTTAACTCAATTTCTCTTCATTGGGTTAATCTTCTGCTTCATTGATTATGTAATTATATGATTATGTTTATAATGAATTTTGGTTATGTAATGCTTTATTTAAAAAATATTATTTTGATATACAATTTAAATACATAATTGATTCATTGATTAATTCTCACTTCAACATTATGATCCTTATAAAGGTTTATTTCACAATCTTATTCTAATTGAGATTGTTTACTCTTGAATTTAAATTGAAGAAAATTAGTTTATTTTTTTAATAAAACAATTTAATTTTATCATATACTTTTTATTAATGATATTTTCATGTAATAGTATAATTTTCCCACTCTTTGGTACTTAAAATAATTGATAATTGTTTTTAATAAAAGCTGACTTCACTTTTATCTTCGGTCGGAAATATGTTTTCTTCCAAACCCATGTTTTATAATGTTTTTTAAAAAATGATTTTACCCTTTTAAAAATTATTTATTAAATAAAATTTTACCCTTTTTACTTTATAATTTTTTTAGAAAGAGTCTATACATTGTTTTCAATAATAGGACCATTTATCTTTTACTAAAAATGTGAAAGGAATCTTGTTATCATTTTATGAAAATGAACTTTATAAACCTTTTTATAATGAAAAATGAATGTTCCTTTTAAATTTTAATAAATTCATGTAATTACCCTCCCTCATGACCTTCATTTATTTGAATATTACCTTGTATGTTTAGAAGGATACTTTTAAAGAAAATGTCTCCAAAAGTAATTTTCAATGAAATGGTTTTTCATAAAAAATTCAATATGAAAAGTTTATTTTCCTCAAGAATGTTTTCAAGAATATTTTTATGGTATATCTATTAATAAATGAAAAAATATTAATTATTACTTAAATGGGTATATTTTTTTACCATACTTAATCTTAAATGGATGGTTTATAATTATTTTGACCAAGGATAGTATTTAGATTCAATGCCCTGATTCAGTTTATAACAATTAATTTCACCCTGAGACAATAATATTCGTATGATCATTAGAAATTAAATTTCACCTAAATATCCATATTATTTATCATAGATATGTTTTTTTCTTAAACCATACACCATTCTAACATACAATGTTTATATCGAAAGTAATTTTTTTGTTTGGTTAAGTATTGATAAATCTATATTATTTAATCAATATTGATATTAGATGATAAGAAACATTTTTTATGATCTAAATAGGTTATTAAATATATTAGGAATGCTTTGTACAGGTAATAAATGGGTTGGGGACCATTTATAGAAATCCCAATGATGCATCAGTAGTCTCATGAGATGAATTACTTGGCCAAATCAGATGGGTTTTTACCCAATATGTTTTAAAAAGTCTTGAGGATATATCTTGATGGTAAATGTATCATGTTCTTGGGAAACATGACATTCAATAATTAAGAATTTCCTTTATTCATAATTCAGTTATTATGATCCATGATATATTCAAAATGATATTATCTATGGATTTATTTTATTCTCAGTTAATTGGTTTAATGGATTTTTTTTAGTTAATTATCTCACCATATTGATTGTGTATTATCCAATTATGATAGTCGGTTTATTGATAAAATAGAATTTATTTTAGTTATTTACCTTCCCCTTGATTATGCTAGTCAAGTATTTAAATGGAATTTTTGTTCCAATATTTAACTAGTTAAATTTTTCATTCATTATTGATTATGTTTCTTTGATTCATGGTAACTTCCACTATACTTAACCCCTAATAAAAATTTGAGACAACCTTTATTTTGTTTCCCTTCTCAGGAATTCATTAAGTGTACTCTATTTTATAAGTAAGGATATGCTAGATTGTATAAAGTTAATCTCAAAAAAATGTATTGAAAATTATATATTCAAATATATCCCAATACTCATGTATGTATCTAGTTTACCAAGACTTAAAATATATTTGGTCATTCGATATGCAATTCATTGTGTCATATAAAAATATAATAAAGTATGAAACTAGGTCTAGGATGTTAGGGTATGGGTTGATACATGTCATCATTAAATCACTAGTTTCCTATGTTCCTAAAATACCTTAAGGACTAATCCCCTCCTAGAAAAGTTTCTAAATAGACATTGAAATAATTTAATGACCCACCAAAGGGATATTATAGCATATAACTAACACAGATTTTTTTCCTCCCAACCTTCTTTTACACTTATCAAATAACACATTGTGGAAGAATATCAATAATATTTCCTTTACCAAAGTTTACAATGAACATTTTTTGATTCATAACTATTTTATAATATACCTAATTGTTTCCGACGCTTTCGCTGGGGCGCGCGCATCCGTCTGTGGAGGACGCGCTGTTGTTGCCCCGCATTCCCGCTTTCCAAAGGTGGGCGGCATTCGCTCCTTATTCAGGGACATCTTCTCCTTGATCGAAACGGGATGATGGGATGTCAGTTCTTCCTTCTGGTGATTCCTCCTCAGAACTCGTCACCTAGTCCAGGTCTCCCTCATAGATTTAATACGTATTTCGTGAAACTCTTCCCAGTGCCATGTTTCCATGGACGCCGGTTAATTACACTGCTTCTGTCGGGACATTCCAAAGGGTCCGGTCAGGGCAGCAACCTTCAGTCGGGGGAGTAGTCACGTTGAGGCTTCAGTAGAGTGTCTGGATGCTGGGGAACCTGGCATGTCTGTCTATTATGACTGGTCACAGGGCTTCTCGAGGGCGTGGAAGCCCGAGGCACCCCACATCGGGCGCGGGGAATTATATGCCATAGACACATATCTGAGGTTTTCCTCAGCTTCTCGTTCTTAACACAGGGTATGCCGCGAGTTTAATTTCTAGCGGAGACGGATCAAACCAACCGGAGCATTAGCTAGGATAGATCGGATTGAGGGATTCCCCTTGTAGGGATGCCGATACCGGGGCCAGCCCATGGGTGGCTTTGAAGAGGAGCGTACCGACATGGTCTCACCGGGATATGACGGTCCGAGAGAGAATCGGGATGGGTGATAGGTGGATGAATGGAGTGGAGGGGGAGTTAAATGGGACCATCGCAAGGGCGACAATGAAGTTGGGATTGAACCTTGAAGAGGCTTCCTACGTATCCCCGTGGCAGGGAATCAAAGTCCGCGTAGTTCGGGATGGTGCCGGTAAACCGATGTGAAGGTGGACCTTGGCCTAATGAATGTCGTCAGCGAACCAACGTGAAGGTGGACCTTGGTCCGATGGGCATCATCAGCGTACCGATGTGGAGGTGGACCTTGGTCTGATGAGTGGTGGACTTGAGCCTCTGGAAGGCTTCCTACATACCATGCCTTGACATGGATCAAAGACCTCGTAGTTCAAAGGGTTTCATCAGTGAACTGACGTGAAAGTAGACCCGTGGGTCCACTAGTGGTGGGCTTGAACCTTGGGAAGGTTTCCTACGTACCATGCCTTGACATGGATCAAAGTCCTCGTAGTTCAAAATGGTGGAATATAGTTTAACTTCATGTCGGACGATAGTGAACCCTGTCGTGAATGAACGACGGGCGGTGGGTGTCGGCGAACCGACGTAAATGGGGGACCTTGGTCTGATGGGAGATGGGCTTGAACCTCGGGGAGGCCTCCTACGTAACATGCCTTGACATGGATCAAAGTCCTCATAGTTCGCATTGTGGAATACAGTTTAACGGCATGCGGGAAGGGGGTGAACTGACGTGAATGAGGTCGGAGCGACCGGATGGTGGGTTTGAACCTCGTAGAGGCTTCCTACATACCATGCCTTGACATGGATCAAAGACCTCTTAGTTTGGGTTAGTCACAATGGCTTTCCATCAGACTTAGGATGCAGTTTAAAGTCATGCTGGACGAAGGTAGAACTCGACGTGAATGATGATGGGTGGGCTTGAACCTCTGGAAGGCTTCCTATATACCAAGCTTTGACATGGATCAAAGACCTAGTAGTTCATATGGGGCTTTGTCGGCGAACCGATGTGAAGGTGGACCTTGGTCCAATGAGTGATGGGCTTGAACCTCTGGAAGGCTTCCTACGAACCATGCCTTGACATGGATCAAAGACCTCGTAGTTCAAGTGGGAATGGGTGTGCAGTTTAATGTCATGCAGGATGAGGGGGGCATACATTTTAACGTCATGCTGGATGAGGGCATGCAGTTTAACGTCATGTGGGGCGGGGCGTGCAGTTTAACGTCATGCTGGACGAGGGCGAAACTCGACGTGAATGAACGACCGAGCAATGTGGCTTGAACCTCATGGAGGCTTCCTACGTACCATGCCTTGACATGGATCAAAGTCCTCTTAGTTCGCTATGGGTGGGGGTCAGGGTCGGTGCTCACTCTAAGCCCACGTGAGTCATGCTCGGTGTGAGAAACATGAGGTTGCAAGGACCTGACGATCACGTCGCGAAGGATGCGTCCGTGATAAGCGAAGAGGGGCTTACGCATTAGGTGAACCATGGTTCTGGGACTTACTCCAGGATGGAGGCCCATGGAAAAGGATGATGATAGTTTCGGGCATGATCCTTGAAGAGGCTTCCTACGTACCATGCCTTGACATGGATCAAAGACCACGTAGTTCTTCTGATGACGGCTTACCGCCGATCAGGGGTTTCAACGGCTTACCGCTGGATTGGGTCACAACGGCTTACCGCTGGATAAGGATGTGAACAGCTTACCGCTAAATGGGGTCACACCGGCTTACCGCTGGTTGGGATCACAACAGTGGATGGGGCTTATGCGAGGAAGCTTCCCGGGTGCCGCTAAGGAGCGGCAATGGTGAATGGGGCTTACGCTAGGAAGCTTCCCGGGTGCCGCTAGGGAGAGGCAATGGTGAATGGGGCTTACGCTAGGAGCTGCTCGAGTGCTGCTAAGGAGTGGCAACGGTGAATGGGGCTTATGCAAGGAGATGCCCGGGTGCCGCTATGGAGAGGAAATGGTGAATGGGGCTTATGCAAGGAGCTGTCTGGGTGCTGCTATGGAACAACAATGGTGAATGGGGCTTACGCTAGGAAGTTTCCCGGGTGCCGCTATGGAGCGGCAATGGTGAATGGGGCTTATGCAAGGAGCTGCCCGGGTGCCGCTATGGAGCGGCAATGGTGAATGGGGCTTACGCTAGGAAGCTGCCCGGGTGCCGCTATGGAACGGCAATGGTGAATGAGGCTTATGCAAGGAGCTGCCCGAGTGCTGCTAAGGAGCGGCAATGGTGAATGGGGCTTACGCTAGGATGCTGCCTGTGTGCCTCTAAGGATCGGCAATGGTGAATGGGGATTACGCTAGGAAGATGCCCGGGTGCCGCTAAGGAGCGATAAGGGTGAATGGGGCTTACGCAAGGAAGCTGCCCGGATGCCGCTAAGGAGCGGCACTGGTGAATGGGGCTTACACAAGGAAGCTGCCCGGATGCCGCTAAGGAGCGGCACTGGTGAATGGGGCTTACGCTAGGAAGCTGCCCGGGTGCCGCTAAGGAGCGGCAAGGGTGAATGGGGCTTACGCAAGGAAGCTGCCTGGATGCCGCTAAGGAGCGGCACTGGTGAATGGGGCTTACGCTAGGAAGCTGCCCGGGTGCCGATAAGGAGTGGCACTGGTGAATGGGGCTTACGCAAGGAAGCTGCCCACAGTGTATGGGGCTTACGCTCTGAGGCAACCCACAGTGCCTTCCTCATATCTGGCCATGAGGGCATCCCAACTCACTAGAGGGTCGAGGTAATCACCTATGCACTAGTGCACAAGCGGGATAACGCCAAGGGCATTGGAATCTATCCGAACAAAGGGAGATGAAAAGTGTGAATCACATGACCAATATTCAGAACGTCATGAGAGTGGCGTGGTGATGGAGGATAACTGTTGACCGTGGCAGAAACGTATCATCCATATCACGTTATCCAGAAATGAGGACAAAAAAATGAGGGTCGACCGTTGACCGTGTTCGAAACACAGGACCTGACTCAAAGTGTCGCCCAAAGTCTTCCGGGGCGTTGGCCTAGGACAGTAGGCGGACCAAAGGTCTATAATCCATACTATTAGGGGGTCCCATTAGACTTGGAAGTGAGTGACGATCCGAATGAAGGACACGCAAAGCGTGGGTGGAGTGATGGAATGTTTGAATGGATTCCAACACTCTTGATATTATTCCACTGTGAGCATGGCATAATGCATCTCATTCTAGGATCATAAGGCATCTATCGTATAGGGCAAGAGGCATCCTATGTTTGGAACATAGGGATTATTACAGTTTATAGTCATATAGATAGGACTACTGGCATCTCATTCTAGGAGCATAAGGAATCTCTCATATAGGGCAAGAGGCATCCTATGTTTGGAACATAGGGATTAATATAGTTTATAGTCATGTAGATAGGACTACTGGCATCTCATGCTAGGAGCATGAGGCATCTCTCACTTGGAGCAAGGGGCATCCTATCGTTTGTTAGATAGGGAGTACTACAGTTTATAGTCTTGTAGATAGGACTATTGGCATCTCATGCTAGGAGCATGAGGCATCCTACCATTTGTTAGATAGGGTGCACTACAGTTTATAGTCATGTAGAGAGGATTGTTGGAATCTCATGCTAGGATCATGAGGCATCTCTCGTATAGGGAGAGAGGCATCCTATGTTTCGAACATAAGGATTACTACAGTTTAGAGTCGTGTAGAAAGGACTGTTAGGCAGAAGGTGCCTAGAAATGGTTGGTGTTGGGACTTACGCAGGGGCGGCCCTTTCTGGTTCAACCTGGCATAGGAGCCAAGTGATTGGGTTTGGAGGAGTTGCCTGAGGAATGGTTCGACTCAAGGTACTTGGGGAACTGATGATGAGAACCTCAACTCATGACATAGGAAACAAACCAAGAGGAATACATCAACTCAAGGTGTTTCATTGTGTATGGAGGAGTGTATCAAATCATGTTATTCCATAGGTTGAAGGTGGGAGTGCATAAGGGTGCAATGGAAAATCCCGGCATCCCGGCCCGAAAAGTTCGCGGTGCGACTCTCCATTTTTCATGGGGGTCTGTGATGGTTGCGAAGGGACCGGCCCGGAGGGCCGGGACCACAGCTTGACAGTGACCCCGAGCGAGGGTACGGGGGCACAACCCCCGTGGTATGGACCGATGGGCGCGAAGGTAGGGTCCTTGCGAAGGATAGGTCTTCGCGAAGTAGCTTCGCGGAGCAAGGCCTCGCGGAGCAATGGTCTCTCACGGAGCAAAGGGGTCTCACAGAGCAGCATCGCGAAGCATGGGCTTGCGGAGCAAAGGGCTCTCGCGGAGCTTGGTCTCGCGGAGCATCATCGCGAAGCATGGGATCGCGGAGCAAAGGGCTCTCGTGGAGCAGCATCGCAGAGCATAGGCTCGCGGAGCATGGCCTCGCGGAGCCGCAATGCGGAGCTCCACTCGGCCGCCCAAGGGGCGAAGTGGCCGTGGCCATCCGTCCGGAGAAGGGGGGTGAGCTGGGTATTTATAGGCAAGGGGCGCCGCGAAGTAGAACACCCGCGCCGCCTCAGGTGCTTCACGGCGCACTCGTGAACGTCAAATTCGTTCGCGGAGAGGTACCGCCTCCAGAGCTTCGCGGCGGGCTCGCGAACGTCGAATTCGTTCGCGGAGAGTTACCGCCTCCTGAGCTTCGCGGGACCGCGATGCTCAGGTGCTTCACATCGGTCTGTGCTTCGCGAGGGGTCTTCGCGGTGCATCGCGAATGTCAAACGGGTTCGCAGAGCCTCTCGCCTCATTACTTCGCAGCGGCGCTGCGCGATCACGGAGGGGGGCTTCGCGAATGGGCTTCGCGAACCAGATTTCCAGCCAAACTTCAAACGTCCATAACTCCTAATCCATAACTCCGTTTGGGCCCTATGACCTACCAAATCGAACGTTAAGAAAAGTTCTACGATCTTGGATCGTGTATGGAAGCATTTGGATGGTTTCAGGAACGCGTGTTCCGGGGTCTACACTAATATATTCCCATTTCACTACTATAGATCATATTTTACTAAAATTGTTCTTTTTTCATAGCTCTCAAAATAATTATTTTTTGGAGAGACATAAAAATAACAGTATTCACATATATTTATATAGGAGAATATAAGAATCATAGATAATAATGTGAGGTCATCCATTTATATAACCATTTAAACTATATCAAAATTGAAGTTTAGGATCCTCAAGTTATGAAATTGAAGGGTAATACTTGGAAACAAATTCACATAGCCTCATTATATATATTGAATCTCCTATAGAAATTTGAATTGATGAGTTGTAAAACCTTTATTTTTCATCTAGTTTGTGGTTTAGAGGGTTTATAAGTGTTGTAGTGGAGCTCAAATGTGTTTTTTTTATGTAAAGATGATTTTGGATTGTTAGGTGCTAAAATAGACATTTTTAAGGCCTTTTCCAGGATGAATGTTGGGGTTTTTTGTGGCATAGTTGGTTGAATGTTTTGATGGGTTTTTGGTTTTTAGTTAAAAAAAATCTAATTTCAGGGTGGTATAAAACATGGTAGTCATAAATACTATAGATTTATGAATTTTGGTGGATGGGGTATCTTTTTTGAATCCTTATAGAAAATAAGGAGAGATAAAATGTCAATTTAAGATTACAAGGTTATCTAAGGAAATTTTTAAGATACTTGTTTATTATGGTTGAGTGTTAGAGTCCTAATAGAAATGAGATGGGTGGAAAGATCAATTTGATAATGGTTCATGTATAGATTTGGGGTTTTAGTTTAAAAACATCCATAACTAAAGCTAATGTGTCATGAAGATTGTAAAAGGAATATTTTTTTAAAAAATGGAATTTATAGGGAAGTTATTTCAATTTTAAAGAATTTATTTTTCTATCTCCCTTTGAATAAGATCGATACATAGTAGTGAAGCCCTTAATATGATGTGGTTACTTTAGTTGGTTTTTAATTAAAAATTTGGTTCATCCATATACATTTATTTCATTTCCTTTGGGTATCTCAAATCACAGGTAGTTGTGGGTGCTCTTCATGTATATCTTAATCCACTATCATTGATCTTTGATCCTTGGATTTACATAAACAATACCATTTAAATATAGTGTTCTATCTATTCCAATTTCCCACCATTTATCTTATTTCTCTTCTTTGAGGTTATAGTAGTAGGGATAGTCTTGTTTTGGAGTATTTTGTTGGATTTTGGCTCATGCATTAATGGTGGTTTGATTTGAATTGTGTTTTTTCATTCTCATCATTGGTTCTCCCCAATTATTCTCTACATTTCGTGATGCTCCCATCTAGGAAGGTTATTAAAACTTTATTCTATTTATTTATTATTTAATAATAGATCATAAAGAGCTATTTATCTTTAGGTAAATAGTTGAGATTAACTTATTAAATACAATAGCATAGACTTAAATAAATGGTTACAATAAATTAATCAATCATACATGAACAATTATTGAATGTTATTTCCAATTATTGATTGTAGTTATGGTTGAATTTTAAATTTTATTCTATAGTGTATTATATTTATATTTATGGGTTGAAACATGGTTGATAAATGGATAAAAATCAAATTTTTTTTAATGGAAGGGAATAATGTAAACCCAAATATTATTATTTCTTGATATTATTGTTTTTAGAGGCAGAATGGCTCATTTTCATTATAATTTTTTTATTGTTTTTCGATTATGGAATTAATTTAATGATAAAATTATAATGGTTGTAATAGTGGTGCCCCAGTATGGTTGTCTTGATAAGATAAAGGATGATGAGATGGTTGTGTGACTACACTATTTTAGTAATGTGGGGAGGTTGGTGTTTACATGTAGTATAGTTTACCATAATATATATTAATGATTTATAAATGAAATTTATTCTCCCAAGGGACCGGTTTTGATACACCTAGGGGGGTGAATCAGGTGTGGTCAATTTTTTTTAATTCAAATTTACTCTTTTAACCTTTTAACCAATTTGAAATTTGATCCTATATTTCTAGTTATAATAGATTAATCCATTCTAATTTAACCTAGGATACACATATATGTAATGCTATTAACTTATTTTAGTATGGAATATGTGTTTTTATGCGGTTCATCCCTGACGTGGGAAACATACTCATTGCTATGTCCGGGGTTCACTAAGTAATATATTCATCATTATAAATATTGTCATAAATTTACAATTGAACTAGGCATGGATCATCCTGTACCCTCTAACTATATTACATAGGTGGGATGTTCACTATCTTACACAAGTGAAATAATATGATCCCATAGGCACTTTAGACTGGAATCACTTCACTTTCCAGTTTAACACATACCACTTCTTAAAGTAGATCATCAGTCTATCCAAGATGTCACTGTATCCAAAAAAATTATTTTTTTCCTCAAGAACATAAATTTAAATTCCATATAATATCATTAATAAAATATAAAACTCATTCTATATTAAAAATCATGTTTCTAATTCTTTTAAAAAATAATGTTTTTCTGCATTTCTCAATTAAAAGTCAAAGAACTCAACATCCACTATATTTTCTGTAGGAACTCCTACATGTTGGTCTTTATCAATTATTTCTCCTTCAAGAACAATATCCAAAAAATTATTACCTAGAGAGTATATAATGAATAAAAAAAACCTAGAATATAACATGGAAATAAAAATTGAACACCAGGGGTTACTATTTATCATAACATGCAAGACCACATAGGACTATGGTTGCTAACACTTCTTCTACTCTTAATTCTTCAACCAACTATTTATGGACAACATCCTTTTATTGATTACCATAAGGTATAAAACTTCAATATAGTCACAAAAAAATTTATTATACTTCTCAAATATGAATTTTTCTATCTTAACTCACTCACTCTTAGCATATTCCCTTAAGTATTCGTATATATATATATATAGAGTTCTCCATTTTTTTTTGTTCGAGGGTACACCATTTTTTCCATGTATATTATAATTTTTTTTGGTTTATTTTCATATTCATATAATTTGAGATATTATAGAGTTTACATGAAAGTCAAAATAACCCATATGTTTGCTCTAGCTCAACCATGGTCCTCTAAATTGAATTTCGGAACTATTTTCACCAGTTCAATTAAAACAATACTCATACTTTATTTTTCTATTTTTAATCTATCATTGAGTCTAAGGATCTGATATCCATTTATCTTAGTATTACTAAGTCTCATGTTCTCAAAAATACTTTCACAACATCTATATTTAAATATTCTATATTGATGTATTTAAAATACCATAGTAGCTTGCAGTTTGAAGCTTCTATTATTGGTATGTGATAGATTCTGAGGAACTCTATAATGATATAACATGAATATATAAAATAAAAATAGAAACACAGCCCACAAATCTTCTTCTCATTATTAATATTAATTAAAAATTATTTATTATATTTAAATCACTGAAGTTCAACAATTCTAGTGATAAATTTATTTTCCTCAGAATAAATTATTTTGGAAATCTCATCATTCTCAAAAACTCATCCATCTTTGGTATCCTTCATGAGAACCTTGAAGAAAATATTCTCTTAATTAATTGGATTTAATCATAAACCCTTTTAGTTTTTATTATATTTAAATCACCTAAGAATTGTTTGTGTATCATCACACATGATTTTCTATTGAAATACATCATCCTAAAAATTTCATGATTTTTAGCCAAACCATAAGGAAAAAATCCCCTTAAATGGATCACTATAAATCACTAATCATATCTTAAACACCACACAATTTCATAGCCCCTTAAATTGGTGATAGACATTTACCCTTTACATGGTTTCATAACCAATCAACTCTTACATGGGTCTCCTTTTTTCAATGACTATTTCTTGGATCCCATTAGATGGAGTTATATTCCTATGTGAATCCCTATACATGGAGTTGATCCCCCAATTTGAATATACATATTTTGATCCCAACATGTCAAATAACCTTACATGTGGACATATAAATTTTTATAGAAATATTTTAGAATTCCAAATTACTTTGAATTAATTCAGAATGAATCCAATGCTACATCAAATGACTTCTGGAAAACTTTAAACCACTTCAAATCATCTTGGTTCAAACTCAAATCATTTTTGTAATTATTAGAATAATTCCCAATGCTTTTATATTTCTTCCAAGTGGATTTTCAATATGTACACTCAATATATAATATTCTATATAAGACCACCGCATTATTTTTTCATACTTAAACCCCAATAATTCAAGTAGTCATACTAGAGATAATGTCACAAATTTATAAACCCCTTGATCTTAACACACAATATATGGTTTATCTAGAATTTGTGATAGCTTCTCCAAGATTTCTAACCTATTTTAATCCTTTTAAATATATCATTATAAGAAATCCAAAACATGTTTAGAAGATATATCATTCAACCTTAGATCCTATATTCATTATATGATGTAGATAGTTCACTATCCAGTCTTGTAACAATAGTCATAGACATACATACCAACTCTATAATCATATAATATTTAATGGATTTTACATAAATATTCACATCCATGTATTTAAGTATAAAAAACTACTTTACATTACCCAACTTTCATGGGAACCACAATTTTATTAGTTGGTGGAATCTCACTCCCTCACCTATGAATCCACCTTTGAAAACTCATATTGATTATATTTTTAAAAATAAAAAATTTTGAAAAAAATACAACTTCAACCCAAATATCACTTCATAAATAAATATGGTAATTTGATGTGACGATATAAATAAAAATATGGAATTAATTGATGAAATGAAATGAGATTAACGACATGATAAATAACTAATATATGAGTTATTAAACAATATTTTGTTTTAATAATGAAGGAGTGTCATGAATTTAATATGGAATATTGAATTTAATTTGGATAGTAATTTATTTAAATAATAATTTGAAATGAGGTGATAAAATATACATTTATATAGTGGTTGTTTTTTTTATTATTGATAGAGTTTTCATTATCATTAATCAGTGATGGTAGTTGATGATGGTGGGAGGTATAATTTTGGTTGTTGTTCTTATAAGTCATAGTATTAACCCTTAGGTTGGGCTTGGGTGATTTAATATGTTCATTGTATTTTCATTTATTTCTTGTGCACCACCATATGATCTGAGTAATGTGAATGGAATTGATATGAGGTTTAATGTTTAGAGTGTAACCCCAAAAATAAGGATATAGGTGATACAGATTGTTAACTACTGCCCTTCCCTACTGTCTCTTATAGATGGAGTATAGGATATGATGTCTCAAGGATATGGTATCAGATGACTTTGTGAATAGGTAATGATGACAAAGTAGGGATGTGGTCATGCAACTAAGACATACATGGGGGGATGACATGAGGTTATTGTCCTTCATGTTTTAATTCTCAACATTACAATTTAATGTAGAGTGGGGAAGTGATTTGTGGTATATGGTTATGTGGTCATGATTTTGTGTATATCCATGGCATGAGGTATTAGGAAATAGCTTTACATTTTTGTCTATAATGTGGTTTTGAGGATGTTGATTTGTTGATATGGAAGGGATGGGAGTGACAAGAAATATATCTAGGGGTGTTAGGGTGAATAGTTTAGTGAGAAAATGGGTGGGTTACATTTTTATAAATTATACATTGATTATTATATTACTATCTTTGTATTAAAATTTATTAAGTGAGCCTTTGTGAGGTTGGTTAGTTGGTCAACTTGATATAGTTAATGTGTTAATTTCCATATTTATTCAATTTGGATTTTGTATAGTTCTCCCACATTTTAAAAAGAGAGTATAGGGAGGATCCTATTGAGTATACTTAATTCCAAAACCTTATATATATACATTTATTTTCTATTTTATTCATTTCATGTTAAAATTCAACGATTAGACGATACATCACTAGCTTTTGGAGTTCATGATTGGTTTTTTAGTTTTGTCATTGAAGTTACATTTGATATATTATTTTTAGAGGCATCCTTTTATTTAGGAAATCACATAAATTATGTGAGTGGATTTATTTTAAATTCGCTGAATTTTATTTTTGGTTTTATCTTAAGTTCTCAGGATTTTTGAGGGTAATGCCTCCCATATGATATTAGGGACCTCTATTTTTCTTCACAAGGACCTTAATATTACTAATCAGACAAAGTGATATGATATTTATTACGATATAAATAATTATGTGTAGTACATGACTAAATCTTTATTTCCCTTATTTTTTAAATTGGAAAAGTTGTAGAAATTAATGTTAATTAATTAATTAGTAATAAAATACAATTTATGTTTCTAGGGTTAGGTTTATTTTCTTCGATGTTTATTGAAATTGATGGTGGAAGGATTTCAATTATGGTTATATTTAAGAAGGTATGTCAGAATTATTTTATCAAACATAATAGGGTTGAAACTAGGGAGGATGATTCATGGAGAAAGACGTTGTGTGAGCTTCAGTTTAATATCTTTCCAAATAATTACACATCTCTTTCTAATCTGTAGTTAGAGTGGTGCATTTAGGAAGTTGATGTATCGTTTAGTTTCATTCATGTGAGGAAGAATAATTGTATTTATTTGTTTATTTTTCTAATAAGGGGAAATACTCTTTAATGGTGGGTTATATTTCTTGGAGAGTGTGATGACTTTGAGATACCATAGGAATAATTTTGGATGTTTTTTTTGTGATAAGTTTATTTCTTTGACACTAAAGTTATCGAGGTAATGGTATTTTATCTCTCTTAAAAATGGGAGCTTATATGTGTGGGATATTGGGGTTTAGTTTGTAAATATTCATTGATATTCCCCCAATATTCTTCCTAATGAGTAGGCTACAGAATGAAATTTTTAGGTGGCATTGTATGTAGTGATTCAAAAAGAACTCACCATATTCACATTGCCAACTATTTTTAGGTAATGGATAAGACTGATACGATGTAGAATAAGATTTTATAGAATAGTTCATCTTGATATGGTAGTTACTATATATTCCAAAATAGTATGGATATAGATGGGGGACTCATATATCTAGGTAGTTGAGTCTTTTCCTAGTAGGGAGTCGGACTCAAGTCATTGCTTCCCATTTATATTGAGAAAGTTGTTCTGAGGACTTTATTAAGAGCTTTAATATGGTCTGATTTTCTTATGTTGGTCATGATGATTTAATGTTCATATTATAGACCATTATCAGTGTTCAAAATCAGGTAGGTAGTAAGTTTCATATGAATCCAAAGCAACCATTTCCATGTCCTATTAGAAATAACAAGGTTAGTATGCTTCTGTTCCATAAATAGGAGACAAATCCATAGAGTAAAACCCCCATAATGTTCCTTATAATCAATGAAATAGGGTTAAGTGTGGTCATGGAGGTGTCCATCATTAGGTTTAATGAGGAAGAGGATAAGAGGATATGCAATTTTATTCTATATATTTTCCAAAACTATGCAGTCCAAAGATCATTTGAGGTACTGTCCATTTAACCTATAACATGGAATTTTTTTTTTGATTTGATATATTCTCAAACCTTGGTGGATCCTAAATTATCCCAATCTCTAGGAAATATGGAGGAGACACTTTTGTGTCCCTTGATATTGAAAACACTAGTTGGAAACTAGTTTAATTTTATTGAGGTGTATTAGGGATTTGAGTTGTTGAAAGGGTATGATATGACCAAATCATAAAAAAATATAGTGTACATAATTTCAATAATTTAAATAAAAAATATCAAATATAAATAGACAATCTTAGAACCCAATGGTTTAGTATCCTTATATATAATCTCTATAAATATCTTATTTCACATTATTTATTCAACACATCCCACAAAACATTACACACATTATTTCATTCTAAACATATTACAACATGTAATTATCTTGCTAAATGTGAAACACATGAAGGGGTGAGATAAAAAGCTTATTAAGGGAAAGACATATCAATGAATTAGAAAGGGTTAGATAATAAGTATTTGATAAAACAAAGAAACTAGCGAAATATATGATTATAGAGAACATGGAATCATTAGATACATCCATAAGGAATTATAAAATAATATATAACCTCAAAAGGATCATCATAAATCATAATATATACCATGTAATAAGAGTGTTTAGTCATGGGTCAAAATCATGAGCTATATGAACAAATCATAGGTATGTTTCAGAACATAAGAATATGGAAACAGGGAATATTAATCACAAGCCATTGGGTAATAATATGGGACAGAAAGTATAATTAAACCATGGATTTGTGAACATAGGTGGCCTCAACCATGGCCACACATCAGTTTTTGAATATAGATAACCACAATAATTCCCTCACAAAGAGTTTTGAACCTATCTAACCACAATCATTCCCATGCACAAAGTAGTGACCATAGAAAACCATAGTCATGCCCATGAGAAAAAAAATCATCATTTGATTAAATATAAAGATTTAAAAAATTAATTAGAAAGATATATTAGAACCAACCCTTGAATAATGGAAACATATACAAATATGTGACACATTAACATGAATACATTCAAAATCCAATAATAACTTAGTTAAACCATGAGAAATATGTAGGTTTTCAAAATATTTTTTTTAAAACATGAGCATATAAAATACATAAAAAATAATGTGGATAGAATCATTAGATAATATCCCTAGTGAGGCAAGAGAAATATTAAATAATATTGAAATTGATGAAAAAAATATTATCAGATCATTATAAAAATACCTTGAAAAATAATAAAAAATACCTTTTATGTTTTTAATAAAATTTATTTCAAAGGAAATAAATTATAAAATAACAAGAATAGAAAGAACTTTGGAAAACCATGAAAACTTGGAATTTAATTTTTTTATAGAATTTTGATGAAAATAATGAGTAAATTCATTCATGTGGAAAGTGTTAAATAAATTTTATTTTCACAGTTTAGTAAATAATGTTAGTAGAAAATGATCCATGCGAAAAATGTTAAAAAGTGATTCCATTCTATATTTTATAAATAAAGTAAAATTAATTTAAAAATGGCCTTAATAATTTATATAAGTATAGAGAGTTTTAAATAACGGACAATATATATAATATAGACATGAAGGATAATGATTCCTGACTAAAAATATGAGATCTGGTTGGCTCTACTTACATGATACCTTTAATTGATTAATTAAATAAAGAGTAGTGAAATTGTAATAAGATCTATAAAATCCAAAAATAACTAGATTAGAATAAAATATATTGTGTTTTATAAAGAAATAAATAAAATTTCAATAATAATTAATTTAGACATAAAAAATAATGAAATAAAAGTGATATTTGAAGAGAAAACCCTACCTTATACTTTAGCTTGACGAGACATGTTCAAATGCCTTGTATAATTAACACTAGTTTATTATTATTATATATAAAAACCTTATAAATATTTATTTTACTTAATACCATTCAATCATAATTCTTTGTTACACACATATTAATTAATTATTATTAAAAATAATATTTGGGTGTTAAATACTCAGTTTTCCACTCATGATTAGGTTTAGAGGTTCTAGTCCTTGATACTTGGTCATTATTTCACAACCTAAATAATGTTAATGATGATTCAATATTGTTTTTTGATATATTTATTGATTCCCATGGCCATTTCATGGAACTTATTGTGACTATTTTCAAATAACACTATAAAGACAACTTTTTTGTGATTATTTATAAAACAATTAAATTTATTTTTGATTATAATTTGGAATATTACCAATTTTTTTATCATATAAAATAAAAAACTATTATTTCATATTACATCTATTTAGGGTTTCTTATTAATTCATGAGGTAAAATTTATAGACTCATTAATATAGTCTGTAAAAATAAACCAAAAACGAACACATTGTAACAAATAAAGGAGTAAGAAATTGTAGTATTATAATAATAATAACCCTTTTTATAGAATAATAATGATTTAAAAACATGTTATTAAAGTTTTAAATTATATTTTAGAATAGTTATATAAAATATATTAAGAATAATCATTAAATATATGAGAACACTTACATTGAATACTTGAATCTTTTCTTTGAAGCCTTTTGAAAATAAGGGATTTAGGACTTCTTCTTACGGCCAGGGGTTAAGAAACCCAATATTAACAAATACACACACACACACACACAAATATATATATATAATTATATGAAAAATATATTTCACTAATATACTCACTATTCTGAGGACTAAATGTTTTAGTGTCTTTGGGAATTAGGTACATAAACATCTTATTGCACATTACATCACCATTTATAATAAACAAATCCTAATAAAAATTCGTTTTATACACAATCTTCAATATAATCTATTGGTAAAGTGGAAACAAAATAAGCGGTGATCTAAAATGAATAGTAGTGAAAAAATATATCATTTATTCCTAAAATGTGTTAGATCATAAGAATGTGGGAAATCATGGACATGAAATTAACATTTGATACAAATAATAACCATAAGATATTATGACAAAGGATCATAAAAGGACCATCAGGGAAGTATAAAACATATAAAATTATTTGGAAACATGCGAAAATAATCATGGAATAATACCATCAGAATATATAATTACATAGGATTTTGTAATTAACATAACTAGAGAAACCATATAATATATCAAGGTCAACTACCAAAACCACCATAACATAGCATATCAAGCACCACAACCAATTTCCCTTAGTGGATCAAGCATCACTAACTCTTCACATTAGTAGATTGATGATCACAACTCATTTACCTTAATTATCTCATGATATTTAAAGATTTACCCACATCATTAGGGGGATATATATGACCTTACCATTATTTAATGATGTACCATACAGATATATGCTAGACGAAAATAATCAGTCATCATATTATTAAAACCCATATAAAGAAAAATTAAATTCATATATTTTCTAGGAGATATTTCATGTCATGATATTAATGATAAATAATTTTAAAACCAAAATAAAATATTCAAAAAAGAGTATAAAATAATTTAATTGATAATCATGAGCATTACTCTATAAGAGTTAGTTTATTTGGAGGTAGATAGGAAAAGGGATGAAAACTTATTTAAATAGATTTCACAAAACATTTTTATCATTTCCATAAAATATTATGTTAGGAGTTACTTTCAAAAAATAATCCAATTTGACTTGAAAAAAGTTTTTTTAAAACATAACATGAAAATAAATCTCAATAATGTATCCTTGGAAAGAAGAAATTGTTAAGTAAAAAATGTGGAGTGGAAAATAAAATATAAAAACATGAAATAAAATCCATTTTCAAATTTTTAGAATATATTTAATGAAATCCACATCATTAAAAGAATAATAAAGATTCAATTTTAAAATTGGTAAATATAAGTATGAATAACCTAATATATAATACCTATTTTTTTCAAATAATAAAAGAGAAAATTTATGGGAGGAATGAATATGGGGATCAGGGGAATTAACTATTATCAATGATGAGAATTATTGTTAACAAATTTAAATTTTTTATGAAGAAATGAATTCATAAATGGAGTGTATTTTCACATGGAAATGTAAATTATATATAGATAAAAACACTATATATAATAGTGAAACTGTATAATAAAAGGATCTCATAATAAAATAGTCAAGTAAAATATTTTATAACCCAATGAAAGAAAAATGAGTCAATCAAACCCTTAATATATGAATGAGAGAGTGATATTAAAATTGAATTAAAAAATTCATTTAAAAGTTAATTATGATAAAATAATAAAATGGGGTAGTAATTAAATCACGTAAATGAAGAATAAGTGCATAATAGGAAAACATGCCTCAATGATGTGGAATTGAGATGAGAACTCTTACCACATGTGCTTACTTCATTAAGGTGTTTATCAAGTCTCCCAAATAACAAAATTAATTTTATTAAATACTATATTTAGAAAAAATTTATTATTTATTTTATTTATTTCTATTTTTTATGTTGTTTTATAATCATTTTTAAGACATCATGATTATTCTTACTATCTTGAGGGTATTCGTTTCACTGTTCCAAGGCCACATAGGTTTGTTGATAATTATAGAAGTTCTTGTAAAATGTGACAACAAATTTAGAAGTGAAATGAGTTGTTTTTAATTTCATTATACAAATTTAAATTTTCTCAAATATGAAATTTTTTTCAAACTTTTGTATTATTAATTTAGTATAAATGTTATCAGTATATGGTTAGTTCATTTAGGTGGGCTTTCTAAACATGATGAACTTAATTAGTTTTATTTATCATCTTGACTATTTAACCATTCAAAAAAATGAAAAAATATATAATATACTTATTTAGATTATTTTTAACCATAATATTTTAATTTCAACTAGCCATGAGGGATAGAGTGAAAAATGAATTACGTTATTCATGGAGGCGGTGAGCCGACCATAATATGAACATAATTTTCATTTTAAATTAGAATGGGGGAGGTTATATAATGTATATTACATTAGTATAAAAAAATTATGAATATTAATAATACTTCAGTTATCATATAATCATATATATAAAATATTTGATAAGCTATAATAAGAAATTAATTTAATAGTGTTACTTTGGGAACATTACCCATTCCTTTGGATTTACTTTCTTATAATACAACTTAAGTCACCTTGGATTGGTATTTTGGTGAGGCCAAGGATTTAAGGCTATGGAGAGTGGGTTGAGGAGAGACAATGGTATATTTTGTCTACACTCATTCTTAGAATGCGATGATAAATAGGGTGGTGAATAGTGGCATTTTTAAGGAAAGAGTGGGGTGTTTTAGAATAAAATATTAAAATAAAGTATTATATCTTCAAATAGAGACTCATCTCATGAATATGTAGAAACAAGCATATTATTATATCATAAAAGGGATATTAAAATATTAGTTAAACTTCAAGAATCCCAAAAAATTCATTCATATGAAATATTACTAAAATCTGTATTTATACAATACTTATATACTATTTTAATTTTCACCTATAAATTTTATATTTTTTGGAAAAATGAAAAAAAACCATCCTAGGGTAAATTTAAGGGGATTACTCAAAACAATGACACCAATTTTATAAAAATAATTCTATAAATATGTGAGATTTAATATTTAAATAAAATCATTATTTATTGAAAAAAAAAACAGTTTCCAAGACATGATAAAATTTGAAACATAGAGAAAAATAAATTATTTTTTCATGAAATTATTTTATTATTTATGTCGAAATAATTTTTTTATATCACCATTTTATGGAAATAAATTTTATTTCAAATTTTTACATTTATCATAAAAATTAATTTTAATGAAAATAAAATATACATATTTTATCTAAAATAAAATAATGAATTCGATTTGTCAAAAATTTATTTATCATATTTAACACTTTTATTTCATATATTACTAAATTTTTTAGTTTATTATTTACCAAAATATAATTTTAATGTGTTACACAAATATACCAAATTTCATACTAAACAAAATTTGAGCTCTATTTCTCATTTGTGAAATCAAACTAATAAACATAAAATATAGTAATGTATTAAAAACCATTTAATTTGTTAAAGAATTTACATCATATTAATACATATCCCTTAGATACATAACCACTCAAGGCCTTTACATAAGATCTAAGGGTAATATAAGAAATTTTGGTAGTTTCACATGGTGGTTTAGCTATCATAAATATTTTAGTGATTTCATGGAGCATGCACTACTCTCCTAGCCAATTTCACTCATGTTGTACATATTAATGATTAGGGTGGTATTAGTCTAGGAAAAATAATAACATCTTTACCTCTTTTCCAAGCTCAAAAAATTATTTTCATAATGATGACACATACTTATTGATGTCAGTTCTTCTTCTTTCCAAAATACTATCATATTTTAATACTTGTATTTATACTATTAAATTCAATTACTACATTATAAAAGTCATATTATATTGATATATCGTGGTTAATTTTAGTTATATAATGTTTTTGGAGAAATATATTCAACAAAAATTTATATAAGGAGAAATATATTAAAAATATCATGGGATGTTACATTCTACCCCCTTAAAAAAATTTTGTCCCAGAATTTGTTTTACACCAATGGAAATAAGTGATGGTAATTCTCTATGATCATAGCTTCAAGTTCCCAAGTAATTTAATAAATCTTATGATTTCACCGTAAAACATTAACCATATGGGTGATCTTATTCCATATTACATTATCTCTTCGATCTAGGATCTCCACTAGTTATTCCTAATATGGGAGATCATGGTCCAATTTCACAAATTTTGATTTCAGTACATGTGATAAATATAGTTTATAATTTAAAAAAAGAGACACATTGAAAAAATATTGCTATTAAAAGATATGATGAGTGTGTTATAAGTGATAAGATATATCCTCTAAATGAGAAATAATCTCTAAGGGACATATGTACCTAGAACTGAACTTATCCTTCTTCTTAAACATCATAACCTTATTCTAAGGAGATATCTAGAAGAACCCCACTCTACCTACATCAAACCCTAGATCTCATATACAATTGTAACCATAATAATTCAATCCACTTTTTGATAATGTAAAATATTTCTAAATGGTTTGAACGTTATATATCATTTCATAGACAATATCAGGTCCTATCACCTTTTTATCACCAAATTAATCCCAACATGTTAGATTTCTAAACCTCTTCCCATATAGATCCTCATATTTTTTCCATTTTAAAGATAACATGGAATTTTTTCTCATATGAATACTCTACCAAAGTAATTTTATGATCCCAACATTATTGTAGATCTATTAAATAAAATTTCAATATATACTTCATAGTTTTTATTGTTCTTGAAATATAACCATATATCAAAGGGTGATAATCAATGTTTAATCTCATCTCTATCTCCAAATCTTGTTAAACAATTCTCCAAAATTTTATGGTAAACCTTGATTTTTAATTAGATATAATATAGAGTAGTATTACATGAATCCTTACCACATGTATTATGTATATTTTTTTGAGTTAGTAAAGTGATAAATCTTATTTTATTTAAATGAAATACACTAACTTTTTAAGAAGATTGACTACAAACCAAATGGTGTTATGTCTATTAGATGACCTGGGGACTCCTAAGATGAAATTGATGGTGATTTTCTCCCATTTCCATACTGTAATGGGTAATGGTTACATCATCAACTTATAATTATATCAACCAACCATAAATTTCTGGCATACCAATCATCGAGGTATATAGTCCATAATATCCATATTCATGTTGTCCCATTAGAAATGATCTTTGAGATCTATTTATTTATTTTTGATTCCTGGATGGATATAATGTGGTGTTATACAAGAATAATCAAAAACAACTTCTTTAATTTAGATATTTAAGGTAAATATATCCAATTTCCAAAAATTAGTATTCCATCATTACTAATGTTGAAATTTGGGAGATTACATATCTTCTAATGTAGTCTCACATCCTCTTTAAACACCTCTTTAATATTCACATGGATTGATGGTTGAGTATTTATTTGTCTAAGATTATATTTACCCCCTCCCTTATGATTTTATGATCTATATTTTTCAAATACATGAGTATTATGTCTTTTAAATCATCATTGTGGATAAGGTAGCTTGATCTTTCTTGATTAGAGAAGCAAACACCCTGTTTTCCATCCCTAGGTTGTAATGTATTGAATAGTCATAGTCTTTGATCAACTACAACCATATCCATTTGCATATGTTTAACTCATTTAATGTGGATATATAATTTAAGATCTTTTTATCAGTTTATATATATCACTCTTCACCATTGTGATAATTCCACCAAATATTTAATACAAAAAAATCCACCGCTATCTCTACATCATGAATTGAGAAATTTGTCTCATGGGTCTTCAATTGACGTGATCCATAAGAAATTTTATTTTAATTATATGTGAGTATGCATCCAAATATATTATTTAAAGTATCACAATATAAAACAAACCCTTCCCCGGTGTAAGATAGTGTAAGTATATATAGAATAAAAATTAAATTTTTATTTGGGAATAAATAGTTTTTAAGGGTTGAGTGAGAACATGAACATAGGACAACAAAATGGAGTTAATATTCATATAAAATCACCACAATATTTTGGAATAATTAAAACAAATAGTTCCATGAACCATATCAGTGTAATTAGAGCCGAAATACCTAACCTCTTATTAAGTTCATGGACTCTTTATTCTCATTCTTCTATCCAGATAAACATCAATCCCTTTCAAGTTAACATGTTTAATGGATTTTATAGTCATGATAAATTACTTAAAAAATATCAATAATAACTACACATCCTATGAAAATAATGAATCTCATATATAGTGTTTAGTTGGGCCATTGTTCGGTAACCTCAATCCTTGGAGGATCTATATATATTCCATTTTTTTTATTACATGACCTATGAATGAAACTTTATATTTCTTGAATTCAAACTTGATAAATTTGGAAAAAGATTTCTCATTTCACCAAGTCTTGAACACAATCCTTAAATGATCTTAATTATCTTTCTTGTTCTTAGAATATACAAGAATATATTCTATGAAGACTATCACAAACTAATCAAGGTAAACTCAAATTACTCTATTTGATAATTCCATGAATATATCAGAGAATTTATAAGTTCTAATGGAATCACAATAAATTCGTAGTTTCCAGAACTTGTATAAATGGATATCATTGATATATAATCTCTTTTTTACTTTAATTGATGATATACAAATCTAAGGAAAATATTTGTAAATTATTGAGTCCCACATAGTTGATCAAACATATTTTCAATATGGGGTAGAGGATACTGGCTCCTGATCATGATTTTTTTATTTTTCCAATAATAAATGAAAATATGAATTGATATATCATTATTCTTGGTAAAAACGGATTGTTACCCCCCATGATAAAGAACTAGGGCACATAAAACCCTTATTTGGATTCTACTAATGTTTTTTATTTAATTATTCTAATTTAATGGGATCCATTCTATAAGACTCTTTGATATTAGTATAGATTCATATATTAGTTAAATTGAAAAATAAAAATCATTTTATATTGGAAGACAATGATGTTCTTTATGAAATACATGTATATACCCCCGTAAAATTAGAATATTTCCATTTTTGAGTTCCTCCCCAACCATTTAATCCAATATTCCCTCATTATTGGTTATTAAGAACAATATTATATAGTTTTCCACCAAAGGGAGTTCATAATCATCCTTCACTAATATATGCTAATAAGATGATTTAGGTTATTAAATGAGATATCCTAATATTGAAAAATTATATGAGATCTATACAGAGAGATCCAATCCATTCCCAATATCATATTTAATTCTACTAAGGGAAGAATAACTGGATCTGTAAGAGATATCACCCCACATACCTCGATAATATAATAGTTTTATATATTTGACGAAATCATCAACCCATTAGGTGTTTTCCCATATATTTCTATATCCAGAGTGTGATTTGGTGAATAAAAATTCATAGAAAAATTTAAAGATATGAAATAAAAAAACAGAATCCAATAATACATTTTTAGGTATAGAGTGAGAATAATTAATTATTTAAGAACTTTATGATCTACTATAGCTATAGTGACTAAATTTAAACATAACTTTTACCTATTTCATGTGGTGGGTTATTATTTTTTCTTTGTGATTTTTCATTTGAGTTTCCATGAAAGTCTATTTTACCTTTCTTATCTCAGAATCCATAAAAATAAGAAGAGTTTATAGTTCCCATTTCCCCTTGATCATAGATAAAAAAAATTCTTAGTGGCTACTAAAGTACCTTATAGCTAATTCATTTCAATTAATTCATTATAGTTCACTAAAGTATCATTCGATATTACTTTTAATGTTAATAATTAAACTATTCATGTAGCTAGTGAGTATCTTGATGTTTTCCTCAAAGGTGCCAATGGATTTATACTCATTTTGCATCGAATCATGAAATTATCAATCCATTTTTATATAATTATATTAAGAAAAATATATGGTGAATTATATTTTCTTGAACTCCACCCATTCTATAGAGTCAAAATTTACATTTTGTATTTTATTAATAATGAGGTTGAACTATTTTTTATCCTCAACCTCCAAATAATACATAACTAAGAAAAAAGTCTCATGGTCCAAGAAAGAGAGTATGAAAAATATATTCTCTACCACATTAACACATTGGTTGAAAATTAGTGGATTGGAATAACCACTAATGGAGGGTTGACCCTATAATATGAAAGACTCTATGACAAGTTGTTCCATCATTGGTGCATTCAAAATATCAATATGGTTTTCCTAATTGTTCATTGATTCAGATATGTGGGTTTTTATTTCCACAATATTTTCATTCTAAATATTATCCCATTAGGTTACTCATTATGACAATTATTTCATTGTTTGTCACAATCCTTTTTCACTTACCTTCACATATTTCCATCCATTAAGTAAAATAAAGGAAATTTATGGATTAGAATTATTAAATTTTTAAATTCATATAAGTAAAACTATGAACATAGAATAAAAATATCATAAATGGAATTTATAACCCAAATTAATAATTTTATAGGTATCTATCCAGGTTTTTTAGGGTCATTCTTATTTTAGGTTGTCAAATCTAATTATATATCAAATTTCATAACCATATAGAAAATAATAAATTATGGTTTGTAAAGAGAATTTAAATCAACCAAATCATATGCCTATGAATGTTCAAACTAGGTTTGTTGTTTATCCCTCTTAGTATTCACCATGTGAAGATTGATCCAACAGTGAATAAATTTTTTTCAAGGATTATTACCATTAAGTGAATCATTTTCAAGACCTGCATCATGATTATATCTAGAAATGGATGTTATTTCTAGGATTCCAGAAACCCTATACCTTAAGAATTTTTTTGGGGATATTCTCACTATATTTGGACTTATACTTAGAGATTACACTAATGTTTTATAGGTCTAATCCACTAAAACAACTAAACCCTGCTATAAAACCAAATGAGATTACTCAAGATAAACGTATATATATATATATATATATATATATTATTTTAACAATATATCTTACTAATATCCACATAATAATGAAGTAAAAAATATATAGTTACATGGTTAATTATGTATATAAACATATTATTACACATTACATAAATAAATTTCTAATAAAAATCTCCCCATAAAAATAATTTCTTAACATAGCCTAGCATATAATCTCCAAAGGAAGTGGAAACAAAAAAAAGGTTGTGATCACATGTTTTGTAAGGAATACACATAAAAATGGGTCATAAAATGGGTTATATAAAAATAAGATTATAAAAAAACATGGTATGAATATATGATAAAACATTATTACTATAATAGATCACCACATAAGTTTCTAAAATAACTATTATGGAAGTATAAAATATATATCCTTATTTGGAAACATGTGAAAATAATATTGGAAGCATAAAATTAGATTATGTATTAACATAGAGAAATAATTCAAAAATAAAAATAAAAAACATATCATACGTCAAAGCTAAATTCTAAGTCCAATATAACACAATGGATCAGGAATCACCCCCTATTTCACTTAGTGGGTCAGACATTACTTTCTGTTTCCCTTAGTTGATCAAGCATCACAATTTAATTCAATTTAATTATCTCATGAGGTTTAAATCAATTCCCAATGAATTATAGGGATATATATTCACCCCATATGACATAATGATGTACAATAATATTCATTCCATGTGAAAACAATCATTCATCATATCATGAATACATGGAATGAAAAATGGGTTTCAGATATCTACCATGTGGTATCACATATTATTACATTAAGATATATTTTTTATAAATCAAAATAAAATCATTCAAAAGGATTATGAAATATTTTAATGGACAATAATGAAAATTACTCAAGAATAGATAGTTTCTTTATAAGTAGAGATGAAAATTGAAGAGAAATCATAAAAACAGATTTCCTAATTTTTTTTATCATTGGCCTACAAGATAAAGTTAGGAGTCACTTTTAAAATATTATTTTAAAGAATGTAACTTTAAAATTACTTTTTTTTAAACATAATATTAAAAAAATTCACAATAATTAAACCTTTAAATGAAGTAAATGTTATGTTAATAAATGTGGAGTGGAAGATAAAATATACAAATATGAAATGTAATTCCTTTCTAATATTTTAGAATATCTTTACTGAAACCCATGTCATTAAAATTAAACATTTAAGGTAATAAAGAATATGGATATGGTGTGGAAAAGTTCTAATATCAGGGATTAGAATTATTCTTAAAAAATATATAATATTTTAAAGAAAATAATGTGTCCATGGAGATAATTTTGATATGATAATTTAAATTAACCAGAGATAAATAAATATATATATATAATAGAGAAATTGTATAATAAAATAAAATTAGAAAATAATTATCATGTAAAATAGTTTATAACCCAATGAAAGAAAATTGATTTAAAAAATCCCTTGAAACTATAGTATTTTATGAATGAAAAGGTATTTTTAAAATTTAATTTAAAAAACTTGATATAAAATACAGTTTGGAAAAAATTATATAATTGTCTAGTAATTACACCTTGTTAATTATTAATTGGTACATAATATGATATCAGGCCTCAATGAAGTGGAATTGTGATGAAAACCCTTACTACATGTTATGACATGCTTGGTGCATGAATCTAGTCATCAAAATAACCAAATTAAGATTATTGAATCCCTAATTACAATCATTTTTAATCTATATTTTTTTTATTAATGTTATTTTAAGTTTTTTATAAGTATTTTAAGACATCATATTTATTCTTGTTATCCCGATGGTGTTAATTTCTTAGGTCTCAGGCTGCTTCAATTTGTTTATAATAATTGAATTTAAAATCAAATGATATAAAAAATATTTAAGTAAAATTAAATTATTTTCATCTAATTTAAAAAGTTTAAATGGTCCCAAATATCCATATTTATTCTAACATAAGGATGATTCTTTTAGAATAAATTTTATTATTATACACTTTTCTCATTTAAATTTAATTTTCTAACTATGATGAAATTATTTGATGTTATTTAACCTTATTAATATTTAACCATTATCGAATATGAAAAAATATAGAATATACTTATTTACCTTATTTTTAATGATAATATGTGAATTTCAACCTACCCTGAATCAAGTAGTGTAAAATTAAATACATTAATCATGGAGGCGGTGAACTCACCATAATATGAATTTTTTTCTCTTTGAATTATAATTAGAGGTAGTTAGATAACTAATATTACAAAAATAAAATAACATTTAAGTATTTTAACAGAACTTATATTATCATACTATATTGAATGACATGGATTTGATGTGGCAGAATAATAAAAGAATTTAATAGGGTTTGGTCGAAAACATAACCTATTCCTTTGGATGTCCTCTTTTAGGCTACACCATAAGGCACCTTGGATTAGCCTTTTATTTAGACAATGGAATATAAAAAGTGAGGAGATATTTTAGGAGAGGTTATGATAAAATTTAGATTAGTTAAGTCTCAGAACGAGTGGGATAATTGGGTGGTATTTATAAGGGAGGATATTAGTATTTTAGAATGATATATAAGAACAAAGTATTATTTTTTAAAATAATAAGTCATCGTGTAACTCAATAGTAATGAGAATGTGAGTCCACAGTAAATTGGGATCACAATATTCCTCTAACTTCTATAATTTCTCCAAATACATTTATATATATTATTAATAATTACAAAATTAATATGGCACTTATACGATATTTTAATATTCCCCTAAAATTTCAATATTTTTAGAAAAAATAAAAACAATCACCCTGTGGTAATTTCAGAAAGATGAATCCAAAAATGAAATCCATTTTATCAAAAATAATTTTATAAATGTGATAAAATTAATAATTAAATAGAATCATTATTTATTGAAAAAAATTAATTTTATGACCTGAAAAAATTTATCAAATTTAGAAAAATTAATTCCAATTGAATAAAACTATATTTAAAATTATATAAAAATAAATATTTTTATAAAATCATTTATGAAAATAAATATTATTTAAAAATTTTAAATATATTCTAAAAAATTTTGTTAATTAAAATAAAAATATATATCTTTTATAGAAAATAAATTTTTTGAATTCCTTGTATAAAAACATTATTTTATCATATTTAAAAATTTTATTTCATAAATTACTCATACTTATAGTTTATAATTTACCAAAATATTATTTCTTATTTTACCCAAAAATAAAAAGTTTCATCCTTAGATAATTTTTTACTCAAGTTAAAAATTATTAAATTAAATTTATTTACAAGAAATGTGGCACTGGAGTGGAAACCATTTCATTTATTAAATAATTTAGATTAGGATAATACCTATAACTAAGATACTTAACCCCTTAATACCTTAACATAAAATATAAGAGTAATATAAGAAATGGATGTAGTCAAAAATGGAGGTTCTGCTAGCATAGATATTTTAGTGATCTTAAAAATCATGAATATCCCTTGTAGACAATTTTTCTAAAGCTGTACTTATTGAATACTAGATTTGGATTGGTGTAAGGAGAACCCTTGTTATGCTACTTCCTTTCTAAGATCATACAATTGATCTTCTTAAGGAATACTCACACATTTTGATAAAATTTCATCTCATTTATATATAAATTTCACAATTTAGTTAATTTTATCTATAATTATTAATTAAATGGCTATGATACAATTTTCATATCTTATCTATATATTATTGTTTTTTTAGTTCAGTGTTATCTATAATGAAATATATTCAATCCATATTTATTTTAATAGAAATATATTCCAAAAAACTTGGGATGTGGCAAGAGTTTACGAAATGAGATAGAGTATTGTTAGAGAGAAAATTTGGGTAATTATTCAAGAGAAACCCAAAGGAAATGTGTGGGTTTATATGGGGAGAGGAGGGTTCCTTTTATAAATGAGATAGGGTTACATTTTTATAAATAATCATTACTTAATGAATGTAATTATCTAGGAAAGTGGATTCTAATTGGATAAAATGGAAAAAGGATAATATATGATGGATAATACCCTCATCCACTCATTTATAGATAAGGTTTTGTGATTTGTTTGAATTTATCACTTAATTTAACCATTTTCCAATTTTTACCTTTTGTAATGGTTACTAAATTTTTCATTTGTAACTTATTTTTATGCCTAAAAATGATACTGAACTTATTGAATATTTTTCAATTATCATTATAAATTGTAAAAACATTTCATTTCATTCAATTTATAAAGGTGATAAAAAAGTAATTATTATTTAAGTACTAAAAAACCATAAAAACAATTTTTAAACAAATGTGTTTAAAAAATAAAAATGAATTTATTCTTATTCTTTAACAATTAATAATCATTGGATGATTTTAAAATTTTTTAAATACATATAGAATATTTATTTCATTAAAATCATTCTTTAATAGTGATCATTTTAATCTATTTAGATGAAATCACCAAATATAATGAAAATAAATTCTTTGAAAATATGTTTTTTAATTATTAAATTGTTTATATTTATCACTAACTAATTAATTGTCATTGAACGAAAGTTTATTCATGTAAAAAATATATTTACTTAAATTTAATACTTCAAATACATTAAAATTTACTTATAAATTAAAATATATAATATATAATAAAATAATTAAAAACATTTTTAACCATGTATTGTTAAATTAGTTCTCCTTATAGTTACTTAGTCATTATATAATAATTTATTTCAAATTTATAATAAAAATTTTTCACTTATAGTTTTTTGTTACATGTATCAAAAGCTATTGAGAACACAAGATTTGTTTATAGAGAAATATATACTAAAATCATTGTGTATCACATTTTACCACTTAAAAGAATTTAACTCTGGAAATTTCATTATTCTGATGAAAAAATGAGGGTGATTATAGCACATTACATATCTGGGTTCCCACATTACATTATTAGACTTATGATTACTTTATAAAACTTTATCTCAATGGGTGGTATTATTTCAAATTACTTTATTTCTATAATAAAATATTTAGATTTTTTGTTCCTCATAATAGAGATCATCTTCTACCTGTACAACCACTGCTTTTAATAAATGTGATGGATTTGGTATGTACTTCCTCAAAAGTGATACATTCAACATGTCATTCACTTATGTGTGGTCTAGGGGAGGTTCAAAGTGATAAGATACAATCCCTATAGGATTAAGAATCTTAAAGGGAATGTTGTATTTAGGGATTAGTTTTACCTTATTAGCAAAAATCATAACCCAATTTAAACGTGATATTATAAGTAATACCTTGTATCTAACTTCAAACTCCATGACTCACTATCAATTATCAGTATATCTCACCTATTGAATTTGTAATACTTTAATAGGTTATTGAATTGTTTGAACCTTCTCTATCATTTCATTAACAAGACCAGGTCCTAAAATCTTATTTTATCTAACATCATCCTGTAATGTCAGAGTAATACATATTTTCCCATACAGATCCTTTTATGGTGTCATATGGATGTTAGAGTGGAATTTTTCATTATATAAGAACATAAAAAATGATCATATTGATCCCAACATCCTTTAAAATCCATTGAACATGATCTCAATATATCCTCAAAAGTTTTAATGGTCATTTTAGATTAACTATTAGTATAAGGATAATAGGTGGAATTAATATTTGTAAAGTCCCAGAAATTTCAAGGAATTTTTTTTCTTAATTTATTTTGAATTTTATGAGTCCGCAGTTTATGACGGTGCCTGATTCCGAGGCCCGGTGTGCCCGGAATCAATTTTAGAAGTTTTGTTCGGGTATGTTCATTAAACATACGTGTGGGTTTTTATATCTTTTGAACCGGTGCCCAGAATTGAAATATGAGGGCACCGATGAACTCGCAACGCTGGTATTCGCTTAAGGGGACATTTACCAGAGTTGCGTATGGTCGAGAGTGGAAGTTAAAAATTGCGGTTTCTAATTAAAAATTATAGTTTGAATAAAAATGTGTGGGTAACACATTTTTATTTGGTGGAGGTTATTTTCTCTAAAGAGGAGTTGGAGGTGGGGCCCACACCCCACATAACCTCCCATGAGAGGATAATATGTGTTGGGGCCCACAGGAACACCATACCTCTCAACTTCCCTTGAAACCCCCTTTTTAACTCTTAAAACTCTCCACCTCCTCTCTTTTAATTTTAACCTTCCATCTTCTCTAATTTAAGATGCCAACACTCTCTAAATTAATTTTCTAGCATGCAATAAATTAGTTGGCTCATCTATTTTGAATTAATTTGAATTCATTAAGTGAGAATAATAATATTGGTTATATTATTATGTTTGGGTTGGCATAATGTTTTTGGTTGGGAGAATTGGTGGAGCCTCAGTGAAATAGGAAGAGCCGTCCTCCAACGAAGAACACAAAGACCTCGATCGTCTTCTTCTTCATTCTTCTTCCTCTACGTCAAGGGAGAAGACACCGCCCATGAGGAACGTCACCAATGACAGAGACTCTTCCTCCGACGTTGACGGAAGGACGCCGTCTTCCGCGACACCATTATCCGCGACGTCAATTTCCGCGACTACGACAACGTACCTTGAATCGAGGTAGGGTGTTGTTTAGAGTTGTTCATATATTTTTTCTGAACATTTTCATTCTATTTGCGGAGTGTAAATTTGCCAATTGTTAACATCATAAAGAGGAGGGTTTGGGCCGCACAGACATGGCCCAAACCTCCCCCATACTTGTTGGTTTTATTTGGAGACGGAGGCGGTGTTGGAAGGGGAGACGGTGGCCGAAGTTAGCGGCAACTAGAGGCGGCGACAATCGGAGGAAGCGACGTTCGCGTGCCGGCCGTGTGAAGAGACCAGCCGACCAAACCGGCTGGCCCGCTGGAAACTGCGGCACCTGCAGGTGCCGCGTGGCAGATAGAACCGTGACCCACAACTGTGGACCGCTTGCTAGATGAACCGGCTGGCTGATGCCATCCAGGAGGAAGACCACGTCGCCTCTTGGTGCCACGCTATGTAGGAACTGCTGCCCGCTTCCAATGGTCGCTCGACGGGCGAACGGGCCGGCCGCCTGCAGGCCGGGCAGATGAAACCGCGGCGTCGCATGGGAAGACACTGGCAAGCTGTTCGGGCCGCTCGGGCCGGAAAAACCGGCCGGCTTCGTCCGAAAGGGCAGCAAGGAGGGGCGGCTCCACTCGGCGCCAACAGGCGAGCAGAACCGGCCCGTGACCCGGGCCAGGTCCGCGGGTGGGCCGCACCCCACCAGGCCGGGCTGACCCCCTAACCAGGTGAGACCCGCTGGGCCGGGTCCCTGGGTGGGTCGTGCTCCACCAGGCTAGGCCGACCCCTATCTGGGTCATACCCACCAAACCGGGTCGGGCCGACCCACCAAACCAGGTCGGGCCGACCTGCCAGCCCACTGGGCTTGACGGGCTGGACCCGTTTCGCTTAAACGCGAATATCTTCTAGACTGCGGGTCTGATCGATGCACCGTCTGCGGCACTGGGATCCTTGCGATGAGGTATTCCTTTTGCGATATGCTAAGTGAGTTTTGGAAAACTTGGAAAATGTTCGAGTTTGGATCGAGCGTAAATCTAACCAGGCCCCTAGAACATAAAAGCCAATATCTCTCAAACCGTGCATCCAATTGACGCGACGTCTGTCGCATTGGGATTCTATTGACGAGACAGAACTTCGGGATACATCAACTCTGGACTTCATGATAGTTGATGTATCGACCCTTTTGCTCGAGGAGCAGATCCTCCTTGAATCGAATGTGCTGTGTGTGGGAACCCTAGAGCTGGCTGCGACTACGTCGACTTCTGTTCCGGAATCCTGTGTCGGTTCGACAGCGACGACTACCGTACGAGAATCCTCCGTGGGTCTGACGACGACGAAAACAATATCAGAATCATGTGTGGGTTTGACAGTTCTGACAGAGTAGCTGGACTATATATTTTGTGGGTCTGATAGCTTAGATGAATTTGTAACTACATCTGATCATCTCTATTACTCTAGAATAGCTAGACTGTATCATGTGTGGGTCCGAAAGCTAGCTGGACTGTATCCTGTGTGGGTCCGACAGCTTAGATGATTCAGTGGCTACATCTGATCATCTAATCTCCCTACAATTGTGGTATACCTATGTGAGTTGAGTCATGTCCTTCAACCATTATCATCATGGTGTTTGAATTTACTTCATGTGTGGACGGAGTTATGCTTGGTCTCATGAGTTGAAGCCGGGTAGTGACTGGTAACTTAGGTATATGTAAGGGCGTATACCTAAGTAGGGTTGGTCGATACTTTGTGATTGTATCTTACTACTGTGGTTTATCCTTTGTGGATTTTGTGAGACCTTTAGGGTCTCGGGGTACCTACTGAGTATTGTTATCCTCACCCCTGTACGGGCTATGCCCGCACCTCATTGTGTTGGATGTAGATGACGGACAACGCTGACGAAGGCCGAGAGCGCCACGACTAGACGGTACCCGGAGGTGGACCTTGTGACGAGTCGGCACACAGTGGAGACTGATGGACGTCGGTGCTGAGGTGGCCATCTGTACCTACCCTTCAGATAGGAATCCCTGGAGGACGATCTAGGAGCTACACTTTACTTTCAGCTGTTTGTCCCTTTACATGTACTTGTTGTTCAGTTGGGTTTGTATACTGGCCCACTTATTTTCCAGCACACTCTTTTGTATTCATTTTACTTAGTGTTTACTACCTTTTGCACACTCTGTTGTGTTTTTTACTATTAAAAAGGAAATACCTTCCCAGCTTAGAGATTTATGCCTTTGGTGCTAGTCGCCAGCCCCTAGCCTATGGAAGGCGGGTTTGGGGTAGTCATGGAACGGGCCCCAAGAAGGGTCGTGACAAATTGGTATCCGAGGAGTAGGTTATACCGCAGAAATCAAGACTCTGATCATTATTTTCTGTGAAGCAATAGTGTTGAGTGTATTGAGTATGGTTTTCAGTCCAGGGAGTCTAGTGTTGTTGCGGAGACCGACATATCCATACACCATGACCCTAACCTCTGATTTTCGGCTCAGTGCATGAAAACAATGATTGCGTGTGTGTTTTCTTTGAAAAGTTTTCTTCGTGATTACTTTGTGTGAGCTCACCAGGTATTCTATTTAACTGTGGCGCACCTGTTTCTTTTCAGGATGGCCCCATGAAGGCAGATAGCTAGGGTTCCGAGTTACGTATGAGATGGTAGCCCAACTAACGATGAGGCCTCAGGGCAGGGCCCTATCACAGCGGAGGCACCATCAGTACCACTACCCACTGGGCCACCGATACCACCAGCCCCAGAAGTAGAGAGTGCACGCCACCTGAGTGCGTTGCATGAGTTCCAACGACAGAGGCTGCCCAAGTTCCGCGGAGAGACGAACCCACAAGCAGCTGAGGATTGGATGGAGGATGTCGTGAGAGTTTTCAGATTGGTAGGGACACCAGCCAACCTTATGAATATCCTTACCGCGAGTCTATTGCATGCAGCAGCAGGCAGATGGTGGAGCCTGATGCTCCAGGTGCATGACGAGGCATCTTTACTCTGGACAGACTTTGAGAGTCTCTTCCACTCGGATTTTGTTCCAGCCACACTTCATGCAGTGCAGATTCAGGAGTTACTTTATCTGCAGCATGGCAGCATGACAGTAACTCGGTACTCAGCAAGGTTCACAGACCTCTCACGTTACTCCACAGATATGGTATGAGACCCATTCTTCAGGGGCAGGACCTTCGAGAAGGGACTCAGGCATGAGATCAGGGCTTCGACGATTCCCCTCAGCATCCCGATGCAGGCGAGGGTGCTGGAGTGAGCCCTTCTAGTGGAGATATTTCTCGCTGATCAGTCACCAGCGGCGAGACCCACCATTGGGCGACATGTAGTGGAGTCTTCTGCAGCCGACAGTAGATAGATGACGCAGAGGTCCAAGAGGACCAGGTAATCTAGTGGGTGACCTCAGGATACAGGTTCGGTTGTGTGGGGCATACGAGGCAGAGTCGTCTATACGAGGTGTAGGCAGTTCTATGCATGCGAAGGGAAGGGCCACAGGGCTTGTGACTGCCTGACCCGCCATGCAGATGAGCATAAGATAGTAGAGGGGCCTCTGATGTAGAGGTATAGGTTTGATCATGGTGGTCCGCAGGGAGCAGGTGGACGTGGAAGAGGAGATGGCTGAGCAGCGGGTGGTAGACAACGTTTCGAGGGACCACCACCACCACCACTAAGAGGTCCACCCTGACCACAGGGAGCTAGCAGAAAGAGGTGGGCCCAGCTCTAGGCAGTTGAGGCCTACAACCACAGTGCACCTGAGATGATTTGACTTACTATCTATGTCTACTCCACCTTTGTTGTAGTACTCATAGACATAGGTTCAAGTCATTCTTTTATTGCCTCTTCCCTTGTTCCGATCTCAGAGATTCTGATGAAGCCGTTGGCTCGATCCTTATGGCTAGAGACTCCTATGGAAGTAAACTCGACGATTATGCAATGGTTCTAGCAGTGTGAGATTACTCTAGGAGGTGAGAGCGTCGACTAAGATCTTCTTATAGCGGCGTCGAGGCCTTACGACATCATCTTGGGTAACGACTAGTTATCTACAGTCCATGCTCAGATCGATTGTATTAGGTGCAAAGTGAAGTGTGTCTACAGGTATGGGACTAGGTTCACCTTTACCAGCAAGAAGGGATCCTTTGCAGTACAGGATGTACTTACATAGAGGAGGGGGAAACCGATCATAAATCATTTGGCTAGTCTCATTCTTGGAGCGGTTGATGTGCGGAGTCCGAGTTTTCCTATTGTGGTGGATCAGTATGCAGATGTTTTCCCTGACGACATTACATGACTACCTCCTTACAGAGAGGTAGACTTCTACATTGACCTATACCCCGGGATAGCACAAATATCTACTCCAGAATATTGGATGGCTCTCGCCGAGCTTCGTGAGCTGGGGTATAGCTGGAGGACTTGCAGGGAAATAGATTTATCTGACCTAGTGTTTCACCCTGGGCATCACCGATTTTGTTCGCCAAGAAGGTGGATGGGAGCTTGCGACTGTGTGTCGACTACCATCGCCTGAATCAGGTGACCGTGAAGAACAAGTACCCACTTTCAAGGATTTCTGACCTCTTTGATCAGCTCAAGGGAGCACGATGGTTCTCAAAGATAGACCTCAGGTCAGGCTATCACCAGCTCAGAGTTCGAGATGAGGATGTGCAGGAGATGGCCTTCAGGTGTCAGTATGGCCACTACGAATTATTGGTTGTGTCCTTCAGCGTAACCAACGCTCCATTGGTGTTCATGAGTCTCATGAACATGATCTTCCAGCCTTACCTTGATCATTTTGTTGTAGTCTTCATCAATGACATACTGATTTACTTGACTATTGAGGAGGAGCATGCCTACCATTTTCAGGTGGTACTAGATACACTCTGAGAGAACCAGCTTTATACTAAGCTCTCAAAGTGCCAGTTCTGGATTCGAGAGGTTCACTTCTTGGGACACGTCATGGCTGGAGTTGCAGTGGACCCAGCAAAGATCGAGGCGGTACTTTCTTGGGAGCCACACAGGAGTGTGATAGAGGTGCGGAGTTTCCTGGGACTAGCTGTGTACTATTGGTGATTTGTTCCAGACGTCTCCAGAGTTGTAGCACCGCTTTCAGCTTTTATGAAGAAGGGGAAACCCTTAGTTTGGTCAGATAGATGCCAGCAGAACTTTTAGGAGATGAGGCAGAGGTTGACCAGTGCGCCCATCATGAGGCTACCGTAGGAGGGCGTATGGTACATAGTTTACTGCGACATATCAGGGACCGGACTCGGGTGTGTCCTGATGCAGGAGCGAGCAGTGATCGTGTATAGTTCACGAAAGTTGATACAACATGAGCATAACTACGCTACCCATGATCTGGAGTTAGAAACAGTGGTCTTTTCCTTGAAGATGTGGCGGCACTATCTGATTGGTGAGCATTTTATAGTCTATTCTGACCACCAGAGTCTCAGGTATATCTTTTCGCAGATGGACCTGAACCCGAGATAGTGGTGATGGCTTGAGTTCCTCCAGGACTATGACTTTGAGATAGTCTATACTCCTGGGAAGGGGGACATTGTAGCAGATGCTCTTAGCAGTATACCAGGCATACATCTTCTAGGAGAGGAGACATAGAAGCTAGCCGCGTTGCAGATATCCTTTGTGGATATGGATGGAGCATCATTTCTTCAGTCTCTCATAGTCACTCCTCCACTTCTTCAGCATGTCAGAGTGGCACATCATGGGGACATTAACTGTGAGACGCGACATGCTCAGATATCCTCTGGGCAGGCACCTGATGGGTTTTCTGAAGGTGGGGACCACATCATCTTCTTCAGAGGACGTACCAGGGTACCAGTTGCACTACAGGAGGAGGTGTTTAGTGAGTTTCACACTTCCCCTCTAGCAGTACATCCAGTAGTGGCGAAGATATATCAGGACCTCAGATGACAGCATTGGTGGCTGGGTATGAAGAAAGAAACAGCATAGTTTATCTCTCGATGCCTCACTTGTCAGCAAGTGAAGGCGGAGCACCGGGTTCCAGCAGGCTTGGTTCAGCCCTAAGAGGTTCCAAAGTGGAGGTTGGATGAGATATCCCATGGATTTGGTGATGGGAATTCCACGTACATCCAGAGGACACGACTCTATCTAGGTGATCGTAGACCGACTCACCAAGTCAGCCCACTTCCTACCGATCAGAGAGCAGGGCTCAGTAGAGAGCATGGGACACCTCTACATTCAAGAGATCATACGGCTTCATGTTTTACCATTGACTATCGTCTCCGATCGAGATGCTCATTTCACTTCCAAGCTATGGAAGGGGTTACATGAGGCTTTTGGGACGCAGTTTCGCTTGAGCACCGTCTTCCATCCTCAAACGGATGGTTAGACTGAGAGGACCATTCAGACTCCTGAGGACAAGCTCTGTGCGTTTGTCCTCGACTTTGTTCACAGTTGGGAGGATCACTTACCCTTGGTGGAGTTTGCGTACAACAAAAGCTATCACTCCACCATCGGGATGGCACCTTCTGAGGCACTGTACGGACGAACATGTAGATCACCTTTGTGCTAGACTGACCTAGGGGAGTCAGCACATGTAGGACTAGAAATGGTTTAGGCGTCGACAGAGAAGGTGCAGATTATCCAGGAGCGGATGAAGACTACACAGAGAAGAAAGAAGTCTTATTCTGATAGGAGACGGAGACCACTGGAGTTCAAGGATAGAGAACATGTCTTCCTATGGGTCTCACCTCGACGAGGTCTACGAAGATTTGGAAAAGGCGATAAGTTATCTCCACAATTCATCGGACCTTTCTAGGTCCTTAGTAGAGTAGGAGAGGTGGTTTACCGCCTGGCCCTTCCACCTCAATTGCATCAGGTGCACGACATCATTCACGCATCTCAGATGAGGAGATAAGTGCATGACATGTCCAACATCATCGACCACAGGGAGCTAGACATCGATGACGGGGTGACATTCATGGATGTCCCAGTGGAGATCGAGGATCGACAGGAGTGGGTCCTACATGGATGGTCGATTCCTCTAGTGCGCGTTCTCTGTTAGCATGGGAACCTCCAGGAGAGCACATGGGAGCGGGAGGCTCAGATGCGTGCTCATTACCCACTTTTGTTTCCCTAGTGTGTGTTGTAGATTTACAGGGACATAAATCCCTAAGTTGGGGGTAATTTAATGACCCGGAAATTTTAAGAATTTTTTTTCTTAATTTCTTTGAAATTTTACGAGTCCGCGGTTTCTGACGGCACCTGATTTTGAGGCCCGATTTTCCTAGAATCAATTTCTGAAGTTTTTTTCGGGTACGTTCAGTAAAAGTACGTGCAGGTTTTTCTATCTTTTGAACCGGTTCTCAGAATTGAAATATGAGGGCACCTATGAACTCGTAGTGCTGGTATACATTTAAGGGGACCTTTACCGCAGCTTTGTTTGGTCAAGAGTGGAAGTTATAAATTGGGGTTTCTAATTAAAAATTAATGTTTGAATAAAAATGTGTGGGTAACACATTTTTATTTAGTGGTGGTTATTTTATCCCAAGAGGAGTTGGTGGTGGGGCCCACACCCCACATAATATCCCATGAGAGGATAATGTGTGGTGGGGCCCACACAAACACCAAACCTCTCAACTCCCCTTGAAACCCCCTTTTTAACTCTTAAAACTCTCCACCTCCTCTATTTTAATTTTAACCATCCATCTTCTCTAATTTAAGATGCCAACACTCTCTCAATTAATTGTCTAGCATGCAATTAATTAGTTGGATCATCCATTTTGAATTAATTTGAATTCATTAAGTGAGCATAACAATATGGGTTATATTATTATGTTTGGGTTGGCCTAATGTTTTTGGTTGGGAGAATTAGTGGAGCCTCGGTGAAATAGGAAGAGCCTTCCTCCAACGAAGAACACAAGGCCCTCAATCGTCTTCTTCTTCATTATTCTTCCTCCATGCCAAGGGAGAAGACACCGCGAACGAGGAACATCGCCAACGACAGTGAATCTTCTTCCGACATTGATGGAACGTCACCATCTTCTGCGACACTATCATCCGTGATTCCAATTTCCACGACTACGACAACGTACCTTGAATCTAGGTAAGGGGTTGTTTAGAGTTGTTTATATATATTTTCTGAACTTCTTCGTTCTATTTGCAGAGTGTAAATTTTCCAACTTTTAACTTCATAATGAGGAGGGTTCGGGCCGCACAAACACGGCCCGGATGTCCCCCATACATGTTGGTTTTATTTGGAGATAGAGGGGGTGTTGGAAGGGGCGACGACGGTCGAAGTTGGCGGTGACCGGAGGTAGCGGCAACCAGAGGCAGCGGCGTCCACGTGTTGGCCACGTGAAGAGACTGGCCGGCCCGCTGGAAATCGCGGCACCAGAAGGTGCCGCGCGGTGGAGAGAACCGTGGCCCAAAACTACGGGCCGCTTGCTAGAAGAACGGGCTGGCTAATGCTGGCCGAGAGGAAGACCACAGTGCCTCTTGGCGCCGTGCTATGGAGGAACTGCGACCCGCTTTTGTGGGCCGCTCAGTGGGCGAACCGGCCGGCCGCCTGCTGGCTAGGCGGAAGAAACCATAGAACCGCTTGGCGCCGCATGGGAGGACAGCGGCCCGCTATGAGGGCCACTCGTGCCAGACAAACTGGCCAACTTCGGCTGGCTGGGCATCAAGGAGGGGTGGTGCCGCTCAGCGCCACCGGGCGAGCCGAACCGGCCCGCGACCCGGGCCGGGTCTGCGGGTGGTCCACGCCCCACCAGGCCAGGCCGACCCCCTAACCGGATCGGACCCGCCGAGCCAGGTCCAAGGGTGGGCCACACTCCACCGGGCCGGGCCGACCCCCAGCCAGGTTGGACCTGCCAAACCGGGTCGGGCCTACCCGCCAGTCCACTGGGCTTGACAGGTCGGGCACATTTCGCTTAAATGATAGTATCTTATAGACTGTACTTCTGATCGACGCGCCGTCTGTGGCATTGGGATCCTCGGGACGAGGAGGTCCTTTTGTGATACTCTAAGTGAGTTTTTCACGACTTGGAAAAGAGCCAGTTTTGGATCAAGCGTAAATCCAACCGGGCCCCTGTAACGGAAAAGCCAATATCTCTTAGACCGGGCGTCTGATTGATGAGCCGTCTGTCGAGTTGGGTTTCTTTTGATGATACAAAACTTTGGAATACATAAACTCAGGACTTCGTGATCGTTTATGTATCAACTCCTTTTCTCAAGGAGCGGACCCTCCCAGAATCGAGTGTGTTGTGTGAGGGAACCCTAGAGTTGGCTGTGACTACGTCAAATTCTGTACTGGAATCCTCTGTGGGTTCGACAGAAACAACTACCATACTATAATCCTCAATGGGTTCGATGACGATGAAAATTGTACTAGAATCATGTGTGGGTTTGGCAGTTCTAACAGAGTAGCTGGACTGTATACTATGTGGGTCTGACAGCTTAGATGAATCAGTAACTACATCATTCATCTCTTTTACTCTAGAATAGCTAGACTGTATCCTGTGTGCGTCTGACAGCTTAGACGAGATAGCTGGACTGTATCCTATGTGGGTCTGACAGCTTAGACAAGATAGCTGGACTATATCCTGTGTGGGTTTGACAGCTAGTTGGACTGTATCCTATGTGGGTCTGACAGCTTAGATGATCCAGTGGCTACATCTGATCATCTAATCTCTCTACCATTGTGGCATACTTGTGTGAGATGATTCATGTCATTCAAACATTATCATCGTGGTGTTTGAATTTACTTCCTGTGTGGACTGAGTTATGCTTGGGCTCGTGAGTTGAAGCCGGACAATGACTGGTAACTTAGGTATATGAATGGGTATATACCTAAGTAGGGTTGGTCGATACTTTTTGATTGTATCTTACTATTTTGGTTTATTCCTTTTGGATTTTGTGAGAGCTTTAGGGTCTCAGGGTCCCTAATAAGTATTGTTATATTCACCTCTGCACGGGCTACGTCCACACCTCATTGTGTTGGATGTAGATGACAGACAACACTGACGAAGGCCGAGAGCACCACAACTGGATGGTACCTGGAGGTGGAACTTGCGACGAGTCGGCACACGGTAGAGACTGAAGGATGTGGGTGCTGAGGTGGCCATCTATACCTACCCTTCTGGTAAGAATCCACAAAGGACAATCCAAGAGCTACTCTTTAATTTCAACTATTTCTCCCTTTACTTTTACTTGTTGTTCGGTTGGGATTGTATACTGGCCCATTTACTTTCCATCACACTCTTTTGTATTCAGTTTTCTTAGTGTTTACTAACTATTGTGCACTTTGTTGTGTTTTTTACTTTTATAAAGGCAATGAATTCCCAGCTTAGGGATTTACGTCTTTGGTGCTAGTCGCCAGCCCCTGGCCTATGAAAGGCGGGATTGGGGTAGTCACGGTACGGGCCCCGAGGACGGGTTGTGACAAATTGGTATCAGAGGAGTCAGTTCTACTGTAGAACTCAGGACTCTGATCATTCTTTTCTGTGAAGAAATATAGTTAAGAATATTGATTGTGGTTTTAAGTCCAGGGAGTCCATTATTGGTACGGCGTCCGACGAATCCATACACCAGGACCCTGACCTCTGATTTCCAGCTCAGTGCACGAAAACACTGATTGTGTGTGTGTTTTCTTTGAAAAGTTTTCTTTGTGGTTACTTTGTGTGAGCTCACCAGGTATTCTGTTTAACCATGGCACACCTGTTTCTTTTCAGGATGGCCCCACGAAGCCAGCCAGCTAGGGTTCTGAGTTACGTATGAGATGGTAGCCTACCAAGTGACGAGGCCTCACTGCAGGGCCCCATCACAGCAAATTCACCAACGGTACAACTACCCCCTGGGCCACCGATACCACCATCCCTAGTTATAGAGAGTGAATTCCACCTGAGTGCATTGCATGAGTTCCAGCGAAAGAGTCCGTCCAGGTTCCATGAAGAGACAGACCCACAAGCAGCTGAGGATTGGCTGGAGGCTGTTGTGAGAGTTTTTAGATTGGTAGGGACACCAGTCGACCTTATGGTGATCCTTTCCGCGAGTCTCCTGCATGCAGTAGCAGGCAGATGGTGTAGCCTGATGCTCAAGGTGCATGATGAGGCATCTTTACTCTGGACAGACTTCAAGAGTCTCTTCCGCTCGGAGTTTGTTCCAGCCACCCTTCCTGTGGTGTGGATTCACGAGTTACTTCATCTGCAGTAGGGCAGCATGACAGTAGCTCAATAATCAGTGAGGTTCACCGACCTCTCACTCTACTCCACAGATATGGTACGAGACCCGATCTTCAGGGCGCGAACCTTCGAGCAGGGACTCAGGCATGAGATCAGGGCTTCAACGATTCCCCTCAGCATCCCGACGCAGGCGGGGGTGCTGGAGAGAGCCCTTATAGTGGAGAGATTTCTCACTAAGAAGTCACCAGCGGTGAGACCCACCACTGGGCGACACGTAGCAGAGTATTATACAGTCGGTAGTAGAAAGATGACACAAAGGACCATGCGGACCAGGCCATTAAGTGGGTGACCTCAGGATACAGGTTCGGTTGTACGGGGCACAAGAGGTAGAGTCAGCTATACGAGGAGTAGGCAGTGCTGTGCATGTGGTGGGTAGGGCCACATGCCTCGTGACTGCCCGACCCGCCATGAAGATGAGAAGAAGACAGTAGAGGGACCTCCCAGGCAAAGGCAAAGGTTCGACTGTGGTGGTCCGTAGGGAGCAGGCGGACGTGGCAGAGTAGAAGGCCGAGCAACGGGTGGTAGACGACATTTTGAGGGACTACCACCACCACCACCAAGAGGTCCACCCCGACCATAGGGAGCTAGAGGACAGAGGCGGGCCCAGCTCCATGCAGTCGAGGCCTACGACCACGGTGCACCTGAGATGATTTGAGGTACTATCTGTGTCTACTCCACCTTTGCTAAAGTACTCATAGAGATAGGTGCGAGTCTTTATTTTATTTCCACTGCCCTTGTTCAGAGCTCGTAGATTCTGATAGATCCATTGGCTCAATCCTTACAGCTATAGACTCCTACGGGAGAACACTCGACGATTACTCATTGGTGCCGGTAGTGTGAGCTTACTCTATGAGGCGAGAGCTTCGACTGGGATCTTTTTGTAGAGGCGTCGAGCCCTTATGACGTCATCCTGCGTATGGACTAGTTATCTACAGTCCAAGCTCATATCAACTGTATTAGGCACAATGTGTGGTGTGTCCGCACGGATGGGACCAGGTTCACCTTCACAGGTGAGAAGGGAGCCTTTGCAGTGTAAGATGTACTTATGCAGAGGAGGGGGCAGCTGATCACACATCATTTGTCTTGTCTCATTCTCAGAGCAGTTGATGTGCGGAGTCCAAGTTTTCCTATTGTGGTGGACCAGTATGTGGATTTTTTCCCTATAGACGTTCCAGGACTACCTCCTCACTGAGAGGCAGATTTCAACATTGACCTTTACCCCAGGAAAACACCGATATCTACTCCAGTATATCAGATGGCTCTCGCCGAGCTTCGTGATCTGCGGGTACAGCTGGAGGACTTGTAGGGAAAGGGATTTATCCAGCCTAGTGTTTCAGCATGTTCATTACCAATTTTGTTCGCCAAGAAGGCAGATGGTAGCTTGCGACTGTGTGTCAACTACCGTTGCCTGAATCAGGTGACCGTGAAGAACAAGTACCCACTTTCGAGGATTGACGATTTCTTTGATCAACTGAAGGGAGAACGATGGTTCTCATAGATAGACCTCAGTTCATGCTATCACCAGCTCAGAGTTTGAGATGAGGATGTGCAGAAGATGGCCTTCAGGTGTCAGTATAGAAACTACGAGTTCTTGGTTATGCCCTTCGGCGTAACCAACAATCTAGCAGGGTTCATGAGTCTCATGAAAAGGATCTTACAGCCTTTCCTCGATCTTTTTTTGTACTCTTCATCAACAATATACTGATTTACTTGACTACTGAGGAGGAGCATGCCTACCATTTGCGGGTGGTACTGGATACACTCCGAGAGCACCAGCTTTATGGTAAGCTCTCGAAGTGCCAGATCTGGATTCGAGAGGTTCAATTCTTGGGACATGTCATCTTGGAGGCTAGAGTTGCAGTGGACCCAGTGAAGATCTAGGAAGTACTTTCTTGGGATCCACCCAGTATTGGGACGGAGGTGTGGAGTTTCCTGGGACTGGCTGGGTACTATCGGTGATTTGTTCCAGACTTCTCTAGAGTTGAAGCACTGCTTTCAGCTTTGACTAAGAAGGGGAAAACCTTTGTGTGGTCAAAGAAATTCCAGTAGAGATTTTAGGATCTGAGGTAGAGGTTGACCAGTGCACCCATCTTGAGGATACCAGAGGAGGGTGTAGGTTACGTAGTTTACTGTGACGCATCAGGGATTGTACTCGGGTGTGTCCTGATGCAGGAGTGAGCAGTGATCACGTATGGTTCATAGAAGTTGAGACAACATGAGTAGAACTACACTACCCATGACCTAGAGTTAGCAGCATTGGTCTTTGCCTTGAAGATGTGGCAGCACTATCTGATGGGCGAGTGTTTTACAGTCTATTCTGACCAACAGAGTCTCAGGTACATCTTTTTGCAGATGGACATGAACCTGAGACAGTGGCGATGGATTGAGTTCCTCCAGGAGTATGACTTCGAGATAGTCTATACTCCTGAGAAGGGGAATCTTGTAGTATATGCTCTCAGCAGGAGATCGGGCATACAACAGCTAGGAGAGCTGAGAGAGTAGCTAGCCACGTTGCCGATATCCTTTGTGGATAGAGATGAAGCAGCCTTTCTTCAGTATCCCACAGTCACTCCTCCACTTCTTCTGTGTGTCAGAGAGGCAAAACTTGGGGACATTGATTGTGAGATGCGACGTGCTCAGATATCCTCAGAGTAGGCACCTGGCGGGTTTTATGAAGGTGGGGAGTGCTTCATCCTCTTCAGAGGACGTACCATGGTACCAGTTGCACTATAGGAGGAGGTTTTGAGGGAGTTTCACACATCCCCTCTAGTGGTACATCCATGAGTGGCAAAGATGTATCAAGACCTCAGACGATAGCATTGGTGGCCAGGTATGAAGAAAGCAGTAGCAGAGTTTGTCTCTCGATGCCTCACTTGTTAGCAAGTGAAGGCAGAGCACCAGGTTCCAGTAGGCTTGGATCATCACTTACAGGTTCCAGAGTAGGATATATGTGGATTTTCTGACGGGACTTCCACATACATCCAGGGGACATGACTCTATCTGGGAGATCGTTGACCGACTCACCATGTCAGCCTACTTCCTACCGATCAGAGAGTAGGGATTAGTAGAGAGTGTGGGACACCTTTACATTTACGAGATCGTACGGCTTCATGGTGTACCATTGTCTATCATCTCTGACCAAGATGATCGTTTCAATTCCCGGATATGTAAGGGGTTACATGAGGCTTTTGGGATACAGCTTCGGTTGAGCACCGCCTTCCATCCTCAGACAGATGGTCAGACTGAGAGGACCATTCAGACTCTCAAGGACATGCTTCGTGCATGTGTCCTCGACTTTGGTCGCAGCTGGGAGGATCACATACCCTTGGTGGATTTTGTGTACAACAACAGCTACCACTCCTCCATCGGGATGGCACCTTACGAGGCACTGTACAGCCGACCTTGTAGATCACCTCTGTGTTGGACTGACCTAGGGGAGTCAGCACTTGTAGGACTAGAAATGGTTCAGGCTTTGATGGAGAAGGTACATATCATCCAGGAGTGGATGAAGACTGCACATAGAAGACATAAGTCCTATGCTGATAGGAGACTGATACCACTAGAGTTCGAGGAAGGCGACCACGTCTTCCTACGGGTCTCACCTTGACGAGGTCTATAGAGATTTGGATGAGGCGTCAAGTTATCTCCGTGATTCATCAGACCTTTCCAGGTCCTCAGTAGAGTTGGAGAGGTGGCTTACTGCCTGGCCCTTCCACCTTAGTTTCATCGGGTGCACGACGTCTTTCACGTATCTCAGACGAGGAGATATGTGCACGACCTGTCCCACATCATCAACCACGGGGATCTGGACATTGATGACAGGGCGACATTCACAGAGGTCCCAGTGGAGATCAAGGATCGATAAGAGCGGGTCCAACATGGACGGTAGATTCCTCTAGTGCACGTTCGCTGGCAGCATGGGAACCTCTAGGAGAGATCATGGGAGCGGGAGGCTCAGATGCATGCTCATTACCCACTTTTGTTTCCCTAGTGTGTGTTGTAGCTTCACGGGGACATAAATCCCTTAGGTGGGGGTAATATAAAGACTTGGAAATTTCAAGAATTTTTTTTTCTTAATTTCTTTGAAATTTTACGAGTCCGCGGTTTTTGACGGCGCCTGATTCTGAGGCCCGGTGTGCCCAGAATCAATTTCTGGAGTTTTGTTCAGGTACGTTCAGTAAACATACATGCATGTTTTTCTATATTTTGAACCAGTGCTCAGAATTGAAACTTGAGGGCCCCGATGAACTCGCAGTGCCGGTATTCATTTAAGGGGACCTTTACCGTAGTTGCGTTTGGTCGAGAGTGGATGTAATAAATTGGGGTTTGTAATTAAAAATAAAAGTTTGAATAAAAATGTGTGGGTAACACATTTTTATTTGTTGGTGGTTATTTTCTCTAAAGAGGAGTTGGATGTGGGTCCCACACCCCACATAACCTCCCATGAGAGGATAATGTTTGGTAGGGTCCACACGAACACCAAACCTCTCAACTCCCCTTGAAACCCCCTTTTTAACTCTTAAAACTCTCCACCTATTCTCTTTTAATTTTAACCTTCCATCTTCTCTAATTTAAGATGCCAACACTCTCTCAATTAATTGTCTAACATGCAATTAATTAGTTGGATCATCTATTTTGAATTAATTTGAATTCATTAAGCGAGCATAATAATATGGGTTATATTATTATGTTTGGGTTGGAAAAATGTTTTTTGTTGGGAGAATTGGTGGAGCCTCAGTGAAATAGGAAGATCCTTCCTCCAACAAAGAACACAAGGTCCTTGATCATCTTCTTCTTTATTCTTCTTCCTCCGTGTCAAGGGAGAAGACACCACCTGCGAGGAACGTCCCCAACGACAGCGACTCTTCCTCTGACATTGATGGAATGGCACCATCTTTCATGGCACCGTCATCTGCGATGCCGATTTCCGCAACTATGACAATGTACCTTGAATTGAGGTAGGGGGTTGTTTAGAGTTGTTTATATATTTTTTCTGAACTCCGTCATTCTATTGGTGAAGTGTAAATTTTCCAACTGTTAACGTCATAATGAGGAGGGTTCAGGCCGCACGAACACGGCCCGAACCTCCCCCATACTTATTGGTTTTATTTGGTGATGAAGGTAGTGTTGGAAGGGCCGACGGCGGCTGAAGTCGGCGGCGACCGGAGGTGGCGGAAACCAGAGGCACCAGCGTCTGCGTGCCGACTGCGTCAAGAGGTTGACCGACTCACTGAAAAACATGACACCCGTAGGTACCGCGCGATGGAGAGAACCGTGGGCCGCAACTGTGGGCCTCTTGCTGGACGAACTAGCCATCTACTGCCGGTCGGGAGTAAGACCGCGGTGCCTCTTGGCGCCGCCCTGCGGAGGAACTACGGTCTGCTTCCATGGGCCGATTGGTTGGTGAACCGGTCGGCCGCCTGCCGGCTGGGCGGAAGAAACCGCGGCGCCGCATGGCGCCGTGTTGGAGGACAGCGGCCCGTTGTGTAGGCCGATCGCACCGGAAAAACCGACCGGCTTCGGCCGGCCGGGCAGCAAGGAGGGGCGGTGCTGCTCGGTGCCGCCGGGCAAGCCGAACCGGCCCGCGACTTGGGTCGGGTCCGCAGGTGGGCCGCGACCCACCGGCCCGGGCTGACCCCCTAACTGGGTCGGACCCGTATTTCCGGGTCCCTAGGTGGGTCTCGCTCCACCGGGCCGGGCCAAACCCCATTCAGGTCAGACCCGCAAAACTGGGTCGGTTTGTCCCGCCATCCCACTGGGCTTGATAGGCCGAGCCCATTTTGCTTAAACATGAATATCTTCTAGACCGCGCATCCGATTGACGCGCTGTTTGCGGCACTCGGAACCTCGCGATGAGGCAGTCCTTTTACGATACTCTAAGTGAGTTTTGGATGACATGGAAAACAGTCGGGTTTGGATCGACTGTAAATCCTACCGGGACCCTGGAACGGGAAATCCAATATCTCTCAGACCTGGCGTCCGATTGACGCGATGTCTCTCATGTTGGGTTTCTTTTGACGATACGGAACTTCGAGATACATCAAATCATGACTTCATGATATTTTATGTATCGAAACCTATGCTCGAGGAGTGTACCCTCCTGAAATCGAGTGTGATGTGTGCGGGAACCCTTGAGCTGGTTGCGACTGCGTCGATTTCTATATCGGAATCCTGTGTGGGTTCGATAGCGATGACGACCTTACGAGAATCCTCTATGGGTTCAACAATGACAACAACTGTACTGGAATTCTGTGTGGGTTCGACAGTTCTAACCGAGCAGCTAGACTGTATCCTGTGTGGGTCTGACAGCTTAGATTAATCAGTAACTACATGTGATCATCTCTATTATTCTAGAATATCTTGACTGTATCCTGTGTGGGTCTGTCAACTTAGATGAGATAGCTGGATTGTATCCTGTGTGGGTCCGACAGCTTAGATGAGATAGCTGGACTTTATCTTGTGTGGGTCTGACAGCTTAGATGATCCAGTGGCTACATCTGATCATCTAATCTCTCTAATATTGTGGAATACCTGTGTGATATGAGTCATGTATTTCAACCATTATCAACATGGTGTTTGACTTTACTTACTGTGTGGACTGAGTTGTGCTTCGTCTCGTGAGTTGAAGCCGAACAGTGACTGGTAACTTAGGTATATGTATGGGCATATACCTAAGTAGGGTTGGTCGATAATTTGTGACTGTATCTTAATACTGTGGTTTATCCTTTGTGGATTTTGTGATACCTTGATGGTATTGGGGTCCCTAATGAGTATTGTTATATTCACTCATGCACGATCCATGCCCACACCTCGTTGTGTTGGATACAGATGACAGACAGCGCTGACGGAGGCCGAGAGCGCCACGACTGGATGATACCCGGAGGTGGAACTTGCGACGAGTCGGCACATGGTGGAGACTGACAGACGTGGGTGCTAAGGTGGCCATCTGTACCTACCCTTCATGTAGGAATCCATGGAAGACAATCCAAAAGCTGCTCTTTACTTTCGAATGTTTGTCCCTTTACTTGTACTTGTTGTTCAGTTTGGTTTGTATACTGGCCCATTAACTTTCCAGCACACTCTTTTGTATTTAGTTTACATAGTGTTTACTACCTATTTCGCACTCTGTTGTGTTTGTTTACTTTTATAAAGGAAATTCCTTCCCAGCATAGGGATTTACGCCATTAGTGCTAGTCGCCAGCCCATGGCCTATGGAAGGCGGTCTTGGGGTAGTCACGGCACGATCCCCAAGGATGGGCCGTGATAATATTCACTTTGTATCTAGTTCATTTTTAATATTTCTCTTAAACTTCATGGTGAACCTCAAATATTTATCTGATATAATTGAAAGTGGTACTCTATGAGGTCTTACTACTATATATATATATGTGTGTATCTTAGAAAGATTAATGACCACAAAATATACTCAAATATAAATGAAATGTATTAACTTCATAAGGTGACCAACTACAACACAATTTAATTATGTTCTTTAGAAGTATTAGGAAAACATAAAAAATCCATGGAAATGTGCTTTTATTTCCATATAATTAAGGGAAATGGTTGCATAATCCCCTTATAATTATTTCATTTTTCCTTAATTTTATAGCATACTATTCATTAAGATATATACTTCAAAATATCTCTCTTCATGTTTTCCCCCAAGATATGCTCTATAAGATATATTTACTTCTTTTTGAATCCTTTATGGATAGATAATGACGAGCTATGTGCATAATCTAATAGCCTATTATTCAATTTTGGTATTTTTGGGACACATATTTATTTCCTAAAATTTTTAATTCCATAATTATAAAAGTTAAACTCTATAATATTTCATATCTTCTTATTTAGCTCCAAATTTTCCATCTATTCCTCCTTTATCACAAGATGTATGGATAGTTGAGCATTCATCTAGGAACTATAGGATTTATACCATTCTATTTTGATTTCAAGGTCCATTATGAGTAAATCCAGGACTATTGGTTCACTTTGAGTCCTCATCATGGATAAGAAAGAATGATCCTTTTTTCTCAAAGCATTATCTACCATGTCTTCCATCCTTGATGGTAATATATTGAGTAATCATAGTCATTGATTAACTCTGACCATCTTTTTTAGTGGATCTTCAACTCCTTCTATGTGAATATATACTTTATGATCTTGTGATTGGCATGTACATCAATTTTCACCATAAAGATAACACTGAGAAATATTTAATGTAAAAATTATTTCTTCCATATCTAGATTATATTTCAAGAAAGTTTTGTCAAGGGTCTTAAATTGGTGTTAATTACAAGCTATCAGCCTTTTTTTCTCTTTGGACAAATCCCAATCACTTTTTTAAATCATCTCTGTATATCACAAACCATTATCCACTATAATGTAGTTTAATTACAAGTGTGGTGGAAAAAATCTTCTTAAAATCATTGAATCTAAATGCACATTCTTTTATCTAATGGAATTTTACTTTTTTTTATATTAACATAGTTATAATATTTGAATAATGTGTGAAATTTCTCACAAAACTTCATTAGTATCCATCTAATCCAATAGAACTATATCTATTTGTCATAGTGGTTGGTTTGGACCATTATTTAATTACTTATATCATTTAAGAATCCACAAATATACTTTATCTTATGATTACATGACCCATGATAGATAATTTATGTATCCAAATTTCACATTTGATAAATTTGGCATATGGTTTCTCCTTTATCAAGGTGTTCTTCACAATCCTCAAAGGATATTCATTATGTCTATTTATATTTGAATATATGAGAATACTATCTATAAAGACTACCAAAAATTGAAAAATGTAATATTTATAGAATCCATTCATTAAAACCCTAAAGATAATAAGGGAATTAATAAGGGTAAATCGAATAAATATAAATTCATAGTGTCTATATCTTGTACAAAACGTTTTCTTTGGTACTTATTCTATCTTTAAACTTGATTGAAGATAACAATATATAATTTAAATCTTTGAGAAGTATTTAACCCTTTAATGTTGATAAAACAAGTCATCAATCCATATTATAGGATACTTGTTCTTGATCATGATTTTTTTATGTTTATGATAATCATTTCAATGATGGGATGGCCCATCATTCTTCTTGGAAAATAGGATTGTATAACCCAAAAGTGAGGCACAAAGGTGTATACAAACATTTAATAAATTCTATTGGTTTTTTTATTCAATAAAATAATTTAAATAGGGGACAATATTTAAGGACTTCTCTAAATAGTAATATCACCAGGTTTTAGTTCAATTGAATATTCAACCTCATTTATAGGAGAAAAACTATGTAGTTCTTTGGGAAATACATCAATATATTCCTATAAATTAGGTATGTCTTCAATGATGAGTTCCTACATAATAATATGTTCCATTTATCCTTTATTATTTTATATTATAACCCATATTATAGAAATATATTCCAAAGAGAGTTTATAATCCTTCTTTCATTGATATTTATAATGGGATGATTTGGGATATGAAAATATATATCCTTTTTTGAAAATTGGTATGATTTCTATGTAAGAATTTCCAATACATTACACATATAACATAAAATTCTTCCAATGGAAGAAGAGCTAGTATTAGGGGGAGTATCTTCCAAAAAACCTTGATCGGTGAAGAGTTATAAACCGTGGATGCCATAATTACACCACAAGGTATTTTACCTGATAATTCAATATCTAATGCTTGAGGTGGTGGATAAGAATTCTTAGAAAAATTGAATGATATGAAATAATAAATAGAAATAAAAAAATAAGAAATTCATATAACTTTAGTGTATAATTTGTGTACCTTTCACCACAAAATTATCATAATCCAATTCAATATTAGTAATTGCATATAATCTTCCTTGTTCCCTTATCCTTGTAGGTTGTTGATGTCTATTATATTTACAATCCCTTGGATTTGGCCTTTTATTTTCATATTTCAAAAAGTCATTTAATTTCAATCATTGAGTTTAGTGTTGTGTATTAGTTGGGAAATTATTATCCTCTATTGTACTTACCAGACTTTTCATACCGATTTGATAATCATCATCTCGATGACCAACCCTTCCACACTTGAAACATATTCATGTTACATCCTAAAAATTTCCAAGATGATTCCCCGATATTTTTCGGCATCAATGATGTTAAATTTTTCCCCTAATGCGATTTATGATTTGATTTCCAATTAAATTCCACTTTACTTTTCCTTTTTACAAATCCATGATAATAATGATATTCTATAGTTTCTATTTCCACCTAAAGTGAAATCGAAAAATTTATTCATAGATACCCAAATCCCTTATGTCTAATTAATTTCAAATAATTTATTTTAGGTCACAAAATAAATTATTAATATTTATTTTAGGGTAAATTATAAAACTATAGGAATACATTATGAGTATGGTGTAGTTGGATTTATATAAACTAGTTGATTCATCCCCCTTTTTTTAACTCAAGTAATTATCACTCCATTTTATGGAGGAAATTTAGAGGGAAATAGTTTTTTTAAAGATCTTCTCATAATTTAATCATTAAATGGAGTCAATTTATTTATCTTACCTTAGGTTATTAATGATAGTTATCCATTTATTAGATTCATCTTACTAATGATAAAATACAACACAACCATTTGACAATCTAAGAACTAAATAATGAAAATAACTCTTCTATAGTCTTGATCTACTTGGAAATTAGTGGACTAGAATAACCAATAAAGGAGGTTATAAATTACCAAATGAAAAACTCAATGGAGAGTTATTACTTACTTGGAATACTCAGTAGTTCAACATGACTCATGTTATTATTCATAGATTGGGAGAGTTAAGATGAGAATAACCTTAATATTTTTTACTCCAACTTCCATCCCATGAGGCTTCAAACTAGGATGATAATTTAATTGTACATCATGCTTATTTTTAACTCAATTCCTCTTGGTTTCATCTATAAACTAAAACCAAAATCTCTAGTGTGATTTTCAAGAAATAATAATAAGGGTAAGCGATCATATAATAAAGAAAACTAATCTTATATTGTTCTAAATTATAAAAACATAATTTTACCCTATCAATTTTAGCTTAAAATATATTGATTTAAATTTGGATCTCTAATACATTTTAATTTAACCTCCAAAAATAACCAAACCACACTTTTGTACCAACTGACATAACCTGATCATAATAATCATTTATTTTACATTGTTTCTATAATTCTAACATTATATCTCATAAATAAATATAAAATATCATAACCCAAAGGTTTTGTCTCTTTATATATCATCTACCTAATTTTCTTATTAAATATTATTTCTTCCACATCTTCTATAAAATTCTCTACACATGACTTTCTCCTAAATATATTTTTGCATGTAATTCCTTAGGTAAATTGCAGACATAAGAAGTGGTGAGCTCAATATCTCAGTAAAGAAAAAACACATCAGTGAGTAATAAAGAGTAATATCCTAATATTGTGAGAAAACATGAACATCAGAGAAATATATAATTAAAAAGAATATTGAATCATAAGAGTGATCTATAGGAAATGATTAAAATGTATAAAATCAAAAACAATTCATCATCAACGATAAAAAATACCCTGGCATAAATATGTGGAAACATGGGTCAATAATCATTATCCATGAGATCATATCATAGGTATGTTAAAGAAAATAACAATTAGGGAACATGGGATAGTAATCATTATCTATGGGGAACAACATAGGCATATGTCACAAACACAAACATAGGTAAACAATGAATTTGTAAACATAGATATCCACAATCATTCCTACACAAAAGGTTTTGAATATAGATAACCCCAACCATTACCAAACACATAGTTGTGAACATAGATAACTATAATCATGTCCACACAAAAAATCATAATCTCATGAGATATAAATATTTACCTAATACATAAGAGGGATTTATCAGAACTACCCATCACATAATGATAAACTATATATATATATATAGACCATAAAGATTAAAATATTAATTATCCTATCATAGCATTGTTAACCCATGGGATATTAAATGGTTTCAATTATATTTTCCTAGAATAATATCATAATCCATACAAATAAATAAGGTGTAAGGAATCATTAGAAAATATTCATAGTGAATCATAAAAATTGTAATAGATGTTGACATAGATGAAAAATACTTCATAAATACATTATAAAATTAATTTTAAAAATAGGAATAAATACACTTCATGTTATTGATAACTTATATTTAAAAGGAATAAATTTAAAAAACCATGAGAATAGAAATTACATTGGAAAACCATGAAAACTTATAGTTGATACTTTATAAAGAAAATTTAGGAAAACTAATAGAAAATTTATTCAAGCAGAATGTGTTAAAAAATATTTCTATCACACTTTTGTATAGAATGTGAATAGAAAATGATCTATGTGGAAAATGATAAAAATATATTCCATTAACTATCACAAAGAAAATTAAAACTAATTTTAAAATTAACTTCAGGATTCATATAAGTATTTAAATATGTTCATAATAAAATATAAATAATATGGATATGGAGACGAAATAATCCTTACAAAAATGAGATAAGTTCAAAACCACTTATAGGAAAATTTCAAGTTGAGTTTTGTACCAAAAGGATTTTAAATAGTGTGAAGACATTTAAAAAAATTACCAGAGTGAAAGAAAATTGATGGGGCTTTAGATATAAAGAGTATATAATTTACATAATTATGAATTTAAGTATAAATTATTTCAAATTCACAATTATATTAGAAAATAAACCCTTAACCCGGACTTCCCCTTGGTTGGACATGTTATAACTCAATTTATAATAAATTTAGGTTTATTATTCATATATATAAAAACATTATCCTTATTTTTTTACTTAATAATATTCATTTATTATTCTATATTACCCATATATTAATTTTTTTTGTTAAAATTAATATTTTTGTTTTAACTATTCTTTTTTCCACTAATGCTTTAAGTTAGAGGTTAAAATACTTGCTCATTGCTCATGGTTTAATCACATCTAGAATGTTCATGATTATTTATTAAATATTTTTTATATCCTTTTTTATTTTATTGGTTATTTCATGGAACTTATTGTGATGGTTCAGAATAAACTTTTTAAAATTGTTTCTTTTGAGTGATTACTGATTTCAAAAAAGAATTAAATTTATTAGTGATTATAATATTAAATATTACAAAAATATAATTATAAAAACATACTAGGTTATTAATTATAAAATATTAGTAGTATTTTTTATGTCTTATTAACAATTCATGATGTAAAATTTAAAACCTTGTTTATATAGGTTGTAAAAACGACCAAAACAAGAATGCTTTATAACTACAAAATGGTTAAGATAATTTTGTTTTATAGTAGTAATATCACTATTATAGAGTCATAACTAATTTAAAAAGATTTTATCAATGTTTAAATTACATCTAATAATAATTGGATTAATAATATAAAGAATAATGATTGAAGATATGGTAACACTTATGTGGAAGACTTGAATATCCTCTTAGAGAGACTCTTATAAATAAGGGATTTAGGACTTCTTCTTGAGACCAAAGGTTCCAAAAAATGGAAAATTCTTTTTAGGGAGATAATTTTTGTAGATATTCTAGATAAAATAGATGGAAAGGTGTGGATTTAAGTGGGGGATAAGATGTGTCCTTTTATTAATGAGAAGGGGCGTCATTTTTTTAAAAAAATGATCCCATAAAATTAAATGAATTCCATTTTCAATGAAAGTGGATACAAATTGGACAAAAATTGAAAAAGGATAAGGTTCGATGGATAATACCAAAATTAAACTACTTAAATATATGGCGTTGTGATATTTTATGAATTTATCTCTTAATTTAACCATTTTACCAAATTTTATCTTTTAACATAGTAACTATATTTTACCTTGATAACTTATTTTTAATCCTAAAAATTAAATTGACCTTTTATATAATATTTATATTATGATTCCCAATATTAAAACCATTTATTGGGATTTAATTTATAAAATTTATAAAAATTAATTTTAATACAGGTTCACAAAATGCATAAAAATATTTTCTAGAAAAATGTAATGGAAATGAATTTATTCTCATTCCATATCAAGTAATAATAATTATATGATTTTAAATTTAATTAAATATAAATTGAAAATTAATTTTATTAAAATGGTTTTCTTAATATAGATAGCTTTAATTTTTTATGTGGAAAATACACAACATATAGAGAAAATAATTCATTAAAAAATAAGACTTTTTAATATTAAATGATTTTATGATTATTACTATCTAATTAATAATCAATCAATATGTGTTTATGAATATATAAGAAATATATTTCATTAAATTTTATACTTGAAATATGAATAAATTTATTTTTAAGAAATATAGTATATAATAAAAATAATCCTTTTAAACAAAATATTTTTTTTAACTGTGTATAATTAAATGAGTATAAATTATACATAATTAATCATTTTATAGATATTATTAATTTATTTTTCTTTTAATTAAATGTATTTTTCTAATAATTTTTTTATATCATTCATTAAAATAAATAAATTTAATTAAAATTCATAATTTATAAAAACAGTTTATTTAGAATCGATGATATATTGCCAACTGAATTGGTACCTTTTGTTAAAAAATAATTTATTTTTATAATTATGTTTCACTTATCTATCTAGTAATGAATTTTATTTTTTATCATAAATAATTTTCCACTTTAGTTTGGTTCTTGATGTGCCACAAGATATAAAACAGATTAGATTTATTTACAGGGAAATAAATTATAAAATCATAAGATATTATAGTGTAACATCAATATTTTGGTGATTTATTCTTATTATGGATACAAGAATACAATCTCAGTATCTTAATGAATTTATTATATTATATACATAATTTTTTTAATTATTTTTGGAATAGTGTTTTTTTCTCATATGTTAGAGGCTAGCATAAAATGATCCTCAATGAGTGGCATCATAGGACTAATCACCCATGTTTGGAGCCTCTTTCTTATAAGAAAGAAGTGTTAGTTTTGAGTTTATTAATTTTTTAGTAAGGATTTTTCAAATATTCCTAGATGATTTTCCTAATGTTTTCCTATAATATATTCTAATGCCTCCCCTTAATTTGATATTGAGTTTAGGATAATGTTTCAAACCATTTTTTATCAAGTATTGTTGTATTTATATTAGAGAAATTATTTTATGTTATGAGAGTTTTATATTCATGTCGAAAATATATTATTTTAGGGTTACATTTAATCTAGAGTGTCTCCTAGGGGATCTTTAGTGTTCTTCATGAAGAGTATGGATGGTAACATGTTGTTGTGTATCAAAAACAATTAATTGAATCAGGTGAATATGAATAACTGATATTGCCTACCAATTATTGGTGATTTATTTAATTATGGTAAGGGATATAACTTATTCATGAATATTTATTTGTCATTTGGACAACATCTGATGAAATTGAATGAAAATGAAATCCTAAAGAATTATTTTAGGAATCATTAGGGTAAATTCATGTTTATGGTCATTCCCTTTGGTGTCATGAATAACACAACAATTTTCCGGGGATTGATGATCTCTATGTTCTAAGTGTTCTTGAATTAGTTCATGATAGTGTTCATTGTTGAAATCCTCATGTGTCATGGACCAACCTGGATAACCCACTAAACTGGTACCTTAGTTTACATTAACATGGCTTGAGGGGAAGTATCAATCCCCAAGGGGTTTTAACTAGCACCTGGGAATCAAAACTGATCAAGGGGAATGATTTATTCACACAAAAAAAGAAAATAAAATAGAGAAGCATAGAGTAATTCATAAATTGTTGTTATGATAACGTAGTCAAGAAAAGAAAAGGACCACAAATAAAAAGGAAAAAACTTAAGAAATAACTTCAATCTGAAAACCCTCATAAACTGAGACAACATCATTAACAAGATCTCCTCATAACTTAAGTATCACATAAAACATCTTTCACTGCAGAATCACAAGGTTTTATAACCAAGAACACCCACCATCTCCAAGCAGTGCTTTCCCTTTTCCAAGACATGAAAAAATAAAGTCTACATACACTGAAAGGAACTTATATGGTGTAAGAAACACTATCCTAGTAAGATCTCACCATTGATATTTCACAAATATTATATATCCAAGAAATAAAATATGATTAATTTAAATAAAACATGGCATGGTATTCTATGTCACAATTTGTCATAAACCATGATTTTCCAATCATTTCAATTGAAATAATATGACATGTATGAATAATAAGTCTATAAAAATAGGAATGATTAATCATTTCATCAAACTTGAATGTGTAAATAACCTTTTCAACACTGTTATATACAATTATCTTTCAAAAATAGCACAATGAAAATTATCCATGAGGCTAGTTAGTTTAAGGCTCAATCATACTCACACGTCATGGTGAATTAAGGCTTCATGTATGCACACATACCTAGATCTCAGGCCTAGGGAAAATAAGAATTCACCCTAATGAATTAAGTCTCTAACATCATCAATTTTTATATTATGTTACCATCATTAGTCCATTACTAAGTAGAGCTAATAAATTCCTAGATTTCATGTCCTGGACTACCCAGGTAACAACCTAGGCTCCCATGTTCTTGAAATAAATCAATCAAGGGGATAATAATTCATCTCCAATTAGATTCATCAATTATTATTGCATCTTCTCGAAATAAAATTTAAACATTCCACTTCATTTGAAAAACCAACATCAAATGCTTTTTATCAACACTCATTTCTTTCACCACATTTCATTCCATTAAAACCCCATAAAAATTTCCATGCCTTCATTTCTCTAGAATCGTCATCAAAATCATTCCAAATAATTCATTTCAAATCAAATCCAATTTTTAGAAATCACCACTTTCTTCCAAAAGCAATAACTATAAAGGTTTTAAAAAACACCATTTCATTTGAATAAATTTAATAAGAATGAAAATTCAAGATTTTGAAATCAATTAGAGATCCATTTCAAATCAGACAAGTAACAATACTTTCAATGGATTGGAATTGAGTTATGAATCTACCTACGTCAATTCTTCATATCATCAACCACCCAACAAGAGATCCAATATTGGAGAGATTTAGGGATAGAACCAAACAAGAGGTATCCTAGAAAATAAATTAAAAAACCAGATCCAAATCCATTGACAATATAAGGATCCACTTTTGTCAAATAAGGATGACATGAAAAAAGTGTAATTTAAAATCATATCAATGATACACTAACTAAAAGAGATTCAATGATTCAATAAACACTTAGATTATTGAATTAAAAGGTTGGAATGGAAAACATCACTTTAAAGAGACCCCAAAGTCATAGGGATCAAATGAATTTTGGGGGATAGGATTTTAAATATAAAATAGAGGTTTCAAGAATTTATAAAATGTATGAAAAAATAGTCATTATAGGAAACATATAAGGCTATGAAGTAATCCATCCCATAATATAAAATACTAAAATACAAGGGAAATGAACATAGTAAAATGTTATGTGATCAGAAAAATTCATGTAATACATGTTTTGGTCAATATAGATATCCTATAATTTAAGGAAAGGGACTAAAATATAATGTCCATCCCTACACAACAGCCTTAATTCCCCCACAAAGACACTACACCAAATATACCGCTCAATGATGTGGTGACCCTGAAATAGGAATAACTACATGAACTCCTCCATCCCACCTCCATATCATAGAAAATTATCCATGTATTAGTTACTTAAAAAGAAAAAAACAATCAAAACTGACCACTATGCCACAATATCCAAACCACACCACCACTAAATCTTCTATGGTGAAAGACAAGCACCACACCATTGAATTCAATTCTACATAACCAACACCTCAAGACACACATCAGACCCATCTAAAAAAACTAAAACACTAGAAACAAGTATGTATTATCAAATGAAATAGGAAAACAAAAAATGAAAAATTTCATACCAAAAACCTATAATGATATGTTAGAATTCTCCCCACCATATTGATTTATAACCTTAGAAATCTATGTAAAATAAGTTTAGTCTATATAGAAATAAGTCCACTACTCCCTCGTCAAAAAATTCAACTCCCATGTCTTGTGAAATTATGCACTATAATACCATGGAAACCAATCCAATGGTATGAAATTACCTTATATAACCTTAACTCGAGAATAAAAAACTTGCAATAGTTTCTCAGTCACATATATATCAGTTTCTTTGTTTAGGACTTACTAATATAGTAACTGATATGAGTTTGAAAGATATTTATTGATCTATGACACGTGAAACATGTTTTGGATCAAAGTAATTTGTGTTTTCAAGGACAAAAAAGTATTTTATCCTCCCTATCGGCTAGACTACCCCAAAGGGTCCCACATATCTTAGTTCGAACATCCCTTGGTTTCAAAGTTGTTAGTGTCTCAATTGAGGAAAGAATCTCAAGAACACATCTTCACCAACGAAGAACATAAAAGGGAATAAATGATGATACATATTAGTGTTATATAGAATCCAAGCCATAAAAAAACATTTTAAAATCTTATGTATCTTCACTGACATATCCTGGACCAAGCTAGGTCCCACCAGGGAAGCTTCACCAATATAAGACCAACAAAAAAATGATTTACAAAGATAAAAATACATGTTCTAAAATGGATTCATTTTAATGGATCACTAGTAGTTTTAATTTTATATAAAACCCACCAGTATAGAGTGGTAATCCCATGCTCCCCCAAAGGCAATGATGTAAGTACTAAGCATATCATCATGAATATTTATAGAATGTTCTTTCTGACAATCCATATAATGATGGAACACTATACTCAACGTAAACTAGGAACACATTTCCTCCTGGGGGCCCACCCCAAAATGACAAGTGAACCAAGGATCCATATAAAAAGAAATTCATAATAGAACTCTATTCAAATTGAAAATCTCATACACATAAAAATTTCGTAAATCCCCAATTTTGGTGGTATCATGAATATGAATAAAGTGACCCAATTTGGTTAATATCTCAATTACCATTTATATCACATTATTTCCTCATGGTGTATACAGAAACCCAAAAATGAATTCCATAGATATATCATGATATTTCTATGATTTCATGGGGGGTTGAAGTAAGAGAAAAGGATTATCATTTGTAACCTTTCTCTGTTGATAGGTATATCAGTGAGAAACAAAATCAGTGATGTCTTTTTTTCATACTTGGCCACCCGAATAATTTACCCATATCAGAAAACATGTTATTTTTTCCTGGGTGTACCACTCACTATGAATGATGATAATCCCCCATTATAGCCTTTCTCATGGTTGATATGATGACATAACAGTTCTCAAAGTAATTAAATCATTATGGAGATAGAGTCCATTCATTGATAGTATCCACACTATATAAAGAATAACTAATACCTAAAAACTCATCACCAAGATGCTAATCATGGAGGATCATCTCAAGAAGAGAAGATATTAATAGAACACTATATAGAATAAACATGGTCTCAAAATCCTAGACTCCCAAATACATGTGATAAAAGATTTCCATGAAATTAAACTCCTCTGAATGATCCTTCACATCTTGGGATGGGAACTTCTTATTAAGATAATTTAAAAAATCCCATTTTTAGGAGCGTAGGAATTATCAAATAAAAATATTGTAGGTACAACACCCGTAATATCTTCTTGATATTCAGGTCTTTCAATGAAAATATATAAATCAATATTTTTTTTATTTTAATAAATAGTGAACCTTTTCCTAAAAATACAGCATCAACAACTCTTATGGTCCGGAATTACAAATACAAGAATTAGTTCATGATTGGAAAAGTTCTTCTTGTATGGATGAAGCTGATGAGAACCATAAGTAACCTTGTAATCACCCTATATGGGAATGTAACCCAACCTTAATCTTGATGCATGAAAAATACTATATAGCCCTACTTATCCTCTCAAAGGGTCATTGCTTGAACTAAATTCAAATGGTGCTTAAAATACTTAAATGAAGTCTTCTATTTAGAATATCAAAGGAAAATCTGTCCTTTTCGAATGAGAGTAGTCAATGGAGATGTTATCTTGGTGAAATAATATATGAATTGGTGGTAATACCATAATAATCCCATGAATCTTTGAATATCAAATACATTCTACAATTCCCCCCATGAGAGGAAAGATTACACCTTTTTTGGATCACCTGAAATACCTTGTTCAAAGATCATGCCCCCAAAAAATTCACCACCCAAATCTAGAATTTACACCTTGATTGGTTAGAATAAAGTTATTGATTTTTCATGATGTCCAAAACTTCCCTTAAATGAATTCCACAATCATCCTCATTTTTTAATTAACCATGATATAATCCATGAATACCATAATGAAATAGTCATGATACTGGTGAAAAATCGTGTTCATCGCTGCCATAAACACAGAATAATAATTGGTTTTTCTAAATGGATTAACAAGATACTCATAATGGAATTATATACTCCTAAAAGTGTTCTTTGGAATATCAAAATAATTTATCCTATTTTGGAGGTAACTAGACAGAAGATATCTCTTAGATAACCACTTTAACCATTTCAACTGATAAAAAAATCATCAATTTTGGGGAAATGAATACTTATTATTTACCATAAACTGATTCATCTTCTTGTAATCCACAATTATGTGAAGGGTTCTATTGGCCTTCTTAGTGAACAGTACTAGTGCTACCCAATGAGACACACTAGATAAAATAAATCATTTATACATGAAGTTATCAAATTGATTAATTAGTTCTTTTTTGTTCAGCTACTTCCATATTGAAAGAGGGAATAGATTCGAACTAGGAACCCAACACCATGTCAATAGAGAGCACAACTTCCCTCTCTAGTGGTAGGATATAATGGTATAATTGTAACACTTCTACAAACTCCAAATATACTAGATATATTTCACTACAAGATAATCCCTAATCTGATTCAAAAACAAACAAGGATATCATCCTACCCGTTTCTATAAGAGGAGGAACATCTCAGTAAGATGTTGGGTCCTATTCTCCCTAAAAAATGGCACTCCCTGTTAGGTGAAATAAATAACACTTGAAAATGATAATAATAAATATGATATTTAAGAGAAAACAACCATTATATTCTGAGAATAAAATATGGGGGAATTATTTGAAGAACCAAAAAGTCTGGGATGAGCTTGGTTTCTGATAAACATAAATTATAGGAGGGGCATCAGTGACCATACTCCCTCTTCACTCTGAAATGTGTTGAAATCTCTCTCACATAAGGAATAAGATACATTGTACGATCCAATAGGTTAATAATTCAGGTTTATATGAATGAAAGAGAGGAACCGATATCAAATATTTTCGTCTGTAATAATGAATTAATAAAAATGGAACCCCTCACTTTCAAGGAAGCCAAAACAGTTCCCATTAGAGATTTATCCACTCTGTCAACTTTTTTTATTCACAATTACTATAACTAGAACCCAATTTTTATGAAACATAAGACTAATTTATAGTACCTCATAGTACTATAGATTCCATTACTCTATGTGGGGTATGAAAATATTTTAAAATCTCTAAATTTTGAATGAACATTTTTACAAGATTCAAATATTTGATGCCTCAATGTAAGCATTTTTTGAGTGACCAATCATTCTGCATTATAAATAAGTCATTGGGACATTAATTTACAAAAAATATGATCTATAAAAAAGTTTTATTTTTATATAAACCACCAATATTTAATCTTTTAGGCTCATTGAACTTTATCTTCCCCTTTAAAGAACCACTAAAACTTCCACTAGGAGTAGGAGGAAACCCTTTCATCCCTAACTTACCAGAAATGTCAATTTTTAAAATCATATATCTATCCAAAAAATCTACATAATTGGTTAAATTCATTATAAATACTAGATAAATTATATATAATTTAAGAAACATGGAAAACATGTGAGACATTATCTTCTCATTTGACAACTCCTCGGGTGAAAATTGTGCAAGTTCATAAAAACATCTAGCATATTGAGTCACTATTTGATCACATTGGGGAAGATTGAGAAAATATATAGAATAAGATAATACCATTTAATATAGGTAGAATTTGTCCTTAAATAGGTTTTTGAACTCTTTAAAATGCAGTCCATCATTCCTCTTTAACAAAATTATAGAGTCTAACTATCTTCTACTAGGCCCCAAGCATGAAAATGACACACTACACCTTTACAAAATCTGATGTATACAAGAATCTGAAGTGTTTCTCAATAATTAATATCCAATATTCTATAGTATGTAGATAATTTTTCCTTGGAAGGATTTTGGATTATATATAAAAAAATAATAGGCTCAATCTTTACTATTATCCCTCTGATGTTCCACATATCTAGCCTGAGCGAGGGAAGGTCCGAATCCGTGGTCCCAAACTTAGAACACACAAAATACTATATTTATGATGTTCTAGTCTATTGTAGAGTTCAAAAAAAAATCTTCAACAACTCCCTCTTTAATTAAGATTAGACACATTCTTGGGGGCATGGTAATACAAATATCAACAAATAATAAAGAAACATCAGTCATGTGGCAAATGAAAATTAAATCTATTAGTTATAACTCAATTTAAGAACAAAAATATTATATTAGTGTTGGGAAAAATTTTATAATCAGATTCAATAACTCTTCAAAGATACTTTTTTCCAACATCCCATGGAAACTTAAGGCTCTCTGCATTTAGATATGGCTAGGAACTCCCCCAAAACTTACCCCTCAAGTCATAACAATATTGTCTTATATTTAAATTGAAATATCAATGTTTATAGAAAAAATACAAGAAGAGTCCAAACCAACCTCTGATACCAATTTTTCATGAACCAACCAAAATAAACTACTAAAATGGTACTTGAGTTATCTCGTACACAACCCAAAGGCTATTATTTATCCACACGTACTATAAAAAAATTCCTGAACAGAAAAAGTAATCAAGGGGAATGATTTTTTCCTATGAAAGAACAAAAAAAAATACGATGGGGGATTGAAATCCATAAATAGTTGTTATATGAAAATAGTCAACCAAATAAAAGTACCATAATGAGAAATTTCAAAAACCAGAATGAAAAATAAATCTGAAACACCACATAAACTATTATAACATCATCAATAATATCTCCTTGTAATATATGGATCACATAATCATTTTACTACAGAAAACTACAAAGTTCCTTCTATAATAAGTACCAACCACCTCTAATAGGTTCTTTCCCTTTTATTGGAACTATAAAAAGAAATTCTATACAAGCCTAAAGGCACTTATTGGGTGTGAGAAACACTTGCCCAACATGATCCCACCAATGAGATTTTACAAGAAATAAATATAAAATAAACAAAATATTGTTACATTAAATAAAACATGACATAATATTATGTGTCACAATTTATTATAAAACATGATTCTCAATTCATTTCAATTTCATGTATAAGACATGAATGAATAATCCTTTCTATCAAAATAGGCATAATTAAAATTTTCATCAAACATGTGTGAATCAATCATTTTTAAACACTATCACATATAGTTAGATTTTAATCATAACACTATTGTAGTAATTCATGATTTCAATTTGTTCATGGATCAAGGATCCTCACACATCCTGGTGAAATATGGAAACATGAGTACATGCTTTTTTATATCTTTGTCTTGGGGGGAATAAGAATCCAACCCAAATGAATGAAAACCTAATATTCATCAAATATTAGTTTGTGTTGTCATTATCAATTCACTACTAGGTATAGCTAATACATTCCTATAATTCTTTTCATATACTACATTCTCAACTACCGAGGCTCCCATGTGCTTCAAAAAAATCTATCAAGGGTAAATTCTTTAATCTCAAATCAGTTTCATAAATCATTATTCAAGATTCCCAATAACAAATTTCAACAAACCATTTCATTCCACAAACCAACATGAAACTATTTTAATCAAAACTGTTTCATTCAAATTTGTTCTATTAATTTATGACCCATAAAACATTTTATTCATTAATTTATGAAAATCTTCATAAAAATCATTCTTTAAATCATTCATTTAAAATCAAATTCATTTTCCAAAAATCTACACTTTACTTTAAAATCGATAAAAAATAGGTTTCAACACACACCACAAAATTTAAAACATTTATTAAGAATCACAATTTATTATAGGGAAATAAATTAGAAATTCATTTCAAATTTGATAATAAAAAACCATTTCATTTGATAGGAATTTCATTATGAAAATTCCAACCTTAATTTAACAGATCATAAACCACCCAACAAGGGATAAAAAATACAAGAGATGAAAGGCTAGAACCAAATAAAGGGATAACCTAATAATTAAATTAAAAAATAATGATATGGATCCATTGATCAACCATTACGAACATCCCTCAAATAAGGATAGATATAATGAAATTGGGATTTCATATTAGGAACAAGGATACACTTACTAAAAGAGATTAAATGCATAAATCAGCACCTTGATCTATGAATATTCAAGTTTGGAAGGGATAAAATTTACTTAAAAGTTCCCCCATGTTCATAGGGGTTGAATAGAGATTGGGGAAGATGTGTTTAGATTTAAAATGGGTGGTTTTGGAAATTTATAGATTTCCCATAAAAGGAAGTGTTGCGATGAAACACATAGGGCTACACTGTAATTCATCCAATAAAGGAAATGACTATGGTGAAAGGGAAATGAATAAAATCTAGTGTTTATTGATCAAAATAATATATAAAATTCACTTTGTTCTCAATGATGGAATCTTATAAACTAGGTAAAAGGACCATGATGAAATTTCCATCACTATTCCGTATCATCCATGCCCCCACAAGAACACTATGCCACTACCATCGCTCCATGGATTAGTGATACCTAAATTTTTAGAACTATAAAGCTCTAAATTATAGCCTCTATAACATAATAAACTCTCCACCATGTAGCTATTCCAAAACATGAAGAATTACCAAAGCTGACCACTATCCTGCATCCCTCCAGCAACATCGTAGCAACAACCTCCACAGTTTCAGAAAAAACACCACACCATTTAATTTAGTTCCACTTCACCAGAAACTCAAGACACACCTCTAACCCATCCTAGAAATCTAAATCTCTTTAAAAAAAGTTTTGATCAATAAAATAAATAAGGAAAAAATAGTAAAAGGATTATACCAAAAAATATTAATTTGATATTACATTGTGTATTCAAGGATAGAGGATGATCATGATGAATGCTCACAGATAGTTCTAAAGTTATGTGTCATCATCTGTTATATGAAAATATATCTCGTAGAAAGTTTTGGACCTTTTAGTTGAACTTCCTTGGCTATGTTATATCTCAATCAGGAATAGTGGGGGACACGTTAAATATTAAAGTAGTAGTTTCTTTGGTGGTTCCCATGAATTTAATAGAGGGACAAAGTTTCCTTTGTATTATAAGATATTACTAATGGGTTTTCTATAATGTTTTTTTGAGTGTGGAGATTTTTATATCTTTAAATATAATAGGAAAGAGATTTATATTGATATAAATAAATATGAATAAATTTTATTATTTCGAAGAGAATATGATTTTTCTCATTTTTTTTGTTTTCTAGAATAGGCATTCAGGTTTGAGGTTTCAATTGATGCTTCACATCTCAGTTGGGTTTAGGTACTGATGAATAAAATAGTGAGGATATCTTATTGGTCTTGATAGTTACATCCACATGAATAAAACTGTTACATCTATGATTATTTTTTAGTTTTAGTATATTTTTCATTGATGCTATAGTATTATTACCGCATTTGTGAGAAATTTATTGTATTTATTGATCATAATAGTTTTTGTAGTATCTTCACTCTTAAAGGATTGAATTTTTATTAGTGTTGGTGGATGGAGTTCTTGTGGGATTTTGAATTCTATATATTTTACACCAGGAAAGGTAATGTTTTAGTTGATGTACTGAGTAGGAAGTCACATAGTGGGGTTATTCAAGAATCTATAGATAGATGAAGGCTAGTGGAGAAGAATTTATCCATAGATAACAATATGGATGAAGTTGGTCATGTAGTTTTCCTGAATCATATAAAAAAGAAATTGACCTTGTCATGGTAGTTTTGGGAATTGTAATTGGGAGATCATGATGTTGCAGTGTGGAGAGATTGTGTTATAGATATAGATTCTCTCGAGGGGAGGTCATAGGATAATTAACATTTTTTGTCTAATGAGATGTTATTTATTCAATTTGTGATAAATAAGGTGGTTATTTATGAGTGTTATAGCTAAACCCAAATTGTGTATTAAGGTTTATCTATAATGTATTATTATTTAGGATGCCTGTTCTAATATCCATGTTTAAAGAGGTCAATAGAAGATATTGTGTCTAAATTTTCGGAGTGTTGGTTGGTGAAAGATAAGAAATATGTTCCGACTAGTTTTATACAACAAATTTTATGTTCTTTAATAGAAGTAGGAGGTTGTTTTGTTAGACTTCAATACTAGTGTTACACATGCTCAAAAAGGATATTATGCAATCTAGGTAATATTGAATTGATTAATAGAGTCAACTTCTTTCTTGGTAATAAAGGAGTCATTGTGGTGGATTATTTATAGATAAAGTATACAAAGGTGATTTTGAGTCTTTATGTGGTACTTAGGACAACAAACTATGATCATGGTTCCCATTTTACCTCATGAGTTATTAAGGTTCATTAGTTTTATTTTGGGTCTCAGTTATCCCTTAGGATTATATTCTAGACATATAAGGATGTACAAATGGAGAAAACTATCCAGAAATGGGATGAAATGTTTGTTTCATGCGTTATTTATTTTATATATTATTTTTTGAATCATCTACCTTTGGTTTAGTTAGCCAATAAAAATATTTATCTCCCATTTTAACACCCCACATTTGTATTCAATGAATATTTTGAATAAATTATTTCATACAAAAAACAAATATAAAAAGAAAAAATGATATATTTTTTTAAAATAAAATATAAAAATACCAGAGTAAAATTAATAAATTATGATAAAAAATTATGAATCAACATTATTAAAAATATAATTTTAATAAAACCAAAATGAAATAAAAAATTAAATTAAATTTTTCATCCTTGAGGTCTTCCTTGAAGATCATACCGATTATTATAACTATAAAAGGAAAATTATTATAAATATGATATATATTTTTATAATTAAATGAATGATAAGGATTATTTAATTTTATATAATTATATAAGGTTATATATAAGAAATTAAATCAGTAATATGACCATCATATGATTGTTGTAAATATATATGACCTTTGTGAAAACATATAAATAATGGGTTTGTTGAAGAGGTTATCATGGACATTTAATCATTTTATAGAAAGGAATAATGTGTTATAATTAAAATAATCAATGATTATAACAAATATTTAACAACTATTTAATAAATAAGGAATTATGATAAGTGAAATATAATAATTTATTACATAAGACATTATTTTCATTTAAAAGAAATTGTTTTTCTAAAGTATTAATTATTTTATTTAAAATTTAAATTTACAATATTTAGGAATTGTATTTTACATAATAGAATTTATTTTTGTAATTAGGGAATCAAAATTGGGTAAGAGGGTTAATTTTATTTCAAGAGAAGAAAATATAACACTAGAGTGAATAATGAGTGACGTTTGTAAAATATAAAAATGATAAAATATTATATATTGTTAAAATGATTTTTAAAACACATAAAAAACTATCTTATAATGGATGGAATATCTTCCATCTATATTTTATCTAATTACAAAAAACCTTTTAGTATAAAACAAACTTCGTTAACCCTTAATGAATGGTAAATTACAAATACACCACTAAAAATCCACTACTAGAAAAACAGGTATTTGCGACGGGATCCCGTCGCAAATAGCCCGTTGCTGAAAACGCCGTCGCAACTACACTTATTTGCGACGGGCCCGTCGCTAAAGCCTTTTTTTGCGACGGACATTCTCCCTGTCGCAAATAGTATTCCGTATTTTTGTAAAAACTTTTAAAATAGTTTTTGCGACGGGACCCGTCGCAAATACCTTTTGCGACGGGGCCCGTCGCAAATCTCTTTTGCGACGGAACCGTCGCAAAAACTATTTTTTTAAAAAAATAAAAAAAATTAATAATACTAGTATTTGCGATGGGACCCGTCGCAAATACTATTTTTAAAAAAAAAATAAAAAACTATTAATAATACTAGTATTTGCGACGGGCATAGTATCCCGTCGCAAATACTATAAAAAAAATAAAAAAAATAAATTATTAATAAATTATTTTAATTAATATAATAATAGAATTATAATTTACAAATGAAAATAATAAATTATTTTAATTACTATAAAAATAGTAGAATTATAATTCAAAAATAAAAAATAATAGAATATTAATAAATGGTTTAATTAATATAATAATATTACAATTATAATTCATAAATAAAAAAATATTAATAAGTTATTTTAATTAATATAAAAATAATAGAATTATTTTACATTCAAATATTAAAATAATTCAAGTATTACAAAAAAATTAATTAAATTATAATATTATAAAATTTTAATATATATATAAAATTTTAATATATATATAAAATTTAATATTATAAAATATAAATAATATTATTATTCATATTAATATTTTTATTTAAAATATAATATTATTAATATTTTATAATGAGACAGAAACTACGAATAGAAAAAAATATATTTTGATTTCACAAATTTTATAACAGAAATACAAACTCTAATCTGAAGGAGGGGGGTGGGGGAGGTGGGGGATCTGCAGATGGTGGTGGAGGAAACTCCATCCCTAAAGCATGAGTGAGTCGGCGCATGTACTCCATCTGCTCCTGATGCTGCTGCTGCCACCGACTCGCCTGCTCCTCGTACAGCTGCTGCTGGCGTCGACGCTCCTCCTCATGCTGCTGATGCATCTGCTCCTGCTCCTGTCGGAGACTCTCTATCTGTGCAGTCTGAGATCGCAACTGATCCTCATACTGTGTAGAAGAAGATGCACGAGCTCCTCTCGAGCTGGACGCCGACATCGCAGCACTGCCATAATAATCTTCGGGAGTCAGTCGAGAGCCGATACCAACTACCCGGCCCTTCTCGAAGGCATACTGGGTGGCCTGCATCCATGCCGCCTCATCAAACTGACGGGCAGTGGTCTGATCTGATGACTCGGCCTGACTCTCAGGCCGGGCCTGTGCCGCTGCGGCCTCATATGACTCCTATAGTTGCAATTTAAAATTAAAATTGTGAATATATTATATGCAGTTAATTTTTAAATTTGAAAACAAATAATACTGACCACGATGTGATGCTGACGATCACCTCTGAGCTCCCCAGTAGCAGGATCACTATACATCCTCCGATATACGTCGTACTCTGTAATATCGGGGTGCTCGACAGCCTATAAGAATAAAAAATAAACTGTTAATATTTATAGTTATATAAAATATTTATAAATAATGTACGTACCAGATGCTATCTATGAGTACTGAAAGAACGACTCCCAGCTCGATGAGTCACCTCCTGTCTCCCCCGATTCTGCCTCCCCACCGATGATCTCCTCTGAAAGGCACCACTCAACCAGTGCGCACATAATCCATCCCATACATGGGATGAAATATACTCTAGTCGGTGTGCTCTACATGACTCCTCAAAATCTGACACTCCTGCTTTCTTCATCGCATCTTTTCTTAAATTGTGCAAAAACTGATGAAGGCGATCACGCATGGCCACCTCCCATGCCTCGTGGATGGCGTCACGCATGGTATCCTCGATCGGATACCATAAACCCTACAAATAAATCAAAATATCAAGTTAGAAATGAAATAATTTTCAAAATAAAAATTATTTATTTACGTACGTACCAACCAATGGCCGAACATGGCCTGCTGCACATCAATGGGAATCTGCTCCCATGTGGTCCACGGCTGAGAGAAATAGTTGCGCAAAATAGCGCTGCCCTGTCCGACTGCTATATGCGGAAAACTGAAAAAATAATAAACATTTATTATGTGAATAGATTAATGAAATCTTAGTCAAATCCACAGGTTATCACACAGGTTATCACACCTCCGTGTGCGTGGATCAAACCCAAGACGTGGACGTCGCTCGGGGACGGGGTCAGGAATCATCAATCGTGCAAGACCGCGCCCCCTCCGCGTACTCCCTGGAGCGCCTGCAGGCTGAGGGTCATCTGTCAGCAACGCATCCGCATCAAAAGTCAAGTCAGCATCCGCCAACTCACGAAATGTGGCCTCGTCCATCTGAAACAGAAAATGTTAATGTTAGTAAATAATTGATAATTACTATTATATATACATATATACATATTATGATTGTATATAAATACCATGAAATGCTATCAGTGTTCATCTTCATCATCATCTTCATATATGTCAATTTCATCTTCATATTCCTCCTCAACATCATCGATATCCATTCGAGTTACAGTTGCTTCATCTCTTACCGTTTCAAATTCATATGTGACATCATTAACATCATCGTCATCACCGACTCTTAAATGTGGGGTGTCGTCATCGATACTCATGTCTCTTTGTAAAAAAGATTGATTTTGAGTACTCTCTTGAAAAACTTCAATTCTTTTCACATCAGTGAAAGCACATTCACTTTGACTAAACTGATTGTCTCGAATTTTGATTTTTATTACACTCCACCAATCAGTCAAGTCTCTTGATGTTGCACAGTACTTTGCATAATAAACTTGATATGCCTGTTGAGCCAATAAGAATGGTTCATTTACTACGAGAACACTTTTACATTTAATATCGATGATTCCATGAGTCGGATAAACACGCACGCCTCTCTCTGTATCCAACCACCGACATTTGAACATGGTTATGTAATGTTGTCCAAGATAACAGAGTTCAATGATTTCATCAAGTATGCCATAAAAGTCAACTTCATTTTCTCGATGATGAGATCCTCTCAAGATAACTCCACTGTTCATTGTTTTTTTCGATTCCCCATATGCATGTGTGTGGAATCGAAATCCATTCACCACATATGCATTATAAGTTTTAACAATTTTGGAAGGTGGGTTACTCAATACACACAGCCGTTTGTAAATTTTATCAGCATGTCGAGACACCTGAAAATTTGTGTAATAATTATCAATATAGTAAACTATACATTGAATGAGTTGCTAAAAGATAAAGAATTTATGTTACCAGTTTTTGAAACCACTGAGAGAAATTTTTCAGTCGACGTTCTTCGAGAGCAGCTGCTGTAATTTGTGGAATTTGTTTCTTGATATGATTATCATATAACCTATAAAAACCAAAGTTATTTATTGTAACATAAATTATAGAATAAGTGATATAAACACTTACAGTACAACTGATGTCATCTCTTCACAATTGAGCAGAATATACGTATGAGCTCTCTGATGTTCATCATCTGAAAGCCATCGTTCATAAACTCCACCAAAACCAAGCTCTGACTGGTTGAAAATAGATAATTGATTGTCGATTTCATCAATATTCCTCTCGTTCCGTCCCATTCGGTTGTGTTTTGAAGGATACTCAGATTCAAAATAATGGGAGAAGAAAAAAGATATTTCCTCTTGCAAATAAGCTTCTGCAATAGATCCTTCAACAGATGCTTTGTTACGTACTTTTCTTTTCAATTTTTGCATGCATCTTTCAAATGGGTACATCCATCGAAACTGTACCGGACCTCCACATTTGGCTTCATATGGAAAATGTAACATCAAATGTTCCATTGAGTCGAAGAAAGACGGCGGAAATATTTTTTCCAGTTTACATATAATTACAACAACATCTTTTTCATGTTTTCCTAGAGCATCATAATCTTCCGTAGCAGCACAAATTTCCTGAAAAAAATGAGACATATCTGTTATGGAATCCCAAATCACAGAATTCAACAGACCTCTTAATCTAATGGGTAGAAGTCTCTCCATTATAACATGACAATCATGACTTTTTAATCCAGTAATATGACCATTCATTACACATCTACCCAAATTGGAATCACAGCCATCTGGAAGTCTCAAATCTGCAATCCACTGACAAAATAATAAACGGTTTTCTTTAGATAGTGTATAAGCTGCTTTGGGTTTCAGTAACCTTTCTGTTCTGACATTCTCAAATAGTTCCAATTCTGGACGCCTGCAAATTTGGGCAAGATCTAAACGTGCATTTACATTGTCTTTTCTCTTTCCTGGCGTATCCAAAACTGTATGAAACAAATTATCAAAATAGTTCTTCTCAATATGCATGACATCTAACATGTGGCGGACCAACAAATCAGACCAATATGGAAAATCCCAAAATATTCTACGTTTAATCCAATTGTGTTCTTTCCCAAAACCAGAAATTTTCTGTTGGTTTATTTTGGGACCAAAAGTGATGGGAGGTAATGAAAATACAACTGATTTTAACTCCGAACCTGATAGCATTTTTGGAGGTCCATCCATTTCAACTGTTCCTTTTCTGAAATGAGATCTGTTTCTGCGAAAAGGATGATCAGCTGGAAGAAATCTGTGATGACAGTCAAAATAACAAGGTTTCTTTCCATGAATGAGCATAAATTCTTTGTTCTCTCCCATACAGTAAGGACATGATTTCTGACCATGTGTACTCCAGCCAGATAACATCCCATAAGCCGGGAAGTCACTTATTGTCCACATCAATGCTGCTCTCAGTATGAAATTCTGTTTCGTTGCAACATCATATGTACTGACACCAGTACTCCACAATAAATTTAATTCATCAATCAATGGATTTAAATAAACATCAATATTTTTCTTCGGATTTCCTGGAATTAGTAAAGTCAAAAAGATATATGGCTCCTTCATCAACATCCATGGAGGTAAATTGTACGGAGTTAAAAAAACAGGCCAACATGAATATTGACTACCATAAGATCCAAACGGAAAGAAACCATCAGTGGAAAGGCCCAATCGAACATTTCTAGCTTCTAAAGCAAAGGATGGATGCACTCTATCAAAATGTTTCCATGAATCACCATCGGTTGGATGATTCAAGCTTTATCGGTTGAAATATTCTCTTTATGCCATGACATCATTGTCGTTGTATTCTTAGACATGAATAAACGCTGAAGTCTGGATGTAAGCGGAAAATATCTCAACTGTTTTACAGGAATCAAACCAGACTTCCCGTGTTGTCCTTCTTTATATCTCAGTTTCCCACATGTGGGACAACTATCCAATGACTCATTTTCCCCAGAATATAAAATGCAGTAATTTGAACATGCATGAATCTTCTGACAAGTAAGTCCCAAATTTCGAACCAACCTCTTACTTTCATAGTAAATTGCAGGTAAAACATTTCCTTCGGGTAACAGTGTTTTCAGCAAAGAAAATATCTGGTCAAAACAGGTGTTTGACATTCCGTTATCTGATTTGATAGACATAAATTTTGCAACTGCTTCTAATTTGCTCATCTTGCAGCCAGGATATAATGCATCCTCAGCAGACTTCAACAACTCATAAAATTCAGACGGTCCCAACTCAGGATTTGAAGCTATATCAGCCGGAGTTTCTGTATGTTGAACAGATGAACCTGCAACATCATGTACTAAATCTTGAAACTGGGATGGATCCGGAATCAAGTTGGTATCACCTGCTCTGGAACTGCGTTCACCGTGTTGATACCAAAAAACATAATCTGCTTGAAAACCAAAATGCAAGAGATGTTCCCCCACTTTGTCAAACGTGTCAAACGTTCTCAATGCACATTTTCTACAAGGGCATTTTATTTTTCCTTCTGAAGCAAATTCTGGATTTGATGCCGCAAATGATAAAAAAATCTCCACACCCTCTATATATACTGGATTTAAACCAGAACCATTTGGATTTCTACGTTGATTTATCCATATGCGGTCATCTAATAATGACTGTTGACGACCTCGTTGTTCCATATTTTTCTATAAAATATAAAAGCATTACTGGTTTTGAATAATTTGTTATAAAAAACACTCAAGCAAGGATTGAATATATTGAGAATAAAGAAAAACCTGTTACAAATATTGATAATTTTAATATTATATTGATTTTTTATTTTTTTAAATAATACTAATATAATTTTTTTCATAAATATTAATTATATAATAATAACATCATTACATTATTAGTATATTTTATTATTAATATTAAAATAATATAATTTTTTATATTATATACAATTCCCCTTTCATCTGTGTGTTTAACATTTGGTCTCCACATGTAATATTGGCATTCACTTTCACCTCTCCATTGGCGAGTAGGTTGGTAATTTTGAAAAAGAATGCCAATATTACATGTGGAGACAGAAAACACACAGAAAAAAAAGAATTGTATATAATATAGAAAATTATATTATTTTAATATTAATAATAAAATATACAAATAATGTAATGATGTTATTACTAATTATTGCTAATTATTGGTAATTATTGGTAATTATTCCTAATTATTCCTAATTATTCCTAATTATTCTTAATTATTCCTAATTATTCCTAATTATTCCTAATTATTCCTAATTATTCTTAATTATTACTAATTATTACTAATTATAAATAATTATAAATAATTATAAATAATTATTCCTATTTATTCCTAATTATTCCTAATTATTCCTAATTATTACTAATTATTCCAAATTATTCCTAATTATTACTAATTATTCCTAATTATTCCTAATTATTCCTAATTATTCCTAATTATTACTAATTATTCCTAATTATTACTAATTATTCCTAATTATTACTAATTATTCCTAATTATTACTAATTAATACTAATTATAAATAATTATAAATAATTATTCCTAATTATTCATAATTATTCCTAATTATTACTAATTATTCCTAATTATTTCTAATTATTACTAATTATTCCTAATTATTACTAATTATTCCTAATTATTCCTAATTATTCCTAATTATTCCTAATTATTACAAATTATTACTAATTATTACTAATTATTAGTAATTATTGCTAATTATTAGTAATTATTGCTAATAATTACTAATTATTGCTAATTATTACTAATTATTGCTAATTATTAGTAATTATTGCTAATTATTAGTAATTATTGATAATTATTGGTAATTATTACTAATTATTGGTAATTATTACTAATTATTGGTAATTATTACTAATTATTGGTAATTATTACTAATTATTGGTAATTATTACTAATTATTGGTAATTATTACTATTTATTCGTAATTATTACTAATTATTCGTAATTATTACTAATTATTCGTAATTATTACTAATTATTGGTAATTATTGGCAATTATTGGTAATTATTGGCAATTATTGGTAATTATTGGTAAGTACTGTTAATTATTACTAAATATTGGTAATTATTGGTAATTATTACTAATTATTGTTAATTATTACTAATTATTGTTAATTATTGGTAATTATTACTAATTATTGGTAATTATTCATAATTATTACTAATTATAGGTAATTATTACTAATTATTGGTAACTAATACTAATTATTGGTAATTAATACTAATTATTGGTAATTATTACTAATTATTGATAATTTTTCCTAATTATTGGTAATTTTTCCTAATTTTTCCTAATTTTTCCTAATTTTTTCTAATTTTTCTTAATTTTAGGTATTTATTACTAATTATTACTAATTATTGCAAATTATTACTAACTATTGCAAATTATTACTAATTATTGCTAATTATTGCTAATTATTGGTAATTATTGGTAATTATTGCTAATTATTGCTAATTATTGGTAATTATTGCCAATTATTGGTAATTATTCCTAATTATTCCTAATAATTCCTAATAATTCCTAATAATTCCTAATTATTTCTAATTATTCCAAATTATTCCTAATTATTCTTAATTATTCCTAATTATTCCTAATTATTCCTAATTATTACTAATTATTACTAATTATTACTAATTATAAATAATTATCAATAATTATTAATAATTATAAATAATTATAAATAATTATTCCTAATTATTCCTAATTATTCCTAATTATTCCTAATTATTCCTAATTATTCCTAATTATTCCTAATTATTCCTAATTATTCCTAATTATTCCTAATTATTCCTAATTATTCCTAATTATTCCTAATTATTCCTAATTATTCCTAATTATTGGTAATTATTGGTAATTATTGGTAATTATTGGTAATTATTGGTAATTATTGTTAATTATTGGTAATTATTGGTAATTATTCCTATTTACTCCTAATTATTACTAATTATTCCTAATTATTCCTAATTATTCCTAATTATTCCTAATTATTCCTAATTATTACTAATTATTACTAATTATTCCTAATTATTACTAATTATTCCTAATTATTACTAAATATTCCTAATTATTCCTAATTATTCCTAATTATTACTAATTATAAATAATTATTACTAATTATTACTAATTATTACTAATTGTTCCTAATTATTCCTAATTATTCCTAATTATTCCTAATTATTCCTAATTATTTCAAATTATTTCAAATTATTCCTAATTTTTGGTAATTATTGGCAATTATTGGTAATTATTACTAATTATTGGTAATTATTGGTAATTATTACTAATTATTACTAATTATTACTAATTATTGTTAATTATTGGTAATTATTGGTAATTATTGGTAATTATTCCAAATTATTACTAATTATTACTAATTATTGTTAATTATTGGTAATTATTCCAAATTATTGGTAATTATTACTAATTATTGGTAATTATTACTAATTATTACTAATTATTACTAATTATTACTAATTATTGTTAATTATTACTAATTATTACTAATTATTACTAATTATTACTAATTATTGTTAATTATTACTAATTATTCTTAATTATTAATAATTATTGATAATTGTTCCTAATTATTAGTAATTAAATGAATAATTACCAATAATTAGGAATAATTACCAATAATTACAAATAATAACATTATTAGTATATTTTATTATTAATATTAAAATAATATAATTTTCTGATTTATATACAATTATCCTTTCATCTGTGCGTTTTCTATCTCCACATACAAATAATACATGTTAATACAGTAAACACACAGATGAAAAGAGAATTGTATATATATAAAAAATTATATTATTTTAATATTAATAATAAAATATACTAATAATGTAATAATGTTATTATTCCTAATTATTGGTATTTATTACTAATTATTAATATTTATTCTTAATTATTAAAAATTATTACTAATTATTCCTAATTACCATTAACTATGAACAATACTAATAATTTAAATTTATTAAGTAAAAAAACAATGTAAACATAATTAAATTACAACTAATTAAGAATAATTGAAACTAATAAAAAATTAAAAATAAATATTAAATTAAAATGAACATAAATACCTTGAAAATTGATCTGCTCTGATCGTTCTTCAAAACTTTAATATCAGCTCCGGAGAAAAAAATTAAACTGAAGAAAAACTCAACTTTAGAAACAAAAGTTTGAGAGCAGGAGAAGATAGAGAATGAGAATGATTTGAAAAAAACGGATGAGGGTATTTATAGGTTAGATTATTTGCGACGGGTCCATTTGCGACGGGATTCCCGTCGCAAATAGTGTTATTTGCGACGGTACCCGTCGCAAATACCTTAGCCAACATTTATTACGGTCAACGGTTAAATAGTTATTTGCGACGGGACCCGTCGCAAATAACCACCTGCCGACATACTATTTGCGACAGAGGAATATTCCCGTCGCAAATACCTTTTACCGCCGCCGGTTATTTGCGACGAGAAGATTTTCCCGTCGCAAATAGTTTTCCCGCGATTTGGCAGGCATCGCGGGAAAACTATTTGCGACGGGGAAAGCAATCCCGTCGCAAAAGCCTAATTATTTGCGACGGGTAAATACCTCCGTCACAAATAAGTTTTTTAACGGGACTATTTGCGACGGGAATAAATCCCGTCGCAAATACCCATTTTTCCCGTAGTGATAATCTATAAAATCACCACTCCACTAACCATACAAAAAAAATTATTTCCTTTAGTATCCTATTGAATAGAAACACAAATATAATCCCCTAAATTTTTAATTCATTTATTGTATCTTATATTTCCATTAAATAGGCCTAAATCATTAACTATTAATGAAGTTGTTATGAGACGAAACGATTCAATCAGAGTTAATGTCTAGTTCTTCTTAGTCTTTTTCAATTGACTTATCATGTCTAATTATCCTAAATTCCATTGAACAGTCTAATAATGAATTATTAACATCATTATTATTCTATAAAAATTATATTACAATAATATAACCTTATATTAATACTCATTCATTCGTATAACACGTTCTTGTTTCAGCCGTTTCAACCACCCACATGAACGATCTAATACCATGATCATCATTTTTATCATGATAGAGTGTAAAATAAATATGATAATATATAAAAATAATTTAAAATTTATGTTTTATTTATGTCTCTAAAATTGTTTCACTAAAGAGAATGATCATTATAAAGTAACTCATTAATATTGGGAACGTTAACTTAAACATGTGCATTATAAATTCAATTCTTGTGATCTACACTCTTATAATCTATAGAATAAACATGAAAATTTATAAATAATTTTCATAATATGATTATAGAACCATGATTAATATTGTAATAATTAATTTAATAACATAGAATGATAATTAAAACAACATTATAAAACAATAATCCTATAATTTAAATTAATAAAATTTAGTATTGAAAATAAAATGTAACTAACTAATATGTATATAATAAATGGTTATTAATTAATAATATATATGGTATTAAATATAATTAAGGTTATAATTCGTTTTTATTAATTTTAAATTATAAAACTCACAAATTCATTTTACAATTAAAATACAATTTATAAAGAAGACATGCTTTTATAAAAAAATGACCCACTTTAAACATTAAGTATTCTAACCTTTTGTGATTTTTTTCTTATAATTAAAAATTGTATAATTATTTAATAGTAAATAATTAATAAGTTGAATTACGAAAATTATATATATATTAATTAAATTGGTTACTCTTATTCAACCCTGCTAATCCAAAAAATTGTTTATAATGAGCATATTTAAATAACAATATTCTTATAGTATATCACAGATTGTTTAAGATCAATGTTCCGTGTGATAAATTATATCAAATATATTGTCAATTTAAAAGATTATAATCCAAAATAATTGGGTGTTACATTCTCCCCTTAATGAAATTGTGTGCTCCTATGTTTTTAATTTTTTCTTACCAAAAGTGTGTATCATGACATTGTAAATAAAATAATATGTATATTTAATCATGATAAGTAATTTATAAGTTACATAAATATCTCAAAAATCATAATTGTGAATGATTTTCCAAATTAACACCTTGATATAATACTTATAAGACGTGACATATTTAACTTCCTCTATCATGAGTTGAGGAATTTGGTTTACCATCAAGATATAAAATTTGAGCAAACATAATTACTCTATTTCTTTCAAAAAATTCATCCTTCAGTTGTGCTTTGATTAATTTTCCACTTCTAAATCATATCATATTCTAATTGATAAATAAAAATGATGAATGTTTTCTATGTAAAGCATTAGAATTAAATTTCTATTAATAAGAAGATCAAAAAAATGATGACAAGTTATTCCTGATGTTTATATCCATTAACCATAACCAAAATGGTTCAAAAATTAAGATAATATCCAAAATTCAACTTAAATCATTGAAAAAATATATTACCTTAAATTATTAAAAAATTTATAGAAAAAAATTGAAAAACATATATTATAATTATTTGATTACAAATTCTTTCAAAATAAACTTAAATTTTATCTACAAGAAACATCAATCACTCAAAAATACACATACCAAAACTACATAGGCCCTAATCATATAATCTCCAAGATATGCTAATATTTTCCATAAATGGAATGAATCTTCATAAAACCATAACAAAATCATTTATTATTTCAAAAATTAACTATACAATTATTCATAAAACTTAATTAACCTTAATGTTCCCAATATTGTGAGATTCTTTGAATATAACATTAATCAAATTATCTCAAAAATGAATTATCAATCACATGGTTACCTATATACCTCAAAATTCATTTTTTATTTTATTTTCAAAAGTCGCTTTAAGGATGAGTGGTAACTTATATTCCAGCAGGAATAGAAACGAAATAACCCCATTACAAATTTCAAAATTCAAAACTGTCCAAAAAACCAGATGAGATCCAGATTTGAGAATCACCCATATCCTCATCATGAGACCACTATTTCTGTCGCCAGTCATCATCAACCTGAGTACCACTTTTGTCGTCGCAATCCTTCACAACATAATCATCAACCTCCAACCACCACACTAGAGATCTTCAAAGACCGCCAGCGTCACCGAAAACATATTTCCAAAACAAAAACAAATCAATAACACTTCATCAAAAGTCACAATCCATAGGTATTCCAACTTCAAGAATAAAAGAATCAAAACATCACCAATAACATGGGGAAGAAAACCAAAAACATAAAAACAGCATCGAAGAACAAAATTTAAAACGATGACAGCCGCCGAACCACACCTCCCAAAATCATATTGATACCACCACTCCGACTCTGACCAGGAGGGGAGAAGCAGAGCATGAGGTCAGATTCGTGGTTGAGCAGCCAAGAGATCCAAACAACGGCAGTGATAAAGAGGAGAAAAACAGGAACAAACAAATACACTTCAATCATTCATATTTTTTCATAAAAATATATCCCAAAATTTTCATATTATTCTTAAATACTCCCTTCCTACAATCAGAAATATAACTCAAATATTATGATTCACCAATCTCAAAACAATCTTGTTTCTCACTTTAATCATAACCTAAATAATCTATAACTTTTATATGTTGTTCACAGCTTCTCTATATTCGGTTGTAAAATCATTAATTTTATGACATTGCTAATCCCCATTTTTTATCCCCCCCAATACATTAATTTTCATAATTCCTATACATCCCACATTTAAAACATATTATCGAACTTTTGGTAAATTCTCATGGGTTCTTCTTCCAACATTATTTACATGTATAATTTTTTAATTTCTTTTCTACATTATCTTTATCACTTGAACTCCCATGAAACTCCATTTTTATTTTATTTTGTGTGAGAGAAAAATCACCAAGGTTTAGGTTTTTAATAATAACACAAGATAGATCATTAGTCATAAAAAAGTGTTTTCTCTCCAACTTGTATCCTATTTGGATATTTTTTCAACCAAATGTATTAGTATCCTTCACATACATTGTTAACTTGGTTCATGCTTCCATTGAAAATTTGGTAAAACCAAAATGTTTAGTGTGAGTATATAAAATAAAAATACAACAAAGTATATTATGAAAACCATAAATACCAATATATATCCTTAACCATGATATATTCTATTCAACTCTTTTGATTCCACCAAAAATAAACATAATTCTCATTAATATACACACCTTTAAGGTTATAGAATAATTATAAATTATTTTAAAATAACACCCAATCATCTAGAGTCATCTAAACACTTACTAGGATGCTTATTATAATTCCATAGACCAAAAATCATATATCTGATTCTATAATTAGATTCATTAAATACTGAATTTGATACTAACTATAAAAACCTGTAACAAAACAAACCTACATTATAAGTTTAGGAGAAATGATTTCATATTTTATATTTAAATGATATTTTAGTATTATAATTTTAGATAATTAAGAAAAAATTTACATAATAGAGTGGATACAACCAAACAGTTTTCATTTTCTCACAAAAAACAGGCTTTAAGTTTACACCACTATTTCATTTAAGACACTTTAACTTCATTAAAATGAGACACCATAATAGAAATATTGGAATTTATATTATTTATATTCATACTTAGATCTTGTTAAAAACAATTATAATCATGGAATGATCACAAAAAGTTTATTATGGGATATAAAAATAAAGGAAATCCATTAGTCTAAATAATGGCTATGATGGGAGAAAAAAATGTTTATGTGGTAAATGTTAAAAAAAATTCCACTTTAGTAAAAAATGTCAAAAATGACATGTTGAGATTATACTAAAATAAATAATTTTTGAAACTTTTAAAAAAATTGAAAAATAGTTTAAAAACAAATTAATAAATCATCACAATATATTAAATAATATTCTTGAAACACTTTAATGAACATGGCCATATAGAAAAAAGGGGTTGGAAGGAAAACATTGAATCATGGTTTTTAAAATAAAATCACATAACTTATGTATTTTATTACTCCATGTGTTCTTTAACTACCAAATTAAAATTTTATATTAATAAAATAATTTCTTAAGAACCATTTTTTATTCATTTCCTTTTCATTATTCCCTTTTTATAATTTATTAAAATTTTATATTTAGCATTGAAATCAATTAAGTTTATGTTATACATTTTAAATTCAATTTGTAACATCCCTCTTGTTTTCATTATCTTAAGTAGGAATATTATCACTACTTTTCCTTAAGTTACATTCCCAAGACACAAAATAATGCAAATGAATTCCAAGGGCTTTATTAAAAAGTGGGAAATGATTTTAACTTTAAAATAAAACAACCAACCAAACAATCCATAACCAAATAAACCACTACATGATGCATGATATCAATGAAAGAAAAATTAATGAAACTATTTATATTAAAATAAAACTAAAACCAAGTTCCACAATGGAATACTACCAAACAACCATGTACACAGTGGAAGTCTATAAATCCAAGAAACTCCAAGATAACCACAACCCCAAATCTCCAACCAACTCCATGATCCACTCAAAAAAATAGCGTAACTATCACTAAGAACCACTAGAGAAGTGTGACACATTACCTTTTCCTATGTCCACTTAAAAAATGTCTTTAAAAGAACCGATGTTCCAAAGAATGGGAGAGTAATGAAACTCAGTAGGTTTTCCCTAAATGGATTCCCTACTCACGCCACTAGGATAAAATGTGTTAGCATATTTATATAAAATAATTTCAATAAAATATTTATATTCCAATATAAACAATTTTAATGTCAATATATTTTCAAAAAAATTCATTTTTCTAAGTAATACAACCAAACAATACTTTCAAACCATTTCACATGTTAGATTTTGGTTAATCCATACCGTTCCACATATCCACACATCCACACATCCAACCATGCATATTACCCAGACCTTCCTAATATCGCGAGTGGTGATTTATCATTTCAATAATCCCCCACTTAATGGGAAATTTATGGAGGAGATCCCTAAACCATATCCATCCCACTAATGAAGGGGGAGACTCTTTACCCTTATCTGTTCTGAATTCACATGAAAACAAAAAAACATTATGCCAAAAACAAATACAAAAAAACCATTAGAACCACTTTAATAAAACCATACTTTTATTTAAAACCTTTTAAACACCCCATTTCAATAAAACTAATCTTTTATTGAAAAAAATTCTATGCATAAAAAACATACAACTATTTTAAAATCATCATTTTAAGATCCTTTTAACTAAAATCACTTTCCAAAAAATGCATAATTTCCCAATTTCAATAAACCCTCAACAAAGTGGTTTTATAACAAGAAATTCACATCAATTACACAACAAATTTCAATAAAAACAATCAATTTAAAACTAAGTATTCATGTCTTAACTAATGGAGTCAAGCGTGAATCCACCTCATTACGAAATTGGGTGAAAACAATAAATGGCATGAAAAAAGTCCATGAAATTGGGATAAAACTCCAAAAACCCACCTTAGATATCATCCCCTATCATAAAAAATCCCAAATCACAACATATTTTCCATAAAAGACCATTTATATATCTATATTAGAAGATTATATAAGAAACTTAGAGGAAGGGAGAAGTATATCTATGGAAAACCACAAAAAACTACCAAGAACGATGACTTACCATGAGAATACAGCTTCAACACACCAAGATAATCCTTAAGATCACCTTTGGATTGATGGGAGAAGCCTATACTAAAATTTGTAGAAAAAATATCAATATAGGGGAGTTTTTGAAAAAATGAGGGGTTATTTATTAATCCTAACCTAGATCCAATATGTTGGATCTAGTTTTTAAACCATACATTGTTAGACGAACCATGTTCACTAACAATGTTCATGCCAGTACCTCAAGGGGGAGCCTCACATGGTTGGATCATAAGGATTGGAAACTATGTTCGATACATGACAAATCCAACTATCCATATTTTAATGGTTTTTACTAGCTAGTTTCATGGTTTGGAAAAACCGTTCTCCTTAAATATACACTTACCCAAATCCCTCGGTCTCATTATTCATGGGTTTTAGGGGAATTTGTATAGTTTTCACTAAATTTTCACCAACTATTCACATTTAGAAAACCCCAAAAACATTCCACACTTCTAGTAAACATTCCTAAACTTCATCTTTACCTTTTATATACTTTAAAATCATAAAATAGGGATTACTTACTTGAAACTAAGGGTGATACATTCTACCTACCATTGGACTATCCATCCCCTGAATTTAGAAACCCATAATTGACCTAAAAGTGTTTTAGCAATTTCTATTTCTATTCCTTCTTCCATTCCTAAGCCACTTCCTGAATTTGACCATGTTTCCACAAATCCTACACTAGATAAATTCATTTTCCTTGCATGACTTTATCTTACCTACCCACAATACACACTTGCATGTGCACCAATGAAGCATATAACTCTAGGTCAATGTTATCCAATATGATCACATAGTCAGGATCAAGATGGTAATTTTTCATCTAAGATAAAAGAGAATCATTGTGCACCACACTAAACCTTGGTGGAAAAGCCAACTAATAAGTCACCACAACAGTATGTTCAAGTATTTTAAAAGGTCCTATTTATTAGTGAGTTAACTTTCTCTAATTCAAAAAATGGAGATTTATAGTACATTAAGAGATCCTAAAAACACATGACCACTCACCTTGAATGATAGAATCCATTTATGTTGATATTAATACGATTTCTGATGACTCTCATCCATCTCCATCCATTTCCTGATCAAATAAATCTTCTCTATTGTTTCCTGGACAAGGCTTGAGCCAACCAGTGAAGTCTCATATTTGTTCACCCAAAAAAGTGGAAACAACAACAAAACACACAAAATTATTCAAATGGAGCCATATGTATCGATGATTGATAGTTATTGTCATTTGATAACTCTACTAATTGTATGTTCTCTTCCTATGATCCTCTAAAATCCATTATAAAAGCCCGCAACTTTTATTCCAACATTTGTGTCATCCTTTAGAATTGACCATCCATATGAGGATGATATGATATACTCATGGTAAATTGAGTCCCAATGGATTTATATAAGGATTTCCAAAAATATGAGGGAAACCTATGATCTCTGTCTGAAAATATCGACATTATTACACCATTTTTCTTAAAAACTTCTCAAATATAGATTTCTGAAAATTCATCCACCATATGAGATTTAAGAATAAGGATTAAATGATTTGACTTTGTAAGAATATCCAATATCCCCCATATGACATTGTGTTTTCGAACCATTCATGGGAAACCTATTACAAAATCCATATCTGTCTGCTACCATTTCCAAATAGGGATAGGTAAGGACTGCACTATACATGTTTTTTGCTAATGCTTTTCATTAACTTACTGACAAGTTAAGAATCTTGAAAAAAAATCAACCACATTCCTATTCATTCCATCCCCCCAAAATTATGATTTTAATTCCATATACGTATTCTATATTTCATTGTAAAAATACCATCATGAGTAGTGGTAATCATGAAGAAGTTGTTCCTAAAAATCTATAGGCACAATGATCCAATTTCTAAACCCCAAAACTGAACTCCCATCCAATTTCTATCCCTGAATGGTCTCCCCACCATAAATTTTTTCCCTCATAGAAACAAATTTTGAATTAGATTTCGGTACATGTTTAACCATATCGAAAAAATCAAGAATGAATGATATGGGAAATAAAACTGTAACTCCACCTTGGTCTTTACATTCCATGCACATTTTCGCAAAGACTGACATCAATTACCACTCATCTGAAGCTTCTTTTTAAAAACGAGGATATGAATTTTTGATTAATTCATCTTACACCATATTTCTATTACCTAGTGCATACATCTATTAAAAGTAAAACATTTGGAGATACTCAGTTCGTCTCCTTTTTTCTCATATTTAAATCACATTGTTGAAAATTCTGTTTCAAACTCTTACGATATATAGAAATTGTAAATTTATCACCAAAGATTCATTAACACTATTATTCAAATAATATAACATGAAAGATAACTTTAAATCATGTGTTGGGTAGTTCTTCTCAAGAACACGTAACATAATTGAGTTATAAGCAACCACGTGGTCTCCCTTCATGATAACTCATCTCAACCCAAATTCTGAGGAATTATAGTACATCGTGTACCCTTATCCTGATTCCAAAAAAAATAAAGATTTGTTCTAATGAAAGGTTAAATTTATACTCATGAAAACACTTCTTACATTCCTTATCCCATTGGAGTGGAACATTATTTATTTTCAATGATTTCATAGGTGATGTAAGTCATGAAAAGTCATGAACAAAGTGTTACTAATAACCATCTAGATAGAAGAAACACTGATTATATAAGATATTATTTGGTGGTTTCCAAGAGATAGAAGTTTTTATCTTCACTAGATCCAATGAAATATCTCTTTTAGAGATTACAAGGCCTAGGAAATGTACCTCCTGTATCCAAAAATCACCCTTTGATAATTTGGCTTATAAATGATGATCCCTCAAGATTCCCAACACTATTTCAAAGTGTTTCTCATACTCAAACATTTTCCTTGAATACACCAAGATGTCATCCACAAACCCAAAAAAAAAAGAATCATGATACCTCTAAAATTTCAGATTCATCGAAGACATAAATAATGATGGTGCATTCATAATACCCAAAGGTATTACAACATATTTTTAATGGCCATATCTCGTCTTGAAAGTTGTATTTGGAATATCATCCTTCCTAACACCCAATTAGTGATATCTTGAACACACATTAATATTATAGAACCAATGATATCCTATAAATTCATCTAATATATCATCAATGAGGGGAAGTGGATACCTATTATTTATCTTAACTTGGTTAATTTTATGATAATACACACATAGCTGAAGAGTTCCATCATCATTTTTGAAAAACAAAATCGATGCTTCCCATGGGGATGTTCTCAGCCGAATAAAACCTTTGCTTTATATCTCCTCCAAAATCACTTTAAATTCCATTAATTCTTTTGGTGCCATCATATAAGTCATAAGGTGACTATGGTTGTTCCTTGGAAGGATATCAATCAAAAACTCCACTTGTCGTACAGGTGTAAACCATGATAATATCTTGAAAAAACATCAGGAAACATAACCATTTAACGGAGAGATCACTAACCCTTATCCATCCCACTATTTTTTGGGGAGAATTATTACCCGTATCCGCTCGAATTCACATGAACACACACAACCATTGTTCTTAAAATCAATACCAAAATAAACATTTCCACCATTTTAATAAAAATATAGTTTTATTAAAAACATTTCAAACACCCCATTTCAATAAAACAAAAATTTTATTGAAAACACTTTTCCATGTATTAAAACTAAACAACTATTTTAAAATCATCATATTAAAATAATTTTTACAGAAACCACTTTCCAAAAAAATGCGCAATTTCCACATTTCTAAAAACTACCATAAAAGAGGATTTCCAATAAGTAATTTACATCAATTCCAAAACCAATTTTAATCAAATCAATCATTTTAAAACTAAGACGTCATGTTCTAAATAGAGGAGTTAATAATGAAGTCACCTACTGCATAAATTTGGCAAAAATGATAAATGACATGAAAAATGCCAATGAAACCAAGTCAAGTCTCCAAATAGCCACTTTAGAAATATTCCCATATCATAAAAAATCCAAATATAAACATATATGACAAAAAATACCTTATATATATCCAAAATGGAAGTATATATATATATATATGAAACCAAATGGAAGGTAGATATAGATCTATGTAAAACCACCAAAACCAATAAGAATGATGACTTTCCACAATAATGTGGCTTCAACACACCAAGAGAAGCCTCCAAATTGCCTCCAAATTAATGGGATAATCCTATAATACCTTTGGGAAGATAAAATCTTGATTTAGGGACATTTTGGGGGAAATGGGTTATTTCATAATCCTAACCTACATCCACTTTTTGTTGATCTAGTCTTTAAACTGTGCATGGTTAGTCACACAGTTAGCCAAACCATGTGCTAACCATGTGCCAGAAACTGCCTCATGGGGGAGCCTCACATTGTTAGCATGCATGGTTTAAAAACCATTCACCAACTGTGATGAAGCCCATTGTCCATATTTTCATGGTTTCTACTGGGTGGTAGCATGGTTTGGCTAAATCAAGATCCTTAATCGTGCGCCTACCCATAGACCTCTGTCTTATTATGTTCGATTTCCAAGAGAATTTACATGTTTTCCACTAATCTTGAACCTTTATAAAATCACTGAAACGTTAAAGACATCTTACAAACCCTTCCAAACCTCACCCTAACCTTTAAAAAACTTAAAAAGAAAAAAATCTTTACTTAATTGAAACCAATGATACTAGACATTCGGTCTAAAATAGATTTGGTGTACTGACTATGGTCAAATGGGTTCTAGTTAAATCATATATAGAATATTAATATAGTTATACTTATCATGTTACATTAATTATACTTTTAGAATAATCCATTTTAGGTGTTAATGTAAAAATATACACCTCTTTTATGGAGGAGGTAGTCCATACGTACACATGAATATCATTTTAATTTCCATAATGGGTGAAATGAAATAGAGTATAAAAATGTTTAACATTAAAAAATCATAATAATATTATAAATATAATATTTATTCATTAAATTGTTTCTTATTACTATCCATGTAAATAAAAAATGAAAAACAAATCACATCACTTTGTGCAGGTGGTCGTCCACAAGGACAAACGAGTAACATTATCATCCTAAAAAATAATGGCAGTTAATAAAATAGTTAATATCTAAATAATAATAATAATTTCATATATATCATAAATACATATTAAATACATATTTATAACCTTCCATTATACGCGATGATTAAAAACTAAACACATCACTTCATGGGGCGGTATTTCGCTCGTATATACATGAAAAGTTTTAATTTACCATATGATGTAATGTAGGTAGTAAATTTTTTTAATATTAACATAATAACATTAACATATATTAAATATTCTTAGTTGGTTATTTTATGGGGGTAAATTATATTTTATGGAGGTATAATAATAAATAAGAATGAAATAACTTGGTTAAGACTTATACCTCCTCCTTGGATATCTTCCATTAGATTGCACAATAATCCTTCTAGTATTTGAATTTTGGGGGGAAAATACCTATTTTATAGGTATAGGTATATTGTGATGGCATTTGGGCATATTTTGGAAAAAAAATGGAACTCATAAGTTTCTATTGATAGGATATATTAAGCAACATTTTATTGAATAAATTCAATTGTGTTTTTATAAATATTGATCCATTTAGGGCATTGAATGTAATTTTTTAGTTGAAAAGTGGATCATAAAGGAACCATGTGTGATATTTTAGACCATTTACCATCCCTAATTACATCTTAATAATATTTTTATGATTTTTAAATCAATTTATAAAAAATTATTTTAATTTAAATATCCTTAATGTCATTTTCAGGACTATTCACATAATTTGAATTTTAAAACATCAAGATAACAATAGATTTAGAATATAAATACTTTTAACATAATTAATTATTTATAATTGTTAATTAAATTCTTTTAACAACATACATATACTAAAAAATATTACTTTTAATGTTTTGAAAATCATTTACTTGATTTTTCAAATATTTTCAAAGGCACTCTATCAACGATGCATAAGAATTTAAGATATTTATATCATCACAAAAAATTAAAAATTAATTACAATCATAAAGATATATTCATATTCAAATTAACCATATATAACCATTAAAAAAATTATTCTAATGAAAATATTTTAGATGTAATAAAAGAGAGTTGCATTTTTTATTTATTCATTAAATTATATAATGGTAATTATCTAAGGTGAATGGAACCAAATTTATATATATTTTTAGATAGTATGAGTATTGTATAAATAAAATCATCCAATGAAATAAAAGTATGTTTTTAGGGAATTTATGTCTTATCCCATAGTTTAAATCCATTTTATCCTATTTTACTCTTTAATGTCACGATAAACGTTTACCTTGGTTACTATTCATTATGATTAAAAATGAAATAAAACACATTAAATATTATAGAAATTCTAATAAAAAATTTATAATCTCATTTCTAATGTTAATTTTTCATAATTGGTAAAAATTACTTTATAAATAATTTTTCAAAATTTAACAAATAATCATTTTTAAAAAATAGTAATTCTAAAAATAAAAATGATTTTACATAAAAATATGGTTTAATATTAATTACCATATAATTAATTATGTTAGATTTAGAAAAAGTTATTTATTTGATTTTAAAATTAAAACAAACCAAAAATAAATCTTTTTAAAACATGACTAAAAGTGAAGAACCAAAAATAGTTTATGTTTGAATAAAAACATTACATAGATTTCCAAAATGTTATCCATTGATTTTTATGGTTATTATTATATTTTAAAATGTTTGAAATTAAAAATTAAATATATATTTGTTCAATAAAAATGGTTTCCTGAACATTCTAGTAATTATTATATCTACTTAACATTACAAAAAAAATTATATTTATTAAATTAGTGTTTTTCATTATTAACTCAAAAATCAATTATTTTAGAAAAAAATCGCAAAAACTATATTAATAATTTTATGAAATTATACATTAATAAATGAAGTGAATTTTATCTGAATCAAATAGTAAAATATTAAATGTTTTATTTTAAATGAAAAAATAGAAAGAATACCCTCTTTATAGAAAATGACTACTTTTAACCATTAATTGTTCGTTTGAAGTTGTACATCTTGATGTGGTATATTTGAATGTGATGGGATTTAGAATATATCTTCCATATATATTTTCTTAAATACATATTTTTCTTTTTTATGTTTTATTATGATCTTTCATTAAATAAACTCTTTGTACTAGTTCATTTTCCTTTAACAATGGACCACTAATATTGAATCATTGGTCGAATGATATTAGTTATGATTATAATAACCAAAAATCTATTACTCTGTGGGTTAAGTTTGTTTATCTTCAGTTTCATATCTAGATACAGGGATCTCTAAGTAATATTTCAAGTGCAATTAGTACAATTTTACATACTTTTAGTTTTATTACCCCTATAATTTAGTTATCACATTCTAGGTTCTATGTTAAAATTAACCTTGAATGATCCATACTAGACAAAGTCATACTTAAGAGTATCAAGGGATCATTTTTCAACATAATGTGGGTTATGAGTGGAAAAATAAAATATTAACTAATTATAAATTAATTGTACATTTATTATCCCACTATTTTTCTATTATCCCCCCTAAAATGGATTCCTAAGTCCACATATTATAATAAATTGTAATAATCATGTATAGCTAAAATGTTGTTAGAGATAGAAAACTGGATATTAGTTCAAAACTACTATATATTAATGAAATCAATGCTTCTAATAAAGAAATTGTTACACCTTGACTTTATAAAATATGTGGTTCCTCACAAGTACTGGCATAATCTAATCCTCATTCAATTTCCTTGATGGGGAAGGCCATGGTTTTTTCTTCAACAGGGAAGGCTAAACCCATCTTGTTTGTTCCTTTAATGATTATAACTTGGTCATTTCCTTGATAGTAACTAAGTATACTACTCCTTATATTGGATAATGTTTTTTATAATAGAGTATTACTATTCATATTTCAAAATATCAAATGAAAAAATAGAATAAAGATGTAAATGATATTCATGATAAGTATAAAATAAGAAGCTCAAGTCATTTTAGGGGATAATCAGGATATCAATCTAAACTATTTTATTAATTTACAATATCATGGGATTAAGTAACCCCTAAATATTTATTGAATGTAAATATTTTATTCCTTGTTCTATGTTATATTTAATATTTTATCTATAAGTTAGTTATTGTTTAGACAACTATGAGATTCTTAATAACTTTTTATGTATTCATATTAGTGTTCAAGTATAAATTTTTTCCAGGGAGAATGATAGGATTATTGTACTCTAGAATCCCACTTACTTCTATCTTAAAAGGTGTTTGACTCATTTCATCAATTTTACTATAGGGTTTAATAGTATAGTAATATGTAAGTTTTAATTTTTTTTTCATTCCATTAACGGTAGAAAATTTATGATGATTTAGTTTAGATTTAATGATCCATCCATTAAAAAAACTATAGACCATATTAAGATATTTTAACTTTCTATACTTAAAAGGACTATTTATTTAAGATATAAGTTTCTCTTGATGATATTGGGAAACTGAATAATTTTATTTGTAAATCTTACATTGATGATCAATATTCATTGGGATTTTATTTTACCAGTTCCAAAAACTGAAATGTGAAAACTATATTCTTATAAAATTAGGAAGAGATTTGGTTAATATTTGATGGTATTCATTATTCTAGGACTCGAAATTCTTGTTTCTTCTTCTAAATATATTTGACCATTGTCAATATGTTCTGAATTTCCCTATAGACATTAAATAGTTGTTTCCTTTTAATTTTTTTATTTTTTTATAAAAGGAAGATAGATTTAAAAACATTTTTCAAGATACATTGATGCCTCACTTGTATTTACCTTCCCATTTTGACATTTTATAACTATTAGGAAATTGATAATGGTGTGATTGACCCATTTTAGAGGAGATATTTCAACACATAAACAAATTATTAATAATTTTAAAAATTAACTCTACCAAAGATAAACTAAAATTCTTAAATGGTATAATAACCTATCTTTATGCAATAAGGAGATGAATTTAGATGGTAATATGAATATAATCTTGTCTTTTTAGAACTTATTCTAGAAAAATATTTCTGCAATTCACTAATTAAATTAAGGAGATATAATCTCTAAGTTTTTTCATGCTTATGTTAAAGCACATAACCTTAAAAAATAATTGGTATGATTAAAATTTTGGTTGTTTAATGTGATGATACATCATATTATATCAATGATAATCCACATAACCACTTCACTAGATTACTTGGGTCCTCTAGTCCTAATGAGAACATCAACCAAGATGTGTTTGATGGTGATAATGTGATTAAAGGGATTCAATGTTTTAATATTTGTATCCAATTTTCTTATAAGAAGAGAAAATATACTATTTTTTCAAAGTAAATGTTTAAGTCCCATGTCCTAATTATTTCTCCATATATTTCATTATTTTATCCAAAGATATCATTTTCTTTAATATTATTGGAGGTATTAGAAACTTCATTAGAAAGCATTCCATTCCTCAGAGTCTAAATTACACCATTGTTTCTCATGTTTTAATGGTTATAAACATTGAAAATATAGATGATTTTAGACTAATATTTTATTGAAAAGTTATACATATATGTATATTCAATCTCATTTTCTCACAACTAATTTTTTTCCTAACCTTATTAACATGATTTAAGGGGATTTTTTTTGTTATCATGACCCTTTCCCCAAAAGTATACTCCACCTTGGATGGAAATGGGATAAGATAGAAATTGAAACCTGAGTCCTTCCTCAAGTAGTCCTTGGGTTGGAGACTAGCACTGAGGGTATAATAAACACACAGGTGGGAGACATTACCCTCTAAGATAACACAGGAAAAATATAGAGATAATACAGACACCAACCAACTAATTCTCAAGGTAAAATATAAAAAAACCAAGTACACAAATTTAATTTCATGCAATAAATACTACAATTGAAAGGAAAAACTAGAAATACCAAAAGGAAAGTAAACATGGAAGCCACCATGAAGCCCAAAAATCTCCTGTAAAACCCAAAGCTAGTACTAACCAGTTTGATCTCCAACCTAGTAAAAATGATCTGAAAATAGTTTATATAACATAGGGTGAGTATAAAATTATACTCAGTGGGATCCTCCCTGAAAACCTATCATGAAAATGTAAAGAAATCCTATAAAAGATTAGTGAACAACAAGTGAAAATATCGCATCACCTAAATAGGTATACTTTCTTACCAGCCACACCATGACGACTCTTACCAAGTTTTTCATACAAGATCATATAATACATTAAATAATATCAATGGTACTCTACTTCTACTTCCACACTAGTTTTCCACTTTTCTCTAATGTCACACGTCCTGAGAATCTCTTTCCAAAAGGGATAACTCATAGACACCTGGTCGAAGCACCACAACATGATCCTCATGCAACAAAACACCATGTCTACATAACCAAAAAGTAACCAAGAAGTTTTTGGGATCCACCATAGCTCTCATAATGTGTATCATATATTAGGTATTATACCTAATGCCATTGTAGTCCATACACTGAGTAAGGATGCTCAATCCATCCCAACCAATACACATTATACCTATAGTAGTCCTAAGGAAAATATATCTATAATGAATTTGTGTGAAATAACCACAAGCCATTATATCCGTATAAAAACATATATTGGGAAATCTAACCATCATGCATACCATAACATATAACTCTAAAGAGAAGAGAGTGGGGCCAAATAAGGTATTCATCCATCCATCTGCCAACCAAGATATTGGGGAAAACACCCCATAGGGCTCTAAATACTCAAGGTGTTAATTTCCTTAACCGAAAAGGTGGATTAGTGCATATAAAAACAAAAAATATAGGATATAATATATCTCATAACCACACTAAGGGAATATCCTAGTCTCAGACTCAATTTTAGATAACATCTCTTGAACTCTCAAATGTCACTGCAAAGATAGTATATTATATAAGTGTGCAACCATTTAAAGAGATAAAATAAATTACTTTATAAATTATATCAATTTTACATTACATTAAATAATTCTTTACCATTAATTAACCATTAAGAATTCCACTTTACATTCAGTAGAATTTCAACAAAGGTCTGTTCCCTCCAAGCATAAGAAAACAGAGTCCATGACTTCTTAAAATTTCATCCTTATCATTGCAACACAGCAGGATCATACACCATGAGTTAAAAATTTATTCAATTATTTTAAAAAATTACTTTCCATATCACCAGGTACTCTAGGAAAACATTCTGATCTCTCCAAACATAAGGGCCTTAATATGGTGAGTACATGAACTACTCATCGAGTCTTCACCACCTATAGTAGGAGAGTAAACTCATCCAATCATGAGGAGATAACCCCAAAAAGAACCTAGAATACCCCATGATTCTTTATCTACCATGGAAAGAGTGTAACAAAAAAAACTTATACATCAAGAAGTAGGGAAAGGAAAGAAGATAAATAAGAAACATATTCAAATAAGCATACAACTTTCATAAGAAATGGGTAAGCCTAGGTTTAACTTGTTATGTCATCTTTAGTGTACTCCTTGCAACGAAATGAATATGTTGACACATCTTGCCACTCTAGGAATCAAATACTACCAAAAAAATTGGGCCCCCTACCCCTCATACCACTACATCCCTCTAGGCTCAACCATCTCAGGCTCATGTCACATATTGGACTCCCTTCCCCCATAAACCAGAACAACCTTCTAGGATCAGCCATACCGAGATCTTGTCACATCACAAGTCATAGGAAACAAACATAGCATTCAGTCTCTTTCCCCTAAAACAAGGAATTCAGACATTACACACAATGAGCTCTCACATCTCCAAAACACAAGGCACTTGGATTTTATGGAAAAAATGAGAAAATCATGCCCTACAAAGGCATTAGATTTTATCACACAACTGATTCATTATTCCATCTTGAATTAACAAATTTGTTATCCATATGTTCCAACTATGGGAAACTTGAGAAACAAGCTATCTTAATAAATCACAAGATATAATAAATAATTAGTCAACTAATTTAACATGACTTTATTTATTTTTCCAACAAGAATCAATATGCTTTAGGTTCTTTAAAAAATCAATTAAACATGCATAATAGCATTAATTTTATTAACATCAAATTATAACAACTACCAAATTCATTAAACATGCCTCTTTATCTTTTATACAATTAATTATCAATTAATTATGGATTTTTGTTCTTTACCAATTTCTATCAATAGAAACTTGATAAAACAATAAAGGCAAAGATATCACACTATCTAGAAAATCAATAGGCAATTGTTGTCATGATATAAAGAAACAACATCGTTATATGATCGATACCAATTCATTAATTTGGTTCAACTATTTAATTAAGTAAATTTCATTGTGATCAAAGGGGATCATGTTAAATCTATGATTTCATGTAATTAAAGAGAGAATAAATGAATCCATTACCTAAAATATAGTCAATGTTGTTCTCATAATAATAGACCACACAGCAGATCAAGATCAACTCCCCTATAACAATTGTATCCACCCTGAAGATAATGTGGTATAACCATGCTAACCAATAACCAAGAAAAATACATTATAACCATGGAAATCAAGTTACATAACATGCCAAAGAGAAATGAGAGGTAAACTATCAAAGAAACCACTTAAACGGTGGTAGATTATACCTCAGATCAAAGATAGATTTCTATGGATTGAAGATGGAAGCCTAGGATCAATTATCATTGAAGGGATATCCAAAACACTAATGAGGGGAATGTCAGGTCACCTAGGATGAGAGGGAGGGAAGTAGAAACAACAAGATCTGACAAACTGAGTGGCTGGAATGTTTTACAACTTTACAACATGAGGGGATTACATGATGTGTAATCCCCTTTCACATCATGTAATTCCTCAGGGTCAATTTCTGCCAAAATACCCAATTCCTTATATTTTTTTTATTTTTTTCAAACCATGAAATATTACATGATTTTAATCACACTTTCATGCCTTGTAACTCTTTACAATGTGAAACCATTCCCTACTTTCTACCTTTAGAAACTGAACTACTCCAGACTTCCTCTTATCCTCCTCCGAGCTCTGTAAACCTTAAGAACATGAAAAGGGTCGATCCACACAAATTCAAAACCATACATCAGATAACTATCAAAACATTCTCATCCTCATGAATCCAAAACCAACCCAAATTGGAAATAGAAAATGGGTCATCCAAATAGCCACCTCGCGATACCTCTCAAATTTCTCATCACTTTAGGAGCTCAACCACCCTATCAAATGAATAGCATGAAACCACGCGAAAACCAAAAAACATCTCCTAAAAACTCTCTTGGGGATGATACCTCTCTAAATAGAGAAATCTAAAACAAGAAAAAGAGAAATTCATCTCACAATGAGGAAATTTATACATCTATAAAAGGAAAAATGTCACAAGAGAAGATCAAATCATAAAATATCTTGGGGTACAGAGCACGTACTTACGACTCACATTCCTAGGTACTATTCTCCACACCACCATACCTCCACAAGACAAGAACCAAGTGGATACCATTCCCACATAACACCTTATCCTAGAGGTCCTGGATCTCTATTGTCCACTCCCTGAAGGATGCATCATTTTCAATATCTATCTAACCCTAATCGATGATGGGATAATTTTCTTGCAGATAACGATGGTGCTATGACACGTGAGAAACAATGTGTATACAACTCATCTTTGGGGAAGAATTATCTAATACGCCCTGACTCCAACACGAGCTAACACCTCAAAAGGACCTACAAACTAGGGAGAATGCTTACTCTTATGACCAAACTATCACTTCCCATGATGGGGAACCACCTTTAGATACACTTGATCCTCAATGTCGAACTCTAAAGGTATCCTCTGATTAACATAGGATTTGTGGCGATCCTAAACTACCTTCATCCTATCGTGAATCATATGAACCATATCTGTCGTATTCTATACTAGTTCCAACATAATAATTATTGACTCCTAAACCCCAATCCAAAACATTAGAGAATAGAAAGGTCATCCATTTAAGGATTCAAACATTTCCATGATGATTATGGAGTGAAAACTATTATTGTAAGAGATATCGACCAAGGGCAGATGCCTCATCCAAGAACCTCTAAAATTCAGGACACAAGAGTGCAACATGTCTTCAAGAGCCAGGATGGTACACATTTCTGGTCATCTCTCTATGGATGAAAATAAATTCTAAGACATATATGAGAACCAAAATCATACTTGAGATCTCTCCACTCCCTAGAGGTAAAATGAGGATATTGATAAGAAATGGTCATCCACGGGTCTCTATGGAGTCTCACCACATCCTCCAGATACTTCCTCAAAACAAATTCCACTAAGCTCGACTCTTTAATTGTTATAAATTGGAAATATTTCTTCAAATGATCCACTACCAGCCATATTGCATCATAACCTCCATGATCTCGAGGTTAACTGGTAGAAAATTCCATTGATATATCTTCACACTTCCATTGAGGAACATCTAATAGCTAGAGAAAGCCAATGGGAACACAGTGACCAGCCTTCACCTTATGGTTGACAAAAATGTGGGACACAGACTACGAAACTACATGCTTCAACCCAGGCCACCAGAACATAGCCCTCAAATCTCAGTAAATCTTTGTCACACCATGATATACCGATATAGGTGAAGTATGGAACTCTCTGAGAACCACCTCACACATCATCAAAGGAACTAAATCCTTACTTGAAACAAATCCTGTTGTTTTTCATCCTCATACCAACCATCAAGGGCCTCATCATTAACTACTCAATCTCTCCAGACCTCCACCTCAAGATACCCTAACTCAGACTCCTCCATTTGTTGCACTAGATATTACTACACCGTCATATGAAAAATACTACTCTACCCCCCATCATCTCCCATATACATATGTTAAGCTGAAATTTCTTCCATCACACTCCATGAATAACTTAATTTACACACTACATCACTACATGACTTCCTACTTAGTTCATCAACTACAACATTCACCCTTATAGATGTATATAAAATTTTTATGCCATAATCCTATAAGAACTCAATCCACCAATGTTGTCATGAGTTTATGTCATGTTGGGAGAAATCATACATGAGGCTCTTATGATAGGTGAAGACCAAAAAGTTCTTACTGATGAGGAAATGTCTCCACAAGTTTATAGAAAACACCACTGCTTCCAACTCGATATGATTGGTGGAATAGTTACGTTTGTGGGGATGCAACAGATGATACCCTTAAGAAATTAATGGTCTATGCCACATTAGAACATACCCAAACCCTAGATGTGAATCATCACAGAAAATGTCAAATAAACTCCTTCTATTGGAAGGAAAAGATCTGTAGCACTAACTAACCTTTCCTTCAGATACTCAAAAGAAACCTTACACTGATTAGTCCACATGAATGCCTAATACTTTCTGGTCAATGTTTTGAGAGGAGTCATAACCCAAGACAAATCGGTTGCAAACCTATTGTAATAGCTTGAAAGACCAAGGAAACATTACACCTCTTCTACTGTCTTGGGGGATTCCCATGACACAACTTCTTCTAACTTTGAATTATTCCATAGCTACAAACTACTAGGATACAATATTCCCTAAGAAATGTACTTCTTGAGCCCAAAACTCACACTTTAATAACTTCCAAAGAAACAAATCATGGAGAAGAAATCCCAAAATGGTATGCATTTTCTCTACATTCTCCTCCTTATATTAAAAGTACACAAGGAAGTCATCAATGAAAACCACCATACTTATCTATGAACTCACAAAACACAAGTTTCAATAACCCCATTATCATAGATTCTCTGTCACACTAAATGGAATCACAATGAACATGTAAATGCCCATGATGATAATGGAATGTAACCTTCAAAATATCCTTATCATTTTCACGCATCTAAGGATTTACTGACCAAAAATTGATATTTGAGAACCAACATTAACCCTTCATTTGATCGAAAAAATCATCAGTTTTTTGAAGACAATATTGGTTCTTCACCATCACTTGGTTTATGCGACCTTAATCAATATAAAACAGAAAACATCCCTCGTACTTCTTCATGAACAACACTAGGGCACCCCATGGAGACACACTCAGAATAACAGAACCACAATGAAACAAACCATCAATATATATATATATATATATATATCTCTCCTACAACTTATATGACGCCATCCTATATGGAGACATTGAGATAGGAGGCATGCTTAGATGTAGATCAATCCTGAACTCAATCTCTCATCAGGGGGTAATTCTACATCCTCTGTAAAGACATCATGGTACTGTTCCACAACCCTAAAAAATGCCAACTACTGAACCTCCAATGAACTCAACATCAGCTTATCCATCAAGGATGACAAGGAAAAAACAATCCTCTAACCCATCTGATGGTCGTGCTCAGAAACAAACACTTTTGACTCTCCATCAAAATCAAAGAAAAAACCTGCATTCTGAATTCATCCATGATAGAATTCACTGAATACAACCAATCCATGATAAGGATCATGTCATATGGTTGTATCCATAAAAATATTAAATCTCCCCAAGAGCGATGCTTCCCCATCACTAGCTCACAATCTCTACATAATTCTGACAAGTCTTCTCAACCTCCAACTGGCATAGTTAGTGACAAGGGCACTGGAAGCCTTTCTACCTCACAACCCAAACCATTGACCAGGGAAGGTGATTTAAAGTAGTGAGTTTCTATTGTATCAAAAAAACATGCACATAAGTAGAAAACCAGCAAAGGGAACCTCGAATTACATCTGGCTCACCCAGCGCTGGCAATGCTAAAGCATGAAGCTGACCACGACCTGCTCCATGACCTCTCTGACCATACTGATGACCAAAAACATGGTTGTTCTCTACAATATAATGATGGGGATTGTCCTAGGGTTGTCATCTTCCTACCCCATCTACTCTCTACTGATCCCAAACTAGAGAAACCTAATGCTACTAGCTCTGGTAGAATTGCCTTAACAAAGGAATCTGAAGTAGAACAACTAGCATACGCTAACATCTTAGAAAGTTCAGGAACTCTAGTCGCTGATGAATTCAACCTCCACAAAAAAATGCGTCTAATCCCTTAGCATAGGCTTGAGAGATGCCACCCCTGGAGAAATGAGATATTGAGGGTTGGGACCTACCCTGGCTAATCGAAAGCTCTTATACCCAAAAAAACTGAAACCCCAGACCATAACTATATATCTTGAGGAATCCTAACAACTCCCCTATCATGACGATCATGGTTTTTCTAACATCCTTTTAATGAACTATCCACTCTCTAGCACCTCGAGATATGTATTCAGTATAAATAGGGTGACCTGACACTGGATCTTCGAATGAAAAGCCTCCTCAAAATGACTCTCCCTATCCTCCTCGTTTGGAAATAGTTTTAAAGCATATCATAGAAGGTTATTGAAACGAATACAAAAAATATCACACATTTGAGCTTCCCAGATTAAGGGAAAGAATCTCCTAGCGGCTGGACATCTTTGTGAAGGTTCCGGGTGCAACGGAAGCACGTTGGTGGGTTTTCCCAACTTGATTTTAACGTTAAACAATGTTCAATCCGAGATCCGTCACGATTTAAAATGTAGAATATTAGGAATAGAATGAAGAAAGAAAAAGAAAATAAGAGTCTCATAACTCATAAGGAGGATCATCATATGTTGATTATAATTAATTTAATTAATTCATAAGAATTACCTCGTTGAAATTCTTTCTTCGTTGGTGTCTCCGGTTACAATCCTGTGATCCGTCGTTGCGTTGGAGAATCCAAGTGTAGGATTCCTCTAGAAGTGATCCACACGTGTGCCACGTATCTCTGTACATCGCCGAAGGGAACTCTGGGAGCTAGCGCGGAAGATCCTTCGCTTTCGATGTCCGTCTTCGATCGCTTTGATCCGGTGGAGGATCTTGCTTTCGTAACTTGAAAGCGTTCTTGGTGGAAAGGGAATTCTCTCATGGCTTGAGAGTATTTCCAATCCGTTGTACACAACCAAAATGGCTCACCATTTTGAGAATAATGTAATTGCGATTTATAATACTTAGAGTAAATAAAATGAATTAATTTCCCAAAAGCATTTAATTATTCCATTTAATTATTAGTAATACCCCATGTCTTAATAATGACAGTTGACCATCATTATTACTTGACATGCATCCAATGTATCACATTTAATATCATTTAATTAAATAAATAATATTTTTCTCATGAATCCCGGAAAAACAAACTACACGGCGTGTATATAAATATACACAGTGTGTACTTTTATTTTTCCATTTTATTTATTTCCTCCACCATATTTATTAGACCTTGAGTAATGACTTTTTATTTCTTAAAAAAATGTAACTGCATTACTCGCTAATAAATATATATATTATATCACCCAAAATATATTTTCTTGAATAACTAGTGTCGAAATAAATGTGATCAGGAATCCTTGAATAATTATTTAACCACAATCGGGAATAATCTTTATTCAACATGTTAAATTAATATTTAACTGAGATACATGGACACACTTAGTGTGTGACCCTCTAGGCCTCTTTCTCAGTGGAATTAGGCTGAGCCTACCTGAAGTCCAAGGTTAGCATCTAGCAACACACCAAGGCACCCATAGAGAAAGAAGTTAACGCCGCAATGACGTGTCACCTCCTACGAACGATTACCATGTAATATAATCCCTTTGTCTCGATATCTCCAATCAAGAGGGTTGCATGCTAGTGCCATCAACCCATGTGCTTGATTATTCTTCCTTTGACTTCTCGGAATTGAACTTGCCCATACCATACCATGGCCATGTATTTATTTAGGTTGTATCAATTCCATCAAAGGGCCTGAGATATCTACTTCTGTTATGGAACGGAAGGGAAAAATCCTTTCTCGCATTATCTATTAATGCGATATTACTCGTGACGCACCCAACATATCCTACCTCACTGTAAACAGTGTGTCGTCACAGTTTTCGTCAATACATCTAAGGGCACGAGTTGTAACATCCATTAATAATAATCTTAATGTCTAAGGACCAATACACACGTCCGCAGATAGGAACATCCAATGACACTATGAAATGTGGATTTCCTACTGGCGGGTCTTGTTCTCATAATATCCTCCTGGATATTACCAAGGGCGCACACCATGAGAAGGTGCCTCAAAGTTTTATGAGTCCTCACCCCTAATGACCTGTATTATTTGTGTCCCTCAAATAATATCATCCGGCCACATAACATATATTCAAGAACAGTGATATGGCACTTCCGGGTTCTCATCATAGCAGGGATCCACTATCACCCATTAATGCAACAGCTGTCCTTAGGACATTATCACATGAATTGTCATGTAGAAGAACAATCAAGATGTGATAAGTCTTTTATAAATGAATAAAGTACAAAGTAGTTGGTTCTAGACCACCAACTCCAACAGACTCCCACTTGGACTAGAGCCAACTGCTAACAACCTTTAACCCTCTAGCTCTCACATGATATTCATGCTTCTACTGAGATAGGCCTTTAGTCATGGGGTCCGCCACGTTCTCTTCTGTGGACACTCTGCTCACTGCAACTTCACCCCTTTGATAGAAATCCTTCAAGAGGTGATACTTCCGGAGTATGTGCTTTGTCCGTTGATGTGCCCTTGGTTATTTTGCAAGAGCCACCGCTGTAGTATTATCACAATAAAATGTAATGGGATCTTTACTGATAGGCACCACACCAAGCTCCTGGACAAAGTTTCGAATCCAGACGGATTCCTTGGCTGCATCAGAAGCCGCTATATACTCGGACTCCGCTGTAGAATCGGCGACAACTGGATGCTTTGAAATCTTGCAGCTCACAGCTCCTCCATTAAGACAGAAAACATATCCAGATTGCGACTTCAGATCATTCTGATCTGTTTGAAAACTAGCATCATCATACCCTATGATGACAAGCTCCTAGTCTCCTCCATACACCAGGAACATATCCTTAGTTCTTCTCAGATACTTAAGGATAGTCTTAACAGCAGTCTGATGTTGTTCTCTTGGATCTGTTTGATATCTGCCTACCATGCTCAGTGCATAGGAAACATCAAGCCTGGTACATAACATGGCATACATGATGGATCCTATAGCCAAAACGTATGGGATCTTGCTCATCCTATCTTTCTCCTATTGTGTCTGGGGACACATTTTCTTAGAAAGATTTAAGCCATGTGACACTAGAACCAATCCCCTCTTGGATTTTTCTATACAAAATCTCTTTAGTATCTGGTCAATGTATGTACCCTGACCTAGTCCAAGCAGCCTCTTGGATCTGTCACGAATGATCTTGATCCCTAGAATGTAGGCTGCTTCTCCTAAGTCCTTCATGGATAAACACTTGTTCAACCAGTCCTTAACTGACTGTAAGGCTGGTATGTCGTTTCCAATAAGAAATATGTCATCAACATATACCACTAGGATAACGACCACATTCCCATTAAACCACCTATAAACACATGACTCACATTCGTTCTTAATCAAACCAAATTCCTTTATTGCTTCATCAAATCGAATGTTCCATGACCTGGATGCTTGCTTCAATCCATAAATGGATTTATGAAACTTTCAAACCCGTTTGGCTTCACCTGGTGTCACAAACCCTTCTGGTTGTGTCATATAGACATATTCTTGAAGGTTCCCATTAAGGAATGCTGTTTGGACATCCATCTGCCAAATCTTGTAGTCATGGTAAGTTGTTATGGAAAGTATGATTATTATGGATTTAAACATGGAAACTGGCGAGAAGGTTTCATCATAGTCAATTCCTTGATGCTGTATGAATACTTTAGCCACTAGCCTTGCTTTATAGGTGCTAACTTGACCTTCCATGTCCAGCTTTCTTTTGAATACCCATTTTCATCCAACAGGCTTTACATAAACTGGCTCATCGACCAGAACCCAAACTTGGTTCTGATACATGGAATCCATCTCAGAATTCATAGCTTCTAGCCATCTTGCAGCTTCTGAGCTTTCTACCGCTTCCTTGTAGGATAGAGGTTCATCATTGTCCAACAATAATGATTCACCATCCTCGGTGACTAGGAAACCAAATTTCTCTGGTTCCCTTACCTATCTTGAACTCCTACATAGTACTTGTGTTTCTGGAACCTCTTCCATGGGGACCTATGGAACTTGTTCCTGTACCAACTCCTGTGTATCTTGAGCATCAACTTAATCGAATTCAATCTTGCTCCCACTATCCTTCTTGATGATGTGCTGCCTCTCAAGAAAGACGGCCTGTCTGGCGACAGTCACTTTCTTGTCTTCAGGGTTATATAGGTAATATCCTTTCGTTTCCATGGGATATCCTATAAAGATACACTTCGTGCCCCGAGGTGCTATTTTGTTGTCTGAGAAGGCCTTAACAAATGCCTCGCATCCCCATACACGTGTGTGTGACAAAGTGGGTTTCCTTCCATTCCATAACTCGGATGGAATTCCATTTTCCACCTTAGTTGGTACTCGGTTTAGTGTGTATGCTGCAGTTTATAATGCATATCCCCAAAAGGATAATGGAAGATCCACATGACTCATCATCGACCTCACCATGTCCAACAAGGTGTGGTTCCTCCTTTCACTAACACCATTCCACTGTGGTGTATAAGGAGGAGTGAGCTGAGATAGAATCCCAGACTCCTGTAGAAGATCGATGAACTCTTGGTTCAGATATTCTCCACCTCGATCCGATCAAAGCTTCTTTATATTCTTACAAATCTGATTCTTTACTTCATTCTTGAATTCCTTAAATTTCTCTAAGGACTCTGACTTATACCTCATTAAGTAGACATAGCCATATCTACTCAAATCATCAGTAAAAGTAATGAAGTAAGAATATCCACCTCTAGCTTCTACTAGAAATGGTCCACACACATCAGTGTGTACCAATCCTAGAAGCTCTGTGGCCCTTTCACCTTGTCCACCAAAAGGCGGCTTGGTCATTTTTCCTTGTAAAAAAGTGTGACATCTATCAATTGGTTTTAGCTCAGTAGAGTCTAAATAGCCATCTTGGCAGAGCATTGTCAAGCGCTTCTCGTTCACATGACCAAGGTGGTGATTCCATAACTGGGTGATGTATGAGTCATCTGAGTTTGTTTCATTATCGATTGCCAACACTTGGTTTTCATAACTTGATACATGCAAACCATTATTAAAATGTTCCATACCATAACATACGTTTTTCTTATAAAAGAGACAACCCTTATTTCCAAACATGAAAATAAATCCATCCATATCCAAACAAGATACAGAAATTATGTTCTTCGTAACACTAGGCACAAAATAACAGTTTTGTAAAACCAAAATCATGCCAGTTGGCAAAAAGAGGTGATAGTCGCCAATAGCCAACGCAGCCAGCCTTGCACCATTGGCAGCTCGAAGATCCACCTCTCCTCTAGCGATCTTTCTAAATCTACTTGGTTACTGCATTTGAATACAGATGTGAGCGCCACAAGCTGTATCTAATACCCAATGTGTAGAAATAGAAATATTTCATTCGATAATGAATGCACCTTTAGCGTCCCCACGCTTCTGGGTGTAGTTCCTCTTCCAGTGACCCTGCTTGCCACATGAAAAACACACTGCGTCCCGTTCATTGCCCTGCCTCTGGATCTTCCCCTTCTTGGAGGGACGGTGCTCGGGGGCTTCAGACCGTTTATAAGTCTTTGGCCCCTTTGCCTTGTCCTTCCTTTTCTTGTTCACCATAAGGACTACGGGTTTGTCACGCCCCATGTCCTTATCTACCTAGAGAATCAAGGTCAGAAGCTCAGATAGACTCTTCTCATTTCCGCTCATGTTATAGTTGACAATGAAGCTAGAGAAGGTCTTGGGCAGTGATGATAGGATGAGATCTGTACGCAACTCATCCGGGAATTTAATCCCTAAGATGTCCAAGCGTTCAATGTAGCCAATAAGCTTGACTACATGAGGCCCAGCTGGCACAGACTCTCCAATCTTCGTGGTAAACAAAGCATTGGAGATCTCATACCTCTCCTGTCTCGCCTTCTCTTGGTAGAGATCTTTAAGGTGAGACATCATTCTATACGCATCCATGTTTTCATGTTGCTTCAAGATCTCATTAGACATGGCCGATAGCATAAAACACTGAACACCTGTGGCATCATCCATGTGTTTCATGTAGAGAGATAATTACTCATCACTAGCCTCTATCCCAAGCACAACTGGAATAGGCTCTTCCAGCACATACAATTTCCTTTCATGGTGAAGGACGACGCGTAAATGCCTCTGCCACTCTTGGAAATTGGTGCTGGTGAGAAGGTTTTCCTTCTCGAGTATGGTGCGCAATGATATGTTTGAAGTCATTTTCTTTTCGTTTCTATAAATTAAGATGAGCAAGTTTTTAGTACTTTATTACAAAAATTGAGACAAATAAATTAATACTTATTAGTCTCCCACTATTTTATCGAAATCCAATAGCCCTCACCATTGACTTCAGAATATTCTGTTGCGTGAATATTCTAGTGGCAAGGATCCATATTGCCCTTCGCATTACCCCAACTAGGGTTGGTCAAGAAACTTGACGGGTTTTAGGTAGTCATTCCAAATGCTAACTGCATTAACTCGCAGCTGCTTGATCCACTGAGTGGACTCCCCAATCCTGAAATCCTTTTTGGATTTCCTCAACCTTTGCCTCTTGGTCACACCAAGTCCTGATGTGGCAGTCAACCCTTGATGCGAACCAAGTCAAGTCAACCCAAAACCTTGAATTAGAATTCACCGATAATTGAAAGCACCCCAACTAGGGTTGGTCAAGCACATTGAACTATGGTTCGATTCTAACCAAGATTATGGAAGGCTATGCCGACTAAATATTTATTTTGAGGGATTTTATCCTTATACATAAATTTCCATTTTATTATCTCTAATTACATGCTTGTTAAAATTAAGTGGGATATACATAAGTGATTAACCAAGTCTAAGATAATATTTACGTATAAACCGGTCTTATTTTAGTTCTATCTTGCATGCTTGTTATATTCATTAATTGTTTGATCGTGACAACACACCTACAATAAATAAACCACGAAACAGATAGAAATAAAATAAATGGTATGATCATGAGCTTGTTCTATTGGTTATTTTATCTAGCGGTTTATAAACTAACCCAAGACCTAGGGGAGAAACACCTTGAACCTTGCGGGTTTGTGTTTACAGCTTTCACCTGTCCACCTTTGTATCTCCTTGGATTGGTTTCACCTCGGCTCCTGACTTGAGCCGCCTCCACTAGCTTGGGAGCTCCATCCATTACATATGTATTTATCTCATACACAGGTGAGGGGTAAAAAGTGGTTTTTACATAAAAGAATCCTTGGGCACGCAGGCCCTACATATTAATGAGGATATGGCTCGCAGGCCAATAAATTTAATTTAAATAAATTAATTAAAAGAAACCATTCACATGCAATGGTCTCGGTCTAGCTCATGATCATCCATACATGCAACGATATTTACGCATAAATAAAACTTAGCATTCAATTCATTAATCGTTCTTATTTAAGATAAATCACTCTTGAATCAATTAATTATATTTAATTAATCAATCCTTTTATCTTAAATCCTTTTCTGAATTTCCTTGAGATTCTCATCCATCATAATTTTAAACAAATAAATTCATTTAAAATTATCCGTGTATGTAACTTGTACCTTGGAGGAAACCTGGTGAATTCCCATTCATTACGAAGATGTTAAATTAAACACATATATATAAAACACCTATCACGTGTTGTGCCTCAGTTTTACGCATGCACCATGGTACACGTCTCAAGGGTTTGTATAATATAATAATTAAATTTTAATAAATCTGCCTAATTTGGGTGAGTACACGGCATGTAGTTCTGACTACACGGCGTGTACTTTTCTTCACTGTTCATCTGAAGTACACGCCCGGGGACATGGCGTGTAAATGTACTTCGGAAATTTTCGGAGTACACGGCGTGTTCTTTTAGACACACGCCGTGTAGTTTCTGCGTTACACGGTTTCCAGCCGGGCAAGACATGTACGGGGTACACGGCCCTACCCGAACCCGAAGGGAATACACACTGTGTTCAGTTGGACCACATGACGTGTAATTCGGAAACTGTGTGCCACCTATTTCTGGTCAACACATGGTGTCATAAATGACCTCAATACACGGCCTGATTTGGCAGATCGTTCAATGCATTGAACCTAGACTACATGACGTGTACTTCCGAATACACGCTGTTTATTCTGGTGTTATACGGCCAGAAACGTTTGGATCCTCTGGATGAGTTCCTATATTTTACTTTAATCAAAATTAAAAAGAAAAATTCGTTTCTATGAGGTGAACGAGAAACGAGGGAGGAGGAACGGATCTTGATATTCAGATTTTCAGAATGATTAAACTTGAATTCAAATAACTAAATTATTAAATGTGTAAATTACCAACGAAAAACTTAAATAATTATAATCAATGATATGACCCCTTTGATACCACTTGAAGGTTCCGGGCGCAGCGAAAGTGCGTTGGTGGGTTTTCCCAACTTGATTTTAACGTTAAACAACGTTCAATCCGAGATCCATCACGATTTAAAACGCCGAATCTTCGGAATATAATGAAGAATGAAAAAGAAAAGAAGAGTCCCAGAACCCATGAATAGGATCATCATATACTGATTATAATTAATTTAATTAATTCATAATAATTACCTCGTTGAAATTATTTCTTCGTTGGTGTCTCCGGTCACAATCTTGTGATCCGTCATTGCGTTGGAGAATCCAAGTGTAGGATTCCTCTAGAAGTGATCCACATGTGTTCCACGTATCTCTGGACGCCACCGAAGGAAAATCTGGGTGCTTGCATGGAAGATCCTTCGCTTTCGATGTCCGTCTTCGATCACATTGATCCAGTGGAGGATCTTCCTTTCGTAACTTGAAAGAGTTCTTGGTGGAAAGGGAATTCTCTCTTGGCTTGAGAGTATTTCCAATCAGTTGTGCACAACCAAAATGGCTCACCTTTTTGAGAATAATGTAATTGGGATTTATAATACTTAGAGTTAATAAAATGAATTAATTTCCCAAAAGCATTTAATTATTTCATTTATTTCTTAGTAATACCCCATGTCTTAATAATGACAGTTGACCATCATTATTACTTGGCATGCATCCAATGTATCACATTTAATATTATTTAATTAAATAAATAATATTTTTCTCTTGAATTCCGGAAAAACAAACTACACGGTGTGTATATAAATATACACGGTGTGTACTTTTATTTTTCCATTTTATTTATTTCCTCCACCATATTTATTAGACCTTGAGTAATGACTATTTATTTCTTAAATAAATGTAACTGCATTACTCGCTAATAAATATATATATTATTTCGCCCACAATATATTCTCTCGAATAACTAGTGTCGAAATAAATGTGATCACACATCCTTGAATAATTATTAAACCATAATTGGGAATAATATTTATTCAACTTGTTAAATTAATATTTAACTGAGATACATGGACACACTTAGTGTGTGACCCTCTAGGCCTCTTTCTCAGTGGCATTAGGTTGATCCTGCCTAAAGTCCAAGGTTAGCGTCTAGCAACACGCCAAGGCACCCATAGAGAAAGAAGTTAATGCCGCAATGACGTGTCACCTCCGACGAATGCTTACCATGTAATATAATCCCTTTGTCTCGATATCTCCAATCAAGCAGGTTGCATGCTAGTGCCATCAACCCATGTGCTTGATTATTCTTTCTTTGACTTCCCAGAATTGAAATTACCCATACCATACCATGGCCATGGATTTATTTAGGTTGTATCAATTCCATCAAAGGGCCTGAGACATCAACTTCCTTTATGGAACGGAAGGGACAAATCCTTTCTCGCATTATCTACTAATGCGATATTACTCGTGACGCACCCAACGTATCCTACCTTGCTGCGAACAGTGTGTCATCCCAGTTTTCGTCAATACATCTAAGTACGCGAGTTGTAACAACTATTAATAATAATCGTAAAGTCTAAGGACCAATACACACGTCCGCAGATAGGAACATCCAACGACACTATGAAATGTGGATTCCCTACTGGAGGGTCTCGTTCTCATAATATCCTCCTGGATATTACCAAGGGCGCACACCATGAGAATGTGCCTCAAAGATTTATGAGTCCTCACCCCTAATGACCTATATTATTTATGTCCCTCAAATAATATCATCCGGCCACAGAACATATATTAAAAAACAGTGTTATGGGACTTCTGGGTTCTCATCATAGCAGGGATCCGCTATCACCCATTAATGCAACACCTGTCCTTAGGAAATTATCACATGCATTGTCACGCAGAAGAACAATCAAGATGTGATAAGGATTTTATTAATGAATAAAGTACAAAGTAGTTGGTTCCAGACCACCAACTCCAACACTTCGCGGTTGAATAAAGATACTCAGATCCAAACTAGTCTAAGAAATACTCCCATAAGATTGCCAACTCCTTTTGATCCCCAAGGAACAAGAACCACCACTACCTCATATCATCACATAGCATCATCAATGAAAATGACATCCAGTGATCCTTTTGAGAACGGATCAAACTAAAATCTATCTCAACCTCCTCCAACTAGTCTCCCATGAATGCATCAGAAACAGATCCCTCATAATTATATATACTATGGTTTTGAAACTCTTGGGGTGACCTCCAAGTGTCATCATCGTCAACCTATACTATATAGTGATCAGATGATGCAACATACTGAACATCTTCTGTGAAAAACTAATGAGGACATCAAACTAGATCAATACATGCAATGAAAAAACAGTTGGAGCTTCTAAAACTATAATATGAAAGACATAAAATTAATTAATGGTTTTCTTTTATTCATTTTAAGCTAACTTATCCCAAGGTCTACCCATTCAAACTTTGGTGCAATGAATAATGATGCATGATTCTTTTCTAGGTATCTACACTAAAATGTGTATCACCTTATTTAGTAGCCATTTTACACTTAAAGGTCCAAGAATCAGATCATAGTGGGCCTTAAATACCCATGTCTCAACTGGTCTCTCATGTTTACATCACTTTCTAAACTCAATTGACATTGTTTTATACCAATCCATGCAACCTCACTTATTACTAACCTCAAAATCCATCTGATAACTCTACTGGACCTCTGATACCACTCTGTCAGGACCCCTCCCAACAAAGCTCACCCCTCGTAGGCTGAAAAAGGGATAAGAAAGACAATGACACCCGAGTCCCGCCTCTAATAGCCATAGGTTGGGGACTAGCATCGAAGGTATAGTAAACACATAGATGAGAGGAATTAACCTCTAAGATAACTCATGAAAATGAGAGAGATAAGATAGACACCAACCAACTCTTTATTAGGAAAAAATATAAAATAAAACCTAACTAAAAAAATGTAATTTCATCTATAAACTACTACAATTAAAAGGGAATAATACAATTACCATAAGGAATGTAAAGATGACATTGACTATGAATCCCAAAAAAATCCTAAAAAATCTTAAGTAGAAGTAAGAAGTATGATCTCCAACCTATTCAAAATGAACACTATTTTTCTTATATAACATTGGGTGAGTATAAAAATACACACAATTGGATCCTCCCGAGACCCTCTTGCGAACATGTAAAGAAAACAAGCTAAATCATAGTGAACAATAAGTGAAACAAACTCATCACCTAAATATGTATATTAAGTTCACATCCTTACCAGGGATACTCTCACAAAGTATCCCATACATTAGAATATTATATAATAAATAATATCAAGGGAACCCTACTATTACTTCCCCACTGGTTTTCCTCTATTCCCCAACATTTCACATACCGAGCATCTCTCTCCAAAACAAATCGCCCACAAACACTTGGGCGATGCACCAGAACATGCACCTCATGCTACACGCCACCAAATTCACATAACAAAATGTTACTAGGTAGTTTTATAGAGCCACCACAACTCATATTACGTGTATCATTCATCAGGTATTATACCTCAATCCAACACATCTCATATAGAATGTAAGTATCCTCAAGCCATAAAATCATATACATGTTATACCCATAGTAGTCCTTAGAAATATATATCTTGAATACACGTGTGTGAAATAACCACAATCCATTAAATCCCTCTAGAGGCATATATTGGGAAAACCAAACACTGTGAATACCATCACGTGTAATTACCAATAGAATAGAGAGTGGCCAAAGGGGGTAGTCAGTCATTTATCCCCCCATTGGGATGTTGGGGGAAATGTCCTCGTGGCTTAGAATTCTCAGGGTGTCAGTTTCCCCAACTGATAAGGTGGAGTACCATATAGAATCCCAAAATGTACATGATATAATATAGATCACAACCACACTGTTGGCATAACCTAGTCTCAGAATTAACTGCAGCTAACATCTCTTGGACTTGTGGATGTCACTGCTAAGACTGGATATCCTATAAGCACACAACCATCTAAATAGCTACATAAAATTACACTATCCCTTTTTATTAGTTGTACTTTATGTTAATTTATTCTTAACCATTAATTAACCATTAACTATTCCACATTATATTCATTAGAATTTTAGCAAAGGTCCATGCACTCCAGGCATAAGAAAACCGAGCCTATGACTTCTCCCAATTTCAACCTCAACATTACATCCCAATAATCTCTAACCCCATGGGTTAAAAATTTATTCAATTATTTTACAACTTTGCTTTCCATATCACTAGGTACTCTAGGAAAACATTCTAAGCTCCCCAAACACTAGGGACCTAACATGGTAATTATATGAACTAACTTTCGAGTCTTCAGCACCTATATCAGGAGGGTAAATTTGTCCAACCATAAGGATATAAACATGGACAACATGTGAATACCCCAAACATTTTCACCTCCCATGTAAGGAGAGTAACCAAACACATAATTCTACCTCGTGCATTAGGGAAAAGAAAGTATATAAACAAGAAATAGATTCAAATAAGAATCCAACATTCATAACAACAGGTAAGACCAACATTAATTTGTTCCATAATCTCTAGTGTCCTCCTCGACACCACATGAATATGATAATGCATCTCACCACTCAATTCATCACCTACATCCAAAAAAACTGGTACTCCCTACCCCTGATACCACAATATCCCTCCAAGATCATCCATCCTAGTCTCATGTCACATTAGGGCCTCCCGGACTCCACAAACCACTAATTCCCTCTAGGATCAAAAATCCCAGGATCATGTCAAATCACAAGAAGTTGAAAAAAAACATATCATCTAGGATCTTGGTTCTAAAACAAATCATTCATCATTTTCACACAAGGAGCATTCATGACTCCAAAACACAAGTTACATCACATTTATATGAAAACAGGAAACTTGACCCCTAGAAAGGAATTAACTTTAATCACAAAACTGATTACTTATTCAACCTTTAATTATATGATCCCTTATCCACATGTTACAACTTTAAGAAACCTAAGAAAAAGCTATAAAAATCTATCACATGCTATCCTAAATTAATTAAAAAATTAATTTAGCATGACTTTAATTCCTTTTCCAATAAAAATGAACCTTCTTTAGGTTCTTTAACCAATCAATTAAACATACATACTTGCATTAATTTGATTAACATAAAATTATAACAATAACCAAATTCATTAAACATGCCACTTTTAGCCAATTATTTATCAATTAATTTTGGAATTATGTTATTTACCAATTTATATCAAGAAAAACATGCTAAACCAAGAAATGAATAGATATCAAACTATCTATCCAATCAAGAGGAAACTGTTATCATGGTATAAAGAAACAACATCACTATATGAGGAATACCAATTCCTCAATCCAGTTCAAGTGTTTAATTAGGTTAATTTCATTGTGATCCAAGGGGATAAATCATACTAACTCAACAATTTCAAGTAAATATATATATAAGTAATGAAACCCCAACCATAAAAGGTTATATACATTCTTCCCATGAAAAAAAAACTACACAACATATCATGATCACCTCCCCCACAATAACTTCAACCACAAGAGGACACCACAATACAACTGCACCAAACAACAACAGAGAAAACTACATTACAACCATTAAGATAAATAAACATCACATAGAAAAGGAAATGTGAGGGAAAGTATCAAAGAAACCACTAGAACATAGGTTGATCAAACATTAGATTAATGACAGATCGCTATATATTGAATATGGAAGCCCGAGCTCAATTCCAGTCAAAGGGATATCCAAAAAGCCAAGGTTGGGATAGCCTGGTCACCTGGGATGAGAGGGAGGGAAGAAGCATCCATAGGGTTTGACAACCCAAGTGAATGGTTTGTTTTAAAACTTTACAACATATGGGGATTACATTATGTTTAATCCCTTTTCACATAGTGTAATTCCTCAGGGTTGGTTTCTACTAAAAAAACTGTCACCTTTTTATTTTTTTTCAAACCCTAAAATATTACATGATGTGAATCCAATTTCATGTCATGTAACTCTTCATGGTGTGAAATCCTTCTTAGATTCCAGTGTCTAGAAATAAAACTAATCTAGACTTTTTCTGAGCCTCCTATGAGCTCTTCATGAATTGAGAACACACAAGGGGTCGATCCACACATATTCGGGCCCTTAAATTTGTGATATTTATAAAAATAAATTTACTGTTCAAGATATTTTTAGGAAGTATAACATAATAAAAATTAGTTATAGATATTATATCAATATTACTACCTCTACGACCTATGATTTCATTTTTTTAGTCTTTATTAGATAATATTCTCAAGGCATTCAAAATATCTAACTAAATTCATTAAATAGATTGTTTTTTATGTTTCCATAGATCCATATTCTATTATGATTAATGTTTATCTATGCAGTTTCTTAATTGAGGAAAAATATTTAAGACATTGGGATCCACATTACCCTTTTAACTTTATCCTATTTATGGAATGTATTTCCAAAATTTATAGAAAATACACATCATTAAAGGGTCATAGAAATCATCCTTATTTCCTTAGACATGATATTTCCCATGTGATTTCTATTGATGAGATATTCCTATTGTTAATATCAAGACCTTGGTAAAATGAAATTCTTGATAAATCATTGATTGAGTTTGAAAGGGATTATAGCCACACCATCAAAAAGGTAAAAAAACATTAATCATTTTGGTGGTTATTCTCTAGAAGCGAGGATAAACATTTTTTATAATCTGATATTTACAAAATGGAAACTTATTTTTAAATATTTAGTTATTCCACTCTCCTATAATATTTTATCTAAATTTTACAACCTACCTATAGTGAAAATAATCTCATCCATTATTGTTTCATTTTATTCATGAAAATTGTGAAATGTGAGTCATGTAGTACATGTAAATGTAGTCCTATGTTTTATATTCTTATATTGGGTTTCTATAATTTCCTTTTCCAAAAATATCCTTAAAATAATCAATGATATTGATAAAACACTACTTTGTTTAATATTTTATTAATATTAAATGACATAATTTCCTCACATTGTGCTAAATATATTCATTTATGAAATATTTGGGATTAGATCATTCATTTGAAAATTTGATGAAAATTCTAGTTTTACCCTTTTAAAATGTACTGTGGTATTTTGAGAATAAATATTTTAAAATTTATTATTTGAACTTAATGGTTTTTAACAGTGTTCGTAACTTAATTTTATACAACTTTTATCAGGACACTAGAGCTAAAGAGTGCATTTGGATGGAGTAAATGGGCCATTAAATCGATGGTGGGCTGGACTTGGAATAATGGACATGGGTTCTGTATTTGGGCCATATCTTCTTCATACGGGGTTGGATTGAGCCCAAATGTTGAGGAAATATCGGTGACATGATTTGGCACAAATAATACTCCCATAAGGCTGGCCAATTCACGCGCTTTGGAGGTCAAATATGCGGTTCAACTTGAAATAAAATATTTGGCCGAGTTTTTCATATCACACTTAAATAGTTATATAACCCTAGTCCTCAAAAAATATATTTAAAGGGGTTTTTCACTCTTTTAGAGGGTTGTTAGAGGCTTTGGGAAGGTGTTTCCGAAAGGGTGTCTCTTGGTATCCCCTCACAACTCTTGGAAGAAGTAAAGCTTTGTGCAAACCTCTCTTCCAAAAAGGCTCTCCTCTCCTACCTCCTCTTTGTATTTCTTTTCTTTCATGTATGTATCTTGAATTTTTCATCAAATAATATTTTGTGTTATTCCCTTTTATTCTTATATTAATATTAGTAATTGGGTTGGAATCAAGAGTGGAGGTGAGATTGGGTTACACCCTTTCAATCCTTTGACCATGCAAAACGTCTCCACGATGACCACACCGCCCATGGAAGAGTAGTTTTTAGTGATAGATCTTTATTATACTCTATTCGTTTAATAATTTTGAATCATTGAGCTACTATAATTCACTTAATATGATACATGAATTGTTTTTTGAAATTATAATAAACTAAGTAAGCAATTGAACAATTAACACAAAAACACGCGAGGTCGGGATTATGTGTAAATTGTGAGAGCGCAATCTTAATCTGTAATACAAGACCACACTGGATAAATTTATAGAGTCCCAATATAATCCATAAACACAATTCATCCTCATTTCCACAATGGATATGCGATATAATTAACCACTGACCATAATATAACCTTAGAACAACAATCAAAGTAGGGTGTTGCGATTGTGTGTTCCGAAGCTAGCCTAGGGTTTAAGTAATTCCATCTTTGTGGTTAAGTTAACTCTTGTAGGGTTCTAGGGTTAACAAATTAGAGGATCATAATTAAGTGTATATTAATTCAAATGATAATGATTAATAAGTGAATGAATAGGTAGAGTTAGATCTATTACTCTTTTTTAAATATTTTCTAAAAAATATATTTTTGTTGTGTCTTTTTAATCAAACTTCATTTCAAAATTAAAAGCAAAAAAAATGAAATCTTCTTCCAGAAAACTTATTATAGATTTATAAACTCTAAAAAACCCCATACTTTCAAGTAGTGTTTTAATTATATTCTATTTTATTTTTACAATACCTTAAATAATTTGTTTTAATTTACTTCCTCCTTTGATAAATGACCTTGGTCAGCCACTCTACTGCACCTAAGTACACCAAAATCACACTAATCATTTGAGGGCACCCACGACAGTGCTCTTTCAGATATTTATAGAATCATCATATTGTTTATAAATGATAAGTATAGGAAATCCCCTATTATAATGTCTTGACCTGATCCAGTGGGTCTGAGCCAAAGAACCACATGACCTCATGTGCACCTCCGCATATGTAAGTGGTTTTTTACAAGTAGTGGGGGTCTTGTTCATCAGTGGGGAGACTATAACCTCAAAATCATGTACTTTCATAAATAATAATATAAGAGAAACTATATAACTATACTAATCATATTAATCAAGAAAAAATAAGTAAGTAGAATATTATCCATAAAATAAATAAAAATACTCTCAATGTGGAAATCCAAAGTAGAGTTATGTGTAGTTGGTAATAAATTATTAAAAATTTGGAAATCATCTAGATTCCATCATGGTACAACCCCCAGATCCGTGGTCCTAGACTCAAGTATCTACCATGGGCCCCTTACCCTTTCTGAAATCACTATACATAATGTATTCATGATCATAAAAATTCTCATGTAGGGAGTCAGTAATAAAACCTAGTAAGAAACCAAAAATTATTCCTCAACATGAATTCACATGCATAATCATTTAATTCATGAAATTAAATAAATGGGAACAAAATAAAAAAAATCCAAATCATATAAGAACTAACCAATCTTCCCCTAACCACAACTATACTTTATTTAACATAATACTAGAGAAAACCTGTGTTGTAATGAAAATTATACAAATGATGGAGACAACCTCTATGCTACGCAATAGCCATATAGGCCATAGACATCCAAGTTAGACCACACTAGGCCATCATAACCTATCTAAATCTCTCAGGTCAGGTCACATAGATCATAATTCCCCATTATTACCACATAGTTCTGGTCACATAGAATATCATGAAACACTATCGTATGGTGTGTCCAATCACATATGACCATCATGTACCTAAGACAGGCTTCACAAGGCCATCATGTCCTGTCATTTATCATTGACCCATCATCATGTCAAATGTGATGATTGAACAAGCTCCACCACTATTGGGGTGTAGGGCCCTAATGGTTCCATAATTCCCTATGAAATAATATAGAATACAACAATGACATGAAATATACAAAATATATCGCAAGGAATTAATGGAATCAACTCAAAGAACACATAACATATCATGAGCGTGAACAAAATCTATCAAACTCACACATGTGGATACAATAAACCTCATCTAAATCACTTCAACTAACACCATCATATCATGATAATGATTATATATATGGAATCTCTATGGTACTAAACTTATTAACTCATGTTTTTTAACATCGATACAAGGTTTGACAATGATTTCATCTCCTACACCAAATTCATACACTAACTGGTACAAGCCCGCATGCCAAAAATTCCTAAATCTGGTTCCAACCAACATGATATGGGTTCTTAAGTAAGGTGAAAAAGGACATGGCAAGGGTAGAATAAAAAATTACACAAAAATTACTATCTTAAATGGTAGTGTTTGATCCTAATTGATGGAATAAGGAGCTATCTCTCTTAGATAGCGACAAGAGAGGAGGTCTCCAAGAGGAAGATAATGACGTGGAAGATAACCACCTATCATCAGTAACGTCATCAGTTTTCAAGAATGGCCTATTTGTTCAAGAATTCCACCAATAACCAATAATGGTGTTGATCTCTAATAACAAAATTAATTCAATAATGAAATAATTAACTACATACAAGACACCAAGTATTAGCATCCACACCATACCAACATCAAACAATGATTGAATACAGAAGAAAGAGGGAGATTCTTTGAAACTAGAAGAAATCATATAACTATAATACTCATAAAAAACACTATAATTCAGAATCAATAGTAAAGGTATTAAACCAAGGACTTATACCAGACAAGGATCGGTAAAAAATGAAGCCAAACATTGGAGTAATTTTCTTGATTTGAACAACAATGCTAAGAATTAAAGGATATAGCAGTATAGTACAACCCATATAAAAGAGATGAATCCATGAATTAAAGTGGTTATAATGATTAATAGGGGATAAATTTGAGTCAATAAATTAATTAAGACCCCCTATTGATGATCCCGTGCATTTCCCCCATGTAATAGATGATGAAATTGGTCAATTTCAATAAGTTGATCATTTAGCAAAAATTATAATCCCAAAATGACTTGCACCCTAGAATGGTCCAATCCATGTTGTTATATAGTTCCCAGCTAAAAAACCATAGGATACTGCGTGGGCCTAAAATCCAGGTCAATTTTCTCTCCACCATGACTTGGAAAAATGGCTTGGCCAATTAATTTTGAATTTAATTTTGGATAGTGAGATGTACAAAACCTTTCAAAATTTATCCATAAGCTTCTATAATATCCTAAGTATTCTCCAAAATATTTACTGACTTAAAAAAATATGGATAACATAGGGAAAAAATATTTTTATTAAAGGAAAAGTAGATTTAGTATTTTACAATACCTCTCTAAGGAATTCTCATACTCATGAAAAATATTTAGGAGTAAAGATAAAACAACATAAGCCATTGAGATTGATCATAATCCGACTTCTTCTAAGTATCATCATAGATCAACCCATGTCACCACAAAATTTGAAAAAATATACAATATTATTTCATAGGTCATTCTTACTCTGGTCTAGAATTCACATTGGGTACTCCTTATATGATGAATTAGCCTCTAGCTCAGAATCCTGATTGCCAATGACGTGAATAGAATTGACCATGTACAATCAGAGCTAAGACACATGAAACACTTCATTCATACCTTATAACTATGATATAATATCCAGATGGTATGCCACTATCACAACCTTCTTAGTGATTTAATAGGGTCTAACATAAGATGAGGATATATTTCCTTTCTTCCTCAGACATTGGTGTCCTAAAAAAGGATTCACTATAAATAAATATATCTATCCTATAAATAACTATAGAAATATCTAATTATGGTATAAAAATGTTCTATTAAGACTTAAAGTTGTGATCAAATTCTTCTGGATCAGTTTCACCCACTTAGAGGTCTTCAAAACTAAACACAACCCCATAACCACTAAATCACTAGACTCATGCCAACAAAGTAGTGGGCTACATGACCCCCATTAAGAGTCTCAAAAGTAACCATATGAATTTAATTCTAGTAACCATTTTTGTTGGTAAAATAAAACATTGTTTTTTATCATTACATACTCCACCAATGTGTATAATTCCAGCTCAAAGCATATCCTCTATTATGTGAATTATGTGATCTGACCATCTATTTTTCTGATGGGGTTAAACTATCTTCATTCATAGAAGAGTCATTTGGGGTTTTTAAAAGACATTCTAAAATTTTAATAAAAATCATGAATCTCTATCAGAATAAAATTATTAAGGGATCTCCATGTAATAATATGATCTCTTAGAAATACCACATTCCCAGTTTTTCAATTGATTGAGTCTCATATATTAGTAAGAAGTGAGCTACATTATTCAACTGATCTACAATCAAATAGACAATTTCACAACTATTTGGGGTCCTTGGAAACCCTATAAAAAATTAAATCATGACATCCTCCCACATTCATAAGGGCTCAAGATATGGTTGGAGTAAACTTGTAGAATGTTGGTGTTGGACCTCTACCCTCTGGTAGGTAAGGCATAAAGAGACAAAACCAGTTATGCCCCTCTTTATCCTTGGAACCTAGAACAATAACCTAAATTCATTAAACATCATTTTCACTATTGGATGTACCAACCATCTATAGGTATAAAATTATCTCATCTACTCTTCCCTAATAGAAGAAGGGACTAAAAGTATCCTACATGTGTTTATCACATCATCTCCATCCAATGACCACTAAGGTAGTGGGTCACCACCTATATGTCATTCCCTCATCACAAAACACTATGGGTCAGATTCCATACTAGACTTCACCCATTATATAAGAGAATATAATATTCAAAATGGTAAATAATTCATTGATCCATGATCCTCTAATGAATCCATCATCTGCTCATACAACAAGCTCATTAGGTTCCACTGCTCCTTAGAAGGCCACTCACCAAGCTCCTTCTCCACCTGGAGCTTATATTTTAGACTGACTACAATAATGATACCTTTACCTAGTTCATAATAAATCTCAAAGTCAAACAACTATAAATAATCAACCCATCACATCTTCCTAAAATATAGGTTTTTCTATATGAAGGTATAACAATGGATCTTGTGGTTAGTATTGATAAGAAACCACCCACTAAAGATATAGTGTCACAAAAACATCAAATCATTAACCATGGATGTTGGATACAAGTCATGAGTGGGGTAGTTCAACTCATGGTTTCACAATTGACATGACCCATAGGATACTACTTGTTCCCTATACATCATCACCTCTCTCATAAAAATGCATGATTCATCAAACTATAAAACAAAACCACTCCTTGGAATGATAAGTATCAGTACTGTAGATATATTAACCTCATATTTATCTCAATAAATTATTATTAAAAATGGTATGGCCCGTACAAATACACTAACTTCTTCATAAAAATTGTCATACGGTGGATAAATGTGAGATAACCTAGATAAAACGTCTATAATATCAAGATAAAACCAGGAGGCTCATGACCTTGAACCCATTTTGGGTAATTTCAAGGACATAAAAACCTCTAAATTATCCTTATTGATGGATATATCTATATTAAAAACCACATTCCCCAAAGATTTCACCTTATACATCTATATGTAACAATTTGAAAACATGGAAAATATTAGGTCTGCATGAAATGTGCTCAGGAAAATCCTATGATGTCTAATATACCACTCTAGGGTTGGTGACTATATGAGGAGATCATCATCAAAAAACCCCATGATGAATCGATCTAGATAGAGGTGAAATATTTTTTTCATAAGGGACATGAAATTTTTTGATGCCTTCATTAATCTACAATGATTCACTAAGAAATCATATACCCCGTACCTATGATAAAACAATGTTTTGATGATTCATTACTCTATAACTTGTAACTAGTGATATATTAATCTAAGATAAATCTTAAAGAACCATCGGGAACCTCATAACTGATAAAAATGATCATTGATCATAGGAAAAGGTTATTTATTGTTCTCTGTTCATGATTTAGAATCTAGTAGTCTATGTAGAGTCAAGTACCACCATCATCATTCTTAGAGAATAATATTGGTTCACCCCATGGTGAAGTACTCTACCTGATAATGTCAGTCTACTCTAATGCCTAGAGCTACACCTTGAGATCCTTCTACTCAACTTACACAATACAATAATGTAGTATTGATATGGTCTCTACACCGAAAATTATCTCTATATCAATTTCAACTCCTCTATCAAAGGAAATTATTGTGATTTTATCTATAATGACATCCTAATTAAGATCCATGACTAGGGATAAATGAGGGGTCCACTTTTATTCCTTTAAAGAGAGTCAATCCTTCAATATGAACTATGATATTATCAAACTAACTCATGTTTGAACCTAATATATCTTCTCCCAACTCACATTATATAGTCATCACATAACTCTTTACCTATATAAAAGTAAAGGATACCGATATATGATATAAAATAATGTGATATCAGAACCTAGTAAGGTAGTTTATGACGAGAATTACATATAAGACCATCATATCAATAATTAAAAAATCCCATAGATATCCATAAATATTGTTAAATATAGAAATTTTTTTGCATCGCTGAAGATGGTACACTCTTGTTCCCAATAATGTGTATCAAGGGAATGTAACTTAGAGGATAACTTGACTGGTCAGTCAAGTCTAGCAACAACCTTTGCAGATAATATGGAACGGGAAGCACTAATATCAAACAAGTAACTAGATAAAGTAGAGTTGTTCAAGACCATACCTCATATAGATGGTAGTCCCTTACCTCCATCTTATAAACTATATTCCACTAATTATAAACAACCAACCTCATCTCTATGATCTTTTACCTGATAAACATGACTCTCCTAAGTTATCGTCATTTGGGATTACAACTAAGGACCTCGTCTTGTCCCATGAATTAATTCCTGCATCTATTTGAAACCTCCATGAGACCTTTTCCATGATTCCATAAAGTAGAAACACTATAGATTCACTGTGATACCACACTGATGAAATTTGATCTCATTTTTATGAATTTATATATTTTAATTAACCTATGATACGTAGTTATAGCACTGGGTACCTCCTTTTCCCCGTAAAAGGTGGTGAGTAGTATATACTCATATCTGGTTGTTTGTCGTCATTATTCCAGGAAATGACTACCTTCTTATTCGTACCAATGGATGTATCACTATGAAGTATATTGATGGATGAAAGAAAATTTGTATCCCTATCCACCTTCATACCCTTCTTAATCACTAGGGAATTGCAAAGAACCTATGAATAATTTTTTAGGTCTTAGATTCTCACCTAGAAACTTAACTTTTATCGAAACCCAATCTCAAAATTCCTATTTTTTGTACTTTATTCCCATCTTAGAGAAGAGTGAAGCATAGTAAATCAATGAAACGTTATGTGAAACAAGGAAAAATCATCATCCTAAAATGAAGCTCCGTGAACTCATGATCTTGGTACAGATTCATCATTCCCTGAAATAACTTCTCTAAGAAGAGGTCCCTGAATGTTGCCCACATGAGACCCTCATATTTTCCAACCTATTGTATAACATCCCTCCAGTGCCAAAATTTTCCCTGGATTATAATATTCATAAGTTTCAAATTTTGATCATCCAAGGTATCTACTAGTTAAAATATTCTCTTGATGACCAGTATCTAGTTCCCTATGTCTTGGGGGCCTCTAGTGCCCTGTAAGGATGAAGGGTGCTCAAGCTAGAAATCTAGAGCATTATTGACCATAGTCTGGGTAATTTTCACACTATATAGGGGAACTAGGTGAACAAATATTGGATAAAGAGTCCCATATAAATAAAATAATGACGATTTTGTTACACCCTGGGATTTATTAAAATGAAACTATGCTTGATAGTGTATACAACATGCAACGGTGTGCCTAAATAAATCATGGAATATTATTATTTAAACATGAATATTAAAAACTAGACATTAAATTATAGATTATGAACAATATTAACTGTTTTATGAAATATAAAAAATGTTTTAATCAATATAAATGTATTTACAAATTCTTAGGAAATATGCACTAAATTTTTAATAAAAAACTTTTACTACAAAAATGATTTATATTGATTTATGTGGGAAAATATTATAACCAATTTTTGTATATTTTAAAAAATTTAATTTATAAAATGAAATTTTTTTGGGGTCATCATATCTATATTAATATAGGGTAAAAGTTTGGGATTTTATTTTGGAAATTATTTATTTTTTAGTCAATAGTTAATAATACTGATTTTTTAAAACTGTTATTTTTTTGTTAAATTAAGAAATTAAAAAGTACCATTATTATTTTAATTTTAATTAAAAGTAAAAAAATTATTCTCCTATTATATATAATCCAATTAACTAAATTTAATCTCCTTTAAAATGGTTTATAGTAATATATTATTATTAAGAATAAAAATATCTTTTTTTATAAATTGTTTTAAAGTGAATAATGTTCCCCCATTTTAATTAATTAAAATAAAACGTAATAAGAAATAATTTAAATTAAATATATATATTATATATATATATATTTAATTTATATTTATTTATGATCATTTCTCTTCATATACTTAATATAAGATCACATTTTCTTTGAAAAATGCATTTTTTTCTCCAGAAAACCACTTTGCATCGCGGTTGGAGGTTTATTTTAAATTTAATTCTTCCAATTAAGTTAATTGAATTTGATAAATTTTATTCCATATTTGGTATCATAGTAATTTATATTATTTAATAATTTCAACTTAATATTTTTTGATATCGAATAGTAATTAAAAAAACAATTACCGTGGTAAAAAATTAAAATGGTTAAAGTGAGTAAACTTGTAGGTAAAGATGAAAACATGTTTAAACCATGTTTATATTAATTTTTTTATTTTTGGATCAGCCTTATATATCCTCTACACAATTATTTTTAAATTTTTAGGAACTTTACATGAGATTGACTTACCATTATTGAATATTTTTGGGTATTTTAAAAAAATGACCCTCCTTGTCCATTATAAAAGGAAACCCCATCCCCTCACCTATTCCAACATATCAATCTATTTGGATAAAAAACCTAATACAAACCCTCCTAAATATCCTTAAGAACATTTTAGATATTATTTTTTCCAAAAAAAACTATCCTTAGGGTCATTAATAAGATATATAAAGGAGGATATTCTAAGAGAAGGTAAACAGCTTCACTAAGCCCCTTCTTTATTATTCTACTTCTTCAACCTTAAATTTTGAATTAAAAATTCAAATATAATAACACCATTATAAAATATATATATAAAAATTATTATTTTGATGTAATAATATATATACATATCCTATTCTATCCAATGTGAATCGAAACAATCGTTTGTGTGTACAACAAACTATCGCCTCCCGAACCAATGTAATTCATTTTCCATCATCACCTCTATCATATATTCATAATGATGGATTTAATATTAATATATGATATTAATGACATGATAATTCTATATATTTAATATATAATATACTTCCTTACCTTACCATCCATGAAAACATCATAATATTACTCGCGTGTACAACAGACTACTATAACACGAAACAATGTGATTCATTTTTTTATTCACACATCACTTGGATGATATATGTACATATATCTAAAGAAATAAAATGGTATTTATGATATTATTATCATTTTTTAAATATAAATTTACCCTTAACTTCTTTCTATCATGATCGGAGAGATATGGAAATGTTATACAAACATATGTACGACCAACCGGGTCTATCATTGTAAAATGGTTCATTTTTTCATAAAACTTATTCATTGATTTTTTTAAAATTACAATTTATATATTAATATATTAATTATTTAATAATTATTATTCTTTATAAAATTTAATAATGACCCCTTTCACCATTTTCAACACACTGATTCCATTTTTGAAATTATGAACAATATGTCCTCAAATCACATAACTTAGATATAAATTGTTAAGTAATTAATAACATCGTTAAAATAAATGAAGTAAATTGTTTAAGTATAAGGGATTAAACTTTTAAAATGTTATTAATAATAAATTTATTGATATAATTTTATTATATAGAAGATAAAATACATACATGATAAATATTGGACTTGAGGTAAGGGTCTCATCTCAAAGCAACCTTCTTTAAGACCTATGTTATTTTATGTACCTCATTTATTTAAAATAGTTTATATACTTCTACTTTACATATTTTATCATGAATCAGTCATAATAAATGCTATATTTAGTCACAATTCAACAACATCATTCATGGGACTTATGATTCAACATTTATCAAAGTTGTAAGAGATTATGCTTCAATCTCATTTTAATTGGGATTGTTTATGCATGAATTTTCATTGTTGGAAATTATGTGATCATTGTCTATTAATAATATTACTTTTTATTATAATTTGTTAGTTCATGAAATTTTCAAGTAATGTAACTATTTCCTCATTTTGGTACATTATATTATTTAGAAAATATTTTTAAGAAATATGACTTTGTTTCTGTCCTCAGTCGAAAATCCCGTTTTTCCATATATATGTTTTCAAAAAGTATTTTCAAAAATATTTTCAACATTCCCCAAAAGATTTATTAAAGTAATTTTTACCCATATTTTACTTTTTATAAAATTATCTGAAAGGAATATGTTTTTCATTTTCTAAATGAGGTTCTCTTTAATAAAATTTATAGTAGTGTGAAATGAATTCCTTTTCATCGTATACCGCATGTAAAAAATTAACCTCTATCATGAACACTCAATTCTTTGAATATTACATTACATGTTTCCATGGTTTTAGGAAATAAGCCATATTCTATAATATTTTTTAAATTTTTTGATATTGAAAAAAGTGATTTTAAATCGAAGAGTTTATTTTTCTCAACAAATATTTCACATAATCTTTTAAATAAATTTTCATCAATGATGAAAACCATTGATTTTATAGATTGATTTTAAATTATATATATTTTCCTCTCACATATAGACTTATATTATTATCCCATAATTTTATTTGGTAATACATGCCTTCTGTTCATCTCTCAAATAACTTCATTATAAAATCTCTTTTTATTATGATATGAGAAAATATTATATACCCCACTCCTTTGATGGGTAATTCTTATGTTTTTTTTTCAAATGATTGATTTTAATTTTGTAGAACACATAATAATGAACATGTTATGATGGGTATTCCCAGATATCACTCCAATGTAATGCGTAGTGTTTTTAGTCTCATGATGCATCATGTGTGTAATTAAGGGGTAAACCTAATCCATTTTGGGACTTTTCCACCATGTAACATTGTCTTGGAATTTATCCTTGAATAAGGTTTATGTCTTTTTATATGATGATACAAAAGTTACTATAATGACATGATCTTTTGATATTATTTTATTTATTTTATTATCCCATGTTATTTCCCTTAGGCATCTCATTTATGATATCATGTCACAACTTTAATTGAAATTTTAGATTTCCTTGTCATTTTTATTCCCTTACTAATATTTATAGCTCACCCATTTTGTCAATTTATTCCTTTAGTTATCCAATGAAGTTTTATAATCTGAAAAGGATTTTGGATCTCATTATGGAGAATATAATAAAGATGTTTTATTTTATCCTCACTTGGATTTATTATGAACCTAATCTTCTAAAGACACTAGGACTCGTGATATTTGGGTTGTAATTAATAGATCTTTAGATTAAAAATATTGTAAAAATATTTCTAAAAGACTTGGGTTAATATAGTTGTTATCAGATCAAGGTATATTTATTTTTGGGGATTAGGACTAGAATAATTTAGTGAGAAACCTAGGGATAAGTATAAGGATAAAGATTGGTATACAAAAATATCTTGGAATTTGGGTAAATTATTGAGAATGTGGGTTACCTTAAATTATATCATAATGCTCATACTACAAGTAGATGTAGATTTATAATCATTGTACAATGTGTATCAACTCCAAAAGGTGAACATTGAGCTAGATATGAACATAAAATGGTGTACAAAAATAGGCCTTCTTGCGCACCTGGTTTGATGAACAAATGGGATTTGACTTTTAAATATAAGAAACTCTTTATGAACCATTATAAAGGGCTTTAAAAAATAGTTTGGTTAGAAAAACTAATAGGAAATGTTACCATGGATAACCTATATTTAAACTCAAATACTCAAATGTTAGGATATATATATCATTTACAATTTATTCCTTTTATCTTAGTATTTTACCCTTTTTATGTTAGTGCATTCACATAATGATTATTTTATTATTTTTAGTTAGTTATGGGAAATAGGAGAAATCATACAAAAAACCTATGTGATGGAAAATTTAATGATTTCACTAATGATATGACAAACCTAATTGAAACTAATGTTAGAAATATTATCATCATTACAAATGATCTATCTCAATTATGATTAACAATAGGAACATTTTTAATTTTAAAAGAGTATAAAAGAAGATGAGGATACCTCCTCGTATAAATTCTGGTGTTAAAAATGATAAAGAAAATAAGATTAAATTTCTTACATGTTAAACATGTCGGAAGACACACCATGGAAAGTGGATTAAAGGAACTAGAAGATGCTTTATGTATGGGAAGGGAGGCCACAATGTAGCTAATTTAAGAAAAAAAATTTGAGTCTAGTTAACAAGATGTAGGGAAATAATGTTTAACCAAAGGAACCACTAACAATTAAATGTTGTATATATGGGGAAATAAGTCATTATCTAAGTAAATTCTTTAATCAGGGGACTAATTCCTAGGGTAATATGTTTCAAAAATAATTTATGAGGAATGATTTAATTTTTTTTGTGTGTTTAAACTCGACAATCATATGTTGTCTAAAAGACATAGGTGGTTCAAAATTAATTTGATTATGAGTTTTATTTTTTGGTTTATCATCATATTTTGGTGAAAATTATTGCAATTAAATAAATATAGTGCTATAAAAGGGACACCCTCTTGTCAAGATTTAACTTATCATATATGATAAGGTTGTGGGGCTTAAACCCGTGACCGAATAATGCTAAGGGTTAAATTCCTACCACTAACCTATGTAATGTATTTATTAGTATGAAATTTTTTTAAATAATTTTTTTGATGAGATATTAGGTTTATTTTGTTAATAATATTTATAAGATCAAATCTTTCGATATTTTTGGATTTTGAGGTGATTAATGCCATTTTGGGAACTTTTTCATTGGGTTGACTTATATGTAACCCTTAGGTCTAACATATGGTTAAATATGAAATATAAATTTGGAAGAACACAGTTAAATTTCTGAATATGGAGGTCATTTGGGATGTAGGGTTATGCAAGGATTTAATTTGAACTTATGATTTTAATATTAAAATTAAGCGGTATTAATTTTAGGAATTATCTAACCTTATTTTAAATTTTTTTGATTTTATATAACATTTTAATACAATGGGTATATCTTTATATCATTTTTTGGAATCAATTTACCTGTTACAAATTAATTTTAGTGCTTGAGGAAGGAAAAATTTAACATAAATACTTAATATTTATAGAAACAAATGATATTTTGGTTAAATATGATAAATGGATGAAATTATACTTTTCTTATGAGTATAGTTTCTTAGGTACTTAGTATATATGATAAAATGATCCCTCGACCTAAGGTAAAGGATATTAAAATAAAAATGTATGTTATTTTTTAAAAATGTATGGAATCATCTCTTTAAAAAACTATAATTTTATATCCTCAAGGGATATTCTTTTCAAATATATGTTTTCACTTCCCACTAATGTCTCACATGTGTAAACCTAGTTAGGTGATGACCTTCATATTTCAATTTTCCTCTCTTTAAAAAGATATTTCATTAGACCTATTTTTCATGTGGGTTTTTGAAAAAAGGTATTTTAAAATTTCAAACCCTTTATTACCAAGATCACGATCCAATTTTGGTATATTTTTTAATTATTTTTTGTATAATGTAACACACCAAGACTTTTTAAATGGAAACAATGTTCGATATTGTGTACAATATGCAACATCGAGCCTAAATGGACAATGAAAGATTATTATTTCAAAAAAAATATTATAACATAGCCATTAAATTTTTCATTACGAATATTATGAACTAATTTATGAAATATATATAAAGTTTATAATAAATAAAAATATATTTATAAATTCTTAGTATATAAGAAGTCAATTTTTAATACAAGAATTAATTTCAAAAGTGATATATATTTCTTTTTGTGAGAAAATATTATAAATATTTTTTGGGAAATTTAAATATGTCATATTATAAAATGTAAATTGTTTTTAAATTAGAATTTTGATGTTAACTTATGTAATTTGTTTTTGATTTTTCAGGAAAATACTTATTTTTCATTGAATTGTTAAAAATACCAATTTTTGTTAAACATTCAATTATTTTAAAAACGTAAGTAATTTAAAAGTTTCATTACTCTCTAAATTTGATTTAAAATTAATATAAGTATTATTTATTTAGATATTATACATTTAATTACATTTAAATAACTTTATGAAAATTTTTATTATATGTTATTTTTTGGTTTAAATAAACATTATTCTGATTTTTTTAAAATTTACTTAATTTATATCATTTTATTTATTTAAAATAACCCCCAACGTGGAATAATTTATATTCAATTTATAGATTATTTATCTATTTTTATGAATTTATATTTGTATAATGATAATTTTTATTCAAATAGTTAATATAAGACCATCTTTTCCTTGAAAAGTGTATTTGTTTAGAAAATAGATTTTCATCACTCTTGCAAGTATATTTTAAATTATATTCTATAAATTATTTTAATTCAATTTTATAAAATGAATTTAATATTTGGAATCACAATAATTTATATTATACAATAAGTCCAACATAATTGTTGATCATAAAAAATAGTAAAAATAGTAGATAATAATTTCTATATTAAAAAAGTAAAATGGTAAAAGTGAGTAACCTTAGAGTGAAAAAAGATTATAGTTTGAAAAAATGTCTATTTTTAGTTATATAGGTGTCTTTGATACTTATATGTTCTTAAATCCTTTATTTTTAAACATTTATGGAACATTTCTTGATAGTTTCTTCCCATTTTCGAATAGATTTGGGTATTTACAAAAAAATGTCACTTCTCCTCAATTATAAAAGGGCACACCCTCCCCACAATTATTCAAAACTCTTAAGATATTTAGATCAAACAAAACCTAGCGAAATATATGTGAAAATTCTTTATGCACATTATAGAGACTTTGGTGTTACTAAAAGACCAACCTTTGTGTTGTTAATAAGATATCCCTAAGTGGTTATTCTATGCGAAGGTAATCATCTTCATTGAACTGCCTCTTTATTATTTTTCTTTTTCAACATTTAGTTATGTCATAAAAATTATAATATAATAAAAATTTATCTTCTATATACTTAGATGTTATAATTTTGGTCAAATAATGTTTATCCATCTTCTATTCCAACAAATGGGAAACAAAACCATCATTCTATATATGGCAGATTACTTCCCCATGAACTGATATAATTCATTTTTTTATCATAAAATCTCATGGATGTTCATGATTATTGATTTAATATTTATATATGGTATTAGTGACATATTAATCATTCTGGGAAATTAATTTATCATACACATTCTAAATATAACTTCCATGGAAATGTGATAATGTCATTCATGTGTACGGTGGACTACCACCTCACAAAATGATGTGATTCATTTTTTTATTAACATATCATGTGGAAGGTATATTTAGATTTATTTAGAGAAATAATATAATATTTTTTTATATTATTATAATTATATTAATATAAAATAACACTTAACTTCTTTTCATCATGCTCATAGAAAAAAGGGAAACATTATAATTGTGTACATACGACCTATCATCCCATGATTGTAACATATTTCATTTTTCATAAAAAGTATTAATGCTTATTTTTAAAATTATTATTAATGTATAAGGAGTGATAATTATTTCATTATAATTATTCTAGAGATTATGGGCAAATGAACCATTTGACCATGGTAAAGACATCAATGTTGTTCTGAAACTACGAACTAAGCATCATCAAAACACCCGATGAGGAAAAGATGTTTATGTGATTAAAAACATCAATAAAATAAAATTATTAAATTCTTTTAGTATAGTGGATTAATCAAAAAATAATTTATAAAATAAAAAATAATTTATATAATTTTATTACATAGGAGATAAAATTCATACATGACAAATCTTGGACTAGAGGTAAGGATTCCATCTCAGAACATCCTTTTTTGATATACATGTTATTTTATGCACCTAATTTATTTTAAATGGTGAATATAATCCCCATTTTCATATTATATCAAGACTCATTAATAATTCATGATATTTTATGTTAAAATTCATCTAAAATATTCATTTAAGTTATAACTAAAAAGTTACCAAAGTGGTAAGGGTTTATGTTTCAATATCATTCTAATCAGGATTATTTATAATTGAATTTAAATTATAAAAAATTATTTGATCATTAAATAAAAAAGACTATAATTTTATTCTTATAGGGTTATTCATAAAACATTCAATAAATATTAATATTGTACTCTATTTTATTCTTAAAATGACTGAGAATATATTTTAGGATAATTTGTCTTTATTTCTCACTTTGGTAAAAAAATCCTTTTTCTTCCGTATCTATGTTTTCTACAATTATTTCAAATAATATTTTTAAAATTAAATAAAAGATTAATTAAATATATTTTTACCCATGTTTAAATATTTATTAAATGGTTTGAATGGAATCATATTGTTTTTTTAATGAGTCACTTTTTAACCTTTTTACAATAGTGCAAAAGGAATGATTATTTTAAATTATATATCATATAATGAAATATCCACCTACATTACCACTCAAATAATTGGATGTTAATTATAATTTTCCATAATTATTTTTAATGAAATAGTTTATATATTTATTTATAAATTTTTAGATATTTAATAAGTGATTATAATGTGCAAAGGGTATTTTTCTAAAGAAATATTCCATGTAATTTTTTAAAAACATTTTCATCAAAGGAAAAACCCATTTATATCATTAATTGATTATAAATTATGTGTATATAGTTTTCACATATATACATATATTATTACCCATTACTTTTATGGGGTTACTGATAACTTATGTCCATCACTCAAATTTATTAATTTTGAAATTTCTTTTGATTATAACAGGATACTATATTACAAAACCAACTTTATTCCATGGGAAAATAATATGTTTATAACTGACAATTTATTTAATTATTATGGAACATATAATCATAAAAATTTCATGATGGGTGTTTCAAAGTAGCACTCTAATGATTTATATAAAGTTTTTAGTCTGATGAGGCACCATGTCATGTATGGTATTAGAAAGTAATCCCAATCCATTATGGGACTTTTCCACTATGTGATATTGTTTAGAAAGTTAGACTTGTCACATATTTATGTCCCATTATATATTTACACCAAATTTATTATAATTATTAGATTTTATGATACCATGTTCTTTATTTTATGATCCCATGTGATTAACCTTGATCCTTCTCTTTTCTGATATCATGGTATACCTTTGACTCCCATGTTATGGTTCAATATCTTGTTTATTCCCTTAAAATGATTTTTAGCTTACCAATGTTTTCTATGTATTCCCCAGATTTTCCTATGATGTTTTAGGAGAATAAAAGTATATAAGATCTAATTATGTAGAATAAAATAAATAAGTTTTATTTTATAATAACTTTAATTTATTATGAATCCTGTCTTCCAAAGACACTAAGCACCAAGATCTTCGGATGGTAATCAATATATGTTTATATTAAAAATAATGTAATAATATTTGTATAATTATTGGGTCATTATAGAGTGTCTGAGAGTGTTATCTACAGTACCCTCCTAAACTACTGGAGGTCCCACCAATTTTCTATGAGGTGGTATCTTCTAAAACATAAAGATATCATTAGGATGGTTATGATAAGACCTGATAAGTCTATGAGGTCCCAAAAATGATTCTTTAGGAGGCTTCCCATAACCCAATATGTATCCTATATTTCAAACCATTATTATCCATCCCTATATATTAGCTATAGTCATATATATACTGACATAATAGTATGATCTTTTTTAACTAATTAATGATATCATAGATATATCATAACAGAAAGTATAAAAATATATCACACATTATAGAGAAAATTAAATCCCTAACATATGGAAAAAATCCAATCATTTAATTAATAACTAGTATTACACATAGTAACAATTATATATATATTTCTTGTGATCCTATGTGGCTACACATGATTCTTTAACAAAACTAAAATCACATAAAATTATAATAGTAATCTTGTAAATGGTAACTCATAGGTCCATTACACATTACCTTGACGAGAACATGGTAACTCCCCTTCTAGTGTCCCACATATCCATTTCCCTTCTACATGCCCAAGGTTATTCAAAAGAAAATAAGAAAAATCATACTCGGATAACATTTTGTAACACCACGACCAAAACTACCCTATCTGAGATGGGGAGCCAAATGACCTCATACATGCCTACCCATACGCAAGAGGCTTTCATATATTAGTAAAGGTCTATGTTCTTCAGTGGGGAGATTATACCTTCAACATCATGTCCTTGCAGAAATAATAATATAACATAAAATAAATAAATATAATAATGAGATTAAACATATAAAAACTAGGTAAATGGAACACCATCCCTGGAATAAATACATGATTCAAGAAATAAAAATACAAACCAGAGTAATGTGAAGCTATTAATGAATAAATAAAATTATAGTAATCCTTCAGAATCAGTCGTAGTACCTCCCCCTACTGAATACTCTTCAACACAACTACTTTATATGAGACCCATTCCTGTGCTTGGATCCCTATACAAGAAGTCCTCATATGAATTAAAATTACTCTATAGTTTTGAGTAATAAAATATAGTATGACATAAAAATGAATCCTTAACATGAGTTCATATCCATAAGAGTTTAATTCATGATAATAAATAATTACACACATAAGAAAAAACAGATATTGAGTGACTATGTGCTTATCGATCCACCTCAAACCCTATCATTACCTACTTCAGAACCATACTAAATGAAACATAGTGTAATAAAGGAAAATTCACTAACAAATGATCCATCCTCTAAGCTAATAAATATCTATAAATGTTGAAGGCCTCTAGGTTTGACAATATTAGGCAATCATACCATGTCTCTATCTATCAAGTCAAATCACATGGACTATCATTCCCTAATATACCCACATATTCCAGATTATATAAACCATTATTCCCCACTATCGTCTCATGGGTTTGATAACATATGAATTTCATATTTCTAGTATAGGCATTATAAGTCCATCATTATCGGTTGTCTATCTCGATTATGTAATCATGTCACATGTATCTTCTTAACTCACTCCCTCCACCTGGGGCTTTCGAGCCATGATGGGTTCACCTATCACTTGGAACCTTGAAAAGTACAACAATGACATTACATATACTGAATATATCACAAGACACCTGTGGTGTAAAATAAAGGTACATATAACATATCATTAGTGTGCAAAAATTCCAATACATACACACATGTAAAATAACTCATTTTGATCTAAAAAGAATCATTTATCACTATCATATCGTTCTAATGATCATATTAATGGACTATCTATGGTGTGCAACTTCCTAGATCAGGGATTCAACATTTACATTAGGTTTCATAATGTTTGTCTCTCCCGCACCATGTTCACACACCTACTAGTACAATCCCACACACCAACAACACCTAGAACTAATTCCAACGAACATTTAAAGGGTTCTTATGTAATGTGAAGAAGATAAATTCAAGGGAACAATCAATACTCAACCAATGATTACTATCATCAATGTTAGAGTTTGTTTCTAGTTTAAAGAAGAAGGAAACGTCTCTCTTGGATATCTATAAGAAAAAAGGTCCCCAATAGAATGATATCGATGTCTAAGATCACCACTAACCATTAGGAACATCACAGACCATCATTATTGAAATTATTTGTCAAGAACATTTATAAAAACCAAGAACATCATTAACCTCCAAGAAAATCAATGATTCACCAAAATTGTAATTACCTAACTAGAAGACACTAAGTGTCAACGTCCATATTGTAGAAATATCAAACTAAGATCAAATCAATAATGAAGAGGGATATTCATCCAAAATATTATAAATTAAAAAACTAGAATAACTCACTAAAAATGCATAAATTTAGTATCAATGATGGGGGAGAGTAAAACAATTCATTATATTACGAATGGGGAGGAAAATAGATGCCAAATATTAGATGAATTGTTTTTATTCAAACAAAAATTCCACGAATCGAAGGATTTAAGATTATGGTCAAAATAATATGAAGTTCAAAATCTAAGAATAAAATGGGTTATGTTGATTAATAGGTATTTTATTGAAGTTAATAATCATATTATGACCCTTATTGATGATACCAAACGTTTTCCACCAAAAAATATGAATATTTAAGGTTAATTTCATCAAATGGACAATTTTATGGAAACCATGATGCTAAAAATTCTTGCGTTATGATGTTTAGAAAGCTGTAGGGTTCTTAAGAAACCATCAAAAACAACATTGTCTATGATGTGATCCCAAAACCTAGGTCATTCCCCCTCCACCTTTTATTATCCAGGATTTTTTTATTAAGAGATTTACAAAACCATTGAAAACCTCTCCATATACTTCTCCAAGATCTTTATCCTTCACCCAAACAAGGGTTAACATAAAATGTGAAGGATAATATAGGAAAAATTATATTTATTAAAGGGAAAAAAGTTTCATGATCTTACACCTATCATTTGGAATAAAATGTTCATTCCAATCAACTACATGGTTTAGGTATTAATTGAACATTGAAATCCAAAACATTTCTTATGATTCAACAAATTTATACATTTATTCATATGAAATAATACATTTAGGTTTGTTGGGTTCAACACTATTATATTCTTGGTTTTCCATTTTGAGAATCATAGTTAAAAAAATCTTGGATTTTTTAAGGATTAATTAAATTTAGGAACAATGATTTTTATTATCATAGATGTTGTTGATGATTTTATGTTGCGGAAAGATAATAGTGATCTTTATACTATCACTGCTACATAGTAAATTATATTCCCTTACAAACTCAAGAAAATCCCAATTGGCCACATGTTTTTTGGGTCCCATTCATCATGCCAAGACATGTATTTATTATGTGGTTTCTATATCCAAATATGCTATTTACCCTGGAAACATAGTCCAATTTTAGTTATCTATATTTCATTTTACACCCTCTTTATTACGTAGTCCTTAGAACCAGTGGTCACTTGTTATTTTAATATTATGTTTCTCTATAGGTGGTTTATAATCTTAATGGAATCCTTCATATTTATTTACCGTCATATAATTTAAATGGTTTCTTTGAGTTCACTAAGAACCACATGGAGTAATCCTACATTTTTTCACTACTTGTGTAGAAGTATATTTGGTTTGGATATGTATCACATATTGAAATCTATAAATAATATCATATTATTGAATAATTAGTTCATTTTTTATAGCATGGTTAATGAGTTGATACTCATTTGGATAACTATACTCACAGATACTTAATGAAACATAACATTGTCTAAGGCATTTAAGTTTTTCATAACTTCTTTTAATATGTTTTTATGAGATTTTTAGTATAGTTCATTGAAATGAAAATGGTTATTTTTATCATGATTTGATTCATTACTTATATTTTGATTCGCTACCATTGGGTTGGCTAATTTCTGGTAGGGGTTTTCACAAGTATATTTCCATTTATATATCCTATTTTTCCTCACAGTCATTAGTGTAAAGAAAATGGGTTCCCCATATACTCCAAAATAGTAGGGAAAAGTATTTTAATGTTTATATTCTTTTGTAAGAAAATACTAACGATATGGGGAATATAACATACCCCTATGGTGTTGGTTTATTTGTTGGGAACATTCCTAAATAGATAATTTTTTACTTGAAATATACCAAGTTTCTCTACCATTTATTATTCAAGTCTATAATTCAATCTCATGAGAAATGGGATATGGGTTTTTATTAGAACCGGATCATTCAATCAGACTTTTTGAGAAATGTTATTTTATCGTTGAATTTATTTTTTTCCTTAGATATGAGCTTTATATTTCATACAGTAAAATGAATTTTTTACAACTTTTAGATATCTTATTGGGGATCCCATACTCTTGTACATATACTCATTTTTATATTCTTATAGGATCCTATAATTTTTATCACTTATAAAATAAAAATTATTTTTTCCTTGAAAATAAAATGTGCCCGATGTATACAAAAATTGAAGGATTTGTTTGATAATGTACATATCTCATCCTTGTCTATTCATATGGAAATCATAAAGATTTATAGAGACCTAAAGGATAAATTTTTGTGGGAGAACCTGAATAGGGGGATTGTAGAGTACATATCTTTATGGTTGGTTTGTCCACAAGTTAAGGATGAACATCATAATTCTAAGGCGATGATGGAACCATTACCTATAATTGAATGAAAATGAGATAACTTCAACCTGGATTTAGTTATTTATCTTATCATAAAATATATAGGTAATAATTCCATTTGGGATGTGGATGATTGACTTATTAATTCAACACACTTAATTTATATTCAGTAGGATTTATCACTTGAATAACTTTATTAGATATACATAAATGAATTTGTAAGGTAGACTGAAGTAACACTTACTATGGAATTAGATAATGATTTGATGTTTAACTTAAAATATAGAGAAGTATTAAGTAAGGATATGATATAGAGATAAACATTAGAAAAAATATTATCATTGGACGAATAGTCAAGCTGAATGGATCATTCAAACTTTGGAAGATATGTTGAGATCCTGCTTGATAGATTTTAATTGAGGATATGAACAACATATTCCTCTAATAATGATCTAATACAAAAGATGATTATACTATAATTAAAATGAAATAATATAAGCCTCTATATGAGAAGAGGTGAAAAACTTTAATATGTTGGGATGAAGACAGCGTGTTAAATTAGTTGGAACTATATCTTACTCAAGATATGGCATAGAAGATTCAAGCCATTCAGTGAAATATTAAATTAGTAAAAATTAAACTGAAAAGATACACTGATAATTATCAATGATGTCTATATTTTAATGTCTTGGATAGAGTATTTCTATAAATATCACTATGGAATAGTTTCATAAGATTTAGGAATAATTGATAGTTAATCCCAAAATATATCATCCTCTTTGAGATATTTGACCTAATGTAGACTATTATTTATTGACTTGTGCTTCCATCAAACCTACCACAAGTGCACATTGTGTTCTGTGTATTATTTTCTAGGAAGTATAGAAAACATCCATCATATATACTAAAAGTAGATTCAATACAAATTAAACTTCATCTCTCTAATGAGAAACAACATGTCAATATCTTTAATAAGAGAGATAATTTACAATGAAACAAGAACACCCACCTTGTAAAATTTATTTGGATAAATCAAATGTTTGATGGATTTGTATGGGAACCCAAATATGTAATGAGAAAATGATACATTTATATATTTTCATCTATTTAATGAAATTTCATTGGTTATATTTTTTTAATGGTATAGAATGTGATTACCTAAATTATGTTTCCCTAAATATGTTGAATAACTTATTTCATACCAACACAAAACAAAAATTAATTAATTATATATTTTACTAAGATAAAATATTACAATACAATAATAAAATTAATACATTATGAGGAAAAAAATATGAGACACAATTATAAAAATTGTAAGATAAAAAAAACCACATGTAAATAAAGGAGATTAAGAGGTATTAAATATAATTATTCTTCTAATATATTTTATTAAGAGAAATAAATTGATTATAAAGGGGGTTAGAATGTGTCTATGGAATTCAAGAGTAAAGTCAAGGGTTTGTCTCCCAATATATCATCTTAATTGATATTATCTTTAAATAAACATTTATATCCTTATTTGTCTTCTCCTTTAGTTATCACGAGGATTAAAATGTATTTTTACCATCCCTCTTTCATATATTCATACATCACTGATTACTATATTTTTTAATGGAATTGTCTTTATCTACTTAATTTTAGTTTTAATCTTTATCATCCATACTGATATCATTGATAATGATTCATGGATGTATTCTACTTCCTTAAACTTTATTTCATTGATTACATAAGTTTCCTTTCTAGTGAGTTTGAATTACTTACAAAGGTTTAAAGTTTATTTTTTTATCTCTCTTCTATTATGTTCAAGGATCTACCATTCTATCCAACTGCTTTCTTCAGTTTTCATTAAAAAGGTTACATTCTTCATGAATCATTAAGGGTATTTTTATTTACAATATCATTATTTTTTAAAACCATTTATTTATTATTTATTTATTTAAAAAACATTTTCAAAACATGAAGGATATTTCTTATACTTTTTGATCAATTTTCATATTTTCTTTTAATTTTTTTAATCTATGTAAATATCCTTTAAAGTTTTTTTATTTATTACTAGTGATAGTTTTAATTAAAATACAAAACTTATATCTCTAGATATTTTATATTTTATTTCTAATGGATATTTTTATGAAATCAATTTTATTCTTATGATTTAATTATTCTATGATGGATTTATGAATTATTTCATGTTTATGCATCAAAAAAATGTATGGTTTATCATTTTTTGATGGGAAGTCCTAGAATTATACATATCATCAATGCGTTAAGTAAATATTGTATCTTATGAGATTTTTTGTTATGGGACATGAGAGGTTATCTTAGTCCACTATGTTATGAGACATGTTTTACTACTATTTGATGAAGGTATTGGTAGATATCATTAACATAAGATATGATTTTCTATTATTATAAATGTTCCATAATTCTATGTCATAAAACATTCATATGTTGTGATAAATATTATTTTATAATACATGATATTCTAATACACATTTGGGTATGATTATATGATTATGCTCTAATACCAATAGGTTTGTTTTATGATTATTCCTTTATAAATTTTATTATGATCACCATGTTGGATATTATTGATATTACTTAAGTTTTACCCCTTAGTGAGCTCCTGATCACAAAATTTTCTTTTCTTACCATTCCCTGGGATATGAAAAACAATATAACATATGAAATTTATTGAAGTGAGTGAAGTGTAATACAATTTTGGAATAAATTTAAAATTGTTTATAAAATAAGATTTTTTTGTAACTAATCTCAAGAGATACTAAACAATTGGGTTTCGTGGGTAATATTTAATATGATTATTAATTTGTAATCAAATATAATGGTTCATTATTTTTCTATGTTACGGTTTATTGATATCACCCATCCATTTCAATGGATTTTTTGAAGCATTGTATTTGTGGCCTTTCATATCACCACTCTAATAGACCTAGGTAGGAGACTCAATAATTATTGGAAAAAATTTGGTATGGTGCATGATAGAGATGCTTTAGGTGTTTTTTAGTAGATAAAATATACTCAAGACTATAATTAGTCTTATATTAAAAATAAGATTTGGAATCTAGAATTTTATGTCAGTGATCATGTGTACATTATGGTTTATCCAGAAAATAGGAATTGGAGGTTTAGTTGAGATGGTAATCTTACTCCTTTTTTGTAGGACTTTCATGTTAGTAGAGCCTATTGGTTAGGTATCATATCAACTAGAACATCCTTAACAAATGGATTAGAATCATGATGCTTTCCATGTGTCATATCATTGTTGATATCTTCATGATGAATCGAATGTAATTGATTGGGGTGAGTTGGATGTTGAGGATTATGTGATATATTTAGGGTATCCCATTGAGATTTAGTACTATGAAAAAAGAAGTGTTTTCTAGATGTGTAATTCCATTAGTTCATGTCATTTAGAGTCACTATGGATTAAAATAGTGTATATGGGAATTCGAGTAAAATAAGAATAATCCATATCATAAATTTTTTGGTTTTCTGGTTCGTTGTGATATTAATTTTTTTGATTTTTGATTAAAGTATATTTCTTTGACTTAATTCGTGGTAGTGATTTTCATGATGGAGAGACTCATGCATGAGAGGTATATTTCAAGGTGTTTTATCGGTGATTACTTTTTACTTTTTTCAAGGTTAGTTTTAATTTTTAGGATGAAAATAATTTAATATGAATATAATTTAATGACCACAACATTATCTATCCATATATATTATCGTTTGGTAGTTTTAGAAGTTTTTGAGTGGATCTCACATGTCTATTTGGTGTGGAAATATGATCTTATGATTATTAAGAGTTAAATTGATTATATTGAGAAGGAATATGATGCAGTGAAAGTATTGGTTTTGTTTTTAGAATGGTATGTTAGATTATTTAACGCATTTTGGATTTTAGGTTTAAATTCTTGTTTTAAAGAGTATTATATCAGGATAGTCCTATATGATCTGATGGTAGAAATTCATAGTGGGTGTGGTCTCTATGTTGAATCTCTATAAAAAAAGGAGAGTATAAATTCATGTTTTAGAGCTACTAGTTCCCTAAATTTTTTTAAGATAAATATATTTTTTGGCGGAGCCTTTTATGATTTGTAGAAATGGAAATCATTGAAATCAATATATCAGGGTGGTTTATGTCAAAAAGTTGGGTAAGTGGATGAAAAGTTTGTCGAAAAAAGCATTATTACATGGAGGTGGCCCAAGTTTCTTTTTTATATAAATTCATAATTCATGGAGGTATTATTCCCTTTTGAATGATAATATTTTCAAATCTATCTTTGATTATACCGACCACACTGGCATAAATTATTTTCAAAACCATGGAGATGTCACAAATATTTTGGTTATAAATTTGGGTAAACCACCCACTTTGGTTTGATTTTTTGTCTCTCTCAAACCCTTGGTATAAATTGGAACATTTATTTGAAATCTTAAGACTTTATAGTTAATCATTTAGCCTTTTATTCATGTGATCAATACCATTTTAAACCATGGTGCTCTCTGTCTTCCCTTTCTATTTTATACTTTATTTTCTTTATCAACTATGAGGTTATGGTTATGTGGATGAAAAAAATTTGGTGGATTTTTGCAGAGGTCGTGATAGGGGTTTAATTTAAATTGGAATTTCAGGGAACCTTTGAGTTTTATGGTTTTTGATAATTGGTTATTCCTCATTAATATGTTATACTTTTTAAATCTAAATTGAGGTAGGTGTTTCTAAATTTTCATATTTATTTACTAAATTTTGAAGTATCATGATTTAGTTGTCATTGGGTAAGGAATTGAGATTAATTTAATTTAATTAATAATTCAGATAAAAAACTTGATAGAATGTTATTATCAAGAATTTGTTTTTCAAAAGTAAATTCAAATTATTAAATTTTTTTCTTGTTGAATTGTAAATTGAAGGATTATATGTATTATGTTGATATTGATTCATTGAAACATGGTTTAAAATTTGTTAAACAACTTAAATATGGTAGTGCAATAGAAAAATGAGAACCATGAAACTTTTGTTTCTTTATATTATTGTTTCTGGAAGAAGTATGATTTTTTTTGTGTTGTGGTTTTGATATTGGGTGGTTATTGTGGTTTTATTTTATTAATAGAATCAATGTTCTGGTAATAGTTATAGAATCGTGTGGTTGGATTGATGTGATAATGGAAGATGAGGTGATTATGCAACTATGTTGATGTGGTTGTGTTGATATGTTGGTTTGGTTATATGTTCTAGTTTCCTATAATATAGGATATTTATTTATAAATTAAAATAAATTTTGGAATATTATGGGATGATATGAATGATTGGTTTTAATTAATAAATGATGTGATTGGATATTGATAAATTGGTACATAAATAATTCCTGAATGATTAAATTAAATGTTGGGGTAATTAAAAGGAAGTAACTAGAATTAAAATTTTCATAGTGAATATAATATGGATGTATTATTTTAACATGGGGGTTGTTAATAATGGAATGAAATTTGAATTTGGGATTTTTTCATTGTGTTTTGTTGGTAGAGTTTTATTCAGTTGTGTTTAGTGGTGTCAATTAATATTGTTGTGTGGTACATATACAATAGTTGTAATTTAATTTTGTAATATTTTCCCCTATGTTGGGAATGTGTGATTTAGTATATTCATTATTTTTTATATTATTTTCAATGGGAAACCACCTAATTCAGGTAATGTTATTGACAACAATATGAGGTTTTGCATTTTGGTTGTGCATTAAAATATGTGATAGAGATTATATATATTTCTAACTACTCCCCCATTCCCCACTCTTTATTTATGATATTGTATATGCTATGATGGATCAATTATATGATATGTAATGATATTTTATTATGGAAATGATGATGAGACAACCCTGTGATTGAATTACTAATATGTACATGGAGAGAAGGGAAGATGTTTGATTTAATTTATATCCACAATCTTAATCATAACATAAAATGTGGTATGATGATTTTGTATTTGGTATATGGTTATGTGGTAATGATTCGGTATATTGGTATGCTATTTGGAATGAGGATGTGGTTATGTGGTTGGGGGGTTTGTTACAGTTATCGGGTTGCGGATATATAGATATAGATTGTATGTGAGCACTAGTATGTTTGTCGTTGGGGCATGAGGGTGAATATTTTAGTGGAGGAATTGGGTTAAAGGTACCTTTTATTAAACATTTCACTAGTTTTGTTTCAATGTCATTGTATAAGGATTTCATGAGTGATCCCTATTGAGGTTGGGTGGTAATTTCTCCTACATAAGGTAGTGAATTGTTTTATCTACTTATTCACTATAGATTTATGATTATTCTTCCAAATTTATATGAGAGTTTGAGGATTATCCCAATGAGTTTATTTTTATTCTCAAAACATTATATATATATATATATATATAAATATCCCATTTTACAAATTTTCATGATGTCCTTTTTTATCAGGTTGGACATTTCAAGCTCACTGAGTTCATGTTTATTGCTGGAGTCGCTACCATTAGAGTTTCATATGGTATCTTATTTTTAGATATCTCAATTTATGTAAACTATTAAAAAGAATAATGGGATTGGTTTTATTTTAAAATATATGTAGTTGATTGGTGGTTCTCTCTTTTTTTAAGGATTTTTTATGGTAAATACTTATATGTTTTTGTTTCATACCCTCAGTGAAAGTATACAAGTCATTGATAATTGGAGGATGAATTCAAGGGATACACTTAGCTTCATTAATAACCAAGGAGGTGTTATAGAAGTGACACTATGGCAAAAAATCCATTTAGCGGCGGTTTTGAAAAACCGTCGTGAAATCGTGCGTCGGGAAACTATTCGCGGCGGTTTATAAAACTGTCGCAGAACGTTTCACGGCGGTTTTTTAGCGGCGGTGTTTTGATTTTTTTTTATTTTTTTTATTTTTTTTAATTCTTTTATTTGTTTGTCTATTTATTTATTTATTTTTTTATCCTATTTATTTATTTATTTATTTTAATTATTTTATTTATTTTATTTATTTTATTTATTTTATTTATTTTATTTATTTTATTTATTTTATTTATTTTATTTATTTTATTTATTTTATTTATTTCGTATTTATTTTATTTATTTTGTATTTATTTTATTTATTTCTTATTTATTTTATTTATTTCGTTTTTATTTTCCTTATTTATTTTATTTATTTTATTTATTTTATTTATTTCGTATTTTATTTATTTATTTCATATTACTTTATTTACTTTATTTATCCATGCATGTATATCTCATGCACATCCCATGCACATGTCTATTCACATGCCCATGCACATGCCCTTGCACATATAAAGAAATACTGCGTTTGGTGAGATTTGAACCCCTAACCTCTTGCATATTTTCCAAAGACTTTACCACTCCAGTAAGCTCGTCATGTGGTTAATAAACAGAATTTAATATAGTTATATATATTAATTGAAAAAACAAATAAGACATAAATAATAGATATAAACTCAATAATAATAAATAATAAATAATAAATAATAAATAATAAATAATAAATAATAAATAGTAAATAATAAATAATAAATAATAAATAATAACTAGTAAACAATAAATAATAAGTAAGAAGTAATAAATAATAAATAATAAACAATAAACAATAAATAATAAACAATAAACAATAAACAATAATAAATAATAAATAATAAATAATAAATAATAAATAATAAATAATAAATAAATAACAATAAACAGTAAACAATAAACAATACATAATAAATAATAATAGATAATAATAAACAAATAATAAAGAATAAATATTAAATATTAAATAATAAATAACAATAAATAATAAAGAATAATAAAGAATAAAGAATAATATATAATAAATAATAATAAATAATAAATAATAAATAATAATAAATAATAATTAATAATTAATAATTAATAATTAATAATTAATAATTAATAAATAAGAAATACTAAAGAATAAATAATAAACAATAAACAATAAACAATAAGTAATAAATCATAAATCATAAATCATAAATCATAAATCATAAATCATAAATCATAAATTATAAATAATAATAAATAATAATAAATAATAACTACGAAATAAAAAAAATATTTAATCATAAATAACTCATAATAAATAAAATATTATTAATAATAAATAATAAATAATAAATAATAAATAATAAATAATAAATAAATAAATATAAATAATAAATAATAAATAACTAGTAACAAATATTATTATTATTAATATTTTATTATTATTAATAATAAATAATATATAATAAATAATAAATAATAAATAAATATAAATAATAAATAATAAATAAATATAAATAATAAATAAATATAAATAATAAATAACGAATATCCAGTAACAAATAATAGATAATAAATAAATTAAAGTATATTATAAATAATAAGTAATAAATAATAAATGAACCACGTGAAAAAGTGTGAAAAGACGTGATAAGGGATGAAAAATCATGAAAACGCATGAAAACGGATGGAGAAGCATGAAGAATGAGGCATTAGAAAGAATGAGAACGCATGAAAACTCATGACAAATCTAGAAAACCCCTTAAGAATTCAACATAATCATCATAATAACCCACATGAAACCCATTGATAATGATAACAAGTCATGGAAACCCAAATAAACAGTAATAAATGGAGCAACCGTTAAAACCCGTCAAAACTGTCATAAAGTGACAAAAACATTAGACTCACATTAACAGAGATAACTTATGATCCAAGAGTATATTTTAGATCTGTGACCTGTCAAATCAAATATCCTGAAACGATCTTCAACCTGATAGGTGAAAGAGTATGAATGGATAGGCGGATCAGAAGTTACGACCATTTAAAAAAAGATGACGGGGAATGGGTGCTAGAAACGAGGCATCGAAAAACATAAAAAACTCGATACCCACTACAAAGGGAATAACTTATGATCCAGGAGTGCATGTGGGCACCGCGACTAGTCAAACTGAAGCTCATGGAACGAGCTACGATCTGGAAGGTTGAGGAGTCCGAACTGACACGCGGATCGAAAGTTAGGTCCGTTTGAAGACAAGTTCAACAGGACACCGGTGACGGAAATGAGGTTTTGGAGGCCTTCGGAGGGGTTTTTGGGGTCTAAAAACATGACAGAAGCTTGCTTGTGTTGAACTGGTGCGTATCTCTCTTCGCTGGCTTTGATTTGATATGTGGTAGAACCCAAACAGACACTCGGAGCGAAAGTTATGGCTGTTTCAAGTTGGAGAACTTTTTCAAATTTCTTATAAATCTCATATATTCTGCACCTTATACAATCTCATGGTTTTGATTATACGTGCCTCTATATCTCTTCATGATCTTCGATTTTACTGGTCGTGGCGATCCAATGGACGCCCGGATCAAAAGTTATGGTCGTTTTAGTGATTTTGGGGTTTCTCATGTTTTTTTTATTTTTTTCCTTTCATTTCGCGGCGGTTTTACCCAAACCGCCGCTAATCCTCAAAAAAAAATTTAAAAAAATTATTGCATTACGTGGCAGTTTTTTCATGGTGGTTTAAAAACTGCTGTGAAATGGTGGCCGAAAACACGTTTAGCGGCGGTTTTTAAAACCGCCCCTAAACGGCCGTTTTCTTGTAGTGTGACATGTTTTATATTATGTGAATCGAAAAATTTGAAAACATATATTATAGAATATATGAGATTCCCATGTCTATGCCTTCTCATAATCAAAATCTAAAAATAAATGAATTCAAAAATAAAGGTGATCGAATAAACTACCATTATTTTGTGTTGATAGACCATAAGAATAATTCACAATTTTTTATAATATCTATTAATTTAATTTTTATTATGAACTTAGAGTCTAGATTTCTAATTATCTTACCTCACTAGCTCCTATAATTCCTTGTATGTTAGTAAAAACTCTAATTCCACTTAAATTAAATTATATATTTTATAGATCAACCAATACCTAGACTTTAATAATGAGTAGAAGCTAAAATAATATAAGATTAAAAAGTAATGGATAATCAAATTTTTTATAAATAAAGAGGAAGAGATAGAATAATGGAATAAGGTATTATATAAGGGCCCACCTCTAGTGATGGGGTAGGTTCTATCACTATGAAAACAAATATTTTCAAAATCATCATAACATTTCAAAATTATTTCTCAAGGGTGTTCCATTATTATAAATACTTCATTTTTTTTTTGAATATTTGTTTTTATATGAAATTTATTCAATTTTTTTATTTTAATTATGGTTATAATTGATTTAATTGTAGGGTTGGAAGATCAAGAAAAAAATGAACATTCACTAGAAAGGGTTAAAATTCAAACCATAAATTTAATTACTATAATTTTTTCTATACCTTTAGTGAAAGTGTAAAATATTTTCATGATTTTTATGAAATAGGATGTGAGACCAAATTTTTTTAATCACCAAAAAATTTCATGGAATAAAAGGATGAATTATTGAAAAAAATATAGTTGAATTCAAATTAATTATAAAAAATAAAAATATTATATGAATCTTTGAAAAATGATGTTCATCTCACATGATGGGAAATGTGAACTTACTAAAAAACTTGCAGAATTTTGTAGATGGTATAGTTGACGTTGTAAATTTTTGGGATTTAATAATAAATGAATAATATGTTTAAAGATAACTAGAAACTAGTCTAGTGAAGAATATGTGAAGCTTATGGATAGACATCGTCATAACCTCTTAAGTGTGAGACAAATATCAGACTTCAAACATGAAGTGTCATTTAACAATGGGGGATAATTATCAAATTAAAATAATGTTTTAATTTTATTTAATGAAGGTGGAAAACTCTAAATATATATTAGAAAAATAACAATAAAAATAGAAGATTTTACGTTTTTGAAGATGGTAATAACTTGTTTTGTAATTTTCCTAGATATATACATCAAAAAATCAAGGATATTTACTCTATGATTAAGGAAATATATGTTATTTCTATTTTGAATTTACAATATAAGAAAAAAATTGATTTCATAAAAATAATTTTTTTTATTTTATTTTATACAAAATAAGAATAGATCTTCAATGTTTCTTGATTTTACTCACATAGATATTTGTTCTCCCCCAATACATAATGGAATTTTAAGTGAAATATATTACTTCATGTTCCTAGATAATATTAATAGAATTAAATTTATCATGTTTATATTTTCAATGAAAAGGAAATAACATGTATAAAAATATATAATATATGAGCTAAAATGAGTTTGTAAGGAAGATCAAAAGTATATGATCATATAATAGCATGAAGTATACCACAACTAAGGTAGAGAGTTGTTTGAAAAAAATTCCATAAATCACAATCCTTAGTATTGAGAGTTCCATTGTAAAATAGAGAAATTTAATGCTTAAATATAACACACAAAAAAAGATGTTTCTTATTAAAATAATAATTTTATTACATTTTTACATCAAATAAACTCAAGTGGTAGTATATATTAATATTTTGGATTCATTTATTCCAAGATATTTGGTGATACCATATGATATGTTGCATGGAGTGAACTAATCTTTAACACATTTTAAATTATTTTCAATCATGTTCTTTATCATGAACAAGGAGTCCACATAGGGAAACTTTAGTGTCAAAATAGATGAAGAAATATTTATTTGTTATTATACCAAGAGTAGGGATTATAAATGTTTCAGCAAGTGAATAATTTTTAATAGTATATATTCATAGGTAATAGAACAAAAATACATCATTATACCATATGGGGAATAACTAGAAGTAATCAGAGAAGATGGAGAAGATCGTTAATATGTTGTTGAAGATATTAAATAAATTAATTATAAGAAATACATATAATTAAAATACAAATATTAATATGTATTTAATGTGAATCATTTATTAACTCAAAATATAAATCAAATGTGTAGAGTAACAGTTTTGTAATGAAACGTATTTTCTAAAAAAACCATATACAAAAATCCAAAGAATGGGTAATATTGATAGGAAAAAATTATTATCTCTAGAAATGAATTGATCATTTTAGGATGATATAAAATTTGAACAGTGAATAAATGAAATGGTTGGAGAGTTACATAATATTAAAAAAAAGACATGGGATATTTAAAAAAACCATTTTAATACATTGTCATTAGAATAAAATGGTTATTAAAAATTTTAAATAGACATAAAAGGTAATGTGTAATAATTATTTACTTATATAAAAAGAATATTCTCAAATCAAGGGTATAAATATGATATATAATTTTTCACCAGTGGAAATATTTGAGGAAATGTTTTTATTATTGTTATTTAAAATCTAAAAGATATTTAAAATCCATCAAGTCAATGTGATGGAAAAATTCATAGAAGGAGTTCCTAAGGATGAATTTTACATTAAATAACTATATTTATTTTATTATAATAATTATGTAATAAATTTATTTAACTTGATTTAATAATAATATAAATTATGGCAAGAACCCAATGATTTTAATGCAAAATTTGAAAAATAATCAAAGAAGCTAAATTTCAAGAGTGGTGGTTTCAATATTAAATTTATATGTGATGATCACACAAAGGGTAAATTTATAATAAAAATATATGTTTAAAATATAACCTTTAGTTAAAGAAAAAAAACTACATGTGATTTTATTTTAAACATGAAAATATTAGAATTTGAAATACTGATGATTAAAGAAATCACATATATCCCCAGGATAAAATTTAATCAATACAATTTCAATATATTTATTTGATAACTGAAATATTATTATGATATGTTATTGAAGATTATAATGAAAAATATAAATATAGTTTCAAATATTTCTATTATTGGAACAAAACTATAAATCAATGAAGCTTGAAGTTTTGTTTATCTAATTTTATAGAGGAGAAAGGTTATTAATTTTCTTTATTTTATGGTTATATGACTAAATAATGTATAAGAAAAAAAATTGTTACAAATTTTCATAGTGATTCAAAGGAGGAATACCTCATTTAAGTTAATATAATACCGTGGTATGTCAATGAATATCTTTATTATGGATAAATATATTTTATTGGAATTTATATTGAGTTGAATTCATATAGTGAAGAAAATTATAATGGAGATGTTATGGTTAAAAATCTAATCATGGAAGATATATTTTAAATTATTTGTATAAGGAATAATCAAGAGAGTGCTTCTCTTAGTATAGCTAAATAGGAATACGTTGTGGCTATAAATACATGTATACACTTTTTTTGAATAAATAAATTATTAGAGGATATCATAGAATAAGTAAATATTCCCATAGTGATATTACCTAGTAATACAAGTGTGATTAATATGACTAAAAATATATTATCTTAATAATACCCAATGAATATTGATATCTAATTCCAATTTATCAAAGAAAATATATAGTGATAAATTATCAAAGTATAATATATTGGAACATATTATCAAGTGTATAACATATTCAGAAATACACTTTTAAAACTAACATTTTAGACGTATTTCATGAATCTAAATTTTCAACTAAAAAATGTGGGATGAGTAGAAAAAAATCAGTATGGGACATACAAGGAAAGGGAGAAACCTTTCAATCAATTTTAAAACCATGAAATCATAAAAATAGTTTCTATCACATAATAAACTTGAGTTCAAAAAAAAATTTACATTCTTATGAAATTATCATTTATGCCTAATCTTTTTCATAATACACTTTATGAGAAATTATAATGGAAAAATCATACACGTGGTGGATTTTTTGAAAACATGAGAAGACATATATTTTTGTAAATATAACCTTTTCCATGATAGAACATAATCCTTCATTTTTAAAAATTTTATTCTTCTTACCTTTTACAATCAAATGATTTCCATGGAAAACTCATAAGTAAGAATAGAGAATTCATGTATGTGCCTTGGGACATCATCTTTATGGAACCATTACAAAACCAATAAAAATTGGTATAACCATTAAGGTTGACTTTAAGCATAGTTATTAGGAGAAAATAATTATTACCCAATGCATTGTAGGGCTATAACAGACCCACATATCCTTGGTTTATAAAGTAACCACATATCATTGGTTTTGAACAGAATCAACCATCCTTGGTTTAAAATGGATCCACCCATCATTAATTTAAAAATAGAATCAGCTGTTATCATAAATAGTTCACGAGAACCATTGAATAATCATAAAACATAAATGATTTTGTAATTATAAAAATATTCCATGCACCCATAATATGTTTTTTTCTAGATATCCGAATATCAATTTCATTTAAAACCATTTCTAAATATACCAAGAACATAGGTAACACATTTTTTTATTTGAATAAAACATGGAATATTATAAAATAACAAAAACACAAAATAATGGTTAAAATGGAGGAAAAAACAATTGATGCCATATATGATAAAATAGAACATTGTTTTTGTCTTTTTTTTATAAAAGTTCAAAATGATCTATATAAAATAATAAGAAATTACATTTTAAAACCTTTGAAAGAAAGTCAAAAGAGTAATAAAATGTACTTTATAATTCATTTATGTCCATATAAATACAATTATAATATAATTTTAATAATATGTTCATGGAAGATTAATATTTAGAAAATAAATCATCAAAATATTTAGAATGAGGGTTTTAAGGTAAAGTGTGCCTTACTTGAGGTCCGACTCATCTCCTAAATTCTTTATCATTGTGAATAGTAAAATTAGTTTAGTTATTTAATTTATGAAGAACCATTTTAATTTTAATTTTTCATTTTATTTTACCTATCACAATGTTATATTAAAATTCTTAATCATTTATATTCATGTCAGATGTTTTGATGATATTTGGCTCATATGTCCAAAATGAATTTGGTAGGTCAATTATGGTTAAGAGGGTCATTATTATATCATCTAAAAATTATAATAATAACATGATTAAAATTTTTATTCCTAAGTTATACTATTAAATCTAACCATGAAATCTTAATATGAAAGATGAACTATGTTACAATCATGGAGACGATAGTTCATACATACAAATGAGTTACGTTTCCATTTTTCAATGATCATGATGAAAAGAATATAAGTATTATTTTATATTTAAATAAGTATTATTATATCATATAATCCATATTATTTCATTAAATAAATTTTTTTATACCTTCCATGTAATTCAGTGGTGAAAAATGAATCACATTCATTCTTAGTGGTGCTAATTTGCACATACACACGAATGAATTTACCATTTTCAATAAATTTAATTGTAAAAAATATTTGGTATATTAATTTTAATAAATGATAAATTTTTCATTTATATATATATTTTTTAGATCAATAATTATATCTAGTAGTGATAGGTGGTGATGGAAAATAAGTTAAATTGGTTTGTGAGTTATTAGTCCACCATACACACGAATGACAGTTTTGTTTCCAATTTGATGAAAGAGGATATTGATTTAGGTTATTCCATTAACATAATCAAATATAATTATATGGTAGATAATTATGTTATTATATAATCATGGTTGAATAATATTTGAAGGAGGTGTAAGAAGAAATAAGACTAAAACCTTCGTTTAAAAGGTTTACCTCATTTTCTGACAATCTCTATTGATTTTCAACTTAGGCCCACAAAGGATGGAATAATTAATAAAAAATCATATTGAATTAAGTTATTTTATATAGTAAGGTATTTAGGTAGTTATTGGATATGTAAAAAAAGATTTTATGTGTAAATAAAAGATGGGTGGAGGAACCCATTGATAAGTGAGAGGAGGTGAACACTTGGAATTGCCTATGATATTAAATTAATTTAAATTATTTTTTAGTTTCAAAAGGATCTATATTGATAAAATTATAAGTTTATTTGATAATAATTTAAAATTATCTCATCAAATAAAATTATTACATGTTTATATTTCGTTTTTAAAATTATATTTTTGTTTTAATCTTTTTTGACCGTTTTTAAGGATTACCACGCTTATAATGTTTTTTAATCACTAGGATCATGATAGTTACCATAAAAATACAATTATCCAATAAATAGACCATGTTTTATATTTTAAACCATATACCAATCGATTTTATGAATATAATATATTTAGTAATTTTAAATCATTTAATAAAATATTATTTATTTAACAATACAATTATTGTCAATTTTATAACTTTTTATTTACTTTGACATTAAGAATAAAAATAAAGAAAAAAGGAAATTGAATATAATAAATTAAAAATTCCTCAAAATGTTATATTTATCTAAAAAATTCATGCAACACAATAATTCATTCATATTATATTTCTTTTAATATTTTTAAAATCATTTATTTGATTTTACCACTAATTTAATGAATAATGTGTTGACATCAGATGAACATTTAAGGTAAATGGTTAATTACTAAAAATTATAAATAAATTTCCATGAAAAAACCATTCATCATTAAAATTAAAATTTTATAACCAAACATATACTTGGGATATCTTTATGTAAAAAAATTTAGATATAATAAAACAAAGAGAGTGACATTTTAATCTTATATTTATATCAAATAATACAAATGAAAAAATTGATGAAAAATAAAAAAATTGTAAAATATTATAATTTTTGATGATTATGGAAGAAATATATGCATAAAATAAAATTAATTCAATTGTATGAGTTAATTTTTATTCTCTATCACGTTATTTGTAACGTTAATCACCAGATTTACACTTACCATGTTGAAAAAAATTACAATGATTATTATTCATACTGATTAAAAATAAAAGAAGAAAATTTACTAAATTTATACCAAATTATTCTAAATATAGATCATTTGTTATTATTCAATTCACAAAAGTGAATGAATTTAATTTAAAATAAAACTCATAAAATGAAATGAAAACTAATTTTTAGAAAAATACAATTTTAAGAATAAAAATATTATTATTCTGAACACAAAAAAAATAATTCATAAAAATATAATTGGATTATTTTAATACTAAATAACAAATGAATAATTCATAATAAAGTATGACTTTGTAAATATTTGAAATGAAAATACATTTTTCAATAAAAAACAATCATTTTCACCACTCATTGAAAAATAAATCTTATAAAAAACATCAAAAATTAATCCTATGATAATTTTTACATGGAGAATTCAATATTTAAAATCATTTATCAAATTATAATTATATTATTTTAAAATAAAGATATTAAATAAAACCATATAATTTATGAGAACCATATTTTGTTATAAATAAGGTTGTTTTTCATTTTTTTTAATAAAATTCACATAATATTATTATAATAAATATAAGTCCATAATTTATAATTAATAAAAATTAATAAGGAATTAAAATTAATTATCACTACCTTATGTGAGTTGTTACATTCATACCCCTTTTGGAAATTACATCCTTCAAATTTTCTTCATTTCTTAAAAAAGTGGGGATATATTTCTCTTATAGCATTTCTATATTTTATGTTTCTTCATCAACCATATGGATTTATCATAAAATGTAATCTTGATGAATTTATATACTCTGTAAAACTTCCTTTATGTGGTCATGAATTCATATAGGTTTACCTTTTATGAAAGTATTTATTCAATATGAACAACTGCAGGTATTAAGATATGAGATGCATCTAGAACATATTTTATTAACAAAGAAACCTAAAATATATCATGTAACAAAAAAACACTGAGGAAAGGAAACTTGGTAAGAAAATGGTCTAAATTTATCGACGTTTTTATATGATCTAATGAACCATGGATGTTCCTATCCATTTTTAAAAAAACAAAAAACTCATTTCCAAGTAGATACTTTCTAAAAAATGTGGCTTCCAACCTCCAACGAAAGATCTTTCCTTTGAATATTTGTATAAATTTTTTTCAGACATTAATATATTCTAACATGTTTCAGAATCATTTTCCCCTCCTCAATCATTTATTTTTCCAATTATGCTACCAAAAAATTCCATTCACATACTACATCCCAACAAGATGTAGTTTGGAACCACATTCTGTATAAAGCCTAAAAAGGAGACACATATATACATCAATGAAAATTATTATTATAATAAAAATCCCATAATGAAAGACATTAATCCCAAACTCCATGTAAATCCATTTTTAGGGTCCTGAAAACTATGTAAAGGAAATGAAAATACTCCCACTAATTTGATGAAGGAATAAGATGCGGGTTTGATTGAAAATTTAAGAAGATGATTAATGAAATAAAATTTTAAAAGGACCAAAGTGGTCCGCGTACTAATTTCCTGGAATGGTATTTGGATAGTATGGCTCTTGAATCAAAAAAATATACAAACAAACCAAGGTACATTGACCTGTGATGTGATGGCGATAAAACCAGGTAGTTTGTAGAATGAATAAAGAACGATACTGGTCCCCTGCAAACCATGTCGTTGGCAGAATAGAGGTGGAGAAATCCCACCCACGAACCATAACCCCATGAACCATTTCATTGGTGCAAATGTGATGGAGAGGTAAGGCCCTTCACATATTCCCCACAAATTGAGTTCATAGATTATGTGAGGTTGGCAGCATCCTGTAAACTGCATTGTCCGCTGGATTGAGGCGGCTATTTCTGTTGCTGCAAACTACAACCTCTCAAATCTCTATTGAACAATTCATCTATGAGCTGAGTGATTTCCATATGAGATTTTGAAGAAGGAACTATGTCACCCATAAATATAGCCTCCTCAAAACTCTCTAAAATGACCCTGATGGGATCAAAGAAAAATAAGATATAGTATTCATTTTAGAGGTCTTGGATTTTACCGATGGAAGATATCGAAGTAAAATGATCAACGAAGTACGGAACCATGAATGATTTACAGTAGGTATAAACCTTCTGAAAACCATAAAAAGAAGGCAACATAATAATATGGAAAAAATGTGAACCTAATTGGTGAAACGTGAACCATAATCCCTTTAGAAATAAAATTCCCATGAACTACAGGTCTAATGCCCCTTCTCCAATCTGGCGCACCGCATAGCACATCACTTTTCTCATAAAACTATTCCTCATGCCACATCTGGCTACACAGATGTACTCAATATCCACATACCACCATATTATGTAGAAGTAAATTTATGTTGTGTACCACTACAGAACGTAGATGACATCCATGTCTACATACCACCTTAGTATGCGGATAGCCCCTCCACCCACATAGCAATGCGCCTTACTGATGTTACCCCACCCCACATGAACAAATGGTACATAGAGTGGGGTACCTTCAGGATTTTGACATTCTGGTCCATATCATACACTTCCATTTTCATCCCATCATCTAAATCCCCTCCTCTAACCCATCCATCAACAGCAGGCCAAATCCTCTTCCAAAGACACAAACCTATATGATAAAACTAGTGGGCACATCAGCATGTCCTTCTGAGTTTACATACCCATGGTAAGAAAATTCATGTGGGTAATCTTCAATAGATTTTGGAACCCTAAATTGACTTTAAATTTACATTACCATGGTAACCTAGGGCCCAACCTTGGAATACTTATGTGAACATCCCCGTTCTAGGGATCAAGGTTAATCACTGTATTTTCCATTCAATGATTAACAATGACAAGACAAATGGATCATGTCTGCCTTCCCTTTGACAGGGATCAGTGCTTCTCCTCTTTCTTAGAACTAATTTTAGGTCACTCTCATTGAGGAAATCCCTTAAAAATTACACGGGAGGTGGTTCTATGGTTTATATCAGGATCAACATGAGACATGTCTGGATAGATTTCCAAATGCGACTATCCTATATATCAAAACAAGTGGGGATACATAAGACGCCTGAGATCCTCATCATCATTCCAGATACATGTTCCTTCTCCCTGGTATAAGTCCCAAACTCAATGAACTATTATAACTTTGATTCTTTCTCTAAATAGGATACATAGGACGCCTTTCTGAAGGCCCAATATGACGAGAAATTATCCTTAAAAGTCAGTCCCGATAAAATTTCACCTGAATCATTAAAAAATATTCTTTAGGTATAAGCCCTGATGTGACTCTTCTATAAAGTCCTCCTTTACAGTGTAAGTACACACCATATTATCTAAAATAGATAAATACCATGTGTAAGCCCCAACCATGCCCCGAAAAAAGGCTTCCTAAAATGTGTAAGTCCCAAATCAAGCTCAACTATGAGGGATTTTATTCCCAACCAAATGGGATACAAAGGAAGCCTCCCTGATTTATGAACCCAATACCTAAACAACCCTAATATTCCTTTGGCCATATCACTGGTAGGGTCATATATACCCAGTAGACCATATATCTTTTGGCCACATTAGGCTTCTTAAGTGTATGTCCCACATCTAATATTGACTAAGAATCTTCCACCTAGATGGCCTCACCACATGGAATTAAATTGCATTGGTGGGTCCTCATCACACGAAATTAAACGGTTTCAAGTCCTGTAAAATGACACTAAGATATATGGAATTTGATTCCCCTCACAATGATACGTATGAATCTCATCTTATGGGTTTGATATAGACATCAGAACAATCTATGTTCCCCTGGATGATGATAAACTCACGAGTATCACTTCATATGGATTAAATCATCATCATCTCGATGAAATACTGAGGAATCTCTAATATGTCCATAAAAGGGAAACATTGATGAAGAACCTCGAATACATATAGATGTATTCATCTATAGAGAACCTATGTTACATAAAGATGATTCTAAATATATGAAAACATTTGATGATCTTGTAACCTTGGGGGAATTCATGGACACATTATTATGAATTAAAAAAGGATTTAAAAACACATGAACAATTCCTAAATCTATAAGAAAGACCCAGAGTAGGCAATAAGCCCCCCCAAAGGGTGTGATGATCCTGACCTCCCATCATCTTGACCAATGGTGTCCCTAAGTGTCATTGGCCAAATCATCATCCATCAAGCACCTTGTTTTGGAAATCAGGTCCAAAAATCATATATAAAGGGTCCATTGGGTGTTTCTAGATCCCAGGATAAACCTGTTACAGACCATCCAAGGACATTGTACCCAGCGTTAAACCCTTCATAGTAACAGACAATTGATCACTATTCTTAGAGAATTTATTTGGCACTGGTGCGACGCGAATTGGGTCGACACAAAAATGGTGAACCCCATGTGAAGCCTTAACTAATGTGGCAGATCACCTCACCTCAAGCCCCATTCACGTTCTAAAGAATGAGGGTCGAGCAAGATTACCAATCATGGATGTGATCATGAGATGCTACCATGATGGGGTTTAATTGTCTGTTCTTGTTCCATGTATTTTAGGTTTCACAAGGATCTCTTCAATCTAAATAGAATCTAAAAAAATTACTTATACACACACGTCAATGTCCACAAAGGTGACCAGATCCCCGAAGAATAGGACTTAGTAACCTACCCAACATCTCCAACATTGGGTTTCAAATATGCTGATCAAAGAGTACCACCAAGACGGTTCACTCCCCATGTTAGAGGCAGTAAGGTAGTCCCTTCAATTAGTGAATGCTCTCTAGCCACATCTTCAGTCGTTCCTGGTATCCCAGCATAGGACAACCTCACCGGCTGTCTCCAACTACTTCGGGAGCCTATCACCGGAGCACAACAACGAGTACCTCCCTTATCTCAGGGAGGTAGATGAAGTTGATGATGTTGACTTTATTCCAAATGTACAGGAACCCTGCTCAAGGGATCCTGCAAGAGGAAGACACCACAAGTGACATACAACCCAATATCCTCTCTATGAAGAGGATCTCATACCAAAGGTACTTACTGAAGTCCAAAGGACATGGGCCTCTCAAGCTTCCCGTTGAGTATAGAAAATGAATAATTTCTAGAATGTAATCCCATGATTTTCAATGAAGAGATCTATCACACAAACATGGTGGAATACAATGGATAGACATAAAAATATTCCCCCTCTTATCAAGAATTCCATAGAAATATGTCTACAAACTATGAGCATATGTATATTCCTAATCATTCTTATAAATCCCACCATAGATACATGGTGTCATATCATGAGCCTCTTCAAGTTCCCTCCAATGTTTTTTGATTCCATCACATAAAAAGAGCGTCAAATTATAGGCCGATGAAAATCAATGACATTAAAAAAGAAGTATATCATTCAAATAGGATGACACCCATCTATAAAAAAAGAATAAATCCCTACTGATGCACACCAAGCCTGCCATCCAAATAGGTATGCAAACCATGGGAAGTCATATTACACTGCCTATGCATATGAGGACTACTAGTCAAATACGGTGGCAAGAAAATATGATCAGAGTGAAATTTATATGGATTCATACAAATACCACCAACAAAATATGGTGGAAACTGGAGATGAAATCCGTTGGTAGATTCATCCCTCTATTCCTGCATAGAAGAAACTCTAGTACCCACTGGAAACTCATGGAGGACTGGAGAAGTTAACAACTCTTAGTCTAACAAAAGAGTGGGAATCCAGACCTGTTCCATCCAAATATTCATCTCAACACATCTTTTCCATGGTGTTGGATCAGACATCGATTCTAGAATATATCATCTTGGTTTTTCAAGATGTCATTGTGTCGGCAGAAAAATCAAGGTGTCAGGCCCACGACCTTGCATCCTTGGGCGGTGTGATTCATCAAAAAAATACGATAGTCACCTCAGATAAAAACATCATCCCTTCTCCAGTATAAGAGGGTTGACGACCATATTCCATGGTACAAGGACAATAGGATCAGGAAACAATTCTCGTTCCAACTAGGGGACACTGAAAGAATTCAAGATGTCCATCAGCATATCCCAGTGACATCACAAGATCCAACATGACATGGACTGGTATATTAAGGTTGTTACCAATAGCAGGTATCCCAGTTTCCCGCAAGAGAGCACTAAAAAATGAAACATGCTAATGTAAACCCAAAAAAAAGATCAAACTCATGATTCGACTCTATTGGAAGATTGATTTATTAGCACCACCAAACATCTACCATCGGAGGATCAAGATCTTGTCTGTCCATTACCAAATTATGGATGTGATAGTAGACATTCTAAAGTCCCCCCTGTAATTTCGCTACCATCAGCTTCAAAGGTCCCCCCCAAATCACCCACAAGGGATTACTTAGTTGGCCAGAAATGATCAATCACGAGATCCTATATTCTGATTCATGTTAGGGAATCCCTTTATTTGAGTAGAAGATCAAAAAACAATAAGTACTACCCTTAATTTCATATACCTTTATTGTACTCACCAGTGTATATGCTATAGATATGTTTCTCTATGTAGTCATATGTCAAGTTGTGATAGTAGTCCTTTCCATGACAGTATTTTCCATAAAGGCCCTCCCCACAGTGAAATCAAGCAATGAGAAGGTCTACCCCATATTGTAGTACATACAGAAGGCCCTACCTAGAATATACACTATATATACTCTCCCAACAACTAGATCTATGATGGTATTCTTCTCCATGATAGCAGTCATCGTGAAGGTCCTCCCCTCAATGACGCCAAGGAGGAAGAAGGTCCTACACTTGTTGTTGTCCTCCCTAAAGCTCATCACTAGGGTATACACCCCCAAAGTTCTATCTACGACTGGACACTAATCTGAGATGGTAGTCCTCACCATCATGGAATTGACTGTGATGTTCCTCCCCATGGTAAAAATTCACACCAACAACATGGTCCTCCCATCATCGGGTCAAGTGCGATAAATCCGTCATATACCGAGGAACTTGGGAAAATGGATTGAGACATGCTGGATAATCTATCCATGAAGAGAAATATCCTTTATCAATAAGAGGATGGATCTGGGCCACACTTATCTTTTCTTCCACCCTCATATCGTTCGCATGGTAACGAGTCTCCTGCAAGCCTTTCTTCATATAACTAACTCATTAAGGAGTAGTGAAACCAGGTAGATTAAGAAAAATAGTCCCAAGAAGAACCACAACAAGATATATTTTTTTAGATGAAAAATGGCTAGGGATGAAATACCAATGATGTATTGGCCCATGAACACTTCTCAGTTCAAAATACCAAGAGAGTTGTCAGAAGAATGTATGCACAACATTCACCTCAATATATGGACAACTCTCTGCCAGTTAAAGGAAACTTTTCTACCATATGAAGGGTACTCACACTACATCAATTTATTAGGGGAACATTTCCATATAATCAAACTAAAATTCCTTCTGTCTGCATGATGACCATAATTAGAAAGGTGAAAGAAATACCTTGAGCTAGCCTGCCTCCATGCAGTTCACAAGTTGCACTACCTTATTAAAAACAATCTTTATGGTGTTCATATTCAAGGACGGGGATAACATGGAGCTCTAAAAATCACCCCACTTATCATCCATCATAACCCTATGGAAGTGATATCCTATAAGGTCATCATATCAAGATAGAATTAAAATGAAGTCCATGCTAACGAAAGGTGGAATGCTCAATAAGAACCAGCCTTGAGTAAGTCTCAGAAGCCTCAGGCCCAACGACAACAATCCATCAAGAAGGACACAAACCAATCCACCAAGAACATTCATAAGGCCTCCCATATAAGGTAATCCATTATATGATCACTTTTCTTGTAAACGAGGGAAAAAAATCACGTGTAGGCCTCACACTGTATCTAGCTCACATGCACATGTGAATGCGTGAGATCAAGAGGGTGGAGATAGTATTAACAATTGCTACAACATGGGATAAACACTAGCGCGTAGGGATGGTGGAATTTTTAACACAAAATACCCATGTAAGACCCAAAAATCATAGCTGAGGCACATTAATAGAAGAACGGGGTAAACCCCATCTCGTAGGGCTGGGGGAATTTTTACCTTGAATTCCCACCCAGCGGACGTCTATCTTTTCCTATCCGAGGAAAAAAATTTATAAAGGGGACACCCATTCAATCCCATCCTATGATTCACCACCCCTGGGATGGAGGCATACTGCAAGGTCCTATTAGGTCTCCCTTCAAGTCACACTCTTCTAAGAAACCTGAAAAGTTTCATAGAATGGTTGAAGACGATCCAACAAAGGACACAATAAGCCCTCCCACTATTCAACAACTAAGATGCCACCACCAATGCAGTTGCTTTTTTGGACATCGTGGAAATCCTCCCTAGAAACCTCATTGAAAATAATTCAAATAATGAGGAAGTAGGAGAAGTGGTTTCCCTCCCCGAGATGCTCCACACTGAGCCTCAAGGTGTGCACACCCGAAACCAAAGAGTTTTCCAAAAATTGGGAACCCCTAAGACAATCTTCTAACACCTCTTGTGTGAATCCCCATCAAGGAGAAGAATAATAGAAAAGTATTCAACCCACCTCCTCCTTGAGAAAATTATATCCTCACACTTGAGGAGAGACTATCTCTATATGAGGAAGAAATGAAATAGATAAGGAGAATCCACACTATGCTTCCAAGATCAATCCATCCTATTGGGTATGTTCCTCATGTGGAGAGTCAACACACACTTTCATTAGATGTACCTCTACCTCATGGGATCATCTCAAAAGATGACACAAGATTACAAAGATCATTCAAGGTAGCACCGGGACCATCAATTTACCTAAACCCAATCCAAGCAGGATATAAAGATTTCCCTTCATTGGGGAAGAAACTAGAAGAGATCAGGAATGTTCACAAAGGATTCCCCCGAGTGGGTATCCGCCTCATGTTCCTGAAGCGTTAACACATCTAATATTGTCTACTACTACACCATCTAATTCTTAGATCCAATAGGACATGCATCAAGGGCTCAACAATACCATCAAATTATTGAAAACTCAAATAGATGTAATGGAGGTGTGGAGTCCTCCAATACAACAAGAATAGAAACCTTACCCTGAATAGGTGAGAAATGTCCAAACTCGAACAAATTTCAGGAATCTTGTATTAACAGTATTCAATGGATTAGGAGACCTAGAACAATATCTAATTCACTACTCTTCATACTGTGATCCCATGATGTGAACTTAGGAGCAACAAGAAGTTATGAATCCCATATTATTTGTGAAAATCCTACAAGGTTCAGCCTCTGTGTGGTACATGAGTTTGAAAGATAACTAAATAACAGAATGGGAGGATCTCTGGTGCCAAATCATATTCTAGTTCAGCTTGATGTTTCCAAAAACATATTCAGGGAACTCATGAACTGCAAATAGTGAGAGAACAGGAGAGTTTCAGACTTCATTTTCAGATGGAAGGTTTTGACTTACTCCATGAACTAACCCCCCCCCCCCCCCAAGAATGAGATGTTGACCATGTGCATCGACAATCTCAGGGATGAGATATGAATGCCACTCATCCCTAGGAAATATACAAGTGGGTTACATGACTTATCTGCCATTGATTAAATGATAGATAATTCCTTGAAATAGACTAATCTCAATTCTCGAGAAGATTCATCATCCCATATAAAAAGAGCAGGGAGAGACGAAGTGACTTCTGTCATGAATAAGCTACCCCCTGCACCAACTCCATCTCCAAGGCCCACACCAAACCATGATGGGGACTATGTAAATTAGTATCCTCCTCTTCCCCATCAATATGAGAATAGGGGGCCAAAATTAGTCTATTTTAAGGACAATGAATTAATGTTCATTCATTCTTGGATGATCATATTTATGGACACTTTGTAGTTGTCATGAATTGAAACTTGCTTCATCTTCCATAAAGAAAGCAGGATGATGAATTAGGTCTTGATGTCTGGCCATATTACTATCCATTCCACTAGATATTGGGGAAACATCCTAGAATTTATTGTCTTAAGGGACCTCCTACAAAATATGATAGATTCCCAAAAAGTCAATCTAGGACTACTGCCAACACAAGCAAAATATTTTTCCACCACTGATCCGGACAAAGATGGGGGATTGAAAATAAATAATTAAAAAAAGAAAAAAAAGTTCAATAATTGTTGGACTCAGAAAACATTCAACTGGGCCCACAAAATCTGTTGGGAAAAGTTGAAGCAACTTTCTATGCCTCAAATAGCTCTATATGTAGCACAACCGACATCCTCGGCCCCACAATCCTCCAAAGGTTGACCACTAAAAAAAGTAGTCCAATTAGGAGGAAAGTAGGTGTTCACATTGTTAGACTTTCTGCCATTGAAATGTAAGACACAAACACATTCCCTCCAAATGACACCATTAAGGGTAAATGATAAGGAAATGTCATCATTGGAAGAGGAATTTATTTTCAATCTCCACCAATGTCATCCACCTAAAGGATCCCTTCTCCAAAGATGAATATGATTTTCAACCCAAACTTCCCACACCTAATTGGGTGTCCAGACAAAGAATCCAAAGAATCACAGGTTATCATAGGAGACACAACCTTGGTTGAAATAAAGCTTATGGACACACCCCTACTCAAACCGCCAGTGCTACAGAAACCCACAGAAGGACCCTCCAGTGAATCATATTGACATTGAAAAATTACCATACCCCCCCCCCAAAAAAAATCCACCATGGTCCAATCCTTTTGAAATATCTATTGGATGAATAAAATATGACTAATTTCCCTTGGAAGGAAAGCATACCTATGCCAACCAATCCAAAAAGGAAAAAATATCCTTAGTCTCCGTCCCCATGGGCCATACCATCTTCATAAAATTTTATATCCCCTATAGTGCATGTAAAATAGAATCCCATAGATGGGAAGTAACAGCCTTTAGATCATAAGTATGAAATTATAAAACTTTTAGCTTCAGTGTCAGCTAATATCTCAATCATGGATGAACTGAATCTTTCAATAAATCACTGGGAAGCACTTATGCTATATTTTATGTCCCTATAACTTCGAAGATGAGGTGTCTGCCACTGAAGTCCACCAGAAAGAGTCCAATCCTATATAATTCCATGCAGTTACCTAATTCACGAATCAAGATGAATATGACATTATACAAGTACATATCAAACCATTATATGTGTATGGCATAATAAATGGTGTCGGTATTTGAAAATTCTACATCGATAATGGATCTGGGGTTAATCTCCTCCCACTGTGGATACTTCTTTGGCTTGGATACAATGGAGATGATCTGACACCCTGTACCATGACCCAGTTGGGCTATAAAAAAAGTGAGCAGAAGTCGTTGGTCCAAATCAAGCTTGAAACCTAGTTTGGTGATCAAATAGATCACTCATAATTTCAGGTGGTCAGACATAATAAGGCCATCAACACCCTTCTAGTGAGGCCTTGGCTGCATAAACATGCAACATTTTCTTTCTCATACCATCAGTGCCTCAAAATATAGAATTAATAGATAGAGTGGGACACTACATGCTTATAATTCCCCATTTGACCTTTTTGAATCACAATATATTGATGTAGGGTTTTATGAACTAAAGGGGAAACAACCCTCAACTAATGGAATTGATTGGGTCGCTACCCTAAATGGTTTGGAAATGTTTCCCATTGATCCCATCAAGAAGATTGGGGAATAAAATGTACATTCCATCAATAATATTTAAAGAACAAGTACAAATTCAGAGACATATTTAGTAGTCCTTATGATTTTAGTTATGGTTGTCATTCCTAATAATATTGAGAATCTCACTGACTCCCAATATAATGGTGGGGATTTAGATGAAAATACCCTCAAACCATCATAAAAACATAATAAAATGTCCGCCTCACCCACTATGGTGGGAGGAAGTTTCTCATCACTCAAAAAAGATGAGAAAACTATTTTACCCCTCCCTAAATCTTCTCTAGAGAAACCCCCACCAATGGACGAGGCAAAGGAGAGGACTTCACCTCCTAGACACAAAAATTTAAATTCTTCCCCCAACTATAGAGAAATAATTTCAGGGATTGTTTCCCAATTATAGGAGGAAGAAGAAGACCTAAGGTATGCCCCTCCATCATTTGAGGAAGGTGTATCTAACACCATTGACAAACTCAATGAAACCAACTTGGGTATGGAGGAGGACGCGTGACCCACTCTCATTAGCCTGACCATGAATCCTGAAGAGAAGGATGTATACACCACTTTCCTAAAGTGGAATCAATTTGGTTTTCCCTATAATTGTATAGAAATGTAGGGTCTTGATCTAGAGGTTTCCACTCATCACCTAGGCCAGCCAGGGGACCAATGTGGTTATAAACAAGCCACTAGAAGGACACAACCAACCCCTGTTTCCAAAATAGAGGTTGAAGTCAACAATACCATCATATATAACATCATTAAATATTTCCAATACCCCATATGGATAGTAAAAATTTTCCTCATAAAGAAAGAAGAACCAACAAATCTTGGTCTACATTAATTTTAGGGACCTTAACTAACATTGTCTGAAAGATGATTTTCCAATCCCAATCACAGAATTGTTGATTGATGCAAATTTCATATATGAGGCTATCTCATTCATGGATAGTTATTCATGGTATAAATAGATCCGAATGGACTCAGAAGATGAAGAATCAGCCTCCTTCAGATCACCCCAGGATGTATTTTTCTAAAAGGTGATGCCTTTCTATTTGAAAAATGTTGACGCCGCATATCGGCGCGCCTTGAACTGGATTTTCAAACCCTTACAAGAAATTTTCATTTAATTCTATGTAGTTTATTTGGTAGTTATGTCAATATTTCACTCAGACCAACTATCAGATCATGAAATCGTCTTAAGAAAATTATGACAATACAGTTTGAAAATGAACCCCCTGAAATGTCCCTTCAGCGTCACCTCAGGGAAATTACTCATCTTTATTGCATGAGACTGTGGAAGCAAAGTCAACCCTAAAAATACAAAATATATATTTGGCATGACACCATCTGGAAACCTCACTAAGATAAGAGGACTCCAAGGACACATAAACTACATTCGGTGCTTCATAGAAAACATTGTAGGAAAATGTCTTCCCTTCACTAGGTTGATGAAAAAGGATGTTACATATCAATGCACTGATGATTGTAAAAAAGAATTCGACAATATCCATAAATATCTCATGTGTCCACCAGTTCTAATTCTACCTATTGAAGTAAGACCACTAATTATCTATGTAACTTCCTGGGAGAGATCCCTAGGTGCCTTCCTCACACAAAATAATGATTTCGTCAGTGATAATAGTCTCTATTATCTCACCCGAACCATTATTGATGCTAAAACATGGTATTAAAATATTGTGAAGAGATTCCTGGCCATAATATTTGTGGTTCAGAAGATGAGGCATTATCTACAACACCATGAGATCCACCAGGTCTCTTGTAGCAACTCGCTAAAATACATGCTTAGCCATTGAAATATTGACTAGATGGTTGTCATGGTGGGAAGTCATCCTACAATAGTTTGATAAATGGTCCATACCCCAAAAGGCTGTAAAAGGTCGAGTGTTCGAATTATTCTTGGTAGAATACCCCTCAAAAGAAGTGACTCCATTGGATGTTGAATTAACTGATGATGAGGTGCTCTATATTCAAGAGGTTACTCAGATAAGGGAGATACGTTATGAAAGAGAATCTAGAAGACCAACTGGAAGAAATAAAGGAAGACCCCAGACTTAATGAAATGGGGCTGGGAGTCATACTTATATACCGAGAAAAAGCAGTTCTTCCCTGTTCCTTCCTACGTTTAGAAGGATGTACGAACAATGATGTAGAGTACCAGGTCCTCATTGCAGGCCTAGAGTTGGAACTTCAGGCACACATAGAACACCTAAATATTAAAGGCGATTCTTAAATGGTCATCAAGCAACGAAACAGTGAATATGAAATCAAGAAGGAGGATCCGATCCCTTTGATGAAATAGGTTTGAGAACTAATGGAAGAATTCCCCTAAGACCCGACATTGATTTATGTCCCCCAGTCACAAAATGAGCAATCCAATGCATTGGAAAATGTATCCATGGATCTAGATGACCCATATTGGAAAGAAACAATAATTATTATTTCCCACTGATGGATCGTCTTACCATTAATTCAAGGCGACATGGAAGAAATAAATGAAATTAGTTCCTTATATGATTCATATGGTCCTTCCAATGGTGGTATCACTCCAATTTCCGATTACCTTCAAATGGGAGATCTCCCACCAAATAGGTATGGAAGGGAGAAAATCCAAAGACGAGCAGTCAATTTCTTAATGTACAATGGTACATATCTATGAAAGGTTCTCTATAATCAAAAAAATTATGAAGTCCATTTAGGGTGAATTAATGGAGAAGAGATCATGCTGTCGTAAGATAATTGTATGCCAAAACTTGTGGGGAAAAACAAAAATCATTCAAACTCTCATAAAATTTAAATAATGGGGTACTATTAGCCCACCATGATACATGATTGTGACGATTTCACCAAACAGTGTCATTCCTGTCAATTCCATGCCAATTTCATCCATCAACCCCCAGAGTTTCTTCACATAGCTAAGTAATCCTAGCCATTATCCATATGTTTCATGGATGACGTGGGACCATACTCTCCAACCATGTCTAGTCAATTAAAATATATTCTCAAAATAACTCAATTCTTTTCCAAATGGGCAGAATTTGTACCTTTGAAAGGGGTTGGGGAAAGAAGCATGCTTAGCTTTGTGAAAGCCAACATTATCACCATATTGCATATCCCTCAAACAATACTATTGGAAACTTGAACCAGTTACTTCTCTATTGAATTGGACATTCTATATCAGGATAATCACATCGAGTATAACCATTCATCTCGCTATCATGAAGTGGCCAATGGGAAGATAGAGGCCTTCAACAAGAACCTATCTAATATAATCTAGAATATGGTATAATTAGACAAGAAATCATGATTGGATAAGACCAAACATGCTCTGTGGGATTACCATACTATGACCCACACCCCCACTAACGCAACCTCATACTCAATAGTATACAGAGTATAGGCAGTTCTACCCATTAAAGTTCAATTACCCTCACTTCTGGTGGGAATATGTGATCAAATGTTCAGAGATTAGAATTCCTAAAAATGATTCAATGATCTAGAGTGGTTGGATAATAAAAGATTCCAAACTCACCACCATTTAGAATTTTACCAGAAACGGATTTAATAAGACTTAAATAAGAAGTTTTGCCTTTGATCTTTCCTCAAAGGAGAAATGGTGATGGTCCTCATACCCTTGATGATACATCAAAATAAATCTCCAAAGTTGGAGCCAAAATGGGAAGGAACATATGTTGTACACAATTTCAACTACAATGGAGCATATGCCTTAATTTCAATGGATGTACATATCACCATAGCTCCCAACAATGTGAGGTTCCTAAAGATGTACTTTGTGTAATCGTATCAAATTTGTCTTAACTGCAAGACTTTAAACTTCATAGAAACATATGTGTCCATGTTTTATGAAGTTAAACAACTTAGAATCATCATCCTTGCCACAAGATGTTAAATTATATAGTTCTCATTTGTTGGTTATAGTGACTTGTTGTGCAAAAATCAACTATGTTCAAGGGAAAGGTAAAAATGCCCCTATTTATGTGTATGGGTTAGATCGAAAACAAGAATGTATCAAAGAACTAAATATGGATTAATTCCAATTAATCAATGGGATTTATAGTGATATATGGATTCTATAGACTAGCCCATCCACCAATCAAAATCAACAATTCCCCTCTCCTTTCATATAGGTCAAACTTGTAGAGGGGAATTCATGCAATGTCCTAACCATATGATGTTAAACTATAGGGTAATTCAAGAACTATGCACGGCTTGATTCCTACCATAAAAAGATATGTAGATACACTTAGACCCTATGTCTTGGTCCATCCACCATATGATACAAATTCCCCCTCTCTTTGAATAGGTCAGATTGGCATGAAGTGTTTTCAAGAACTATTTATGGCTCGATTCTTTCCCTCGCAGGATATGTAGCGGTTCCTGGATCCTTCATCCTAGTCCAACTTTCCTTAAAAAAAATTCATTTCCTATTCATGGGTCATACCTACACAAGGAACATGTTTTAAGAACTATGTGGACTTTGATTCCCAACTAAATGGGATTTGTAGGAAACCTCCACGAGGTTCAATCCTAAAACATAACTCAACTCATCCATTTCACGTCAGTTCACTCTCATCCTTACTGTATGAAGTTAAACTACATAGGATACCATAATTAGATATGGATTGATTCTCATCCATAAATGGGACACGTATTGACACTTGTTCCTTCCCAGTTCTAGTAGCCATGAAACAAATTCCTCCCCCTGCATATATGCTATACTTGTATCGGGAAATTTATGAGTCTTAACCACATGATGTTAAACTACATGTCCAAAGAAGTCCTAACCGCATAACATTAAACAATAAGTTATCACATTAACTACATGTAAATTGGTTCTTAGTATAATGATATATTTAGTGACACTCAAGTCGGAAATCCCAGGTCCATCCACAGAGAATAAAAAAAGAAAAACATTTCCCCAACCCCCTACATGTGAAATTTTAATTGATGCAAAGATTTTCAAATCTGGAATCCTACATCCAAAATGTGTCAAAATACCCTTATTCCCATTACATACAAATCAGATCTATGTGTAGTATCTTGTACCTCATAACTAATCATGGTCTAGATATTTATCATGTACCCATTTTTCCCCCTTTCATCCAGAAAACTTCATGCCCTAGGAAATCTGAGATCAACATAATTACTCATGGCTATAAGAAATGATTAACTAGTTTATTGCGGAAAACATTTTTTGACTATTCACACAATTCCATGGATACTCTATATACGTTGACCAAAAAAATGGCATGTTAACCAAAAGAAAAATTATCCCCAAGAGAGGCTATTCCTACATTCTTCACCCATTGGATCATAAAACTCTCACCATCCTTCCTAACTCATGGGATCCTAGAATAACTACTGGAAATGGAGTCTTTCCCAACAGTTCTGAACCATTGGGAAAGCCTGTAGAACCGTTGGTATATGTTATACCAACGGTTTTGAAAACCGTAGGGAAGTAAGCCATTGGGAAAAGTTATCCCAATGGTTTACAAAGAACCGTTGGCATAGGTTAGTAAAATTAACCAATGCCAATGGTTTGGCCAACTGTTGTCATAAGTTTTACCAACGGTTCTCCTTGAACCGCTGGCAAATAATTCCCTAGGTCTTTACCAACGGTTTAATTAAACCGTTGTGAAAGGTAAATATATAAAAATAAGTTCCTACGGAGGTTTGAACCCACAACCTCCACGTTATAAATCAATGAATTTACCACTATCCAAGAGTATCCTTTGTAAATATATTAGGATATATATATATATATATATATATATATATATATGTAATTTATATATTGATGTATTTGACGATATTCGGTCAATGTACTCATAAAACCTATCCCAACGGTTCTCAAAACCCTTGGGAAATATAGGGTCCCACCCTTTCCCAACGGCTTGGCCAAACCGTTGGGAAAAGTGTTGGACCTTTCCCAACGGTTTGGCCAAACCGTTGGGAAAAGTGGCCACAAAAGGATTTTTTCCAACGGTTTGACCAAACCATTGGGAAAGACATACCATTATTGGGATTTCGCAATGGTTTGGCCAAACCATTGGGAAAGGGGGCCTATACCAACGGTTTTTACAACCCTTGGTATAGAAGTGTTGGGAATGGTCAGGATTCCAGTAGTGAATCATGGTTTGCAGATTCTTCCACCGCTCATGTTTGGGGAATACCAGCAATATCATAGAATGATTATATCATATTTACACATGATATTTTTTATATTTAATCTATTCAACATGATGTTAAATTTTATTGTCAACATCATTTCTACAAGACTTGAAACTATATGGACCAACAACAGTTGGCTAGTTCACATCGAGTCACCAACATCCTCACAACATGATGTCAAATAGCATGGCCCAATCATTCTATTTTACTTGATCTTACCATACCTAGGTGGTTGAGTGAAAAACTTTCCACCCATTTTTTCACATGGATCATAGCTCATGTGGTTTTAGGAATTTGGGAAGGGGACTCCCCATAGTGTCAGGGCGAATCAATCTATAATGACTGACCTTATTGGAGTGACATTAAAAGAAATATTAGTGTTTCCCCCTACATATTGGAAAACCTAATGTTCTAAACATATGAAATTAAACTGTAAGGTACTAAAAATATTGATAAATCTCCCCCCCCATACACATACCAATACTATACAGGGGGCCTAACTTTGGGACATCCATATCTCTAAACCCAGGTCTGGCCCTAACAAAGAAATAAAAATTCTCCCACTCCTTCCACACAAACCTATCCTATGTAAGGAATATAATAATAGAGAAAATGGGTCTTAAAAACTAGTCCTTGATACGATAAGTTAGTAAAAATGTCCCACCTCACATATATCTGTAGAGAGACTCTCAATTTTGTGAATAATAACTGCCTGAGTTTTTCTGATATGTCCAATTAAACTCTATCCATTCATCAAAGTATGTTCTTGTAGTGATAATGGATCATCATAATACTTCTTTTCTAGTAGGAATGAATAATCAGTGTCCTACAGACACCTTTGTTTGACTATGCACACAATTCCCCAATGACTCTAGATATGTTGCTCACAAAAAAGGTGTGTTATCCAAAGAAAAATTCATCCACTGAAGGGGATTTTCCCATTTTTTATGCCTAATAGCTTCTAAGAATAATTTAATTTCTCCTAATCCTAGGTCCCTTAAAACAAAGGTATAAACTCTTCTCCCTACTGACATCCTGAACATGTTAGAACATCTTGACCCAATTACCCTCGAGTTACTCAGGGCTTCTATATCAACTTCCTAATCACATGACATTTAAACTCCATGATACTGGATACCCGATATTCACCCTTAGTCCAGGTTACATCAAAGGATATTTTCCCTCATGACCCTACATAATAAATGAATCTATGTAAGAAATTTCGACACACACCCTGCCTCATTGGTGATCCCATTTCCAAAACAAAAAATCCCCATCCGTATGTATGAATTAGATCAACCTAGGAATGAGACTCAAAATAAATATGTATATCTTTATTTCTATCATAACAATATATATTGTGACATCCAAATCTCATATTTCAGATCCATCCATGAAATAGAAGTGTCACATCCCTACCTATGCAAGGGTTAGACCTGAAAAACTCATTTGGATATGATAAAAATGCATCCACTTATTCATAGTATTTCTAGTAAATTTCAACCTGAAATGCACCTTTTCATGATTAGGAACCCATCTTCACACACCATAATCTATGTTCAGAAATGTGATAATTACCATAATCCACCATGGCCTTCAGAAATGGATTCCCAATGTCTTATATACACCTTTTCTTGACTATACACAAAATTCCCTTGTGTATCTACATATGTTTCCCACAAATGGGCCTATAAACCAACGGTAAATTCTCCCTCATGGCTGTATTTTCCTACCTCTATATGCCCTAATGAAATTTATGTTCCACCTTAATCCATGGATTTAGAAACCCCTATGATAAGAATTTACATATTTCACCTTTTCAATGATTTAAGATAAAGGACGTTTCTATTCAAACTAATGTGGAAAAGATGAATCATGTACCCTCCTCTAGTTAGAGTGAAATGATTTTGTAAAAAAAATCTCAAATTTCTTGGTTTTATGAAATTAAAATACAACCAGCACTAACCATTGTTTTCACAAGTCAGATTCATGTGAGATAATTTTGTCATCCATAACTGATACAAATATCCCTACTACCTTTAGACAACATTCCCTTAATAGGACAACCACTGTGTCCCTCCACAAAAAAAATCAAAAATTTTTAACAAATTTTCTAACCATCGAAAATGGATGACCAAGGTCTTACGGACACATTTTTTGACTATACACACAATTCCCTAATGACTTTTTATATGTTTCCCACATAAATGGCTAGTCAACCAAGGGAAAATTTTTCCTCGGGAGACGATTTTCCTACTTTCAAATGCCCAATGGATTCCATGACCCATATCATGTCCCATATCTAGAAATCACACATCAGGGTAAAAAATATCCCACATCCTTGTCTGAAAGTTTCCGGGACATTCTCAGTTAACGAGTCTTAAATTGGGGCCCTTTCCCCGGAAGTCGTGTTCAAAGTTGTTTGACCTAAAACATCAGTAATGATAGTCCTTCTTACAAGACTACAAATTTCCAATAAAAAAGGGACATGGGAATCCCCAAGATGAAATCCCACAAAGGTAACCCTGGATAAAATTTGAGTACTAGCTCTCTAAACCTATAATATATACAGTCTAGGAAAAGAATTGAGCAATCAAAAAATCATAAAGAGACGTATAGCTTGTTAGGTCAAAAAAACCATAAAGTGTGGTCTAAGAAAAATTCAAGTTATACCCACTAATCCCACACCATAATAGGCTTAGGAAAAATTTAGGATGATAATGAAAAAGGCACAAACATTTTAGGGTTTTTAATGGGACCCTAACATGATTCAAATTATTCTCATTAAGCCCATATGCTCAGGAAAAAAACAGTACATGATTTGATTATTTTCTTTATCCTGGATTTTGATTCAAATAAACATCTATTTGATTTTATGGTTTTAAATGAAGTTCTTTATAAATTATTGATATTTTAGGAAGAGGTAAGAGAGGGACACTATAATGAAAAATGTTTTTGTTTTATCATATGAAGTGAGAGTGGGGGGGACATCCACAATTAAGAGTCTCTCCCTAATGTCAAAACAATGAAGGTGTAGCATAGTCCAACAGATTACGACGAGGCACGACTTTCACTTTCCAGCAGGTCGATAACTACCTGATGAGGCCCATAAAGGGCATATTCAAAAGTATCCCTCCTTTCAGCTTCATATTCAACCATTGGGAATAATTTATTTATAATAGTCCATAGGTATTACCATTTATCTTTGATGACTTAATAATTAGCACTTTATGTTGCAAGTTGCACTTTTAGTCTGGCCATGTAAGCCTCGCACTCACACAATTCCTCAAACTGGGAAATCAGCTGGTCTGAAGCACTATCTTTCTTAGCCTCCAAATGATACAACTCATCAATAATATCTTGTAATGTCTAATCTTGGTGGTGAGAAGTGTTGAACCGAGTGAGGTTACCTTTACAAGTAGTGGGATCCTAATAACCTATAAAAGTTTGTACACAATGAGATGTAGGAATCAGTAATCAATGCCACCTAAACCCATATCGACAAATAGTATTTCAATGTTATCCTCCTTATTGGAAATTTATATCAAGGGATTTTCCATTGAAAGAGTATATATTTAAAGCCATTCATGTTTTCGTACAACTCGGTTCCTCATAAATGAATGTGAATTTTTGTCCTCCTCCACCACAACCGGTATGTAATCAAGAAGCATAATTATAGAAGACAGAAGTTCCTTGAGTTGATTCAACCAAGCAGGGGGAATTCCCTCCTAGTAGATGGTTCAACCACTGGAACTAAATGATAGGTGATAGTAGCAACTTCATAACAACCTAGTGACCTCCCACTAGGACCAACATTGATAGGATAATGGACCATATCATCCAAATATACATGATATAAGTCACTTTCCACAAAGATGGGTTTTGTGGGTGAATCCCCTTCCAAACACATGTGATGGTGGTTATAATTCCTTCTCGCCATAGGGAGGGGAATAAATAGTGAAACTGGTATAGTTGGGATAGGATCAGAAATATATATCATTCTCTGAACTCATCGAACTGACCTTCCCAAAACCATATCAGGGTAGTAAGCTACCCACAATTGGGAATAATCTAAAGACTGGTGAGTTGAGGAAAATATGAGAGGAATGAAAAATTACACATTAGTATCCTCCCACATCATGAAAAACCATAATTGGAGAAGAATCACAGGATGAGACTCCCTCTTAACTGGAATAATAAGGATATCTGTGACCTGTTAAAGGAATTCAAATTTCATGGAAAACCTATAAGGATCATATGGTTCATAGATGATTACCCTATCTATATGAGTAGATAAAACTTCATCCCAAAGCACAATGGTATAATAATTCTCTTTCGAATATACCCTTCCATTATCCATCACGAATCTGTGGGGCACAACATATGGTGAAAAAGAAAATTGAGAAACATAACTCAACAATTTTATTGCATCATCAATACTCAAGGATTGGGGATAGAATATGTCATCATTGAGAAGAGCTCTGGTTAAGTCAGAATGAAGAACCCTTGTAGTATACCAATACTCACAGTAGGGGAAATTATCTAAAATACAACCATACAAAAATTGAAATGGCCCGCTAAGATGATGCAGGGGTTTCCCTTCTTGTATCTACCCTAACAGTTCATACACTCAAGTAAGGGTAGGAATGACTATGTTAATGGGTTTTCCCTCTGCTAATGTGACTTCCATCATCAGAGTACAATCCCTAACACCAGTATAAATATCACAAGAGGGGAAGATACATCCACTCAAAAACATAATGAATAAACCTTCATATATGATCTTAAGAGGTATATATAACCAAATTACATAACCCCAGGTGGTTTATTGACCTACCTCAAGGGTGTCACAGCATAAGCCCAAGATTTTCTGTGATTGATAAGTCAGGTGATTTCGGATGCAGGGAACCCTCGACCTAGGATAGTTCACCTGCAAGAACATCCTGATCCAATCTTTTAATGAAATAATAGAATTATAATTGAGGGGTTGATTGATTAATACCTCTTCCATGACCAATAAATTACTTTCTAGCATAGATACTTATTTTACATTCCCTAAGGAATTGGTTGTTGGAAGGAACTCATCATACATGTTTCCTAGACTGGGAAGCCCTTTGATTTTATGGTTGTCTCATAAATAAATCCCCACCTCCCTATGAAATATTTGGAATATATTGGTTCTTGAACACCAACAGGGAAGAAGTTCAGGCACCATATCACCTGGTGAATATATTGAAATTTGGGAAACTCATGTTTCCTGATACAAGTTTGTTGCTTGAAAATGGAAAGGGGACTCTAAGAAAATCCGAGTCACCTAGAATGCTTAGGCCCACTAATTGGAGAATCATCCTCTAGATCGCATGTCCCATTTGGTACTCCACTCTCCATTGGGATTCCCTAGAGAAATATTTATAATGGGCGGGTACTTCCAAATAACCGACCTCAAAGAGGTGTTTTGATGACAATGATTACTTTAGCCCCAAGAAAATCTTGTTAGTGTGAAAACATTATCTTGAGTAAAATAAGTTTCAAGTTATTCCGTTGAAGAGTTATTGGATGTTCACATCCTAGGGATGTCTTGAGGTGAATAATAGGTGTACTGTGATTGGCCAATGGCAAGGGAATGTCATCTAGGAGGCTAAAGTTGTAAAGAGGCAACTAGAAAGATAGCGGATAGGTCATGACCTCTAGTGAAATAAAGTCTCTGAGAATACCCTCTTGAGGAACGATGTAGGGTTGAAGGTTTTATTTATAATTCTCAACCATAAATTCCTTCCTCCTGTTCACTTCTATATTGATAATAGGAAGATCCATCTCTTTCATGCATTAAAAAAGTACACCCAATGGGGTTAGTTCAACAAAATTATTGGGAAAAATACCAAAAAAAATTCAATGTACAAAAAGATGTCGACAGAGAATGGATACAAAAACTAAACACTAGAAATAATTCATGGAATTCATTCCTCATGAATAGACGATTCATGGAACGCTCTGCAAGACATTTCCACGTGATGTGATGGCCATCGAACTAAATGGTTTGTGGACTAGGTGATATAAATACTAAGACTCGCTATTTAGTCATCCAATGTGAAGGCTTGAAATTTTATGTTCAAAATTTAATTTTCAGTTCAAGAATTTAATATTTTAGTTCACAGATGAAGCTGATTGTGAAGATTGTATGGTTCGTAGGAGGCAAAGCATGGTTCGTGGCTGAAGGATTCCTCAAAGGAGTCGGTATGCAGAAGTAAGGAAATCTGAGAGAAAATTCAGATCACTTTTCACCGATAAATCTAGTAAAAGAAAAATGAACTACCCCTCGATATATAAGCATGGTCCCCCATCAGGTCCACCTTTCTACCACAAAACAGTTTAGTTTAGGACCACTTTCTCTATCAGAATAGCCTCCTCTTCATCAAGAATGGGGCCCCTTTTTATGGGGGGATTTTTAGGGTCCTGAAAACCTATCAAAGGGAAGTAAAATACTCCAAAAAATTTGATAAAGGAATAAGAAACATGTTTGATTAATGATTTGATAAGAAGATTGAAGAAATTGGGTTTAGAAAAGGACCAAATTTGTCTACATACAGATTTCCGGGAATGATACGTAGATAACATGGAATGAAAATAAAACTATACATAGATAACCTAAGAAATACTAACCCACATGGATATGTCCATCAAACCATGAAATTTACATAAAAAATATAGAACGGTGATGGTTCCACATGAACCACATCATTGGAGGAATGGAGGTGGAGAAATCCCACCCATGAACTACAACCCCACAAACCAAGTCGTTGGTGGAAACATGATGGAGAGGTATGCCCTCACACACCATCCCCAAAAACTCAGTTCACAGACAAGGAAAGGTTAGTATAATCCTGTGAATTACATCGTTCATGGGATTGAGGCAGTGATTTTCACCACAGTTAACTGTATCCCCAAAAATCTCTATTGACCGAGTCATCCACAGGCCAGATGATTTCCCCATGGGATACTACAAAAGGTTTCATGTGACCCAGAGATATTTCCTCCTCTGTACTATATAAAATGGACCCCAAGGGGATCCAAAAAAAGTTAGAGGATTCTTTTTAGGGAGTTTTCTGTTTACTAATGAAAGAATTTGAAGGAAAACGATTGATGAAGTATAGAAATGCGAATGATTTCTAACAGGTATAAACCCACCTCGAACCATAAAAAATGAAGCATAATAATATGAGAAAACCATGAACCAAATTGGTCAACTGTGAACCATTATCCCTTCGTTGATGAAATTACCCTCAAATACAAGACCAATTCCCCTTCTCCAATCCAGCACACCACATAGTACATCTCTATGGGAACAAAACCCTACCCCATGTAGCGTCCCACTATAAGGATGGAATCCATCATTGTATACCACCACAGTACATGAACATCATATAGTTCCATGTACCACCTCAGTATAGGTAATGTGCCTTAAAGAGGGTATCACACGCGACATGAAAAAATGGTACATGGAGTGGTGTTCCTTCAAGCTTTCCACATTTAGGTCCCGATCATGCCCTTATGTTTCCATCCCATCTTACAAATCCCCTTCGATAGCCAGTTCATATACATTATTCCAAAGCCTCTTCCAAATGCACTAGACCCATATGATAAAACTGTTGGGCGCATCAGTGCTTCCTTATGGTTTTACATACCCATGGTAAGAGGATTTAAGTGGGTAATCCTCACAAGGATGTGGACCCTCATAAAGTCTTTAAGTATACATTCACATGATAAGTCAGGGCCCAACGATGGAATACTTTTGTAAACCTCCATATTCTAGGGACCAAGGATAATTGCTTGCTTTTCGATTAAATGAGGGACAATGAAAAGCCAAAGGGATCATGAATTCTTTATATTTTATGGGGATAAATGCTTATCCCCATTACAAAACTCATTTCAGGGCACTCTCCTTGAGGTAATCTGTTAACCTTTTCATAAAAGGCGGTGCTCTAGCTCCTCTTAGAATCAAACTAGAGACATGTCTAGATATATTTACAAATGAGACTATCCTGGATATCAACATGGGAGAGGAAATTTTCACATTCAAATCCCCCCTCTCTCTCCATTTGAGATCTAGTACCATCTATCAACAGATGAAGTGGGACGTGTGATATCCAGATTCACTTCGTCCACTTTTTTCTCACACTGATCAGGAATCACGTGAGTTTAGAGGTTGGCTATGGTCATGACACCTGCGTAACCCCAAAAATTGGGAATACTCCTAGGTGTAATCCCTAACCAAAGCTTTAAATCATCATGAGTTGAGATCCTCCTCATGTTTCCAAAAACATGGGCATCCCCCCCCAGTATAATTCCCAGACTCAATGAACTCTGAGAACATTGATTCATGCTCTGACCAGGATATAAAGGATGCATATTCAAAGGCCCGAGCTCAAGGGACATTTTCATTAAAATTTAGTCCTACTAAAATATACCATTTCTCATTAAGGATTTCTCTTTATCTATAATATCTAATGTGACTCTTCTATATAGTCTCCCTTTACAGTGTAATTACCAACCATATTATCTCAAAGGGGAAGCTCCCATGTGTAAGCACCAACCATCCCCCCACAAAAGGCCTCCTTGTAGTTGTATGTCCCAACTATATCCGAACTATGAGGGCTTTTATTACCAACCAATTGGGATATGTAGGACACCTCCATAATGTCCAAACCCAAAACCCAATCCACCCTAATATTCTTGGGGCCATATCCCCAGTAGGGTTATATCAACCCAGGAGACAATATCTCTTTTGGTTAACTTTTGGTGCATCGATGTAAGTACCACATGAAATCTTGACTATGAATCTTCTGCCTAGAGGTCGTCACCACATGATGTTAAACTGCATGGGTGCATCCTCATCACACGACCTTAAAAGGTGATGTGTCCTATAAAGAAACAACAAACTACGTGGAATCTAATTACTCTTTCCAATATATGTAGGAATCCCATCTTATGGGTTTGATCCTGATATCATAAAAATATTTGTCTCTTCTAGATGACAATGAACTCCATAAAATATCTTCATAAACATTAAATCACAATATTCTCAAAAAGTGACTAAGGAATCCCCAATATTTCTATAAAATGGTAAGATTGACAAATAACCTTGAATACGTACATATGTATTCATCAGTGGAGAACCTATGATACATACCAATGATTCTAAATCTATGCATACATTTTGATGATGTTGTAACCTATGGGTAATTCAAAAACTCATGATTGGGAAATAACTAATGATTCACGAACATTTGAACAATCCTTAAATCTATAAGAGAGTCTCATAGTAAGTAATAATTCCCCCAAAAGGGTGTGATGATCCCAACCTGCCATATTCTCAACCAATATAGTCCTTAAGTGTCGTTGTCCAAATCATCATCCAACAAGAGCCTACCTTTGGAAAGAATCTCAATGAATCTATGATACAATGGTCGTTCGGTCTTTCTAGCTCCATGAATTATAGACCATCAGAGGAAATCATACCCTATGTGAAACCCTTTATAGTAACAGACAATGGTTCACTATCTGTTAGTCCATTTCATCATCCCTAGTGTGATGTGAATTGGGTCAAAACACCATTGACAAGTGAAAATAATATACTTCTATTAATGAATCATTCACCTAGACTATCCATCATATTGAGTTTGAAGATAAGCACTAAAATTTAATTCACTACCAGTTGAATTTGAAAGTCCTTTACAAAAAATAGAATGGAACCTGTGATCCCGATTATCTAAAATGTTGATAGAAAATATATGTATCATAACAATATTGTTGATATATTATTGATAATGCTTATCTAAAAACATTGTATCTTGAATGATAAAGAAATTCATAGATTTAGTTAATCGATCAATGATAACCCAAATCACATTTTTACCTCATTATTTATTTTATAGCATAATAATAAAATACAAGGATATATAATCCTATTTACATTATAGAACTATAAAAGGTTGAAGAATCATCTTCTAAAATTTTCATTCCATTTTAACATATTCAAAATTCAAACGTTTAATAGTAATGTTTGAAATATCTCTTCTCATCCTATATCACCAGTAATACTGACAATGGTCTCTATAAATTTTAGTGATATCAGGATAAATGGAACATGGGAAACTATACAATTTTCCCAACAATTCACACTTTATTAAATAATCAAAGGTCCCACATAATCTTTTTCCGAATCAGATAGCACATTATTCATCAACATTACTCACTGTAAACTTACCCTTCTTAAAAGATTATACTCTTTCCTATATAAAAAGTTCCTCCTTCTTAGTTTTATGAATTATTTATGATATCAATGATTTGAATGAAACTATAAACAAAAGAGAGAAATTTATTGCATGCATAATTTATAAGCCAAAATTTATAAAATCATTAACCAAATGGAAATTTTCCCCACAAGACAAGGTTATGGTACAATTATTTTTCTCACAAAAAATCACATCATATAGTTCTAGGATAGTATTGAATCAAGTAGTAAAAATAAATAATTAGTTAAAAATAGCTTCTCTGTCTATGTCCAACTCTTTTTTAGTGAATATATAAATTATAATTTTTCAATAAGTATATATATCACACATTTCATCATATAAATGATTCTTTGTAATTTATAAATCAAAACCAAAAAAAATAATTCTAGATCCTTTGTATAATAATTTTACTCATTTTTTTCTTTTGACATGATTCATAAGAAAATAACAGATTATTCTACAATAATACACAACAAATTCCCTTTAATGAAGTATGAGTGCTAATAAAGAAATCACCCCCTCTTGAGGGAAGGTCTAAAACTGGATAATTCACAAATATTATATTCCATTCCTATAAAAAATCATCACAATAATTCATCTAGATGAATTTAACTTCTTTTCAAGTTAAATTAGTTAGTGGGCTAGAAATATGAGAGATGTTTTGAACAAACCATCGATAGTAACCCAGTAAACCGAGAAAACTTTTGAATCTCTTTGACATGTGAGGATTTTTTAGGTCTTTTCACTTCTTCAACAACTTTAGATATAGTAGGTTCAATAGTTATTCCATATTTAGAAAAAATATTTCCATGGAAAAAAATTCATTGTAAGAAAAATTTTCACTTTCTAATATATGTATATACATTAGTTTCTATTAAGGTCTAAAAAATAATCCTTAGGTGTTTTTATGTTTGATTATGACTTTTATCATATAAAAAAATAACATCAATAAACATTTCCATAGTCTTATCTAAGAAATCATGGAAAAAAATCCATAATTCCCATAAATATAGTTGGTGCATCAGAAAAAATATTATATAACAAGTTTGATAAAAATTAGACTTTTATGTGAAGAAATCAAAATTTTATTTTTAGAAAATGTATACTCTCAATTAAGAAACTCGTTTGATAATTTCATGATTTTTTTAAAAAAAATTTATTTTAATAAAATAATCTTATTAAAAAATATTTATTTTAATATAAATTATAATATAATTTATTTAAATACATTTTAATTTTTATAAGGGTCAAAAAGTTGTTAGAATCATAAAAATATAGTATTTTTCCATTAAATAAGGTTTTTTATTTAAAAGTGAAAATTATCATATTTAAAAAATTATTTAGATAAAATAAAATTTATTTTTCAAATCATAATGTTGAAATTATCCAATGGAAATTATTCATAATTTTTTGAGATAGTCTAATTTTTGGGAAAAATTAGATATGTTGTAAATATATGGTATGTATTATGACATCATAATAGCTCAAAAGTGTAATAAAAAATTCTATAAAGGGAATCCAAGAAAAAATATAGTTTTCCACTTTTAAATAATATTTATTTATGTTGTTTATTTAATTTTATAATCCTTTAATTAATCTTCAATAACCTTTATTATATTTTAAGTTTCAAAAAACAGTTATTTATGAACATGAATCACTTCTACATCACTAATGGTATTATTTTTATATTTTTGGTTCTTGAAAATATAAAATCTTAATAACCCATCCAATTTTGTTGAAATCATTGGAAAAATCATGTTAAGGTTTTTGGTTTTAATTATTTTGACATATATAATCCAAAACCTTTGTTTATAAATTAATATATAAGTCCCCCCTTTTTGTTATAAATACCCACCCAACCTCCCACTCCAATTCACTCAATACCCATTGATCATGAAGTTATTATCCCTATACCTATATGAATCCTACCCAAGGTGTTTCCAAGCTATTAAGAAGCTCCTCTCAGGATTTTTGAAGCACCCATCAAGGTATGGGATCCTCTCATCTTAATTTTTATTTCATGTACTTTGTTTTTACTAAGACTTTTGATTTCCAATTTCACATGTTATAATGTTTATTTACACATACCTTTACTATCCTTATGATTCCCAAGTAATTAGAGGCCACCTATCTCTCTCATTAAACACTCCCTTGATAATTTATGTGAACTTATTTTTGTTGTTGAATTTGTCTTGTGATTTTTTCATACTGAATTGGTATAGTGAATACCAATCCGCATTTACACTCAAGGGTATTCACCTAGATATACCTACCCCCCATTTTTTTACAACCAAATATTTAATGGAGATTAATAATATTATTATTAAAATGGATGAAAATAATTCTTTATGTGTATGACATAGGTATCACACAAATGCATGTACATGATATGAATGTGATGTTTGGGATTAGAATTTTATTTCCCTCTAATGGTTTGGGTAATGATTTTTGTTGGAGTCGGTTCCCTAGAACCAAATTCTATTGTACATTATGATAACTAATATACATGTTTTTTCATATTAATAAATTCTTTATCACATCATGATTGTTCTTCTATGTAACATTGCATGTGATAATGTCTTATGAGTAGCTGTCACACTAATAGGTCAAAGTGAATCCCCGGTTTGATAAGAACACAGAAGTGATATGTCATTATTCTTGAATATATGTTATATTACCAGATGATATCATCTGAGAGACACAAATTATATAGGCTATTAGAGGTATATATTCATAGGACTTTATGGAACCTTCTCATGGTGTACATCCTTGGTAATGTACAAGAGAATATTATGAGAACCGGACCCACCAGTAGGAAATCCACAATTCCATGTGTCATTGGATTTTCTTATCTACAAATGTGTTTATTGGTCCTTAGACATTAATTTTTTATTAATGAGTATAATGAGTTACACAATTAGATTTATTGATGAAAATTGTGATGACATATCTTCGCGGTGAGGTGGGAAATGTTGGGTGCATAACGAGTAATATTGTATTAATGAATAATACAAGAAATGATTTATCCCTCCTATTATTTAATGGAAGATAATATCTCAATCCATTTGTTGGAAATGATATAGCCTAAACAAATCCATTTCCATGGTGATCAATAGGAAAATTATATTTCTGTAAAGTCAAATAAATAGATATTGACCATATAGGTTAATGGCACTAGCATGCAACCTACTCGATTATAGATATTGTGATAAAGGGATTATATTACTCAATAAGAATTTGTATGAGGTGACATGTCCTTGTGACATTAACTTATTTCTCTATGGGTGTCTTGGCATGTTGCAAGATTCTAACCATAGATTTTAGGATTCTATGCCTAATGCCACCGAGAAAGAGGCCTATAGGGGAACAGACTAAGTGTATCTAGTATCTCAGTAAAATAATATATATTTAATACATTGAATAAATATTATTCTCAGATATGGTTTAATAATTATAAATGGACTCCTGATTACATTTATTCTGACACTAGTTATGCGAGGGAATGTATTATGTTTAGATTATTTAATAAAGTTTTTTATATTTAATGAATATAAAATTTATATATTTATTAGTGAATAATGAAGCTATTTTTATTTAATAAATAATAGACATTATTCAAGGTCCAATAAAAATAGTGAAGGATTAGAGGACCGAGTTTAAGGGTCTAGTGAGAAATAATAATATTTAATATTACTAGTTTAAATAATATTTAATTATAACATGAACGATAATCACATTTTATAAAATAGATATATTTATGTTATTATTTTATGTGGGGGTTTTAATTGGATTAATAACATAATTGAGCAACTTTTGAAAATTATTTTATTATTACCCTAGTGAAATAAATTCCCAATTATATTATTCTCTTATTATACAAGTGCTAGCCATGAAAATCAGTGTGCAAAATGAATTGGATAAAATCTCTCAATCCTATCGAGTTTATCCCTCTCCAAGAACACTCTCAAGAATGAGAGAAATACTCCTCCACCAGATCAAGGAGAACACTTCGGAATCTTTTCTCAAGGTGATTGAAGTTGGACATCGCAAGTGCATGAATATTTTGTGCTAGTACCTAGAGAATCCTTCAGCGATGTCTAGAGATATGTGGAACACTTGTGGATCACCGCTAAAGGAATCCTACACTTAGATTCTACAATGAAATTATGATGCATTATATATCTTTGGTTGGACGCATCCATGAAGAATGAATAACATTGGAGGTAATTCTTTTTTAATTAAATTAATTAAAAAAAACATGTGTAGATCTACTCTCTCTTTGTTATAAGTTTTCTATTCCTATATTGTTCTTTTATTTAATTCTATTGGTCAAAACATAATTTTTAGGAATATACTAAATATCTTTTTATCAATAATGGAAAAATGAAAAGTTAGTCACAATAACTCACTTTATACGGCTTTGACCAGAATCTACATGTGGTATCAGAGCGGTCCCATCTTTATTTATAATTATTTAGTTTTATTGATGATTTATGCATTCATAATTTAGTTTTTCAATTCAAGCTAATCATTCTTTAAATATGATTTGTTTGATCTATTTATTCCTCCATTGTTTCTAATAGATATAAGTGAAACGATTAATTTTTTGATTAAAATACAATTTAAGAACTCATCTGAAGGTGCCAAGGATTCTAATCGGATAACATAGTAATAAACACCATTTAATCAATATTACTTGTCATGTAATCATGTTCAATGCACCATGATTTAATTTAGAAATTACTAAAATAGTGTACATTAATGATACATAGGGCAGTTAATTCTAACCCAGCCTATTGACCATGAGAGACTGGAGATCAATTAGTCACACTACATGTCATGTGGCCCACTAGAATTGGCATGTAGTCCCTTCATGTTAGGGTTGATCCTTATATTCCATACATGTCCTACCAGACCAATATCCTTATAACATGGATTCAACATGGCATGTTTCCCACTGTACAAACCATGTACTCCAATATTTCCAAAGTACGCCTCACATGTTGTGTCCCTAGGAATGTACTTTGGATACACAGTGAAGAATGTAAATACCATGTAGATTGTATCTACAAGCAATGTACTTTTACCAGTTTGGAAGATTTAAAATTTATTATATTATGTAACCCTTGAGACATGTACTGGCATGTGGTCATAAATCTAGGACATGCCATGTGATATGCATTGATTTATATATATATATATATATATATATATATGTTTTATTAACATCTGCGTAATATTAAAGATATTCACATAATGTACGAGATTTATTTCAATAATTATTCTATGTTCATCAAATAGTTCATAAAATATAAAGTTTATTCAAATATAATACATGTTGGGTAGTTTTGGATGAGTATTTAATGGGTTACCTCTAAGGTACAAGTTATGTACACAGTTAATTTTAATTTAATTTATAATTTTTTTAAAATTATAGTTGAGGAGAATATCATGGAAATTTACAAAATTTTTAAGATAAAAGGATTGATAATTAGAGTTAATAATTAATTGTTTCGTCCTTTATTTAACAAAAATAAGAAATATTAATGAATTAAATGCTAGTTTTATTAAATGCATAATTCTATTCATGCATGTGGATGATAATTAGCTAGACCAGACCATTGTATATGATTTTTTTACTTTTAATTTATTATTAAATTAAATTATTGGTTTGGGTTCCTTCTCTCCTCATTAATTTGCAGGGCCTGCGTGCATGTGGGTTATTTTATGTAAACCCCCTTTTACCCCTCACCTACATTTGAGTAAAATAATATATAATGGATAGGTCTCCCAATATAGTAGAGGCATTTCATGTTAGGAGTCCCGGATAAACCAATCTAATTAGATTCAAAGATCGAATGTTGGAAAGCTATAAATAAAAACATTAAATGGTTCAAGGTGTTTCTCCCCTAAATCAAAGGTTAGATGATAAAAAACATGATAAAACCCATTAAAACAAGATCAAGATCATATCCTTTATTTTAATTCTTTATGTTTCATGGTTATTTTATTATTGATGTTTTCTTGTGATCACATAATTAATGAATTAACAAGCATGCAGAGATGGAACTAAAATAAACAGGCTTATGTATAAATATTATCTAAATACATGGTTAATTACTTATGTAATAACACTTAATATTAAAAATAATGTGAAAAGATTATAATTGTAAATTTACGCATAAAGGATAAAATCCATCAATAAAATATTAACTCAGTATATCCTTCCATTACTTCCATTAGAACCAAACCACACTTCAATGTGCTTGACCATCCAAACATGGGGTGCTTTCAATTATTAGGGAATTATAATTTGAGGTTTTGGGTTGACTTATCTTTGTTGGCATCAAGGTTTGACTACCAAAATAGGACTTGGTGTAACTTAGAGACAAACATTGAGGAAATCTAAATTAATGATTTCAGGATTGGGGAGTCCACTCAACGGGTCAAGGAACTGTGAGTTAATGCAGCTGAAATTTTGAATACTTGACTAAAACCATTTCAGTTGCTTGACCAACCAAAGTTGGGGTAATGAGAATGGAATATGTATCCTTTCCACTAGAATATCCAAGAAACTGGATATTCCAAAGCCAATGGTGAGGGCTATTGGGTTTTTATAAAATAAAGGGATAATAATAAAAATAATATTTATTTATTTGTATAAATTTTAGTAGATAAAGTACAAAAATTCGACTCATCTAATTTGAAGAAACAACATAAAAAATGATGTCAAGCATACCATTAAAATCCATACTCGAGAAGGTAACCCTTTTCATCGGGAGTAATTTATAAGAATGTAAAAGTAACTTACAGGTCATCCTTCACATTGAAAGGAAATTGTATATTCTCGAAGAACCATCACTAGTTGAACCTAGAAATAAGGCAAGTGATAAAGATATCTCTCTGTATGAGAAAAATCTAAATGATGCTACAGATTTTTAGTAATTCAAGCTATCATCCATGTTTAATTAGATCTTGAAGAAACATTAGGAAATGGATTCTTATAGCTTGTTGTCTCTCGATTGGGATCTATATCAAGAGAAGGAGAGACAAGATAGGTATGAGATATCCAATGCTTTGTTCATGACTATTCTAGGAGATTATGTTCCATATGAACATAATATAGTCAAGCTTGTTGGCTACATTGAGCATCTGGACATCTTAGGGATTAAATTCTTGGATGAGTTGAGTACAGATCCGATACTTTCATCACTTCCAAAGACCTTATATAGTTTTATTTTGAATTATAATATGAGTAATAAAGATAATAGTTTATCATATCTTTGAACCTTTATTCACCAAGTGGATAAGAACATATGGATTGACAAACCCACAGTTCGTATGGTGAATATGAATAGGAAGGACAAGGTAAATGGGACTTAGACTTATAAACCGTCTAAATCCCCTAAACATCATCCAACTAAGAATAGGAAGATCCAATGGAATGGAAAAGAAAATGATGTAGTATGTTTTTCATGTGGCAAGTCAGGACACTAGAAGAGGAACTACACCTAGAGGCAAGGGGAAGCCAAAGGTGTGTTCGTTATCAAGTTTAATCTATCAATTTCTACACTTTGGTTGTGATATACAGCTTGTGGTTCTCACATATGTATTCAAATGCAGGAACCAAATATATTTCGGAAAATTTATAGAGGAGAGGTGGATCTACGAGCTTCTAAAGGTGTGAGGATGGATGCTCTTTCAATTGATGACTACCACCTTTCATTTCCAATGGGAACTATTTTGGTTTTACGTGATTTTTATTATGTACATACTGTTACCAAAAACATAATTTATCGATCAATTTTTGATACCGAAGGGTTTATTTTCATGTTAGAAAATAAAATTTGTTTCATTTATAAGGAAAACATATATTATGGTATGGTACATTTAAATAGCGGTATGTACGTATTAAACTAGGAAAACCAAGTATCGGAAATTGATAATGAATCACATTTACTTGACTCATATAACACCCAAATTTTGCATCACCCTCTTGGTCATCTAAATGAGAAGTGTTTAAAAAATCTATGTCAATATGTTTATTTAGAGTAATATGAGCTAAAACCACTTTATAGATGTCATGATTATTTACAAGGAAAATAACCAAACCACTATTCAGTGAACATGGTGAATAGAACACATAGCTTCTAGGACTGGTACACACTATTATGTGCATACCATTTCCAATAGAATCTATGGTTTTATGTTTTTACATCATAACTTTTATTGATGACTTGAAAAGATACAGAAATATTTACTTGATGATGTATAAGTGAGAGTCCTTAGATAAATTCAAGGAATTCAAGAATGAAGTTGAGAATCAGCTTAGTAAGAAGATAAACAAGCTTCAATCGGATCGAGGTGGAGAATATCTTAACCAATAGTTCATAAACTTTATATAAGTGTTTGGGATTGTATCTCAACTCACTCCAATTTATACACTAAAGTGGAATGGTGTTAGTGAATGGAGGAATCATACCTTGTTGGACATGGTAAGGTCCACGATGATTCATGCATATTTTTCATTATCCTTTTTTGGATATGAATTAAAAACTACGACATACACATTAAACATAGTACCAATTAAAGAGGAAAATGGAATTCACTTGGAGCTCTAGAGTAAAAAGAAACCTATTTTTTCATATACACATGTGTGGGGATGAGAGGAGTTTGTTAAGTCTTTATCGGGAAACAAACTAGCACCCTAGGGCACAAAGTGTATCTTTATAGGTTATCCCAAGGAAACAAATGGATACTACCAATACAACCCCTCAGATGAGAAAGTGATTGTTTCTAGACAAGCTGTCTTTCTTGAGAGGGAGAAAATCTTCAATATGGATAGTGGGAGAAAGATTGACTTTGATAAAGTTGATGATCAAGATACATAGGAGTTAGTTTAAGAAAAAGTTCCACAGGTCCCCATAGAACAAGTAATTCCTAAAAAACAAGTACTACATAGAATATGAAGAGAGTTAAGGGAACTATAGAGATATGGTTTTCTAGTCATCGGGGATGGTGAATCATTATTGTTTAATAATGATGAACCTCTCTCTTACTAGGATATAGTAGAGAGCTCAGAAGCTTCAAGATGCCTAGAAACTATGAATTCTGATATGGCTTCCATGTATTGGAACCAAGTTTTGGATCTGGTTGATGTGACAGTTGATGTAAATCCTATTGAGTGTAAATGGGTATTCCAGAGAAAACTGTACATGGAAGGTATTATAATTACCTATAAAGAAAGTCTAGTAGACAAAGGCTTTAAATAGAATCAAGGAATTTACTATGATGAAACCTTTTCTCCAGTTTCCATGTTTAAATCCATTATAATCATATTTTCCATAACATCTTTCCTTGACTATGATATTTGGAAGATAGATGTTAAAGCTGTATTCCATAATAGGAAACTTTAATAAGATATCTATATGATACAAATAGAATGGTTGGTGATGCCAAGTGAGTCCAAAAGGATTTACTTGTTGCAAATATCGATTTATATATTGAATCAAACATCTAGGTCATGGAACGTTAGATTTGATGAATCCATAAAACAATTTGGTTTCATTAAAAATGATTGTGAGATTTGTATTTACAAAATTTTAAATTGGAATGCGGTCATTATCCTAATAGTATATGTTTATGGCATATTACTTATTGAAAATGGCATACCAGTCTTAAAATCTGTTAAGAGTGGTTGAAAAAAATGCTTCTACATAAAGGATATTGGTGAATATTCCTACATTCTAGGGATCAACATCATTCATGATAGATCTAGGAGGGTTCTTTGACTAAGCCAAAGTACATATATTGACCAGATATGAAAAATATTTAGTATGGAACAATCCAAGAGGGGATTGGTTCTAGTGTCACATGGTTTATATAATTCTAAGAAAATGTGTCCCCAGACACAAAAGGAGAAAGATAGATTGTTTAATATCCCATATACATTGGAGATATGAACAACAATGTATTCCATATTATGTACTAAAATTGATGTGGCCTATTCATTGATCATGGTAGAAAGATATCAACATCATCTATGAGAGAAAAATTTTGATTGCTTTTAAGACTATACTTAAGTATATAAGAAGAAATAATGATATGCTCCTAGTGTATGGAGGAGTTGAGGTGATTAACATCAGTGGGTATGATGATGTTGGTTTTTAGATAGATAAAAATGATCTAAAGTCACAATTAAGATATTTTTTCTGTCTCAATGAAGGAGATATGAGCTGGAAGAGTTCAAGGAATCTAGTTGTAGCTGATTCTATAGAAAAGTCTGAGTACATAGAAGCCCTTAATGTTTCTAATAAAGCCATTAGGATTCAGAACACTATCCAGGAGCTTGATGTGGTACCTAGCAGTAAATACCCTATCACATTGTATTTTGATAACACTGTAGTGGTGGTTCTAGAAAAAGATCCAAGGTCACATCAATGGACAAAGCACATACCCCATAAGTATCACCTGCTGAGAAACAATTTTCAAAGGGGTTAAGTGGCAGTGATTAGAGTATCCACAGAAGATATTTTGAGATACCCCTTTACTAAAGGCATACCTCAATAGAAGAATGAGTATCATGTGAGAGCTAGTGGGATAATGGTCATTAGCAGTTGGCTCATGTGAAAGTGGGAGTCTGTTGGAGTTTGTTCCCGAAAACAAACTTCTTATGTAATTTATGATATCTTATATTCATAGTTTTAATAATAATAAATTTCTTATCACATCATGATTGTTTGTCTCTATAAAATTTTGTGTGATAATGTACTAAGAGTAACTATCTCACTAAAAGGTCATAGCAAATTTCTACTATGATGAGAACCCAAAAGTGCTATGACACTATTCTTTAATATATTTTCTATATCCTCATGATATCATTTGAGGTACACAAATGATTCAGGATATCATGGGGGGAGATTCATAGGAATTTGAGTCACCTAATCATAGTTAATGACCTTGGTAATTTCTAAGTGGATATTATGAGAACAACACATGCTAGTAGGAAAACCACATTTCTATGCGTCATTGGATGTTACAATCTATGGATGTGTGTATTCTTCCTTTTACTATAATATTATTATTAATGATTATTATGAGCCACACACTTAGATGTATTGATGAAAACTGTGATGAAAGATGTTTGTGGTGAGGTAGGATGTGTTGGGTGCGTCATGAATAATATTGCATTAATGAATAATGTGAGAAATGATTTATCCTTTTAATTCTTTAACAGAACATAACATCTCATACCCTTTGATAGAAATGATATGACCTAAATAAATCCATGTTTATGGTGATCAATTGGCAAGTTCTATTTATTGAATTTTAAAGAAAGAGATATCAAGTATATTGGTTTATGGCACTGGCATGTAACCTCCTCGATTAGAGATATTGTGATAAAAGGATTATATTACAAGGTAAGTGTTTATATTAGGTGACAAGTTGTTACAACATTAACTTCTTTCTTTAGGGATTCCTTGGCATGTTTATAGATGCTAACCTTGGACATTAGGATGCTCAACCTAATTCCACTGAGAAAGAGGCCTAGAGGGTCACACAATAAGTGTATCTGAAATCTCATTTAAATAATATATATTTAATAAGTTGAATAATGATTATTCCAAGTTGTGGTCTGATAATTATTCATGGATTCCTGATCAGATTTATTCTGAAACTTGTTTTTTGATAGAATATATAGTGGTCAGATTATTTAATAAATATTTATTTCTTGTTTGGTGAATATAATATTTATATATTTATTATTTTATAATAAAGTGGTATTTATCAAATAAATAAATAGAAATTATTCAGGGTCCAATATATATAGTGGAGGATTGGTGGACCGATTTTAAGCATCCAGTGAGAAATAATAATATTAAATATTATTTGATGAAATAATATTAAATATTATTTGATGAAATAATATTTAATTTTAACTTTTAGGTTAAGAACATGTCAGGAAATAATAATATTAATGTTATTAATTTAAATGGGGGTTTCACTTAGATTAATAAAACAATTATGGAACTTTTAAAAATTATTTTTTTATTACCCTAGTGAAATAAATGCCATGTTATATTATTCTATTATTAGCTAAGTGATATCCAAGAAAATCGGTGTGCACAATAAATTGTATAAAATATCTCAAGACTAGAGAGTTTATCCCTCTCTACGAATGCTCTCAAGAACAAGAGACATCCTCCTCTACAAGATCAATGAGAAAGCTTTGGAAGTGGTTATCAAGGTGATCAAAGGAAGACCTCACAAGCATAAGGATCTTCTACACTAGAACCTGGAGACTCCTTCAGAGACATCCGGAGATACGTGGAACATTTTTGGATCTCCTCTAGAGAAATCCTACACATGGATTCTACAACGAAATGATGACACACTATAGAACTATGTCCAGATGCATTAATTAATATAGAATTACTGTAGATGTAATTATTATTCGATTATATTAGTTGTAAGCCACATGTGTAGATCTACTCCCTCCTGGTTCCATGTTTTCTATTTCATGATTGTTCTTTGATTTAATTACTTTGGCCATGAAGTTATTTTTCATAATAAAACTCATATTGATAATTAATAATTTCAAAAAGAAAATTTGGGCATTGTCCCTCCCGTTCATTTAGTGCACCCAGAACATTAATCACTTCTTCACCACAAATGGTATTGTTTTTATATTTTTAGTTATTTGACATATAAAATAGTAATAAGACCTCTTATTTTGTAGAAAAAATTGGAAAAACCCATGTAAAGGTTTTTTATTTTAATTATTTTGACACATATAATCCAAAACCTATGTATATAAATTAATAAATAAGTCCCCTCTATTTTTTTATAAATTTCCACCCATCCTCCAACTCCTATTCCCCCAATACCCATTGATCATGAAGTTACTCCACCTTTACCTCTATGAATCCTACCCAATATTTTTCCAAGATTTTAAGAATCTCCTCCTAGGATTTTGGAAACACCCTATCAAGGTAATGGATCCTCTCGACCTCATTTATATTTAAAGTACATTTCTTTTAATAAGCATTTTGATTTCAAATTTTTCATGTTATAATGTTTATTTACACATCCCTTTACTATCATTATGATTCCCAAGTAATTAGAGGACACCTCTCTCTATCATTAAAACCTCCCTTGAGAATTTATGTGAACATATTATGTTTTCAAATGTATCCTATGATTTTTTTCATATAGAACATTTGTATAGTGAATATCCTTCCCCATTTCCACTCAATGGTATTCACCTAGATGTACCCATCTCTCATTGATTTTTTACTCCCATGTATATAATAGAAATTAAATAATCTTGTTTTTTAAAGTGATGTGATCAAGGTATCACTCAAATGCTTGTACATGATATGAATGTGATGGTTGGGATCAAAATTGTACCGCCCTCCAATGCTTTAGGAAGTATTTTTTATCTCATGTGATTCCATATATGGTACATGGGAGGTTATCCTAATACAAAAATTATGATTTCATTATGATTACCCTTGACTTATTCGTTTTATGTTACGTTTTAGGTTATTACCATGTTCCTATGTTACCTTGATGTTATCATTTAATATCATTATTTGATGGTTGTGTTCATGATTCTCATCAAATATTTGTCGCCTTGGTATACATATGGAATAAAATGTTTTACTTAAATGTTTTTATGATTTTGTTATTATCTTAAAGATATTTATATTTCACCCCTTTATTATGTATGCCCCCAAGTTATCATGTTCTGTTTTAGAGTATAAAAGGAATTTATGTGAATTTTATGGGATTTTTAAATAATTTTGGTGTATCTATATTCCATTTTATGGTGTTATGTATATAAATACCCAAAAGAACTAATCCTTTTAATATTTTTGGATTTTATCATGTGTGTCTTTACCTAATTAACCAATAATTAATGTTTATAATAGATATTGTATAATGACCCAATATTTTCATACTTGGATATTATATAATTTTATATTAATATTCACTACATCACACTAAAACATTCCCAAGGACCTTAATAGTTTATTTACTTTGGAAACATGGAAAACATTCTTCTAATTTTAAGAAATATTTCATGAAATATCATCAACCTATCTCACAAAGATCTTCACATTTTTTAAACCAACTTAAACACTTTATTTATAACATGGAGAAAAGAAATATAAGAAATGGTGAGCTTAGATGCTCAGTAATGGTAAAAATGGAAGATGTATAAGCATATCATGAGAATACAAGTATGGTAATTAGAGCATAAAATTTGAAAATAAAACCATGCATGTCAAATATTATAATCATGATTCATAGATTTAAATATTGGTAGTTTATAAGAATTTAATTATAATGAAATCAAGATAATTCACCATTAAAGAATAACATAGGATTAAGACATTGAATTTTTGGAGGCACATAAACATGTCATATCATTCCATGTAAGTCAGGGAACATTTCCAAAACATATTAGGGAACTTTAGGGGTAATGAACCAACTGGGAGGTACACACAACCAACCCCAATCATAGTCCTTTATTTTAATGGATCATTTTTTCCATCTTCCCATAGTGGATCGGGTTTCCACATCTTTCCATAGTGGATCGGGTTTCACCATCTTCCCATAGTGGATCTAGACTTTTGAATTGTTTCCAATAATTATCTCATGAGATATACATAATTAACCAATGCATTGGATGAAGATATAGCTCTCACACATCACATAATTAAAAACATACATATGTGTGCCATAAGAACATAAATCAAATCATAACACATAAAAATGGGTTTCATAAACATTTCATAAAAAGAATACTCATTGAAAAGAAACGAAATTCATCTTTAATAATCCATCATAATAATATACCATTAATAGAAAGAATAATAATGGTATAATTGGATCATATCCCTATTAAAACATAAGTGACATCAAATAACTTTTTCTTATATTGAAAATGATTTTCCAAGATCATTTGAAATAATCCTTGAGGAAAATATCATTTCCTCTTTGAAATAATTCTTTTAAATCATTAAACATTTAGAAAACCATTTTTTATTGAAAATAATCTCTAAAATATATAATGGAATAATTGAAAATCATTTTAAACATATTTGAAATACTCTTCATTAAAAATTCATATAAAATCATGTAAAATACTTTTAAAACATTTTTAGAAAACTTGTTTTGAAGAAACAAAAATTTATGACTGAATCACTAATAAAATTAAATTAAAATTATAAAATCATTAAAAAAAATTATTCATGATAAAAAAATTGAATGGGAAGTATATACACCTCCTAAAATAATATAGTTGCATAATATAACAAGTGTCTCAAAGAAGAAAAATTGAAAAAAAATAGCTTATCAATTTGGTAACTTTTGAACCAAAAACCCCATGAGTTAGAGGTCATCAAATGGATATGTAAATAACCATAAAATTTATTTATAAATATTATATATGATATTTCTGTTTATTATATACACCACAAAAAATAAATTATTGGTGAATATAGAATAAGTCTCACAGAAAAATGCGAGACTAGAAATCCCCTTACCATATATCTTGACTCTCATTGTACACATAAAAAATTCCCATATAATAAATATAAGTTTGTTATAAATCTATTAAAGAAACATATTCTTGTATCTAATACCATTTATTATTTTATTATGACTTTATAATACCTATTTATTAACAATCCCATGTTAATGTTACACTTCAGGTAAAATCCACTTTGTTGTTCAGATGTGTTTGATTTATTATATTTTTGGTCCTCCTAATTATATCTTGATTTATTTATATCCATAATGATAAAAATTATATAAATATAATATATATTCACTATATATTTTCATATAAAAATCTATAAAATATATAATTAGTAAATGAACTATATGGTTCATGGCGATGGTAGGTCGTGCATATGAATGGATGCTATTTCCATTTTCTTATCATAGTGAAACAAAGAATGTAAATGAAATATATATATATATATAACATAATTAAATTATAATTATTATTTCATATATTTCAAAATTATCCTTAATACATTCCATGTTAAGTGGGAACAAATCACATCGCTTTGAGGAGGCGGCGGTCTATATATACACAAACGATGTTACCGTATTTACACAAAATGAGGATAATAAAAATATGTGCTATATAATAATTCCATAAGCCTAAATACATCATAAATATTATATATATCATAAAAAATAGAAAAATTAAACATTATTCACAACCTAGAAAGGTGGAAATGGAATAACGAACAACATCAGTTCGTGAGGTGGTAGTCTCACATACGCACAAACGATGATTGAATATCCCATTTGATGATAACATGTGTGAGTGTAGGTATATACATTAATATAAAAAAATATAAAATATTTAGGAAACTGATTTTATTATATAAAAATGAAATAAAAATAATTGAATGTGTTTAAGTAAGAAATAAAACAAAAATGTTTGTTGATGCATGTTACCTCTTATTTTGGCGACTACTTTTGATATATATAAAAGGATTTACTTGGTTAGATTTATGAAAAAATTAAGAATTATATTTTTAAAGGATGGAATTTTAAATTATTATTGAATATGGTTTTTTTACCCAATTGGTTCTGATGTGTGTAGAAAATATAAGAAGAGGTTCCCTTTATAAGAGATGGGAGGGGAACTTTTGTAATTTCGTAAAAGATTAATTTATAATAAACTCATTCTCTATAAAAATACTTCAAAAGGGGAATGAATTACAATATAATATGAAATATATTTTTAAACTAATTTTCCAATTTATTTTATATATTTTTTGATATTATGTTAAACTTTATCATTTTGATTAACCCTTTATTAACTAATTTTAATTTTAACTATACTAACAACATTTTCTATATTAAAAGGTGTATTTTTTAACATATAAGGTGTAACATGATCCATAAATGGTTAATTTATGATAATTTAGACCATAATTTATCCGCTTTGTCTTTATATTTTTTTTAGGTTTTTTTACTATTTTAATAAATTATTATTCTTGAAAATATCAATAGTGTCAATTTTGACACTTAATTATATTGACCTTAATATAATATATCAATCAAGATAACATTAAAAAAATTAATTTAATACACCTCTAATATGTCATATTCACCTGTAAAATTAATTTAGAAACCTTCATAAAGTCATATTATATTTATTTTTAAAATTTCTAATATCATTTAGTTGGTTGTTTCATTAACTGAATAATTACTGCATCATCATTGTGTACATATTTATGAAAACTATATCATCACTAAAATTAAGAAAAATCCCTCATGTAGATAATACTTCTATATCCTAGAATAATAAACATATTCAAGTATATCTTCTATTTAATCCCATATTAAAAATATTATACTTTTTAAAAGTAAGAGTATGAAATATTTTCACCCTCTTTGATTTTAATAATATCAAAATATTTTTTATGGAAAATATCCCATTATATTCATCAATTTCGATACTAGTGTGTTAATAGTTGAATTAACTTCATAAAATGACATTTTTCCAAGTGTTAGGATCATTTTATAGTCCTTATCACTTTATTTTAAAAATAAATTACCCAATTCTCTCTTTACCATGGAACTAAAAATTACCAATGTTACTATTCATATTAACTAAAAATTTAAGGGACCTATTTACAAAATATGGAACTTAGGAATTAAAATATGGAATCCATTTTTTCATAATTCAAAACACAAAATTTGCTAAAATTAATTTAAAATTTATACAATTGACAGAATGATAAAATGAATTTATAATGTGAAAACATCTAAAAGATTGAAATGGTTTTATATCCAAAGTTATAGTTAAATTGATTCAAATGAATGAAATTCGATTAAATTTTGAAATTTTATTCTATTTAAACTTAAAAAAAATTAAATATATAATTTAAAAATGTAAATTCATTGAATTAAAATTTTGTTTTTAATTAAAATTCATAATGTTTTACTATTCATCAAAACATGAAACATTCCAAAAATTCCAAAAATGCATCAAAAGTAAATTTTTATATTCCAATTTCAAAGAAGAATTTTATTTTGTAAAATATAATTTATAAATGTTTCAAAAAAAATATTTAAAACAAGTGCGTTGTAATGGCTCGAAGCTCTTTGGTCCATTCCTTTGTGAAAATCATGTGTTACAGGTATTCTAGGGAATCTCGGTAAATTATTTCAAAAGTTTTCCAAAAATATAGTTTTTCATCAGTGAGTCAGGATTGTTGAGTGGAATCAGTGAGTAGTGTAGGTGACTTGCAGTCAGTAGGATAGGGCATAATTAGGTCAGGTGTTGGTAGCTCATCATCAGTAGCTCGCATCGGTTGCTCAGCATTAGTAGATAGTGTTGGTAGTTTACATCAGTATCTCACTTTGGTAGCTTGCATCAGTAGCACCACGTTAGTATCTCAGCATCATTGGCTCAGTTTTAGTGGCTCAGAGTTGGTGGTTTAGTGTCGGGGGCTCAGCATCGGTAGCTCGTGTTGGTGGGTCATGTCATGACTCATTGTGGGTAGGTATTATCGGTGAGTTTTTGTATGTGGCTCACTATCGGTGACTCCCATCAGCGACTCACCAATTATTGACTTATTCCCAGTTTGCTTAGTTTTTCTAGTTCTTCCCATCATAGGTTTTATTTAAAATTAAATGAGTTATCTATCATGTTTATATGTTTCTAAAGTTATTTCCACTAACTCTGAGGACAATTTTGGTATCCTTAATATCCTAACCCCCCCCCCCTAGAATTTGAAACGGTCAAGCTGTGTCATCAGTACCCGATCTGAATTTTACATACTTTGAAACCATATTATTTCCATTGATATAGGATATAGACTTTTTCTAAAAGTAGAGATCCTATCATACATTAACCATTCTTTTTCTCTTTGTGTTTCCACAACCCTTCTTTAAGAGGAGTCAAATTTGTGTTGTATCCATCGATCCAACTATTGTTGGAGTCTTTCTTGTTGCTTATGCACCCCCTGTTTTTGGTCCAAGGATTAGTTTATTATCATTGATTGTTCCATGTAGAGATCCCTTAGTCTTTCTTTATTGTGTATCATGCGGGGTGGTTAATCTAATGTATCGTTGTGTTTACGGTTGAATCCAAGTGTTACGAAGATAATCTAACATGTTATAAAAATAATCATACTTTTCATGATAACGGGCATTCTTACCTTTGAAATAAAGGATGGATAGGGAAAATGATGATGATACTTGTGTTGTTATATTTTTTATATTTTATCTATGATGTAAATTTTATGGGTTGTATCCTTATGAAAATCATGGTTGTTGGTGACATCTGTTTGCAATCTTGTATTGGTTGTGAATCACTACTTTAAATTTAGAAATATGGTTAATCACATATATCTAGTTAAATAAATGAATTTCACAGGATTGAACTTTTTCTTTAATCATCCTTGAATAATGAAAGTGGAATTAAATAACAAGGCTTAATAAATATTAATACACCTTATTGTTTGGTGTGGATTTGTGTTGTGTATGGTTTTGTTAGACCTTGTGTTTGTGCTGGTCGTGTGGTTCTACAGATGGGAGTGTGACTGTGTGTATGGGGTGGTACGGGTGATATAAAAGAATCTTCATATGAAATATTGGTTTATTGTGGAATGTATGAACTTGTTATGCAGTGGAACTAGATTTGGGGAGTGGTTGGGAAAATGGCATGCAGTTTTGGGTTGTGCTATGGTTATCTTATAGGGTGTGGGATTTTTATGTAGTGGGTATGCTGAGTGTGGTTGTGATGAGGTGTGTTGGGGCCTTTTCTTATTGACTGGAAGGATAAGGTGGAATTAATTGAAGAATTATTGGGGAGGTGGATGGATGGGTGATCAGGAAAGGGGAGTGTGCAGTGGGTTGTTTTACTTTGGTCCTTCTTCTTGGTGTTTTATGGTTGAATAAGTGGTTATTTCTTGTGTTGTGTTTGGTAGTTTCCTAGGTATGGATGGAATAAACTGATGGGGTTTTTAAGAAATAATAATAAAAATTTAAATTAATTGGTTGGGGGTTATGAATTGGGTTTATGACGGTTTGTGTGGTTGTGCATTTAAAGGTAGCGACAAAGGTCATTTTTGTGGGATGGTTGTTTGTTTTGAAAACCCAAAGGTTGGTCTAAGCAGTTAACTAGTGGGAAGTGGTGCAAGGTACCCAAATAGCGATGTGCTTTTTATATTACATTACTTGACTTGTGTTATTTGGTGAGTGTTCCATGGTGAGGTTGGGGTGGTTATTATTCCTTGATAGCTGCTATGGGTTTTTGTTGTTTTACAACAAGGGGTTTAGTATGCTCTTCCCACTTGTGCATGAGAGACTTGGATTTTTATACTGAGTGTACTTTTATGCCCACCCTAAGTATATAAAACTGATTTCAAGTTTCCAGGGGGACTATATAGATTGTTCTAGTTAGTACTAGCTCATACATTGGGGATAATTACTGTGTCACTACTTAGATTTTCTATTGGTATTTACTTTGGAGACTCTTTTTTGTAGTATTTTTACTTTTAAACATTCATATGTGATGTTTTTTATTTATATGGTGTGTGTGTGTGTATATATATAGTTCGTGGAGTTTTTTGGAATTTACCATATTATATCTCAATCATGTTTCTATAAAAAGGGTAATGTCTTCCATTTCGGGAGATTTTATACCCTTGGTGTTGGTCACCACCCCAGACCCTACTGGAGGTAGGAATCAAGTGTCATTATCTCCCTTTCTTCATTGTCAACCTAGGAGGGGTATCTTTGGAGGAATGGGTCATGACAGATTGGAGTCAAAGGTGATGTTTGAGAGATTGTATGGAGTTTGGAGTAAGGCACTTTGAGGATTACATGGGTTGGTTGGTAAACAATGTTAGGTGATCTTGGTGCAAGACATAGTCTAGGGAAGACCGTGAGGACACAAGATTTTAGCCCCCCCCCCCATGATCCAATGCAAGGACTTCGAGTCTACCAAATGACCATGTGAGGCTCCACTATTTGTTGGTTAGAGACCTAAGAAAGGTACATTAATCAAAATGAATTGTGTCCCTGTTTGATTTTGGGAAATTTGGGAAATTTTAAATAATTAATGATTTGAATAAGATAAATAAATCTTGAATAAAAAATTATACTACCCAGGTATAGGAATTCCTTGTTTACTTTTTCAGCTATGGCACTCAGTCGTCACCCATGAGTGTCTCAAGCAGTTGAGGCTCACCAGACCAATACAACTAATCGGTGTAGGGTTGATCCAGAGGAGGTGGAAAACTAGTGGAAGATAATGTCATGTGATTTCAAACGATAGACTCTAGGAATGTATGAGAGCATAATTTCAGATATAGAGACAGAGATCTGTCTTTAGAAGCTTGAGATGACCTTCAGCTTAATCAGGTCTTTAACGGAGTACTGGGTTCTTTTGGTGGTCAGTAAGATGAGGGGAGCTACGCATCAATGGGGGACATAGTTCCTCGTGGATAGAAAGAATGATGATGTTCTATTGGTCATTTTGAGAAGGAGTTTGGGTGGAATTCCTTTCCTCAACCATGAAGGCCATGAAGAGGTAGTAGATACTCACCCTCTAGCATGGGAGTCTGTCGGAATGGGAGATAGGGATCAAGTTCAATAATCTCCTTCGCTTTACTCCAGATCGCTTTAGGGATGAGTATTATTGGTCGGGACTCTTAAATGAGTCACTTCGTCCTTATATCTAGAATGCAATTACACACTTCAACATGCCAACATACTTAGAGGTTCAGAAGAATGTTGATGTAGTTGAGAGGGTGCACTCACGTGGAGGCCTACTTTAAGAGGAGAGTCATCCTAGACCTTTAATGGGAAAGACTACAAGTAGTAGGTCACCAGCTCTATGGCCTTCCAAGTTTCGGCCAGTGGGGATACGGCCTGGATAGTTTTAATTCCAACCTTCTGGTCCTCATACTTTTCCCATGGGATTTGGAGTGATGTGCTTCACTTATTGAGGTTATGGGAACCTTCACAGTCAATTCCCAACTCGATTTTAGTATGATGGATATGGGTGGGTCCAGCACCCGCCTTAGCAATAGTTTCCAGCTTGTCCATTCTAGTGGTAGGGACCACAAGTTCCTGCTCCACCAAGGGGAGATAGAGCATGTGGTGGCTGGACTCAGGGTTTTCCTCAGGGACCTCGACCTAGGCATGGTCAGGGAGGCAGTCATCATTAGTGGGGTATAGAATCTAGGTGTGTTCTGTTACATGCCATAGAGGCAGAAGGACTAACAAGGCTAGAGATCATTTGAGGTACGATTAACTTATTCAATACTCTTTCATATGCTTTGTTTGATTCGAGAGATTTATAATATTTCATTTCACCCACTCTATAGCATGATCTTGGACTAGATGTAGATATACTTTTTGTGACCCTAGAGTTCAGAACACTAGTCGGAGGCCAGACCATCTTGTTTGATGTTTTTCAGGGATATAGACTGATTTAGGGGCCACATCAGTTAAGTGAGGATATATTTATTCTATAGATGCAACCAAATGATGTTATCCTTTTAATATAATAGTTATTTTCTATTCATTATATCATCAACTATTTCTGGATGACATCCTTGTTTTTAGATGTGGATGGATAGTGTATAGCTTTCATTGGTGAGAACAGTTGTTAGGTGGGAAGCCGATGTGTGGAACCTTTTATTTTCTTGTTGGTTGATCTATTGGTGGAATCAGTGGATGCTGATATTGTGGATATTTCATGATATGTAAGGTAGTTCCTATATGTTTTTACTTAAAGGTTGTGACTCTAACCCCTCGACATGACATTGAGTTTGGGATAGAGTTGCAGCCTGATGCCAGTCAAATTTCAACAACTCCCTATTGAATGGAACCTTCTGAGTTCTGGGAGATGTGGATATAGATTTATGATCTGATGAATAAGGGATTTATCTGGTCTATTGTGTCAATTTGGGGAGCACCATCTTGTTTTCGAAGAAAGAATATAGTGGTATGAGGTTGTGCATAGACTACTGGTGGTTGAATCAAGTGACAATCAAGAACTGTTACCCTCTCCCATGGATAGATGATCTATTCAATCGGGTGAGGGAATCAAGTTGGTTCTCTAAGATAGATCTGTGTTATGGGTATCACCAGTTGATGGTGACAGAGGGTGACATCCCAAAGTCTACTTTTAGGTGCATGTATGGGAACTTAGAGTTCATGGTTATGTCGTTCGGTGTTACAAACTCGCCAACCATGTTAATGGGACTTATGAACTCCAAATTTCACAAGTTCTTGGACTAGTTCGTCATTATTGTCATCAATGAAATTTTGATCTACTTGAAGTTAGAGGAGGATCATACCAATCATCTTAGGACTTTTTTGGATATTCTTTGACGACACCAACTCTATGGGATGTTGCCAAAGTGAATGTTCTAGAAAAAAGAGGTGAACTACATAGGGAATGTGGTGTCTCAAAAGGGTATATAGGTGGACCCATTAAAGGGTGAGGCAGTTGTATTCTAGGAGGCACCCAATAATGTGGCATAGGTTCATTGTTTTCTCAATCTGGTAAGATATTACCAATGATTTGTGCCCGATATCTCTAAATTTGTAGCTCTGTTGATGGATTTGACTAGTAATTACCACGATTTGTGTGCAGCAACTAGTTTCATACAACATTCAGCTATGTGATGGTGAATTTAGTTATTGCTCAAGGGATCTGGTTACCAAAGGAAGGAGTAATGTTCAAGGTGTTTTGTGATGCTTTCGGTTTGTGTTTGGGGTGTGTGCTAATGTAGAAATGTGTAGCGATATTTTATGGGTTAAGTCAGTTACATCCCCATGAATGTAACTAATCCACCCATAATATAGATCAATCCATGGTCATGTTTGTGAGGAAATTGGGGTGAAATTACCTCATTGGGGAGTGATTTGTGGTCTTTATAGATCACAAGAGCTTGAGAAATATCATTTCCCAGTGAGATTTGAACCTGTGAAAGTGAAGGTGGATAGATTTTCATTAAGATTATGATTTTGACATCTTAGAATCCACATGAAAATGAAATTTTGAGTTCGATGCATTGAGAAAGAAGTTGTAGAGAGAGGTAGTTCAGAAATCTAGATATTCTTTGGAGGTGATGGAGGAGTTGGCCACCTTTCACTTAGATATAAGGATGGACGGTGGAAGATGTTTTCTAATTTAGATGATGGTGCAGTCATTTGTGAGGAAGTAGGTGGAGTAGTCTTAGTGTAGAGACTCAGAGTCAGAGGAGATTCATGATCACGTTGACTAGGGATATGTTCTGGAGGGATGGTCGTAGGATGGTCAAAATCGGATTTTGTTCCATGGGAATCTATTTGTACCTGTGGTGATGCAGAAGGGAGTTCTCAGTGAGTTTCATATCTCAGCCTTGGTTGTACACCTAGGAGTTTATAAGATATTCCATTTATTAAGGAAGAAGTTTTGGTGGCCTAGGATAAAGCGGTAAGTGGCATAGTTTGTGGCAAAGTGCTTAGTGTGTCAGCAGGTGAAGGCTGAGAACCATGTGCCCGATAGTTTATTACATCCCTAAGATATCCTTGAGTGTAAGTTTGATGACATGATGATGTATTTCTTTATAGGGATACCCAGGGATCAGGTATTCTATGATGCTATCTACGTGGTGCTGGATCAACTGAAGAAATCAGATACTTCTTAGTGATTTATGAGTCAAGAGTAGTGGATGCCTTGGTGAGAAGGTATGTGGAAGAGGTGTTGCGACTATATGTGGTTCAGATATGAATTGTCTCAGACCAGGATACATGCTTTACCTCACATTTCTGGAGGGGATTACAAAATGATTTTGGAACTTAGTTATGCCTTAAATCTGCCTTCTACCCTCAAACAGATGGTCAGATAGAGCTAACCATCCAGACACTGGAAGAAATGTTGCGGGTGTGTGTTATGGATTTTGGAGGATCTTGGGTATAAAACATTCCCTTGGTTGAGTTATATTAAAATAATATCTATCACTCTTCCTTTTGAATGGATCTATTTAAATCCTTTTATAGGAGACTATGTCATTCACCTTTATGATCAGTCGAAGATGGGGAGACACATGTTCTTGGCCCAAAGGTAGTGCAGAGAACAATCGAGAAGGTTCAGCTAGTTCATGAGAGGATGAAAGTATCTTTGGATCAATATAAGTCATATTATGATTGCAGGATGAGGCCTTTGGAGTTTGAGGTTGTAGAACATGATTTTTTTAAGGTTTCCCCTCAAGAAGGGTAGTAGAGGTTTGGTAAGGGGTAAGCTTTCTCCTAGGTTAATTAGACCTTTTTAAGTGTTGGAAAGAGTTGGTGAAGTGGCATACTAGTTGTTGTTGCTACCATAGCTAGAGATCATCCATGACATCATTCACGTCTCCCATATTCATTAGTGTCTTCATGATGACTATCATAGCATTTATGGGGAGATTTGGATATTGAGGACAACATAATATTTGTGGAGCAGCCAGTGGAGATCCAGGATCATTGGGAGAATGTGCTACATGGTCATACCATTCCCTTGGTTTGTATCTTTTGGAGGCATGGTGGCCTCAGTGAGAGTATATAAGAGAAAGAAGCTCATATGAATACCCTATACCTATAGTTATTTTGATTTCTTTCTTATTATTCCTTTCTTTATTATGTGATACTTGAACCTTGTTTTTCTATGAGATGATTTGATTCCTTGCTCCTTGATGTGTGATAATGTCCAAACATAAGAAGAGGGGCTGACTTGATTCCTATTAAAGATGAATTAATGAGGATGTTATTAAACACATGTGTTATAAAATCCTATTAGGTTTCCTAGGGGAATACATGGACCATGATAGGCAGTATTAGCTCGGTTTTTTGGGAGAGTTTATGTATCACTTATTAGCTTTTCTTTTGGGATTTTCTTTTGAGACTCTTGTTTTTGTAGTAGTTTTCTTTTAAAAATGCATGTGGGATGTTTTGGATTTATCTTAAATATATATATATATATATATATTTCGTGGAGTTTTTTGGCATTTACCATATTATCTCTTGATCTTGTTTCTATAAAAATCATAATGCCTTCCAGTTTATTATATTTTATACCCTTGGTATTGGTCACCACCACGGGGCCTACTGAAGGTGGGGCTCGAGGGTCATTATCTCCCTTTATTAATTTCCATCCCAATAAGGGTATCTTGGGAGGGAGTCGGTAGTGACATTCACTATAAAAAGGTATAAAACTTCAATTTTAGAAAAATACTTCTTTAATGCATAAAATTGGATTTTTTATTATATCATGTCTAGGAAACACATAATATGAATCTTAAAAATTAGATTAAATATATTACATATATATTTCTTTAATATAATTCAGAAGGATTTAATTTTTATTTATTCGTATAAAACACACTTTTTTACAATTAATTTTTTTTAGAAAAGTCATTTCCTTTAAATTTCAAATAGGGTTTACATGTGTAAACGATACTTTTCATAATTCAGTTAATCCTATTCATGCCTTCCATTCTAGTGGCTAGGATAATTTTTTTTTAAATATTTACAATAATAGAATTATATGTTATGTGAACTTAGTGTTGCTTGTAAAGCATGATATGATGATGTTGTCTGCAGTAAAAACATTACTTGGTGTAGTGTATAAGACAAGACGTCAAATAAATTTAATATATTTGAAAAATGGTTCATAAAAACTCAAAGTGTTACATTCTAACCTTCTTAAAATGATTTTAACCCTCAAAATTCATCATTATAATAAATATAAATGAGGATAATTATACCTTTTCGTGTCCTCAAGTTACCACGAAGCTTCTACAAATTGGTGGTTTTATCCAAAATTCATTGTCTAGGTGATTGATCATGTTCTGTAGAACTTTATCTCCACAATAAAAAATTTCTACTGGTTCCTCTTTAGAAGACAAATATTGATCTAGCTGTATGACCTCTATGTTTAGTACATGTTAAGGGTTAGGTTTTTACTTCCTTATAAGTGATACATGGAACACATCATTAATATGGGAACGATTTGGTGGAAGTTCCAATGGGTAGGTTACCAATCCCATACAATTAAAAATTTTAAAAGGAAAACACATCCTTTAATTTTAATATTGAGTTTCTAAAATCAAATATGGGTGTTTGAGAATTTATTTTTGGAAAACCCACATCATAAAAATATTCAATAAAACATCCTCTTAAATGGATGGAAAGTAAAAGGATAAGATCATAACAAAACAAGGATTATTCAAAAGTGAAAACTTGGACATCAAAGTGAATTCCAACTATCATGTTTTAATGGGTAGTGATAGAGAACATGGTTATTATAAATTTAATCATCATAGAATAAAAAACTTGTGATGATCTAAGGAACTATCAGATTCATCAATAATGAAGGTACTGGGATAATTTTTATTCAAGATACTTTTCTTAAAGATGAATAATTTCTAAAGAATATATACTTAATTGATTTTTTTCCAATTTGTAAGAATGATATCATCCATATGATGTTCCTTGATCAATTTTTACTTTATCTATTACTCTAAGAAATGAGGTTGATATTGTAATTCATGAAGAACTAGTGAATCATAAGATATATAATGTGATAATAAGTAATTCCTTAGTTATCATCACAGTAAAATGGTCAAAACATGCTATAAAATATAAATAAATATTCATATTACGAAACATTAATATCTAAAACCTCATCCAAATTTCACCATAATCAATTTCATAAATACTTAACCTTATAAACGATCCAAAACATTAAAATGAAAAACATTAAAAAGAAGGTAACTAACTTTCAAAAATCAACTCATTAATCCCCCAAATTACATGATATAGCTCTCATTTTTCACAAACAAAATATTTAAATACCATTATCATGTATTCTCTTGAAAATTTATAATAACCTAAATTACCATAAAACCTTAGTGGAAACATTCATGATTTAAAAGATTAACTCTTTCCTCCTTCCATAAAGGTAAAAAATCTATAAAGCCAATCCATGATATCATATTCCACCTTGTTATCATATCATCCCTAATGTCATAAATACTATCAAATTTATTTTATCATAATAAAATATATCTATATTTAATTATACCAAAATCATTTAAAAATTAAGGTTTATCTTTCCCTTAATCACATGTTTTCCAAAAATATCACCTTACCACCTCAATCACTTTTAATGGTTACCAGTACCATTCAACATATGGTCTTAAATCCTTATGGTAAAAACTACAATAGATCATTCATTTGATATATCATTATTTTTAAATAATTTATATGTAATTCTATAACATTATTATTCAATTCCAATACATAATAATTAAATAATTCCATCACTTCATTATCGAACTCGACATTGCTAATGGTGATCACATGATATTTCCATTTATCTTTGGCTTTAAGAGGCTTCTAACATCGATCATCGTCATTAAGCTTTATATATCAGCACTAATTAGCATAATTTCAAATTTTCATACACATGAATCATTTATGTGATGGGAGAGGGTCCATTTTGTCCATCCTTTTCTATATTTAATTAATTGGATAACTTTTTCCCATCACTTTGGTAGTCAAATGCTTGATGAACATCTTTACTGCACTTTAAACAACTACCAGTCCCCTTAAGACAATTTACTAGATGTTTCTTTCCACACATTGACCATAATGTAAATATAATATTCTTTTATCTATAGTTTTTACAGTTTCCTTTGAATTATATCATTATTTTATTATCATAACCCTAAAATAGATAGGAAAATTCAATCTCCCTTTTTCTAAGAAGAATACAAGTATGATAATAACTAAAAAAATAATTTCTTGAACTCATCTAAATCCATGCATTCAATTTTATCTTGTGGCCTCATATTCTTGATAAAGTTACACCACTGATTTACTTAACCATCCATGAGATAACTCCCAACAAAATTTTTTGGCCTTATGAACAATGGAGAATGAAACATATATTTTCAATGGTACATCTCCATTTAGAATCAACTAGTGGATCAATAATTCATCTAAAAGAAGGTGGATGATTACTTAAGAATGATTAAACAAATTTTTTTTCCCTCTTTTAGTCGTTGGGATGTCCATCCTGATTTATAGCTTGATAAGGTTGTGTGGTCCTAAAAATGAGGTTTTTCATTACATATTCCATAACATTTAGTTGATCAGAAGTGACAACATTTAATTTTCTATTATATTCCTTAATATCATGACCCATTTAGGTTCTAGACATTAAATAATACCAAAACAAAATATCATTACTAAAAAATATCATATTGGGAAAACCCCATAATCCTTGTAATTTACCTTTATTCTAAAACATATTAGGTTTAATCATTGGTTATATATAATCATTACCAAAATTTTAGGATTGAAACCTATAATGATACTTATCCATAGAGACATCCCTAGAAATATCCTTAGAAATATCTTTGGGAATCTCACTAAAGTTTTCTCATCCTAGTCTCCAATGGTTGATTAAGTCTTTCCTCTGATACCAACTATAATGACCCATGATTTTCATACATCGATATTACAGTTTTTAAGATGAATATTAACTATAATAAACTAACACATGTCTGAGTACCATAATAGTTTAGTTCCTTTGGAAATATGGATCAAGTTATTCTAATTTGGGGAAAGATTAGGTGAATGATCTTCAAAATCTCCCAAAAATATCTTCCCCTTTAGTATTCCTATATAAAAACATTCTTTATAACCTTTATAAAGGGAAAATAATAAAGGATAAGATCAGATTCTTATTAAGGGTGAACATTAAAGATATATAAGTATATCATGGACATAAGGGTATGACAACATGAGCATAACATTTTAAAATAAAACCATTCATATCGAAGATCATAATCTTGAATCATGGAATTATGTATTGGCATTTCATAAGATATAAATCATAAGGGAATCAAGATCATAATCCATGAAATAATAACATAGGATTAAGACATGAAATTATGGAAAACACATAAAAATTTCATATCATTCCCTATAATTCAATTTGAATTGCCATTACATATTAGGGAACTTCACAGGGACTCCACCTACTAGGTGGGACATTCCATCATCCCCAATCATATCCCTTTCCTTATAAGGGATCAGCTTTTTCCATCTTACCCTTGTAGATGGTATTCCCCATATTAAGATAGTGGATCATGTTTCCTCATCATCCCATAGAGGATGAAGCAACTAAACATGTTTCCCATAATTATCTCATGAGATATAAATATTTACACAATTAATTAAAGAGATATATAGGTCCCACCAGTCACATAATTAAAACCATATATATGTGTACCATAAGAACATAAATCATACCAAAACCCATAAAAACAGGTCTGATAAACATTTTATAATAACATAAGTCATAGAAATGAAATAAAATTCAAAATTATGAATCCATAATAAAAATAGACCATTCATAAAAAGAATAAGAATGATATCACTGGGTCATATCCCTAGTAAAACATAAGTAACATAAAATAACATAGTCTAATATGGAAAATGTTTTATGAATGATCATTTGAAATAATTATTGAACAAAATATCCTTTACTCTTTGACATACACTTTTTAAATCGTAAATAATTTAGAAAAACTTTTTTTTATATAATATTTAAAATTTATAAAGAAATATTTTAAAACCATTTTAAATAAATTTCAAATAATCTTCCATTAAAATGAATATAATATCATGTAAAATACTTTTAAATCAATTTTCAAAAACTTATTTTGAAAGAACACACATTTTTAAACGAATAAAGAATAACATTACATGAAAATTATAATATCATAAAAATAAAGAGAGTCATGATACAACATTTCAAATGTAAGTATACATATCTCATCAAACATTATAGGTTCATATCATAACAGGTGTCCCAATGAAAGAAAATTGACACAAAATTATGTTACCAATTTTGTAACATTTAAACAGTAAACCCCATGAATGAAAGATCATAAAATGAATCTGTAAATAGAAATAAATTTTAAGGATAAATATCATAGATTATTGTCATGTTTATTTCATACATTACACAAAATAAATGAGGTGTGAATATTCTATAAGTCTCATAGAAATAAATATGAGAATAGAAATCCCCTTACTGTATGTATTAAATATCTTCGTACTCATAGAAACATCCTGTAAAACAAATATAAGTTTACTTTACTTCTATTACAGAATAATATTATTATATATAATAACATATATTATTTTATTATGACCATATATTACCTGTTTATTAACAATTCAATGTTAATGTTACGCTTCGGGTAATGTCTTCTTTGATTTTCACATGTGTTTTGATTTGTTATATTTTTGGTCCTATTACTTATATGATGATTTAATTATCTCCATAATGATAAAAAAATTATAAATATCAAATTGTTTTATTATATATGTATTTATATTAATATATAAAATATATAATTATAAAATAAAATACCACATTCATGGAGCTAGTAGGCCATATGTATGCATGAACACTATTTCCATTTTCTTGTCATGTTGAAAGAAAGAAGGTAAATGAAATATACATAATATCATTATAGAAGAATTATTATTTCATATATATCATATAATTTTACTAAAACCATCCTTAATACATTTTTTGTAACATGTGAACAAATCACATCCCCTTTAGGAAGCGGTTTTCCACATGTCCACATACAAAGTTAACGTATTTACACAAAATGGAAAGCACAAAGGTATGTGTTATATAATAATTATAGAAGAATAAATAAATAATAAATATCATATAAATCATAGAAAATATAAATAACATCATTATCTTTAATTTCTGAAGGTGGAAATTCATGAACAAACGATATTGGTTCGTCAGGCGATAGTCCTCCGTACACACGAACGATAATTGTGTATCCCATTTGATGAAAATGTGTGTGATTATAGGTTTAAAAATTAATATAAAAATATTAAAGTATATTTATAATACTGGGGGTACTATATGAACAAGAAATAAAAAAATGTTGGTTTAATGAATAAATAAAACAATAACATTCGTTAATGAACGTTGCCTATTCTTTGGGTATGTCCTTTTGATTTGAAAAAATTGTATTGCTTAGTTATCTTTAATACAAAAGTAATGATTCTAGGATGAAGGTATATATGGTTTTAGGATATTTTATCAGGATTTGGAAGAACCAAATAGGTTGTCATGTGTGAATAAAAGATAATAATAGATTCCTTTTTATAAGAGTGGGGAGGGGAACTTTTGAAATTTCTCAACAGATTAATTTATAAAAAATTAAATCTCAATAAAAATACTGAAAAAATGTAATGTATTCCAGTATAATATGATCTAAAGTTTTAACCTCATAATAAAATATATTTTAGATAAGTTTTTATATTATTTTAAACCTTATTATTTTGATTAATTCTTAGTTATCCGACTTTAATTTTATCAATGGTAACAACATTTCTATATGAAAAGGTAATGTTTTTAACTTATAAAGAGTAAATTGAACCATAACTGGGTAATTTGTAATATTTTAGACCATAAATTATCCCATTTTTCTTTACATGGTATTTTTATTATTTTTATTTGATTTAATAAAATATTAATTTCATATGATATCAATCGTGTTAATTTTGAATCTATCCATTACATTGACTTTAAGAAAATCCATACAGCAAGATAAATTAGAAAAAATTAATTCAATAAACCCTTAATATGTAATATTAACTTATAATTTTATTATCTACATAATTAAGTTAAATATATTTCTTTTAAAATTTACAATATCATTTAATTGATTGTTTTGTTAACTAAGTAAATATTGCATCTTCATTGTGTAACTATTTATAAAATTTATTTCTACACTAAAAATTAAAAATTAATTTTCATGAAGTATAAAAACATTTATATTAAATAATAATATATATAGTCTATAACATCTTCTATTTAATATCATATTAAAAATATAATACTTATTAAAAGTAAGAGTGTGACATTTTGTCACTCTCTTTGATTTTAATAATATCCATGAAATTTTCAAGGAACAATATCCATAAAATTATAAAATATATATCCTTTTGTGTTAAAGGTCAAATTAACTTCATTAAATATTGTTTTAAATAGTTTTAGGGTAATTTTATAGACCTTATTAATTTATTTTCAACTTATATTATCTAATTTCCCCTTTACCATCGGAATAAAAATTTTCAAAGTTATTATTCATATTAGCAAAAAATAAATAGTAAATATTTAATAAATTTTGAAATTTTGATTCCAAATACGGAATCCATTTTAAAAAAATATAAAACACAATTTTTTAAAATTAATTTAAATTAAATCATGTTGATGGAAATAGAAAACGAGTTTTTAAAGTGAAAATGTCCAAAAGATTGAAATGTTTATTATATCAAAATTCAATGTGAAATTGATTAAAATGACCTAAATTGGATTAAATTATAAAAATTTGATCTAATTATAATTTAAAACCCATAAAATATATAATTTAGCACTATAAATTCTTTTATAAAAAATCTTTTTTCAATTAAAATACAATATTTTTCACTATTTATCAAAACATCGGTCTTATTAGAAAAATTCCAATAATTCAACCATATAAAATTTTGATATTACTATTTCAAATAATAATTTTATTTAGTTCGAATATAATATATTAAAAACTTGTCATAAAATAAGTTCTCTATCAAAAGATGGGAAAACGATATTTTTAGAAAAATAATTCTTTTATGTGTAAAATAGGATTTGTTCTTATATAAGTCTTGAAATAACATAAGATTAATTTTAATAATTTTATTTATTATATTAAATATATATATATAATTAATATATGTCAAAAATATTTATTTTTTTATTTATTGGTATAAAAAAAAGTTGTGCACATTTAAATATTTTTTCAAAAAAAATATTTTCTTTTAATTTAAAAAGGGTTGTACTTGTGTAAACCATATATTTCATAATTTAGTTAATAATTTTCATTAACACCATTATAATGGTTAGGTTATAATTTTATCATTTAAATATCTATAACAGTAAAATTATACTTTTTATAAACTTAGTGTTGCCCGTAAAGCCAGCCAAGCCGGTGTTACATGTATCATATAACAAAATACATAAAATAAATTTAATTTTTATAAAAAAAGGTTCATAAAAAATAAAGGTGTTACATACGAGTTTTCGTATGAGATTACCAATTCAATTGGGGTAGATATTAAAATATTATGGAGACACATACCTAGCTATATTAGGCTATGAACAATAACCTAAACCTTGTGGAACATCCACCTTCACCCAAAAAGAGTAAATATACATAAAATTTTTTTAATCCAACAAAAACCAACATTTAGTGTATATTATGATCCACTTATCATAGACAAGTGGGCTAAATCAAAGGATAAGATCTATTTTGAGCTCCATTATTCTGGGAAGGAGAAAGTTATATTGTCTATTTATCTTTTTGATATAGAGGCTGGTCAATTTTGGGAATTGATGAAGAATACGAAGAAAAACTATAAAATAAAAGACATGGAGTGGGAATAATTTGAGAAGATATTTACAACCTAGTATTTCTCTAAAACTATTCAAAAAAAGATAGATTTAGAGTATTTAGAGAGTAAGAAAAAATATAGATAATATTCCTTGGAATATGAGGAAAAGTTTCCCAAGGGTTGAAAAATACACCACATGTTTTGCTAAAAAAATAAAAAATTCATTAATTCATTATTTTCATAAGAATACATCGTCAAAAGTATCTATATATCCAATGTTTTTTATGTTATAAATAGGATGGTTTATGTTCTCTTAGATTATAATTGGTGTTTGTAGAATCATCTCATAATGTGGATATTAGAAGACAATAATGGAGTTTCAAGCTGGCATATAAAATGGACAAGGGTGAAAGAAAATCCAACCACCCACATGTCAAAAATGTAGAAAAAATCATAATGGGAATTTACTAAATGGGATAAGGAAATTATTTAACTATGGTAGAGAAGCCTTCTAAACCCATGAATGTCAACGAGTCATGAATAAGCCGACAAAAAAGATGCAGGAAGGGAAGGAACCTACCAATTAATCACCCAAGGCTCAATGATTCAATTTTAAGGAGAAAGGGAACTGTAAAATATTGTTTACTATACCATGGGTTATTAAGGGTAATCAATATCATCAAAAAATGAAAGTAAGGGTGAAGGGGAAATATTATTCCATCATTGCTGCTAAAGTGGAGAACGAAATTAATATCAAACGAGTTATAATTCTTATTCACTCTAGAATGGAAAAATTATTATTTTATTATATTTAAATGAATTATTTTATATCCCTTTTTTCTATAACTATTGAAAAAAAACATAAATACCTTGAAGTAAATATATCCATAAAAACAGATAGAGGTGCATCAATACAACCCAAGTGTTGGAATGTTCTCATGTTATCATCAGTGGAATTCTTATTCTAGTGAATCTCAAAATCATTACCTTGGGTGATATTGAAGTTGTACTAGGAATGGATCTGATCTCATTATAAAGATCTCACATCGATTGCTGGGAAAGAAAATAACTTTCTATATTTGAAAACATACCATGATACTGTAGAAATGAATGAAATGTCATGAATCTACAATAGAGAATCACTAGATGGTGTGTGTGATGATACCTAGTAGAGAAGCATAATATATCCAAATGGTCAACTCAAAGGAAAATATCCAACATGATGATATTCTTATTTTAAAGGAAAATAATGATGTATTTACTTGAGAGTTTTCTATCCTTACACTAGATTGTGAGGTAGATTTATGGATAGTTCTTATACACAAATCCAATACTATATATCAATTCCACTATAGGATGGACACTATAGAACTAGAGGAGTTAAATAATCAACTAAAATAGAAGTTAGAAAATGGTTTCACACTACCTAGTACATCACTTTGGGGTTCACTCAGAATATTTGTTAATAAAATGGATTTATCAATGCAACTATGCATCAATAATTTATATCTCCACAATATTACCATAATGAAGAAGTATCCCCTTCCAAGGATTAATGAATTGTGTGATCAATAATGAGGAGGTCATTACTTCCCAAAATTGGATCTTTAATCTAAATATCATCATATAAAGGTTAATAAGGATTATTTTCATAAATTATTCTTCTTGATGATATATCAACACTATGAGTTCATAGTGATTCCATTCAGACTTACTTATTCCCCTTTAGTACTAATGGACATGATGAATAGAGTCTTTAGTGACTTACTCAACAAAATTTTGGTATTATTTATTGGTGAAAATTTATTTCACTCTAAGAGAAAAATATAACATGAAATGAATATAAGGATTGTATTTGTGACATTAATAAAGGGCAATATGTATTATATGTTAAGAAAGTGTGACTTTTGGCTGCAGTAAGTCAAATTCTTGTGGAATTTAATCATTATTGTTGGAAAATTTGGACCCCTAAAACACAATGAAAATTGAATAATGGCCCATAACTTCAAGTTTCATAAAAATTTATATTTATCTTAGATTATATAGGTGTTACCAATTATTTTTATATAATTTATCATGTTTTTATATCCTTCTAACTATTTTGACAAAAAATGGATAAAGTATATCTGGATGGAACAATGTGAGGAAATATTTATAGACCACCTGGAAAAGGTTAATAACCATGCATGCACTCACACTATACACAAGTGGAGTTTTTTTATATACATTATTTCTAAAATTAATGTCTTGGGTTGTGTACTCATATATAATAATAACATGACATCATATACCTCATGAAAGTTTAATATCAAAGATTATAACTACTCGATGTATGATTTCGACTTAGAAATTATGATATTCACTTTGAATATTTTGTGACACGACATCTATGGTGGGAAGTGTGTCATATATATATATATATAATAAGAGTATAAAGTATATATTTATATATAAATGGATCAAAAAAATAAACTTAGATTTTTTTATCTTATCAAGGACTATGATTTCTCTATTCACTACTATCCTGGAAGGGGAAATAAGGTTGATGATGCTTTTAGAAGAAAAGAGACTAAAAGATTATCCAGGATGTGGATGATAAAGACCCAATATTCATGGATATGAAAATGATGGATCTATAAATCATAATATTAGGTAAGACATTTAACATTTACCCAATTATTTCACAACCATCTATCCCTGAAAAGATTAAATAGACATCGAGGGATGATTTGGAGCTTTAAAAGAAGGTGGAAGTATTAAATTAACCAATGATTCATGAATTATATATCAATGTATACAATTTCATTCAGTTTAGAAATATAAATTATTTGCATTCATCCCTTGAGATAAAGAAATAGATATTGTATAGTGGTCATAGATCTTCTTTCTCCATCCATCTTGGAATTACCATGATAGATCATGATATTTGAGAGAACTTATTGTTCGAAAACCTGAAGAAGGATATTTTTGAGTACACCACAATGTTCCTAGTATTATATTATGTTAAGGTAGAGTAACATAAGTCTAATGGGATGATTCAATCATTACCCCTAGTCACATGGAAACAGCAGAACATCACTATAGACTTTATCACCGATATTCCAAAGACATCCAAAAGAAGCAATGAGATATGGGTTGTGGTGGATAGGATCACCATGAAATACTACTTAATCTCTAACTAGTAATAGTTATATCTTGAATAACATAAAAATATATACATAATGGAAATATCTAGGCTTCATGGGGCACCACTTTTGGTCAGGTTTTACTGAGATCCATGGATCTCCTCTAAATCATGAAGATGCCTCCAAAAATCCATAAATTCTGAATTGAACTTTAGTACAACTTTTCAACCCTAAACTAATTGAAAATATGAAAGTGACAATGATATATAATGGTATATTTTGAGATCTTCAATAATGGAATTTAATAAATGATGGGACCAGTATCTCTCATTGGTTGAGTTCTCTTATAATAACAGCTTCTACTTGAGTATTCAAATTGACCCTTATGAATCTCTATATGGTAATTAGTGTAGAACTTCAAAATTGTGGGTTGAATTTGGTGAATAAATTCTAATTATACTTTATCTTATGAAATAAATGATAGATGAAGTTCAAGTCATCCAAAAACATATACTATTTACTCAATTTTGGTAGAAGAGATATGATGACAAACATCGAAGGGACCTAGAGGTTGAAAATAGAGAAATATAGTTCCTTATAATATCACCATGGAATATATTCATATGGTTTGGAAATAATGTTGTTCTCAATCCAAGTTACATCGACCTCTTTGATATCCTTAATCCCAAAGAATTAGTGGCCTATCAGTGAGAACTTCCACTAGTCAAGGCTTGGGTTCATGATGTGTCCCATGTATCTCTCCTAAAATTTCATATACCAAATCCCTCGTCTATTATTATATGATCATATTATTTTAAATTTCAATTAAAAAAAATTATAAATGGGGTAGAATTAGAATTCAAAAAATTTTACATACATAGAATTGTCCTTCTATAAAAATAATTCTTGTCATAATAATGTATATAATATATTTTAAACACATGAAACACAAAATTATTTATTTCAATAAATGATAAAATTGTATCTAAAGAATAAATATATTTATATGAATTTAAAATATTACAATTGATAAATATATATAATAAAATAAAATATCAATAATATGAAAATTTGTATCATATTAATCTCCTATAATCATCACAATAGTAAAAATCATTGTAAACAAGAAGCCAAACATTAATAATACAATCAAAATTTTATAAATTTAAAAAAACTTTGATATTATTTGAGTTAAATAATGAATAATGGAATTAAATGATATTTACATATGGTAATATCACCATTGTAATAGTAATATGACCATAGGAATATTAACTTGATGGTTAAGAATAGTAACGAGATTGTTAGGAAAAGTAACCTCGCCAACATTAATTTTACCTCGAAACAATTAAATCTAAAACTAATAATATTTATCATATTTAATTAAGGAAAATAGGAATATTATAATTCTATAAAATTAATACCATGATTAAAAACTCAAAGAAATTATAAGAATTTTTTTAATAAAGTATATTTTAATGAACTTCATAAAAATCATAATTTCTCTGTTAACAATTAAAATTACCCATGATAAAAATTTATTTAGTTAAAATTAATTTCATTTTTATATTAATAACATAAAAAATTTCTATGGAATATTTCTTTGTAATTTTCTAAACCACATCAATTTTTAGGTGAATAGTAAAAATAAAGTTTTTTCGTAAAAATTATGTTTTTAATTACACAATTTATAATGTAATTATGAAATAATAAATTACATGATTTTATGTTCAATAAAAAATGTAAAAGGACTTAAATAATTCATTAAATTCAAATTCCAATCCTAAAGGGTTTTCCAAGTTCTAAAATGATAAAGTATTCCATTAAAATAAAAAACAAATCATTTCCCACTTTAGTTTTTGATAAACAGATTAATTTTGTTTTAGAAAAAATTAATGGTCTATAAATAATTTCATTTTCTTAAAATTTGATTTAAAATTTCATGAATATCACTATTATAATTTTTACCCTGAATATTATATTTTTATTCAATATTTTACCTAAAAAATACCCCTCTTCTCAAGTGTAAATACCCACTCTCCCTCCCATTGGAAAACCACATCTCTCTCACTTATAAAATCCAAAATTCTACCCAAATTCAATCTTTAATCCCCTTATAATAATTATTCATCTTCTAAATTCACTAAAATACATGTATTCAAATAGTTTATGGCGATATAAAATAAGCAAAACCAAGAATAAGTTAATGTTTCATAAAACTTTTCTTTCATTTTACTCTTATCTTATTATTTTTCTCTGTTTCATTCAAACCCAAACCTTATAAGATCAATTAATTTTTATGTTAAAATTAAATCAATGATTTTTACATGAAAAAATGATTAAATTTGTGGCATGTTGTTTTTTCATACTTATTTTCCTTATCTTTTGACAATATCTTATCAATTGTTGGTTATCCAATGGTGAGGACATTGATGAGTCTCTTGTTTTCACCACCATCATGGATTGTTAGTATTAATTATATTTAATATATAAATATTTAAAACACTTTTACACTAAGATTATAGAACTACTTTCAGATATATATAAAATAACGTAAACAAAAATAGAAAAATCGAAACAAGACGAGATAATATATTGAAAACGTGACATCAAAACAATTCGCATTTATCAAATAGTATTATAAAATAAAATTCAATAATTATAATGGATAAATAGTTACATAAATGAATATATGTATATAGTCTTTTCATGTGATTAAAAACAAGATTTTATTTAATAAGAGTTTTAAATGAGATGAAACATAATGAGATTTAAGGTAAGGGGATTCTGGAACTGAAGTATTGATCCATGAGTTATCTTATCTTTATATATATTGTTTCTATGAATATTAATATAATTTCTATAAAATTTATTTTCAATATTCTATCCCATTTATTTATGGGTATATACATATTTATAACATTTCAATATTATGTCTATAGAAAATTCAATGATTTTTAAAAAAGTATTAATTTTCCAAAACATAACATTGACTCCTCTTGAGTTGTTTCTTCTCCACTCAATAATGTTGATCTTCGATGTACAAATATAATCTCCCATATTAATTTAGTAACACAAATGTTTAATCATTAAATTTATTATTAATAACATCCTTATGAAATAAATTCCTTTATAGGGGTTTATTTCATTACTACGATTGTTATATGTTATATTTCCATATGGAATGAATGATTTGGAGCATTTAATGATGTGACAAGTGGGTCCAAAATTATATAGTCTTATAATTCATTAGGTAATGCGATGTTTCTAATGAGAATATATGTATTATTTGTGAACAAGATGCTATATTTTTTCACAATTATGATGTTATGATTAATGCACATAGGCTATGTGTGACAATGATGTTATCTTTATTCATAAATATGTGTGGTATTTGACTGCTATTTTATGATTTATTATTATAATTAATATTCCACATTCAATGATTTTTTCCAAAGATTACCTCATGCTTATAATGATAATACCATGATTATGATATGATGATGATGATTATGCTCACCCATGTACTGTTTATTTTTGTCTCCTATTCCTTCTATGGTATCCTCCACCTTATTGGGATTTTATCTCACCCCTTTCATTGAATTATATCTTTAGGTGATTACTTGTACTAAAGAGAACATGATAATTTTTTGGTGTATAATGAAGAAGTTTTTAAACAATGTTTATGTTTTATTTTTTTCAAGTGATTTATGATCCAAATTTCCCCATTATACTAAACCTTTTTATACTTAAACGTATTACTATTACATTATTTATCATAAAAATGATGTAATAGTCATGTAACAAAAATTTGGGCTACTATAAAAACAATCCCATAGGACATGATCAATAAGAACAACATACTAAAAATACCAAGATATGATCATAACACACATCTATTTTAGATAATTAACTACATATGTATTTCCAAAACCCATGGCCCTCTTCTATCAATCCCACTAACAAAAAATTCCAATTAAATTCAATCAACTGACACTTCTTTCAATTTATAAAAAATACTAATCATTACTCATACCAAAATGCACTAATTATTAACTTGATTTTATTCTTGAAAAAATTCTATATTAACTTTTTCAAAACCCATTAACATAAATTCACACATGCTTAGGCTGAAAATCTATATATTTTTAAATTATTTATTTTAAATATATCCAAGGATATTTTTCAAAAATCATAAAATATTAGTTTTTTCAAATCTATAAGACCCCATTTTTATAAAATAAATTTCTTGAAATCATAGAACAATAATATACATCATAAAAATATAATAAATGTACATAAAATATACAAAAAAGATTCATAATCCACTGAGGAATCGATAAGACAAAACTACCTTAGATAAGGAATTTAAAAATATAGACAAAATCATAGATCAAACATTAATAATCATGGTCTGATTTTTTCAAACATAACATCATGAACATAATATATAGTTTCCTCCTGTAAAAATTTGTGATATATAATTCAATAATTCTAAATCTAATGTTCCATGATTGACCTACAAATATAGAGGGGAATAAAAGAATGGAGAAAGAAAAATATCCAATAACCAAAAAATCATTGATTTTTAACCCCTTATTTAGTATTCATCAGATCAATATAATTAAGTGAGAATCGTGTTTTTCAACTATAGAGAAGCCCAGAAATTACCCATGAGTAAACATATTGTAACGACCCGAAATTTTAAATAAATATTGTTTCCTAATTTTATGTGTTATTATTTTTTTTTATATACTCAACAAAAATGTTTCATTTGATAACATGAGTATAATTAAAATGAGACTGTTGGTTTTTTACTATTATTTGACCATTGGTCAATATGACCGCTGGAAACTAAAGGTTTTGACTATTGTCTCTAAATACAAGCAATCTTGGTTAATTAATATAGAAAGAAGATTCGATGGCCTCACCCAGTAGTCTTGGACCGATCGAAGCCCATCTAACAGAACTTGGGAAGGAGGTAGCACCACTGGGCTTTGCTCTGGACCAAACCCAAGCTGAACTTCATCGTATAAAGCTAGAATGGGATCGCCTTCACAATAAGTTCAAACTTATAGAAATTACTACTCGTGCGATGTTGGCCCAGCCTCCCTCGGATTCTCTCACCTTAGCACACCTTACACATAGGTCCTATGCTGGTGTGATAAGGGGCTATGTAAGGAGACCGTAACTGTCTTGTGTAATCCTTTGTTTTAAATAAAAATTTCAATTTCTTTTATGAATTTTCAAATGACCGGATAAATATAGTATGCATATTTTTGATGAATTTTAGAAAAAGGATATTTTAAATATGTTTTTGTAAACCCTAAATAATTAAAAATGTGTAATGATTTTCAAAAAATGGTCTTCTACAATTATGTTCATTACGAAATTTAGAGTCTAATAAGATCAACTTGATTTTTGATGAATAGTAAATTATGAATAGTGATTTTATGATTAGGATTAATAATGTGTCCAAATGAACTATTAATCTCACTTAAAGAAAGTATTAAAATAATCTAGGCACTTTGATTAAGTAATGTGATTCAATAAAATGGTTAAATAACGGTTTCATAAATTATTATTCAAGTATTAGTATTTTCGGATGAATAGTGTTTTTTAATTAAAATTTTAATTACAAATATTTATAAAATTATTTTTATAAAATGGACTTCATTTTTGAACTCAGAGCATCGATATTATGATAAGGTAATTTTTGGGGATTTTTTCTGAAAAAAATAAATTTTCGATGAATAGTGTTTTTAATTAAAAAATTAATTAAAAATATTTAGAAAATTATTTTTATAAAATGGATTTCATTTTTGAAATCAGAGCATTGATATTTGGTTAACATGAAATTTTGGGACTATTTTGAGAAAGTTGAATTTTCGATGAATAGTGAAAATGCAGTTTTTAAGTTACGAGTGTTTAATGACATCATTAAATGATGTATTAAGTATGTAATCAATATGGTCGACTTATTAATAGTAATATAAGGTATTAGGTGTCCCAAGTGTCCAATACCATGGGAAAATACCATAGGCAAGGCCATGGTTTTGCCAAAACCACTAATGAGGTGTCCCTTGGCCATTAATGCCTTGTCCCCTCACTTTCCCTATAAATACCAAGACATCCTCTCATCCATTCGACTCCCCACTCTCCCCCAACGATGATCTGGTCTCCTTACCTCCCAAGGAGTCCTCCCATGGTGCCCCAAAGCCCTCAAGGTCCCAACCATTGAGTTTTAAGAGTTATGTTTTAAGGTAAGGGACCTGATCTCTCTCTTTCATTTCAAGTAATCTCTTTTATGTCATTCCTTTTATGCTCCATGTTATTATGTTGGAGTATGTTATTTTATACTCCTATTACTGCCCTTTTTATGTTTATATAATTATATATCCCCTCTTACTCTCATTATTTCGTTTTATGAAGTTTTAAGTGGCGTCGTTAGGCTGCCGAAATTTTTGTAACAGACTCTTTCTCCCTTCTCATTTTTCAAGATCTATTTTCATGTAAAGTATTTCAAGTTCCTTTTTATTATGTGGGGGTATGATCTATAAATTTATCATACTAATATTTTATGATCATATGATGAGATACCCCATTTGATCTCTTCAATTCAGCACTTTGATGTTTTAAGTGGCGCCGTTAGGCTGCCGAAGTTTTAAGTGGTTCTTCACCCTTCTCGTTTTGAAGTTCTACTTTCATGTCAATTATTTCAAGTTCCTTTTTTTTATGTTGGGGTATGATATATATATCTATAATACTGATATTTTATGACCATATGATGAGAGACCCCATTTGATCTCTTCAATTCAGTATTTTGAAGTTTAAGTGGCGTCGTTAGGCTGCTAACTTTTTAAGTGGTCCTTGCACCTTTCTCCCTTTTCAAAGTTCTAATTCCATGTCAAGTCTTGAAAGTTCCTTTCTATTATGTTGGGGTATAATCTCTATATCTATCATACTGGAATCTTATGTTCATATGATGAGAGACCCTATTTGAACTTGTCAATTCATTTTTGTTGATGTTTAAGTGGCGCCGTTAGGCTGCCGAATTTTTTAGGGGATTCTTTCACCCTTCTCATTCTTTTCAAAGTTCTACTTTCATGTCAAGTCTTTCAAGTTCCTTTTTGTTATGTTGGGGTATGATATCTATATCTATCATACTGTACTCTTATGTTCATATGATTAGAGACCCCATTTGATCTCTTCAATTCAGTATTTCGAAGTTTTAAGTGGCGCTGTTAGGCTGCCGAACTTTCATAAGAGAAATCTAATTTTTGTCTTCCTTCCATGTTTTTCATTTCAAATGGTATGTACTTGAAATTTCATTACCATGATCATGTATCCTTCTTATTCTGTCCATATACTGTTTTATGGGTCATTTATGAATGTTTGACCCATTTTCCCTCTCTTTTTAATGTCTTCTAAAACCTCGTAACATAGCCGTTATGGTGCAGAATTTCCGTCTCAAAATGCCTCTCTCTTTTTCTAAAGTTCTTTTATATTATTAAGTTAATACTCAAAGCTCTTTCTTATAAAGAAGTATTCACATATATACAAAAATGTTCTATTTTAAATTCTGGGATTTACATACATGAGACCCACCTTCCTTTTTTGTGGGTTTTAAAGTGACGTAAAGATCATGTCTTTAAAGCAGTTTTCAAAACGTTGTGATTATGAAATGAAACCCATTTATTTTATGCTATATGGGTTATTTATGAAATGTTTGATGATGATATATGTGTCTCACATGATAATAAAGGCAAATTTAAGGGTGCGCCCCGATAGCGCTCCAATGAATTAGGTAATGATGTAACCACTAGAGATTACAATTTTCACGATACCTTGGTGAATAACCTTGGTAATTTTCAAATGACACCTTGGGGATGGACCTTGGTGATATGTTCATGATTGTCTATGTTAAATGATGTAGCCACATCTTCAAGTTATGAAAAAGTTTTATTTTTATTATGATATGCCTCATGATTTCATTTTCATGCCATAAAGTTCTTTTCATGACTTTATTGATGTATCTCAAGTTCATATGTAAAATGTTTCACTTGTTTCCCTTGCTGGTCCTTCTGCTCACCCTTTCTTTTGATGTATGTCCCCAGGTTATGAGATGCAGTAATGAGCCTAGGGTGAACATGAGGATAAGCCTTTCAACTGTTTAAGAAGAATGTTTTTTTGTTTCATGTTTTATGTTCCTTGTTTCCAAGACACTAAACCTTAAAGATCCTCAGTTCCGTGTAATGGAATGAAAGTTATGTTATAAAAAGACGGGATTCTATAGTTGGTATCAAAGGATGGTTTAGTTCTTTGTGGAAATTAGGATATGAAAACTCTAGGAAGAACCCTATAGAAAAGTTTAAATATAGGAAATCTTCCTGGTATTTTGGTGAGTATTGAGTAAGGGGTTGCCAAGCAAATACATCCATGTCTGGATACGAGCAGGTAGAGGTGGCTCTGGCACAGATTTACATAGGGGTAAAACCCGAAAACACCGCTTTGAGCTAGACTCGAATGGGAACTAGTACACGACAACGGGCCTTTCTGCACTCTTGGTTACGACACTCTCGGGGGATATGCTTTGGTAAATTCATAAGCTTGGTATGAACCATTGTTAAAGGAACAAAGATAAAATAAAATAAAGATTCACATAAGAATATATGATCATGGATAACCTAGATGGGAACCTAGGGGATCACAAGTTAGGGTATACTTTTCTTCTACAAGTTATCCTCATATGCTTTAAGTTCCTTTTCATGATTATTGGTTAAGTATTTAAGCCTCTAATTATACTTTATCTTCTTAGTTAATGGTGGGAAATGGAATAACGTGTCCCAACAACCAATGTGATAGGAAATGCAACAATTTCCGTATTAATATGACAGAGATGATTAGGGGATTAAAAGATGATTATTATTTTGGAAGACGTTCACTATTTTAGGGACCCTATATGATCGAGGTAAATAGATTACTATAGTATTTTCATTGAGGAGTAAGGTTGACTTATATTTTGAATAATTGATGAATTTAAGGTGGACTTATAGTAATTTAGGTTACTTATGGGAATGATTAACCTCTCTTGGGTAAAATATGTTTAGGTTAGCTACTTTTGTTATAAGATTTTAGGAGTGGTTGATGTTGTCTGGAGATGAACAATGAAGTTGTTTTGGAAGACTATGTTATCAAATCCTTCTTGAATTTGGGTTTCAATCTTAGTTTGGTTTATTTTGAGGAATTTTAAGGACCGTTATTTATGGAATAGTCTATGATGAACTTTGGGTAGTACCATGGAACTTTGGAGATTTAAAAGTAGTTTCCATTCCTATGGGATTCTTTATTTTTGAAGAGTTGTTTTACCTTAACCTTGCTATTTTTGGGATAATGTTTAAAGATAGAAGAAATAAATAGTTAATCTTTTGTAGATTATGTGATTCTCTAGAAGATGATTCTTGTGCTTTTATGAGACCAAGTGTTTTTTGAAGTCTCATCATTTGGAGAAAATATTAGTGTTGGTAGGGACTTATTAAAGGATGAAACTCTACTTGAAGGTAGGTATATTTTCTTATGTTTTTGTTCTATGTAGTAAATGAATTCCTCAAAATTATGAAAAGAAACGTAAAAAAAATGTTATTGGTTTACGTTTCCTACTAGGTAATCAAAGACCGTTTACACACATCATAAGTTTGGGATTTTCTTATGGTTAACTTTCTCTTATTCATGTTCTCTATCACTCTCCCTCAGAACATGACCCTTGGTTTTCTCCTCCATGTCCATGTTTTCCTACATGGAATCCTAGTGTGGGTTAACTCGGGTGACCTTTGTACTTCCCTTTCATTCTTTTAAAGTAATAATTTTACTGACACCTTTTCCGATGTGGGACTTTCAATGAAATTTCAAAACCCAATTTTAAAAAATTGCAAGGACGCAATTTCTTAAGGGGGGAAGATTATAACGACCCGAAATTTTAAATAAATATTGTTTCCTAATTTTATGTGTTATTTTATTTTATTTTTATACTCAACAAAAATGTTTCATTTGATAACATGAGTATAATTAAAATGAGACTGTTGGTTTTTGACTGTTATTTGACCATTGGTCAATATGACCGCTAGAAACTAAACGTTTTGACTATTGTCTCTAAATACAAGAAATCTTGGTTAATTAATATAGAAAGACGATTCTATGGCCTCACCCAGTAGTCTTGGACCGATCGAAGCCCATCTAACAGAACTTGGAAAGGAGGTAGCACCACTGGGCTTTGCTCTGGACCAAACCCAAGCTGAACTTCATTGTATAAAGCTAGAACAGGATCTCCTTCACGAGAAGTTCAAACTGATAGAAATTACTACTCATGCGATGTTGGCCGAGCCTCCCTCGGATTCTCTCACCTTAGCACACCTTACACTTAGGTCCTATGCTGGTGTGATAAGGGGCTATGTAAGGAGACCGTAACTGTCTTGTGTAATCCTTTGTTTTAAATAAAAATTTTGATTTCTTTTATGAATTTTCAAATGACCGGATAAATATAGTATGCATATTTTTGATGAATTTTAGAAAAAGGATATTTTAAATATGTTTATGTAAACCCTAAATAATTAAAAATGTGTAATGATTTTCAAAAAATGGTCTTCTACAATAATGTTCAGTATGAAATTTAGAGTCTAATAAGATCAACTTTATTTTTGATGAATAGTAATTTATGAATAGTGATTTTATGATTAGGATTAATAATGTGTCCAAATGGATTAGTAATCTCAATTAAAGAAAGTATTAAAATAATCTAGGCACTTTGATTAAGTAATGTGATTCAATAAAATGGTTAAATAACGGTTTCATAAATTATTATTCAAGTATTAGTATTTTCGGATGAATAGTGTTTTTTAATTAAAATTTTAATTAAAAATATTTAGAAAATTATTTTTATAAAATGGACTTCATTTTTGAACTCAGAGCATCGATATTATGTTAAGGTAATTTTTGGGGATTTTTCTGAAAAAAATAAATTTTCGATGAATAGTGTTTTTAATTAAAAATTTAATTAAAAATATTTAGAAAATTATTTTTATAAAATGGATTTAATTTTTGAAATCAGAGCATTGATATTTGGTTAAGGTGAAATTTTGGGACTATTCTGAGAAAGTTGAATTTTCGATGAATAGTGAACATACAGTTTTTAAGTTACGGGTGTTTAATGACATCATTAAATGATGTATTAAGTATGTAATCAATATGTTCGACTTATTAATAGTAATATAAGGTATGATGTGTCCCAAGTGGCCAATACCATGGGAAAATACCATGGGAAAACCCATGGTTTTGCCAAAACCACTAATGAGGTGTCCCTTGGCCATTAATGCCTTGTCCCCTCACTTTCCCTATAAATACCAAGACATCCTCTCATCCATTCGACTCCCCACTCTCCCCCAACGAAGTTCTGGTCTCCTTACCTCCCAAGGAGTCCTCCCATGGTGCCCCCAAGCCCTCAAGGTCCCAACCTTTGAGTTTTAAGAGTTATGTTTTAAGGTAAGGGACCCGATCTCTCTCTTTCATTTCAAGTAATCTCTTTTATGTCATTCCTTTTATGCTCCATGTTCTTATGTTGGAGGATGTTCTTTTATACTCCTCTTACTTCCCTTTTTATGTTAATATAATAAGAGATCCCCTCTTACTCTCATTATTTCTTTTTATGAAGTTTTAAGTGGCGCCGTTAGGCTGCCGAAATTTTTGTAACGGACTCTTTCTCCCTTCTCATTTTCAAGATCTATTTTCATGTAAAGTATTTCAAGTTCCTTTTTATTATGTTGGGGTATGATCTATAAATTTATCATACTAATATTTTATGATCATATGATGAGAGACCCCATTTTATCTCTTCAATTCAGCACTTTGATGTTTTAAGTGGCGCCGTTAGGCTGCCGAATTTTTAAGTGGTTCTTCACCCTTCTCGTTTTGAAGTTCTACTTTCATGTCAATTATTTCAAGTTCCTTTTTGTTATGTTGGGGTATGATCTCTATATCTATAATACTGATCTTTTATGACCATATGATGAGAGACCCCATTTGATCTCTTCAATTCAGTATTTTGAAGTTTAAGTGGCGTCGTTAGGCTGCTAAATTTTTAAGTGGTCCTTGCACCTTTCTCCCTTTTCACAGTTCTAATTCCATGTCAAGTCTTGAAAGTTCCTTTATATTATGTTGGGGTATGATCTCTATATCTATAATACTGTACTCTTATGTTCATATGATGAGAGACCCTATTTGAACTTGTCAATTCATTTTTGTTGATGTTTAAGTGGCGCCGTTAGGCTGCCGAATTTTTTAGGGGATTCTTTCACCCTTCTCATTCTTTTCAAAGTTCTACTTTCATGTCAAGTCTTTCAAGTTACTTTTTGTTATGTTGGGGTATGATCTCTATATCTATCATACTGGACTCTTATGTTCATATGATTAGATACCCCATTTGATCTCTTCAATTCAGTATTTCGATGTTTTAAGTGGCGCCGTTAGGCTGCCGAACTTTCATAAGAGAAATCTAATTTTTGTCTTCCTTCCATGTTTTTCATTTCAAATGGTATGTCCTTGAAATTTCATCACCATGATCATGTATCCTTCTTATTCTGTCCATCTACTGTTTTATGGGTCATTTATGAATGTTTAACCCATTTTCCCTCTCTTTTTAGTGTCTTCTAAAACCTCGTAACATAGCCGTTATGCTGCAGAATTTCCGTCTCAAAATGCCTCTCTCTTTTTCTAAAGTTCTTTTATGTTATTAAGTGAATACTCAAAACTCTTTCTTATAAAGGGGTATTCACATATATACAAAAATGTTCTATTTTAAATTCTGGGATTTATATACATGAGACCCACCTTCCTTTTCTGTGGGTTTTAAAGTGACGTAAAGATCATGTCTTTAAAGCAGTTTTTAAAACGTTGTGATTATGAAATGAAACCCATTTATTTTATGCTATATGGGTTATTTATGAAATGTTTGATGATGATATATGTGGATCACATGATAATAAAGGCAAATTTAAGGGTGCGCCCTGATAGCGCTCCAATGAATTGGGTAATGATGTAACCACTAGAGATTACAATTTTCACGATACCTTGGTGAATAACCTTGGTAATTTTCAAATGACACCTTGGGGATGAACCTTGGTGATATGTTCATGATTGTCTATGTTAAATGATGTAGCAACATCTTCAAGTTATGAAAAAGTTTTATTTTTATTATGATATGCGTCATGATTTCATTTTCATGCCATAAAGTTCTTTTCATGACTTTATTGATGTATCTCAAGTTCATATGTAAAATGTTTCACTTGTTTCCCTTGCTGGGCCTTCTGCTCACCCTTTCTTTTGATGTATGTCCCCAGGTTATGAGATGCAGTAATGAGCCTAGGGTGAACATGAGGATAAGCCTTTCAAGTGTTTAAGAAGAATTTTTTTTTTGTTTCATTTTTTATGTTCCTTGTTTCCAAGACACTAAACCTTAAAGATCCTCAGTTCCGTGTAATGGAATGAAAGTTATGTTATAAAAAGACAGGATGCTATACATATATCCACATAAAGTCATAATAGTATCTCAATAATAGTTATATGAGGCTATATGTGGTTTTAGAAAACAAGCCACACATCCCATACATGGAAAAATTTTATATTTACATAGTCCATAGGATTGTGTGCCTAACTGTAAATTATTATTCTTCTAATAAATATAAAATGCATAGTATTGTTTTACTATCTATATGAAATGACCTTCAATTCCAATTTATTTGAAAATATCACATGCATGATCAAACTATATGGTTTGGGAGACTATGAACATAATCATACATTCTTCTTTAAACCTATAAAAATTCCAAATATTAACCTAAAAAACCCCCAAAAATCAAAGGGTACATACCTTCAATGTTTATGGTGTCACAATACCATAAGACCATTCATATATGAGAACTAATTATGATCCAATCTTCTTGATCAACTACAACCATAGTTACTACATTATATCTTCTCTATACCAAGTTTCCTATTCAATCATTCATTGTTTCTACAATACTCTCGCAAGAGGAATACTCCTTCCTTTAGATATATACTCTACTTTTTTTATGATTCTTATAGTTCTTTTAATTATGGTAACCTCTAGTTCCCAATAAACATCATCATATTGAATAACTTGAGTAAGATTTAGTTGGTACCTTTTTAATTGAGAATCATGAAACACAGTGTCCACAATAACATTCATGGGTGGATATACCAAATGACAATCTACATCACTAATCTAATCATAAATCATGAATAGACCCATATATTAAGGTACCTACTTCCCTCTATTATCAAATTTTTTATTTCTTATCCATATAAAAACTCATAAAAATACTTTATCACCAACTAAAAACTCCAACACTGATCATTTATTATCAATATATTAATTGTACTGAGTCTAAACATTCATAAATCTATTATATATTAGAATAACTTAGTATGTCATCTCTTCCACTAAACTAGGTTCCAGAAGAGATATTTATCACACTTACACCCAATACAATGGTGATCAATATAGAAATTTATACAACACATTCAATGGATCCATTTGAGTCAAATGTTGATTGAAATTATTATAATGAAACATAACTAAAGGAATATGATCTTATAATGACTTTATAATATCAATAATAAAACCTATAACATTATTTTCAATATATTTATCTATTTTGGTTTTACATCTATCTTGGTATGATATAATGTATTCATATTTAGTTAATTACTCAAAATATTTTATAGTCCTCTATATAATTGGAAATTAAATTATCGATCAGTATATAATAGGATAGGTAATGTAACTTAATAATGCTAAACCACTTTATTCGTATAAATCATACCCAACTATTGAACCAAAAACATATGAAAAATAAGAAATAAGTGGGTTGAATTTATTATTTAGTTTATTTTCACACTATTATCATCGTTCTTCTATGAAAATCTTGGTGAACCATCTAAAAATTCCATTGCAATATCCTTCCACTTCCAATTCATCACTGTTGAATGTTGAAAAAGTCGTACTTGTCAAAGATAAAATTTATTTACTTACTAAAAGTTCATTAATTAAGATACATAATTAGATATACCCCTCTTTATTCCTACCCACAAAATTATCAATTTCATGTCAACATAATTATCCGTCTCTCCTAGAAAAATTATCTAATTTTATTTTTGAAATGAATACATAATGTATTTTTTTCAACTCAACAGCTCAATAACCATTTCAGAAAAATATTTCATCGATTTAGAGACAAGTGACCACCTATAAATGGTCTCCCACCATTTATAGACTCAATAATCTTATAAAAAGTAACATATTTTTATTTTTCCTACATTACTAGTTTCATATAAATTTACGGGTTTTCATCAAAAGTTATACCAAGTTTATCCCCTCCTCAAGAGCTTATAGATAAAACTTTTCCTTTTATACCAAAATCTTCCACTAAATCATTGATTACATCACAACTTGCTTATTCATACTCAAGATACACACTAAAAAATACTATTCACTGGTGCATAGGATAAAAGTTAATTAAAAGTGTAATGATATTCCAACCATCTTTGTTACCTCTAAATCAAATCATATAGAGATAAAATGTACCTCCAATATTAATGATTCAAATACACTATGAAAATTTAATTGAATATATAATTTATATATATTTTTATGGTTTTAAAAAACACCACTATGTTCAGGTAATGTGTGATAAAGTTTTTGTCATTCTATTTCATAATCACACATTATAGTACAATTATAAATTCAACACAATACACTGAGATCCTGCCATAAGATTTACGTGAGGTCAAAATTAATGTATAAGTTTTATTTATCTATATCACATTTAAATATGTTTACCAATTTTCTTACCATTGAAAATTTATTCATTTCCAATCAAATGTAATCATCAATGATGCTAACTTCTAAGATCATTGAACGACTCATTGATAGTATCCATAATATCCAAGGAAACTCGGATTCACAAAATCATTCTTGAGTTGATTCCAAGACATACCTGAATTAACCTTGCCTAAGACACATAATAAATCATTCTATGAGAGAACATACCTCAATAACTTAACCTCGTGAATCAAAAACATATATTTTCATATATTTAAGTATATCCTATTTTTTTATAGAATATTGAGCACAATACTCAAATTCCTTCCATGATCCCCCTCCAATCTAGAATTAATAATGATATCATCAAAAAAAACTCTAAAAACCTAGTAAATGTGTTTATTAAATACTTGATTTCAAAATGACATAATAATAAAAAGAGCATTAGTAACCCAAAATTCCATTATTAAGAACTAGTAATGATCAAATCAGCTCTTAAATTCTAACCATTGAAAGATCCATATCATACACCAGTAGTTGGTTATATCTAGACAAAAATCATTCAATGAAAACAAATTAGACCCCTTAAACTTAAAAAATATACTCTCAAGTCAATTTTGAAGTTATTTTTTCGTCACCATCACCTAATTTAGCTTCTAATAGTCAGTGAATAAGTGAAATATATTGTCATCTATCTTAAAAATATCATTAATGAATCCCTTTGTTTCACTCTCAATGGAATAAATAACATTTCCTCAAAATCCTATTATTATATCATAAACTCTAATAAATATAGAAACACCATGTGGTATTATGTAAATGATATAAAACTTTTTAAAATAAATATGTCTAGGTAAAACTCTATGCCTCACACTAATGGTAGTAAAGAGAATTATTGAGGAAAAACGTCCCAAATATCTCCCACCATGGGCAATGACAAAAATTGGTCTCTTGATTCAAAAAACATAAGAACTATTCCTTTCAAATAACATATTAGTATTCCATGGTAATTAAAAATTATTCATTATCAAGTATAATAAATAATCCACTCTACATGAGAGATTTTAACTTTTTAATAAGGTGAAGTAAAGTAAAATTTAAAATAATAAGAGTTAATATAATCCTTTAACTTTAGAATATAAACAATTTTTATTTAAAAATTTCTTATTTTAATTTACAGAAATATGAATTCAAACAAAATTTACACATTATTAACTGAAAATAAATAAGATAAAAACCCATGTATATATTTTACCCTTTCTCCAAGAGACATCTTGATCTTTATAAAAAATATATCAACTCCACATGAAAACCTAGTAGTTCTACCAATCATGTAGATATGTATGAATGATATTCACTCATAAAAAATATAGTAGAGACCATAGTGGATGCAGTAAGAAGATTACATATTATTGTCACAACTCCTACCTCAAACAAATATTTTGCATACTCTATATAAAATATTTATCCACAATTCTTCTAAACCTGGCCCTGCGAAAGAGTACTAATGGTCCTTTCTTTTGACTTAGATATAGATTTTTTTTGACTTCTTTATTAGACTCCTTGATATCTTCTTAGGTTTGACCTTAATAAACTAGAATCCTAATATAATTAACTATATAAATTCATTAAATTACCATGCTTCACACATAGATGGCATTCCCTAGGTTTATTAGGATAGTCTCGGTTCATTTTTATAGTGATACCACATTAGAAACACCAAACTTGTCTTAATATTTGAGAAAATAATAAGGTAATAGATTTATTTTGATTTTTTTGATATTGGTATATATCTCAGTTATATATACCCACAAAGTCTTACCCCCATATATCAAGTAAGAAAATAATTTAAACATTTATTATCTATCATATATTGTGGAACCATATTTTCCATGTTCACCACCATTATATAAGTGGTTAAATATAGAAAAAACAACCATGATCAAATATCATGTCAATGAATCATCTAAAACCTTCATGTCATGATAGTTTCTTTAGTAATAAACTCTGGAATAAAAGAAACTAGATCTGAAAAATAATATGAATACTCTAACATTATCACATTCCACTTCTCAACCTATATGATCTCTTTATATTTCCTCAACATTAATGTATCTTGGTAGAAATGATGACTAAATTTCATTTGGAATATAATCCATATTAGATCCTTTTTCAACATCACTTCCATGGTTATCTCTAGGCACATATGAGTTTCTATATTGAGCGTGAAATTACTGAACTCAACCGTAGACCTTATTATACAACTAAAATATATTATTTTTTTAACCCTATCTATATAATCCTTAGTTCCAAATAATTTTTCAACACTAATAATATATTATGATTATTCCATTAAAATTATGAAGAATAATCCATTTCCATATGAAACTCTTGATCTATCTAATTTAGAAACACTGAGATCACTTATTCCAATGAACTCAAGAGTCCATGAAAAATGTTCATGTTTTGTGATCCTTTATTTTAACCATTTTTTTTGAGGTGGAATCTACAAAACACCATAAAACAAAGATTCCAAAAACTAGATAGAAATTATCTATACCATTCCATAATTATCTAAATATTAGAAACATGGATTTTATTCTAGGTATAAGTGGCTTAATTAAAATGATGATTATTCATTTATTTAAAAATAAATTTTCACACTTGTATTCAAAAGTAATTTTAACCATATTCAATCCAAAAATAAAATTATTTCAAAATAACATGAAATAATTTAAAAAATAGGAAAATTAAATCATTTTTTAAAATTTAATTCACAATAATTCCATCCCAATGCATAAAAATGATGAATAAATACACTATCCATCCATCCCATCATGTACATATAAACAAATAAGTAATAATCAACCAAAATCTAGAAGGGAATCCTATAATGAATTGTCTTACCCTAACTCCATGAAAACTATAGTCTTTCTAAAAGAGGTAACCTATGTGTTTTTATGGATACATATTGTGTTATACCCATCACAATTTATATTCTTACTGTACTTTCTAACACTAAACATTCAAACCATACTCTAATTCAATTTTACAATGATCCCAACTTGGGATACCGAATCCTTTGTCCCCATTCCAGATGCTAGATATTCAGAATCTCATTTTTCCATCACGGGAGGATGTAAACATTATTGAAGGGATAAATTCATCATTAGTACCATATATTAAAATAATTTAGGGTTTATTAAATATTTTTAAAGAAAATGTTATAGAATCATCCATATAGGTGGTTAGATAGACCCTAACAAGAACATGAAATAATGAATTAATGAGTAATAATATATTGTAATATTATTATAATATAAAATTTATTAAAGAATAATATTGTTAATTAAAATTTATTTGAGTGTTAAAGGAGATTATAGTTATGGTAAATGAAGATTATATGGAAAGTTATTATGTAAAATATAATGTTAACATTAGATAGTGGAATCTTCCCTTAAGGGCCTTCTTCGAAATGAATTATTTGATACTCTTTTTGGCCAAAATCTCTCAAAATTTAGAGATGAGTATTTGAGAGTGAAATTGGATAGAAATTTGAATAATACTTATGGTTAGGAATGGGTATAGGAGGCTTCCTTTGATTGATGAAAATAATGATATTTCCTTTGGAAAGTTTAAGTGGGTGAAAGGAAAACATCAAATCGCAATGGATTTAAGTGGGCTCAGTGAGGAAATTTTGGTTGGAATAATAGGAATGAATATAAAACCTGAAAGAATTATTATAGAATTTTTAAATATCAATTTTGTTATTTATAACTTATGTCAATTCATTTAAAACCATTTTGACTTATTTTACTTAATTTAATTATTTACTATGGTAAATAATTTTTGGCCCAAAAATAAAACATTAAACCTTTAACCTAATTAAAATATGTTGATTCCAAATTTGGAATCCATTTTATCAAATTCAAACCCCAAATATGATAAATTTTACTTTTAAATAAAAATAAAAAATTTATGAAAAATAATATTTTTAAAAAAGATACCTATTTAAATGCTAAATGATTGTATTCATTTGCATATCTGATTAATAATTATTTTTTATATGCATAAATTTTTTTTATATAAATCACTATATAAAAGTAATATAATAAAAGTTAAAAACTAAAAATACATAATACATTAAAAATAATATATTTAGAATAAAAAAATTATTTTTCCCATAAGTCATTATATTTATATTTTTCATCAATACTTAATTATTTTATGAATAATAATTAATTATTTTTACATATAAAACATTTATTTTCAACTATAAAACTCATATTTAATTTTATATATATATATATATTTAATACTTGTAAAAATATATGCAAATTTTTTTTATAATGACATTATGATAGTTACCTTTGAAATATTATTTGGGTACCATATAAAATCACATTTCGTATTTGATATATATATATAAATATATATATATATATATATATATATATATTCTCATTAATCTAAAATCATTATTCTCCAACAGCCCATATGTTTTTATTTATACAAATTTTCAGTTTCTATTGTTGTTATGTTCATCCAATGAGTTAAAAAATACAATTCATATTATATTATTAATTCTATATATAATATTCATCTTTTTATATTATTACCTATCAATTTTATGGTTAATTTTTTCATTCATTTTACAAATAAATTTAATCTCTTACATAATATATTTTCTTAATTATACAATTTTTAACAAGTTTGATATTGAGTGTTGGTGTGTGTGTGTAAATATATATATATATACATATTGTTCTATCTGTGTTTGTTCGTGTGTGTATTTCTATACTCAAAATCATGATTATAAAATGATAATTTAAATTAATATTGAAACATGCATATTTACAATCAAGGTATGAATATATCATAAATATTAATTTCCAATGGAAATAAAGGAATATCACTTATATAATGTAAGAAACTGGTCTGAAACGTTTTATAATCTAGTGTAGTTAGACTATAATTTAATTTCAAATATTCCCAAATATCATTTATGTTTATATGTTTAGATAATTAAGAAATAATTATTAAATAACCATCCTATAAATTACAACTTTGGTACTTCTACTTAGTATCAGTTTTTCACACAATATAAAACCCTTAAAATTTAACATTTTTTATTTTTATGAAAACAAATAATCACTTTCAACTTGGATTATTAAAACATAAACTCTATGATTTTTAAAAAAACATGGTATGGGCATAAAAATATCAATAATGGATCTAAAAGAAAGAAAGAAAGCATTAGTCTGTGAATACTTATAAAATTTTTCCTTTTTAAAAAAAAATTGGACTCAAAATTATCTATTTTATTAACCATGAAATCAACTTATATGTTAAACACTTTTCATAAAACATGTTATTATAAATATTCAAGGAAATTTAAACTCATAAATATTTCTTTATAAATTTAAAAATCACATGAATTTTTATTCAATAAGTTATAATTTTTACTCTTATATATGGAATAACCATCATTTTTAATTTTTTTAACCATCATAGAAACTCATGGAATACCTTGGTGGATAAATTTCAAAAATTACCTTAGAGTAACCATCGCAAATTATTATTGATTAACCTTATATTTAATCTTGGAATATTCATCGTAGTAAATTCTCATTATCTCTTAGGAGAAACCTAATCATTTAACTCCATCCCATATTTGGAATAACCATACCATTGAATTCCATACACAATAAATATTAGGGATATCATGGACCCACCAACCATTGGTTTATAAAACAAATAACCCATTATCATAAACAATTTCCAAAAACCATTACATGTTACATGAACAAGTGCATCATAAAAACATTTCTTGAGGAAGATAACATTTTCATTTTGAAATCAATTATCTATTTTTTAAAAAAATTATAAAGGAATCCATTTTTAGTTAAAATATTGTTTCAAAATTTTAAAGTAATATACAATTAAAATAATATTCATGAAGAGGAAAAAAATTTATACTGTATATTTTGAAAAACATTCCTTTCTTATTTTTTTTTAAAAATTCACAATGTACCTCATTTGGAAAATTTAAAAATATTTCTTTCAAACCATTTTTTAAAAATAAAAACATTAGTAAAAATAAATTTAAATACTCATAAAATAATATAAATAACAGTTTTTTAAATAGTTCTAGAAAATATAGAAATGGAAGAAAAATTGTTTTTATCAGAAACTATAAAAGTTAACTTTTTAAAAGAAAGTCCCTTATGTTGAGTTTGACTAAAACGTACATTCTTTATCATTAAGAATAATAAAAACAGGTTAATTATTTACATAATTAATAATCTTTATATATTTTATTATTACTTTTATATCACTTATTACCGTGTTATATATAATTTCATAATAATTTATATTCACATTGGGCGTTTTGATGATATTCAGTTCGTAAGTACAAAATAACATATGTAGTTTGATTGAGGTCAAAAAGTTTATTATTCCATAATTTATATAATAATAATCATGAAATAATTATAATTTTTATATATCGTCATAATTTTAAAACCAATCATGAAAGATGGTTATGAAAAAATGAACTATGTTATAATCATAGAGACAGTAGGATCTACGTATACCTGAGAAACGTTCCATTTTAAAACGTACATTATAGAAAGAAGTTAAGTATTATTCTATATTTCATGAATTATAATAATCTCATAAATATCATAGTAATTTTTTAAGTCTACTTATATATATCTTCCATGTGATGTGGTGATGAAAAATGAAGCACATCGCTTCGTGGAGGTGGTAGCCCAGATATATGCAAGAACAATGTTATCTTTTTTAATTGAACCGAAAGGTAGGAAATTAAATAATATATTATCCTATAATAATTATATATATATATATTTAATGGATATCATAAATAAACATTAATTCCATCATTATAACTAGTATTGAGAGATGATGATGGAAAACGAATTACATCCGTTCACGAGGCGGTAGTCCGCCTTACACATAAATGATGAATTACACTTCAATTTGATAGAGATTGGATTTAGATATAGTTTATTACATAAACATGAAAATAAATCGATACATGGAGTACACAAGGGTTATTATTTTATAATGATAAAATAATATTTGTAGGTGGTGGAAGAAGGAACAAATCTGAGACAACCAGTTGAAAACTACACCTCTTCTTCAGAAATTCACCTTTTCTAAACACCTTAAGACCTATAATATTTAAATTATACCTAAATGAATACTTCTATGATATGATTATAGATTATAATAAGGTATTTTTTATTTACTTGGGGAACCAACAGTGTTTTAAAGTGTGAAATATTGAGAACAATATGTGGCTTTTATAAGAGAGGGCTGAACCCTTGGAATTTCTTAAAATATTAAATTTAATGAATTAAATTTAATTTAAAAATGAATCAGAAATTATTTATTTGTAATATAGGATGCATATGGGTCTAAATAAATTCATAAAACAAAAATTACATAATTTTATACTATGTTTTAACCCTTATATTTTTGTTTTGACCCCACATTAACTCTTTTTAATCATACCGTGACAGCATGGTATTTTACTATTTAATGGTAATGGTAATTAATATAAATTCATAAAAGTCCCATAAATGTAAAATATATGATATAATAAACCATATACTATTCTATTGTAAAAATGTATATTTTTTATTATGTTTATATAATTTAATTATATATTAATTATAACAATATATCATTAATGTCAATTTTTAGAATTATTCATTACATTTATTCTAATAACATAAATAAAAAACTGAAATTAAAAATAATATCTCATTTTATCCATAACATGTCATTTTAATCTATAAAATTCGTGTATAACATTAATTATCCCCAATTACATTTATTTTAATATTTGTAATATCATTTATATGTTTTTTATATTAATTAAATAATTATTATGTGAGTGGTCTGAAAGAATTTAAGGTAATTATTTTTTTCACTAAAAAATAAAAATAAATTACTATGATAAAGAAAAATATTTTATATTCCAAAATAATAATTATAACCAAGCATATCCTCTAGTAAATTCTATTTTTAAATATTAAAGATATTAAAAACAAGAGTGTGATATTTTTTTCTTTTCTTTAAATATAACATTATAAAGGTCATAGTCTACCCCAGTGGAAAAAAGTTCATATATTCAAAATTTGGATGATTATAGAAGATTTATACACATAAAATAAAATTTAGGCATGTTTTAGTGTAATTTTATAGTTCTTATCATTTATTTTTTAACTCTTAATCACAAAATTTACACTTTACCCTCATAAAAAATTTACTAAGGTAACTATTCACATAGACCAAAAATAAAAAAGAACCAACTTAATAAATTTTTACCACTTAATTAAAAATATATAATCCATTTTTCATAATTTAACAAATAAAATTGGCAGAATGTAATTTTAAAATAAACCAGTCAAACGTAAAGAAAAACAATTTTAAAAAAAATTCCCTTTAAGTATAAATATTTTTATACTAAATTCAAGTATAAAATTAATTTCAAAAAATATAATTTCATAATTATTTATAAAAATTATATATTTAAATTTTATAGAATATCAAAAATAGAAATATATTGAACAGATAGTTTAATATAAATTACAATGGTCAATAAAAATAAATATTTTTCACTATTCATTGAAAAATCAAACATTCAAATAAAATCCCAAAAATCCATCAAAAGATACTATTTACATGATGAATTAAAAATTGAAAATAATTTTTTAAAATAAATTTTCTGATTTTTTTATAAATTATTTATAATATTCACTCAAAAATAGAAAATCAATATTTTTAAGAAAATGTTTTATTTAAGATGATAATGGATTTAATAGAAATCATTTTCTTAGTTACAAAGAATTATTTAATAATTTATAAATTGTTAGGACCATTATATATTTAATAATTCAATTAATAATATTCATTTTTACCAATTTGATGTCTAGGTTATAATGGTCACATTTAAATAATAATATTTCATTATTCCTTTGAGCCCGGGTAGTGTATCGTGTATGCATTAAAACATAGGATTTCCTTTTAAAATATTTGGATATTACATTCCCTAACCTTTAATAAATTTTATCCTCAAAATTTTTAATCATGATTGGTAAATAGGATTTGAATTCTGAAAATACATTTATTGAAATCCCAAATTTTAAATAGGGTTAATAAAACATCAACTTGATAATTGATAAAATAGAAGTAAAAAATTTCATTTAGAATAACACATAACTAGTTTTCCATTAAAAAAAATTGGAAGGTGAAAACATGGATTTTAAAGAGAAAAATAACTCAAAATGATTGATATAGTTTGATAGAGAATATGATCATGACAAATTTAACCGTTAAAAAAATTAAAATCAGTGCTATGTTAAATAGCCATTGATTTCTTAATAAAAAAAGGAAAAGGGTAATATTTTTGTTTCAAAATAATTTTCCTAAATTTGAGTAATTAAGTTATTAGATTTACAAATAATATAAGGAAATAATCTTTCTTGACAAGTATATTTCCATCCTATAATCCATCCCCACCATAATCTCAACTATTTCTACAAATCATGATTATTGAGGATGAATTTTTCATTCGTGAAACACTAGAATAAAATTATAAAGTTCAGAAAACCAACAAAAGAATATAAATATGTTCCTACTATCTTTAAGAATTATCCATAACCAAAATTACTATCATGTGATAAGATTATTCCCACAATGAATAAATATTAAAATGAAGGAAAACTAAATTAATCAAAAAAAAACAATATTACTTCCAAAAATTCAATTTAGATCATTCGATAAACCGCTATCATAAAATTCTTCAAAAATATTCCTAACTAATATTGAAACCCAAAAAATTGAAGGATTTGATCACATGGAAATGCATGATAAATTTAGTATTTATCTACAAATAAAATCATTCAGTCTTAATGTCCCATAAAAAATATGTAATTTCACTAATAACATAATATCTCAGTTATTCGAATCATTTATATAAATAAAATGAATCACAATATAGTCATTATAAAATAATATAGACTTCCAGATGACAATTCATCCTTTATTTCTCAAATAAAATCTCGTACTATTCAATTTACTCTAATCCTATACTTTAACACAAAATTATTGGGATCTTCTTATAAAATAAAATTAATCAATTATTCTCCAAATAAATCTCCAATCCCATAATTATCTATATGATAAAACACATGATCCTAAAATGAACATAAAATTTTTCCATCAGATCATTTAAAATATAGTGAAAATTTTCATACATACAACGACATCACAATGGAATGTGTTCTAAAATGCACCCTTATCTCCCTTCTATTATGTGTTCAAGCCTCGTTGCCTTTCCAGATATAATTTGTTTTCACTTTTCCTCCATTTTTTCCTTTTTATAAAACTATATTAATTTAATCCTAAAAAATTCTTACAAATTTTAGAAACATTCTGAAAAATAACCGTAATATATTCAACAACAATGAAATTTTTTCTACCTTCTATGGATATAAAATGATTTTCATTTTGCATCCCAAAAAATGTAATAACCCATAATTCCCTCAAAATAAAAAAAAATATAAACCCCAAAGTTTACCAATACCTTTGATATTACGTCCACCAAATTAAAAGTCATTCACCCTTAAATAAATTTTTTCAAATGCTAAACATATGGGTTACATGTACCTAAAACATTTAACAATACATAATAAATGCCTCCAAAAAATTATTTCCTTTTCACTAAATGACTTTTCAATTGTATTGAATCCTTTTAATATATGTTTCCAAATTTTTACAACAAAACTGACTATAGAATATCCTTTAGGGATTTTATGATTTTCATGATATTTATAATTTATCATAATATCAATGATAAACAAATCCTTCAATCAACATCCTTCTTAAACCTTTAACAATTATTTATTGCCTCATTCCTCAGTACATTATTTCTATAAATAAATGATTTAAAATATATCTTAATGTAAAGACCCATATTTTCCATTTAAATTTTGTTTTATTATTAAATGAGAATTTTACGAGTCCACGAAAATTGACGACACGTGATTTTGAGGCCCAGTGTGCCCGGAATCAATTTCTAAAGTTTTGTTCGGCTACGTTTAGTAAACTTACGAGCGGGGTTTTATATCTTTTGAACCTGTGCTCAAAATTGAAATTTGAGGGTGAACGACACCGGTAGAACGAAGGAAGGGAGGCTGGCACTCTATCCAGCCACATGGACAGTGGTGGAGCAACTGCGCTTTTGTAGTAGTGGTTCGCGGCCGACTGGCCATGGCGGTGCAACGGCGACCGGTGCAAGACCGGCCCCGAGAAGGACCGGCGGCCCGAGCCGCCGGGTCTCCAAAGGAGGCGCGACGCAACCGTTCCGCGCGGGACGTGGTTGGACACTCATCCATCTAGGAATTATGGTACCCTACTGCCTGGGTCATGCGTGACACGGACCGGTGCCATGTGGCGCCGGTTTTGAACGCCCCCCCCCCCCCACCCCACCTCGAACGACAAAGCCGTTCAGGAATCCAGGGGGCGCAGCCTCCCCCTTCGACGCGTCTAGGGAGGACCACGCGAGCCGCCAGCCGCGGGCCTCACCCAGGACAAGCCCAATGCGGGCCTGACCCAGCACAGGTTGGGCCACCCCCACGGACCAGGTCGAACCTCGGACCGGACCCGGACCTGTTTGACCTGTTCCACTCTTTTACCTTTAACTTGAACTACAGGCGTCCTATTGGAGAACCGTCTACGAAGATGGAAACAATGGAGGAAGATGGTTTTTTGGTATACCCCACTCGAGGTTTGGACACAGTTGGAATATAGCAAGGATGGATCGAATGTAAATCCAACAGGGCCCTCGAAACGAAAATGTCAATAACTCTCAGACCGGGCGTCTGATTGACACGTCGTCTTTCGCGTTGGGTATCTTATGTATGGATGGATCTTTTGGATGCATCAACTTGGTAATTCATGTAATTTTATGTATCGACACTTGGCATGAGGATCGGATCCTCCTGGAATCAAGCGTTCCTTGTGTGGAAACCCTATGGTTTGTTGTTCTCTGACGACTGTTCCTGGATCCTGTGTGGGTTCGACAGCTCTGACGAATGTTCTAGGATCCTATGTGGGTTCTATATCTTTGAATACTATTCCTAGATAATGTGTGGGTTCAACATCTCTGAAAACTATTCCTGTATCCTGTTTGGGTTCGATAGATCTGACTACTGTCCCTAGATCCTGTTTGGGTTCGACAACTCTGACTACTGTTGCTAGATCCTGTGTGGGTTCGATAGCTCTGATTTATGTACCAGGATCCTACATGGGTTTGACAGGATAGATGATTTAGTGGCTATATCTAATCATCTCTAACTCTCTACAAAAGTTGTATACCTGTGTGAGCTGAGTCACTAAATCTTGTGTTTTCCTCATGATTGAGATTGATTACTTGATAACTTAGGTATATGTAAGGTCATATAGATAAGTGGGGTTATCTGTTGATTTCATTCTTTTAGTTTATCCTTGTTGGGTTTTGTGAGACCTTGAGGGTATCAAGGTCTCTACTGAGTATAATTATACACACCCCTATATGGGCTATGCTCGCACCTCGTTGTGTTGGATGCAGATGAAGGACAGCATTGACCGAGGCTGAGAGTACCAGGACTGGACGGTACCCAGTGGTGGGAATTGCGGTGTGATGGTACACAAAGGAGACGGACGAACGCAGAGTGATGAGGAGGCGATCTGTACTTACCCTTCAAATAGGAACCTCAAAGGATTACTTAGTGGTTGTTTTTCCTTTTTCTTCAATTGTACCTGTACCTTTAGTTTCTTATACTTTCCAGTTTGGCTTGTATTCTAACCCCTTTTCACTTACTGTACTCTCTTTTTGGTTATTCAGTTTACTCATGATCATATTTGTTTCATGTATTTACAGGTTATAAAGGCAATGCCTTCCCAGTTTTAGGGAACTATGCCTTTAGTGCTAGTTTCCAGCCCCTGGCCTATGGAAGGCGGGCTTGGGGTAGTCATGGCACGGGCCTCAAGGAACGGGTCGTGACAAATTGGTATGAGAGGAGTCGGTTCTACTGAAGAACTTAATAATCTGATCTTTTATATGAAACAATACTGTTAAGGGTATTGAGTGTGGTTTTCGGTTTAGGGATTCTAGTGTTGGTGCGGCGGCTGACGTATCTATACAACAGGACCCTGACTTATGATTTCCGACTCAGTGCACGAAAACACTGATTGAATGTGTGTTTTGAAGATTTTTTCTTAAATTATTTGAGTCAGATCACCAGGTATAACTTTTTGATCGTGGGACACCTGTTTCTTTTCAGGATTCCTCCACACAGACAGCCAGCTAGGGTTCTGAGAGTTGTACGAGATGGCAGCCCACCGTGCGATAAGGCCTTGGTGCAGGGACCTATCATAGAATAGGCACCAGTGGTACCACTACTATTTGGGCCACCAATTCTACCATCCCCAGTAGCAGACGATGCACGCCGCTTGAGTGCGTTTCATGAGTTCCAGCGCCAGAGGCCACTCAAGTTATTGGGAGAGATGGACCCACAAACGGCGGAGGATTGGCTAGAGGCTGTAGTGAAAGTTTTTTGACTGGTAGGGACACTATCCAACCTTATGCTGATCCTTTCTGTGAGTATCCTTTAGGCAATAACAGGAAGATAGTAGAGCCTGATGCTCCAGGTGCATGATGAGGTGACACTTCTCTTGGCAGTCATCGAGAGCCTGTTTCGGGCAGAGATTGTCCCAACCACCCTATGTGTCGTGTGGATATATGAGCTACGTCATCTGCAGCAGGGCAGCATGATGGTGGTACAGTACTCAGCGAGGTTCACCGACCTCTCACGCTACTCCACATATTTTTTGTGGGACCCATTCTTCAGGGCCCAAACCTTCGAGGAGGGGCTCAGGCAAGAGATCAGGGCTTCGATGATCTCACTCTGCATCACGACGCAGGCATGGGTGCTAGAGAGATCCCTATTAGTGGAGATTTTCCTTGTTGAGCAGTCACCAGTAGTGAGACCCACCACCGAGCGTCACGTAGCGGAGTATTCTGCATCTGTCAGCAGACAGATGTCGTAGAGATCCAAACGGACAAGACCATCTGCTGGACGACCTCTGGACATGGGTTCCGTTGTGCGAGGGCCATGAGAAAGAGCCAATCATTCGAGGAACTGGCAGTGTTTCACATGTGGCGGGTAGGGTCACATGGCTCGTGACTATCTGACCCGCCGTTTGAATGATCAGCAAACAGTTGAGGGACCTCCCAGGTAGAGGCAGAGGTTCGATCGAGGCAATCCATATGGCACAGGAGGATGTGGTAGAGGAGTTAGTCATGCTTTTGGAAGTGGGCAAAGTTTTGAGGTGTTACCGCCACCACCACCAGTAGGTCCACCCCGACCGTAGGGAGTAGGTGGATAGGTGAGAGCTCAGCTCTAGGTAGCTGGGGCATACGATCATGGTGCTCCGGAGATGATTTTTGGTACGGTCTGTGTCTACTCTACCTTAGCTGTAGTTTTTATAGGCACAGGTGTTAGTCACTCTTTCATTTCCACTGTCCTCGTTCTATGCTCGGAGATTCTGATGGATCCCTTGTCTCAATCCTTATGGCTAGAGACTCTTATAGGAGCAGATTTGACTATTACGCACTAGTGCCGAAAGTGTGAGCTTACTCTAATAGGTGAGAGCTTCGGCAGGGATCTCCTAGTATCGGCGTCGAGGCCTTACAATGTCATCTTGTTTACGGATTATTTATCTACTGTCCATGCTCAAATTGACTGTATTAGGTGAAAAGTGTTGTGTGTCTACACGGATGGGACTAGGTTTACCTTCACCGGTGAGAAGGGAGCCTGTGCAGCGCAGGACAAGTTTACTCAGATGAGGGTGTAACTAATCACTCATCAGTTGTCTTTCCTTACCCTCGGAGTAGTTTATGTGAAGAGTCCGAGCTATCCTGTATTGGTGCACCAGTATGCGGATGTTTTCCCCAATGATTTCCCAGGTCTACCTCCCCACATAGTGGTGGACTTCTACATTGACCTATAACCCGGGACGACCTCGATATCTACACCAGCATATCGGATGGCTCTCGTGGAGCTTCGCGAGCTGCGAGTATAGCTAGAGGACTTACAAGGTAAGGGATTCACCCGGCCCAGTGTTTCTCCCTGGGCAGCCCCAATTCTGTTCTCCATGAAGGTGGATGGGAGCTTGAAGCTTTGCGTCGACTACCGTCTCCTGAACCAGGTGATCGTGAAGAACAAGTACCCACTTCCGATGATTGACGACCTCTTTGATCAGTTGAAGGGAGCACGGTGGATCTCAAAGATAGACCTCAGATCAGGCTATCATCATCTCAGAGTTCGTGATGAGGATATATAGAAGATGGACTTTAGATGTAAGTATGGCCACTATGAGTTCTCGGTAATGCCTTTTGGCGTAACCAATTCTCCAGAAGTGTTCATGGGACTCATGAATAGGATTTTCTATCCATACCTCGATCAATTTATCATAGTCTTCATCGATGACATTCTGATCTACTCGACTACTGAGGAGGATCATGTCTTCCATTTGCAGGTAGTATTGGACACACTCCGAGAGCACTAGCTTTATGGTAAGCTCTCGAAGTGCCAGTTTTGGATCCGAGAGGTTCACTTTTTGGGACATGTCATCTCAGAGGCTGGAGTTGCAGTTGATCCATTGAAGATTGAGGAGGTACTTGCCTAGGAGCCACCCCGAATTGTGAGAGAGGTACAGAGTTTCCTAGGTTTGGCTGGATACTACCGGAGGTTTATACCAGACTTCTCCAGATTTTTATCAACAATATCAACCTTGAAGAAGAAGGGGAAACCCTTTTTGTGGTTGGAGAGATTCCAGTAGAGCTTTCAGAAGCTGAGGCAGAGGGAGACTAGTTCCCCCATATTGAGGCTTCCAGAGGAGGGCGTAGGGTACGTAGTTTACTGAGACGCATCAGGGACCAGACTCGGATGTGTCCTGATGTAGGAGAGAGGAGTGATCTCTTATGGTTCTCGTCAGATGAGACAACATGAGAAGAACTACGCCACCCATGACCTGGATTTATTATCTGTGGTATTCACCTTGAAGATGTGGCGTCACTATCTAATGGGTGAGAGTTTCATAGTCTCCTCTGACCACCAGAGTCTCAGGTATATCTTCTCTTAGAAGTATCTGAACCTGAGACAGCAGTGATGGCTTGAGTTCCTCTAGAACTATGACTTTGAGATAGTCTATACTTTTGGAAAGGGTAATGTTATAGCAGATGTACTCAGTAGGAGATCTGGTATACAGCTGCTAGGTGAGGTGACAGAGAAGTTGGCTGCTTTACAGATATCCTTTGTGGACCGAGATATAGCAGCATTCCATTAGTCTCTTACGGTCACTCCTCCAATTCTTCAGCGAGTTAGGGAGGTGCATCGTGGAGATGCTGACTGCGAGACACGACGTGCTCAGATATCCACAAGGCAAGCACCTGATGGATTTTCAAAAGGTGGTAAGAACTTCATCCTCTTCAGAGGACGTACTATGGTGCCAGTGTCACTTCAGGAAGAAGTGTTGAGGGAGTTCCACATGTCCCCTCTAGCTGTACATCTAGAAGTGGAGAATATGTACAAGGATCTCCGATGACAGCACTGGTGGCCAGGAATGAAGAAAGCAGTTGCAGAGTTTGTTTCTCGGTGCCTCACTTGTTAGTAAGTGAAGGTATAGAATCAGGTACCAGTAGGCTTGGTTCAGCCTTTAGAGGTCCTAGAGTTGAAGTGGGGTGAGATATCCATAGACTACATGATAGGACTTCCACGTACATCCAGGGGTCATGACTCGATTTGGGTGATCGTCAACCAATTCACCAAGTCGGCCCACTTCGTACCGATCAGAGAGCAGGGTTCAGTAGAGAGATTGTGACGCCTCTATGTGCAGGATATTGTGTGGCTACCTAGAGTACCTTCTTCTATAGTCCCCAATAATGATGTACGGTTTACTTCCCAGCTATGGAAGGGGTTACAGGAGGCTTTCGGGATGCAGATTCGATTGAGCACCGCCTTCCATCCTCAGACGGATGGTCAGACTGAGCAGACCATTCATACCCTCGAGGACATGTTGCATGCTTGTGGTTTTTACTTCAGTCACAGCTGGGAGGATCACTTAACTTTGGTGGAGTTTACATAAAACAACAACTATCACTAAACCATTGGTATGGCACCTTTTGAGGCATTATATGGGCGACCTTGAAGATCACCCATATGTTGAACTGAACCTGGGGAGTCAGAACTAGTTGGACCAGAGGTGGTACAAGCTACCACAGAGAAGGTGAAGATAATCTAGGAGTGGATGAAGACTACACAGAGCAGGTAGAAGTTATATGATGATAGGAGACGGAGACCTCTGTAGTTCGAGGATGGCAACCACGTCTTTCTACGGGTCTCACCTCGACGTGGTTTATAGAGATTTTGATAAAGAGGCATGTTATCTTCAAGATTCATCGGACCTTTTCAGGTCCTCAGCAGAGTTGGTGAGGTGGTTTACCCCTTAGCTTTTACACCTCTGTTTCACCAGTTGCACGATGTCTTCCATGTATCCCAGCTGAGGAGATACGTACATGACCCTTCACACATCATCGACCCTGGAGAGCTAGACGTCAACGATGGGGAGACTTTTAAGGAGGTTCCAGTTGATAATGAGGATCGACAGGAGTGAGTCCTTCGTGGATGGTCGATACCTCTGGGGTGCGTTCACTAGCAGCACGAGAACCTCCAGGAGAGCACTTGGGATAGGGAGCCTCAGATGCGTTCTCAGTACCCCAAATTTTTCCCTTAGTTCGAGTTGTAGCTTACGGGGACATAAATCCCTAAGGTGGGGAGAATGTAAAGACCTAGAATTTCCATGTAATTTTTTATTATTATTAAATGGGAATTGTATGAGTCCATGAAAATTGACGTTGTGTGATTCTGAGGCCCGATGTTCCTAGAATTAATTTTTGAAGTTTTGTTTGGGTACATTCAGTAAATGTACGAGAGAGTTTTTATAACTTTTTAACCAGTGCTCGGAATTGAAATCTGAGGGCACCGCTGAACTCGCAATGCCGATATTCTCTTAAGAAGACTTTCACCTCAACGACAGATGGTCAGAAATAAAAGATAGTTTTTGGGGTTTTAATGAATGAATTAAATAAAAATAAAGTTGTAGCTTTATTTTTATTTTGGTTGGTTAAATCCTCCATGTGGAAGTTGGATGTGGGGACCACCACACCTTAACCTCCCATGATAGGTTATTGCCATGGGGCCCAACCAAATCTAACCTCCACTTAATGATTAATATGGTGGGGACCACCTGAGTCTTAAACCTCTTGGACTCCCCTCTTAAGTGTGGGGGAGCCTCTTAAACTCCTCCACTTTAATGGTGCCACCCCCTTTTAATTTATTTTTCCAAAACCTCTCGAATTAATGGTAAAATTCAAATTATATTAATAAAACATAATTTAATTTATATTTTCCATTCCATTGTTGGGTGAGGGGTTGGAAGAGAACTTGGAGAAACTTATTCTCTCTAATGAAGAATGCTCCTCCCAATGAAGAACGACCATCGGAGATTGAAGAACGAGGAAGCCAACCCTAAGACGGATCAGAAGCACCTTGTGGAGGCAACTACAGTAGGATGTCTTCAATCGAAGCCCGTCTTTCCCTTCTCATCGACGTCCGTCTATCCCCAACGACGTCATCTCCTTCCTCATGACCTCCATCAACGAATAAAATAATGCAGGGGTTCATGATTTGTTAATTTTTTCATGTTCTTTGTTTTACTTCGAGGATTATTATTCGAAGTCGCATGTTATCACCCTAAGGCGGAGGGTGCGGGCTGAACAAACACGGCCCGACCCCTCTTCCTTCTTTGTGGAATTTGACACTAAACGTGGCATGAGTCCGGGATGAGCGATTCTCAACAACAATGGTTGCGGAACGAAGGGTACATACCAAGGAGTGCGGAAATATTTCTGGAACAAGAATCGAGCCACCGGAATTCGTCTGGTGACCCATAGAAGGTTCATCAGCGGTTGTAACTAGTGAACTTCACCGGTAGAACGAAGGAACGGTGGACGGCACTCCGGAAGACCGCGTGGATAGCGGCGGCGCAACCGCGCCCTCAGAGGAGTGTGTCGCGGCCGACTGGCCATGGTTGTGCAATAGCGACTGGCGCAAGACTGTCCGTGAGAAAGACCGGTGGCCCTAGTTGTCAGGTCGCCGGAGGTGGCGCAGAGCAACCGCGCCGTGCGGGAGGTGTCTGGCCGCTTGGCCATCCAGAAATGGTGGGACCCTGCCTTGTGGGTCCCTCATGACATAGACCGGCACCATGTGGTGCCAGTTTTGAACCCCCCCCCCCCCCCCCCCCGAACGGCTAAGCTGTTCATGAATCCAGGGGGCGCGGCCTCCCCCTTGGACACGGCTAGGGCAGACCCCACAGGCCACCAGCCATAGGCCCCACGCAGGCAGATCCTAGCACGGGTTTGACCTAGCGCTGGCCAGACCCAGCACGGTCCGGACCCAGTACGGGTCGGCCCACCCCCGCGCGTCGGGCGGCCCTCACGGGTCGGGTCGGACCTGTGGACCAGGTCGTACCCCAGACCAGACCCGTTTGACCTATTTTCACTCTTTTACCCATAACATGAGGTATGAGAGTTCGATTGAAAAACTGTCTACGGCGACAGAAACCTTGGAGGAATATGGTTTTTTTGGTATACCTCACTCGAGGTTTGGACACAGTTGGGGTATGGATGGGTTGGATCGAATGTAAATCCAACTGGGCCCTCAGAACAAAAATGTCAATAACTCTCAGACCGGGCATTCGATTGACGCGCCATCTGTCACATTGGGTATCTTATGGATGGAAGGATCTTTTGGATACATAAACATGGGAATTCATGGAAGATGATGTATCGACACTTGGCTTGAGGAGAAGACCCTCCCAGAATCAAGAATGCCTTGTGGGGAAACCCTGTGGTTGGCTGCTCTCTGACAACTGTTCCTGGATCCTATGGGGGGTCAACAGTTCTGACGACTATTCCAAGATCCTATGTGGGTTTGACAGCTCTGACTACTGTTCCTGGATCCTGTGTGGGTTCGACAGCTCTGACAACTGGTCCTGGATCCTGTGTGGGTTTGAGAGCTCTGACTACTCTTCTTGGATCTTTTGTGGGTTTGACCGCTCTGATTTCTATACCAGGATCCTATATGGGTTCGATAGGATATATGATTTTGTGGCTACATCTAATCATCTCTAAATCTCTACAAAATTTTTATACCTATGTGAGCTGAGTTAGTAACTCTTTTTTTTCCTCATGATTGTGATGGATTACTTGATAACTTAGGTATATGTATGGGCATATACCTAAGTGGGGTTATCTATTGATTTCATTATTGTAGTTTATCCTTGTTGTATTTTGTGAGAACTTGAGGGTCTCGAGGTCCCTACTGAGTATTGTTATACTCACCCCTGCACGGGCTATGCCCGCACCTCATTGTGTTGGATGCGGACGACAGAGAGTGTTGACCGAGGCTGAGAGTACCAGGACTGGACGGTACCCAGAGGAGAAACTTGCGGCATAAAGGTACACAGAGGAGATATACAGACGTGGAGTGCTGAGGAGGTTATCTATACCTACCATTCAAGTAGGAACCTCAGAGGATGACTCAGTCGCTATTTTTCGTTTTTCCTCAGTTGTACTTGTACCTTCAGTTTCTTGTACTTTCCAGTTGGGCTTGTATTCGGTCCCCTTTTCACTTACTTTACTCTCTTGTTGGTTATTCATTTTACTCATGATCATATATGATACGTGTGTTTATAGGTTATAAGGGCAATGCCTTCCCAGTTTCATGGAATTAAATCTTTGGTGCTAGTCGCTAGCCCTTGGCCTATGGAAGGCGCTCTTGGGGTAGTCACAGCACGGTTCCTGAGGAACGGGTCGTGACACCTTATGATTCCACAATATCAACCCAAAAATATTCATACATAGAGTATATGAAAATAATTTAAACATGAAACTCAAAAATCAATTACTTGTAACACCACAATACCTTTATATCATGTATGTTCTAATATATGATTTCATTTACCCTTTTTCTGTATCCATGTTTTCCCGACCTTGAATTGGGGGGATACCTTTAATGGTGAAGTTATGTATTTGTTGTATTTTCTTCATGAAACTGCAGTTTCTAATGTTCGTTGGGTAGTTACACAAATTTTAATTGGATAAAATGACATGTATTGTCCTCTATACAAATATCATGAACTAAATAAATATCTTGAGTGTTTACACATCATGTAAGGGTTACACATCATGTAATGTAAAAGTAATGTTTTTAATTAAAAAGAAGACCTATTTTTGGAATAACATAACCTGAAAGAATATCATGATGTGCAATTCCCCGAGTTACATATTTTTGTGTGGCATATGGTTGTTTGAGGATCTATTCTCTTATGCATTCATCCGCTCTTTGCTAGAGATCACACCCTAGGAATTTTTGGGTGACTCCAATCCCTATGGTTAACATCGATCAACATTTTATGAGTAGGTATTAGTGATTCATCCCTTTGGATAAGCCTGTCTCTTGGGTTCTCTTTCGTTTGTGGTTACGATAAGGTTTTCTATAGGGATTAATAATCAGATTGTGCTTTCTATCTATCATTTTCTATATTTTTTCATTCCTTATTTATAGAAGGTAGATCTTCTGGATTCCAATCTTCTTTGTCAAATGCATATAGGTTTTCTACATTCTTGAGGTAGGTGGATTTGTTCAATTGTTCTAATTTCCTTAATTTCTTATAGTTCGTATTGATCCCTTGAAATTTGGAATGGTATTTCATGTGTTGAAATTAAAAGGGCATGGTTTCACATTTAAAATGGGTATTTTTCATTAAAAATAGAATTTTCTTTAATTTAATTGGATAATAAATTTTCAAAACATGAACCATAATATATTTGATTTGAAATGGATTTACTAAAATGTGAACATGGTTTTTAAAATAGAAATTGGAAAATATTATACAAAAAGAAGCTTGGGAATGTCTGGAAAGAGACATAGGTATCCTTACAGTGAGTGACACCACTAGGATGAAACCTATTATATATCAATGGACTGTGGAAGGACTCGATTTTTTTTAGATCCAACTTTATTCCTTTTGGGTATTTTGAGTGTATAATATATATTTTCCAATAGGCTAGAACTTGACTAGAAGGTACATTTTTATTTCTAGATATTTATTTCAGGATATATTATTTCATGGATGATGGATCACAAGTATATTTATTTCCAATAACATTACCTTCTTGGTTTCTATCTTTGTAAAATATGGCGTCCAATTTTTAAAAACTCAAGGATTGTTTAAACAAGGATTTCACACTATTTTATTTATAAAAATGTATGTAAAAATAATTTGGTTTAATGATAGGGCTTTTTTATTCTTATTATTACAACTTGTATAGATTCCTCAGTGGAATCCTACTGGTTTTTTTTCTCAAACCATACTTTTTGATAAGAATCATTTTAGATTTTTTGTAGGATATAGGTAAAGGGATGAGAATTATGTAGCATATAGACTTATTTTTACATTGTTGTTTTGGTTTGGTATAGTTTTTGCGGTGATGGTTGGTCATATGGAAACTTGTTTTCTAGACTTCTTGTACATTCTGGTTTAGAATGTTTGGATTAGTTTTATATCCTTTTGTTTACACTTTTTACTCTAGTTTTATGTCTTGTTTTCTTATAAACAATACTTTTTTATTTTTTCCTTGTTTTACCCGACCTAGTAATGTGCTGACTTGGGTTTTAAGACTGGTTTTATTGGGTTGTTCAATTATAATTTGGTACCAAATGGAGATTACATAGCTTTAAGTGTGTCCACACATCCTAAGTTGGTTATATGAATTGGGTATATAGGAGTAGGATCTTCAGGATTCATAAAGAAGGTGCAGAAAAGGTTCTAGACTAGCTCACACCCAAGACTAAATACGACTTTCCATGGGTGGATAGAAAATCATTAATAAGTATAAGACATAGTATTGAGGTTCCTTTGAATAAATGTTTTGCGAAATTTATTTAAAGTAACCTATATACAATTTATGGGGACTTGGTGTGTGTTTGGTCAATTGAATAAACTATATGGGGAGTTTATTTGGATAGACATGATCCTTTTATGGGTGTTTCCTTTTTGTGGTAGAATTTATAACTTCTTTAAATTCTTATTATTTTAAATCATTGTTTTGGATTCATTTTTTTGGTTCAATGTTTTTGGAGTTGATCATGATTAGTTGGTTATTGTACTTTATCAAATAATGACCCCTAGACAATCTCTTCCAAATACAATAGGGGAATTCATCGGGAAAGTTCCATGGGAAGATCCTCCAGTGGACCCTTATCTAGTAGAAGTAGTGATCCATACTATTCAGACTCTATGGTCAATCAACATAGTAAACCCATTATGAGTAGTGGATCATGGTTTTGATTTTACCGAGCATCATCTACCTATCCTCTACGGGGATAAAGGTACCCAAGAATTTTATGTGTTTCATGAATATCTTGAAATATCTTCAAATTTATGAAGACTCGTGAAGATTATCAAGTGGGTTTTCCCACATATAAACTCAAGGAATTAGGATTAAAATTCTTTGACTCTGTAAAGAAATCTAAGTTGCATGAAGGTCTAATATGGGATTATTTTAAAAATATCTTTAATCGTCTGTTTTATCCTAAGAATTTACATGCATCAAAGACCTAGGAGTTTCTGACCTTGGTGAAATGGAAGCCTACTATTCTAGAGTACTCCACCCTTTTTGTTGAGTTGGTAAATGTGGCATTGGAGCTTTCCGCCAATGATTACCTGAAGGCTTTATGTTTTAAGATGGGGCTGAGAGCTAATATTCAGTCGATGTTTGTTCTTTTTTCCCTTCTAATCATTGTTTTGGTGGTACATAAATAAGCTTTGGATAATGCAGATATATATTTGAGGAAAAGTTTGGGTGGATCATTAGTTGGTGAAATAGTTAGCCAGGGTGTTTATTATAGTCAGAAAAGGAATCACAAGAGTGGTAAGTTTTCTACAAGAATAGTTTCTAGGGATTCTACAGGGTAGAAACAAGTTATTTTATACCAGTTTGGGAGGTTTGGTCAAACTATGCCTCATTTTATGGAGTCTCTTAGTATTTTTCATCTTTGTGGGTGATATGGCCATATGAAGCATTTTTGTGATAAGATGTCCAAAGGCAGTAAGGTGGGATCCACTTTCCCCAAGGGGTCGTAGGTTCAGGTTGATGATTTCAAGGTAGGATGGTCTCTTTTTTAGGCTAAAATTGATTTACATGTGACCATGTTTGTACTAATATATTAATTAGAGTGTATTCCTAAGGAATATAAAGTAGGACCATCTATTATTATAGGTAAGATGATTATTTTATCTTTTATAGTGAATTATTTTTTGGATTAGGCTCAACTCATTCTTTTATACCACCCAATATGGTTGATGATTATAGTTTTCATTCAAGTATTATATCATTATTATTGGATCTCTCCATGCCTTTGGGAAATATGTTTTAACAAGGATTCATGTGTTTGAAATGAAAAGTTGTGATATGTGACACTAAGGTGTTTTGGGACTTCTCAATGCTAGATCATTCCATTTTTTACTTGATTATAGACATGAATTAGATTACCAGTGTATGAGCCAAGATAGAATTTCATCACTATCGGGTAAATTTCTTATCTAGCTATGGGTTCACTCATGTTTTCAAGGGTTATTAAGACTCTATATTGAAAATGGTAGGGCCAGTTGTTTCTTATTCCGATATAATATCATGCTATTTTTCAGAGTTTTTTCTTCATGCAGTTGAACCTTTTTTAGGCGGTCAGCTACCTAATGTTGTATATCCCTACACTAAGGTCCTTCTGAACGATTTTTCTAGTTTAACACCATAGAGAGAGTTCATGTTTACTATTGAAATACTCTCGGGAATGATTCCCCATTCTACGTCATCCTATAAATTGGTACCTATGGAGTTGGTGGCACTTAATATCCATCTTGAGGACTATAAGTGAAAGGATTTATTCATCCTAGTGTGTCACCAAGTTCTTCGACTGTATTCTTCACTAAGGATGTATATGGGAGCCTTATACTTTTTATTGACTATCAATAGTTTAATAGTGACCATTGAAAACAATTATCATTTTACATGAATTGATGACCTCTTTGATTAGTTGAGAGGGGCCATTAGTTTTTTAATATTTACAAGAAGTTGGGTTACCAACTGTTGAATGTTCAGGAATATTATATACCTAAAATAAAATTTTAGAGTTCATATGGCCATTTAGCATTTCTTTTTATTCCATTCTGACTCAGTAATGATACTGCAGTATTTATGGATTTTTTGAAATAAATCATTCAGTAGTTTTTTTTACTCTTTTTTAGTTGTGTTTGTAGATTAAATATTGGTGTACACCAAGACATAGTGGGATCATAAAGACCATTTGGATTTCATTCATTAAACCTTGAGAGAACATCCTGTGATTGGTAAAATTTTCAAGTTTGAGTTTTGGAACCGACAGGTAATGTTTTTAGGGGAATTTGATATCTAAGAGAGGCATATTAGTTGATCCTGAAAAGGTAAAAGAATTTTTGTCTTGGGAACATCCCATAAACATGTTTTATATTCAGATATTCTTGGGATTAGTGTGTTACTATATATGGTTTATCTAGGACTCCTCCAAAGTTTCATTTTCGATGATAATATTAAGACATAAGAGCGTAATGTTGGGGTGGAACAAAAAGTGTAAGATAACTTTTGAGGATATAAAGATTAGTTTAATTTCAAAACTATTTATGATTTATCTAGAACTAGGTTTGGGTTATGATGTTTTTTTCAATGGTTTTTGTAGAGGTTTGGGTTTTGTTTTAATGTAGAGGAAACATATTATGGCTTATATCCCTCGCTAGTTACTCCATCATGAGAAGAACTACCCTACCCTTGGTCTTGAGTTGTAATATGTTATAAATAAACTCAAAATATGGATCCACTATCAATTTGTAGAATAGTTTTAGATATACTCTGATATTGAAATCATAAAATATATTTTTACTCAAAGGGTCTAAACATTTGACAGAGATGTGGGGTTGAGTTTCTTTAGAACTTTTATTTTGATATCATATATACCCATCAAGAAGGAAATGTTTTAAGTGATGTATTGAATATAAAATTACTGACACAATCCATGAAGTAATTAGTTTATTAGTGTTCTCTGATGAGTTTGTTTGTAAATATGAACATGGGAGTGAAAGAGGTTGGTGTATAGGTGTTCTTGGATTGAAAAATGGTTGAATTAAATTATGAAGAGAGATATAAACTTGATAAGATGACTGGCACTATGAGATAATTATTTAGAGAAATCCTAATTTTTGGGGATACCATATGCGAGTCGTCTCAGTCTCCTAGTGGATATTTTTTGTTCTTTAGTAGGTTGGTTGTTCCATTTTCCTTGAGATGAGAGTATTTAGAGAGCAGGAAATAGTCTTATTTGTCTATAAACCTTTGGGTTACAAATATTTGCCATAATTTGAGACATCAGTACTGTTGGAAAGGGATGGGGTGGTATGTAGAGAAATTTGTTTTATGGTGTCCCTATTTTCAAAGAGTTAAGGAAGAAAACCAGATACTTTTAGGTTTATTTTAGACTTTACCCATTCCAGTGGGAAAGTTATATGATATTTATATGGATTTTATCATTTTTTTACATTATAATCATACTAGGAAGGATTATATTTGGGTGATTGTTGATAAAATTACTAAATCATCTCATTTGTTACCAATAATGTAAATGATGAAAGTGGAACAATATGGGGAATTTTTTCTAAGATATTGGGAAACTTTATGGGGTTCCATCTATGTCACGAACCAACCTAGGTCGACCCCAAACCGGTCACCCGAGTCGGTCCGCGGCATGGCCCAAGAAGCGTTCCTGATCCTCCTGGGCTGGCGACAAGTGTCAGGGCATCACAGAGTACACATGGGAACAATTTCTCCCAATAAAAATTTACTAAGAAGCAGAAATAAATAAACGATAATAAAATAAAACATCCAAAAACATAACTAACCTGACCACGAATCAAACTTCTCGTGACCCCGAGAGTCGATCGTCAAACTACAACCAACTCTCGTCCATGGCAAGCAAGATCGATTCAATCCTGCAATAGAAACTAAAAACAAGAAAACACTATAGGCGTGAGTATTAAAACTCAGTAGGCTAGCCTGATAAATCTATTCCAAAATCACAACCAATAAAAGATGAATTTACCAACTTCAAGTTTGAACTACATTATAGAAAATATGGGTTTTCACACACACACACATTCCATTTTGAAAACAAGTAACAGTTCATTGCCCTTTTTAATTTAGAACAAGTTTAATGTTGAAAGAAACATGTAAATTGCATTTTTAAACATTTTGTGAACAATTTAAAAATCCAAAATTTATTTGTTAGTCAAAAGGAGAATCACACACAACACACCCTAGGGAAATGGGAAAAGGTGGCATACAAGGGGAGGCATCCAAACTCGACCTCTTAATCGCCTGCCACATAAAATAGACACTAAAAGAGACATGGGTCGAACCTAGGAGATCGTGAAAAAACCAGAACGTACTATACATGTGACTCATCCTGAAGGCATGCCCTAACTCGACGATGTCATAACGCCCAAACGCTCAGTATAGCCCTACCTGGCCAAACTGAGGGGCTCAATCCCCTAACGGCTCCAACCACACTAAGGGCCACTAGCCAGTGCGTAATCTAAACTAGTGCAGCAATCGTTCTTAGAAAATTCACTCACTATGCCAGGTTCCCATGTCAACACGTATAATCATCAGGGTTGAGTCAACAATGTAAAACTAGTCATGATGCACAAGCATCACATACTCAGCTCACCTAATTAACAAACACAAAAGATCACTCTGAAGAGACTTTTCAAAACATTAATTTCATTAAAAGTACCAAGAGGGCCTCATATAATTATTCAATACCAAATCAATTCCAAAAGAAGGATCAGACGTCGTCACATTTAAAACTAGAAAACACATTTAAAATTTCATTTAGGTAAACCAAATCACCATTTTAATTCTGAAGCGCAAACATAAGGGCCAAAGGGGCATTTTCACTATCGCGCAACAACTAATCAAGAAAAAGCTTTCGGTACAAAGCAAGGAAAGAAGCAGTTCCAATTCTAGCAAATAAATACTCTAAATATAATATTTTAATACTACTTCCAATTTGAAGAAAATTAAATAAATGAAAAAAAATAAGTAAATTCTAAATTCAAAATCAAGTGCAGTGGGAACCTACCTCGACTCGCTGCCCAATCACAACGACGCGACACGCCTCGCACTAGCGCACAAGAAACGCAGGCCAAAAATTCCGATATCACGGGATTACCTCGCCAGGGCGCTACAACAAAACTAAAACAACTAAAGACACATAAACACTGAATTAAAATAACACTAATGAATAAACAATGAAAAACCAACCCGACGTGTTTTCATAACAAAATTCTCACTAGAAATTATTTAGTAAATCACTTTAAAATTTATAAAACAACCATAAAGAGTAACTCGCGGTTTTACACACCCAGAACTCAATCAAAAACCTCTTTTAAATCCAATGCACGACAAAACCAATTAGAAACATCTTTCGTAACATTCACTCATTTTATAAAATCATATATACAATTTATAAAATACATTCAAGGAGTATAATAAATAGAAACACTTAAAATACAACCCATTTCTTTTTAGAAAACCAACTTCAAGCCACACACGCCACAAATCTATTTCAAATAATCCTCCACACCACCTACATATTTTATCAAACACCTTGCACCCTTTATAAAACACAATTAAGAGACCCACCATGGGTTCGCATATCATACACAACCCATCTCATTTTAAAAACCACTTTTCAACACACGAACACCTTAAGCCCTTTCAAAAACACATTTCACACCTCATTTATAATCCATATCACGCAAACAAGAAGCAAAACAAGTATATTAAAATCATTAAACAATGTCATGGATAACTATTTAATCTTCAAGGAATGTGCAATACGAAATAAATCAATGTATTTCTAAATTTAAATGGGAAACACAAAGGGATCCTACCTCAACACCAAGGCGGAATGAAAACACACGCTCAAGACCGGTGCGAGATCCCGTTCACACCTCAACCGCATGCTCTGGAAGCTGAATCTAACCCCTATGTAACCAAAATCGAACCCAAATTGAAGAATAAAACTTAAATAAACTCTAGATAAGGAAGAAACCCAATTCAAGGGGGGAAATGACAATATCCATGGGGGAGGAGGAACTCTGTCGCCGGAGAGGGAGGCGGTAGCAGGTCGCATCGGCGAAGAGGCGACGGAGCAGGGGGTCGTGGTCGGACCAGGGCGTGCGCTAGTGGGGGTTCGTGTGGCTGTGTGGTGCGTGATGGAACAGGGAAGCAGGAGGGAGGGTCGCACCGTGATGGAGAGGGGAAGAGGTCAGACATCGGAGGAGGTCGGCGGAGGGAGGAGGTGCTGCGGCCGGAGGCTGGAACAGGAGGGCGTGCGGGAGAGTAGAGGGTCGGCAGGGGCGGCTGGGACCGGCGGCTGCAGGAGGCGGGTCGAGGGAGTCCGGAGAGTCGGTCCAGCGGGAGGGAGAGGGAAGGTGGTGGCAGGCCGGCGACGAGTGAGCAGGAGGGCGGCGGTGGCAGGTCGACGACGGGGAGAGTAGGAGGGTGGCGGCGGGTCGCGCGCAGCAAGGGAAGGGGAGAGGCGTGACGGGAAAGGGGAGAGGGAGGTAGGGTTAGAAAATAAAGAAGAAAAAAATAAATAAATAAATAAAATGAATAAAAGAAAATAAATAGAAAGAAATAAGAGAAGAGGAATAAAAGAAAAGAAAGAAAATAAATAAAAGAAAAGAGAAAGGAATAAGATAAAATAAATAAAAACTCAAAAATACATAAGTAAATAAATAAATTTAATAGTAATTATTATTATTATTACAAAACTTCCTTAATCCTAATAACAATAATAATAATAAAAGGTCATAAATAATAAAAATAAAACAACACCCTCATCTAAATAGATATTTAAGTATACATATATACACATATATAACAAGTATATAAACACATATAATCATTTATTTAAACATATATATATATATAACATATATATAAACATATATAAACACACATATATATATATAAACACTTATATATAAACATTTATTATGAACACATATACATATATATATGTATTATATATATATATGAACATATATGCACATATATAAACATATATAAACATATATCAACATATAAACATATAAACATATACAAACATATTTACACATAAACATATATAACATGTAACATATAACATTACAGCATATAAGCATATAACACATGTGTATATATAACATAAACATATATAACATATATATATCAACACATATAAACCTATATACATATATATATTTATTTATTTATTAATTCTCTAAACCAACTAATCTAATTAATATTAAAATTAGATGACTGCGTGACATTTGCGCACCGTACGGTTCCAAGCGGACTGCAAGCAGGCCACGCGTCTTAGACTTAAGGAGTTCGCGCACTATCTCAAACCATAAACTCATCCCAAAAATAAAAACTTAGACCGAAACTCGCCCGCACGCAAGCAAAAACACCCAACGTTAAGATAAATAAAATAAATAAAGTAAATAAATAAAAATAGGTGTGACAATTCTCCCCACCATAAAGCTTTCCGCCCCCGGAAATCCATAACAAGTTCAAAACCCCAAATGAAAACCGACATTACTTTACAATTTAAAGAAATATCTAAAGAACGACAACCAAGAGATCCCAAAACACTCCCAAAAAGGGAGAGATGAACCAACAGAACTCATGTAATAGGAAAGGATTACCCGCTAAGTGTCACCCGCCCCCAAAAGTGTGACCACCTTCAGTTGGTCACTTTAAAGGACAAAGAACTTTAACAATAGCAAAATGAGGCCCAACATACACTCACCTTAACACTATTCAACTGAACTCAAACAATTTATTCATCCTCAATTCATCCTTACAACACAACATCCGGAACAACGCCAATAAAAACACGACGACTCTTTTGAAACTAACAAACAGGTCAAATCCACATCCAACGCGTATCTCTTAAAACCTTACTCCAATCTGACACTAGAAATCTCACGCCACAACTCTTTACCAAAATAAGAATATAGAATTTGGTGACTCCATATAAGACCAACCACAACCCAACCAAAACCCAGAATGAGACTGAGATATTGACAAGGGAAGTCCGAACAGACTCCCCACCATAAGAAACAAGCTAAATTGAATTTGGCGAGACCCGTGACGGTTATTTCCACCACAAGTGTCAAGTCAGTTCCCGGAATAGGACCAGAACGCCATCACTTGAGACAAAATTCATGATCACCAGAATTTTCAACATGGGGAGGTCGAATGGACTCCCCACCATAAAGCTTTCGAGAAGAGAAGAATAGGAGGACCTCCCAGCATTATCACCAGCCATCACTGCCCACGGGTGGGAGGGGGGCCCTGTCCAACACACCACCCCCATCTGGAAAGCATAAAGTGAGCAGCTCTTAATAAATGAGAGCAACGACATGACCAGGCAGTTATTAAACATAAACTAGGCATAATGAGGAAAATGATTCTGACTACGTACACTTACTAAGAACAACACCCTGTCGCAAGACTTCACCTTTCGTTGGAGTTCCCCCGACTACGTGCTAGCTTCACTCCGAGGCCTGTGGCTAGAGCTCTGATGAATGAAGCATCTTCCGGCTTCGAAGTCAGGTTTATGAAACCCCAGAAGCATGACACCAGAACCCGAATTTTTAACAATCACACATCCATAAGATCAAAGGTTTAAAAGAGTTCAGCCACAACCATTCTTTCAACTGAAAGAAAAGAACACCACAAAACAGTACAGGTAACGATTACTACACCCAAGAGGCATCACGAAAAAGGAAAACAACAAGCTCATCCACCAACATCTCTCTACTCCTGCTGATGGGCTGAGGTGACCTTCGACAATCTAGGTCTGGATTTAGCGTGCTTCTTGGAAACACCTCGGCAGAATCGCTTCAAGTGAACCATACGTCCACAGGTGTGGCAGGGTCTTGGAGCACTTGGACATGTCGGCCTTTTGTGACCCTACCTACCACACTGGTGACAGATCACAACATTGCGCTGTGAATAAGATGATTGAAGGTCTGAAGGCCTCTTGATTCCTCTACCATCCCCACTAGCATCAGGTCGCTTCTTACTCTTCTTATTAGAATCATCTAAAATTCTTCTCAAAGCTGGAGGATTCACCACCTCAAGTCCTTCTACTATCTCAACTTCAGCAAGAAAGGCTTGCTTGACAACATCCGAGAAGGTGGTTTGGTTGAGCTCTTCCACTCTTGATCGCAGCTCAGATCGGAGTCCAGACTCAAATTGTCGAGCCTTCCCTGGATCATTCGCAACAAGCCACTGATCATACGGAACTAGGTCTACAAAATTTTGATATACCGATTCAACGCCCTGCTGGAGACAACACAACTCCATCCTCTTCCTCAGCTTCGTCATCTCAGAGAAGTGTCGTTGGATGAACGATGACTTGAAAAACTCCCATGTCAAATCTTCCCCAGGATTGTTCCGAGACATGGACTTCCACCATTTCCAGGTTGGACCTTCAAGCATGAAGGTCGCCAACTTCACCTTTAATGACTCAGGTAGACCAATGGAACTAAACTTCCTATCAATCTTCTACAACCACTCCTCTTCCTCAAGAGGCCCTGCTTGTCCATAAAAGAGAGGAGGGTTAAACTTCCGAAACTCCAAAACATAATCGATGGGCTGACCAACTGGAGGATTAGCTGAGGATGCACCACTTGAAGCTGCACCTTGAGCATCCATCAGGACTTTGTGGGGGCGAACACTACGGAACAAAGAAATGAGGAACTTGATCAAAACATAATCAATACCACTTTAAATTCAACATTGCTCAATGACCTTAAAAATGAAGGAAAATCCATTCACTAAAGGGGGGAAACTAGTAATGGTGGGTGACTCGACCATATGGTTGGCGGCCATACGACAGCCATAACATCGTCACTGAGAGAATTGTAGGGTGAAGTCTCCGGCTCAACAAGGCTTGCAAGGCCCTGTGAGCTTATGAAGCTACTTTCCCAACTCCCTTTTCATTTACCAATATAAAACAATCCAGAAGAACCAAAAGACACTAACAACCCGGACATCTCATGGTAACTCGAGGTTTATAACGAGCAAGGGTTCATGACGTCCTTCCCGTTCCCCCGCCTCGAGTCCAAGAAACTTTACTCCCTTTACCATGACAACTCCAAATAGCAATGGGCGCTCTGAAAAACAAGGTCTGCTCAGGAGCCGACCTGCTCTGATACCATTTTGTCACGAACCAACCCGGGTCGACCCCGAACCGGTCACCCGAGTCGGTCCGCAGCATGGCCCGAGAGGCATTCCCAATCCTCCCGGGCTGGCGACAAGCGCCAGGGCATCACAGACTACACATGGGAACGATTTCGCCCAATAAAAATTTACTAAGAAGCAGAAATAAATAAATGATAATAAAATAAAACATCCAAAAACATAACTAACCTGACCATGAATCAAACTTCTCGTGACCCCGAGAGTCGATCGTCAAACTACAACCAACTCTCGTCCATGGAAAGCAAGCTCGAGTCAATCCTGCAACAGAAACTAAAAACAAGAAAACACTATAGGCGTGAGTATTAAAACTCAGTAGGCTAGCCCGATAAATCTATTCCCAAAGCACTACCAATAAAAGAAGAATTTACCAACTTCAATTTTGAACTACATTATAGAAAATATGGGTTTTCACACACACACACTTTCCATTTTGAAAACAAGTAACAGTCCATTTACCTTTTTAATTTAGAACATGTTTAATGTTGAAAGAAACATGTAAATTGCATTTTTAAACATTTTGTGAACAATTTAAAAATCCAAAGTTTAGTTGTTAGTCAAAAGTATAATCACACACAACACACCATAGGGCAATGGGAAAATGTGGAATACAAGGGGTGGCATCCAAACTCGACCTCTTAATCGCCTGCCACATAAAATAGACACTAAAAGAGACATGGGTCGAACCTAGGAGATCGTGAACAAACCAGAACGTACTATACATGTGACTCATCCTAAAGGCATGCCCTAACTCGATGACATCATAACTCCCAAACGCTCGGTATAGCCCTACCTGGCCTAACCGAGGGGCCCAATCCCCTAGCAGCTCTAACCACACTAAGGGCCACTAGCCAGTGCGTAATCTAAACTAGTGCAACAATCGTTCTTAGAGAATTCACTCACTATGCCAGGTTCCCATGTCAACACGTATAATCATCAGGGTTGAGTCAACAATGTAAATCTAGTCACGATGCACAAGCATCACATACTCAGCTCACCTAATCAACAAACACAAAAGATCACTCCAAAGAGACTTTTCAAAACATTAATTTCATTAAAAGTACCAAGCGGGCCTCATGTACTTATTCAATACAAAATCAATTCCAAAAGAAGGATCAGACGTCGTCACATTTAAAACCAGAAAACACATTTAAAATTTCATTTAGGTAAACCAAATCACCATTTTAATTCTGAAGCGCAAACATAAGGGCAAAAGGGGCATTTTCACTATTGCGCAACAACTAATCAAGAAAAAGCTTTCGGTACAATGCATGGAAAGAAGCAGTTCCAATTCCAACAAATAACTACTCTAAATATAATATTTTAATACTACTTCCAATTTGATGAAAATTAAATAAATGACAAGAAATAAGTAAATTTTAAATTCAAAGGCAAGTTCAGTGGGAACCTACCTCGACTCCCTACCCAATCACAACGACATGACGTGCCTCGCACTAGCGCACAAGAAACGCAAGCTGAAAATTCCGATATCACGGGATTACCTCGCCAGCGCGCTACAACAAAAGTAAAACAACTAAAAACACATAAACACTGAATTAAAATAACTCTAATGAATAAAAAATGAAAAACCAACCCGACATGTTTTCAAAACAAAATCCGCACTAGAAATTATTTAGTAAATCACTTTAAAATTTATAAAACAACCATAAAGAGTAACTCACAGTTTTACACACCCAGAACTCAATCAAAAACCTCTTTTAAATCCAATGCACGACAAAACCAATTAGAAACATCTTTCGTACCATTCACTCATTTTATAAAATCACATGCACAATTTATAAAGTACATTGAAGGAGTATAATAAATAGAAACACTTAAAATACAACCCATTTCTTTTTAGAAAACCAACTTCAAGCCACACACGCCACAAATCCATTTCAAATCATCCTCCACACCACCTACATATTTTATCAAACACCTTGCACCCTTTATAAAACACAATTAAGAGACCCACCATGGGTTCACATATCATACACAGCCCATCTCCTTTTAAAAACCACTTTTCAACACACGAACACCTTAATCCCTTTCAAAAACACATTTCACACCTCATTTATAATCCATAGCACGCAAACAAGAAGCAAAACAAGTATATTAAAATCATTAAACAATATAATGGATAACTATTTAATATTCAAGGAATTTGCAATATGAAATAAATCAATGTATTTCCAAATTTAAATGGGAAACAAAAAGGGATCCTACCTCAACACCAAGGCGGAATGAAAACGCATGCTCAAGACCGGTGCGAGATCCCGTTCGCACCTCAACCGTAGGCTCTGAAAGCTGAATCTAACCCCTATGTAACCAAAATTGAACCCAAATTGAAGAATAAACCTTAAATAAACTCTAGATAAGGCATAAACCCAATTCAAGGGGTAAAATGACAATATCCATGGGGTAGGAGAAACTCTGTCGACAGAGAGGGAGGTGGCAGCAGGTCGCATCGGTGAAGAGGCGACGGAGCAGGGGGTCGTGGTCGGACCAGGGGCGTGCGCTAGTGGGGGTTCGTGTGGCTGTGCGGTGCGTGATGGAATAGGGCAGCAGGAGGGAGGGTCACACCGTGATGGAGAGGGGAAGAGGCCAGACGTTGGAGGAGGCCGGTGGAGGGAGGAGGTGTGGTGGCCGGAGGCTGGAACAGGAGGGTGTGCGGGAGTGGAGAGAGCCAGCAGGGGTGGCTGGGACCGGCGGCTGCAGGAGGTGGGCCGAGGGAGTCCGGTGAGGCGGTCCGGCGGGAGGGAGAGGGAAGGCGGTGGCAGGCCGGTGATGGGAGAACAGGAGGGTGGCAGTGACAGGTCAGCGACGGGGAGAGCAGGAGGGTGGCGGCTGGTCGCGCGCAGCAAGGGAAGGGGAGAGGCGCGACGGGAAAGGGGAGAGGGAGGTAGGGTTAGAAAAGAAAGAAGAAAATAAATAAATAAATAAATAAGTAAATAAAATGAATAAAAGAAAATAAATAGAAAGAAATAAGAGAAGAGGAATAAAAGAAAATAAATAAAATAAATAAAAGAAAAGAGAAAGGAATAAGAGAAAATAAATAAAAACTCAAAAATACATAAGTAAATAAATAAATTTAATAGTAATTATTATTATTATTACAAAACTTCTTTAATCCTAATAACAATAATAATAATAAAAGGTCATAAAAAATAAAAATAAAACAACACCCACATCTAAATAGATATTTAAGTATACATATATACACATATATAACAAGTATATAAACACATATAATCATTTATTTAAACATATATATATATATAACATATATATAAACATATATAAACACACATATATATATATATAAACACTTATATATAAACATTTATTATGAACACATATACATATATATATGTATTATATATATATATGAACATATATGAACATATATAAACATATATCAACATATATCAACATATAAACATATAAACATATACAAACATATTTACACATAAACATATATGACATATAACATATAACATTACAGAATATAAGCATATAACACATGTGTATATATAACATAAGCATATATAACATATATATATCAACACATATAAACCTATATACATATATATTTATTTATTTATTTATTTGCTAAACCAACTAATCTAATTAATATTAAAATTAGATGATCGCGCGGCATTTGCGCACCGTACGGTTCCAAGCGGACTGCAAGAAGGCCACGCGTCTTAGACTTATGGAGTTCGCGCACTATCTCAAACCATAAACTCATCCCAAAAATAAAAACTTAGACCGAAACTCGCCCGCACACAAGAAAAAACACCCGATGTAAATGTAAATAAATAAAAACAGGTGTGACAATCTATATTTGTTTTTGATAGGTAATCATGGACCATCTCCATATGTTATAATGGTTTACAAGTGTAAATGGGCTCCTAGTTAAAATTGATCAAGTATTATCATCAATACATGGATGGAATGACAAAGAGGGTTATCCATGTTCTTAAGAATATGCTTCGAGATTATGTGGTTGATTTTGATGGATGTTCAGATAATAATTTTCCTTTTCTTGATCCCTTATATAATAATAGTTACCAATATTTGATCAGGATGGTGCCATTTAAGGATTTGTTTAGGTGACCATGTTGGTCTTCCCTTTATTGGTAAGAGTTGTGAGAGATGTCCTTGGTTTGGTCGAGTGTTTCTCAGGAGACATTAGAGATGGTGCAGCTGATTGAGAGGCATGTGATCAGGACAAAAACGTTTCCAAAATCATATGTGGACTATCATTGCTAACCTCTTGAGATTGATTTTGGTGATCAGTTATTTCTTAGATATTCACCTCACTTGGGATATCATCGGTTCGATATATAGGGTAAGTAGGTATCGAGGTTTTTGGGGCCCTATGATATCGTTGAGATACTTTGGAGGGTGGATTATTAGTATCTTTTACCAGCTGAATTGACTTCTATACATGATGTGTTTCATGTTTCCCAATCGAGGAGGTATATAACATATCATTCCCATATAATTAGATGGTAGGATTTTGATCTTGATCCTAATACCACATTGGTTAAGAATCCAGTTTAGATTGTGGATCTTCGGAATGTGGTATTATGTGGTAAAACGATCCACGGGTCTGGGTACTACGGTATTGCAGACCTGAGCACCACAAGACATGGGAGTGGGAGTCATTGATGAGGCAATATTACCCTTATATTTTTGTGGATCTAGGATCTTGAGATATTTCTTAGGATAGAATTATTTGATGATGGATATATTTTATCACCCCATTATATTTCGGTCAGGTATTTTCTAATATCTGCTTTTGGTTTCCCTTTTTCATTCACTGAGTTTTTTTGAACATAAATTTTGGGGATAATTGTAATGGTGAAGTTATTGATTTTTTGGATTTTCATCATAAACCTTCATTTTCATCTATTTTCTAGGTAGTTACATAACATGCAATGGGATTAAATGATGTGTATTAGATGTTGGAAACATCTTGTGAACTGAATAAATTGCATGTGTTTTTACCAGCTGTGTAAGGGTTATATACTATGTAATGTAAAAATATGGTTTTTACATAAAAATGAAAATCATTTTTCAATTTATCATAAAATTAAATAATTTCATGACTTTTAAAAGAGTACATGCCATGTAATTTCATGATTTCAATATTTTATGGAGGTGTATGGGTGTTTGTGGCTTCATTATCATTTTATCCTTTTCCTCCAAACTAGAGATCCTACCCTAGGAATTTTTGAATGACTCCCCTTCTATTGGATAATTCAATTTAGTTATTGATTAGTAGGTAGAATCACTTAATCTATTTGGGTAATCCTTTATCTTGGATTCTCTTTTGAGTGTGGTTGCAACAATGTTTCCAATTGGGATTGGTAATTGGATTGTGTTTTTATATTAATCATTTTCATTCTTCTTCTATTCCATTTCTTCCTATGGTAGATTTTATGGATACCAATACTTGTTTTCAAAATTCAGTTAGGTTTTCTACATTCTTGAAGTTAGTGGATATAGTCAATTGTTATAATTTCTTAAATTTAATGTATTTATTAATAATTCCTTTAAATTTGGATTTGGATTTTGTGTTTCTATAATGAAAAGGAAATGAGTTCATGTTTTAAAATGAGTTTTTTCTTTGAAAATGGAATTGAATTTTTTTTAAATGGATAATATATTTTCAAACCCTAAAGAATATTGGCTTAGATTTGAAATTGTTTCATTAAAATGGGATCATGGTTTTAAATACATAAATTGGAAAAAAAATGAATATAAGGAACCTTGGGTACATTGGGAAAGAGAAATGAGAATCCTTAGTGTGTGTGACACCACTAGGAAGTAACCTCTTGTATACCAAAAGATTTTGAAACAATTCGATATTAGTTAGACCAATCTTAATGAAATTTGTGGTTTTTGAGTGTATAGTATGTATTATATCATAGTATAGATCCCAACTGGAAGGTGCATTATTAATTCTGGTTATTTATTAAATTATTGATTATTTCATGGATGTTGTATAACATGTATATTTATGTCCAGAAACTTTACTTGATTTGTTTTTTGGATTTGGAGAATATGGCATGCAATTTGTGAAAACTGAAGGATTGTTTGAAAAATGTTTTTAAATTGTTTTATTTATAAAAAATCATGTAAAACTAGGTTGTTTTAATGCTTGGACTTGTGCATTCCTATTATTAGGATTTTTATATATTCCATGGTGGTATTCTACAGAAATCTTTTTCTCACACCCTACTTCTACTTGAGGGAGTTTTTAGTTATTTTTTGGTAGGATACACTTAATTGGAATAGTATTTTGTATCATGTGGCCTTATCTTTAAGTTTTTGTTTCATTTTGGGATAGTTTTTATGGTGAAAAATGGTCACATGAAGAATTATTGTACTTTATTTTTTATCCTTTTTGTATTAGTTGTATCTTCTTTTGTTTTTTATTATTACTCTGGTTATAAGTATTGTTTTCTCATATACAAGAATTGTTTTTTATCTTTGTTTTATCCCACCCCATAATGGGCTGACTTGGGTGGCTTTTCTGGTTTTCTTGGGATGAAATATTTCATTCCTTCCATTATGTTATTTATATAAACTTTATCTTCTAGAATGAATTCCATATCTCCAAAAAATAAACATTCAAGTCCTTATTTTATTTCCTTTATCCAATGATATGGATAAATTGATACTTTGAAATCAGATAAAATAGACTCTATGATCTATATAAATTTTTGAGAAGTGAAAATGTATTGAATAGAATAAATATTTATTATAGGAGATTTGGATTTTCAAAAATATTTCAAAATAAATCAACAAAATATTTTTCCATGATAGTGATGGTTAAATCGCATTATAGGGATAAGAAGGTTGTGTGAAATCATTTCCCTATCATCTTGATGATATACATTTAATATATAGAAAAGAACATCATTAACAAATGAAATTAATTATTTAATGTTAAAATTAAAATGATTTATTTAAACATAATACACTTAGATACTGTATAATACTTTTGCCTTTAAATACTTTATACCTAAGTTGATTACCCTTCTAAAACAAATATCCAAAAAAATGTCATTAATTTACCCAAAATCAATCACTTTAGACCTCAAAACGGGTCCTTAATAATTTAAACATATAATTTTTTTCCAGGGTACATAACTCAATAGGGGGTGAATTGAGTTTTCAACCAAATTTACATATAATAACAATTTAAAACATAAATCCCCCATTTTGATAAAAAGACACTATGTTAATCAAAACCATAGAAATATATAATTTGAGTTTTCAAATTGCTTCTAAAAGTAGGTTCAATTATCAAATAAAATAATATTTTAAATCAATTTTTCTTTTGAAAAAAAATTATTTGATCATCACTATATATAGAACAAAAATTACGATTAATTATAAAATTAATGTTTGGATATAAATTTTAAAAAATATATATTTTTGAAATTTGAAATTGAAAAAAAAATCCAATAAAAAATATATAGTAATTTAAACAAAGGGTTCAATCTAAATCCTATATTAATCCACTCTAGTGGAAAACCACTCACTTCCATGCAGTTTATTAAATAATAAGCTTAATCTATAACCTGTATTAGGTTTTGCAGACAACATCACACAAGGATATTTTAGAACAAAGTCTCTTCCATGGTTATAAGTTGGATAAAAATAATCATAGGTCACAAACAAAATTTTCCAATGTTTTCTTTGGTGTAAAAATGAATAAATTGGAGGGAGAGTGTAGAGAAATCTCCAGTTATGTATAAAAGACTATGTTTTGAAGCTAAACAAATTAAAACTCAAATCATCTGAAAAACATTGAATAAAAATAAAAATTAAAGTGATTGGATATTGTATAATGTGATACATCTCAATATGAATAGCTTAAGATGTTAAAAGGTCCCTGAATCTATCTTAGTGAGAATATTATATAGGTTCCACAAAATGTATAGTAAAATATAGTATCATGAAGTTCTAAAAAATCCTTCTATTTTTAGTATATAGATGTCCATAATCCTTTTAAACACTAGTTTATTTCTATATTATTCATAATTTAGTGCATGAAGGTTAATATTCTCAGTTCATGTTTCACTACTATCACTCATGAGGCAGTTATTATAATTTTATACCACTACATGTACAATTATCCAGGGGAGAATAATGATAATATAACTTGTATATTTTTACCATGCACAACATTAAGTATGTATGAATTTTTATTTAATGAATATGTAATGTATTTTAAGAATAATTAATCTTAAATCCATATGCAGTTTACTGCATTTAATTCCTTAAACTATCCATTGTAGAAATTATGTTTTGAAATTAATGTGGACAATAATGGTAGAAATAAAGAGGTAATCCTAGTGGTATAATCACTAAATAGTGGAGCACATTTGTGGTAGGTCTCACTTAATGGTGGTAGTAGATCATTATTATAGTAGATTTATCTTATGGTAGATATTTCCCTGGCATTAGATGTATCTAGCAGTAGATGTCGATAGTGATAGAAGTATCTTTTGGAAGATCTTACAGACACATTCCATAACATATGGTGGATCCAATGAACTAACGGTTGATTAACAATTAGAGAAATTTGTTCACAACTTTAGTAGAAAAATATTTACCATCATAAAACATTAAATTTTTTAGAAAAATAAGAAAAGGAATTTTTATCATTAAAATAAGGAGGTTTTATCAATTTCCCCCATTTTGATGATAAAAAATCATGGAAAATAATCCATGATTGTATTCAAATCCTATATAATAATAAAACTAGTCTTATCTACATCAACTAAAGAATTATTAGGAGGTTGAATACTAGATGTGGAAGCACCGAATGTTGTAAGAGACTCTAATCCCTCTAGAAGATTTAATTGAATTTTGGAAAATATTTCTCTCATCTCCTACATGGAGGATCTAACTTATTCTGTATTATCATCCAATTACGTATTTTAATTTCTAGTTACTTAATTTTCAAAATAATCATTGGTTATATATGAGAGATGACTAATTCAAATATCCATCTAGTATCAACTTCATTGATTTATAGTTTCTTGAGGATGTGTAGATCTGAGAATTTCTCTCATATCAGATAAAAGGCTTGATATAAAGTCATTAAATTCCTCTTTAGTCATATATATAGAATAAATAGAAGGATATTTTGGATGAGATTGAATCCTCACTTAGATAGAAAAAGAGGTTTCCTCATGTCAAGAACAAGCTACATGAACATTATAAGGAAATGCTCTTAATTATCATACCTTAGCAATTTATTCTATTAGAGATCTATTGGGATATTTTTCATCAATAGAAATAGAAAGTACACCATGATCTGGTGGACTTCTATGGACATCATCTTCTTCATCTTCATCCTCAGATTCTGCATATGTAATCCATAGTTGAGAAGATCCTAGGGGTTTATCCCCCTTAACAGGTGGTGTCTGTTCATTTTTATCAAAGACAACATACACCAAATGATTCCTAGAAGCCTAAACCTCATCAAAATTTCCATTCATGCAATTATAAGACACTTTAATAATATACCTTGACCACTTAGAAGAATTTATCTTCCTGAAATTAATTTGAAACATCAATTTACATAGAATCTTCACTTTCATTTAGCTTTCTATATCTTGTAGGAAGAGGAAGAATTGAACTAGAAAATCTATAAAAAACATTAGGGATATAATCACATCAGGGTCACTTCCTTTATCTTCTAAAATATGAACTATTTATTCTTATATATATCTTGTTTCCTCTTATTATACAACAAACGCAACTTCTTTATTAGAGGAATATACCATAACATCATCTAGATCCATGTTAGGATCAACCATGTCTTTATATCAGGAAGGGTTATACATAGTATTAGAATTAACCTAAATCATATCATTATTATAGATCCATTTACATAGCCAAGTGTTCCCATTAACCTTCATTCTATAATAGGTAAACTAAATTATATAGAATTCTTTACATTTGATTATAAAATCTTCATCTTCAGGAACCAAATCTCTAGATTCTAACATAACCAAAATGAACTTGGGGAATATAAATGAATTATATCTAAATAAAGTCTTACTCATTTCCATAATATAGAAAATCAAGTATCTCTAAAATTTTATCCTGTCTCCTCTTTTAAAAATAAATAATAAAAATACATCCTAGTATATCATAGTTCTAAATTCCCCCTTCCAGGGAAAAATAATATGTTTGATAGATTTAAACCAAAATCCTACATCCCTCAGTATATTCTATAGTATTGAGCCTTCAAACATTAGATTTTCCAGTTAACTCTAATAATGAATCCACATACATGAAAAAACTTACTATTTATGGGAATTGATCCCTAAAAATATTTAGATATATATTTATGAGGTACATTGAGTTATCTGCACCACTATTTCGATGAAAAGATCACTTATTTATCATCAATAACAAGCCAAATAACATAATTAATTACACTAAAATAATATTCCAAAAATGGATAAAATTGGTCATGAAATCTTGTATTTAATGGTATATTTTTCCTTGAAACCATTCAATCATTCCTTGGTTTTGAATCACATTCAGCACTAGCAGCTTTCTTGAAATTAACCATCCCAAATATATTTACTTTTCAGGAAAACCCCGAGACAAGTGTTGGGGTTTATTAGTTTGAAAAAATAGACCAGATAGATTCACCTGTTGATTTATTTAAGAGACATGATCCCTCAAGAGACAAAAGAACATCATTTTTTACTCTAACCATCATTGAACTAATTTGATGGAATAAAATCGAATGTAAGGAGTTTTTAAAGTCAAGTGAGAAAGGATAAGGAAAGGTTCAAAACAGGAATGAGAGATATGGATCTCAAATTATGATTTTAAGATGATTTTTTATTTAGGGATTTATAATTTAAAAATATAATTAAATATAGATAAATAAAGACAATAAAAATTTAATCCTAGGAAATAGGATTAGTATAATACAATTGGAAATTCTTAAATGGAGATCTCAAATAGTGAATCACCAACCGTAGAGTACCAACAATGGATCACCAATGATAGATCACCAAAGGTAGATAAAAATGATGGATCACTAATGGTGGATCACCAACGGTAGATGACCAATGGTTAATCCCCAAGTTAATATCATCAATGGTGGATCACAATTGGTGGATCACTAATGGGGGATCACCAATGATGGATCACTAAATATAGATTTTTTCTAAAAAGTAAATATGAAGTTAAATAAGCAATAAAAGTTTATAATTCATAGTTCATGTCTTTTATAGATTAATATCATATAATTCATCGACATTATAAATAGTTTATCAATTGGATGTTCAGTTCCAATATATTCAAGTGTTATATCACCCTTTTTGAAATGATCTCTCAAAAAGTAATTATTATATTTATATGTTTTTTCTTAGAGTGAGATATAGTATTCTTAGAGTAATTTATCATATTCATATTTTCTATATTTATATGTAAATGTTGAAATAGATATCTGTAGTCTAGTAAGGTGTTTTTCATCCACATAATACATTCACAAAAACTTCCTATAACTATGTACTCATCCATAAAAGTAGATAGTGTAAAAAAAATATTTTTACTAAAACATGAAACTAGTGACTTTCTCAAAATTTGACGTCTTCTAGAGGTTATTTTTCTATTTGAATAACAACCATAATAATTAGCATCTTAATAACTCAAAAAAATCTATTCCACTAGGATAAAAATTATTAAGTTGGTTATATACTAGAGGTACTTAAAAATTCTTTTGACATTATGTAAATGTGATTCTGTTGTATTTTCATGAAAATGGGAAAACATACATACACTAATCATAATATTCAGTTGGATTGAAGTTTAATATAACAAGCTTCCCATTATACCTCTATAATTGTTCTGAGAAAATTATTTTCTTTTTTCATCAATATCAAGTATAAAGGTTGTACTAATGTTAGTATCATTGTTCTGTGTACTATCTATTCCAAAATGTTTTAAAATGTGATTAATTTAATTTCTTGTATTTAAGATAATTCCATATTTAATTTCAAAAATATTAAAACTAAGGAATAATTTCAACTCAACCATTGATGTTATTTAAAATTCACTTTGTATCATTTTGGAAAAATCAGTACAGTAATATTTTCTTGAAGATCAAAAAATTCTATCATCAACATAAATTTATAAAACTAAAACATATTTTTAAATTATTTTTATAAATAAAGTAAGTGAATAAATTCCTTTTAAAAACCTTTTAAGAAACATGATTTTGAAAATTAGGATTTTGGAATTCAGATGGTTGTTTAATGAAAACCACATCAACTATATAAGAATTTTGGAATTAATCCTCAACATCCACCTTATAAATTATGGAATTAAAATTTGATATATTGGAAAACATAATTATAATGGATTTAAGTCTAGATACTACTTCAAATGTTTGATTTTATTAAATTTATTCTTCTTAACTATATTCTTATGAAACCAGTTTAATTTTTTTCAAACAATGGTTACTGAATCATCCACTTTATTTTTGAACACCCATTTAGTTCTAATGGTAAGAATGTATTTAGGTATATCTAATAGTTCCAATAATTTATTTCTTTTAAATTTATTGATTTCTTTCATTTCCATTATCAAAAATTCATCATTAATTGCAAAATTTATGTTCATAGGTTAAATTTGTGTTAAGAAAACATGATGTTAAGACCTATTTTTAATAGAGGCTCTAGTTTTTGTTCCTTTATCTAAATCTCAAAATAAAGTATCTTTCAGATGATATCTATGACTCCTAATGGTTCTAAGACCAAAATTACTAGATAGTTAATTATCATGTACATATTTTTGTTGAGGTTGTTCATTAGAATGTAATGCTTTTTCTTCATACTTCTTGAATATGATATAAATTTTAGAATTTATATTTACATTATAAAGACCATCTTCATGGTTTTATAAATGAATATCAAACATCTATGGATCTGTTTCATCAAACAAGAAATGTAAAAATTCCACTACAATATTAGCCCATTTATTGAATTCCATGTATGAAATAACAGTTTTAGAATATCCATGGAAAATTCCTTCATCGCTCATGGATAAAAATTTTCCTAACTTATCCTTTATATTATTGATAATTAATTTTCAATAAAAAACACTAAATTAATTAACCTTTTTTCTTCTAATATATGATTCATATGGGGTTTGTTTAAAATATAGACTATAAGAACTCTATTGATTATATTTATGGTAGTACTTGCATATTATAACCCAAAATAAATAGGTAAATCATAATAATTGAGAACGGTCTGGGAAACTTCTTGAAGGTTTATATTGTTCCTTTATACTTTTACATTACATTGAGAGGTTCTAGGAGTATAAAATTTATGATTATAGTGATGTTTTTTAGAATAATGATGAAGCTAAAATTTTCATATATTTTATTCTGTAATTCATTGTTTATAATCCCACCATAGTGTTATTTTATGGGTAATTGCCACATTTTTATGTTTTAGTGATATTTTGAGCGTAAACGCAAAAATGGCCTAATTCTGTAATTTTAACAGATTGTCATCATAGGGGTATTTTGGTCATTTATCATTAAATATATTTCCAAATTTTATGATTAATTTTTTTTAGAATATATATCTAATTTCCTTAATTTTTGTCTTCTAGACCAGGGGATGAATCAATCATCTAGCGGTTGTAAAAATTCATTGAAGTCGAAGCGTTTTTCGGACGGACAGAATGGGCCCCACCGTTGTAACCAATGGATAACTCAGCGAAAACACCTTAAATGAATTTATTATAGCTGTAAAGGAAAATGGATTTATTAAGGAGAGTCCATGATTAATTTCAAGTCAAAATACCCCCATTAAGGCATTATGGGAATGCTCACAACATGTGGAAGACAAATCGTCTCCCCAGGCAGAAATGGTTCAATTGGGTAATAAATTCATATCATTTCGAAACCTCATCCAAAATGGATCATAATTTTTGTAGAGACTCTAAATTACATATGGAAGAACTTTTGTTAAGGAAGAAACGTGTAAATCAACGTTTTGGTGGACAATAATGTCACAGGAAGTTGAAGAATTAAAAATTCGGCGAGTCAAATGGATATATTAATTGTCTTGGATGGAATTGGTCATAACTCCTACATATAATTGACAATAAATATCATATTTGGAGGGTGAACGTATAAGACATTATGGAACATATTTTATGAAGAAACCTATTACAAATTCTACCATTAAATGGGACATACACATGGCATCATTTGAAGGATTATTTTGGAGAGAATTCTTTCACCTCATCTCCCTATAAATATGTATCCTCAACTCTTCTCAAAATATTGGCACTTCTTTGTTGCCATTTTCATTGTTTTGTAGTTTCCTTCCATTGTAATAGTATTATGAATTTTTAATATATTTTCTCTTCCCTTATTCATCTCATTCTCATTTTTTTTATCTTTGGTTTCTCCACCCCGTCCTTCTCCACTGCGATCTCTTGTACTCGTGATCATGAGTAACTAACCCAAGGAACTTTCTGGGGGTTCAATCCAGGGTTTAACCCAAGTATTTTTACATTCATATTAATTGTTTATTATTTAATTGGAGTTATTTAGAGGGGGATCATAGTGGGTATTGCGACTTTCTGTCTCTACTTGCCACCGAGACTTAACTTTCTCTTTTATAATATTTTCCCTCAATCGAGGAGGTGGATGTGCGGTCTCTCAGAGATCATTGAGAGCAATGTATATTCACCACCACATATAAAATAAAATATTCAAACATACAATGGAGTGTGATTATTAATTAAATTTGAAACTAATAATGAGATGATGAAGGTTTTATCTGGGTGATTCTCTCGGGAACATCTCCATTCTTTCTGACATCATTTGGTCTGCATTCATTCTGTCTGCATTATGCATTGCATGTTTACTTTTCTTTATCTTTTATTATCATATATTAAAAAATAGTTTCAATTAATTTTTTATTATAAATAATTAAAATATAAAACAATTTAATTAGAAGTAGTGATTTATTAACCACAAAATCTCCTCAAGAGAACGACCTGGGTCAGCCCCTGTGCTGCACTTAGCTATAAATATTTTTGAGAGCATGCATGACAACACTTCGCCAAATTGGAATTGTTTCCAAGGATCCAAGTGGTTTTCATTCACAATTTTTTATTCACATTGTGTAAATAATTTTTCTTTCATTAATAAAACAACAACAAAATCATAAATTTCGAAAACTAAAAAAAATATTCTTTGTTCATGATGTCTTTCAATTCAAATTTTTATTCATGGACTGAACAATATCAGGTGCCAGAAAATGTTTTCAATGAACTTGATGCTCAATTTCATAGGATTAGTGATAAAGTTCAAAAACTAGAGATCCAAATTGAATGGATTTCTGAATATGTACGCACAACCCAAGTGCAATCCGAACCTAGGCCAGAACCTGAACTAGAACGAGTGGTGGAATTGATTTCACCAATAATTTTTTATGTTAAAGAACCTGAGGTGGGTGAGAAAGAACTTATAAAGGAACTAATAACATCATCATGCACTCAGCCATTGCTCAAGGAGGTCCCAGAAGTACACATTCCAACTGATTCATTGATGGGAGGTCAACATTTTTTGGAAGAATCTTGGAATAACTTAGTTAAAGATAACTTGAAACATGATCTTCCCATACTTGATAATAAAACATCAGATAGTTTTTACCTCCCTCTTGATTTGGAAGATAAGGAAGAAGATGAAACTACTGAGATTGAGTTTCCAATGATCATGCCTGAAGAGATAAATTACCAAGCTAAATTACTTGAAAGGGAATATTTCTTTATTAATTCTTCATGTTTTAATATTATTAAAGCTAAATTGTTTTTTGACATCTCTTCCTTTGAAATTTCTGATACAGCACAAATAGAGCAGACTATGGATTTTAAAGAAGAGACCACTCAATTGGTGGTGATTGAAGAAGAAGAGCTGGAGAAGATGGTGATGGGACTACCTCCTCAACCAAAAATTTCATACCATATGGAGGAGGACACCACCGAAGTTAACTGGGAGCAACCTTATCTTTTATTCCCTCCCACATCGAACCTCAAATTTCTTCTTTATTCTTTCTCAGGGGTTGGTAACATTCTAATCTTATTTGGGGTTATCTAATTTCAGGTTTTACTCATGGATATCGGGAGAACTCACATGTGGTGGTTCATCTCAAAGAAACCACACCCACCTTCTGATTGGGGATAATCTACTGAAACTACCTGACTAGGGGCAGTAAAAACCTAGCACCTACTTGGGGGGTCTAAACCAAGCATTATCTCTTTTCTTTTCCTTTTCTCATTCTTTTTATTTATTTTTCTTATTTATTTTCATTACTTTCTTATAGTCTTTAAGTGGCTGCTTCTAGAAGCTTAACTCAAGTCATCCACTTAAAAAATAATGTTAGGTTGTATCTTTCCTTTCCTTTGATTTTATACCTTTATATTTAGATTTTGTTGAGTTGAAATAAGGGGTAGTTAAATTTAAGTGTGGGGGAGTGTCAACATTCTTAGCTCTTCTTGTGTGATTTCATTTTTTTATTATATTTTTAGGATTTTTGAGCTTTAATGAATATTATTATCACTTTTCACACATCAATTGATTTTGAAAGAGTTGAAATTATTTTTGAAATAATGGATTTTAAATTATTTTTGATATGAATTATTTTCCCTTGAAATGTATTTTCAAGCATTTTAATGAGTTTGACTGGTTTTTGAAATCAATTCCCATGAAACACTGACTCAAAATATTATTCCAATCCTGTGAGGTATTCTAAACTACTTTTACATATTCTTCCTAATACCCAGACTTTGTTGAGGAAAACTTGAATTTTGAGTGAGAACCAGAATTTGTGAATATTCTCTTTTGAAGCTTTGGATTTCATGGAATGTATTTAAAATGATTGATTCATCTCTTTGACTAGCCAAATTTTATCTTGAGACCCACCTTAACATGTATCCTTCGTAAGCCCTTAGATTCCATGAATTTCCTTATAGGTTTAAGCCATTTTACTAGCCATTTTTTCCTTACATACCTACACTTTTAGTATTTATGCATGGATATTTCATGTTTGAGTGTGGGGGAAGGGCCTTTCGTGTGTGTTCATTGGTATGTATATCATTTATGGGTGGTGCAATGTGTGTGTAAATATTTTGGGCAATGTACAATAAGAGAATTGGGCATGTGTCGTTATTTCATTGTGCTTTATTTGTTTCATCCATTTCCCCTTCAAAAAAAGAAAAGAAAAAAATGGATATGGGATTGAATTCCTCATTTTACATTCTTTTATGACTCATGTACCTCTCAAAAATCAAGGGCATGAGTTTTCATTTATTCAGTGTATTCAATTTTTAGCTCATCCGCCATGAAAAAGAAAAAAAATAAAGTTGTGCCTTTCTGGAGATTTGAAAACAAAAAGGAGAACATAGATGATATCATTCATTGTAATCACTTCATGGCTCATGTAACATATCATAAAATGGGGTGGTTTTGATTTTCACATTTTCAAGTGGGATTGAGATAGGAATTTCTGGTGTTTTCCCTTGATTTAATCATACATTGTACTTAAAAGTCCAACCTCCTATTTCTAGCCTGAAACTTTTTCAATCATTTTCCTACCAACCCTAAGCCATAAAATCATTTGAACCTTTAATTAAATCCCTCATGATTAAATTCATTTTCATGTTTCACGCTGTGGAGAAATGATAATTTTCACAAACCTATGGTGATACATGCGATTTTCAAGTATGAGTATAACTCTAGATTCAATTTCTCTTGAGTGAAGAGTGACATAAAATTCAATGTTAGGTAGGTTGTGATTGGTCCATGGATTGATTTATGAGGATAAAAAAAATTAATGATTGAAATGAAAATGAGAGAGGATTTTTTTCATATATGATACATGATGGACTTCTATTTTGGATAAGTTCATTAATATTTTCTCATTTTTGATTGTTTTGTGGAATTTGATTTGGATGTAAGATGATTGCCGAGGAGTGCAATGTTTAAGTGTGTAGGAGTGATGAGGCTCATATTTTCATATATTTTATACTGTAATTCATTGTTTATAATCCTACCATAGTTTTATTGTATGGGTAATTGTCACATTTTTATGTTTTATTTTTATTTTGAGCATAAACGCAGAAATGGCCTAATTCTGTAATTTTAACCGATTGTCATCATAGGGGTATTTTGGTCATTTCTCATTAAATATATTTCCAAAGTTTATGATTAATTTTTTTTGAATATATATTTAATTTCCTATATTTTTTCCTTCTGGACTGGGGGTGAATCGATCATCTAGTGGTCTTAAAACTTCAATGAAGTTGAAGCATTTTCCAGGCGGACAAAATGGGCCCCACCAATGTAACAGATGCATAACTCAGCGCAAACACCTTCACATGCATTGATTCTAGATTTAAAGTAAAAAGGAATTTATTAAGGCGTGTCCATGATGAATTTCAAGTCAAAATACCCTCATTAAGGCAATATGGGAATGCTCACAACATGTGGAAGACGAAACGTCTCCCCAGGTAGAAACAGTTCAATTGGGTAATAATTTCATAGAATTGCGAAACCTCATCCAAAATGGCTCATATTTTGTGTAGAGACGATACATTACATATGGAGAAACTTTTTTTAAGGAAGAAACATGTAAATAAACGGTTTTGTGGGCAATAATGTCACAGGAAGTTGAAGAATTGAAAATTCGGAGAGTCAAATGGACATATTAAATGTCTTGGATGGAATTGGTCATAAATCCTACATAGAATGGCCAATAAATCTTATATTTTGAGGTTGAAAGGAGAAGACATTATGGAACATCTTTTATGAAGAAACCTATTACAAATTCTTCCATTAAATGGGACATACACACGGCATCATTTGGAGGATTGTTTTGGAGATAATTCTTTCACATTATCTCCCTATAAATATGTATCCTCACCCCTTCTCAAAGTATTGGCACTTTTGTGTGGCCATTTTTCATTGTTTTGAAGTTTCCTTCCATTTTAATAGTATTATGAATTTTTAATATATTTTCTCTTCTCTTCTTCATCTCATTCTCATTTATTTATCTTTTGTTCTTTCACCCCATCCTTCTCCACTGCAATCTCTTGTACTCGTGATCATGAGTAACTAACCCGAGGAACTTCCTGGGGATCAATACAGGGTTGAACCCAAGTCTTTGAACATTTATATTAATTTTTTCTTATTTAATTAGAGTTAGGTCGGGGGATATCTTAGTGGGTAAAGCGCCTTTGGGTCTCCACTTGCCACCCGATACTTAACATTCTCTTTTATAATATTTTCCCTCGATCGAGGATGTGGATGTGCGGTCTCTCGGTGATCGTTGAGAGCACTGTATATTCACAACCACATATAAAAGAGGATATTCACACATAAAATGGAGTTTTATTATTAATTAAATTTTAAACTAATAATGAGACGATGAAGGTTTATTCAGGGTGATTCTCTCAGGAATATCTCCTTTCTTTCTGGCATCATTTTGTCTGCATTCATTATGTCTGCATTATGCATTGCATGTTTACTTTTCTTTATCTTTCATTATCATCTCTTAAATCACAATTTCATTTTGTTTTGTATTATAAATAATTAAAATATAAAACAATTTAATTAGAAGTAGTGATTTATTAACCATAAAATCTCCTTAAGAGAACGACCTAGGTCAGCCCCTGTGTTGCACTTAGCTATAAATATTTTTGAGAGAGTGAATGAAAACACTTCGTCAAATTGGCACCGTTTCCAGGGATCCAAGTGGTTTTCATTCACTATTTTTTATTCACATTGTCTAAATAATTTTTCTTTCATTAAAAAACAACAAAAAATCATAAATTTCAAAAACTAAAAAAAATCTTCTTTGTTCATGATGTCTTTCAATTCAAATTTTTATTCATGGAATAAACAATCTTAGCCGCCAAAAAATGTTTGCAATGAACTTGATGCTCAATTTCATAGGATTAGTGATAAAGTTCAAAAACTGGAGAGCCGAATTGAATAGATTTCTGAATATTTACGCACATCCCAAGTAAAATCCAAACATGAGCCAGAACCTGAACCAGGATGAGTGGTGGAATTGATTTCACCAATAATTTCTTATGTTAAAGAACCTGAGGCATGTGAGAAAGAACTTCTAAAGAAACTAATAACATTATCCCGCACTCAAACATTGCTTGAGGAGGTCCTAGAAATACACATTCCAACTAATGCAGTGATGGGAGGTCAACATTTTTTGGAAGAATCTTGGAATAACTTAGTTGAAGATAACTTGAAACATGATCTTCACATACTTGATAATGAAACATCAGACACTTTATACCTCTCTCTTTCTTTGGAAGATAAGGAATAAGAAGTACCTTCCGAGATTGATTTTCCAATGGTCATGACTGATTAGATCAATTACCAAGATGAATTACTTGAAAGGGAATATTTCTTTATTAATTCTTCATGTTTTAATCTTATTCAAGCTAAATTGTTTTCTAACATCTATTCCTTTGAAATTTCTGATACAACACAAATAGAGTAGACTATGGATGTTAAAGAAGAGACCACACAATTGGTGGTGATTGAAGAAGAAGAACTAGAGAAAATGGTGATGTGACTACCTCCTCAACAAAAAATTTCATACCATATGGATGAGGACACCACCGAAGTTAACTGGGAGCACATTTATCTTTTATTCCCTCCCACTTCGAACCTCAAATTTCGTCTTTATTCTTTCTCGGGGGTTGGGAACATTCTAATCTTATTTGGGGTTATCTACTTTCAGGTTTTACTCATGGATATCGGGAAAACTCACATGTGGTGGTTCATCTCAATGAAACCACACCCACCATCTGATTGGGGATAATCCACTGAAACTGCTTGACTAGGGGCAGTAAAAACCTAGCACCCGCTTGGGGGTCTAAACCAAGCATTATCTTTTTTCTTTTACTTTTCTCATTCTTTTTATTTATTTATATTATTTATTTTAATTACTTTCTTGTAGTCTTAAAGTGGCTGTTTCTAGGAGCTTAACTCAAGGAATCCACTTCTAAAATAATTTCAGGTTGTATCTTTCCTTCCCTTTGATTTCCTACCTTTATATTTGTATTTTTGTTGAGTTGAAATAAGGGGTAGTTAAATTTAATTGTGGGGGAGTGTCAACATGATTAGTTTTTCTTGTGTGATTTCATTTTTCTTATTATATTTTTAGGAGTTTTGAGATTTAATGAATATTATTATCACTATTCACACATCAATTGATTTTGAAAGAGTTGAAATGATTTTTTAAATAATGGATTTTAAATGATTGTTGATATGAATTCTTTTCCCCTGAAATGTATTTTCAAGTATTTTAATGAGTTTGACTGATTTTTGAAATCCATACCCATGAAACACTGACTCAAAATATTGTTCCAATCCTATGAGGTATTCTAAACCACTTTTACATATTTTTATATACCCACACTTTCTTGAGGGAAACTTGAATTTTGTGTGAGAACTAGAATTTTTGAATATTCTCTTTTGAAGATTTGGATTTCATGGAATTTATTTAAAATGATTGAGTCATCTCTTTGGATAGCCAAATTTTATCTTAAGACCCACCTTAACATTTATCCTTCGTAAGCCCTTAGATTCCATGAATTTCCTTATAGGTTTAAGCCATTTTACAAGCCAATTTTTCCTTACCGACCTGCAATTTTAGTATTTATGCATGGATATTTCAAGTTTGAGTGTGGGGGAAGGGCCTTTCATTTGTGTTCATTGGGATGTGTATCATTTATAGGTGGTGCAATGTGTGTGTAAATATTTTGGGAAGTATACAATAAGAGAATTGGGCATGTGTCATTATTTCATTTTGCTTTATTTGTTTCATCCATTTCTGCTTCAAAAAAAGAAAATAAAAAAATGGATATGGTCTTGAATTCATCATTTTACTTCTTTTATGACTCATGTCCCTCTCAAAAATAAAGGGCATGAATTTTCATTCATTCAGTGTATTCAATTTTCAACTCATCCTTCATGAAAAAGAAAAAAAAAATTATGCCTTTCTGGTGCTTTGAAAAGAAAGGATAACATAGATGATATCATTCATTATAATCACTTCTTGGCTCATCTAACATGTCATAAAATGGGGTGGTGTTGATTTTCACATTTTCAAGTGGGATTGAGAGTGGAATTTCCTGTGTTTTCCCTTGATTTAATCACGCATTGTACTTAAAAGTCCAACCTCCTCTTTCTAGCCTAAAACTTTTTCAATCATTTTCCTACCAACCCTAAGCCACAGAATCATTTGAACCTTTAATTAAAGACCTCATGATTAAATTCGTTTTCATATTTCATTATGTGTATAAATGATAATTTTCACAAACCTATGGTGATACATGCGATTTTCAAATATGAGTACAACTCTAGATTCAATTTCTCTTGAGTGAAGAGTGACATAAAATTCAATGTGAGGAAGGTTGTGATTGGTAAATGGATTGATTTATAAGGTTAAAAAAATTTAATTATTGAAATGAAAATTATAGAGGCTTGTTTTTCATATATTATACATGATGGACTTCTATTTTGGATACGATCATTGATATTTTCTCATTTTTGATTGTTTTGTGGAATTTGATTTGGATGTAAGATGATTGCCCAGGAGTGCAATGTTTAAGTGTGGGGAAGTGATGAAGCTAAAATTTTCATATATTTTATACTGTAATTCATTTTTTATAATTCCAACATAGTTTTATTTTATGGGTAATTTTCACATTTTTATGTTTTAGTGTTATTTTGAGCGTAAATGCAAAAATGGCCTAATTATGCAATTTTAACAGATTGTCATCATAGGGGTATTTTGGTCATTTCTCATTAAATATACTTCCAAATTTTATGATTAAAATTTTTTTAGAATATATATTTAATCTCCTTCATTTTTGTCTTCTGGACCAGGGTCTGAATCGATAATCTAGTGGTCGTAAAAATTCAATAAAGTTGAAGCGTTTTCCAGGCGGACAGAATGGGGCCCACCGACGTAACGGATGGATAACTCAGAGCACACACCTTAAAATGAATTTATTCTAGCTGTAAAGGAAAATGGATTTATTTAGGCGCGTCCATGATTAATTTCAAGTCAAAATACCCTAATTAATGAATTATGGGAATGCTCACAACATGTGGAAGACGAAACGTCTCCCCAGGCAGAAACGTTTCAATTGGGTAATTAATTAATATCATCGCAAAACCTCATCCAACATGTCTCATATATTGTGGATAGAAGATAATTTTCATTTGGAACAACTTTTGTTAAGTAATAAATGTCTACATCGACGTTTTGGAGGGAAATAATGTCATAGAATGTTGAAGAATTGAAAATTCAGCGAGTCAAATGGACAGATTAAATGTCTCAGATGGAATTAGTCATAAATCCTACATAATATGGAAAATAAATATAATATTTGGAGGGTGAATGGAGGAGACATTATGGAACATCGTTTATGAAGAAACCTATTACCAATCCGGCCATTAAATGGGACATACACGCAGCATCATTTGGAGGATTATTTTGGAGAGAATTCTTTCACCTCATCTCCATATAAATATGTATCCTCACCCCTTATCAAAATATTGGCACTTCTATGTGGCCATTTTTCATTTTTTTTATAGTTTCCTTCCATTGTAATAGTATTATGCCTTTTTAATATATTTTCTCTTCTCTTATTCATCTCATTCTCATTTTTTTTATCTTTTGTTCTTCCACCCTGTCCTTCTCCACTACGATCTCTTGTACTCGTCATCATGAGTAGCTAACCCGATGAACTTCCTGGGGGATCAATCCAAGGTTGAACCCAAGTCTTTGCACATTAATATTAATTATTTATTATTTAATTATAGTTAGGTCTAGGGAGATCTTAGTGGGTAAGGTGCCTTTGTGTCTCCACTTGCCACCCGAGACTTAACTTTCTCTTTTATAATATTTTCCCTCGATCGAGGAGGTGGATGTGCAGTCTCTCGGCGATCGTTGAGAGCATTGTATATTCACAACCATATATGAAACAGGATATTAACACATATTATGGAGTTTGATTATTAATTAAACTTGAAACTAATAATGAGACGATGAAGGTTTAATCTGGGTGATTCTCTCAGGAATATCTCCTTTCTTTCGGACATCATTTTGTCTGCATTCATTCTGTATGCATTATGAATTGCATGTTTACATTTCTTTATCTTTAATTATCATCTCTTAAATAACATTTTCATTTAGTTTTGTATTATAAATAATTAAAATATAAAACAATTGAATTAGAAGTAGTGATTTATTAACCACAAAAGCTCCTCAAGAGAACGACCTAGGTCATCCCCTCTGCTGCACTTAGCTATAAATATTTTTGAGAGCGTGCACAACAACGCTTCGTCAAATTGGTGTCGTTGCCGAAGATCCAAGTGGTTTTCATTCACTATTTTTTATTCACATTGTGTAAATAATTTTTCTCCCATTAAAAAAACAATAAAAAAATCATAAATTTCAAAAACTAATAAAAATATTCTTTATTCATGATGTCTTTCAATTCAAATTTTTATTCACGGACTGGACAATCTCAGGTTCCAGAAAATGTTTTCAATGAACATGATGCTCAATTTAATAGTATTAGTGATAAATTTCAAAAACTGGAGAGCCAAATTGAATGTATTGCTGAATATGTACGCACATCCCAAGTGAAATCCGAACCTGAGCCAGAACCTGGACCCGAATGAGTGGTGGAATTGATTTCAACAACAATATTTTGTGTTGAAGAACCTGAGGCGGGTAAGAAAAAACTTCTAAAGGAACTAATCACATCATCCCGCACTCAACCATTTCTCGAGGCGGTCTCATAATTACACATTCCAACTGATGCACTGATGGGAGGTCAACATTTTTTGGAAGAATCTTAGAATAACTTAGTTGAAGATAACTTGAAACATGATCTTTCCATACTTGATAATGAAACATCAGACACTTTATACCTCTCTTTTGATTTGGAAGATAAGGAAGAAGAAACACCTGCAGAGATTAAGTTTCCAATGGTCATTCCTAAATAGATCAATTACCAAGCTGAATTACTTGAAAGGGAAGATTTCTTTATTAATTTTTTATGTTTTAATCTTATTCAAGCTAAAATTTTTTCTGACATATCTTCCTTTGAAATTTATGATACAGCACAAATAGATCAGACTATGGATGTTAAATAAGAGACCACTCAAGTGGTGGTGATTGAAGAAGAAGAGCTGGAGAAGATGGTGATGCGACTACCTCCTCAACAAAAAATTTCATACCATATGGAGGAGGACACCACCGAAGTTAATAGGGAGCACCCTTATCTTTTATTCCCTCCCACTTCGAACCACAAATTTCTTCTTTATTATTTCTCGAGGGTTGGGAACATTCTAATCTTATTTGGGGTTATCTACTTTCAGGTTTAACTCATGGATTTCGGGAAAACTCACATGTGGTGGTTCATCTCAAAGAAACCACACCCACCTTCTAATTGGGGATAATCCAATGAAACTACCTGACTAGGGGCAGTAAAAACCTAGCACCCACTTGGGGGTCTAAACCAAGAATTATCTCTTTTCTTTTCCTTTTATTATTCTTTTTATTTATTTTTCTTATTTATTTTCATTACTTTCCTATAGTATTAAATTGGATACTTCTAGGAGCATAACTCAAGGCATCCACTTCTAAAATAATGTCAGGTTGTATCTTTCCTTCCCTTTGATTTTCTACCTTTATATTTATATTTTGTTGAGTTGAAATAAGCGGTAGTTAAATTTAAGTGTGGGGAGTGTCAACATGCTTAGTTCTTCTTGTGTGCTTTCATTTTTGTTTATTATATTTTTATGATTTTTGAGATTTAATGAATATTCTTATCACTTTTCACACATCAATTTATTTTGAAAGAGTTGAAATGATTTTTGAAATAATGGATTTTAACTGATTTTTGATATGAATTCTTTTCCCTTGAAATGGATTTTCAAGCATTTTAAGGAGTTTGACTGATTTTTGAAATCCATGTCCATGAAACACTGACTCAAAATATTTTTCCAATCCTGTGAGGTATTCTAAACCACTTTTACATATTCTTCCTAATACCCACACTTTCTTGAGGGAAACTTGAATTTTGTGTGAGAACCATAATTTGTGAATATTCTCTTTTAAAGATTTGGATTTCATGGAATGTATTTAAAATTATTTAGGAATCTTTTTGGCTAGCCAAATTTTATCTTGAGACCCGCCTTAACATTTATCCTTAGTAAGCCCTTAGATTCCATGAATTCCCTTATAGGTTTAAGCCATTTTACAAGACAATTTTTCCTTACCTAACTTCACTTTTAGTATTTATGCATGAATATTTCAAGTTTGAGTGTGGGGGAAGGGACTTTAGTGTGCGTTAATTGGGATGTGTATCATTTATGGGTGGTTTAATGTGTGTGTAAATATTTTGGGCAGTTTACAAAAAAAGAATTGGGCATGTGTCGTTATTTCATTGTGCTTTATTTGTTTCATCCATTTCTCCTTCAAAAAAAGAAAAGAAAAAAATGGAGGTTGGATTTAATTCATCATTGTATATTCTTTTATGACTCATGTCCCTCTAAAAAATCAAGGTCATGAATTTTCATTCATTTGTTTTATTCAATTTTCAGCTCATCCTCCATGAAAAAGAAAAAAAAATATAAAGTTGTGCCTTTCTAGAGATTTGAAAAAAAAAGAGAACATAAGTGATATAATTCATTATAATAACTTCTTGGATCATGTAACATGTCATAAAAGGGGGTGGTGTTGATTTTCACATTTTCATGTGGGATTGAGAGATGAATTTTCTGTGTTTTCCCTTGATTTAATCATGCATTGTACTTAAAAGTCCAACCTCCTCTCTCTAGCCTGAAACTTTTTCAATCATTTTTCTACCAACCCTAAGACACATAATCATTTGAACCATTAATTAAATACCACAAGATTAAATTCATTTTCATGTTTCATGCTGTGGAGGAATGATAATTTTCACAAACCTATGGTGATACATGCGATTTTCAAGTATGAGTATAACTCTAGATTCAATTTCTCTTGAGTGAAGAGTGACATAAAATTCAATGTGAGGTAGGTTGTGATTGGTTCATGGATTGATTTATGAGGTTAAACAAATTTTAATTATTGAAATGAAAATTAGAGAGGCTTGTTTTTCATATATGATACATGATTGACTTCTATTTTGGATAAGATCATTGATATTTTCTCATTTTTGATTGTTTTGTGGAATTTGATTTGGATTTAAGATGATTGCCCAGGAGTGGAATGTTTAAGTGTGGGGGGGTGATGATGCTCAAATTTTCATATATTTTATATTATAATTCATTTTTTATAATCCCATAATAGTGTTATTGTATGGGTAATTGTCACATTTTAATGTTTTAGTGTTATTTTGAGCATAAACGCAAAAATTGCCTAATTCTGCAATTTTAACAGATTATCATCATATGGATATTTCGGTCATTTATCATTAAATATATTTCCAAATTTTATGATTAAATTTTTTTTAGAATCTATATTTAATTTCATTCATTTTTGTATTCTAGACCAGGTGCTGAATCGATCATCTTGTGGTCGTAAAAATTCAATGAAATTGAAACTTTTTACGGGCAGACAGAATGGTCCCCACCGACGTAACAGATGGATAAATAGGCACACAAACCTTAAACCTCATTGATTCCAGCTGTAAAAGGAAAAATATTTACTAAGGCGCATCCATGAATAATTTAAAGTCAAAATACCCTCATTAAGGCATTATGGGAATGCTCACAACATGTGGAAGACGAAACGTCTCCCTAGGCAGAAACGGTTCAATTGGGTAATAAATTAATATCATTGATAAAACTCATCCAAAATGGATCATATTTTGTGGAGAGATGAGAAATTACACGTGGAAAAAGTTTTCTTAAGGAAGAAACGTTTAAATCGATGGGTTGGGGGGGAAATAGTGTCCCGGGAAGTTGAAGAATTGAAAATTCAGCGAGTCCAATGGGCAGATTAAATGTCTCGGATGGAATTGGTCATAACTCATACATACTATGGCCAATAAATCTCATATTTGGAGGGTGAGCGGAGTAGAAATTATGGAACATAGTTTATGAATAAACCCATTACAAATTCGTCCATTAAATGAGTCATACATGCAGCATCATTTGGAGGATTATTTTGGAGAGAATTCTTTCACCTCATCTCCCTATAAATATGTATCCTCACCCCTTCTCAAAATATTGGCGCTTCTGTGTGTAATTTTTCATTGTTTTGTAGTTTCCTTCCATTTTAATTTTATTATGCAATTTTTAATATATTTTCTCTTCTCTTCTTCATCTCATTATCAGTTTATTTATCTTTTGTTCTTCTACCCCGTCCTTCTCCACTGCGATCTCTTGTACTGGTGATCATGAGTAACTAACCCGAGGAACTTCCAGGGAGATCAATCTAGGGTTGAACCCAATTCTTTTCACATTCATATTAATTGTTTCTTATTTAATTAGAGATAGTTCGAGGGGAATCTTAGTGGGTAAGGAACCTTTGTGTCTCCACTTTCCACCCGAGACTTAACTTTCTCTTTTATAATATTTTCCCTCGATCGAGGAGGTGGATGTGCGGTCTCTCGGCGATCATTGAGAGAACCGTATATTCACAACCACATATAAAAGAGGATATTTACACATATGATGGAGTGTGATTATTAATTAAATTTGAAACTAATAATGAGACGATGAAGGTTTAATCTGGTTGATTCTCTTAGGAATATCTCCTTTCTTTCTGACATCATTTTGTCTGCATTCATTCTGTCTGCATTATGCATTGATGTTTACTTTTATTTATCTTTCATTATCATATCTTAAATCACAATTTCATTTAGTTTTGTATTATATATAATTAAAATATAAAACAATTGAATTAGAAGTAGTGATTTATTAACCACAAAATCTCTTCAAGAGAATGGCCTAAGTCAGCCCATGTGCTACACTTAGCTATAAATATTTTTGAGAGCTTGCATGACAACGCTTCATCAAATAATTATTCAAAGTTTATATTTCAAAACTCACATCCATGATCACTTCTTAAGGTCTTAATTCTAATTCAACTAAGATTTTTTATAGATTTTTAATACATAGAATAATAAGAACAAGCTTATATTTTGTTTTCTACATGGAATACACAAGTTTAATTAGAAAATTAATCTTTTAGAACATAAACATAGTGCTTCATATTTAGGCTAGAAACTCTAGAGGTTCCATAAAAATCCATGTGAACCAAATCTAGGGGTTGATAAGTTGAAACTTATTTCTTTGATTTGAATGAAATTTGTTTTTTTTACCATATTGGAATGGGTTAAATACTTTTTTGTTTGGAAATTATAGTCTTGGAAGGTCTTTAACTAACCCTTTAATAGTTATCTATCAATGTGAATGTATATTTAAATGGTATAGTCTTCTATTCTAGAGCCAATACTCATTGTGAATGGAATGTGTGTCGGAGATGTTTTAAGAGAATAAAGAATATAAATTAATAGTATATACATTATGATTTCTAAAATAATTAAAAACTAGAATATTTTCATAATTTAAAAACATTTCACGCATTATTTTCTTTATTAACATAGAAACCACCATCTCATAGATGTTTGATGCTAATAATATTATACTTAATCCATCTATAAAATATTGTTTTAAATAAAAATAGTATTATAGTTACTAATTTGACAAAGTCCAATTATATTTCTTTCAATATTTTCATTGAAGGTTACATGTCCTATATCAACATAGATTTGGTTTTTGAAACTTGAGTAGTCCCCAATCACGTGTTTAGGGAATCCACTATCCATATGCTAAAAATTAATAGAAAAAATTATCAAGAATGTTTACTAAAAATAAATTACACAAGAAATGATTATGGTACCCATATCTTTCTAGGACCATAGATTTTAGAAATAGGGGGCTTAAAAATCCACAATTGTTTAAAAGTTTTTTATATAAATATATGATACTTTTTTAAATAAAAACACTATTAGGTCCATAATAATAGAATGTATTCCTATAACTAATAGAAATATAAATATATATAAAATTTTTCATATTGATATTTATCTTCCAATGTTGGTATCAAATTTATATGGTACACTTAGCAACATATTTTTTTTCAATCATATAAGTAAAATTATTTATTCTATTTGTGAATTATTCTAGATCCTTTTTTAAATATCTCATTAATAATTTTATCTCATTATTTTGTTTTAGAAGTTTATAATTTTTAACCTTTTATATAATAAGATTTTTTTAAGGTGATCAAACATGACATGCTTCTTATTTAAGATTTTTAATTTATCTTGATGTTCATTTTATGTGCCCTCAATCATATTAATATATTAAAACATTTATTTACTGGAAATTTTTTCATAACTATTTTCATTTTCATAATTTTTGGAATTATGAATGGAGTTTCAAAAAAAATATTATATACCTCAGTTATGTTTGTCATAAAACACATATGGTTTTTATTATGTTTATCCAATCTTATTGAGATTGAATAACTTGAAATATCATTGGAATCACTCCATGTTTATTTTATAGAGCTCTTATATCTCTTATCTTTACCCTCATACTTTTTCTTAAATTTGAACTTAAGATAGTCTTCCCGGTACGACCATTTCTCTTGCATTCATATATTTTTATTCCATTTGTAGAATCATAATTTTTCCATAATTTTATCTTGTTACCTATATTTTTATACATACCTTTGTAGTTTGGATACATAAATAATTTTTTCATTTTTTAAAAAAATCTATAATCAGATGAATATGTGAGAAATTTCTTCATCACTATCTGAAGATGATTTTCCATCACATGAGATGTCTTCTTTAATCATCCCTTTTTGATTTGAGTCATAAGTGTTGCATTATACTAACATCCCCTTTGGTACTAATTCTAATCCCCTTTTAAATTTATGCTCCACTTTATATATCATGATATTAACTATTATAACTTTAATACGAACCTTACTTATATATCATAATTATCGAATTGAAACTGAATTTTCTCTCCATTTTTCTGGTAAACATATTGGTAGGCGCATCACTTGATCTTTGTCATCAATTGGTTTCCCAAGTCAATATGCAGTGTTCAAAATCTCATTAATCCTATGATTTATATTACAAATTGGTTCATCATTTTTCATCTTAAAGGTTTAATTTTCAATAGTGTAAGTATTTAAACACATTTGTTGGATATTTAAAGATACTTAATGAAAAACAACCATGTTATCCCAAATCTAAAATGCAGTAGTATATGAACATATTTTGTTAAACTCTTCATCTCATAAAGAAAATTATAAATAATTTATATCTTTATATTTATTTTTAAAAGATTTTTTTGTAGGATCACTCACTTCATCTCTATTTATTTTGGGAAATTCATTTTTAAACTCAATGACTGTCCAAAATTCAAATATGATTCTTTCAATATGAATTTTAATCTTAATATTCCATTCAAAATAATTATTATGATTAAAATAATAAGAACTATTGGTATCACTTCCCTATTTTATTTCATTATCTATAAATATATAAATTTAGAATAAACGTAATTACAAGATAATTAAATTTCAATAATATAATAATGAAAATATATTTTGAATGTCCTATGATACCAACTATTGGTCGGAGTGGATAAATTAATAGGGGTTGAATTTAATTTACAATAAAATTTATATTTAAAAATAATTTAAAACTTAAATCCCCCAAATTGTTATAAAAATCCCCAGTTAATCAAAACTATAGAAATATATAATTTAATTTTTAAAAGATCTTATCAAAGTGGGATCATTAATTAGTTAAAATAATATTTTAATTCAATTTAACATTTAAAAAATCATGATTAAAAGAATATAAAGAAAAAAAATTAAGATTAATTATTAGATTAATGTTTTGATTCATATTTTAAAATAGATACAATTTTGAGCTTTGAAATTCAGAAAACAAAGCTAAAGAAATGTGTAGTAGAATTTAAACAAGGTGTTCCATCTCAAGGTGAGACTTAATCTACACCACATAGAAATAACCCAATTATACTTATTTTATTAAATTAAAATTTTTATCCACAACCTAGATTTGGATTTATATATGGTAAATCACAAGGATATCCAAGAAAAAAATCCTCTTCTATATTTATATATCAAATAAAGATTAGTACATGTCACCCATCCATTAATCCATAGTTTCTGTGGGTAAAAAAATGAATAAATTGGATAGAGAGCATCGATAAATATTCATTTAAGTACATGAGACCTTTTTGAATGATTAATTGAGTAAAATGAAACACATATAAAAAATAAATCATTAATATAAATATAATTTTTTTAAAGTTGGGAAAAAGTGGTGTTTCTCAATCAAAATAGCTTCAGATGATCAGAGGTACTAAAATTTGTCTTGGTGAGAATCATAAATAGGATACACAAAATGTACAAAAAAAGTGTCTTATAGGGGTTTGTAAAATCATTCTGTTTTAAGACAGTAGATGACAAACATCCTTTTACACACATGTTTATTTATATATTTCTTCTTTATTCATCATATAATGGGTACTTTTCTCTATGAATATATCTATATTATCACACACAAGGGAGTTATTCTGAATTTATATCACTCTATGTCCAATTATACATTAGGGAATAATGATAATATTACCTAAATCCCCATACTGATCACAAAGTCATGAATGTATGAATTTTTATAGAATGCACTCATGGAGTAGTTTATGAATAAGGGTTTTTAAATCCAATTTTGGTTGACTATATTTAATTCCTTAGACTAGTTTTTTGGGAAATTAAATTTTGAAATTAATCTAGACAATAATGGTATCACTTTGGGGCTAGCTCAGCTTAGTTGTAGCATCACTAAATGATAGCATAGACTTTCAGTACATCTAACATGATAAAATAACTTTTGGGATTCAGATATGTTTGGTGGTAGATCTGTTTCACAGTAGATATCTCTAGTGGTAGATCTGTTTCTTGCAATAGATGTATCCAATGGTAGATATAATAGAATTACTCCATTAATAATGGTAGATCCATTAAAATAATGGTAGATCAACACTTAACAAAAAAATTTATAATTTTATTAGAAAAATAATTACTATCATAAAACATTAAAAATATTAGAAACATAAAAAATATGATTTTTGATCATTAAAATATGGAGGATCTAATAATAATAAACCTTAAACATGTAAAACCATGATGGTATTTATAACTCCTAAGATAACCTCACATTATGACATCCTATTCTCTAAATTTGTCTAAACCTTCTTCTAATACCAACTATAAGGACTAGACCATAAATAATACATAATCTTGTGTCTTTATATTATTACTCAGTTTCATTCATCTCAAAATATCATTTAGGTTTATAATTTTATATATTCAGGTCATTATTCTTAAATAATAAAACTACAAACTACATGGTTGACATTTCTACTCAGTATCCATCTTTTCCAAAATATAAAAATTTCAAAATAAAACTTGTTTTTTTATGAAAATACTTCCTGAATTTGAAATTGGTTTCTTATATTCCCTTACCCATCCTAAAACCCTATAATGTTTTTAAGAAACATTGGATGTGAAAAAAATCTCAGTAAGGGATATAAAATAAAGAATGAAATTGTTGGTCCATGAATACTTATAATAATTTTCTTTTTTCAAAATAAACATGGCATCAAAATATACCATTTTCTTACCAATAAAATCACATTTTATACCATAAAAATTTCCTAAATTATTATATTTATAAATATTAATGAAAAAATAAACTCATAAAGGTTTCATGGTAAATTTTACAAACACATCGATTTTTTTAACAAATTTATACTTATCACTCTTATATATGGAACAACCATCATGGTAAAATTGGGAGTAACCATAAAAACTACTAAAGTAAGACCTTAATGGTTATATTTTGAACATTAACTCAAAGTACCCATCATAGATTTTGAATAATTAACTATCATAGTTAATCTTAGAATAACTTTCATATTATAATCGCAGTATCTCTTAGGACAAACCTAATTGGTTAACTATGTCCCATATTTGGAATAACCATATGGTGAACATCCATATTCAATGAATTGGAGAGATATCATACACCCAAAAACCTTTAATTTATAATAGAACCACCCATCATCATAAAAAAATTCTAAGAACCATAACATGTTACATAAAATCATGAATCATGAAAAAATTCTTAAGGAAATTATCTTTTCTATTTTAAAATAACTTATTTAAAAATATTTACAATTGTGAAGGAAAATAATTTCATTAAAAAGGGACTTGTAAAATTATAAAGGAGTATTAAAATAAAATATTAGTTATGATGTAAATAAAAACAATTCAATCCTTATATGATAAAAAACAATCCTTTCACATGTTTTTCAGAACATTTACAAAGTACCTCATTTGGAAAATGATAAAAATATTATATTCAAACCATTCTTTAAAAATTAAAACATTGTTAAAAATTATTTTAAAAAAATAATTGAAGAATATTTAAAAACTTATTTAAAAAATTTTCATAAAATTTAGATATTAAATAAAAAGAGGATTTTAAACATAACATTAAAAGATGAATTCTAAAAAACTCTCATACCTTGAGTCCAACTCATTATGTATGTTCTTTATCATCTTGAATAATATAAATTGTTTAATAGTTTAATTTATTATTAACATTTCAAAATTTTATTATTCCTTTTATATCACTTATTGAAATGTTATAATAAATTATTTAATCATTTAAGTTCATGTCATGTATTTTAACAATGTTTGGTTCATAAGTCCAACATGAATTTTATAGGTTGACTAAGGCCAAAAATGTCATTATTTCATAATATATAGAATAATAATTTGGAAATAATTTTTATTTTTATATACAAATAATACTTTTAAAACAAATAATGAAGTATGGTTTTGAAAAATGAACTATGTTAAAGTTGTGTAGACAGTAGGTTCTACGTACGCAAGTGTAACATTTCCATTTTTAAACGATCATTATAGAAAGAAGGTTGGTAATATTTTATATTAATAGAAAAATAATATTTTAATAAATATTATATTACTTCTCTAAATGTATTTATAATATATTATCCATGTGATATGGGGATGAAAAATGAATTGAATCGCTTCATGGATGCGGTATACCACATATACACACGAACAACATTATCAGTTTTCATTTAATTGAATGGTATTAATGTAATTGATATATTATATTTTTAGAATGATAAATATTTCATGAATATAATATATAAACATTAACTCCATCATTATAAATATTCTTCAATGACAGTGATAGAAAATGAATTACATTGGTTCACGAGGCGGTAGTCTTCCGTACACATAAACGATGAATTACTCTATAATTTGATGGATGTGGGAGATGGATATAGGTTATTAAATTGACATAAAAATATATCAGTATATTTAGGATATAGGTTGTATTATTTTCCATGATTGAACAATATTTTTTGGATAATGAAGTAGAACCCAAACTAAAATATACAGTTGAAAACTATACCACTTCTTTTGAAACATCCTATTCTTAAGACCTTAAGACTTTTATGATGGGTATTTTCCCTAATAAATGACCTATATAATTAGGGAGGATTTTGGTAGGTTTTTTATGAAACAAAATGGTTTTTTAAGTATTTAGAATAAGATGTCCCATTTTATAAGAGATGGGAGGGGCACTCTTGGAATTTCATAAAATATTAAAATTAAGTAAAATTGTTTTTTATTTCAAAATTGCTCAAAACTGATTTATTTAGAACAATTTATGAGGGTATGTCTTTATAAAGTAATAATATGAATATTAGAGAAGTTTTTTACAATTATTCTATCCTTATCTTTTGGTTTTAACCCCTTGTTAACCCATTTTAATCCTAATATAACAACAAGGTTTTTCACTCTTTAAGAGTCAGGATAATTACTATAAATGAAAAAACATCACATAAATGGACCATGGTTAATATCATAAACCATGTCCTAATAATATATAGGAATATATGTTTTTCAATAATTTTATATAATTTAATAAATTATTATTTATTGTAATATACCCTTAATGTGAATTTTTAGAACTATTCATTACATTGATTTTAATAAAATCATGAAAACTGGTAATATTAAAAAAACATATTATATTATATCCCAATAATTTTCTATTCATATAGAGAAATAAAGGATGAAATTAATTATCTAAAATTATACTTATTCAAATATTTTTAATATCATTTTTTCATTAATTAAATTGTTTCTATGTCAACGTAGTGCGAGCATTTAAGGAAATAATTTCTTCCTGAAAATTTAATAATAAAATATCATGATGAATATAAATAATTTATATTTAAAAATAATATTTATAACTGAACATATCCTATAGTTAACCCCATTTTAAAAAAAAATATACTTATTAAAATCAAGAGCGTGACATTTTTTACTTTTCCTTAAATAAAACATTATAAAGGTCATAATCACCCCCAAATGGAGAAAAAGGATTATTTATTCGACCTTTGGATGATTATTGATTAGATATAATAACAAAATAAAATTTATTCAAGTTTCCATTTTATAGTCCTTATCATATATTTTTAACCCTTAATTACCATATTTACCATTCACCGTGGTAACAAAAATTATTGAGGCTACTGTTCATATTGAAAAAAATAAAAGGGACCTATTTAATAAATTTGGACCTCATAATTAAAAATATGTATTATATTTAAAAAAATTAAAAATAATTATTTGGAATGATTTAATTTAAAATTAAACCAATGAAACACAATGAAACAAAGTTTCTCAAAAAAAAATCCCTTTTTAGTATAAATTTTTTTCATACTTAATTCAAGTAAAAAAATAATTTCAAAAACAATAATTAGATTACTATTAATAATAAAAATTAACTAATTTAATTTTAAAAATAATGAAAAATATAATTTTTTTATAAATAATTTAAAAATACACAACTTTCAAAATAATCTATATTTTCACTATTCATTAAAAAAATCAAAATTTTGAAAAAATTCTCAAAAATACATTCTATGATAATATTTAAATAAAGAATTCAAAAATGAAATTATTTTTGTCAAATAAATTTTATAGATTTTCTAGAATTTATTTATTATACACAGTCATAAAAAAAGAAGGCGTATTTTTTTGGAAAGTATATTTTTTATGAATAAAATGACTTTTCTAAAAGTCAAGTGCCTATTTAAAAAACATTAATTAATACCTTAAAAATGTGTAGGACCATTATATATTTCATAATGAAATTAATAATAATAATTCCAATCAATTTAATGACCAAATAATAATAGTCACATTTAAATAATAATATTTCATCATTCATTTATGATTGATGTTTCATATCTTATACTATATAAAACATAGTCATTTTAAAATCATGGGATATTAAATTTAAGGGAACATTATTTGAAACATAAAATTTGGATCTTATACTCTACACCCACTTATCCACTAAACTATTCACTATCATGCCCCAATGAAATAAGTCCGAGCACTTCCTTATCAACCATATCCATAAAACCACACACCACATAGACACATACCTGAGAACAAAAACTACATACCATAGCCACATAACACATATCACTACATAAGTTCATCATTTCCTTATCATAAAATCATTACAGTACATACACAACACTACATCCCTTCCATAACACTATATCACTACCATATATCATTACCTCATTCCATCACGACATATATTAAACTTGGAAGAGAGAGTAGGTGGTAATTATCCTTTTTTTCCCACCACCACCAAATCCTTTTTTTCATTTTCAAGATAAACCACTTTTTGGGTTAGTGCTTTCCGCACAAACACAGCACACACAAAATTCAAACTAAAAAAATCCACCCCAAACAAAATCCAAACTCACAGGACCAATAGATTTTGAAACTGTAAATTAGGTGGGATACAAAAATCGGAATTCAAACCACCGAATCCAAACCGAAACCCGGGGAGATATTTATCATCACGTCCAAGAAACTCATGTCATCAGCCTTCTTAATTACCACTAGTTACTTTCATCACTCTAACACCACCAGAGATGAATGTCGGAAAGGGTTTTCTGAGAAGCAGAACCACACTATCGAATTCTCCATTCAAGATCCCCACCATAGAAGATGAACACCTTCGCAAAAAAATGAAACAAACCTGAAATAAACCATGGGCACTGGTGAAGATAACTTTCCTTGAAACCACACTTCAACACACTAAATCCTCCATAGAGAGTCCAATCCAGACAAGAAATTTCAACAAGGACCATCCAAACAAAATAGCCAAAGAAGGAACCAAACAGATGATGAGATCACCACACCAGAACCAGAGGGACCGACCAGAAAAGCCCCACCTTGCCGATGAAAGTAGAAAGAACCCCACTAACCATCACCGAACTCCATGCAGAAGAGAAACTCAGACTCAACACCGATAAAAGACATGCATCTGGAACTCCAACGGCCTCCAAACCCAAATCCCAAAACCTCGGCGTCACCCATCAGCTGATCCGCCTCGAAGAGGTGCGGATACACATGAGACCAGAGTAGGGAATGAAGAAGATGAGGAACCCGAACGACACCATGATGATGGGGCATAAAACCATAAACAATTAAAGACCGACACTAAAGATCCTTGAGAACTGATAGCCACCAAACCACAAAATCTAGAATTATATATGATTGTTGTTCTAACTGATAATCATTGGTAGTGGGGTGTAAGAAATAACATAAAAAATATATAATTTAAAAACGCATGCATATCCTAAGGGTCAACTCCTTAACTCATCATCTTTACAATGATTTCACATCACCAGAATATCATAATCATTAATAGAAACATAAAAAATAACACCATTAAAATAAGACATCACGAATACCACACAAAAATTAATAATTATATCATTTTATAATTCATCATCTATCCCAATTTCTTAATAAATTGTGGACCATGTATTTTGTTAGTTGTACAGTAAATTATATCCACTTATCATATCACAAAATAATTTTATAAATTATTTATCACACATTATTTACCTACCACTTCACTCATTATTTCCAACACATCATCATCTCACTATATCACAATCCACTTCTATTTAATCACTTTTTCAATTTATTTCATAATTACTCAATATACATCACCAAATATGTTATTTTTAGGTGTTAAATATATTATCTAGTAAAATATATCTCTATTTATTAAATAATCTAGAGAATCTTGAGTGGAATCCTTCAAAAAACATTGTTGGAGATATTATTCAGTAGATATTCTCCTAAATGGATGTTTTTTCAGGTTTAAATGAAGATAGTTTTACTATGGATTCATATAAAGCATATCTATGATTATTTTTCTTCAAAAATGAAGATTTACTTCATCTTCATCATAGTCATTATACCAGATACTTGTCCTGGATGTATTAGATGAAAAAATTGTATGTTTTTATTGATTTTTTTCGGTTTTCCCTATGGGATTTTTGTTTTTTATGTCATTAACATGTGTGGGTTCCCACTGTAACTATATAAATTTATCTTTTATATTAAATTATAAAATTTCAGGATCTATGGTGCTTTTAAAATTATTCATGTTTAGTAATGGGTTGGTTGTAGTTCACCCTATTGCTAATGGGTAACACGTCATGATGGGTTTGAAAACATATTTCTTACATTCTAAATGAAAATTTATCTACATCTAAAATCATACAAATTGTTTTTTTCTAATTAAATTATTTTAAGTACTAGTTTTTTGAAAATTTTAATATATTATTTATTCAAAAATTTATATAACATAATATTAAATATATTACATATAGATTTTTTAGGATAAGGTAAAAAAATATGTATGAGTATATATTAAATATAAGTAAATATATTATATATAGGTTTGTTTTAGCTAAGAAAAATACTCATGTGTGAATATATATATATATATATTAGGTATGGGTATTTATATTATATATAGGTTTCTCATAAAATGGACGAACCTTACATTTGAGAAATATATTACGTACTGGTTTTTCTGGATAAGGGAAAAACCTCTTGTATGAAATATAAGTTAGGTATTACAAAAATATATAAGTCATAATCCTTATGTATTATATTGGAGTTGAGAAATATATTTGGTATCAAAAATTTATAAACAGTTATATAGAAGGGCTATAGGTCTTTGGTTAAAAAATGGTAAAGTCCTGGAATATAAGGGTTTACTCTTATTTATGGGTAACCCATATGGAAGGGTCCTTATATAGGTAAAAATATAATCTACATGTTAAAAACCCCATATTAGTTAATGGTTATTTATTTGATACATAAAGGTCAATCCATTGAAAAATGGTGATATAAAAGGGAAATTTCCTTGATATATATGGTTCATCCATTTACTATTGATGTTATGTCTTCATCTCTATCTTGAATTTTATTTTATGAGTTATCATGGTATTTTTAATTTTAATTTATGAATTATAGAGCTTAAGGGTATAAAGAGTTGATTCCTATTTATTTTATGTTATGATTCTATAAATGTAATTAAGTGATTCTAATAGAAAAATAGATTATCATAAAATATGAAAATGATTTAAATCCTATAATTTATATATTTTTTATAAATGATGACCAAATGTATTTTTTGATATTGTTTAATTTATAAAAATGTTGTTGGGTTCATGTTGTGAACATGAGGGTCATGATGTGATTCCATATGTCCAATTTTTGAATTTTTAAAATCCCTTATTTCCATTATTTGAATTAAAACACTCATTAGACCCTTTTTCCTCCCAATTAATTTCCATACCATTAGGTGTCGTCTCCCCTCTTGTTCTTCATCTCCATATTGGATGTTCTTTTGATTTCATTCACATATTAATGATGATTCCTCTAGGTAAAGTATTCAAAAACCTCCTCATTTAATCTTCTTATCCCTTTCCTTATTTGTTTCATTTTCAAATAAGTTCACAGTGAACTAGGGTAATAGTTTTACTAGATTATAAATTTCAATTTTCAAATTTTTTTCTTCTAATCATTATTTATGGGATTACCTTAACTCTTGGTGGGATAATAACACCCAGACTTGTGAATTCAATGAATTCTAGTAGGTTACTCCATGAATAAGCTTTTAATCATAATTCTAAGATAGTTTTATCATTTCTAACCCGGTATTTAGATTTTTTAAAATTTATAAATAGTGTAATTATAGATTATTCATCAAATTATTCTTTTTTATCTTACATTTATCTTGACATAGAATATACTTCATAATTTCAAACTTATTGGATTCTAAATTATTTTACAATACAAGCACATTTTTTTTAATTCTATAAATCCTTCTTCCAAAGGGACATGAGATTTTAAGGGATTATTAATTTTAAAAATATTTCTAAGGAATATTAAGTTTTTTTTAAAATAATTACAACTATATATTTATTTTTTTACTTGTAAGGTTTGTCTTAGTGTGTCATGATTATCAGATATTCTTTAATGATATTTCTGTGATTCGATTTTAAAAGATAATTTTATAATTTGTCCCTTTAAATATATTGTGGATGAGTCTTGATAAAAATAATTTATTTATATATTTAAACACATGAAGTAAGCCCATAAATTTTTTTATGTAAAATCTAAATTGATAATGAAATTGTGTGATTTTTTCTTAATAAAAGGAACAACTTTTGTGGACTATTTTTAGATGTGAGGGTCATTATGAAACTTGTTTTCAATATTTTTTTATGTTTTACAAATATTTTATATTCTTGATTTCATGATTTATGCTTCTCACCTCAATTAGGTTGATGATGGTATCCCTATTTACTTAGAAAAAACCGAGGATATGTACCTATTAAGTATAGATGACAATGTGCCTGATATACCATAGATCATACCTTGTTATGATGTTGTTATAATTTGGATGATATACTAACATATTGTTTAGTATTACACTCGAGATAGGGACATGCACATAGATGAATATATTTGGGTATATGATAGTATAAGGATACTAGTGTGTCTAGACATTAGTCCCCTAAGGGCTCTTTCCATGATGTTGGGTTTTTGTTTCATCAATTTAGTGGATATCATTTTTTTATTACATTTTATTTCATGTAGTAATATATTCCCACATGTGTGTATTTTGATACTAGTTGATTTTTGTTTATTGTATGAGTGTTTGCCATATTTTTTCATTTCTTATCAAAAGTATAAATTTTTCACTCTCAAGAATAGTTAGTGAAATTTGAAAGGGGTGTTAATGTATGTGATATTTTTATTATTTCTTCAATATGATTGTTTCTAAATATTGGGTTTGAAACTATAAATTTTACATTAAATTATATCCTTTCATAAAATTTATTAAATAATGAAATTTTTAAAATGAGTGAAAGGTTTAAATTGGGTAAAATGAGTTTATGTAACGGTGTCATGTGACTTGTTTTAATCAAAAAAGAAAATATTACATTCCTAGTTGTATTTTTAAGTTAGCATGAAATGGATTCACTAGAAAAGGTTGTTCATGGGGAGTGGGGAGGTTATCTAGTAGGAATTAATAACACATTTTTATAATATTATTGGTTCAAAATAGGTTTTTATTGGACGTGGTTTTTAGTCTTTGGAATCTGATTCACATATAGTGGTGGTGCCATGCAATAGAGAATTCTGGTTAACATGTGGACATGGGAGGATATGGTCCTATTTTGATTTTGGTATTTTATTTATCTTATGTATTATTCCACATTTGAGTTCGTATTCCACTATTTTTGAATTTATATTTATATTTGTATCTTAATATTTGAAATTGGTTTTATTGAGATATTTTGGTCATCATTGTTTAGTTTTATTTATATTTATTAAGTTATATTATGTTTTTAAGCCTTGTTTAGGTGGCCTATTTTGAAAACCAATTTTTATATGTTAGATCATCAGAAATATGGAGTGATATTTCCATTTTTCGAGTGGAAGTTATATGTTTAACGTATTTTCATTAGAAAAAATTGTTCCCAATTACATTTATCTTGATGTCTAGGAACAAGTTAGCATCCCACAAGGAAAATAAATACCCTTCAATCCATGTTCAAACCCAAATCAAGTAACTGGATCATGGGTATCTTCAGTTGTTTTATGAAAAAATATAATCATAGATTAGTTTCTCTTTTCTGATTCATGATTAAAATGGTCTAGGATATTTTGGGGTTAATAGGTAGGTTTGAATAAGTTTTTGGCCAACACATTAACTACCAATCCTTGAGTTTCTAGGTAATTTTAGGAGTGTGGAGTTTTAGTTTCATGTTTTATTTACCCCTATTTTTTAGGTATAATTTCATATTTTAAATAATTTAGAGGGGTATCTAGTGAGTTTCATTGGTAGGGTATACAATCAACAGACTACGCATATAAGTCTAGCATTATATAAGCGTGATATTTTTGTGTGTTTTATTTTCTTAACTCGTTTTATTTTTTTTGGTTAATTTTATAGATTTATAATGATTGATATTAACAAATTTTATATGATCTCGGGTTTTTTTAACAAATATTATCTCAAAATCGAGATGAATTGACATTTTTCCTTTAGTTATTATTGTTATTTTACTATTTTTGGTCTCATTCCTTATCTTCTAACTTTTGGTGTACACATTTTTAGAAGTTGGCTCTCGTAATCATTAGAGATTATAAAAAATTTCATTTAATATACCTAAAATAATTTTACTTATATAAATGACTCTAAAAAAAGATTTTCATTTGGTAAACTAGTGTGTGTTTCTTAACACATTTTCTATAATTTCAAAAATGAGTTTAATGAAACTATTAGTTAAATCCTAATATTTTAATTTAATGAATCCTTGATCTTTTTTATAAAAGGTATTTATAATGAAAATAATGTTTCTCTATATTTTATATTAATTTGGAGTTGGTAGTATCATGTTTCATATACATATATTCTTTGATATTTAGTTCAATGATAGATATGATATTCTACAAAATTTAAATGTTTTATAATTTAATAAATGTTTAAAGGGAAATTTTTTATGGTAAACCATAAATATATAAAGGAAAAAAAATTTAGTTAGTTTCATGGTAGTGTTTCAGAATTTATAGGTTTTTAATGTAGTGTAAATAATTCATTATAATACAAAAAAACTATTATTTGAAAGTATTTACTTCATCAAATGGTTTTTACTTATAATAATTATTATTTATGGTCAATTTACATAAATTTTTGTCTTGAAAATTAGAAATATTTTTGTTCTTTTTGTTATATTATGTTTTTTGGAAGGAGGACATAAAATGTTTCAGGACTTATATCAATTTAATCAACAAAAAATAAGTTCCATACCTTATGTTTAATGAATTATTTTATAAGAAACTGAAATGCTGAGGGGTTACTAGTTAATTTTATGGACTAGTGTGATTTTATTAAGATTATATAATGTTTCTATATTTCATGTGGTCTTAAACGTCTAGTATTATTTTTCCCTTTTAGTGGTCCCTTAAAATAATTAGAAATATAAATGAATTTATTAAATGAATTAATATTTTAAGAAGTTATGGTTTCTAGAATATGGTTTGGACGAAGTTGGTAATATATAACCATGTAGATAAGATTTTTTCCCTTATATTAAATTTCATAATGAAAATAGATCTTGATTATTTATAGGTTATTGACATAAAATGGATCCTGAGTATTTAAAGGGTTTTACTTCTATCATTAGGTATACTTGATTTTAGTTTTGTAAGATAACTGCATGATATTGTTGGTTAATATAGTATTTTTATGACTATTTTGTGTTTTCTAAAAATGTATAACTCTTTTATTAAGAAAGGATGTATGGGTTACATATAATAAAATATTCTTTTATTTTTTATTTTTTATCATTTTTATCAATAATATTTATATTTTAACCATGGTTTATATCACCAAAATTATGCTACTTCATATCGTATTCTAGATTAAGAGAATTTTATTATTTTTAATTGATTCCTTTATTAATGGATTTTCTTTTTCATTGGGTTTAAATTCTTTTAATTTAATATTTTAATGATATTTGGTTTTTGGATTATTGTAATGTTATTATAGTGGGAATAAACCCACCTATTTATAGTGTATTAACAAATAAAATTAAATTGTTTTATGTGAATATTCTATATATATGTAATTAACCCTTTTTATGTAAGTGTTTTCCTCTAATTTTAATAGTAATTTCTGATAATGGAAATGTTTTATAGAGGAGATAATTTTAACACACAAAATTTCATTTTTATATGTGAAACATAATATTTAATGAATTTTTTCACTATTTCTTAATTTATACATGATATATGATTTTTTTGTGTTTTTAGTATGATGTAGTTTTGGGATGGTCATAGGTATACATCATAGCTAAGTGGAACCATGGTGTGATGGGTGTATAGAAATATTTCTTATATTATATATGAAAGTTTCTCTATATCCATAATCACAAATATTATTTTTATCTATGTTATGTATCTTATGAACTATGTTTTCAAAAATGAATGATATTATGTATTTAAAAATTTATAATATGTAAGATTAAATTTATAATGTTTATGTTTTTTAATCTAATGGAGAAAATTATATATGAATATATATTAAGTATAAGTGAATATATTATATATAGAATTTTTAGGATATGGAAAAAACATTACCTATGAATATATATATATATATATATATATTACATCTAGGTTTTTTTGACCAAGGTAAAAAACTTATATATGAAAAAAAATATTACATTATGGGTTTTTCAAAAAAAATGGAAAAAAACTTTTGTATGAAATATATATTTAGTGTTATAGAATATTTTACATATTATAAATATGGCTAAGTCATACCCTTACATATTACTATGGATTTGGGAAATAAATTTTATCTAAAGAAATTTAAAATTTTCATATGTAAGTGATACCAATATTCAGTTAGAAAAGTGGTAGTCATATAACATAATGGTTTAAATTATGTATTGATACCTCATATACATAAGGATCATTCCCTAGGTCAATATTTTTGTAAATTTTGGAAATAATGTGATATATAAGGGAAATTTACTTGATATGTGAGGGTCAATCCTATAATAAAGGGGGATACATAAGGGAAATTTCCCTAAAATATAAGGGAAATCCCTTTTGTGAAAAAGAAAAGTCATCATGTCTAGAATAAATCATATTTTATAATTGATATTGGTATTATAAATCATAAATTAATATTGATATCTCTTAATAGGATCAAGAACTACAACCTATTTTTGTATTTTATGATTCAAAATATATCACTAAAAATGATTTAAATACAAAAATGGGGTTTCATTAAATATTATTTTGAATTAAAACATATGATTAATAGATTGGGAATTTTTAAAAGTTTTATTAGGGGTCCTCTTATCCACATAATCAATTTCCAAACCTCCATAAATCATATCCTCTATTTTACTCCTCTCTATTTGGTTTTACTTTGATCTAATTCATGCATTCATAATGATTCTTTAAGGTAAAGTGTTTTAAACTACACCTACTTATTCTTTTTATTTTTATTCTTTGTTTCTTTCACTAATAAATTTAAACAAAACTAGGGTGATGTGTCTAAAAAATTAATTATTGGATTTCTAATTTTATTATTTCCAATCATTCTTTAGGTAATTCACTTCCCTCTTTGTGGTGGGATAACATTATAGCTTCTGATTTAAATCAATTGAGGTAGGTTTCTCTATATATAAAATTTTAAACCTAAATCCATGAGTAATTACTTTATTTTTAAATTTTCTTGGATGTTTTAAATTATAAAACAAGTTTTGTTATATATTATTCATGAAATCCATCTTACATTCTTATAGATTTCTTATATAATTGAAGGATATTAATAATTTCCAAGTTCATGGATTTTAAATTATTTTACAATTCAATTATAGTATTTTTTTATATACCCTAAAAAATATTTCCAATGGGAATTGATAATTTAAGGTGGATTAGTTCTCAAAAGTTTTCTATGTAAGGAAAATAATATTCATAGAAAACTATTTAAAATTATGGGTGTGTTTGGATTATTTTAATGACTTTTATTCTTCATGATTGTTTGAGATGCTTTGATAATTTTGTTTCTCAATTTGATTTTCAATTATGATTTTATAACATGGTTTCTCTAAATATTCTATAAATTCTATATTGGAGCATAAAAAATTGATATCATGCTATAATTAAGCCCATTATGTAATCCCGTGCATGTTTTTCTATAAATTATAATGTGATAATGATATAATGTGATTTTATATGTCAAAATGGGTTGGTTATTTGAAGGGTGTTTGAAGGGGAGAGTGTTTTAGGATTTTGGTTTCCTATATATTTCTATGTGTCGTCGATATTTTCTATGATTGATCATGAATGATGATTCTATTATTTATTTGTTTCATCATGGGAACCTTAGTTATTAAGATGGGAGCATTGTATTAGTACCTTCTAGGTACTAATTCCACTCTACCTTGCCTAAATTGGATCATCACCAGTTATAATTCCAATATTACTAGGATATTATTTTGAATACAAGTTTAGGATTAATCTATAGATATTTTTCTACATATAGAGAGAGATATTTGGATATGGATTAGTATGAGCATCATAGTGTGTCTTAATCATAATCTCTAAGGGCCTCTTCCCATGATGATGGGTTGTTATTTTATCATTTTAGTGGATTTTATTGTTTCTTACATTCAATTTCATATAGTAATATATTAACACTTGTGTATATATTAATTCAAGTTTTTTTATGGTTTTTATGTTACTGTTTATTATATCTGGGGATTTTTTTTATAACTATAAATTTATCTCTCTTGTGTATCCTTAATAAAAATTTAAAGGGGGTTTAAAGTGTTGGTTATCTCCTTTATTTTCTCAATGTGAGTGTTTCCAATATATGAATTTGAAACTTACACTTCTTAATTAACTTAAATCCTTCCACAAATTTTCATAAAGCTTGAATATGTTAAAATGGTTGAATTGATCATCTTAGGTAAAGTGATTTTATGTGATGGTCCCATGTGACTTGTTTTAAAAAATGAAAATCTTACTTTCATAGTTGTATTTTAAAATTATCCTAAATTTAATTAAATTTTAAAGGATATTCTTGTGGTGTAGGATTTATACTAGGATTTATTTTAATTATTCATATCATATTATAGGTTTGGTTTTAGTTTTACATTGATTTAGTGGTTGAACATTAGATTCTCGTTTGAGTACAGTGGGGTGATAATAAAAGGATATTTTTTTATGGAATGTAGAAATGGGTGGTTGTGTTTCATATTTTATTATGGTATTTTTTTATTCTTATGAATTAATCTATATCGACATTAATATTTGGGTCTCTTCTAGTTTATGTCAGGCTCTATATAAAAAAATCGCATTGGTTATTTGGATATATTTTTTTTATTCTTGTTCTATATTATTTTTGGTTAATGTGTTATGTTATATTTTTTATACTTGGTCAGATTTTCCTATTATAAAAATGGATTATATTATATGTGACATCATCTAACTTATTGAGTGTTCATAATGAATTCTTAAGTTGAATTTACATGATTAATATTCCTTCATTGGGTGAAATCATTCCAACTTTATTATCTCTTGATCCTCAAGTGCCAGCTGCCTACCCATAGGTATTAGGGATGGATATTGGGCCACGTAATGGGATATCTCATGTAGTCAAATTATTAGTAGCCTGAGCTGGTTTGTGACCCAATATCCCAAGGAAATTGGAAAACCATGAACATCAACCTCCCAACACAACTATATAAATAACTATATATAACAAAAATATCTCCTCTATCATCCCCTTAACAATAATCCTAACATATACATAATAGAAAAAACATAAAAACCTTATCATTTTATCATAATAAAAAAATTGGCCACAATTTTTCACTATAACCAAAAATGGGAAAAAATATAAATTTATTATCAAAAAAACACATAATTCTGGATTTCATTACTTCAATTATTTTCTATCAATCATTCTTAACAATATGAATTAGAATTAAAAATCCTAAATTTTAATTAATGAAACTCCATACAATATATGTGATATTTAAAGAATTTAATAATGTTTCTATAATTGAAAATAATAATAAAATTTACAAATTTCTATTCTAATAACTAATGATACAAAAAATGAGTTGATGATATCAATATTAAAATCATGTAAAGAATAAAATTTTTTCCCATTCATTTTTTAATATTTTTCAATATCATAATTATGAAAATATTAACTGTACACCGAAATACAAGTAAAGATAAATTAGTCCACATCAATATAGTAATTAAATGGAAAGAGTTTCAGTCATCTGCCTCTAGAGAATCTTCATCCACACAATGTTGGTAAAAATATTTTGGTATAGGATTAAACAACAAAGTATCCTAAGAGGATCCTTAAAAAACCAATGAAACAACATTCTACATTAATCCCTTAAAAAATCCCACCAAAAATAAACACAAAACATCATCAAATACTTTTTAGAAGGAAGAAAATGAGAATAAAAAAGGAAGAAGAAAGATAATGGATCATTGGATACATAGGGATCAATCACACGAATTTAGGGGATTTGAATTCTTAGTAGGATGCAAAGACAACAAAATATAATCCATTGATCACCTATGGTTTCAGGTGAGAAGAATTGAATTGAAAAAATAAAGATATATAATTGAATTTATAATAAGATTTGGATAAATTCACCATAATAAGGTGATTGGTTCACCATATTGTGGTAGACCTTAGTAAATGGAGATCTAAAATTATCATATTTTATAATGGATTTTGTCATCCTTAATCAGCTATTTTTGGTTCTTTTAAAATTTATTTTAGCAAGACCCTGACATAGTTTAATTAACCATGTCATTTTCCTCATATCTCCTAACATAAAACCTAATCCATCATAACATAATTTTATTATAAACATTCCATTTCTTACCATGAAAATAAAAATTATAAAATTTTCCTTTCCCTTGGATGATAGTGATTTCACCAAGTTCTTCACCCACAAAACATCCACCTCCATGATATAGAACTCGAATACAATATAACTTCATCAATGATATCCATAATCGAAATAAACTCAAAAAAATACAACAAATTACAAGAAACTAAAACCATGACCATATTATGACCATCCTTAACCCCATCATGGAAAATAGGTAACCCAACCAAATTTTTATTCCCTTTAACTTCTTAATGCTAATATATACACCTCATAACTACCTTTAAAATCTCATCCAAATCCTCTGACACCCCTATATCATAAAATAAAAGGCTATGAAAATTCATTCCTCTACATTAGATACCAATAAAATTGTCCTCATCCTTGAGAATAAAAATAAACCAAAGAAACTAAATAATATTATAAAACCAAATCCCTATGGGATAACTCTCATATAAGAATATATCCATCATAAAATGACATTATAGAATAATGAGAGAGAAAACTTAAAACATATTATATGATCAATATCAATATAAAAAAATTAATGTCAAAACCCATTAGATAATGAGATCACATCTATGATTCCCATTCCAATGAATATTTCCCAAATCCATTATGCCTTCATAGGACTTTAAATAAGGGAATGACACATTAAAAAACAAATTCTTTTAAAAATTTTGAATCATGATTGGTGACTCAATGAATTTCTCATAATCATCAATATAAAACTTAACCCAATAAATGTATGGGGATTCAACGTGAATATATCACTGAAACTATAATACATGATAAAAATCATGAATATGATCCATATATAGAAGAATATCTTACTAATATTCCACTTCACTGAATTTCTCTAACACCTTTAAATGTATGATAAAGTGAGGAAAATCATACCACATTAACCAAACTTTTACATACAATGACTAGACAATACATAAGGAACACATAATCACTGAACTCAAACTCCATAGGTATCCTCCTCTAATAAGCATAAGACTTCTTAAAGTCCTTGGTAGCTTTCAGATCATCTTTATATTATCTATTATTCTCAACACAAAATTTGGTCCAAGAATCACTAACTCTCCACCCTCAGTGCATCAAAATGGATATTTGTATGGTCACTCATGCAATTCCTCTAATGGATCCATACTATTGGAGGAATGATAATAGTTGTTACATGAGATATAAACCAAATACAAATTCTTCACCCATAAACCTCCAAAATCAAGAATATGTACATAAAATATATACTCTAGAATCTAGATCATATACTCCATCTAAACATCCATTTTAAGATGAATAGAAAAGTTAAAGTGTAATTGAGATTCTTAATCATGATATAGAAAATTATAAATTCATGAGGTAAATTAAAGATACATATTATAAATTATTTTCCTCAAAACACCGTAAATAAATACCACCTCATTCACATATAACCTCATAAAATAATCCATTGTATTTAACTCTCTAATCACTATTAAATGGGAAGCCTTCATAAAGAAATCCAAAAATAACTAACTGGTTCCACATCTACCTACAAACTATTGAAAACTTGTAATAAAATCCAATAAAATTTCTTTTAATTAATATTAAGAAACATTAAATGGCTATAACATATAAAAACACTCTATTCTTTGTTCTGGCCCTTTGACTGACCGAACATAAAGACAAGACCTCCACCACTAAACACTTATTCCCCAAAAAAGAGAATTGACTCCTTAAATCTCAATAAAACGTGGATATACCTGGGTATATTATAATAAGTGATATATGGAACTCATAAAAAATCATCTCTTGTACTATTGATGGATCAAATAGTTCTTTATAATCAACACATGATATTGATCATCCTTGGATCATCCTTCATATGGATCTTTATATAATAAAGGAACTCTCCACACCTATATATTAAGATCCTTTAGTAGAGACTCCTCTAACTACTATGTGAAAGAATAAATCTTTATCATCTAAAATATGAAAACTCAAAGGATGAATTCCTTCATATCAATATACAAATTTTCAAGTTCCTTCATCACCTTCCATGCATCTAAAAACTCTCAAGAAATATCTACATATACCTTTCTACTCAAAAAATCATTCATCCCATTATCACACCCAAGTTTATAGGAGATATTGAATTCATAATCCAAAAATTACTCCATCCCCACATACTGATGAGAATTTAAATTTAGATAATAGCAAACATATCATGTTATCTGACAGTTTATTAATAATATATATATCTATCTAAAAAGATAATGAATTATAAATTTAAATAAAACACTATAATTTAAGTCTTGAGATCAAGGGAAGTGTAGTTACACTCATGAGGACATAACTTCTGAGATCTATAATATATCACCTCCCACTAATGCAATAGAACATTACCTATTATGAATTTAGAATCATCGTACAAATCCATAAACATGAATCCCTCTTTTAGAAATAAAAAACAAAGGATTACTGACCAACTTCTCTTTAAGGTAATAAAATTCTTATTTATAGTGATATTATAGTAAAAAACCAAATATTTCCTTATCAATGCTTTAAATGGGGCCATAATGTTATTTACATCAAATACAAGCCTCTTACAAAAAATTGATTTTCTAGGGAAATTGGGAACTTCTATAATATTTTTGGTATCCACCAAAGAAACAACTTTCTAAATATTTAAAATATCTACAAATAGGACCTATAAAAGAAATTCTCATATATATGATTCCATATAAATAATTAAAAAATATCCCTATAATGTATATAATAATCCTTCAATAATCATGAATTCACCAAGATATCATCTATAAATACAACCAAAAACTGTTCTAGTAAGTCTCAAAGAATTGAATTCATTAATTCAATGAAAATAAATCAAGAATTATGATACAAAAAGGCATAACCATGAACATGAAAATATAATAACAAAATATGACTATAGTGTTTAGGATATTATCCTCCATCATAATTTTCTGATACCTAGACCCCAAATTGATCTTTTAGAACCAATTAGCTCTCATAATCTATTTTAATAGATCATTAATCTTTAAGAGTGATATCAGTTCATCACTGTTACTTTGTTTAACCAATAGAAATAAATATATTATCAAAAAATAAAATATTATTTTGTCACAATCAACCCTTGGGAATCCCATGGTGTTATATTGAGTCGAATGAAATACTTCTATAAAATATAATTGATTTTATTACAAAACTCTCACAAATTTGAGGGAGAAATCCAATAAGGGGACATAAAAATCAGTGAGAAACTAAGTGTAATCCTTATCCTTGAATTAATTATATGTTTAGGGGGTAGTATAAAAACCTTTTTATAAAAAATAGTAGGAAATTCGTTGAAAAGTATTGTAAGCATCACCAAATAAACTTTTATAATCCTGTCATAAACACTACCAGCTAAGAATAAAGATCCTCCACAAACATATGATCCATTTAATGATCTCACTCACTGGAAAAAAAACTACTTCATCACTATAAAAATTAATTAAAATTACACATCCCCAAAATAAATTGATGATAGAAAACATAAGATATAAAAAAATCACTTCAAGGATGAAATTATATGGCTATATCTGCAGTAAGAATAACTCTCCCACTGACTTGTGCTTCCCCAAAATCATCTCACAATAGAAACACACCCCAAACAAGCTAATCTATCCTCAAATATAAATGGTCAACACTAATGGTAATAGTAGTCCCTAAAATTTAAATCATAGAGCTAATAAAAAATAACATACAATGAAGGATTAGTATGATCATGAATCAAATAATTCCTAAAAGGTGTAAAGTACAAAAACATTGTTCCTCAAATGATATCTGATTATCTGAACACTATAAAATATATATAATTCATTTTTATATGAAATTTTCATCCACATAATTTCCTTATATAATGTCTACCTCCATTACCATTATTTGATCTAGATTCTAGAGGATTCAAACATCATGGGGGTGTCCACTTCTTTATCTATCTCATTTATTCTTTCCAAATGACCATTGACCTATATGTTTTTAATAAGTCCTCAAATGTATGAACTATTGGGGTTTTATCTAAAAATATCTATTAGTCTCAAAATAACCATAGACAATCATACAATACTATAAATTATGATAGTCAAGACTGTAGAGACCCTAAGCTTGACGTACATGGACATTACATTACTTTTGCGGAATACTGAATACATAACAAAAATAGACACACAAGGACCGTAATAGTTTAGTTTCTTTGGAAACTTGGAACGTAATCTTCTAATCGTGGTGAAAGATCTTCAACATCTCCCATAAAGATCTTCCACTTTTTTTTCCTGACCTAAAACCTTTCTTTTGATCCTGGGGGAAAATAAAACATAAAAAGGGTGAGCTCAAATTCTCAGTAAGGGTAAGCATGGATAAAATAAAACATATCATATACATTGGAACTAAAAAACATGAACAGAATGTTTAAATATCAAAAGCCTGAGAAATGACATAAAACATGGAAGTATATAAGGCATAGATCATAATGGAACATAAACCATGATAAAATAGCATGGGAATAAAACATGTAATTTTGGAATCCATTAATCACATGTAATGATTTCCATAGTAGCCAAGGCATTGCTGCCAAGACCATCTTAGTGGACAAAGTACCATTCTGAATCGAGTTCACTCCTCATTTCAGTCCTGTAACACTGAACCAGATTAACTTACCGTTACAGACATGTCTATCTCATGAGATATAAAATCTTTACCCAATGCATTGGAGGTAGATATAGGTCTCACCCATCTCATAATGATACCATTCTTATGTGTGCCACAAAATCATAAATCATACATCATTGCATAACCCATGTAATAAAAATGGGATTCTTAAACAACATGACATCATAAAACAATTCATATAAGATAAAGGAATTCATAAAAATAATTCCATCACAACATAATCAAATCAATGTAATAATAGGTATAGAAAAAAAACCCTTTATTATCTTAGATGGAAAATAATTTTGATAAAACACTTGAACTCCATTCTTGAGGAAAATATCCTTTCTACTTCAAAAACATTTTCCTTTCTTAACATGTCATTAAAATTTAAACTAAAAGAATTTGTTTAAAAATAAACTTAAAAACATGTAAAGAATGCTTCTTGGAAATAATGTTTTAAAAATCCATTCATGTCGTATAAGTTAAAAAAACATTCTTCTCGTACTTTTGTCGGAAAAGTCAAAAAGTACCTCGTACGAAAAACAACAAAAGATTCCTTTCACATCTTTTACTAAAAACTCACCAAAGGGTAAAATTGGATTTAAAAAATTGTAGGTGGATGGAAATAATATTACATATTTAGGGAACATGGATGTGGATGATAAAATACACCCCAGTAAATACCAAAGTATAAACAATCTCGGATAAAAATGAGATTGTGATATTTCCCTTACCTTAGGTCCGATTTGCTTCGTAAGTGTCCGAACCTCCTGTATAATGATTTAAATAATGTCATTGACTTATTATAGAATCATACTTATTGTTATGATATCATATATGGTCATATTTTTAGCTTCTTATTAGTAATATTTCATTACTACTTGTTATTCGGGTGTTTATTACTTTTTGTTCTTATGTGTGTTTGTCGAATAAATTCTTATTATTCTCTTTAGGTTATAGATACCTCATTTATAGAATGGTATTAGTGTAATATATATCATATTAATTCATTTACTTCATTTATATAATCATTATGAAAATTAAGATCATGTAGAACGAGTCGCATCACATCGTGGAGACGGTATTCCGTACGTACGCACGAGTGATGATATCGTTCCTATGATCATTGAATTGTATTGGAGTGTATTTATACTATTTCAGAATCAATATCACTTTATAATAGTCATATATAGTCATTATTTACACCATTATACCCATCCAAGTAAGGTGGTGGTGGAAAATAGATTACACCACGGCGTGGAGACGGTAGTCCGTACGTACGCACGCGCGGTGATTTCTTTTTCTGTAGGATGGATAGATGGTGAAATCAGGTTGTTTCATACTTATAATAACATATCAGTATATTAGTGATACTGATGTTATTACTTCATAATGTAACAACTAAATAAGAAGAAGTGGAAGAAGAAATAAAGATGAAAGAATCGGTAACGGAAATTACCTCTTCTTTGGAGCGCCCCTTTGAGACCTCCTCTTAGGGCACTAAAATTGGTCTTTGAGGAAGACAAGAACCTATAGGATATTTCTAGGGAAATGGAGAAGAGAATTTTTCAGATTTTGGCCGAGATTGAAGGCTCAAAGTGGTGTGGGGAAGAGAGGGAGGGGGTACCCTTTTATAAGGGAGGAGAGGGGCTTCTTTGGAAAAACAAAAAATATTATTTTATTATAAAGTCAAGTTCGGTTTTAAATAGCTCCAAATTGATTTATTCAGAAGATAAGGTGGTTATGGGTCTAAAAACTCTCATCCAATAGAATTTAGACAAGTTTAGGTTCCTATTTTAACCTTATCATTTAGATTTAACATTAAGTTAAATAATTTTACTTTTACCGTGTCTTCTTGTGTTCTTACACTATAAGGTTAATAAACTTACTATATCAAGCCAAACGAATCCCAAGTTGTTTATTATTAATATATATAACCTTATATAAGTCATTTTGCCGAACCTTAGATTTTTAGGAATAAAATAACAATTAATAATATAATATTTGTTTTAAAAACTATTTTATGTCAATTTTGACAGTATTTAGTAATTGATTTTTGTGAAACTCATAAAAGATTTATTATTTATAAAAAAGTTAATTAAATCAATAATAACATGTCATATTAACATATAAAATTATTTTAATTCATAAAAAGTCTTAAATTACATTTATTTGGGTATTTATAACATCAATTATGTCAATATTACATTAATAAGACAATTACTGCATTATCTTTGTGTCATAATAAATGATAATTATTTAATACCTAAAAATTCTAAATAAATTCCTATGATGTAGATAATTGTATTATATTTCTGGAGACTATTCATGTTCTAAGTTTCATGAAGTTTATCACTAAATTAAAATTATTATACTTATAAGATTTAAGAAAGTGACATGTTGTCACATTCTTTGGTTTTAATAATAATTAAATTATTTTCATGGACAAAAGTCCATTAAATTAATCTAATCCGACCCTTAGGTGATATGGGTCTACTCTTTGTCATCTAATAGTATTTTGACATGTGTTAGGGTAATTTTATAATATTATATTTACCCTTAATTACCCGATTTACCTTTAACTATGGTAAATAAAATTTACCGTAGTTACTATTCATAATTCCCAAAAATAAAAAGTAGCTTATTAACATAATTTCTATCCACTGATTCTAAATATGGAATCCATTTTTCCAAATTCAATACAAAAAATTTGCATAAATTAAATTAAAATTAATCCCGTTGTCGAAAGAAAATGGGTTTTTCTTAAAAACATTACAAAAGATTGAATTGATTTATCCTACGAATTCAAGGTAGAATCAATGCTAATGACATACATTATATTAAATGGTGAAAATATATTCTATTTATACTTTAAACCCATTAAATATTATAATTTAACCATATAAATTATTCCGATGAAAAAAAGTTGTTTTTAATTAAAATATAGCGTGTTTTTACTATTCATCAAAATACGAAAGTTACCAGAATAATATGAAAATTTTATCCAAAGTAAATTTTTATTTCATGATTCCAAAGAAGAATTTTATTTTGTCAAATTTAACTTATAAACATTTCAAAAACTAGATTTAAAGTGGGTGTGCCATTAAAAGGCGGCAAAGGTGCATTTTTTGAAAAATACATATTTTACCCGAAAAAATTATTTTGTTCTTATACCATGTTCTAGAAAATGTGTAAGACGAATAATAATGTTATAAGATTCAAAATTTAGTTAATACTATTCAAAACGGCTAGTTCATAATAATATTATAATAATATATCATTGTTTAGTAAAACCCGGTATTGCGTACAACACACGCTATCGAGGAAGGTCGTGATTGCGTGTAATGCAAGCCAAGTTAGGGTTGCGTGTTGTGCAAGAATACTTCGTTATTTCGTATAACATAATCCAACCATATTTCATTTATACATTGAATATATATATATATACTCAATGTTGTGTAGAATAACTATTATCAAAATTGTGTGTAACATGATCCAAGAATAGTGTTGCGTATACTACAAGGTAATACGGTGTTGCGTATAGCGCAAGGTAATATTGGTGCAGCATAAAACACAAGACATTAATGAAATTAAAAGAATATTTTTCATAAAATCTCGGGGTGTTACATTCTACCCCCCTTAAAATTAATTTCTCCCTCGAAATTCATCGGGGTTATGAATGGTTTACTACTAGAAAGTTTGTTTAATAGAAACCCACATCGTAAAAAGGAATACCAAAATATGGCTTTAAAAAACTAAAGTATGAAATGTAACGGTTGCCCAAATTAACTCAACATTGGGTTTCCATGTAGGAGAACATAGGTGAAAATATGGATATGGAAAAAAATCTAACCATCAAGTTCTGATGGAGAGTGGTAGAGAACATGGCTATGAAAAAGTCATCAATCACAAAGCTATTGATTTGTGATGATCTAAGGTACCATCTGATTCATCGGATATAAGGGAACTAGGACAACATTTTTTTTTGGTTTTCAAGATCATTTCCCTAAAGTTTATGAAATTGGAATTAGAAGAAATACTTTCATGATTTTGGTATAGTCTCACCGTTGGTCGTTCTCTGGAAAATTTCCACTTCATCTCTTAATGAAATGAAGTTGAATTTGTCATTCATGATGTGTTAGCAGATCATGTGATAGAATGATGGGTCATTCCATCTGTCTTAAACAAAAGGTTATAAAAGTTATCAAAAAAATACGTAAGTCCATCTATAGTGAGATTAATCATATATGGTTCCTAAAATGGACTTATACTTCATATATCATACTACTTAATATAATAAAACTTGTTTCTACTAAACAGGTACTTCTTGTAGGCCAGTGGTAGGCAATAAAGGCCAGTCGCACTTCGGTCGTGGGTTCGATTCCCACAGCCTTGTTTGACGTGATGGGCTGTCGCCCATCCTGCAGGTTGTCCTTTTTCTAAAACTATATTACTATAAAATTCCATCAATAATATCGAAAAAACTTTTATCTTTAAACAATACTAACTTATGTCCAACATAATCCATTCCAATCTTTAGGCTTATCCATAATACTGCAATCCACTCTCATAATATAGTGAAAACAATTACCAGATATTTAATACCATCGTTGATCCCCATATATCATAAGATATGTCTTGTTGGTCACATTCCAAACATTCAAAGGCCTTAATCATGTATTCTCTTGAATGCCCATTGAACCTTAGTGAAAACATGAATGCAGTTAAAAGATAACACTTTCCACAAACCAAAATCCTCAAAATTCAATATACTCAAACCATGATATCACTTAGTCCTTATATCAATCATGAGCTCATTAATACTTTCAAACATTTCATTTTTTCCTTATCCCTTCATTATGCGCATATCATATTTTTTCCAAAAATATCTCAATCACTTTCCATGGTTACCGGTACCATAAAATTATTGAAAACCACAATAAACCAATACATAAATATTCTAATATTCCACGATACTATATACAACATTATTTTGGAATCCCATTACATAAACACTTAATCATTCCACCACATCATTGTCATATTCAACATCGCCAATGGTGATCGCATGTGACTTCCCTTTGTTCTTTGCCTTAAGATTTTTTTGATGTCGATCATCTTCAATAACCCTTGAATTAGGGAATTTATTGGCATAATGCCCCATCTCCTTGCACTTGAAGCATTGAAGTGTAGTAGGTTCATTCTGTGTATCCCTTCCTTTGTTTGCATCATTAGACATCTTCTTCCCATCATTTTGGCATTCAAATGTCTTATGACCTTCCTTTCCACATTTGAAACATTTACTTGTCCCTTTAAGACAATCTCCACCATGCTTCTTTCCACACTTTGATCATAAGGAAACATTCATCTTCTTTTCACCATTATTCTGAGATTTCTCCTTGAACTCCATCTTTAGTTTCTTGTCAAAACTATGAGATGGATAAGTAACACCAACTTCCATTTCTACCTTGATAGCACAACGCACAATTTCTTCATAGCTACTGAAGTCTCTTATAGCTAATGCCCTTCGAATACTTGGTTTTAAGCCACTGAAGAATCGTTCAACTTTACTTTCAGGTTGGATGATAAAGCCAGATGCATACCTTGCAAGTCTTGTAAAATTCGCTTTGTATATACCAACAGATTCATCATCCTTTTTCTTTAGTTCAAGAAACTCCTTCTCCATCTTTTTTCGGAGAATACGAGGGAAGTACTTATTAAAAAATAAGTTCTTGAACTCGTCCCATTCCATGGACTCAATTTCATCTCTTGGCCTCGTATTCTTGATAAGATTCCACCATTGATCAGCATCACATTCCAAACGATATACTGCTAAGATGAATTTATCATGATTAGAACATTGAAGAACTAAAAATATCTGTTCAGTAGTACTGATCCATTGTTCGGTAACAAGTGGATCAGAAGACCCACTGAAAGAAGGTGGACGTTGCCTCATAAAGGACTCAATAGAATATTGTTCCCTTCTCTGCTCATTTGGAAGTTCAGAATGATTCATAGCTTGTGTAAGTATGGCAATAATATTTTTCACTCCATCTCCCATAACATTTGTTTGTTCAGGAGGACAATCATTTCATTGTCCATTACATTGATCAACACGGTTCCTTCGGGTTCCAGCCATCGTCTAAAACCCAAAAAGAATAGTTTGAGAGGAAAAAATTACGCTAGGGGAAACAATATAATAAAGGGGGAGTACCATCAATATCAAACATATTAGATTATCATAATTCTAGTACTATAACCTATACTTATACTTAACCTTAGGGACATCCCTATACATACCTTATAAATATCTATAGGGATCTCACTAAAGTTCTCGCATCCTAGTTTCCAAAGGTTTACTAAACCTTTCCTCTGATACCAACTGTAGAGACCCTAAGCTTGACGTACATGGACATTACATTACTTTTGTGTAATACTGAATACATAACAAAAACAGACACACACGGACCGTAATAGTTTAGTGTCTTTGGAAACATGGAACGTAATCTTCTAATCGTGGTGAAAGATCTTAAACATATCCCATAAAGATCTTCCACTTTTTGTTTCCTGACCTAAAACCTTTCTTTTGATCCTGGGGGAAAATAAAACATAAAAAAGGTGAGCTCAAATGCTCAGTAAGGGTAAGCATGGATAAAATAAAACATACCATATACATTGGAACTAAAAAACATGAACAGAATGTTTAAACATCAAAATCCTGAGAAATGACATAAAACATGGAAGTACATAAGGCATAGATCATAATGGAACATAAACCATGATAAAATAGCATGGGAATAAAACATGTAATTGTGGAATCCATTAAGCACATGTAATGATTTCCATAGTAGCCAAGGCATTGCTTCCAAGACCATCTTAGTGGACAAAGTCCCATTCTGAATCGAGTTCACTCCTCATTTCAGTCATGTAACACTGAACCGGATTAACTTACCCTTCCAGACATGTCTATCTCATGAGATATAAAATATTTACCCAATGCATTGGAGGGAGATATAGGTCCCACCCATCTCATAATGATACCATTCTTATGTGTGCCACAAAATCATAAATCATACATCATTGCATAACCCATGTAATAAAAATGGGATTCTTAAACAACATGACATCATAAAACAATTCATATAAGATAAATGAATTAATAAAAATAATTCCATCACAACATAATCAAATCAATGTAATAATAGGGATAGAAAAATAACCCTTTATTATCTTAGATGGAAAATAATTTTCATAAAACACTTGAACTCCATTCTTGAAAAAAATATCCTTTCTACTTCAAAAACATTTTCCTTTCTTAAAATGTCATACAAATTTAAACTAAAAGAAGTTGTTTAAAAATAAACATAAAAACATGTAAAGGAATCTTCTTGGAAATAATGTTTTAAAAAACCATTCATGCCGTATAAGTTAAAAAAAACATTCTTCTCGTACTTTTGTCGGAAAAGTCAAAAAGTACCTCGTACGAAAAACGACAAAAGATTCATTTCATATCTTTTACTAAAAACTCACAAAAGGTTAAAATTGGATTTAAACAATTTTATGTGGATGGAAATAATATTACATATTTAGGTAACATGGATGTGGATGATAAAATACACCCCAGTAAATACCAAAGTATAAACAATCTCGGATAAAAATGAGATTGTGATATTTCCCTTACCTTAGCTCCGATTTGCTTCGTAAGTGTCTGAACCTCCTGTATAATGATTTAAATAATGTCATTGACTTATTCCAGAATCATACTTATTGTTATGATATCATATATGGTCATATTCTTGGCTTCTTATTAGTAATATTTCATTACTACTTGTTATTCGGGTGTTTATTACTTTTTGTTCTCATGCGTGTTTGTCGAATAAATTCTTATTCTTATCTTTAGGTTATAGATACCTCATTTCCAGAATGGTATTAGTGTAATATATATCATATTCATTCATTCACTTCATTTATATAATCATTATGCAAATTAAGATCATGTAGAACGAGTCGCATCACATCGTGGAGACGGTATTCCGTACGTACGCACGAGTGATGATATCGTTCCTATGATCGTGGAATTGTATTGGAGTGTATTTATACTATTTCAGAATCAATATCACTTTATAATAGTCATATATAGTCATTATTTACACCATTATACCCATCCAAGTAAGGTGGTGGTGGAAAATAGATTACACCACGGCGTGGAGATGGTATTTCGTACGTACGCACGCACGGTGATTTATTTTTCCGTAGGATGGATAGATGGTGAAATAGGGTTGTTTCATACTTATAATAAAATATCAGTATATTAGTGATACTGATGTTATTACTTCATAATGAAACAACTAAAGAATAAGAAGTGGAAGAAGAAATAAAGATGAAAGAATCGGTAACGGAAATTACCTCTTCTTTGAAGCGCCCCTTTGAGACCTCTTCTTAGGGCACTAAAATTGGTCTTTGAGGAATAAAAGAACCTCTAGGATGTTTCTAAGGAAATGTAGAAGAGAATTTGGCAGATTTTGGCCGATCTTGAAGGCTCAAAGTGGTGTGAGGAAGAGAGGGAGGGTGTACCCTTTTATAAGGGAGGAGAGGGGCTTCTTTGGAAAAACTAAAAATATTGTTTTATTATAAAGTCAAGTTTGGTTTTAAATAGATAAAAATTGATTTATTCAGAAGCTAAGGTAGGGATGGGTCTAAATCCTCTCATACAATAGAATTTATACAAGTTTAGGTTCCTATTTTAACCTTATTATTTAGATTTAACATTAAGTTAAATAATTTTACTTTTACCTTGTCTTCTTGTGTTTTTACACTATAAGGTTAATAAACTTACTATATCAAGAAAAACGAATCCCAAGTTGTTTATTATTAATATATATAACCGTATCTAAGTCATTTGGACGAACCTTAGATTTCTAGGAATAAAATAACAATTAATAATATAATATTTGTTTTAAAAACTATTTTATGTCAATTTTGACACTATTTAGTAATTGATTTTTGTGAAACTCATAACAGATTGATTAGTTAGAAAAAAGTTAATTAAATCAATAATAACATGTCATATTAACATATAAAATTAGTTTAATTCATAAAAAGTCTTAAATTACATTTATTTGGGTATTTATAACATCAATTATGTCAATATTTCATTAATAAGACAATTACTGCATCATCTTTGTGTCATAATAAATAATAATTATTTAATCCCTAAAAATTCTAAATAAATTTCTATGATGTAGATAATTGTATTAGAGTTCTGTAGACTATTCATGTTATAAGTTTCATGAAGTGTATCACTAAATTAAAATTATTATACTTATAAGATTTAAGAAAGTGACATGTTGTCACATTCTTTGGTTTTAATAATAATTAAATTATTTTCATGGAAAAAAGTCCATTAAATGAATCTAATACGACCCTTAGGTGATATGGGTCGACCTTTAGTCATCCAATAGGATTTTTACATGTGTTAGGGTAATTTTATAATATTATATTTACCCTTAATTACCCGATTTACCTTTAACTATGGTAAATAAAATTTACCGTAGTTACTATTCATAATTCCCAAAAATAAAAATTAGCTTATTAACATAATTTATATCCACTAATTTAAAATATGGAATCCATTTTTCCAAATTAAATACACAAAAGTTGCATAAATTAAATTAAAATTAATCCCATTGTCAAAAGAAAACGGGTTTTTCTTTAAAACATTACAAAAGATTGAATTGATTTATCCTACGAATTCAAGGTAGAATCAATGATAATGACATACATTATATTAAATGGTAAAACTATATTCTATGTATACTTTAAAACCATTCAATATTATAATTTAACGATATAAATTATTGCGATGAAAAAAAGTTGTTTTTAATTAAAATATAGCGTGTTTTTACTATTCATCAAAATATGAAAGTTACCATAATAATATGAAAAATTTATCCAAAGTAAATTTTTATTTCATGATTCCAAATAAGAATTTTATTTTTTCAAATTGAACTTATAAACATATAAAAAACTATATTTAAAGTGGGTGCGCCATTAAAAGGCGTCAAAGCTTCATTTTTTGAAAAATACTTATTTTACCCAAAAAATTTATTTTGTTCTTATACCATGTTCTAGAAAATGTGTAAGACGAATAATAATGTTATAAGATTCAAAATTTATTTAATACTATTCATAACGGCTAGTTAATAATAATATTATAATAATATATCGTTGTTTAGTAAAACTCGGTATTGCGTACAACACACGCTATCGAGGAAAGTCACGATTGCGTGTAATGCAAGCCAAGTCAGGGTTGCGTGTTGTGCAAGAATCCTCCGTTGTTTCATATAACATAATCCAACCATATTTCATTTATACATTGAATATATATATATATACTCAATGTTGCGTAGAATAACTATTATCAAAATTGTGCGTAACACGATCCGAGAATAGTGTTGCGTATACTGCAAGCTAATACGGTGTTGCGTATAGCGCAAGGTAATCTTGGTGTAGCATACAACACAAGACATTAATGAAATTAAAAGAATATTTTTCATAAAATCTTGGGGTGTTACAAAGACCCCTATAAGAAATTAAAAGAATATAAAACAACCTAGAAAATGTCTTAGAACTACCAAACCTAGAAAAATGAGATTAATAAAGTAGAAACTAAACCCCCACTAGTCAAAAACTTGACTGTGTGGATAATTGAAAATTATCATTTAATGATCTGATCCATGATAATTTCTAATGATTCCCATTTAATGATAATTTGGTCTGCTATAAAATCATCTCTTTCACATAAACCATTACTCACACCATAAGATCTAAAAATCTAAAATGGGTGACCATGTAAATGGACTTTATATGAAACACATCCTCAAAATTTCATGATCAAGCCTCCTCACATGGAATAAGGTCAGGAGAATAGATAATTAATTTGATAAAATAGACTCTAATATCTTTTATAGAGAAGATCCCCTATCGAACAAAGATAAGAGGTTATCATTATACTTCCTTCAATGTTGATAAAAGGAACTTATTATAGAACTAACTACATAACTTCTCACATCTTACCTCTAACTCTTATTAATAATGAATAAAAATAATAAACCACTAACAATAAGCTCCCCTCAATATCATAACAACTTAAAAATTCATATAATTCTTCCGTTCATGGATAAAACTGAAATTTATCTCAATCTCTCTCAACCACCCTTCTTTATTTTCATTGGAGACAGTACCCTGAAACATCAGAATGCTCTTATTCTAACACTAATATAAATCCTTACTACAATTATCATCCACCTCAATATAAACCCAACTACATTCAATTAGAGCATCCTACTATACCTATCAAACCTAAACCACGTGGGTATTCCTTTCCCTATCCATTTATATAACACTTAATATAATGTTGTAAGATTATGATATGAAATTATTTTAAGATAATTTAGTTAAATCCATTTTAATTTTTCATAATTTTCTTTGATTCAAACATAATAAAAATTAAACATGATTTATCTATGATAAATATATATATCATGTAATAAATATCATCACACTTTAGTATATTTAGTTAACTTAAGGTTTATACATCCAATCACAGGGGTCCTATCTGTGTCACATCCAATATTATTTTCCAATATCATGTAGTAATTTTTAATAATAATATTTCTCAACCATCTAAATGAAATCATTAATAGTTCTTGAATCCAAAATATATCCTAACTCTTAACTAATTCTTTGATACCACATAGTCATAACTCACCTCCATTGCATCCCCTCTTTTGGGTTGTCAATGAAGAAAAGCGCTACCCATAAAGACCATCTTTAAAAAAAATTTAATGACTAGAACCAATGGTATTAAACAATTTTATTGAATTCATTACTCATATAAATACTAGTAATGGAAATAAATAAATAAATAAATCCACAAAATCTATATATTAGAAAATATCCATGATTCCACAATGTATGTAATATCATATATAAATTTAAATCATTACTAAAATATGATTAGAATATTTCATAGTGACTCCAACTCTAACAATAATCATGAGATTTTAATGTATATCCTGATCCCAAGTTATATCTTGTAAATCAATATGAAAATTGGATATAGAATATAGGGGTGATCATAAAAGTATATTCAGTACTTTCCACCCTCAACTCTCATGTATTAATATTGACAATGAATAAAAAATTCTCCATGAATGAATAATTAAAATGAATCATTAATTAATCATTTAAATTACAATCAATCCTAAAAAAACATCACACAATAAATAGAAAAAATAAAGTATAGTGATATAATAACTAAAAAATATCAAGAAAGATACCCAACACTTACTTCCATATAAATGTAGTTACCCTTATTCCATAACTACATATATCCTAACAATATCATCCCATATGTATACATAAAAATACATAAAACATATCTATACACCACATAACTACTTCAAAAATACAAAACAATGCCCCATACAAATATCTCATACAACCAAATAACCACATCATTCCCTCATCGAAACCTCATCACCACACCATCACATCACTTACATAGCATTACATCACTACCAAAAAACCATATCACTTATCATTCCATCATGGAATACAATATTCCTTGAAGAGATAGAAGGAAAGTTGGGGTATTCAAATATCTGTATCAACCATATCATGGATGTTTGGGGAACACCCAAAACCCAAAAAATTGTCTGGTCATTGGTATAATTACCCAACATTGATGGTGGTGTGTAAAATATAAAATAACATATAATTGATATAATATAATCATAAAATACCTTCCAAAGTGTCAACTCACTGCCAAACCCCCATTCAAATATTTTCCATCACCATACAGTCATTTCTATAACAACACCAGCAATTTATTCCACCACTAGACACACAACATCTAATACCACTATAACAAGACATCACCGCTACCACATAATAGTTAATCATAATCCCATTTCATAATTCATCATCTTTAATAATTTATTAAAAATTTATTGACCATAAATTTTTTACAAATCCAATCTTCGTTAACCTGTTTCTATTGGTAATTTTTTTAACATGGTAAAGAATATATTGGTCATAATACACATGATCCAATAATTTAGTAATATTTAGGAACTAGATACATAAATGAATATTAAATTTTATAAGAGATATAAAATAAATCAAATAAATAAATGAAAAATTATTATTCATTTTTTCTTATCCTTTTTCACATGTATTAATATTCAAGGGTTTTGATGGAAATGGTAAATAATATAAAGGGGTTATCTAAGCCACTAGATATTGGGTAACATATAACAGATACTAGAATAATAGATGTTTAGAATATATTATATAGATGGAATAAATAATTGAATAATTCAATAAATAATGAAACTATGAGAATAATATATCCATGGATAACATAAAAACACCAAAACACATGGACAACAAAAAAGAATCTCATAGTGATGTAATGCATAATGACAGACATCATAACCATACTTCCAAGGCCTCATTCAAAGACATCATAAATAAATTATAAAGGAATAACACAAATTCCAAAAACTATTTTTCTCATGGGGCCTACTGATGTATAAAGGGGTTATATAATTCTGGTCCCCACCCATTGCATAATCACTCTAATGCATTCATGATATAAAATGAATGGATAAACAATACATATGATAATGTTCCATAAGGAACATCATATATAATAAACCCTTCACAATAAATATTAATCCATATATAAATAATGAATATGTGAAACATAAATATTTTACCACTCAATTGAAAATTCTATCAATCTAGAAAAATATCCAACAATAAATATAGAAAGTATTGATTATTTACAAAGCCATATAAAAGGCCATTATTAATGAAATGATAAGGACTTAATAGTGTATAGTACTTTCATTGTATAAGGATATTAAAAGTAAATATCCATTTTATAAAATATTTTTAAATGTTTGGTGGAATAAGAAATAATAGAGAAAATCCACTCAAAAAATTAGGAGTATGTGTCATATATATTTGATAAGCATTCAGGATACAAGATTTGAAAAAAGTGAAAACATCTAGGGCATGAGGCATTGAGGGAAAAGGTGAACTTGTTCCAAAATCATGTTAATACACTTGGTTCCCAATAAATTAATAACCAAATACATATATTTCATCATTCCTTAGACAAATACCACATATTATAAATAATATATCACCAATACCACACATACATACCATATAAAATATTTTAATAATGGAATTTTAGAATATGGGAATGTGTAATAATTTTAATGTCATATAAAGGTTATATACCAATTTATAATAGTGATTTCTAAGTGATAATACAAAAAAAATACCAATGAATTATCAAAACATTTCAATTTGAAGTTAAAAATAATGAGAAATGATTACACAGATAAATCATGATAAGATATTAATAACCCTAAAATGTAAAAGTATCTTTGTAAAAGCTAAGAAAAAACATAATAGAACATTAAATAATCATTTATTTATCTATTAATAAGGAAGATGAGAGGATAAACCTGCTCACTAATTATTTATTGAAGAAAAATGGGAGGAATAGTGCATATTTATATCAAATAAGGGGGAATTGTATATTAAATTGGGGATATAGGCTTTTTTATTATTCATTATGGAAAATAAAAAACAATTGTATCACACATGGTTTTAACTCATGATTTTGAAAATTAAAGATGCGTTTTTAAATTTAATTCATGTTAGAATCAAAATTTAAATTTAAATATTATTTTGGCCATAGAAATATCATTTTTCCACCAAATATGTTTTTCAAAACCTTAATTTTTATTTTTAGTTTAGAAAATACCATATAGGTTTGAAAATTAGTTTTATTTAATTAAAATACATTACATTAACAAAATAACATACTTTTTTATTATAAAATGAAATTAAATATTTAATCAATTTTACTTGATAATTAAATCATGATAGTTAAAGTATATTAATACCATATATTAATATTTACTAAAAAATCCTCTATTAGAAAACTATGAAAAAATTCATCATTGTACAATTCCAATATGAGAATTACAAATTTATATTCCATTTTATGAAAATAATTATATATAATAAATATTTTAATTCTAAAATAAAACTCAAGGTTTATTTTAAAATTTTATGTTTTGCCCCAAAAATTTAATAACTCATTTTTAATAAATCTTTTTTTCCTCAAAAACTTGTGTATAATTATATTAATATACATTAATCAACATAAAATATTAATAATTATTAATTATATTGATAAAAAAATATTTTATGTATTTTTTTGGACATGTTTACATATAACAATTACAATACTATTACAAAAAAAACATATTGGTTGGTTATTATTCCAACAATCAACAATACCATCAAACATTCAAATTACCCCTTTTAAATAAACCTCATTATAACTTCTAAATTCATTTTTTTTCCTGTATCATATCAATTCTATTTCTTATTTTTTATTTATAATTAAAGTTTATCTTAAATATTTGTCTTTTTTAGTATGATCCTTAAAAGTTTATTATTATGGTGGTTCCAAATATTATTAACTAATATATTGTGGTAATTATGACCAATATTGGGAATATGATTTTCTAGTGCATATTATACATAATTATATAATTAAGGTTTATGTTTTTAATATATATTATATTTATTATAGTAATTTATTTTATCATAAATTATCTCCCTTAAAATAATTTCATCTCTGAAATTTTTGGGATACATCAACCCATAAAAAATATAGATATTTCTTCCCTATTTCTTCTTGAATAACCCAAATTTATTCTATAATCTTTTGATTCCTCAAATTTACCATTACTATCTAGGTATCCAGATTCCAAAAAAACATGGTCATTAGTTACAAGAATCATGATAGGATCTACATTATATGACACATCGGGCTCTAGGTCTAATTTTTTGATAGTAGGTATGTTCATTGTGTTTCTAATGTACTTCCTCAAAAATGATACATAAAAAAGTATGAAATTTAGAATGTGTTGATGGGAAAAAATGGTAATCCATAACCTGAATTTTCTCCAAAATCCTTAGAGTTACACTTAATTCATAGACTTATAACACCATTCTCAAATGAAACATTCAAGAAGGCATGATCCCCTAATTGAAATTACAAGTCCTTCCTATAATTATTTCATATATTTTTTTACTACATTGATATATCATGATTTAATTTGGGATAGCATTCATTTTATTATTTTTCTCATCAATAAGTTATAGACATAATTTATTCCTTTGCCTGAATTTATCCTAGTTGTTTAGAGTGTGACATCCTTTCCTATAAAATTTCTTATATGGTGTTATTTTCTACTCTAATAGAAGATATTATTGTACGAAAAATATAATAGTGGAATATACTAGTCCCATGTTCCTTGAAAGTTAAAGGAATTTGATATCAACATGTATTTTAATATTTGGATGGTAATTTTAAACTACCCATTTGTTTGAGGATGATAATAAGTTCTCATGTGTTTCTTATTTTTTAGATATTTATGAAGAATCCTATAAAATTTTTATTTGAAACTACTATCATGATCATATATAATTGAACGAAGTGAAATATAAATTCCCACAACTTCATTGACATAGATTAATATAAGAAACTCAAGAAGAATATCCACACTTATTTCTAAGAAATGTGTTTCCAAGGTAAGATGATCTATAGTCACCCATATAGAATCATTCCTATTATATATCATAGGTATCCAAGTAAAAAATGGATTATAATTTTTTCAAACTTCAACATTACTATATGGATAGGTTTTCCGAAAACCTTTGGGTGATGTCTCATAGACTTTACATGTTTTAATACATATCATTTGGACAAATAGTCTGTAATTTTCATCTTCATGTTATCCAATAAGAAGTTTTCTCTTAAATATATATACATTTTTATGCTATGAGGGTTTATAAAGAAATTTTAGTTATCTGATTACCCTAGAAATTCATTCTTAAACGCAAGAATAGTAAGTACACATATCCTATATCCAACATTAAATACACCATATTGCTATATATATTTTATTAATTCCCTATATTTTATGGATTTAATTTTATTTTGTTGACAATTTTCATTTTATTAGGACTTTTATATCTTCACTAGAAAATATTTTTGGGAAATTACTTAGAATAGGAAAGATGTTTCTTAGTCAATAATAATATTTATGTACAAATTTAATAGATTTATGATCATTGTAACATTTTTCATCCCAATCATATATAGGGCTCATAGATCCTATTTTCTCAATCTGTCTTCCATCTTGTTTACCTTCCCAAGGTGGCAGAGTATTACACAATCATAATTAATGACTAGTTCTATCAATATCTTTTATTTTATAGTGATTACTTTTTGAGTGGATATATACTCAAAACTCTAATTATCTATATATATATATCATTTATTTGAACATAAATATTGTTCCCCTATATATTTAATGTAAATATTAGAGCCACTAAATTTATGTCATGAGTTGGATAGTTTTATTCACAGGTCTTTAATTTCAAAAATTTATAAGAAAATAACTCTATAATATTTCATAAGGTCGCACCCTAGTCATTTATTTTATAAAAAATTATATATAAAAAATCCCTCATTTCTAATTAGTGAAGTTAATAATGGTGTATTGATTGGTCTCTTCTTCAGTTATTCAAAAATTCAATAACATTCCTTTTTACAATTAAATTTGATCCCATTACATGTAAATTTTGTTAATAGGATTTATAATTTGGAAGAACTTCCACAAATCTCTAATATTAAACATTTCTTACAAGTAATATATATATATATATATATATTCTATATTAATTGGTGTGTGAAATTATTTCCTATCCTTTATCATTATAGGGTAAAAAGATATTCCCTCCATAGTGGCAATATATCCCAAAAATACTTTTTGGAGCCCAAATTCACACTTACTGAATTTCCCATTTGGCACCATTATGAATTTCTCAAAAACAATTCATTAATTGTTCTAATGATATTATTTGAAATTTTCATATATCATGATATCATTTATAAACAAAATTCTAAATTTATGATGAAAAACCTTGTATATTCAATTTATGAAATCGAGAAACCTAGATGGGAATTTGTTAAACAAAAAGAAATTATTGTGAACTCATAGTTCCCATACATGGAATAAAAAGTTACCTTAGATATATCATCCTTCTTGATTTTTAATTAATTAGAACAAAAATAGAGTTCAATCTTTCAAATGTATTCAACCAATTAATTTTTTTAAAAAATCATCAATCTGAGTTAAATGATAAACTTTCTTAATGAAATTTGAATTTATTTTCATCCAATCAATTCATAACCTCATAGACCCATAATTCTTCTTAAAAATAGTTTTCCAAAAGGAAAAATACTAGAGAATAAAAATACCTTATAAAAAAATCATGTAGATAAATAGTTAATTCCACCAATTCTAGTAGATAAATTCTATGAGTCATAGATATGTGTTTTCCATATGGGATAAGATCAATATTTAATTTAACTTCATGATCTCGGGGATATCAAGGAAATTATTGAAGAAATACACTAATATAGTCACACATGGTCACACCATCCTCTATTATTATTATATCCTTGTCATTAATTAATTTAGATTCTCTAATAATTTTATTAATATAAACAACTTGAGGTTTTCCTAGACAATTCTCAAGCAATAATTTATCTCATCTAAAAATATGGGATTATATATCATCCTCACAAATTTTTATCTCCTTATCTTGGAAATAAATTCTTTTATTATAATTTGGGATACAATCTATCCCAAAAATTATGGAAAATTGAATAATTAGTATAATAACCTAGTTTTTAGCTAGATATACTCCATGAATTTTAACATAGATATCCCAATATATTTCGATTGAAATAATATTTCCACTTTTATTTTTAATTCAAAACTCCTCTGTTAATGCATCATGGGATGATTCAATGTTCTTAGAAAACATAAAATATATAAATGTGTCCGTAGATCCATAATTAAATAATTTATTTTATAACTTTAATTTTATGGTCAATTTACTTCCTATGAAATCATCTTTAACTAAAACATCTACTATTGTGATTACATAAGACCAACATTTATTCCTTTTACTCTTCTCTATTTATTTCCCTAATGCTTGGGGAATTTATTTGAATAGTGTTCTGTCTTATTTTAATTGAACCATTAGAAATTAGTAAATTATATCAATCCTTAGAAATAATTATCGTTATGAACTTTACCTCCAAAATTGAAGAAACATCCTAATAACATCAAGAATTCCATATGGTATTTCTTTAATAAATTAAAACATGTTTGAAATTTTAACATGTTTTTATTCTACTAGGATATATTCCTCCTTATAAATAACTCATTTATCCTCTTATTCACTTTATTTTCCATGATAATGTAAGGCATAGATAATTATTTTGATGTCTTAATGTAAATTTTCACTATCTACTCACAAGATGAAAATGTTTGAGTGAATAATTCCTTTCCCAGACATGCATTTAATCCATTAAAGAAACAATAATATTTATTTATTGATTTCGTACATAATATGATGCATATCTTCCAAGAATTTTGAATATATATTCATACTTATCCTTAACATTTATCTCATTTCATATTAAATTTATGAATTTCCTTTCTATATATGATATTTTCTCATGAGTAAAATATTTCTTCAAGAATATCCCACTAGAATAAATCCACTTCATGGTTTATATTTCTTTCCCCTTGGTGTTTTTAATAAAAGGAAACCATTTATCAATATATCCCCTTAAAAATATATATAACAATGAAAACATATCCATTTTATTATATCTCATGTTTGGGAATATATTCTCTAAAAAATTGATCAAATTATCTTCATAAAATGGATTTGTGTTTCCATTGAAAGCTAGAGTTTTGACCTCATTAAAGAATCCAAAATCATCACATATTTATGAGTGAAAACAAGTTGTTCCATATTGGAAAGGTTATTCCCCATAACTTGTTCCAACTTCTTTTATATATTTATAATCTACTAAATGTTATCACCTACCTCATTAACTTTCTCGAGAGGGAAATCCATACATTTATTATGGGTGTTGATATGGTTTTCATTTCATAAATTATTTTTTATTTCTAAATAATGAGGTATATTTAATTATATCATGATTACCACTATGAATTATTATTCATATTATATATATAATATTAATTTTTCACAAATGAATGTTTATTTTTTATTAATTAAAAAATAATAGCAATTTTCTAACAGTTTTTCATAGGGTTATATTATATATCTATGTTATTATAAATCTATTTTTCATGGATTCTACTAAATAATATCTGATTCCAAATGTAACAACCCCAACCGGAGTTACTCATAGCCAATGGTTATTTTATTTCAAAGTTACACAATATATAGATCAAAATACAATGGATCCAAAAGTTTAGTATTCTTAGGAAACTAAAAAAATAAATTAACACCACATTGAATAGTAATCATAAAATAAATTACATGAATACATGAAATAATTATTATTTCACATTTTTTATCCTTAGGTCACACATGGTAATAATCATGGTTTCTAGGGAAATGACAAAAACTATAAAGTAATGAAATTAGATGCTCAATAAGGGGTGGAGTAAAATGAAATATAACGTAGTATAACCATATAATTTATAATATGGTAGGAATAAATAATATAATAATTCCAAGGTAAATGAAAATATGAGTATAATATATCTATGGATAATATAACAATATATTAACATGTAGATAACAAAAAATTATAACATATTAATTGAATTCATATTAACGATCATCATAACCATACCATTAATTCCTCATGAAAATATATTATACATAAATAGGAATGGAATACCCTAATGCCCAGAAGTAATATTTTTCATGATACCTATCAATACATTAAGATTCTGTATAATTATAAGCAACATTCATCACATAATAATTCTAATGAATCCATCATATGAAATAAATGGATCAAAAATATATACCATAATGGTCCCTAAGGATTCTCATATATAATCATGTCTATGTAATTTAAAGTTTTCTATATATAATTAATGGATATATAGAATGTAAATATTTTCCCTATTCGATGTAATAATATTCATAACAATGTTAATCACCAATAATCAACTAAAAAACTATTATATATTCACAATGCTATGGAATGTAGCATCTTTAAAGGAATAATAATTAAGTAATATTATATGGTATATTTACAATACAATGATATAAATATGAAAAAGTCACTAAATAAAATATTTTTCAATTTTATGAGACCAAATCAATTATAGAAAAAATACCCTCTTAAAAATAGTATTTTGTGTCACATATATTTCTTAATCATTAAGGATAAAAAAATTCATAAAGGAAATATTTCTAGGTCAATATATATTGACCGAAAAGACAAACTTGTATCAAAATTATGTTTTATCCATTTTGGACCTAATATATGGTCCATAAGATACATTTTCAACATCCTTATACGAATCCAAACTCTTAAAAATAATATATCCATATTACTACAAATTCATGTAATGCATAGGCATTTGGATAATATAGTTTATAACTATGGGAATGTTTAAGAACTATCAATTCTTATGAAGGTATTATAATTAGTGGAAATAATGATATGTTACTGATAATATAATAATGAAATTATAACATTGAATTATAATAACATTTCACCTTCAAATGAAAAATGTAATTATAAATGATTATTCAAATAATGGAAGTGAGGAGATTGGAAATAATTACCTTGCAAAGAAACTTATTAATATTTAAAAAGAACACATTCGAACCTTAATAAATCCTTAGAGGGACTATTAAGGAAGAATATGAGATGAAAAATATTATCAATAATTTTCATGATAATAGGATTGAGATGAAGGGTGGGTATTTATAGAAAAATTGATGGGATTTTTTATTAATTGTGAATCATTGTCTTAGAAAATTAGGTTGTGGAAAATGAAAAACTGTTGGTTTTCCTATGGTATTGACAAAAGTTTTTTTTCATTTAACAATTTTTTTAATTTTATTCTTTTGAAAGCACAAACATTATTTTTAATATTACTATTTCTATATGAATATAATTTTCTCACCAAATGTTTTTTAACCAAAAATTCCATTTTATACTTTGAAAATTTCAGTATTGGTTTGTAAATTGCTTTTAATTACATAAAATTACACTATATTAATACAAAATTATTTTTGTTCTAGTAATTACATATGTTAATTATTAAATAATTTTTACATTTTAAGAAGTTATAATTTTTATAGTGTATTCATATCATTTTTTACAGTTCATTAATAAAAATTTAATATTAGGGAATTTTGAAAAATTCATCATTGGATAATGTATTCATGTTCTTTCCAAATTTAAGTTCATTTTTATCCAAATAATTCTATATATATTATAATTTTAATAATTAAATAAAAACTTTTTTATTTCAAAATCATTCGTTTGCTGGAAAAAAATTATTATCTCATTTTTAATAAATATTTTTATCTTAATTCACATGTGTAAAATTATATTATTATTCATTGATCAATATACATTATAAAAAATAATTAATTATATTTTTAAATAATTAGGTTATGTATTTTACTGGACACTTTTATGTATAACTACTACATTTCTATGATAAGAGTTACATTTGGTGGTTATTATTACAATGCTTAACTTTTTGTACAATGGTCATATTATCCCTTATAAATACACATCATTTTAAGATCTAAAATAACACTCTTATTTACTATATCATGAATATTCAATTACTTATTTATTTATTAAAAATAGAAATGTATCTAATATAATTTTATTTTTTTAGAGTATGATCCTCAATAGAAAATGTCTATGGTGGTCCCTTATATTATCATGCATTCTTAAGGGCTAGTTACAACCATTATTATGAATTTAATATTCTATCATGCATTGTACGTGAATATTTAACCAAATACTCATGATTTGAAATAATATGATTATTTATAAATTTCATCTCTTGGTTCTTTAATATTTTATTAGTTGTACAATAATTTTAATCCACTTCACATATCACATAACAACTTTATAATTCATTTACCAAACACATCCTACATTAATACCATAACATAATTATAACACCAAAACCCATTCAAATTATATTTAATCACTTTATTAATTTTTTTTCGTTATTTCATATCCCCAAGAACAAAATAACCATCCACATCAATCATTACAAGACAATACCTAAACAACCTGCAACAAAATCAATATTGAACCTATAAAACCATAATAATAAACCATGTATATCACTAAATAATATTTAATAATATATCAAATTTAGTAATAATAAAGATACCAAAAACAATTAATCACCAGGAATATAGAATTGAAAGAACAAAAAGTTTGCATAGCATCAAAAAATTCAATATTTCGGTGATTTAATATTCTTATATCAATCAGGACTAAAAATTTAAATATAAAATATTATATTTTCACAAGTTATTTTTCCTACCATATATATGTTATATGAATAATTAAATCTTTTTTCTCAAATTAACAATAAATATAAAATATAGAAGTATACAACATTAGAAACTAAAGAATCAAACAATAAGCTAATAAGATTCAAATGGTATTCATTTAAAGATTGAATCAACTTCTTTACCTTAATTATTTAACTCGGCCCATTATCTATATTATACCAATATCCATTATACTATAAAGAAAATTAAATTTTAATTAATTATAATTAACATAATAATTTAATAGATAATGTTTGAATCAACTATATTGAGAGAAGGTGAAACTATGAAACATTGAATGGAATTGGATGTAACCAAGATCAATGAACATGGTAACCAATAAAAAACTTAACAAAATTATGAAATAACATTCTCCATCAATATATGGACCAAACACTACCAAAACCAATCACAAACCCCCTTTTAATCCATATGAGAAGGAAAAAAGGGAAGAATGGTGGATTAAAGAAGATAATAGAACCATTCATTATAATGGATAGATCGCATGAGGCAATGGTCTTTAGATTTTATATAGGAATAAATTACCAAAAAGGGTGATACATAGGTTTAATAGTGTTTGATAAAATAATAATAGAACCAAAAAATTGATGATAAATGGAGGAATTTATAATAATGCTTATATTACTTCACTACAACATAGTAGGGGATAAACATATCATTTTAAAGCTTGATCAATAGATATTGGAAATTATTTCATTTTAAAATGGTATAATCACTTGATAATAACCATTAATTTCTTCTTTTAAAATAACTTTTAGTACATTAAAGATATAGTAAAATTTATGATGAAATGGTCCTTATATTTTTAGACTCAAACAATAAGACAACATGATATAATTTTCTCTGAAATTCACCATTTTATACCAAGACACGATTTTTCATTCTTACATATGGTAGACAAAGAATTATCCCATGAAAACGCCCACAAAAAACATCCACCACCATTCCATAAAATCCATCCATAATATAACCCTATCTAAAATGATCATAATCAAACTAAACTTCAAAAACCTCTAAATATATCCAATCCACCTTAGTCAAAACCATACTACAATCAACCTCATCCCCACCATGGAATAGTGATGACTAGACTGCATCATGGTGAAATTTAGTGGCCCCAAACTAATCTATTCTCCTATGAACCACCTATAAACTCTCTTCCAACACTAAAACACCCTAAAACCATAAAGTAAGAGACTATGAAATTTATAACTCTATTTTAATGTAGATTCACATGTCCTGATATAAGTTTCAACCTGATTTATTATTTCATTAATATATATATATATATATATTATTTTCAAGAGGATCTTATAAAGTCATCTCTTACATTACCCCTGCTTAAATTTTTGATTCAATTCCTTAAATTTATAGTCAAATTTTTAATTATTATATGAAAATGAGACACCCTTAATCCTATAAAATTTCATTTATGTTTATTAACCAATATTCCTACCATTTTATCCCTGATTCATTTTGTAAAATGATATACTTTATTTACATCCAACCTGTTTATTCTTCAACATGGGATATCAATGTTATACTTAATGATTCATATATAAGAATTGTTATATTTATTTTTTAGGTGTAATATATGATTTTATATATAATATGATATTTTGGGTCAGATTAAAATTATACATCCCATCAATAAATTTGGTAAATCTTTATATCTCATTAGATTATTATGCATGGACATGATGCGATTAGCTTTAATGAAAATGTTATGCATGGATTTTATATAGTAATATTTTTCCCCTATATTATGATATCTTGGAAGTATCACATGAATTATATTTTTGATTTTTCATTATTATGAATGTTCCATAATCCATGTATTCTTCATATTAATATTATGATTATTATCCAATTATTATTATTTTATAATTAATATTATTCTCACTCTATTCTCATATTCATTTGTATCCTTTTCCAACCTATTATTCCTCCCCTTATTGGGATTTTTAACTCAGTATTTTTTATATATATCCCAAGTTGATCACATGTATTAAAATTATTATTAAATAATTTAATAGTATTATAATGAAATATTTAAATAAATTTAAACATTTTGTGTGTGTTAATGTTTTTGAAACTAATTTACCCTGAAACTAAGCCTAACAATTTTTGGGATGTGTATTATTATATCCATTTATCTTCAAAATTATTTAATAATTATGTATTAAATAAATATTTTTCTAAATAATCTCCCACATTAAAATCTGAAGATCCCCTCTTGTAATAAATAGTAGTGTTCTAATGATTCTTGTTAGTCATCATTGGTTGCTAGAACAACTGACCCTTTTTTCTGGTTGAAAAAACTATACTAAAAAATATATTTCATAATAATTACTATTTTTCACATATAAGACCATAGGTTTCATTGTTACTCTATGCTCTAAATGGTAAAAAATTACTTCATCATTCAATCAACTATTATCGATATTGTGTAATGAAGCATAATGTATTTTGAAAATATAGATAACTATACTGTTACGATTTCATCCTTTTAGCTATTACATAATTATAAATAAATGAAGAAATCTATCCATAATCCAATACACGATATCAATATTCTAAATTATTATTTATCCATGAATATAAGGATAATATTTTTCTTGTTATCTCCATTTACCAATACTTCAATTATAGATTCTGATTTATTTTTAAAATCTAGTATATATCTCAAGGATTTGAAATAAACCCCACACAAGAAATCATATTGTAAGAATAATAAAATATCCATTTGATCAGAAATTTAAATCTCATATTTCTCACCTTAAAAAATATTCATTTTCTTCTCATAAAAATATTCGGGGAATTCTTACATAACAATCAATGTTTTCATATTTACCCTAATTCATGAATTTTAACCAAAATAGATTCAAAAAATAAATCTAAAAAACTATGATCCAACTAAAATAATATAATATGAAACAAAATAAAAATATCTTTAATAATTTTTCAGAAATATGAGCTAAGGAAACCATTATGGATTAGTGGTTTAGAACACGTTGTTGATAAGGATTTGATACACCACAATAGGATGAGTATCTCTATATTTTAATTCACTACACTAAATTATGTTCATTATGTGATGACCCTAAAATTCATGGGATCATTCCAATTTTTATATCATACATAAATCATTCATCATATAGAAATGAATTTTTTTTATCTTAAAAATATAATAATTTTTTTAAATGTTAAATAAATCAATAATGAATTTAAAATAATGTTTCAAGGTGTTGGAACTTCAAATAACATTTTTAGAAAAAACTTCATAAATATATGGAAAAAAAAATTTGTTTTGTGATGCACATATATGTCAATGTTTTTCTCAAGAAACTAATTAATTGTGTGAGTCCCTTTTATAACCACTTAGAGTAAGAAATATGTAGTTATTAATTCTATAATATAATTAAAAATGTTTTAATAAACAGTTAAATTAAAGGTAATACTTCTCAAGAATCAATAGATTCTTATATCCTATGGATACCCTTGGTGGAATTATTCCTTTAGATGCTTCTTAGTGATCATTATCAAACTCATGTGGATGATCTTGATCAATGAAGAATAAAAAATTTCATTATTTCTATGTTTTTAATCATTCTAAACCAATAAGAAGATCTAGGTTTTTTGTGGGCTTTTAGTTGTCCTCTACAATGTTTTGAATGATTTTAATCTCTCTAAAACACTTCAATTTTATTTTATTAAATATATCAATGTGTATTTTGATTTTAAAATGAATGAATAAAATTTGAAAAAGATTTTCCTTTTCACCATGGTGTGATCCATTTCAAAATTCTTATGGCACTGTATTTTTTATGGAACACAATATGAATGGATATAGAAACATTTATAGTATTATAAGACTATTAAATAGATCAAGATAAATAGGTGTAGATAAAAATAGTGGAAAATAGTGCATCATTATTTTAACCATACTATGACATTATTTAAAATTTATTATATCATGTTTTTCTTCTCTATAAGAACATACTATGGTATAGTGAAAATTTCAAAGTCATTTTCTAAATGGGAATGGTTTTTATGTAATTTTATTTCCTAAGACCATAATAGAATATCTAACATAATCATGTATAATTCCCTAACTCTAATAACCCAGATTCGATAGTTACTTGATTGAATTGGTAAAAGATACATAGAATGTTATCACAAAGGATTGAATTGTATTACAGTCTTGTGAAACTACATACAAACATGATTTCCATATTACATTGGAATATAAAAATATAACTAAAACAATTATTGAATCATTATTATTCCTTTTACTGAATCCTTAAATTTTTTCATAGTTCACTTCTTCATACCCTAGGAATGGAAACATAAGATGGGTGAGATCAAATTCTCAATAAGTGTATAAGTACAATGCATCGTAATATAAAGTTCATACACTATTTGATTGTGTTATTAATTAATAATGATTCCATATAATCATTATCATGTTAAATAAAAATATTAATTCATATAATATCAAATAAAATAATTTCATGGTTAAAAACAATTGAATTCATGGTTATGGAATACATAATACTCAAAATATTGATCTTTACAATAAAGGACTCAGCCTAGAAATTATTCATGCTACTAAGGTCACAACCAAGAAAAAAAATTTCCCATCAAGTTCGCATCAAAGAAATCATGTTTGTATTGGGTTGGAATATAAATAATACTCAAAAAGTTACCTCATGAGACAAACAGATGCATTGAGGGGCTATATAATATTAGTCCTAACTCATCAAACTAATAAAAAATGCATTAAATGTCAGTTAAAAGAAACATTAGTACATGTGAAATATAAATTTGAAATTTTAACATCATTTTATAAAAATATAAATTAAAACCTCTTCTAAATGATGAAATACTGAAGTCTTTCCACAATATTTTTACTGAAAACTAATGTTCAAAGCCTTCACACTTATCTTCTATATTGGATTTTTGAAAAATTGAAGTTTAAATCCTTAATGGAAATTAATTTAACGTTTTTATAATAGGAATTAAAATATAATAATATTTTTTTTAAAAAATATTGTACGATACATAATTCTATACCTTTAGAAACAAATTGTAGCACCAAAAAACAACAAAAAATCATAAAAAGAACAAGAAAAAACAATAATTATTGACTAGTCCCACAATTGTTCTCACAAATATAAATATAAATGAAAGAAATTCTATAAATTAATCAATAATAGAAAATATTCTACATATAAATTTTAAATTTATTTTAGGTCATTTTTTGTATATGGAGAAACATCAAAATAATACTACAAAATAATTTGTTTTGAATTTAATAATATAACATATTTTTTAAAAATTATAAGTGTTGTAATGAAACTAACCTTTAAAAAATTTGTTGTTTCTATAGTTTTTAATATTACATAAATTAGTTAAAAAATATTATAACTTCATTTAAAATTCCCTCATTGATGATAAACTATTTTTTATAAAGATAAATCTTAAAAATAGAAAAACATGATATATAATAAAAAAACTATTCACTGATATAAATTTTATCTTCCTAAACATTCACATATTCAAATTATTTTTGTTCCACTATTGAAATATGAGACCTGTTGAATTATATCCATTAAATATTTTATTTTTAAATATTAATCACAAAAACTTATTTTAAATGAAAATATTTCAATTGATGAACTAAAATTATAGAATGAGTCATAATTTTTCAACAAATTCTGAAAACTTCTCCAAACACCATCCAATAAATAACATATCCAATATTCTTTACATCTATTTCATAAAAATATGCATAAAATCAAATATCCAATAAGATATAAAAATTTCGGCAGTAATAATAGTATAATGAATAGTGGTTCATAATTATATATGGTTTCTTAATAGTTATTTATTAATAAAATCCAACATGTAATCTTTGTTTTTTAATCTTTCATATAACCATTCAATTCCAGAATTTTGGTTCAACTATTTCATAATTATTAAAATATATCAGGGATCAATTAAACTATATAAATAAGTAAAATCATATTTGATGAAAAGAGTGTGGAGGTACCTGATTAGAAAATGAATGAATTAATTAAATATAACATATTTTTAAATAAATAAATAAAATTAACAATTGAAATTTACTTACATGGAAAACAACTACAACACAAGTATAGTGAGATAATAACCCATTAAAAATCCATTGTTTTGGTTTTAAATATATTTAACATATAAAATATTCATAATATATATCACTCATTGTAAAATTATAACAATTATCTAATATAGAAAAAAAACATGTGTTAACTTAGTTACCTACTAACATCATGAGGTGTATCTAATGTTGCAAGATTCTTATGTTTTACATTCCTTTGCAACAATTCCTTATATTTATGATACTCTAATATAAAGTAATTTTAATAAATTATTATAACTGATGATAAATAAAAAATTAAAAACAATGTGTAGAACATATGTCAACTAATGACAAGTATTAGGTGGCTAAAGTTAAAATGACTAATACAATGTCCAACTATAGACACCTCCTTAGTAGGAAATATCACTAGAGAATATTGATTAATAATATCATTTATCAATACTCTTACCTAACCCAAAAAATATAATATGATGATGTATATAATCCCTCATATGATATACAATTTTTTATGATAAAATATGTACATGTTGATCCATAGTATACAACTCATAGTAAAGAGATGACTCTGAAAGGGGATGTGAAAGATCTCTACATAAATTCTTTGTAGGATGTGTCTATCACATCACTTCTTCAATAATATCCACTAATGTTGAGTTAATTCTATCATATATTGACTCATTAAATTGGTACATCTCAAGCATTAATCATGTTATTTATCCTTTATATTCTTCCCTCATTGATGTCGCACTAGGGGTGTGACCACAAAATTTTATAAAACCAATACCCTCCTTATACTCAATGATTTAGATCAGGTGTTTCATATTTCCAAATTTATTTAAAATAATATACACCCTACCCTCATGCCTAAAGGTCCCTAATGTCATTTTCATCTAAAGGGCGTCTTAAAATAATATTTTCAAATATTATATATGTGAAAATAAAATAGTAATACAAATAATAAAGAATTATAATAATTTGTTAGTAACAATATTATTAGCTACTTTTGTGGATTCGTAATATAATTCCTATTTTTTATTCTAGACCTTTTCCATTATTTATAATGTTGGGGATTAGATGGAGGGTTGTATGCAACCCCTTTGGAGTCACTACTTGACATGGATCTTAATTCATTAGGTTCTTTAGAAAGCATCTACCCCTCTAATAAAAGATATTGTCCTTATGAAAATGTATGAGGGTATTAATTTTGAGACTATATCTCTTGTTGATTTTTCCTCGATGCCTATAAAAAAATAAAAAATTGAATTTGTTATAAAATAATTTAAAGTAATTTAAAAAATAAATTTTCGAAATAAAATCATAACATAAAGGCTTTTACCACTAACTGGATATTACGACTGCCATGTATCTATATATATAAACATGTACTTAAGGTATGGATATTGATCATGATTATTGAAAAAAATATAATAAAGTCAAATTTAATTCAAAATCTATCCATCCTATTTCCATAATATATAAACCCATTTTCTTATATACATTTATCTATTAAAAGTAAAATTTTATCTTTAATTGAATAGATTAGATATTATGGAATTTATAATATTTAAAGAATTAAAAAATTAATAAATATGTTTAAAACTTTTATTGTTATGGAATCCCATAACATATCATTCACTGACTAGTCAACACTCCTCTAATTAGAGAATAAAATATTTACACTATAATAACCCTACATATCCAGGTATGTCCTAAAATGCATGACACATGGGTCAATTTGGTAATCATTATAATCAAAGTTAATTATAAACCTCTATTATCCACATGTGAGGGATATTTTTGGTAATCTTGTAATTCCGTACCCACAATCATTAAATAAAATCCTCTCTGGAGAATAATAAGAGCTACATGAAATTTTATGAAATAAAAAGTTTAGTTTAATTAACTAATTTAATTACTATAGATATATTTATATAAAGAAATATACACACTCAGTTTTCCCTACCATTATGTCTATCATTTTGAAATAACTATGCTACTTTAATATGAGTATGTTCATCTATATATGATTAATATTTAATAATTATAATAAATAAAAAACCGATTGTTCATAACAGGAAACAAACCATTGAATTTTTGATATTTTAACCAAAAAAATGTTTAACTAAAACTAGTTAATAAAAATATTAACAATAAAAAAAAGAAGAAAAACTGATTGTAGTCTAAAAATGTGTGATTTTGTGTATTGGTATTAATTAGAAATAAATAATTTTTATAAGTAAATAACTGAAAATTTTCATTATATGTAGAAAATCATAAATATTTATTTTAATAAAACTTTATACATGAAAATTAAAAATATAAAGAATAAGGTCACAATAAAATGATAAAGGAAATTATTATCAACCAAAAAATGTATATCTATATATAATAAAGATAAAAAAAATATTAAATAAATGGAAATAAACACGAACATCTTTAAATTTAAATATCTAAGATAATAAATAATGTTTTTAACTATGTCAATTTTATAAACCAAAGATATTAACCAAATTAATTTGGATAGTAATGGTGGTTTTTCCCATATCTCTTATATGTGATTATTTTGTGTTTCATGCACAGTGTAAACATCATAGTTAGTGTTATCCTAGTTAAATTTTTTAATGGATGAATAAAATCTAGATAATAATTCAAGCCCATCAATATTCTCAAGTGATTTTTTTTCCTAGAAAATAAATAGGCCACTAATCATTTGATTGGTCTACAATATAAAATATTTTTTTCCATGTGTTTCCATGATAAATGATTCCCTCTTGAAACTAAATAATTTCAAATCAACATTTATAAATCCATACTCATCATGTTTCACACCCCTATTACTGTCAAAATAATTAGGATTAAATACACATACCTAATATTTAGTTTAATTAATCTCCCATGTATCCTCAATAACTCCAAAAATTTATGTCAATACTAAAATTCATATTTTATCTTTGGCACTCGAAAAATACAGTTCTTTAGTGAAACACAATAGTCCACTAATTTAAAAAGAAAAAATTTTGTTCTTTTTTTATGTAATATGTGTAACCATTAATATCAAAACAAGACCATGAGATCATAATAACACTTGTCCCCCTAATAAATATTTCAATGTTTATAATTATAATTAATCAAGGATTATTTTCTCTTTCAAACATGAAACAATTCTGTTTTTATGTTCATTCATCAAACAATTTTCATTTTTTTTTGACATCATACCTTTAATCTGAAAACATGGGATGATATATATATATATATTGTTGAACCTAAACTATACTGTTAGAAATGTGAAAATTTTTATGCATCACTTCATCATGTGGAACTAAAATTACCTTTAAGAAAATGTCCCTTTAATTTCACTATCAACTATAAAATATTAAGATATAGGAATACCAATGTGTTGTATTCCAGATAAATAATCATTATAGAAATCAGTTATCTCTTATGGTATATATTATTTAACAATAGAGGACTATGGTCGATGAATATTCTTATCATATCCCTTTAAAATTTTCATATATCATTCAAATGGATATATCAAATTGAAATAAATATACCCATATATTCTTATCTCTCACACAAAATTATTCAATAGATGAACCATTATATCAAAAAATGATAGTGGAAAATAAGTTTTTAAATCACAAAGTATGTGGTTAACTTCATCCTCTAACATATCTAACAAATTTAGATTTATGACTTCACTGAAAATTGAATTAAAAAATTAATACAATATGATGATTTAATTTCTTATTCATATCAATAATATTGAATATAATTAAACTAGTAAAAATTGTTGCATTAAATCAGGAAAATCATGATATTAATTACCTATTAAGTTAAAATACTTCAATGACACCAAATTTTTCAAATTTGAGTAAACTAAACTAGGTATAATAATAACATGCATGAAATGAATAAAATTTTTCTTATCACTCTTTCTTAATATGTGAATAGATAAAGTAAAATTTTTTCAATTTCATTTCTTTATGGGAGATAACTACAAATGTATTTCCATGGTCCTTAATTCTAGTATTGAATCCAATCCATATTTTTCTTTCCATTTATTTTTAACAAAATTCTAATTAGACAACTATAAATGATGATATTTACATGTATAAATTCAATGTTATGTTTTATATAAAAAACATCTATCATGTTATATTGAATAAAATATATCTTTTATTCTATGTATTTTTTGATGACTAGAACATTATTTCATTCCAAATAAAACATCAATGTATTTCAACTTGTCGTAATATAATTCTTCTGAAAATGGATGTAGGGAAAAATCAGACTCTTTTAAACTGATAAATTTCATTTTTAATCATTGTTAAGTATGATCCATTAAAAAAAATATCATATGTGTTATATGAACTATTTTTCTTCCATTATAAAATTGATTAAATGAAGTCCCCACTTTGTAAATTTCACATGATTTATGTTCTTTAACAATGTATCTAGATAATTTTCCATATATAGGAAAGTTGTTTATAGTGAATATTATCATATCAATCAAAAGAAAACACTCTTTCCTATATGAATAAAATAATATAAAACATATCCCCTATATAAATTTTAAATCATCAAACGATGTTGATAGATAAACATGAATATAATTTTTAGGCTATTTTGGCCCAAAAGTCATCAAACTCATCATCAAATATATTTTTTCCAACATATATATAGGGATAAAATTTATATATAACCTAAATAATATGACACATACCATATTATCTATTGATTATCTAATATAGACTTATTCTATTTCTGCATAGACCCATTCTAGGACTTCTATCATCATTTATTAAATAAAAAATTTATGATCAAATACTTTCTATTATCATGAATCATTAGCATGATATAGGTTTTAATTAGATATTCACTAATATGTATTCCATAATATCCTATTTTAATTAGTTTAATTGGAAAAGGATAAAAATTTAATGAGGAATTGATGGAAGATACAAGATTTCTTTAGTTGGAGGTATGGTTACTATTCTTCATAATGAATCAATGTTCAATTTGTCATCTATTTTATATCACGATATCCCACACTTAAGAAATTATAATAAAAATACATATATATTTATATACAAAAAATAGTTTCTAGGGAAATCATGAAACTTTTTATTACCCAATCCCATTGTACATAAATTTTTCTTTCTACATAATTGGAATCTATAAGCTTATTTCCTTCTAAACGTATAATTTTCAAAATTTCAAGCAATTCAGTGATAGCTTTATCACACATAAAATTTATTTCATTTAATTTAATTAATAAAATAACTATTGATAATATTATAAATTTATTTTATCCTAAGAATAATGTTTTCTCAATATCTCCACATATTTGTTCAACACATTTGTTTAATTGGTTTCAATACATACCTCATGAATTAATTCTCCAAGATGATCCTCTGTATTAGGTTGAACATATTTATCATCATTATATCCTGATTTTTTTTATTATTTCTCCATTATAGATCTAGTGTGTGTAATTATAACTAAAACCATAGAAAATTAAATGGTCCATGATTTATCTATACCTTAATTTAATATTATTCAAACATTTCATTCATGGATATAAAATCACAATATTTTTTCAAGATTGTGTTTAGGAAATTCCATGAATTTGAAATCCCCTTACTTATATTCATCACTATTTCATCTTGATGTTATCCAATTAATATGCAGTAGTTACCCAAAAAGTTTAAATATAATATATTAATATATTAATACATATAAACATTTAGACAGATATATAAATAAATAAAATTAAAATATATAAGTGTATAAATATATAGACATACATAAATTTTTAAGATATAAAATGTATCATAAAACCATTTAAAAATGAAAAATATTGAAGAAAATAATGATTTTAACAACAAAAAAATTATAATGACAAAATTTTATAAATAAAAATATTAATAAATGAAATTATTTACAACTAAAAAATTACAATCAAAAGAAATTTATGATTCAAAAAATTTATAAAATTTAAAAAATAAATTACAAACAAAAAAATATAAATTAAAATTAGATGAATTCAAAAACATTAATGGACTAATGAAATTTATAACTAAATAATAATTAGTTAATATTAGAAAAAATAAAATCTATCTTACAAAATATGGAGGAATAGTCAAAACTCAACTAAAATTTTTAGGGTAAATGCATTTTATTCAATCCTCAAATTATTGTATGGTAGTTGATACATACGGATATTAATTTCATACCTAAAAAAAATTATAGAAGGAGAAAGTAGAAATTTAAAATTTAAATGCCTGAGATACTTTATTCTGCATTATTACCCTTATTAATCTAGATTAAAAATTAACCATGATAATTATTTCCCATATAAATATATAATATCACCCCTATAACCAAATTATGACATTATTAATCCTAATTTGAACTCAATTTAATCTAATTAAATTTATAAATTTTAGAAAATTGAACTTTAAATTACAACCAAAGATATAGGAAAACCAATTTTTAAACAAAAATATATTTTTTACGTTATGAGTTTTTTATTATCATAAAAAACATCAATTTAAATTTTTACATGTTAATTAGTCTTCACCCTTAGTAAATTATTTTAAATTATTAAAAATAAAATTTTCATTGATATAGAAATTGGATATAGAAATTTTAAATATAACATTCATTTTAGGAAAATAAATTTCTATGTGTATAGAAAATTAATTTTAACATCAACACATGAAGATAAACATTTTTATAAAAAAATTGTATTTTAATCATAGAAATTATATTTAGGATAAATTTATCAAAGCATATTTTTTTCATGACATAAATTGGTTTACTATAAATAAATAAAAGGTATGTGGGTTCCTAATCAATATGAAACTAATTTTTACTAAAATAATTTTAAATTTAATAAAATCTCAAAAACTATTTTTATTGGAAATTATTACTTATGACCAAAACAATGTTAATCATAGATTTTATAAATTAAAAATAATATATATAAATATATAGTTTTAATTATTATAGCATTGATTAATTAAATGTTATTATCAACTTCTATTAATTTTTTATATAAATTTACAATTTTGGTAGAAATTTTATTATTCAATATTCACCTAAAAATCAAATATTTTACAAAAATCCAAAAAAAAATACTATAAGATAATTTTGTAACGATTAATACAAAAATTATATAATTTATATTAGATAAAAATTATATAATTTCTAAATTTAAAATTTAAATATAATCATGAATAAAGGAACTTTAGATAGTGCACTGTACAATAATATTTGGAATGTAATATTTACCTTCTAGAGTAGGGTCTTGGATATTATGTTATCCTCACTTGAATAATTTATTCCTTGATATTGGTAAACTTATAAGATATTAAGAACTATGAGCATTACTTACACATATATTCTTTAGGATCCCATATTGCCTCTTATATTTTGTGATTTATTTAAGGTACTTTCAATGGTTGAGTTATCTGATTTCTCAACACTTACTCTCTAATGTCGAGGATCTAGATATGAACTTCATTATAATTAAAGTTTGTTTCCAACTCTATTCCTTTATCTAGGAGTAAATTCATTTGATATGTCATGTATATCCTTAATAATGAAACCCGATATACATCATGTAATTTAGAAAGGTTGGGTGGAAAGACAATCGGTAAGCTAGTCTCCAATTATCTATAAATTTTTAAAAGGCACAATGTAACTTGGTATTAACATTACCTTTTTACCAAATCTTACAAATCCATTCCATGATTACACTTTCATGAATACATTACCACCCCCCCACTTAAAATTCCAATCCCATCATTCAATTATATGAATATTCCTTTTTTTTCTTTGAGATAATTTGATGTGATTCAAAACAATTTGTACTTTTCCAGATGTATCCTCCATATATTGTGGGACTACTGTCTTGCGATCACCATCTTCTTACCAAAAAATTATATTACGACATCTCTTCCCATATAATACCTCATATAGTGATATCTAGATGCTTGAAGGGAAACTATTATTACATGTGAATTCTACTAGAGGTAGATACATATACTAGTAACCTTGTAATTCAAAAGAACATGATCCCAGCATATCTTATATTTCATGAATATTCCATTTGGACTAACCATCACTATGGGGATGATAGTTAGTTATTAAATGTATCTCTATGTTGATATACTCTTGAAGGATCCTCTAAAATTTTGTTGTGAACCGTGGGTCATGGTAAAAAAATTATTATGTGTGCACTAATAAGTCTAATAACATCATTGATATAGAGTTATGCAATAGGTTTGAGAACTAAAACCTCCCTTATATCTATTAAATGTGTAAACTTTGTAAGGAAATCCATAATGACCCATATGATGTTATTCACTTTTAATGTTCTTAGAGGCCTAGTGATAAAGTCCATTGTAACATTATTACACTTCTGCATTGATATAGGGTGAGTTTTCATGACTCCTTTAGGATGTTTTATTTTAGCATTTACCTACTAGAATACCAAGAATATTGACACATTATAAGAAATTTCTTACATTATACCATCACACAATAGATGTTTTCATAGATCTTTCTTTATCCCCATCATGTTCATAACTCTATGATCTCTTCTACTCAATGCATCATCCATATTGTTCTATTTTCTTGGGAGGTAGTGTATCAAACAATAATTCTCTTTACATTGTTATAACCATCTTATTTATCTCATGTTTAGATCTTTTTTGTGAGAAAATGTATTTCACACTCTAGTGATCCATATATATAATATATCACTTCATAGATATAGTCCCCCCATATCATCAAGGAAAACATAATATATAGAAATTTGAGATCATGAGTTAGATAGTTACTTTCATGGATCTTTAGTTCCATTGATGCATAAAGAACAACATAATAAATTTTATTAAGGATTTGTCCCAATAATTTCATCTATTCATCATTATATATTGCAAATCCTTCATTTCTCAATGATAGAGTCAAAAAAAATATTTTTGACCAATCTCTACTTTATCTCCCCAAAAATCTCCAAACATTACATTAACAATGTTAATATTAACACTTTTGTGTTAAATTGGTTAATAGGATTGATAATCTATAAATATTATAGAGGAATCATTGATAGTATCCAGCTAAGACAAGGAAACTATATATCTATATTATATTATGTAGTATAGATCGTTCTTTGATTGTCTTCATATTTGAAATATTAACACATATTCCATCATTGGAGACAATATATACAATAATAGACACATAATTGAGAAACCATTCACACTTATTGAATTTATTATTCAATTATTTTTCTTCAAGAGTCTCAAAAATGACTCCCAAATGTTTCTCTTATTCTCTATAATTTTTATATTATATCAATATAATATTAATGAATACCAGAATGAAATCATCAAGATAATACATGAACACTATGTTAATAATATTCATAAAATATGAGGGTTCATTAGTTAATCCATAGTTCATTACTGTAAACTTATAATGTCCCCACCACATACTAATTTTCATATTTGTTATATCATCCTCATTCACCCTTAATTATTGATAGCTTGAGCGAATATCAATCATTAAAAATATTAATCTCACTATAGTTGACCAAATAATCCATAAATTTATAGGATAAGATACATAGTATTTATACTAATTTCATTTATCTCCCTCTAATCGATGCATAACCTCATATAACAATCATTATTTTTAATATAAAAAAAAAGAACAGGCGCTCCCCTATGTGAAACACTAGGGTGGATGAATCCCATATCAAAAAACTCGCATAGTTTTTTCTTCTGCTCCACTAGTTCCATTGTGGTAATTATGTAGGGAGTTTTAAATATAGTTTTTATCTTTAGGATGTGTTCAATAGAAAACTCTACTTCATTCTTAGGTGGATGTCTAGGTAATTTTTTTGTAAAAAATCAATGTATTCAATAACAATAGGTACATACTCCATTCTTATATTTTCCATTCCCAACTACAGGTTTCATCTTCTATTCATATCTAAGGATTTCATTAAGGTGGGATAGTAGATAAGGATCCATTTATGACTCAAATAATGAGTTCATCCTATTAAATACAAATAAATCCACTTCCCAGTCACAAATCATAATATCATTATTTTTTGAAATAAATTTTTCCCTTATAATTTGTAATAAAATTCATAACCGAAATTATTTCATAGTATACCATTAGTATGATAATAAAGTTTTCATGTATGGTGTATTTATGTATCATAATGCTGACTTACTAAAATAATATTTTTTCAATAATATTTACATTGGGTGTCTTGATTGATAACTCATTTCTTCAGGTGACATGAAATGTTTTAATATTCTCAACAAATAAGTAGGATATAAAAGTGTGAAGAACTAGAATTAATTAAAACAATATCTATATTTTAGTTTATAATAAATATATATATTATAACATTTTTAGAACTCTGACTTTCGCTTTGGTAATTTTATATGCTTCGCCTTTCCCCCTATGACACTTCCGAGCGGATTCCCATACTTAATGTGGCATTGGTTGATTATTAACCCATCTTTATAATTGAAGCACTGGATATTGAATGATTCTATATTTTCCTAACATTATTAATCTTGATTTACCTTATCTCCAATCATAAAATAATATGATATTCCCTTACAATAAGTACTAGGTATTTCTTTCCACATTTATAATATCATATACATCTCATATGTCCCTTCTTCTTCATCACCACATTTCTTTGCCCATAGTTCTCATCCACCCTCTTCTTATATTGATTTCCTTTCAAAATTTATTGATTGAATATTTTTTTCTTGATGGAACATGATACTATGTCATTGTAGGATAAAACATATTGAGTGTAGAGTGCCCATAATAAGAATGACTTAATCCTGTAAAAGAAACAATCAACCTTAGTTTTTTAACCATGTTTTCTACAATATACAAAGAAAATCATGAAAAATTGTCTTCATACTCAGAAAGAATATTCTTTTCCATCTACTTGAAATTAAGGAATTTTATTCTTCATATCATCTCATTGATCTCGGGGAAAGTATTTCAAAAACAAAAACACCTTGAGAGGCTTACATTATATGTTTTCTATGCCCTCCCCCTTATAAATATTTTGAATCAATGACCACAATTGATCAACATCTCCCCTTTTATAAAAAATCCCCAGGACAACATTATCTATTTAATTACTTCTCAATGAATGAAATTTCTTATCTATGGAATTTATCCATTATTCCGAAACTAATTGATTATTGGTTTCATTTAATTAGAGAGTTTAATATCACATGAAGTGGTACAGTATTGTTTCACCATGTTGTGGATGAATAAGTTTCATCATTTGGAATGGCTTAATAATCATAACCAAGTAAACTACCATAACATAGACAAAAACTACTCAGTTACTACATCATCCATATTGACTAGGTCAGAATGAAATCTCTACACTATTACAGGTGCTCATATGATTTCCTTTCCTCCATCTCGGAACCATCTCTAAACAATGACATGTATCTATGAAGTTCATAACATTATTAATATTGATCCATAAAAATACTAATACTAGTAAAAGTTATTTAAAATCCTAAAGGTTTAACATAAATCTTATAATATCTATGTTACTTTAAAATATAGTTCCTAAGGAAACTATTAACTGCTCTTTGATACGAACAATAATGAGCAAGATTGAGTAACTCAAAGTCGGTGGTTACTTTATTACAATGGTACATGATACAAGGAATCATAAATGACCAAATCGTTTAGTAGTCTTGGAAGACTAGATAAAAACATTATTTCCATATTATATTAAAATATAAAAATAGAGTATAAAAACTTATTGAATCATTCTTATTCCATTTAGTGAATCCATAAATTTATTCAAAATTAACTTCTTGATATCCTTGTTGAATTGAAGAAAAGAATATTGTGATCAAATAGTCAATAAAAGTACAAGTACAGTGTAAGCTAACATGACTCGCATACATAATATATAAGAGTTATTAATCAATAAACATTCTATAAAATCAATATATTGATCATGAAAATATTCATGGATATCATATCTATTAAAATAATCTCATGGATAACAATAATTGAATTTATGGTGTGTGAATGCATAATGTCTAACATATTGAACATTAGCATCAAGGCCTCATTTAAGATATTATCCTTATCATCATGGTCATAACCAAGTAATCATTCTTATCATCAAGGATTAAACCAATATATCATGCTTTTATTGGGTAGGCATACACCAAAATCCAAGAACTTTTATCTCATGAGGCCAACTGTTGCATTGAGGGGCTATATAATATTGATCACCACCTATTACTTCTTTAAGTCCATTGCATTAACTATATAAAAGATATTAATACCAATACAGTGCATAATAAACATTCATAGTGAATAAATACACTATTTTTAAAACATGAATTAGTATATTTGTATGGAAAAGAGGTAGTTTAATTCACCTACCTTTAAAAGAATGATGTTTTTATAACATTTATATTTTTATGAGTCTCCAATTAAATCAAACTAGTTTTTTTATGTGCATTGGTTATGTGTTACCACATCTCATCCATATTTGGTAGTAGTTTCACAATTTCTATGAAAGAATATGTAATTTTTTCTAATAAAAATAAGTTCCTATAGTGGAGGTTGTTAAAACCACAATAAAATCGAATGCAATGATTATATTTTTTTCTACTTATTATAATGAATATAGTGGTTTGAACCTCAATTAATAATATAAGTTGTGTTTTTTTTAAAAAAGTTTCATAAGTAGTGGTAGTTGTTACTAATAATGAATAGTTAATGGAATTTTAACAACATAATTTGACTATTTTATATTGATTAATGGTAAAATAAACCATAAAAAACAATTAACAATGATTTTAAAAAAAATTAAATATTCTACCCATTGCTAATTATAACAAAATTGTGCAACTGTTAACCCCTATAATAATATACCACCTTTAGTATAAAAATACACATATATATACCATATATAGAATTCTATAATTTCAATGGTTAAACAAAACATACAAATATAACATCTATATATATAAATGGATCATATAAAGATATGACATGTTATTTAGAAGATGCACAAGAAACATATATATGTTTCCCATACAAATTCAACTCATATAAAAACAAATCCAACATCAACGATGCTCTATTATATTATACTAACTCCCTCCAAAGGATTCATTCTCATGATTTTCATTTAGGCTAGCAGCTTCTATTGTATCTGGTTCCAATATTAAATAAAGTTTAAAATAAAAATTTGTTTTAATTATATGATACATAAAAAAATTGTAGTAATTTTTATAATAATATAAACATAATAACAAACATGAAATATATTTAGTACCCTTTTAGTCTCCCATATCAGGGATATAATGTATATAGAAATTCCTTCAACCATACACTGGAATATCATACCTAATGCACTCCCCATCACTGCATCTTTCTCATATCAAACTTTCAACTATGACTCCAACTCCTCTAATATGTTCTCAAGAATCACAATTTTTTCTATTTTGAATCAAAAAGTATACTGAAATTATTAAAACCTGTAGGATGGGTCATCACAAAGAATAAAGAAGAGCTCCTCCCAAAGTCTCATGAGGGGGTGGTCAAAAACCTATCCCTAGAACATGATCAGTAATCTACTCTCCCAAAATATGGGAAGAAATGTAATTATGGGAGACCAATGATGAATGTGATGGATTTTCATCTCAAGCCTCATTAATTATTTATTCCAATAGAAAAAAAATAACACAACGTTTTTCTTAAAATAAATAAACATTGATTTATATTTTTTAAACCCAATGTTTGTAGTTGTGGGATTTGTGTAATTTCTATTATCTTTCTTATGCACATCGAACAACAACTCGATTCCATTGACCTCATGACCAAATTCTGTCACACATATCATCAAAGAAAAAAATTGAAAACTATATAAAATTAAGGCCCTTAAAATTAAAAATAATAGTTTTATTAATATAATGAAATATTAACTTAATCAAAATTCTCCTCAAAAAAAATTTTAGAATCAGATATCTGTGTGATTACTTTATTCTCTATGTTTAATGATTTTTTTCAGAAGCTTCAAAATAAAAATGTAAATATTAATAAAAAATGAATTATTTTTAATAATTTAATATAAATTTAGTTATAGAATATTATATAACTTATTTGAGTTATAAAAATGAAAATCTATAATGGACTTCCACTAATCCATATGTATCCCTTCGGGTACCTTTTCATACATCTGAGGGACAGTTATGGGGTTTCATTGAACTCACACTACAACCTATAATTAGATTCTCTCCGCACTTTCCACAAACATTTCATTATCTATTGACACACAACTGTTTCATTCACATAAAAATGGAAAGTATCTATATTTTTGTATGAAAATATATTTATATTGTCATTTGATAGGAATAATAGATTGAAAAATATATAAATAAGAATTTTTACTTCATTTCAATTTTTTTGGAAAATATAATTCTTCTAACTAATGTTAATATGTATCCATTCAGGATAACTGATGGTAATTGATGCCATATCACTAGATAAGTGACATAGTATCAACCCATATAATCCTTTGACATAATTTATAGGCACTCCAAATATATCAAATGGTAAATTAAAATTTCCTAGCTGCCAAACATTTGAAGTATTCATGTTCATTACTATATTTTTATAATTTCAATCAACTCAATAATATATTAAATAAACAGTGTAAATATTAATAAATTATATTTTTCACATAAATAGTTACATACAAAAAATGGTGACCCTAAAGTTCCCTTCTGATGGTAACGGTGGTACCATATTCTCTGTTGATGATCGCTCCTCTAATACACTATTCTATTCCTCTATTATCCATGTAATAGAAGAAGATAAATTTCAATTATGAATTATATATGATAATTATGATATCATGTCATATGGAAATAAATGATGGAAATAGAAGAAACTTAAAAATGGGAATATACCTGGTGTAGGTGGGAGCATAACAGAAGGGTCATCTGACACCATAAGAGTTATGGATAGTTAACTCGTATCTTTAAATCATTTTATTCTCATTATTTATACATATAAAAAGAATATAAAACAAGTTGGGACTAGATATATACAAAGATAAATATAGATTCACTACCAATTGATATATATTCATTTTTTGTTTATTAAATGTTGATAAAAACAATTGTTTAATTTTCATTGATGAATATTTTGTATAGTGTTCCATGTTTAGTGGATAACTATGGGAATTTAATTTGATTATAATGAAGTATATTAGTCATTAGTGTTTTTATTTTTGGTATTTTATAATTATGAGTTTTATAAATTAGTTAGTAGTTTTCTACAAGGTTTTATGTTCAATCAAAAAAAATTATTTTTTAAAAGATTCATTAAGATTAATTTTAAACTTTATAAATCAAAAAACATGGAAACAATGATAAATGAATATTAAAACTATCAAACCCAATCCCAACACAGAAAATTGGGTCCATAATAAAACATACTCTATGGTGGAATATAAATAGACACTAAACTAAGGATGGACCATCATCAAGGGATTCAACTGTAATGAATGCCTATATAATAATTTCCTTGGAGAAAATGAAAATGGGGAACACCAAAAATGGGGTCCATAAGAAATAAATGAAAAAGGAAAAAGAAAAATGGGACTAAAATAAAAATGAACAAGATGATCATTATGAGTAAGAAAAAAGTATAAAATGATCACCACTGTCTCTATATATGCGAAACCCCTTGAAATCCAACATAATTCTCATAAACATGATCATCCCATAAGAAACAAAATTAAAACACAATAAATTATGGATTTATATTGGTCTTTGGATTTAATTATTAATATTAATTAATTGTTTTCATTTAATATGTTTTCAAAAATGGTTTATTATTATCTAAAAGATATTTGGTTATCATTTAATAATAATGATCCTATATAATAGTTATAATGGTAGGTTATTGAAACCCTCCTTTATTTTATAGGTTATGTACATGATATGCCTTCAAACTGATTTCCAAAATTTAAAAAAGTTAAAAACATTAATTTTAAAAAAATTATTATTTTATTATTATTTTGATGTTTAAAATAAAATTTTATTCCAGGAAATTTTCATATAAATTCTTAAGTTATATTCTGTTAGACAATTCTTTATTTGATCTATTAAATTTTTTTCAAATCTATTTTAGTTCTAATAAAGGATTTTTACTCTTTATCTATTTATAAATACAAAGATAAATTATCTATTTAGTAGTTTAATTATTAAAATATATAAATTTTGTGGATCATTTCATCTTTTTTTATTTGTTTAATTTTAAAAATGGAGTATGAATTAGTGTTTTTTAGTTATATCACAATTTATATGACATACATAACTACAGTGTGAATAACCAAATTTTAAAACATCTTGGTTTTAATTCTATGATTTGGGTAACCTAAAAAAAGATGACTTGAATCTTCATGAAATTTTAATTTATCATTAATTTTTTGGTTTGTATTATAGTACCACTAGATGGATATTTTATTGATCTAAATATTTTGTTCATTTTTTCCTAATATAAAATTTATTAAATAAGTCCTTTTTTCATGGGTATTTAACTTATAGGTATTCTATAGTAATGAATAAAAATAATTTGATTTTATAAATGTGACCTATAATTGGTGTTCTTCACTCCTCCAATAAAAAAATTATAAATGGAAATAACATACAATTTTGGTAATTTTTATGGTATTAAAATATGATTAAAATATATTGGTCTAATAGAAATTGTATAAGAGGTGTTTTTTCTAGTGTTGCAGCATTGTATAACTTATAGATGGTCAAATAGAAGTTTACATTAATACCAATATATATAAGGGATTTATTATTTGAATATTCTTCAAAATGGGAAGATTAAAAAGATCGAAGTACAAACTAGAGTCTTTTTGTGAGTATGATTTTCATTCAAGGAGGAGTTTTTATAAATGATGATTTTTTGCCGAGGGGTCACCCCATGAGAAATATAGGTTTGGGAATTGGGAAATTGTTTAGGAAGAAAGGGGTTCAGTGCTACAATAAGCACTCTAATTTTTCAGTGGATTTTTAATGAAAAACCACTAAATACTTATCTGGTGATGTTTATTTTAATAACCATGACTAAAAAATATTTAGAAGTGGTTAAAATAACACCACCATACCAAATTATGGATATCTAGATTTCACTTATTAGTGGTTACATGTTACCATATCTTATAAAGTGAAATTTTTTAGTTTTTCCCTGAAGTGATAAAAATATGTATCGAGATTAAAACATATAGAACATCAATACTTTCTCACTCAATAAGTGGCGTGATATGAACATAATACATCCTAAGAAAACAAATTGTATAGTTAAAAAATACGCAATCAAGATAGAAATGATCAGGTATTTTCAATGCATCTAGATGTACCCATATAAAAATACAGTAGTAGAGAAGGGAAGATTCATGGTTTTTGGTATCAATAGAAAATAGAAATTGAGATTAATAGTTTTCAATGGTATGTGACCATATAAATGGTATTAAAATCCATCAATATGGTTTGTAAAGAGAACATGAATTATCCAAATAATATCCCCCTGGAGTTCCAAGATAGGTTTTTAGCATTTGTTCAACATATCATCCATCAATATAGAGATTGATTTGAAATTAAATCATCCTTTTTCAGGGTGATTACCACTTATTTGATCTATAACACAATAACATCCACATGCTCGTGTCTAGATAGAGGTGTTATTTCAAGGTAAACCACACACTATTTACCTTCCCAGAATTAGGATTTTTGGGAATTATGAAAGATTATTAAAATCATTTATTGAGATGAAATATCATTTTAAATATTATTAAATGTATTATAATTACATAAAATTATAGGCATGATGTAATTAGAATAAAATTTTTGATTGAAAATTAAAGGGGTGGAATGAGAAACATTATGTCAACATAATAACGACATAGGAAAAATTTGATAATGATATGGGGTATATAGTCTCTGATTAATAACATATAAAATGGGAGATAATTAAATGAAACTAAATTCAATAAAATATTAAAAAAAATTATATTATTAGAAAATAATTTCTATTAAAAAGAAAATAGGATGATTGGAAACACTTACTTGATGAATTAACTTATTCTTGATCTAGGTTCCTTTGGAATGAATAATTCCTTATTAGAACAAGAAGTTTACAAAAATCATTAGTGGATTTAGGAGAGATAAAATATAGAATAATAAATAAGATATTTTAACTGTTTTAGTAGTATGGGAGGGGTGTTGGAGAGATCCTTTTATATATTAAAATAAGGGGTATTTACTTGAAAACTTGATTCTATTGAGGGGTAAAGGTGGAATCACTTAGGGGTTTGGTGAGTTAGGTAGGGTACGACAGTTGAGAAATGTTTACATGAATTTTAATCATATTAATGGATTTATAGAAGGAATAAGTGTAATTTTAATCATTGAAAACTCTTGAATCTCTATTTACCCATTTTACCCTTATTAGTATTGATTGAAAATTTACTTTAGTAATTATTTTATTACTAAATAATTTATATGGATCTTATTTCAAAACATTTACATTATAAATATTAATTTGGACTCTATTTAATCTAATTCAATTTGTAAATTTTTTAAAAATAACATATAATTTAAAACAAAAGATATAAGAAAAACTATTTTCATACAACAATATCTTTTTATACATTATGTGTTTTTTATTCTTATTTACTATTAATTTTTAATTTAATATATAATTATATACTTTTCTATATTATTAATAATAATTTTAGAGTCATAATATATTATGTATTGATCTAATTTATTTAGAAAACATTTTTATAACTCTTGTTAAATTATCCTTTTGAAAAGAACCATTTTACTTTTATGGTGGTAATTAATGTTTAGCCTATGTAATTTATTTTCAATGATTAAAATTAAAATTGTTCAAGCTAAAAAATTTCATAAACTAAATACAATATCTTGGATAAATTGATATACACAAAATAGTCTCTCTATTAAAATAAGATCATCAAAATGGCTTGGCTAAACAAAGATGGATTCCAAAACATTCAGTATATGGGGTGTTCATATGAACAAAAAATTCATGAATTATGTTATGGTATAATATTTTTTTTGTGCATAATATTTTAAAAAATATTTTTTTTCTAAAATTCTCAAAAACATTCATTGACTAAGGCCTGAATGGCCCATTCTGAATCTGAAGGACTATTTAAACTGAATTAAAAACATTTTAGTGGATGTTATCTTATTTTAATGTGGGTTAACATGGTTAAAGTTAGGTGAAATATAGTAATTATTATATTTATTTATGATTATACCATAAGTATTAATATAAAAATTCTACATTAATAACCTTATTTTTAAGAATGTGTGATTTATATAGATTGTTTCATAATTTATAAATGTTTATTCATTAATAATAAAAGTATTCATAATTTTCACAAATTTCTAAAATATTAAATTCTCTATATTAATATTGTGTAAATGAAAATATGAAAATTTCATATTAGGAAAAATTTAATTATAAATAAATGTTTATATTATGTCAAAATTTATGAATTTTTCATTTCTTTTGTATTATTACACTTTTATTTATTCATGAATATAATTAGTATATTATGATATGAAGTATGTTTTAGTTTAAAGTGATTAAATTGATTCTATGAATTTTTATCAATACATTTAACGGGTAACATTCTAGGTGTGATAAATAATTTTTATTAATTTAACCATGACTTTGGATTATTTTAGGTAGTGATATTGAATTGAGAAGATAATAATAGTTTATAAATAACAGATTTTAGAATAATGATGGAATAATGGACTCTCTTGAGTAATTATACATGTGTAGAGTGAATATTGGTCGGATTAGAAATGGAAAAAGATCATAGGTCCTGTTTAGAAAATTGGGATTTAAATTCTTATAGTTCCATGTTATCAATTATAGGTATTACTGATTTTATACAGTTTTAATACTTTTCATTAAAAGATTTCAGTTTCCTTATAAATGTGATCTATTTGAATATGTGTAAATATATTTTTCATTTAATTTGTTTTATATTCCCAAAATTTTAGTTGTGTAAAGAGTTATACATAAATATGTTTTGAACATATTAATTTGGTGGAAGAAATAATGATTCAAAAATAAACCCGTATATAGATGCATACATTTCAATGGAATTCATGAGATAAGATAGAGAAATAATAAATCCATTTAAAAATAGTATTTATTTGATTATATTGAAAAGAACCCTTATCATGACCTTTATTATTCATTATAGGTGAAATTTAAAATTATACATGCTTTAAATATATAAATATCACATCTTTTTAGATGAATATCATTATATTTCAAAAATACACACCCAAGGACTGCAATGGTATATTGTATTTGGATACTAGGTAAAAAATATTCTTATTTAAAGAAATATATTCAATATATCTCATAAATATATTCCTCTTTTACACACTTCATAATCATACCCTACTTAAAACCTTTCTTCATATTATGGGGAATGGAATTATAAGAAATGGGGAGCTCATTTACACAAAACGGGTAAGCATGGGTGATATTATTCTATAAACATATAAACGAGTAATATAATAATAATGGTATGATATTACAAACATGACTTACAAATTTCACACCCAACCGGTCATAGATCATAAACAAGAGTCATGGAACGAAGAATTATCTTCCAAAAATGCATGATTTGGAAGAGTGTGAAATCATTATAATTCATGAACTATAATTACATATCATAAAAGTGTGGAACCAACATAGGTATAAAGACCATTTAATTTTTCAATATTACCAACCAATACCATGAAAAATAGTATATTAGGCCTCATCATCATTTTCCCATTGTGGATCAATCCCATCATCCTTTTTCCAATTGTGGATCAATCATGTCGACTTGTTTTCTATTTTTATCTCATGAGATATAAATATTTACCCAATTCATTAGAGGTATATTTTATTTCCCCCATAACAAATTAAAATCATACATATATGTTCCAAAAGATCATAAACCATTCATAATATCATACCCCATGAAAATAAATGGTTTTCGTATGCATTTATACATATAATAACCCATGAGAAAAATGAGTGGGATTAATTAAAATTATTACATCATAATTATAATCCATTTGAAGAAGTAATGATAATGGTATCATTGGATAATATCCCCAGTAAATCATAAGTAACATCAAAGGATTTAATATTAGGTGGAAAATGATTTTGAAGGATCACTTAGAAATTTTCCTGAGGAAAATAACCTTTCCACTTCGAAAATCACATTTAAAAAAATTGAAAACCATTTCCAAAACACTTTTCTTTTAAAATATCCTTTGAAAAATGTAAAGGAAAATTTAAATTACTGATATTTCATTATGGTGGAAAAATCCATTCATGCCATACATGTTTAAAAACAAATATTCCTTTAATATTTTTGGAAAAAAGTAAAAACTACCTCATAAGGAAACTGAAAAGAAGATTCTTATAAAATATTTTGTGATATTTAAAAAATTTAAATATATTTCATTAAAAATAATGTATAATAGTAAAACTTTATTTAAATATTTTTTTTTAAAATAAGGACATTAATTAAAAAGAGTTTTTTACCAAATATATAAATAAATTATGTTTTCCTTAAAAAAATTATTTTGGAATGATGAGTAAATAAAGAGAGGAGAAATAAATAAGAACATATATATTCATGAAAACACAACATTATAGGAAAATTATTGAGTTTCATCAGAGATATATCATAGTATTTTCTCATTAGAAACAAAATCATAAATAATCTTCATAAATAATTATATTATAACATCAAAACTTTTAACACAATGATATCTATTAAATCATAAGACCCATTAAAGTAAAAACATTAAATGTACATTTACATCGCATAATTTCTTGATAAAAATCATAAAATGAGTTCCTGGGTAGTATATACACCTCATAAATGTAATATGTGGTGTATAAGGCATGTGTCCCACAAAATTAAGTGTTAGAGGAAAATACCTTACCACCTTATAAACTTTTGAATCATAAGACCAATTCGTAAATTACACAAAATGAAACACTTAATATCATGAAAATAATGGTATTGATGATATAAAATTTAAATGGGTAATTATATACACCATACAAAATAAATTAGTGGTGAATATGACATATGTCTCACTGAATTAAAATAGAGATTTGAAATCCCTTACAATAAGTTGTGACATTCTTTATAAACCCTTGAACCTCATTTATAATAAATATTGGTTTATTATAAATATTTAACATGACCATAATCGTATATATCATACAATATAAAATTTACTTATGACCTTTTAATAACCATTTGTTAACAATTCCTTGTCAAAATCGTGTTTTGGGTAATAACATCCTTTTTTCATGTCTATTTTAGTTTTGAATTTTTTATCCTTTTAATTTGATCATGATTACATCATATAAAGATTTTAAAACATGATATGAATATCATATTTATTCATTATTTTTTTATTTATATTAATCTATAATAGTTATAGATAGAAGTGAGTTACACCGTTCTTGAAGACGGTGGGTCATATATACGCATGAATGTTGTTTCTATTTAATCTACGAATGGAAAAAACTAAAGGTAAATATTATATAATCATTCCAGTTTCAATATTATCTCATATATATCATAAATATTCTATAAATATATCCTTATTTACTTCTATTTAAATCATAAGTTGAAATTGAATCACATTGATTCATGAGGCGGTAGTCCTCTGTATACAAGAGAAAAATTATCGTATTCCCACAGAATGGAATGTAAGAATTTATATGTGATATTATAACACCAAAAGAATAATTATGTCATAAATATAATATAAAAATGTTAAATATATTGTTATATCCATCATTGAATGGTAGTTATTGAAAATAAATTGTATCGATTTGCGAGGCGGTAGTCATCTTTACACAAGATCGAGGGTTTAATTTCCCATTTAATAGAAGAAGAGATGGATATCAGTTATTCTATAAACATAATAAAATATAATTATATGGTATATAATAGTGTTATTATATCATAATTACTAATACATTAATGTGTAAGGTAATAGAACAAGTAAAAAACATAGACATTAGTGATGATAATTACATTCACTTAGAGTAATCTCATTTGGATCTCTTATTAAATACCCTTGAATTAGTCTTTTTGGATGTTTAAAAGATCTATGAAGTGAATAATGATGTTGTGGATGGGTTTTGGTATGGTTTTATAAATAAAAATTTCTTAGTAGGTGTCAATAAGTGAGGATAGGAATTCACCTTTTATAATTAAGGAGTAGGATTTTGTAAATACCCAAAACTCTTCACTAATGGGAATTCAATACCCCCTGCATACATCCAAAATTATTAATTAAATGTTTTGAGGGAATATATGTTCAATCCATAACTCTAATAGTAAAAAAAATACATGTCTTAAACATGTAATTATTTATCCTTTAAGTTTATTTCATTTTACTATTTTAGTTTTCACCATGATAACTAGTTTTTTATTTATTTACCTAGGTGATTTATCCCCAAATAAACAAATAAATTGTGTCCTATTTGATAAATTATATAAACATATTGTAAATTTTAAATCCGATTTATTAAATAAAAAAATAGATGTTTTTGTAATGATTTATTTTAACACAAGTGTATGTTACACGTAAATCCTTATTTTAACTTTACCCACGATAATTAATTTTTACTATTTATACTATTCAATATGAATAATAATTAAATTTTTCATATTTAATAATATTAATTACTATTATTCAAAATAATCAAATGATTTTATCAAATTAATTCATAGAATTTTAAGTATTTAATTTAACATTAAACCTGCAAACATGACGAAAAAATGGTTTTCCAAGGAAAAAACTATCAAAAGTGTAAATGATATTATATAAAAATTCAATTTTAAATTCATTAAAATGACATAAATTTAATTTATAATAATATAATTTAATTAATGATACTTTTACAAAATTTTATAAAAATATGAAACTTATTAGATACAATAAATGAAAGGAAAAATTTATTTTTTTTAATATTTATCCCAAAATTAATATTTTTAGAAAATTATTAAAATAACACTAAAATATATTTTTTAAATATATATTTCAAAAATAAGTTGATCTTTTAAAATAATATTTCTAAAAGTATAAAAAAATTCTAGAAATTTCAGAAAATTCAATGAAATAATTTTTAAGAAAAAATATTATTTTAACTACAAAACTATATTTATTCTTATCTCATTCATAGAATAAAGTATTAGAATAATGATAAAATATTTTATTAAATATATAATAAATAAATTTAATTAAATAATCATTCTCCAATAGTGATTAATATAATTTATTAAGATAAATACACTTTTTATGCATAAAAATTGTTTTCTGGAAAAGCATTTCTTTTTCCCTAAAATATTTCTATAATTATTCGTAATTGAAAAATATGAATTAAATTTATTTTATAAATGTTTATCTATATAATTTTCTTCATTTAATTACTAATATTAATAACCAAAAATCTAATTACTTGGTGATAATTGTAATATTAAATAATAATATTTTAAAAGTATATCCCGGTTTGTTTGAACTCGATGTCTTGTATAACAAAAGATATCAAAAAATTAAATTTATTTTGAAAATTAATAATTCATAAAATCTCAAGTTATTACATTTTAATCCTTAAATAAATTACTTTTTTGAAGTTTGAACTTGATTTCAATAATCAACGGTTTTCCATCAGAAAATACCTTCATTTTAATACCACATTGTAAAACGGGTTAATAAAACATTATCTTGAAAAGATAGAAGGAATAAGTATGAAGGTAATTCGAAATAACACATAAAAACATTTCCAACTACAAAAATATTAATGGGAAGAGAAAATATAGACATCCAATAAAACTAATTTCCATTATACATTTATCAGAAGAAATTGAATGATCATGAGAAAGATAACTAACACAAACCCACGAACCAATGAGGTGATAAAATCCAATTAGTTCATTAGAATTGAAATTGATAAGATAACCTTTTTTTCAGGATACATTTCCTACTGTATATAAATTTTCAAGATAAAATATCATTACCTGATTTATTTCCATTTTATAAGAACAATATCATACTTAGTTTATGATTATATCAATTTCCACTTTATATCTTACTCTAATAAATGAAGATGAAAAAGTTGTTTGATACCTAAAGCACTAAAAGTAACTTCTAATAGATCATAATATCCATAAAAGAATAATAATTCATTCCTTCTATCTCTATTTATCATCAAATCAAAAATTGTCAGCACAAATTATCAAATATGGATAAATATTCATAAGATTAAATAATACATTGATCTCTAATACCTCATCCAAAGTTAAAATTAAACTATTCCATAAATGGTCAACCATAATAACCTTCCAAAATTAAAAAATTTATAAATAAAGAGACTAAATTTCTAAAATAAAATTAACATTAATTCCCCACATATCATATATATATATATATATATCTTAATAATCACATACTAAATATGAGAATACCTTTGTATTATATTTTACTATAATTTGGTAAGGACATAAAATACCATAAAACCATAATGATAAAATACATGATTCTATATTCGTTAAATAAACCATAAATTTTTTAATATATACCATAAATCATAAAATATTATAAACTCCTTCAATGATAACATAATCCACCTTTTTATCAAATCATTGATCATCTTTAAGGTCATCAATATTGTCTTGTTTAATTTATCCATTTCAATCATCCATTAATCCTAAAAATATGATTATCCCAACATTAGGAACATATTAAAGTTTATCCTTCCCGAAATCATGTGTTTTTATCTAAAATATCACATTTCCATTAAGTATCTTTTCTAGTTCATATGTATCATTCAACATATTCATAAAAATATTTAATAAAAATTTAATACACAATAATTATTTTATTTTTCAATATTCATGTAACATAATTCTTGAGTTACAATATATAAAATGTTTAATCAATACACATTATTATTAAACCATTAACTGGTAATCTTCATCTTATTCCATTATACCTCATTTCATCCATACATCATTTTTATTCTCTTCATCATCAGTAAAAAACCCATTACTCATATGACCATGTGGATCATATTCTTGATTATTCCCATTATGTAAAAGATTTTTATAATTCTAATGTTTTTTATTTTTAAAACATTCATCCATTTATGATTCCTTAAGGAAACCATTGTTCTCTTCTATTACATTAACTGAAATTATCATTTTTTCTCTATAATTACTTAATTTTTTCCCTTATTCTTTGAACATAAATAATATTCTCATTCCATTGAGATATTACCTTGAGTTATTCTTCCCACATTCTCATAATATAATAATCTAAATCATTTTTCATCCATGTTCCCCACCACTTGAAATCGCAGCCAACTCTATCATTCTATTCGTTGGCAAGTCTAAGAGTTAGTTAAGTTGAAAGTTATTAACCATATATTATGATAACTGATTAGTCATAATCACCATATCATTTAATCTCGTCATCAACACATTTGATTTCTCATCAACACATTTTCTATCAAATTCAATGTTAGCTCAGTTACTTTTTGTTTCCACTATTGATTATAAGAAAAATATCATAGTTTTAGAAACAGTATTCATAATGGAAAGCAACATAATATTGAAAAGTGCTAATATGTTTTCTAAATCATAACAACTTCTTTTAAATATATTAAACCATAGGTTTATCCAATTTCATTCATGGTAATAATCTATTTGAATAATTTAAGATGTTTTGTATAGAGATTTTGAATTTCCAAAACTTATCCCTCATGAGTGTCAAACCAGTTATGCATGAAAGCTCATTGTTGTGCACTAGGGGATGATCAGGTCAAATCCTAATGCACCCTTCTCGTATTTATTACCCATAGATACATTTGTTATTGAACCACATGCAGTTGTAGTATCCAGAGATGGATGTCATCTCTTGGAAGCCAACATCTCTATCCTTCACCAAAATTCTTGGATGGTTTCCTATACTTTGACTTATCCTTAGACATATCCTTAGAAATATAACTATACATATAATTTGGGATTTCACTAAATTTTTCCCATACTATTTTTTTATGGATAATTAAAACATTTCTCTTATACCAATTATAAAAAATATATTATTTTCATACATAAATATCAAATATTTTAAGATTAATATTCATTACCTTTCATAAATACACAAATAAAGACTATAATGATTTAGTTTCTTTGGAGACTAAGTACAAAATATTCTTATTTAATAAATATATTTAACATATCTAATAATTATATCCCCCATTTGTACTCTCATAAACATTGAACACATAAAATCATTCTTCATAACATGGGGAAAGGAAACATAAGAAATGGTGAGTGTAGATGTAACATCCCAGGTAAATAATGAGTAAGACATTTTCATATTTATTAATATTTGTTAATTAAATATTAATTTTACTTTAAAATTTATTCTATGTTCGATGGCATACCCGATACACAACAACATGATTCGGTGAAATCTTATGTTGCACACAACATTGAGTTATACTAAAAAAATAATAATATAATATTATTATTTTAAATGGTAGTTAACGCATATCCATTGTAATGGCGGGAATAAGAATAACTATCTAAAAAATTATTATACTTGTTTGTTAAATTTTTTTAAATTTATCTAATAAAAGTTAAGGGCTTAAAAATGAATGAATCTAATTTTAAGCATGAATACTCTAATATTCAATAAAAGGTAGATTTACTGCCTTTTGTTAGAGAACCCTCTTTAAATCTAGTTTTTATAATCTTTATATGTTCTCTTTGACAAAATAAAATTCTTCATTAGATTCAGGACATCATATTTTACTTCGGTTAAATTTTTTGAATTTTTTTGATAAAGTTTAGTTTTTTGATGATTAGTGAAAATTACTGTATTTTAATTCAAAAGTACCTTTTAATATAATTAATTTATATGGTTATATTATCTTTTTAATTGGTTTTAAAGTGTAATTATAATATATTTTGACCATTTAATCCAATTTTGGTCATTGTAATTAATTTCACTTTTAAATTGGACAAATACATGTATCAATCTTTTGATAGTTATTGTTTCTTAAAAACATGCTATTTGTTTTAACAATAGGAATTAATTTTAAATTAAGTAATTCAACTTCTAGGTTTTTAATTTGGTAAAATAGACATAATTTTTGAATTAGGAATATTAAATATATCTTAGGCTGAATTTTTGGTATTTTTATGAAAAACATCAATTTTTTATGAATAGTGAAACCACTTAGTAGTAGTTAAAAAACTAAATTTTTCATTTAAATGAAATTTTACCGCTTCTGTGAATTGAATTTAAAAAATACAACATAAATGGTTTTTATTATAAAGTAAAATGTTATTCAATAAGATAAAAATAATTTTTGGTGAATAGTAACTTTTGAATTTTATTTACCGTGGTTAAAGGTAAATTGGGTAATTCAAGGTAAAAAAATATCATAATAAAACAAAATTACCTTAACACTTGTCCTAACCTTATTGTATGAGTCATTTCCGACCATGAGGATCTTTGGGTCAATTTTGGGACCCCATGGATCCACTTAAAAGTGATAATGACACTTTAGATTAATTAATTTAATGTAAAGGAAAAAATGACACAAATAAATATATGTTTGTAAATTAATTTTTATATGAGGTTATATAAGTTATCATTTTGAATATAAATATTCATTTGAAAGATAAAAAAATTTCATACATATTGGTATTTTTTTATAATTTCTAGACAACAAATAAATTAAAATATTAATGACACAATAATGATGCAGTATTTACCTCATTAATAAATGATTTAAATAAATAAGATTATAAATATTAAAATAACATCCAAAAACTATCCAATTCTTCTTGGATGACTTTATTTAGACCATGAGTTATATTATCTTCGATGTTAATTAGTTTTGGACCTTTAGAAACCGAATATCATTATATAATAAAATAATATTTTCACACATTCCTAAAGAACCCCTCCTCCCCTTATAAAAACCTCTCACTTCTTACTCATTTCTCACACCTTTCAATCCCATTAGTTCATCCAAAACCTGACCAAATAATCTCTCAAGATCCCTCTCTTCCTTCTATAAGCCTTAACTTATACAGAAGGCACTTCAACAAGTCCTTTTAGTTCAAACCAAAGGGAGTTACCCAAATTAAAGTCAATGGTTCCTCTCAACTTCTTTTATTTTATTTTACATCTCCAAACCCTAACCTCTTTTTATTCATTTCTTATATAACAACACCATTATCCTCAATATACTAGGATATTGTTTTGTGAAGGATTGAAACTACACTTACATACACCTCCATCTAATGGGTGAAGAACATATTGTTTCTGTGAATGACAAACTAACGCCTCACAAAATGATGATTGTTCTATTATCTCCTACTGCCTCTCATGGTGGTCATTAAGATGGAACTGTATTTATATATGATATATATTATGTTTTATGTTTTCTTTATGATTCTGTATTTTTCATTTATATCCTACCTTTATGGTTTCCATAATCGGTAAACTCGATAATTTCATTTGAGGAAGTGCGGACTACCGCCCCCTCAAAGTGATATGACTCATTCATAACATACGTGGGACATATAAAGGATTGAGTTATCGAAATTATATATGATATTGTACTAGAATTATTATATAACTATGTATCCTTAAGTTTTCATTCAATTAAAATATGAAATAGAAATGAAAGTATGGTTCATGCGTACGTACGGGTTACCGTCTCCATGAACGGTGCCTTTCATTTCTTACCTCTAAATGTTATGTAATATTATAAATACATATATATATTGGATATATATGATATATATTATATCTAAATCATGGATATAATTATTTAGATAATGGACTATTGACCACAAGGACAACTTGTAATTATAAGAAGTCCATTTTTTACTCAAGTACCGAATATCGACCTAACGACCATTATTAACTTAAATGATTGAATAATGTTTATAACATGGTAATAAGTGATGTAAAAAGAATAATAAACTAGAAAAATGTTCTTAAGAAATTATAAATTAACTTTAGTTTATTATTCAGTAAGAACAAGGAACAAACGAGTCAAGTCGGACACGAGGTAAGGAGGTTTCTTATCTCACTTTTAATTCTGTGAGATTTCCATTTTTCACCACTTATTTATTGAATGTGGTGTATTGTATACTCAAATTTGATATATATTATCATTATTATCTTTATATTCATGGTATTCTATGATTAATATGGTGATTATTATCTTTTGGTCTTACAACTCAATTGATTACATGGTGGTAATGGGTTTTCATCTCACTTTTTATTCCCGTGAGAATTCATGCTACATTTGCTACTATTTCCTTTTGTGTGGGGTATGTACTGACCATGATTTTATTATATGTGTAATATACTTCAATTTATGGGTATTTACGTCTTCATTTTATGATCCTTCTTTCATGGGGTGTATGTTTTGTAAGTTACCAAATCGGTAAGGGAACCTTTCACCCTACTTTTTTTAAAAGACTTCTTTTTGTTATGTATTTTAATTTACATCTTCTTATGTTGGGATATGGTATTATATATCCCTATTGCTGTAAATTTTATGTCCAAGTGATGAGATACCTATTTCTCTCTCATCAACTCATTTTCTGAATTTTAAAGTGACATCGTTAGGCTGTCAAATTTCTATAAGTGAAACTTCTTCACCCAATTTCAATTCCTTGAGTTAAACTTATACTTCTTGATTATGTTATGATATAAATATGTGTGAATAACCTATGATTGTATTACACTTAATATCCAATTATATTTCGTTTATTTATATTTGTCACGCATAATTATTTCATTGATTTATCCTTAATCTAAGGATACCATCTTTTTAAGGGATTTCATCTTAATTTACATTCCATTGAGACTTCAATGTTGTTATGCACCAATTCACTCTAATATGGTGTATATACTATCCTTTAGAATATTATATCATGAATCCCTTTATTCTCATGATATTATAAAGTTCTAATCAAATGTTATTCCTCAATTATTTGTATTCAAGCATCTTTCAATTAATTAAAAACTTTTTAACTAAAATATCATTTTAAATACTTTAAAGATTTATTCTTCTAAATATTTATCAATAGTGTACATGTTTGAATAATATGGTTTTAAGGATTTATTTATATGAACATTAATTTTTTCAAATGAAAATTTATTTAAAATATTCAAAGTGGTATGGGACACTTTGATTAAAAAATCTCTTTATTAAATGTTTTAAATGGTTTTGAAAATAGTTTGATAAAGCATTGTTTAATTCAATATCCTGATTTGATATAATGTGATTGGAATGTGGAAATTTTATCTTTCCTATAGACTTGTGTTATGTATTATGATTATGGTTATTGGGAATTTTTTACGTATATGGGTGGTTTTGTGATAAACCTGGGGCAGGTGAGTCAGAGATAGCTCTCCAATGCATTGGGTAACGTGACGGAGGTAAACATAATGTTTCTACTAAGAGATTTAGGGAATATAATGTGATGGGTATTCCAAGTGTAACTCCCTACATAACTGTGATGGATATAATGTAAGTTTGATATGGATGTCATAAGTTACCTTTTTGATTTATGATTTCTGTGTGTTATTCATAAATCGTATGATTTCCTGAGGTATGTTATGATTGAAAAGTATGGTTTCATAGATTTTTTATTTGGTATAATGTTTCTTTTCATTATTTTATATCCCTTACAGAGATTTTTATGCTCATCTCAAGTTTTGAAATTTTTTTCACAGGAATTAAAGCTGAATAGGGTCAAGGATGGGATCATGGAAAAGTCTTACTGTCTAAAACATGGAACTATACATAACTATTTATTTTATTGTTTTTATTTTATGAAAAAATGGATAGTGAGTTGAATTTTATACATGTAATATTCATGTTTTTATGTAAATGTTATGACCTAATTCTCTAAAACTCTAAACCTGAAAAGATCATCAATGTGAATTATCCATTTAATTCAAGAATATGTAATGTTTAAGGCTGGGTCCTTATAGTTGGTATCAGAGGTCAGTTTAGATAAATTTTGAGATTAGGGTGTAATTTAAGCATAAGTGACAAAACCATAATAGTTAATACAATAGAAAGAGTCATAGTTATTTTACAAGTGATAAATGGTTATTACATTTTCGAGTGCAAAATGAAAGGTATTAGATAACCTTTGAGGATAAATTATGTAATGGTTAATTTTTAAGAATTTGTATTTTTTTATAATGTTATGAAATTGTATAGTTTTTGAAAAAGGACAACACACAGATCGTGTAACAACCCGTCACGTCGGACAAAGCTGCGGGAATCAAACCCACAACCAAAGTGCGATTGGGATTTATCATCTACCACTGGACTACATGAAGTCCCTGGTTAGTATGACTAATTATTTTTAGTTAAATGATTTTATTGATCAATAATAAGTTTATTTGGGATTATATGTTTTATTAAATAGACATTTTAAGTATAGGAAAATGATTTGGTGATTAAGTGATAAAGGTTATTTTGGAAGGAATTCTCTCTTTTGGGAACACAATATGCTTAAGTAAAATTGAATACCATGGGATTTAAATTGTGGAGTAATGGTTGAAATATTATTTTGGAAGAATATATATTGATTTTGGTTATTTATGGAAATGATTAATATATCAAATAAAATATTTGATGAGGTTAATTACACTTCGTAATGAGACTTTAAGATTAGTCTATGTTTTGGGGATAAATATTAAGATTTACTGTGGAAGACTATGTGATTTAAATCATTCTGAGTTTTGGGTTTCAATATTAGTTTTGATTATTTTGATGAATTTTAAAGACAATTGTGTATTGAATGGTCTTTCTTGAACTTTGGGTACTTTTTGTTTAATTTTGGAGATTAATAGTAGTATTTCTTTTTATAAATGATTATCCTTTTGGTGGATTATATGATCTCGTTCAAACCATTTTGGGTTTAGTTAATATCTAATGGAAAGGTAAATATATAGTTCATCTTTTGAGGATTATTTGATTCTCTCGAAGTTGATTATAGAACTTTTAATGTGAAAAAGTAATCCTGAATACTCATCGTTTGGAGGAAATATGAGTTTGTGTTAGAAATCTAGTAAAGGATGAAAGTCTACATGACAAGTAAGTATGTTTCCTTATTTTTTTAGTTAATCTCATTAATATATTCCTCAATGAAAAGTAACTTAAAACAAAAACGTTGTCTATTAACTTTTCCTACTGTGGAATAAAAGACTATTTAACCCATCACAAGTTTGCGATTTTCTAATGGTTAACATTCTCCTAATCATGTTTTCGATCACTCTCCATCAGAACTTGATGGTTTGTTTTCTCTTCCATATCCATGTTTTCATGGAATCCTAGTATCTGTTATCTCAGGTGACCTTTGTACTTATCTTTATTTCTTTTAAATTGATATATTTTTTGACTCTTTTTCCAATGTGGGACATTCAATTAAGTTTCCAAGCCCAGTTTTAAAAGTGCGAGGAAGCAATTTCCAAAAGGGGGTAAGGATGTAACATCCCAGGTAAATAATGAGTAAGACATTTTTATATTTATTAATATTTGAGAATTAAATATCAATTTTACTTTAAATTTGATTTTATGTTCGATGGAGCACCTGATACACAACAACATATTTCTTTGAAATCTTACGTTGGACACAACATTGAGTTATACTGAAAAAATAAAAATAGAATATTATTATTTTAAATGGTAGTTAACGCCTATCCATTGTAATGGCAGGAATGAACAGAACTAACTATAAAATTATTATACATGTTTGTTAAATGTTTTTACATTTATCCAATAAAATTTAGGGGCTTAAAATATGAATGAATCTAATTTTAAGCACGAATACTCTAATATTCAGTAAAAGGTCGATTTACCACCTTTTGATGGAGAACCCTCTTTAAATATTCTTTTGATCATTTTTATATGTTATATTTTACAAAATAAAATTCTTCATTAGATTCGGGATATCAAAATTTACTTTGGGTAAATTTTTGGTATTTTTCTGATAAAGTTCATTTTTTGATGATTAGTGAAAAATACTGTATTTGAATTCGAAAGTGACTTTTAATCTAATTTATTTATAAGGTTATATTATGTTTTTAATTGGTTTTAAAGTTTAATTAGAATATATTTTAACCATTTAATTCAAATTTGGTCATTGTAATTAATTTCACTTTGAAATTGGACATAAACAAGTATCAATCTTTTGATAGTTATTGTTTCTTAAAAACACGCTGTTTGTTTTGAAAACAAAAATTATTTTTAAATTATTTAATACGACTTATATGTTTTGAATTTGGTAAAATAGACATAATTTTTTAATTCTGAATATCAAATATAGATTAGTCTGAATTTTTGGTATTTTTCTGAAAAACATCAATTTTTTAATGAATAGTGAAACTACTTAGTAGTAGTTAAAAAATGAATTTTTCATTTAAATAAAATTTTACCACTTCTGTGAATTGAATTTCTATAATATGACATACATGGTTGTTATTATTAAGTAAAATGTGATTCAATAAGATAAAAATAGTTTTTGGTGAATAGTAACTTTTGACTTTTATTTACAGTGGTTAAAGTTAAATAGTGTAATTCAAGGTAAAAAAAATATCATAATAAAACAAATTACCTTAACACTTATTCTAACCTTATTGGATGAGTCATGGCCGACCATGGGTATCTTTGGGTCTATTTTGGGACCCCAGGGAGCCACTTAAGAGTGATAATGACACTTTAGATTAATTAATTTAATTTAAAGGCAAAAATGACACAAACAAATATCTTTTAGTAATTTAATTTTTACATGGGGTTATATAAGTTATATTTTAGACTATAAATATTCATTGGAAATCTAAAAAGATTTCCTACATCATGGTTTTTTTATAATTTTTAGACATCAAATAAATTAAATTATTTATGACATAATAATGATGCAATATTTACCTCATTAATAAATGATTTAAATAAATAGGCTTATAAATATTAAAATAACATCCAAAACCTATAAAATTATTATTGGATGATTTTATTTAGACTATTAGTCATATTATATTTTACTTTAATTAGTTTTGGACCTTTAGAAACCGAATATCATTATAGAATAAAAAAATATTTTTACACTTTCCTAAAGAACCCCTCCTCCCCCTTATAAAAATCCTACACTTCTTACTCATTCCTCACACCTCTCAAGCCCATTGGATAGTCCAAACCCTGCCCAAATAATCTCTCAATATCCCTCTCTTCCTCCTAGAATACTTACCTTAGTCATAAGGCACTTCAAGAAGTCATTTTGGTTCCAACCAAAGGGAGTTACCCAAATTAAAGGTAACGGTTCCTCTTAACTTCTTTTCATTTATTTTACTTATCCAACCCATAAACTATTTTTATTATTTTCTTTTATAAAAAAACAGTATCAAAAATATACTAGGATGTTTTTATGGGAAGGATTAAAACTACACTTACACACACCTTCATCTAATGGGTGAAGAACATATAGTTTCTATGGATGGCAAACTAACGCCTCATGAAACGATGATTGTTCGATTATCTCTTACTGCCTCTCATGGTGGCCATTAATATTGAACTATATTTATATATATTATGTTTATGTTTATGTTTTATTTATTATTCTGTATTTTACATTTATATCCTACCTTTATGGTTTCCATAATGGGTAAACGCGATAATTTTATTTGAGGAAGTGCGGACTACCGACCCCTCAAAGGGGTATGACTCGTTCATACCATAAATGGGACATATAAAAGATGGGGTTCTTGAAATTATATATGATATTATACTGGAATTATAATATAACTATATATCATTAATTTTTCATTCAATTAAAATACGAAATAGAAATGAAAGTAGGGTTCATGCGTACATACGGCTTACCGTCTCCATGAACGGTGCATTTCATTTCTTACCTCTAAATGTTATGTAATATTATAAATATATATATATATATATATATATACTGGATATATAAGATATATACGATATCTAAATCATGAATATTATTCTGGAGATAATGGAATATTGACCACAAGGACAACTTGTAATTATAAGAAGTCCATTTTTGACTCAAGTACCAAACATCAACCAAACGACCATTATTAACTTAGATGATTTCATAATGTTTATAACATGGTAATAAGTGATATAAAAATAATAATAAACTTGAAATAGTTTCCTAATCAAGTATATATTAACTTTAGTTTATTATTTATGAAGAACAAGGAAAAAACGAGACAAGTCATACACGAGGTAAGGAGGTTTCTTATCTCACTTTTAATTCCGTGAGATTTCCATTGTTCGCCACTTATTTATTGAATGTGGTTTATATTATCATGATTCTCTTTATATTCATGGTATTATGTGATTAATATGATGATTATTAACTTTTTGTCTTACAAATCAATTGATTACAATGTGGTAAGAGGTTTCCATCTCACTTTTTATTCCCGTGAGAATTCGTGCTAAATTTGCCACTATTTCCTTTTTTGTTGTGTATGTACTGCCCATGATTGTATTTTATGTGTAATATACTTAAATTTATTGGTATTTAAATCTTCATTTTAATATCATTATTTCATGGGGTGTATGTTTCGTAAGTTACCAAATCGATAAGGGAACCTTTCACCCTTCTTTTTTTAAAAGACTTCTTTTTGTTATGTCTTTTAATTTACATATTATTATGTTGGGATATGTTCTTATATATCCATATTTCTATAAATTATATGTCCAAGTTATTAGATACCCTTTTCTCTCTCATAAAATAATTTTCTTAATTTTAAAGTGATGTTGTTAGGCTATCGAATTTCTGTAAGGGAAACTTCTTTACCCAATATGAATTCCTTGGGTTAAACTTCTATTTCTTGATTATGTTGTGATATAAATATGTGTGAATAACCTATGATTATATTACACTTAATATACACTTATATTGGGTATATTTATATTTTTTACACATAATTATGTCATTAATTTATCCTTAATCTATGGATATCGTCTTTATAAGGGATTTCGTCTCAATATACATTACATTGAGACTTCAATGTTGTTATGCACCAATTCACTCTTATATGGTGTATATACTAACCTTTGGAATATTATATCATGAATCCATTTATTCTCATGATATTATAATGTTCTGATCAAATGTTATTCCTCAATTATTTGTATTCAAGCGTCTCTCATTTTATTAAAAACTCTTTAACTAAAATATCATTTTAAATGATTTAAATATTTATTCTTCTAAATATTTATCATTAATTTCCATGTTTTAATAAAATGGTTTTAATGATTTATTTATATGAACATTAATGTTTTCAAATGAAATTGTATTTAAAAGATTTAAAGTGGTATGGGACACTTTGATTCAATAATCTCTTTATTAACTGTTTTAAATAGTTTTGAAAATGGTTTGATAAAGCATTGTTTATTTCAATATCCTGATTTGAAATAATGTGATTGGAATGTGGAAATGTTATATTTCTTATATACTTGTGTTATGTGTTATGATTATGGTTATTAGGCATTGTTTACGTATACGGGTGGTTCAGTAATAAACCTAGGGCGGGTGAGCCTGAGATAGATCTCCAATGCATTGGGTAACATGACAGAGGTAAATGTGATGTTTCTCTTAAGAGATTTAGGGAATATAATATGATGGGTATTCCAAGTGTAACTCCCTATGTATCTGTGATGTTTCTCTGAAAGCCTTGCAGGACCCGAGGACCAAACCGGTGGCCCGAAGTCCCAGATGGATGAATAGTTTCAGCTGCTAAAGTATCGAACAATGCCTACTACAGTGACTGGTACAGTGCTGAATATGTAATTTTTAAGGTCGGGTCCTTATAGTATATGCTTAGTAAAGGTAACCATTAGAGATATTATTCTATGATCACATCACTACGCCAAAAACTGGAAAGGGAAGCGCTACCCCTTTATCAGCACTTTTTTTTAGCGCTGATAAAGGGGGGATTTATCAGCGCTTTTACCGAGCAATGATAAATATTGAGTTTCAAAAAAAATATTTTTTCATGAAAAATAATATTTTGTTATATAAGTATATTTATATTGATATAAATACAATATATATTTTTTAAATATGTTATAGATACGTATAAATAGACTATTATATTTAATATATAAGAAATTTAGTGAAAATGGATTAAAAATATTTTAAAAAAATATTATTAATTAATTATTTTCTAATTATTATTTATTAAAAATAATTTAATAACAATTTGAGGACACAAAAAATAAAAACAATTAATAAAAGATCTAAAATATGTTGAAAATGTAACTCAAACTTCAAACGGCCATAACTTTTGATACGGGTGCCTGTTTGAGCTCTACAGCATATCAAATCGAAGTCTACGACCATCTATACATGCTAGTGACCAAGGCAAAGCCTTCGTCACATTTTTCGAGCCCAAAAAAGGCTCATAAGTCCTCCAAAACTGAGTTTTTAGTCAGGATACCCATATTTTTTAACATTCAAACAAGTATAACTTCTGATCTGGATTTCCGTTAGGCCTGTACCACATATCATATCAATTATTGTTTCATTTTCTTCGAGTTGACTAGTCGTGGTGTTGAAACGGAATTCTAGATTATAAGTTATGGTCGTTTTAACATTCTATGGCTTTTCAAATACACATATATATGTATTTATTCTTTAATATATATCTGTCTGTGTGTGTGTGGGTGTCTATGTGTGTGTCTGTGTGTTGTATATATGTATATATGTATGTATTTATTTATTTACTTACTTATAAACACACATCAAAACATATTTTTTCTTAAATGTATTTAAAACTAATCTTATAAGTACATTTTATGGCTATTCAAATACACATATATATATGTGTTTATTCGTAAATATATATGTGTTTGTGTGTGTGTGTCTCTGTGTGTGTCTGTGTGTTGTTTATATCTATGTATGTATGTATGTATGTGTTTATTTATTTATAAACACACATAAAAACATATTTTTTCATAATTGTATTTAAAACTAATCTTATAAGTATAGATTAATATACAAATAAATATACGTATAATAAATTGTAACTAAAAATATATATGTGTATATAAATATATTAATATACGAATTAATATATATATACTAATATATGAATAAATATATTTATATTAATATGAATCTATATCAAAATATGAATAAATATAACTATATATATATAGATATATCATTAAATAGAGAACAAAATGAAATGGCATAGTGGTAAAGGTGCGGCCACGAAAGGGGGAAGGTCACGGGTTCGAGTTCAGGTGGAAGCAAAGGGGGTGCGCGCGTATGGGGGAGGCGCGGGAAGGGGGTGCACGCGTATGGGGGATGCGCGGGAAGGGAAACGCGTGGGAGACCTCCTAGAACTGATAAAAGGGGTGTGAAGCGCTGATAAAAGCACTCCCCCCGTATTATTTTTAATTTTTTTTTTTTTTAAATTTTTTAGACCTTTATCAGCGCTATTTAAAAGCCCTGATAAAGGCCCCTTTTATCAGCGCTAAAAAAAGCATTGATAAAGGTATCTTTTATGAGCGCTTTTTTTAGCGCTGATAAAAGCGGCCTTTATCAGCACTTTTCGGAGCGCTGATAAAAGGGACCCCCCTATATTAGTGATGAGCTTTACAGCATTTTTTTAGCACTATTAAAGACCTTTTTAGCGCTGATATAGGTCGTTTTTTTAGTAGTGCATGAAATGTTAAGATAATATAAGGGTATGAAATCATGGAAATAGCTTACAAATTTTACACCCAACCTGTCATAAGTTATAAACATGAATCATGTCATAAATCATTATCATTTAAAAATTCATTATAATACCAAATTACCTTCCATAAAGTATGTTTTGACTTTTGGTTTCGGTTTACCTTTTTATTTGTGTGTGTTGAAGGCTTAATAAGAATATAAATCCTTTTCTTGGAAAAAATTTCCTAAAGTCTAGGGATATATGATTTTTTGGATTAATGGAGTTAAAGTAAAAATATGTAAGTGTCCTTATAGGGTTATCCTTGGGACCAGAGAGACTTATGAATTGGTTCGAATATTTTCTATAGAAAACTAGGATAACCCCTACCTTTTGGACACATTCTCATCGTGAATAGGTTACATGATATGAATATATTATAGGGAAGATGTCGTGGGCATTTTGTAGGGTGTGAAAATTTTACATTCCATGATACCATTACATGACATCAAAACATTGATCCGGATTTAATTTAACCCAAGGTGATGTCTTTTTTGTAATATTTTAAATTAATGGGATTTTATGCCCTGAATAGGATTCAAGATTTAAATTCCTCAAAACTAATAGTTTAAACACACTGCATGCTTGATTATTTCTCCATTCGATGCAAAATACTTCCTCTCAAACCCTACAGATATTTTGGTAGATTTTGGGGGATCTCCCTCCATCTGAATTTCTTTGTTCTTTGTTTGACTCCTATGGTAGTTGCATCGCATATCCATGATAATTTGTTTTTATTCTTCATCGTTTCATTTGATCACATCGACGGAGTTTTGAATGTTTTTTTCATATTAATTATCAATTGGTGTTTTCTATTGATCCATTATATTTTATTATCTTCCATTGTCATTCTATGTTCGATCCATTATTTTTAAATCTCTATTGTAGAAGTTGGATAGCTCTCTATCATTATTGTGGTAGGTGTATCTATGAAAGTGTTTCTAATTCTTGAATAGCTATGTGTTCTTGTTTATCACTTTGGTTTGTTAATGGAAATGTATTTTCCTTAATATGAGTAGGTTTTTCATTAAATTTGAGAATATATTTCAGAATTGGTTTAGGAGAAACATAGAACATTGGGAACCTTGAGTGTGTTGGGAATTGGGCATAGGTAACCCTATTGTTTGTGAAGCCATTAGAGGATACTTTTTTGATATTTAAATAATGTGTAAGTACTCAATATCAATTTGAACCAATATGTTATTAGTTAAGAATTATTTTATATCTAGTAAATATTCCCATAGTCTAGATCCCAAATAGAATGCTTTGTATTTCATACCTAGTTTATCACATGATGGATTATTTCCTAGATATTTTCTCACACGTTTAGTTTACATGTTTTTCTTTTGATTTTATAAATATGGTATAATTTTTTTGAAACAAAATTATGTTTACAAATGGTTTTATTTATGTTTTTTTTATAAAATATATTCTTTTAATGCTAGAACTTGTGGGTTCTTGATTTTATAACTTGTATATATTCTTTCATGATTTTATACTGGGATTTATGATCATGCACTAATTTTTCCATTAGGTAGTTTTAAACCTTATTTTGTAGGACTTGAGGAATGGGAAGGGTATCATGTATCTCTCCAGGTTCTCTTATCTTTTTTCACCTTCATAGTGGGATGGATTATGATGGCATATGGTTACATGGAGATTTGTTTAGTTTGGTCCTCTTTATCTTTTTGGTTTGGTTAGTTTGGATTTAATTTTTTATGTCTCATTTATATGTAATTATTTCTTCCACTGTAAATTTATGTTTATTTAGTTTTAACTGAAACTTGAGGTTCTTTTTTTTGTTTCACCATGTGGTGGACCACCTTGGGTGACTTGTCTAGTCAACCCAGGATGGCATATTCCAAATTGGCATTAGAGGGAATACCCTATCTAAAGTGTTGTTGAAAAAACAAAGGTGTGGTTTGGTATTTTGGTATAAAAGAGGTAGGATGGTTGGAATTTGGTTAGTAAGTGTGGAAAAGGGCTCTCACTATCACACATTCATGTTTGGATTTGAATTACCATGGGTGGTCGGGGATTTTTTTCAAGCTTGAGACTTGGTGGATGAGGTTATTTGAATGATCTGGATATGAGGTTTATTTCAATAGACGAGTTCTTTTCATAAAGTTTCATATTTTTTTAATGAATTTATAATTTCTTTAAATTATAATTGTTTTAAATCATTGATATCGATACCTGAAGTTGATCATATGATTTTGGAATATTTTCATGACTAATTTGTTTCTTTATTGTGATTGTTAGACAATTCCTCCAAGAAGAGCTCTTCCAAATATGAGTGGGGGGAGATATGAGATGTTTTCCATTGAAAAAACCTCCAGTAGACCATTCTATAGTGAATATGTAGTTTCTATTATTCAGACTCTAGGTTAAGCAGGTGTCAAAAACTAGGTACAAGCAGCGGGTCACAACTAAAAATTTACAAAGTAGAAGCTACCAGTATTCCTTGGTGATAAAGGGTTATATGAATCTATATAATGACTTAATGTGATTGATATGATCTTAAACCTTATAAATAATCCTATGTAATTTTATTTGGTTTTTTCAATTTACCTTCTTGAAGGACCGAGATAGAGGTGGTGAGACTCTATTGTAAAAGCAAAACTACACAAGGATATCACTAGGGTATCTTTCAAGAAAATCATCAACTATGTATTTTATCTTGAGAAATTACATGGGTAAAATTATTCGGATTATTTTACCTTTAGGATGGAGAGAGTAACATTTTTTTTATTCCACCCATTTTTCTGAGTTTCTAAACTTGGCACCAGAGCTGGTCACAAATGATTACATGAAGGCTCAGAGTTTTGAGTTGGGGTTGAGGTCCAATATTCAGTTGATGATAATTATCATGTTACATCTAACCATTGTTGAGTTATTAGATATGGTTTCTTTTTAATAGGCTGATATATATAGAAAATTTGGTTTGGGTGGATCTTCAGTTGGTACGGTCATTAGTTTGGGTGTATCTTCTGGTAAGAAATATAAGTGTAGTGGTAGACAATTTTATTTAGTATGAGTTTTGAGGTCTTTGTATATACAGAATCAGGTTGTTTTATTTTAGTTTTGGGGGCCTAGTTATACCAATCCAAATTTTTGGGAGTATCCCGTGATTTTTCATTATTGTGGACAATTTGGCCATATGAAAAAAAAAATTGACAGGATTTTCCAAGGTAGTAAGGCTAGATCTATATTCATCGAGGGCTCATATATTCATCCCAATGCTTCCAAGTGTGGTGTTTATTATCCTTCAATGAAGGGTGATTCTCATGTGGCTAATGAATCTTACAAATTATCTAATATTGGACATCATTATGTGGTTTAGTTTTCACTAGAGGAATATGAATCAGGGTTAGCCATGGTTAGAGGTACTCGGTTTATTTTAACTTTTATAGTTCTGGATTTGTTTGATAAAGGTGTTACTCATTATCTTATATCATCAAACCTAGTTTATATGTATTTCCTATATTTTGATCTTATGTTATTCTTGATGGATATTTACGCACCTTTGGAAAAGTGGTACGAATAAGTTTTCAAATTCTCATCACGTCAAGTGATGATAACAAACCATAAGGTGGAGTGGGACTTCTTAGTTCTCAATCTTGAAATCATTGACTTGGTTATAATTATGGATTATATGATCAGTGTTAAGGCCCAAATACGCAATTATATCTATTGGTTTAAGTTCTTATCTACCAATGGGGTCACTCATGTGTTCCAGGGTGAGTGGGATGCCAGATTAGGATGTTCAGGGCTAGTTGTTCCTTCTGCTAGGGTAATCTCAAGCCAGATTTTAGAGATGTTTCTTAATATTATTAACCCTTATTTGTTTAGTGATCTAATTATAGTGGTGTGTTTATACCATGTGGTATTTTCGGATTATTTTTTAGTTTACCACCCTAGAGAGAGTTTGAGTTTACCATATGTATGCTACCTATAATGTAGCCCATTTATATGCCATCTTATTGTATGGTGACTGTTGAATTGGTAGAACATGTGGTCCACCTTGTAGATCTTGAGAATAAGGTATTTATTCATACTATCATGTAACCATGGGCTTCACATGTACTATTTCATTAGAAGTAATGTAGGAGGATCATACTTTATATTGATTATCAGAATATAAATTAGGATACTATCAAGAAAAAAATATCTATTTCCTTGGATTATTGTTCTCTATGATCAGATTAGAGGGTCTCATTGGTTTTCAAAGATTTTCATATAGTCAGGGTACCACTAGTTGAGAGTCTAAGAAAAATATATACCCAATAAAGTGTTAAAGAGCAGGTATATACATTTTAAATTTATAGTTATGATGTTTAGACTACCTAATACACATGTGGTGCTTATGGGATTAATAAAAACAAAACCATTCATCGGTTCTTGGAATATTTTGGTGTTTTTTTCATGGATGATATTTTTGTTCACTCTATGTCAAAGGAGGAAAATGTTGGTTGGATTAGATTACTCAAGATGGGGTCAATTGTGTATCTATAAAAATTCCTGTTAAAAAGTTCACTTAAAAATATTCCCCAATAAAATGAATACATGCCAGTTAATCAAGGTAATAAAGTTATAATAGTTTTACTGTTCAAATAAATTCTCATAAGATTGATTAATTCTCTATAATATAAATGTGAGTTATTGATATAACAATTAAAGCTACTCTGCTAGAGAAAAGCAGTTATAACTTATATCCAAGACTAGCTATCAAAGTAATATCTAGTTTTCTGAAATATAAAGTAAAACAGAGAAAAACTAAATTAAAACACAAAGAGGATAAAACAAGTGGTTTAGTATCATGATGAGACATAATCCACTCCACTTGGTGATCACCTTCTACCAAGCAGTCTATATTAATAAACTTGATCTACACCCTGGATTGGGGTAAACAATAGTACACAGGACTATCTAAGTCATACGACCTCTTCCACTATTCTTCATCGGGATAAACTAATAGGTTACACAAGGACATATTCAACACTTATCTGTGGGATTAAACAAATGTAAGAAGATATGAGATAAAGTTTATCTTGTATCCTTCAGTTTAATACAGGAGAAAGTGTGTGTTTTCAATACATACACACACACTACTCAAAAGCTAAAAATAGTACGCAATAGAGAGAAATTGATGAGAAAGAGTTAGAAGTGCTCTTAGTGTTATTCTATGCAGATCTAGACTTATAAGATGAAGAAGATGCAAGTATTGAGTCCTATTATGAAAAAAAGAGTATCGCAAGTATGGTTCTCTAGTTTCCAGTTAAAAGAAGTGAGCTATGTATCTTGTGTTCTTATGTGAAGATGTATGATGCTCTAATCTATGGTAGTTCAGCCTCAAAGAATTCAGAGTGCTTTGTGTGTTCTTAATTGTATCTTTCCGCATGCATGAATTCTCTATTTTTTAAAATTCTCACACGTATCTCTATGTGTTTTAGTATCCAGGCATATCTTCCTTTTTAATTGAAGGTGCACACATTGGAACCAACTGGATGTATGTATTTTGCACCTCATACCTCATACTGTTATGAGACATGACTACAAAGAAACATTAATGTTGTCAGTTCAATTTAATAACTTTAATATGACCATTATAAATTAAATTGAAAACAAAAAAAAATATTAAAGAGTGGTGTCACAGTTTGTCTTGAAACGGTGTCACTTAGAAATGGTGTCTTTTACATTTCCTTTGAGCAATGAGAAATTCACCGTGCAATATCTATGTTGACATCTTGAACAGGTAGCACAGATGCAGTGTTAAGATCACGATGTCTCGGGTATCGGTGTCTAGTCCTTTGTTAAAACTCTAATCAGTGCTTGATTCACGACATCAGGAGCATGGTATCAGGTCACTATATTAGGTAACAGTATCAAGTCACTTATTAGGTCATGGTGTCTGGTCATGGTATCAGGTCATGATGTCTGGTCACAGTATATGTTCATAGTGTATGGTCATGGTGTCTGGTCATGGTGTTTGGGACTTATCCAAATATCTATAAATAGTCTTAAATAGTAATATTCACAAAATGGATTAATCTCAATTAATGGTATAATAGAATAGGATTAAGCATAACTAGTGAGATTCTAAATTTGAACTAGTAATCATGGAATCATAAGAAGACCAACAAACTTCGAACATGATTTTAATAAGATTATCATAATTTTCATGAGTTGAATAATTTTCATTATTTGGGAGCATTAAAAGATGATCAAACATGAGGAGTCTAACAATATCCCTCTTTTTATGATCAAAAGTCATGGAATGTATGAAGTATCAAAATTAAATAAGTTCATTCTTATTTATGCCCCTTTTTGGAATATCAAAAATAAAATAATAAGCACAAAAGAAAAAGAGAATTAAAGACTAAACTTAGACAGAAACAAATCACATTCCATTGAAAGATAAGAGAAAATATAGTACAGACATAAGAAATAAGAAACAAAAAATAGAAAACATTCCCATCAAGGAGACATTTTTTACTTCTCTTCAAAGATATTAGACTTTTAATTTTTCTTGGAAGAATCAGTAGGAGGAGCCACATAAGCAGAAGAGGAGTTGGTAGTGGAGAGGGATCCAATTGTGGGATAAGTAAAGATGCACACCTTCAAAAATAGAAGGGTAAAGAGTGGGTTTTGTCTGGTACTAAGGCATGGATTGTTCAAGAATGACTAGTCTTATCTGGCTCAGATCCTTAGATAAATATATGGTTGCAGGGACAAAAATAGATGATTAAGAATAGGTGGAACCAGGTTTCAAGGGCACGGCTGCAGGAGCCACGGTGGTAGTGCTTTGCACTTGGAGATAGGGCTTCAGAAAATTGATGAAATCAGTGATAACCTCACCACCATAATGAATTTGTTTTTCAAAGTCATATTTATTCTCAATAATCTTCTCCAAGGCTTGTTTGAACTCTTTTATTTTCTGCACTTGGTCCTTAAATTCTTGAGACATAGGAGACATTTTCAAATTTTCCACAAGGTACTTTAAATGAATTGTCAATTGATGATTTGTATAAATCCTTTTGAAGTATAAATACACCTTCTTTGTAATATCATCATTGGATATAAAAGCTTAGTTAGATTAAATTTAAACCATTTCATGGACATGTTCCCTGTTTTGAACAGTTTTGGAGAGAATTCCTTGAACATGGGGACTTTTCAACGATTTGAGATCTTCTTGAATAACCTTTCCCAGAACATCACTGTCTAGCTGAGATGATTGATTAGTCTTATCTGAGGAGGACGGATTTGATATGGATATAGATGGTGTGGGAATGCTCTTGACAATATTTTCAACAGAGTCCTTGAAAATACCAAGCAAGGCATCAATTGAGGATGCTAATTTTTGAACATCTTCTGCCAACTTTTCATTGTTTTCTGTAGTTTTATCAACAATAGCTACTAGGTATGGTCAAATCAGTTATACAACCTTTATAGATAACCTTTCAGCATCTTTTGTGCTAAATCTAGCAATATAAAGTTCTAGAATTTCAAATTCTTTCATCAGTTCCTCAACCAAAGACCTTATAGATTTTACGTCTTCTCTTAGCTGGTGATTTTCAATTCTAGCTTCCTAAATTTCATGAAAAATCCAAGGTTGAGTTTTCTATATAAGTTTCTCCAAAATAATACTAGAATATTATTCACTTAGAAGAGTTGTAAGAAGAGTTTGATCTTTCAAAATCTTCTAAAATCCAGCCAATATATTTTCTCCAAACACTTTTATGTCCTCATAGCTTACAGATCTTGGGACATCTAGAGCACTCTCAGGTTCAGAGACCTCAATAACTTTAGGCTCCTTAGTAGGTATTACTCTTTGTAGAGAAAAATATTTCAACTAAAAAACTATTGTAAGATAAATTCTTCTCATTGAAGCCACCTGAGAGACTGAAACATAAAATTTTCTATTGAATTTATACACATTGTCTATTGGACTTGTCTCAATAGAGTTTTATGCATGAGTAGATTCCATAATGGGGTCTTTCTCCCCCTCAATTTTTGAATCAGCTGTAAGAGTGAGAGACCCAGTATTTTGATCTCTTTCCATACTTGCATCAATTTCATGCTCACCCATATCTATTCTAGCTTGCCGAAAGGATTGGTCCATTCTTTCTTCAGCTGACAGGATTAATTATGGCTCAGCTTGTTCTTCAGAACATTCTATATCTGCAGGACCTTCCTTAATAACAGGTTCTTCTAAATGTTTCTTAGGAACATCTTTCTCTTCCAGACTAGCATAAGTTCCTTCATTATAAACAAATCATTCATCGATGATTTCTTCACCAATTTGTTTTTCATTAACTTGCTGATCATGAACTTATTGATCAGGTAAGCCACATGCCTCTTTTAGGATAGTTCTATCCCCAGATGCAGCTTTGACAACATCTTCGTCATAACTTGCATATTCCCCCAACTTATCAGGTGTTGGTCCTAGGTCACGCTTTTCCTTTGGCCTTGAATTATTTTTAATGGGATTGAACTTTTCATACAACCTTTCATTATCCCCACCCCAATACTTTTTCCAAGAATTCCAGTTTATCTTCATTCTTCTAAGTGTGCCCTTTGAGATACAGAACTCATAACTTTCAATGAATTCCTCATTGGGGCCAAATACTCCTTTAGTATACACCAATACAGAGGTTACTTTTGAATAGAACAAGGAGGTGGACTTCAAAGTAGTCTTGGTCAATTTACACATGTGAAGTACAATATACTTACAGAAATAAATTTTATGCCCATTCTTCATAAGATGTATCAAGAATAAATCTTGATACTTAAGGGTAGAAAAACCCATTTTCCTTGGACAGATAAAATTTTGAATAAACTTAAACAACAGCCTTGTCTCACCATCTAAATCACCAAAAATTGCTCTTATTTTCTTCCTATTTCTAGTTAGAATTTCCCAGTCTTCTTCCAACACGAATATATCACTGGGAGGAGGAGGTTCTCATAAATGATCCTCAAATATTCTAATATGAGGTATCCCTAGGCAGGAATCCCATAACCTTAAGGAAAAGGTACACCTTGGACCATTAATCCATCTTCTTAAAATAAAGTAATCTTCAGTATTGAATGAAAAATAGACTTACTGATAAAACTGAGAAATAATTTTTGGATAAATATGTTGTTTTCCTTAATAAACTAGTCTAACCATCACTTTTTAGTAAGAAATTTCAAGAGAATCGACTTACTTGATAGTAGACACTTCAAAAAAACTTCCTTCTCAGGCATGACTATTCCATTTAGAAGACAAGGATTCATCGGTCCTTCTGGTACTATTCTTGGTTCCTTTCTTGCTTTCTTGTGAGACCTTAATTTCTTAGGAGTTAATAAATAGGGTCACTTCATTCTGGGAATAAAACTTCGGGTTCAAGAAGGGTAAATATTTGAAGGATAGTAGAAGATTTGGAAGGTGAGGACTTCAGTTTCAATAGAGGAAAGCTCGAGTGAAGGAAAAAGTGAATAATATTTGGTTTTTATCATTTAGGGAGTCCAAAAATCGTAAAAAAAGATGCAAAAAAATAAAATAAATCAACAATGATAGGGAAAATAAAATTAAAAAAAATAGTCTTTGCGGTGATTCCAGAACAAGTTATCATGGTGTTATCCTTACGGTGTGACACCAAATGTTGTGATCATAAAGTTGGGATAGTAAGTGTAGGAAAGTAACCAAGAGACATTAACTGTAAGACCATAAATCATAAAGAATCAATTGTAAGATGGTAACTTGTGAAATTATGAAATTGAAACCATAAGTCCAAGACAGTAACAAGTGAAACAATGAAGCATGACACCGTAAACTATGAAACAATAAGTCTATACTGTAAGCCTTTCAATTAAGGCTTATTTTTCCTAATTCATGTTTGATGTAATCTATTATTTCATAACATAATGGTTTGGTGAATATATCATCAAGCTGATATTTTGTTCCAATGAATTCCAATATGATATCACCATTTTTATATTGGTCTCTCAAAAAGTGATGTCTTACATCAATACGTTTTTTCCTAGAGTGTGAAATGGGATTCTTTGAAATTTTAATAGCACTTGTATTATAACAATTTATTGGTACATGTCTAAATTGATATCTATAGTCTAGTAATGTGTATTATATCCACATAATTTGTGCACCAAAACTACCTGCAGTTATTTATTCAGCTTCGGTAGAAGATAAAGCAACAGAGTTTTGTCTCTTACTACACCATGACACAAGAGACTTTCCTAAACATTACATGTTCCAGATGTGATTTTTCTATCTAACTTACAACCACCAAAATCATCATTAGAATAACTAACTAACTCAAATGATTGTCTTATATGATAGAACAATCCTAGATTGGGAGTATGTTTGAGGTATTTAAAAATCCTTTTAACATAATTTAAATGAGATTCCTTAGGGTTTGCTTGAAAGAGAGCACATATACAAGCACTAAACATAATATCAAGTCAGCTAGAAGTTAAGTAAATAAGCTTCCAAACATTCCTCTGTAAGTGGTTTGATCAACAGGTTTCCCATATTCATCAAGATCTAACTTACAGGTAGTACTCATTGGAGTATCATTTCTTTTAGTGTTATCCAAGCCAAAACCTTTTAGAATTTCATTAGTTTATTTGGTTTGATTTAAAATAATATCATCTTTATTTTGAAATATTTGAAATCTAAGAAGAATTTTAGTTCACCCATTAAACTCATTTCAAATTCATTTTTCATCATTTTAGAAAACTCAATACATAAAGAATTTTTTAAAGATCCATAAATAATATCATCTACATAAATTTTAACTACCAAAACATTATTGGAAATTCGTTTTATAAAAAGAGTAGGATCAGCTATACCTTTTGTAAAACTTTTAGAAATAATAAAAGTACTTAATCTATCATACCAAGCACTTAGAGATTTATTTAAACCATAAAAATCTTTTGATAATTTAAAAACATGATTTGGAAGGTGATGAATTGTGAAACCATGGGGTTGTTCAAAAAAAACATCCTCATATATATACCCATTTAGGAATGCACTCTTGACATAAATTTGATATAGTTTGAAATCCATATGTGTTGCATATGCAAGAAAGATTCTAATGGCTTCAAGTATAGCTATTGGTGAAAATTCCTCCTCATAGTCGATATCTCGTTCTTGATTATAGTCATGTAAAACTAATCTAGCTTTGTTTCTAACTATGTTATCAGCTTCATCTACTTTATTTATAAACACCAACTTAGTTCCTATGGTAAAAATGTCTTTGGGTCTATCAACAAGTTTCAAAACATTATTCCTTTTAACTAATTAAGTTCTTATTGCATAGTCATCACCTTAAATTCATCATTTATAGCATCATTTATGTTTTTAGGTTCAAGTTGTGACAATAATGCTTGATGTTCAACCTGATTTCTAAGAGAATCTCTAGTTTGTGTTCCTCTATCTAGATCTCCAACTACCACATCTAAGGGATGGTTCTTAATGATTCTAGTTAGTCTAGAAAATCTAGGAATAGTTATTTCAGGTTCATTACGTGGTTTGGGTTCATTATGTCTAGATTTTGGACTATTTCTAGAACTAGAAGTTTTAACAGATTCCTTTAAAGTATGGTAATAGAATTTAGCACTAATTTCTATATTTGACATATCATCTTCAATATTTTATAGAGAGGTATTAGGTTCATGTGGAAATGTCTCATCAAACTTGACATGGATAGATTCCTCCACACATTTAGTTCTTTTATTAAAACATCTATAAGTTTTACTAGAGATTTAATATCCTATAAATATTCTTTTATCACTCTTAGATGCAAATTTTTCAATATTTTCCTTAGTATTCATGATATAAACATTGCAACCAAATACTTTGAAGTAGTTTACTTTGGGTTTTCTATTGTTCCTCAATTCATATGGATTTCTTTTAAGAATAGGTCTAATCAACACTCTATTAATAATATATCATGTTTTTTTCACAAATTCATCCCAAAAATAAATAGGTAAGTCATATTCACTAAGCATAGTAATAGCAATTTTGTGCAAGGTCATGTTTCTTCTTTCTACTACTCTATTTTGTTGAGTTATTCTAGGGGCAAAGAAATTATGATTACAGCCATTTTGTGAGAAAAAGAAATTGAACTTGTGATTTTAAAAATTACATCCATGGTCACTTATTAGATATTTAATTTTATTTCCACTAAGTTTTTCTACAGTTTTTGAAAACTTGGTGTAATGAGAGCAGGCTTCACTTTTGTAAGAAAAAAATATAGTCTAAGTATACCTTGAAAATTCATCTACAAGAAAATAAACATATTTCTTCTCATTTAAACTAGAAACACTATATGGTCGAAACAAATCCATGTGAACCATCTCGATAGGATGATAAGTTGAAACTTCATTCTTTGGTTTGAATGAAATTTTTTGTTGGTTTCCCTTTGACAAGGATTACACACATTATCATTTAGAAACTCTAGTTTGGGTAGATCTTTGAATAAACTTTTTATAGTTATCTTTCTAAGGGATTGGATATTTCAGTGTCATAGTCTTCTATGCTAGAGCCAATACTCTTTGTGAAAAACACTTAAACATGTTTCATTTTGAGAAACTAGTGAATCTCGGTTAATAGAATTTATATTTTCATTTCTTAATGCAGAAAATATGAATTTATTTTTAAAATTAAAAACATTCCAAGCATAATTTTTAAATTTAAAATGAAATACATAATCACATTGTTGTGAGATACTAAGGAGGTTATATTTCAGTACATCAACAAAAAGTACTTCAGAGATTAAAACTGGGTTATAGTTATCAATTTGGCATAGTACAATGATTTTTCTTCTAGCATTGTCACCAAAAGTGACATGTTCACCATAAATATTTATAAAATTTCTAAATCATGAATAGTCTTATTTAATATGTCTAGAACATCCACTGTCCAAGTACCATAAGCTTTTACAATATCTCTTCAAACATTTTTCCTAAAAAATAGTCAAATAAAGAAATACATTGGTACCCATATTTTTTTAGGTCTAGTAATATTAGTAACTACTACTTTTGGAATTCACATCTACCTCATAGGATTCCTAGAAGTATTACACAAAATATTTGAGAAATAAACCTTATTTATTCCAAAGAAGCTCGAGATAGTAGAGGATGTATCATTGTTTGAACTAGAGTAATGTTTTCCTGAACTAGGAATAAAGCTGTGTATTCTAGATTTAGAAACAAAATTGGTTTCCCAAAATTTATTTCACTAGGTTGATATCCAATACCTAAAGTGTATTTTGGGTCAATTTGTTTACCTAGAATTTTTACCAATTTATCTTTACTATTAGTAAACCTTTCAAGGTCCTTTTTTCAATTTCTCATTAGATAACTTTAATTAATTGTTTTCTTTGAGTAATTGAACATTTTTCTCTCTTTCTACAGTAAGTTCAAATTTAACCATTGAGGTAAGAGAATATTGTTTCTTTAAAAACATGTATTTATCTTTTAGTTCATTATATATCACTTCAAGCATATTTAAATACTCAAACATTTCTTTTTTAGACATATTGTCATAATCACTTTTATCTATAGAATAATAGGAGTTTTGTATAAGAGATTCTAGGTTAACCTTATATGTGTTTGTTATGAAACACATATTGGCATTGTTATCATGTTCATCATGTAAAGACTCTGAGTCAATTGAACTATCATAAGAATCACTCCAATTTTCTTTCATTAACTTTTTATACTTTCTATATTTTTCCTCATATTTCTTTTTGTACTTGAACTTGGGACAGTCAGCCTTTACATGTACCTTTCACTTACATTCATAACATACTATTTCATAAGAATTGTAATATATTTTCCAATAATTCTTCCAATTTTCTTTTTGATAATATATTCCTGTAAAGTTAGGCTTTCTGAAGAATTCATTTCTTTTGTAAAATTTCTTAATCCTTCTGGCTAATTAATCCATCTCCTCATCACTGTCAGGTGAAGATTTTTCACTACTGGAACAATCTACAGAGACTTTTCGTTTCTCATTTTCTATGGGTTTATAAGTAGTGATCTTAAATGCCATATATTTTCTTTTAGGTTCGTCCTCTTTTTCCTTGTTGAGTTTCAAATCTTCTTTGTACATCATTAGTTTCCCAATGAGTTATTTGATAGGTAAATTGATGATGTCACATGACTCTCTAATAGAGGCAGAAGTTCCTCTCTATCTTTCAGGTAGGCATTTGATAATCCTTATTATTTGTTCTTTGGGAATGACATATATTCCAAGTATGATCATTGTGTTAAAAAGTTTGTTAAACCTGAGATACATATCAAAAATAGGCACATAAAGATTCATTTTAATGTTATCATAGTAAATAGTATAAGTATTTAGTCTTTTTTATTTCAAATTAGTGGTTCCCTCATGTGAAATGAATAGAGTATCCAAAATTTCATGAGCAGTTTTACATGCAAGTATTATGTTAAATTTCTCATATCTTAAAGAGATATATAATGAATTCATGGAATTGGATTGTTATTGTAAGCAGTCTTGGTTGGGTCATCCTAACTAGTTATTGCAGTAGCGCGAATCTTATACTCATCTACAATTGGAGACAAAAATTCATAACCCATTCTTTCAAAATTCATTTTAATCTTAATTTTCAATTGGACATAATTATTTCCATTAAAGAATGATGGTTTGTTGGTAGTAGGACATTTTAGTCTATTATCTATAATAAATAAATAGTTTTAAAGAGCTTGAAATTTATAATTAATATCGATTTATAGATCTTTAAAGTATAACTAAAATCATAGTTAAAAATGTAAAAATAGATACTTAATAAGAATTAGACCATTTGATACCAACTGTTGGTTGGAGTAGAGTACTCAAGAGGGGGTGAATTGAGTATCTATAAAAATTTATGTTAAAATTTTCACTAAAAAAATTCCCCAATAAAATGAATACAGGCTAGTTAATCAAGGTAATAAGGTTATAATAGTTTCACTATTAAAATAACTTCTCATAAGATTTATTAATTCTCAATAATATCAATGTGAGTTATTGATATAACTTTTGAAGCTACTCTACTAGAGAAAAATAGTTGTAACTTCTATCCAATACTAACTATCAAAGTAATATCTAGTTTTCTAAAATATAAAGTAAAATAGAGAAAAAATAGTTTAAAAGACACAGAGGATAAAACAAGTGGTTTAGTCTCAAGATGAGACATAATCCACTCCACTTGGTGATCACCCACCACCAATAAGTCTATATTAATAAACTTGATTCACACCCTAGATTGAGGTAAACAATAGTACACATGACTTTCCAGGTCACACGACCTCTTCCACAGTTCTTCGTGTTAGTAAACTACAAGGTCACACAAGGATCGCTTCCAAACTTATCTGTGGGATTAAATAGATATAAGATGATATGAGAGGAAGTATATATTATATCATTCAGTTTAATACAGCATACATTATGTGTTTTTAATACACACACACACTGTTCTAAAGATAAAAATAGTACACAATAGAGGGAAAGTGATGAGAAAGAGTTAGATGTGCTCTGAGTGCTATTCAATGCAGCTCTAGACTTGTAGGATGAAGTGTGTGAAAGTATCTAGTCCTCTTGTGAAAATAGAGTATTGAAATTCTGATGCTCTTGTTTCTAGTTCAAATATGTGAGTTGTGTATCTTGTGTTCTTCTATGAATATGTTTGAATCTCTGATCTATGGTAGTTTAGCCTTCAAAAATAGAGACTGATTTGTTTGTTCTTCAGTTGTATCATGCTGCATGCATGAGTTCTATATTTTTTAAAATGTTTGCACATATCTCTGTGTGTTTCACTAGCCAGGATTATCTCCCTTTTTAATTTTAGGTTCATACGTTTGAACCGGCAACATGCATGTATTCTGCACCTCGTACCTCATACAGGCAGGTGACATGTCTACAAAGAAACATTAATGCTGTTAATTCCATTCAATAACTTTAATATGAATGTTAGAAATTAAATTGAAAATTACAAAAGAAGATTAAAGAATGATGTCACAGTTTGTCTTGAAATGATGTCACATGAAAACAATGTATTATCCTTTTCCTTTGAGAGATGACAAATTCACGATGTCACGACTATGTTGACATCTGGAACTGGTAGCAAAGATGCAGTTTTAGGATCACGGTGTCTCTGGTAGCAGTATCTAGTCCTTTGTTAAAAATTTGACTGGTGCTTGAGTCACGACGTCAGGGGCACGGTATCTGGTCACAGTATTAGGTCGTGGTATCAGGTCATAGTATCAAGTCATGGTATCTGGTCATGGTGTCTGGTCATGGTATCTGGTCATGGTGTCCAGTCATGGTATCTAGTCACAGTGTCTGGTCATGGTGTCTGGGACTAAGCAAAATATGGTATCTGGGTTACGATGTCTGGTCACGGTATCATGTCATGGTGCTAGGTCACGGTGTCTCATCACGGTGTCTGGTCACAATGTCTGGTACTTATCCAAATATATGTAAATAGTCTTAAGAAGTAATATTGAAAAAATAGTTTAAACTCAATTAATGGTATAATAGAATAATATTAATCATAACTAGTGAAATTTAGAATTTGACCCAGTAAGCATGGAATCATAAGAATACTAACAAACTTAAAACATGATTTAAACAAGATTAGCATAATTTCTTGAGTTACATAATTTGCACGATTTTGGAGCATTAAAACATGATCAAACAGGAGGATTCCAATAGAGTATATGGACTATTTGGATATTATTATTAGAACTTTGAGGGGACATGGTTTGTATGGTAATTTTTCCAAATGTGAGTTTTGGATTCAAGAAGTAAATTTTTTGGGGAATGTTATATTTGATAGGGGCATAAAAGTTTATCTTGATAAGGTAAAGGAAAGTATGTCTAAGGAGAGACCTAGAATGTGTTTGAGTTCCAAATCCTATGGGTCTGGTTGATTATTACAGGAGGTTTTTTCATGACTTCTCCAAGATTTCATCTCCAATGATATCTTTAATGAATAAGGATATAAATTATTAGTGTAATGATAAGTGTTAGATATGTTTTGATAAATTGATGGTGTTATTGAATTCAACTGAATTTTTTATTCTTCCCAAACTAGGTTTTTAGTTATGATGTTTTATCTGATGCTTATACAATGGGTTTTGGATTTGTGTCTGAGTATGAAAGACATGTGGTTGTCTAAGGATCTCACCAATTATTCCCTAATGAGAATTACTACACTACCCATGATCATGAGTTCGAAGTAGTTATTCATGACCTCAAAACATGGAATCACTACCTATTTGGGGAATAGTATATAGAATATTTTGATCATAAGAGTCTTAGGTATATTTTCACTTAGAGGGATCTGAACTTTTGACATAGATGATGGTTATAGTATGTCCAAACATTTTATTTTTATAATTCTTATACTCCTAGAAAAGGGAATGTGGTCACTGATGCACTGAGCAATAAATTACTGACACAAGTAATGAAGGAATTAGTGGAATAGTATTCCTTATTTAGTTTTTTGGGTGAGATTATCATGGGAACATAAGAATATGGTGGGAAGATATTTCTAGATTTCATGAAGGATGGATCATCATTTAATGGTCAGTTTAGGCTCGAGAATATACCCGACCCTAAGTATCAGGGCTTTAGTAGAATCATTTATTGCTGGGAGACCCTAGGTGAGTGGTCTCAGTCTCCTTGGGGCACTTTAGGTTTTCAAATTAGGTTGGTAGTTTTGTTTTCATTTAGGTAGGATTTGATGGAAAGAAGAAACCATTCTTATTGGTCGGAAACCTAGGAACTACCAAGATGTCTCATGATTTGACACATTGGTATTGGTGGTTGGGAATGAGATGGTCCATTGCAGATTTTTTTAATACAGTGTCTTACTTGATAGAGAAATAAGGCATAACACCATAGACATGTTGGTTTTTTGTTTCCCTTCCCCATTATAATATGGAAATGCGATGAGATCTCCATGGACTTCATCATTAGGTTTCCACAAACTAATAGTGGGAAGGATGTGATATGGGTTATCATATATAAACTCACAAAATTAGTGAATGTTCTATCTATCAAGGAAATGATGAAGGTGGAAGAGCTTGGTAGCTTATATATCCAAGAGATGGTAAGACTTTATATGGTTACCTATGTAGTTGTTTCTAATAGGGACTTGGGGTTCACATCCCAGTTTTAGACAAGTTAGTAAGAGGAAATGGGTTTCTAATTGAAATATATAATGACATACCATATATAGATGGATATACAGACAAAGATATATATACAAATTCTTAAGGATATTCTCTGGGTTTATGTCCTTCATTTTGGTAGTTCTTGGGAAAAGAATTTTTATTTTGGTATGTTTTCCTATAAAAATAATTATCTAGCCTTGATTAAAATGGATCCCTTTGAGGCTTTGTATGGGAATCCATGTAGATATCCCTTATATAGGGAAGAGTTGGGAGAACGATCCTTGGTTGGCTCAATTATTATTCAGGAGACAATGAAGATGTTGTAGTTGATTCGAAAGTCATTGATCATGAAATAGAGTTATATAAATCTAATGCAAACCATTGTCACATAATACTAGAGTTTTAGGATAGTGAATAGATCTTTCTTAGAGTTTCACCTCACTTGGGAAATAAATGGTTGGGTATGTAGGGTAAGTTGGAAACATGGTTTGTGGGACCATTTTAGATTAATGGATGACTGAAAAAGATGGCCTATCAATTGGAATTACTATCTTATTTGGATTCCATAGACAACGTGTTTCATATTTCCTAGTTTAGGAGGTATATAATAGAACATTCCCATGTGATTTAATGGGAGTATGTTGATCTTAAACCCAACATCACTATGGTTAAGAAACTACTACAGATTATGGATAATTGAGAAAAGGTGTTTCCTAAAAAAATGATTCCTTTTGTCCTTGTACTATTGAAGTGTGAACATGATATCTATAAGACATGGGAGTGGGAATTGTTCATGAGGTACCAGTGGATTTCACTTTTTGTGATTCTAGGATCTTGGGAACATTCTAGGGGAAAAATCATTTATAATGGGGAGATTGTAACAACCTATTACATTCCATATAGTGTAATTTTAATTTTGTTTTGAGTTTGCATTTTTTTGAACTATAGGATTATCAAGAATATAAGTACTTTTATCAGGAAAATGAACAATTTATAGGGATTTATGTTTATTTTTTTAATGGAGTCTCAATATAAATGTGTAAGTGTATTTAGAGGGTACCCCTAGGAACTAGAGTGCCTTATGTTTTGGTTCGAAGGTTTTCTACAGAAAAATAGGATGATAAATGCCTATTGGACACATTAATTCCATTAATATGTTACAAAACATGAATCATTTATAGAAAATATTCCATGAGTCTTGTTTGGGATGTGAAAAATTTATAGGTTGTGATAGCACTACATGACATGAAAACATCGATTGGGATTTAATTTAACCTGAGGAAACACCTTCTTCGGTGTATTTTTAATTCATGTGATTTTAAAACATGATATGTGTTGGGTATGTATTTTCTCAACAATACTCTAAAAATATTATTGATTTTGATTCTCACAGATACCCTTTTTTATTTTACTAATGTTATTAATTTATGTTTATTTTTGGAAATTAATATTCTTTATTTCCATATTTTGGAATTGTATTCAATCCATGGAATATTTGTCAATGTGTTCACGCCTCTCTTAAGCATATTTTGAAAATACTGTTCATATCATACGTTGAAGATACATAACATAAGGAACAAAGCCTGTGTTTTTATTAAACCTTATGATGAAAGATCAGAATGTATGGTTAATTGACCCTATATTGATAGAAACATATAGATAATGAACCCTACATTTGGATGAAACCATACTTTTGAAAACAAAAAAAAGTATGGTTAAAGAACCCTATGTAAGTATGGAACCTTACATTTGAGAAGCCAATGCTTGGATCATCAAACATACTTTTGTGATAAACCTTATATTGAGAACCTTACATTCAAAGATTTAACACTACATAGTTGAACCCTATGTTTGGTATTTTTTCTTTTAGTGAAGGTACCTTATGTTTGACTTTTCATCACCAGATATTTGAATTTACGATTTTATCGGAGTTTCGTGCAACAGTATTTGTGGAATTTTAAGCTGATTTAAAAGATAATTTTTGAATGATTCAAAGATCATTATGATTTATTCAAAGAATCATATTAAGGAGACAAAGTATCTCCTATTCTTAATGGAAGTTACGACTACTCGGAGTTGTATCATGAATTTGAATTTTTACGATTTATCAGGAACATTTCAAGGATCTGGAATTTAAAACCAAGGTATCAAATTTATTTATTCTATCAGTGTATTGGTTTTATATATGTATTTATGATTCAAATAAGAATATATATTGAGATATATATTGATCTATATATTGTGATACATATTCGCAATTAAAACTTATTTCTTTTGAAGATCTTTTATAAATCTACTAGAAAAATTTATCAAACTCTTTTTACTATATAAGAGGCTACAGTGGAGATATATGTGTTCTAAATTTAGTATTTTCAATAATTATGTGTCTGTTATTCATTTTTGTTTTTATTCCAAATATCTATTTCAACCGGATCACTTTGGAAATGTTATTTCCTGAAGAAACTATTTTCTAAAGAAGAAGAAGATCCATCTATTGTTAGTTGCTGTTACAACTATGAAGTTCAACCAAAACCTTTCTAAATCAATATATTTTTACTGAGAGATTCAAATGCTCATACTCAGTTTTGGTGGAGTACCAGCTTCTTGATCTAAGCTGAGGTTTTTCGTTTCTATGTAAAAAAGCTAGAAGGATTTTTTTTTATCCATATTTGTAATGGTGTCAACTTCCTACACTTAGTTGTGGATTGGTAATATGATATGAGGATATCACTAGTAAAATTCACTAAACTCACAAAGAGAGTAATTGGTTGAGTGGATTATGTTATCTTTATGCCCTAACCCACTATAAATAGTTGTGTTCTGTATTTTTATTTTAATCTATTACTCATACTTTCATATATAAGATAAGCATTGATTATCAGAATAATCATCCACTTACATCAAAAGAAAGAATTTTTAATGATTTTGAAAAGAAAAAATTCACCCCCCCCCCCTCTTGTGTGTATTTTTATATTCTGACCAAACAATTGGTATTATGGGGAATATTTTAAATATATATATAATAAGCTAAAAGTATAAGGTCTATATAAATATGGAAATGACTGATTAGAGAGAAGTAATGCCAATGGTTCATTCTCTTTATTTCAATGGTGAAAACAATGGATTATAGAAATAACGAATGATTATATATTTGATGAATTTGGTATTTAAAGTCTAATCTAAGATCATTACTCCTTATATAATTCCTATAAATCCTATGACTTGGACTACTGCTATAGAGGCTGAGTATGACACAAATTCTAAAGCTATGAATTATATTATATGTGGTCTTGGACCTAATGAATTCAGCCGTCTCTCACAATGTACTACTACTTATGAAATGTGGAAAACCATTGCAGTTTCTTATGAAGGAATAGACAATGTAATAAAAATTAAGTATGCAACAGACAAATTGAAATTTTATACATTTAAAATGTTTGATGGAGAATGTATCACTCAGATGAATGGAAGGTTTACAAATATTAATAATAATATTACACCCTTAGGTGATCTTATCAAACAAGAAGATCAAGATTTGAAAGTACTAAGTGTACTACCTACTAAATAGAATGGTATATCTGGTATCATTTGACATTCATCACCAGTTAAAAATATGACAATGAGAGAATTAATTGGGACACTAATGATTTATGAAGATGAAATGAAAGATGAATCTGAATACCATAATTTCTTAGTGAAAAGGGATAAAAATTCTCTAAAGGTAACATCTCATAAGAAAAGAAAAAGAATAAATCCATAAGTCAGAGAAGAAAGGAATTCAGATACATCTGATTCTAAAATGTAATTGTCTCAATTAGCCATGATGTTTAGCAAGTTTTTCAAGAATAATAAAGGGTTCAAAAAACCCTTTAAGAGGGATGATAAAGACTCAAGGGAATTCATATGCTATGAATTCGAGAAATTTTGTCATATAATTCCTGATTTTCCTCAGCTAAAAAGTGAAAAGATAAATTCAAAAAAGTCATATCAAGTAAATGTTGATTATAAACATAAAGGAAAAAAGAGCAATGAAAGCTACTTGGAGTATTTTTTAAGACTCTAGTAGCTCATCAAAATCTAATTCAGAAAAGGAAGAATAAAATATGAATGAAAATATGTACTTCATGGAAAAAGAAGATAATATACAAACCTATTATTCATCTAATTTTTATTTTGATTCAAATTATTCAAATAATAAATTGGCCTCCTACTGAAATATTCTAGAAGGAAAATATGAATCCTTTTTTAAGAAAAAAATATATTTAAATAATATTCTAAATTCTATTTTAGGATAAAGAGTCTCCTTTATTAAACAACATCATAATTTAATTGAAAAATTTAAGTCATCTACCACAAACTGTACTGATCCTAAAAATTAGATTAAATCATTACAAGATTATGTAGAAACTTATAAAAGTATTGAGGACTTATTTACAAAATGATAAAATAATATGAAGGGGATTCTTGGTAAAAATGTCATTAGAAATAAAATATTTTGTATAGGATGTAAAGGTGAAAAATCTAAACTATTTAAGAATTATTTTGTCCCCAACTCAAAAACTGTTACTTGACATTTTTTTGTGGAATATAAGGACATATAACAAAGAAAATTATTTATTAAATCCTCAAATAAGTGGAATTAAAAAAGATTTCATTTCAAATATATTATTTGAATAAAATTATGTGAGTTATGGAAAAATAATGGAGATTTGGATTCATAGATCTTTGCTAGATAACATTACTAGACCCAAGAGAATATGGGTACCAAAAAAATCCTATTTAAATTTACTCTGAAGTAAACATGTCATAGAAAAATAAAAGATATATGGAACATGGACAGTGGATGTTCCAAGAATATGAGTGGAAACTCATCAAACTTCAACACATAGACTCAAATAGATGGAGGTCCAGTCACCTTTGGTGATAATTCCAAAGGAAAGATAATTAGACTTGGAACTGTTGGAGTTACAAAAATAGTATCAATCAACAAAGCACTATATATAAAAGGGATGAAGAATAATTTGATAATTATCTCTCAAATATATGATGATGGATATTATGTTTATTTTTCTAATAATTCATGATTTTTATTTAAAGATAAACTTCTTCTTTTTAGAGCACCGAGAAATGATAATTTTTATACTTTGGATTTAAATTCCTTATGTAAACAGAAAGTAAATTGTTTTACTGCTAAGATAAATGAGTATTGGATATGGAATAAGAGGCTTGTTCATTTTAATATTTATGTTTTTCATAAATTATTTATTAAACAACTAGTTTATGATTTACCTAGTCTTAATTTTGATAATGACAGATTTTGTGATGAATGCCAAATTGGAAAGAAAGACATATCGTTCTTCAAATCTATTAACAAAATTTCTACATCAAAGCCTCTAAAACTTATCAACATGGATCTATTTGAACCATCAAGAGTAGAATATTTGGATGAGAAATTATATTTATATGTTTCACTTAATGATTATTCTAGATTTACATGGGTCTGTTTTCTAAAACTATAAAGTGAAGTTTTTTGGTTTTTGAAAGTTTCTGTAAAGTTGTTCAAAATAAAAAAGGGTTTGAGAAAATTTCATTAAGAATTGATCATGGTAAATAATTATATAATTAATAATTCAATTCATTTTGTTAAAATTTGGGTATTAAACATACATTTTCCACACCAAGAACACCTCAACAAAATGGAATTGTTGAAAGAAGAAATAAAACTATTCAGGAAATGGCTAGGAAAATACATAATGATTATAGTCTACCAACCTACATGTGGATAGAAGATTTAAGAAAAACCCGTTATATCATGAATAGAGTTTTAATTCGGCCCATTTTCAAAAAGAAACCTTATGAACATTAGAATAATAGAAAACCTTAGTTAAAGTAATTTAAAGTTTTTGGATGTAAGGTGTATATCTGAAACACCATGGATAATCTTGGTAAGTTCAATCCAAAATCTGATGAATGGATATTTTTATGATATTCTGCTACCTCTAAATCCTATAGAGTGTTTAATAAAAAGTCAAGGACTGTGGAAGAATTAGTTCATGTGATGTTTGATGAAACTGACCCTTTTATTAATGAGAATGATCAAACTGATGAAATTAATGACTCTTTTGACAACATGATACATGAAAACCTGAAAAATTATTTTGAAAATAACATAAATAAAATTTAGTCCAGTTCAGAAGAACATGATACTAATGAACCTAAAATTGTTTTACCTAAACATTATAGAACTCTAAATAATCATTCTTTACGAACTGTTATAGGATTCCTAGACAAAGTAATATGAACAATAATGAATACATGAAACCTAGAGTAATTATATGCCTTTCTATCTCAACTAGAACCTAAATCTTTTGAATAATCTTTAGAAGATGAGAGTTTTATGTTATCAATGCAAGATGATCTAAGACAATTCAAAAGGATTGAATTTTGGGAATTAGTTGAAAGACCATCAAATTATCCAGTTATGGGAAATAAGTGGGTCTTTAGAAATAAAAAAAGGTAATTGAGGGATTATAATTAGAAACAAAGATCGATTAGTAGCTAAATGATATAATCAGGAAGAAGGTATAGATTATGATAAAACCTTTTCCCATGTAGCTATATTAGAATAAATTAGAATTATTTTAGCTTATTTATCTAATATTAAATTTAAATTATATCATATAGATATTAAATATTTCTTTTTTAAATGTCTATTTAATGGAGAAAGTTTATGTTGAACAACCTCATGGTTCTGAAATTTCTAAAAAACCAAATTCTATTTTTAAACTTACTAAAGCTCTCTATGGCCTTAAAAAGGAACATAGAGCTTGGTATAAAAGATTAAGTTCTTTTTCTTTTAAAAAATAAATTTACTATTGGATTGGAAGATATAACTAGTTTTAAGAAAACAATTTGTCTTAATATATTATTAGTTCAAATCTATGTTGATGATGTTATTTTTGGTTCCAAAAATGAAAAACATTGTAATGATTTTTCAGAACTTATGCAAAAATAATTTTAAATGATGATGATGAGATAATTGAACATATTTTTAGGACATCAAATTTATCAAAAATATTATGGAAATATTTTAAACCAAAGTAAATATATTACTGATTTATTGAAAAAGTTTGGTTGTAAGAATAGAAAGACATATTCAACTCCCATGAGTACCAATATAAAACATGATTTGGATGAAGCTGGAAAACTAGTCAACAATAAGTTATATAGAGTTATGATTGGAATTTTATTATATCTAACAGTGAGAATAACTGATATTATGTTCTCTATATTTTAATATTCTATATTTTAAAAAAAAATCTAAAGAATATCATCTTATTGCTGTCAAAGGGATTTTTAGATATTTAAAGGGTACTATTTTTCAATAATTTATTTATCAAAAAACATTTGATTTTAAATTAATATCATATTTTGATGTTAATTTTAGAGATTGTAGATTAGATAGAAAACTTACCTTAGGAATCTGTCACTTTTTGGGAAAATCTTTATTATCAAAGTCATGTATGAAACAACACTCAGTTTACCTATCAAAAGCCAAGGTAGAATATATATTTGTAGGTAGTTATTGTGCACAAGTATTTTAAATGAAAAACACACTAATGGACTTCAGATTAAATTTTAATAGTACACTATTTTATGAGATAATAAAAGTGCTATAAATATTTCAAAAAATCCAAAAATTCATTCACGAACTATAAATATTGATATTAGACATAATTTTCTAAGATATCATATTCTTAAAAAGGATATATCTTTTGAATTTTTAAATATTGAATACCAACTAGCTGCTATTTTTACTAAACCACTTCCCACTGTATTTTTTGATTTTATTAATGGGGGTTATGTATATTTAATTTTAAAATAAATGTTAATCTTTTTAATATTTTTATTTTTTATGTTTTTATTTTATTCTTTTTATTTTTTTTTATTTTTTTATTCATGTTTATTTGTGTTAAAATTATTTACTGATTACATTAAATCTGATTTGTTTAAATATTTTTTTCTCTCTATACATTTTAATAAGTTTTATCTTAAATTTAGTCACACTATGTGATTTCAAATATTTTAATAATTATCTTACTTAATGACATGAGAAACAATTCGTTGTCAGAAACATTTCGAATAACTGACCTTTTTATTTCTAAAACCCTTTTCAAATACCAAAATCTTCATTTACCCTTGTCTACCTTCGCATAATTCTGTTTTCTTTCAAAACCCTAAACCATGAAAACCTTAGAGCTTTAGTTTCTCAAAAATTAAGGAAACTAAGAGAAAAGAAGATGGTTAAGCTAGTGACATGAAGCACCAGAATGTTTATGGAAGAAATATTCTACATAATAAAGTAGTTGATTTCAAATGGCTATATCAGAAAAATATTCTTCTAAAGCTAGTGCTATCCTTTCAAGGATTGGAATATATGTTCAATGAAGTGAAATTAGAGTCTCGTTATGAGGTAGAACTGAAATTTTTCTATAACAGCATTCATTTTAATTTTGGCGATTCTAAAGATACAATTTTTTTTGGAATAGAATATAAAGACTTTTCCGTTTCTTTGACTGAAATTTCTTAAATCTTGAACTTTCCACATGGGGGAGTTTTTCATTTCAATCTAAGGTCTATCAGAGATAATTAAAATAATTTTGAATACATTATTTCTTTGATGATTGGTTTAAGAAAAATTCGGAAAATGTTTTTCAAGGATCTCAAGGAAGATCAGAAAATCTTGGTTATATTTATTCAAAGAAGAATTGACCCTAGAATGGCTGAGATAGAAAAGGTTCTATATCTGGACATTTATAATATGTTTCTATTTTTTAAGAGAAATAAAGTTGAATTTTCAAAGGTATACATTCATATATTTACATTACTACTATCAACCAGATTCTATGATGACTTTTTATCCTTATAGATAGATATGTATTTGAAATTTGTTTAAGAAAGGAATCATTCATCTAATAGATTCTCAAATCAAATGTCATCATAGTAATGTACCCAATGCGGTAACTTTTAGAAAGGTAGGTTTTTATTGGAGTACAGTCGAAGGAAAACTCATGTCGGTTGGTGCAGATAACCAACAAAGATCAGAATATTTTCCCTAGGGGGAGGAAAGTGAAATTGAGAATGAAGGAATTGGTGAAACCCAAGGTAAAGGACCATCCAAACCATCCTAAAGAAAAATGAGATTTGTTTAAGAAGAATAGGAATAAGAGGCTGTGTAAGAATAATTGGTTTTAAAAACATGAAAAAGTGTCGATACACCTGCTGAAGAACCTATGTTAGCTTCAGGTGAAGTTACCAGGTCAATAAATTTGGAAGAAGATTTTCTTGAGGAAGATCAAAAGGTTGAAAGACAGATAAGATATCTACAGAATGTTGATTTACCAGCTATGTAGGAATAATAACCAGCTATTTAGGAAAAGAAACTATTGATTATACTTTAAAATGTGACTATAAAAATTATTGGGAATTTAATTTTCTCTTTTTTTGATCATATAGATGAGAGACCAGAATCTGAAACTAAAGAAAAAGCCAAATTTCCTGATAGTTTCTCTTGTTCGAGTAGAAAATAAATTGAAAAACTAGTTGATAAGTATGTGGAAAATTATCCTTCAAGATCATTAGAAATTGTGTCAGTTGGTCAGTGACAACATCCAGATTATGGGACATTTTATTCTCTGAAAAATTCGTTTGAGGAGCTTATAATTAAGTTTTATAAGTATTAGGAAGAGAACTTCAATATTCATAAAGATCTCTATGTTCTAAAGAAAAATTTACTGGATCTTAAAGAAAATTTTGTTTACATGAAGGAATTTGATTCTTTAAAGATAGATATGTTGAATGAAGTTGGAAAGATAATGTCTGGAGTTGTTTCTAAATCAAACATTGCTGATCTAAATTGGTATTTTTGTAGATAATTTGAATCAATCATATAAAGTGTTGGTCATTTCAGTACATTTACCACTTATCCTACTAGAAGTCCAAATTTAATTTTAATATTTTAGGAAATCACCTCTTTCATGGTAGATATGAATGATCAACTTCAAAATCACTATTGAAATAGTTCACCTCTATCAGTTCTATTGGACAATTAAAAATTTATAGTTGACCAACTAACAAATAATGAACCAGGTATCAAATTTCCACTGAAAAAATTCACAGAAAATTTGGACTATTTTATGCAGTAAGAGGATAGTTTGTATGGATTTTTAAAAGATAATCTTGTTGATAATTTTCATATCAGTCAAGATTCTAGAGTTTTGATTATATAGTTGGGTGATAGTCTTATGAAGAAGTTATGGTTACAGATTGTAGAGTTGAAAGATATGTTTGAAGCTAGTCAAAATCCTTAGAATCTTAACTGATCCAACTTCTACCCAATCTTTTGTACCCTAAACATTTCAGTTGACTAAAAATGTTTCTTAGTCATATTTTTTATTGTATTTATACAATTTTTTATCATAAAAATCTCCTTATATTTATTTTTGTGTGAGTTATTTCATATTATCTTATGTTTATGTCTCAAGCCAAACATCCATTCTTATTTATTTAAATAGATTATTATAACATTAATTTACAGATATGTGAAAAATTAAACATGTTTTATTCATTTTATATACATTATTTTTTACCTCACAAAAGGGGGAGAAATTTGGATAAACACAACATTTCTTTTTCTCAAAATAATTCTTTAAAATAAAATTTTGTATTATTTTATTTTAATTATTTACAAAATTCTAAATTTTGATCTTAATTTTATGGGTTTGTTATCATAAAAAAGGAGGATATTGTTGGTCATTTATTGTCTCAATAATACTATATAAATCATATTGATTTTTATGCTCATAAGTACCCCTGTTTGTTTTACTAATGATATTATTTTTATTTTATTTTAGTATATTAATATTATTTATATTCCTTATTTTGGAATTATATTCAATCTTATTATTTAGGTGGAATATTTTTCAAAAGTGTTTGGAATGCTCTTAAGAGTATTCTAGAAACATTGTTCATACAATACATTGATGAATGTAACATAAGGAAAAAACCATATGTTTGTATTAAACCATATGCTGAAAGATCAGCGTGTATAGTCAATCAACCTTATCTTGATAGAAACTTTTGGATAAATAACCCTACATTTGTATGAAACCTTACATTTTACAAAGAGAAAAATTAAGTTTAAAGAACCCTACATAAGTATGGAACCTTATGTTTGAGAAGAAAATGTATGGATCATAAAACTTACTTTTGTGATCAAACTTACGTTGTCGACCTTACGTTAAATGATTTAATGATACATAGTTGAACCCTACATTTTGTATTTTTTTCATTTTGCGAAGGAACCTTATATATGACTTTTCATCACCGGATATTTGAATTTACGATTTTAACGGAGTTTAGTGCAATGGTCTTTGTGTAATTTTAGGCCGATTCAAAATATAATTTTTGATCAATTAAAATCTCATTAGGATTAATTCAAAGAATCATATTAAGTATATAAATAATCTTATATTATTAAGGGAAGTTATGACTACTCTAAGCTATATCAAGAATTTGAATTCTTGCAATTTATCAGGTGATTTTCTTGGATCTGGAATTGAAAAATATGCTCTCTACTTTATTTATTCTATCGGTGTATTTCTTCTCTATATTTGTGTATGATTCTAGGAAAAAGAAATATTGAGATATAAATTAAGTCATATATTATGACACATATTCACAATTTAAATTGCGTTCTTGTGAAGATCTTTTAAAGGTCTACTGCAACAATCGATCAGGATCTATTTTTTACAAAAGAGGCTACAGTGGAGATATATGTGTTCTGAATTTAGTATTTTCTATAAGTATGTTGTTGCTATTCATTTCAATTTTTATTCCAAATACCTATTGAAACCAGATTTCTTTGGAACTTCTCTTTCTTGAAGAATATATTTAATAAAGAAGAATATCCATATACTATCATTTTCTATTACGAATGTGAATTTGAACCAAATTCTTTCTAAATCAATATAATTTTAATGAGAGTTTCAACTTCTCATACTCAGTTGTGGTGGAGAGGCTCTGTTTTTTATCCTTTTTGTAAAAGTGCCTACTACATACACTCAATTGTAGATTCCTCTTATGATATGAGGACCTGACTAGGGAAATTCACCAAACTATCTCAGAGAGTGATTTGTGGAGTGGATTAGGGGATCTTTATGCCCCAAACAACTATAAACAGTCATGTTCTATATATCTATTTTTATCCACTACACATACTTTCACAAAGAAGATAAACATTGCTTATCTGCATAACTATCAATCGACATCAAAAGTAAGAATTGTGAATGATTTTTGAAAAGACACGATTCACCCCCCCCCCCCCTCTTGTGTATATTTGTATATTATTACCTAAAAATATGGATTCACAAAGTGAATTCATTATGTCTAGTAGTTTAAACACACTGTACACCTAATTATTTCTTTATTTGGTGTGAAAGTTTTCTACTCTATCCCTATGGAAATATTTTTGAAATTTGGGGTGATATCTCTCCTCCTAGATCACTCCATTTGGTGTTTGATTCATGTATTAGTTTCCTCACATATCCCTGATATAATATTATTTTTATTCTTAATTTCTATTGGTAAAAATAGTGGTGTCTGCTTCATTTGTTATTCAGATTAATGATTTATTAGTGTTTTATATTGTTCCATTATAGTTTATTATCAACATTTATCTTTTGAAGGTTTACCCATGGTTTATCAATCTCTATTTTCAAAGGAGGACTGGTTTCCAATGTTCTTGATGTAGGTGTATTGATACAAGTATTTCTTCTTGAAATGCTATGTGTTCTTATTTACCCCATTGGGTTGTTCATGGGAAAGTATTTTATTTGATGTAAAATGGTTTTTCATTGAATATGTGAATGGATTTTCGTTTACAGCATGATGTCTTATTTTATGGATTTTTTCCCACATGTTTATTTTACCATTTTTTCTTTTTTATTTAGTGAATATGATGTGAATTTTTAGAAAACAAAGGAATGATTACAAATGGTTTTCTTTTATAAAATAATTTAAAACTTTATTTTTGTTAAATCTATAAAATATTCATTCAAGATATTTTAAATTGTATAAATTTTTTAGTGATATCCAACTAGGATCTATGCTCACAAACTACTTTTGACATTGGGTGGTTTTAGACCTTGTTTTTGTTGGAATCATGGAAAGGGAAGTGAATCTTGTAGAATTCTAGGTTCTCTTGTTTTTCTGTCACCTTTATAGTGGAATTGATTGGTGTTTATGGATGGTCACTTGGAGACTTATTTAGTTTGGTCTGATTTATCATTCTGGTTTATCCAGTGTGGCTTGAATTTATCTCATTGGTATGTTTTTTTTCTTCTATATTGTATATTGATGTTTCTTCAGTTTTTTCATAAGACTTTTTCTTATTTTTTGTATCTCATCATATGGTGGATGGATTTTCTTTAATCGTATAGTTAATCAGGTATGTTTTTTTAAAAATTGGTATCATAGGGAATACCTAGTATGAAGTTTTGTTGACACTACCTGGGTGTGATTTGGTGTTTTGGTATACTAGAGTAAGGGCCATCAGTGTTTGGGTAGTATGTGTAGAAAAGGGGCCTAGCCAAATCATTTTTGTATCTAAATCATAGTTTCCATAAGTTTTCAAATATTTTATCCATTCATTACACATGTTTTTTGAGGTTATTTAAATGAACCAGTTATATGGTTAATTTAAATTGACATTTTATTTTCTTAAGGCACTATCCTTGTTTGAATAATTCATAATTCCTTTAAATTCATATTATTTTAAATCATTAATATTGACACTTGATGTTGTTCCTATGATTTTAGAATATTTTCTGGATTGATTTTTTTTCTTGTGATTTTTAGACAATGCCTCCTATAAGAGAACTTCCAAATCCAAGTTAGGAAGATGCGAGGAATGTTCAGTGGAAAAATAAATTAGTGGACCCTACTTGTTAGAATATTTAATGAACTCTATTCAGACTCTTGGTTATGTAGATGTTGGTAACCTGATATAAGTAGTGGATCATGACTCGGAATTTATAAAGTATCATCCACACGTCTTTTGTAGGGTTAAAGGACTTCCTAAATCTAAATAATGGTTAGAGTGGATTGAGAGTATCTTAATCTTTCTGAATATCCTAGAGTACTTTAAGGTGAGTTTATTCTAGTTTATTCTTGAAGGACCAATAAAAATATGGTGGGACGCTATTGTGAAATCTATGTTGCATGATGATATAACATGGGTATATTTCAAGAAAATATTTAACCAACATTTTTATTTTTAGACATTACATTTGGAAAATACCCTTATATTTTTTGAAATTAGAGTAGGGAGAGAACGCCATTCAAAAGTATTGCATTCGTTTTGCTGATTTGGTACACTTTGCACTAGATCCAATCACAAATGATTACCTGAAGGCTCGTAGGTTTGAGTTGGGGTTTAGGACCAATAATTGGTCAAATTTGATTCACATGTTCTTTCCAACATGTGTGGTGGTAGTCGATAAGAATGATTTGGATGATGCTGACATAGCATGAAAAATAGGTTTGGGAGGAGCTTCAATTAATATTTTTATTATACAAAATGTATCTTTTGTCTAGAAAAGGATGCTCAATGATATGTAATTTTCTTCAAGAAGGGTTTTGGGGGCTTTATCTAGAGAATAGAAGGTTTTTCTCTACCAGTGTGGGTATCTTGGACATACAAAGACTAATCGTATGGATTCTCCCAATACATGTCATCGTTGTTGAAAATGTGTCCATCTAAAAAAATTTTGTGACAAGATTTCAAAAGGAAATAAATCTTGATAAACATTCACTAAGGGATCATAGGTTTGTATGGATGCTTCCAATGGTTGTGGGTATTTTCCAAAGGCTATAGAGAATGTTCATGTGTCTTAAAAATATCAAGGAATAACTGAGACTAGTTTCATTTATGTGGTTGATTTTTCACCAGTGGAATCTGAAATAGGGGAATCCATAGTTAGAGGTAAAATGTTTATTTAATATAATATGGTGATATATTTTTTTGATATAGGTGTTACTCATTCGTTTATATCATAAAGACTTTTGGATGTGTTCATATTGCATTCAGATCTTATGTCATTCTTTTTGGATCTTTCCCAGCTAAAATTGATCACAGTATATCATCTTTAGATGGATGGATTGTTAGAGAGAGAGATCCAGGTTCTTAAGGATATTCTACAGTATTGTGTGATTGATTTAAATGGGTCCTGGGAATTTATTTTCCTTTACTCGAGTTTTCATATAATAATACTTATCATCCCTTGATCAAAATGGCACCCTTCAAGGCTTTTCATGTGTAGTCATGTAGATCTCCCTTGTGTTGGGCATAGTTAGGAGAGTGTACATTGGTTCAGAAGTGTCTTGATCAGGAAATTAAGGAGAATGTATAGTTAATCTAGAAGATACTAATCATATAACTAATTCATTAGAAATATTATGTGGACCGTCATCCCCAACAACTGGATTTTGAGGTTGGTGATCAGGTCTTTCTTAGAGTTTATCCTTTCATGGGACATTGTTGGTTGGGTAAGTAGGGTAATTTGGAAATGAGGTTTTTGGGTCCATTTTAGATTAATTTATGACTAGTAATGATGGACTATTGATTTCACATACGGTCCCATTTGACATACATACATGAAATGTTTCATGTCTCCCAACCGAAGAGGTATTGACCAAATCCTTATGATGTGATGAAATAGGTGGATTTCTATAGCGTCCCTACTTTTTATCACATGACTATTACATAATTTTAAAGATAAAAACAAAAAAGTGTTACAAATAGTGCCTTTTGAAAATTAGTATTATACATAACTTTTAGAAAATAAAACATAAAAAATATTTAATTCTTTATTCTCTATCTTCTTAGTACTCCTTGTGTTCTCCTTAGTACAATTAATCACCTGAGGATATACATCCAAGAAAGGGGTGATCTGAAATTCTAGTAAGAGGATAGATAAGAACATGAATCAATATAACATGGGGTGATAATAATCATGATCCTTATAACATAAGTATGATATAATCTTCATCATCATGATAGGAAACATTAGATAAAGTCATGGAATGTGGAAATGCATAAAAATGAAACATCATGTCTTAGTGGTAAACTACCACACAAAGTTGTTGAAAAATATAGCATCAGTTCACACATATTTCACTTTAACTCATGAGATTCATCACATTTTCCAATTCATTAGAGAACTATATAATTTTAGGCACACTCATCACATCATAACATTTACATTATCATAAATTCCACATAGAATTTATATCAATCTGGGACATAAAATAACCCATGGAAAGAAATGGTTTTCATTACATAAATCATACATTAAAGAATAAAAAAAAATTAAAAATAATGAGGTAATAACATACTTGGTATAAGAATAATCATTCATGAAATAATAAGAAACAATATCATGATAATTAAATGATATATTTTTAGAAGGAAGAGTTGTTTTGGAAAAACATTGCATTTTTCATAAAAAATATTTGAAATGTTTATATCCCAGAAAAGAAAAGTTAATTAAAATAGAAATTATATTTAATGAAAATTAATGGAATATTCATACTAAAAATTGAGTGAAAGAGGGAAAACCCAAATAAAGAGAGTTGAGTTCGAGAATTCCCTTACCTTATGTTAGAATTATTTCTTCTATTTAATACCCAAGATGATAAAATTAAATTAATTAATTAAAAATATACAACTTTTTATACATTATTTTGATTAATTATTTCATTATTAAGTTCACTAATTAGTTTTTAATGTGTTATATATCATTTGGGAGTGTTTGTTTTCTTGGTTTTCATGATCGGTTCACTTGAATATGAGTATAGAAGTTTATGTAGAATGGGTATAATTCTATAGAATGTAAATTATATTTCATTAATGAAGATATAGAGGTTTAAATGGTTTTATATATCATTTTTTTAAATGTTATGAGGATGAATCAATAGATAAGAGGTTAGTGATGATAATTTAGATTTTTGGTGGTTTTTCAAACATCACAAACTAGTTTTGTTCCATTATTTATTATTTTGTATATAAGTCAATTCCAGAACATAAAAAGGGTTATTAACTCAATTTTATATTATTTATGAACAATTATATTGGTTTTATGAATATCCTTGAAGGCATTAAAATAAAATTAAAATGCATCATCTACAATGTCAGTAAATTGACACATCACAGGTGATGATTTCATTTTTAGAATAAAAAAGAGAGAAAAAGGAGTGTGATCATGGATCTTCCAATTACATGATATAATTATATTATATAAAAGATAATTGAGTTATCATAAACATTTGGATATAATAGTTTAGTAAGTAATAAGAAAGGAAAAATAAATTAAAAGGAAAAGAAAGTGGATTTTACATATTGAAGTTTCCTCCCTGAGAACCTCTATAGGGAAAAAAATTTGTATTTTGATGAGAATAAGGTATCGTGGTTGCAGGGGAGAAGATTAGGAAGATCTTTTTGTATGATTTGGAAAAATATTAATTCTTTGAAGGTGTGAGGAGAATAGGTGGTGAAGGGTGGTATTTATACGGGAGGATAGGGGTTCTTTTCGATTATTTTATCCATTAGTTTATTATTTCATCTCAAGACTATGAATAGTTTGACAATTATCACTAAATACATTAAAATAATAAAGGAGTGTTAGATAATTTTATCTTACATCATCCACAGATCAACTATGACTCAATTATTCATTTATTTTTCTTTTATCATAAATTATCATATATTACTATTCACCAAAAATTCAAGTATTTTAGAAAAATCACAAAAATTAACACTAATTTTTTTTGGATTTTAGAATTCAAAAATTAACTCCATTTTATGAAAATAATTTTCTAAACATGATAAATTTAATTTTTAATTAAAATTATCATTTACTTGGAATATATCGATTTTAAAATTATAACTGATTTTATGATACTTTTAAAAATTACTTAAGGTCTCAAAAAATTATCTTATAATAATAAGACAAAAAAAATAAAAATTTATGAATTAATTTTATGAAAATACTTTTTTTATATAATTATATTAATTATAAAATTATAAATAAACATTTATGTTGTATAAAAATACCAACACTTAATCAATAATTTTTTAATATATAATATGATATAATTATATCATACTATCAATAATAATATGAATAAATGTTATTTATACTTTCATATATGAGGTTACTATTCTATTGATTGTTTTATTATTCCTAATGTTCACAATACTATTCCAAATGTCATGTCACTGTTCCATTAATATAAGTTCTTTAATTCCTAGAAATACCTTCAATTTAATTAATTCATAATTTAAAACGTTTTTATTTTATCATCTATGTTATTTTATGTGAATTTTATTATATAACATAATTATAGGATGGGAAATTTCAATGATAAAAATTTCGGGTTTGTTACAATGTCAATCATTAAACTGAAATCACTGTGGTTGAACAACCAATTATGATTATGGATACCCTAGAGAAGGTGTTTTAGAGTAAAATGATTCATTTGGTCTATGTATTATGGAAATGAATTTGGTACATCAATCATATGTGTGAGCTCTAATTGTTGATGAGGCAGTAGTGGCCTTCACTTTTTTGAGTCCAAGATCTTGATTAATGTTTCAGGATAGAAATCCATTTTGGTGGGGAGATTGTATCACCTCGTTACCTTCCATTAGGTGTACTATGATTTTTTTGGTTTCCCTATTTTATTGGGTGTATCTAAATATTATTTTGAATGGATAGCGTTTTTTGGGGAAAATGACATAATGTCAGCGAATGTATGTTTTTTTGGAATAATAAACTCTAGGTGTAAATATGTATGTGGATTTAGAGGATTATCGTCAGAACCTGAGATCCTTCTGTTTTGATTCATAAGTTTTCTATAGAAAATCAGGCTAAGCAATTCCTTTTGGAAACATCCACATCATAAGTGGGTTACATGATGTGACTCTATTATTGGGTATATTTTTGAGTGTCGTATAGGGAATGAAATGTTTAGAGGTTTTGAAACCATTATGTGACATGAAAAAATTGATTGCAATTTAATTTAACCTGAGGTGACACTTTTTTAGTGTATTTTTAATTATGGGGATTTCATGATGTGAAAGAGATTAACTAAATTAATTCATCAGGTTCAATAGTTTATAATGGTTTCATGCCATATTATTTATTTATTCAGTGTACATGTTTTCCTCTCAAAATGTATGGTGTTTTTTTGAAAATTTTGGGTGTTCTCCCTCCCTTTGAATGACTCTGTTCAGTGTTTTATTCTTATGGTGGTTGTTTCATATATCTCTAGTAATCCATCTTTCTACTTCTCTAATTACTTTTCTCATAGTGGTACCATAGGGTATATTTTTTGTTCATATTCATGATCTATTGGTTTTTCTATCGATCCTTTGTAGTTTCATTTCATTACTTCTCTTTCGAAGGTCGATCCATGGGTTTTCAATCTCTATAGTGTATGGTGGATTTGTTTCCATCATTATTGAACTAGGTGTGTCTATAAAAGTATTGATAATTCTTGAATTTCTATGTTTTATTATTGACCCATTTGGGATGTTCATGGAAATGTATTTTAGTTGATATGAAAAGGGTTTTTATTTAATGTGATCTTGGATTTTGAAAATTGTTTTGGAAAAACATACCACATTGGGAACCTTGGGTGTGATGAGAAATGAATATATTGTGTGTGACACAATTTGAGGTTTCTTTTTTATATCAATAGAATATAGAATTACTTGATATTGTTTGGATCCAAATTATTCCTTATTTAGTATTATTTTATGTCTATTATTTATTCCCACATCCTAGAGCCCAAATGGTGTGATTTTCAATTTATATATTTTTTATCATATGATGGTTTATTTCATGGATATTTTCTCACATGTTTAGTTAAAAAATTTTCCATTAATTTGCTGAATATTCTATGAAATTATGAAAAAAAAAATTAATGTTTACAAATGGTTTTATTTATGAAAATTCATTATAAACTAGATCTTGTTTTAAAGATAAACCTTGTGCATTCTTGAAATTAGAACTTCTATAGATTATTTTTTGATATCCTACTTGGTTCTATGATCACACCCCGATTTTGAGTTTGGGTGGTTATAGAAATAATTTTATAGGAATTGAGGATGGGGAACAGTAGCATAAGTAATTCTAAGTTCCATTAACATCAGTCGGCTTCATAGTGGGCTTGATTGGGGGTGACATAAGGTCACATGAAAAAAAATTTAGTTCAGTCTACTTTATATTTCTTGTTTGGAAGTGTGGATTATATTTTTATGTATCATTGATATATGTTTCTTTCCTATTCATTGTATGTTAATGTTTCTTTAGTTTTAAATGAAATGTAGGGTTCTTTTATTTGTCTCTCCATTTGGAAGACTACCTTGGGTGACTTTTCTAGTGTAACTAAGTTGGTTTGTTATAAGTTGGTATCATAAGGAACATCCAACATAAAATTTTTTTAACACCACCTAGGTGTGGTTTGGTGCTTTAGTTAATTGGAGTTAGTACTATTGTAAGTCTGGTAGTATGTGTAGAAAAAGGGTCTGGATAACCCTTTTCATTTTTGAATCTGAGTTGCCATTGGTGTTTAAGGATTTTTTTTAAACTTGAGACTTGGTGGTTGAGGTTATCTGAATGAACCAAATATGGGGTTTATTTAAAAGTATGTGTTCTATTCTTAAGGTGTCGTACTTGTTCAAAGAATTCATAATTCTTTTAAATTATTTTTTTAAAGAATTGGGATTGATTCATAGGAAGCTATGAGATAGGTTCCATAGGTAAATCCTTTAGTGGACCCTTATTTGGTAGAAGATTTAACCTTCACTATTCAGTCTTTGGGTCAATCATGTGTCGATAACCCTAGATACGAAGTGGATTATGCCTCATAATTTACAAATAATCATCCACCAATCATCCATTATGACAAAGCATTACATGAATCTGAAGAATTCAATGAGAGGATTGATAGGATATTCAATGTTATGAATATTACTAAGGAATCTAAGGTGGGGTTTTCAATGTATATTATTGAAATACATTGATTGATATGTCGAGCCTCTATTGTACAACATAAGTTTCCTAAGGATATCACCTATCTATCACTAAAAAAATATTCAATCAGAAGTTTTATCCTAATACATCAATTGGGGAGAAGACCCCAGAGTTTTTGACCTTATAGAAGTGAGATCGTACTATTTTGGATCATTTCACTCAGTTTTTTGTTGTTTCACATGGAATTATATCTAGTTACCAATGATTACCAAAAGGATCGTAGGTTTCAGTTGGGTTTGGGTTGATATTCAGTCGATGATGATTCTCATGTGCCTTCCCACTTTCGAGGAGGTAGTTGATACGGTATCTTTTTAAGAGGATAACATAAATGGAGAAACATGTTTGGGATGAGATTTAGTTGTTATTGTCATTATACAAGTAGTATATTTTGGCTAGAAAAGGAAGCACAAAGGTAGAAAATTTTCTTCAAGATGAGTTTCAAGGGATTCATCTGGAAAACATCATGTTGTTTTCTATAAGTGAGGGTGGTATAGTCATTCCAAGCCTAATTTTATAGAGGACCCTAAGACTTTTCATCATTGTAGACAATCTAGACATTTGAAATATTTGTTTGATAGGATTTACCAAGGTAGTTTTTTTGAATCAAAACTCTCCAAGGGTTCCTAGGTTTGTATCGATGATTCCAAGGGTACTGGGTCTTATCCATAGGATAGAAAAGATGTTTTCTTGGATTATAAAGACAACAGGGTAGCTCATACCATACATATTTATATGGTTGAGTATGTACTAGAGGAATTTGAAGTAGGGCCACCCATAGATAGAGTTACATTGTTTAATTCAGCTTATATGCTGCTATATTTGTGTGATATAGGTTTTACTCATTATTTTATATCAAAAAAATTAGTTTATTTGTGGGGATTGTGTCCAGATATTATTGAATTATTTTTAGATCTCTCTATACCTTTGAGAAAGAGGTCATAACAAGGTTTCGACTTCCCATTTTGTCGAGTAATGATAATAGACCATTAGTTGGGGTGGGACTTCTACGTTCTATATCTTGACATATTTGACTTGATTATCATTAAGAATTATAATATCAGTGTTATGGTCCACAAATATTTTTATATCCACCGAGTTGAGTTCTTATTTGCTGATGGGGTCACTCATGTAATTCATGTTGAGTGGGACTCTAGATTGGGACGGGTGGGGCATGTTATTTTTTATGTTGGAGTATGTTCATGTTGTTAAAGATGTTTCAGGATACTACTGAAACTTTTTTGGGTATTAGGATACCTACAGTGGTGTGTACATACCCCATATTCTTCCTAGATGATTTTTATTGTTTAATTCCCCGGAGAGCGGTTGATTTTACTATAGTCATGCAGCCTAGTATGATGCTCATTTCTATGTCATCTTACCGTATGTATCCTACTAAGATTGTATAACTTAAGTTCAAGCTTAAAGATCTCAAGGATAAGGGATTTATTCAATCAATAAAGTCACCATGGGATTAACATTTCCTCCTTTAAAATATAGAATATGAGAACCTCTGTCTATTTAATGACTAAAAAAAGTTAAATCTAGATACAATCATGATAAAATATCCCTTTTCCATGATTTATGATCTCATTTATCATCTTAGAGGGGATCAATGGTTTTAAAAGATTTACTAGTAGTTATGGTACCACCATTTGAGAGTCTGAGAAGAGGATATACCTAAGATAACATTTAGGATCTGGTATGAGAATTTAATGTTTCTACTTATTCCATTTGGTCAAACTAATTCTCTTATGGTGTTTATGGAATTTATGAACCAGATATTTCATTGATTCTTGGAAATTTTTGTTTTTTAATTCATAGATAGTTTTTTTGGGTTTACTCTAAGTCAAAGGAGGATTACATGGACCATTTGAAGATCATTCCTAGAAATTTTAGGGAACGTCGTCTATATAGTATCATTTCTAAATGTGACTTTTGGATTCATTGAGTAAATTTTATGGGGCATATTATACCTATGAGGGGAATCTTAATGGAACCAAAAAAGGTACATGAAGTTATGTCCTATGATCTTCCTAAAAAAAATTTGAGATTAGAATGTATTTGGGGTTGGCTGGTTATTACATTTGTTTATTTTGGAATTCTCCAAGATTGCATATTTGGTGACAGATTTAACCCATAATGGTGTAATTATTGATTAGAATGACATATTTCAGTGATCTTTTTAATAATTGAAGGTGATATTGACTTAACCTCAATTTTGAGTCTTTAAGTACTAGGTTCAAGTAATTATGTTTTATAAAATTGTTCTAGCATAGGATTGGGATTTTTATGATGTAAGGGAGATAAGTTTTAACCTATGACTCTCTCCAGTTACACCCTCATGTGAATAACTACCCTACCAATGATCTTGAGTTAGTATAGGTTATGTATGAACTCCTAATGTGGCATCAATGCATCTTTGGGGAATAGTTTAATATATATTATGATCATAACATATTGAGGTACATTTTCAATCAGTGGGAAATGAAATTACAAAAGATAAAGTGGGTGGATTATCTATAGAACTTTTATTTTTATATTTTTTAAATTCCTAGAAAAGGTAACATGTTTATTGATACATCGAGTAGGAAATTACCAAAATAATAATTGATGAAATTAGTAAAATAATTTCCTTAGATGGGTTTTCCTGGTGAGATGAGCTTGGTAATGGTTTAATCTGGTGGGATGGTATGTCTAGCATTAATGAAGGTTGACTCATTGTTTGATCATCATGTTAGGATCAAGAATTTTTCTAACCTAGAGTGACCAAGACTTATTAAAATCCTTTATGGTGGCGAAACCTTGAGTGAGTGGTCTCGATCTCTTAGTGGCTCTCAGTGTTTTTGAAGACAGATGGTTATTTAATTTTCCATATAGATGTATTTCATGGACTATGGAAACCATTATTATTGGTTTGTACACTTATGTACTACCAAGATGTATCATGATGTGAGATGTTAGTTTTGGAGATCGGGGATGAGATGATTGATTATGTATTTTGTATCATGGTGTCTTAACATTCATAGAATCAAGTTGGAACACTAAACACCTACTGGTTTGTTACAACCCTTTCCTAATCATGTATGGAAATGGGATGAGATCTCTATAGACTTCATAATTGGTTTTCTATGGGATTTGAGTAAGAATGATGTGATATTGGATATCATAGATAGACTCATGATATTGTTTCATTTCCTTCCAATCAACGATACTATGAAAGTGGAATATATTGGGGACTCGTATATTTATGAGATGGTGAAACATCATGGGGTACCCTATGTGGTTTGTTCTAATTGGGACCGGAGGTTCACATCCAATTTTTGGAAATGTTTACAGCAGTTGATGGGTTCCCAGTTGAAATTGTGCACAACATCTCTTCCACATATGGATAAAAAAACATATATAGTAAGTCATGTCCTTGAGAATATATTCTAGGATTTTGTTCTTGATTTCAAAGGGTCTTTGGAAAATCATTTTCATTTATTCAAGTTTTCCTACAATAATAGTTATAATGCCTTGATCAAAATGTCACCCTTTGAGGATTTTTATTGGATTCCATATAGATCTTCCTTGTGTAGGGTAGTGTTGGGAGAGCAGTCCTTGGTTTGGTGTGAGTCTTTCTCATGTGAAAATGGAGAGGTTTCAATTAATCTAAAAGATATTGATCATGACATAGAAGAATTACATATAATATGTGGACCATCTACATCGGCCACTGGATATTGAGGTTAGTGCCAAGGTCTTTCTTAGAGTGTAACCTTTCTTGGTAAATAATTGATTGGATTTGAAGGGTAAGTTGGTACTGAGGTTTTTGGGGCCCTTTCAGATTTATGGATGATTCAGAAAGGTGGAATATCAATTGGAATTACTATATCACTTGACATTCATCCACAATGTGTTTTATGTTTCCTAGCTGAAGAGGTATCAACCAGATCCTTCCCAAGTGATTGAATGGAAGGATACGGATTGTGAGCCCGACATCACCCTAGTGGATCAACCTGTTTAGATTATGGATCCCCGAGAAAATGTACAACATGGTAACATGATTCCTTTTGTCTAAGTACATCCATATTTTGGATGAGATATCCACGAGACATTGGAGTTAGAATTATTAATTACACAAAATTATCCTTAACTATTTGGGAGTCTAGGATCTTGAGAACTTTCTAGGGACATAAGGAATTTATAGTAGGAAGATTAAAAAACCATGTCACCTTCTTTCAGGTATGTTATGAATTGTGTTTTTGGTTTCCCTTTTAGCTTTGTTGTATCGTGGTATTCCAAGGAATTGAGATCCTTTTCTGGGGAAAATTATCTAATATCTTAGTATGTATATTTTTTTGGATTAATTGAGTATGGGATTAAATGTTTAAGTGTAATTATAGGGTTATTCACGGTATTAGAGAGCCTTCATCTTTGGTTTGGTGGTCTTCATCATAATACATGGTTTAGCACTTCCTATTGGACACATTTACCTTTTTAATGGGTTATATGTCATGAATCTATTATAGATTATATTAGTGAGTCTAATGTATGGAATGAAAATTTTACAATGTATGAAACCATTACATGATGTGAAAACATATATCGATATTTAATTTTTCCTCATGTGATTCCTTTCTCAACATACTTTTAATTCATTGGAATCCATGCCATGAACTGGATTCACAACATGAATTCATTGGGTTCGGTGATTTAAACACATTTTATCCCTAACTATTTATCTACGTAGTTTGTAGGATTTCCTCTTCAACTATGGTTATTTTTTGTAATTTTGGATGATCTCACTCATCTTGGATTTCTTTTTTTTTCACATTTGATTCATGTGGTGGTTGTGCCACAAATCCCTGGTAAGCATTCTTTTTGCTTCTTTGTTTCATTTGGCCATTGATTTGGTTTGGATATGTTTTTTCATTAATATTCATGACCAATTATTGTATTCTATGGATCCATTGATGTTTCTTATCATTATTTTATTTTGATGGTTGTCCTATGTTTTTTCAATCACCATTATCCAAGGAAGATGGGCTTCCGTAATTCTTAAGGTACGTGAATCAATGAATGTGTTACTAATTCTGGAATTATTATGTGTTCATTCTAACCCCTTTGGCTTATTCCTAGAAATGGATTTTATTTGATGTGAAAAGGGTTTTCAATAAATGTGATCATGTATTTTGGAAATAGTTTTGGATATACTTAACACATTAGTTACATTGTGTGCATCAGTAAATATACATATGTAACCCCAATGTGTGTGACACCATTAGGGATTACTTTTGTGACATTTACAGATTTTGTAAAAAGATGATATTGGATAGAAAAAAATATTTTTGGTTTAGTATTCATTTATTTCTAGTGTGTCTTCCAATATTCTAGATCTCAAATGGAATACTTTTTCTTTTATACTGTGTTTATCACATGATTCTTTATTTCACAGATATTTTCTCAGATGATTAGTTTTCAAATTTCTCTTTTGATTTAGTTAATATTGTATATATTTAGGGGAAAAAGAAATGTTTACCAATGGTTTTATTTAGGAAAATAATTTATAAACTTGATTTTATTCAAAATCTATAAATATTTCATTCATTATATCATAACTTGTATAGATTCATTGGTGATATCCTACTGGGATCTATGATCACATTCTACTTTTGACTTTGGGTAGTTGTAGACCTTGTTTTTTAGGACACAAGGAAAGGGGTTTGAATCATGTATCATATAGGGTTTTCCTGTCATCTATCTCCTTTATAGTTGGATGTATTAGTGGTGAAATATGGTCTCATAGAGACTTATTTGGTTTCGTATGATTTATCATTCTGTTTTAGCTAGTGTGGGTTGATTTTGTATGTATCATAAGTCTATATTACTTTCTTTCATGTTTTACATTGATGTTTTACCAGTTTTACATGAGTCTTGTGTTTCTTTTTTGTATCTCTCCATGTGACGGACCACCTTGGGTGACTTTTTTTAGTTAACTGGGGCTGGTTTATTACCAAAATGATTCCTAAGAGTGTAAATTCATTATAATTCATGAACTATAAACTCATGTAATAAAATTTTGGCACCAAAATAGGTATTGAAACCATTTTATTTTTCATGTTTAACTACCAATACAATCAATCACAGTGGATTAATCCTCATCACTTTTTTTCCATTGTAGACCAAGTGCATTGGCATGTTTTATATTGTGGATTCATCCCATCAACTTGTTTCCCATTATTATCTTATAAGATATAAATATATACACTATTAATTAGAGGGAGAAAAATTTCAAACTCATAAAATAATAAAAATCATACATATTTTTTCAATAAGATCCTAAAACATTCATAATATCATAACCCGTGAAAAGAAATGGGTTTCATAAGTATTTTATCATGTCATAGCTCATGGAAATGAATGGGTTTCATAAACATTTTTTTATCATAATCATAATCCATTTGAAGAAAGAATAATAATTTTATCCATAAATAATATCTAAGTTAAAGAATATGTAACCTAAAAGGATGTCTTCTTTGATGGAAAATGATTTGGAAAGAACATATAGAAAATTTCTTGAGGAAAATAACCTTCTCAATTTCAAAATATTATTTTAAAACTAAAAATATATAAACCATTTTAAAAATAATTTTATTTGAATGTATACTTGAAAAATATAAAGTATTATTTAATTCATTAATATGTTGTGATGATGAAAAATTCCATTCATGTTGTAAAATTTTAAAAACAAATATTCCTTTCACATTTTCTGTACAATAAAAAAACTACCCCATTCAGAAAATGACTAGAATATTTATTTAAAAACTCTTTTTTAATACTCAAAAATGTATAGATATGTCTTTAAAAAATAATTGGATAATGTTAAAACTTTATTTAAATTATTTTTAGAAAACATGCACATATAAAAAAAGGGTTTTCCGCCAAAGATAGAAATAAATTCAATTTAACCTTAAAAAATTATTTTATAATCTTAAATACATAAATAGATTGAAATGAATTTAGAAAAATTATTTCAATTAATTAACTATATTAGAATAAAATTCATGAGTTTATTGATAGATAGGTCACAATATTTTTTCACCAGAAACTTAATCATAAACAATCTTGATAAATAATGGGATTATAACATAAAACCATTTACCACTTTAGTATCATTTGAATTGTAAGCCCTATAAAATAATTTAAATTATATGGATTCTTATGTCCAATAATTTGATTATAATAATAATTAAAGGAATTAATTGGATTTATATACACCACATAGCAGAAAAAAGTTATTTATAAGGCATTTGTCCCACTGAAATAAAAGTGAGATGAAAATACCTCACCACTTTGAACATTTATTAATCATTAGACCCATTAAATAATAAGATCAAATGAAATACTAAATATAATAAAAATAAATATATTAATGATATAATATGTAAAATTGTTAGTATATACACCACACAAAATAAATTAGTGGTGAATAAGGCATATGTATCCAAGATTTAAAATAGAGACTATAAATCTCTTACCTCAAGTCTTGACTTTATTCATACATGTTCAAAACTATGTTATAATAATTATAGGTTTATTATAAATATATTCCAAAACCATAATAATATATATGTGTGTGTGTTTCATACCATACATTATTTACTTATGATTTTTTTATTAACCATTTATTAACAATTCCTTGTTAAAAGAACATTTCTGGTAATAAAATCCATTTTTTTCATGTACATTTTGGTTTTGTATTTTTTGTTCCTCTAAATTTTTTCATGATTACATAATATCCAGAATATTAAAAATGATATAAATACTAAATATATATATATATACATTATATATTCATCTATATAAATTAATAAAATTTATATATTGAAAATGAATTACACCTTTCGTGGAGATGGTAGGTCATATATATGCCTCAATGCTATTTCCATTTCCTCTACGGATGTAATAAAAGAAAGGTAAATAATATATCACCTTCATAGAGTAATTATTATGACATATATATAACATATAATAATTTAATTTATCCTTATTAACTCCCATGTATCATGGAAGTGTAAATCAATTCACATCGCTTCACAAGGCATTAGTCCTTCGTACACAAGAGTGTTATCATATTCCAAAAGAATGGAAAGAAAGAAGTTGTATGTGATATTATAATTTCATAGGTATAATTATGTCATAAATAATATATTTTTTTTGTGTGTGTTAAATACATTTTTATATACAGACATAAGATGTGGTGATAGAAAAAAATACATCGATTCACGAGGCGGTAGTCCGTCGTACACACGATTGATAGTTTTGTTTCCCATTTGATTGAACAGTAGATGTATATAAGTTATTACATCAACATAATAACATCTCAGTATATGTTAAATAATATTTTTAATAATTTTAATTATAAATACATCATTTAAGTTGGTAATATAAAAAAGAAAAAATGAATGAATTGAGTGAAAAAAATTATCATCATAGAGAATAACCATTCTTGGATATAGTATTAATGACCATAGGGATGGTCTTCTGGGAAGAAATAATATTTATAGCATATATAGATATTTTTTGGAGGTATTATTTTAGGTTTTAGTCAATATAAAAGGCATAGTATGTGTGAATTAGTGAGGGGAGAAAGTTCCCTTTTATAATTGTGGATGAGTGACATTTTTGTAAATACCAAAAACTATTCAATAATGGGAAGTCAGTCTCATCCCAATTACCACCAAAATTGATAATTAAATTATTTTAAGGAATATATATTCTAGAAACCTCTCCAACACACACAAAACACATGTTTTAATCATTTATTCCTTAGAATTTATTTTTATGTAATTCTATATTTTAGTTTTCACCAAGGTAACTAGTTTTTTACTTATTTAAATGGGTTATTTATACCCAAATAATAAAAATAAAATGAGTATTATTATATAATTTATACCTTATGATTCAAAATTTTAAATAAAATTTATTAAATAAAAATCCTAAGTGCATGTAAAATATAATTTTAATATAAGATCTTGTAACGCACAAAACCCTATATTAACCTTAACAATAGAAATTAATTTTTATTATTTTTACAATTCATTATGAATAAAAATCAAATTTTCCTTATAAAATAATATGAATTATGCTATTTAAAAATATTTAATTAATTTTAACTAATACAATTCCTAGCAGTGTTAGTATTTATATTAAAATTAAACCTATAAACATTATGGAAAATGGTTTTCTAAGGAGAAATATCTCAAGTGATTAAATGTTTTTATATCAAAATTAAATATGAAACTGACTAAAATGAAAAAAATTTATTTATCATAATATTATTGATCTAATTTTAATTTTAAACCATTTTGAAACAATATATAACTTTGTAAATACTTTAAATGAAAAAAAAAAGTTTTCTTTACTATTAATCAATAAATTAATATTTTCATAAAATGCTCAAAATTTCACTTAAAGATAAATTTTAAATATAGATTTTAAAAATGAATTTTGTTTTTTGAGATAAATTTTCTAAAATTTGGAAAATTATTTTGTAATAATTTCACAACAAGTGATGAAAAAATATTTTTGAAAAAATATTTTTTAAATCATAGAACTGGATTTAATCTTTTATAATTCCTAGAAAAAAGATTATATAAATGATAACAATTTTGATTAAATATTTTAATATATAAATTTAATTAATATCACTCACTAATAGTGATTAATTAAATTTTTTATGATAAAAATATTTTTTGTACATAAAATATTTTCAAAAAAACATTTCTTTTACTTTTAAATGATTTTAATTATTATTTTCAATTGATTGATATATAAAAATATTTATTTTATACATGTGTACACTAAATAATTTGTATAATTTAGTTGTCCTTATTCATACCCACCAATCTAATAGCTAAGAAACAAATGTCATATTAAATAATAATATTTAAATAGTATATCACGGATCATTTGAACTCGGTGTTCTGTGTAACACACGATACCGAAAGTTTAAATTTATTTGGGAATAAATTATTCATTAAATATCATGGTGTTTCTAACATAAAAGTTAGGTTCCCATGAATCATATTGTGCAAGTAAAGTTTATTATAGGTTAAGTTAACTATTAGATACATATATTTGAAGTTATCTTTGGGTTATACTAAGCTAGGAAGTCCTGATCATTAGGATAACATGGGAATAGAATTGAGTGAATCCATGTGATATATTTGGATAAATATTTATCCAATAAAGTATCCAAGAGTCATTCATGACTATATTGACTGTATTTTCTAGAAAATATAGTTATAGTCTCACAATATTAGCTAGGACGAGTCATAATGAAATATTAATCTTTAACCACTAATGGATATGATGTAATTTAAAAGGGATCATCAATTTAGTGCTGATAAATTTAATAAATGACTTTATTAAACAAATGAAAAAAATATATACTCATATCATAAAATATTATGTTATAGATAGAGGTTCATCAGCATCATTAAACATTATTTTCACATCAATCCTTGTATAGAAAATATTAATAGAATAAAAATTCATATACCGGTATAGTACCCTAATAATTTTTTATAAGTATGAATGAGAAATTATATGTGTTAGAGAAAACATTTCATATGAAAATAAATTGTTAATTTATTCAAAAAGTGGATTAATATTCTTATCATATAAAAAGGTTGTCTCACTTTAGGTTTCAAATAAATTATTTAGATATAATATGACAATAGTAACTTTATTCCCTACTCATATAATCAATATGATTGGGTACATAAATGACATACATGGAATAAATGTTTTCTTTATGTATTTTTATAGAAATGGATTTAATTCTAGAATTATTGTATGAATGGTTTTAAAATTTTGAATGATCTAAGTAAAGTTTTAACCTATTTTCTCAATGTATTTAGGATAAGTGTTCATGAGAAGTGATATCAAGGCTCTAGTGATGAAGTGATAATATATAAGGGTAATTGTTAAAGATAGATGAAGAAGAAAATATTGTATAATAGTGATCTTTAGTCACTGAAAACATGAAATTTGTTTTAGGAAAAGGGTTGTTCTTTCCAATATATGTAATTTCCCAGAATATCTAAACAATTTTAAAAAACTTCATGGAGATTCCATGTAAGGTATTAGTGTTATAGATTCAATTCAGTTATTTTTTATGGGTATCTAAGAAAAAATGTATATTTTATAACTATTTTATTTATATAGAAGTTAAAAATCAGGGTAAGGATTGATAAGTCTTATAGTTTATATTAAAATGGTAATGTAAAGGGTTACTAAATCAATGAGTTAATTCCAAGGAATATTTCAAGCTTGTATGAATTAGAATAAAGGAAGTGAATTTTAATATTTTTTATTGTACATGATAAAAAAATTATTTTGTAAACTATGTGTTTTTAGAAATAGTATGATTTGATTTTTAAATACACATGATTTTTGATTCATTAGTTTTTATAAAGCTTTTGAAAAGAAGATAAGGATAAAGGATTTTCACCCAGGATAAATGAGCTTATATTATTTTAAAAAATATGAGATAAATAATTCCCACTACCTAGAAAAGGAATATGTTAAATAATAAACTATTTTTTTGAATATTTTTGCAAACACATAGAAAATAATAAAATATTTGGTTTTAATATTAAATTTTTTAAAAATTTAAATTAAGGGAAATAGTCATTATATATTTACACAATGTAGTTTGTTTCCTAAAAAAATGATCGTGTGTGTATTAGGTTGATATTATGAAGTGAATATAGTTTCTAGGAGGATAGTGAGAGTATATCTACACTTATAAGAATTTTAAATATAACAAATAAAATATTAAACTTGTAAACTTCAATGTGAAAATCACTTAATATCCCAAAAGTTTGTAGGGAATTTTATTAAAAAAATGTTAAGGGTTATATTTAGTTAATCTAATGAAGTGAATACCACATTATAACTAAGTGACTTTAAGATGTTTTGGTAATGAATAATGTAAAGAGTTACATTATATACCAAATGATATAATATAAACTTTTGAATTGAATTTTTTTAAGATGATGATAATGAACATAAAAAAGGTTTTAAATAGAAAACATTAGTTACTAAAATCATAACATTAGATTTTGTAAAGTAAAAGATGTTGGACTTATATTTTTAAGGATTTGGACATCTAGAAAATGATTCCTAAGTATCCATATTATTCAAAAAAACATTCTTTGTATGTGTTACTCAGTAAAGGAGTTGAGAGGAGTTATTTTATTATATTATAACATAATTATGTTCCAGGATTTATATATAGATCGAATGAGTTCAATAAATCCAAAAACATATTTCAAATATAAGGCCTCTCCAATTGTTTTCTATATGGGATATAATCATATGAGATCTTATGTATGATTTTTTTAGCATTCTAAAAATAGTATAAGAATAAAAAATTTATCTTGTTTAAAAGAAAATAATATCAACCTTTTCATTTTTTTCACATTGGTTATATATATTATATAATGTTAAATTATAATTAACCTCTCAATGTATGACTTTTAGTTCTCCTTAACTGATGTTAATCATTTATTTTTATAGGTTGAGATGAATTATAAAGGTTTTATAGGGTATGGTTTCATATATAGATACAAAATATGGTCATGAGTCAGAAAATGAGTTTTCATAATCTAATATGTATACTTAATAAGGAATCATAAATTATGTTTTTAATATTCTTGGATCATATTGTAACACCCCAATCCAGCTGCCCTGATTTGGTGTGTCGTGTGGCCTCAATTGTGTATCCCCATATGTTAGAGGTTGATGAAAATAAAAGCTGGTCTTAGGTTTAATAGTTGGTTGACTATACCAACATATCAGAGTAGAAACATTCGTGGAAATAATCTAAACTTCATACACATATAATCTAGATTAAAAATTAGTATAAAAATAAATCATTTCCTATACAATAATATAATGATGTCACATATAAATCTGGTAAGAAAATATTCAATTAATGTCTAGTACATCAACTCCAAATGTGAACAAAAGAGAAAAAACAAAAAGAAAAAAATTCAAATGTCTTGAGATCTATCATAACAAAAATATCCTAACTCCAGTTCATGGAATAAACACTAGAATCAGCTGTATAATGCTTAAACTCATCCCAATATTCATCAAAAATGTATTTCAGGGTACCTAATTGTGGCCTGAATAGGGTTTAAATAAAACTCAATAGGCCACCACAAATGATATTTAATGAAAAACAATTGTAACAAGTAAAAAATAATGGTTTTAAATATATATAATTGATGTAATATAAATAATAATATATTTTAGAAATAGTAGGAACCAATTATATCCTTGGGTCCTAAGAGGAAAACCAAGGTTGAGGTTACTTGCATCGGTCTACACTATTTTCATAACATGGGGGAGGTGTCATTGCCTAATCGTGGTCCAAGGTGTTTCACCATGGAACCCCAAGTCATATAATACAAAGGAATCTATGAGGATCAATTGGGAATTCCCTTATATTAATTCCCAAGATAAAGCACTAGTTTGGTCTAAACTTAAGGGGCCACCCTTGATGTTTAGAGATGCAACTCATATGGAATATAATTCACACACCTAATAAATCACACACTAAAATAAAATGATATGAACCAAGAATCTAAACCGATGACATTAAAGAATGATATCACTCAAGAATCCATGAAATTAATACCTTTAATTCGACAAGGATATAAATTACCTGAATCCAAGGGGGTACCCCAAGCCATTCACATAATTTAATTATGGAAGAATCCATTGTCTTCCCTAAAGAATTCCATAAAAAATGGAATCCTAAACTCATCGATGGAAACCTAGGACTATGATATTCATGATTAATTCAATTTAGTAAACCAAGGAATTCCATACCAATTACCATTTCACAAATTCCAAACATGAAATTAATCCCAATATCACATTATATGAACTTCGCAATACAATCCATGTTAAAACATTAGGTTCAATTTCACATTTTGAAATATATATTCCATGGAATATCATTTCGGTGTCCTAGTGGCCATCCTAGGTATCCCAATTCCTATATAAATTACTATTTCATCAAGAGATTACCAAAACTACCTGTTTAGTCAACACGAAAGCATGTAATAATGTGTAACCCACCATGATAATAAATTCAAAACGATTATTCCCAACCCCAAATCACTTATGTAAAACCAATATAGCTTCTAAGGTCTAAACAAAGCATTAAAAATTTAGGTTATTTTTAGTTTAAGCATACGAAAGGTCACTACAACCACACATGCCAATATAACAATACTATATATATACATTAAGGTAAAATCATGAGACCACCTAACATAGGTTATATGAGGGATCCTCAGCAGATATTGGTCTCTGATTCAATATAAAAAATATTATATTGGGAAACTAAAAAAATTTCCTAAAAATATGGTATTTACTTTAAATAAAAATATGGATAAATAATAAAGAACGAGAAAGATAGATAGGAATACAATGAAGTGATAGCCTTACCAAGAGCCTTCCAACATGATATAAGGTGAAGAAAATAGATATGGGATGAATGGATGAGAAAAACCCTTCATTTACACTAATATTGACCAAAATAAGGGTGAAATTCAGGTTAAGGAAGAAATAAAATTGGTGGGGTAAAATACCCTTTACAACATTTTAAAAAAACAACTAAAACCCTATAGTTGGAAGGTGGGTCACACCAGCCATCCGGTGGGGTTTTCATTGGCTATTGTGCCTTTAAGAATCCAATTGACCCGCTAGTGTACTACTAATGTCTATCTGATAGCACTATAGTCTTTAAACTACATTCCCCAATATCCTTCCTCACTTCTAAAACACCCCTATGACCACAAAAACCTATAGGGTCAAATCTCAATTAATAAAAACAAAGAGTTTTGATAGAATATAAATAGTTTTACATTGGAAAAATATTAGGGTATTACAAACTCCCCACCTCAAAATTGATCATCCTTGAGCTATAACTGAGATCTATAATCCACCTAATTGATGAAAAGCCTCAGTCATAGGGCTCTCATATCATATTACCACTCCCATGTTTCCTAATGAAAGAATACATATATAAATTACACACAACAAAGGAACATATTTCCCTTGAAGCATCTTCTCTCTATATTCAAGTATACAAACCAGATTCTCCTGAAAAGACACATTGGACTCAAGGTCAATCCCATAAAAATAACAAATTTTGGATGGACTAAGAAATTATTTTCAAAGATGATATATATATATATATATAAGAGTTTTTGTAATGCATTGAACCTATATAGAAGATCTAGTTTGTATGCCATTAGGCCAACTCCCTGAACAACCTTAAATTACCCCAAGAATCTTGGTGTCAACATTCCATTATTTCATATACAATACTATGAAAACCTAAGTTACACACATAGAAACACATGATCACTTATATAAAACTCTAGAGGTCAATGATTCCTATCCACATTCAATTTTTACCTACTCTTCACCTTCATCATCTTCTTCTACTTTCATTCCTCTGTCCAATAGAATGGAGAATAGCATAGCCTCCCATGAAAGGCCTCATAAAGAACCATCTAAATTTTCTCCATGTAAATATTTTTATAGGATATTTTCACTAGTTTCAAATTTTTCTCCCCAGAACCATCAAAATCAAGGACAGACACCCTCATCATGTCCTCCGACACTTGAAAATTCTACTCATGTTGTCCATCAGACTATGGATGGAATTTTGTACTCAAACTAACCTGAGTTCTGAAAAAATTCAACAAACCCAACCAGATTTTTGATGTAAATCATCAATACCTACCATAAATGACTCAATAATGGATCTTAGGTATTTTTATGATATCTCATACCTACAACATTACCAGATCATCCACCATAAATTTCTCTTGGATCAGAAGAAAATGGGAAAAAAATTATAAGATCTATGATGACCTATACATAATATTTCCAATGAGGCATCTTGTGTAAACCCACAACAAATTCCATGGTAACATAATCGCATTTCCACTCCAAAATTGGTTAAGAATATAGGATACCAGTGGTCCAAGGATGAATAGCCTGCACCTATAAATAGGTGGATTGTAAATACCTGGAAATTCTGTATAATATTTTTTAATTATACGGAATTATTACGAGACTGAAAAGTTCAACAAAAGATGATTATGAGGCCCGGAGAGCCCAAAACATATTTTTTAAATTTTTTAAGGTACGTTCAGTAAATGTGAAAGTGATATTTTATATATTTTGAAGTGGTGTTCGAATTTAAAATCTAAGGGCACCACTGAATTCACAGCACTAGGATTCACTTAGGAGAAGCTTAACTTCTTCTAGCAAGGGTCGGACAGAAACATTAAATTTTAGACTTTTCGGAAAAAAATAATAAAATAAATCTTTAAGTTATTTTATTCTTTTCTTCAACCAATGAGAGATGGTTATCAAAACTATAGAATAACGATGAGCATTAAATAAGGGTCATTTAATCACTCGTGTCTTTTGTTTTGAATCCACAAACTCGGTCATTTAATGGTTCAATAATTAAGGTTCATTAATAAACCACATTAATGGACCCAATGTGGAGTTTGTTTCTTTTTATAAAATAATTCCGTTGGTGAATGGATTGAAAACCATAGGAAACCTATGGTGAAGTTCCATCGACATCACCCTCCAATGAATAATGGTAATCAGTCGAAGACCATTGGAGGATTTGATCTGGAGATCGATAAATGGCGGTGAAAATTTTCGAACGTTGAATTCCTTCCTTCGTCCGCAAAAAATTCCATTGAATCCATGTAGGGGAAGCTAATTAATTTCTAAGTGTGTAAATATTCCTCCTTATCATTCTTGAATAATGTAAATAATGCTGATCAAATGACTAACGGGTTGATCTGCAATTCATACCATACTGCCAGAGGTTATTGTTGGGTTTCGATTTGGGGTCTTTCTTAATATTTGAGATGATTGTTATAACCCCTTGATAAAATGATAACACGAGGGGCACAAGACAATTCAAACAAGGCCTGAACCCTCCACTGATCTTGGATGTTGAGAGTTCTTCATGGGCGACCGTGTAACAAGATGTAAAGGATATTTTGTGGGTCTCATAGTGAAGGTGGTGATCTGAGAGGACCATAGACACAGATGAGAAGAAAAATGGACCACTAGAGCATCTCTGGTTGCCCACAGAAAAAGATGATGGTGCGGAACCATCAGCGCAGCAGCACTAGCAACCAGCGGCGGCTAGCTCGTGCCAGCTATTGGGAGAGGGCGGTTCTCACAGGCGCCACCACAGCGAAGTGTCGCGGCCGGACAGCTGTAGAGGGTGGAGGATGTGACGTTGAAGTGCCATGTGTAATAGGATCCACCAGCTCGGGCTTCTCGGCTAGACATGCAATGGTTGGCTCATGCCAACCGTTTTAAAAGATAAGGCGGTTCCCCACTGGCACCGCTAGTAGGGAAAACCGGATGTCCTGCATCTGGTCTAGCTCAATCATCCTGCATCGCGTGGACTCAGTTATACAGGTGGGATGAAACCACCAGTTAGTCCAGACCCCTCCCCACTGGTTGAACTCACACCTGTCGGGATGGACCTGAGCCTGCTAGGTCGGACACGTGCCAGCTGGGCCGGACCCCTATCGGACCCAGATCTAATCATCCCACCTTTACTAAAACTAATGTAACTCGTAAACCAGGCATCTGATTGACGCACCTTCTACGGAATGAGGACCCTTTTCAAGAGGTGGTACTTTTGAGATACTCCTCTTGAGTTCTGGCTAATTTTAGAGTGCATATAGGTTGGATCAAAGTCAAATCCAACTGGACCCTATTTACCTTTTTGCTTATAACTTACAGATCGGGCGTCCGATTGACGCACCGCCTGTCACATTGGAATCCTTATGATATTTCAGAAATTTGAGTTAATTCTTTATGAGACTTAGTGGTGGTTGTGGTATGACCAATATCTTGAGGAGAAGAATATACAGAACTCAAGAGTGCTAAGTGCAGGAATCTTATGGTTGGATGTCATATGAAGAGAGACCCTTTGTGGATCATCATGAGAGAGACCCTCTGTGGATCGGTAGCAGTGCGACCCTCCATGGATAAGCAATGGTACAATCCTCCATATATCGACATGAGAGTGACCATCTGTGGATCAGCAGTGGTGTGACCCTCTGTGGATCAACAGTAGTGCGGCCCTCTGTGTATCAGCAATACTGCGACCCGATGTGGGCTAGCCATAGAGAGACCCATAGAGGATCAGTGGAAGAGTTACCCTTTGTGGATTGGAAGCAGATCAACCCTTCTCGGATTAGTAGCTAAGCCACATAACCAAATAAAATTATCTATCTTAAAACTAATCATCTTTATTCATGTTCTCTAAGTTTTATACCCGGTGTTAGTTTTCTTTTACTTTGTGCTTTGTGATTGAGATCATGCTTTGTGGTTTTTCCTTTGTTGAATTATGAGAGACCTTTAGGGGTCTCGGGGTCCCTACTGAGTATTGTTATACTCACCCCTTCATGAGCTTCTCTGGCACCTTGTTGTGTCTTGTGAAAATGATGGACATATTGACAGAGACATTGGAGATCCAGGGCTAGACAGTATATAGAGGTGACTAATTAACACGGTGATTCACAATGACGAATTGTACCTTCCCTTTATGTAGGATCCTTGGATAATGATCTCTGGATATTTTTTCCTTTTTTGTACTACTCTTTCAGTTGGGCTTGTATACTTACCCTTTTTACTTTCAGTACTTAATTTTACTCTCAGTTGTAGTTCTTTGTGGTGATTGTACTACTTCTCTTCCATCGTGTTTTACTCATATGCAGAGTGCCATGTATGTGTGTGCATACAGGTTCAAAGGAAATACCATCCCTTTTTTGTGTTTCACTTTTCTAGTGCAAGTCACCAGCCCCTAGCCTATGGAAGGCGAGCTTGGGGTAGTCACGATACTGGCCCCAGGGATGGGTCGTGACAAAATGGTATCAAAGTGTGGTCTGTTCTACCAGAAGAAATAAGAGTATGTGTTTTCATTAGAATAATAGTGTTAAGTCTCTTGGGTTCGTATTATAGTTCAGGGAGTCTAGTCTTGGTGTGGTTGCTGACGTATCTATACACTAGGACCCTGAGTTCATATTTCTGACTCGATACACAAAAACATTATTTTCATGTTTCTTGATTTTTTTTAATGTATTTTTATTCAACTCAATAGGTATAAATTATTTACCATAGAGAATCTGTTCCTTTATAGGATGACTCCATGTAGAAAGTCATCCAGGATTCCAGTGATAGATTATGATGACGGCCCACCAAGCAATGAGGCATCGGTGTAGGGCCCTCTTACAGCGATAACACCTTTGGGTGGTGTACCAGCAACACCACCACCCATAGGGAAGCAGTTTCCACTAGCCCCACCAGTGGAAAATGCATGCCAACTGAGAACATTGCATGAGTTATAGAGATATAGGCCTCTAAGTTTTCAAGGTGAGACAGATCTACAGACAGTTGAGGACTGGCTAGAGGCTGTGGCACAAGTTTTCATCTTGGTCGAGACACCAGTAGACTAGATGGTGATCCTAGATGCTAGTCTGTTTTAGGGAATAGCAGGGAGATGGTGGATACTAACACTCTGGAAACATGAGGAGAAGACACTTTCCTGGTTATACTTCGAGAGCCTCTTCAGGGTGGAGTACGTACCAGTGACATTACGCTCAGTGAATATTCAGGATCTACTGTACTTACAGCAAGGCATCCCTGCACCATCCAGTACTCGACAAGATTCACTGACTTCTCCCACTACTCCACTGACATGGTACGAGACCCTTTCATAGGGCCTGGACATTTGAGCAGGGACTTCACTGGGAGATCAAAGCTTTGATGATATCTCTTAACATCCTGACGCATACTGGAGTGCTAGAGAGATAACTATTGGTTGAGAGCTTCCTAGCTGAGCAGGCACTGATGGTGAGAGAAACCACAAGATGATAAGAAGATGAGTCATCTACAACAAGCAGTAGGTAGATGAAATATATTCCCAAGAAGGATAGACCTACCAGATGTTGAACCCAGGATTTTGGGTCAGAGGTGCAGAGCTCAAAAGGTAGAGGAGGTCAGTAAAGGAGCAGACAGCGCTACTAGTGTAGTGGGAATGGTCATAAGGCTCACGACTGCCTGACCCTCCATATTGAGGATCATAAGAAAGTTTAGGGACCATTGATACAGTGATAAATGTTTTAGTGAGGAGGTCCACAGGGTGGTGGATGTGGTAGAGCAGCAGGGGCATACAGTATGCGGTGGATGATGGTTTGAGGTACTCCCGCCACCACCCCCATGTGGTCCACCCTGACCTTAGGGAGTAGGTGGACATGGATGAGCTCAGATTCAAGTAGTAGAGTCCTATAACCACAGTTCTCCAGATATGATTCAGGTTAAGATCCATTTCTACTCTACCCTATTTGCATTTCTAAAAGACACAAGCGCAGTCACTCTTTCATATCCATGACTCTCATTTTAGAGCTCAGAGATTCTGGTGGAGTCGTTGGCTCGATCCTTACAATTAAATATTACTACAGGAGATGAGTTTATTATTACACACTGGTGTTGGCTATGTGAGCTTACTCTAGGTGGAGAAATCTTTGGTTGGGATCTCCTAGTAGCAGCATAAAGGCCTTATGATTTCATCTTGTGTATGGACTAGTTATTCATGGTACATTCTCAGATCGACTGCTTTAGGCGCAAGTGTAGTGTGTCTGTGAGGATGGGACTATGTTTTCTTTCACCAGTGAGAAGGGAACCATTTCAGTAAATGATGGAATTTCTCGGAGGAGGGTTCAGCCGATTACTCATCAGTTGGTTAGTCTTACCCTTGGTGTAGTGGATGAGAGGAGTCTGAGCTATCCTATAGTGGTGGTCCATTATACTGATGTCTTTTCAGAGTATGTTCCACGACTACCTTCTCATAGAGAGTTATACTTCTACATAAAAATGTACCCAAGGATGACATTGATATCTGCACCATCATATCGGATGTCTCTCATAGAGCTTCATGATTTGAGGGTACAATTGGAGGACTTTTAGAGTAAGGGGTTCATAATACATAGTGTCTCTCTATGAGAAGACCTGATTTTGTTCACCAAGAAGGAAAATGGGAGTCTGAGGATTTGTGTGTACTATTGGAACCTGAACCAGGTGACCGTGAAGAAAAATTATCCTCTTCCAAGGATTGATGATCTATTCGACCAATTAAAGGGATCACAGTTGTTTTCAAAGATAGACCTCATATCAGGCTATCATCAGCTCTGGGTACTAGATGAGGATGTACCAAAAACAGCTTTTAGATGATGGTATGGACACTATGAGTTCTTGGTGATTCCTTTCAGCATGAACAAACCCACAATAGTGTTCATGGGACTCATAAACAGAATCATACATCCATACCTCGATCGCTTCGTGGTAGTTTTGATTGACGATATTTTGGTGTACTTGGCGATGGAGGAGTAGCATGCCACACATCTACAGATAGTCCTTGATACCCTAAAATAGCACTGGATTTATGGAAATCTATCGAAGTGCTAGTTCTAGATATAGGAATTCCACTTTATGGGATATGTTATCTCAAAGGGTGGAGTTGTAGTGGATCCAGAAAATATAGAGGCAATTATTTCATAGGAGCCACATAGGTGTGTGACCGAGGTGTGGAGTTTCCTAGGATTGGATGGGTACTACCAGAGATTTGTACCCAACTTTTCCAAAGTATCTTTACCCTTGTCAGCTTTTAAAAATAATGTAAAACCCTTTGTATTGATGGATCGATTCCATCAAAGTTTCCAGGAGATGAGGAAGAGACTGACGAGTGCCCCCATCTTGAGGCTATCAGAAGAGGGAATTGGGTATGTAGTTTGCTACAATACATCAGGGAACGGACTATGATGTGTCCTAATGCAACAGTGAGAAGTGATCACTTATAGCTCATGATAGCTGAGGCAATATGAGAAGAACTACGCAACCCATGAACTGTAGTTAGCAGTAGTGGTCTTCACGTTGAAGATGTAGAGGCACTAGTTGATGGGTGAATATTTTACTATCTACTCTGATCACAAGAGTCTAAGGTATATCTTATTTCATAAGGACCATGACCAAATACATTGGCAATGGCTATAGTTCCTTCAGGACTATAACTTTGAGATATTCTACACTCCTGGGAAGGGAAAAATAGTAGCAGACGCACTCACCATGAGGTTTGGTCTATAGCTGCTGAGTGAGGCTACAGAGTATCTATCCATATTGAAAATATACTTTATGGATAGTGATAGATCATCTTACCTCCATTCAATGATTTTCACTCCCCTAATCCTTCAACGAGTTTGGGAGGCACAACTTGGGGATATTAGGTGGGAGGTACAATGAGCTTAGATATCCTTAGGACAGGATCCTGATGAATTTATGATAGGTGGGGAGCATTCCATCCTTTTTATAGGATAAACCATGGTACCGGTGAAATTTCGGGAATAGGTGTTGAGAGGGTTCCATACATCCTCTTTGATAGTACATCCTGGAGTGGGGAAGATGTACCAAGACCTTCGACGTCAGTACTGGTGTCCAAGGATGAAGAAAGCAGTGATGGTGTTCATTTCACGATGCCTCACTTTTTAACAAGTGAAGGACAAGCATCATGTTCCAATAGTATTAGCACATCCACTAGAGGTACCAGAATAGAAGTGGGATGGTATCTATGTGGACTTTGTGATAGGGTTACCATGTACCTCTAGGGGCCATGACTCTATCTGGGTGATCATTGATCAACTCACTATGTCAACCCATTTTCTACCCATCTAAGAACATGGATCAGTAGAGGGAATGGAAAGCCTCTATGTCTAGGAAATAGTATGTTTTTAAGGGGTACCATTGATGATCATTTCAGATCGTGATGCTCGTTTTACATCTCAGTTGTGGAAGCGATTGTAGGAGGTATTCAGGACTTAGCTACACTAGAGCACCGCCTTTCACCCTCAAACAGATGGTCATATGGAGCGGACCATACAGACACATGAGGACATGCTTCATGCTTGTTTCCTTGATTTTGGCCGAAGTTGGGAGGACCAACTGCCATTAGGGTAGTTCTCATACAACAACAGCTATCACTCCACCATCGGCATGGAACCATTTGAGGCCTTATACGACCGACCATGCATATCACCTCTATACTGGACAGACCTAGGGGAGTCAACACTTATGGGTCCAGAGTTGGTACGAGATACAACTAAGAAGAAGAAGATCATCCTGGAGTGGATGAAGACTACACAGAGTAGGCAGAAGTCTTATGCTGACAGGATACGGAGACCCTTGGAATTCAAGGAGGGAGACCATGTCTTCTTACAGGTCTCACCCCAATGAGTAATGCAGAGATTTGGTTGGGGGGAAACCAATGTCTATGGTTCATTAAACCTTTCCAGATTCTCAGAAGATGTGGCGAGGTGGTGTACCACCTAGCGCTTACCCCACATATGCACTGGGTGCATAATGTTTTCTACGTGTTTCCGCTAAAGAGATACATGCATGAACCATCACACGTCATCAACTGTCATGAGTTGGACAATGATAATGGGGTTACTTTTATGGACTTTCAAGTGGAGATAGATAATTTACAGGATCAGGTACTTCATGGATGGTTAATCCCTCTACTGTGAGTTTGGTGGCAGCATGGGAACCTCCAGGAGAGAACATTCGAGCGGGAGGCTCATATTCGTGCTCAGTACCACCATTTGTTTTCTTAGATTTTATTGTGGATTTCAGACACATAAATCCCTATGGTGGGGAGAATGTATATATCTAAAAATTCCGTATAATTTTTTTTTATAAGGAATTTTTACGAGACAATGAATTTCGACGGCATGTGATTACGACGCTCGAAGTGCCCGAAATAGATTTTCGAACTTTTTTTAAGGTACGTTCAGTAAATGTACAAGGGGGGTTTTCTATATTTTTTAACCTGTGCTCGGATTTAAAATAGGAGGGCACCATTGCATTTTCAATGTCAGTATTCACTTAGGAAAAGCTTAACTTCGGCTAGAAATGGTCGGATGAAAAAATAAATTTTTGACTTTTTGGAAAAAAATAATAAAATAACTAGTCGAGTTATTTCATTATTTTCTTAAACCATTCAGTGATGGTTGGAAATACAACAGTGTAATGAAAAGCATTAAATTAGGGTCATTTAATGACTCATTTCTTTTTTTGTGAACCTAAAAACTCATTCAATTAATTGTTCATTAATAAACCATATTAATGAACACAATGTGGAGTTTCTTTCTTTCTATTTAATCAATCTCTTGGTGAATGGATTGGAAACTACAAGAAACCTTTGAAAAAGTTCTGACAACATCACCCTCTAATGAATAATGGTAATCAATTGACAGTCACTGGAGGATTAAATCTAGAGATTGAAGAATGATGGAAAATTTATTTGAACACGAAATTCATTCCTTTGTCCATAGTGGATTCCATCTAATCTAGGTCAGGGAAGTTAATTTATTTCTATGTGTAAAATGTTTCCTCCTTCTTGTTCTTGAATAATATGAAGAACATGGATCAATAGACTAATGGGTTGATCTGTGATTCATTACATACCATGGAAGGTGGTTCTGGGGTTTTTCTTTGGGGTCTTTCTTAATCTATGAAATGATTGTTATCCCCCCATGATAAAACACTAACGCAGAGGGCACATGCCAATTAGAACAAGGATCAAACCCTCTACTGATCTTGGATGTCGAGCATTCTATGTGGGCGATCGATAAATGTGAAGGATATGGGATTACATGGGACTTGTAGTGAAGGCGACGACCTGAGAGGATCTTAGGCGCAGACAGAAAGGAAAACATACCACCATAGCATCTCTGGTGGCCCATAGAAGGAACCACCGGCGTAGCACCACCGGCGCAGCGGTGCCGACGACCAGCTACATGGATAGGGCAGCACCTATTGGCACCGTGGAGGTGAAGTGTCGTGATTGGATTACTACGGTGGGTGGAGTATGTGGAACCAATGTGTCGCGTGGAAGTGTAGTGGCCCGCTAGTGCCGCTCGGCTGTACGTGCAACGGCCCTCTCGAGCCAGCTATTTCAGGAGATGGGGCAGTGCCTTATTGGCACTGCTAGTAGGGAGAACTGGATGCTCCGTGTTCGGTCCATCTCAACTAGCCCACACTTTGTAGGCCAGGTTCTCTAAGAAATCCAGTCCCACCATCCAGGATAGACCCATGCCATCCGGGCCAAACCCATGTAAGTTGGGCCGGCCGGTCCGGACCCCTACTGGACCTAGAACCGACCGGCCCCGTTTCACTAAAACTGACGTAACTTGCAATCTGGCTGTTTGATTGATGCGCCATCTACGACATGAGGATTCTTGCAATGAGGTAGTTCTTTTGAGAAACTCCACTTTATTTTTTGTAGAAGTTGGAGTGTGAAGGGGTTGGATTAGACTTGAATCAAACCAGAACCTATTACCTTTTTTCTTATAACTTACATACCGTGTGTCTGATTGACGCATCGTCTATCACATTGGAACCCTAATGATATATTGGAACATTGGTTCACTTCTTTATAAGACTTCATGGTGTTTTAGGTACAATAAATATCTTGAGGAGAAGAATCTACGAAACTCAAGAGTGCTAAGTGCGGGAATCCTATGATTGGTTGGTAGGTGAAGAGAGACCCTCTGTGGATCAGCATGAGAGCGGACCTCTATGGATTGGCAGTAGTGTGGCCCTCTGTGGATCATAAATGGCGCGACCCTCCATAGATCGGCATGAGGGAGACCCTCTGTGGATCGGCATCAGTTCGACCCTCTATGGATTAGCAGTATTGCCACCCTCTGTGGATCAGCAGTAGCACGACCCGACGTGGGCCTACCATAGAGAGACCCATCGAGGATAAATGGTATAGCAACCCTTTTTGCATCAGTAGCTGAGAAAATTTCTCAGATTAGTATCTGAACCACTTAACAAAATAAAATGATCTATCTTAAAACTAATCATCTTTATACCTATTCTCTAAGTTGTATACCTTGTGGGAGTTATCTTTTACTTTGTGATTTGTGATTGAGATCATGATTTCTGGTTTTTCCTTTGTATAATTTTGAGAGAACTTTGGGGGTATCAGAGTCCCCACTGAGTATTGTTATACTCACCCCTACACAGGCTTCTCCTGCACCTTATTGTGTCTTGTGCAGATAATAGAAAGCTTGATAGATACTTTGGAGAGCCAGTGCTAGACAGTACATAGAGGGGACCGATTGATGTGGGGAGCTACATTGATGATTTGTACCTACCCTTCAGGTAGGATCCTTGGAAGATGATCTCTAGAGCTTGTTTTTCCTTTTTTTTCTATACTAATCTTTCATAAGGTCTTGTATACTATCCCTTTTTACTTTCAGTACTTACTTTAAATCTCAGTGGTAGTTCTCAATGGTGGTTGTACTACTTCTCTTCCATCGTGTTTTAATATTATGTATTGTGTCATGTCTTTGGGTGTGTACAAGTTTAAAGGAAATGCCTCCCCTTTTGGGTATCTCCATTTTGGTGCTAGTTACCATCCCCTGGCTTATGGAAGGCGGGCTAGGGGTAGTCATAGAATGGGCCCCATGGGATAGGTCATGACATGGATCACCATGTAACATAACATTCTATCTCTTTCTTCATTTCTGACTACTAATACAAATGTTGGGGAACGTGATACAAATTTTTTGATACCAGGTGTACCACCCACTTGGAATTATGATTCTCCCTTATCAACTCCTCTCACTAGTTAGTACATTCCAAGACATTCCCATTAACATGGATGATCTCAACAATATATATTGTCTAGTTTTGTGGTGTCTCCCCACCATTAATGTTTTCCCTGAGGGATAGACACTATGGGTATCAAATTTTACTTATGTTGACCCAATACTTAAGAAAAGAATCTATGAGTAACAATGCAAGAAAAAATAACTCTTACTCCTCCAGACCATCTAGATGCATTTCTAGAAAAAGAACCATCAGTCTCAAATCATTGCATGAATCCTATAAAACATGAGTATGTGTCTTACAGCTCATAAAATTAACAAAATAATTTCCCTTCCTTGGTGTATAGGCCATATCAAGGTCAAAATAATGGAGGTACTCAACCCACATTCACTACCTAAGGTTGTGGTCCCACAGTGTAAAAATGTAACTCAAACACATATGGTCCATATAGACCATGAATATTTCTCCTAAGAGGTAATTCCACCAATACTTCATGGTATTCACAACTACTCAAATCTCAAGGTCATTAATTGATTAATTATATTCTTGAGGGATCAACTTCTAAGAACCATATTACACAATTAAACCTATTATATCAATACTACACCTATCCAGATACATGATACCTCACAGTATACAAAATACTATCTTCTTGGATCTATAAAAATATAGATTTTTGTTATGTTTAACCTTCAATTTAACACATGAAAGTTTTCCTCCCAATATTCGGTCTAAACTAACATAACCACTTTTTGGTTATACCAATTAGAGTCACCACCCAATAGTAAAATATCTATAAAAAACATAGGTAACATCCTCCCAGTCCTATGATACTCAAAAAACATCAAAGACATTATTGGGATTCTATCAATAAACCACATCTTTTACTTTTTGGGTGTAGATATATATTACCATTATAATATAATATAACCTATGAAGTGTACTTGTTCTATCCAAAAACACCTCGAGAAATTACTATAAATCCAATTATCCTTAAGTGTTCCTAAAATGATATCCAAGTGTTATATATACTCCTCTATAATTAGAAAATAAATGAGTATTTCATCAAAAAAACACAATGAAATCATCCATGTATAAAGAAAAAAATCACCAAGGCCATAAATGATGTTGGTATATCAATATCCCAAAAAACATCACCACATAGTCAAAGAGGTCATAACTAATATAGAAATATTTATGTGGTATATTAGAGGGTCTCCCCCTTACTTGATTATAACATAACCTTTGTTGATCATGGAGAAGGTATGAGAACCCCAAAGCTATTTAAGAAGATCATTGATGTATGAATGTGGATATTAGTTCTTAATAGTAACCTAATTCAACCACAATTAATCCACAAAAAAATCCACAACAAGTCATCGTCCTTCATAGTAAATAGGATAGGAGATCCCTAAGGGGTTGGGCTAGAGTGAGAAACCCTTGTATTTAATGTCCTCCAGATGGTTCTTTAACTCATCATTCTCTTTTGAAGACATATGATATAGAATAATAGATATTATCACTATGCCCAACATGATCTCGATGGTGAACTACACCTACCCCTCAATTGACAATATTGATATTTTTTTAGGGAAAGCATCTATGAACTAGTCCACCATTAGTGGTTAAACTACTGGACCACCCCCTCCATCATCCAATATAAGGATCAAAAATGGAATGAAACCCCACTGTGCTTCTGATGACTATGTCCTTCTTGACTAACTTCAAAGTTACTTTCTCACTTGTGAACATAGATGATGTCTTTAGGTGACACAAAGGAAATTCATTGAAGACAATAGTCTATGTGATCTTGAAATGGTACCTTCCTATCTATTCCAATAATTAGGTAAATTCTGGTCATATCCTATATGAAAAGGTCTCATAAAAATGGGGTATATTCATTCTCAAGTGATCACTCTTTACAGCATTGGACACCTTCATATTGGACTCCCAATGGGGCATCGATATTAATCACCTCATATAGATACTCAATGGAAAAACTTAGACCTTTTGTGAACTAAGTTTCCATGAAAGAGTTAAAATCCCCTATATAAAAAAGGGTTAAACCCAAAGATAAATCCCCTGGAATCATACCTCTGGACATAGATGTTTTATCATCCTGATCTACAAGAGATTTATATACTATATATATCTTCCCTAATCCTCATACATGTATCCCAGTCTGGATCCCCCTTTTTTTAATACCCTACCAGTGAGACTAACTCTGAATCTACACACCCCTTCCACAACCATGGCATGTGTGATAGTCTAACTCCAACTACCCGCCTTCTATGGAGTTGTAGATCCATTACTAAATCTTTGAACTATCCTAAAGGATCTATCATTGGTTAACATTGTTATCCTAAAAACCCTATGGATATGTACCTTATTCTCATAGGATCAACACTCAACATGTGGTATGTCACAGAGTTAATGGTAGTGGTATTCCCTTCCACACTAGTGACATATGATCGTACTACCTTTCTGACTACTCTGACCCCACTGCTCCAATGGGACCTATCAAAATAGTGCTTCCTACCCCCAAATTATCCACTATCAACCGATGTTTCCCTCCCATGGATAGGATCCTCTATTAGATTACTCTAATTGATTATGGTTTGATTCACCATCTTAGAGATTGTGGTTAGATAGATTACATTCACATTTTCCTTTATTTCTAGTATAAGGACATCCTCATAGTGAATTTACAGGGACAAGCATCAATATTCATAGAAGAGATGAAATGTAGTAACTCAATCAACCATGTAGAATAATAAATAACAAATAAAATCTCCTACTCTAGATATATGAAATACCTTGAAAAATCAAATCGTGGGGTTTGGGGGGAAAATGGTTAAATAATCTAGTTTAAAAATCCTTCTAGACCATGACCATGTGTTGTTCAACCCAAATCACAACATCCCACTATCACCTAGCCTGTAATCAAATAATATCAGTGGAAAGATTCACCCTCTTCTTTGGGGGTTTCCCTAGATTCTCAAAGATTGTGTACATAGACTTGAGCCAAGTCACAACTGCTTTAGGGACACCATCCCCAGAGAAAGCAGTCAGATGGTACAACTGGAACTCTCAAGTAAAATAATACATCATCTTGTCAACTCAAGGGCCATACTAATCTATATAATATATCACCTAAAGTAAACACTCCCTAATATTATTGTTTATAACCCGACCCTATTTTGTAAGTGGCTCAAGACTCTACACCCCAGGGGAATGCCTGCCAGTGCCCTCTTGGTGATTAGTTAGTGGATGAAGAGGATGAATTTATTTAAAATTATAAATGAACAACTCAAAAAACATTACCAATATATTAATTAATATCACAAATAGGGAAATAAGTAACAAGAATATATCCCAAAACATACAACTCAATAATCTCCCTAGCCCCATCTACCCACTCTAGGGCCAAGTCACACACCCAGAATCCATATTACACAAGCCTTGGTTAAATAAGATTCCTTTCACATGCTATGTGAGAAAATGACTTATATGTTACTTATTGACATTTTATTTATATCAAGCCAACATTATTTTAATCCATAACTAAAATAATAATCTCATTTTATTTCTCATCATTTTCTAACTATTAACCTGGTGTAGTTATATGAGGTTTCAAACCCAAGTTATAGAGTAAGACACTATTTAATTTTTGTCTAGCTCCCCATTTAACTTCAAATAATTTTAGTTCAAACAGGTGGTCATAATTTAAAACCATTATTAATATAAGTTTTTTATTTATAACATTACACAATTTAGATATATTGGGAAATTATTTTTATGTTTGTACTAAAATTTTCTTTAACCAACACATGTCATATCAAGTAAATTCTAGATAATCATGGGACGAAGTCAAATAAACAAGGAAATGAAATGTTATTACCCATGTGCCTAACATGATTCATAACATGCACCATCCTTTCATACCAAACCAAGGGTCAAAATATCATAAAATAACTAAATAAAATATATACCTCAATCAAGGTAAAAATAGGTCAATTGTAACCCTGAATTCCCTAAATTATGATTCCATCTCATGGAAACTTGATTTTTCCCTTGTATATGGGTTAGATAATCCAAGGAAATATATCTTAACCATGTCCTGACCCATCCTATTCTCCAATATGCTAGAAAAAATCATAAAATAATAAAAAATACACCACTAATACCATTTTTTAATTCCCCTACCCTTTTTTTTATCTGGTGCTTCGAGATAGTGCACAAAATGAGTTTAAGCACACCTCCCCATATGCCAAATATTTTTGACTAATAGTTTGGATCTAAGGTTCAATAATAGAGAGTCTATACCTATATATTAGTGAATAATTTTTTTAAACAGGTGAAACGTCATACACATCAAATCTATAAAAAAATTAACATGTGCTATCAAACCAAGTCATAGACAATGAATTATTATACTGATGTAACATATAGATCTGAAAAAACATACATATAAGTATAGTTGAGTACATAAACACAAAAAGATAATGAAAGGGAAAAACTAGAAGATAAAAAACACCCAAATGTCGTGATCTCTAGCCTATATCCCATCTCAATACTACATTCCTAGGAATACACTCAAGTATTATCTATAGGGGACCTACCCGTATCCCGACCTACATCCATGATGTTTTCCTAGGTAAAAAATAGTGGCTCGAACATCGTATGAGAAATACATAGTAGGAAACCACTAATGGAGTCTAAAATAGAACTATTTTGACATTTAAATCAAAAAAAATCAATATCTATTGTAGGGAAAATTTTACTCAAGGTAAGAATGCAGTTATTTTCAGTTGATTCTATTTGTTGACAAAGCAGGTTTCCATGGTTAGTTGTGGCGTTCCAAATAGATTGTTGAAAAGGTATTTCAAAAATGATAAAATTTAAATTAATGTATGCTCTGGTGATGGTAAATAAAAATTTATATATATGGTGGCACAACTTCCTAGTGTTTTTCCAATTTTTTGGGATCCAAAACCTAGAGAATAGAAAAAGGTGTTTTTGGAAAAGGAATTATTTTTGTATAAATGGAAAAAATTGAGCACTAGAGTGATGATGATTTTAAATATTTCACACAAATCAAGATTCAAGAACATTATATCAAAATATGGATAAAGAAAAAAGTGCATGAAATATTTGAATGTGCGTGAAAGATGAGTTTTCACAAAAAATATGGAGTTTAATGAATTCATGAAATAGAGATAGAGATTATTAATTAAAGGATACTACACACCCAATGCGAGATCAAATAAAGATCTTTCTTGATCAAGTAAAACATACGTGAATAAAGGAATATGTTTAAGAAATTTATGCGAAAGGGTTAGTCAGGTCTATAAGTTATCATCTACCCATCACTTAAAAATTTTAACCCTTATAGAAAATTTGGGCTATTAATTTCATAAGAGGTGTTCACAAAGGGATTTTCACACAATGAGAGTTGCGAGTAAAGTGTATAAGTTGTCTTCAAGGAGGGTTTTTTGAAGAAAAAACTCAAAGTTTTGTTGGATACAAGAAAAGAAAATGGGTCTAAATAGAAAGGAAAATTTCATGTGAAGGATAAGATTTTTCACAATAGAAAGTTCGTGGAAAACCAAATGTTTCAAAGAATATGGGAGTTTTGCAACAAAATATAAATGTTGTGTGCAAGGTGGTAATGTTTGCTGGAAAGGATCCAAAGGTTGCATGAATGGAAAATTTGAGGGAGCATCATAGTAGTGTTCAGAAGGGATTTTCCATTGAATCTATGATAAATTGGCGTTCATCGTGTGTATGAAAGTAAAATTTCAATAGATCATTTACCCATAGTTGAGGATGTATTCATTATTAATAATGAAGGGACATGCATGACCATAAACAGGGTGTGAATACTTTTACATTGGTAATGATACATAAAATAATACTTAATAATTAAACATTTGGAAGGTAGTGAGATATACTTAAACCTTTTAAAGGAAGTGGTCATAGGAATTGAATTGGAATAGACTAAACATTATTTTGTAGTGATCCTTAGTGGATTTTTTATATCAGCACAAGTTTTTTGTATGCCACTTAGATGTAGCATAGTGAGGGTGAGCCAAGTAAAATCATTGTGTACTTGTGATTGTTATCCGTATTTACTTTTATTACATAATCATCGGTTAAAGAAGTAACTAATAAGATCAACATATATATTTAATAGCATATAGAGTGAACCTCCTAATAAAGAGGTCAATATCTAGTGGGGCGGGAGGAAGTTTGAAAAGAATATCCATACCCTAATTCACCACCCTATTAGTGCATCTAAGCCTCTTTTGGACCTATGTGTGTTTATGTGAATTAGTATAAATTATAATAAACTATAGAAATAAAAGGAACCAAATTGACCCTTGGGTCTTGAGAGGATAGCATGGGCTGATGCTACCTTTTGGGTCTACACTGATCTCTGAACATTGAGAATATTTCAAGGACTAATCTAGTTCCAAGGTGCATCATTGTGGAAACCATGATCATATAAACCAAAAAAACCATATGGGATTAATCAGTAATTCCCTTATATTAATTACCATGATAAACCACTAACCAAGTCTAAACCCAAGGGATTACTCATGATGTTCTAAGGCACAAATCTTTTTGAATCCATGTCTCACACCCAAGGAATTTGACACCAATATAAAATGATTTCAATAAAAGGAGATCATCCCATGACATTCATCAAGGATATCCAATAATAATTCATGATATTAATTCATATAATTTAAACAGTATAGAATTTACCTAAATCCAAGGGGGAGTCTCACCAATGAATTCACAATAATGAATCTGGGTAGAATCTACTGATTTTCTCAAGTCATTCCATAACTCAATGTAATCCTTGGATCTTCAATATAATTATATGACTATACCATTCATGAGTAATTGAAGATAGTCAACCAAGTAATTAAATACTAATTACCATTTTAACAAATACAAAATTGAAATTAAATCATGTTTCGCATACTTACAATTTCATAGTATAAGTCAAGTTCAAACATTTTGTCCAATTTCATATTTATAATTAAAAATTTCAAGGATATATCATTTAAGGGTTCTATTGGTCATATTATGCCTCCCAAATCCATTATAAATTACAATTACATCAAGGGAAGCCTAAAGACAGCCTTTTAGTATATCCAAACATGGAATAAGGAATTACCCACTACATTAATAAATTCAACATGGTTATACACAACCAAATAACATCTCCAAACCCAATAGAGATTATAACGTCACAATAGTGAGTTAAAAGAAATATTTTTAATCATAAGTCAAGTGTTTGAAGGGTTAATGAAACCACACATGTTAATATCACAATAATATGACGAAACATTGATGGTAAATCATTAGACCACCTACCATTGGTTAGATAGGGTCTGCTCATAAGACATTGGCCTATGATTCTAGCTAAAATGAAAGATATTTAGAAACCATAGAAAATCCCTAAAAAATTTATTTAATATAAACATGGTGAGGGATAAAGAAATTAAATGACAAGCTGGTATAGAAGGAAAATAGATTAGTATCTTTAAAAAGATCTTTCCAACACAACTGATGGTGATCAAGGTGATGGTGGGATTAAGGATTTACACTCAAGAACTAAGGGGAGGAGAATAACCCTTTATACACTCTACTACTTACAAAAATGAGGGTAAATTTTAAGATAAGGAAGAAATATGTGTTAAGGGATAGAAGGCCATTTTTTCTTTTAAAATTTAATTTATAACCCACCAGCTGCTCAGTCGGCCACATCAGATAGTTGATGAGGATTCTATTGGTCTCAGAACCTATAAGAATCCAACTTTCTAGTGCATGGTAGTACCTTAATTGTACTACATTCCATGGAATCCCTTTTACCTTCTTTAACAACCCATGTTACCACCCTAACCCCATTGATTACTTCTCATATAAAAAAAATCTATTTTGGAAGAGAATAAAGGGTTTGTATCTCAAAATAAGATAAAGATCTTATATATATTTTGGATATCGAATCCTCATACCTGATCTTAGGAAAACACTTATCATGATAAAATTTATACATATTTTTTTCTTTAATACTCAAATCAAGATTTTTTGGGATACTAATTAAAATATTGATAGTTTATATATATGCCTGAAGTATTTTTATAAATATGGTGTCATTACGGTGATCAACCGTCAAATATAAAACCAAACCATAGAGTGTTTATCAATTGATTTTTAGAGATTCAACATCATTATACATATCTAGAAAATAATTATTTATTAGGTAATCACTAGTTTTTTTCAATCAAATTTAAATTATTAAAGAAATAAAAATTCATAATTAGGGTAGTGAATTATTTATGTTCATCTTATGATCTCTCTATGTGTGAATAAATCAACTCTAAATTATTATATTTCTCAAAATAAATATCTTCATTGTAATTTTATATTGAATTTTGAAAAATTATTTTGGAAATTATTTAGTAATTGATCAATTTTTATTCATCAAAATTGATCCATCTCTCTCTTGACTGAATCATTTGTAAATCCATATAAATTTTGATCATTGTTTTTTAAAAATAATCACATTATTAAATAAATTCCATTTTGTGTTAATTTTTCAATATCATAGAATTCCTAGATGTATTTTATTTTGATAATTTTTTATGATAAGTTATTTTTTTATTAGAGCTAAAGAATATTTTTTTAAGATCATTGATTGTTGAACCCTAATTCTTCTACTTAAAAAATTTAGATAATGTTAAACCCCTAAAAATAATATTCTTTATCTAAAATTCATCATTATTAATTGAAATTATTTGGCCATGTTATTTGAAAATGTGGATTTGAACTCATCTTTTTATGGTCTTATTTTACAAAAATCATCATTCTTCATCTTTTTTATCTTAAACTCCACACGAAGGTTTAATTGTGGTAAAATAGTGTAATAGTGTATTATAGTCAATGAATTCAAGTTTTAATGGGGTAGTAGTGGTTATACATGAATTTTGATGAGGCATGAGAATGATATTGATTGTGTGGATGGATACTTTCTTGTGTAGGAATGACGGAATGTCCAGATATTGTGGTGGAGTCTAATGATGAAATATGGGAGCCTTCAAGAGTGCCATAACTAGGTGAAATTAGAGGCACAATTAGTGGTAGAGGTTATGACAATAGAAGAAGATTGAAATGGTGGGGAATAGGATCTCTTGATATGAAATTATAGACTACATAGAGTATAGTTTCTAAGTCACACATTGTTACTTTTTCTATACCCATCTCTATGGATTACACACTTTTATAAATATCACACAAGTTGTGATCTCAGGTCACTGGTCATGTATTTAGGAATAGGGTGTCTAAGTGTATACCCAAGTACATTTCAAGATATCACTTTGGATCCATAGGATAAGAGGTCCAATAAACATGATGTGTATCTCGATGGACCAACTAGGCTAGCCAAACCTATACATGACAAAGTCATTCATGTATATGACATTCCATGTAGACAAAATTACATTTTGTGTACTTTGATTACACAATGTGGAAAACCATTGAAATAAAGACTCTCTTTATCCACAGGTCCCACATACCATGTACCCTAATAGGGCATTCTATGTATATCATCCCAAAATAAACAAAACCACATAAACCTGTGACTAAATATTGTTTAGTCTAAGATTATGTGTATTTTAGAGTACATGCCATGTATTGGGAATTTTATAGTTATCTTCATAACTTCTCTTATAGAAGTTATAATAAGACACATGAATAGTATATTCTGATCACATTTTTATATACTATGAAATATTTCATAATTCATTATCATCCAAGATGTTTTTACATAGTTTTTGTAAAGGTTAGATTCTATATATTTTTATTGTTTTTGATATAGAAAGGGTGAGATAGTTTGAGAAAACTTGGGTTCAATTTCCCCTTGATGGTATATAAAAACTAGACTATGTGTCGATATACACATAGTGTAATAGGAAAACCCTTATTAATTAGGTTCAGGTCCTCTAATTATAAAGTAGGTAACCCCTTGGTTGATTCACATTTTACATTAAGGGTCATGGGTCCTTCATATGGGTTAGTACACACTCAACAAACATAAACTTCTTTGTGATGTGTAGATCACCCATTACTACTATGTAGGGATGATTTGAAAGTTATATAAGTTAAGTGTTTTATGTTTGATGATGATATATGTAGTTTTGGTTTCCTTTAGTGTGAAACTTCTATAGAGTTGATTTCAATGACTAGTTGAATGGATGATCAACATTGAGAGGGGTGAATAACTGTTTAAAACTTTTAACTTTTTACTCAAAATAACCCTCATTATTAATTAGAAATAGTCTCACAACTCACTTTATATAGAAATTAAATGGATTATAAAATAAATTTAATGAGGTTAATCTCCAATATGGATGACTATGTCCATGGTGTATAACGATTGTTATCTGAAATGCACATAGCTTATCTTTTATTATAATGATGAATCCATGTTCAAGGTTACATATTTGAACTAAATACAACACTAGTGTAAACTATTTAATCCAAGAATAAAAATTTTATATATATATAAAAACAAAATAATATATTGAGAAATGATCACAAATGAAGTTACAAGTCTCCAATGGACTAGAAAAATATGATCATTTACTTATGGACAACAATCTATTTCGGTTTTTTCTCTTGATATATTGTTTTAGTAGTCTATTTTTATCAAATGAATTTATACCATTTCTTTTATAAACTCAAACTATACTATATTCAAGATATATAATAGCATTGATTATATTTCTCCATTAATTTCATATAAAATTACTACACATGGTCCTCATTTATTACTAGTAAAAAATAATACCCTGAGAAGTACGTAAATAATTCATTAAAATAAGGAAAGGAATTATCTCATTACAATATTCATGAATCTTGTTAAATAATTCTCATAAAATTTCTTCATTATTCCACATTTAGTTCTCCTCAAAACATGGATATTTTATTATTCTCATATTCAATAAAATACCTTAACTTTATTTTTGACATCAATTTGTTCAAATGATAATGTAATTGTGATGAAAAGTGTTATATAATGGTGTAATCATCCTCTTTACATATCATCACTTATCTTGTATTGAATCACATCTCATCACATAACTTCATGGTATTTTAAAATTGAATATCATTATTTCATTATTAGTTTTAAATATAATTTTTCATTTGAGAAATGAAAATTTTAAAATTTCTTATCTTGTAAAAGATCTAAAGTATCCCCACAATTAATTTTATGTAATTTGTGAAATTTCAGATTTAATATTATTTACCATCTATTTAATAATAAATATTCTAAGAGGCATTGAGAATAATAGTATATATCACTTAATATTTCTTACATATACTCTGAGTTAATATTATGTATCAGCTGGGTTAATCTTAAAGGATAGAACTTTCATAATTTCCCCCTATATGATCACATGTATACTATATGAGATATTATGTATCATCAATGAAATATTACATATCATAGTGTACACACCCCATACTTTTCTAAATTTCTATTTTTTTACTACAAACAAATGTATTTTCTATTTTTTGATGATCACAAAGATATTAAATATCCACCCTAGCCATCTCATATCAACCCAGAACTTCTTTAAAAATGATTTCAACCCTTATCAACTCATTTCAAAACACCCCCAACATTATCATATGTATTGATTATTAGGCACATGTATTGAAAAAAATACAAAATCATTCTCTATAGGATTAATAATTTCTTCCTTTGGATTTGTTTTCATTACTTCATAATTTTTAGTTTCATCTCCAATTCAATATTATCCCCCAAAATAAGCTAACCCATAGGCCCTAAAATTACACTTTAACTAAAAAAATATAAGATCATATATTCTCCCCCTTACTATTATTAAAGAAAAATATTCTTTCTTATGTGTTAGAATCACTGTTATTATAGAAATGATCCATGAATTAATCAACTCTAAGTCTACATAATCTATAGCAGTGTAGAAAACATGTGAAATTAACTCAAACATAAAAAATCTCGATAATCCAATTCAACATGTTATACCATCTCATAAATATCACTTTTAAGAAATATTTTAATATATTTTTCAAGATATTTTCTCCTACTATCTCAAAAAATATATTAGAAAAAATAATTCTCAACAAGTTTCTCTTCTAAATATTTATATCTTACTTTTTAGTGAAGAAAACATGGTTAAATGTGGGGGAATGTCTCATAATTATATATTAGTTATGTTTAGGAATGATATTCTCACCCATTAGTAGTGTCATATTTTTATGAGTATTAGTTCAAATATATCTTGTGATAAATTGAGTAACTCATGCCTGATATGTAAAAACATATAGACTTAATGTGCCTTAAACAACCTTCTCCTTCGAGAAATGATATTTGATATCTATATTCTTTTATATAGAGTGTTAAACAATATTCTTAGATAGATTTACAAAACCCTAGTTATCATTGACAATAAAAAATATATACTCATAAACAACATGTATATATTCATGTTGATCCTCCATCCATATCATTTTTAGCTACTTGTTATGGAGAATCATACTCGACTTCTATATTACTCAATGTGATAAAATATTATTTCTAGGAATTTTTGGCCCTGCATTTTCCACTATCAAAAAATGAACTTCCTAATGTAGAAATTATATCATTAACCTAACTATCTTTGTGAGCACATATAAATACATGCAGTTACATACTACCATTATTCTCAATCAATATTACATAATTGGGATTATTATTAATATACATTAGGATTCTCTTAGATTCCATTAAGTGTGACTACTTTGGATTCGATTGACATCTTGCATAGAGAGTGAAAAAAGAGGGTGTGTTTGGATTTAAGCATGTCAAATATAAATGATAACCAATAAGTATTTCAAATTCATTTTCTTTTATAGCTTTCCCTTCATTAATTTTACATATGTTTTATCTAACATGAATTAGTTTTTATACTACTCTTAGATCTTCCATGAAAAATCATCATAATAATTTGTTGGAATAATTTTCCTTAGTGATAAAAATATGATAACACATTTGGGTAATTTTAATCCCCATAAAAAAATTCATCTAACCAAACAAGTTTATATCAAATATTTTGATCATATATGGTGACAACTTTTCAAAAATTATCAATTCATCACTATAGAAGAAAATATAATCAATATATTCAATTATAATGATTGATGAAGTGTAAGTTCTCTTCACAAACAAGATATTGTCCACTTTTACATATTTTAATTTCATGCCCCTAAAATATTCATAAAACTTTAAATACCAAGATCTCGGGTCTTATTTCAACCCATATATATACTTATGGAATTTTTATACCTTCTTCTTATATTCATCAAGAATAAAACTCCTAGGTTTCTCTAACTATGCATCTTTATTTAGGTCACTATTTAGAAATTTATATTTTAAATCCATCTCATAGAATTTATTATTTATTTATATTTCAATGGAAAGAAATATTTTGAGGATTTAATGTCTGGATTTATGTGTAAAATATTTGTTAGATTTTACTCCATTAATTTGAGAATCACCCTTTATTACTAGTTTGTCTTTATTTATTAAAACTTTACCTTTTATATTTAGTTATTTTGGAAAACCGTTAAGTTTAAATAATTTTCCTTGATTTAGGCTAAGGTAATAGCTCTCATGTATCATTATTTTCAAACAAATTCATCTCTATATTAAATACTTTGATCCATTCCTTATGCTCAAGATCTTCATCAATGGTTTGGGACTCAAGCTTTTATAACTAGCCAGTGTGACTAGCTACTTTAAATTTTTCTTCATTCCTATACCACATGAGTATTATCACTACTATTTTTTTTCACATAAACATGGTTTATCAATCATGTATTTGTTCTTATATATCTCATTTTTTAATCCTCATCACTTTAATTAGTAAAATCTTTATCATTATGGTAAAATTTAATATTTTTTCAATTTTTATAGCAGGTTTAACTATAAAAATATTATTCCCATCATCATCCATGACAATGTTCTTTGATATCATTTGAAATTTCATAGGATATCCATAATTATGGAAAATATATTGTTATTCTTGTTATTGTATCATCAATAAGAACTTATATTTACAGTATAATCAATAAATATCCCATCTTTATATTTCTAATAAAAATTTACAAAAAAATTATTTCTTATGGATCAATTATGGACTTACAAAAACATTGAATTGTTTCATATTTGGAATAATTTTGAACCATATTTAATTTGGATTGATATCGAAATTTATCCACAATAAACACCAATATTGAATAATTTCAATTGTTTTATTGGACTGCATCCAAAAATAACTTAACATATCATTCTCATTTGGTATGGTTCAATTCATATCAATAATATTTTGTTCTTAAATTATCATACTCCATTATATTATAGAGAGTACGGTGCATTCAACTCATGACTTTTATCATATTTTTGAAGATATTCTAAAAATTATTTATTGGTATACTCACTCCCATTATAAATTCTAAACATCGTTAGTGCATGACCAATTTGTTTCATAAAAAGTATCCTTAGACTTTTAAACATGCCTAAGGATCGATATTATTGAGACAAAATCATGATACTTTTCATTCAATTAAAATCTTCCATAAATGTGGTATAATACTTATATCTATTTATTCACTTCTTTCTAATAAATCTACATACATAATATTGAGCAATCTTTAGTGGTCTTCATGTTTGATTATCAGCTCCCTTATTACTTTTATTCATTTTATTCCAATTTTTTACATGTTATATAAATTATGATAGTGTATTTATTCATTTATGGAATGTTCCTCACATAATATTCTTTTATTAGTCATCTCATTATCTTTTTACCAATGTGAACAAGTCTTCTTTTCCATAAATTTTCCTCATATTACATACTTAAGCAAAAAAAATTATCTTACACAATGAAAAATAGATTTACATTGGTTTGTAACCCTCTTGATATAACTATTACATATTTTAATATTTTCATAATATGACTCTTCATCCTGAAAATTAACTCATTATCATAATCAAAAAAATTTGACACAATCAACAAATTATGTTTTTTCCCACCTTTAAAAACATTATTAGAATTTAACTATTTTAAGTTAATTTTTCCTCTCAAATTCCTTTGATGTTTAATGAAAATTATTATAGAATTTAACAACTCCACCATCATATATTTCAATAATTATTAGATTTTTTAAATCACATGTCATTTATGATCAAAAACCATTATCGATAATCCATGGTTTCTTAGATTTGAATGTTTCGAAAGTAACTTCAACATTATGTTCCTAATATGTAGATTTATTGTCCATAATAACATTATAATATCCTAAATTTGGATTTAAATTATCTATTTGAAGAATAGTATATTCATCCCAAGTGTCTCTTTCTTGATCACACTTATCCAAAAAAAGCATCAGTTCCTAATATATGGTTTCACCATAATCTTATTTTTTATATGTTAATGATTATAATTTTTCATTAATTGTAATTGAATACATCTTGGAGAATTATAATTCCATTTTATAGGTTGATAAATATTGTACCATCAGCTATAGTATTTATTTCCAAATACACCACAACACAAGTAGTAAACCTAAGAAATCCTTCTTTAATAAAAATTATATTGTTGCATGATTTTTTGACCAATATCATCTCCATGATTATAATATAATGATTTCATAAAATCAATTTATATAACTCTTAATAGATTATTTGTTGCTAAATTATAAATTTATCTATAATTTGTATCCTTATATACATGATGACATTTTATTTTTTATTTAAATTTTCCAACTGACTCTTTTAACGTTTCTTATTGGATTCAAATAGAAAATAAATCTTCCTTTGAGTTATTACATTATTATAATTTCCTTTTTCATGTAAAAACTTTTATAAATCAAGAGTTATTATCCTTTACTTCTTCAAAAACTAATTCAAATTCTTAGTAGCTCTATTTTTCTTCTCGAATAGTTTTGATTTTTCATTAGCTTTTATAAATGATTTTTTTAATTTAAAATTAATTTATTCATATAGTTCTCATATTAGATAATTTCAATCCTTAACATATTAGTCTCTTCATCAATAAGGATGATATTAGAATTAATATCCTTAATGATTTTTTTTTATCCTATAAATAATTTTTTGTACTTCCCAACTTCTTTGACCAAATTTGATTTTTGAATCTGTATTTTTTTCCTACATCATGTTTTTCTTTAAGATGTAAATTTTCACATCTTAGACTTCCAAAATATTTTATATACATATTGATCCCAATTATCATGTCTTACACCAGGGAAGATTTACCTTATTTAATATAAAACTCAATGATAGTATTTTTATCATCCTTTGAAGATATAATTTCTTCACCTTATTGATCCATGAGGCCTTGTTGGGTAATATATTCAGGAATTTCTATATTGATATATCTCTCCTCAATGTTTGAATAATATTAGTAAAGAGACAAAAATATCCTTCTAATTAATTTGGATGCAATTTTATTCCTTCCTTCTCATTGAGATTAATTTCCCTTTATGGAATCTTCTTTCTCAAAGTATACCATAGTTACACGATCACCTTAATTATCATTAATATTACTAAAGGGAAAATTTTAAAAAAAGGGACCAATTTTATGTTACTTAAAACATTTAAATGCAAATTTACCTAAATACTTACCTTTTTATATTTTGTATTTTATTTATAGAAATGAATGAATATCACTAAATACTTTCTTGTTCTCATATTTATCAGGAAAACACTTCTCATATTCAATATTTATATTTTGGAAACAATTAAATAAAGTCACCTTATCCTTATCGACCTTTTTCAGGAGTATCTCCACTTCTCATTTCATGTACATATACTTGTATGTCAAATCATCCAATTGCGTAGTTATCAAGATATTAGTCTTTAAGAGTTCATATCTTGTATTAAAACATGTTTGAGAGTATTCAAATCAATTTCATCAAAATTATAGAATATTAAATTTTTTCTTATTATCTGATAACAATTTTGAAAATAATATTATATTTAGAAAATAACACATCAAAAAATTATCTTATTTATTTATCATGTCTTTAAATTCACTTCTGTGGAGTTTTAACTTTTCTTATGTCACCTGATTTTTTCATTCCTATTTGTGATGGAGTGTTTTCCTGATCACCTAATTGGGTTTTCATATTTTTAGAATTTATTAATTCTTTCTCAGATAATGGAGTTAGTAGTGAATTCCATTTATTCCTATCAATCGGAAATTTATTCTTACTCATTAAACACCATGTAATTATATCATTTTTTACTATAAAACCATGATGAGAAGACTAATATTTATTAAGTCCAAGAAAAATATGATAAGGTTTCATATATTCTTTACAAATATAAAAAACTTTCCCATTAAAAATCGGGATTCATTTATTATTGACTGAGTTGTGATGATCCAAAACAATAATTGAGATGTGATCTTCAATAACAAACCTATGCTTTGATAACAATTGTTAGGATCACATGAATGGATGATCAAAATTAGAAAGGGTGAACTGGTGATGAAAAATATAACTTATTCACTGACTATATTGCCTATAATTATTTAGAAAAAAATATAACCACTAACTCAATATAAAATATATATTAATATCATAGAAAACAAAACAAGGTTAATATCAAACATGGATCAATGTCTACCCAATTTATAGTGTTTTTTATCTCTCTCACATATAAATTATTTTTATTAACAAGATAAGTCCATGGGAAATGGTATGTCCTTGAACTGGATACAAAACTATCACCAACTAGTAAAAAATGCACAAAATTATTACAAAGAAATTATAAAAACATGTATTATTAAATAATGATCACCAAAAAAGATACAAGTCACCAATGTATTATATAAATTTGATCTTCATATGTTACATATAAATCTGAATGGGATATCTCCATCAATGTATTTTGTCAGTAATCTCTTCCAATCAAATTCTTATTTACCTTTTCATTTTAAAAACCCAAATCTAATTTATTTGGGATTCTAAAAATCCTTAATTAAATTTCAAAAATAATTTTACATAAAATAACTCCATATGGTCCTCATTTACTTCTACTCAAAATAGTCATCAAGAAGTATGTACATGATTCCTTAAAATAAGAAATCAAATTATCTCATTTAAAAATCTAGGAATCTCATTTTGGAATTATAATAAAATGACCTTTATCTTACTTATTTAATTCTCTTAAAAACATGGATCCTTAACTATTTCACTAAAATATCATTGATTTATTTTCCACATCCATTTATTATCATGGAAATATAATTTCAATGTGAATTTATAGCTCATAGTGTAATCTTCCTCATCACAACTTCACACCAATCATGGATTAAATCACATATCATTATATAGCATTTAAACCTTTAAAAATATAATATTATCATAGTATTATAAGATTTAAATCCCTTTTTTCACCTAAAAATGAAATAATTTAATATTATTTATCATTAAAAAGATCTTACATATCCTAAAAATTAATCTTGTATAAAATTTGAAAATTCATATTAAATATTATGTATCACCAAGTTAACCATACACATTTTGAGAAACTTTCATATTAATATTACATATCACCTAATTTTTGTTACATAAGATTTAAGTTTATATTATGTATCAGAAGAGTTACATTTCAAAATATTTCTAATTTTATCCTCTATAATAGCTTATTTATTCTTTAGGAGACATTATATACTAGTAATGAGATGTTACATACCACATTTGAAACACCCCATTAATTTTTCTAGAATTTTTTTTAAGAACATACATATACATTTTCCAATTTCATTGAACTTAGTGACATTAAATTTTAACTCTATTAGTATCATATGCCATCCAAACATCTTCAAAACTGATATTAATCATTCTCAACTCATTTTTAAACATCCTTGGTTGTCATAAATTCATTTATTCTAAAAAAGTGTACTGAATGTTAATAAAACATCATCCTACATGGGATTAACACTATGTTTTAGTGATTAGATTCCTTCATAAAATTGGTTGATTTGTTACTATAAATAATTGTGGTGTTTATCTTCTATAAATGACTTTTTATCATGTATATCTTTTATGTTCCTAGTGTATGCTACTTGGTATTTTTATACTCACTATTTTATTGGATATATTCCAAAATATGTTGTATATATTCTAATGATTCATTGTTAAGTGGAGTCTTCTATGTACATAGTGCAAGTGGTGTCGATTCTTAGATAATCATGGTAATTATTATTTATAGTGGTGTTGAATTTAGCGTCGTTCTATCATTGAGTACATCTATTCTAGTTATTTATTTTGGTATTATCTAGGAATTATGGGTAGTATATTTTTCTCTAATTAACCACCATTGATACTCATTTTATTTTTGGGATATTTTTCATTAGTCTCATATATGTTGTATGATGGTTTTTTATATATATGATTTCTATTATTACATATTGTTAAAAATATTTTTGGTTGATTGCAGGGTTATATGATACTACCTCTGATATATGTGATTCGGTTTCCTAGTTCTAGTCATCGATCCATGTTCTACAGATAGTGGGGTTAGAGGGGCACACTCATAAAAATATCCACCCTAGAAGGGTCTTGGTGGGATGGTTCATGTTAAATTGGTATTAGAGAAGTTTAATACTTAAGGATGGAGTTTTTAGTTAGTATTATGGAAAATATTATTTTGGGACACATTGGAAAATGATGTTAAGGGGTCTTGAGTTTAGTTAATAGGCTATGGAACCTAGGGATTGCTGAGGGTGGATAATGTATCATTTCATAAGTACTCTGATAACCTACTAATACACTCATAACTCTAATTCATTAGTTTTAATTTTTGATATGTATGGTATGTATATCACATAGTATGTCAGTTTTGTTTTCATTTATGTTTTTCTTGATTTAGATCTTCTAAATATGATTTAATGATTAGGACATAATCTAATAAAATAAGATTTTCTTAACCAATAAAAATCCAATAATATTTAGAAATATAGTTATGATGAGACCATTAAATTGATTTATCATCCAGTCACTAACTAGTTTAGTGATAATGATTCCATAGGGGGGCCAGATAGGGAGGTTTTTACCCTATCAGTGGAGTTGATGGTTGATCCCCTACATCATTACCTGAGATATGAAAAATTCATATAAAAAATGTAGTTTATTCTAAGAAATATATGACTAATTATAGATTGAGTGTACTTAATGAATTATAATGATAGAGGAATCCATGGTTCTATAGTGATCCTTCTCCATAGATTGTATAATATTATATGAATTATATCTACTTCGTTTTTTATTTGGTATAGAAATATTTTGATTATATGTTGGTTCTTACTAAGAGTCCTTTTAATGATACAACAAGTTGTTGGTGGGAATTGATCTTATATAATCATGAAATTTATACTCTACCCTGTTTGGGGTTTGAGTGATTATTCTGAGATGAGAACTATCCAGGGATTTTAGGTATGGTATGAGTTTTGGAGATACTAGACCACCCGAATGGTAGCATAATTGCATCTTAGTATAATGTGTAGTTCATGGACCTTATGAGGTAATCCCAAGATATGAATCATTATGGATATATCCCCAATCAAAAATTCAATCAGGTATTTTAATATTTTTTCATTCTAATTATATGGGTGATTTGGGAGAATTCCCAAATGATTGAGAGTTTTCATGCAGATTCACATTTGGTTGTTGTAGTAAGTTTGGGGTTTCTTATAGAGGATTCGTTGGTAGAAAATTTTTGGAAATAGGTGATGAAGTAGTTTCATCATATGCAAGAAAATTCATGGCCATTGAATTAAATAAAAGTATTATAGGGATCTTAGGTTGGATCCACTAAGCTATGAGATATGGATTTTTGTGCTTATGGTGGTCGAGGACACTTAGATAATACCTATATAAATAGAAAATAAAAATTATATGCTCAAGGTGACATAGAGGATAAACCTCCATACAAGAGATAATGAAAGAACTAGGGACCTCCCCAATGTGGATAGGGTGTCCCTCCCAAAGACGTCTATAGAAGAGGAGATGGTGGTGCAAGAGTAGAAAGGTATAGTTGGAACATTGATCAACATCCACCACCACCACCTCCAAGGTCTACAATACGAATAGGGTGTACGAGGTTAGATAAGTGGTCAAATAAAAGTGATATAGGGTATCCATTAGCGAAAAAATGACATGTTTTAAGGTGTTATCACTTTCTTTGATTTTTGGGATCTCATACTCATTGATACAGGAGTGAACCATTTTGTCACTACATATCTTGTTTGAGAGGTAGAGATTATAGTAGATCCCCAGGGCTGACCTTTTTTACTAGAGTTTCCCACTGTATTTTATCATCTGCTCACTAAAATATTTCATGTGTGTGATCTTTCCCTTAGCAGAGAGACATTTTATTTTGATCTGATTATAGTGGATATGTGACTTTTTGATGTTATCCATTATATGAACTGGTTAAAACTTTTCTAGAAATGGGTATATTTTTATCATTTTAGGGAGATAAATCATTGAGAATATGTGTCAATATTTACCTTAATAGGTGACTGAGGCCCTTAGAAAATATGATCATGAAAAACATTTAGAATATTATAGCTTATTACCCATTAGATGGCAAGATTATCTCCATGCATCACTAATGCTATTTAGGAGAGACTATCTTCAATGATAGAGGATGGAATGGAAATTTTCATAGAGGAAGCCTTAGAGTTCCCCCCCCCATCAAGAGTTATATTTCATTTTATATTTTTACCATCGTTCCCCACTAATATATTTAACTATTATCTAATGGCCTTGACTAAGCTTAGGCAGTGGAATGTGTAGTTAGAGGATCATTTGGTGAAATAATTTATCAGACCCATTGTTCCCCCTTGAGTAGCATATAGTATTTTTCCTATGTTATAGGTTGAGTGTTTAAAGCCTTTTATGAACTCTCCCTACTTAAATCAAGATAAAATAAAGATAAATATACCCACATTTGGGATTAATGATCTTTTAATCCATATAATGTGGTCTATGTTTTTTTCACAGATTGATCTGATGTTTGGTTATCACCATATTTAGATTATTGAGGAGGATATCTTAGAGTTAGTGTTCAAATGTTATCATAGTCACTATGAGTTATTAGTGATTCCATTCATCTTGATGAACACCCCTACAGTGATCATATGACTCATGAACCATATCTTTTAGTTTTACCAAGACTGGTTTATAGGGGGTTTTCTTAAATGATGTCCTCAATTATTCTTGAATAGAGGCATAGAATGTTGAGAATTTTAAAAAAAATTATAGAGACTTTTTTATAAATAGATTTATTGAAATATTTCAAAGTTTCTTTCTATTTGTAATGTTCATTTCCAAAGAAATTTCATTTTAGAGGGTGGTTTTATATTTTATCCCCTAATGGTTGAAGTTGCGATTGTTTGGAAACCACCCAAGATTGTGTGTGTGGTGTTTTTTACCTTGTGATTGTAGAATATTACTAGATATTCATAGTAGACTTATCTCATATTATATCCTGTATACTCTTCCTTACACATATGGGGATCCATTCATTTGTTCATAAAATCTATAGAGTTATTTTGTGGAGTTGATGAAGCGGTTGGACAGTTCTCATGTATTATAATTTTTAGAAGAAGTAGTTTAGGATGAGGTGTGCTTTTATTACTCTATGTTTGGATTTGGATTCATGCTTTTGTATAGATTAATCATAATTTATTATTGATTGAGGTAGTTAATACAAAATGATAATAAGTTTTCAGCTAGTGACTTGGAAATGCACTACGGGAAAAATGGGTATTTGCGACGGTTTATTTGCGACGGGAATAAATCTCGTCGCAAATAGCCCCGTTAAAAACTTATTTGCGACATGGGTATTTGCCCGTCGCAAATAAGTAGCCTTTTGCGACGGGATAGCTTTCCCCGTCGCAAAAGGACTGGCGCGCTTTGCGCGCCAAATCGCGGGAAATATATTTGCGACGGGGGAATATTCCCGTCGCAAATAACCGGCGGCGGTAAAAGGTATTTGCGACGGGAATATTCCCCCGTCGCAAATAGTATGTCAGCAAGTGGTTATTTGCGACGGGACCCGTCGCAAATAACTATTTAACTGTTGACCGTAATAAATGATGGCTAAGGTATTTGCGACGGTACCCGTCGCAAATAATATTATTTTCGACGGGATACCCGTCGCAAATGGACTCATCGCAAATAATCTAACCTATAAATACCCCCATCCGTTTTTTTCAAATCATTCTCAAACTCCATCTTCTTCTTCTCTCAAAATTTTATTTCTAAAGTTCAGTTTTTCTCAAGTTTAATTTTTTTCTCCGGAGTTGATATTGAAGTTTTGAAGAACGATCAGAGATCAACCTCAGATCAATTTTCAAGGTATTTATGTTCATTTTAATTTAATATTTAATTTTAATTTTTTATTAGTTTCAATTATTCTTAATTAGTTGTAATTTAATTATGTTTGCATTGTTTTGTTACTTAATAAATTTAAATTATTAGTATTGTTCATAGTTAATGGTAATTAGGAATAGTTAGTAATAATTTTTAATAATTAAGAATAAATATTAATAATTAGTAATAAATAACAATAATTAGGAATAATAACATTATTACATTATTAGTATATTTTATTATTAATATTAAAATAATATAATTTTTTATATATATACAATTCTCTTTTCATCTGTGTGTTTGCTGTCTCCACATGTATTATTTGTATGTGGAGATAGAAAACACACAGATGAAAGGAGAATTGTATATAAATTAGAAAATTATATTATTTTAATATTAATAATAAAATATACTAATAATGTTATTATTCCTAATTATTGGTAATTCTTCCTAATTATTGGTAATTATTCATTTAATTACTAATAATTAGGAACAATTACCAATAATTATCAATAATTAGGAATAATTAGTAATAATTAGTAATAATTACCAATAATTAGTAATAATTACCAATAATTAGTAATAATTATCAATAATTAGTAATACTTACCAATAATTAGTAATACTTACCAATAATTAGTAATAATTACCAATAATTAGTAATAATTATTAATAATTATCAATAATTAGTAATAATTACTAATAATTACTAATAATTACCACTAATTAGTAATAATTAGAAATAATTACCAATAATTGCCAACAATTAGTAATAATTAGTAATAATTAGTAATAATTAGTAATAATTAGTAATAATTAGTAATAATTAGTAATAATTAGGAATAATTAGGAATAATTAGGGATAATTAGTAATAATTACCAATAATTAGTAATAATTACTAATAATTATCAATAATTACCGATAATTACCAATAATTACCGATAATTACCAATAATTAGGAATAATTACCTATAATTAGGAATAATTACCAATAATTAGGAATAATTACCAATAATTAGGAATAATTACCAATAATTACCAATAATTAGTAATAATTACCAATAATTCGTAATAATTACCAATAATTAGAAATAATTACCAATAATCAGTAATAATTACCAATAATTAGTAATAATTACCTATAATTAGTAATAATTACCGATAATTAGTAATAATTACCGATAATTAGGAATAATTACCGATAATTAGTAATAATTAGTAATAATTAGGAATAATTACCGATAATTAGTAATAACTAGTAATAATTATCAATAATTAGTAATAATTAGTAATAATTAGTAATAATTAGTAATAATTAGTAATACTTAGTAATAATTACCAATAATTAGTAATAATTACCGATAATTACCAATAATTACCAATAATTAGTAATAATTACCGATAATTACCAATAATTACCGATAATTAGTAATAATTACCGATAATTGGTAATAATTAGTAATAATTACCAATAATTAGTAATAATTACCAATAATTACCAATAATTACCGATAATTACCAATAATTAGGAATAATTACCAATAATTAGTAATATTTACCAATAATTACCAATAATTACCAATAATTAGTAATAATTACCAATAATTACCAATAATTACCCATAATTACCGATAATTACCAATAATTGGGAATAATTACCACTAATTAGGAATAATTACCAATAATTAGGAATAATTACCAATAATTAGTAATAATTGCCAATAATTACCAATAATTACCAATAATTAGTAATAATTACCAATAATTACCAATAATTAGTAATAATTACTGATAATTACCCATAATTACCGATAATTACCAATAATTAGGAATAATTACCAATAATTAGGAATAATTACCAATAATTATCAATAATTAGTAATAATTACCAATAATTACCAATAATTACCGATAATTACTGATAATTAGTAATAATTAGTAATTATTAGTAATAATTAGGAATAATTTGTAATAATTACCAATAATTAGTAATAATTACCAATAATTGGTAATAATTACTAATAATTACCCATAATTACAGATAATTACCAATAATTAGGAATAATTACCAATAATTAGTAATAATTAGTAATAATTAGTAATAATTACCAATAATTAGTAATAACTAGTAATAATTAGTAATAATTAGTAATAATTACCAATAATTAGTAATACTTAACAATAATTAGTAATAATTACCAATAATTAGGAATAATTACCAATAATTACCAATAATTACCGGTAAATAGTAATAATTAGTAATAATTAGAAATAATTACCAATAATTAGTAATAATTAGTAATAATTAATAATAATTAGTAATAATTAGTAATAATTAGTAATAATTACCAATAATTAGTAATAATTAGTAATAATTAGTAATAATTAGTAATAATTACCAATAATTAGTAATAATTACCAATAATTAGTAATAATTAGTAATAATTAGTAATAATTACCAATAATTAGTAAAAATTACCAATAATTAGTAATAATTACCAATAATTACCAATAATTAGTATTAATTACCAATAATTAGTAATAATTACCAATAATTACCAATAATTAGTAATAATTATTAATAATTAGTAATAATTACCAATAATTAGTAATAATTAGTAATAATTAGTAATAATTAGTAATAATTACCAATAATTAGTAATAATTACCAATAATTAGTAATAATTAGTAATAATTAATAATAATTATCAATAATTAGTAATAATTAGTAATAATTAATAATAATTACCAACAATTAGTAATAATTACCAATAATTAGTAATAATTACCAATAATTAGTAACAATTAGTAATAATTAGTAATAATAAGTAATAATTAGTAATAATTACCAATAATTAGTAATAATTAGTAATAATTAGTAATAATTACCAATAATTAGTAATAATTACCGATAATTACCAATAATTACTAATAATTACCAATAATTAGTAATAATTACCAATAATTAGTATTAATTAGTAATAATTACCAATAATTGGTAATAATTAGTAATAATTACCAATAATTAGTAATAATTAGAAATAATTAGTAATAATTACCAATAATTAGTAGTAATTACCAATAATTAGTAATAATTAGTAATAATTAGTAATAATTAGTAATAGTTAGTAATAATTAGTAATAATTTGTAATAATTAGTAATAATTAGTAATAATTAACAATAATTAGGAATAATTACCAATAATATTAGTACTATGAAAATAATAAAAAATTTATATAATATTAAAATTATCAATATTTGTAACATGTTTTGCTTTATTCTCAACATATTTAATTCTTAAAGGGTCAATTTTTAGGTCTATCTCAATAAAAAGTTTGCATCAGTTGTGTATGATCTAAACTCTATAATTATCCTATCTTGAGTGTTTTTTCTAACAAATTATTCAAAACCAGTAATTCTTTTATATTTTATAGAGAAATATGGAACAATGAGGTCGTCAACAATCATTATTAGGTGACTGCATATGGATAAATCAACGTAGAAATCCAAACGGTTCTGGTTTAAATCCAGTATATGTAGAGGGTGTGGAGACTTTTTTATCATTTGTGGCATCAAATCCAGAATTTGTTTCAGAAGGAAAAATAAAATGCCCTTGCAGAAAATGTGCATTGAGAACGTTTGACACGTTTGACAAAGTGGGAGAACATCTCTTTCGTTTTGGTTTTCAACCAGATTATGTTTTTTGGTATCAACACGGTGAACGCAGTTCCAGAGCAGGTGATACCAACTTGATTCTGGATCCATCCCGGTTTCAAGATTTAATACATGATGTTGCAGGTTCATCTGTTCAACATACAGAAACTCTGGCTGATATAGCTTCAAATCCTGAGTTGGCACCGTCTGAATTTTATGAGTTGTTGAAGTCTGCTGAGGATGCATTATATCCTAGCTGCAGTATGAGAAAATTAGAAGCAGTTGCAAAATTTATGGCTATCAAATCAGATAACAGAATGCCAAACACCTATTTTGACCAGATATTTTCTTTGCTTAAAACACTGTTACCCGAAGGAAATGTTTTACCTGCAAATTACTATGAGAGTAAGAGGCTGGTTCGAAATTTGGGACTTACTTGTCAGAAGATTCATGCATGTTCAAATGACTTCATTTTATATTCTGGGGAAAATGAGTCGTTGGATAGTTGTCCCACATGTGGGCAACTGAGATATAAAGAAGGACAACACGGGAAGTCTGGTTTGATTCCTGTAAAACAGTTGAGATATTTTCCGCTTACATCTAGACTTCAGCGTTTATTCATGTCTAAGAATACAGCGACAATGATGTCATGGCATAAAGAGAATATTTCAACTGATAAAAGCTTGAATCATCCAGCCGATGGTGATTCATGGAAACATTTTGATAGAGTGCATCCATCCTTTGCTTTAGAAGCTAGAAATGTTCAACTGGGCCTTTCCACTGATGGTTTCTGTCAGTTTGGATCTTATGGTAGTCAATATTCATGTTGGCCTGTTTTTTTAACTCCGTACAATTTACCTCCATGGATGTTGATGAAGGATCCATATATCTTTTTGATTTTACTAATTCTAGGACATCCGAAGAAAAATATTGATGTTTATTTGAAACCATTGATTGATGAATTAAATTTATTATGGAGTACTAGTGTCAGTACATATGATGTTGCAACGAAACATAATTTCATACTAAGAGAAAAATTGATGTGGACAATAAGTGACTTCCCGGCTTATGGGATGTTATCTGGCTGGAGTACACATGGTCAGAAATCATGTCCTTACTGTATGGGAGAGAACAAATCATTTATGCTCATTCATGGAAAGAAACCTTGTTATTTTGACTGTCATCGCAGATTGCTTCCAGCTGATCATCCTTTTCGCAGAAACAGATCTCATTTCAGAAAAGGAACAGTTGAAAGGGAAGGACCTCCAAAAATGCTATCAGGTTCGGAGTTAAAATCAGTTGTATTTTCATTACCTCCCATCACTTTTGGTCCCACAATAAACCAACAGAAAATTTCTGGTTTTGGGAAAGAACACAATTGGATTAAACGTAGCATATTTTGGGATTTTCCATATTGGTCTGATTTGTTGGTCCGACACATGTTAGATGTCATGCATATTGAGAAGAACGGTTTTGATAATTTGTTTCATACAGTTTTGGATACGCCAGGAAAGAGCAAAGACAATGTAAATGCACATTTAGATCTTGCCCAAATTTGCAGGCGTCCAGAATTGGAACTATTTGAGAATGTCAGAACAGAAAGGTTACTGAAACCAAAAGTAGCTTATACACTGTCTAAAGAAAACCGTTTATTATTTTGTCAGTGGATTGCAGATTTGAGACTTCCAGATGGTTGTGCTTCCAATTTGGGTAGATGTGTAAAGAATGGTCATATTACTGGATTAAAAAGTCATGATTGTCATGTTATAATGGAAAGACTTCTACCCATTGGATTAAGAGGTCTGTTGAATTCTGTGATTTGGGATTCCATAACAGACATGTCTCATTTTTTTCGGGAAATTTGTGCGGCTACAGCAGATTATGATGCTCTAGGAAAACTTGAAAAAGATGTTGTTGTAATTATATGTAAACTGGAAAAAATATTTCCGCCGTCTTTCTTCGACTCAATGGAACATTTGATGTTACATTTTCCATATGAAGCCAAATGTGGAGGTCCAGTACAGTTTCGATGGATGTACCCATTTGAAATATGCATGCAAAAATTGAAAAAAAAAGTATGTAACAAAGCATATGTTGAAGGATCTATTGCAGAAGCTTATTTGCAAGGGGAAATATCTTTTTTCTGCTCCCATTATTTTGAATCTGAGTATCCTTCAAAAAACAACCGAATGGGACAGAACGAGAGGAATATTGATGAAATCGACAATCAGTTATCTGTTTCCAACCAGTTAGAGCTTTGTTTTGGTGGAGTTTATGAACGCTGGCTTTCAGATGATGAACATCATAGAGCTCATACGTATGTTCTGCTCAACTGTGAAGAGATGACATCAGTTGTACTGTAAGTGTTTATATCACTTATTCTATCATTTATGTTACAGTAAATAACTTTGGTTTTTATAGTTTGTATGATAATCATATCAAGAAACAAATTCCACAAATTACAGCAGCTGCTCTCGAAGAACGCCGACTAAAAAATTTCTCTCAGTGGTTTCAAAAACTAGTAACATAAATTCTTTATCTTTTAGCAACTCATTCAATGTATAGTTTACTATATTGATAATTATTTCAAAAAAAATCAGGTGTCTCGACATGCTGATAAAATTGACAAACGGTTGTGTGTATTGAGTAACCCACCTTCCAAACTTGTTAAAACATATAATGCATATGTGGTGAATGGATTTCAATTCCACACACATGCATATGGGGAATCGAAAAAAACAATGAACAGTGGAGTTAGCTTGAGAGGATCTCATCATCGAGAAAATAAAGTTGACTTTTATGGCATAATTGATGAAATCATTGAACTCTGTTATCTTGGACAACATTACATAACCATGTTCAAATGTCGGTGGTTGGATACAGAGAGAGGCGTGCGTGTTCATCCGACTCATGAAATCATCGATATTAAATGTAAAAGTGTTCTCGCAGTAAATGAACCATTCTTATTGGCTCAAAAGGAATATCAAGTTTATTACGCAAAGTACTGTGCTACATCAAGAGACTTGACTGATTGGTGGAGTGTAATAAAAATCAAAATTCGAGACAATCAGTTTAGTCAAAGTGAATGTGCTTTCACTGATGTGCAAAGAATTGAAGTTTTTCAAGAGAGTACTCAAAATCAATCTTTTTTACAAAGAGACATGAGTATCGATGACGACACCCCACATTTAAGAGTCGGTGATGACGATGATGTTAATGATGTCACATATGAATTTGAAATGGTAAGAGATGAAGCAACTGTAACTCGAATGGATATCGATGATGTTGAGGAGGAATATGAAGATGACATTGACATATATGAAGATGATGATGAAGATGAACACTGATAGAATTCCATGGTATTTATATACAATCATAATATGTATATATGTATATATAATAGTAATTATCAATTATTTGATAACAATATTAACATTTTCTGTTTCAGATGGACGACGCCACATTTCGTGAGTTGGCGGATGCTGACCTGACTTTCGATGCGGATGAGTTGCTGACAGATGACCCTCAGCCTGCAAGCACTCCAGGGAGTACGCAGAGGGGGCGCGGTCTTTCATGATTGATGATTCCTGACCCCGTCCCCGAGCGACGTCCATGTCTTGGGTTTGATCCACGCACACGGAGGTGTGATAACCTGTGTGATAACCTGTGGATTTGACTAAGATTTCATTAATCTATTCACATAATAAATGTTTATTATTTTTACAGTTTTCCGCATATAGCAGTCGGACAGGGCAGCGCTATTTTGTGCAACTATTTCTCTCAGCCGTGGACCACATGGGAGCAGATTCTCATTTATGTGCAGCAGGCCATGTTCGGCCATTGGTTGGTACGTAGGTAAATAAATAATTTTTATTTTGAAAATTATTTCATTTCTAACTTGATATTTTAATTTATTTGTAGGGTTTATGGTATCTGATCGAGGATACCATGCGTGACGCCATCCACGAGGCATGGGAGGTGGCCGTGCATAATCGTCTTCTTCATTTTTTGCACAATTTAAGAAAAGCTGCGATGAAGAAAGCAGGAGTGTCAGATTTTGACGAGTCATGTAGAGCACACCGACCAGAGTACATTTCATCCCATGTATGGGATGGATTATGTGCGCACTGGTTGAGTGGTGCCTTTCAGAGGAGATCATTGGTGGGGAGGCAAAATCGGGGGAGACAAGAGGTGACTCATCGAGATGGGAGTCGTTCTTTCAGTACTCATAGACAGCATCCGGTACGTACATTATTTATAAATATTTTATATAACTATAAATATTAACAGTTTATTTTTTATTCTTATAGGCTGTCGAGCACCCTGATATTATGGAGTACGACGTATATCGGAGGATGTATAGTGATCCTACTACTGGGGAGCTCAGAGGTGATCGTCAGCATCACATCGTGGTCAGTATTATTTTTTTTCAAGTTTAAAAATTAACTGCATATAATATATTCACAATTTTAATTTTAAATTGCAACTACAAGAGTCATATGAGGCCGCAGCGTCACAGGCCCGGCCTGAGAGTCAGGCCAAGTCATCATATCAGACCACTGGCCATCAGTTTGATGAGGCGGCATGGATGCAGGCCACCCAGTATGCCTTCGAGAAGGGTCGGGTAGTTGGTATCTGCTCTCGACTGACTCCCGGAGATTATTATGGCAGTGCTGCGATGTCGGCGTCCAGCTCGAGAGGAGCTCGTGCATCTTCTTCTGCTACACAGTATGAGGATCATTTGCGATCTCAAACTGCACTGATAGAGAGTCTCCGACAGGAGCAGGAGTAGATGCGTCAGCAGCATGAGGAGGAGCATCGATGTCAGCAGTAGCTGTACGAGGAGCAAACGAGTCGGTGGCAGCAGCAGCATCAGGAGCAGATGGAGTACATGCGCCGACTCACTCATGCTTTAGGGATGGAGTTTCCTCCACCACCATCTACAGATCCCCCCTCCCCCCCTCCTTCAGATTAGAGTTTGTATTTATGTTATAAAATTTGTGAAATCAAAATATGATTTTTTTTTTCTATTCGTAGTTTCTGTCTCATTATAAAATATTAATAATATTATATTTTTAAATAACAATATTAATATGAATAATAATATTATTTATATTTTATAATATTAAATTTTATATATATATTAAAATTTTATAATATTATAATTTAATTATATTTTTTTGTAATACTTGAATTATTTTAATATTTGAATGTAAAATAATTCTATTATTTTTATATTAATTAAAATAACTTATTAATATTTTTTTTATTTATGAATTATAATTCTAATATTATTATATTAATTAAATCATTTATTAATATTCTATTATTTTTTATTTTTGAATTATAATTCTATTATTATTATATTAATTAAAATAAATTTTTATTTTTATTTGTGAATTATTATTCTATTATTATATTAATTAAAATCATTTATTAATATTTTATTATTTTTTATTTTTGAATTATAATTGGATTATTATTATATTAATTAAAATAATTTATTAATAATTTATTTTTTTTATTTTTTTTATAGTATTTGCGACGGGATACTATGTCCGTCGCAAATAGTATTATTATTATATGCATTAAAATAATTTATTAATAGTTTTTTATTTTTATTTTTTAAATAGTTTTTGCGACGGGCCCCGTCGCAAATAGTTTTTGAAAAGTTTTTTACAAATATACGGAGTACTAGTTGCGACGGGGATTCTCCCCGTCGTGGAAAAAGGCTTTAGCGACGGGCCCGTCGCAAAAAATTGTTGTTGCGACACTGTTTTCAGCAACAGGTCATTTGCGACAGGCCCCCGTCGCAAAAAGCCGTTTGCGACGGGATCCCATCGCAAATGACCCATCGCAAATACCTGTTTTTCTAGTAGTGATCGTTGTCATGGTAGTTTTCATTTTGTGTGTGTTTTGTGGTCATCATAGATCAAAATAGCCTCATGTATATCTTTTTGTATAGGGGTATTAATTTTAGGTGGAGATTATGGTTGGGATTCCTATAGAACTATGATTTTGAGTTAGTATATATTCACAGGAAGGGAAATGTAATGGAAAAATACCTTACCAAGAAATCCAATGTTATACTGCTGAAGGAGGATTATAATAAGTTAGCCTCATTATGATTGGTTTTGTAGGAGGTAGGAGATGTAACTTATTTATAATCAATTATTGTATCCCAAAAACTAAATCATTGGATGAGGGAGTCCCATCATAAAGATTTTGATTATAAGATTCTATGAGAACAAATTTCCTCTTAATATGAAACAGATGAGTTCTTTAAATATGGAGATCATGTTGTCTCCTTTTAGGGGTTGATATTGGTTCCTACATTTTTATATGATGAGGTATTTATAGAGGTTCACACCTCCTCTCTGTTGGTGGATCTAATCATCATAAAGATGTACCAAGAACCTAAGAACTATTAGTTGTGTTTAGGAATGAAGTAAAGTGTTTCTATGTACATTTCACGATCCCCCACCTATCAATTATTGAAGGATGAGCACTAGGTTCCCACTGGAATAAGCAAACCTATTGAGGTTCCATTGTGTAAGTGGGATAGTATATCAATGGAATATTTTATTGGAATTCTATGATCGGTGAGGATTAATGATGATTTCTAGGTGATTATTAGAAAAATGATTAAGTATGATCACATAATAGGACACACTAGAGTGTATCACTGGAGCCAGAGAAAAATCCAGGTTTTGGTGAGCATGGTAAAAAACATGATTTTGAATTTTTGAATTCTTATTTGGAATTGGAATTTGTAGAAACGTTTTAGATGTCTAAAAGTATGTTTTCAAAGTTTTAACTTTGTTTGAGGAGCACTGTACTGAGTTTTTAGGGTTCTAAAGTTAGTGATATGTCGAAAGGTGGCCACAATGGGCCAATAGGTACATGTTATGGGTTTAATGGGTACTAGATGGGGTACCAAGGATAAAATTACCATTTATATGGATTCTAGTTTGTTGGTTCTTTACACGGAGTACCTGGTGGATCAATGGGTGGCTGGTGCTAGTAGACCTGGTACCCTGTACTACAAAAATTCATTTCACATTACGAGATAATTTCATTATATTAGATAATTATTCAAGCTTAATGGCCTATTTATAAACAAAAACAAGCCACATTGAGTAATAATATCATGTATGCTGATTCCATTTTTATAAACTCACTATAATTGATTAAATTACACCTAGACCATTGGATCAATAAGACCAAAAGAATTCCTCCCTACTTTCCATATGATTCCAACTAGAACTGATATTATATAATAAACATTGGGGAGACAATACTCCCGGTTTCATAAGTATAAATAATAATAAATAACCAGATAACTACCAATAAATAATATCACAATATGTATATGAAATTATATCTAAAATTAAACCATAACAAAATAAATATACACCCATTCTATAATAAATGAATATGTTAATGATACAGTCATACATCCAAGCTAATTTCTCACTTGACCGATCAAATATACTAAATAAATAAAATAAACAATTATAAAGAGTATCCACTACCAAACTTGAGCCTCACCCCCACCCAAATCTCTAATCCTAGTTGAGTAACTCCGGACCAATCTATTGAAAGACTGGTGACCTGAAAGTCAACATGAGGGTTTACACATTAACCAAGTTACCAGTGATAGTTATTGTAACACCCCAGGTAAATAAAGAATATGACATTTTTATACTTATCCATATTTTTGAATAAAATATTAATATAACTTTAAAGGGGACGCTATGCTCGATGGCGTACCCAATACGCAACAACAAGTTTCTTAGGAATCTTACGTTGCACTCTAATAATAAAATAATATTATTTTAAATGGTAGTTAACGTCTAGCCGTTGTAATGGCGGGAATGAACAGAACTAACTAAAAAATGATTATATATGTTTGTCAAATATTTTTACTCTTTACAATAAATGTTAGAGGATTAAAAATGCGAATGAATCCAATTTTAAGCGTAAACATTCTAATATTCTTTAAAAGGTCGATTAACCGCCTTTTGATGGAGAACCTATTTTAAATCCACTTTTTGACAATTTTATGTGTTATATATGACAAAATAAAATTCTTTTTTAGAATCGGGACATCAAAATTTACTTTGTGTGAATTTTTGGTATTTTTCCGAAAAAGTTCAATTTTTAATGAATAATGAAAATTGTTGTATTTTAATTCAAAACCTCTTTTTAATCTAATTTATTTATATGATTATATTATCTTTTTAATTGTTTTTAAAGTGAAATTAGAATATATTTTTACTGTTTAATCTAATAGTGTTTGTTGGAATTAATTTCACTTTGAAATCGGACTTAAACTAGTGTCAATCTTTTGATACTTATTGTTTCATAAAAACACGCTATTTGCTCTGACAGCGGGAATTAATTATTAAATGAATTAATGAAACTAATATGTTTTTAATTTTGTAAAATAGACATCATTTTTGAATTCGGAATATCAAATATAGCTTAGGGTGATGTTTTGGTATTTTTCTGAAAAACTTCAATTTTTGATGAATAGTGAAACCACTAAGTGGTACTTATAAAAACTGATTTTTTGTTTAAATGAAATTTTACCACCTCTGTGTTTTGAATTTCAAAAATCCTACATACATGGTTGTCATTAATAAGTAAAATGTGGTTCAAAGGGGTTAAAATAATTTTTTGGTGAATAGTAACTTATTAAGTTTTTAATCGCGATTAGAGGTAATTAGTGTAGTTTAAGGTAAAAATAATGTTTTAATAATATGAAATGACCTAGAAACATGTCCTACCCTCATTTGATGTATCATGTCCGACCAAGACAATCCATGGGTCAACTTGGGGACCCCATGGAGCCACTTTAGTTGGAAAATGACATAAATACCTTTTTATTTAATGTTAAAATTAAAATGACACAAACATGATTTGTTTAACTAAAACAATTTTTACATGGGGTTATACAAGTCATATTTTTACTATAAATATTCATTGTAAATATAAAAATATTTCCTACATCATAGTATTTTTTTTATGATTTTTAGACATTATATAAATTAAATTATTTATGACATCATGATGATGCAGTGATGACCTCATTATTTAACGATTTAAATAAAATGGAAAGATAATGTAAAATATAAGACCTACACATGTCCAAAACCCATTGGATGGGTGGATTTCGAACCCTTATCACCTTATACTTGAAACACATAAATTTGGGACCATTAATATCCGAATCTCATTCTAAAATAAAGTTACATTTCTTTACTTTCCAAGAGTGCCCCTCCTCTCCTCTTATAAAAGGCCCCCACCTCTACCTCATTACCCACACATCCAAAGCCTTTGGCTCGGCCAAACCCTGCTCATTTTGTCTCTCCACATCCCTCTATTACTCCTTGAGGCCTCACTTTGGGCATAATCCTTTCCAAGGAAACCTTTGAGCTCAAACCAAGAAGAGTTACCCGATTTTAAGGTAATGTCTTCACTTGAGTCCTTTTGTTTTATTTTGCTTCTCCAACCCTCTAAAATCTTTTTATTCATTTCTTTTGTAAAAACTCCAGTATATTCAATATACTAGGATTTTTTTATAAGAATTATTCGAGAAACACTTACACACACCTACATCTAATGGTTAAGTAACATATTGTTTCTGTGGATGGCGAATTTCTGCCTCACGAAACGATGATTGTTCAACACTCATATAACACCTTCAAAGGTGGCCATTAAGATGTCACTAAATTTATATATGATATAAAATATGTTTATATTTTACTTAATCTTCTTTATTTTTCATTTTTGGCATACCTTTGTGGTTCCCATTGTGGGTAAACACGATAATTTCATTTTAGGAAGTGCGGACTATCGCCCCCTCAAAGTGATTTGATTCGTTAATGCCATATGTGGGACGTATAAAGGATGGATTTAAAGTTATTATATATGATACCATACTAGAATTATAATATATCTTTATATCGTTATTATTTTCTTTCCATTAAAGTATGAGATATAAATGAAAGTGGCGTTCATGCGTACGTACGGCTTACCGTCTCCATGAACGGTGCATTTCATTTCTTATCCCCAAATGTAATGTACTATTATATGTACATATATATAATGGATATATATGATGTATGTTACATATAAATGATTATTATAATTCTGGAATTAAAATATACATATCTCTCATTTAGTTTTAATTCCATTAACATGACATAGAAATGAAAGTAGCATTCATGCGTACGTACGGCTTACCGTCTCCATGAACGGTGCATTTTATTTCTTACATATAAATAATTATGTAATATTATAAATACATGTATATTATGGATATATATGATATATATGATATCCAAATCATGAATATCATTCTGGATATAATGAACCTTTGACCACACGAACAACATGTAATTGTAAGAAGTCCACTTTCGACTTAAGAACCAAAATTTGACAAAACAAACATTATTAACTTAAATGATTAAATAATGTTTATAACATGTTAATAAGTGATATAAAAGGAATAATGAACTTGAAAAAGGTTATTAAGCAAGTAGAAATTAACTCAAGTTTATTATTCAGGAATATAATGAAACGAACAAGACAAGTCGGACCCGAGGTAAGGGATCCTACTCCTCTCTTTATTTTTAAGTACACTCTTTTATGTCATTCCTTTTAAGCTCGTTTTTCTTGTGATTGGGATGTTCTTTTATATTACTCTTACTGTAATTTTTATGTTCATATTATGAGATACCCTATTCTCTCTCATCAATCCATTTTGGAAGTTTTGAGTGGCGCCGTTAGGCTGCCGAATTTTCGTAAGAGATCTAACCTCTCTCTTTCTTTTTAAGTACTCTCCTTTATGTCACTTATTTTAAGCTCCTATTTTTTATGTTGGGGGATGTTATTTTATATTCCTCTTGCTGTAAACTTTATTTTAATATTATGAGAGACCCTATTTGATCTCATCAATCGATTTTGGAAGTTTTAAGTGGCACCGTTAGGCTGCCGAGTTTTCGTAAGGGATTTTTCATCTCACTTTTATTCCCGTGAGATTTATGCTACATTTGCCACAATTTCATTTGAGTGGTGTATGTACTGCCCATTATTTTACTCATTTTGTAATATACTTTCATTTAAGAGTATTTACATCAATGTTTTATTGTCCTTCTTTCACGGGGTGTATGTTTCGAAAGTTACCCAAGTCGGTAAGGGAACCTTTCACCCTCCTCTTTTAAAAGACTTCTTTTGTTATGTCTTTTAATTCACATACTATTATGTTGGGATATGTTATTATATATCCTTATTTATTTAAATTTTATGTCCATGTGATGAGATACCCTTTTATCTCTCATCAACTCTTTTTCTGAATTTTGAAGTTACGTCGTTAGGCTGTCGAATTTTTGCAAGGGAACTTCTTAACCCAATTTTGATTCTTTGGGATAAACTTGTACTCCTTTAATATGTCGTTCTATGATTATGTGTGAATGTCCTCTGATTGTATTACACTTAATACCCACTTATATTTCGTGTATTCATTTGTCACACATAATTATGTAATTGATTTATCCTTAATACAAGGATACCATCTCTGTAAGGGACTTCGTCTCAATCTCCTTTCATTGAGGCTTATTTCATTTTATACACAACTTTATTTTATACGGTATATAAACCCCGTTGACTTTTACTTTTATACAAAAGGAATCTTTTTCTACAAAGAGTTTTAAAAAACGAGAAAAAGGAATGTTTATTTTAACGTATGCGGTGACAACAACCTTTTCCGCCGCCGCGAGTATTATTTGGTATTTGGCTTCCTCAACAAGCCGTAATGTTTTTTTTAAATGAAATAAATACCATATAATCTTTTATGTATTTTGGTATTGAAAATGGTTTTTATAATGGATTTGTTATGTCAATATATTCATGTGATATATTGTGATCGTAATGTGGAAATGATTTCTTTCCATTATGTTTATTTTATGTCTTATGATTTTATAATGGTACTTGGACATTTGACGGGTGGTTACGTGATAAACCATATGACGGGTGGTGCCGTGAATACTAGGATGGGTGGTTACATTATAACCTCCAATGCATTGGGTATGGAAGTCGGCCGTATGGCTATTCCATTAAGTATGAATGGTAGTTGGCCGAATGGCTATTCCATTAAGTGATATGTGTGGAAGTCGACCATATGGTTATTTCACTTAAGTATGATTATGTCCCAAGATACCTTTATATGTTATTTGATCTTTATATGGGTTTTATGGTAATCTTTTGGTTACAAAAGGGTAAGTAAAGATCTTTTATTCAATGAATAGTTTTTACTACTTCATAAAGGTGAAAAGTATTACTTTGATAAAGTATACATGATTTACTTGTTGTTTCGGTAAACTAACAGTTTTCATTATTTGTGTATCCCTTACTGAGCTTTTTATGCTCACCCCAAGTTTTTTGAAATGTTTTTCACAGGACTTAATGTGGAATAGGGTCAAGGATGGGATCAAGGGAAAGTCATTCTATCTAAAACATGGAACTAGACATGTTTCTTTTTAAAAGTTTTTATTTTATGGAAACATAGTAGAAGTGTCTACTTTGTAATCTTTTGATATGTAATAGTTATGTTCTAATTCTCTAAAACTCTAAACATGAAAAGATCCTCAATGTGAATTATTCATTTAATTCAATATTAAGTAAGGTTTAAGGTCAGGGCCTTATAGTTATGAGAATGAAATATTGTAAGTTTACACATATTCATGCCTAATAAATGTTATATTATGAATTTATATGCATGGGTAAATTAAATAATAAAATAACATAGAATATAAGAATATATGTTGGGTCATCATTTGTTATCCCAACCACCCTCACACCAAAAAAAATCTTGTTTTTTCATGTCTATTTAACCATATACATCATACCTTAGGATATTAAGGGATTCCAAATAATTTTCTGGGATAAATCCTAGCCTAAACATATACACTAAAACATAGGATTATATCAGATAAATAAAAACATCATTTAAATCAATGGGAGTGGTATGGGGAGGTAATAACATAGCCAACATCGTGTATACTCCAAACTATCCCATCATATTGGGTAATACCCCATGGATAAGTATCATATACACTGATCCCAAATTTATTGGTTTGAGGAGGTTGTACCATATTTAACCTCCAACATGATCCTAAATGACGCCCTCATTAGAGGTTAGGTCTCAATGATATCCATATATACATGCATCATTAATGGAAGAAAACCTGGGGAGGGAATAACATATCCAAAATCCTACTTGATACAAAACATCCCATGATGTAGGGAAAAGTACCACAGATATCTCAAAAACGCATGTCAACATAGGAAGAGGCCTTAGGAGGGTGTGATATATTTGACCTCTCTTGCAAGTTGTACCGACACCCTTCTTATAGATTAGTCCCCAATTATATTTTTCAAGTGTCAATCACCCATATATATAGGGGTGGTGAAATGAATCATGGAAAATTAAAACCTATATATAATCTCTCATATAGAAATCTTAAATATCATGGGAATCTCATTCCCTAATTCATATCATGGGAACTATTCATACATGACATAACCCTGCTACTCATGTCACAATTAAATGTTAGCCTAGCCTCATAGACTAACCTCTCTAAGCCTTTCCATATCACACATAGAATGATAATATGAACTAATATATGTAGTTGTATCACTCAATAAGGACACTACATGGTTCATTATACCAAAACTAATCCTTACTGAGTGACACCAAGCTACATCCCACACCCCACCAATGTTATCATATCCTTGTAAGGATTATCATCCCCTTGAATCAAAAAGGAAGTCTAAATTCCCTTACAATTAGTTTCAATAGCATCTTTGTTTTGATACCCAAGGACCATCCCATTTTGACATAGTTAAGGACCCTAAAAACCCCTTTATAGGAAATAAGATAACATCTACTACACCCCATGCTTGTTCACCCCATAAAATTTTAATCATAAGTGAACACAAATTCCAACCTTATAAGAGGAACCCCTCTTCTCAATGCTGTATCAAGAAATGAAAGGGAAAATATATATCACAATAAGATAAAATCCTTCTAATCACCATCAAAATGGTGTTACTAACCATTTTTGAGATGAATAAATGTCTCATCAACCACTTATAGGCCTATTCATACCATGTTTTCCATATAAGACTCAGGAAAACAAAACTTCTTATTCAAGAATCATCCTAAGCATAAAGACTTACTATAGCAGCTTATAAATCCAATTTCTATATTATTAACTTTCAAACAAAGTTTTAAAATGATTATAAATCACTCAATATACATTAAATCCCTCACCCTAACTTGAGATACTCTATGGCTTAAAATTTTATACTTAGGGAGATATTAGTTCTTAACCAATTTACCAGATCCCACACATAGATATGAACATTCATATATAAATATACATATTGTTGCGTATCATAGGGAACAAATAAATATAGAGTTAAAATCCTTAACCAAGCTATATGCATATTTAGCCACACATATTCCAAGACATGCTAATCTCTCTCCTTTCCACAACCCCTGGCTCATAACACGATTCCCAAATAATTAATTATAAAATATTATTATTAATTAAAAATATAAACCAATATAGAATAAGACCTAGAAACCTATTAAGAACTATCCACTCACCAAAACATGAAAAATGATACCTTGATGATCCATAATGAACCTCTAATACCACTATAAATAAATAACCATCAACAAAAAATTGGTAATCTTCTATTTCCATTACTTTAAACTAAAAAAACCAAATAAATATCATAAATAACATACATAAAGTGAAATAGTGACCAATAATATTATTTCATCACTCCTTAATATCCTCTATACATCATATAAAAAATACCTTAGTTTTGTAAAATTCAGTTATGGTTTAGTGAAATCTCAATTTATTCACTAACTCAAATATACCAAGAATCATTAGAGAAGTGAAGGAATGAAAAATAGATAGTGGATTTGGAAATGATACAAACAAATCATGGAAAATAAATCAAAATTACCCCCACATAAATGGGGTATAAGGTAAGAATAATAAGGGGAGGAGTTCATTGAATTTTCCCCCTTGAGACCCTTCCCCTTCTATGTCATGAGAGGGGCCAACAATGAATTTTTTTTGTATTCCCTTTATTTTAAAAAATCCCCGCATAGACTATCGGGTAAATTATTATGATGTACTAGGTACCTAGTCCCCTATCAACCACCTGATCTATATCCATTAGTTTTATGATGGGGGTTTAGTTGTTACATCCCCTAGATGGGTCACCGAGTACCTAGTGCCCCTCACTAGATAACTAGTGGCTTCCAACTATAGAATTTCAAGAAAATTAACACCCCAACCATACTCTATCCCTTTATTGATTTACCAATACAAATCCTAAAACTCTGAAAACACCCAAAATATAAATTTTTCCCAATTAAAAAATTAATAATTACCTTTGAATATAAAAAATAAAACTCTCCTGGGCTTTTAACTCTGGAATATTTAAATATTTTAGAGAATTCACTGACCAATATTGATTCAGGTAAAATTAAACTTCATGACATATGAAATCTCATCACCTTGAATCACATGAAAACATCATATAAATTCCAATTAATTCAAATGAAATCAAAACTAATCATTTATTAAAAGTACATATTTAATTTTTTTGGCCTAAATACTCGTGCACTAAAATGGGAAATGAACCCATCATTAGTGTGTATGGCGGACGACCACCTCACAAACCAATATAATTGGTATTAAATCCCAACCCTTAGAACTATTATAGATGGTGGATTTAATATTTATATAATATATTCATGAAATATTAATCATTTTTAAAATTAATATATCAAATATTTTTTTTCCTTACCATTAGTTATAACATCATTCGTTTGTACGGTGGACTACCGCATCGTGAAATGACATGATTAATTTTTTATTTCCACATAACATGGATAGTTTATGTAAGTGTATTAAATGAAATAATATTATATTTATGATATTATTATCACTATGTAATTATAAAATAATACTTACCTTATTTCCACCATCATCATTGAAAAATGGAAACATTATACATGTGTACGTATGACCTATCATCTTTTTTATTGTAACATAGATCGTTTTTCATAACCATAATTCATGGTTATTTATAAGAGTATAATTTAAATATAAAAATTATAATTTTTTTGTTTTTATTATTTGGGATATGTTTGGATAATTACCCATTTGAACATGGTCAACACACCAATTTCGTTTTGAAATTATGAACTGATTGCCCTCGAAACACCCAACATAGACATAACTGACTATATTATTAAACATGTAAATAAAGTAAATGATGTAAATGGTTTTTGTGTATGCAAGTAAAACTTGAAAAGGATCTTGAGAAAAAAAATTAGTAAATTTTTATTATACAGAAGATTAAAGACATACATGACAAAGCCAGAACTTGAGGCAAGGGTTTCGTCTCAAAACATTCTTCTTTGAGACACATGTCCATTTATTCAACTAATTAATTTTAAATATTATATATAATGACCATTTTCAAATTATAGAATAAATAATTTATACTTAAATATATTTTATGTTATAATTCATTTACTTAATTCATGGGTGTTATGATTCAAATGTTACCAAAAAGGTAAGAGTTTATTTTTCAAACTCATTTTTAGTGAGATTATTTATGCTTGGATTTCCTTTATAAGAAATTATTTGATAATTTTTTAATAAACCCTTATTAATTTTATTCTCTTATTTTCAATAATGAAATTTTAATGTAATATTAAAATTTTCCTCTCTTTGGTACTTAAAATAATTGTGAATATGTTTTAAAGAAAAGCATAATCTTTTTATGCTTTTTCTCAAAAATATGTTTTATTATATATACTTATTTAATAAAAATAGATTCAAGAATATTTTTAACACTCACTAAATTATTTAATAAATAAATTTTTAACCATTTTTTACTTTTTATAATATTCTTTATAATATATCATCTTTTCATTTTCTGAAAGAGCATTTTTAATCCTTTTTACAATAGTGTGAAAAGAATGTTTTTTAATGAATATAAAATGAAAGTAATTACCAACCATCATGACCACTAAATTATTTGAAGAATATTTTATAAATTTCCATGTTTATTTTTTAAATAAAATTTTTCTATAATATTTTTTCAATTTTTAGTCTTTGAAGAAGTTATTTCAAAGTTAAAAGGGTTTTTTCCTCAAGAAACATTCCATGTAATCTTATAAAGAAATTTTCAACAATAAAAAAAACATTATATGTTATTAATTACATCTATGTTATTTATATATTTATCTCACAAATATAACTATATTATTCTACCTTACTACTAAGGGTTATTACATGCCTTATGTTAATTTATCAAATTTTTTATTATGAATTTTTTTTAATTATGATATGAGTAAAGATTATACAACACATTTTCTTTCAATGGGTCATTCTTAAGTTATGCCTTTCAATTGATTTCCTTTATATGGAACACATAGATCATGAACATGTTATGATTGGTTCACAAAAATAGTTATCCAATGCATTAGGTAAATATTTATTCCAGTGAGGAGTCATGTATGTGATTAGAGAGTAAACATAATCCATTATGAGACATTTTCTACCATGTGATATTGTCTTAGAATTTATCCTTGACTCTTGATTATGTAATGTTATTTTTTTTCAAAGCATTCCATATATTTTCATGATATTTAGATAGGATGTTATTTATGGTATTTCCTCATGTGATTACCCTTGAGCCTTATCGTTTATGATATCATGTTATTCCTTTAACCCACATGTTATGTTTCCTTGTCATGATTATTTCCTTATAAATATTTTTAGATCACCACTCATGTCAATTTATTCCCCAGGATATCCCATGTACTTTTATGAAGTCTAAAGTATTTAGGAACTCATTTTGGAGAATAAAATAAAGAATTTTTATTTCTACCTCACTTTGATGTCTTATGAACCTAGTTTTCCAAATACTTTAGGCCTCATGTTCTTTAGGTTTTAATTAATCAATGTTTATGTTTTAAATCATGTAATAATTGGTGTAAAAGGCTTGGGTTAATATAGTTTTTATTAGATCAAGGTTTATTTATTTTTTAGGATTAGGACTATAATAATTTATAGAGAACCTTATGGATAAGTATAAGGATAATTCTATGTCTAAATATATATCTTTTTATTTTCCTAAAGTATAAATCAAGTGGGTTCCAAGAAATTACATTCCCATATGGGTAATAAAAGTAGATTCGGATCTAACATAGTTATACCTAGGTGTAATAACTCTGAAAATGGTGCATTGAGATGGTCTTTGTTTCCACCTAGTGTACAATAACAGCCCTTGATATATGTAAGAACATGAGATTCTGTGATTTTTTATTGAATTAATTTAACCTCTTTGATATTCTTCATTTCATGAAACACTAAAGCTAGTTCATTTTAAATGAATGCACTATTTTTGGCTTTCATTATATGAAACACGAAGTTAATTGTGCACTATAGGGAATATAAACTTTGGAATACCCTATATGGAACACCGAGGTTAGAATAAGTTATATGCAATATTGAATTTCCTCGATGACATGTGTAACACACAAGACCAGGGTTTACCAAATAATAATACATTATTAAAATATGATTATTTAATATAATAATATAAAACTATAACTTTAAATTAGATGTTATGAATAGTATTAACTAATTTATTGCAATATATGGTTTATATAATATAATATTAATTCATAGGATTCCCATTAATTATAAACGTATACGAAACCTGATTGAATATAAATGAAAATACTATTATAATCACAAAGATGTTTTAACCTAAAAATTAAATTTTCATTTATTTCATGAAATTCACTAATTTAAACATTCCTTTCACATAAAAAATCAACATGGAGTATGTTACGTTCCATACTGGGTTTCTTCAAAACATCAGTTTATTGTTATAATTATTTAAATGATTTAGTTATAATCTAACCCTTAAAACATAGTAATATTAATTGTAATAACTACTTATAAAATATTTTTATAATGTTTTTATATAAATAAAAAAAATTGATAATGAAAAATATAATTTTTTATTCCCTTTATAAGTTTTAAAAAATACTATATTCTCAAATGAAAAACTTTTCATGTCCATTTGTGAAAAACAATAAAATTAATTTTAAACATTTTTAGAAATTGAATAAGATAAAATAAAAAACATTTTTGAAATAAAGAGTAAACTTTTAGGATTTGTCTGAGAAACTTCATTTTTTAATGAATACTGAAAAATACTACTTTTAGTTAAAAATACTTTTTTAACTAATTATTAATTTTAAATGATATTATAAAAAAATTAAGGTCAAATTAGATAAATATTACATCTATTAGTACACTTTAATTCAAAATAATAAATTTCACTTTGAAATTGAATATAAAATATTAAAAAACTTTTGAGCATTTTTATACATTAAGAAACCATTTATTTCATCACATCTTCTTTATTATAATTAATCATAATTTTGTCACTTCTATGGTTTGAATTTAAAAAAAAACTGAAATAGACAATGTTATTCAGTATAATCTTTAGTGACTAAAAATACCAATTTAACTTTTGACCAAAATGATTAGTAAAAGTGATTAAAATTAATCACAAATGTTATGGAAAAATTAAGATTAATTAGGGACTAAACCTTAAAATTAAGAGCCCAAATGACCTATATAATTTTCAAATTCCCATTTTCAATCAATATTTTAGCCATAAATCTTAAATTCTTGAATTTTTGATTGGTGTGAACTTTTTTGGGTAAGAAAATTTGTGCACCTTACTTGTTTCTAAAAATTTCAAGTGAGTCCTTTTCCTTACTTATAAAAAGACACCACCTCTCCCACTTTCTCACACCACTAAAAACTCTTAATTTTTCCCATTAACAGACAAATAAACTTTCTATAAATCCTCCTTTCTTTACAGGCATGGTCAACTCTCGTACCATAGTATGATCACTCATTCTCAAATGTATTGATGTCCTTTTTGTGGATTGTTATTGTATGATTCCTCATTTCTTCTACTTTCTGACTTTTATATTCAATAAAGGGGCCTTGGATCCTCAACCTTTTAAAAAAAACTACTGCCTCACAAAACAATGATTTTTTATTTTTCAATTAACTCCTATCATGGTGGAAATTATGATGGAAAAACTATTTATATATGATATATATTATATTTATAAATTCTTATTCTTATGTAATATTTATTTTAAACATACCTTTATTCTTTCCATCTTTTGTAAATACGATAATTTCTTTAAGGAAGTGTGGACTACCACCCCACAAAGCAATATGATTTGTTCATACACTACATGGATTGTATTAAGGATAGTTTTAATGAATGTATATGATATATATGATATAATAAAGATACTTTAATAAATATATATATATATATATTACATTCTTTCTCTCAACACGACATTTATAGAAAAATAGAATTTATGTGTACGTACGACCTACCGTCTCTATGAATGATGTATTCTCTTTCATACATATATATTATATAGATTATTATAATAAAAATATAATGTATATAAATGATATTTATATCATGTATTTAATTATGGAATCATTATATTACTATAATTACCAACAATATAACAAATTAAGACACATATGAAAAACAAAGTGAATATTACCCGAAGTGAAACCTTAACATAGAATGGTTAACAAGTGGGTAATATATGGTCGTAATAAAACCATATATATTATTAGATATAAGAATATTATTATTTAAAATATTTACAATAAATTTATATTTATTATACATGTGTTTTTAATGAGAATGATGAGAGTCAAGACACAAGGTATGGGGATTTCATCTCACTTTTTATTTTCATGAGATACATGCTATCTTCGCCACTCGTTCCTTTTATGTAGTGTATGTAATGACCATGATTGTATTATATGAATATTTTAGTTAAATTTAGGGTCATTAAAATATAAAATTTATTATATTTCATTAATAGGGTTTAAGTTTCAAAAGTTGTCAAATTGGTAAAAATGCCTTGTCTGAATTTTCCTTTTTTCAAACTCATGTTTCATTATGCCCCTAAACTCTTTTTCGAGGTGTGTATACTTACATTATAAATGTTATATAATTAATAAACTTATATTTATGATATTTTATGATTCATTTAATTTTCTTTTCTAACATGGAGAGTATGTTCCCAAGTTACCAAGTTATAAGATTTTATTGAGACGGTCTCATCACTTTTTGAGAATGTTTACATTAATTGTTCCTTAGGTGAATTAATATATTCAATATCTCAATAAATTCATTAATTTTATTCTAATTTAGTTATCCATGTTATTTTCATGTATTGGTACCATTTTCTAATCTTTTTTACATAAGATAGTTAAGATATTTTTTTTAAGAAATCCCGACTTTACACTCTCTATAGTCAAACATTTATGTTTCTTCAAAACCTTGTTTTTATAAATAGGTTTTCCAAGAATATTATAATAATAAACTATGATAATTAAAACATATTTTAAATTTTTTGTCATTTAACAACTTTTTTAAAAGTATTATTCATCTCACTTTCTGAACAAGACAATTTTCTATCCTTTTTACTATGCAAAATGAATGTTCTTTTTACCTCGTATGACATGTTTGTATTTATCTGTTTTCAATCATTTGAAGATTTATTTTCATTTTTTAAGGTTGTTTTTTTAATAAAATGTTTTAAAATAGATTTTTAATGAAAATGGTTTTCAAATCAATTTTAAACTTCTTTTATAAGTTTTCAAGGGAAATAGTGTTCAAAACATTTTTAAACTTCTTTTACATGTTTTCATGGAAAATGGTTTTCAAAATTTTTTCAAGTTTTTTTTATAACTTTTCAAGGAAATTTGATTTCAAAACATTTTCAAGCTTTATTTATAATTTTTCAAATTATTTTCATGGAATTTTTTTTCAAAAGGTTTTCAAGCTTCATTTATCAATTTTCAATATATTGTCAAGGAAAATAGTTTTTAAAAATGTTTTCAAGAATTGTTTGTAATTATTCAAAGTATTTTAAAATAAATGATTTTCAAAACATTTTCAAGCTTTATTTTTAATTTTTAAAAAAAATTTCAAATAAAAATGGTTTTAAATTATTTTGAAGATTTTTTTATAAGTTTTAAAGGAAAAAGGTTTTAAAATGATTTTATGTCTTATTTATAAGTTTTAAAGGTATTTTCTATGAAAATGATTATAAAATGGTTTTATATACTAAAAATCCTTTTTTAGAGATGAAAGGATATTTTCATCAGGAAATGTTTTTGAAAGATATTTCAAAATTATTTTTTATATAAGATGGCATTCGTTTATGTTACATATTCCCTTATAAGATATGATCTAAAGATCCATTCATATACATTCTATGAATGGGTTATGGTTAATGTCATGGTATTTATGAAACACATTTCCCATTCATGAGTTTCATGTTTATGAAATCCTTTTCTCTTTCACGTGTTATAATTTTATAAAAAAAAATTCTATTTTATGAGTTATTATTTTAAAGAAATGATAATGAAACCTATATCATATCCACATGTTATGATATGTTTAAATGTTTATGATATCCATTTAATTTCATGGGTTAAAATATGATTGTTTATGATTTTGTAGCACATTTATGTATGATTTAAATATGAGATGAGTGAGGCTTATATCTCCCTCCAATGCATTGGGTAAAGATTTATATCTTATTAGATACACTATTATGGTCTTGGGAGTAAACCTTGACTACTGAGATGGATATCAGAGTGAACCATGACTACCAAGATGGTATGAGGAATGAACTAGTGCTACTAAGATGGCCTTGGGAGTGAACCATGACTACCATGATGGTAGGGGGTGAACCCATACTACTAATATCCTCTTGGAAGTAATTACTTGGCTACTATAGAAATAATATTATATGCTTATGTGTCTACCAAATTCCTAGGTTTTATTCTTGTGTTATGATTTCATGGATTATTTTCATTATTTCCTTATCATTCATGTCTTATGAACTGCCATTATTTATGCCTTGATTCGTGTATATGATCTTTGATATTAAGGTAATGATCTTATAATTTCATGATCATGTTATCATAACCTTATGCTCATGATTATGCTTACATATCTCCCTTGTTTACCCTTACTAAGATTTAGATCTTAATCCTTTATTATGTATCCTTTCCCTAGGTTATGAAGAAATGTTTTGGGTATATGTACTAAAGGTATAGATCTTTATGGGATAAGTTGGACATATTTTACTAGGATGGAATATTATGTATCCGTGTTTCCAAAGACACTAAACTATTTCAGTCCTCGAGCATGTATTTTTGTAATTTACTAAATATACATCTAAAATGATGTAATATCCTTATATGTTATGCTTGGTTCTCTATAGTTGGTTTCAATGGAAAGGTTTATTCAAATTTTTGAAACTACTATGAGAAATATTTATTGATACCCCTGTATATATTTATAATGATATGTATAGGGATGTATCTAAGGATAAGTATAAGGATGAGTCAACATTTAAGAAAATGTCTTGGAATTTTGATAAAGGGTAGAGTGACTAGTTTCTTAGAAATACATCCCTATATGGATAATACAAGTGTATGTGGATCAAGAACATATGTACCTAGGGGTAACAACTCTGACATGATATTTTGGGCCTGACTCAGGGTAATTTGGTACATGAAAATGGGACTTGCTGCACACCTGGTTTTACACTCTCGTGGGATATGATTTGGAAATTTACAAACTCTTCATGAACATCCATGAAGGATTTAAATATAAATTGGCTATGAATAACCAAGGATAAACCTAGGGTGTCGTATATTAAGGAAGGTGTCATGATTTAGAAATCCAAAAAGTAAATTTCTTGATGACTATGTGGTTTTTAACTATTATAATTACCACTCACACTATGCTTCTAGTTTAATAAATCGTGGGAATTGGAAATATCTAGATTAATGTTTAATGTGATGGATGATTTTTTGATGAACAGACATATGGGATGGTCACTGGTGTAAAATATGTTGTTATAACACATAATAAGTTTTCAAGGAACATGATTAACAATGTGTACCTTAAACAACTCTCGGACTCACTAAGGAAGAGAAAGAAGAAGTTTTTTGAGAGTTCGGGTAATGGATACTATGGAGGAATGGATATTTGGTTTTATTTGTGTCAAGAATGTTGAAAGAACCATCTATGTGATTTCCTTAGAAGAATAGGAAAATGTTTTGACTGTGGAAAATAAGATCATGAAGAAATTGACTAAAAGGGAAAAATGAAGAGTTTGATTAATAGAATGGAGGATAATAGTGGCCTCTCCAAGTCATCATTAAAGGTTAAGTGTTTAAAATTTTGAATAAATGGTCATCATGAAACTCAATATCCTAAGAGGAAAGGTCCTTAATATGATTAGTAAAGTGGTGTGAGTAATGGATACATTGTTGATGATGACGAGACTATAGATGAATTGTGAAAGGAAGAATGTATTTTATAATAGTATGAGATATACTTGTTAATGGAATAAGGATAAATTTGGATAAATTTATTTGTATTCAACAAGCATGTTTTATGAAAGGTAAAAGTATTGTTCAGTTTATATTTTTTTCTATAGATTTACAAGAACATGTTGAATGGTTCCGATGGAATAGAAAAGTGATATAATGGAAAGGTGATTTTAATGTAAAACATAAGAATAAGGGAAATATAACCCTTAATATGTTCTTTATATTATGATAATGTTGTTTGGATAAAGATATATGGGATATGAAGAAGTAAATTTGAAGGTACTGATTAACGTGGAACCAATTAATGACATGTTGACATGTAGTTTATTCTATCATGGATGAAGTTTAAAACTTATTTTATTTATGGAATATATCTATTATCCTGTGGAATAAGGAATCATGTGTGTTTTACAAAAGGATTTATGGTAATTAATGTTATTACCATGTTTCAAGAGAATATATGATGAGGGTATTCACATGTTTGGAATGTGACATCCATGAGCTAATTAGTGATATATGGGGGAACCAATTTTAAGTGGATTTTTTTACTCTATTTCTAAGGTTTTGGTTTTTCGTCTTTGAGAAGGGTTATAAAGTTAACCATTAATCAACGTTTTAAGTGAATATTTAGAGCAAGTATTTATGCACCAAGTTTGTATTGAAAACCTTAGTTAAAATGCGATTTAGTGATTAACCTTATTCCAAGGATGTCCATAATATTTATTTTGAAAATTATATTAGTGTGGTTTTATAAAAGTTTATAATGTAAATTGGGTGAAAACTAATAAAGTCTGGAAAGTCCATGGTTCCTGAACCCATGACCAAAATAAGACAATGGTCTCACACCTACCACTGGCCTGTGCGATGTCCTAGTTAATGTAGATATGTTTTTGAAGAATAAATATTAATGATGAATATGTAGTGTTACTTTTTGTGTTTATAGATTAATTTATATTGACTTTAAAGAGAAAAATAGTTAGACTCTTCATTATTTTATGGACCTTAAGATCCATTAAAAGTGTATTTTAGTGCTTTATGAATCAAATTTAATTTCTAGACATTCATTCCTTGAGGTAATAGATGTTTTATAAATTGATCAAAGAACAAAAAAATAATTAAATTTTGTTTATAGAAATATATCAAGAATTATTCAACGTTCTAAAAGGGATAAAAAAAGGATGTTTTCCCAATACCTTAAATTTTATTGAACTAATGAATTTTGAAACCATCATAGATTTATGAATTTGAGGCCCTCATATTTTCTTTTATCATTAACTTGTATTTGATTGATGCCCTTAGTCACTCCTTATTAATATTTATGCTTTTTATCCACATCCAGTCTCCACTCCCAACCAATGTTCTTCTATGTGGAAACCTAGTAATATGTTACTTTGGGTAACCATTGTGGTTCCAAATTTTCCTTTTTAAGGGAAGTTTTAGTATTCATATTTATTATGTTGGTTTTTTTAATTAAACGTTAAAGTATTAAACCTTTTATTACCCAGAAGAATCTTGAGGGATAAATTCATTTTAAGGGTGGTAGAATATAACACCATGAGATTTTGTGAATTTTTTTTGAATTAATTTAACTGTTTTGATATTTTTTCATTTCATGTCTCACTAAATATTGTTCATTTTATATTAAATCACTATGTTTATTATTTGAGATTTATGCAACACCAAGTTAATCTCGCACTACACGAAATATAAACATTGTCTTTCTCTATATGGAGCACTGAGGTTAGCTTTCATTATAAGAAACAATGACTTTCCTCGATGACTTTTGTAACATGGATGTCCAAGGTTTACAGAAAAATAATATATTATTAAAATATTATTATTTAATATAATAAAATAAAACCATTATATTTAATTTTATGTTAGGTATAATTTTAACAAATTTATGAAAATATATGGTTTATACAATATAATATGAATTCATATGTTACCAATTAATGATAAATGAATATAAAAACCTATTAAATATTAAAGTAAATATTATTATGGTCACAATGATTTTTTACCCTAATAAATTAAACATTAATTTTTGTCTTGTAATGAACTAAGTCAAACATTTGTTTCACATGGAACATCAACTTGGTATTTGTTATATGCAATATTGAGTTTCTTCGAAATATCATTTTATTGTTATAATTATTTAAACGAGTTAGTTATAACCTAGTTGTTAAAACATAGTAACATGAATATTAATATCCACTTCTCAAATATTTTTATAATTTTTTTATAAATAAAAAATACTGTTAATGAAAAATATAATTTTTAGTAGAGCCATTATATTTTTAAATAAATATTGTTTTCTTAAATGAACTAATTTTTCTTTTCTCCTTTGAAAAACAAAAAATAATAATTTTAAACACTTTTAGAAATTGAATTTGATAAACTAAACTTTATTTTTTTAATTTTTAATGTCTAAATTATCTTAGGTTAATGTTTTGGTATTTTTCTGAGGAAATTCATTTTTTGATGAATAGTTAAAAATACTACTTTTTAGTTAAAAACTGCCTTTTTGTTTAATTAATTATTAATATTAAATGATATTATAAAATTTTTTTAAGGTAAAATTAGATAAATATTACATATATTAATACAATTTAATTCAAAAGAATCTATTTCAATTATAAATTGAATATAAAGTCTTAACAAACTTTTGAATATTTTTCTACATTAAAAAACATGTTATTTCATCTCATCTATGGGATTAGACTTAATCATAATTGTGCAACTTATATGATTTGAATTTTTAAAAACTAACACAATTTTTTTAGTTTAATTTTTAGATTCTAATAATACCATGTTCATTTTTGAACAAAATTAATAGTAAAAGTTATTAAAATTAATCACAACAATTAAGGACAAATTAATCTTAATTATGGAATAACATTAAAATTAAGGGCCCAAATGACCTAGAAACTTATAAAAACCTATTTTATATCCATATTTATACTATAAACATTCAATTATTTAGTATTTTTATGTATTTTTTTAGTCAAAAAGATGTGTATACCTAACTTGTTTCTAAAAATTCCAAGTCAGTCATTTTCCTACCCTTCAAAAGGCCACCACATCTCCAACTTCTTCACACCTCTAAAACCTCTTAAATTCTTCCATTTCATACCTAATACACTTCCCAACTATCCTAACTTCCTCCTAGAATCCTTTCTTTTTGAATAATATGATTCAAGGAATCCTTTTAGCACAAACCAAAAGGAGTTACCCAATTAAGAGGTAACGTCTTCTCTCAAGTCCATTATTTTATTTTACTTCTCCACCCCCTAAAAATATTGTTATTATTTTAATACATAAAAAACCATATAAAAAATATACTATTATGTTTTTATGTAAATGGTTCTACCTACACTAACACACGCCTCCATCTAATGGGTAATGAATTGATTGTTTCTGTGTACGGTTAACTACTGCCTCATGAAATGATGATTTTTATTTTTTCCATTAACACCTATCATGGTGTCCATTATGATGGAAACTATATTTATATATTATATGTATTATATTTATAATGTCTTTATTTATATGTAATTTTTATTTGAAAAATACCTTTATGATTTCAATCTAATGTAAATACGATAATTTCATTTAAGGAAGTGTGGACTACCGCCCCTCAATGCGATATGATTCATTCATACACTATATGGATTATATTACAGATGGATTTAGTGGATATATATGATATATATGATTTAATAATTCTACTATAATGATATATATTTATATATATATATATATGTGTGTGTGTGTGTGTGTGTCTGTATTTTACATTATTTCTCTCATCACAATAATTAAACGGAAATAGTTTTCGTGTTTACATACAGCCTACCATCTCCATGAATTCTGTATTCTATTTCAAACTTATATATTCTATAGATTATTATAATACAAATATATTGTATATGAATTATTTTTATATCATTGTTTACATTTTGGAATCATGATATCAGTATAAGGACCAACAATATAACAAATTAAGACACATATGAGAAACAAAGTGAATACTACCCGAAGTAAAACCTTAACATATGATGGTTAACGAGGGGGTAATATTAGGTCTTAATAAAACCATATATGGTATTAGATATAAGAATTTGGTTTTTTTAAATATGTATAACATATTTATATTTATTATATAGGTGGCTTGAATGAGTACGATGAGAGTCAAGATACAAGGTAAGAGGATTTTATCTCACTTTTTTATTCCAGTGAGATACATGTTATTCTCACCACTCTTTCCTTTTGCATAGTGTAATTAATGACCATTATTGTATTATATGTATACTGTACTTAAATTTATGTGTATTCGCATATCTAATTTAAGATATTTTATTCTTTTGGTTTAAGTTTCAAAATATACCAAGTCAGTAAAAATGACTTGTCTCGATATTCCTTCTTTGAGACTCGTGTTTTATTATGCACCTAAACTCTTTTTTGAGGTGTATATAAAATCATTCTTAATTTTCTATCAAGAATATACTTAATTTCATGAAATTTTAAGCTTCATGTAATTTTCTTTTCTTACATGGTGAGTATGATTCAATGTTACCAAGCTATAATATTTTATTTAGACAATCTCATCGCTTTTCAAGATTGTTTATGTTTGTACTTCTTTTGGTGAATTATTACATTCCATCTCTAAATACATTCATGAATTTTATTATCCTATGGTTATTAATGTTATATTAATGTATTGTTACAATTTTCTACTCTTTTATACATAATATTTTTAATAAATTGTTTTTAAGAAATCCAAATTTACCCTCTCTTCGGTTGAAAATATATGTTCCATCAAAACCATGCTTTTCTAAAAGGTTTTCCAAGAATATTCAACATATACCATATGATGACTAAAATAATCCTTTAACTATTTTTTATTTTACTAAATTTTTTATGGGAATATTTTTTTCACCTTCCAAATGAGCCAATTTTATATCATTTTTACTGTCTAAAAGTAATGTTTCTTTTACCTTATATGACAAGTTATGATTTATTCTCCATAAATATTTTGAAGAATTATTTTCATTTTTAAAGGTTATTTTTTCAGAAATTATTTTTAAAAGAAATATTCAATGAAAATTCTTTTCAAAATGTTTTGAAACTTATTATATTATTTTTAAGGTAATATGGTCTTCAAATAATTTTCAAACTTCTTTTATAAGTTTTCAATGAAAATGGTTTTCAAAAAACATTCAATCTTCTTTTATAAGTTTTAAAGGGAAATGGATTTCAAAACATTTTAAAGATTTATTTATAATTTTTAAAAGTATTCTCATGTAAAATAGTTCTCAAAACATTTTCACGCTTTATTTATATGTTTTCAAAGTAATCTAAAGGAAAATAGTTTTCAAAATGTTTTCAAGAACTATTTATAAGTTTACAAAGTATTTTCAAAGAAATGATTTTCAAAAAGATTTTAAGCTCTATTTTTATGTTTTCAAAAAAATCAAATATAAAGTTTTTTAAAATGTTTTGAATATTATTTTATAAGTTTTAAAGGAAAAGTATTTCAAATGATTTTAAGTCTTATTTATAAGTTTTAAAGGTATTTTCTGTGAAAAATATTATAAAATTGTTTTATGTATTAAAAATAACTTTTCAAAGAGTAAAGGATATTTTCCTCATGAAATTTTTTGAAAAATATTTCATAATTATTATCCATCTAATATGGAATCTATTGATATTACTCATTCCCTTCTAGGAAATCATATAAATGTTATATTTATATCCTTTATATGAATGAGTTATACTTAATTTCATGTTATTTATGAAACAAGTTTTCCTTTCATAAGTTTTATTTTTATGAAATATATTTCTCTTTCATTGATTATAATATTTCGAAATCCATTTATCTTTCATGAGTTATGATTTTGATATAATGATTATGAATCCTTTATCTTTTACACTTATTATGATATGTTTTCCTATTTATGATACCCTTTTAACTATGTGGGTTAAGATCTGATTGTTATGATTTTGCAGAATATATATGTATGATTTCACAATGAGACTGGTCGGACCTATATATCCCTCTAATGTACTGGGTAAATATTTATATTTCTTGAGATATACTAAGATGGTATTGGTAGTAAACCTTGACTACTAAGATGTCCATGGGTATGAACCATGACTACCAAGATGGTATGATGAGGGAACTCGTGCTACTAAGATGGACATAGGAGTAAAACAGGACTATGAAGATGGTTTGGGGAGTGAACTCATACTACCAATATGGTCTTGTAAGCAATGCATTGGATACTATGGAAATCATATTATATTCTTATGTGTCTGCCACAATCCATTATTTTATTCCTCAGTTATGATTTCATAGATTATTTCTTTATTTTCTTATGATTTATGCCTTATTAACTGCCATTATTTATGCCCTGATTATTGTATGTGATCTTGGATATGCATGGTATGATCTTATAATTTCATGATCTTGTTCTCATACCCTTATTCTCATGATTCTGATTACATATCTCCCTTGTTTACCCTTACTAAGAATTTTATCTCCCACCTTTCTTAAGTTTCCTTTCCCCTGGTTATGATGAAATTTTTTAGGTAGAAGTATTAAAGGTTGAGATATTTATGGGAGATGTTGAATATCTTTCACCAAGATAGAATATTTTTTATACATGTTTCTTAAGACTCTAAACTATTACAGTCCTTGAGCATGTATTTTAGTAATGTACTAAATGTACATATAAAATGGTTCAATATCATTTTGTGTTAATACTAGGTCGTTATACTTTATACCTAGTTTGACACTCCTGGTGGATATGCTTTATAAATTGATAAAACTATTTTTGAACCATTATGAAGGACTAGAAAAAATTGTTAGGTTAGAATGCCTAATAAGTGATATTATCATTAATAACCTATATTTAAACTTAAAGACTCATAAGTTAATATATAATTTTTATTTATAAGTTATTCCTTCTAGTTATATAATTTTTCCCTCTGTATATTGATATATTCTCATATTGTTTATTTTATTATTTATAGTTATTGATGGGAAACATGAGAAAGAATTCCAATAACCTGTATTATGGGAAATTTAATGATTCCCCTAAAAAGATGCCTAACATAATGGGAATTCATGTTAGACATATTTTTATCCTGTCAAATGGAAAATATGGAATTATGATTAATAAATAAAAAATAGTTTAATTTCTAAACACATCAAGAAGACAAAGATGGAATCTCATAGAAGTTTATGTGTTAAATATTCTAGTGAAAGGAAGATTAAATTTCCTACTTGTAAAAAATTATGGAATTGGAACAATGGAACATTACTTAATGAAACAGTAAGATGCTTTATGTGTGGAAAAGGAGGGCACAATGTAGCTAATTTCTGAAGAAAAATAAAGTTTCCAGTAAATAAGACATAGAAAAATAATGTTTAAACTAAGGATCCACCAAAAATTAAATTTCATAGATTCAGGGAACTTGATCATTATCTGAGCCAATTCTCTAATACATAGATAAATTTCTAGTGGCCTATGTTATGACAATAATTGAAGTGTTTAGATATTGTAACTTGACAATCGTTTTGTTAAATTATTTTTATCAATAGTATATAGGGTATAAGAATCATGAAACTTAAAAGGATTATTCTATAATATTTTTTATTTGATGATATTCTATAATATGTTGAATGGGTCAAATGGAAAAGAATGGTGATTTAATGGTAAGGTGATATTATAATGAAAATAATATGATTGAGGAAAGGATAATATTTGATATTATATTTATGTTTAGGTAATAATAGTTAACAAATATTATTTCATTCTAGGGGACAATCAGATTTATAAAATACTTTAATAGTTATAAATTTAATTGAAGATTAATGTAATTTTGAGAATATTCATCATATTTTTTGGGATGATATAGTAATTATATTAATATATTTTTATAAAAAAGAGAACCCACCTACTAGGAGATAAGACATTGAATTTTTGAAGTCTACAAGGCATAAACCCACAACCAAAGGGTGATAAGGGTGAAAGACCAACCACAGGACAACATAATGTACTTGTTAATATGACATATTTTACATAAACAATTTGATATATAAATTTTATGTTATTTGTGGTAGACATATTATATTAATTTTTTGGGATTAAATTTATTTTTGGATATATTTCATTATATTAAAGCATGTGTAACTCTTAGGTCTAACTTTTTATTTAATTTGAAAGATTATTTAGGAAGAAAACAATGAAATCTTAGAATTTTGAGGTTATTTGGGATGTCAGGTTATTTAGTTATTGAATGGTTTAAATTTAATTTTGGACTTGGAGATTAATATGAAGGTATATCAATTTTGGGAATTATCTTACATTGTACAGACCATTTTTTGGGCAATGTCTAAATATAGGAGGGATATCTTGATATCATTTTGTGTAGTCATGTGTTCCATTAGAATTTTATTTTAGTGCTTCATTCCTCAAAAATTTATCTTCCAAAATTAATTATTTTTAGATTATATGATATTGTGGTGAAAATCATAAAGGGGTGAAATTATACATGTCAAGTAAGTATATTTCCTTATGTTCTTGGTCTATGTGGTAAAAGGATCCCTCCACATTGAGAAAAAGTTCATAAAAGAAAAATGTTATTAATTTTTTATAAATCAATGGTCCCTTATCTCTAAAAAATGTATAACATTTTCTCAAAAATAGATCTTCTTTAAAAATCCAAGTTATCACTTCCACAAATGTTCTCTTATTTAGAAACCTAGTTATGTGAAGACTTTCATATTTCATTTTCCCTATTTTTATGAAGAAGTTTTATTAATCATTTTTACGATATCAATTTTCTAAAAAATAATGTTTTTAATACCAAACCCTTGATTACTATTCAAAATTTCAAATTTAAGGGATCAATTTTATTTAATGGGGTTGTATTTAACACCCCAATATTTTTAAATTATAGCACTATGTTCGTTAGCATATACGACACACAATAAAGAGCTTAAACAACCTAAAAACATATTACCATTATAAAATAGTGGTTAAATTGGGGGGTATGAATAGTGTGAACTAATTTATCAAATATAGATAAAGGTACAACTAAATATAAATGTATTGATAAATTCAAAATTAATAACCACATAAATTTTAATAAATATATTTCATTTGAAAAAATATGTTTCCATTAAAAATATTTTTTATTACTTTTTGCGAGAAAATATTAAAAATAATATATGAAATTTTTTAAAATTCCATTTTATATGAAGAAAATAATTTTTTAAATTCATTGGAGGAGGATGAACGTGAAGTTTCAGTCTCAAATTAAGAAAACTTCCTTTTGGCATTGCCTTTGTGAATATATCATCCATTTCATAGTCCATTGAAATATATTCTAGCCCATCAGAAACGTTATTTTTGATAAATTGAAACTTTAAATCAATTTTTTTAAATCTTGAATTTTTGACATGATTTATATCAAATGTAAATTTGGGTAAAATTTTAGGATTTTTTTAATTTTTTTATTTTTCAGTTTATAGTGAAATTTAAAGATTTTTCAAATACTTTCATTTATTTTAATTAAATTAAGTACTTTAAAAGTCACATTATAATTTTTATTTGGTATTAAATTTAAATATAAAATATTTTAATTACAATATTCTAATTAATTTTATTTTTATTATCAATTTTCATGATTTTGGTATAAGTTTATTTTTATGCTCAAAAGTGTGGTTTTCTAAAAATTATTTTTATGTCCATAAAGATTAACCATTTTAAATTATTAAAATAACACCAATTAAGGAAATATGTAAATAAAAATAAACCATTATAAATCTATTTATAAGAATTAAAATTAATATAATGAAAATTGAAATTTATAAAGTTAATGTAAGATCATTTTTATGCTTGAAAAATGAATTTCTTCAAAAAAAACTTTTTTGAAACCATCTGTGGGATTGATTTAAAATTAAATTCATCCAATTATGTGATTTTAATAAAATAGATTCCATATTTTAAATAATAATAAATGATATTATTAAAAAATCAACTTATCTATTGTTATAATGAACAGGAAAAATAGTAAAAAAAACTTGTTACTCTGGTGGAAACCTAAAATGGTAAGAGTGACTAATCATAGAGGAAAATAGAATGACATGTTTAAAACATGTTTTTTATTGAATTATGTATTTTTAGTTCAAACATATCACCCACACACTATATTATTTGTCTTTTTTTAGGAACTTTTATAGATAGTGACTTCCCATTATTGAATAGTTTTCAGTATTTCTAAAAATGACACTACTAAATTTGTAAAATGGAACGCCACTTCTCACTTATTTACACATCTCAAAAAATTTGACTCAAAGAAACCCTACCATAATATCTCCCAAAAACCATTTTCCAAATTATAGAGCTTTTTTTGTTCCCAAAATACCAAACATGGGGCCCTTAATAAGATATCTAAAGGAGGTTCTTCTAATCGAAGGTAATCTTCTTCACCAAGATCATTCTTTTTTTACTTATTATTTTTTTTTTATAAATTATGTAATAAAATTATAAGATAAAAACACCATAATACCATATATATATATATATTATTCTTTTATTTTAATATTATTTATTGATCTCATATTACATCAAAAGGGAAACAAAACCATCGTTCGGGTGTATGGAGGACTACTGCCTCACGAACCGATGTAGTTTGTTTTCCATCATCATCTTTAATGATAGTTAATGATGATTAATTTAATATTTATAAAATAAATTCATTAAATATTAATAATTATCTAAAATTAATTTATGATATACTTTCTTACTTTACCATCCATGTAAAAAATGTCAACATTGTTCATTTGTACGGCGGACTACCGCATCATGAAATGATCTGATTCATTTTTTTATTATCACATTACATGGATGGTATATGTAAGTGAATTTTTAAAAAAATATGATATTTATAATATTATTTTCATTCTATAATTATTAAATAACACTTACCTTATTTCCATGGTGATCATTAAAAATAGAAATGTTACACATGCGTACATATTACCTACCATCTCCAAGATTGTTATGTAGTTTATTTTTCAAAACCAATATTCATAGTTATTTTTAAAAGTATAATTTATTATAAAAATTATAATTATTTCATGATTATATTTTTTAGATTATGGACTAATTACCCCTTTGACCATGGTCATCACCCCGATGCCATTTTCAAATTATGAACAGAGCACCCAGAAAACACCCAATGTGGACATAATTGATTGTGTAATTAAATAATTCATTAAAATAAATTAAGATAATGGTTTAAGTATATGGGGTTCAACCTATAATAGGTTATTCATAAAAAATAGTTTATATATTTTCATTATACATAAGATAAAATACATACATGATAAATCCTAGACTTGAGTTAAGGGTTTCATCTAAAAAATTCCGTCTTTGAGGAACATATTTTTTTTGCCCCAAATTTATTTTACATAGTGTGAATACTGAAAATTTACATATTATGTCATGAATAATTTAAAATTAATGATATTTTATGTTTAAATTAATTTGCTTAATTCAAGTGAGTTATGAATGAAAATTCCCAAAAAGTAGTAAGGTTTTAGGTTTTGATCTCGTTTTAATTGATATTTTTAATGATTTAATTTATGTTGTAGGAAATTATTTGATAATTTCATAATAAAAAAACATTTAAATTCTTATCCTATAATTATTCATGAATTTTTTTAGTAATATTACCATTTTCCACTCTTTGGTAATTAAAATCTTTAATAAAATGTTTTCTAGAAAGGATACTTTCAGTTTTTTTTCTATCAAAAATGATTTTTCTTACATATCCATGTTTTAAAAAATATTTTTAATAATATTTTTATATTTTTAAAAAAGATTCACTAAATAAATATTCACCCGTATTTTAATTTTTATAGAATGGTTTGAGATCAATATTCTTATTTTGTTCTGAATGCGTTACTTTTTAACCTTTTACAACTGTGTGAATGGAATGATTCTTTTAACGTATACGACATGTATAGAATTTCATAATATAATGAAAACTAAATTATTTTAAGATTAATTTATAATATTTCTTGGTTATTTTTTTAATGAAAACATTTTCTATAATATTTTGGAAATTTTAGGCTTTGAAGAAGTGATTCCAAAGTGAAAATGGTTTTTTTCTAAGGAAATATTCCATGTAATCTTTTGATGAAATTCTCATTAACGACATTAACCTTTCATGTTATGGATTGATTAAAAATTATGTATATATTTCTCTTAAACATATAAATGTATTATTCTCCCTTAAATTTATGGTATAATACATTCCTTATGTTTATTTCTCGAATGCCTTCATTGTGAAATTTTTATTAATTATAATATCATGAAATATTATGAAACCCATTTTCATTCCATGGGAAATTATTTTATTATTAATTGTGATTTATTTTCTTCATGTGTAAAATAATCATTAAAATAATATTATGGGTGTCCCTAGATAGCATTTCAATTAATTGGGTAATGATTTAGTCTCATGAGGTGTCATTTTTGGGATTAGGGAGTAAACATATTCCAATATGGGACTTTTTCTACCATGTGATATTGTCTAAGAAGTTCGAATTGACTCATATTAATGTCATGTTATTTATTATAGACACATTACCTTTGATTCCATGATATTATTATACCATGTTATTTATGTTATACCCCCATGCTATTACCGTTTATACTTATCTTTTAGGATATCATGTTATAACTTTGACTCACATGTTATGTTTTCTTATCATGTTTATTCACTTACTAGATGTTTTATCTCTCTAATTTTGCATATATATTCTATAAGTTATCCCATTATATTTTAGGATCTCAAAGGTATTTATGAGATCCTTATGGAGAATAGAATAGAGAAGATTTATTTTAGCCTTATTTTGAATTATTATGGACCTAGTATTACAAAGAAACTAGTCCTCATGAAAAATCATGCAATATTATATGTAAATGGATTATGTCACTATATAACTTTAAATGGTTTTTTAGTGTTTATCATATCACTCCGGGAAATGTCTTGATGTGTTAAGTCAAACACGTGTTGCTTATTTATTGTGCCTCTTCGATTAAGGATTGTTGGTATGAGTTATGTGTTTAGTTCTTTTATAATAATAGGGGTTTATGGCCTTAAAGGTGCAATGATATCAGGATGGTGCATCATACCCTTCATTCATAGTTTTGTAGATCCATTTTAGGTGACACTAGTTGGTTTTGGTAAGTGATCACAATCAAGAGTGATCCAGAATAAAATAAATCATCTTCACCTCAATGATTGGGGTTATGTGATAAAGACAATTAACAAGATACCCACAATTTTGGTGGTTTAAGTTTTTAATGGGAAATTAAAGGGTACAAAGTATGTTTCATATATAGTATCATGGGACATTAATGATTACTTGTAATGTCATGGAGATTGATATGGTCTTCTATGGATGAGAGTGTTGCATTCAATTGATTATTAAGAAATTCATTGGTCTAAGGTGTGTTGTTGAGGTTATAGATATTATAATGGATTGTTTATATGATTGGATAGTTATGGGTTGGTTCACTATAAATTCAAAGATTTTTGTTTTATTATTATTTGGTTTTATCTAAAATGGTATGAGCATGGGTCAAGAGAAGTTACACCAAGTTGATATTCAGATATGAATACATTAATTCTTAATAAATTGTTGTAAGAGAAGTTTTATATTTTAGAGAGAACCATTAATGCTTTGAGGGTGTTACATTTATTTTTAGTAAGGTTTGGGTGAGTGTTGGGGTGAAGTTATGGTAATATTGATATTGGAAATGTTTTGTGTTTCCTTTTGACTCTCATGTATGAGTATGTTAGTAATTTCTTGTCATTACATTTTGTATTTTGTAAGATATGGGTTTTAGAAATTAGGAATTATGGTTAAAAAGGATAGGGAAAAGGTAAATCTTATGGTGGGAAGAATTTTATTAGTTATAGGTTCATGAACCTAGTTTTGGTGGGGTTCCTAAGGTTATAAAACGGATAGGTGGGTGGTTGAGGTATTCCTTTCTAAATACCATAATTATAATTCAATTTTGGTGTTTCAATATATTAAATACCTAGGGTGGATAAGTTAGGTAGAATTAAGATATAGTGTTAGGTGGATCCATTGTGTTACAAGGTAACTCAGGGAATAATTAAATGATTTTCCTGAGTGGTACTCGAATTGGTGGTATATGGGTACTATAATATAAAGTACGTCAATATATTTATTAGATTAAGGATTCTGAAAATGGATTAAACTGAGTTTCATTTTATTGAAATTGGTGTTGTTGTTATGTTTCTCCATTATTCCTCTAGGGGTTAAGGAATTATACACTGATTAAGTAAATGGACATAGCATTATAGGATGGTTGTTCAGAATGGATCAGGTGATGGGGGATTGATCATTATTTCAATGATTAATGGTCTATGGTGGAGTTGAATAAGTATATATTATGTCATATCAAGTATCATGATTCAATTTTGGGGATTAGAATATGGTTTTTCTACAGAAAATAAGGGGTATCCATGTTTATTTCATGGGAATTTAAGCCACACTATATTCAGTTTGGAATTTGTATTGAGGAGAATTATTTAATTATTACTAATGAATTGAAATTTAGATGATGTTTTCATGTGATTACAGGGGATGAGATGTTATACGACATGAATTTTAATATTACCTAAATCAATATTGGTTTGTGAATTCTCTTGAAAATTTAAATTTTTAAGATTTGAATTGGAAGTGAGTTTAATTATTTGTATTCAAAGGGAATTATAAATCTTTGGAATGGGAATCATGTATAATTTTGGGTGTGTTCATTAGTTTGGGATGAGTATTGGTAGATCAGGAAAGGGATAGACTAGGGTTCGGTGGAAATGTTTCTAAAATTTTATAGAAGGGATCTACTAGTTACCTACTCCAAGGCACCAGGTTCTCTATAATGAATCTAGGGGAAGTACCCCCTGAACCCCAATTATATAACTATAGGATCTAGATCAATTGGTTGATATGGGACTAGGTACCCTGTACATCTTAATAATGTACCCAATAGTCTATGTGGGGATTTTTAAAAATTAATGGAAGTAAAAACATTTCATTATTGGACCCTATCATGATTTATATGTGGAAGGGGTACAATGTATATCCCTTCAAACAACTCCTCCTCTTATTATTCCTCCCATGGATCCCCTTGATGAGGGGTATTTTTTATTTATTTTCCATGAAATATTGGTTTTATAAATTCTATATACACCCTCTATTTTTTGTTCTTTCACTTACCTAGATATTCATGGTAATTTTGAGTTGGTGATTAAATGGATATTTTGATAAATCATAGTTGAATTTTCTAAAACTGGTGGGTTTTTGAAATAGTGAATATAGGGCATCAAGGACTATTGAAATCAAGTTATTGGTCACTAATAATGGTTTCCTTTCTACTTTTATAGAAGTGGAGATTGATAAATATTATTGAATTAAAATAAAAGCATCTCATTATATGTTAGATAATGGAGTAATTATATTAGAATTGTTATGTCATAATTAAAAATGGAAAAAGAAAGAGTAAAAAGAAGGAGCCCATTGAATACGATTACCTTCAGTTAGAAGAACTTTCTTTGGGTATTCTACACTATTAATGACTAAAAGGTTAATATTTTTGGATGACCAGAAGCTCTATAATATGGATAATTATGTTTGGGAGATATTTTTTTAGGGTTTTAATGAACCAAATGGATTTATAGGCTTTAATAAGTGAGGGGTGCCATTTTATAATAGAGGAGGAGTGTAAATTTTATAATTACCAAAAATAATTCCATAATAGGAAGTAAATATCAATAAAAGTGCCTAAAATTAATAAATAATGGATTTTAATAGTTTTATGTTAAATACATGCATCTAAAATTCAAAAATAAACCTATTATTCTATTTACCTCTTAGGTTCGTCACTTTTACAATTTTAGTTTTTCACCACTGTTACTAGTTGTTTTACAATTTTTATTATACATTATGACCAAAAATAAGTTGACCATATTACCCAATATAAATTATTATGATTAAAAATATGGAATAAATTTTATCAAATTCAAATCATTTATGTTTAAAAATTAATTTTAAAATTAAACCTTTAAAATTTGTCTAATAATGGTTTTTTAATAAATGCATTTTTTCAAGAAATCGATGGTCTTATTTAACATTATGAATAGAAAAAAAAATTAATTTAAATTAATATAAATAGATTTATAATATATTAATTTAATATAAATATTTTATTTACTAGGGGTTTTTCTTATTAATTAAAATGGAAAAACATTATGCATTTAAAAACAGTTTGTACAAAACTGTGTTTATAAGCATAAAAATAAACTTTTACCAAATTCATGAAAATTAATTATTAAAATCATGTTAATTAAACCATTATAATTAAAATGGTTCATATTTCACTTTAACATAAAATGGAAAATAAAATGGAATTTTTAAATTAGTCAATTTAATGAATACAAATGATAGTATTTCAGAAAATTAGTAATTTTCACTATTCACTAAAAAATAAATCATTTCATAATAATAATAAAAACAATTAACCTTTTTAAAACATTATGTTATAATTTAATAAATTATTTTCATTTTAAAAAATTAAATTTCTAAAAAAAATTAAATTAATTATAATATTTTCTTAGAAAAAGTATTAAAAATCAATTTTCGGGAAATTTATTTTTTGTAATTAAAATATATTTGTTAAAATTTATGTTCATATTTACTTATAATATATCAAAAATATTATATTTATATTGAAAATTATATATATTTCATAAATCAGTTAGTACTAATCATACCCTTCAATTTAACACCTAGGGTAGAACAATAATATATTTCATGGGTCATTTAAGATCAGTGTTGCTTATTGTATACGTTATCGAACACAATGTTCTTATTTTAAAATTTCAAGGTGTTGTGAGGTAAGAGTGAACTATCAAGAGAAAATTCTCTCTAGTTCCCCCAAATTACCCATGTGAATATCATTCAAATCCAAAGTGTTTATAATATATCTTATTGAGAAATCATATAACCTAACCCATTCTTCCAAGAGTTGTATCTATTCGATCATAGGCTCACATGCCTAACTAAGTACCCATGTATCCCTTTCATGGAAACTCATATAAAAAAATAAAAAATTAAAACCTTCATTCTAGGATCCTAAGGCTTATCACTTATGTCAAAGTCCACCACATGATCACATACCATATGATGCTAAAAAATTATCAAACTTATAGTGTATTTATCCATGCTTCACTAACTAATGTGTGACCATCTACGTTTTCATTCCCCCACCCCATCAAAAACCACACCCAAAACTTACTAGTATAGAAATTATATTAATATTTCCATAAGAACACTACCAAAATACCATAATCAATTTAAGATTTTAATAGAAAAACAACTCAAGGAATCCAACAAAGCTTTCTATAACCTATAAAAGTAATCATTAAGGAAAATCATGCCAAATTTAAACCATAACTTAGGAATACCCCACTTATACCAATCCATCATTAAAGAATAAATTTCCTAAACCAACCCATAAAGGGTCACTATACAACACCTAAAAATAATTCCATGTCACGATTAAGATAATAGACACAAAACCATTACCATGAATATTAATAATTTAATACTTTGACAATAGGTTATTTAAGAAAACACTTATTAACTAATTATTAGTGTTTACATTAATTAAAAATCTTTCCAAAAACACATTCCAAAATGATCCCTTTATTTATTTTCAATTTTTTTTTTCTAAAATAATTATCCTTTCAAACCCATTTTACAATCACATGTAGTCATTCACACATCTAAAAAACCCTACATGCCTAGTATTATGAATGAATAAATTAATATTTCAAGAAAAAATATACAAATTAAAATCCCAAAAAAAATCAAACATGAATAGATACCTCGAATATAATAGTATAAAAATAATATATAATCTAATACACCTGGAATCTTAGGCCTTCCACCTCATTGGTTTTCATGAAAATCCATTCTGATGTCCATCCCAATATCTAATATTGATTATATCAATAAAAAAAGTATATAAATGATAAAATAACAAAAAACAGTGATCTAATACAACTTTATAATTCCTTTATTGTAATTTCCCAAAAAAAACTTGATCGAATGGTTCCATAAGACCTAAAAAATTTCTTCCTAAATGCTATAAGTATCCAATTAGTAGTGTGGGTATATAATCAATGTTATGAATATAATACTTTCAATATCATTTACATAAATAATAATAAATAACTAGATAATAGTTTTTCCATAGAAAAACCCAACATTCCTTCAATCATGTAATTTTGAGTCATCGCAATCTTCCTTCCCAAAGTTATATAATCACTAGGACTTTATGATCCACATCATAGAATGTGAATCGGTTGAGAGAATGGATATTTAATCTCATCTCACCCTTTATGGGGAAATTGTTTCCAACTATAGAAAACTACCATAAAATTAAGATATTCTCATGAATCCTTCCAAATTCTCTATGTGGGACCGTTTACCCCTTGCAAATTATTGGATCAAAATCATGCATTAATGTGAACATTTTCATTCATCTTATTTTCTTCATATATGTAATTATATTCATATGTTAGAGTTCCCCCATCGATGTAACCATTTCATATATATCAAAGTTTTACATATTTCCTTTGTTATTTTATTATGTTATAGCTTAAAGCCACATAGTTGGGAACTCTAGAAGTTATCACCATGTTGGGAGTCAATAGGAGTTGTGGTGTTTGGATTGGGCCATTAATTTGGGATTCCAACATATATAGGTTAATAGAATCATGATCCATATGGATTAGTTCCACTTATAAGGAAAAATTGTATATTTTAGGATTGTGTGACAAGGACCATCATATGCCTTTTATGTTTGTATATTAATGACCTATACTAGGAAATTTAAATTCATGTGGTGAGTACTTCAATGAAAGAGATTACTAACAATATATGGTGTGATATTTACACATGAAAATAATTTTTGGTTCTTTTCATAGGGAATGTGTCCCTTTATGGATGTTTGGATTTCATAGGGAATATATCCCTATGAAGAATGGTTTTTATTAAGCCATGGGAGTATAGAACACTGAGTAGGATTTTGGCCTCATCTATAATATGGCCTAATAAGAATAGTTCCCAGGGAATATATCCCCAATGAAAGAATCTGTGAGATCATGAGAAATATATCCCATTGAGTAAATACTTATGGTACTTCCTAAATAATATGGCTTCATGAATATAGTTTCACATGAGAATATAGACCTGTAAAGATGAACATGGTTCTTAGAGGGAATATGGCCCCATGAGTAGGGATGTTCATGCTCACAGGGAATATGGCTCAGTGAGGAAGGATGTATATTGTCATGATATTCTGTTTTAATGTCAAAAATTTATCATAAATAGAATTCTAAAATATGAATAAAACCCATTTAGTTTGATTGCAATTATGTATTATCATGTTTTAGGATTATAACATACAGTTTAACTTCATGTGGTAAGGAAATTTTCAAGTGTATTTATGTCATGTGACTATGATTTCCATGTTATGAAAGGGGATAAAATTGATGATTGAGTGGGACTTATACATGGGTTCTCTATATATGAATCATATCATAGGTAATATGGCCTTTTGAGGATATGATAACTCATAGGTTACATAGACCTTTGAGGAATGAGATATGGATTACACATACATGTGTAAACCTCCAATTTTCTAGTGATGGGATCATGATATAAGAGTGAATTCATGAGTAATATGTTCTAATATGGATGAGATTGGGTATTATACATGTATCAATCAACTAGTGCTCATGCACACTTGGAATGGATGTTTTACAACACCTTTTTTATCTCTATAACTCATTAATACATCTTAGTGATGAATTCATTAATGGGGTCATAGTTTGAGATTATACTAAATAAGAAGTCCCACACATTCTTGGATCATTTATTTTACTTGGTAATTCAACAAAAAACATTAGTAGGAAATATGGGATGCATGATTCAGTATAGTTCTCATATGTATCCCCATGATGAGGGCCACTATTATCAAAGGGATACAATATTTTATCGTCCTGAGGATCCTATCAATTTGGGAGTATTTCTTATGATATTCTTTTTATCAAGGGAAAACATTATTGAAGGGGTTAATTCTAGTGTATGCACCCTAATCGGTGAAATATGTTTCTTCTGGAGGAGGCCTTGGTGAATGGGAGATTAAAAAGGTAATTCAAGGGGTGTCATACTCAACCATAAATCAAGTGAAATAATACACACCCTTTTATTGGATATGGGTGTGTATTTTCACTAGTATGGTGGTAAGGATAATGAGGAACCCCAATATAGTACTAGGGTTATTCCTTTACATAGTGATGAGTTAGGGTGAAGTGAACACCTTAATATAAGGTTTAGAAAAATGGAATTCCCTATTAGAGGATTAAGATGAAGGGTTCATTCTGGTAAAGTGTAAATGTGAATTATTACCCTAGTTAAAGGGAAGGTAAAATTGTTTCCCTAATGGAAAGACCTAGGAAAGTGTCTCCCAATGGGAGGGGTCTCTAGGTATAACTTGGGTGAGTTAATCCCTTTTGGAGAGGTCGTTGGGTTTTACATGGGTGAGTGGTGCCCTTGTGTCTCACATTCATTGGGGGTCCTTCACCCTACATCTAGATGACTATATTCAAAGTGATATTATTTATATTTTTTGTTGTGTTTTCCCTCTAGGTAACTAATTTATGTCATTATCCAAGTTATTTCCCTTATTTTTTGTCTTAAAAACCCACCTAAAAGGATAAATGAAGACATAGGGAAAGAAATATTTAGGGAATCAATTCATATTTCAATGTTTTTTAACTCATGTAAAATAAGGAACCTTTAGGGTCTATTTGTAGTCAAAGATATTGACTAGGGAACATCAAACATGGGTGTGTGAGGTGGTCCACACAAGTGACTAGGTCATGTGAAAAAAGTGTGCGGGTGTAAGAGGTTGTTTCTTAGTACCTTCATGAATGTGAAGATAATAAACACAATGAATAACCCTAGGTGAACATATGTGGACCTAGGTAAAGAATCATTTTCACATGGATAGGTCCTTGGATGAAGTGATATTCCCTCACCTGAGGATTTTCCAATTCACCAAACATTGGTTTATATCCCTTATTAAAAAGAAGTTCCAAAAAATTCCTATAATTATAATTGTATCTAATTGGCATAATTAGGATATAATATTAAGGTATATATGACCCTAGTGTTAGTATTTCTTCAGTGAGAGGGTATTTGGTTCTAATGTTTGACCAGGGAACAACATGTGTGCACTCAACCACATATGTGTGCTATACAGACTTGTTGATGGATTTTATGTGATATTCGCCACTCACTAATACCTAATAAAATAGTACAGGTGTACACTTGGACAAATAACATGGTGATTCCTATAAATAGTTTGGTCAATTGACTTTTCTTTCACTTGTTGGACTTGATTGATCCCTATATATCCACACTCTCTAATTTTTTAAGTCATTCAAGCTTCAAGAGGGAAGTGCATATTCCTTCATATTTTTTCCATTCATGAGTGTGAATATGAAAGGTGAGTGTTGTTTAAAATGGAATCTAAGTAAGGATTTAATGGGTTAAACCACATCATCAAAATAACCTAGCTGAAATAACCCTGGTGAAAGAACCTAGGAAAAATCAAAAGGGTAAATAAATTGAATTTTTGAAATTTTCACTTGGTTGTTTTCATGCTTGTACTACCTTCACCTTTGGGAATTCTTCATATATCTATATTATCTCATTGATAAATCATTTAAATCCATTTTTAGTATAGGATGGATAACACTTTGATTTCAATTTTATATGTTGAGGCAACTACCCTGATTAATGATACAGTTTATGATATTGAGAAAAGGTATACTAGTCAGTAGAAGACCTTTTTGTCTGTTCTTACATAGGTATTATAGAATAACCACTAGGAATACAAATCATTGGACTCCTATTATTTTATAGACATGGTATATTGAATGACATGAGTATCCCCCACCATAATGACCACCTAAAAAACTTATGGTTTATTGAATGAGGATATCCTCAAAGGTTTCAATTATCCTCAAAGGGTTATATAATATTACATTCCTTATTTATCTTTCCAATACTACTCTAGATAATAGTAATCTCATAGTAGATCCCTAGAAGTATTATTTCTATTCCATCTTTTTCTCCTTTATAATTGATCAAACATAGGTATTGAATAAGGATTTTAACATGTTCCATATAGGAGGCATCAAACCTAAATAGATATAGAATTATTGAGTCCAAAAAAATCATTTTACTTATGTATTGGATAAATGATACATCTATTTATGAATCCATCTAGATTTATTAGAAATATATCTACTATAATAACAATTTCTTATGGGATCCTAGGATGAAGAAGGAGATTCCCCTCTCCTGAGCATGATATCATGAATTTTGAATCCCCAAAATGAGAAACTTGTATAAAATCCCAATGTATATTTATAGATTCTAATGTTTTTTAAATCTTCATAAGACATTCCTATTTGATGAAAACATATCTTAGCACTAAAACTTTGAATCCCATTATAATTGCATCATCTCTAGATACATAGACTTATTTAATGAGTGACTATATCCTATATCACATTCTGGTATCTAAGGATGAATATTGTTTTGTGTTTAAGCCACTCCTATGTACCAAATGATGCATCAATGTGTGTATAAGAATGTATATTTCTTGATTTACTGGACTCCAACTACTAAAATTGGTAGAAAATCCAACATCATTCATATGTATTTTTTTGTTATAGTGACATGATTCATTTACTATTGGGATTTTTACTCAATTTTCCATAAAATTATGACTATTTGGGAGAGACTAGTAGTTCAAGATCATAATTTTAATAATATAAAGAGTTTGAATCACTTGTATGACCACATAGAATGAGTCACCTGAGAGTTGTCTTGACACACTACTGAAGAATCACAATTTTAAGATAATGTTTCCATCTTAGTCATGATATTTAAATAATATAATGCTCATTTACTAATAACAAGAGAAATATTTTTGGATGAAACCATTTTTCTTGGGACTAGTGGGTATAAGAACCAATTTTTTCTAAGTATATTAAGGAAATTTCACCCTTTTTGAGATTGAGGATTCTAAGCGTATAGACATTCAATAGTCAATCAACACTTCTCACCAATCATTAACTAACTTAATCTAACCAAAATATATCTTAGAGTATTTCAATTTATTTTAATTATATATAATGATAGACTGTGAATTTAATATCAATTGATGATTCCTAAAACTTTTTCACGATACCACAAGATTTCTAATTAAAAATAGACTAAGGAAAAGAAAGAAGGTTTTTAGGTAGATAATCTCCACCCTTTCATAGAGGATGATATTATAGAGTTAGATGAGTATTAAAACATTATTTATGAATCTTGAAAATCCATATACATAAACTGAGAAAGTATAGAGAATATCTTATGATGTATCATTTTCTTAAAGAGGTACTCTGATTTTTTGATGATCTTATTCTTGTTTTTCACGTGAATAAAAATTAATTATATTCTTATTAATTTTAAATTATTTGACCCTAGCCTCACTTTGACTATCATTTTATGATAAATCATGAAAACATAAAAAAATAATATCAATATAACTATAATCCACCTAAAAATTGATCTCGAATGGATTAAGTGAATCACAGTTCTCAAACAATTCATTCATAGAGATTTCCTCCTAGGCATGATCTTATAGATGGGTATTGGCATATTTATCATCAATGTAACACTATAGTTGGTCTATATTGATATGAATATGATTTCATCCTAGGTGTGTACTCATGTATGGGTATAGTTATATTTTCTATCATTGTAACACTAGAGTTGGTCTATTCAAATATGAAGATGATTTACTCATGAGCATGTTCTCACAGATGGGTATAGGCATGTGTTCCATATCGTAATAATAAAGTTGGCCCATTTAGATATAGAGTGGATAAATAAATATGATTAGGATCATCAATGTGGGAAATATAATGAGGAATATATTATTAAGGATGACTTGTGTATCTTGATATTATATCTCTACGTGTTCACACGGATGATCCAAACTGATTCATGAGGGGAATAGAAGAATGATCTAAATTTTTCAAAGTCAAGTGAGTGTAGATTGAATTTATATTGGGTCATATCACAGACCCCATAAAACTTTATTCCTTTTTATTTTATTGACCCTTACTTTTTCATAAGTCTCAAATGGGGGAGACTTAGTGGTCTCGATGTTGTATTTTTCTCAAGCCAACTATTATGTGTTTTCAACCTGACAATTTTTATTCCATTTCCTTTTTAATAGCTGGATTCTTTCTAGATCATGTGAAGTGCATTTATAGATACTAGAGACTCAGATGTTTCTTAGGCCACCATTTAGTGTTTTTAACCAAGAGAGAACTGCATCTCTTTCCTTTGGCAGTTTATGGTTATGAAAGATAGACAAATGTTACTGGTATTTTAGGTCAGAAAAAATTCACCAAGACTGGTGGGTATTATATATAGCAATACATGATAATCAATCCCAATGTGAATGATAGCTCAATATCACTAATGTAGATATCATCGGGGATGATTTATATATTTTATTGTTAGGATACTTAGACCATCTAGATAATATTTAATTTTATACATATTTAACCAAGAGGTGGGGTTATGTATATAAAAAAGGTAATGGTAAAAAACTGGTATGATTGGAGGGCCCAGTGCAAGTCCAGATTGTCCCACTAATGAGTGCATACAATCTTGGTTCATAATTATTGGACTGTTGTGCCATTTAGTTTAAGGTCAAATAGTAAACACCATCAAATGTTCTTGAATAATATGTTGTATTCCCACTTCGACAATTTTTATGATGCATAAAGGTATAGTAATAACGGTATTTAGATCCTATTGTATAGTTGTGTTGTAGAGTGATTAAATCATAACACAAGATGATTACTATTTGACCTTAAACTAAATGGCACAACAGTCCAATAATTATGAATCAAGATTGTATGCACTCATTAGTGGGACAATCTGGACTTGCACTGGGCCCTCCAATATGATTAGTCCAGGGTATGATTATATAGAATAGTTTTGTAGGGGATGACCATGGACCACATTTGAATGATGAGTTCCACTATGATGTTTTTGGGGTGTGCAATGATAATTTTACCATCTTATTAGGATAAAAATGAATCTATATGGAAGTGTCAAATACGGAAGCATCGATGATCATTTCCAAATAGAGATTTCCCCAAGAGTTAAATACACTCATTACTAATAGTCTTGAATGTATAATCATGAACTCTAGAAAACCAAATCCTATAGTTATAATACATTTTTGGCTTAAAATAAAGGAGTTACCAAATGATCCAATAGTTTTTTAGACTTAAAAGAGTAGATTCAAACATACATTACATTTAAAAACATAAGATATAACATGAACATTTTGTAAGAAAATTATTATCCCTTCCACCATTACCTAAAAATCACACATATTCCTCCTCTATGTTTCTTTTGGAAAGGAAAACAATTAAGGGTGAGATCAGGTGCTTAGTAAAGAGTAGTATATTGTGGAAACATGCATAACATATACATGAAATAAGTGATATTCCAGGAATAAATAAACAAACTGAATCCATAATCAACTGAAATTTAGGGTATTTTATATACACTATAATAAATGAAAACATAGACTACAATAATCATTGATGTCATTCAAATTAAATTCATAATTATGGAAATCAAAACATATTGTCAAGGCCTTATGAAATGACACTTTCCTTTTATGGTAAGAGAAAATCACTAAAACCCAACCAATTTTGTCTCATGAGAACTATCAATTCATCAAGTAGATATATGATTCTAGGCCCCACCCATCACCCAAGTATGTCTAATGCATTCACTATAAGAGTAATTATGACTAGTCATAGTTCCCCAAGGAACCAATTTATAAATAAAACATATCTATATTTATAATGGTAAATAAAAAATCAAATACTTACCATTTAATATTATAATGTTGATCTCTAGAAGAACACCCCTTAATCAACTTGGAAACTATAGGGTATCATCAATGTAACATGAAGTACCCTTATCAAATAAATATAGTGGCGAAGGTAATTACAATTTGATAGGTTATCCATGGAATATAGTAATTGGATTCAATAGATTGAATTGGTTGGAGACCAAGGAAAGGGTAGAAAAAATACATCATTAAGGCTCATAAAGATTGTATGAATATTCTAAAGAGTTTCCCCCAAGACTACCTAGTTTGGTGTGTCATCTTAGTTCCATCCATCATTCATCTGAGTGATGATTGATTCAATTATAAACCAACCCTTTTTAGATTATTACCCGTATGTGAATCAATGTCATAGCCACATCCAATTTCTAGTAACCAAATAGAGAAATATTTTCTAGGAAACTATATAAAATTTTATTTACCAAAACATAGATCGTTTTTCCACCATGGAAAAGATTGGGTTTTACAATTATTTGGGAAAATATTGAATTAAAATAAAATGAAATAGAGATAATTATATAGAATTTTAAATCCACTAAATTTCATGTGTAATGTGGTAAAAATTATTACATTTCAATTTATTCACCACAAAAATAAAATTGTTGTTGAATATAAGATGATTCCCAAATAATGAAACTTTAAACAAAAACCCCACATATGGATTTGGTATAAATTAAATCATAATCTATTGAAATGGAGGACCCCAAATAGATCTTAAAATAAAAAATATATAAATTTTATGATATAGCATCTCACAAAGGTAGTTTATATACATCAAATAATGGAAATTAGTTCATAATACAAAACAAGTCTCAATGAGAGGAATTTGATATGGAAACCCCTTACCTCTTGTTCAGAATTCTATGAGAATTTTTTAAAATTTTATATCATAAACATATATATCTAAATAAATTAACTTATAACCTTTACACTTAACTATTTTCATTCATACACTTCATAAATATTCATTCTTTATATGAAATCTTTTAATTTTCCACATTAGGAATTTATAGTTCGGATCATTTGTAATCATTTTATAATAGTGGTCTCCATTTTAATTCTTCTTAAAAAATGTATCATTAATAAGTAATTAAATTTACCACTATATATTATTAATAATAATTTTATATGTTTGAAATTCATTTCATGAGTAGTTTATTCTTTATCCTAGAAGATTAAATGGATAACAATCATGTTTCGGTGATTCTTCTCGGTCGAAGGATATTTTCATAATTCTTCAATTAAATACTGATATAAAATATCCAAAAAAATAATTATTTACACATTAATATTAAATTATACTAATAATTATGTTTCTAAAATCATTCATGATATAAATTCATAATATTGTTCAAGTGTTTGGTTAATTAAACTCATACATGAACATACCCTTATATAATGAATGATTATGAGGTGTTTTTTGTTTTGAGATAAATATTCTATAATTATAAGGATATTATTTAGTGTTTGTTATTGTGATATTTCATAATTGAAAGGAAGTATAAGAAAAAGTAATGTATTTGAAAATATTACACAATTTGAAAAAAAAAATATTATACTCTTAGTACGCTTATTTTAAATGATGAAATTAAATTTAACAATTTATTGATAATATTTATCTTTTAATCCCATTCTTAGATTTATTATTTTATTTTATATAAGTAAAATGAAGCATTTCTCATCATGGTGGTGGTAATATTCACAACACAAAAATTATGGTTTCATTTTTCTAAAGGGAAAAGGGAAAGGTGGTTACTGTTTATTTCCAAAATATAAAAAAATAGTATAATATATATAATTAATTCATCATATAATATTACAAAAAATAAATTTTAATTGGAATGATAAAATCAGAATATGTAAGCACAAATATTGAAATTATGTTAAGAAATTTGGGTTTCTCTTGGTGGATTTCCTAAGAAAGGAGGTGCTTGGGAAAATATCTTGTGAATATAATCATATAAGGGTGAAAGGGGAAGTTAGAGGAACTAATAATTGTAGAGTTATATGGGGAAGATTAATTTTTATAGTTATATTAAAGGGGTGGTGAGAGGACCCTTTTATAAGTGGTGAGAATGGAATTTCCTTAAAAACATCAACTTAATATAAAGAGAGCATAAGTTAGACATGTCATGTGGATAAAAAAATATACAATAACAGACTAAGGAGGAGATAATTTTTATCCAAACCTCATAAACTCAATTATGTACTATTTTTTATCATGTTTTGATACCTTTACCTCTTGAATTATTTTTTTACCATTTTAGATTTTATTGTGGTAACTAGTTTCTACCTAATGTAACTTAACATTTATGCCTAAAAATAACGGATTACATACTATATTAATTGGACCAAACAATTCTATGTTTGAAATCCATTTTTTATCGTTGAATTTCTATAATTGTTACAAATTAATTTTAATATGAATAATATGTAATATATTAATTTAATTTTTGTTAAGAATATTACTTGAATTCTAAAATATCAATCATAGGGTTGTAAACGGTAATAAATATTTTAAAATGTATAATTTAAATTATAAAGTATATTTTTTCATGAAATATTTTCATAAATTTATAATTCATACTTATGTTTTAAATATTTTAGTATAAGTAAAAAATGGTATATTTCACTATTCAGCAAAATCAAAATTATTTTGGATATATCCCAGAAATTCATCTCAACCTAATATCTTGAGGAGGAATTTAATTATTAGGTTTATTTTGTTGAAAAACAATTATACCATAAAAAATAAAAAATTACATATTATTATGAATAAAATATTTTTATAGTGCACATCGTGTGATAGTTTATGATATAGTGTTGACCTACAATAGTAGAGTCTCGAGTATTACATTATACCCTCCCTCAATAATTTCATCCTAAACATATGGGTATATATCAGCTATTAAATGAATTTGAATATTCCTTCATCATAGCCTCTATATCCTAGGTTAACTCTTCTAGTTTAAGATTTATCCAAATTAATTTCACCAAATGAGTTGTTTCATTCTGAAATACTTACTCTATGGTGTATTGAATATAGACCAACTTTCCATTTTTTAAAAACTCTATCTCCCAATCTATGCCCTTGTCTATGAGAAATTACATTTTATCTGACATGTATTTCCACAGTAATGAAGCATGGGAGACATCATGTAGTTTAGAATGTTTGGGAGGTATAAATAACTAGTAATATATAACTCTAATCATATCTAGTATTTCAAAATGACCAATGTACCTGGGTCCTATCTTCCCCTATTACCAAATCTTATAAAACCTTTCCATGGTAAAACTTCCATGAATACATGATCCCCAACTTGAAATTCCAAATCATTCCTTCAATTTTATGTATAGCTTATTGTCTTCTCAAATATGATTTAATATGATCCTGAATAGTAATTACATTAATAGTAATCTCCACCACAAGCTCTAGACCAACTAACATTATTTCTATATAATCTTTTTAATAGGTTGGTGTACAACACCTCTTTCCATGAAATGATTTGTATGGTATTTTCAAGATGATCAAATGGAAGGTATTATTGTATATAAATTCTAAAAAATGTTGATAATTAACCCAAAATACTTGTAAGTCAAATAATAATGATATCAGCATGTCTTCCAAAGTCTAGATGGTCCTTTTAGACTTCTAATAAGTTTGTGGATGATAAGTAGAGATTAAAGGTATCTCTATGTTGAGATCCCTCTGAATACTCTTCCATAATTTCCATGTGTAACAATGTTCACGATAAGATAAAATTGATATAGATTCCCTAAGAAGCATTATGATTTCATTGATATATTTTTTGGCAATTCTCTCAAGGTTTAGAACTTCACTTATCACGAAGAAATGATTCAACATAGTATGTTGATAAACAATGACATATATAACATTGTTTTCCTTGGATTATTTGGTATTATAGTGAAATATCCCCTAGTAACATTATCCCACATCAACATATGTATAGGTAAAGCCTTCAGGGCTACTTTAGGATGTTTTATTCTATACTTTACCTACTAGAAACTATGCTTTTAGATGTATTTTTTTGAATTTCCAACTTCATACCATGTCATCAGAAATGTCTGCTTAAATCCCTATAAATAATTTTACTAATAGGGTATATTAAAAAAATTGATCTATGTTCCTCTTCTAGAATAGTTCTTTTCAACCCTAGTATAGATGAAATACATAACCTCTTCCCAAACGTTGATACTCAGTCTTTATATAAAAATTATTTTAATGTTCCATCATTTACCACTTCAATCATCTTTTATAATTTCTAGTCATCATGATTTTACTTTGTTATCAATTCAATTAATCTTTTTTTAACAATTTCTTAAAAAATTAATGATTCTTAACCTTTTCTAAAACATACAATATCTATCATTACTATATCTTTATATATGGGATCCCACTTATTACTCATCTAGTTCAAAACTCCATACTCTCTCTTACTTAATGCATCAGCTGCCTTGTGAGAAGACCAATTTGGGATATACCTAACACTGATAGGGTAGAATCAATATTGGGGACTTTTAAACCAATTCCATATTTTTATCCATGTGCCTCTTGATCTGTTAAGATCTTTATTCTCTTATTCTATTTTCCCTATCGCATGCAATAATAGATAGCAGTAAAAATATTCATACGACATTTTTATAAGGTTCACCACTCAATAAGAGTAGATATGTCTTTCCCTTTCATGGGAATGAATAGTGAATGGATTCTCCACTATAATGTGATATGATGTTTCAGAGGGTTGACTAGGAAAACAATCCTCTAGTTGATGTGTCTTCCTATACTTGGAGGAGGTGAGGAGATAATTGCTACCCAGGGTGAGTCCCTACACTCTAAGGGGGAATATAAATAATCTTCTTCCCTAAACTGGTGATGATCTAGTTCAACTTACAGAACCTTGATGGTTCTTTATTTTTCCTCTAAAGATAGTCTTCTCCCTTTTGATAATGGTTTGAAAAAACAATAGAGTCTTCCACCTATTGAGACCTGTTGGATGTCACAATACTACTTTGTTCCTCCTCTCATCACTTGTTACTTTCCTAGAAGCATGAAAGTTAACAACCACTTATTTATCTATCTAAAACTTGAAAGTTATACACTCTTCTTCTCCTACTTCTTCAGTGAAATACTAGTTGCATTGAAACCCTCTCTTCTTCAGACTTTCTCCTTCAGTGGAAAACCAACTACACTAAGATCACTTCTCTTCTTCTTTTCCAAAGTCACAAAATACCTTTGTGATTATCATATCAATGAATTCCTTCTCATATTAGAATCATCAGTGTTATTATGCCCTAAGTAATAATCAGTCTCTAAGTGGGCACACTTGATTCTTCTTGGGCACACAATGATATAGAATACTGTAGTGGTGTCTTTCCAAGCACTGTTTCACTTAAAGTAGGTATTCAAAACTAATATTTCAAAATCTCCTTCATGATGCTCCTTCACAGAGAACACTACTTCATAGAGCACGCTACTTCACAAAGCTCATAGCTTCATATATCTTTGGACTTTACAGAGCACTCACATTTGTAGAGCTCTCTTCCTTCACAGATCTCACAAATTTCACAAAGAAATTTTCCTTTACGGGGTACTCTACCTTCGTATAGCTTACAACCTTTGCAGAACCCACAAATTCCATAGAGAAAACTACCATTACAGAGATCAAAACTTATCAAATCTTACTGAGCCTTTTAGAAACAACATGTCATCACGAAGCACGTAGCCTTTGCGGAACAAATTACTTCGTGTAGATTCTTTTCAATTTGAGAGCTCTAAAAAAATTAATTCTCCCTACTATTCTCGAGGGGGTAGGGTCCATTTATAGGAATTTCCCACCAACTCCAAAACCTTCTAGCCACATCAGTGCCACATCATCACCAAATTGCAGAGCTCCAAAATTTCTAATAAAATTCACCCTTTTCGCAAAAACACCATGGATATTTTCCAGATTTGCAAATCTTGTCATAATCATGAAGCATTCCATAAAATTATTTGTGCCAAAAAAATGATCCTTCTTCCTTTTCACCTCCACGGTGATCTTCACCTTCACCACTTCAATACTCACCCACAATTCTCCTTTCCTCATCTTTTCCCAAAGCTCTGTATAATCGTGAATAACGTCATCAACATTCTTCATGTCTTTGCGAAATCTATTTCATGAATCCCATATTTGTGAAATTAATTAATTTTCCATATTTTGATAAGATCTTCATGGAAATACAATTTTCTCAATGCTATTCTAACTCTAAATTTTGGACCCCAACAGTTTGGAAAACACAAGGAAATTGTGCCACCTTAGACACCTACTTCTGCAAGACCAACCGTGAAAATTAATAGAATCTTTTCTCCCACTTTCATTCATAAAGCTTGAATCATATGTTCTCCAAACAATTATGATCTTTTTGAAATTCATATCAGAAAATCATCTCTAGATTTACTGAGGAAAGTATTCTAACTTTCCTATCTTCCAGTAGCATCTTTTTTCCAATATTAACTAAATATGATTAGCATCACCATAACTCCAATATCATTCATTTCCATTTCAAATGTCAAGCCCATGAATTTCCACCTATTTCTTATTTATTTTCACTTAGTTAGGGTGTTATTAATTAATACACATGAGTTCATGCATGATGTGTTCTCAACCAAACTGAATACACACTCTTCTCTTCTTCTCCTATTTATGAAAATCACATAATTATTTTCTTTTGCACAATCACACTTAGAACTGCACCTTCCACCAATTCCTTTTCAGTCATACTTAGATGGATGATACTTCACCATTATTAATTTTTGTAAACAGTGTGTCACCTTTGAAACACGTTATTTGATCTTTGTGATCAGTTCATCAATCGTTTGATTCGTTTTCATGCAGAATTTCCCAAGCATGACATCTAATTCTGTGATTTCATAAAAATTCTCCAAGCAACCTCATTTCATCCAACCTACATTAACATTGGTTTAATTATTCATCTTCTTCTTCATTTTGACCATAATTGACAAATTTTGACAACAAATACAATCTTCATACACAAAGTGGTCCCAACACCTTGATTCCCTTCCCATGGTGGTAGGATATTAAGAAATCAGAGTCCATTAAAATTTACAACTATATTATTTGACTCATGTTGAGCTCCACCAAAAAGAAGATATACATTGTGCTCTCATGTTCTGTAAATATCTCAAATATTTCACCATAGAGGTTGTGACTTCATATTATAAATACAAAGATTACATATATCAGCTCAATGTCCTAAGTTGTATAGTTATATTAAAGTCTTTTCAATTTCCTTGATTCATAGTAAATCACTCTATAATTTTTTATAAGTACATAACCATGTATTATCATTTATACAACATTATATATTATTAATGCTTCCTTACCTAATGCTAGAGTTAATATCAATTCATTAATCCTTCTCCTATTTATATCTTTGAAATATTCCTTACATTTCCATGACTATATTAATTTAACCCCTTTTTGTGTTAACATGGTTAATTGGTTATCCAACTAGTAAAAATCTTGATAAAACAATTGATAGACACCTTATAATCCAGGAAAATTTGGATCTCAATTATTTTCATCAATATAGTTTATTCATTGACTACCTTTATCTCTAAGTGGTCAAATTATATTTTATACTTATAGATAATATGGCCAAAAAAATAAACATCATTGAGACAAAATTTACCCTTACGATAGTTCCCATATAATTTCATTTTTTGGAGGATCTCTAGAATTATTTATAGATCACTCACATGCTCTTCATAGCTCTCAAAGTATATCATGATATCATCAATTAATACCACCAAAAATTTATCAATATAATCCTTGTAAAATCAATTGATTAGATCCATAAAGAAATAAGGTTCATTTTTCAATCTAAAAGATATTATCATAAACTCATAATGTTCATACCCTATTTGAAATTTTGTTTTTTTATATAATCCATCTTCATCCTTAACTGATGATAAATAAATTAATGATAAATATTTTAAAATTATTAGAATCTTTAATGTTGATCAAATAATTAATCAATGTGTGATAAATGATACATGTTCTTTATTTTAATGGAAATGATATCCTTAAAATTCATGCATAAACTCATAGAACCATCTTTATTTTTAATGAATATAAAAGAGGAACCCCACAGTGAAATGCAATAGTGTATATATCTCTAATCACAAAACTCATGCAGTGTTATATTCAACCATGCAAACTCCACTTGTTCCATTCAATAAATATTTTTAGATATTATCCATGTATTGTGAATGAGTTCATGGGAAAATTCAATATCATTCTCTAGTGGATGACTAATTAATTATTTTGGAAAAAATTAATTAATTTTTATACCATAGGTACATACTCTATTCTTATCATTTATTCATTATCTATATAACATACTTGATCTTTCTCAATTTGTAGAGTTTCAATATGGAGTTCTACTAGTGAAGGATCCAAACATGATTTTGATGATGAATTTTCCCCTATAAATACAAGAGATTTTACATCCCCTTCATGAATATTAAACTCTTTATATTGGAAATAAATTTTTTCATTATACTTTCAAATCTAATCTATAACACAATCATATAAAAGTCCACCATAGGTATAATAAAAAAGTTTTCAAATATTTTACACCCATGTGTCATAATTAAAAATTCATAAAATCTCTTTGTTGCATTAAGATTACTACTTGGGGTATTAATTTATATCTTCATTAGAGGGGTTCTGTCAAAATATCTAATTGTTATAGAAAACATGGAAGATATACAATTGTTTAAAAATACATAATACAAAAAACATTATCTAAATTTGAGGCAATGATCAAAGTACCCATCATGACATCATTAGAAACATCGACATCAGTTGTGGTAATTACATAAATTTAGCCTTTCTCCCTTGACCATTTCTAAGGGAAATTACCTTAATGTTTGGGGAATTGGTTTAAATAATTTTCCTTATCCCTATTGATAAATCATTGAACATTAACAGCTTCATTTTTTCCTTTTCATTCATGTGCTTGATGTACTTTGTATCCTCAATTTTAACAGACTCTTATTTCCTTCCTATAAGACCCAGGGTATTTCTTCCCATATTTATCACCCATGGGATATTTAATCCTTCCTTTATCCCCCTTTATTTTATTCCCTTGATACTTAGCCAATATCTTCTTATTTGTATTTCCCTTGAATAAATACACCCTAAAGAAATATTTTTTTATCTTAAGGGAACTTGAGACTATATCCTTATAAGTTGAAAAGTTCTGAGAAGATAATTCTATATAATGTCCTGAATTTAATAAATCAATGAAATGATCAATATTAATTTTTTTTCTATGTACATAGTTCACAATATGTGTAGTTGACCATGTAAATTTATCTTCATAATCAATAATATTTTCCTCCTTTAATTATGTAAGATTTAGAAATTTTATTTCTATTTCTTATATTTTCTCATGAGTAAAGTATTTTTCCTAGAATACCTCCTTAAAATTATCATATTCCATGTGCTATATCTCATATTCCAATTTATTGTTTTTAATTAGCGACCATCATTGGTTTGTGTATTTATGTCATGATACATTGGTTCCCTATATTCCCATATTCAAAAGGTAGGTGTCTTACATCACTTTAATCAGCGATGTCATCTCCTTGATCAAAATGGTATGCTGAGATATCGGTTCCTCCTTCCATGGGTCCCTCATTGGAGATCTTCACCTAGTAAAGGTCTCCCTCTTAGATTTAAGTCGTGTTTCTAAAACACTTTACAGTGTAATCTTGTGGTGGACACTGGTAAATTATGTTTCTTATGTCTTGGTAGGTAAGTAAAATTCATTCATGGGAGATATTAGTGTTGGTAATTTCTAGGATTTTCTAGATTTCGGGCTGGTTGGCCACCTATAAAGTCTTCCTATATTGCATGGAATATCATGTGTGAGGCCTCTTGGGAAAGGAACCCAAGGAATCCCATATTATTAATTAGGAATTTGATGCCAGGGGAATATGACTTCTAAGGTTTTTTACCACAAGCATCCCATGATTAATGTATGTGGTAGCGATTGAAAATTATGTCACAAGTTTAATGTCTTGTAGAAATAGTTTGGTGGTTAATTGTGTCCCCAAAGAGGAATATTTCTCACTCATGGTTATGTGAAGTTAGAGGAGTGTGTCCCCCCTAGTGGAGAAATATCACACTTTGATTTTATGGAGTGTGTCCCCACAACCAGGAATATTTCCCACATAGATTTATTGGAGTGTGACCCCCCTAGGGGGGAGATTTAACACTTGTATTTGGAGGAGTGTGCCCCAAGGGGGAATATTTCACACTAAATATTTGGCTAATTTTTTTCACATGGGGGGATGATTTCACACTCAGGGTTGTTAGGATTTAGCCTCATGGAGGCATCCTACATAACTTATCAGTAAATAGGGATCAGAACAAATATAGTTCAATTAAATTGTTTAAGTAAAAGTGATAAGACTGGTCCATTCAGTTTAATGTAATGGGAGTAAGGATGATCATGTCACGGAAAGAGCGTCAATGAGGGCTAGTGAGGGGATTATTCATGAATGATGTTTGGTTGTTTCCAATAGTAGTGATGATATGAATGGGGCTTATGTGTGGGAGCTACCCAGGTACCACTATGGAGAAGAAATGATGGAGTGTGTCCCCCCAGGGGGAATTTTTCATAGTTGAATTTAGTGGAGTGTTTCCTCATTGGGGAAGATTTAATACACATGGTTTTTTTAGGATTTAATCTCAGGGAGGTATCCTATGTACCCTCTCAATAAACATTTATCAAAACCCACATAGTTTAATTCCATATTTTATATTCGTTTGATGGGACTAGTATAGGTTGTTTAGCATTGTGATATACAGATGTTTGTTTCATGGAAGGAGTGATAATGAGGGATGGTGTAGGAATTGTGCATGAATGCTTCCTAGGTACTAGTAGAAGTAGTTAAGATGTGAATGGAGATTATGTATGGGATCTACTTAGGTGATACTATGGAGTATAAATGATAGAGAGTGTCCCCTTATGGGGGAAAATATTTCAAACTAGAGTATTATTGGAGTGTGCCCCCCAATAGAATATGATTTCAAACTTGGATTTAGTAGATTGTGTTCCCCAATGGGGAAGATTTGACAGTTGGATTTGGTGGAGTGTGTCCCCCCAAGGTGGAATATTCCATACTTGGATTTGGTGTTTTGTGTCCCTAGAGAGGAATATTTCCCACTCAGTATTTGGTTAAGTGTGTCCTTAAGGGGGGAATATTTCACACTTAGGGTTCTCGAGATTAAACCTGATGGAGGTGTCCTACTTACCCTATCAGTAAATAGGGATCAAAACTCACATAGTTCAATGCCATGATTTATATTTGTGAAATATGACCAGTCCATGATGTGTATTGTCATGTTGTAAGGACACTAATGTCACAGAACTAGCGTCAATGAGGGATGGTGTGTTGATTATGCATGAAAGCTACCTAAGTACTGCTAGGGGAAATGATTATGTGAATGGGGCTTATTTCTAGGAGATTCCTAGGGGACATATAGAATAAAAATGATGTAAATGGAGATTACATATGGGATATAGTCATGTGCCACTATGGTGCAGTAATTATTTGAATGAGGCTTACACGTGAGAGATTCCTAGGTTCCACTATAGAGAAGCAATGATGCGAATGGGGCTTATGTGTTGGATCTTACCAAATGGTACTATATATAAGAAATTATATGAATGGGGATTATGTGTGGGAGATTCCCAATGTTAAAATATTTAGAAGAAATGATATGAATGGGTATTATGCATGGGAGCTTCCCTGGTGTCGCTATGGAGAATTAATAATGTGAATGGGGCTTACATGTGGGACATGCCCACAAAGCCACTATGGAGTAGAAATGATGTGAATTAAGATTACATGTGTAATATTCCTGAGTGCCGTTATAAATTATCAATGATGTGAATGGGTCTTTCCTATGTGAGCTACAGAGGATGTCGCTATGGAGAAGCTATAATTGGAATGAGGCTTACACATGGAAGCTGGCCAGGGTGTTAGGGTATCATCTCATGCATATCACATGAGGAATATTGTGCTTCTCACACCATATAACCTTCACTTATCACATAGGGAGTCCCATATTAATTGCATAGGGTAAGGTTACAGTCTAACACCATGTGAAAGGACATAGCGTGTGAGGCTTATGCATTTAGGTGCACATAATTTCTTCCTCGTGTTGGGTGAAGAGTGAATCCCATGTTTCTAGTATAGGGTATGGTTACTATTTACCATCATGTGAAAGGGAATGTTTTTAGGGGGTTATGCATTGAGATTCCCATCCTTTATTCCTAATGTATATTCAATAGAGCATCTCATGTTCCTAGCATAGGGTAAGGTTATAGTTTAACATCATGTGAAAGGGTGTTATAACGACCCAGGATTAGAATACTAGGATAGTAAATAATTTTTTATGAATATTCATTATATTACATAACCACATTCTTGACAACCATAATATTTTAGTATCATTGGAAACTTGGAAACATAATCTTATATCTTGTGGAATAAACTTCAACATCTCCCTTAAAGATCATCACCTATAATACACCTACTTAAAACTTTTTCATAAACTAGGGAAAATAAACATAAGAAAAGGGTGATATCAGATGATCAGTAAGGGTATAAAATGGATATACATAAGCATAACTGAGACATAATGGTATGAGAATAAGAGAAAAATATTTGAAAACCATACCTTGTATATCAGAGATCATAATCATGATTCATGGAATAATTATTGGTAGTTCATAATTCATGAATCATAAGGGGGTCAAGAGCATAATCCATGAGATAATAGCATTGTAATAAGACATAGAATTGTTGTATATGCATTAGTATAGACAATATTATTTGAAGTAAACCTACCAAGACCTTGATAACATGTTATTCATGAGATAATCACCTATGTACCTGCTTTGGTCTTGGGAAAACAACCTGTGTACCCTCTTATTTATAGTATTATTCTAAAACTCATGTATCCTACTGTTTTTGGTCTCAGGATATAACTTTTTCTCCCTCTTGTTTTCAAGATTTCACTACACCCATGTGACCTATTGTTTTTAGGATTGGTCTAAAACCCTTGTACCCTCTTTTTTTCACCTTAGGCTATAACCTGTGTACCCACCGAGCTCATATACCATTTATAATCACCCAAATCATTGGAGGTAGATATAGTTCCCACCAGTCACATAATGAAAACCCTATTTATTTGTGCGACAAGATCATAAAACATTCTTCATATCATAACCCATGAAATGAAATAGGTATTATAAACACATCATAATATAATAACCTATGAAAAAAGAGACATGTTTCATAATCATTTCATCATAGAACAGCCCATGAAAATATTCTTGATTCATCATGGTATGACTCATGGAATAGAAACTAGTTTTATAAACAAATTTTCATCTTAGACATGAATCATTAAAAGAAAGAATAAGAATGGTTTTCTTGGATCATATCCCTAGTAAAGCATAAACTATATCAATGAACAACATCATGGATGGAGAATAATTTTAAAAGATAATTTAAAACATTTCTTGAGGAAAATATCCTTTACTATTTAAATATTCTTTTTAAAATACAAAAAAAAATTGGAAATAACCTTGAAAACATATAAAGGAAGATATAAAAACCATTTTAAACATATTTTAATACCTAAAACGTTTTTTGAAATCCTTATACATCAAAAATGGAATTAAATTGTCATTTAAAATATTTTTAAAACTTTTTTATAAATCATTGTTATGAAAGAACATATATTTCCAACTGAATAGAGATATAAAGTTTTATTTTCTTAAAAAATATTAATTTTCCTAGGTACCAAAGAGTTGAAAAATTGTACTATTACTTGAATTTTCCTTGAATAAATAAAAAAATATAAAATTAATGAGAATTATTTAGTTATGTATCATAAAATTTGGTCAATGAGATCATAATCATAAACAATCCTAATAATCGATGAGATTGTAGCAATAAACTCTTACCACATTGGTAACTTTGAATCATAATCTCCAAGAAATAATAAAATTCAATGAAGCATAAAATATCATGAATATAATAATATTCATTATATATCAATTAAAATTATACATATATACACCTCATAAATGAATATAGGTGAATAACATAACATGTTTCTAAAAGAAGGAAAATTGATATAATAATACTTAACTGATTTGGTAATTTTTGAACCGTAAATCCCATGAAAGAGATCCTAAAATGGATATGTAAATAAAAATAATTATAATTATAAAAATCATAAAATAAATTCATGGTTATTATAAACACCACATACATGAAATAGATGGAAAACATGGCTTGTGTCTCATGGAAAATAAAAGTGAGGCTGAAATCCATTACTACTTGAGTAACTTTTGAATCGTGATCCATGTGAAAGAATAAAATAAATTGATATTTTTAATATAATTTAATAAATTATATTCATGATATATCATTTAATTGGGTATTATATACACCACATAAATAAATGAGTGGTGAATATGGCATAAGTCTCGCAGAAATAAAAGTGAGACTAGAAATCCCCCTACAATAAGTCTTGAATTCATTAATACATATTCAAACCTCCCGCATAAAAAAATTTATATTTATTATACATATAAATATAAAAAATTTCATATATATCCTATCATATATTATTTTTTATGACATCATATTAACAGTTTATTAATAGTCCCTTGTTAAAGTTACGTTTCGGGTAATAATAGATTTATTTTTCTTATAAGATTTGACAGTTTATTTCTATTCAGCTCAATTTAATCATTATTTAATAATTATAATAATTTAAACCATGATTAAAATATCATATATATTAATTATAAATTTATTTATAGCAACCAAAAATAATTTAGTGATCAAAAACGAAATAGACTATTCATGGAGACGGTAGGTCGTACGTACGCAAGAATGTTGTTTACGTTTTCTTGTCGTATTAAAGGGAAGAAATTCAATGAAATGTATATATATATATATATATTATCATTAAATTATAATTAATTTTTCATATATATCAAATATATTTAATTAAACCATCTTTAATATATTCAATGTAAAGAGTGAATGAATAACATCGCTTTGAGGAGGTGGTAGTCCACCCTACCACAAATAATGTTATCATATTCCAACAAAATTAAAATCATGATGGTATGTGTTATATAATAATTATATAATAATAAATACATTAAAATCATATATATAATATAAAAATATTAACTCCATAATTTTTACCATCCTTGAGTGACGAAAATGGAAGAATGAACGACATCAGTTCGCGAGACACTAGTTTGCCGTATACATGAATAATGATTATATATCTCATTTTATGGATGTTTGTGATGTTTTAGGTCATTAAAACAACATAAAAACTATTAATATATTTAATATATTTATTTTATTATATAATAATGATACACATTTAATTCAATGGTTGGAGAAAGAAATAAAAGAAAAGTGATCGTTGAATAGTGTAACCTCTTCTTTAACTAACTCATTTTGGTTTGCACCAATGGAATTCCTCAATTTTCTTCCTACCAAAATTTATTTTTTTAAGATTTTATAAGGGATGTCGGTAGTTTATATGGGCAGTATTTTTTATGAACAAAAATTCTTTATAGGTTTGGATAAGTGATAGGGGTGAGTGCCCTTTTACTATGGAGAGGGAGGGGCATTCTTGTAAATACCATAAGTTAAACACTATTGGGAGGTCACCCATACATAATGTACCTCAAATAATGAACCATGTTATATAAAGTAGGGTATATGTTCTAAATATTTTTATAAAATTAGATTATTACATGTTTTTAGGTCACTTTTCCTCTTAATTTAATGTTTAGTCTCTTAGAAAACTCACTTTTCTTTTAATCGTTGTAATTAATTTTACCTATATTCACTATATTAGTTTGGTACTAAATTAATTTAACCATATTATAAATTATAATTTATTATGACTAAAAATATTTAATCCATTTTTCTAAATTAAAATTACATAATAGTAATAAATTATATTTTAAATTAATCTCGTAGATGGGATAAAACAATTTGCTTTTAAACTGAAAATGTTCAAATGTTTGAAATGTTTTTATATCCAATTTCAATGTGATATGGATACCAATGAAAAATTTTGAATTTATTTATATATAATTGAACTAATTATACTTTAAAAATAATTTAAAATATAATATATATATATATATATTAGTATAAAAGTTTTTTTTTAATTAAAATTTATTATTTTACACTACTCAGCAAAAAATTAAACTTATCAAAAAAATACCAAAAATCACCATAATATAATATTTCAATAATTTTTTAAAAAAATGAATCTTATTTTTTAAAATATAATTTATAATAGTGTGGAAAATTAATTTTTCAATAAGTGTGCCAATAAAATGTAGTAAAATTACCTTTAAAAAATACTTATTTTTATGTGTAAAAATGGATTTATTCAAATCTATTGTATAGAAATATTATAATATTAATGTTAAAAATTTTATTGAATATATAACATATATATATATCACTAAATAATTAACCAAAATATTTTTGGTAGATTGATATAAAATACTCTTGTACACATAAAAAGTGTTTTTCGAAAAAAGATTTCAATTAATTTTCATAATGGTTTTAAAATCATTTATAATTAATTGGAAACTAAATAATTAATTATATAAACATATTTGAAACATATTTTAATAATTTTTTTAATTTTATTCATACCCTCCATCTCAATAGAAATTTTAAAACTATCATGTTAAATAATAATAGTATTCCATGTTTGGATTAACTCAGTGTTACGCATAGTGCAAGATAAAATCAGAATTGTGTGTAACACATGAAAAACATTGTATTGATTATAACTCAATATAAATATAGTGTTTCATGTATCTTAATATTAACATGGTTCAGTTTGAAACACAATCCATTAAATAATTTTATTATTTTTAAAAAAAATCATATAAACTTATGGTGTTACATTATACCAACTTAAAATGAATTTCTCCCTCTAAATTTGTCTGGGTCATCAAAGGTTTTATAATTAAATTTTACTCTCATATAAACCCTCATAATAAAAATAAATACTCAAACTTCCTTTAAAAATAAAATATTTGAAACATAAGAGTTATACAAAGTTACTCATAACTAGGTTCCCACATAAGAGAACATAGGTGGAAAGTGAATATGTTGACAGAGAAGAAAGTTGTAAATAATTACAGGGAGTGATAAATATTAATTATCATAATAAAGTGGGTTCTCCATATAATGTTTAAAATTTCAAAACAATAAATATATGATTATCTAAAGGACCATTTAATTCATTGGAAAATAAAGTTACTAGGATAAATTTTTTCTTTCAAGATCCTTTTCCAAAATAACATTTACAAGGAAATATACACACTTCATTTTATTCCATTTCATAAGAACAATATCACCATTTGGTTTTTCTTTAATAAATTTAAAATTTATCACTTTATATAATAAATAAAGAAAAATTAATTTTCCCTGTAATACTAACAGATCATAAGATCCATAGGTACAACTATAATTCATTATGTCTATCTTCAACTATCATCAAAACAAATTTGTTAGAATAGGTTGTCCAATATGAAAAAATAATCACAAATATAAATAATACATTAATATCTAAAACCTAATTCAAAGATAAACATAAATCATTTCATAAATGGTTAATCTTATAACCCTCCCAAAATATGAAAATCCACAACATTAAAAATAAGTTCACCAAATTTCTAAAATGGACTTATCATTAATACTCATATACCATAAAGTGTATTTTGATTGTCACATAACAAAAAATTAAATACCTTCATCATTTTTTCTCTTGAAACATAGTAACAACAAGAATTTCTATAAATACTTATTGAAAACATACATGCTTCCAAAAGATAATTCACCCTGTATTCCTAAAGAAGGCTTTTATCTAAAAAACTATTGTATTGGAAACGTGGGTCTATCCTTGTATCTGTAGAATATAAAATGTGATTTTATTTTTCCAAAATCCTTGTAGAGGGAGACAATCACCTGAAATTTCACTAAATGATGAACAATAATTTTTTCATTGGGCTTATTCAAACAAAATCAAGCCTTAAATTCACAACTAAGTATAGTAGGATAGTTATTCCCTAATTATCAGGGTTTTCATCATCCATTTTGATAGAATAATATTTATCTTTTTCATTTGTCATTAGATGTAATTTTTGTATTATCATCCACAATATTCCTTGTATTGTGGATCTTGTTATCATAATTCCAAAACTCCTTGCAATTGAAACACTGAAGTTTGGGAGTTTAATTCTGCATAACTTTCCCATTACTTCAACATTAAGTAATATGATGATATCTCTTCCCAAACTTAAAACACTTAGAGTTCAATTAATAAAATTTCTTCCAAGTTCCCTTCCATACACTGATCATGAGGTAAACCTCATCTTTTTATCCACACAGTGGTTAGAGTTTCATTTAAATTATATAATAATTTTATTATCATAACCATAAGATCAATTGGAAACTCCAATATCTCATTTTTTATAGAGGATATGATAAAGTTAATTACTGAAATATATTTTCTTGAACTCATCCAAAAACTATGGAGTCAATTTTATCATGTTGCCTCATATTCTTGATAAATTTACACCATTGAATCTATTCTCCTTACAACTGATAGGAAGAAAAAATATGTTTTTAATATTCCAAGAAATGAAGAATGGAATATATTATTTAAAAAACATATATCTATCTCTCTGAAACAAGTTTATCGATAGTTCTACAAAAATAAGTTTCACATTTACCTATGATGGATTTATGAAATCATTGTTCCATCCTTTGATAATAGGATGATCATCATGATAATGACTTGAGAATTTTATTTGGATATATCAATGAGTTTTTTCATTCTATCACCCATAAAATTTAGTTTCTCTGGAGGAAAATCAATAAATTGTCTATTTAATTCATTGTTAACATGGTTCCATCAGGTCCCATCCATTGACTAAGACCATAAATCATAGTGTTCGAAACTATAATCATTATAGAAAAAATATATACATGAAAAATAACTTATAGGATGTCCAAATCATGATGCCATATTTTTAATCTATGAAACATTAGGCTTACCATCTATTTAAATCCTTCATGTTGGTTCATAAGGATTTTGTGAATTTCCAAAGTATATCCCTCAGGAGTTTCAAACAATGTGTGTAGTAAGGCCCATTATTGTGCATCGATTCCCAACCAAGTCTAGCTCAATACAATGTTTTGGGATTTTTACCTCTATGTACATATGTGACAGAGAAAAATCCATAGATAATATCGATAAGGGGATTAAATTTCTTGTAATTCACTCTCCCAGTACTTTACCAAAATTCTAGGGCATTTTCCTAAACATTAACTCATCCTTAGACTTATCCTTAGTTATATCCCCCAACATATCCTTATAAATATTATTAGGGATATCACTAAATTTTTCTCATCCTAGTTTCCAAAGGATGACTAAAACTTTCCTTTAATACCAACTATAGAGACCAAGGCTCAATATACATGGATATTACATCTTTTTTACCAATATTAATTGTATTACATAAACACATTCCTAAGAACCATAATAGTTTAGTGTATTTTGAATCTTGGAAGAATAATCTCTTATCCTAGTGAAATATCATCAATATATCCCTTAATTATCTTCCCCATTAGTACTTCATCATGTTCTTGAGTGCGTCAAATTAAATGTTTTGTTTTAACTATAATTTCTACAGTATAGCAGGAACCCTAGGTCATCTATTGATAAAGCCATAGATAATTAATTACAAAAGAATGTTATGATTTTTAAAATTAAATGGGGAATGGTATTTTATAGAAATTGGGGGGTTTATGATTTATGAAGACAAAAGAAAATTGAATGTGATAAAACAAAGTAAAAATAAACAGAATTAATTAAGTGTGATCAACCCTGGGAAATATCATAATTCTCATCCTTCATCTCTTCAAAATATAGGGTTTAGATATTTTAATAAATAGTTTTTAACACCTAGAACTATAATGTTACTAATTTTATACTATGATACCTCCTTGGGTTCAATCAGAAACACAAAATGATTCACCAGATATCACCGATGATTGAGTAAATTGTGTTCGACTTCATAATCAAAATTCACCAAGGAAACACACGAGAACTCAATGAACCATTCAGGATTGTATGTTTCTTATTTATAATACCATGAAATAAAATTTCATGTTCATGGAAGTGTTTTTGTGATCCCAATTGACCAATATGACCCAAACAAACATCGCAATTGAGACGGAGAAGAAAAAGGGATGAATGATGTGTGAAGCATCACTGGAAATGGTACCTCTAAAAATGATCATATCAGTTTGAGAATTACATAACATTACATAAATCAATTAAATAAGAAGATATAATGTATAAAAACAAAATACAATATGGAATTAATAATATCATTAAAAATAATATAAACATGAAGCTTATGATTACATCACATTCCTCCTTGGGTGATCACAATGAGATCAGAACCCCATAGAGCGGGAGAAATCCATAGATGTTGAAGTAACACTTACCATAGCCTCCATAACTTATAAAAATTTTTATAGGACTCCTTTTGGAATTCAAAATGGTATCATTATTTCTCTTGGTCAAACTCTTAAATGAGGTGCTTAAGGTGCACTTTTATAACCAAAATGGGAGGTGGTTTTAGGGATCCTGATTTTGAGAAACCAATTGCCCCCATGGTTTTAGGACACTGTAAAATCATATCTCACTTTCCAAAAAACTAAATACTTATTTTAATACCTCTTATATTTCTCCTTTTCAAATATGGTGGCAATATATTGTTTATAATAAGATATATTTCCAAAATACAAAGGAAAACTTTTGACTTAGTGCGGATTCATTTTATTGGACATATCAATTCGTATGGACCACATAATGGATGAATTGGTCTTCAGTTACTTCATTAAATTTCTAGAAAATTGAATTTTGGATCATCACACAAAATTTTAGCCTAATTGGATGCATGTTTCAGTATAATTATGCGGTCGATTCCATAGATGTTCCAGGATTCTTATGCAATTTGGTCCATTTTCATTAACTTTGTCTTGGGCCTTCCAAATCACCACCACATATAAAAAACATAAAAATAAGTGAAATACACCTTTTTTAACAATGATAATAATTAAATTATTAAATCGAACATGAATTTAATTTTCATATTATTCTTGTAATTTTCAATAGAATAATAGTTTAATACATTGGTATAAGGGTGGAATAAAATAGTGAATCATGGTTGGATCACACACCCACACATAAACATTTTCACTCCTAGGAAAAGTATAATATCATAATAATGTATCATTACTAAATAGAAGGTTTGAAAATATTCTAGATTCTTTTAAAATTAAATATATCATGTATCATTTTTAGAATCATTTTCATATCATTTTTATTCTCTCACATTTTAATTTGTTCAACTTAATTTTTCAATCCATGCAACATGTCACAACATACCTCACCTAGAAATTTTACCTCATCACTCAAGGAACATATTAAAGTTTATTTATGATCTTTTCCCAGATTTCATGTAATCTTACCATATTATTTCCAAGATTATATGTTCTCTACTGGTAGAAACTAGTGTTGTACCTCTCGTATCCCCTCGTGGTTTAATTTTCATGATCACAATCACTTTCATGTTTATCTAACATTGTTTGAAGTGTTTTTGATTGAAAGGCACAAGGTTGCCAAGAAGTTGGCCCAATAATGGACATCAAATGGACTGAAATTCAGTCCACCGGCCAACCGGTGTGATAGCACCGGCCAGCCGGTGGAACTGGCAGAGGCATTGCCCACTGCCAGGTTCCACCGGTCGACCGGTGGCTCTGTCACCGGTCGACCTGTGGCACCCAGCCCAAATAGTATTTGCTACTGTCTTGCCACCGGCCAGCCGGTGGCTCCTCCACCGGTCGACCGGTGGAGCCTGGACAGAACAAGTCTCCTCATTCCAAGGCACCGGCCAGCCGGTGGAGCTGTACCGGCCAGCCGGTAGCCCAGTCAAACTAGCCGTTGGCTTTGACCAGTCAACCTTCTTTTGGCCTCCAACGGCTCCTAAGACCTCTCCAACGGCTCCGAAGCCTCCCCAAGGGTTCCATGCCTATAAATAAAGGCCAATGAAGCCCCGGACACCACCCGGAACATATACGAAGCCAACGGACATATTTTGGATCAATTGGCCAACCTCCGGCGACTTCCTTCAAAGGAACCTCAAGTGCTCCAACAACTTCCAAATCCAAGGAGCTCCACCCAAGAAGCTTGGAAGCGGCCTTCAACATCTCCAATCAATCAAAGGCGCCCAAGACTTCCTCCATTACGGGTTTTATTGTTTTATTTTTTTTTTGAGCTTTAAAATTGGGTTTGTGCCTACAAACCCCAACCTTTTCTCACCCCCTCTCTCTTTTGGGTTTCACACCACCATTAAGGTGTGAAGAGGTTTCTTCAAGCCTTTCCTTTTAAAAGGCTTGTGTTCCGGTGAGCTAGCCTTCACCCGTTAAAAAGGCTAGTGGGTTCTTGCTATTCCATCAAAAGCAAGTGGGTTCTTGCTCAACCAACAAAAGCAAGCTGTAATAGGTCCTAGTGCTACCTCAAAGCCTAGTGGGTTTCTTGATAAAACCATTGAAAAGCAAGCGGTAGGAATCTCTCAACGGTTGAGTTGGGAGCGGAGACGTAGGCCGGGTTTTGGCCGAACTCCGTTATCAATTTCTTGTGTCTTGCCTCTTTACTTTCCGCTGCATTCTTTACTTTGATTTTAATTTGTTAATCATTTTTTAAAAGGCAATTCACCCCCCCTCTTGCCATCATTCCTCGTTTGTTCCGACCCAACAATTGGTATCAGAGGAATAATTTGAGTAATACCTTAACCGGTTTCAAATTTAAAGATCCTTTTTGATGGCTTCTACCGCTTCAACCTCTTACGCCCCCGAAGGCTTTTCTTTGGATCGTGCTCCATTCTTTGATGGAACCGATTATAGTTTTTGGAAAACCCGCATGACCACATTTCTTAAAAGTCTTGGATATCCTATTTTTAAAATTGTCATGCATGGTTATACTCTCTCTAGTAAAGATGAATCTCAATGGACCCCCGTAGACATTGCAAATTTCGAGCTTGATGGCAAAGCCATGAATGCTCTACATTGTGGGTTAGATCGTTATGTTTTTGATCATATTTCTTCTTGCTCTACTTCACATGATATTTGGAAATGTTTAGAGCTAACCCATGAAGGTACTAGCATGGCTCAAAAGCAAGAACTGGCTCAAAAGCAAGAACCGGCTCAAAAGCAAGAACCCGCTCGAAAGCAAGAACCCGAGGCAAAATCCGTACCCGTTTGCCCATCTCACAAGAAAAGGGCCAAGAAGGAGAAGAAGAAGGATTCAAAGGAAACAAGGAGTGATAGCTCCACCTCTTCATTCTCCTCCTTCTCCTGGAGCGACCAAGGTAAAAAATGCCTAATGGCAAATCATGAGGTATCATCTTCCGTCTCCTCATCCTCTTGTTCTTCAAATTCAAATTCTTTAAATCATTTATCATATGAGGAACTCCAACATGCTAGAGACCAATTAGAAAATGGTTTTCATGAACTCTCTTCAAAATTTGTTGCTTTAAAAAAGAATTTCAAAAAACTCTCCTCCGAAAAAGACCAACTTCTCAAAGAGAAGGAGGAACTCTCCCTCAAAATCCAAAATTTTCCAAATGTTGATTCTATGGAATCAACCATAAAAGATCTAAGAGAGACCCTAGCCAAGTTCACCCAAGGTGAACAAAATTTGTCCAATCTCCTTGGTTCTCAACGTGTTTCTAGAACCACACATGGACTTGGCTACACCAACCAAGCTTCCTCCTCCCATGCTCCAACTGTTTTTGTAAGGGGGAGCTCCGCTTACAAATTTTGTAATTATTGCAAGAAGACCGGGCACCTTATTTATGAATGTAATTGTAAAAATTCCCGGTACGGTCAACCCAAATCTTTTTCCTTTTCGGACGAATTCTATAGGAGAAGACCCGCCATGAGACAAGTATGGATTAAGAAATCCCTTCTTGCGAGTCTCTCCGGGCCAAAATTTATTTCCTCTCCCCGGTGACTTTTTGTTTTCATTTAGGGGGAGTTAGGTCTGTTTAAGCTTTTTGTTTCAATTCAAACTTTCAATTTCAAATTAAGCCCTTTTGATTTCTTTTTCAAAAAATTTCGATTCAAACCTTCAATTTCAACTCTTGGTTTCAAATTTCAAAATTCAATTGGTTTTTTATTCAAAACTTTCAATTCAAACTGTTATTCAAATTTTCATTTCAATTTCAAAAATTTCAATTGATTTTCAAATCTCAATCTTGTTTTTCAAACATCTCCCTCAATCAAGTTTTATGCCCCATTCTATTTTGATAATCACAAAGGGGGAGAAATTCCTTGATTGATTGGGGGAGAGTCTTCTCTATCATGCTTTGATTTATTTTCAAATTATCCTTTAAGAATGTCTTTAATTTCAGTATTTTACTTTGATTGTTTCGGTGATTGTGATCATCAAAATAGGGGGAGATTGTTGTACCTCTCGTATCCCCTCGTGGTTTAATTTTCATGATCACAATCACTTTCATGTTTATCTAACATTGTTTGAAGTGTTTTTGATTGAAAGGCACAAGGTTGCCAAGAATTTGGCCCAAGAATGGACATCAAATGGACTGAAATTCAGTCCACCGGCCAACCGGTGTGATAGGACCGGCCAGCCGGTGGAACTGGCAGAGGCATTGCCCACTGCCAGGTTCCACCGATCGACCGGTGGCTCTGTCACCGGTCGACCTGTGGCACCCAGCCCAAATAGTATTTGCTACTGTCTTGCCACCGGCCAGCCGGTGGCTCCTCCACCGGTCGACCGGTGGAGCCTGGACAGAACAAGTCTCCTCATTCCAAGGCACCGGCCAGCCGGTGGAGCTGTACCGGCCAGCCGGTAGCCCAGTCAAACTAGCCGTTGGCTTTGACCAGTCAACCTTCTTTTGGCCTCCAACGGCTCCGAAGACCTCTCCAACGGCTCCGAAGCCTCCCCAAGGGTTCCATTCCTATAAATAAAGGCCAAGGAAGCCCCGGACACCACCCGGAACATATACGAAGCCAACGGACATATTTTGGATCAATTGGCCAACCTCCGGCGACTTCCTTCAAAGGAACCTCAAGTGCTCCAACAACTTCCAAATCCAAGGAGCTCCACCCAAGAAGCTTGGAAGCGGCCTTCAACATCTCCAATCAATCAAAGGCGCCCAAGACTTCCTCCATTACGGGTTTTATTGTTTTATTTTTTTTGAGCTTTAAAATTGGGTTTGTGCCTACAAACCCCAACCTTTTCTCATCCCCTCTCTCTTTTGGGTTTCACACCACCATTAAGGTGTGAAGAGGTTTCTTCAAGCCTTTCCTTTTAAAAGGCTTGTGTTCCGGTGAGCTAGCCTTCACCCGTTAAAAAGGCTAGTGGGTTTTTGCTATTCCATCAAAAGCAAGTGGGTTCTTGCTCAACCAACAAAAGCAAGCTGTAATAGGTCCTAGTGCTACCTCAAAGCCTAGTGGGTTTCTTGATAAAACCATTGAAAAGCAAGCGGTAGGAATCTCTCAACGGTTGAGTTGGGAGCGGAGACGTAGGCCGGGTTTTGGCCGAACTCCGTTATCAATTTCTTGTGTCTTGCCTCTTTACTTTCCGCTGCATTCTTTACTTTGATTTTAATTTGTTAATCATTTTTTAAAAGGCAATTCACCCCCCCTCTTGCCATCATTCCTCGTTTGTTCCGACCCAACAATTGGTATCAGAGGAATAATTTGAGTAATACCTTAACCGGTTTCAAATTTAAAGATCCTTTTTGATGGCTTCTACCGCTTCAACCTCTTACGCCCCCGAAGGCTTTTCTTTGGATCGTGCTCCATTCTTTGATGGAACCGATTATAGTTTTTGGAAAACCCGCATGACCACATTTCTTAAAAGTCTTGGATATCCTATTTTTAAAATTGTCATGCATGGTTATACTCTCTCTAGTAAAGATGAATCTCAATGGACCCCCGTAGACATTGCAAATTTCGAGCTTGATGGCAAAGCCATGAATGCTCTACATTGTGGGTTAGATCGTTATGTTTTTGATCATATTTCTTCTTGCTCTACTTCACATGATATTTGGAAATGTTTAGAGCTAACCCATGAAGGTACTAGCATGGCTCAAAAGCAAGAACTGGCTCAAAAGCAAGAACCGGATCAAAAGCAAGAACCCGCTCGAAAGCAAGAACCCGAGGCAAAATCCGTACCCGTTTGCCCATCTCACAAGAAAAGGGCCAAGAAGGAGAAGAAGAAGGCTTCAAAGGCAACAAGGAGTGATAGCTCCACCTCTTCATTCTCCTCCTTCTCCTGGAGCGACCAAGGTAAAAAATGCCTAATGGCAAATCATGAGGTATCATCTTCCGTCTCCTCATCCTCTTGTTCTTCAAATTCAAATTCTTTAAATCATTTATCATATGAGGAACTCCAACATGCTAGAGACCAATTAGAAAATGGTTTTCATGAACTCTCTTCAAAATTTGTTGCTTTAAAAAAGAATTTCAAAAAACTCTCCTCCGAAAAAGACCAACTTCTCAAAGAGAAGGAGGAACTCTCCCTCAAAATCCAAAATTTTCCAAATGTTGATTCTATGGAATCAACCATTAAAGATCTAAGAGAGACCCTAGCCAAGTTCACCCAAGGTGAACAAAATTTGTCCAATCTCCTTGGTTCTCAACGTGTTTCTAGAACCACACATGGACTTGGCTACACCAACCAAGCTTCCTCCTCCCATGCTCCAACTGTTTTTGTAAGGGGGAGCTCCGCTTACAAATTTTGTAATTATTGCAAGAAGACCGGGCACCTTATTTATGAATGTAATTGTAAAAATGCCCGGTACGGTCAACCCAAATCTTTTTCCTTTTCGGACGAATTCTATAGGAGAAGACCCGCCATGAGACAAGTATGGATTAAGAAATCCCTTCTTGCGAGTCTCTCCGGGCCAAAATTTATTTCCTCTCCCCGGTGACTTTTTGTTTTCATTTAGGGGGAGTTAGGTCTGTTTAAGCTTTTTGTTTCAATTCAAACTTTCAATTTCAAATTAAGCCCTTTTGATTTCTTTTTCAAAAAATTTCGATTCAAACCTTCAATTTCAACTCTTGGTTTCAAATTTCAAAATTCAATTGGTTTTTTATTCAAAACTTTCAATTCAAACTGTTATTCAAATTTTCATTTCAATTTCAAAAATTTCAATTGATTTTCAAATCTCAATCTTGTTTTTCAAACATCTCCCTCAATCAAGTTTTATGCCCCATTCTATTTTGATAATCACAAAGGGGGAGAAATTCCTTGATTGATTGGGGGAGAGTCTTCTCTATCATGCTTTGATTTATTTTCAAATTATCCTTTAAGAATGTCTTTAATTTCAGTAGTTTACTTTGATTGTTTCGGTGATTGTGATCATCAAAATAGGGGGAGATTGTTGTACCTCTCGTATCCCCTCGTGGTTTAATTTTCATGATCACAATCACTTTCATGTTTATCTAACATTGTTTGAAGTGTTTTTGATTGAAAGGCACAAGGTTGCCAAGAAGTTGGCCCAAGAATGGACATCAAATGGACTGAAATTCAGTCCACCGGCCAACCGGTGTGATAGCACCGGCCAGCCGGTGGAACTGGCAGAGGCATTGCCCACTGCCAGGTTCCACCGGTCGACCGGTGGCTCTGTCACCGGTCGACCTGTGGCACCCAGCCCAAATAGTATTTGCTACTGTCTTGCCACCGGCCAGCCGGTGGCTCCTCCACCGGTCGACCGGTGGAGCCTGGACAGAACAAGTCTCCTCATTCCAAGGCACCGGCCAGCCGGTGGAGCTGTACCGGCCAGCCGGTAGCCCAGTCAAACTAGCCGTTGGCTTTGACCAGTCAACCTTCTTTTGGCCTCCAACGGCTCCGAAGACCTCTCCAACGGCTCCGAAGCCTCCCCAAGGGTTCCATTCCTATAAATAAAGGCCAAGGAAGCCCCGGACACCACCCGGAACATATACGAAGCCAACGGACATATTTTGGATCAATTGGCCAACCTCCGGCGACTTCCTTCAAAGGAACCTCAAGTGCTCCAACAACTTCCAAATCCAAGGAGCTCCACCCAAGAAGCTTGGAAGCGGCCTTCAACATCTCCAATCAATCAAAGGCGCCCAATACTTCCTCCATTACGGGTTTTATTGTTTTATTTTTTTTGAGCTTTAAAATTGGGTTTGTGCCTACAAACCCCAACCTTTTCTCATCCCCTCTCTCTTTTGGGTTTCACACCACCATTAAGGTGTGAAGAGGTTTCTTCAAGCCTTTCCTTTTAAAAGGCTTGTGTTCCGGTGAGCTAGCCTTCACCCGTTAAAAAGGCTAGTGGGTTCTTGCTATTCCATCAAAAGCAAGTGGGTTCTTGCTCAACCAACAAAAGCAAGCTGTAATAGGTCCTAGTGCTACCTCAAAGCCTAGTGGGTTTCTTGCTAAAACCATTGAAAAGCAAGCGGTAGGAATCTCTCAACGGTTGAGTTGGGAGCGGAGACGTAGGCCGGGTTTTGGCCGAACTCCGTTATCAATTTCTTGTGTCTTGCCTCTTTACTTTCCGCTGCATTCTTTACTTTGATTTTAATTTGTTAATCATTTTTTAAAAGGCAATTCACCCCCCCTCTTGCCATCATTCCTCGTTTGTTCCGACCCAACAACTAGTGTGTTACTTAAGAGGACATCCATTTTGTGATTCAAGGGTTGGTAGGATTTATTGTTTAAAAAATATGAGGAAAAAGAGTAGTGTTTAATCTCTTACATACAAATAATTTTTAAATTCATAAATTTTTCACAATGAATATACACACTCAACCCCTCACAATGGTTATTACCTCCAACTCACTATCTGTATTGTCTATTTGTATTGATCACAACCAAGTAGTGAGTAATAATGAGTAATCCTCATCTTTTCTCCATTTTTTATTTTTTTTCTATTTTTTTAGATTTACATAAATATTTTATATATAAATTTTTTAGGAGATAAAGAGTTAAAAATGTGTAAAATAATTATGTAATATGGATTGGGAACTCACTTCCCAAATAAAATGTAGGAACCCTTAATATAAACCCATAATAATTATTCTTTCCCCAGAATTCCCATGGAAACACACTCTCCCCCACACTTGATGAAAATAAAAAAAAATTATACATAATATATGGGTAGGTAGGAATAAATTAGATTTTAATGTGGCTACCTAACTAGAATTTCATGGTCTCTAAGGCTTAATAAGGGTAAAATGTCAAGGTGGGAAAAAATAGAGGTTAATTGTATGAAGGGATTTTTAATTAACGGCTGCCTTTATCATGGATATAGGATAAAAAAATATTATGGCTTCAAAAAGGATCAAGTAAAGTTCTATTTCCTCTACATTACCCTAGACTCTCAAGAAATTGATTAAAAGGAATAATATGCAATAAGGGGATTAGAATGTCTCTCTGGTAAGGGATTAAAGTATTGGTTAGTGATAATGTGGAATTGGATTCAAAAATCCATTAAAACACTAATAATTTTTTGAAAATAAAAATTCCAAAAAAAGATTACATATGAACATTCATTTGAAAAAAAAAATTAACAAAAAAATGTAATTTTCTACACAATCGAATCAAACATGAAAAATTATTTTGGATATTATTTTTAAGATCAATTTTTATCAAAAAAATAAAATAATTAAAAATAAATAAAAAATGAAAACAAATTTTATTTTTTTTATCCTAACTATGACATGTCACCCTCCCCCGCATCTAAAAATTACATTCTCCTCAATACAAAATTTTTAAATAAATATATAAATAATTAAAAGTATGGATAAGGGACATCCTGCTAAGTGGTGTCATATGTGACATCCATCAATTGGTTTTCCTTCTCAAGATTCTTTGAAAAATAATCATAGTAGTGTTTGAGACTCTTTCCAATGATAGTAAACATCTATCCACTCTTCCCATGAAAAACTTGTATAGAACTAAAAGGGTAACCATCAGTAACAATATAAAGACTGAGCCACCGAGAAAGAAGATTACTTGGATGGAGCTTTAGCCTAAAATTATACATGAGGAACTTTTACCCAGTATAAAACATTTACTAATGAAGCATATCATCATGGATTGCCTTTTTTCTATTTATAGATTCACAAGTTCTCATATGAATCATGTCGAATCTCTTCCAACTCCTGAATCTGCAACTTCCTATACTCACTTGCATCTGAGAGATTCATATTACATTTTTTCAAGACCAATATGCAAAGTGATATACCTATATCAGGAGGTTAAATTACCTTCCAAACACAATCATATATGTTGACATCCTGATCAGGGTTTTAAAAGATGTATGGTGTTCCCAAAGTTCATGATTTAAGTGAAAACTTCAATCTTTCTTATAGGGTTGGACAATTTTTTTCAATATTTTCTTAACATCTTGATTTAAGATTTTTGCTTGTTTTGTTAGTTAGGGGGTGATATGAAGTGGATAATTTACAAAAAATACCCTACATAAGAAAAAAAATCATGTTAAGATTTCAAAAATGTGAACTATGGTCACTAATGATGAATCTTCAAAAACCAAACCTACTAAAAAGCTGATACCTCACAAAATCAACAACAACTTGAGATTCATCGGTTCTAGTAACCTTTACATCCACCAATTTAAATAGATAGTCAAAATCCAACAAGACTTATAAAATCCAAATAAATTTATAAAAGGCCCCATGAAGTCAATGCTCTATGCTTTGAAGATCTCACAAAATAACATGGGATGTTGGGGAATTTCATTCCTCTTGTAGATATTCCCTATGAATTAAACTCAAGTACATGACTTGGAAAAATTATGGGAATCCCTATAAAATGGTTCCTAATAATTTCTCAATTCAAGGACCTTTCATGTTGTATGTCGTGAGCAAACATGGCCCCAACAATAAAAAGTGTAACAGAAGGTCAAAACAAAGGTGAAATCATGGTTAGGGACACACCGATGAACAAATTGGTCACTACACATTCTTTAAAAGTTAGGGTCTTACCAAATATACTATCAAGAATCATTCTTAATTCTCTGGGATTGTGATGTGATAAAACCAGTGGGGACCCAAGATATTCCTATAAAATTCACAATGTCTGCATACTAGGGGGAAAGGTCCACAATATCACAATGGTTCTCATGTGGGAATAATTCTATGATGGAGTAAGATGAGTCAATATGGAGGTCTATTTGTCGGTAAATCATACTAATTTGGTTGGATACCACATTTTCCACTCCTCTCTTCTCTATAATCTCAAGGTCAAACTCCTGGAGGAGGAGCATCTACCAAATGACGCAAGACTTATCTTCAGGTTTATTTAGGAGGAAATGAAGGGAAACATGATCATAAAACAAAATTAATTTCGACCCAATAAGATATGAATGGAATTTATAAAAGAAAACATAATTGAAATAAGTTATTTTTAATATTTCTTGTAGTTTACCTGGGTAGGTTGAAGAGTACATGAGGCATAAGCAATGACCTGAGGAGTCTTTCTAACCCTTTGGGATAAAACTTCCCCAACTGCAACGTTAGAGGCATCACACATAATTTCTAAGGGGCGATCCCACAATGGTGGTTGGATGATGGGAGGTGATGTGAGACCCCTTTTAGTAAATTGAAATAATCCTCACAATTTTTATCAAACATGAACTCATAATATTTTTGTAATAACCAGGACAAGGTAAGTGTGATCTTACTGAAGTCTTTAATGAATTAGCGATAAAAATCAGCATGACCCATGAAATATTGCACCTCATGAACACATTTTTTATATATAATGGATGATATTAATTCAATTTTTTATTTATCCACTTGAATTATCACATTTGAAATAAAATTCCCAAGAACTAACCCCTACTCATCCATGAAATAGAATTTCTCATAATTTAATACAAGATCTTTTTCAATGCAACGGTAGAGGAAAGAACCTAGGTGTGTCAAACAGTCATCAAAAGGATATCCATGTACCATTAAATCATCCATAAATACTTCCATAAAATTATCAAGGTACTCAATAAAATACTCAACATACATCCTTGGAAAGTACCAGGAGCATTACATAGACCAAAAGGCATCCATCTGTATGAAAATGTGCCAAATGGATAGGTAAATGGTTTATTATTTTGATCCTCATGGGCTATATAGATTTGTAAATAACCTGAATATCCATAAAGGAAAAAAAATAATGGGACTTACGATCCATTCATTATAACATTTTCTCAATGAAAGTTAAAGAAAAAATTCTTCTTTCGCATTGCTTGATTCAGTCGACGGTGGTCAATACAGGATCGCCAACAATTTTTCACACGTTTTAAAACCAATTCATTCCTTCAATTTGACACAACAATAATTTCTATTTTTTTAGGAAAAATATGTAAGGGTATAATCCATTTACTATCAGATATCTGATAAATGATCCTATCATAAAGTAATTTACTGACTTTTAATTTTACCACTTCAAGGAGAGTGGGATTATTCTTGCGTTGAGATTGCCTTATGGGCTTAGAATCATCATCTATAAGTATATGGTGAATAAAAATAGATGGGATAATCCTAGGAATATCATCGAATGTCCATCCTATCACCTTTTTAAACTCTATCAAAATATTAATATGTGTTGATTTTTTATATGGAGAGAGTTTATTGGAAATAATAATAAGAAATTGGTTAATACCCTCAAGATAGAAATATTTTAAATTGGATGGAAATGGTTTTAATTCCAACATTAGTGGATTTTGGATTAAGGGAGGAGATTTAGGGGGAGTGAGTTCCATAAAACGGTAAGCCTACTCTTGTTTATTCTCTAACAATAGAGAATCTATTGAAATGAGATTTTCAAAATCATCCATGGTCATGGGTACCTCAAAATGAACACACTTATCAATTAAAGCCCAAAAAAATTCAAATTTTTTAACCCACACAACACTCAATACATGAATCAAAACTCAAATCATACAATGGTGAAGAAGAGGAAGATAAATCAGAGTATGGTTCATGGAGAGAATTATGTATGTATGTTTCATTTGAGAGTACTTCTATTGAATAGATAGGAAGGGTGGAGTGATCTTCAATTTGGTGTTTCATAGCCTCAAGGATGTTAAAAATAACCTTTTATCCACCAAATTCTATTGATAGTATACCATTGTGAATGTTAATGATCATCTTTTTTGTTTTATGGAATGGACTTTCCAATATGAGAGGGTCATGTTCTTGGGTTTGGTAATCCTCTATCTTAAGAATGTAGAAGTTGGTGGGAAAGATGAGATTCTTCACTTTTACAAGGACATCCTCGACCACTGCAGATGGGTGTGTTGTGACTTGATTGGAAAGTTTCATTATGATTCCTATTAGTTGAAGCTCTCCAACTTGTAGAGAAGTGTACACAAAGTAAGGTATTACATTTATTAAAGCACCTAAATCTAGCATAGCATCTGAAAAGAATGTATCTCCTATGGTGCAAGGTATCATGAAATTTCTTGAATCCTTATATTTGGTTGGTATTTCTGGTTGAATCATGGTCAATACATTCCTTCCCAGGTTGACTCTTTCATTTTCCTTCAGTCTATATCTATGGGTGAAAAGCTCTTTAACAAATTTGGAATGTCAAGGGATTTATTTAAATGAGTCCAATAAAGGAATGTTAACATCCACCTTTTTAAATGTATACAATATTTATTTATCAATATGATTATCAAAATATTTCTTAAATTTATAGAGTATTTGAGGTAAATGAATAGGAATGGATTGTTTATAGGAATTCACAATGATAATATGTTTACCCATTTTTCTTTATTTTCTTTATATGAATATTTTGAAGGTAGGGAAATAGATTTTTCATGTGAGTGACTTACCTATTGTGTAGAATCAGTAGAAGTAGAAACTTATTTATGAATATGAAGTGTAATTGCATAAACATTACATTTTTCCTTAGAAATAGCAACTATTTGTGATAGTAGTTGTCCATAACCTTACATATTAATCTCACTGGTGGTGTTTTCTAGTTTTACCACTTGAGTTCGTAGGTCTTGAATAGCTGATTATGTGGTATGTTAGAACTAGAGAATCTGGGTTTCCATTTTATTCACCATATCCTTGATGATTATTTAAGAATTGGGAGGTTGAGGATTGGTTTGAGATGTTGAAGTATAAGAAGGTTGCATTCCTTGTCCTTATTGATAACATTTATACTTGGGGTATCTTGATTTTACTTCATGTCAGTATTGTGGTTGTACTTTCCACCTGAGGTTTGGATTTTTCCAAAATGGTTCTTTCTTGAATGGTGGTTCTTATTGGAGTGAACTTATAGGGAATACTACTTTACATAACTCAGATGAATCCTGAAGCTGTGGGCACTGGTCAGAAAAATGAGTGTCATCAGAACAAATACCACAATGTAATGGAATCGTAGGAGAGTGTGAATTACCTTGTACTTGAGATAATTTCCATTGAAGGGTATACATATTATCATTATTATTATCTACCTTTTGTTCTAAGGATTAATGACTTACCTTATGTACTACTCGGGTTGGGGTAATTTCTCATGTACCAAATTTTTTTACATGTTGATCCATGTGGGCTATTAAATCACAAGTGGTGGAAGGAGTTTTATCAACAATAGAACAACCAACTACAACATCAATCATTACACAATCCATGGGAATAAGTCCCGTATAAAAGTATTGAAATATAAATTGTTTTCTTATTTAGTGGTAGGGGAAACATGAGAAAGGTATTTTTTTTCTTTCCCAATATTCATGAAGGGTATCTCTTTACCAAAAATTCATGTTCTAATTGATGTAGTTCAGGAGGTATAGAATAATATCTCTAGAAAGAGTCATTGAAGGTCATTATATCCCCCAATTTTGGTAGGTAGATATTATATCTAGTCTTTGGCTACACTATCAAGGGATGAAGGGAAGGCCCTAAATTAACAAGGTCCTTGGACACATTTTGGGGTTTCATGGTGGAGAACACTATATAAAACTTTTTAAGATGTTTTTGAGGGTCATCACCTAGAAGACCATGAAATTTAGGGAAGAGGTGGATGATTCCCAATCTTATATCAATGTTGGCTACATCATTAGGATATTGGATGTATGAAGATTGGTACACCACTTTCGAGGTGGTCAGTTCTTTTAAGGTTTGATTATTTGTAGCCATTATTTTAGGGGTTTTATTTGGTTTAATTCTTGATTAGTTTGGGAAAACATGAGGTTAAAAAAGTGGTTCCTTGGTTTTAATTTATTTCCCTCCTATAGATGACCTAATTTGTGAGTGAAATGTCTTTTCAATTTTTGGGTCAAATTCAAGCAGTTTTTCTTTTTCTGATCGGGTCATTCAAATAAGTTATGATGTTTGGTTTTTTGGAATTTTTTTTCTTTTTATGACTGAATATGGATAAAATAAAATAAATTAAGAATGGTGAAAGGATAAAAGATAATATATTTTTATAAAATATAATTTTAGAGATATATAAAATAATAAGAAGAAGAAGATTGAGAGAGAGAGAGGAAGAACACACAAAAAACAAAAAATAAAAAAAAAACAAAAAAACAATCAAATGGGGGGATATTGAAAGTAGTAATAAGTAAAAAAGTAATTTAAAGAAATAAAATGAAATAAAAAATGATCTTGGATCCCCAAAAATGGTTCCAAAATTTTATCATGTTGTCGAGCATGTCAAAATAAATGTATAGTTCTAAAAAGAATTTCTGCAGTATAGCAGGAACCCTAGGTCATCTCTCGATGGAGACATAGATAATTAATTCCAAAAAGGATATGATTATGAAAATTAAAAAGGAGAAATTTATTTTGGAAAACTTTTGGGGTTGATGAATTAATAATCCAAAAGAAAATGGAAAGTGATAAAACAAAGCATAAATTAATATAATTAATTAAGTGTGATCAACCCTAGGAAAGCTCGTAGAGCTCTTCCTTCATCACTTCAAGAGATAGGGTTTATATCTTCTAATATCAGGTTTTTTACACGTAGAACTATAATTTTACTAATTTTATACTATTATTCCTCCTAGGGTTTAGTCGGAAACACAAAATAATTCACCAGATACCTCTGATGATTGAGTAAATTGTGATCGACTTTATAACTGAAACTCACCAAGGAAACGCATGAAGAACTCAATGTGTTGTCCAAGTTTTTATGTTGATTATTTTTGATACCATGAAATAAAATTAAATGTACAAGTAAGTGTTTATGTGAGTTCAATTTAACAATATGAACCACACAACAACCGCAATTTCAATGTGGAAGAAAAATGGATGAACGGTGTGTGAAACATCACATGAAAGGGTAGCCCCAAACATGATCATATGAGTTTGGTCATGATATACCAGTACATTACATTATTAAATAAGAATATTGGGTAGAGAAAAAACATGAAACCTATAATTGAAAAAATAATTCAAAATATTACAAACATGAAGCTCGGGATTAGATCAAGTTCCTCCCCAGGTGATCATAAGAAGTTTAGAACCCCATGGAGAGGGAGGAAGCCATAGATGTTGAAATAGAACATATCATAGCCTCAAGAACAGATAAAAAGGTTGAGAGTACACCTTTGGTACTTCAAAATTGTATCACCTTTCCTCCTAGTCGAACTCCTAAATGATATTCCCAAGGTGCTCTTTTATGGCCAAAATGGGGGGGATTTCGGGTACTCTGATTCTAAGAAACCACTTGGCCCAAAGGTTTTATGAAAATTGAAAATATTATCTTTCTTTAAAAAAAACAAAATACTTTTTGGAAGATCTATTTTTGTTTCTATCTATCAAATATGGAGGCCATTTATTGTTTATAATAAGAGATATTTTAAACATAGAGGGGAAAACTTTTTACTCCATGCACATTCATTTTATTTGACAGATCAGTTTGGATGGAACTCTTAATAAAAGAACTGGGCTTGTGTTCCTTGATAAAAGTAGCATAAGAAAACATTTTGGATCATTACACAAAATTTCATCCCAAATAGACTCATTTATTAGTATTAGTATGCGGTTTAGTTCATAGATGTTCTTGGATTCCTGTGTAATTTAGCCCATTTTTCATCAACTTCATCTTGAGCCTTCCAAATCACCTCCACCTATAACAAAAATTAAAAAAAATGAAATAGAAATTTTTAATAGTGATAATAATTAAATTATAAAATCAAACCTGATGTCCAATTTTTTATTATACATGGAATTTTCAATACAAAACTTGTTTTATAGATTGGTATAAGGGTGGAATAAATCAATGAATCATGGTACAATTAGTACTCTTGATTAAAACCTTTCATCATAACCTATGGAAAGAAAAATAATAAAAGGGTGATCTTAGATTATTAGTATGGATATAAAGGGATACTCATAAGAATAATAGGAACATAAGGGTATGAAAACATGAGCATAACATTTGAAAACCATGCCATGCATATCAGAGAACATAATCATGAGTCCTAGAATAAAAAATGGTAGTCAATAACCCCTGAATCCTAAGGGAATTAAGATCATAATCCATGATATCATATCATAGTAATGATACATATAATTTTTTCATACAAATTAGCATATAAAATCTTATATCAAGGATACCTGCCATGACCTTCATAACAGGTTTAGCATGGGATAATCACTCATGTACCTACTTTGAGATTGGTATAACAAATTGTGTACCCAATTGTTTATGGTCTTCATATACAACTTATATACCTTATTTTTTTAGTATTGGGGTAAAATTTGTATACCCTCTTCTTTTTTCTCATAGGATAAAACTCGTGCACCCTCTTGTTTTTGGGCTTGGGCTACAAACTATGTACCCTCTTGTTTTCAGGAATGGTCTATAACATGTGTAAACTCTTGATTTTGGGATTGGGATAAAACACATGTACCCTCTAAGATCATATAAAATTTATAATTACCTAATTAATTGGTGTGAGATATAGTTCCAACCTATCACATAATGAAAACCATATTTTTTTTGTTCCACAAGATCATAAAACATTCATCGTATTGTAACCCATGAAATGAAATGGGTATTATAAACACTTAATAATATCATAACCTGTGGAAAATATACATGTTTTATAATCATTTCATAATATCATAACACTTTAAAATAAGTTGGTTTCATCATAGTATAACCCATAGAAGATAAATGGGTTTCATATAAAACTTGTCATCTTAAACATAATCCTTTCATAAAAAGAATAAGAATGGTTTCACTACATCATATCCCACTTAAAGGATAAACTATATAAAAGGATTTAATATTAGATAGACATTAATTTTTAAATATCATCTAAATAATTTTTTGAATAAAATATCATTTTATCTTTGAATTTTTTTTTTAAACATAAAACTGAAAACCTTTTTCTTTGAAAATAGCATTGATAACTTATAAAAGAATATTTTAAAACCATTTGAAATAATTTTTAAAACATAAACATTTTAAAAATAATTATCCTTGAAAAATGGTACTAAAATATAACTTAAATAAATTTTAAAACATTTATTTAAAATATTATTTTAAAAGAACATAGATTTTTGTCTGAATATAGAGATAAATTCAGATTTTCTAAAAAATAATTTCTTAATTGGATTAGGTACAAAAGAGTTGATAAATGGAAAAATTACTTAAAGATATCATAAATAAATATATTATAAAAAAATAATGATAATTTATGAGGTATGGATAATAATATTTCATCAATGAGATCATAATCATAAACAATCCTGATAAATGATGAGATTGTAGTAAAAAACTCTTACCAATTTGGTAACTTTGATTCATAATCTCCATCAAAAAAATAAAATATCATGAAAATTAAAATATAATTAAATTAATTATATTCATGATATAACATTTCAATGCATACATATATACATATTTTAAAAGAATATAGGATCATAAAATAACATGTGACTCAAAAAAGTAAATATGAGATAAAAATACTTTACCGATTTTGTAACTTTTGAACCATACATCCCATGAAAGAGAGATTATAAAATTTGAATGTAAATACAAATAATTTAAAGAATAAAAATCATAAAACTCATCCATGGGTAGCATAAATAGCACATAAAATAAATAGATGTGGTATATAGCTTGTTTCTCATGAAAATTAAAAGTGAGATGGAAAACCCTTACTACTTGATTAATTATTAAATCATGGTACAATTAAAGAATAACATAAATTGGAACATTTAATATCATTAAATAAAATAAATTTATGATATAACATGTCATATGCTCATTTATACACCAAAATAGTGAAACCAGTCGTGAATATGGAATATGTATCGCAAAAATAAAATTGAGACAAGAAATATCCTTACCTTAATACTTGACTTCCTTCATACATGTTCAAACCTCATTTATAATAAATTTAAGTTTATTATACATATATAATGAAAACATATTCATATATTTCCAACCATATATGAATTTCTTATGAATTTATATAACCTATTTATTAAAAAGCTCATGTTAATGTATCATTTCACGTAATAACTGCATTGTTTTCATATAAGTTTTCACTTTTAATTTTTGTTATGATTAATTTGATACTGAATTCATCATTTATAGTATATAAAACAAGATAAAAATACCATATATGTTCATTATATATATAGATTAACCCATAAAATTTAGTGATTGGAAACGAAATACATCGTTCATGGAGATGGTAGGTCATACGTACGCATGAACATTGTTTCTGTTTTCTTGTCGCATTGAAATAAGGAAATTAACTAAAATATATATAATATCATAATAGTTGAATTATTATTTTAAATATTTAAATTAATTTTATTAAACTCAACCTTAATATATTTCATGTAAAGCGTGAATGAATCATATCACCTTGAGGAGGTGTCCACAAAAGATTTTATCATATTCACATAAATAGAAATCATGAAGGGTAAGTGTTATATAATAATTAAATAATCATAAAGATATAATAAATATCATATTAATAATATAAAAAAATATTCTTATCATTAATCCCAACTTTTATATGTGTAAATGGAAGAACGAACAACATCAGTTTGCGAGGTGGTAGTCTGCCATACACACAAACGATGATTGTGTATATGATTTGATGGAAGTGTATGAATATGTAAATAATAACATTAAAATTACATAATATCAGTATATTTAATATATTTATGTAATTATATAATCATTATATAAAAATAATTTATGGATTGTGAAATAAATAAAATAAAAGTGCTCGTTGAATAACGCTACCTCTTCTTTAGGTAACCCCTTTTAGTTTTCACCAAAAGACATCATTGGTTTGATTCCTTCCCAAATTTATACTTTTGGTATGATATTAGGGATTATGTTAGTTTATTTATTTATTTATTTTATGAGATAAAAGGATTTATAGGTGTGAATAAGTGATGGGGGTGAGTGTCCTTTTACAGTGGAGAAGGAGTGGCATTCATGTAAATGTGAAAAGGTAAAAACTATTAGGTGGTATCCCTTATATAATGTTCCTAAAATAAGGAATTTTTTATAAAAGGGGGTATATGGTATAAATAATTCCAAAAAATTGGGTTTTTACAAGTCTATAGGTCATTTGTCCCCTTAAGTTAATATTTATTCCCTTGGTAAACTCATTTTTCTTTTAATCGGTGTAATTAAATTTAATTATTTTCAAAATTTATTTTGTAAAAAATAATTTGACTTATTAGACATTATAAATTTTTATTAATACAAATATAAAGTAAATTTTTCTAAATTCCAATCACATAAGTGTAAGAAATTAATTTAAAATTAATCCCATAGAAAGGATGAAACAACATGTTTTTAAGATAAAAATGTTCAAAAGTTTGAAATAAAATTATATCCAATTTCAATGTGAAATTGATTCAAATGAAATAAATTGGATTTAATGATTCATAATTTAACAAATTATATAGTAAAAAAAATTAAAATATAATGTATTGACATAAATAAATTAGATGAAAAGTCAATTCTCAATTAAAATGTAATATTTTTTACTATTCATGAAAAATGAAACTTCCAAAAAATATAAAAAATTCAACCAAAGATAGTTTGGATATTATGATTTCAAAAATGAATTTTATTTTATCAAATATAATTTACAATAGTTTCAATTTTAGTTTTAAAATAAGTGTGCAATTAAAAGTTGGTAAAACTACCTTTTAGAAAAATACAACTTTTTATATGTAAAATTTTAGTTATTCATATCACTTATCTAGAAAACATATATGATGAATGTAAAGAAATTGAATATATAATATGTAAATTTAACTAAAATAATTAACCAAAAAGTGATTTGGTTAATTTATTTATATAAAATACACTTGAGTAGATAAAATAGTTTTTCAAAAGAAGATTTCGATTTTATTTTCAAAAGGGTAATACCTTCATTTCTAATTAATTTTTCACTGAATAATTTGTTATATAAACATTTGTAAACAATATTTTTCTAATTTAAATAATCATATTCATACCCTCCATTCAAATGGATAGATTATTACTATCATATTAAATAATAATAGTATACCATGTTTGGTTTAACACAGTGTTATATGTACCGTATGCTAAAAACGATGTTCTATGTAACACAATGCAAACTTAGTATTATGTGTAATGAAATATTAACATTTTGTATCGTGAAATAAAATCCATAAAATAATTTAAATTTATTCATAAACTAATAATTCCTAAAAACTCAGGGTGTGAAAACATGTTGTGTGAGGATTGAACTTTGAGATGCATGTCCTTTATTCTCATTATCTTGTCAAGAGGGAATCCCATTTTATTGTAATATGGAAAGATTATAGTTTAACATCATGTGAAAGGATGTTGTGTGTGGATCTTATTCGTTGAACATCCAGCATTTTCTTCCTCATGTCTGGATAAGTGGTCCTTGACCTACTGATGGGTTGAGGAATATGATTGGGTCTTACACTAGAGGAGGTAGCCCATTTGGGACATTTGGTGGTCATATCATGAAAAATACATGAGTTATTTTTTTCTTGACACATAAGAAATATGATTATTTTAATATGAGGCTTAATATGGTTATTATATTTGGAATACTATAGTTTAACATCATGTAGTGAGGAATTCTAGGTTAAATATCCCTAGGAATGAATGGTGTGGGACTTACATAAGAGAGGCCCTTTATGGTTTGACCCTAGAAAATAAATCAGGTTATGAGGTTTCAAGAGTTACTTGAGGATTTTTTCTATTCAAGGTATATGGGGAATCCAAGGGGGAATCTCAACTCGTGGCATTAGAAAGCATCCAAGAGAAGTAGGTCGACTCAATGTACTTCAGGGAGTTCAGATGAGTATCTCAACTCATGGTACTAAATAGGTTGGATGTTAGGGATATATAATAAAAAAACCCAAATTTCCTCTACCTGGGGTGAAAAATTCTTGATGTGACTCATTATTTTTTGTGGGTTTCTGTGATGGTAGATAAGGGACTAGGCATGAGGACCAAGACTCCAACCCGACAGTGATCCAGAGTGGGGGTGTGGGGAAGTATCCCACATAGTAGAGACTAATGGGTTATAAGGTAGTATTTTCATGAATTATAGGGTCTTCATAATGTTTCTCAACTTTATTAAAAGTATTCTCAATGAAAGGAGGGGTCTAAATGGATAAGGAAAACATATTTTCTTGAAATATTGTTATATTTCAAAAATTGTATTTTCGTGAAGAATGACCATCTTACACAAATTTTTTCCTTCATGGATAAACATTTTTTAAAAATTTCCACAAACAATAACCCATATGTGTAAAGGATCACAAGAGGAAATTTTCAAATGATTACCCTTGGGGATATGTGTTACGCGAATTCATGAAACTCTTTAGAGTCTCCTAAATTAGGAGTGTGATATCGCCGCTCGACATCTCCTCCATTAAATTGAAAACTTGAGGGGGGTATATATAGTCACTAGTTTCATTGTAATATAAATTTCCTAAAATATAGCATCCTTCATGAAATTTTATGTTTTTTATGGATTTTCATCTTCATGCAATTTTGAATTTTGATATGATACATTTTTTGTGCGGAGGTCATTGTTTGCATCTCTAGTTATTTGGGTGACTTACATGAACAACAGTTCCTAAAATTAGACATACTGTATGTGGAAGTTAATATCATTCATTAAAGTTGTAGTTTCATGGGAAAAGTTTCATGAAATTCTATACTTTGTTCTATAATCTCCCTTTTTGATCATTTTCTACAATCTGACTTCAATCATCGATAAATTTTGATCCATATGTCTTTCCAGGCTTAATGACCAATCAAATAAAATCCTATGAAATGAAATATGCTCCTATATTATTATTTTTAGAATTAGGTCCATCATTGGATGTAGTTTTTCTTTTCCAACAATGTCCCTTCAGATGATAGACCACAATAATAATTTTTTCTTTTTCACAACTTCTCAAAGTGAGAAAGATCTTATCGGGGGACTTGATCCATTGTACAGTGACCAATAGAATAATTTTTCCACAAATATTTTGAAGCTTTTTGGCATAAATTGGTCTAATAGTGTTAAACTATGTTTTGAATTATCAGTTCACTCTATACTGGAAAAATTATTTTTCATAACCTTGTTCAACTACCCTAATATGTTTATGATATTATTTTCCACAACACCAACTTAATTATTTTGTTTAGGGGGAACATCCCTATATTGACCAAATTTGTTTATATGGTTCATATTCCACCCATTAGTTTATAAATTTATACAATGGATACACATAACTAACTCCTGATATTGAATTGTAAAATACAATTCCTGTAATGTTTTCTATAGTGTTACCTAGAAATATTGAGTTATTTTCATATTGCTTGTGCTATCTCACTTGGTTTATCTAAATCCCACCCCTTATGGTTATACTAAACATCATCAGATACAAACTATAACATCCTAATATATAAATACCTAGATCTTGTAGTTATATTAAATTGTTTGTATATAATACAAGAGTTCTAGAAGGATCCAATAGTTCATAGGGATTATAATAATGCCTACATTCATAATTATATTTCAAAACTGAAGATACACATGAAAATATTGAGATAACATTATTATACCTTCCATCGTATCCATAAAAAATACACATTTTGCTCCTCTAGGTTTCCCGATTAAGTCTAATCCAATCACAATAAGAGTCATCAAGACCATTAAAACCATTCCATTAGGAATCTATTACTGAATAAAACGTTTTTACCACTCTAATGAAAAATAATGAAATCAAATAATTCCCCATTAAATTGAATAATTTGGTTCTCTATAAGATCATCCCTTAATCAACTCAGAAAATTTTGGGTGTTGACAAAGTAATATGAAGTACCCTTATCAATTAATTATAGTTTTGAGGGTACTTACAATGTGTTGGTTTATCCATGGAAAATAGTAATATGATTCAATAGCTTTAAGTTTTATTATAACAAGTAAATGGTAAGATAAATCCTTTATCAAGGTTCATAAATATCATGTGAATATTCCAAAGAATATCCCCAGTGAGTGTCTAGGTAGGTGTGCAGTCTTAGGCCCTTTCATCATGCATCAGAGTAATGATATCCAATTCATAGAAAAACCTTTTTTGGGGTGATTATCCATAGGTGTATATGTTCCATAGAATCATACACTTTCAATTATCTAGATAGGTATTTATTTTCTAGTTAAAAATACATACTTTTACTTTACCCAATCTTTGTATAGTTTTTCCACCATTGAAAAGTTCGAGTTTTAAAAAAGTTTTGGTAACACTTGAATAAAAATAACATGAGGGAGTGATAGTAATATAGTCTTAAAAATACCAAAAATTTCATTATTAATATGTTAAAAAAATCCATGTTAGTTTATGAATGACACAAAATGAAATAGGTTCTTAACATAACATGAGTCTCAAAGAATGAAAATTGGTATAGAAAACCCCACTTATGGGTTGAGTAGCAATTCAATCATAACCTATTGAAAAAGAGGAATTAAAATTGATCTTAAAATACAAATAATAAATTAATTTAATTATATAACCTCTCACATAGACAATATATGGACACCAAATAATGTAAATTCTGTGTATAATACAAAACAATTCTCAAAGAGAGGAAATTGAGACGAAAACCCCTTACCTCTTGTCCTGAATTCCAGAAATGTACATTAACCTCCTATATAATAATAATACCTATATTAATAACTTAATACATAACCTTAATCATATATATTTTCATTTATATTATTCATAAATATTAATTCTCTATAATAATTCTTCTGATTCTTAACATCAGGTGTTTATAGTTTTAATCATTTTTATAAGTTTCATAATAGTTGTGTATATATTCATTATTTTCAAAATATTTTCATTAATAGTTCATTAAATCTAATTTTTAGGATTATTTTTAATATTTTTTTTGTTTAAAATTCCTTTCATAAGTGTTTTATTCTTTATCCTTGATGATGAAATCGTTAACAAGCATGTTTTGTGGATTTTTATCGATCGAAGGGTTTTCTCTTAATCAATGAAATAAATATTGATATAAAATTTCTGAAAAAAAATAATTATTTATACATTTATATTATATTATAAAATTAATTATGTTCCCATAGTCAGTGATGATATAAATTCATATTATTGTTCATTTAGGTGGTTGATGTGACCTGAACATGAACATACCCTAATTTAATGAATGATTATGAGGTGGTTTTATTGTAATATCACTATGTAGGAAGAATAATGATAATATTTAGTGTTTATAGTGTGATATTTTATATTTTTAAGAATTATAGGAAGAAATAATGGGTATGAAAATATTACAGAATTTTAATTACAGATTAACCTCTTAGTACCCTTATTTTAAACGATTAAATTAATGATGGCCAGTTGTTGATTATATCATTAACAGGTTCTCAAAAATATCATAACAGAACCTTAATTTTATCATAAACATGATATTTATCCTTTAATACAATCCTTATATCCATCATTGTAAGGAATTTAATGAAAATGAAACATGTTGCATCGTTGAGGTGGTAGTCCTCATAGCGCAAGAATGATAGTTTTTTTCATAAAGGAAAGGGTAAAGGTGGTTATTATTTTTATAAATAATATTAAAAAAATTAGTATACTATAAATATTAAATTAATAATATAATATATGCAAAAATATATTTATAAAGGAAATATAAAAACAAAATATGTTAGTGAAAAGATTGATCTTACGTTGAGAAATTTGATATTCTCTTAGAGGATTTCCTTTAAAAGGAATTTATTGGTATAATATCATGTAAAATTAATCTTATTAGGGTGAAATTGGATTATATTAGATTAAAATAAGGTTTATTTTCCATGTAAAACCAAATTTCTATATTTTTATTGAAGGGGTGGTGATAGACCCCTTTTATAAGTGGTGGGAATGTCATTTTGGTAAATATTTCAACTTGATATAAAGAGAAAAAAAGTTAAACATGTAAAATGGATCCAAAAAAATAAAATAATGGATCATGTAAGATATAAGTGCAATACACACCTCATACACTCAATTATATACATTTTATCATGTTTCGATCCCTTTACCCCTTGAATTATTACTTTTACCATTTTAGCTTTTATAGTAATAACTAGTTTTTACCTAAGGTAACTTAATTAGTACGCCTAAAAATTTTGTAGTAATTATAAGATAGTCTATAAATAATGATTATAATATTTAATTCCTTTTTTAGGATTAAATTTCTATAAGTGTTAAAAATTAATTTTATTATGAAAAATTCATAATAAATTAAAAAAATTCAAAAAAATATTGCATGAGTTCTAAAATATTAATCATATTGTTATAAAATATAACAAATATTTTAAAATGTATAATGTAAATTATAAAATATATATATATTATCAATAAAGGGTTTCATAAATTTAGGATTCATACTTATTTCATAAATTTTGTAGTATTAGTAAAAATGGTATATATCGTTATTTACCAAAGAATTTGTTTATTTTTTGAAAAATCACAAAAATTCATATTAAGATAATATCTTAAAGAAAAATTAAAAAAAATAATATTATTTTTTAAAAATAAAATTCTAACATTAATAAATTAAACTTATAAAAATACTTATGAATAAAGGATTTTTAGAGTGTGTATCATGTGATAGTTCATGATATAGTGTTTACCTACAATAGTAGGGTATCATGAATTAAAATTAAAGTTTTTTAGAGACATAAAAAACTAATTAATTATGTATTAATTTGTAAAAAAATGAAATTCAAGAAGTCTTTTGGAACCCTAAAGGCTAAACCACCATGTATTAAGCACAAACTCAAGGCAAATAGATATTTTATGAAATTTATCTTACATTTTCCCAAATAATCAAACTAGATGAGTGCATCCTATATTTTGATAGGTCCATATTTTGGGCCCTAAAATATTTTTTTATTCTCTTTTTTTCATTATGACTTTATCCTAAGTCTCAAATGGAGAAGACTTAGTGATTGAATACTTGAATACAACACAAGTGGAATTTTGAGCTTTATACCTAACATGTTTTATGTATTTTTTTTATTTTGATTTAGGTCAATGCTAATTGGACCTTTGAGGGGTATATTTTGAGGTTATTTGAATTTTAATTAGTGTTTCTAGGGTTTAAGGTCTTACAATTTTTACTAAATTTTGTTGGTGTCTAAAATTGTATATTTTTTACTAAATCTTGTTGGGGTTTAGGTTCATAAAAATTTAACCAGGTGGTGGTAAATTTTATATAACATGTACATATATAACCCTTAAATGAATTAGTAGCCTAATGATATTATAAACTGTCTCTAAAAGGGACACACATAACTTAAGGTTATAGTTCTCAGGCCAATGGAAGTTAATAAAACCTTTGTAAAAAATGGAAAAATAAAACTCAATGTGAATGGAGAACCCATTATTACTACTTAACATTTCACATATGAGTAAACATAGTTTAGAGTCATAGTTCTAGGACCATTTTCGGGTGTGGTGTGATATGAAAACCCAAATCAAACTCGATAGCTAAGAATATCTCCAAACCTCAGAATGTGGAATAATAGTATTATAAAACATGATATAAATTATTTTAATAATAAATTTGTGATAGGATAAGTATTACAAGGATGGATAATGGAAAACACTTCAATGTTGAGTTCTATGGTAATTTCATTGCAAACATGTAGATATTAGAGGAACTTCTCCTTATGATAGATATGCCTTTTTTGGTAGGGATGGATATAGTAGGTATTATTATCATTAAAAAATTCAAATTTAATTTGGATATGTGTATTCTTATTACCGATAGTTTCAAAATGATTACAAAAATTTAAATAATTAAGGCATGAATTGTGATATATGTAAGTAATATCTAAGAAGTTATTGAACTACACTAATCCTATGTTAACCAAGATTGGGTCATTTGGGGATGATGAGAGGATATTTGAGATTGATTTTGGTTTGTGGATGGTACTCATATTAATGATATGGGTGTTACTATATATCTCAAGGTAATGCGAATAAATTAATACATAGTTCTTATAAATTATATCCCTCGGTTTGTTCATGGTCAAATTTAGGGGAGGTGCATTCACAGGTACTGGAATTGGATTAGAAGTAGAAGAATCCCAATGATTGTTCCTAAGTAACTAATTAGGTGAGAAACCAAAAATAGATATATGTATTCAAAACATGAGAGTTTCTAGGGGAAAAGGTTCATTTTATCATAGTTTAGGGTGCCACGTTCCATGCCACCTTACAAGGAATTGGCTCTAATGTAGGGTAATTAGGTCATTTAGAAAAATTCACTTTAAAAAGTTTAATCTGTTATAGGATATACCATATATCATGTAGTTTATAGTCAATAATCTAGGAAAAACTTATTTTAGATTATAGACATGCATCTAGGGTGTAACACATAGGTATTTTAGAATATATTTGACTTTAACAAATTTGATGTATTCGATAGCTTATGATGCATGAAACACTGAATTTAAGTGAATAATTCCTAATTAAAAATATAAATTGAAATAAATTAATATAGAATTATTTTAAATTAATAAAATTATAGTAATTTAATTAATTAAATATTTGATAAATGATCAGGAATGTTAGTCTAGTAATTTTGGCATAACCGAAATTACTTTGTTTATAAGCATTGTTTTTATTATATATATCTTATTTAAAAGTTAATTTATTATTTTATGAGCATTAAACATGTGAAAATGTATTTTTTACTCTTTTATAAGAATGATTATTCATTCATACACTGATTATCAAATGGTTATAAATAAATATAAAATCATTTAAGGGTAAAGAGAGTTATTTTTTCCAAAAATTATTTTTATGTGTACAATGTGTTTTTATGTTAATAAATTAAAATAACTGATCATTTATTTTAATTAAATGTATATATAATATATTACATAAAATAAATTATCATTTATGTGATGTTTGTGACTATGAAATTAGTGATATTAAAAAATTATGTATAAAAATACATTTTTTCTAAAAACGGATTTTTCACATTTTGTGCTTATATATTAGAAATAATTTTTTCCACCTTTATTAAATTGAATATTATGAATGTATTAAATCTTTTGAATCATAATTTACAAAAAAATATATATTTAGTTTCATTTTTTCATAATAATAATTCACCTTGGTAAAAATATTTTCACCATTATAAAGTAAAAAATGGGTAAAAAGTGTTAAAATAATGGGATGAGGCTTAAAGATGTCACTAAAACTTATCATTAATTTAATTGAATATATTTAATTATTCATAAATCAAATTATCTTCAAAATTTGTTTGTTTTGGATCCACTATCATTGGATAATTACTTTATTATATTTTAAATTTATTAATATTTACAAGGGTGCCACTCCCCTCACTTATGAAAGGGCACCTCCTTTTCTCTCTTCTCTAAACTACGTGAGTATCTATGTTCAAACATGGTCTACCCAAATGCTTTAAAAACTGTCTTCAAAATGACTTAGAGTTTATCTTTTTCCCAAAAGTACCATCCAATAATCCTTAAGATTTTTTTAAAAAGGAGACTATCCAATGAAAAAGTATAGGTTCTTACCCACCTTTTTTAAGTTTATTTCTTCAAAAAACACCTCCAAATATTCCATAACCATATTAACATAATTACATAAATTTATTTACTATAAATATTTTTTTTATTTAATGTTATAAACACTTTCTATATATTTTCCATCAACTGGAAAATGAATTATTTTATCATGTGTATGTGTGGACCACTGTTTCCATAAAGCAACATATTTTATTTTTTTATCACCGCCTCTAAAGGATGTGTGTATATATATATATTTATTCAATGAATATATGTGATATTTATTAAAAAAATATTTTTTAAAAAAATATTTTTATTTACCTTCCATTCTTTCAATCCATTGAAAAATGAAAACATCACTCATACGTATGTACAAACTACCTTCTCCACAAAGTGATGTAATTCATTTTTCATCACTTAATTTCCTAGAAGGTTATAAAAATTAGTATAATAAATAAATATTATATTTAGGAAATTAATAATATTATATATATGATAAAACCATGATCAATGTTTAAATAATAGAATCACTAAACTAAACATACATGGAAAATAGAACCCAAAACACTTGAATATTGATTTCAATAGAGAATTATTAATAAATGGGTGGTTGGAAATTATAATGAAATGATATATAGTAATATAAATATTAATATGGATATTATATTTATTTATAATATGGTTTAATGTATTATACTAGAGGTTAAAACATGTACAAATAAATTTAGGACTTAAGGTAAGTGTTTATGTTTGAATATCACTTTTTATTATGATTATTTATGTTTCAATTTCTATAAAATGGAATTGTATGTTATTCCTTTCCTAAAAATATTCTATTTTATTCTACAATGATTATTTATGAAGTTTTATAGTATTATTTCCATATTTCCTATTTTTGTACTAAAAAATATATATGAATGTTTTTTAATAAAATCCAACCTTATTTATCCCTTTTTTTGGGAATTCGTTTCCTCCATATATATATTCTTCAAAATTATTATATTGAATTTCATATCTAGTTTTAATGGATTGAAAATGTATTTTTAAACTACCTTTAACTTTCATTAAAAATAATTAAAAGTAATATTTTAATATTTTTTACATATAACTCACATTATAATTTTTAAAAAAGTAAGAGAAGAATTTTTTTAACATTTATAGCTCAACCACATTTTCTAGATGTCGTGACCATTTTTGATTTTCTTGATTAATTTAAAATTTATAATGGATTTTATAAGAAAATATTATTCCCAATTTTCATGTATTTTTTATTTTTTAAAGTTTTCCAAAAGAAATGGTTGTTTTCCCTAATTTTTTAGAGAACATTTCTAATGATTTTATAAAATTATTTTTTTATATTTGTTAAAATCCATTAAGGACTGATATTATTCACTAGGTATATGATCTTATGATACCATACACTTAATGTATCTAGAATTATTATTGAAATTATTTTATAATGATGCTTTATGAGACACATTTTTTTCTTGTGGGTTAATTAAACTATAAAAGAGTGATGATTACTCTTATTTTCTTATGGGATATAGATTAATGGTTTGTTATTATGTGATTTTGGGTCTATTATAGCCCTAAAATACATTAGGTAATGATTTATATCTCATGATATTATAATGTTATATGGGATATTACCCTAATCAAAAAGGTAAATAAGAGGTTATCCCAAGTCCAAGATGATACACAAGTGATTAACACAATCCCAAGAGGGTACATGGTAAGATGGACCAAGATTAAGAAGATACAAGGGTAGTTGGGCCAAGCATACTATTTGATAAATTCCATGGTGAGTATCCATGACATATGATTTCTATTTTTATGGTAATGGGGAGTATACCCAATCTAATATGGGACTCTATCCACTATGATAGTCTTGGCAGTGATCCTTGACTAAGGATATTAGTTTCTAGGATTATGTTTGTGCAACACTTTTATGCCACAAACTTATGACTTATGCTTATTATTTGGTCTCATGGATCATGATTTATAATTTATGATACTAAATACTTATGAATCATTTCCATTATAATGAAAAATACTTATTCCATAACTCATGTTTTATAGTTTATCACTTGTTTTGTATGATCACACTTTTTATCATGTTCTCATACATGTAAGATTATCTTAGGTTCACATATGATCATTGATTAAAAACACCCATGTTTACCCATACACATAATTCGATCTCACCTTTCTTATATTTCCTTTACTTGGGATATAAATAAATTTTTAAGTAGAGAATTTATAAGAAGGGTACTACAATATGAGAAATTTATGAGAGATGTTAAAGATACTTTAAGAAATAAATTGATTATGTATCTCATTTAAAAATTCACTAAACCATTATAGTTTTTTGGCATGTATTATTGTAAGATATTTTAAATTTTTATCTAAAATGATGAAATATTTATGTGAGTGATTCTTGGGTTACCTTAGATGTGATTATAGTGGGTTTACTTATTTTTAGACATTATGTTTTATAAATTAAAGGATAAAACCTAATACAACTTATGATAAACCAATATGATATAATATTAATATATAGTGTTGTAAGTTTATAAGAGTATGTCCTAATTTTGGAAATATTAGGGATTATTATCATGATTATATGATTAATCTCTCTTATTAATAATTCTTAAATCTTATATTATGTGTTTTCTTAGTAAATGGTTGGAACTGGGAGGAATCGTATTAAAAAAATATGTGAAGGACAATATAATAATTATCCTAATAAGAATCATAATATCATGAGGACTTGAATTAAAACCCGTTTTTATGCTTACACGACTCTATCAAGCCTTGAATCATTATAACCTTACACATAATCAATGTAAGGAGCAACATACTATTTTCTCATTCATGAGGCAACAAGAACCATACTTTAATAGGCCTTCCAATCCACTAATTTCTAAGAAATGGATATATACCACTAGAAATATATTTTTTGTTCTTCAGTGAATAAATCATGAAAAAAAATTATTGGTTGTTTATCATATGTAAGTTGATGTGGAATAACGATAGACTCTTATTAAGAAAATAATTCAAGATTAATAAGTTGACTCCATGTAATGGACAGAGTATAATAGGTTATTTTTAAATAATTACTTTTCTTAAAAATCATCAAATTAAAATAGAAAGGGGAATAATTGAACTAGAGTAGAAGAATAATGAATTTATTATAATTGTTTAGGAAAATTTCACTGGTAATACATAATATTATTTTGGTTTCATCATTAACCATGAAAAAAATTGATAAGTTATTTAGATTCTTATAACCAAGTATCCAAAGGGAATTGGATATAATATACTTTGATAGATAAGAAGAATTAATCTGATGTAATATCAATATAGAAATAGAGTGTGTAAACTCTAATTTTTCTCATGGTTTTGGGGATAAGAATAAAAATATGTAGTTTTGAGGTAATTATAATTATAAAACCCATGGAGGAAATAAAATTAATCTTCCTTCATGTCGAAACTATCTGAATAATCATAGAGAAAATTTACATAATGTTATTGTTAAATTTTTTATGTTTTGAAAATAATGAAATTGAGAAAATGAATGTTTAAGGGTTATGTATATTTCATTCAATGAAATGACTAGAGATTAATCTCAACTGAATGAACCACTAAATCTCGTATGTTTTAATCGAAAAGAGTATAGAAATCATGCCAACCATTGCATGAATATGAGGTTTAATTATGATAATTGGAATCATAAAACTCTTAATCCAAGAAAAAAAGGGAATGATCTAGTGATCAAAACCATTAATGTGGCTCATTAGAATGAAGTGGATAATATTACACATATCATCCACTATAGAAATGAAAATTTCTTATTTGATACATGATCTACCCACTCATTTATTTAAAACAATTTGTAATATTATCACATTACCACCTAAATTATTATATATTGAATTGCTAGTGAAAAAACCTAATGGAATGATGATTTCATCTCAATCATATAGATTATATCTAATAGAAGTTTTTGGGATTGTGTTATTCTCCCTCAAGTTGAATTTGACATGATTATGGGCTTGGATAGGCTCAATCTCTATAGAACCCATATTAATTTCCAAGGAAGGGAAGTCACAATTTATTTTTCAAATCAACATATGATCCTTAATCAGTTCTAGGATAAACATGAACTTCCAAATGAAATTAACTCCATTATATTAGTCTTACTACCAATTAATGGGTGTAATTATCTCAAATTATTGTGTATAAACTCAAAATTAAATATATTATTGTTTTTTCATAATATAAAAATGTATTTATTGAAGATTTTTATTGTCTTATTGTGAAGTGACAAGTTGAGTTTTAAATAAAACTCATACCAAGTGCAATGCCTATTTCAAAGACTATTTATAGAATGGACTTAATTGAGTTATGGTAATTGAATAAACAACTCCAGGATAATTTGGATAAGTGATTCATTCAGCTAAGTGATTCTCCATGGGGTGAAACTATTCTATTTGTTAAAAAATGATTTTTCAACGCATCTCTACATTTATTATCATGAACATAATGAGATAAAAATCTATAATAAGTATCCTCTATACAATATTTATGATTTTATGATCAATTTTTAGGAGCTCAATACTTTTACAATTTTGAAGTTTTATATGGATATCATTAGTTATGGTTAAAATGAGAGGACAGACCTAGTATATCCTTATATACAATGAATAGACACTCTAAATTTTTTGTGATTCCATTTAGACTTACCAATTCCCTCGATATCTCCAGGGATATAATAAATAGTGTTTTATATATTGCCTAGATAAATTTTTGTTATTTTTTCATTGATATTCTCATATATTCTAAGAGAAATAAAGGTAATGAGTATTATTAAAGACTGTGTTGAAGACCTATTTAAGGGATAAGATATTTAAGAATTTTATAAAGTATGAATTTTTTATATAGAAAGTATCATTCTTGGGTCAGGTAATTACAAGAGAGGGTATATAGGTGTATCCACTAAAGAAAGAAGTTATGAGGTAATAGACCCAGCCAACCGCTATGAATGTGATTTGAAGATGTCATGGATTGGTATGATACTATTGATGCTTTGGGAGAAATTTCTCATAGATATAAAATCTCTTAAACTTGTATATTTTAAAGGGATCTAAGTTTATCTCCATAGATAAATGTAAAGAATATTTCAAGGAAAAGAAGAGAAGGTTGGTCAGTGCACCAGTTCTTTCACTACCCTGCAGTGAAGAAGAATTTTTTATTTATATTGAATCATCAAAGAACGTAATAGGATGTGTTCTCATGAAGAATTAAATGGTGGTAACATATAATTTATGCCAATTAAATATTCATGATAAAAAATAAATGAATCATGATTTGGATATAGGTGTGGTAATTTTTTATTTGATGACATGAAGGAATTAACATTATTGTGAAAAGTGTGATATATATATACTGATCATAAAATATTGTAGTATATATTCAAAAATAAATATTTGAAAATAAACTAAATGAGATAGTTGTATTTGATTAATGATTTTGACATCTCAATACATGACTACACTATGAAAGAGAATAAGATGGGTTATGCTCTATGTTAGAAATAACATACTAGTTTTTTCACGATGGGGATTTAAAGAGATATATAACTTATTTATTTATAGATGATGGACCTTGTAATCGTATGGTGAGGGGGGAAATCCTATCTTGATCAAATTACTATTCAAATATCCATCCACGTGATGATTAAATATGTACACAATAATTATTTGTAACTAAAAAATAATGCTCAAAATTTTCCAAAGTTTAATTATGGATTTAATGGAATTATAAGATTTAGGAACTGAATAATTGTATTTTCAATATCATATTCAAATAAGTGGTTGGTTGAATCACATATCTTATCATTATCAATTCATCATGGAAGTACAAAGATTTATAGAGATCTCAAACTAAATTTATGATTGGATTATATGAAATGAAATATCGGGGACTATGTATCTTGATGCATAGTATGTCATAAAATTATGTTTGAACATCAAAATTCTAATGGTATGATTCATCCATTACCCATAACTATATCAAAATGTGAAAACATCACCATGGATTTCATCATTGGACTCTCTAAAATATCTAAAATCCAAAACTACATTTGGGTAATAACTGATTTCCTTATGATTCCAACACATTTCACTTCTATAAGGGAATATTTATTTCTTTAACTGATTCCTAGGATATATATAAAAGAATTGGTAGAGTTTCATGGGGTGTCACTTTTAATTATATTAGATCAAGATATAAGTTTTACCTCAATGTTGTAGAGAAGCCTTTGTAAAATGTTGAATATAGATTTTTTATTAAGAACTTCATATCATCCTCAAACTGATAGTGATTCTAATATAACTATTAAAACATGATAATATATAGTAATAGAGTTCACTATGTAATTAAATGGAGTTTGGGATAAACTACTTCATCTAGTTGAATTTTCATACAACAATAGTATTCACCTGGGAATTCAGATGAATCCTTATAAATACTTATATGGAAATAAGTGTATAACTCCAACATATTGGATTGATGTTGGAGAATAAATGTAATTGGTACCTGAGCTGGATGATGAAATTAAATAGAAAGTTAAATACATTCAACAACATAATAGGAAATCTTTGAGTTGACAGAATAGTTATGTTGATAAATGTTAATGCGATTTTAAATTTTCACATTAGAGAGAATGTATTCCTAAGGACATATATATGGAATAATTTTATATAATTTTTAAGTATTATGAAGGAAATACATAGATATAATGTTCATTATAAAATTATTAAACATATAAATATGGTAGATTATCACATGGAACTTCTAGTAAACCTCTCCCAAGTTCATGATGTGTTCCATGTACCTCTTTTAAGAAATCATATACCAAATCCTTCACATGTATTAAAGTCAAAGAATATACCACAAAATCAGGTTATTTATTAATAATAACAACCAATGGATATTCTGGATAAAATAAATATAGTGTCATGGAACAAGACTACTAACCTTGTTAATTTTTTGTCGAAAAACCTTAAATTTAGGGAAGCTATGTGGGAACCTAAGGATGTAATGAGGCAAAATTATGTTTATTTCATTTCTTCATATTAATGGAATTTAAATGGTGAAATTATTATAATGGGAAAGAATGTAACACCCTTATATTTTAGAATTTATTTATCCTTAAAAAAATTGATGTGTTCAATGTCTTGGGATGTACACAACACCTAACTAAGTGAATAATATATTATTAAAAATATAAAATGGAAGACATTAATATATAGTTAAATAAAATTGATAAAACTAAATTATTAAAATCAAATCATGATATTTATGAAATAATTGAGACATTGTAAGGGAATTTTAGTCTAGTAGTTATTAGATAAATACAAATGTTTTTCTTACTAATATTGTTTTTATTATATATTTTTATTTAAATTTGTTTTCTTTTACTTTGAGAATTGAACATATAAAAAATTATTTTTTACATGTGTATGCATAAAATGTGATTTAATTTCAATAAATTAAATAAATTGATTAATTATTTTAATGAAATTTTTATAAAATATATTAAATCAAATAAATTAACATTTATCTAATGGTTTTTACTAAGAAAGGAATAAAATATCAATAAATATGAATCAAAATACATTTTTTATAAAAATAGATTTTACACTTTATGAGTTCATATATTAGAATTATTTTCTATCACCTTAATAAATTTAATATTCTAAATGGATCCAATATATGGAATTATAATGTATAAATTTTTATAATATCAATTTTATTTTTGGTCATAATAATAAGTTACCTTAGTAAAAAAATCACCTAAAAATGGTAAAAATGTGTTAAAGTGGTTAAAATAAAGGGATAAAGATTCATTATATAACTAAAAATATCTATTAATTTCATTTCTGGGGTTTATTTCAACCTCCATTGACTTATATTTTAAAAATTCATGTTTTTGAGTCACTTTCCCTAGATAATGAATTTATTATATTTTAATGTCCTTAATATTTACATGGGTATCATTCCCCTCACATATAAATGGAAACCTCCTCTCATCACTTGACGAAAAAACTTAAGAGCCTTATATAAACCCAAATCAAAACAGATACCTTCCCAAATATATTCCCCATCTCTTAGAGGTTATGGTCTTTCCATAATACAAATCCAAGAATCCTTAATGTGTTTTTCAAAGGATATTATCTATAGAAGAGGTATATGTTCTAACTAGCCCTTTTCAAGAATCAATATTCTTAAATATCCTCCAAATCATTCATAACCTTGTTTACATAATGGAATTTTTATGTTTAATATAGTAAAATATAGTTTTATTAATGGTATAACCATTTACAATCTCCTTAAAATTTAATGGAAAATGAAAGTGTTGCTCATACATATATATACACTACCATATCCATGAAGTGATGTGTTTCATTTTTCACCCTCACCTCTCAGGTATGGTTTTATAGACATATTTAATGGATACATATGATATTTATAACATAATTATGATTCTCAAAAGAGAAATTATAATTCACCTTCCTTTATTTCCATCCATTAAAAAACAGAAACATTAATCTTGCATATTTATGTACTACCATATCCATAAAGTGATTTAATTAATTTTTAATCATAACTTTACACGGAGCCTTCTAAATTTAACACTATAATATTTTAATATATAATTTTCTTTAAAAAAATTGATAGCTTATTTCAAATGAAACACTCAGCTAAAAATGATCTAATACATATTAGATAGATATTATTAGGAAAATATATGAATAATAAAATCTCAAGTAAATAAATGCTTATTACTAAACTAAAATTTCATAAATTTAGAGGTTAAATAATTAATATTATTTTTTAATAATATGAATTATTCTTTCTCAAATAACTTTTTTTATAAAAGTTTTTTTATTTTATATTAATATACTAAATCAGTCACTTTTAAAAGATTATTTTCGTAATATATAATATTTCAATATATTAAATAACATTTTAACATTTTTTTAAGTTATTATTTGTTATAAAATATTAATAAGAACACTTGATGTTTAAAATGGTTATTTTTTAATTATTATTTTTATTTATTTTTAGTATTTTCATTTAAAATAAAAATTTACAAATTTAAAAAATTTAGTTTTACAATATTTAGTTAATTTTTAAATTCTATATATAAATATTATCTTAGTAGTATTTTTTAGAAATTTTATGAAATAGTTTATTTTAGTGGATAGTGAAAGTATAGTTCTTACTAAAACCACAGTTTTTATGACTCTATCAAGACGTAGGTTAAATAAAAAATGTTTAAAACATTTTCTATGATCAAATATGTATCTAAAGAGTAAATAATACATTTTTAAATACCATTTTCAATTAAAAACTCTTTTTAACATTAATTGAACTTAAGTGATATTTCCTAATAAAGGAAACCATTTTTAGTCTTTTCTTTTAATTAAATATAATTTGGTAAAAATTTGGTTTTGTATTTCATTGGATGATAAATAATTTTTTTATAATAAACCAATTCATATCATGAAAATAAAATGCATTCATAATTTTATCTTACACATAAATTTTAATCTTAAAAATACACCTTTTCTAAAAACAGGTTCTTACATGGTACATGCGATAATGTAAAAATTAATTTTTATTACACATATAAATTTCCTTTGATAAAATAAATTTCATATCTTGAATAAGTAGGTATAAATTATCCAATAAGTTCCATTTTATTTTTGTCATAGAAAATTAGATACTTGGTAAAAACTAGTTACTATAGTAAAATTCAAAAGTGTAAAAAAGGTTGACCAATGGGGTAAGAGAACTAAGACATTAAAAACATGTACCTGATTGAGTAGTTGAGGTTTGTATCACCCAAAAATTATCTTCAATACAATATTTTATATTTTGGCATTATCTTGAATGTGAAACTTGTTCTCCCTTTATATTATGATAAAATAATTAAAAAAATTCCATTCTCATCACTTATAAAAGGGGAATCAAACCACCCCTTCAAGCCCACTCCAAAAATTTAGTTTCCTCATTAAACTATGACATATTTTCTTTAAATAGAATATCTTTTTTTATTCCTTAATATTATGGATATATTTGTTCATTCTAAGTTCTCCCTTTTTAAGGAATCATCTAAGAGAAACTCAAAGTTATAAAGAAGATTCAAGTGATTTAGTGGAAGCCATGAATTAAGGTTATTAGGATGAGTATAATATATAAGGATACTATAATGGATTCTATTGTATTTTTTTATAGATAAATTATCACAAGTATCATAAAATAAGTCCCTTTTATAGACAATCATTAAATTCACTAAACCACATATTCTTGGGATTGTGTTATTAGTTGTGAGACGTAATGATAATCTTATAGAAATGATGTAAAATAAATAATTTTTTAGAAAATGTCATTATATGTGGTATTATATCAATTTTTTTTTAAAAAAAGATGACCAGAAGAATTTATTGAAAATAAAAGAGTGACATACAAACTCGAGGAGTAAATCACCTACACCAGCGGGGATTTATAGACTAGAAAATATAACAAAGAAACTACCAGCCCAAATCTTCAAAGAGAGTCTGTGAAGTCCAGCCATCACCCCAATGGATCATCTTCAAGCTCATGAGATGGTCTAGACCCCAAAGAGATCACACCAGAGCATCCAGCGAAACCGAACACGATCTATGCATCCATCTTAAGAGTTCCCAAAATAAGAACAGTAGCATCAAACATTCATGTTCATCTAGCCCAGAATAAAATATTCTTGTCCAAGACTGCAAGCTAGGAACTATCACGAACAACAACCAGGCTCCAAAACCAACCAACAGAAATCTTAATAACAGTCCTCAATGGTGTTGTGAAAACCATCCAAAAAAATCCTCTCTTCACTCTATTCTGACTTGGTCTCTACCAAGAGGAAGGGTTGCTCCCCAGAAAAAAGACAGCAGCATCAAGAAGTCAGACATCAGAACAACATCATCCAAAAAGTGCCAAACTGCTCCACTGAAAACAGATCAGATCGGTTCTATGCAGTCCAGAACCATGCTTCAAAAAAAAAGAAACAGAAGCAGCAGGAAGGTTTTTTCTTCCATGAAGTTGAGTATTCCAGCCAAATAAACCAGCAAAATCGGAGACTGTAGCAAAAGACATCTCAGAGGTCTTCAGAGTGATTGTCAAGTGTGATAACTCCAGAGTCAGAGCCAGCAGCCCGCCCAACTCTAAACAGATCACCAAGCCATCCAGAAAAGGCATTAAATGCATGACTCCATAAAGTAAGGATTCCAGTAGAACAAACAGATGTTCAAGAGTGAAAAATTGTTTCAGAGTGAGATAAGCAGTTCATCCAACAAATAGAGTAGAAAACCAGAAGAAAATTGAAATTGTTTCATAAAAAATCATGCCAAACTGAGAACACAAGGACCAGCCAAACTGATGAGTAAAAACCAAAGAAACCATGTAGTATCACACATAAATCGTGAAGCAGATCTAAGCAGCCAAGTTGGGTCTACCCAAATGCAGAAAATTAGCATCAAGCATTCATGATATCATAAAGGGTGGAGGACCCAAGGATGAAGAATGCATCAGGACAGAGATCCTCAAGTCCAGCAGACAGAAAAACACCACTGATCCATCAGAAAATTATTCCTGCATGCGGGGAGAAAACAAGTTGTCATTGAGCAATCACTCCAAATCAATCCTTTAAAACCAGAACCAGAAACAAAGGTCATCAGTAGTCCACAAGACAAAAGGTCATGCAAAGTGTGAAGCAGATCCAAACTTATTGCCATGGGATACTCATGAAATCAAAGTTTGGATCCTTATTGAATTCCTCAGAAACTTTTATAAACATCCTCTTTCTGATGTCCAGGTAAACCTGAGCAGTTATCTCACCATTTTTATACTTTCGAAATGTAGATGATTCATTTTCCCTGAACCAGGAGTCGATCTCCTTTGGAAAATCCAGATCATAATCATACTGATAGGCATCTCTATATGTCGGGTCATTTTCATCAACTTCACTCGAGGAGTTGTCTGAATCAGAACCATCTGAGTTTTGTAGATATTCAGGCAGGGGCTCTAAAGGAATTGGTTGTGGAGGAACCTCAGGGTCAGGATTTTTAGCCGCAACTGATCTTGTGATGATGGTTCTTTCATAATTGATTTTGTCTCGATGTTTCCTAGTTTTCCTGGGGAGTGGAGTGATAAAACCATCTGAGTCAACAATGACCTTTTTTCCTTTTCGATCATTTAGATGAAAAGATTCCCCAACTTTAGGAATCTTCTCAACAACAACCTCGAGGGATTCCTCAAAAAGGCCATCTTTGTTAACCACATGACCCTCATATTTTTCATATTCCTTCAATGTTAGGTGGGTGGAATCCCTCTTATCTACATCATCTTGTTGTTTGGTGACAGCAATAGCCTCATTGACAAATTCTGAGAGTGGGTCACGAGGTGTTTGAGAATTCAATTGTACATTTACCTCATCATCTCTTTCTTTGTTAACACAAACAGGTGTTTTTTCTTTGTCCTTAACCACCAGATCATCTTTTCTAAAGACAGAATTAGAAGGTCCAGCCATGTAATCTTGATTATTTTTATACTTTTCTGTCCAAACAGGTTTAAGACTTTTAAACCAAACATTGGCTTTGTCACATTTGTTTGAATTGTGTCCTAATCTGAAGCATTTGGAGCAGTAATCCGGCAATATTTCATAAAAAACTCCTTGGGAGAATGAAAGGTCTCTACTTTGAATCCAAATATTGGAGGGCAAATGTTGGGAAACATCCAACTCAATACAAATCCTAGCCATCGAGGGTCTTGAAAGCATTTTTGTTGCAAAATCTAACTTCAAAGGATTCCCAATAAGATTAGCAATGGGGAAGAGGGCTGCCTTCTTGAATAGGTGGAGAGGTAACTCTGGGAAGAAAACCCAGATAGGAACAATAGGGGATTCAGAATATGCATCAAACTCTGGAGTCCACTTAAGAATTTTTAAAAGACAACCTCCAAAGGACCATGACCTCTTGATCCAAAACTTATATCAATGTTTACTAATTTTTTAGGAATAGTTTAGTAATTTTGGGGGATCATGATTAGATAACATTAGTTTAAACCCTTGATATAAGTATAAGGGATCAATCTATGCATAAGATAACATCATGGAATATTGGTAACGTTTTGAGTATGTAGTTTTATTATTAATTATATCTCTATTTGGATATAGGAATGTGTGTGTGTCTATGAAAAAGATTCACTAAGGGTTAATCACCATAAAAATGTCTAGTTGAGTATCAAGATAATAATTACTTTGGCACATGATGAGTGGGCCAAAGACCACACACCCAGAAAGACACTCCCAAGGGAAATGCGTTAGTTTATCACATTCTCATAAAAATCCATTATGATGGATTTTTTTATTATTGAATTATCTTGAGAAAAATAAGGGAAAACAACCTAAAGAAACCTATATTGAACCAAGATTGATTTACATTGAACTGAATTCTAATGTGATGGTTGAAAAAAGTAAAACATTTTTAGGTTGATATTTTATATCATGATAATTCAAATATAATGTTATTATTAATCACTCTTGATTAACACTTTTGGGTTTATAAATGGATAGAGCTATGTGGAACCAATTTAATAATATACATGACTAAAAATATAGTAATATTACAAATAAGAATCCAAGTGGGAAAAAGGTTCTATTTAAAATATTGTGGTTATGCTCACCTAACTACCTCAAGTTATAATTAATAACATGAGTATTTTTTAACACCAAAAAAATAAGATAAGTATTGAGTTACATAGATAATCAGGTGATCAACATGAGGAAGGAAAGAAAAATCATTTTCTTTTATATCAAATGTGTGGGAAGATACACCTGGGGGAATGTCTCAAAGTATCTAGAATATGTTTCACTAGTGATAAAGGAGGTCACCAAAAAACAAGATAATGATGAAGAATGTAAAAGTTAGGTTAACATAATGGATAAAAATAATATTATCCCTTAGGATCTACTAGCAGTTTTATATTTTAGATGTGAGGAGTTTAGGCATTATGGAAACTAGCTCCATAATCTGAGGGATTAATATTAAAATCAATACCAAAAACCTCTTAGAACATAGAAACAAGTAAAATTCTATGAAAAACTAGTATTGAATTGGATATTGATATTTATGTGGTTCTAAATTTTCTCCACTTTATATTTGTAGATTTCTTATACCATGTATGTTTTAACCAACTATTGGCTATTAATGTATAAATAAAAAAATACTTATGGTATCATTATTGTATTAAATTTTTATGAATATCCTTAAAGTTTTATATGATTATAATACATACAATATTAATAATTAATCATTTAAATGAATTTTATGTGATTTGTAAAATGGACACTCTATCTCTATATAAACAATATATTAATTACCAAAATATGGAAATCCCATTTCAAACTAATCTATGTCCATCTATCAATGAAATAATTACTACAATATATCATATAAATTTAAATATATTATATTAGTAATTATACCCAATCATTATTGTTGTTTATATCAAATTATTGGAGAAAAAATCAATATAAAAATAGTCTTATTATGAGGAAAAATATATATTACCAAAGTTTTTAGGGTTGATGTTTTTATAGAAATTATACCTTGATTCATGACTACCTTTCATATTCCATTATCTATTTTAATTAGTGGGAGATAATTAAAATTATTTGGGATTAATTTATTTAAGATAGAGAATGAAAAGATTTAATATTTTACTATATAATTTTTCTTTATATAAACATTGTGTCAATAGATTTTCTCACAATCATAACTGAACTAAAATGAGTTACAACATATTAAATTAACATTATGAATAAAAATTAGGAATAATAAAACCTCTAGAATATAAAATCATATTACTTAACTAAAATTTCTCACGTTTAGAGGTTAAATTAGTAATGTGATTTCATATTAAAAAGAAGTTTTCTTTTTCAAATAAAATTTTTTCTAAAAGTGATTTGTATTTTATCATAATATATTAAATCTATCACTTTTAAAATATTTTTTTGATAATATATAATATTTAAATATATAGACTAACATATTAAAAATATTTATTTTTGGGAAATCGTATGAAATAATACTAAGAACACATAATGTTTAAAAAATCATTTTCCAATAAAAGTAGTTTTCATATATTTTATACATTCATTTAAAAGATAAATTTATACATTTTTTAATTTTAATTTAAAAAATTAAAATCATTTTTTAATTACATGCATCAAAATTATATTAGTGTTAATTTTTGGGATTTTTTTGATATAGTTTATTTTAGTGAATGAAGAAAAATATTATTTTTACTAAAACCATAATGTTTATGACTTTATTGTAAATTAAGTATAATTAAAAAACTTAAAAAAATTATATGGTGAATATGTATCTAATGAGTAAAACTATAAATTTTTAAATAATATTATAAATATAAATAACCTATATCTAACATTTTATGGATACGAGTAATATTTTCCAATAAATTAAATTTTTTTAGTATTATTTTGGTAAATTTATGTTTTGTATTTATTTGTAAACAAAAAAATAATTTATTTATTTTATAATAAATCATTTTATTTCATTGAAATCATATAAATTTATAATTTTATCCTATAAATAAATTTTAATCTTAAAAATACAAATGTTCTAAAAATGGGTTTTTATGCATTACATGTGCTAATATAAAAAATAAGTTTTATTACTAATAGAAATATTATATGATAAAGTTCATTTAATATTTGGAATTGTATGTTGAAAATTATTTAATAATTTCCATTTTATTTTTGTCATAAAAATTTAAATACATAGGTAAAAATTAGTTATCACGGTAAGATCCAAAAGGATAAAAAGGGTTAACCAAAGGGGTAAAAGAGAAAACGTGTTAAAAACATACTTCTAATTGAGTTTTTGAGGTTTTTATCAGTAAGACCGTATATATACTATGTTATATTAAAAAAAATTAGTTTTATTGACATGATAAACATGTTTTCTATTTATATTAAAAAGAAATAATTAAAAAATTATTCTCTCTAATTATAAAAGGGGCCGCTCACCACCCTTTCAAGAATAATTAAAAAATTAGTTTTCTGACTAAATATCTAACCTTTTACCTTCCACTATTATCCAATTTCACTTATTTATTTTTATATAAAAATTATTTTGGCCTAATACCTCTTTTTACAATAAATCCTCTAAGGAAAACTCAATGTTCTTAACAAAATTCAAGTGATTTAGTATAAGTTATAAATTAAGTTTATAAATCTGATTATAATATATGAGGAGTCTAGTGTGGATTCATTATTGATTAAACATAAAAATTATCATAAAATAATACTCTTATGTAGTATATAATCAAATAAATTAAACCTTATATTCATGGGATGGTGTGATTATTTGTGAGATATAAAATTAACTTATGGGAATGATGTAAAACAAATATATGTTTAGATCAGATATTTATAGTTGGTATTAGAGAATAATTTAGATAATTTTTAAGATTATATTAGTTATAATTTTCTATTGGGAATAGAAAAAATTGGTAGAAACTCTAAATATTATCTTAAAATTTTAGTCTAAGAAAATGATAACATCCTATAATTATTGTAATGTTTTGAGTATGTGGTTTTCTATAAAATTAAATCGATATCTAGATACTATAAATTGAATTTGGATATGGATAAAATTAACCTACGTTAAATCATACAAAAAAAGGCTGGTTGATTATAAACTTAATATTTACTCTAGTGTACAAAAAGTGGGCCTAAGACTACACACCTAGAAAGACTCTCCCAAGGGATATGCTTTAGTTTATCTCATTGCATTTACAATATATTATAAAATATTTATTATTTTAATGAATTGGGTTAGGGAATTTTAGATAACCCAACCTAAATAAACCTTGATTAAAACAACATTGGTTTAAGTTTAACTAAAAACAAATGTAGTGGTTTTGAAGAGTAACACATTTTATTGTTGAGTATCCATGTCATAATAATTACCTTGTGATGTAAATATTAATCACTCATGGTTAACACTTTTGGTTTTATAAATTACATGATATAGGAGGAAACATTTTAATAATGGGTGTCATGGACAATATAATAATTATCTTAATAAGAAAAGAAGTGGGATAGAAATTGGTGTTGAAAATCATGTTGTTATGATTACCCAACTATTAGAGTTATGATTTATAAATTGAGTCTTGAAATATATCCTAAAAAAATGAATATAAGTATAGAGTATCATAGAATAACATGTGGAAAAGATTTTGAATTAAATAAGATTCAATTTCCTTCATACCAAAAGTGTTGGAAGAGACATCTATGTGAATGTATCAGATGAACTAGATTTTCTTTTATCTATTGTTAAGTAGGGAATTGAGAAACAAGATGTAGAGAGAAAATAAAGAGTTATGTTGATGCAATGGATAAAAAATAATGTTCTTACTATGGATACACAAGTTTTTTATTGTTTTTTATGTTAGTAATTTTTAAACTATGGAAACTAGTGCACTAATCAAATGGATTAAGATGAAAATATAAACTATCAACCTCATACACCATGGGAATACGAAAAAACAAATGAAAATAGAACAAAATAATGGTATAGTGATAATTATATGGTGTTATGTGTTCTTAATTCAAAATTTTAGGTTGTCTAATATTATGTTAGTTTCCACCAACTATTAGCAATTGAATTATAAATAAAAAAATCATAGTTGTGTCATTATTATTTAAAATTTGGATAAATTTCTGTCAAGATTTATGGGATTATGAAAACTCCAATTCATAGTAATTATTCATTTAGTTGAATTTGATGTGATTTTGGAAATGGATTTTTTATCACATAAACACTATATTAATTAAAAAAACATGGAAATCACATTCCAAAAAAACTATGATCTTATATAGGTGCAATGAATAATATGATCCCTCAAAGAAAACATGTTCTATTATATTTATCATGATACCCAATCATGAAGTATGTTTATCCCAAATTAATTAAGAAAAACTCAATATCAAAAATAATTTTATTATAATGAAACAAATATGTTTCCTAAGTTTTTATGGTTGATATTTATATAAAAATTATACCTTGAGTTTAGAGTAACTTTTAGATACCCTTATATATTTTCATTTGTATTTTATAATTAAAATTTCATGGATGAAATTTATTTAATAAAGGAGAATATAAAACCCAAAGGTTTTCCTATATAATTTTCCATTAAATTAAAACTATAATGAAAGATTATTTTGCATGAAACACCGAACTAAAATGAGTTCTAAAATATTAGATTATTATTATTAAGAAAATATGAGAATTATAAAACAACTAGTAAATAAAATATTAATACTCCAATAAAAATATTTACTTTTAAAGGTTAAATAATTAATATGATTTCATATTAAAAAATTATGTTCTTTATCAAAAAAATCATCTCTATAAAAAAAAATTTATTTTATCCTAATATTTTAAATCAATCACTATTAAAATATTATTTTTAATAATATATAATATTTTAATATGTGAAAAAATATATTAACATTATTTTAGTTTTTAACTGGTGTGAAATAGTACTAAGACCACTAAATGTTAAAAAAGGTCATTTTTCAAAAAAATAAATTTATATTTATATTTTTCACTTTAATTTAAATGATATATATATATATATTAGAAAATTAATTTTCAAAAAAGAAATTTATTTTTTGTAATTTCTCATGTAAAAATTATCACAGTATGATTTTTTAGTATTTTTCTGAAATAATTGATCTTATTGAATAGTGAAAAATATAGTTTTTCTAAAACAATAATGTTTATGAATCTATCAAGAATTGGGTATAGTTAAAAAATATGTAAAATGTTTTTCATTATGAAATATCTATTTAAGGAGTAAAACTATATATATTTAAATACAATTCACAATTTATAAAACCTATGATTTACATTTAATGAACATCAGTACAATTTTCTAATAAAGGAAACTATTTTAAGTCGTTTTATAATTTAATATTGTTTTAGTAATGTTGATTTTTCAATTTATTTTAAATATGAATAAAAGTAATTTATTTTATAATAAAACAATTTATATCATGTAAATTAATACATTTATAATTTTATCCCATACATAAATTTTAATCTTAAAAATATACTTTTTTTGAAAAACAGATTTTTACGCATTTTATGACCTATTGTAAATATTAATTTTTATTACACAAAGAAATTTTATTTTATAAAATTTATTTCATATTTGGAATAATTATTAACAAATTTTATAATAATATTCATTTTATTTAGTCAAAAAATGAAATACCTAGGTAAAAACTAGTTACCGTAGTAAAACCCGAAAGGGTAAAATAGGGTAACCAAATTGGTAAAATACCTAATATGTTAAAGAATATTTATAATTTATTGTTTCATATTTTATTCTACCAAACCATATATTAAATCTAATATTATCTATTTTTTGAGTCCTCTTAACATTTGAAACATCTACACTCTTTATATTAATGTGAAATAATTACAAAAATGTCATTCTCACCACTTATAAAAGGGGCTCTCACCACCCTTTCATGTCCACTCGCAAAATCTAGGTTCTACTTAAAAAATTTTCTATTTACATACACTAGATTCTTATTTATCTTTTATAAGCTTCTGTACTCAACAACTTTTCTTCATTCATCTTTTTTTAAAGAATCCTCTAAGGGAATCTCAAAGTACTCATTGAGATTCATGTCCTTATCTAGGATTTGGGAATTATGGTTATGAATATGTGTATGGACTATGAGTAGTCTATAAGAGAATATAGTGTTTTTATATTATGGAAAAATATTCATATTTATCATAAAATAAGTAACTTATGTAACTGATTTTCAAAGAAATTAAACCTTTAGTTCTTGGGATTATGTGATTATTTGTGAGATGTAATAATTAACATATCAAAATGATATAAAATAAAGATGTTTTTATCATGGTATGTTATACTATAAATGTATATAATGAATAAATATTATATTTATGACATGATTAATATTATATAGATGATTAATCTATAACAAAAGTGCAAGGATTTGAGTGACCAGGGTGTGGATGTCTTGGGAATCCTCCTATGATGAATTATGAAAACTGGGGGTATAAAATTGTTAATGGTATTAGTAATCAAAATGATCCATCATGGGAATATCATGTACTATAGTGAGGACATATTTTTCCTCCTCGTCAATCTCCCTTAGGTATGGGATATAATAATTTTTTCACTCTGGAGATAGGATTTCAATGTGTTTAGAGGTAGATGTAGGATCCATGTGCTTCTCTATGTCCTATAATTTATTAGAAAGTTGGTGAGTATTCCCTTCATAGATTATTTCATGAGCTTCATACAATTTTGGTATATAACCACAGAGATGTTACTCCTGGATCAACTCTTTCATCACCTGTAACTGGAGGCATTGTATCAAATACATCATCCTCATAATTATAAAATCCATAGCCATTGTAGATGGTGAATAGAATATATGAATATTTTATGGTTTCATTTTATGGAAAAAAGGGAGTTTTGGACAGGTTTTTTATGTCCTAAATAAATTAATAAATATAAATATATAAAATAGACTAGTGTAAGGTCATAATTTAGAGAATTCTCAATCAATCACTTTCATGTTTATGGATTCACATTATGTTAATAATTTATCTATCAGAAATCCCAACACACCATATTCCATATTATTTTGATATATTAAGGTCCTTCTTTATAAAGTTAAGTGATCACTGGTATTTTACCAACAAAACCATAGAATTAGTTTTGGTGGAGATGATGTCAAGTACAACACATATCACCCTTTAAATGATAATTATTTCCTACTTTGGGACTCTCTTATAGATTTATGATATTCTCATGAATCCTTCCCAAATCATAATATAAAACGGATTACCACTGTGCTAGTGATTGATTCAGAATAACTTTTTGATGATAACATATAAATGTATCAGTGGTTCTCCATCAATGAAATTATCTGTATGTGTCAAAAGATCACCATCGATGGTGACATTTCATATATATCATATCTTTTTTCCCTTTATTTTTTATTTTAATTTGAAATGGATTAAATCCAAATAAAATATAACTCTATAATTTATCACCAATCAAGGAGGTGGTAGGTATTTTAGTGTTTGTATTAGGCCTTTAGCAGAGGCTTCCTATGTATCCCAGTGAATGGAATCATAACCAATATAGTTAGGTTCCACTTATCAGGATATTTTATACCTTTTAAGGTCCTATAAAAAGAGAAAAGAAAGTTCTTTTTAAGGTAGTGAATCCCTGAACTATTCCAATCATTTTAAATTCATAGTGATTGATATTCTTGAGAATGATTCCTAGAAATGGATTTTGTGGGACAAACACAAGATCAACACTTTTTGGTTCTTATCACTGGGAATATTCCACTTTAAATAAGCATGTGATTTCATAGTGAATATAGCTAAATGAAGTACATGTTTGATTTATACCATGGAAGAATAGATCATTGATCAGCATTATGTCCTCATAGGAAATATGGTTGAATGAGAAAGGTTCCTAGAGAATATATCCCCTATCAAAGAACATTTGGTCCCATGGGAAATATACACCTGAAAATAAGGAAATATGTGATTTAATGAGAAATATAGAACCATTAAGATTGGTTCATAGGAAATATGGTCTTAGTGAAGGTGAATAAGGGTCTTATGGGGAATATATCCTAATGATTTGGAATTTCTGGTCTCATGGTGAATATGGTCCAGTGATAAAGGTTTTATATAAGCATGATGCTATTTTTGAACCTCAATGAGGCATCCTATGTATCCTACTAAAATAGTAATCAAATCCCACTTAGTTGAAGTTGTGTAGTTTAAGGTCATATTTTAGGACCATACCAAGTAGTTTAATATCATGTTGAAAGGAAATTTTCATTCAATTCTATGTCACAAGGCATGGACTTCATGTTATTAAAGGTGCTAAAATAGATGATTGAGTGAGTATTATACCTTGGAAACCCATACATACTTAATATCCTAAGAAATATGACCATTATAAGGATATAATGAATCACAAGGGATATGTCCCTTTGATAAATGAGTTGAGGCTTACACCTTGTAGGAGGCCCTAATGTGTATCTACCTCCAGTCTACTAGTGATGTGATCAAGTATGTTGATTATACTCATAGGGAATATGGATCGATGGGGATGATATTAGGCGTTACACGTGTATTTTTTCAAACAATTCTTGATTGAAACTGGCATGGAAGTTTCCTAAGATCTTTCTCCCTCTGTAGATTATTGATAAATCTTGGTGATGAAATAATCAAATGCATACTAGAAGGTTCTCATATATAAGAAGGTGTACCATGAATGCATGGATCATTGAGTGATCCTAGTCTTCTGATAAGAAATATTGACATCCAATATGTGTAACTTGATTCGAAGGTCTCACTGGTATTTACACGATGAGGGAATTCATTATTAGGGTGATACATGATTATTATAACCCTAGTGGTCCTATCAATTGGGTAGGATTTCTCAATATATATCTGTTATCAATAGAATACATGGTAAAAGTTGTGTGTGTTGGTATATATGCCTTGATCTTGTGAATTTAGTGGTTCTGGTGGAGTCCTTAGTGAATGGGTCCCAGTTGGAGACTCGAGTGGAGGAATACATGTATATGAATCTAGGGGAATAATCTAGGATCTAGTATTGTACTTGAGTATGTCTTCAACCTAGTTAATAGGTAAGGTGAATGGAGAACCCCAATAGAGGACATTGGAAATGGGATACCCTAGGAATGGGTTAGGATAAAGTTATTTCCTTAATTAGAGAAAATGGAAATGGTATACCCTAGTGGAGTATTAGGTCATAGTGTTACAATATTAAAGGGTTAAGTTAATGTTTCTTCATATTAGGATAGCATAGAGATGTTTCACCATGATGGAAACACCTAAATGAGTGGAAATCTATTGGAAGCATCTCTATGTATAACCAGGGTGAGTGGAACCCTAGGGGATGTGTCTCTAGGGATGACCTAGGTGAGTAGCACACTAGTGTGTATGGTTTGAGGGGGTAACTTTTCCCTAATTATAAATGAATATGGATGATATGTTCTTTCATGAAGCTTTGTTTTTTAGACCTTCATATAACTCAATTAATTCATTACCTCATTAATTCCATTTAGTTTTAGTCTTATTGGCCTACAAGATGGGATAAAGGAAGACCTATGTGAAGAGAAAATTGTTGCATACCTTTGATTTCAAAAGGTCTTCCACTTATGTGAAATGAGGACCCAAGGGGTCTATTTATATATAATGATATTGACCAGGGTGCACCAGGATTAGGTTCGTGAATAAATTATCATAATTGGATTAGTTTTGTTCTATGGGAGTGTGGGTACACTCATGCAATCAAGCGTCATGAAGGAGGTGGGAATGAGGTGCCTTCACATAAGTGAAGCTATGTGAATCTGAAGACTTAACCTAAGAAAACATAAATGGATCTAGGGGCATAATACAAGGCTCATTTATAGGGCCTTAGTAATAGTTATGTACTTCCATTAGAGGCTTTTTACCTTCACTATACTAATATTTCAATCATTTATAGAAAATGAGATCCAAAAAATATATAAATAGGAATATCAAAGTACGCATATCGAATCATATCTAAAATAAATCCATAAAAAATAAATATACACTAATACTTTAACAAATGAATATGATAGTTTTGTAGTTATATATAACAAATGATCACCCACTAGGATAATTACATATACAAAATAAATTGATGAAAAAAATAATCTTATAGACTAAGTACTAACCCTGAGATTCACCTCCATCCCTCTCCCCAATACCTACTAAGAATCTTCATCATGATCTATTGGATGACCTAATCATTTAAATTCAGTAAATTTTCATCATAAGTATTAGGGTTTTCATTTATGTTGTAAGAGTATAACTCTGTAGGGATCCACCAATGTATTCATAATATATCACATCATATTTAAGAGTATTATTAGGGAAAATAAATTAAAACAAAACACAATATACAAACATGCATGTCAGGTCATCATGTAAAAACCTAGCCACCATGACATATATCAACCCAAACCTTTTACATATATTGTTACGTGATTTTTTTAACATAAAAATCTTTTAATTACAACCCAAATTTTATAACGCAGAGTGTATATGGAAGATTATGTTCATAATACATAAATGTGAGGCTAAAATAATACTTATTTATTTTATTCTCCAAAATGAGATTCTAAATCCTTTTGAGATCCTAAAAATACATAGGATAACCTATGGAATATATAAGAAAAAGTGATGAACTAAAAATCCTATTAAGGGACTAAACATGATAAGTAAACATAACATGTGAGTCAAAGGTAAACATGATATTATAAAAGAGAAGAATCAAGGGTAATCACATGGGAGCACATAAAAAATGATATCAAAGATCATGGAATCCTATAAAATGTGGTAGTAACATATAACATTACGTAATCATGATTCAAGGGTAACATACAAGATAATATCACAAGGTGGAATAAGTACCATAATAGACTAGGTTTACTCCCTAATCCCATACATTACATCTCATAAAACAAAAAACATTACCTAATTCATTAGAGTTCTATCTACGTGAACCCATCATAACATATTCATGATTATGTGTGTCACAGAAAGAAAATCAATCATGATTCATAAACATAAGAATCTCTCATTGAAAAAATGGGTTGCTTAATCTTGTTAGATATCATAATCAAATGAAATTTCATAATGAATGGATTTGAGAGATTAACATAAGTAATTTATTACCCAATCAAAGTAAGGGAGAATAATCAAGGTATATATTTGAGATAAAAATATACATAATATAGAAGTAATCCATAACATCAAAGGTTGTTGTCATTTATGAAAATTACATTAAAATATTTCATGTAATATTTATTTAGAAAAATACTATTTGAAATTTTAAATAACTTCTTTGAAATCTAAAAAAAATCCAAAATATTATAAAAAAACATAAAAAATAACATTGGAAACTTGTAAAGGAATATCTAAAGAGTTGAGTGGTCATGACGAAGGTTATATTCATGCATGTAATATGAGATAAAATAAACATTCATTTCACACTTGTAAAAAGGTTAAAAAGGTTACTCGTTTGGAAAACGACATGAAGATTTATTTAAAAATATTTTTTAAAATTAAAACATGGGTAAAATGTCTATAAAAAATATTTTGGGTCATGTAAAAAAATGATCTTGAAAATATTTTTAGAAAAAATAGATATGAAAGGAAAAGGATTTTCGACCGAAGGGAGAAAATATGTTATCTTTTCTTAACAATGTTTTCTCAGTGATTATAAGTAAATAAGATATAAAAATGGTACTATTAAAGTAAAATATCATATGTAACCATAGGAGAACAAAATTAAATGGTTTTATTATAAAATGGTAAAATAATTTCCTATAATAGAAATCCAATCATAAATGGTCCTGATTAAAATGAGATTGAAACATAAACCCTTACCACTTTGGTAACTTTTGGATAATAACTCCCATGAATGAAGTAGATGAGTTGTAACTTAAAACATCACAAAGTATGTGGGATTTATTTTATAATATTAAAAGGTTCATTATATATATAATTTATATGAAATTAGGCACATAAAAGAACATGTGACTCAAAGAAGGATGTTTTGAGATGAACCCTTACCTCTATTCTATGATTTTTTATTTATGTCTTATTTATCATGTATAAAAAAATTATATAAATTATTTGTTTTATTAAAAAACTTTTACATGTTTAATCCCTCATACCTAAACCATTTACTTCATTTATTTTAATGGATTGTTTAATAACATAATTAGTTATGTCCACATCTGGTGTTTTGGGGACACTTGGTTTATAATTCCATAACAGCATTGGTGTATTGAACATGGTTAAAAGGGTCATTATTCCATCATCTACATAATAATAATAATTAAATAATTATCATTTTTATACATAAAATTTTCTTTTAAAAATAACTATTAATATTTCTTATGAAAAATGAACTACGTTACAATTATAGAGATGGTAGGCCATATATACGCATGTGTAACATTTCAATTTTTCAAAGGTCATAATGGAAAGAAGTTTTGTTCTATTTTATCTTTAAATAATTATAATAATATCATAAATATCATATTATTTCTTTAAATATGATTATATATACCATCCATGTGATGTGGTATTAAAAAACGAATCACATCATTTCGCAAGGCGGTAATTCGCCATACACATGAATTATGTTATCATTTTTCCACAGATGGAAATGTAAGAAAGTATATAATATATTAAATTTAAATAATGATTAAAATTTCATGAATATAATATATAAATATTAAATTCACCATCATTATTATTCATGAGAGGTGATGATGATAAATGGACTACATCTGTTTGGTAGGTCGTAGTCTGTCGTACACACAAACTATGGTTTCATTTTCTATTTGATGTAATAAAAGATGGATAAATATTATTCCATAGAAATAATAACATATAATAATATATTAGATACTATTTTTCGTAAATTATAATTTTTAATATATCATGGAATGTGAAAAAAATGACAAAAGAGGCAGCTCAGTAAAGATGATTATCTTAACTTATGAGAACCTCCTTTAGGTCTCTTATTAACGACTCTAAGGTAAGACTTTTAGGAAGAAAAAAAGCTCTATAATTTATATAAGTATTTTGGGGAGATATTTTTGTAGTATTTGGTTGAGATAAATGGTTATATAGTAGTGAATAATTAAGGGGAGGGGGTTCCCTTTTATAATTGAGTAGTGTAAATTTTGTAAATACCTGAAAATATTCAATAATGGGAAGTCACTTTCAAGACAAGTGCCACTAAAATTTAAAAATAAAGTATTATAGGGTGATATGGTTGATCAAAACCTCCAAAATTAAAAAACACAACATTTTTAAAGCATGTTATTCCATTTACCTATAAGGTTAATCCCTTTTTACATTTTTTAATTTTTCACCACGGTAACAAGTTTTTTATTATTTATATTATTCATTATGATAAAAATAAATTATGTTTATCTTATTAACTGATATTAATAATTATGATTCCTAATATATAATACATTTAAACATATTTAAATCATTTAATTGGAAGAATTAAATTCAAAATTAAGCTCATAAAATGTGTTAAAACAGGTTTTCAAGAAATGCATTTTTCATGAAATAAATGATCTTATACTAACTCTATGACTAGGAGTAATAAGTATAAGAATTTAAATTAATATATATAGAAATATAATATATATATTTTATTTAAATCATCTCTAATTAGAGGTTATTTTATTTAATCAAAATGGAGGAACATTATGCACTTTAAAATAGTTTCCATAAAAAAATGTGTTTTATACCTAAAAAAACTTATCATAAAATTTAGTATAAAGGTGATTTATATATAATTAAATTTTTTATATACAAATAAATAATTATTATTTTATTTTGGAATAAAATTAAAATAATAATGAGAATTTTTAATTACTGAATTTATTATAAGAAATGGAAGTTTTACAAAATCAGTATTTTTCACTATTCACTTAAAAATCAATATTCTCCAAAAAATACATAAATGTCACCCTAAGTTAATATGTATATGAAGATTTAAAAAAAATATTTTCATTTAATAAAATAACATTTCTAAAATATCCCATAATTAATTATAATATTTTCTAATAAAAATTAATAAAAATAATTTGTGAAAGAAATGTTTTTATTTAAAATTGTATGTTTATTTCCTAAGAATTTATTAATAAATTTATAATGATTAGAACCTTTAAATATATTTAATAATTTATTTAATATTATTCATATCCTCAAATTTAAGAGCTTCTTCTTTATAATGGTCATATTTAAATAATAATATTTTAATAATATATCATGGTTCGTATAATCAAAGTGTTGTGTGTTATATAAGCTATCAAACATAAAAAATCAAGGTGTTACATTATACCACCATAAATATATTTAGTCCTTAAAATTTTAAGTTTTACTTAGTAATCAATGGTTTGGAATTTTAAAATTCTGTTTTTTTTTAAACCCACATTATAAAAAAGGTTAATAAAACATCATCTTAAAATTAGGAAAGGGAAATATAAAGGTAATCTAGAATAACACATGATTAGGTTTCCATATAAGAGAAAATTGGAGATATGTGAAAATGTAGACATAGAAAAAAATTATAAATAATTAGGAATATTATTAGAGTTCAATAATTTGAGAGCATGGTTTTTTCACTCAAGTATGGATCCTTTAAATTTCATTCTAATTCTTTATTTTAGACCAATTATGAATGCCTAATGAGTTAGAAAAGATACTAAGGGTGTTCAAGGCTTGTTCTTAGCCTAGAACCCAACTTTTTGTGAAAAAATAGTCTTATATAACATTTATATTAAACTATGTGAGGAGGACACACGGTTAGTCTAAACAGTATAGGTGGTATGCTTTCTTGGGTTGAGCCTTACCGCACAGTTGGTGCATAGTTTCCATAACTGTGCGACCTAACCAAATAGTGAGCCCCTTTCTCCAGGTACCCTTGCATATTTTTTCATGGTTTAGTAAGATGTATGGATAAACCATTCATAGGCTAAATTTTGGGAAATTTTACCTTTTTCACTTAATGATATAATTAATCCCCTCCTTATTCCCTAATCCAATTTCTAGTGAAATTAACCTCCTTTTTCTCCCATTTTAGATATTTTGAAGGCCAAACTTAGGGATTAAGATATCTCCTTTATCTGGGATCTGTTTGAGCTTTTTTTCATCATGTTGGATGGGCAAAGGTATGTAATCATTTCTATTTGAGTCGTTATTCATCTATCTTGATCTCAACCTAGATATTAAGATATAATCATTTTTAACTTTTCCTAAGATATACTTTATTCCAAGAAAAATTAGAGGCTAATACTAGATGAGGATAGTTATACAAGCCTAATGTGGGTGGTCTATAACTCATCACTCAAGTTTATTGTTTTTGGAAATTACATTTGGGGCCCATCGATTTCCTCAAATTCCATTTATTGAATTTATATGCCATTATTATAATCATTTGAACCATATAGTAATGATATTTGCAAATATGTTATTATTTTTTAGTGGTTACGCCGAAATATTTGTCCATCCCATATAGTATATTTTCCCATAATCATTATTTTAGTGTTTTGAATTTTTTGAGTCGTTGTTTGGGTGTGTCTTAGATTGAATGTGATAAGGGTTTTCTTTTATATAATAAATGGATTGTTTTAAATTTTGAACTTCATAATGGAAAGTTCCATGTATGTTGGCCAATTTACCCACCCAAGTTAAGTGCTTCAATTTTATTATTAAATTTAAAATTGAAATTATCAAGTATAATAAGTATATGAATTATCCTTTTTAAATGTAATTGAATAATAGGATTCATGTTCATAGCACCCCTTTCCATGTTAATGGAAGGTATCAGTGTGAAACATGTTTTATGAAAATTTCTTAAATAGATTAAAATGGTGGTTGCATACTACTTGGCCTTGTCACACTAATGTATGGAAATTATTGAACCAAATGGACATATTGATTAATTATGACTTTATTAAATGGTTTCAAGATCAATTAGACTTTTCAATGTAATAAAAGGTAACAGCTTGAACCTTATGAATTATATATGACTTTGTTATCAAAATAGGAGTGTCCTGACTTGAACTTGCCATGGATTCCTGTGGGAATGCCTTGAGCACTCGAGGACCCCATTCCAAATTCAAGGATATGAATTTCTTATGTTAAGACCCACCTAGAACCTGGTCCTTATATAAATTTGGATGCCTGATATGACACCATAGGATCCCTCATGTAATACTACAAGATGACTTGGGTACACTACATGGATCGAGCATTGATAATTAGGTTCCATTATAAAATCCCATAGGGTCCAGTCATTGCTTAGCCTTGTTTTACCTTGGATGAATTCCTTAGACTCAGTAGGTGTCTTATTGTGAAATGTTGTGAACTATTCTCCTTGTATTACACTCTCACCCTTGGTTAGGATATATTCAATATTGAGTTGGTGACCATTGAGGTCTACGTTGCCTTATTTGTTACCTTGGAACTTCATTATTTAATATCATTACAAGTCACCCTGTTACGTCTTGGAACCTTCACGATTGTTAACATGTGACTTATTTATGGACTAGTAACAATCAGATAATGAACTGGTTACATGTTCAGACAGTAGTAAAGGGAAGAAGAAGGTACTTAGATATTTAGCTACATTATAATGATTTACTTTATATATGCATGCCTAATCAATCTTAATTTTCCATTATATAGTATGGAAGTTATAGACAACACTGGGGATGGACCACATAGATTTATCTCACACCCTATCTGGGTTTTTTTTTGTTCCTGGGGTAGATTACATGAATGTAGGTTTTGATAAAGGGAAGCATAGATCTTTGAACACTTGATTGCTTGTTGTTTAGGATGGAGCTTGATAGCAGATGACTGATCCAGAGCATGGGTTTCTTGGGATAGTGTTTTGATTTCTCTTTTTTACATTTTTTTAACTTGTTATTCATGTTTTCTTGAATCCATGTTTTCCAGTTTCTAGTGACATAGAATATCATCATCAGTTATTTCAATTAATTCAGTTATTGTTAACCTTGTCCCTTTTCGATGTGCATTATTTTTACTTGTAATTTTTCTACTACTTACCTCTTTGTATATTTATCTATTATGATACACTATGGTAATGAGATCATAGTCTCCCCATGGACATGCCCTAGGCCCTCACTGCTAGTTGGCAACCATTGTCATTTGGGGAGATGTGCTTGAGGCCATGTGGCCCACTATGCTTGAGGCACCTATTAAGTGGCATTCATGTCTAGGATGTCACAAAGTGGTATCAAAATAAATTCCTTCTTTCTATAATATTTTTGGATAATAGTTAAGAGATTAGGAATTCTTAGTTTTTGGTCAAAAGTTATTCGTGGGTGTCGCAAACATAGGTTCGGTGTAAAATCCAAGTTACCCCAAATATAATTATTGTTTTATTTTTCCTATTATAACTGACATTATTTCACCATTGGGTGATTTAAATAATATGTGGTGTTGCTAATTATTATTCTAATTATGATTATCTTTTATCCTTGGCTTGATGAGACAAGGGAAATGAGCATTGTTACATGGATCATATAGGTATCTTGAATTCGCATGTCATGTATATTTCCATGACATATAGTTGAATTTCATGGATTTTCATTGCTTGATATGCCTATGATTGATGAGTGGGTCTTCCCTTTATTATACATTTCTTGTGCTACTATGGGTTGTGACTGAGTGGTTTCCTACATCAATTCATGAGATGTTATGGTCCCACATGGTTTGGAATGATTAATTTACCGAATCAAGCCTATAATTAGAAATTCAAATGGGTATTGTTTTAGGGATAAAGGGTATGGTCCCTAATTCACTAGGAATGAGATTCCATTTTAAAGGAACTTTGATACAAGTTATCTGGAGATGAAAATTTAAAATTGAAATGGTTTCATGTCCTTATCTTGCCTTGTCATGCTTATGAAAGGTAAAGGAGTTAACCTGATAATTAAATGTTAAATTAAATGAAACATATACTTGAAAACTTACCAATACTTAGCTATCTAAGAGGGTAGTTGGGGTAGTATACCTTGGGTAGTGAGTCATTCCTTATTTAGATTCATTAAGTGTCATTATCTATCTTCTTTATGTTTTTTATGAGGAGTGTGTCTGGAATTTTTAGACCAATACATCCATGAATTCCCCATATCTTATTATAGGAGGGTGGAGACGACCATACTCCAGACATGGTGGACCTTGATCCACCAGTCTTAGCACCAGGAATTCCACATGAGCCAGTGCCTGAAGTACCTGATCTAGTAATTTAATCCCAAGTCTATGATAGTTTCCACATATGATAGAGTTCATGCATGGTTCTCTAAGAGATCCACCAATGATGGATGATCTAACTCCTATTTCCTAACAGTAGAATCCTCCTACTTTTTTAGGGGATAGAAGTCAGTAGGATACTAAGTCTCAGATAGAGGCCACCCTTTCTATATTTAAGCATTTGGAAACACCTCAATAGTGGAGGGAAAATCATTCCACATATATGATTCGTGATTCGGCTAAGAGTTGGTTGGATTTTATTTCCCTTGATGGTCTTTATCAGGTTATAGTATGGTTTGATTTCAAGACTAAATTCTATTATTAGTTCTTTCCCTGGACATGTAAAGCTAACATAGCTAGATATTACATGCATCTCGAGTAGGGTTCTATGTCATTTATAGAGTATTCAGCACGTTTCACTAATTTATATAACTTTTCATCACTTCTAGCTAGTGATGAGCTTTCACATGCTAGACGCTTTGAGGATGGACTTGTGTACACTATCCTTATGTAGGTGAATGTCTTTCACCTGCCTAATTTTTTTGAAATAGTCCACTTGGCTTTTATCATTGAGAATAACCAGAGGGGTGGAAATAACACTGGGATTATAATATCAGTGGCACAACAGGCCTGTAGTTCCTTCAATGGAAAGAAATGTTGCCTCGAGGTTTCTCATCAAGGAAATGACAACCAGAGTACCTATTTTGATAACTCCATGGTGTGTCATCAGTGTAGAAAATGGTGCAACATAAAGCCTCATTGTGATAGAGACCCAATGGTGTGCTTGGATTGTGTACATATGGGGAATCTTCTGAGATTCTTTAGGACCTTTTCACTACCTTATAGTGCAAAAGGATCAGCGCCAGCTCCACCTTCAAAAGTGGGTTCTCTTGCACCACGTTTGGAGGGGAGTTGGAATAGAACTAATAGGACTTACCAAAGAGGAGGTCATGGTCATTGTATCCAGGCCCCTGAGGTAGGAAATTTCTCTTTCTTATGGAATCTCTTAATTATCGAAATTATGGGATTCAATGTCATTCTAGGGATGGATTCGTTGGTTTAATATCATGATTTTGTAGACTGTTATCATCATAGGGTATCTTTTACATCACTAGAGGGTATAAGTTATCTAAATAAGGGTGAGTGGGATGTCTAGGATAGTAGATAAGGACCAGTGCATCATGGGATAGGTGTATTAACTGCCCATATTAAAAACATATTTATGTAGGATTAAGTCTTAGACTAGGCTGAATTTTCTCCAGTAGTAGATCATTTCATGGATGTTTTTCTTGATGAATTTTCCGGCTTATCTCCAGAGAAGGAGGTAGATCTTACGATTGAGCATATTCCGGGAGCATCACCAGTGTCCCACCCTCCATATAGAATTGTACCTACTATTATTTAAGAACTCCAGTGGAAGTTATATGATGTAGAGTGGAAATTTTTTATATGGCCTAGTACATCCTCTTGGTGTTTGCCCATGCTTTTTTCCATGGAGGATGGAACCTTACATCTATGCATGGATTACAGAAGATTTACCCAACTTAAGATGAATAACTGGTATCCACTACCTCAAATAATTGATCTCTTAGTCAATCTACGAGGAGATAGAGTCTTCTCTAAGATCGAAATGAGGTTTGAATATCACCAGGTATGATTAAGGCCATCATACATGCCTCTTATAGCCTTATGTAGTAGGTATGGTCTATACCATGTTATGTTGTTCAATCTTACAAATGTGTCTGTCATTTTCATGGTTCTAATGAATATGGTTTTTGATCCCTATTTGGATTCTCTTGTCATGGTATTTTTGGACAATATATTGGTGTATTATCATACTCATAGTGACCATGCTAAACACATAGAGATCATTATGAGTACACTGGGAGAGTATATTATTTATTCTAAGATTTATAAGTGCCACTTCTAAATCAAGATAGTCCACTTATTGGTTCATATTATCTCAGAATTAGGAGTATATGTTGACCTAGAGAAGGTTAGTGTTGTAGTTTCCTGGGAGCATCGAAATAATATCTTTTATATATGTATTTTCTTAGGGATGGCATGATATTATAGGTGTTTCATACATGATTTTTTCTTCATTTCTTCACCTCTTATTGGACTTACAAATAATGGTGTTAAGTTCCATTGGTCAGAATCATGTGAGAAAGCCTTTCCGGAGCTGAAAGGAAGGCTTTTCTTGGCACCTATTCTTATCCTTACATTTCCTAGAAGAGGTTGTATCATCTTTTCTGATGCATCAAGCATCATCCTATGAGTAGTGTTGATGTAGGAGGGCATATTCATTGCATACGGATCTCAAAAAATGATGCCTCATGAGAGAAATTACTTGATGAATGGCCCTAACCTAGCAGCATCTCTCCATGCCTTACATTGCTGGAGACACTAACTTTTGGGTTGGTGATTTATAGTGCAAACAAAACACAAGAGCCTAAAATATATCTTTTGAAAGTGTGACTTAAACCATAGATAGTGCGGATGGGTTGAATATCTATAGTATATTAATTTTGAGATTTCCTATAGGCATTGGAGTGGAAATGTAGTCATTGATGTGCTAAGTCAGAAAACTCAAGAACAAGTCGTACTAAAATCTAGTGATGAATGAAAATTAATGGGCCTCCTTTCTGATATGAATCTAGAGTTTCATTATAGTCACAATAAGTCTTAACTCTCATCCTTGATAGTTACCTCTTCCCTTCATGTGAATTTAAAGGGTAGATAATTTTTAGATCCTTGAGACTTGGTTCTCTATGAGATATTATCAAGAGATAAACCACCTATGGATTGGTTTGTGGATAGATATGAAATACTATGTATTCATGGGTATGTCTAGGTTCCTATAGATATGAGAGAATATTTTATGCAAGATTCCCATACTTCTCAGTTGGTAGCTCATCCTATAATCTCTAAAATGTATCGAGATATGTGATTCCAGTATTGGTGTCCTAGGATTAAATGTTTAATAGTAGGCTTTATCACTGGGTGTTACTCCTGTTAGCAGGTGAAGGTGAATCACCAAAGACTTGCATGCTTTCTACATCTGCTTCCAATCCCAAAATAGAAATGGGAAGATTTTTCCATAGATTTCATAGTCGGCTTATCTAGTTCACTAAGGGGTAGTGACGCTGTATGGGTAGTTATTGACCGACTAACAAAATTATCCCACTTCGGTCCTATTCAGGAGACATTCTTAGTTGATAATATAGGAATTTTGTATATCCTTGATATCATATGACTACATGGAGTCCCTCTTACTATCATTTCATATAGGTATTATCATTTCATGTCATGGCTCTGGAAGGGCTTACATAAAGTTATGTGTACACATGTGCCTTTAAGTACAGGCTTTCACCCCCAAACCGATGGACAGTCAGAATATATGATATAGGTTTTATAAGACATGCTTCGAGCATGTGTCCTTGATTTTGTAGGTTCTTGGGAGAATCACATCCCTCTCATCAAGTTTTCCTATAATAACATCTTTTAGGTGACAATTCATATGGGTCCTTTTAAGTCCTTATATGGTATCTTGTTTCATTCACCCATGTGCTGGCTAGAAGTAGGTGAGCTAGCCCTACTGGCTCCTCGTCTCATTCAATAGACTTTGGAGTAGTTTCAGCTAATCAGGAAGAATATTACTATTGCTTAGTCAACACATGAATCTTATGTTGATCGTCATCATTGAACTCTAGAGTTCATGGTTGGGGATCATGTTTTCATATGGGTATCGCTTAGTCTAGGGAAAAGAATTTTATAGGTGAAAGGGAAGTTATCACCTTGTTATGTATAGTCGTTTGAGAATCTAGAGAGAAATGGGTCAATAGCCTATCAGTTACTACTACCTCAAAGGTATCATTCCATGCATGATGTCTTCCATGTTTCACAACTTCACTAATATCATGTCAACCTGTCGCATGCCTTTTATCCTAAATAAGTTGACTTAGATTTCGATACTACCTTTGAGGAGTATCCAGTATGCATCGTTGATCAGAGCACAAAGTCTCTCCATGGTTGGTTTGTCCATATATTATAGATTTTATGGATGCACACCCTCGTGCAGGATGAGACATGGGCGAGGGAGGCTGACATACATGCCCAATGGCTAGATCTGTTATCACACAGTGATATATAATCCTTGGAAGGTGAACTCTAGGATGACTATTTTAAGGGAAGAATACTGTAAGAACCTGGTCTTTAACTCGAGACTGGATCCTTTAAATTTTCATCTAATTATTTATTTTGGACCGATTATGGATTCCTATTGAGTTAAAGAATGTACAAAGGGTGTTAAGGGCTTGTTCTTAGCCCATAACCCAACTTTATTTGAAAAATGGTCATTCCACATGATTAGAGTAAAATGTGTTTGGAGGATGGATAGTTAGTCTAAACTGTGCGGGTGGAATGTTTTTTAGACAGAGCCTTACCGCATGGTTGGCGAACTGTTTCCCTAACTGTGTGAAATAACTATGTGGTACATCCCTTTCTCCAAGTACACATGTGGAAAAACCATGCATAGGCTAAATTTTTGGGTAATTTTACTTTTTAACCTAATGATCTAATTAATCCTCCTTCTTACCTAATATGATTTCCAGTGATATTATCCTCCTTTTTATATCATTTTGGAGCTTTTGTAGGCCTAACATAGGGAATAATAGATCTCCATCATCCAAGATCTATTTGAGATTTTGTTCATCATGTCAGATGCATAATGGTATGTACTCAATTCTATATTCAATGGATTGTTTTCAATTTTGACTTTTATAATTGAAAGTACCATACATGCTCACCACTTGACCCACCTAAGCTAAGAGCTTCAATTAGACAATTAATAATGAAATGGAAATTGTCAAGTATACTAAGTTTATGACGTGGCATTTTTAAATGCAATTGGATAATAGGTTTCATGTCTATATCACCCCTTACCATGTTAATGGATGGTACGAGAGTTAACCTTGATTTATGAAAATTCCTAAAATGTAATAAATGAATGCTTTCATGCTAGTTGGCCACGAACACTAATGAAAGGAAAGGCTTGAACCAAATGATCTTATTAATTAATTATGACTTGATTAAATTATTTCATGCTTAATTATCCTTGTCACACTAATGAAAGGTAATGGATTAAACCTTATGAATTATATATTAATTCATTGTCAAAATATGAGTTTCCTAACTCGATCTCACCTTGGATTCCCAAGATAATGCCTTGGGAACTCGAGGAACCCATTCTGAATTCAAGGATACTTCTTGAGTTGGTTGAGACCCACCTAGAAACAGATCCTTTTCTAACTTTTGATGAATGGTATGACACCATAGGATCCCTCATGTAGTACTACAGGATTCCTTGGATTCACTCCTTAGATCCAGCATTGATAAGTAGGTTCCATGGTCAAATACCATTGGGAGTAGTCATTCCTTAGCCAAGTTTTACCTTGGATAAACTCCTTGTAATCAGTAAGAATCTTATTATAAAATTCCTTTCAATATGATTTTTGTATTACAATATTACCCTTATCTAGGAAACATTCATTACTGAGTTGTAAACCCTTGAGGAATACGGTTCCTTGGTTGTTCCATTAAAAATTCATTATTTAATATCATTACAAGTTTCCTTGTTACATCTTGGAACCTTAACTATTTTTAACATGTGACTTAATTATAGACTATTAACAATCAAATAATGAACTGGTTACATGTTTAGACACTAACCGAGGGATGAATAAGGTACATGGTTATTTAGTTACATTATGACAACCCTTCTTTTTATTACAAATTAAGCATGCTTTATTACATAAAACTTCACTTGATACAACAAAGAAGATCGAGAGGTTTAGTGTCTTTAGGGCTTAGGATCATTACATAAAAACTTTAAACTTGAAATACAACATATTTATTGAAAACTTCCTTTACATGAATACTACATTCCTTCGTACTTAGCATTGCATGGGATAACCTGAGGACATGCATAAGAAAAGGGTGAGCTATAAAGCCCAGTAAGGGAGTACAAAATGAATAACATGAGTAGTACAATACATGTTAGGCAATAGGAACATCAATAGAGAATAATAGTAACATGAACATAAAGGCTTGATAAAGCATGATAATCATAACATGGAAATGTGGCAACAACACTTAACATTGAATTAGCATGAGCCAAGGCTCATTGCACATGGAGCATGAGTAAACCCTCATTGCACTTGAAGCACGAGTAAACCCTCGTTGCACTTGAATTATAATGAGTCAACACTCATTGAACATGACGTATCATGATACTATACTTTACCCAATGCATTGGAGCGCTATAAAGGGTGCACCCTTCTTAAACATTTCATTTCATGCATAAGTGTGCCACATGGATCATAAAACATGGATTCATAAAACATAATCATTTATTTCACAATAAAGGAATGTGGAATTAATACATGAAACTTTATAATCAATAAGTAAATGTGCATAAAGGTGAATACCCTTGATGGAGAAATGGGCATGGTATTCACTACACAATGATATTGGCTTAGAAAATCGGTGTGATTTCGGCAGCGTAACGGCGTGACATAAGAATTCATAAAAAAGGATGATGAGAGAGAAAGGGGTTCCTCATCATATTTACATGTAATGGACAGTAAGGAGGTCATATAGATACATGTCCCAACAATTGAATAGGAATTTAGATTCATGATACAAAAGTATTGCTTGAATATAAAAGAGGAGAAAAAGGTTTCTTTCGGAATTTCGGCATAGTAACGGGTGTACATGGGAGGCTTTTAATGAGAGAGAAAGGGGTCTCCCATCATTAAAACAATAAGAGGGCAGTATTTTAGAGGTGTGAAACCATACCCCAACATTCATAATTGAAATTAAAAGGGCAATACAACTTAAAGAAAATTGACAAAAATGAGAAAGGAAGAAAACCCCTTACTTGGAAGTGTGCTTCCAAAGGCTAGAGAGAGGCTTGTGAGAGGCTTCTTGGGAGCTTGGGGAACCTTGAGAGGATTATAGAGAGAGTAGGGAAGAGGTTGGACGAACTCCAAGGGCTTTGAGTGAGGAGGAAGTGGGATCTTGGGTGGGTTTATATAGGAAAGGTGAGAGAATTCTTTATTATTTAGGTTTGAGACCCCTTATATTAAAATAATCCAAACCAAAAACCATCCCATGGTATTTGCCCATGGTTTCTGGAAAAGGAAATAGGAAAACAATATTTTACAAGGACAAGGTCCGAAATTATTAACAAATTAGGGTTGCTTATGTGGAGGTGAGTCACACTCCCATGGAAATTAATTTAAAAAGGCAAAGTGTTGAATAAGTCTTGAGGGATCCATTAATGCTTTGAAAAGTAAGTCAAACAAACCCAAAAACTAATTATTTTAATGATAAAACACATATTGGCCGAACATAAGGATTATGGTATTTTATTACATCACCATTGGGTCATTATGATGTCATAAAACACATTATATATTTAAATGGTATTTAATTTTTACCCAAAAATTTGACTGTCTCAGAAAATTATGAAAAATTCACCATTGGATAATTTCAACGTCCTGATTCCAAAAATAATATTTATTTTATCTAAATAATTTTCTAAATATGTGAATTTTCACTTTTAAAATAAAAACCTACATTTATAAAAAAAAATCACGGGTTTTGACAGAAATGGCTTTCAAACCTTAATAAAAATTTTAATTGCATTCATAAAATTATAAGATCATTTATATTTAATAAAAATTAATTTAATATTAATAATAATATTTTATTAAAATATTATTTAATTCAAAAATCCTTTAATTTAATAAAATATAATTCTTAATTAAATAATAACTAAAAACACCATTTGTACTTTAAAAACTAATTACAATGTATCAAAAATGACTAGAAATTATATTCATTATTATATAAAAAAATAATTCACATGAACATAGTACTGCTTATTTGTTACATAATCCATTAAAATAGACGCATAAGACCTAAGGGTAAGGTGTGCGATGGTGACATACTCTTGGGCGGCTCGGATAACATCGCTCGAGTTGTAATTTCAATCAACTTCCACTTTTCTCGTAGATGATCATGTTCGAGCTTGACTTGATGAAGCTCAGCTTGGGCTTGGTCAAGGGCAAAGCCCAAAGACGCCACCTCTTTTCCGAGCTCTGACAAATGGGCTTCATAAGGGACAATTCTACTGGATTATGTCATCGCTTCCTTTGTCTGAGTAGAAATGGGTTCGTTAAAGCCTTATATTTATACTACTCAGATGATCACTGTTCAACGGCTATAAAAGTAATGGTCACAAATCTTAACGTAAAACTAAAGAATTTGACATCTTATAAAAACATTTTTCATAAAGAAACATTTAACTGGATCAAGAGGGATTTTCCATTAATGAAACTTTGGGTTGTTACAATATTCCCCCCTTAAGAAATTTCGCCCTCGAAATTTTCCTTTTCCCACACTAAAACAAATGTGGGTAACTCAGCTTCATCATATCCTCTGACTCCCAAGTTGCTTCTTCAAACTTGTGGTTTCTCCACAACACCTTGACAAGGGGCATTTTCTTATTTCGTAGAATTTTTTCTCTATGATCCAAGATCTTCACTGGTTTCTCCTCATAAGAAAGATCGTCTTCTAATTGTACCACCTCGGAAGAGAGTACATGTGAAGGGTCTGGTCTGTACTTCCTTAAGAGGGATACATGGAAGACATCATGCACCTTGGCCATAGTAGGTGGAAGTGCTAGTCGATAGGCCACAGCCCCAACACGATCAAGAATCTCGAAGGGGTCGATGTACCTTGGACTTAACTTCCCTTTCTTTCCAAACCTCATGACCTTCTTCCACGGAGATATGCATAAAAACACCATGTCTTCGACTTTAAACTCAAGGTCTCGTCGACGATTATTTGCATAACTCTTCTGTCAACTTTGGGCTGCCTTGATATGCTGCCGAATGGTTTTCACCTTCTCCACCATTTCTTCGACCATTTCTAGTCCAAGAAGCTTACGTTCACCGAACTCATCCCAACATGTCGGTGTTCTACACCTTTTCCCATACAGGGCTTCATATGCTGCCATTTGGATGCTCGAGTGGAAACTATTATTATAAGAGAACTCAACCAGAGGAAGATGTTGATCCCATCCTCCTTTAAAGTCCATTGAGCACGCTCTCAACATATCCTCAAGTGTTTGGATAGTCCACTCGGATTGGCCATTAGTTTGAGGATGATAGGCCGTATTGAAGTTAAGTTCAGTATTCAGAGCATGTTGAAGACTCTTCCAAAACTTAGAGGTAAATCTTGGATCTCGGTCAGACACAATAGATAGTGGTACTCCATGCAACTGTACCACTTCCCTGATATATATCCGTGCCAGTTGATCCAAAGAGAAATCCTCTCGAATAGCAATGAAGTGTGCAGTCTTTGTAAGACGATCCACAACAACCCAGATTGCATTGTTGCCTTTGGATGTCCTTGGAAGTCCGGTGACAAAGTCCATGGTGATGTTCTCCCATTTCCATTCTGGTATGGGCAATGGTTGCATCATCCCCTTAGACTTCTGCCTCTCTGCCTTCACTTGCTGACACACCAGGCACTTTGATGTATATTCAGTGATCTCCTTCTTCATATTATCCCACCAAAAGTTTTCTCGGAGATCTTGATACATCTTTGTGCTCCCCGGGTGAATAGAGAAATTTGAACTATGTGCATCATCCAAAAGTTCCTTCTTCAGCTCTGAACTTGATGGAACACATAGTCTTTTCCCAAACCGCACAATTCCTTCTTCATTAACATTAAACTATGAGGATTTTCCCTTTTTGATAGCTTCCACTTTTTCTTGGATTCTCGCATCATCCTTTTGAGCATCCTTTAACCTTTCCAAAAGAGATGGTTGAGAAATCATTTGTGAAAGGATTGATGATGTTCCCTTTTTTATGATTCCCACGTCCATCTTCATCAAGTCTAAGAAGATTGGATACTTCTCAATTCTCATCATTGATAGAATCACTGGATCCTTTCTACTTAGGGCATCTGCCACCTTGTTCGCCTTCCCAGGGTGGTAATGTATTGAACATTCATAATCCTTGATGAGCTCTATCCATATTCTCTGGCGCATATTAAGCTCTTTCTGTGTGAATATATATTTAAGACTCTTGTGGTCAGTATATATCTCACATTTCTCTCCATAGAGATAATGCCACCAGATTTTCAAGGCAAAGATCACCGCCGCCAACTCCAGATCATGCGTTGGATAGTTTCGCTCATGGATTTTCAACTGCCTTGAGGCATAGGATATCACTTTATCATTCTGCATCAGCACACATCCTAAGCCCTTCTTCGAAGCATCACTGAATACCACAAAAATCTCCCCACTTGTGGGTAAAGTGAGCACGAGTACAGTGATAAGCCTCCTTTTCAACTCCTTGAAGCTTTCTTCGCATTCATCACTCCAAGAAAACTTTACTCCCTTTCGAGTTAGCTTGGTAAGAGGGTTGGACAATCATGAGAAATTTCTCACAAATCGTCGATAATATCCAGCTAACCCCAAGAAGCTACGGATATCAGTTACCGATGTTGGCCTCGGCCATCCATCAATTGCATTTGTTTTGGAGGGGTTCACAGATATCCCATTGCTTGTGATGATATGGCCCAAGAATGAGACCTCCATCAACCATAACTCACACTTGTTGTACTTGGCATAGAGCTTCTCCTTGCGCAAAGTCTCCAGTACAGTTCTTAAATGCTCATCATGGTCCTCCTTGGTTTTGGAGTATATTAGAATATCATCTATAAAGACTACCACAAATTTTTCTAGGTAATCTCTAAAGACTCTATTCATCAAGTCCATGAATATTTCTGGAGCATTGGTGAGTCCGAAAGCCATTACTATGAATTCATATTGCCCGTACCTTGTACGAAAAGCAATCTTGGGGATATCTTCCTTCTTCACCCTTACTTGATAATATCCCGACCGCAAGTCCACCTTGGAGAAGTATTGTGCTCCACGCAGCTGATCAAACAAGTCATCGATTCTTGGGAGAGGATACTTTTTCTTTATCGTGATTTTGTTAAGTTCACGATAATCGATGAAAATCCGCATTGACCCATCCTTCTTCTTGACAAAGAGGACTGGTGCACCCCATGGTGATGCACTTGGGCGTATAAACCCTTTATCCAGATTCTCCTGTAGTTGTTTCTTCAGCTCTTAAAGCTCAACAACAGCCATTCTATATGGAGTCTTGGATATTGGTAGCGCCCCAGGTATAAGTTCAATTGAGAACTCAACATATCTTCTTGGAGGAAGACCAGGAAGTTCCTCGGGAAATACTTCAGCGAATTCCCTCACAATAGGCATTTCTTCAAGGGTGGTTTCTTCCTTGTACTCAATCATCTGAGCCAGATATGCGTGCTCATAAGGCAGTAATATCTATGCTTGAGATGATGGAGATAAAGGAGATTCATCTTCCTCCTAACACTTGTAAAGAATCGGGGGTTGATTCTCCATATGGAGTGTGATTTCCCTCTCCCGACAATTTATGTTGGCTCTATATAAGGAAATCCAATCCATGCCAAGAATTGCATCAAATTCCACTAGAGGGAGTATGATGAGGTTCGCCGGGAAATTCAATCCACAGATTATAATAGGGGAGGACTTATAATCATGGTATGCAATGATTGCCCCATTTGTCATACTCATCGACATCTTTACTTCCATGATTTGTGGTGGTGCAGGGATTGTTCTACTAAACTTTTGAGATATAAAAGAATGCGTAGAACCTGAATCAAAAAGTATGTTCGCTATTATTGAATGAATAACTAGTGTAGCTGTCACCACTTCGTTGTCGGGGTTCACTTCGGCAGAAGTGATGGCAAAAGTTCTTCCTTACTATCTTGGAGGTTTCTGGTTGCCTCCGATAACCCTTGTATTAGGGCACTGATTTGAAAAATGACCCGGTTCTTTGCATTTGTAGAATTGAACAACACGTTGAGGTTCGAACGGAGTGTTCCTCTCCTCTGTCGTAGCCGCGGGTCCTTCTTTCTGATAGTTAACAGCTAGGTGCCCTTCTCTTCCACACTTGAAGCATTTTCTTGTCCCCCTAAGGAAATTTCCAGGGTGCTTCTTTCCACACTTTTGGCAAGTGGGGTGCTGGAACTTCTTAGCGCTGTTGTATTTATCCATCGGACCACCAGCATTGAAGTCCACCTTACGTTTCTTGTCCCCATGACACCCCTGTGATTCTCCGATCTCCATTTCAACCTTGAGGGCACATCAGACAATTTCCTCATAGCTGTCAAAGTCACGGATCGCTAATGCTTTCTGCAAGCTAGGCTTCAGCCCACCAAATAAGCGGTCAACCTTGCATTCAGGGGTAACGACAAAGCCGGAAGCGTATCGTGGAATCCTTGTGAATTTTTCCTCGTACGCTCCCACAGATTCTTCATCTTTCTGTTTGAGGGAAAGAAAGTCTCTTTCCATATTAAGACGGAGGGTGCGTGGAAAATATTTATCGAAAAACATCTTCCGTAATTCCTTCCATTCCAAAGCCTCGATCTCCTCCTCAGGCTTCGTATTTTTGATCAACGTCCACCATTGATCAGATTCACCCTCCATACGATAAGCCACCAGGAGAACCTTCTCTTTTTCAGAGCATTGGAGGATGGAGAATATCTTTTCAATGGAGTTGATCCATTTTTCAGCGATCGTGGGATCGGATGATCCACGAAAAGTATGAGGACTTTGTCTCATGAAGCTCTCGATAGCGACTTGTTCTTTCTTAGGGGGGGTTGAACGTTCCTCTTGACCAGTGTTTCTATTCAAAACTTGAGTTATCTGAGAGAGAAGCGTGACAAAGTTCGCGATTCCCGCTCCCATTGGATTGGGCATCTCATAAGTACAATCATCACACTGATCTTCACAACGGTTGTTAGCCCGAGTTCTCCTATTACCGGCCATTGGCTGGAATAAAAGGAAGGTTAGGGGTAACACATAAAGGGTAATCCAAAGAAAAAAGTTGATGACTTATAAATAAACTTTAATCTCTTTAACTCATGAGTTTATAGGATTCAATCCAGGATTTTCATGATCTTCCTTCTAACATGTATTCTTAGGGTCATTTTTCCCTTAATAAGGGTTCATACTAAGATTGTGAATTTATCAAAACATATCCCCCGGGAGTATCGTAACCAAGAGTGCAGCAAGGCCCGTTGTCATGCACCAGTTCCCGTTTGAGTCTAGATCAAAGCGGTGTTTTCGGGTTTTACCCCTAGGATACATCTGTGCCAGAGCCGCCTCTACCTGCTCGTATCCAGACAGGGATGTATTTGTTTGATAAACCACTTACTTAGTATTTACCAAAACTTAGGGATGCTTTTATTATACTTAGTCTTGTATCTAAGGCTTTACTAGGGTTTCCTAATCCCAAAAATAACTAAACCTATCCTCTGATACCAACTATGACAACCCTGCTTTTTATTACAACTTAAGCATGCTTTATTACATAAAACTTCACTTGATACAACAAAGAAGATAGAGAGGTTTAGTGTATTTGGAGCTTAGGATCATTACCTAAAATCTTTAAACTTGAAATACAACATCTTTATTGAAAACTTCCTTTACATGACCACTACATTCCTTCGTACTTAGCATTGCATGGGATAACCTGAGGACATGCATAAGAAAAGGGTGAGCTATAAAGCCCAGTAAGGGAGTACACAATGAATAACATGAGGAGTACAATACATGTTAGGCAATAGGAACATCAATAGAGCATAATAGTAACATGAACATAAAGGCATGATAAAGCATGATAATCATAACATGGAAATGTGGCAACAACACTTAACATTGAATTAGCATGAGTCAAGGCTCATTGCACATGGAGCATGAGTAAACCCTCATTGCACTTGAAGCACGAGTAAACCCTCATTTAACTTGAATTATCATGAGTAAACACTCATTTCACATGACGTATCATGATACTATACTTTACCCAATGCATTGGAGTGCTATAAAGGGCGCACCCTTCTTAAACATTTCATTTCATGCATAAGTGTGCCACATGGATCATAAAACATGGATTCATAAAACATAATCATTTATTCCACGATAAAGGAATGTGGAATTCATACATGAAACTTTATAATCAATAAGTAAATGTTCATAAAGTTGAATACCCTTGATGGAGAAATGGGCACGGTATTCACTACACAATGATATTGGCTTAGAAAATCGGTGTGATTTCGGCAGTGTAACGGCGTGACATAAGAATTCATAAAAAAGGTTGATGAGAGAGAAAGGGGTTCCTCATCATATTTACATGTAATGGACAGTAAGGAGGTCATATATATACATTTCCCAACAATTTAATAGGAATTTAGATTCATGATACAAAAGTATTGCTTGAATATAAAAGAGGAGAAAAAGGTTTCTTTCGGAATTTCGGCATAGTAACGGGTGTACATGGGAGGCTTTTAATGAGAAAGAAAGGGGTCTCCCATCATTCAAACAATAAGAGGGAAGTATGGGAGAGGTGTGAAACCATACCCCAACATTCATAATTGAAATTAAAAGGGAAATACAACTTAAAGAAAATTGACAAAAATGAGAAAGGAAGAAAACCCCTTACTTGGAAGTGTGCTTCCAAAGGCTAGAGAGAGGCTTGTGAGAGGCTTCTTGGGAGCTTGGGGAACCTTGAGAGGATTATATAGAGAGTAGTTCAGAGGTTGGACGAACTCCAAGGGCTTTGAGTGAGGAGGAAGTGGGAGCTTGGGTGGGTTTATATAGGAAAGGTGAGAGAATTCTTTATTATTTAGGTTTGGGACCCCTTATATTAAAATAATCCAAACCACAAACCATCCCATGGTATTTTCCCATGGTTTCTGGAAAAGGAAAGAGGAAAACAATATTTTACAATGCCAAGGTCTGAACTTATTAAAAAATTAGGGTTGCTTATGTGGAGGTGAGTCACACTCCCATGGAAATTAATTTAAAAAGGCAAAGTGTTGAATAAGTCTTGAGGGCTCCATTAATGCTTTGAAAAGTAAGTCAAACAAACCCAAAAACTCATTAATTTAATGATAAAACACATATTGGCCGAACATAAGGATTATGGTATTTTATTACATCACCATTGGGTCGTTATGATGTCATAAAACACATTATATATTTTAATGGTATTTAATTTTTACCCAAAAATTTGACTGTCTCATAAAATTATGAAAAATTTACCGTTGGATAATTTCGACGTCCTGATTCCAAAAATAATATTTATTTTATCTAAATAATTTTCTAAATATGTGAATTTTCACTTTTAAAATAAAAACCGACATTTATAAAGAAAATCACGGGTTTTGACAGAAATGGCTTTCAAACCTTAATAAAAATTTTAATTGCATTCATAAAATTATAAGATCATTTATATTTAATAAAAATTAATTTAATATTAATAATAATATTTTATTAAAATATTATTTAATTCAAAAATCCTTTAATTTAATAAAATATAGTTCTTAATTAAATAATAACTAAAAACAGCATTTGTACTTTAAAAACTAATTACAATGTATCAAAAATGACTAGAAATTATATTCATTATTATATACAAAAATAATGCACATGAACATAGTACTACTTATTTGTTACATAATCCCTTAAAATAGCCGCATAAGACCTAAGGGTAAGGTGTGCGATGGTGACAGACTCTTGGGGCGGCTCGGATAACATCGCTCGAGTTGTAATTTCAATTAACTTCCACTTTTCCCGTAGATGATCACGTTCGAGCTTGACTTGATGAAGCTCGGTTTGGGCTTGGTCAAGGTCAAAGCCCAAAGACGCCACCTATTTTCCGAGCTCTGACAAATGGGCTTCGTAAGGGTCAATTCTACTGGATGAGGCCATCGCTTCCTTTGTCTGAGTAGAAATGGGTTCGTTAAAGCCTTATATTTATACTACTCAGATGATCACTGTTCAACGGCTATAAAAGTAACGGTCACAAATCTTAACATAAAACTAAAGAAGTTGACATATTATAAAAACATTTTTCATAAAGAAACATTTAACTAGATCAAGAGGGATTTTCCATTAATGAAACTTTGGGTCGTTACATACATTGTACTACTTTACTTTATATATGCATGCCCACTCAATGTTATATTTCCATTACACGGGTTGGATGTTATAGACACCATTGGTGGTGGCCCACTGAGATTTATCTCACACCCTCTCTAGGTGATGTTAGGGACTCGAGAAAGATTACATTAATGTAGGTGTTGATAAATGGAAGAAAATGGAATTGAATACTTCATTCCTTACTATTTAGGGTGGAGATTGATAGAAGATGACCAAGCCAAAGCTCGAGATGCTTGGGATAGTCTTTTGATTTCTTTTTCCAACTTTTATTGAACATGTTATGCCTACTATATTGTATCCATGTTTTCCACTTTCCTGTGACATGACATATCATCATCAATTATTTTTATTATTGTTATCCTTGTCCATTTCCATTGTTCCTTTTATTTATTTATATTGCTTCTTCTATTTACCTTTATTTATATTTATCTGTTCTGCTACAATTTGGAAATGAATGCATAGTCTCTCTCATGGATACATCCTAATCCCCCACTGCTATTCAGTAGCCTTTGGCATTTAGAGAGATGTGCTTGAGGCCATTTGGCTCACCGGGCTCGAGGAACATATTAAGTGGCATCTGGGTCTAGGATGACACAATTGATAACATGAAATTTAATGATAAAGTTAAAGTTAACAACCACATAACCATAAAACTATAATGAATTAAAATACCATTGATTCATTCTATATGAATGTAATAGGATAAAATTTTTGTTTCATTATCGTTTTCCTAGAGTTGTGGAATTATTTTAATATTAAGATAGAGAACACTAGAAAATATAATTACTTGATATATTTTCATTTTATAAATAAAATTCCATTCATTCATTATTCTTCAATAAATGTTTACTTCACCTCTTACTCTAATGAATAAATATCCAATATAAATTTTTTATACTGGAAGCACTGAAATAAAAATTTAATGGATCATAATATCTATAAAAGAGTAACAAGTTATTCCTCCAATCTTTATTAAAAACAACATTGTTAGCACAAACTAAGATAATACCAAAAATAAATATGGATATATTAATCTCTTAAATTCAACAATAAAACCAAAGGTTTAACATAAATCATTTCTTAAATAAATAAACATATTTCCTAAATAACCTCAATAAACTCAAAATGAAATAAGGTTTTAACCTCAAAGATTATCTCATACCATTCAACATAAATATCCATAAACATAATATAATAATTCCCAAATAGTCCTTTATGTTAAACCTAATGGTTATACATATATCTTATCCCAACAAAAGGTTTCCCAAAATATCATTAATTACCTCAAAATCCAAAAAATTCATAACAATTTGATCATATAATATGTTTCCCATAATCATCTTAAAATATACCCACCAAATTTTTTATATAAAAATAATTTCATACTAACTAGTAAATTATGTCAACTAGTTGTAGGCGTTTCACCCTTATCTCCCTTCGGTTGTGGGTTCAACCCACTTGGGACTGTCAGATACAGTGTGTTGCTTCCCAAAATTCAGGTTTTCCTTTTTTCCAAAATAGCATTAATATAATTTCAATAACATTCCCAAAAATATGATGAACACACTAAAAATAACATTAATCATCAAATCAGTTTTTAACCACTAAAGTCTTCTATACAACTTATTTTTTCAAAAAAAACAAATAATCTTAATTGACTTTAATTACCTCAATACCAATCACATATCAAATATTATACCTTGCTCAATTTTTTTCCATAAAATTTCACCTTACCATTAAATGGCCATTTTATTTCATTTTTTAGACTCAACATATGCTTGAAAATCCTTAAAGAAAAACTAATACAAAACAATCCTTATAAATATCATGATTCTTATAACTAGAATACTATTGATAAAGAATACTTCAAAAATATGATTCTAGAGTTTCAAAACATAAAAACAAAAAACATTTCACTTAAATGATTGTCATAACATTGGATATTAGGAATTAATTCATTTATTAGGGAATTAACATGAATAGTGAAGAAGTTCCCCATATCTATGACATTAAAATGTAAGTGGTGACTTAGGTTGACCATTATTTCAAATTATATTGTTAACTGGACTAATCATTTTTTATCTACAATTAGCTAATTTTAGGACTCCTTTCCCACACTTAAATAATCTTATAGTTTCATTAAGTTATTATCCTTGGTTTCTCTTCCCATGTTTTTTACATGTAGGAAATTGAAGCTTATTTTATTTATCATATTTAACACCTGAACATCCATGATACATCATCTTTATCTTATTTTATGATATTGGAAATTCAACTGTGTTCTAGTTGTTAATCATGATTTTAGATAGCTCATTTGGCATGATAAAAAAATTATAAATTCCATTCCCATTGGATTAAGAATCTCATTTGGGAAATCATTACTCTTCCCATCACATTGGTTGTTTTAATGTTTTATCCTATTTACCATCATTAACTAAAAATAATTAAAGAAACAAGATGATAATGCTTTAACATACAAACTAATAAAGATGTAAACCTTGTAGTAATAACTTATAAATGATAAGCATATCATGAATTATGAGTCTCTAGGTTTCAATCTAGGTTATCCTTGGTAACATTTACTATTAGTTTTTATAAAATAAAAAAAAATTAGGTCCTTAATAATGGTTACTAATGAGTTTTGTGAATTTAAAAAGCATATCCCCTAGGATTTTCAAACTAGGTGGAAATAAATAATTGTTGTCGCACATTAGGTGATGATCGAGTTCTGCTCAATGATCCCATATCTGATTTTTTACTCCTATGTATAACTATTCTAGAGCCATATCCACATGTTTTATCTAGATATGGATGTAATATCATGGAACCCACTCACTCTAAAAATAATAAAAATTCTAGGATTTTTTATACTTAGATTTATCCTTATAGTTATACTAAGAGTTATCACAGTATTTTTCTAGCCCATATCCCCAAAATTAAAAATACCTTTATTTGATAACAACTATAGAGACTCAAACCTTTTACACATATTATTACATGATTTTTTAACATAAAAATAAATTAATTACCACCCAAAGATCATGAGGACTAGTGAATTTGGAAGACAAGATTCATAATATATCAAAGTGCGGAGAAAATAAAACATCATTATTTTATTCTCCCAAATGAGCGTCTAAATCATTTATATCTCCAAAAACGTCAGGGGTTAACCTAGTTAATACATATAAAAAAGGGGTGATCTAAAAATCCCAGAAAGGTAATAAAAATGATAAGGAAACATAATGTTTGAGTCAAAGGTATAACATAATATAATTAAAGATAAGGATCAAGGGTAATCACAAGTGATAATAACATAAATAACATGGTATCATAAGATCACAGATTCACTAAAAATGTGGAAAAAACATATATCATGACATAAACATGATTCAAGGATGCATGGAAATTGTCCTTAAAATATCACATGGAATATTTATTGAGAAAAATACACATTCACTTTGAAATCACTTCTTCAAAATCTAAAAATTTCCAACATATTATATAAAATATTTTCCTTAATAATATACATATAAACATATAAATTAATCTTCAATGATTATATTGGTAATGATGGTGGGTAATTCCTTACATGTGGTATAAGTTAAAATAAATATTCATTTCACAATGTTGTAAAAAGGTTTATAAAATTCCTCATTTAGAAAACAAAAAAAACATTCATTTTAAAAAGTTTTTTAAAAAGTGAAACACGGGTATACATATATTTAATAAATATTTTGGGGAATTTTAAAAATATTCATTAAAAGATTTTTAGAAAACTTGGATAGGGATGAAAATGGATTTTTGACTGAAGAGAAAAATGAAGTCATCTTTTCTTAAAAACATTGTCCATATTATTTTAAGTACCATATAGAGTAAAATGGTACTATTAGCAGAAAATTACATTATTATATATAGAATAATAAAATTAAACTATTTTATTATACAACAATCAAACAATTTCTTATAATGGAAACTCAAACATAAACAATCTCGATTAAAATGAGATTGAAATATGAACCTTACTGATTTTCTAATATTTGAATCATATCTAGAATGAATGAAGTAGATGAATTGTAAATTAAAATATCCTGACATATGAAGGATTCATGATATTATATTTAAATTATTGTTATATACACCATTGAAAATAATTTATGTTCATAAAATAACTTGTGACTCAAAGAATAATGTTTTGAGATGAAACCCTAACCTCGAGTTCAAGCATATCATGTGTATCTTTGTATCGTGTATGATAAAATTATTTCAATTATTTTCTTCCTTAAGAACATTTTTAGGTTTAATAAATTGAACTAAAACCATTTATTTCATTTATTTTAATTACTTTTTTATTACATAATAATTTATGTCCACGATGGTTGTGTTGAGGGAACTCAGTTCTTACTTTTCAAAACGACATCAGTGTATTGACCATGGTCAAAGGGGACATTTTTCCATCATATCTAGAACAATAATCATGAAATTATTATTATTTTTATATATAAATTATAAAATTAAAAATAAACATCAATAACGATCATGAAAAATGAAATATTTTACAATTTTGGAGACGGTAGGTTGTACATATGCATGTGTAACGTTTCCATTTGTCTAAGATCATAATGGAAAGAAAGTAAGTGTTATTTTATATTTCTATAATAATAATAATATCATAAATATAATAATATTTATTGAAATACAATTACATATATTATCCATGTGATTTGGTAATAAAAAATGAATCACATTATTTCATGGGACGATAGTCCTCCATACACAAAAACAACATTATCATTTTTTCATGGATAGTAATGTAATAAATTATATGTTATATTAATTTTACATAATGATTAATATTTCATATATATTATATATAAATATTAAATCTATCACCATGAACATCCTTGGGAGGTGATTATGGGGAAAAAATTACATCAGTTCGTGAGACAGTAGTCCGCGGTACACTCAAACAATGGTTTCGTTTCCCATTTTATGAAATTAGAGATGGATAAATAATATTAAAAAACATAATAACATCCCAGTATATAGTATATATTGGTTTTATTATATTATAATTGTTAATTCATAATTTACGGTGAAAAAATAAGATAAAAAGAAGGAGCTCAGTGACGATGATTACCTTTGCTTGGAAGAACCTCCTTTGGATCTCTTATTAATGACCCCTAAGGTTGGCCTTTTGGGAAGAACATAAGCTCTAAAATGTAGAGAAGAATTATGGGGAGGGATTTTTGTAGGTTTTGGTCAAACAAAATGGCTTGATATGTTAGAATAAGTGAAGGTATGGGTTTCCCTTTTATAATTGGGGTGGAATGGAATTTTTGTAAATACCAAAAACTATTCAATAATGGGGAGTCACTCTCAAGCCAGGTAGCCCCAAAATTTATAAATAATGGATTGGATGGTTGATATAATCGATCCAAACCTCCTTCATTAAAAAAGAACCATGTTTTAACAATTTTATTTGATTTAATTCCAAGGATACCCACTTTTTATCATTTTAATTTTTCACAGTGGTAACTAGTTTTTATGGGTTTTACTATTCATTATGACAATAAAAAGGTTGATGTTATTAACTAATATTAATTATTTTGATTAATATTATGGAATATTTTTTTTTAATTCAAATCACATATGTTTAATAATACAATTAAATCAAATTAAAATAATAATAGCACTTTAAAAGTAATTTATTTATTAAAAGAAGTCACTGTTGTACAAAAAAATGGTATTTTTCACTATTCACTTAAAAATCAATATTTTTCAAAAAATCATAAATTTTTTCCTGGAGTTAAAATAGATATATTTATTTAAAAAATTATTTTCTTTATATAAAATAATATATCTAAAATATCTTAAAAAATAATTATAATATTTTCACACAAAAACCAATAAAAACATTTTTGAAATAAACATTTTTAATAAAATCTGAGTACTTATTTCATAATAATTTATAAAGAAATTTATTTTTATTAGACCCTTTATATATATATACTTCATAAAGTATTTAATCCTAATTATACCCAATTATTTAACATTATTTTTATAGCTGTCATATTTTAATAATATGTTGTTGTTCCTTTAATCTTGATGTTGCATATTGTATATGCTATCTAACATAGTGTTCTTTTAAAATATGGGGTGTTTCCTAAATACTAACCATAAATGGTCTATTCATATTCTGGTTAACCATATTTATCATTCCATAAGAGACTGATAGATATCATAATGAATCTCAAGCTAACTCCTAGTCTGACTATAGATGCTATCATAGAGTACTCACCTGCACCAACATAACCATTTTTTGATATCAAAGAGAGTGTTTAGAAGATTTAATAACATAGACAACATATTGTGTGGCCTAAAACATCCCATAAATCTAGGTTAACCCCCTTGTATATGTCTTATATATACTAATCACAAAGAAAGTAGTCTAAGGAGTGAATGATTCAGCTAACCTTCCACATGAGCTAAACTAACACCCTTATCAAATGGAAGGACCCATGGATAGCCATATACACATTTAAAATCATATGAAGAATTCTTGAGGAGGTTTTAACATATGAAATCTCTCACATGATAAAAAATATCCCATGATATTGGGAAAGGTCCCATGGGTATATCAGAAACACTGGTCAACATAGGAAGCATCTTGAGTATGTTATAACATAGCCAACCTCCCACATGTGATAAACCAACACCCTCCTCAAAGGTTTGGTCATATGGATACATCATAAACACTAGGTAACCACATATATAACGGTAGTTAAATAAATCATATAAACTCATATCCCACATACAAGCTCTTAGTTTTCAATCTCAAAAATCCATTATATCACATCCCTTAACACATTACCTAGGATCTATGCATACATGACATAGCCCCACTAATAATGTCAAATAAAAATTTCAACCTAACCATATATACTAACCATTAAAATCCTATCCCAATAAGACTAGGCATGATAATCTAAACTAAACTATGTACTCATCTAACACATGAAGTTAAATACTCAATTCTGTAGACCCAAACTAGTTCTTACCTAATGATACTAACCTATATCTAACACCCCGCCAGTGTTCACATAACCCATGGGCCTTAACTAAAACTATACCATGAATGACCGTTTAATTACATACACCATCATACTGGTTATGATACCCAAATACCATCTGAGGAAAACATAGTCAAATCCATTTGTTGACCCTTTTCCAGGCCATCAGAACACATCTCTCAGATTCTACACTGGGTTCCCCATCACATTTCTCTTGAAAGAGAACTCACAGTCTAAAAATCCAAGAGGAACCCCTCCTATATATTCTAAATCAACCCTAGAAGGTATAATAAAACTCAAAGTAAGATCTAAGACTCATACATACCCTTAATAGGTTTCTCTGAATCAATTATGTGATAAACATCCATCTCATACTTCACCTATAGGCCTAAGCCAACCATGACACCCATATAAGACTCAAGAAAACAAACCTTGGTAATTCAAAATTCATCATAATCTCCATGACCTACTCTAAACCCTCTTTCACATAATTTTCATCTTTTACCATTATATAAAAATTCATTTGGTGATTCTAAAAAACTAAATATGTATTAGATAACTCTCTTTAACCTAGGAGGTTCTATGAAACCCAATTCTTCACATAGGACATCTCAGTCCCTAACTAATTTACCCAACCCTAAACCCCCTTTTAGGATGAAAAAATTGTACAAAAATATGAATATGGTTATGTGTAATATAGAATGTTTACCTTAGTATGGATTTTCACCCCTTACACAACTCCATCCATCTTCATCAAATACTGCACCAAGACATTCCATGATCCCACCATTCCAAAACCCCTATTGAATTCCAAAATTTCAAAACAATTAATTATCAAAATTTAAAATTAATTAAAAATTTATTCCATTGTGGAATAACCCCCAAGAAATCACTAAGATGTTTCCACTCACTATAACCATGGACAACGGTGTATGGAAGATTCATGGTGTCTCCCCAACACCATTATGAATAATTCCCTTTCCACTGACACCATGTAATACACTATATACATGCCATAAAATTGATAAACTCAAATAAACCAAGATCATGTGTTCAACACTCCTCAACATATTTTATCCACCAAACACAAAATCCCATCGGTTAGGGTTGATTCCACCATGATCCTATGGAAATATAATGAAATCATTATCCTAAAACCAGCATGAATTAGAGGGAAAAGAATAAAGAATAATAGAGGGAGGAGTGGGAATTCATACATTTAAAATTATATGGAAAATCTATATAAAATACCTCATAAATAGGGATCCATTTTAGGAAGAAGAATGGGAGGATTCAACTGAATGGCCCTCCCTTGAGCCACATTCCCTTCTAAATCACAAGAGAGAAAGACTACGAAAACGAAACCATAATACCCTTTCTGAAAAAGATCCCCCAGATCTTATTAGAAACTAAGTGAATTTTTATCAAAGTACTCAGTACCCTACCATCCACCCACCAAAACTCTACTAACTGGATAATGGGGGTCCAGGGTGTACTCCCCCATAAAAGTTCCACCATGTACCTAGTTCCCTTGATAGAGTACCTAGTGGCTCCCTGGTATAGAATTTATATAGTAAGTACACTCCTACCCTAGTTAAACCCATGAAAAATGTATTAATACACTTCTTAACCACTCAAAACACCAAAAAAACATTCCCCTTTCCATATCCAAATATCAATGATTTCCTCTAAATCCAAAAAATCAAACTCAAATAGGCTCTGATGCTCAGAAATTCAAATTTCCTTGAAAATTCACCAACCCATAATGATACAAGTCATTACACAATAATTTTTGTTATTTAGTTAGGAACATGGATGCGTATTATGAATACATGTGGCTTAGTGGGTATTTTTTGGTATTCCTAGTGTTTGTAATGTATGATTACTATATATTGGAAATAATATCACAAAATTACACTCTATAAAGTTATAGTTAAGAAATATTTTATCAATGAATTTCATTTGTGATGTAACCTACATACTATATACAAATATATAAATATATAGATAAAAATGGTTTTTTCTCTATGTTATAATACATATATTGGTATAGTGTGAGATATGATTGGTATAAAGAACACCAAGAAGGGGTTTTTACCAATGTTACATGGTCTAAGTCTTATGAAGGATTAATCTCCTTTAATGTGTAAAAAATTAAAATCATGTATGAGACACCTTATTCTACTGAAATTAGATCTATCGTGTATCTCATATTATGTACATGGCTTAATGTTTTGTATGGTTTGAGAATTATTACTATATACCAACACAATCCTAGGGATACTCTTAGGATTGAATTAAAGAGAATTCATAAGTAATTAAAAATAACTAATCATTTTTAATTGGATTAGAGGTGAGTATGATCCCAATCTAAAGGGTCTCATTAATTTTAGCATCAAAACCAATAAGGATGGTTCAATATCTCAATCTCATTTCTTATTTTTCTTCGATGGTAGTGATATTAGATATAATATTTCTAAGAAACCCCTTATATAATAATCAATAATGGAGATAGAGTATATGACAAAATAAAACATTTTAAACATATTTGTTTGTATCAATTAGTTTATTACTATCCTAATGGTGGGTCCTAGCTTTACAGGATCAATGAATGATGATAAAAAATGCATTTCTCAAGAAAATGGCCAAAAATTATCCCAAAAAATAAAACACATCCTTCTCAAATGATTTTTAATTTCTAAAATCATTGATGGTTTATGTAAAAAAATTGGTGGATAAAAATTAAAATATAGTGAATCTATATAAAAACCATTAACATAAAATAATCATGATATGCATGTAAATTATCTTGATTTTAGATACACAGGAGACTGGATGTGCTGATTATTTTAAATGTAAATATATCATTGTTTTATAATAAGGGAAATATATATTTCTCATTCATTCATGTGTGTCATATATTTTATATGAATAGTGAAATATTGAAATTCCATCAAAGTATGCCTTTAGGTTATCCCTAATCGATGTCCATCAAGAGATTTATGGGCTATCATGATATATTAATATTAGTATGATAAGAGTTGTGTATATTATATTGAGTATGCTGATTATGTTTTTTTTTTGGTTAACTAAACTAATTATATCACATGAAATAAAACATGTATGATCATTGAAATAATTTTTGATGTATTCCATAAATTAATTCCAGTTACCATATATTTTTATGTTATATCCAAATAAACCATCATGTTTTGATACATTTCCTATATCATCCTTAAGGATGAGCTAATCAGGGGAAGTGCGGGTTTGTTTCCAATAATTTGGTTAGTATTTCTTAACAAATATGGGATTTTTACTCTTGTATGAAAAGTATGAAATCTAAACCCTTAATTGAATTAGTATAAAAAATTTATGGCCATACATACCTAAGTGAAATTTGACTGATCATCTATTTTTATGAATGAAATCTGATGTTTTCAATTTATTGGATCAGTCTATTTTGTGGAATTGATAATTTATGAGTTGTACTTTACTAGATTGGCATGTTACATTTCTATTGGTTAAATCAATGTCTTATACAAAGGTATTTTATGAGGACACATTCAATATATATAAGTACAACTTATAGTGGATATGTTCATATGGATATATGATTGTGTTTGATCAAAATCACAACAGACACATTTTTATCTTCAGTAAAAATAATATTTTTCTAGAGGTTAATCTTTTATTGTGTATATGAAATAAGGAATTCATAATTATTTTAAATACTAAAAATTATCATATTATTATTTAGTGTGACATGGAGTTAGAATTTATTTTGGTACATATTGTTTGTATGAAATCTGATTTAGTTTTATGATCATAATATCCAAAGATGTTTGGATGTATTTGAAGAGAGTTCTGAAATAATGGATTTGTTCACAAAGAGTTATTATTATGGGTGTGAAATTAAGTAAATGTCAATGAATTATAACAATTCCTTTAATAAATTAGTTTTTTATTATAAATTTTATAATAGGTAAATTTGTATAGTTGGATTTTTTTCATAATGTAAGAAATGTCTCCTTTATTTAATGAAGGAGTTTTATTTAAATGGATTTCACATACCTTGGTTGGATAGATAATATTACTCTCTAACAAGATAATATCTCTTACTCTCTTTTAATACTCTTTTTTATCTTGGAGGTGGTGCAAGCACAACATTTAAAGGATAATGGGTCCCACTAAAGTGGTTGTCAGTTCCCTTTAAATTAGTGGATATCTTTAGTGGCAAAATGAATTATATTATTATTAAAGAATATTTATCATAATCAATATTATATAAGATATGTGATTTATAGTGAGGTATTCTTTATTTATTTTTTTTATTACATTTTACCACTTCCTCTCTTGGTTGATTATGCGGTTGGTTTTTTTCATTTCATTTGGGAAAATAAATATCCTATAAAACCCATCACATCTCTCACATAAAAACTCGCTAATGGTTTGTTTTTCTAGTATATTGGCCTAATAAAATACCTTAATCCCTTATCACATAATCAATATACCCAAATGGTTTTATTTAAAGAGAACTTAGGGGTTATTAAATTGCCATTAATAAATGGGGAAGTTGTTAATTCGTGAATTTTATAGCCCTCAGGAATTGAATTGACAAAGGGGACCATTTTATGTTTTCCAAAAATCCCCATAGTTTAATTGTTTTTAAGTTTTAAAGCCTGTTTTGGGTTGTTGGGGGGCCTATTGGGTTGATCTTTGGTTTTTTTTGGGGAAATTTGGTGTTTCATGCTATTTTGAGGGCTTCCTATTCGGGGAAAGTTGTGTACATGGAATGTGGTTCATAGAACACACATCATGTGTTCTTATTGTTCATGGAATATGAGTTTTTGGGAAATACATGCCATGTTTTGGGGGAACACGCTATTTAGTGGGTTTCTGAGGTGTGGTCGAGTACTCGGCCAAACACCCTGTACAGGAGTACATGGTCATGTAGGGTACACGACCAGTCCCCATGTGGGGTTCATGTCATGTAGGTGTACAGGTCTAGGTGGTGTACATGGCTCGATACATGGGCGTGGACCCCATGTGGGGGCACACACTGTGTACTGGTGAAACATGTTGTGTACCCGGGCATTTTACATGCCGAGTGGGGCTGAGGTGCATAGATAAGTACTCACGTGTGGGTACACACCATGTACAGGGCCAACACACTATTTACTTTGGGAAAGTACATGAATAGTGGCATGTGGCACACGATCAGGGAGGAATTTTGGGATACATGTCGTGTACCTAGGATACATGTCGTTTACTTTTCCTACCTTGGCCTTTTTTTCTTATTTTTTACCCTAATGTCAGAATTGGACTTGTGAGTAGTCCATTATGAGAATTTTTTCACATGGATCACGATGGTGGAATCCTTTCAACCTTTAAAGGTAGTTTGGATGGTTTTCTGGACTATGGGAGTTCAGTATGAGGATTTCTTTGAGGTTTGGTTTTAGAATCCTTCTGGGGTTTGGATTGTGAGCTGCGAGGCTCAGGTGAGGGTTGAGAGTTCGGTGATCAACATGGCTTGTGTATGCCATGAAAATATGTTGGAGGTTCCTTTGGGTACAATCTAGAAGGTGGGATCATGTTGTATCTCTGAGTAGATCATGGTTTGTCTCTACGTGTTGGGACCGGTTGCTCAAGGTTAGAATTGTTGGGGTTTATCTCTTGGGTTTGGGGGATTAGAGATTTTGGATCCTTTGGGCTTGGTTGGAGCCTTTGGGTGGAAGTTATGGTTTAGTTTCTTTGTGTTGTTGCGATGAGTCTAAGGGGATCTTGAGGATTCCCTTATGGGATAGTTTTTTATCAAGTGATCTGGGGTAATCATAGTCGGCTGTTGAGAATGCCCGTGTGGCATGGTGATGCTTGGGCTGCCTTGGTAGGAAAGTTGGTACCCCTAGATGGGTTATTAGTTGGGAAGGTTGGTTGAGGTTTTCTTTCATGGGTATTTCCCCAAGTTGTGGCTTATTTCGAGGATCCCTTGTTGGGGGTCATGCTTTTGAGGCGGTCATGAGAACCGTTGTAAATGCCCATGTTGGTGGGCTTATGCTTTTGGATGCCAGTTGGGCGCATTGTTGATCGAGGATCATTTGGAGTCCACTAAGGGCCATTTGGGTTGTTTCGTCACTGGACATGTCTCATTCTTTTGGATGAACTAGAGGAACCCCTTGTAGGGTGTCCTGCTCTTGTAGTGGCCTTTGGGTCGGTTGTGGTTGTTTATGGGGGCATGGCCCGAGAGCTTGGGTGCAGTAGGGGAGTCCCGTGGTGGACGTCGCTTTATGTTATGGCTCAGGGACCGTGGGAGACATGAGTTTTGGTTGACACTAAGGTGGGTCATGGAGAGTTTGTGGTGGCTATTTTGTTTAAATGTTGAGATCTAGGGAGCTGAGAGAGGCCCTATGCTTTATTGGTCGAGGGCGGATCAACACTGCTAGTTTAGGTGTTTGGATGGTGGGTTCAAGGTTGGATCATCCCATGATCGATTGGGATTTGACTGTGATGTTTGAGGTAGTTTCTACCAAGGATTGTGGTATGAGGAGATATTTGTGGATCAGACATTGACCCTGAGTTTTGATCTAGTTCTCTTCTTTGTTTGTAGCTGGTTGTGGTTAGACAAGCTTATGAAGCTAATAGACAATATGGATGAGGGCACTACCTCTAGATTGGGGGTGCTCCCAGGTTAGGGGTGGTTTTATTTGTCATGAATGTTGTTGCACTCCCAAACTTGTGTATGGATCCCATATGGAAGTGCATCTGTCAGGTCCATGTGGACGGAGCTCATAGGGCGGTGTATCTATCGAGTCCATGTGGTGGAGCTCGAGTCGTTCTACAGGACTTCGAGGACATTATAGATCTCTAATGTGTGGAGGGAAGGTTCTGTCACTATTTTCAATCACGCCATCAAAGTCCCAGTGCCCGGTAGATGCGCTTTTCCATGTGGACGCCTATGGTTACGCCCTGGGGTCCGAAATTCACGCCTGTTGCATTTAGCCATTTTGGAGATCTTATATAGATCTCGAGGATGTGCTGATTACTGTGTGGCTGGGTGAGCCGTGTGTTATAACCCTCTAACGTTGGCTAGAGCGGGGGGAGATTTACCATGGTTGTACTGCTAGAACTCATTGGTTGGCTTCTTTCTTGTGTTCGTTTCACCCAATTTTTATGCAGTTGTTCTTTTATGTCAGCTATTGTTAGTTTTTTGCTAGGCAGGACATATCATGCGTGCATGCACTAGTTATGACAGTGGATTATAGGTCCAACGTTGGGAGTGGTCTACTAAGATTTATTTCTAACCCCCTATACATGCACCTCAGTGTGTGTGCAAACTTGATGCCTACTTTTAGGTTGGAGCACAGGTTGCGTGGTGGATGGGTTCGAGACCCAGTGCTGCTTGATCGAGCGGAGCTGCTCGTGTGGAGTCTCATGATCAGATCAGTGCGGCTCGAGTGTCGTGGAGACTGAGTATATGGTTTGGCCTGGCATTGGCAGTAGATCCAATTGCATTTATTTTCAGTTTCATTATTTTGTATATGTGGTCGACCCATTGGGCGACCGACTATTGTATGTTTTGCATGCTTTGAGTCTGTATGAATGTATGCTGCATTCCATTTATTATAGCATGCTTTGTTTTAGTTTATTTATTATACATACGGTGATGTTGATCCCTGTGTATGAGTTTGGATATTTTCCACTATTATTGCACATTGACCAGAGGGTAGTCTCCCCACTGCACCTTTTAGACTCATGTTGCTGGTCAGCAACCTCTGACGTTCAGGGAGACGTACTTGAGGCCTTGTGGCGAGCCAGATCGAGTGACATGTTAGGTCAACTTGAGTTGGTTCGTTACATAAACAATGTATTCTAATCACCAAAACATCACCTGGCATCACCTGACATCACTATAATAAAAAAATCAATTTATAAATCTCATTCTTCATAAAATCATCCCAAGTACACATAAACCAACTCACAAATTCATGATTCAACACTGATAACCCAAACAATGGGGAACATTCATCTCACATTGAACTTTCTAAGAACCCTCAATCAAAATCCCTATCATTTGGGAGGGTTTTCTCCACACTTTAGCGAAATATTTACATCAAAATCCCTAAAAACCGTTGAGGGTCACCATAAAAACAAAGTAGGAAAAAAAGGATAGGAAAAAGGAATAAAAATCAAACTACTCACCTTTAATATGAGCAAGAAGCCACCAAGGATCAACCTTCCATGGTCTTATGTCAAAGGATAGGGGAGGGAAAAGTTAGGCGACCTGCCTAGATGGAAGGAGAAGAAAATTGAGGGATGAGATGGAGAAATCACAAAATAATGAGGTTCATTAATGATAACACAATTTGTCAAATCGTGCATGCAGAGCATGCAAAATTATGATCCAACCCAAAAACACTCCATGTAGTTTGGGAACTGAGCACCCTAGTCATGCATAGACTCAAACCTTTATTTTCTTACTCTTTTGCCTATTGACTTCACCAAACACTTTCTCACCTCCAAATGATCAATCCTTAAGGTCATTTTAAGCTTTTCTAAACTCAAGAAGTCATCAAAATAGTTATCCGTATCTTCTCAAAACAAAATTTCAAATTTCCCTTCATTTACATCAAATTTCCTTTTCCATTTAAAATTCAAAAAACAAATTAAATAAATTTCAAGAACAGAGTCTACAAGGTCATCTGTTTTGTGTTTTATAAATATTAGAAAATAATGTTTTTGATGTTCGATGATTTTGAAGATCATGCATTCCTAATATTATTTACATATAAATTTACTAACATATAAAAAACTTAGAGAATAAGAAAAAAAAATACTTAAATCTTAATCCAACATACATTTTGTGCCTATTTTGATGATATATATTTTTTTTGTTTTTTTTTCTTATTTTACTTTTAGTTTGATATTTTCTAGTAAATTGTTTAAAAATATTTATTGGAATTGTTCTAGAAATTTTAGAAAATTGTTGTCTTACTTTTTGCCAAATTTAATTAGTTTAGTTTTTTTTTTTTGAAAAAGAAGATGAATTAGAATCTTTCTTCCTCCTCTTTTTTTTTTTTCTTTTTTTTTTTTTTGAATTTTTTCCATTCACTAGTTTTCTTCTTTCGTATTCAGATATGATCTCCCATCGAGTAAAAGACATTCGGGCACCTAAAGGCCGGACGCTCATTAGTTATCCAACTCCAGGCCCCGGGAAGCAGATCGGAGTGTTCGGGTATGCTGAAATCACTACATGATTCGGCTCCACGGACCGTGGAAGATGAGAGAAATGAAGGACCCTGAACTGATTTCGCAGCTGCTTCCCTCAATTTCTTGTTCACCCAGCGGTTTAGGTTTTACTCGCGCAGCTGACAGATTGCTTTTCGGGGGCAATGGCTGATACGGCTCTGGCGGAGTGCTTCAGAGTAAGTGCCCACTTTACACCCCCTTTTGCGCAGCTTATCTGTTAGTTGATTTTACTGAAAGTCACCCTTTGTTCGTTATATTCTTCTGCTGAGAATCATTTTTGGCACGAGTTGGTGAAATAGAAACTCGATTGACCTTTTTGATCCTTTTTTTTTTTTGGGAACTGCAAATTCCGCAGGGAAGGCATGGCGGAATTGATCATTCAGCTCCATATATAATTGCGCATGATGATGTTCTGCCCACGCATGAAACGCTTCACCATCCGTGTATCCAATGGAATGGGATGCAATAAAGAGAATTTTCTAGAACTAATGGAGCGTTTTATAGAAAGCAATAGAGCATGCGAGTAAGTGTTTTCTTCATTCAATAACGAGAAAAAAAATACCCCTTCCGCAAATTTCATGCCTTTTTGAGTTATGATTAAAATGGCATGGAATTACACATCTAATGGGTGTGTGTTGTACTTGTACAATTTGTTTCATTCTATGTGATTGGCTTGCTGATTTGAGTCTCAATAACGTTTCTACTAACACCACTTGGGGGACGTGACATTTTTCAATGCCTGATCACATGACACCTTTCTTCTCACTGATCTTCCACACAAGTAGATGTTTTCCCAATATTTCTTCCCTCTCTTTTCTCCATTCAATTGCGGGCTTTCAAAACTATAGTCCAATTGTTTGCAACTGTTGCGACTCACTTAATATTATAAATTTGGTTTTGGTGTTTACCATCCAATAATAACTGAGTTTAGTTTTTAGTTTGCATTTGATTGCACCAATAGAATTGTGCCTGTAGTATTCATGATGAGTAGTTTAAAAAAATAAGTGATATTGGTTTCATGTTTTGAAAAAAAAACTTGCACAGAAATTTCTGATTAAAATTATTTACATAATTGGTAGGAAAGCAAATTTCCAATAAACAATCTGAAAAATTGTCATATTTTCATAAGTGATAAAACATTATAAACACTTTCATAAATATTATCAAATGCAGTCTTAGCCCCTATGCTGCCCTAGGAGCTGAGCTCATTGACTACATTGTGCTCGTTGACTGCATTATTGTTTAGTAGATAATGGTTATATTTTGAAATTCCTCCTCCCACAGCCATGTGTTTGTTTTACAGCTGCCCATAATTTGTGGAGTTGTAGATGCTAGAGCTCATTGTTCAATGGGATCCCATGTAAGTTTTCCTCTTGCATTTATTTATCCCCTGTATTATCTAGTGTAGCCAATGGTACTCATCATTGAGGTGTGGTGCCATTGAGGTCCAACACCTCCTTGGCTATGAAAGTCGCCGGGTTAAGTGAGGTGGGTGCCTTTTAGTGCCCTTTGCGCTTTTTTTTTTATAGCCACAAGTGATCCCTACGGTCGCCTGATTGAAGTTGTTTATAAAGATGATATTTTATGTGGTAATGAGAGTGGGCAATTAAAGGGCCACAGATATATGAGAAGAAGAAAAAATAAACTCAAAAATAAACGAAAATGTTAGTTCATCAAATTCAAGAGTTAATGCAACAGAGGGAAAGTGTGCAACTTTACTAAACATGGAAAGATGTAGATGTAGATGTTGATTGAGATGAGACAAAATACGATGTTGGATGAGATAAATCCGATGAAAGAAAAGATGAAAGTGATGATAATCATAAAGCTGAATCATATAGTTTAGAATCAGTTAGCTAAAATAATGCGCTTACAGTTTTTTTTTATAAATGTTTTGTTAATTTTTGGAACATGAGCACTCTTCTTTAGATATTTTATTAGATGCTTAACTTCTATGGTTGAATTTTATTATTATACATATATCTTTCTTTTAACTTGCTAATTATACAACATTACTAATCATCATCTCATTTAGGGTGGCAAAGTGAATAATTCATGCTGCATGGGCGACCGATCGACAAGTGATGTTGTGGTTAGATTACGAACACATTTTGGCCGTGATGAATGGCTCTACTGCCACTCCCATGTCCTCATAGAAAAAAGCAAGTATTTTGCTGATCGCCTCTCTGAGAACTGGCCAACATGTCAGATCCTTGACTCACGCAACTGTGTCGAGGTCTACTGCCAGGACTCGGATTTCGACTCCCATGTCACTGTTCTCCGGCTCCTCTACGTTTCTCTTGAGCTCTCCTCCATCGACACCTGGCACAGTGTCAGCAACACCCTTTCCGTTCTCCAAGTTGCCGTGGAACTCAATTGCTCACAGATCATCATTGCTTGTGTCAACTACCTGGAAGCCGTCCCCTGGGAGGAGCCTGAGGAGGAGGAGATCCTGAGAATCTTGCCTGGCATGGGGCCATTGGCTGACCCGATTCTTGCCCGTCTCCAGCCCGTGAACCCGTCGGCACTGGCACAGATCTTTGTCGCAGCCCTTCAGTTTGCTACATCATCACCCCCTCCACTGATGCATGATTTGAAATCCTCGGTTCAGGAGCAGCTCGAGTACATGCTCACCGAGGATGACGATGCCCCGCTGCTCACTGCCGATGACAGGATCAAATCTGAGGTGGGTGAATGCATGAAGAAGCTCCTTGCCCGGTTCAGCGATTCATTAGAGGATCATGGGGAGCCCGTTAAGACCCCCCTGTTTCGGTCATATCTGTCCGACATGTCATGGGTTTGGCAGATATTAGCAAAGATGAACATTGTGAAGGATTTTGTTCTGCATTGGATTGAGAAATCCGAGAAGGTTGTGAAGGCGGTTTCCTCGGCCTGCCCAGCTGTGATAATGGAAGTTCTTGAGGTGGCGGCGAAGGTGTTGGACTCGATCGCATGTGGTACTGTAATATTGGCGACTGCGATGAGGCTTGGGGCGGTGAAGGTTTGGCTTCCGTTTGTTAGGGCTATGAAGCCATGGATGGGTGCTTTTATGGCTGCGGGTGGGGATGGTGGTGGTGATGAGGTTAGGGTGGATGGTGAGATCTGGCAGTCATTGGAATCATCATTTGTTTGTGTGGTTCTGGCATTGCCATCGGGAGAGCAGGCTGAGATCCTCACCGAGTGGCTGGCCAGCGAACACGTTGAGTACCCGGATTTGACGGAGGCGTTTGAGGTTTGGTGTTCACGGTCCAGGGCTGCGAAGAGAAGACTTGGTTTGAGCAGCAGCAGCTGCCATGGAAAGCTCTCTCCTCTCAATTGATCTTCCTCTCCCCTACTGGGTTTGTGAAGCTGTATCATAATGTATTTTTCTTGGTTTCTTTCCACTTGCATTTGATCTTGACAAACTTGAAGGATGCTAACCATTGTATTTAGACCGACTGGCAGATAGATCCAAGCAAATGATGTAGAACATCTGTTAGAAAGAGGCCGGGGGGGGGGGGGGGATCCTAAACTGAAATTATAAATCCCGAGTTTATTTTGGCGACACTTCTCATCTGGAAGTTCACAATTCATGATGTATTATTTTGTTATATGTCGATATTGTCTTATTAAAAACCCTGTGGAAAATTTCAATGGATAAAAACAAATGTTAGAGAAAGAGTGCAGCCACATAGATTCTCACTCAAGTTTACATGACTTTTAAAACCGACACCTATTCTACAAAGTTTTATAAAACTTGAGTTCATAATACTTTAATAAATATCTACATTTTTTTATTTTGATAATTCAACCTAAAGGCCAAAGAAACAACAAACAATTTCAAAGAAAATTCCCCAAAACAGCATTGGAGGAAAGTTATTCATTCAAACTTGTTTCATCATGTTGATGTCGAAATACATGTGTCACGGGAGAGATCAATAAAAACACAACCGATTTGAAACGAATCCGAGCCAAAACAGCTCAAAAATCCACTTAAGGGTATGTGTTTACAAAGGTCAAAATCTTTGCGAACGGTGGCGCCACGTGAAGATCACTGGTCGCGCTGAGCTTGAGGCGGTCACCTCCGTTTAACGTATGCCTATTTGTGGAAGTCCTTGGTCGTGCGAAGGTTGAGGCGATAACCTCTGTGTAACATGTGTTTATTTGTAGAACGCTCATCCCCTCGTGAAAGTAACAATCTCCCGCAAGGACCGCTATCTTTCATGAAACTAATGCCCTCGCCTCCACTGAGCCTATAAATACCTCCCCCCATCCGATGTTTAAGAGGACACGATCTTTCAGCTTTCGAAAAAACACTATGAATTCATGAAACTCTAACTTTCGCGAGCAAGAGAGGAGATGAATTTCCAAAGGTAGTTATCTTTCGTGAAATCGCCTCCCATGGGTTCTTGAGAAACTCAACCCATGGTGGAGATGTCTTTTATGAAGGTTCATGGCCTTCGTGTAAGAAGAAAGCCTCTTGCGGCTCTTGGGGTTTCGCGAGATAATTATCCTTCGCGAAACCATCCCCATATGAACCAAGACTTTACTCCGAGGCAGGGCCACCTTATTTCGCCAAAGATACACCTTCGCGAGAACACTGTGCTCCACGAAGCCTCCAACCTTCGCGAGTCCCTTGTCCATCGCGAAACCCCAACCTTCGCGAAACCTCGAACTTTCGCGAAACCCATCCACCATGTGGAAGAAAACATCGGGTGCAACGAAACGATAAACAATTTACAAAAGAGTAAAAGGGGAAAAACAAAAGAATGAGAAGGAGATCTTGGGACACAGAGATTTACGTGGTTTGAGAAATGATCCTTACGTCCACGAAGAGGCAGAAATATCACTATGATTCAGGAACACAAAATACAGAGAGATCTCAAAATTTTTCACATAGGAACCCTAGCTCGAAGCCTCCAACCTTCGCGAGTCCCTTGTCCATTACGAAACCCCAACCTTTGCGAAACCTCGAACTTTCGCGAAACCCATCCACCATGTGGAAGAAAACATCGGGTGCAACGAAACGATAAACAATTTACAAAAGAGTAAATGGGGAAAAACAAAAGAATGAGAAGGAGATCTTGGGACACAGAGATTTACGTGGTTTGAGAAATGATCCTTACGTCCACGAAGAGGCAGAAATATCACTATGATTCAGGAACACAAAAATACAGAGAGATCTCAAAGTTTTTCACATAGGAACCCTAGCCCGAATTGGGCTAATAAAGAAGATGAACTATTCCACAAATCGTATAGAAAGTCCGCATTGCTATAGCGAACGACGACTAGAAGTCTGCATCATTACAGTGTTGTGGCCACCCAAGTCCAAGTTGCTACAATAGCTGGTGGCTGGAAGTCCACAGAGCTACAATACCATTGTCTTCAAAGTCTGGCCTCCTACAATAGTCATGCTAAAAACCCGCACTGCTACAGTGCCCAGTCGGTGTCGTCCGGTTAGCTTTGCTGTAGTTGGTCAGAGTTGTTACAATGCCTCACAATTTTTGTTGGGGACCTTTGGCCCCCGGATCCCCAAAACAGGGGCGCGTTGCCCCTACAACCCCCAGTGAACTCACCGCGAAGCTCAGCCCGCAGAGTTGCGCCCTAGTGCACAGTATGAGCCGCTAGCATTCGACCCAACATCATCCAAGATGAGTGGCTTGCACCAATCCAACACACCAGACCTCTCAATGGTGCCTGCTTTCAACAAGCACCCTTTCGCGAAAGTTGAGTTCTTAAAGACCTTATACCTCTCCAAAAACGGTTCACCCGCACCTCAAATTCCCATGCGACTGGTATCATCAACCCTTGTGTCCACCCCTTTTGCTTCAAGTGTGGCCTGGACCACAACCATACCTTTTGCTTCCAAGCATTGACACCCTAACGCCTCTTGATCCTAAGCATAGACACCCTAACATCGGGACCCTGATCCTCACTCCTCCACTGTAGCGTTTATGCCATGCCCTACCTAGTGGCGCATGACCAGTAGATACGTAAGTCTCGAAAGTGGCATCATCAAGGGAAACTGTCCACTTTTCCTGGCAGGGAGGCTTTATGCCAGATCTTCCTCTCCTACTTTGAAATGGTCTCCCTAGGTGTAGGCCCTGACAACACCCGAGTTGCATGACGTAAAACTTCATAGATCAACATCCTAGTCGTACGATGTTAAACTATATGATAACGTTCTCAACACATGACGTTAAACTATAGTATTACTCTGTGTGGTGAACATAGGATGCGCTGTGTATGACTGACATGGGATGCCCCCTCACCTCTTACCCTGTGTGATGAACACATGATGCCTCATGTACAATCATCATGAGATGCCACCTCCTCCCCCACCAAGGGATGTAACACCTACCACAAGCATCTCCCATGCTAAAGCCCTACACTATCTTCCACCACCATGGGATGAAGCTCCATGTCTGGGATGAAACGAAACTCCATGTCTGGGATGAAACGAAACTCTTGGGATAGGACCCCAAAACACCCGGGCAACCCATATGCGTAAGCCCCACATCATCCCTCGTTGACACTCCTTCCGCAACATGAGCGTCCTTACCGCATGGCGTTAAACTGCATGGACCGGTCCCGTCACACAACCTTAAAATGATGCATTGAACTACATGAGTTTTAATCCCTATTTTCCAATAGGGTACGTAGGACACCTTCATGAGGTTCAATCCCGACATCCCCATACACATGGGGTACCTCCATGAGGTTTAATCCTGACACCCACAACATTACCATCAAATCCCAAAGTGTGAAATCTTCCCCCTTGGGGACACACTTAACCAAATCTCAAGTGTGAAATCTTCTCCCTCGGGGACACACCAAACCCTCAAGTGTGAAATCCTTCCCCTTGGAGACACACTTAACCAAACCCTTAAGTGTGAAATCTCCTCCCTGGGGACACACTTAACTAAATCCTCATGTGAAAATCTTCCCCCTTCGAGACACATTTAACTAAATCCCAAGTGTGAAATCCTACCCCTTAGGGACATACTTAATCAAACCCTCAAGTGTGAAAATTTCCCCCTAGGGACACACTTAACCAAACCCTCAAGTGTGACCATCTCCCCCCCTGGGGACACACTTAACCACCAACCTGTCCCCACAAGATGTTAAACCTATGACCCATTTGAAATCTCTACCCCATACAATAAGAACAAGATGCCTGTGGTAAAAGGCTTAAGGTGCCTTACGCCCTTGGCGTCAATTACCCCATTGTCAACACGAGATGCCTTGAGTTCTGTGCCTAAGATGCCTCACACATGAGATGCCCTCCAATAAAGGATGACTTTTTAGATGCCCAATAGGCCCAACGTCTAGAGATGCCAAAACATGCCTAATGCTACTATCTAATCTAATTGAATGTCATTACCTTGTCGAGATAGAAGTAGAGTAATTAACTAGCGTCTACCTTGTGATGGTGTTAGGAATGAGTTTTACGAACATGACTCAAATCTATGAGGGAGACCCGGACCAGGCGATGATTTTCAAGGAGGAATCCATGGAAGGAGGAACCGAAATCCCATCATCCCATTTGATCAAAGAGCCAACATCACTGATTGTGGTGATGAAAGCCACCCGCCTTTGGAAAGCGGGAATGTAGGGAAAAAACACGTGTGATGCGCAACCTCAATGGAAAGCGTCAGAAACAAAAATGTCGAACCTGACTTGAAGACTCTTCTCCTTCAATAGTGAAGACTAGTAACATTGGTACACCATTAGATTTTCATGTCACCGGATCTAGATATTCGGTGTTAGGTCTCACCGAATGAGTGGTGGGCCCAACATGGAACTCTCCTGTGACTTGGGGTAGATAACGTTGGGCATCCTCGATCTGCAACATCATCAACACAGATCTTTTATCTACCTCAGAAAGAATGGACAACGTTGGGGCCTTGGGCATCACTTTCACTTAATCTGTACTGATGACTGATTCCATGTGCCTTATAGGACTCAAGCTGCAAGAGACCGATGACCTAATGCCAACTGGTGCGAGGGTGAGAGGAATGTTGGTGTGACAATCCTGCACGATTATGTCTCTACCATGACAACCAACGCGTCTTCATCTACTGGGTGCCCACACCCCATTTCACCCTCTGAGCTCATCCAATGGAGAGTGATCAATGCCCTTATTCGCCAATATGAACAAGAAAGGGTTATTTCCACTAGGGATATGACCCACCAGGATCTCAAAGTATCGGCACCTCACCAGCATGACTTCCCCTGAGGATCGCGTAGGGAGAAACCACCCCAGTTTCAATGGAAAACCATTTTGGGAGTCTTTCCTCAGAGAATTCTGACTGCTCACTCCCATATGATGAGGAGGTAATGGATGTTCGAGCTGTACCCATCATGACCATTGCTCGGGAGCTGCCTAGGAGGGCTCACATCCGTTTGCGTTAGCGTCAACACCGACTGGTCCCATAGTTCAATGAGCAAATTAATCCCATTACCGCTCTGCTGGTCTCGATCCAGAACAACCAGTGCCGATGCCGGGGGTAGGACACCGATCATGTCTGATAGGAGACCTCTTCCTCTGCTTCAGTGGCCCCAACCACCATTGAAACATCCTATACTACCCTACAATCACTTTGTGAGGCCCCATTTTCCCACTTGAGATCAATACCTTAGCCATCTCTCAGACAGGCCGAGTTGACTCTCTCAATCATCAGCACCACTATAAACTGTTAAAGACCATCCTATGATGAATAATTCCAGTGCGAAGGTCCTCTCAGCAATACCACCAACCACCATTGAGGTCCTCCCCATGCGGAAGATATGCCCTTCTCTGAAGATCCGTCCCATGGTAGGAGGGTGAACAACTACCGTGGGGGGCATGCCTGAGATACAGGTTGTAATGTTCGTGGAAGAAACCCAAGAAATTACCAAAAAATGGTGCTTGAAGAAATCCCACGCCGTCATAGGTAGAACCAAAAGAAACGTAGTCTCACTGTCGACCTCTCAGACATCGAGATGAAAGACGACTCAATGAAGGAGCCTTCGTCTCTACTGCCAAAGATGGGGGTAGAAGCCTATCAATTGAGGTTTATGATCCCTGAAGCTGAGGTCCACACAATCCATCCACAGTTACCTGTAGGTAGAGTATGTTTTGGACTATTTCCAAGGACTTGTAGTGAAACCCTCTCTTCCACCATTAGCTTCCCTCCTCTCCACCTCCACATAGGAAGTGGGAGAGTCATCAAGGTCTAGATTGACGCCTTCAGACGATGGTGAGCACTCCGCTTAGCCCCAAAGGGATGTTGTCTATAGCGACCCAAGCCTTTTATATATAACATTACATGATTTTAAGCATAATTATACATTAGAGTACAAGCCAAAGATCGTCAAGTCTAGTGTCTTGGAAGACTAGGCACATATAACATAAAACATGGGGATAAAAAAACACTTCTTTATTTAATCTCCATAAAGAGCTCCTGACATCCTTTGAGCCCTTACATCTGCATAGGGTACCCTGTGGAACACATGAACAAATGGATGAGCTAAAAAGCCCAGTAAGGGAATGAACATAATGATACATCTTAAGAACATGAGTTAGGAGGCATGACATAAAGATATCCAAAGCATGGAACTTATGAAATCATATCGTATAAGCTTGGGTTCATATAAACATGGAATCATATAAATGTGGCATAATCATAAAACATTTCTTTAGTACGAGTCAAGACTAACCACCAATCCCGTTTCCCATTTTAGTACGGGTCAAGGTTAACTGCCAATCCCGTTTCACATCGCATCTCATGAGACTTAACTTTACCCAATGCATTGGAGAACTATCTGGGTGCACCCATCTCAACATTTTCATGAATATTCTTTCCACATAAATAATCTTTCCACACTAATAATCATACATAATCAACCATACATAAACATAAGGGTACCCATGGAAAGAATTAGGTACCACAACCATGACATAAATCACAACCAATGGGCGTATCATGAAAGTGTCCATGAAAGAAAGGAATTATACATAGACATTCAATAGACATATATTATGGCACATGATGTTAAAAAGGAGTGACAACTTGCAAGAAATGTATTTGAGAAATTTTAGCATTAAAACATTTTGTGAGGTTTTAAGGAAAATACTATAGAGCTTTTAAAATAGAAAAGTGAACAATATTTTATATAAAACCAGAATTGAAACAATAAGGTTTTCATAATAAAAAGTCTTATTTTATAAAGACAACAGTGTCTTAAAATAGAGGATAGAGTGCACTTGAAATTGGATAAAATTTTGGAAAGTTCCCTTAAATCAAGATTGCTTATCGGGAAGTATCGAGTTGAGAATCACTTAAATAAAAACATGTATATCCCTGAAAGAGAATGAGGGATGGATATTGAAACATGAGTTTAGAGCATATAAATAATACGTAGAAGTTTTACATAAAAAGAAAAGACAACTTCATTTGGGTAAAAAGAAAGACAGAGAAACCCGAAAGAGTAAAGGAGGTTCAGGTAGAATTCATTACGGATTATTGGTATGGTATCAGGTGTACCTAAAAGGGGGTTGATGAGAGAGAATGAGGTTTCTTATAACTTATACATCATGAGTGAAGTATGGGGGAGGTTAAAAACAACACCCCATCATTAGGGATCACACGTAAAATGGCATAACATAGAGGAAAATCTTGAAATAAAAGTGATTTGGGGGAGGATCCCTTACCTTAAATCCGTTGGTGTTCTCCACTTGTTATTAAAGACCTGAATAAAAAAATTAGGCTTATTAATTAATAATTCCAGAACCTATTTCATATGTAATTGGTTTAGTATAATCATTTTAAGTTCATTTATAATCGTTTTGATTGGTTATGAGGTTCAATTTCATTGTTCGGGCTCGTTTGTTTGCTTGGTTTTAATGACCGGTTCGCTTATATTCACGTTTGGATAAACATGTATGATGAAAGTGGTTTTCCAGAATTGAAGTTATATGATATTAGTGAACATACAGAAGATTACATGGTTTTAGATTTAATTTTGTTACTTAGAGTGAAGTTGAATTATTATATAAAACCAAAGTGACAACCGTTTTTGTTAATTGGTGGGTTTGATTACAAATAACATATTTTGCTTTATAACTTAATACCATTTGTACAAAAAGATTATAGAATCAAAATAGGATATATTACATATATATATTCTAGTTCAACTATAACAAAAATGGTTTCATGACCAGATTTGATGATGATAATAGAAATTGATAAACCGTTGTCCTTGAATGTGTTAAATTAGCACATCTTAAATGATGCTTTCATTTCTTTCAAATAAAAGGTGGGGAAAGGAGATAAGATAATGAAATATCCCTTTAGCATAAAAAAATTCTAGTACATTTATGTTACTGGAGTTGTCATACCATTTGGGTGAAGGGAGGTGAGGAAAGAAACAAAATGAAAAGAACTTAAAAGAAAAGAAGGAATTGGAAAGAGGAATTTACCTCTTGAGAATTCCTCCTTTTAGAACCTCTTAAGGGGAGAGTTTTTGGTATTTTGAAGAGGCTAGGTGCTTTTGGACATGGGGGAGGATCTTGGGGAGAGATTTGGGTAGAATATTGGCAAGGCACAAGGCTTGAGAGCAGTGAAGAGAAGAGGGAGTAGAGGGGGTTTTATAGTGGAGGAGAGGAGGGTTTTCATAATTTTTTAATCATTAGTTTATTATTTCCTCACAAGACAAGGAATAGTAAGTATTCCATGACTAAGAATAGTAATAAATGCATGTGACTTCGAACCAAATGGTCTTACATCAGCATATCATCATCAATGACTCAATTAATCCATTATTTAGCATTTATTGTGAATTATCAGATTCTACTATTCATCAAAAATTCAAGTATTTCAGAAAAATTCCAAAAATTCACCCTAACTATTTTTCGACATGCAGAATCCAAAAATGAAGCCCATTTTTCAAAAATAATTTTTTAAATATGATTAATTTAATATTTAATTAAAATCATAATTTATTATTAAAAACCAGTTTTAAAACATTCATTTACTTATTCTAAAATATAGGTACATCATAATTTCACTTGAATATTATTTTATGACTATCATATGTAAGGTTACTATTCATTAGGGTATTCTACTATTCATAAGGGTATGTTACTATTAATAAGTGTATGTTACTATTCACCAAAAAATAAGTTTTTCTTATCGGACTCCAAATAACTTACTAATTGCAACCCTGTATATCGGATTTCTGAAATTCCAAACACAGAAGTGACAAACTTATGTTTAAAGGCCACTTAGCACTTAGTAGTTCATTATGTTGTGTTTTCATATTATTTTATGACATATTTATAAGAAGGGAAATTTCCATTGAAAACTTTGGGTCATTACATTCTCCCCCCCTTATGAAATTTCACCCTCGAAATTTTGTTTTACATTCTAGGTCGTAAACAGGTGAGAGTACTTCTCCTTCATCGCCTCCTCCGGTTCCCAAGTAGCTTCTTCAAACTTTTGGTCCCTCCACAACACTTTGACAAGGTGGGTTGTCTTGTTGCGTAGAACCTTATCTCTTCGGTCCATAATCTTCACTGACTACTCCTCATAAGAGAGATCATCTTCCAGCCGCACCACCTCTAAGTTCAGTACATGTGAGGGATCAGGTATGTACTTCCTCAGGAGTGATACATGAAACACATCATGAACTCGAGTCATATTCGGAGGAAGTTCAAGCCGATAGGACACGATTCCTATGCGGTCAAAGATCTCAAAGCGTCCAATGTACCTTGAGATTAGCTTCCCTTTCTTTCCAAACCACATGACTCTCTTCTATGGTGATATTCGAAGGAAGACTTTATCCCCAACGTCGAACTCCAAATCCCTTCGATGGTTGTCAGTGTAGCTCTTTTACCGACTATAAGCAATTTTTATGTTTTTCTGGATGACTTGAACCTTCTCCGTCATCTCTTGCACAAGATCGGGTCCAAGTTGCTTTTGTTCTCCAACTTTATCCCATCAGGTTGGAGTTCTATATCGCTTTCCATACAGAGCTTCATACAGAGCCATCTGAATACTCGAGTGGAAGCTATTGTTGTATGAGAACTCAACCAATGGGATATGTTGATCCCATCCACCTTTGAATTCTAGAGAGCAGGCTCTTAGCACATCTTCAAGTGCCTGAATAGTCCTTTCGGATTGGCCATCAGTTTGGGGGTGATAGGTTGTGCTGAAATTTAATTCAGCACTCAAAGCATGTTGAAGACTCCTCCAAAATTTAAATGTGAACCTAGGATCACGATCAGAGACAATTGAGAGTGGAACACCATGCAGTCTCAGCACATCCTTCACATATATTTTTTCAAGTTGTTCAAGCGAGAAGTCTTCCCGAATAGCGATAAAATGGGTAGTCTTGGTGAGTCAGTAAACCACAACCCATATCACATTATTTCCCTTCAACATCTTCAGGAGACCCATGACAAAGTCCATTGTGTCTTATCCCATTTCTACATGGGTATAGGCAATGGTTGCATCATCCATTTGGACTTTTGTCACTCTGCTTTAACTTACTGACATACCAAGCACCTTGATATATATTTCGCAATCTTCTTCTTCATGTTATCCCACCAGAAGTGTTCTCAAAGATCACGATACATCTTGGTACTCCTAGGATGGATAGAGAATGTTGAGCTATGTGCATTGTCCAATAGCTCCTTCTTTATCCTGGGTGATGAAGGCACACAAAGCCGCGTTCTAAACCAAATCACACCATAAACATTGATATGGAACTCTTGCAGCTTCCCTTCCTTTACTGCATTGACCCTCTTTTGTAACTCCACATCATCCCTTTGTGCTTCCTTAATCTTCTCTTGAATGGATGGTTGCACAATAATTTGGGAAAGGTAGGATGTATCCCCTGCCCTTATGATTTCTAAATCCATCATTTGCATATCCAAGAAGATATGGTCTTTCTCAATCCGTAACATGGATAGAGTAACAGGTTCTTTTTTTTCTTAGAGCATCAACTACCTTGTTCGCCTTTCCAGGATGATAATGTATCGAGCAAATGTGATCCTTGATTATCTCTAACCATCTCCTTTGATGCATGTTGAGCTCCTTTTGTGTTAATATATACTTTAGGCTCTTGTGGTCGATGTATATGTCACACTTCTCACCATAAAGGTAGTACCGCTAGATTTTCAAGGAAAAAATCATGCCTTCCAGCACTAGATCATGCGTCGGGTAGTTCTACTCATGGATCTTCAACTACCGTGAGGCAAAGGCTATCACATTATCATTTTGCATGAGCACACAACCCAATCATTTCTTTGAAGCATCATTGTATATCACAAAACTTTCTCCACTTTTTGGTAATGTGAGTACAGGTGCAATGATCAGCCTTCTCTTTAGCTCCTTGAAGCTTATCTCACATTCTTCCGTTCAGACAAACCTTACCTCCTTCCGTGTCAACTTGGTCATTGAGTTTGATAATCATGAAAAGTTCTTCACGAATCGTCGATAATACCCAGCTAGACCCAAAACGCTACAGATCTCCGTTACAGAAGTTGTCCTGAGCCACTCTTCAATTGCCTTCGTCTTGGAAGGGTCCACAGATATCCCTTTGATGGTGATAACATGCCCTAGGAATGATACTTCCTCCATCCAGAACTCACATTTACTGTACTTTTCATACAACTTCTCCCTTCACCAAGTATTTACACATTTTTTAAATGCTCCTCATGTTCTTCCTTTCTCTTGGAGTATATCAGAATATCATCAATAAAGACTACCACAAATTTGTCAAGGTAATCTCTAAAGACTCTATTCATTAAATCCATGAAAATTGCTGGAGCATTAGTGAGTCTGAAGGGAATCGCTATGAACTCATAGTGTCCATACCTCGTTCAAAAGGTAGTCTTGGGTATATCTTCCTTCCTCACATTTAGTTGGTGATATCCTGACCGAAGGTCCACCTTATAGAAATAATTGGTCCCACGAAGCTGATCGAACAAGTCATCTATCCGTGGAAGGGGATACTTGTTCTTTATCATGATTTTATTGAGTTCACGATAATCAATGCAGAGGCGCATTGATCCATCCTTCTTCTTGACGAAGAGGACTGGCGCACCCCATGGTGAAACACTCGAGCATATAAAACCCTTATCCATATTCTCCTGCAACTGCTTCTTCAGCTCCTCTAGCTCTACAGTAACCATTCTGTAAGGTGTATTTGATATAGGCAGAGATCCATGGATAAGTTCAATTGAGAACTCAACCTCTCGGTCAGGAGGAAGATCAGACAACTCTTTAGGGAATACATTAGTGTAATCCCTCACGATGGGCATGTCTTCAAGCATGGTTCTCTCCTTTGTCTCAATCATTTGAGCTATATATGCTTGCTCACAAGGAATTAATATCCAAACTTGAGATTAAGATTCTAAAGGAGATCCATCTTCCTCCTTACACTTGTAAAGAATCGGAGGATGCTTCGGGATGTGAAAAGTGATCTCTCTTTCTCGACAGTTGATGTTGGCTTTGTATAAAGATAGCCAATCCATGCCTAAGATAACGTCAAACTCCACTAAAGGAAGTATGACGAGATTTGCTGGGAGGTTCAATCCACAAACGTTAACTGGGGAGGAGTTATAAACCATGGATGCAATAATTTCCCCATTCACTGTTCTCACAGATAACTTTTCCTCCAAATCTTGAGGTGGTGTTTGAATAGTTCTACTAAACTTGCAAGATATGAAAGAATGCGTAGAACCAGAATCAAATAGTACGTCTGCTATTCTTGAATGAATAACCAGTGTACCTGTCACCAAATCATTATTCGGCTCCACCTTAGCAGTATTGATAGCATAAGACCTTCCTTGTTGCCTTGGAGGTTGTTGTTGATTTCCTCCGACAACTCTCAGCTTAGGGAAATTGTTCGCATAATGCCCATGCTCCTTGCAGTTGTAACACTGCACTGCGGGTTGAGTGTTGATCTGAACCTTCCTTTCTTCTTCAACATTAGCAGGATTTTTCATATCCCTTCGGTAGTTCTTGGCCAGATGACCATAATTTCCACATTTGAAGTAATTCTTGGTTCCCTTCAGACAGTTACCGGGATGCTTCTTCCCACAATTTTTTCAAGGGAAAAAGTCATGCTTCTTTCTATCATGGGATTTGTTTAATGAACCACCCATGTTGTCTTCCATTTTCCACTTCTTGTCACTGGGCCCATGAGACCACTGAGAGTCTCCAATCTCCATTTCCACCTTGAGGGCACAACGGACAATATCCTCATAACTGTCAAAGTCTTGAATTTCCAATGCTTTTCGTATACTCGACTTTAGTCCGCTAAAGAAGCGATCCACCTTGCTTTCAGTGTTCATGACAAAACCAGAGGCGTACCTTGCAAGCCTTGTAAAGTTTGCTTCATACGCCCCGATGGACTCATCTTCCTTTTGCTTGAGTCTGAGGAACTCTGTTTCCATCTTGAGACGGATAGTTTGAGAAAAATATTTGTTGAAAAACATCCTCTTGAATTCCTCTCGATCCATGGAATCAATTTTCTCTTGGGACTTTGTATTCTTGATCAGTGTCCACCACTGATCAGCTTCCCCATCAAAACGATAGACTTCCAGTACAACTTTCTCTTCTTCCGAGCACTAGAGAATGAAGAATATCTTTTCAATGGAGTTAATCCATTGTTCCGTGAGGAGGGGATCAGAAGATCCACTAAACATGGGAGTCCTTTTCCGCATGAAGGATTCTATGACAACTTTCTCTCTCCTTGGAGGAGGGAATTCCGCATGATTCAAGTTATTATTCATAACTTGAGCCAGCTGAGAAAGTACAGTCATGAATTTTTGAGCACCCGCTCCCGTCATATCAGGCATATCATTAGGGAAATCTTCACATTGCCTATCACATTAGTTATTGGAACGTGTTCTTCTATTTCCCGCCATTAACTAAGAAAAAGAACGTATAATTAGAGGTCTTGAATACTTATCTATTAATCATAAAAAGGAAACTTTGAACATAAAAGGATAAACTTATAAAGAAGTACATCCTAACTTGTGATTCCTTAGGTTAAAACCTAGGTTATCCTCGATCTATTTCTTGACTTATATTCTTATGGACTTTTTTGTCCCTTAATAATGGTTTGTACTAAGCTCATGAATCTACCAAAGCATATCCCCAAGGAGTGTCATAACCAAGAGTGCAGCAAGACCCGTTGTCATGTACCAGGATACCCCAGGTCAAGCCCGAAACTCTTTGTCAGAGTTTTTACTCCTAGGTACATCTGTGCCAGAGCCGCCTCTACCTGCTCGTATCCAGACAGAGATGTATTTGCTTGATAAACCACTTACTCTATACTTACCAAAATTTAGGGATGTTTTATTATACTTCGTCTCATCCTTAAGGTTCTCACTAAGGTTATCTATTCTTAATCTCAAAAAATAACTAGACCATCCTCTGATACCAACTATAGCGACACAAGCCTTTTATATATAACATTACATGATTTTAAGCATAATTATACATCAGAGTACAAGCCAAGGATCGTTAAGTCTAGTGTCTTGGAAGACTAGGTACATATAACATAAAACATAGTGCTAAAAACACTTCTTTATTTAATCTCCATAAAGAGCTCCTAACATCCTTTGAGCCCTTACATCTGCATAGGATACCCTAGGGAACACATGAACAAAGGGATGAGCTAAAAATCCCAGTAAGGGAATGAACATAAGGATACATATTAAGAACATGAGTTAGGAGACATGACATAAAGATATCCAAAGCATGGAACTTATGAAATCATATCGTATAAGCATGAGTTCATATAAACATGGAATCATATAAATGTGGCATAATCATAAAACATTTCTTTTGTACAGGTCAATGCTAACCACCAATCCCGTTTCCCATTTTAATACGAGTCAAAGCTAACTGCTAATCCCATTTCACATCGCATCTCATGAAACTTAACTTTACCCAATGCATTGGAGCACTATCTGGGCGCACCCATCTCAACATTTTCATGAATATTCTTGCCATATAAATAATCTTTCCACACCAATAATCATACATAATCAACCATACATAAACATAAGGGTACCCATGGAAAAAATTAGGTACCGCAACCATGACATAAATCATAACCAATGGGCGTATCATGAAAGTGTATATGAAAGAAAGGAATTATACATGGACATTCAATAGACATATATCATGGTACATGATGTTAAAAAGGAGTGACAACTTGTAAGAAATGTATTTGGGAAATTTTAGCATTAAAACATTTTGTGCGGTTTTAAGGAAAATACTACAGAGCTTTTAAAATAGAAAAGGAAACAATATTTTATATAAAACCAGAATTGAACCAATAAGGTTTTCATAATAAAAAGACTGATTTTATAAAGACAACGGTGGCTTAAAACAGAGAATAGAGTGCACTTGAAATTGGATAAAAATTTGGGAAGTTCCCTTAAATCAAGATTGCTTATCGGGAAGTATCGAGGTGAGAATCACTTAAATAAAAACATGTATATCCCTGAACAAGAATGAGGGATGGATATTGGAACATGAGTTTAGAGCATATAAACAGTACATAGAAGTTTTACATAAAAAGAAAATACAACTTCATTTGGGTAAAAAGAAAGATAGAGAAACCCAAAAGAGTAAAGGAGGTTCATGTAGAATTCATTACAGATTATTGGTATGGTATCAAGTGTACCTAAAATGGGTTTGATGGGAGAGAATGGAGTTTCTTATAACTTATACATCATGAGTGAAGTATGAGGGAGGTGAAAAACAATACCCCATCATTAGGGATCACACGTAAAATGGAATAATATAGAGGACAATCTTGAAATAAAAGTGAAATGGGGAGGATCGCTTACCTTAAATCCGTTGGTGTTCTCCACTTGTTATTAAAGACCTGAATAAACAAATTAGGCTTATTAATTAATATTTCCAGAAGCTATTCTATACGTAATTGGTTTAGTATAATCATTTTAATTTCATTTATAATCATTTTGATTGGTTATGAGGTTCAATTTCATTGTTCGGGCTCGTTTGTTTGCTTGGTTTTAATGACCGGTTCGCTTATATTCACGTTTGGATAAACATGTAAGATGAAAGTGGTTTTCCAGAATTGAAGTTATATGATATTAGTGAACATACAAGAGATTACATGGTTTTAGATTTAATTTGGTTACTTAGAGTGAAGTCGAATTATTATATAATACCAAAGTGACAACCTTTTTTGTTAATTGGTGGGTTTGATTACAAAGAACATATTTTGCTTTATAACTTAATACCATTTGTACAAAAAGATTATAGAATAAAAATAGGATATATTACATATATATATTCTGGTTCAACCATAACAAAAATGGTTTCATGACCATATTTGGTGATGATAATAGAAATTGATAAACCGTTGTCATTGAATGTGCTAAATTAGCACATCTCAAACGGTGGTTTCATTTATTTCAAATAAAAGGTGGGGAAAGGAGAGAAGATAATGAAATATCCCATTAGCATAAAAACATTCCAGTACATTTATGTTACTGGAGTTGTCATACCATTTGAGTGAAGGGAGGTGAGGAAAGAAACAAAAAGAAAATAACTTGAAAGAAAAGAAGGAATTGGAAGGAGGAATTTACCTCTTGAGAATTCCTCCTTTGAGAACTTCTTAAGGGGAGACGTTTTGGTATTTTGAAGATGCTAGGTGCTTTTGGACGTGGGGGAGGATCTTGAGGAGATATTTGAGCAGAATATTCACAAGACACAAGGCTTGAGAAGAGTGAAGAGAAGAGGGAGTGAGGGGGGGGGGTTATAGTGGAGGAGAGGAGGGTTTTCATAATTTTTTAATTATTAGTTTATTATTTCGTCACAAGACAAGGGATATTAAGTATTCCATGACCAAGAATAGTAATAAATGCACATGACTTTGAACCAAATGGGCTTACATCAGCAAATCATCACCAATGACTCAATTAATCCATTATTTAGCATTTATTGTGAATTATCGGATTCTACTATTCATAAAAAATTCAAGTATTTCAGAAAAATCTCAGAAATTCACCCTAACCATTTTTTGACATTTAGAATACAAAAATGAAGTCCATTTTTCAAAAATAATTTTCTAAATATGATTAATTTAATATTTAATTAAAATCATAATTTATTATTAAAAACCAGTTTTAAAACATTCATTTACTTATTCTAAAATATAGGTACATCATAATTTCACTTGAATATTATTTTATGACTATCATAGGTAAGGTTACTATTCATTAGGGTATTTTACTATTCATAAGGGTATGTTTCTATTAATAAGGGTAGATTACTATTCACTAAAAATTAAGTTTTTCTTCTCGGACTCCAAATGACTTACTGATTGCAACCATGTATATCAGATTTCCAAAATTCCAAACACAGAAGTGACAAACTTATGTTTAAAGGCTACTTATCACTTAGTAGTTCATTATGTTGTGTTATCATGTTATTTTATGAAATATTTATAAGAAGAGAAATTTACATTGAAAAATTTGGGTCGTTACACTGTCACTCTTGCTCATGAGGAAGTTGTGAACAACCCATCCTACATGGATATGATCTTAAAGTTGGTCCCGCCCTCGAATGACATTCCAATATTCAGGGGATGATTAACCCACACGACACCCCACCTGCCAGAAAATCCGCAGCAAAGTAGGTCCGCATCAATGCCACCGTCAGTTTATTGGCCAACACTAGTTGGGGTTTGGGATGATCAAGAGTAGGATGATCCTCCAGTTAATGAGTGAGAGGACTTGTGGGGAATCCTAGTAACTGATCAGCTGTTTGTTTCATTCTGGCCACTCATGATCTTGAGCTTTATCATTCTGGAGTCCCTCATTGAGGACTAGTCGACATGCCTTCACCAGAATATCTAGGCGACACCCAACTGCCTTAAGGATCATCAACTAACCTACCCGAGAATCCATGAACATCTTGATTCCATCCACCAACAATGTAAGAGTGTTGAAATCACAACGCTCCCGATAACTTAGCTATTTAGCGCGTATGAATACCGCCAAACTTTCCAGCATACCTACATCAAGAGCCTCACAGTGCTTTGGCGAATCATGGAAGAGGTCTCTCAATATGACCAGATCAGAGGCTGGGGTAATATGCTTCCCTCTATTTTAGCCCAATCCCATGCTAACAACGAGACTGTCAATCTGGCCCGCCCATCAAAAGTGAAAGTTCTCATATGGCCACTGCCACATTGAATGTGGTCACTATTGAACATCCTGAGGATTAGAGAAACTGGGCTGTTGACACAGGGGATGATAGAGAGAATCCACCCCAAGGAGTGGCACAGTACCAAAAAAATCCCCCAATAGGTGTTTGCACTTGCCAGCAGAGATTGGCGTTGGGCCTTAGGAGTCCCCCCAATGAAACATTGTTGCCTACCCGCCAATATATCAAAAAGGGAAAGGGGCACATTGAGCTTACCAGTCTATCCAAGATTGCCCTGGAAATTGAGTTAGACTCCAAAATATACGCTTTTCTCTAGGAGATTGAAGGCTATAAGAGGATTACCGTCGAGCTTATCTCTGAGCAGCATCCAGGCCATGAAAATGTCAAAAGGGACCTTATCTCTCCTCCTATCGGGCATCCATTCCTTCTTGGCCAGGCACCCAGGTTTGAACTAGGTGACCCAGTGCATCTGATCAAGGCAGAAGCTGAGGGCTATAGTAAATGAACGAGGTATGAGTCACCCACTCCATCTGAGCAGTGCGACTATCTACCTCGAGATCAAGGATGCACAACCTTTTTAGCTGATGAGCTAGTCAGGGCACTAGTGAATACTAATACTCACCAGGATAACCTGATAGCTTCTCTCACCGCCTTCCTTGGGCTATGGAAACAAGACTGGTGTCAATGTTGTGTGAAGGAAAGTCGTATCTGGTTCGGGTAGACTAGATGCACCCACCACCAAAATTCGGTAATCCATGCTTCACCCCATTCAATGGTATGGGTGATCCACTGTAGCATCTGACTCACTTCACCTCATGGTGCAACCCAATATTGGGGACTCTAGAATGGAAAAAAGCTTCCAAGATCTGATGTTTTGTCTAAATACTAGAAGGACCTGCATTCATGTGGTACATCCAACTGGTCCTAGGATCCATCACGTGTTGAGAGGATCTTCACAGACAGTTCCTCTACCAGTTCAACTCCACCTTGTGCAAGACCAGCATCACTGACCTCTCTAAATGAAAATAGAGGCCCAATGAGCTAGTGGATGACTTCATTATCTGATGGAAAGGAATCACGTACTTGCTTGAGATTTCATTGTCCCATGAACCTTTTCTTATGATGTGCGTGGAGAACATCAAAGATGAGCTAGTTCCTACCCTCATCTCCTTGAATTATCTAGAAGGATTTCAGGAGTTTTCTTAAAAAGCTCAACATCTGAAAGAAGCCTTGTAGTAGACCAAGTGACAGTTGCGCCCATTACCCCTTCCATCTCCCACACAAAGGCTTATGAAAGTAGAGATAACTGTCGTTGTTCTTGTAGAGGCTCCTAAGTCGGTACACCCATTGACACCTTTAATAGACGAACCTTGATATGTGTAGCCCTGCCAGGCGCAACCTCACCCAATACAACCTCGTTAGCCAAAAAAATCATCGAGAGAATGTTTCTATGGTCCCTCGTCTGGGCCAGGAACCCTTGGTTCCTTTCTTTGAAATAAAGAACAAGAACTAATCCTTCAAGGATACACAAATCCCGAGGTATTTCATATGCGATCTAATAAATGGGATTCTGAAGCTTCTAGAACGCAAGAGACCCCAAGAGGCTGAATTTACTAATCGCACCAATCACTGACCATACCACAGGATCCTTGGACATACCATCAAATAATGTTTTGTCTTTAAATATTGGCTCCAAGACCCAGTGGACCTCAGTTTAGTTAAATTGGGCAATGTCCCGACACATGTTGCACATGTCTCTACTGACCCTGATAGTGATAGTGAAGACTCTAGTGAGTGGAAGAAGGCTCCCGACAAAGGAACACAAATGTACAATGATTGGTTGGCTCAAAAGACAGTCGCTTGCGCACATGGTATCATTCATGCCTGCTTGAGATGACCGGAGCCTCTTGCGGCTACCACATCTCCTCTAATATCCCCCCCCACATCTGCATCACAACCTTCCAAATTTGGAAAGAAAAGGAATCAACAGTGCAAGATAAACCAGAGTCCCCCATTAATGCCAAAACTAGCCCACACCCTTGGTGACTCCATGCCTCTTGAATTGGGAGATGTACCCAGAGTCCGTCCGACTCTGGAATATTCTACTGATGAGGATCCAGAGTATGTATCTATGAACATTGTAGAACTGATAGATCGTTATACAATACTCAGTGAAGAGGAACACCATGTGAAACCCTCAGGAACCTCTAGTCGATGTCATCGAAGGAGAGGCAGAGGACATGCCAACATACAGAATGTCCAGGCTGGCACTTCAGACCAGACTATTCATACTACTGAGACCAGACAACAGGCCTTGCGTAGGGATCAACAAGAACAATCCTCCTGGTTTGCTTTGTCAGGCGTGCCTTTCCAGCTGACTATATTAGTTGACCACACGAATCAGCTACGACCATACCGTGATCAGGCACGTCCAGCCAGGGCCCGACCACAACCATTTGGTGCCTAGCCATTAGGCGTTCATAGCAAGCCATCTAATCAACAACAGAGTACAATCAACACTAGCCAAACCTTAGTGCCTCAACACACAATGCCTGCTACGCTCCCTGCTAAAGAACGACCCCCTGCAGGAAAAAATATGCCCCTCACCTGAAAGTATGATGTGTTGAAGCACCTTGTTGGCATACTGGTGAGAATCTAGATCCTTGAGGTGCTCCAATAGTCAAAGGAAATGGGTGATTCCCTTATTGAAGCCTTGAAAATCCCCCTTTAGTTCAAGATATAGGTAGCCGCTGTTGTGGCCTATTACATAGAAGAAGACAAATGAGAAGAGTGTTGGGATATCATTTATTTTTTCAAAGAAGATGAGGATGATACTATTCAGGGCCACATATGCCCGTTGTATATCACTGGCCAGTTCAACAGCGTGGAGATCCACCACTGCTTAGTGGATATTGGCTCTGAGATCAATCTCATCCCAACCTAAACACTTCACAAGCTGGGCCACATGGAAGAACATATGATCCCCTATAACTTGACAATTCAGGGGTACAAAAAGATTGAGAAGAAGCCGCATGGAAAGATTCAGCTGAAGACTCAATTCTGTGGCCTGATATCAAGCACTTAATTTATGGTGGTCTCACATGATACAACCTACAATGGCCTTTTGGGAAGGTCTTGGCTCCATATTCATGCAGTGGTCCCCTCTTCATACCACCAGTGTCTCAAATACTCCCTTGACGGTCGAGTAGGGGTACTTTAGGGTGATGATTCTCCCTTTTACTCTTGTGAGTCCTATTATCTAAATGTTGGGTACTACAAAAGGGAAGGAAAATAGCTCTAGATGATGGTATTGAGTATATCAACGCCCCCAATGATCTGACAGTCATTGCAGGAGATCCTTGGGTAGACTTAAAAGACAACTTCTTCCTCCCAATCCATCAGTTGGAACCCACCACACCAAACCTGGGAAGTTGGTTCATAGTCCCTAAGATGGAGTGCTTAGAGATTACCTCATACTCATACACTGGGTAGGCCCAGCTAGTGCCAAAAAACCCTAACCTTGTAAAGTACCGATAAGTTCTCCCCATGGAAAATGATCCAAAACATTCTCACATGTTCTACAAAGTAGGGATGAATTGACGTAAGTTGACTAATCATCATTTATTTGACATCAATAATGGATCTTGCGGTAGGAAACCAAATGGGATTGGTTCATCATCCTTTTTCACCATAGTCTCCACAGGGAAAGAGTCCCTTGTGGAATACTATCCCCCCAACATATCATGTTCTGATGTCGTCCCCAAATCTATAGTTTTAGGAGAGTTTCTTTCTACCTATGACTCTCATATCTCAGTCAATGAAGAGGATCTGGAGGAAGCCCCTCCTACATTTGAAGAGGGTGTCTCCACCACTGCGGATGAGTTGACTCAAGTAAACATTAACACTGAGGAAAATATGAGGTTAAAATTGATCAGCGCAACGATATCACCAGAAGAACAACATTGGTATGTGGATTTCCTAAAGTAGCACCTTGATGTGTTCACTTGGAGCTATAGAGAGATGCCAGGTCTCGATCCCCAGATTTTCATCCATCGCCTTGGCTTCCCAGTAGGTCACCGCAGGTTCAAACAACCTCCCAGAAAAATGAACCCCTCCCATAGTTCCATGGTTGAGGCTAAAGTTGAAAAGCTTATTAAATCCAACTTCATCAGAGACATCCAGTATCCCAGATGAATAGAGAATATTGTCCCAGTGAAGAAGATGAATAAACAAATCAAAGTCTGTAATGACTTTTAGGACCTCAAACTCCATTATCCAAAGGATGAATTTCCTCTTTTGGTGACAGAGCTGTTGATTGATGCTACAATTGGATTCCAGGTCCTCTCCTTCATGGATGGATACTCCGGGTATAATTAGATCTAGATGGCCCCTAAGGATAAGGAATCCACTTCCTTTAGGGAACCCATGCTAATTTTTTCTATCTGGTGATTCCTTTTAGTTTCAAGAATGATGGAGGCACTTACGAGGGGGTGATACAACGTATCTTCAAACCGCTCATCGGGACATTGGTGGAGTGTTAGATGTATGACTTGGTGGTTAAATATTGACAATTCTAGGACTATATCAAAGATCTCAAGAAAATGTTCTACTTTCTCTGTTCCCACCACTTGAAGATGAACCCTTTGAAGTGTGTGTTCATGGTTACCTCTATAAAGTTTCTTGGCTTCATTGTTAGATACAGAGCTATCGAGATTGATCCTAAGAAAATCAAGGTCATCAGCCAAATGCATCCTCCATGAAACCTCCAGGAGTTTCGAGGCCTCCAAGGCCACTTAGCCCATATTCACCGATTCATTGTGAATTTGGGAAAAAAGTGTAATAATTTCTCGGGGCTCATGAAGCAAGGCACCATTCACCAATGTGACGAGGACTACCATACCTCTTTTGAAGATATTAAGTAGTATTTGATACAACCTTTGGTCCTGATGTCGACCATCTCAAGAAATCCTTTGGTCCTTTATGTGACTACTTTGGAATGATCCCTTGGAACCCTTCTAGTCTAGAAAAACAATGAGGGAAGGTAGAACAACCTATATTATCTCAGCTGCATGCTCCTTGACATGGAGACCAAATACCCCCCCCCCATCGAGAAGAGTTGCCTCACACTGGACTTTGCGATGAAAAAGTTGCAACATTACTTACAATACCACGAGATACAACTAGTGTTCTGTGCTGACCCACTAAAGCAAATTGTCTACTGCCCCATGCTGATTGGGCAATTTGCGTGATGGACGATAATTCTTTAGTTGTTTGACATTAGGTTTTTCCCACAGAAAGCTATCAAGGGACATGCTCTGATAGATTTCTTTGCTGCACACTTGACCCCTGTGGGAATACCCCTGGATGTTGATTTCTTAGATAAATCCATTCTCTCATTAGATATGGTTACACTATGTTGGCATATGCATTTTGATGGTGCCTCCCAGAGCTTGATTGATAGAAGGCTCAACGACCCAAAAATTAATTGGGTAGGCCTAGGGATCGTCTTCATCACTCCAGCACAAGCCATTCTTCCATACTCATTCATGTTTTCAGAAGGATGCACTAATAAGGAGGTAGAGTATCAAACTCTTATTATTGGTCTTGAGTTGGACCTCGAGATTGATGTCTCCTATTTACATGTGAAGGGAGGCTCCGAGTTAGTCATCAAGAAAATCAAGGGTGGCTACATCATTAGAAAGAAAAAACTTGTGCCCCTACTAGAACAGACTCGCCAACTAATGGTTCAGTTCCCTTCCAAGCCATAGGTAACCCATATTCCTCAGTCGTAAAATTGATGAGACGATGCTTTGGAAATCCTGACTACGTCCCTTGCAGAGCCCGACCAGGATGACTTGGCCATTCATGTAGGACACTAGAGGATCATAGACCCCACCACTTCAAATGATGGAAACCAATAGGTATATCAGTTGACTGGTGGTACTTATGCACGAGGGCCCTCAGATTACCCTACAATCAGAGAAATGGCTTATTAGATAAATCCCTTCATTGAGTGTCTCTAGTATGATAATCTCCCGCTAGGCTGGGCCGAGCGTTAGCGAATTTGTCAACGTGAAACACAATTCACCCTCCAAAGTGGTATTAACCTTCAGAAAACTCTCTTCTGGAATGAGTTTGATGGAATTATTTTTTGTTTCATCCATGGAGATGATATTCCTCAGGTTATGCGAAAGGTCCATATCAGGTCCTGTGGAGCCCATCGGGCAGGATTGAAACTCTCTTACCAAATTTGAAGGTTGGGTTGATTTTGGCCCGTCATGGTTCATGACAGAATTGAGTTCACAAAAAGGTCTTATGTGTGCTAGATCCATGCCAAATTTGTGCATTAACTGCCAGAGCTTCTCCCTACCACCAAGTACTCTTGGCCCTTTACGGTTTGGGGACTCGATGTTGTGGGTTCCAACCCACCAGCAACAGATCGACAGTGAAGGTTCATTCTGACCGCAACATATTTCTTCTCATAGTGGGTAGCAGTAGTTCCTCTCAAAGAAGTTAAAACCTGGTCTATGATCAAGTTTGTGAACTCCCACATCATTCATTGGTTTGGAGTTCCTCACACCATTCTCATAGAAAATGACACTAACTTCCGATCTACTAAGATGAAGAAGTTGTATGCTAAGTACAACATTTGGTCCGACCACACTTCTTGCTATCATGTGCAGGAAAATGGATAGATTGAGGTGTTTAAAAAAACCCTCTTTAACATTCTGCAGAAGATGGTGGGACAGAACAAAAAGAGTTGGCCCGATAAACTCCCTAATGTCCTCTGGGCCTATCAGATGTCAATTCAAAGTTACACAGAGACGATCCCATACTCCCTAGTGTACGGAACAGAGTCAGTTTTACCAATAGAGGTTCAGCTGCTGTCACTCCAAATGACCATTTATGACTAGAAAATATCAAACAAGGTAGTAGGAGTCTGTCTAGATGAGTTGGTAGCCCTCGAGGAAAACAGGCTCCATGCACTACATAACTTGGAGAGGCACTAAAACTGGGTAGTGTGAGAATTCAACAAGAAGGTTAACCTTTAATCATTCATTCATGGTGACATAATATTGGCTCTCAGAACACCGATGAAACCCGACAAAAATCTACTGAAGATGAAACCCAAGTGGGAGGGACATTATGTTATTCATAAGGTCTATTATAATGGTGCATACTCGTTAATCACCATGGGTAGGGAACACATCACAAATTCTAAAAAATCTAGGTTCCTCAATCAGTACTATGCATGAACCACATGGTCAAAGCTATGTGACCTTAAACTGCATCACATCAGGGTCCAAGCTCTAAGAACTTAAACTAAAAGATGCACCTTTGGTCTGAGCTCTACGACCTTAAACTGACAACAACCTTAGTCTGAGCTGTATGACTCTAAACTATAAAGCCCAACATCCTCAGCACATGACATTAAACTATAGCCTTACCCTATGTGATGAATATAGGATGCCTCACATGATAAATTTGAGATGATCAAAACCAACATCCTCATCACATGACGTTAAACTATAGCCTTACCCTATGTGATGAACATAGGATGCCTCACATGATAAATGTGAGATGATCAAAACCAACATCCTCAGAACACTGCGTTAAACTGTAGCCTTACCCTATGTGATGAACATAGGATGCCTCATATGAAAAATATGAGATAATTCAATGTCCTCTCCAGAGAGGAGACCACCCTTCTAGTATTGGTCTTCTACCATGTCATGTCCCAGAACTACACATGGTCTTGATTACCATGCCTGATAGGATACATAGGGATGCTTGAATCCAACATCTCAGACCCAACCTCAACACCAACCTATTTTGTGACCTCCCCTAGTCTAAGCCTAATGACCTTAAACTATATGAACTAATTTTAAGATTACTTTATGTGGTCAAGGGCCTCCTTGGATCCTTCTTCACGTTAGGTTTAACTCCTTTTCACCACCTGAATGTCCTTGATGTACCTACACCCCTTCAGGTCCAAGCATTATGACCTTAAACTGTGTCCATTCGGCCCCTTATTTTCATAGTTTTCTTCATCCCTGGTGTTTCAGAAAACTCATGTCCCTTATCTTTTTTGCCACATCCTCGCTTGAGAGGATGCCACCCTTCCGATGTCGGTCTCTGACCACACCATATTTCAGAATTACATGTGGCTTGATTCCCATTCTGATAGGATACATAGCGACGTCTGTATCTCATATCTCGGGTCCACCCCAACCATCAACTCATTGCGAGGGCTTCCCCCTTAACATTCATGAATTTAACCTATGTACAATTTGTATTGGAAGCTTGCATGGCCACGAGTCTCCTTGGCCCTCCATTCACATCGGGTTATCACCCTTGTGTTCCATACAAGCCTCTTCAAGACACCCACACCCTTTGGTATGAGCTCTATGACCTTAAATTAGCAGCAACCTTAGTTCGAGTTGTACGAATCTAAACTACAAAGCCCAACATCCTTAGAACATGACATTAAATTGTAACCTTACCCTATGTGGTGAACATAAGATGAATCACATGATAAATGTGAGATGATAAAAACCAACTTCCTCAACACATGACGTTAAACTATTTCCTTTGTAAAGACCCGTAAAATTCAAGGGAAATTTTTTCTTAATTTTCTTTAGAATTTTACAAGAGCGCGGTTTCAGACGGCACCTGATTCCGAGGCCCGGAGTGCCCGGAATCAATTTGCGAAGTTTGGCTCGGGTACGTTCAGTGAACGAACGAGCGGGATTTCCTAACTTTTGATCCGGTGCTCGGAATTGAAATCCGAGGGCACCGATGAACTCGCAGCGCCGTTATTCGCTTAAAGAGACCTTTTCGGGAGTTGCGTTTGTTGCGGGTTGAAAGTTAGTTTTTGGGTTTTTAGTTTAAGTTAAATAAAATTTGTGAGGAACAAATTTTATTTTTATCTAGTTAAGTCCTACCAAAGGGAGTTGGGAGTGGGACCCACATCCACTTAACCTCCCTTGGGAGGATTAAGTGAGGTGGGGTCCACACGAACCCCAACTCCTCAAATTCTCTCAAAACCTCCCCTTTAACTCATTTCATTTAATGTTGTCAACTTGAGTTACTTAATTAATTATGGGAGTTAAACCTTTTTGAATTTCAAACTTTTGAAATTCTAATGTGTTTTGTAATAATAAAATAAGAAGTTGTCTTATTTTATTAGGGGTTGTTTGTTTGTCTCCTTGAGAGCTTTTGGAGAGCCTCTTCTTCTTCTTCAAACTCAACGAAGAACGCGAAGAACGTCGTTCTTCAACGAAGAACTTCTCCGCCGAAGAACACGATCCATCCGCGACGCCGTATCCGCGACGCGACGTACTTCTTCCGCGTCATCTCTTCCGCGACGGTTTTCCGCGACGAACGCCTTCGACAACGACTCTTCCTCCAACGTCAAAGGAATCGACACCGATATTCCACGACTACGTGAACGTGCGACTATCGAGGTAGAGGTTCTTGAGTTCGTTGTTTTCTTTATTATTTGACTTTCCTCAAGTCTTGACGAGGAACGCTCAATTTCCGACGAAGAACGCCGCTCCGCTCTTCTTCGTTTACCGTGTCAACGAAAGGGGACGCCACTTCTTCCTCGGACAATCTTCGTCGGCGTACAAGTTTCGCCAACGACGTGTCTCTTCGAACGCATCCCTTCGTCATCGGATTTGACGAACGGCTTCCGCGACGCCCGACCTCCGCGACGTCGTCTTCCGCGGAACGTTGAAAAATCCTCGAACCTTATACCCGAGGTAGGGGTTGTTGATTTAATATTTAATTATTTCATTCTTGCTCGTGGTTCGTATGACTAACGTGAGGATGTTGATTCTTTAAAGTTGTGTTATTATTTAACGTGAGGGGGGCCGGACCGCATGAACACGGCCGAACCCCCTCCATCGTTCATGTTGATTATTCTTGCGGGCGGAAGCAAGGTGGCGTGGTGCCGTCGCACCACGCGGATAATTGTACGTTTAACTTACGCGATGCCGTCGCGCGCACCATGGAAGAATCAACAAGAACGCGACGCCGTCGCGCCGCGTTGAATGAATATCAAAGCACGGCGAAGGGGCGCGGTGCCGTCACACCGCACCGGATGACGAACGCCGCGGCCGGTTCCGGCCGCGGCGGGACGAGGAGACCGCGGCCGGTTCTGGGCCGCGGCGGAAGAGAAGACCGGCGGCCGGGCCGCCGGCGTCGGAAGCCGAAGGAGGGGACCGGAAATTCCGGTCCCGTTTGAGAAAACCAGCCGGCCAGCTGGCCGGCCGGATGTCTTCAAAACCGGGGGAATTAATCCCCCGACCTTCACTTAAAACCCCCCTCTTTATGAGGGGGGGGGGAGCGGTTTCCACGGGGGGGGGGGGGGGGGGGCAGGCGGCTCCCCCGGATCCCCTTCAAAGCGGGCCCCCAGGAGGGGGGCCGTTGTTTTACAAAAACGGCGCGGCAAAGCCGCGCCGCCATTGAAGAAGCGGGGGTTAGCCCCCCGCGTGCTGCCCCTCGCGGCGCCAGCGGGGGGGGGGGGGGGGGTCGGGCCGGGTCGGCCCGGACCCGGACCCCCCCGTTTCGAACCAGATTTGGTTTTTGGCCCATAACTTGAGCCTCTGACCTCCGAATGACGAACCGTCTGCGGCAACGCGATCCTTGGATCGAGACGGTCGTTTCGGTATATCGCACTCAAGGTTTCGGTTTACTTTGAGTTCGGCCGGGTTGGTTCGTTCACGAAACCAACCGGGCCTTCGGAGCGGAAACGCTCATACCTTGAGCTACGAACGTCCGATTGACGCGCCGTCAGTCGCGTTGTGTTCCTCTTAGTGAGACGGATCTTTTGGCATACTCCGCCCGAGGTTTGGATGCAGGTGGAGTACGGTCGGGTTGGTTTTGCCTTAAAAACCAACCGGGCCCCGGAGACGAAAATGCCAATAACTCTCAGACCGGGCGTCCGATCGACGCGCTGTCTGTTGCGTTGAGTTCCTGTTGACGATACGGAACTTTTGGATACATCAACTCAGGTCTTCGTGACAGTTGATGTATCAGCCTCTCGGCTCGTGGAGCGGACCCTCCGAACGAGCTTGCTGTGTGCGGGAACCCTAGTGCTGGCTGCGACTGTTACTGCTACGACTGCTACTGTGACTGCGACGACGACAGTACAGAGATCCTGTGTGGATTCAACGACGACAGTACAGAGATCCTGTGTGGATTCGACGACGACGACTTCAGCACTCAGCGATCCTACGTGGATCAGTGCTACAGGTCCTGTGTGGGCCCGATCCTGTGTGGGTCCGATCCTGTGTGGGTCCGCGCTCAGCGGTTCTGTGTGAGCCAGCGCCTACAGGTCCTGTGTGGGCCCGATCCTGTGTGGGTCTTTGCGGGGGTTAGTTACCTATCGATCCTTCGTGGGTCCGACGACTTAGATGGATCAGAGATCATCTTTATCGTCCTTTGGTTAGTTACCTATCGATCCTTCGTGGGTCCGACGACTTAGATGGATCAGGGATCATCTTTATCGTCTATCGAAGAAGTATACCTATGTGAGCTGAATCCTATTGCTTTCCTGTGTGGATTGTGTTGTGCAATCCTGTGTGGATTACGTTTTGCTTTCCTGTGTGGAATACGTTTACTTTCCTGTGTGGACTGAGTTGTACTTGGGCTCGGAGGTTGGAGCGTATTTGAATTGATGACTTAGGTATATGTATGGGCATATACCTAAGCAGTGTCGGTTGTTACTTCGTGATTGTTCCTTTCTTCGTGGTTTATCCTTTGTGGATTTGAGAGACCTTCAGGGGTCTCGGGGTCCCTACTGAGTAGCTTATACTCACCCCTGCACGGGCTTTGCCCGCACTACGTTGTGTTTGTTGCAGACGACGGACAACGTTGACCTTAGCTGAGGCTTGCGGAGCGGGACGGTACCCGGAGGTGGACCACTGGGCGGGACGTGCTCGGAACGGACGGCAGGACCCGTGGAGCAGAGGAGCTATCTGTACCCACCCTTCAGGTGGGATTTCCAGTGGACAGCTCGGAGTAGCGGCTTTTTCTTTTCAGTTGCTGTTTTCCCTTTCGAGTTGTACTTTACTTTCAGATTGGGTTTGTATTCTGGCCCATTTACTTTTCCGCACTTCCAGTAGTACTCTGCTTTTGTTTAGTGTTTACTTTCCGCTTGTTTACTCTGTGGTGTTTGTTTACTTTACAAAGGCAATGCCTTCCCTTTTTACCGGGATTTACGCCTTGGTGCTAGTCGCCAGCCCCTGGCCTATGGAAGGCGGGCTTGGGGTAGTCACGGCACGGACCCCGAGGGCGGGTCGTGACAAATTGGTATCAGAGGAGTTCGGTTCTACCGCGAACTCTGATCTTTTCTATGTGAAGAAATAATGTTTAGCGTATTGAGTGTGGTTATCAGTCCAGGGAGTCCAGTGTTGGTGCGGCGGCCGACGTATCCGTACACCAGGACCCTGACTTCTGATTTCCGACTTAATGCACGAAAACATTGATTGCGTGTGTGTTTCAAAGTTTTCTTTGTGATTTCTTTGTGTCAGCTCACCAGGTATACTGTTTGACCGTGGCGCACCTGTTTCCTATTCAGGATGGCCCCACGACGGCAGCCAGCTAGGGTTCCGAGAGTTGAGCGTGACGACAGCCCACCGAGCGACGAGGCCTCGGTGCAGGGCCCTTTGTCAGCAGTGGCACCGGCGGTAGCACTACCCGCCGAGCCCCCGATACTTCCAGCACCAGCCGCTGACGATGCACGTCGCCTCAGCGCACTGCATGAGTTTCAGTGCCAGCGACCACCCAGGTTTCGCGGGGAGACGGATCCCCAGGCAGCAGAGGACTGGCTGGAGGCAGTGGTACGAGTGTTTAGGCTAGTGAGGACACCAGCAGACCTCATGGTGATCCTCGCTGCGAGCCTACTACACGCAGCAACAGGACGATGGTGGAGCTTGATGCTCCAGGTGCACGTTGAGGCATATCTTCTTTGGACGGACTTTGAGAGCCTCTTCCGCTCGGAGTTCGTCCCAGCCACCCTCCGTGCGGTGCGCATCCAGGAGCTTCTACAGCTGCGGCAGGGCAGCATGACGGTCGCTCAGTACTCGGCGAGATTTACCGATCTCTCGCGCTACTCGACCGACATGGTACGGGACCCATTCTTCCGGGCCCGGACCTTCGAGCAGGGTTTGAAACACGAGATCAGGGCATCGCTGATCTCCCTCAGCATACCGACTCAGACAGGAGTACTGGAGCGGGCCCTTCTGATCGAGAGCTTCCTTGCTGAGTCTACACCAGCACAGAGACCCACCGTAGGGCGGCACGTGGCAGAGTCATCTGCAGCTGGCAGTCGACGGATGACTCAGGGGTCCAGACAGACCAGACCTTCAGGCAGACGACCTCAGAGCACTGGCTCAGCAGTGCAGGGCACACAACGCGGAGCCAGTCTTTCGAGTGGAAGACAGTGCTATGCATGCGGCGGGCAAGGCCACATGGCTCGTGACTGCCCGACCCGCCATGCGGAGGAGCAGCAGACGGTTGAGGAACCACCTAGGCAGAGGCAGAGGTTCGACCGTGGCGGTCTGCAGGGAGGAGGCGGACGAGGCAGAGGAGCTGGCCGAGCAGCAGGTGGTGGACGACGCTTTGAGGCTCTACCACCACCACCACCAGGAGGTCCACCCCGACCGCAGGGGAGAGCTCAGCTTCAGGCAGCCGGGGCCTTCGATCATGGAGCTCTGGGAGCCGATGGACAGGAGCAGAACTAGTGGATACATCCTTTGTACTTCTGGTTCCTTGTTGCTTTTGTGTAGCGTCTTGTATTATGAGCTGCAATAATAAAAGACGCGTACCTTTGTGATATTTTTGTTCCTGTCCTCTTTCGTGATGTTACTAGGAGGTTCCAGTTTTGGCTGTTGACTTGACCCTCACTTGTGAGACATCTACTGGAGGAGACCCAGTTACCACACACTGATGCCGACAGTGTGACTCAACCCTTGGAGGCGAGAGTAACGGTTGAATCTCTTAGTAGTAGCGTCGAGGCCTTACGACGTCATCCTTGTTATGGATTAGTATCATCCATGTTAGGATTGACTGTTTTAGGCGAAGAATGTGGTTCATCCAAGGGATGAGACCAGATTTCTCTTTTCGGCAAAGAAGAAATCTTGCAGCTCTGATGGGACCGGAGATGGTCCAGGCCACGACAGAGAAGGTCCAGGTCATCTAGGAGCGGATGAGGACAGCTCAGAGCCGGCAGAAGTCATACGCTGACAGGAGGCGGAGGCCACTGGAGTTCGAGGATGGCGACCACGTCTTCTTTCGGGTCTCACCTCGACGTGGTATTCGGAGATTTGGCCGAGGCGGCAAGTTATCTTCGCGCTTCATCGGACCCTTCCAGATTCTCAGCAGGTTTGGCGAGGTGGCTTATCGCCTGGCTCTACCACCTTAGTTGCACCGGGTGCACGACGTCTTCCACGTATCTCAGCTGAGGAGATACGTGCACGACCCGACGCACATCATTGACCATGGGGAGCTTGACGTTGACGATGGGGCGACCTTTACGGAGGTCCCAGTGGAGATAGAGGATCGACAGGAGCGGGTCCTGCGTGGGCGATCGATTCCTCTTGTGCGCATCGGATGGAAGCACGGGAATCTCCAGGAGAGCGCATGGGAGCGGGAGGCTCCGATGCGTGCTCAGTACCCTCATTTGTTTCCCTAGTTTTTGATGTATCTTTACGGGGACGTAAAGCCCTGAGGTGGGAGTAATGTAAAGACCCGTAAAATTCAAGGAAAATTTTTTCTTAATTTTCTTTAGAATTTTACAAGAGCGCGGTTTCAGACGGCACCTGATTCCGAGGCCCGGAGTGCCCGGAATCAATTTGCGAAGTTTGGCTCGGGTACGTTCAGTGAACGAACGAGCAGGATTTCCTAACTTTTGATCCGGTGCTCGGAATTGAAATCCGAGGGCACCGATGAACTCGCAGCGCCGTTATTCGCTTAAAGAGACCTTTTCGGGAGTTGCGTTTGTTGCGGGTTGAAAGTTAGTTTTTGGGTTTTTAGTTTAAGTTAAATAAAATTTGTGAGGAACAAATTTTATTTTTATCTAGTTAAGTCCTACCAAAGGGAGTTGGGAGTGGGACCCACATCCACTTAACCTCCCTTGGGAGGATTAAGTGAGGTGGGGTCCACACGAACCCCAACTCCTCAAATTCTCTCAAAACCTCCCCTTTAACTCATTTCATTTAATGTTGTCAACTTGAGTTACTTAATTAATTATGGGAGTTAAACCTTTTTGAATTTCAAACTTTTGAAATTCTAATGTGTTTTGTAATAATAAAATAAGAAGTTGTCTTATTTTATTAGGGGTTGTTTGTTTGTCTCCTTGAGAGCTTTTGGAGAGCCTCTTCTTCTTCTTCAAACTCAACGAAGAACGCGAAGAACGTCGTTCTTCAACGAAGAACTTCTCCGCCGAAGAACACGATCCATCCGCGACGCCGTATCTACGACGCGACGTACTTCTTCCGCGTCATCTCTTCCGCGACGGTTTTCCGCGACGAACGCCTTCGACAACGACTCTTCCTCCGACATCAAAGGAATCGACACCGATATTCCACGACTACGTGAACGTGCGACTATCGAGGTAGAGGTTCTTGAGTTCGTTGTTTTCTTTATTATTTGACTTTCCTCAAGTCTTGACGAGGAACGCTCAATTTCCGACGAAGAACGCCGCTCCGCTCTTCTTCGTTTACCGTGTCAACGAAAGGGGACGCCACTTCTTCCTCGGACAATCTTCGTCGGCGTACAAGTTTCGCCAACGACGTGTCTCTTCGAACGCATCCCTTCGTCATCGGATTTGACGAACGGCTTCCGCGACGCCCGACCTCCGCGACGTCGTCTTCCGCGGAACGTTGACAAATCCTTGAACCTTATACCCGAGGTAGGGGTTGTTGATTTAATATTTAATTATTTCATTCTTCCTCGTGGTTCGTATGACTAACGTGAGGATGTTGATTCTTTAAAGTTGTGTTATTATTTAACGTGAGGGGGGCCGGACCGCATGAACACGGCCGAACCCCCTCCATCGTTCATGTTGATTATTCTTGCGGGCGGAAGCAAGGTGGCGTGGTGCCGTCGCACCACGCGGATAATTGTACGTTTAACTTACGCGATGCCGTCGCGCGCACCATGGAAGAATCAACAAGAACGCGACGCCGTCGCGCCGCGTTGAATGAATATCAAAGCACGGCGAAGGGGCGCGGTGCCGTCGCACCGCGCCGGATGACGAACCGGCCGCGGCGGGACGAGGAGACCGCGGCCGGTTCCGGGCCGCGGCGGAAGAGAAGACCGGCGGCCGGGCCGCCGGCGTCGGAAGCCGAAGGAGGGGACTGGAAATTCCGGTCCCGTTTGAGAAAACCGGCCGGCCAGCTGGCCGGCCGGATGTCTTTAAAACCGGGGGAATTAATCCCCCGGCCTTCACTTAAAACCCCCCTCTTTATGAGGGGGGGAGCGGTTTCCACGGGGGGGGGGGGGGGGGGGGGGGGGGGCAGGCGGCTCCCCCGGATCCCCTTCAAAGCGGGCCCCCAGGAGGGGGGGCGTTGTTTTACAAAAACGGCGCGGCAAAGCCGCGCCGCCATTGAAGAAGCGGGGGTTAGCCCCCCGCGTGCGGCCCCTCGCGGCGCCAGGCCGCCGCGGCCCGCTGCGGCGCCAGGCCGCCGCGCCGCCGCCGCCCCAGGGGGGGGGGGGGTCGGGCCGGGTCGGCCCGGACCCGGACCCCCCGTTTCGAACCAGATTTGGTTTTTGGCCCATAACTTGAGCCTCGGACCTCCGAATGACGAACCGTCTGCGGCAACGCGATCCTTGGATCGAGACGGTCGTTTCGGTATATCTCACTCAAGGTTTCGGTTTACTTTGAGTTCGGCCGGGTTGGTTCGTTCACGAAACCAACCGGGCCTTCGGAGCGGAAACGCTCATACCTTGAGCTACGAACGTCCGATTGACGCGCCGTCAGTCGCGTTGTGTTCCTCTTAGTGAGACGGATCTTTTGGCATACTCCGCCCGAGGTTTGGACGCAGGTGGAGTACGGTCGGGTTGGTTTTGCCTTAAAAACCAACCGGGCCCCGGAGACGAAAATGCCAATAACTCTCAGACCGGGCGTCTGATCGACGCGCCGTCTGTTGCGTTGAGTTCCTGTTGATGATACGGAACTTTTGGATACATCAACTCAGGTCTTCGTGACAGTTGATGTATCAGCCTCTCGGCTCGTGGAGCGGACCCTCCGAACGAGCTTGCTGTGTGCGGGAACCCTAGTGCTGGCTGCGACTGTTACTGCTACGACTGCTACTGTGACTGCGACGACGACAGTACAGAGATCCTGTGTGGATTCAACGACGACAGTACAGAGATCCTGTGTGGATTCGACGACGACGACTTCAGCACTCAGCGATCCTACGTGGATCAGTGCTACAGGTCCTGTGTGGGCCCGATCCTGTGTGGGTCCGATCCTGTGTGGGTCCGCGCTCAGCGGTTCTGTGTGAGCCAGCGCCTACAGGTCCTGTGTGGGCCCGATCCTGTGTGGGTCTTTGCGGGGGTTAGTTACCTATCGATCCTTCATGGGTCCGACGACTTAGATGGATCAGAGATCATCTTTATCGTCCTTTGGTTAGTTACCTATCGATCCTTCGTGGGTCCGACGACTTAGATGGATCAGGGATCATCTTTATCGTCTATCGAAGAAGTATACCTGTGTGAGCTGAATCCTATTGCTTTCCTTTGTGGATTGTGTTGTGCAATCCTGTGTGGATTACGTTTTGCTTTCCTGTGTGGAATACGTTTACTTTCCTGTGTGGACTGAGTTGTAGTTGGGCTCGGAGGTTGGAGCGTATTTGAATTGATGACTTAGGTATATGTATGGGCATATACCTAAGCAGTGTCGGTTGTTACTTCGTGATTGTTCCTTTCTTCGTGGTTTATCCTTTGTGGATTTGAGAGACCTTCAGGGGTCTCGGGGTCCCTACTGAGTAGCTTATACTCACCCCTGCACGGGCTTTGCCCGCACTACGTTGTGTTGGTTGCAGACGACGGACAGCGTTGACCTTAGCTGAGGCTTGCGGAGCGGGACGGTACCCGGAGGTGGACCACTGGGCGGGACGTGCTCGGAACGGACGGTAGGACCCGTGGAGCAGAGGAGCTATCTGTACCCACCCTTCAGGTGGGATTTCCAGTGGACAGCTCGGAGTAGCGGCTTTTTCTTTTCAGTTGCTGTTTTCCCTTTCGAGTTGTACTTTACTTTCAGATTGGGTTTGTATTCTGGCCCATTTACTTTTCCGCACTTCCAGTAGTACTCTGCTTTTGTTTAGTGTTTACTTTCCGCTTGTTTACTCTGTGGTGTTTGTTTACTTTACAAAGGCAATGCCTTCCCTTTTTACCGGGATTTACGCCTTGGTGCTAGTCGCCAGCCCCTGGCCTATGGAAGGCGGGCTTGGGGTAGTCACGGCACGGACCCCGAGGGCGGGTCGTGACATCCTTACCCTATGTGATAAACATAGGATGCCTCACATGATAAATGTGAGATGATCAAAACCAACATCCTCAACACATGACGTTAAACTATAGCCTCACCCTATGTAATGATCATAAGACGCCTCACATCGTAAATGTGAGATTATCAAAACCAACATCCTCATCACACAACATTAAAATGTATCCTTACTATATGGGATTAACATAGGATGCCTCACATGATAAATTTGAGATGATCAAAACCAATTTCCTTAGCACATGATGTTAAACCGTATCCTTACCCTATGTGATGAACATAGGATTCCTCACATGATAAATGTGAGATGATCAAAACCAACATCCTTAGCACACGACGTTAAACTGTAGCCTTACCCTGTGTGATGAACATAAGATGCCTCATATGACCAATATGGGACGAACAAAGCCAACATCCCCAGTACACAACATTAAACTATAGCCTCACCCATATGTGATGAACATTGGATAACTCATATGATAATTATGAGATGATCCATCATCCTCATTGGAAACGAGACCACCCTTTCAACATTGGTCCCCTACTAAGCTACGTTCAAGAACTACATGTGACTTGATTCCCATTACCATGGGATACATATCAATGACCATATCTCCTATCTTGGGTCCATCCCCACCACAAACTCATTCCTAGGTCTCCCTCCCAGGCCTGGCTTGATCCTTGCCTACCGATATGTTCATCCAGCATGTTCGAGCACATGGCATGATAGATCATAGGGCACTCAAAATTCCCCTGATACATTCCCCGCTTCCATTTTCACACTTTGTTATTCCTTTGATTTGGATCCCCTTTATCCCGTCAATATGAACAACCCCTAATGACAATGGTGCCTGGCCACGCTGGTCTACCAACCATCCTAGGTGCGCACCTCGAAAGATCGCTGGTAACATATGATGATTCCCATGTTTCGAACATGGTCAATGGTCGATCCCACATTTCCCCCCATCCTTAACCGATGCGGGTGTGGAACCTGTGTTTTGAACACAATCAATAGTTTTTCCCCACCCTTCGATCATCCCCTTTTTAGGATCCAAGTCTTAGAAGCCACGATTTACCTTCCTTTCCACTTCCCTTATCTTTGTGGGAATCCCAACACCTTTCATGTCATTTCCCCATACATACGCATATGGTGACTAAATAAGTTGACACCTTTTGGGACTTTCCCAAGATGTACACTTTTTCCCCTCACCGTGTTCTCCTATGGAAATAATGGGAACTTCATACCGCACCTTGTTTTTCACATCGAACATGCCTCATGTGGGCTTAGGAGTTGGGGAAAAATTTCCCTAAGCAAGGTTGAGACGTGCAAGCATCCCTTAAATACAACATCATATCTTTGGTATGAACTATATGATCTTAAACTATGAGTCTAGGTCCAAGAATCACGAGCTTAAACTGTGCACAAATTGTTTCAAATACATTCCATGTGACATCATGTCTCCTTGGCCCTCAATTAAGCTTAGGTTATCTCTCCTCTCTACCACACACACTTTTGAGACACACCCCCATGTCCCAAGCATTATGGCCTTAAACTATTTGCAACCCTATGGTCCAATCATTATGAGGGTGTAAATAAAAAGATACAAAACCAGCAGGACCCACTAGGTCGAAACCTCATAGGGGAAACCTGGGAAAATGTCATAATATCATCCGCCAGGTTGCTCTCACGACTTGGGAAAAATGAGGGCATAAATAAAAATATACAAAGCCACTGAGAACCACCATGAACCCCGATAATAACCAGGCTACACTCACTGGATCCCATTGGTTCAGGAAAAAGTTAGATCCAAATATTAGCTCTGTTTTCTTCACGAGTTCCTCTATGAGGTGCCATATATAACGTTTCTCTATCATGCATCCCACACCTTTAACGAGCATGATTTATTCACGCCAGTTCACACATCCTAGTCACAAGACGCTAAACTATACTATGAGCATCCTAGCCACATGACATTAAACTTCACGACACATTATTCTAACCATATGACATTAATCTATGCATTCAACATCCTTACTGTAGGACGTTAATATGCACACCCTTTATCCTCATAGCATGAGATAAAACTATGAAACATCATAGGCCCTCACCTAAGGACCCCTTTCCCCATTCAATGTCGACCACCTACTACACCATTCAATTTCTTTGACCATTGCTTGGTGTCCACGATGACGCTCATCTTGAAAGACGAGTCTGACCTTTGTTCAGACCGATACACCTACTAAATGTGCTCAAAGCCTCGGTGGGATAATTATGAGTGTTGAACTCCATCTGTACATTCTTTCAATTCATCCCCATGCTTCGCATCTTCCTTGATCTGGATCCACATCATCTTTCACATTTGAATGAGCCCCCTAATGACAATGGTGACTGACCACACTAGCCCACCTACTGTCCTAGGAACATGTTCTGAAAGACTTCTGAAAACATTTTGATAGGTACTATGTTTTAAACTTGGTAAATGGTCGACCCTCATTTTTTTGTTCCCATCCTTGGAAAAATGATAGTGGAAGCTGTGTTTAGAACATGGTCGACAGTCATCCTCTATCATCATGTCCCCTTTATCTTCTAAATCTTTGGAGTCCCGATTCACATGCTTCATCTCCTTTGTTCGGATAGAATTAAACACCCTTGGTGTTACCCCATTTGTGCATTAGCACACATTGAGAAAGCAGGTCAACTGCACAGAGATTCCTACTCTCCAACCATATCTTTCCCAGCCAGGATACTCCTGGTGGTCAATAAAAAATTCAAACCTCAAGTGTTTGACCCTTTTCTGGCACTCTCGTATAAATGAGCAATCTCTTGTTTGTTCTTTGTTTCCGACACTGAGCATGTCTCACGTGTGCTTAGGGAGTTATTGTTGTTTGTCTTACTAATACGACCGAGATGCAGAAAAAAATAACACATTTAAGCATATGGTAAATTTGAAACAAAAAACTTCAAAAGTTTGGGGAGGGTCATCCACACACCAAATCCCCTCCTTTATTTCAAGCTAAGATAAAATCCTCTAAGGCTTAATCTTGGAAATTGAGCATTCGATCTCAACGAGCCTCTATTGAGTAGCCTCCAAAATCTGCTACTACTCTTCTAGATCGACATTTTCCTCCTTGGCAGCAGGGAAAATTTCATTGGCCCTAATTTGCACTCAATTCTACTCTTCTAGGCATTCATCCACTAGAGATGTCGCCTCCACTGCCCTATCCTTAGCCGCTTCCAACTAAGCCCTCTATTGGCCGATGATCTATGCTTGATCAATGACAAAAACCGCATGTTCTCATGCCTACTCTTCTAGATGAGTGATCTCTTCTTTAGCCGTCTGGAGTGCCTGGGTGCCCTTAGAAATCTTCTTGTGCCAAGTAACATCGAACTCCTACCACTCAACACATGCCCGTTCTATGATAAAGTCCCAAGATAGTGCGTGGAGGCCTCTAAAGTCCACCCCGCCAGTCCCCTGACTGACTAACCAATGACAGAGAGATTCCACCTGATTTGGTAGATCAACCAGTGGAGTGTGAGTGATAAAATTTCACACATTCCTCCCTGCCCTATGCTTGATGACATGGTTCTCCTCCACAATGTTAAAGACAAAATTTTCAAAGTCCTCAGACGACAGAAGCTCATACTTAGGGAATACTGCCAACACATCAGTGGAATGATATTCTGCAGGCATGTCCTGAGGTGGGCTAAGCCCTAAGTCTAAGGGAAACATGTCCTCATCAGATCCTTTTCCCACAATGGGAGCTTCCCCAACCCCTTGCATCACTTCCAAGGCAGGCTCAACCACTAGAGCCTCCTCGTCTGACTCTTTTGGTGGTATGATCTTGATCACCTTTGTTGAGGCCTCAACTCCAGCACCACTTCCGGCGACACTTCTAAAGTAGGAATGATCATCGTAGCCTCCTCAACTATCTCTGTTGGTGGTGTGATCTCAACCACCTCTGTTGAGGCCTCATATCCAGTAACAACCTCTCGAGGCACCTTCGTGGTTGGAACAACTACCAAAACCTCCTCAACCACTTTTTTTGAAGGCACACTCGACCGTCTCTATTGGGACCACAATGTCAGCCGACACTACCTCGACTGCAGGCTCTCCTGACTTGAGCATCACCACAAGTGGTTGGACCCTCATCATAGTTTGCACTGTCATGCATGCACAAGGTTAATGGGATTTAACCTAAAAAAAGGGGGAAATAAGAGGTAAAACTTATAGGATTTGTAGAGACCAACCAACAACTCAATGAGGTTCACTGGAACCCCCCCATAGGCACCACATTAGTAACAGATGGCGGGCCACCTGTGACTACAACATCATGGAGAGGCCCCATGCCCACCCTCCAAATATTGGTTCTGCTTGCTCATTCTTTGGTAGAAGTTCATCATGAACCTCCCCTTCATCTGTACTCGATTCTTTTACATGTGAAAAAGGAGTTAGCTGACAATATTTAAAATATTAGCAATCAGTCAGAGTTTCTAAAACACAAAACTTTACCTCATCACTAGTAGGATCTTCTCCAACAGGGGAGCCCTGGTAGGCACCACTTCCCTGGGATTCTTCCTCCAACCCTCTTGGATGACCATGCCCATAGTTGATTAATCCACAGGGATATTTGGAGGAGAGGGCATGCCCAATATCACCTTCACTCGACCAGTCAAAAGGAGATCCATGCCATGGGAGTGGATGAGATCTTCTAACTCCTTCAGGTATTATAGTGCCTCAACCTGAGGGGCATAGAAGCCATCCCTAACATGGCCCAATCCAAGGATATGGATCCCCTCACCATGAAAGTGCAACCACACACCCTCAGAGAGGGTTGAAGCGATGAAATACTTCCCAATATCTCTAGGAATCTTGGAAGACGACGTCATCTGGAACGTCACTGTGCCACAACCACTTCCCTGGAGGTTTAGTAGACACCTTAAGGACTGCCACTGAAGCATCAACTTCACCCCGAGGCCACTTGCATGGGAGGTTTGGGAATACTATTTCTCCCCTCCCTACAACTTCTGCCTGTGTTGGACTAGGCATTGTTGGGGATGCGACCACTACTCTACCTGTTGGTCCAGCTCTGCTGTGACGGTGTGCCCTGCCCACCATTTTCCCCAACCCTATGGTTGTGGGACCCCTTATTCCTCATCCGTCCGAGTTATTGGTCTCCTCATCATGTCCTCAAGATACATGCCCTCCCATCTTATCTCGTATTCATGGATGAGACAATAAGCAGAAGTAGGTAGCGGTAGCACATTTTGCACTCTTCCATCTTCACGCGCGAACATGTGCCAAATATTTTGAAGAACTGAGAGGTGGTTCTCGCTATGTATCTCAGTGTACACCTTAAAGGTGATTCGTTAGAGGCACCATAACTATTGTGTAAAACTATATGGGGTGTACGTATCAGAAATCACCTTATAGTCTATCTTAGATACTAATACCACTCCTTGAAAGGCCAAGAGGTATGACCACTGCTCGATGGTCCCCATTCCATCATCAATCACTGTTCCCATAGGGAGGGGAAACAGGTAGAAGATGAAGCTTTCCAAAAACCTAATCCTTGCTAACACGTCAACTGAACCTAGGTTGAGAGGCCGACTCCCAATGATGTTGAGGATTGATGGCCAAAAATTCATGTCAGGATGGTAGACCAAGTTTGGGTATTCACATCACTCCATGTGTGTGGAAATACAATTATACAGGAAATGGAAGGGTTTTCACACACTGAAGGGGGTCTTCTACCGACTAATGCAACACAATACCTTGTACAACTTTTCCAGCATTGAGACCGCTAAGTTGATGTGTTTCCCCATAGCCAGCATTTCCACCATGATGAAGGTGCTTGGATGCACCACCATGCGAGTGACCTAAACTGGGCTCATCCACCCACAGATCAACGTAATAATAAATCTAGCTAGCCTAATTACAGGAGCCTTGAGCTTCACATAGTAACCCCATATTTGTCACTGGATCGCCTCCAGAATCCTCCAGTATGAATGTTCCTTGCCTTGCTGAGATGATTTAGGACCCTGGTACGACCTCCCTGGAAGCCTATCCAATAGATCATTCAGAAAATAATCGAACCATTGTTTGAAGGGATATCCTTCATTATTGTATTGTTCTCACCCGTTCCTTGTACCAATCACAATAGATCCCTTGTGATCATCGACATCTGCTCTTGGTTGTCCAAGGAATCCTCAGTTGGGAGAAACTCATCATACATATCCTCTTTCATGGGGAACCTTGTGATGCAGTAGAGGTCCCCTAAACCAATGTCGACCTCCCAATGATGCAGGTGAAACATATTGGTCCCTGATGGCCACCTGATCAGCAACTCTGACATGATTTCCTGGTGATGGTAGACATGGAACTGTGAAGACCATGTTGCCTCATAAAGCCCTACCAGCTTCAACTCCACCTCAAACTCGTGACAGGACTGACATACCCAATATGCCCAAGCCCACTCATTTGTAAATTTTTTTCCCTGGTGCAAATCCCATTCCTTGTTCCAACCCTAGAGATTGTTCATCAGAATATCATTTTGAATTCTTTCGTATTGAGGAGGGGACATATCTTCAGCTAGCGCCTCCTTGTTGATGTTGTTAACATGGTTCCATAAGGTGTGAGCGGTGAGCGATGTGAGGTCCTTCATAAAGTGACCTATGATAGCCTTGTGCCATTGGTACTACCCAGGCATGCTCCTAAACCAGTAATAAGGTTCATCCCAATTAGAAATGGGGATGAACACACCATTCCTCATCCCAAAACTATATAATGATAGCCTCTTTCACAACAAGTATTCATGTTGCACCTTCGTCAATAATTCAGTAAGAGTGTTGCGATCCGATACTGCTCTGAAGCTCTCCCTAATCATAAGTTTTCCAAATATCTCCTTTCATTGATCAACAAAAGCCTCAACACCCTTAACGACCATCTTTAAAAACTTAAAAAGTTTCTAGGATCTAGTTCTTGAAGGTTGTTTCATAAAGGTTGAGTTTGCAGAAGCCCACTAACTTCATGGAAGCCTGGTCATAAATGATTCTGTTCAATAAAGAGGAATTGTTCACCAGTGGTGGGGATTGAAATCACAAAATTCTTGTGAAATTATTGAGTTTCATGAAAAGATATCCCTGACATATCTTTCGTGAAAATCTTATGGTCCCTTCAAGGAACCCTACCCCAATTTATAGGAATAGGTTTAGACTAAGTTTCATGAACGAGGCTCACAGATCACCATTTTTCAATAGTTTTTGCTCAGAATCCAATCCCCATCTCCCTCATCAGATCAAATTCTGGGGGGGGGGATTTTTTGATGCTGAAATACACATTTCATGGGAGAGGTCAAGGAAAGAACGAATGATTCAAAGTGAATCCAAGCCAAAATAGCTAAAAAATAAACTTAAGGGTTTGTGTTTGCGAAGGTCAAAACCTTTGCGAATGATGGAACCTCATGAAAACCACTGACTACATGGATCTTGATGCGTTAACCTCTGTACAATGTATTCTTGTTCTCAGAAGTCCCTGATTGTGTGGAGGTTGAGGCAACAACCTCCACGCAACATATTTTTGTTTACAGAATGCCCCTCTCCTTATGAAAGTCATAATATTCTGTGAGGACTGCTGTCTTTCATGAAGCCAATGGCCTCGCCTCCATTAGGCCTATAAATACCTCCCCCATTCAATGTTTAAGGGGGATGTGACTTTTCATCTTTTGAAAAAGGCTCTGAATTCATGAAACTCTAACTTTTGTGAGAAAGAGAGGAGATGGATTTCCAAAGGTAGTCATGTTTCATGAAACCAACTCCCACGGATTCTTAAGAACCTCAACCCATGGTTGAGATTCCTTTCACGAAGGTACATGGCAGTCACATAAGAAGAAATCCCCTTGTGGATCTTGGGGTTTTGTGAGATAATTATCATTTGCGAAACCATTCCCATGGGAACCAAGACTTTACTCCAAGGCAGGGTCACCCTGTTTCACTAAAGATACACCTTCACAAGACCACTGTGCTCTACGAAGCCTCCAACATTCATGAAACCCTTGTCCTTCGTGAAACCCCAACCTTTGAGAAACCTCAAAATTTCAAAAAACCCATCCCCCAAGCCTCTCTATGGTGCCTCATTTCAGCAAGAACCCTTTTTTGAAAGTTGAGTGCCCAGGGACCCTATTCCCCTCTAAAACTGGTTCACCTGCACCTCAAATTCATGTGTGACTGGTATCATTGACCCTTGTGTCCACCCCTTTTTCTTAAAGTGCATCCTGGACCACAACCCTTCATTTTTCTCCTAATCATTGGTACCCTAATTAATCTTTCTCATAAGCAAAGACACCCTAATGTCGGGACCCCTAATTTCCACTCATCCACAACAATGTTTACACCATTCCTCACATAGAGGCGCATGAGTGGTAAAAACGTAAGTGTTTAAGGTGTAATCATCAAGGGAAACTATCCAATTTTCCTAACAGGGAGGCCTTATGACATATCTTCCTCTCATACTTTGAAATGGTCTCCCTAGATGTAGGCCCTGACAACATCGGAGTTACATGACATAAAATTACCCAGCCCAACGTCTTAGTCATTCTATGTTAAACTGCATGATAACATCCTCAACACATGACATTAAACTATAGTCTTACCCTGTGCAGTGAAAACATGATTCCCAATGTTTGAATGGTATGGGATGATCCCTCATCTATTAGCTTGTGCGATTAACACATGATGCCTTATGTATATTCATTATAAGATGCCACCTCCTCCCCCATCAAGGGATGGAACACCTGCCATGGGCAGCTCCCATGCACAAGCCCCACACCATCTTCCAGCACCATGAGATGAAACTCAATGCCTGGGATAAAATTACACTTCTGGGATAATACCCCCAAGCATCCAAGTAGCCCGTACATGTAAGCCCCACATCATCTCTCATTGAATCTTCTTCTGTGACCTGAGCATGTTGTGAAATCTTCGGGAGTCGCAACAACAAAAACGAGAAACGAAAGAAGAATGCAGAAAGAAAATAGGCACGGGACACACAAATTTACATGGTTCGGGAATAACCCTACGTCCACAGAGAGGCAGAAAATTCACTATATCGGGAGCAAAAATACAGATTTTTTCAGTAGTAACCCTAGCCCCAAAATGGGGTATAAAATGGAGAAGATGATCCACTATTTGCACAGTAAGTCCGCGTTGCTACAGTGAACGACGACCACCTTTTTCAAAAGTGATACAGTGATACTGGTTGGAAGTCAAGATTGGAACAGTAAAGTTGACTCCGAAGTCCGAACTACTACAGTGCCTGTCGGTGGTGGTCGGTCAGCTCTGCTACAGTGCCTGTCGGTGTCGGTCGGTCAGCTCTGCTATAGTGGTCAGAGTTTCTACAGCCCAAAAAAATTGGGCCGAGGACTTTGGCCCCCGGACCCCTGGAGTAGGGGCGTGTTGCCCCCCTGCAACCCCCAATAAGCTCACCGCAAAGCTCGACCCGTGATAGTTGTGGGCCACAAGCATTCGGCCCAACCAGATCAGGCTACACCAATCCAACAGAGCATCCTTACGCTTGATGTTAAAATGTACGGGTCAATCTTGTTACACAACTTTAAATCAGAGAATCGAACTATATGGGTTTTGATCCCTATTTCCCAACAAGGTACGTAGGACACCTCTATGAGGTTCAATCCCAACACCCTCGATACACATGGGGTACCTTCATGAGGTTCAATCCCAACACCCCCAACATTTTCCATCAAATCCCAAAACATGAAATCTTCCCCCTTGGGGGCACACTTAACCAAATATCAAGTGTGAAATACCCCACTTGGGGACACACTTAACCAAACCCTCAGGTGTGAAATTCCCCCCCCCCCTTGGGGATACATTTAACCAAACCCTCAAGTGTGAAATCTCCCCGCTTGAGGATACACTTAACCAAATCCTCAAGTGTGAAATCTTATCCCTCAGGGACACACTTAACAAAATCTCAAGTGTGAAATATTCCCCCTTGGGGGAAACACTTAACCAAACCCTCAAGTGTGAAATCTTCTCTATGGGGACACACTTAACCAAACCCTCAGGTGTGATCATCTTCCCCCCTGGGGACACACTTAACCACCAACATGTCCCCACAAGACATTAAAACTATTACCCATTTGGAATCTATACCCCATAAAATAAACATGGGATGACCATTTTAAAAAGCCTCATATGCCTTACACTCCTCACACCAACTACCCTTCTGGATGACACGAGATGCCTTGGGTTCTGTGCCTAAGATGCCTCACACATGAGATGCCCTCCAATAGAGGAAGTATTTTCAGATGCCCCACACACCCAACATCCATAGATGCCTAAACATTCCCAATGTTCTTATATACTCTAATTGAAGGTTGCTTCCTTGTTGAGATATAAGCAACATAATTAACTGGAACCCACCTTGAGATGCTGCTGAGAATGAGTTTCACGAACATGAATTGAATCTATGAGGGAGACCTGAACTAGGTGGCGAGTTCCAAGGAGGAATCCATGGAAGGAGGAATTGATATCACATCATCTCGTTTTGATCAAAGATTCAACACCACTAATTGTAGTGATGGAAACCATCCCCCTTTGGAAAGAGGGAACGTGAAAAAAAAACAATGATACGCGACCCCGACAGAAAGTTTTAGAAACGCATCCCAAAATTGATTTTTATTTTATATGGAGTATTCTGTTGCAACATTGGCCTCCCTACCAATCTGATAAAAATTGCAAGAATCAAACCCAAATGTTAGGAATGGAACTTGTTGAAGCAATGTAAAAATTGATGTTTGGGAAGGATTCCGTTGGTCCAAATCCTCTAAAACCATCATAGAGTCTGATTCAACAACTTTTGTACAACCAAGGGTCCTCACTAAATGAACCCCTAAGAGAAGGGAATGCACCTTCAAACCATGAATGGATTCTCCATGATCTAACATATTGCACATTAATCTCTCCATGTTTCATAAGTTCTTTCATGAATGAGAAAATTTTTAAAGGTATATGTTTTGTTTGATCACTTTTGAAAAAACATTCTTTATATCTAAGTGATAAAAAAAACATTATTTTTGAGTAATATGGCTGGACATATTTCTATTTATAATTTTTTTTGGTTTTAATGTGTTCATTAATATATATTAACTACACATTCTTTACTTGTATCATGAACTACAATCATCCCAACATGATTCAAATATGTTGTAAGAAATGTCAAATTTTGTGATTATCAAAAAATTGCAACATGATCACTCATGAAAATATATATAGTTTGTGATTTTTCTTTATGTGAATTTGATAAATAACTTGCATATATAAAACCAATGATCTCTTGTTTCGATTTGTTAAAAAAACAAAAAATGAATAGTTCCATGAAGATAATGAAAAATGTGTCCAATTTTGTTCTAATTTATCCTTATCAGAGATGGGTTGAATCTTTCAAACATGTTAGTAGTGAAATCTATATCTAGATGAGTACAATTAGAAAAGTATATGAGTTCTAATTTCATTGAGATATAATGCAATATTCCAGTGTTTTCTTTTTTGTTCTATTAAAAAAATTATGATTTGAAATAATATTCTTTGTTGGGAGGAATCACCATAATTGAAATATATAAACACTTATTATTTTATAATAAAAACATCACATATAAAAATGTATATAATAAATATAATAATGAAAATTAATAAACAATGATAAATACTAATAGAAACATGACTATGAGTTAAAATTTTATTGATTCATAATCTTCCATACAAATCACTATTGTTTGAATTGTTGATGAAAGAAGGAAAAATATCATTAATGTGATTTATATTTTATAACCTTAGAGTAAATGAGGGATATGATTTTAGTAGAATAATTTAAGCGATATATATATAAAGTTAAGAGGTAATGTGGCCATTATATGACTGTTGTAAATGAGTAATATATTCATTGAGGGTAAAAGGATTGTTAGGGGTGGCCATTAAGCATAACCATTGAGATAACTTTATAAGTAAATGTATATCATTGATATATTAAAAAAATCTATGTATATGATGCGAATCATGGCACACATGTGCAATGAGGAAATGTAGGTGGACATGGCATGAAGGGCAGAAGGTGTACAATTGCACAAGACCTATTGCAAGGAATTGGAGGCTCAATAAAAGGTGAGTGGAATAAAAGAATGAAGTAAGTCTTTAAATACATTAAACATGAATATCCAAGTGGAGGCCCAACACCCTTTCTTGGGGGAAGCATATAGGCCTATAATTACACTATTTAATGCCCAAACATGATTTTAAATGCCCAACCCGTGGTGTTCTTTGAATTTCATTCCCACTCTCAAATGAAATCTTCAAAGTTAAAATTATATTACTAAATTTCAAAGGTGGTGGGATAATTTTCTTAAAGTATTTGTTAGGTGCATTATTTTTATAAGGGATGGTCTAGTTGTCTCTTAAAGCTAGGGCATGTGCCAAAATTTTCAAAAGTATTATTTAGACTTTTTAACTTGTGGGAACTAGGTGTTAGAAATTTGCATCACTCTTTGGCTATAAATAACCACTCTCTTTGTATGGAATTCACTCATTAATGAATGTATTGTTACAATGGTGAGTTTAGATTGCAACCTTTGTGTTCTTACTTGATTATTTGACTTATCAAAGAATTGATCATCCTTTGTGGCATCTAGATTTCTAAGAGACAAGTTCTCTTTGGGTTCAACCATGACCATCCCTTTATTATTCCTTATTTACACCATCCATACTTCACTCTCATTATTTTCTTATGAAGATCCAGGATCTCAAACATGATCATTTTACAAGGTTCCTAGGACATTTGCTAGCATGTCATGGGCCGCATATCATTTAGCATTTGATCCCACTTTCAAGAAATCAGGTTATATTTTTCATACTTATTCTTATATCTTCAATCCTTTATAGAATTTGGTCGACGTCAATTTTGATCCATTTTATTCTTCACCTTCAGACATAATTTCCCTATCATTTTGGATGAACAATATTTCATTCTTATATTTAAAAAATTGATATTTCATCTCCATTTGGAATCATCATAACCCAACTTATAAAAAAAAGATATAGAATACTCAATTCTTGTGATAGATTCTGCAATTTTAAAATTCATGTATTTCTCACTTTGATTTCATTTGGAGTTTCAAATTTTCAAATCCCCCACATATACATACTTCAAATTCCATTTTTTGTTGCTATTATTGTTGAAACAAAATCCAAAAAAATAAAAAAATTAAAAGAACCTAAAAAAGTTGAAATATCTTGATCCCATTATTATTTTCTTTAATGATTTTCTTTCTCATTTCCATATTTTTTCTCTTGAATCCTTTTTAAATTTTATCTTTGTAATCTAGTTTGAGATTTTCACATTCCAACAATACTTTATATTTTTAAAACTGAGTAAGAATACCATAGGATTCAAGTGGAGTGGTAAAAGGCATGAGAGTTAAATTTTATTAAAAGAATCTAAAATTGTGTGAAACATGAGTGGACTTTCTATTTTTCACAGGAAAACATGTGAGTGAGTGTGTGCAATCCATATTTTTTTTCTTATTTTTTTTCAAGAATCATAAATGGAAAATGGAAGTGACACTAATGAAATGGGAATTAAGTTGTTGATGAGGGTTATAGTGACCCAAGCCTTTAATATATAAAATTACATGATTTTAAGCATAATTATACATCAGAGTACAAGCCAAGGATCGTTAAGCCTAGTGTCTTGGAAGACTAGGTACATATAACATAAAACATAAAACATGGGACTAAAAAAAATTCTTTATTTAATCACCATAAAGAGCTCCTATCATCATTTGAGCCCTTACATCTGCATAGGGTACCCTGAGGAACACATGAACAAAGGGATGAGTTAAAAATCCCAGTAAGGGAATGAACATAAGGATACATCTTAAGCACATGAGTTAGGAGACATGACATAATGAAAACAAAACATGGAACATATGAAATCATATCATATAATCATGAGATCATATAAACATGGAATCATATAAATGTGGCAGAATCATAAAACATTTCTTTAGTACGGGTCAAGGCTAACCGCCAATCCCATTTCCCATTTTAGTATGGGTCAAGTCTAACTGCCAATCCCGTTTCACATCGCATCTCATGAGACCTAATTTTACCCAATACATTGGAGCATTATTTGGGCGCACCCATCTCAAAATTTTCATGAATATTCTTGCCACATAAATATTATTGCCACATAATTATTCTTTCCACATAAATAATCATACATAATCAATCGTTCATAAACATAAGGATACCCATGGAGAGAATTGGGTACCACAATCATGACATAAAGCATAACCAATGAGTGTATCATGAAAGTGTCCATGAAAGAAAGGGATTAGAACATACATGGAAATTCATAAGGTAATATAGGCATATAACATGGTAGTTGGTGACAAATAGAAGTGACAACATATAAGAAATGTATTTGAGAAACAATAGCATTAAAACATTTTTGTGCGTTTTTAAGGAAAATACTATAGAGCTTTTAAAATAGTAAAGAGGGAATTATTTTATATAAAACCAGAATTTAATCAAGAATGTTTTCATAATAAAAATACTGATTTTATAAAGACAATGGGGTCTTAAAATAGAGGATGGAGTGAACTTGAAATTGGGTAAAAATTCAGGAAGTTCCTTTAAAACGAGTGTGCTTATTGAGAAGTATCGAGTATGGATTCACTTAAAAGCATATATATCCCTGAAAGAGAATGAGATATGGATCTTGGAACATGATTTTGGAGCATATAAATAGAATTTATATGTTTTACATAAAAAGAAAATACAACTATATTTTGGTAAAAAGAAAGATAGAGCAACCCGAAGGAATAAAGGAAGTTAGTGTAGAATCCATTACGGTTTATCGGCATGGTATCGGGTGTAACTAAGAGGGATTTATGAGAGAGATAAGGGGTTTCTAATCACATATAAAACATTAGGTAAGTATGGGGGTGGTGAGAAAACATACCCCATCACTTGGTATTACCCAAAAAAAGCATAGCATAGAGAACAATATTGATTAAGAGTGAAAATGAGAGGATCCCTTACCTTAATTCCAGTGGTGTCCTCCACTTGTTATTAATGACCTGAATAAAAAAAATTAGGTTTATTAATTAATAATTCCAGAACCTATTCTATATGTAATTGGTTTAGTATAATCATTTTAAGTTCATTTATAATCGTTTTGATTGGTTATGAGGTTCAATTTCATTGTTCAGGCTCGTTTGTTTGCTTGGTTTTAATGACCGGTTCGCTTATATTCACGTTTGGATAAACATGTAAGAAGAAAGTTGTTTTACAGAATTGAAGTTATATGATATTAGTGAACATATAGTAGATTACATGGTTTTAAATTTAATTTGGTTACTTAGAGTGAAGTCGAACTATTATATAAAACCAAAGTGACAACCGTTTTTGTTAATTGGTGAGTTTGATTAGAAAGAACATGTTTTGATTTATAACTTAATACCATTTTTACAAAAAGATTACAGAATAAAAATAGTATATATTACATATATATATTCTGGTTAAACCATAGAAAAAATGATTTTATGACCAGAATTAAAGATTATAATAGAAATTGATAAATCGTTGTCCTTGAATGTGCTAAATTAGCACATCTCAAACGGTGCTTTCATTTCTTTCAAATAAAAGGTGAGGAAAAGAGTGAAGATAATGAAGTATCCCATTAGAATAATAGCATTACAATACATGTATTCTACTGGAGTTTTCATAACATTTGGGTGAAGGGAGGTTAGGAAAGAAACAAAAAGAAAAGAACTTAAAAGAAAAGAAGGAATTGGAAAGAGGAATTTACCTCTTGAGACTTCCTCCTTTGAGAACCTCTTAAGTGGAGAGGTTTTGGTATTTTTAAGAGTCTATGGGCTTTTGGACATGGGGGAGGATCTTGGGGAGATATTTGGGCAGAATATTGGCAAGGAATAAGGCTTGAGAGGAGTGAAGAGAAGAGGGAATGAGGGGGGGGGGGGTTATAGTGGAGGAGAGGAGGGTTTTTATAAATTTTTAATCATTAGTTTATTATTTCCTCACAAGACAAGGAATAGTAAGTATTCCATGACCAATAATAGTTATAAATGCATGTGACTTTGAACAAAATGGGCTTACATCAGCAGATCATCATCAATGAATCAATTAATCCATTATTTAGCATTTCTTGTGAATTATCAGATTCTACTATTCATCAAAAATTCAAATATTTCAAAAAAATCCCAAAAATTCACCCTAACCATTTTTCGACGTATAGAATCAAAAAATGAAGTCCATTTTTCAAAAATAATTTACTAAATATGATTAATTTAATATTTAATTAAAATCATAATTTATTATTAAAAACCAGTTTTAAAACATTCATTTACTTATTCAAAAAATATAGGTACATCATAATTTCACTTGAATATTATTTTATGACTATCATAGGTAAGGTTACTATTCATTAGGGTACTTCAATATTCATAAGTTTATGTTACTATTCATAAGGGTAGGTTACTATTCACCAAAAATTAATTTTTTTTATCAGACTCCAAATAACTTACTGATTGCAACCATGTATATCATATTTTCAAAATTCCAAACACAGAAGTGAAAAACTTATTTTTAAAGGCCACTTAGAACTTAGTAGTTCATTATGTTGTGTTTTCATGTTATTTTATGAAATATTTATAAGAAGGGAAATTTCCATTGAAAACTTTGGGTCGTTACAAGGGTTGTTTCAGAATAATTCCAAAGGTTCAATACATGGATTGATGAATTATGATCCCCTTTAAATTCTAAAGCACCACCAAGGAGGCATGTCATTGAAAGAGAGGAGTTCTCTGATTTTTATAAGTCACCAACTTAGAGAAATCAATCAATATTGTGGTAATCCAATGATCTTGGAGGTGTAACGTTGAGGATCCCTCCATTCCAAGGTAAGAACAATCCCAAAACATACTTGGAATAGGAATGAATGACTGAGCATGTTTTTGGTTGTCACAACTATTCATAGGAGAATAAGGTAAAGTTGGTGGCTATGGAATTCAATGACCATTGTAGTATTTTGTGGGATCAAGTACAAGTAAGCTGACATTAAAATGGTGAAAGACTCATCCACACTTAGGGGAGATGAAAGTGGTGATGTGTAAGAGGTTAATTTATAACCACTATTACCACAATTTTTTCATTATGTTGTAGGGTTTAAAATAAGGATCCTTGAGTGTTGAAGAGTATCAAACATAGATGGAGATTCTCATGATTTAGACCAATATCGATGAGGAGCGAGAGGCCACCATGAAAAGGTTTGTGAATGGTTTCAACCATGAAATTTGATACATAATGGACATAAACCACTATTTTGATATAGAGGATATACTGCACATGGATACTAATGTGGAGAGTCATGTAAAGGAAATAAGGGTTCATTCCACATCCTATGGTAAGTATTTTAGATCTTCTTTCAAATTCAAGGATTATAAACTATAAGAACATGGAAGTGAACACAAAACAAAGTCAAAGGAAGTACCTAAGCCAAAACCCATCAGTTTCAGAATTCAAAAGTAAAATAGAGGGTAAGTTTGTTTCCAAATCAAGTGATATAAAATGTTTTAAATGTCAATTATTTATATATTTACCCTCAAAATTATAAAATAAGAGGTCTATGATTATTTTAAACAATGAAGATACTCTTAGTGTTATATCAAGTAAAGATAAAATATTACCCCTTGAGGAGTGTTCAAATGTGGAAATAGAGAGACCTATACTTAGAAAAACACTTGTGGTAAGCCATGGTTTGAGTTCTCAACCTAAAGGAAAACATGATAAAGAGAAAATGGATCATATTTTTTATACTAAATTTGTAACATCCCAGGTAAATAAAGAATAATAAATTTTCATATTTATTAATATTTGCGAATTAAATATTAATTTTACTTTAAAGGGGTTGCTATGTTCGATAGCGTACCTGATACGCAACAAAGAGTTTCTTTGAAAATGTACGTTGCACACTAGTAATAAAATAATATTATTTTAAATGTTAGTTAACACGTAACCGTTGTACTGGCGAGAATGGATAGAAATAACTAAAATATGATTATATATGTTTGTTAAATGTTTTTACATTTATCTAAAAAAGGATAAAGTCTTAAAATACGAAAAGAATTCAATTTTAGGCTTATATACTCTAAATTTCACGAAAGGTCCACTTATCAACATTTGATGGCGAAACGTCATTAAATATAGTTTTGGTCACTCTTATACATTCTTTTGGACCAAATAAAACTCTTCTTTAGAATCGGGACATCAAATATTACTTTGTGTAATTTTTTGGTATTTTTCCGATAAAGTTCATTTTTTTAATGAATAGTGTAAAATATTGTATTTTAATTCAAAACCTCTTTTTAATCTAATTTATTAAGATGATTAGATTATCTTTTGAATTGGTTTTAAAGTGAAATTAGAATATATTTTTACCATTTAATCCAATGGTGGTCATTGGAATCAATTTCACTTTGAAATTGGACTTAAACTGGTGTCAATCTTTTGATACTTATTGTTTCATAAAAACACGCTATTTGTTTTGACAGCGGGAATTAATTATTAAATTAATTAATGAAACTTATATGTTTTGAATTTTGTAAAATGGACTTCATTTTTGAATTTGTAATATCAAATATAGCTTAGGGTGATGTTTTGGTTTTTTTCTGAAAAACTTTAATTTTTGATGAATAGTGAAACCGCAAAGTGGTGGTTACAAAATTTGATTTTTCATTTAAATGGGACTTTACCACTTCTGTGTTTTGAATCTCAAAAATCCAATTTAAATTATTTTCATTATTATGTAAAATGTGGTTCAATGAGATTAAAATAAATTTTGGTGAATAGTAACTTTTATGTTTTATTAATCACGATTAAAGGTAATTAGTGTAATTTAAGGTAAAAATGATATTATAATAAAATGAAAATATATTGACACCTGTCCTAACCCTATTGGATGAGTTATGGCCGACCAAGACAACCCATGGGTCGATTTTTGGTACCCCATGGAGCCACTTGGGTATGATAATGACATTTATGCCTTTTATTTAAAGTTAAAGTAAAAATGACACAAACATGAGATGTTTTACTAAAGCAATTTTTACATGGGGTTATACAAGTCATATTTTTGACTATAAATATTCATTAGAAATATAAAAATATTTCCTACATCATGATATTTTTTTTATAATTTTTAGACATTAAATAAATTAAATTATTTATGACACCATGATGATGCAGCGATTACCTCATTATTTAACGATTTAAATAAAATGGAAAGATAATGTAAAATCTAAGACCTACACATGTCCAAAACCTATTGGATGGGTATATTTCGAACCCTTATCACCTTATCCTAGAGACACATCAATGTGGGACCATTAAAATCTGAAAACCATTTGAAAATAAAGTAACATTTCCTTACCTTCCAAGAGTGCCCCTCCTCTCCTCTTATAAAAGGCCCCCACCTCTACCACCTTACCCACACCTCTCAAGCCTTTGGTTCGGCCAAGATCTAATCATTTTGTCTATCAACATCCCTCTATTACTCCTTGAAGCCTCACTTTGGGCATAAGTCTTCCCAAGGAAGCCTTTGAGCTCAAACCAAAGGGAGTTACCCGATTATAAGGTAATGTCTTCACTTGAGTCCTTTTGTTTTATTTTGCTTCTCCAACCCCATAAACTCTTTTTATTAATTTCTTTTGTAACAAATCCTGTATCTTCCATATACTAGGATGTTGTTATAAGAAGTATTCGAGCTACACTTACACACACCTACGTCTAATGGTTAAAGAACATATTGTTTCCGTGGATGGTGAATTTATGCCTCACGAAATGATGATTGTTCGATATTCTTCTAACACCTTCAAAGGTGGCCATTAAGATGTCACTATATTTATATATGATATATAATATGTTTATGTTTTCCTTAAGCTTCTGTATTTTTCATTTTGGGCATACCTTTATGGTTTCTAATATGGGTAAATGCGATATCTTCATTTAAGGAAGTACGGACTACCGCCCCCTCAAAGTGATTTGATTCGTTAATGCCATATATGGGATGTATAAAAGATGGATTTAAAGTTATTATATATGATGTTATACTGGAATTATAATATTCCTCTATATCATTATTATTTCTTTCCATTAAAGTATGAGATAGAAATGAAAGTAGCGTTCATGCATACGTACGGCTTACCGTCTCCATGAATGATGCATTTCATTTCTTATCCCCAAATGTAATGTACTATTATAAGTACATATATATAATGGATATATATGATGTATGTTACATCTAAATGATTAATATAATTCTGGAATTAAAATATACATACCTCTCATTTAGTTTTAATTCCATTAATATGACATAGAAATGAAAGTAGCGTTCATGCGTACGTACGACTTACCATCTCCATGAACGATGCATTTCATTTCGTACCTCTAAATGATTATGTAATATTATAAATACATGTATATGCTGGTATATATGATATATATGATATCCAAATCAGGAATGTCATTCTGGATATAAAGAACCTTTGACCACACGAACAACATGTAATTGTAAGAAGTCCACTTTCGACTAAAGAACCAAATATCGACAAAACAAACATTATTAACTTAAATGATTACATAATGTTTATAACATGGAAATAAGTGATATAAAAGGAATAATTAACTTGAAAAAAGTTCTTAAGAAAATAGAAATTAACTCAAGTTTATTATTCAGGACGTTAAAGAACGATCGAGTCAAGTCGGACCTGAGGTAAGGGACTTCGTCTCAATCTCCTTCCATTGAGGCATATTTCGTTTTATACACAACTTTATTTTATACGGTGTATAAACCCCTTTGAATTTTACTTTTATACAAAAGGAATCTTTTTCTACGAAGCGTTTTACTAAACAATAAAAAGGAATGTTTTTTTAATGTACGCGGTGACAACGACCTTTTCCGCCGCCGTGAGTATTATTTGGTCTTTGGATTCCTCAACAAGACGTAATGTTTTTTTTAAATGAAATAAATACCATATACTCTTTTATGTATTTTTGGTATTGAAAATGGTTTTTATAATGGATTTGTTATGTCAATATATTTATGTGATATATTGTGATCAGAATGTGGAAATGTTTTCTTTCCATTGTGTTTATTTTATGTCTTATGATTTTATAATGGTACTTGGACATTTGACGGGTGGTTATGTGATAAACCATATGACGGGTGGTGCCGTGAATACCAGGACGGGTGGTTACGTTATAACCTCCAATGCATTGGGTATGGAAGTCGGCCGTATGGCTATTCCATTAAGTATGTATGGAAGTTGGCCGTATGGCTATTCCATTAAGTGATATGTGTGGAAGTCGACCGTATGGTTATTCCACTTAAGTATGTTTATGTCCCAAGTTACCTTTATATGTTATGTGTTCTTTATATGGGTTTTATGGTAATATTTTGGTTACAAAAGGGTAAGTAATGATATTTTATTCAGTGAATAATTTTTACTACTTCATGAAGGTGAAGGTATTATTTTGATAAAGTATACATGGTTTACTTGATGTTTGAAAAACTAACAGTTTTCATTGTTTGTGTATCCCTTACTGAGCTTTTTTATGCTCACCCCAAGTTTTTTTGAAATGTTTTTCACAGGACTTAATGTGGATTAGGGCCAAGGATGGGATCAAGGGAAAGTCAGGCTATCTAAAACATGGAACTAGACATGTTTCTTTTTAAGAGTTTTTATTTTATGGAAACATAGTAGAAATGTATACTTTGTAATCTTTTGAGATGTAATAGTTATATCCTAATTCTCTAAAACTCTAAACCTGAAAAGATCCTCAAAGTGAATTATTCATTTAATTCAATATTAAGTAAGATTTAAGGTCGGGGCCTTAAAGTTGGTGTCAAAGGTCAGTTTAGACAACTTTAGGAGTTAGAAAATTGTTAAATTATAAGTTAATTTATGGTATAACTGAAATGATATAGCATTTAAAGATTACCATGTTGCTTCGCCTAAGATATTTCTGTGTTCAGAATGGTTTTCCGTAGAGGAAACAAAGCAACTATGTTGGGACGACATTAGGAGGAAGACAACCTTCCAAATCAGCAACCTGAGATGGTCGGGATCAGAACTGAACAGTTTGTTGCAGTGATGGCATAGTTGACTCAGGCTATAAATGGTGGTGGTATCCATGCATGAGATCATCCAGATCAACCGCAGATGAACATGTCAGTGGTAGAACATTTCATGAGGCAACATCCCCCATCATTCAGAGGATCATCTGACCCCGTGCAAGCTGAAGGGTGGATTAAAGCACTGGAGAATATTTTTGAGGTCATGGGGTGTTCAGAACATCAAAAGGTTAGTCTTGCTGTTTACCGTTTTGAAGGTGAAGCTGATCAGTGGTGGTCGATGGTAAAAAACATCATGGATAGTGATGAGATTGAGGATCTTCACTGGGACGAATTCAAAGGTATGTTTCTTGAGAAGTATTTTCCTAAGGCTGTTCGACTTAGGATGGAAAAGAAATTCTTGGAATTGAGGAAAGATGAAGACTCAGTGGCTGCCTATGAAGCAAAGTTCACTCGAATGGAAAGGTATGCTCCAAACTTCATACGAGATCTTGATAGTAAAATAAACCGTTTTTACTCAGGGTTAAAACCAAAGTATAGAAGGGCTTTAGCTTCTCATGAGTTCAAAAGTTATGAAAAACTTGTTCGATGTGCGGAGAAGGTGGAAATGGAGTTTGCCGATGATCAGGTGTTCTATGAAAAACAATGGAATAAGAGGTCTAGTTGGCAGGCAAAGGGGAATAATTCATCAAAGAAGTAAGGAGGTAAGAAAACCAAATATTCATCCTGTGAGAAGTGTGGTAAAATGCATCCTGGAGAATGTTTATCCAAGTCTGGTAAGTGATTTCGGGGTGGTAAGTCTGGTCATATTGCTCGTAACTGTAAGGAGGATGATCAAGCAGGCAATGAAAAGCCAGCGGTAAGATGTTTTAAGTGTAATGAAATGGGTCATTATGCAAATGAGTGTATAACGAAGAACTCAACTGGGGGAAAGTAGCCAGACTAAAAGCAGAAAGGGGTGGTGAAATCCTTTACAACAACCTCAACAGATGTTGGGCCATCGAATGAAGTGGTATCAGGTACACTGTTTGTTTGTTCAGATTATGCCAATGTGTTTTTTGATTCAGGGTCTACACACTCTTTCATTTCTGAGAAGTTTTCGAGTAAATTGGAAATTCCATCTCAAGATATGAATCCCGAACTTATGGTAAAAACACCTGGAGGGAACGTTGAGACAAAAAGGAATTATAAGAACCTTCCTATCCTTGTGTGTGGAAAGAATCTACCAGGAAACCTTATTGTTTTGCCTCTAGTAGAGTTTGATGTTATTTTGGGCATGGATTGGCTTTCTGTTTATCATACCAAGATTGATTACAGAGCTAAAATGGTTTGTTTTCAAAAAGATTTTCAGTTTGTGTACAAGAATGAACCCTTGATTTTGATAACATATCAGGAAGTTGAGAAACTAGTAAAAGATAGAAATGAATGTTACCTTGCACATATTGTTGAAAATAAAGGAACTGTTCAGATTAATGATGTGCCAGTGGTAAATGAGTATCTTGATGTTTTTCCTAATGAGTTTCCTGGTATTATTCATGATCGGGAAGTTGAATTTACTGTTGACTTAGTTCCTAATTCTAAGCCAATTTCAAAACCCCCTTATCGAATGGCTCAAGTTGAACTTTTTGAGTTAAAGAAGCAATTGAAAGATTTATTAGATAAATGTTTCATTCGACCTAGCACATCACCATGGGGTGATCCTGTCTTGTTTGTTAAAAAGAAAGATGGATCAATGAGACTTTTCATTGATTATAGAGCCTTGAATAATATTACTGTTAAGAACAAGTATCCTTTGCCTAATATCGATGATTTGTTTGATCAGCTCCCGGGAGCTCAGTATTTTTCAAAGATTGACATGAGGTCGGGGTACCATCAGTTGAAAGTAAAAGAAGAAGATGTTCTGAATACTGCGTTCCATACTAGATATGACCATTATGAATTTGTAGTTATGCCTTTTGGGTTAACCAATGCACCTTCTGTGTTCATGGACCTTATGAATAGAATTTTCCATGAGTTCTTGGATAAGTTTGTGGTTGTTTTCATCGATGATATTTTGGTGTTTTCTAAAAGTAAAGAGGAGAATGAAAGTCATTTAAGGGTTATCTTGCAAACCTTAAAAGAAAATAAACTATATGGAAAATTCATCAAGTGCGAGTTTTGGTTACAACAAATTTCTTTCCTGGGTCACATTGTTTCAAAATATGGCATAACTGTTGATTCTGCTAAAACAAAAGTTGTTGAAGAATGGCCAAGACCCACAAATGTAATCGAGATCCGTAGTTTTCTTGGTTTGGAAGGTTACTACCGAAGGTTTGTTGAAAAGTTTTCACGGTTATCTAGTCCAATGAATAAGCTAACTCGTAAGGGTGTTAAGTTCATCTGGACAAAATAATGTGATGATTGTTTTAAGAAGTTGAAAAGAAGATTGGTGAATGCTCCAGTTTTGGCACTTCCTTCCAGGAATGGTGATTTTGTTATATACAGTGATGCTTCATTGAAGGGACTTGGCTGTGTCCTTATGCAGAATGATCAGGTAATTGCTTATGCTTCATGTTAGTTGAAAACTCACGAGGTAAATTACCCTACACATGATTTGGAATTAGCTGCTATTGTTTTTGCTTTAAAAATTTGGAGGCATCATTTGAATAGAGTAAAGTGTGAAATATATACTGATCACAAAAGTTTAAAGTATATATTCACTCAGAAATAATTGAACATGAGACATAGGAGATGGCTGGAATTAATCAAGGATTATGATTGTACAATTCATTACCATCCGGGAAAAGCAAATAAAGTGGCTGATGCTTTGAGTCGAAAAAGTAATGCTTCATTAGCAATGTTGCGGTTGGAACGTGATCCTTTGGTTAAGGATTTGATGAACTTTGGCATAGAAGTTGTTGGTACATGATGTTCTTCTGTTTTGTTTCAGGTATCAGTGAAATCTTCTCTATCAGACAGAATTAAGCAAGCACAGAGGGAAGACAGTGAGTTGCAGAAAAAGGTAGAGCTAGTTCAGAAGGGTAAGTTGCCTTAATTCAACATTGATAGTGATCGTGTTTTGAGATTTGGGAAGAGATTGTGTGTGCCTTGTGATTCACAGTTGAAGAATGAGTTGTTATGTGAGGCTCATAGTTCCCCGTTTTCAGTTCATCCTGGCAGTACTAAGATGTACAGAGATCTGCGGGAGTATTACTGGTGGGATGGAATGAAAAGGGATATTGCTGATTTTACTGTGAAGTGTTTGACTTGTCAGCAGGTTAAAGAAGAGCGGTAGTTACCGAAAGGGATGCTTCAGCCATTACCAGTGCCAGAGTGGAAATGGGAAAACATATCCATGGACTTTGTTGTGGTATTACTGAGGACATCTCGAGGTAATAATGCAATCTGGGTTATTGTTGATAGCTTGACTAAATATGCTCATTTCCTTGCTATAAGAGATAATTTTTCCCTAGATCAACTTTCCCGTTTGTATCTTAAAGAGATAGTCAGGTTACATGGAGTTCCCCTCTCCATTGTATCTGACCGTGATCCCAGGTTCACTTCTATCTTTTGGAAAGGCCTTCAGAAGTCATTGGGTACTGAATTAAATTTTAGTACAACTTTTCATCCTAAGTCAGATGGGCAGTTAGAACGAACAATTCGGACCTTGGAGGATATGCTACGTGCCTATTCTATGGATTATCAGGGAAGTTGGGACCAACATCTTTCTTTGGTTGAGTTTTCATATAATAACAGTTTTCATTCTAGTATACAGATGGCACCATTTGAGGCGTTATATGGTAGACGGTGTCGAACTCTACCTTTTTGGGATGAAGTGGGTGAAAGGAAGCTGATGGGACCAGAATTGGTAGAAGAGATGGCAGAAAAAGTTCAGTTGATTCAGAAACACATGAAAACAGCTCAGAGAAGACATAAGAGTTATGTGGATAACCGGAGGAAGGATCTATCTTTCGAGTTAGGTGATCATGTTTTTCTCAAAGTCTCACCATGGAAAAATGTGATGCGATTTGGTAAGAAAGGAAAGATGAGTCCAAGGTTCATTAGACCATATGAAATTCTGGAGAAAGTTGGATCAGTTGCTTACCGAGTGGCTGTACCTCCGAGTTTATCTCAGGTACACAATGTTTTTCATGTTTCGATGTCGAGGTAGTATATGCCAGATCTATCTCATATTTTGAGTCCAGAGGTAGTTCAGCTGGAAGAGAACCTATCTTGTGAAGAACAACCAGTCCGGATTCTTGACCGAAGAGAGCAGGTGTTGCGAAATAAGGTAATTCACCAGGTAAAAGTTTTGTGGAAAAACCATATGGTTGAAGAGGCAATGTGGGAATCTGAAAATTCTATGAGGGATAAATACCCCCACTTATTTTGATAAGTGAATAAAATTGCGAGGACACAATTCCCAACAGGGGGGAAGGATGTAACATCCCAGGTAAATAAAGAATAATACATTTTCATATTTATTAATATTTTTGAATTAAATATTAATTTTACTTTAAAGGGGTTTCTATCTTCGATAGCGTACCCGATACGCAACAAAGAGTTTCTTTGAAAACGTACGTTGCACACTAGTAATAAAATAATATTATTTTAAATGTTAGTTAACACGTAGCCGTTGTACTGGCGAGAATGGATAGAAATAACTAAAATATGATTATATATGTTTGTTAAATGTTTTTACATTTATCTAAAAAAGGATAAAGGCTTAAAATACGAAAAGAATTCAATTTTAGGCTTATATACTCTAAATTTCACGAAAGGTCCACTTATCAACATTTGATGGCGAACCATCATTAAATATAGTTTTGGTCACTCTTATAAATTCTTTTGGACCAAATAAAACTATTCTTTAGAATCGGGACATCAAATATTACTTTGTGTAATTTTTTGGTATTTTTCCGATAAAGTTCATTTTTTAATGAATAGTGTAAAATGTTGTATTTTAATTCAAAACCTCTTTTTAATCTAATTTATTAAGATGATTAGATTATCTTTTGAATTGGTTTTAAAGTGAAATTAGAATATATTTTTACCATTTAATCCAATGATGGTCATTGGAATCAATTTCAATTTGAAATTGGACTTAAACTGGTGTCAATCTTTTGATACTTATTGTTTCATAAAAACACGCTATCTGTTTTGACAGCGGGAATTAATTATTAAATTAATTAATGAAACTTATATGTTTTGAATTTTGTAAAATGGACTTCATTTTTGAATTCGGAATATCAAATATAGCTTAGGGTGATGTTTTGGTTTTTTTCTGAAAAACTTCAATTTTTGATGAATAGTGAAATCGCAAAGTGGTGGTTACAAAATTTGATTTTTCGTTTAAATGGGACTTTACCACTTCTGTGTTTTGAATCTCAAAAATACAATTTAAATGATTTTCATTATTAAGTAAAATGTGGTTCAATGGGATTAAAATAAATTTTGGTGAATAATAACTTTTATGTTTTATTAATCACGATTAAAGGTAATTAGTGCAATTGAAGGTAAAAATGATATTATAATAAAATGAAAATATATTGACACTTGTCCTAACCCTATTGGATGAGTTATGGACGACCAAGACAACCCATGGGTCGATTTTTGGTACCCCATGGAGCCACTTGGGTATGATAATGACATTTATGCCTTTTATTTAAAGTTAAAGTAAAAATGACACAAATATGAGATGTTTTACTAAACCAATTTTTACATGGGGTTATACAAGTCAGATTTTTGACTATAAATATTCATTAGAAATATAAAAATATTTCCTACATCATGATATTTTTTTTATAATTTTTAGACATTAAATAAATTAAATTATTTATGACACCATGATGATGCAGCGATTACATCATTATTTAAAGATTTAAATAAAATGGAAAGATAATGTAAAATCTAAGACCTACACATGTCCAAAACCTATTGGATTGGTATATTTCGAACCCTTATCACCTTATCCTATAAACACATCAATGTGGGACCATTAAAATCCGAAAACCATTTGAAAATAAATTAACATTTCCTTACCTTCCAAGAGTGCCCCTCCTCTCCTCTTATAAAAGGCCCCCAACTCTACCACCTTACCCACACCTATCAAGACTTTGGTTCGGCCAAACTCTGATCATTTTGTCTCTCCACATCCCTCTCTTACTTTTTGAAGCCTCACTTTGGGCAGAAGTCTTCCCAAGGAAGCCTTTGAGCTCAAACCAAAGGGTGTTACCCGATTATAAGGTAATGTCTTCACTTGAGTCCTTTTGTTTTATTTTGCTTCTCCAACCCCCTAAAATATTTTTATTCATTTCTTTTGTAACAACTACGGTATCTTCCATATACTAGGATGTTGTTATAAGAAGTATTCGAGCTACACTTACACACACCTACGTCTAATGGTTAAAGAACATACTGTTTCCGTGGATGACAAATTTATGCCTCACGAAACGATGATTGTTCGATATTCTTCTAACACCTTCAAAGGTGGCCATTAAGATGTCACTATATTTATATATGATATATAATATGTTTATGTTTTTCTTAAGCTTCTGTATTTTTCATTTTGGGCATACCTTTATGGTTTCCATTATGGGTAAATGCGATATCTTCATTTAAGGAAGTGCGGACTACCGCCCCCTCAAAGTGATTTGATTCGTTAATGCCATATGTGGGATGTATAAAGGATGGATTTAAAGTTATTATATATGATGTTATACTAGAATTATAATATGCCTCTATATCATTATTATTTCTTTCCATTAAACTATGAGATAGAAATGAAAGTAGCGTTCATGCGTACGTACAGCTTACCGTCTCCATGAACGGTGCATTTCATTTCTTATCCCCAAATGTAATGTACTATTATAATCACATATATATAATGGATATATATGATGTATTTTACATCTAAATGATTAATATAATTCTTGAATTAAAATATACATACCTCTCATTTAGTTTTAATTCCATTAATATGACATAGAAATGAAAGTAGCGTTCATGCGTACGTACGGCTTACCGTCTCCATGAATGGTGCATTTCATTTCTTACCTCTAAATGATTATGTAATATTATAAATACATGTATATGCTGGTATATATGATATATATGATATCCAAATCAGGAATGTCATTCTGGATATAAAGAACCTTTGACCACACGAACAACATGTAATTGTAAGAAGTCCACTTTCGACTAAAGAACCAAATATCGATAAAACAAACATTATTAACTTAAATGATTACATAATGTTTATAAAATGGAAATAATTGATATAAAAGGAATAATGAACTTAAAAAAAGTTCTTAAGAAAATAGAAATTAACTCAAGTTTATTATTCAGGACGTTAAAGAACGATCGAGTCAAGTCGGACCCGCGGTAAGGGACTTCGTCTCAATCTCCTTCCATTGAGGCATATTTCATTTTATACACAACTTTCTTTTATACGGTGTATAAACACCTTTGAATTTGACTTTTATACAAAAGGAATCTTTTTCTACGAAGCGTTTTACTAAACAACAAAAAGGAATGTTTTTTTTAACGTACGCGGTGACAACGACCTTTTCCGCCGCCGCGAGTATTATTTGGTCTTTGGCTTCCTCAACAAGCCGTAATGTTTTTTTTAAATGAAATAAATACCATATACTCTTTTATGTATTTTTGGTATTGAAAATGGTTTTTATAATGGATTTGTTATGTCAATATATTTATGTGATATATTGTGATCGGAATATGGAAATGTTTTCTTTCCATTGTGTTTATTTTATGTCTTATGATTTTATAATGGTACTTGGACATTTGACGGGTGGTTACGTGATAAACCATACGACGGGTGGTGCCGTGAATACCAGGATGGGTGGTTACGTTATAACCTCCAATGCATTGGGTATGGAAGTCGGCCGTATGGCTATTCCATTAAGTATGTATGGAAGTTGGACGCATGACTATTCCATTAAGTGATATGTGTGGAAGTCGACTGTATGGTTATTCCACTTAAGTATGTTTATGTCCCAAGTTACCTTTATATGTTATGTGTTCTTTATATGGGTTTTATGGTAATCTTTTGGTTATAAAAGGGTAAGTAATGATATTTTATTCAGTGAAGAATTTTTTCTACTTCGTGAAGGTGAAGGTATTACTTTGATAAAGTATACATGGTTTACTTGATGTTTGAAAAACTAACAGTTTTCATTGTTTTTGTATCCCTTACTGAGCTTTTTTATGCTCACCCCAAGTTTTTTTGAAATGTTTTTCACAGGAATTAATGTGGATTAGGGTCAAGTATGGGATCAAGGGAAAGTCAGGCTATCTAAAACATGGAACTAGACATGTTTCTTTTTAAGAGTTTTTATTTTATGGAAACATAGTAGAAGTGTCTACTTTGTAATCTTTTGAGATGTAATAGTTATGTCCTAATTCTCTAAAACTCTAAACCTAAAAAGATCCTCAAAGTGAATTATTCATTTAATTCAATATTAAGTAAGGTTTAAGGCCGAGGCCTTATAAAATTCCTTGTAAAATATAATGTATGTAGTATTATTATTGATGAAGGTATTTGTAAAAACATAGAAACTATTTTGATGGTTGATAAGTTTAGCTATGACCAAGCATCCTAGACCTTATAAATTTCAATGGAAAAATAATAGTGGTAATGTTAAGGTAACTAATAAATCAAAAGTTCCATTTTACATTGGGAAGTATCAATACATGGTTACATACGATGTTGCTCGGTAGGCCATGTAAATTTTATATAAGGGTGACACATGATGGATACAACAATCACTATTAATTTGAGGAAAATGTGAGAATGTTTATCCTCACATCCTTGGGGTCATTGCAAGCTTATGAAGATCAAGTGAGGACTAGGAGAGATTCTGAAAAGAGAGAAAAATAAAAGAGAGAAAAAATAGAAAGGATGAAAAGAGTGGAAAAATCAAGAGTGAAAAAGGAGTGATTAGTTACATAAATATAAATAAAGAAAAGAAAAGAGTTGAAAATAATGGTGAAAAAAGAGTTCTGTGGGAAAAGTTAATTTTTTTCCAGGGAAAATAGATATACAGAGAGCTTTAGAGGGGGAGGAAACTCTCATGCTTTTATACAAGGGATCATTTTTACCACTAATGCTCTTAACCCATTAATGCGTTTTAGTGCTATCTCAATTTTTTAGGAATTTGGTGATGTTTTTCTATAGGAAATTCTTGATGGATTACCTTCTATGTGAAGTATTGAGAATCATGTCAATTTATTTTCCCCTTGCAACACTTACAAATCATCCATATTATATATCCAATCTAGAGGACACTAATGAAATTCAATGAAAATTAGAGGAGTTTCTTAACAAAGGATTTGTTAGGGAATGCTTGATTCCTTGTGTGGTATTAGTGATCCTTGTTCCCAAATAAGATGGTAAGTTGAGAGTGCGTGTTGATTGTTTAGATATCAATAAAACCATGGTAAATTATTATTATCCTATACCCCATTTGGATGTTATGCTTGATGAATTCCATGGTTCATGCTTGTTTACTAAAATTGATCTAAGGAGTGGATACCATCCAATTAGAATGAAGGGGGATATAAATGGAAAGAAACAATTAAAACTAAGTTTATCTTGTATAAATTGATAGCTATTCCTTTTGGTCTAATTAACACCCCAAGTATATCCATGAACTCGATGAATCATATTTTTCTTCCATTTATTGGGAGATTTTTGGTTGTTTACTTTGATGAAATACTAGTTTATTATAAGATCCTTAATGAACATCATGAACATTTGAAACATGTTTTTGAGACTTAAGAAAAATAAATTGTTTGCAAACTTGAACAAATATACATTCTGTTTAATTTTTTTTCCTTGGTTTTTTGGTTGGAACTGATGGCATGAGAGTAGATAAAGAGAAGTTGAAGGAAATTTGGGACTATCTAATATTAAATAATTTCAATAAGGCTCAAAGCTTCTATGGATATTTGAGCTTCTACCAGAGGTTCATGAGGGAATTTTAAACCATTAGCACACCATTGAATGAATTGTTCAAGAAAGGAGTGAGATTCAAGTGTGGAAAATACCAAGAATATGGATTCTTCAAACTCAAAGATAAGTTGACCAATTACACTCTTAATTCTACTTTTTTAAGGTATTTTAGGTTGAATGTGATGCCTCTAGAATATGAATTGGGGATTTTTAAATTAAATACTCTAAGTTTATCACTTACTTTAGTGAAAATCTTAATGGGGATGCATTGTTCTACTCTACATATGAAAAGAAATTATATGACCTCAAAATAACTTTAGAAAACTAAGAAAATTACTTGTGGCCAAAGGAATTTGTGATTCATTTGGATCATGAAAGCCCATAATTTCTAAAGTTATGAGGAAAGTTTAATAAATGACATTCTAGATGACTTGAATTCATCGAAACATTTCCTTATGTCATTAAGCATTACTAAGGAAAATGAAATGTTGTTGTCAATGATTTTTCTAGCAGATATTCTATTATCACTTATATGATTGATAAAATTATTGGTTTTGAAATGGTGAAAAGCATGTATGAAAATGATGCTGACTTTGCTAAAATATAGAAATTATGTCAAAAGCGTGGAGAAATGATTTTTTACATACATGATGGATTTATTTTTTAGAAGAATAAATTGTGCATTCCATCTTGTTCAATGCATGAAGTTTTTGTTAAAGAAATTCATGGTGGTGGATGAAATTGACACCATCACTTCCCCTATAGGCATGGATCAATTTATTACTTATAATGACTCAAATGTAACACTTTTTAGAGTTTATTATGAACCTAAAGTTGTGGTGGGTAATATATAGAATCATACATATGTGTTCTTAGTTTATTTGGTTTAGATTAAATTGGGGTTTTTAGGTTGGTAGTATTCAAATTGATTTCATGTTGGTTTCAAACATTTTGTATCCAACTTGACCTTCATGTGCATTTTTAATATAAATTGGATGCAATTTTCTTTACGTTACATTTTCTAATATTGAATTGAATTGTATTTGAACATAATAAAGAAAGAAAAACTGAAACAATCTAATTAAAATAAAAAGATGTTAGGACCAATAGGGGCCTATATACCCTGAGAGGGGGGGGGGGGGGTGAATCAGGGTATAGATATTCTTTTTCAAAATTCTTCCTACACCACTGGATTTTGACCTCTTTATTACAAGGGTCACTTTGTTTTCACTTTTGTATTTATTATGGTCACGTATTTTCTTCTTTATCTGATGATGATGCTTTAGATGTAATGTAGGGAAGTAAGCAGGCAGACACAAAGATTTTTTACTTGGTTCACCCTCACTGGGCTACGTCCAAGGAGCATACACCGACAAGTTTCCGGTCGTACCAAATTCCACTATTCTTCACTAGATGTGGATACAATGGTCCGGGAACAGTCACTTTGTCCCAGGCTCACTGCCTTTACAAGGTTTAGGGTCAGCTCACTGCTTTCCCAAGGGTCACTCCCTATTTCTCTCTCTCTCGCTCACTGCCGGTGGAGAGGATCACCTTCTTCCTCTTCCTTAGCTCACTGCTCTGGAAAGGATCAACTCACAGTTTATAGACTTGTAGGTCACTTCATTTTCATGAAGGAATGCATCTTCTGTTGTATGTGGATGCTCTGTTGAAGTCCAAATTTCACCCGTAGATGAATCTCAGTTTGTACCGAAGGTATCAGGTAATCTTCCAGCTTCCATGCAGCCCAAAAACACTACCGTGAATCAACCTTACTTGGCGCGCAAGTCAAACCCGGCGCGAAATTATCGGTGCGAAATTCACAACTAGCACGCAAGTCCACCCCAGACACTTGCGCGACACAAACTTCTTCAACTCCAAACTTTCGCGGCGCACTTCCCTTTATGCCCAAACCAATATTGGTGCGCAATAAACAACAATCGCCCTTCTTCAAATCTGGCGCGTAAGTCCTACTTGCGTGACACACCACCACTTGTGCGACCACCACACCTACGCGACGCGAGCTCTGATTTTTCTATGTGTTGAACTCCATTAGAAATGAGGAGGGGTGGTCCAGTATTTATAGGCATTTGATCACCCTGCGTGACGACGCGCAAGTCTCGGCACGCATGTCTCTTCCCCTACAATTCACTTGCGCGACCAAACCAATACCTGCACGACCCTCTTTCCTTTTCCATATTTTGATCTTATGATCTTGAAAAACCACAGGGGCCCAAGTTCTCATGCTTCTAAGGAATTGGCGCGCAAGTCTCTTCACAATGCGCAGGTCACCTACGCGACCCTCTTTCCTTTTCCATATTTTGAACTTATGATCCTGAAAAACATTAGGCGCACAAGTTTCCTCTACTTCAAGTACATGGTGCGGAAGTCTCTTTTCCAAAACCACTTTTATCCTTTCATTGATTTTCAGGCCCAAAAATTTGACAAACACTGGAAAATGGCGCCCCCTTGTATCTGTTCTTTTTGTACCACTCTAGATCACCCATTCCTTTGTCGACGTTCTTGAATCAAACATGGATTGTTGACCACATCTCTTGAACTCGACATTCCACCATGAAATCCCCTTTGTCAAAAAATTTGTATGTCATGGTTTTCTCTATCAACAATCACAACACTGATGTCCACTTTGTCAACAAACACAATCACCTCAAAAATGCTTCAATGATACCTTGAGGGATTTTTTCCCAACAAAAGAAGATGAATTGAACTGAAATATATTAAACTAATTAGAATGAAAAACAAAAACAATGAAATGAATGACCTAACCCAAAAATGACCAAATGGATAAATGACCTAACCCAAAATACAAACCAAATAAATTAACCCAAAAAATGGCCAAATGACCTAATCAAATGACAAAAAATGAACCAACCAAAACTGAATTTTACCTAATTGAAAATAGAAGAAGAAAACCATACCATACACATAGTTAACATTATAATTAGAGTGTGTTGATTTTTTATGACACATATTTTATGTTTTGATATTATTTACACTAAATATGATATGATTATGTTATGTCACTACCTATCCTTTATTTGGATTGATAATTGGTATCCCTTATTTATGCCTCGTCACCTCTTCTTTCTTGTTTGGTTTACAAATTAGTTACAAATTTCTAATTAAATGCATATTTCTTTTCCAATGTAGGAAATTAAAAAATGAATAGATATGAAGGAAGTGAATGTCTAATAATAATTACCAAATGAGAGATATGGGAATTCCTCATCTAGTTCTTTTTGTGAGTATAATATTTCATATATATATATATATTAATAACATATAATTTCATGTCAATAATATATTTTTTTTAATTTTAATCAGGAACCATCACCTAGGAGACAACTATCTATGACCATCCTAGTGGGATAGGTTCTCAACTTGATGATTTGAGGGGGGGGGGTTGTACTAGAGAAACTCTCACCACACATCATACTCAATCACACCCATACCCTTCTTCAGATATACCATTTACCACAATTTCTTATCCCATAGTTCTATTAGAGGCACTTGAGATATAAGGATCCGACCTTATCATAACATATTCTAGTGTTTTTAAACTAGAACTCACTTTCTCAAAATTTCTAAGTTCTTTTTTGTTTATAGTTTTAGATAATTAGGGAAAAATCTTAAAAAGTAAACCCATACAATATAAGTGGACACTGATACTTAGTATCCATTTTTTTTCACCAAAGAAAACTATTTGAAAATAAAACATTATTCTCTTAATGATAAATTTTCACAATTTTCATCTTGACATCTTCCTTGTCCTTACACTTCCTTAAACCCTATGAAAAACATTTTAAAAACACGGGATGAGCACAAAAATCTCAGTAAGGGACATAAAAGAAAGAAAACCATTAGTTCAGTGAAAAATAAGAAAACTCATATAACATTTACCTTTATATTAAATGTTTTTTGAGTGTTTGAAATAAAAAAAATTCACATGAAAAACACACACACATTTTTCTCAAATAATTCCTTTAAAACCAATAAAAAGCAATTAGAAACCCCATTTCGGTAACTTAGATAATCATATTCATAAAAACATTTCAAAACCTTTTAATTGGAATAATCATATGGATGACTTCCAATATAATCATTAACCAAAGCATTGTTGAGAAACAATAGGGATCACCCTTTGTATACGCTATACCAGTCTCACTCGTGAGCTATAATGAGGCTCAAACCTTCGTATAAGCTATATCAGGCTCACCTGTGAGCTATAATGGGGCTCAACCCTTTGTATAAGTTGTATCAGACTTACTTGTGAGCTATAATGAGGTTTAACCCTTCATATAAATTGTATTGGGCACACCCATTTCATATAATTCTAAAGTACCATTTTAGGAATAAAACACTTTATGCTTACACCTTTTCATCATAAACCCTTTGAAGAACTCTTTAAAAAACATATGTAAACACTTTATGATAAAAAACACCCTTCTCATTTCAAAACCCATTTTAAATACCAAAATACCCAAAATAAAGTAAAGGTATTTTTTTTGAAGAAAATATCATTAAAAACATTCACAAGGCCAATAAAATTTCTATTTTGAAAACACTTATTTTTTTTAAAAAGCTGTGCACTAATATATGAAAACATTTTCGTTGAAAATAAACTTTTTAGCTTGTAATAGAAGATTCTAAGTATTAAGGTGTCATGATGGTGGAATCGATCTCTCTTTCCGTATAAGTTAAAAAAACATTCCTTTTGACTCTTGTAAAAAGAAACTTGATTTTTTTTAATAGAAAGTCCCTTATATAAAACCTTTAAAATATCCCATTTTGAAAACATTTGAGAGAATTAGAAAATTACCTTTTTAAAACATTCTGTTCCATATAAATACATTTATAAAAACCATTTTAAAAACATGGATATGAAAGAGAAAGATTTAGAATATAAATATTTAAAACATTAAAAATGAGGGTTTTTAGTTAAAAGTGTTGTAATAGTGGGTTACCTATACCCAAATATGCAGTATTTTTTATTACCATATCATGTATGTAGTGAACTATGCATGATGTTTTCTTACCATTATAGTGTAGTTATTTCTGCATCCACTATTTAATGGTAATGTCCATAGATTAATTACTGTATCAAAAGGTTGTAGCAGATCCCAGACTATAATGAGAACCTCAAGATAATATGAAATTAATCCTAAATATATTTTTATAGTCTAGATACATTGTACCGAATGGACACAATAGATGTTTGACCATCAGGTGCTGGGGGCTCAAAAGAATTGATATTTATTCTCATGAAGTTCACACTTTGTGATCTCTAATAGTGAGATCATGAGGATAAACCCGCCAATAGAAACACTACATGTTTTGGGTGTCATTGGATGCTTCCATCTACGTAGTTGTGTAATGGTATCTTGACTTGAGATAGTTACCAATGTGTGTCATTTGATCATGTACTTTTATGCAAGAAAAAAACTATGATAAGGAAATCGTGGCGAGGTAGCTTGTGTTGGGTGTGTCATTGGTGATATGATATTGGTTGAATGGTCAAGAAAGGATTTGTCCCTTTCAGGTTAAGGAAGCGAAATATCTCGGGCCTGATTGATCAAGATGGTTGTACCTTGATAAATCCATGTCCATGGTAGTACAAGATAAATATACCCTGTTAGATCAAAAAATAATAAAGAAAGAAAATGACGATGAAACTAGTGTGCGTCCTGCTTTATGAAATGTTAAAGACAAAGAGATTATATTACACAATGCGTGTTCGTAGGTTGGTTGTTGTTGCTATGACTATCCTTATATCTTTAGGGGATATGATGGGTTTCTAGATCCCTATTTTGGTCTGTGGATAGTATTCACTGCTATTGAGATAAGGGTCTAGAGGGTCACACACAACAGCATATTCGAAAGTCTTCCCTATTCTAGTGAATATGAGTTTTGGACATGGTGGGCCCCACCACTGGGGTCTGTGTTTTTTCCAAGGATATAATTTCACCGAAGTAATAAATAAATTCATATTATTTAAGTTAAGAATAATTGGTATTGAATTTATTTATTATGCAATATATTATTTGAATGAATATTAGTTTAAAATATTCAAGGTTCATTTAATATTTTCAAGAAAGACGAGTTGAGTTATTGGCTTGGGTTTTATCACTAATATATTTATTATATTAAAATAAAGTGATACAAATATGAGTGATATTTATTATTTAGTTCAGTAGTCATAATATATTTTTTATGTAGTGAGAAATAAATATTTTGGTATCAGAAGTATATTTCGAATATTTATTAATTCACTATATTGAAGAGAAGATCCTCTCACCAATTAATATTCTCTTTTAAATGGTGAAAGATTCTCTCTCCCATTCTCTCTCCTAGTTCCTAGAGAGAGATGCTCTGATTATAGGAGCTCTATCACATTTCTTCTTCACGGATCCACGAAATAGAGCAGTGGTGATTGTTGGTACATTCAAGGCATCATCAGAACTCCGTGCTAGCACCCTGATTCAGATCATCGATATTACCCAAGGATTTTAAAGCGTGTGTGGAAAATATATAGGGATTCAACTTCAAATTCTTAGAGTAGTGATTGTCGGCAACGAGCATACATCAAGTGCAGATTCAGATCTGACTAGGTATTTATGGTTTTATTTTTGTGCTTAAAATTCCTCAAACGAAGATCCTCAGGCTAATACCAGGAAACAATTCATTGATGACGATGTAGTCATGTTGATCATTGGTGGAAAAATTTTAAAATCCTAAGTTTTTTGGGGTTAGACTGTATTCTCAGCACCAACAATTGGTATTAGAGGGATGCGTGAAGATTTTAAGACAAATGAAAAATTAATTTTTCATTAAATGTATTAGTGGGCATTGTTCTCACCAACTCCCTGGTGACTAATGCCACTTGAGACGCCCTCCTGTTGGGGCCGTTCGGACACCTCCTGCCACCAACTACGACTCTCCTTGCCTGGACTGCCTCCGGACACCCATTACTCCCCATCGGGCTACCTTCATCACAGGTCTCCCCGTTGTACCAGCCACCTACTTCCTCATCCCTCCTTCTTATGGTGGTCTTCCTCGCCGTGTACCCTGCCTGACAGGAGCTTCCCTGCTCCACCGTTGAGCTCCCATCGAGCTGCCATGACCTTGGCTGATGACTACATCCAGTGCCGCCCCAACTTTCGCTACCTTGTTTCAACCGCTGCGTCACTGTCTAGCCTTCATAAGTCGGAGCCAACTCTCTTCACATGTGGAAGGCCTCTCCCCAAATAGATCTTATTCACCTCCCACACCTTTGGCCTGCAACTGTCCTGCAACCACAAGCTCTAGCTGAAAAGATACCCTCACCAACATCCCCTTCAAGTTCGACACCTCCTTCCTTGAGCAACGATCGAGCTCCCCCATGTAGGGATTCCCTATTTCATTCGAATGTAAGTGGAACCATTGTCCCACATAGATCCTGGATGGATAGAACCCACCATGACACCCTAGTTGGTCACAGTTCACACTGCCCAATTCGAAAGTTCTATTACGGGCTACCAAAGCATGAGGTAACTGTCAGCATAGCTCTGCATAGACCTCGTTTGATCAGAAACATGCCTTGGGTGGGTTGGCCCGACCTTAAACGGGTATGAACGAACCTTTTTGGCCCAGAATGCCCCTTCATGGGGTTTGCATCGACCTGAAAGGGCCTACGCGGGTTCAACCCAACCCACATGGGCTCTTCTCAGAGTTTTTAGGGCCTAATTTATTTTAAATAATAAAAAATTAATTAATTTAATTTTGGTTCTAAATTAAATTAATTAAATATTTTTTTTTGGTTTAAATAACATAGTTTAAATTAATTTAATTTTTGTGCTAAATTAAATTAATTAATTAATTTATTTTTTGGTTTTAAGATTAAATTAATTAATGAGACATGATGAATATAAATTGTTGAATTAAAATAAGAGTAAATTTTAATTCAATAGTGCACCCTTGAGAATAAATTTGATGCAAGTTTAATTTTTAATTCTACAATTATTGTAATACGCAATTTTGAAGCATATTAGACTGATCATGAGTCATTGATCGACCAATGCACGTCTGGCGTTTATTATTTTATTATTTCAATTATTTAAAATAAATAGTTCAATTAAACAGAGATCTACATGAAATTTGTGTCATTATATATATAAGGTATTGCATGTCCGTTTTCTCAGTTGGCATTTTTACTCCTAAGATCCCCTCGTCTGTGAGCGATTGTTTTTTGTATAATGATGAGAAGAGAAGTAACACACTTGAAACCAAGTTATAGCGATGCACCAGATAGGAGTTTGAGGCATTGGATGGGAAGGCGTTGCAATCAAGTCGTAAACAACGCAAACCAAGGTATTACCCCTAGGGTATATGTTGATCCATTATTCACTCAATGGGTCAAGCATTAGTATCGGCTCATGATCATATCATCATTTTTTTCATGGTTTACTATTTTGTGAATGTGTAGTTTATACGTGATCACATAGAATAATAAAAAAGCATGCACAGATAAAATGAACATGTGACATGATGAATATTTTCTATTGCATGGTCAGTTGTGAGTGCGATCACATAGTATATGCTTATGAAATAGAAAATAATTTTTTTCTTCACTTGAAAATAATAAAACCCACAATGAAATATTAAGTATTAAAATCCTTCCATCATTCAAATTTGGACAAAATCGGGTATTTGGGGTGCTCGTCAACCAAAGTTGAGAGTTCCTCTTATTACCAAGGAGTAATTATAAGAGTGGTGGGTTGACTTAACTAAAGTGGTAAGGCTTATACAAAGCTAACTTGCTCTAATTTTAAAGGAAAACATTGAGTAAATCAAGTTATGATTTTAGAAGTTGGGACTTCACTTAACAGATCAAGGAACTATGAATTAATACGGTTGGCCAGCCTAAATCCAACCTTGAACACTCCATGTATTGTCGTAGCCAAAGCTTGTAGACTATGGAGGAGGTTCATGGATCCTTTCCTCTAGAATAACCAAGCGATAGAGTATTCTAATTCTAGTACATAGGCTTCCTAGAATTTGATAAAATACTAAGATACATTTAATGATTTCATTAATTAATCAAAATTTCTAAATCAGTAATCAAGATAAAAAGTACTAATCTGATAGAATTTTATTTTTGTAGAAAATGGAAAGTTATACCATAAGAAATACTTTGATAAATAATAGACAAAGTAAATTTCTACACTAGAATGAGTTTCTAAGTGTAGGACAGGCACTTGCGCACAATACTACGATGTGAGAAATTCAAGGTGCTAGTGTCCCCTATGTTGAGTCAATAAGGATCTCCTTATGACTTTTCCATTCCTTCATATATGGGGGAGATTGATAAGTCATCAAGGTTTCCTTATGACTTGATCATTCCTCTTATTTTGAAAATCACAAACACCTTCTCTGAAGAAAAATTTCATTTTACCCCTCTTTTAATTCTATAAGGAAAATTTCATTCCTCAAGGAAATTTACCCTTGCCTAGATTTCATTATTCATATCATAAATTTTTCGAAGTATAAAACTCGGATTGAAACCAAAAAATCTCAGAATCATATAATACTTAGATATGAGGTATTCTGTTTAAGACTCCGAATTCCGGATACGAACTCTCATGAAGTTCAACTCCGAATTATGGATACGAACTCTCATGAAGTTCAACTCTGAATTATGGATACGAACTCTCATGAAGTTCAACTCCGAATTATGGATACGAACTCTCATGTAGTTCGACTCCAAATTCTGATTACGAACTTATGTAAAGTTCGACTCCGAATTCTAGTTACGAACTTCTCTAAATTCTGACTCTGAGTTCTCTGAATTCAGACTCCGAACTCTGATGAGTTCTGACTTCGAATTCTCATGAACTTTGACTCCAAACTTTGTAAGTTCTGGTTCCGAATTCTAGTGAAACCAGACTCTGAATTTCCTTGAAATTCAGACTCTGGATTTCTATAGAATTCAGGTTCTGAATTCCTACAAAACTGAATCCGATTATCTTAGTACTACAAACTCCAAATTCACATTTTACTTACATTCTGAACTTTCATACTTTAACTTACTCCACTCCGAATTTTCATTTTCTCCATTCTGAATAGCAGTGTAGTTATGCTTACACTTGTTTTACTACAAAACAATGTCGTGATTTTAGTTATTGACTAACCGTTGTTTGAGTGACACGTGTACAGGTCCCTTCGAAATTCAAGGAAGAATTCGACCATTGGAGGAGGGAGACGACCGCTGGAGCTTCACCTATAAATAGGAGCTCATTTGAACATGCTCAAGACTTTTTGAAACTTTTAGAATTTTGAAGCTCATAAATTTCATAAGTGATTTCTAGAGAGAGAGGCTCTTATCAACTCTCAAGCTTCGTGCAGAAAGTTTGAACAGCTTGTTCGAACTTTACTTCATGCAGACTTGCTTCGTGCAGAGGTTCAATTACCTTAAAAATCAAAGACTTCGGGTTGTGAAGTCAGAGGTGCCGATTTCCTTACAAATCGAGGGCTTGCAGGGATAACAAGATAGATACCGATCTTTGGATTGAGGGCTTACCTGTGTTTGGGTAAGACATACTTTCTTGAAAGTATAAATCAAGGGACCTCTTATCCACGGTTGTTAGATACCCTGCTCTTTGGTTTAAAAGCGTTTATGCTTGTTACCTGTAGTTTTACTACTCTGTTTTTCCACTGCATTTGTATTATTGAGGAAAGTACAACTCTCTTATACTTCCTCATATTTGTACTCTGATTTATATAGGATTCTATACGCTTTAAGGTAGAATCTTAGTTGTTGTAAACTTTTTTTAAGTTTCATTTCTGGAACCATTTTTCTGGAATCAAGTAAGTCATTAGAACTTAGAGGTGTTGTGAATTTTGGTTATCAAAAATTTCATAAGGGAATTTTTAAAGTATACAATTCACCCCCCTCTTGTATTTGTATCTCATTTTACTTATTTGATCCTATGTTTGGTATTATAGAGTATATAATACTCAGTCATGCCATCCTAATAATTGGTATTAGAGGATTGGTTCAATCTGAATTAATCTCATGATTAGATTCAAAAGGAAATTCTCGGAATTACATTTACTAGATTCATATTTTTCGGAATCTGTTTTTCAGATTCATTCATTTTTGGATTCATAAATTAGGACTCATATTGTTCGGATTCACTTTTACTTAGAGATACAATATCAAGTTCCTTTCTTAGGATATTTTCTCTTGTTTACAAACTCATACTACTAACAAGTTTGTGTGCTAAAGATTTTCTTAAGAATGCTAGGTTTAAATGTTGGTTCTATTGATAACCTAAATCCTACCAAACCTCCTATTTTTGATGGAAATGATTATGAGTACTGGAGATATAGGATGAAGAATTTTGTTATCAATATTGGAGTTGATAACTATCTAATGCTTACTGGAGATTATAATATTCCAAATAAGGACTTGAAAACCTTTACGAATCAAGAGAAATCAGAATATCAATCAAACATCAGAGTCAGAAATACTTTGTTGTGTTCCATGACTAGGAACATCTATAATAAAATATCTTCGTGTGAAGATGAAAATAGTATATAGAAGAAACTTGAAGAAACAAATTTTGGTACATCCAAAGTCGTAGAGACCAGAAGAGCTATGTTGAGAGCTGAATATCATAGTTTTAACTTTCCTTATGGAGAACCTGTAAGCAAAGTACAACAAAGGTTTATGACTATTGTGAATAGCTTGAAATCTATGGGAGAAAAAGGTTTGGATTATGAGGCTCTTGTGGATATGATCATAGATATCATGCCAAATGAATGAGAGTCCAAGAGGATAGCCATTGATGAAAACAGGAAAGTCACTTAGATTTCCTTAGATGAGTTGTTTGGAACACTTCTTCAGTATGAAACAAGAATGAAGAGAGATGCTGAAAATGTCAAGAAGAAGAATGAGAATGGAGGAGTTGCTTTTACTACCACTTCTAAACATATGAAAGCCAAGACCCCAGAAAGAGTAACTAGATCAAAGACAAAGAAAGTCATTATTCAGTCAGAATCTAGTGATACAAAAAAAATCAGAGAATGAATTAGCTAATCTTTCTCAGAGAATGAACAAGATTGTAGCTCAAAGGAACCATCAGAATAAATACAATAAGAAAGAATACAGAGATAAGAAAGATGGTGAAGTTACATGTTATGAATGTATAATAACAGGTCATATCATACCTGATTTTCCTTTGTTGAAAAAGAAGGAAAAGAAGGAAAAGGAATTCAGAGAGGAACAAGAAGAAATTCTATAGATCAAAGCACAAGAAAAGTCTTAAAGCTAATGATACTTGGAGTGCTAGCTGTGGAGACTCTTCAGAAAGTGAATCTTCTGAATATGATTAATCAGCACAAAAGAATATGGGATTCATTGCTACTACTTCTTTCCCTAATACATGTCTTATGGCCAACATATGCTCTGCCGAGGCTTTAACAAATTTATCTCTTGATAAGAATTACTATTATGAAAATAGTACTTCTAATGAAGATAATTCATCCTCAGACAATGAAGAATCAACTTCATATGAAGAAGTATCTAGATTTCCAAGTTACTTGAAGCAAAAAATTGTAAAATTTCTAAGAAATTAGACAAGGAAAATAATAGGGAAGAAATTCTTACAAAAGAGATTTCAGATCCTTCTAAAGATCTTAAAAATAAAGATGAACTTTTAGAAAAACTTTCTAAAGACCTTGAGAAAGAAAATTCAGATAAAGAAGAAATTTCTAAAGATCTTAATAATTCTATTTTAAATATAAAAGTTTTTGAGGAAAAATTTAACTTTAAGGAAATGATTCCTGAGGATAGGAATTTAGTCATAAGACTGAAATCTGAAATATTTTCTCTTAATAAGCTTCTTGAAAAATTTACCACTAGGAAGGAAAATTTTGAAAAGATTTATTCTCAAATTAAACCTCAAGGAAACACTACTGGAGTAGGTTATACTCACCAAAAACCGGTTTTCAAAAAATAACTATTTTGTTCATTCTAGAGCCCCTTTTTGCACTAAGTGTCAAAGTGGTGGGCATTGGAAGAAAAATTGTTCCTTGAATAAAGTTCAATCTATTGGGTTTCATAAAGCTTATTTTTCTAAACAAATGTGGATACCCAAAATTTTGTTATCTAACAATTCCGGATCCAAGCAAGTTTGGATTCCAAAAACCTAACTTTTTCTTATTTTCAGGAAAATAGGGAAAGTACCAACAACAATACTTGGTACATGGATAGTGGATATTCCCGGCATATGACTGGTAACAAAAACTATTTTGAAAAGATTATCAAAACGAAAGGAGGAAAAGTAACTTTCGGAGATAATGCTCAGGGAGAAATTATCGGTATAGGTAACATCATTCTTCTTGGAAAAACTCTGATTTCAGATGTTTTATTTGTTAAAGGTATTAAACATAACATCATCAGTATAAGCCAATTATGTGATGAAGGATACCTTGTGAATTTTAGGAATGATAAGTGCTTAGTACACAATTCCAAGGAAGAATTTATTCTTTCTGCCAACAGGCAAGAGAATGTTTACACATTAAACTTAGAAGATCTTAGGAGCCAAGATATACCTTTTCTTAGTGCAATGAAAGATCATTCTTGGTTATGGCATAGAAGGTTAGGACACTGTAACCTTATAAACCTATGAAAACTTTCTAAGAAAAGTTTAGTTAAGGATCTACCAGAGCTTAGATTTGATTCTTCAAAAGTTTGTGACCCTTGTCAATATGACAAGCAACATAAATCAAGTTTTAAATCAGTCGGTGAATTCTCAACTACTGATGCATTACAAATAGTACATATGGATCTTTTTGGTAAAACACAAACTGGAAGCATTGGGGGCAAGTATTATGTATTTGTCTTAGTTGATGATTACACTATATTCACGTGGGTCTATTTTCTAGCAAAGAAGTCTGAAGCCTTTTCTTATTTCAAAAGTTTTAGAGCCCAAGTTAAAAATGAGAAAAACCTTCCATTAAAAACTATTCATAGTGATCATGGAGGAGAATTTCAAAATTCTCATTTTGAAACTTTTTGTAGTAGAAAAGGTATTACTCACAACTTCTCAGCACCCAGAACACCTCAACAAAATGGTGTTGTTGAAATAAGAAATAGAATTCTTCAAGAGATAACTAGAACCATGTTGAGTGAATATTCTGTAGCTAAACATTTTTGGGCTGAAGTTGTAAGTACTGCTTGTTATACTATAAATCATGTTTTAATTAGACCTTTTCTTAATAAAACTCCTTATGAGTTATGGAATGGTAGAAAACCTAGAATTTCCTACTTTAAGGTTTTTGGATGCAAGGTATTGATTCTGAATACTAAAGATAACCTACACAAATTCACACCAAAATCTGATGAAGGAATTTTCTTAGGCTACTCCACAACTTCTAAAGCTTAGAGTTTTTAACAAAAACACTTGCACTATTGAAGAGACAGTACATGTCAAATTTGATGAAACTAATCCCTTTGTTTTCAAACAACCCCAACCTACATCTTCAGATGTGTTTTCAAAAACTGATTATCAACCTTTGATAGAAAATCCTTCTAATAAAGAAAATTTTCAAGAAGATACTTCTGAAATATTTACCCCAGAAGATTTCCTACCCTATGTTGATGAACAGGTTTTACAAAACCCAAATCAGTTGTTTCTTAAGAATCATCCCGGTGATAGCATCATTGGTGATGTAAATAAACCTGTAAGGACCAGAAGTTCCTTAAGAAATGAAGTAGAACATCTAGCATTCCTTTCCCAATTGGTACCAAAAAGCACTGATGAAGCTTTAGGTGATAAAGATTGGATTAAAGCCATGAAAGATGAACTAAATGAATTCTAAAGGAATAAAGTCTGGACCTTGGTTGAAAGACCTAAGGAAACTTCTGTTATTAGAGTAAAATGGGTCTTCAGAAATAAATGTGATGAAAATGGAATCATCGTAAGAAATAAAGATAGATTAGTTGCTAAAGGCTATAATCAACAAGAAGGAATAGACTATTAAGAAACCTATGCTCTAGTAGCTAGACTTGAATCTATTCATATTTTACTTGCCTTTGCAGCATTCTATAATTTCAAGATTTTTCAAATGGATGTAAAATGTGATTTCCTTAATGGTTATGTTCAAGAGGAAGTTTTTGTTGAACAACCTCCTGGCTTTGAAGACACAAAACATCCTGATCATGTCTTTAGGCTTACCAAAGCTTTGTATGGCCTTAAACATGCCCCTCGAGATTGGTATGATAGACTTACAGGTTTTTTGCTTCAAAATAACTATGTTAAGGGAAATGCAGATCCAACACTTTTTATAAATAAAGATAAGAAAAATGTTTTGATTGTTCAAATTTATGTTTATGAAATTATATTTGGTTCAACTCAGCAATCTTTAACTAATTCCTTTGCAGATCTAATGAAATCTGAGTTTGAAATGAGTATGATGGGTGAGTTAACATTTTCCCTTGGTTTTCAAATTTCTCGAAAACCAGAAGGAATCTACATATACCAACATAATTATATTAAAGATCTTCATAAAAAGTATGGGTATGACAATACTAAGAGTATAAGTACTCCTATTGGTACCTCAAACACACTTGATCTTGATGAAATTGGGAAACCAGTAGATCAAACATCTTTTAGAGGTATGATAGTAAGTGTACTTTACTTGACAGCTAGTCGACCGGATTTAATGTTTTCAGTATGCTTATGTGCAAGATATCAATCCAATCCTAAGGAATCTCATTTAAAGGCAATGAAAAGAATTTTTCCCTACTTAAAGGGAACCATGGATCTAGGACTCTTTTATACTTCTGGAAATGATTTTGTTTTAAAGATCTTTTTAGATGCTGAATTTGGTGGATGTATAATGGATAGAAAGAGTACATCTGGAACTTGTCATTTCTTAGGAGATTCATTAGTTTCTTGGTCTTGCAAGAAGCAACACTCAGTAGCACTCTCGACTGCTGAAGCTAAATATGTAGCAGCTAGAAGTTGTTGTTCTCAAGTGTTGTGGATGCAACACACACTCACAGACTATGGATTGAGTTTTACTAAGACTCAAATTTTGTGTGACAACACAAGTACCATTTCTCTTAGTAAAAACCCTGCACATCACTCTTGTGCAAAGCACATAGATATTAGACATCACTTTCTTAGGGATCACACACAAAAAGGAGATATCATTATTCAATTTATCAGAACGCAAGATCAATTTGATGATATTTTCACAAAATCTTTACCCTCTGATAGATTTGAATACATTAAACAGAAGTTAGGAATGATAACTGTGAGTTAATATTCCTTCATTAACTTCTTGTTGAACCATTCTCCTTACAAAAATAAACTCCTTTTCATAGGGGGGGTACATCTCCTTGTAAGTTTTTCAAAAAAAATTCATAGCTGGTTTTTCTAAATTTTTCGTAATGAAGTTTTACATGTTTTTCGTAATGTTATTTTTCATAGTTAGTTTTTCAAAATAATTTCATAATAAAAATTTTTGTAATAGGAATTTTTGTAATGGAAATTTTCGGAACTGAAAATTTTCGTAATGAAATGTTCGGAGCTGAAGTATTCGTAATGGAATTCTTTAGACCTTAAATTTTTGTAATGTAAATTTTCAGAACTGCAACTTTCGTAATGAAAATTTTCCGTACTCAGAATTTTCGTAATGAAATTTTTTTGTACTCAAATTTTTGTAGAGTTTTTTTTTCTCGTAATGAGTTTTTCATAGTCAAATTTTCTTCAACAAGAATATCACCTATTACGAATAATCTTCCTAGCCAAATCCGAAAGGTATGACTTCCTTACTTAAGTTTTCATAGTCACTTTTACTTGCTGGTAGTTTCTTTTTCTTTTAAAATTTCTCATATTCAAGTTTCCTTAAATCCGAATATTTTTCTTAAAACCTCAAAAGATCGGATTCAATATTTCCTTGCGGGTATGTTTTCAACCATCAGATCAGATCAGAGAGTTTTTCAACCATTAGATGGGTTTTGGAAGTTGAAAGGTCACCACCATCGCCTATATAAAGGGAACTCCCAATGGTGTCCCACATCGGTTTCCAAGCTCTCGCGTCTCGAAGCTCTGACTCAGTTCTTAAGCCCGTTTTAAATCTCTCAGAGTTCCTCGAGTCCGAATGTCTGTAGATGCCTCTTCTCAAGAAATGTCTACCACGAAGCCAATCTCAAAATGGCAAGTATATAGGGAAAGGTTGGTGCATCCAAAATTTTTCAAGTACGATTCTATCATTTCTAAGAATATCAAGTTAAATGGTTGGGAAGATGTCTGCTTATCTAAGACAGGTGTTCAAGACATGGTGTATCCGGAATTACTAATAGAGTTTTATGAGTCAGTGTGCTTTTTTAAAGAAGATGATAGAGAAAGATTTTCATTCAAGTCTTATGAAAAAACTTACAAACTTTCTTATACCAAGGCAGCCAGCTTGGTGAGATTATCATATGAAGGAGAGGCAGAATTTTGCTCCCACAAACTCTCGGATGTTCAAGGTAGTTTCGTTAAGGTAAAGGCCTTACAATGTCTTGGACTTGCTGATGTCGATATAGCAAAAATTGATCATCTATCTTCTAACAATCAGATTCATCAGTTATGGGTACAAGGTTTTTTAGTACCGAGAAAAGGTGACAAAGATACCCTCAAGAAAAGCGACATATATTTCCTAGATTTCCTGGTAAATCTATATAAAATCAATTTGATGAGGAATGTACTTGTTACAATCCAGAACATCAAGAATGGAAATACAAGAGACCAAATTATCATGTATCCTACCTTACTTTCTAAGATGATAGTTCGGTGTCTTGAATCATTCAAGATTGCATGCAAATCCAAGTCTCAGAATTTCAAAGTTATGCTTGTTAGTGATGAAACTCTGAAAAGAATGAATATGGGCTATTCTAAGGAGATAGAAGAGTTTTATGATTTACCAGAGGAAGAGGCAGAAGCCAATCCGAAAAATATTGAAAAAGCTGAGCCATCGAAGAAGGTTGGCAAGAAAAGGAAATTGAAAGAAGTGGAAGCTGAAGATAAAACCCCTAAAGTTAAGGAAGCCCAATTCGCACCTCCCAAACCGAAGAAATATAAAGCATATCCGGATGAGGTGGTTGCAAAATGGAGGGAATATAAGGAAAAGAGGAAAGAAGGGGAACCTTAGTTCGGCTTGGACTCTACTGAAGCCAAGTCTCTAAGGGAGAAGACTGCTGAATACCTTGAGAAGAAAGAAAAAGAGAAGAAGATGAAGAAGAAAATGTCTGAGGCTGAAGTCTTACAATCTGTTTTGAAAGCCACAGAAGCAGCTTATGAGAATATTCCAGTACCAGAAACTTTCATAGTCGAGCCATTACCTGACACTCCTAGGAAAAATTTCTTAACTCTGGAAAAATCTAAAGAGAAAGAAGTTATTGAAGGAGTAGAAGAAGAAGTATAAGTAGAAAAAGAAAGTGGTGATTTAGATGATCTGATTAAACAAGTTTAAGAATATCAAGATAAGGCAAATCCATCAGAAATATTACCACTCCGAACATCTGAGGCCGAGTCCTGAAAGCTTGTCACTCCTAGAAAGGAAGAAGAGAAAGATGGAAAGAAAGATGAAGACAAGGAAAAAGAGAAAGTAAATGAATTATCTGAAGAAGAAATATATGAAAAGCACTTTATTGATGAAGGAGCAGAGAAGGAGAAACCTGATGAAGGCAATATTATATAGCTATCCGAGAGTGAGCAGGAATCTCTTGATGAGGAATCCATACTGAAAGTTGATAAGGGTATGAAAGTGCTTATTGACACCCCAATGAAAGATATCATAAGGAAAAAGGAAGTTTGAGGTTCTTCTAAAAGGAAGCTATTGGAAATAGAAGAAGAACAATATCCTAGCAAGTTGTCTGATTCGGAGTCATCTCCATTGGGACACGATTTTGTTGTTGAGTCCCTGAAAAAGTTGGTAGATACAATTCCGATCTTTCCTACAATAGACTCCAGATGTCAGATGCTTCAGCAAAATATAAATCAGAAGTCAGAATCCGTATCCATGGTGATGGATAAATGTGTGAAGATTGAGGAAAAACATAAAAATTTTCGTATCAACTATGATGTCCACAAAAAATCTTGCAGTAAAATGACTCAATGGTCAAAGAAAATCAATAAATATTTGGAAAATCTTGATCACTTTCAGAATGATGTAAAATAATCTTTTGATATCGAGGATGCCAAGATGAATAATCTTCAGGAAAAGCTGACCCTTTAGCAAAATACTCAGAATCAACAGGAGAAGGATCTGAATGGGAAGCTTAACTCTGTTTCTCAAATCTAGAAAGGGGAAAGAGATCTCCGGATTGAGATCAAAGAGAAGCTTGTAAAGAAGGATAAAGTTCTTAAGGCTCAGTCTGAGGCTCTTAAGGCTCAATATGACAGGATTAAAGCCTTATAAAAGCAAGATGAGGAGAACCATAAAGAGTTAATGAAGCTAAAAATCCTTCTAAAGAAGCTAATCCCCAAGTAAAAAGAAGACAAATAGACCAATCTGATCTTTTGTTGTAATGTATTTCTTTGTAAAAATCCTTTCAATATTAATGAAAACTCTGGTTGCTTGTCTTTTGTGTTATTTTGTACTAATATTTCAGGTACTGTATTGTTTTCCATTCCCTCAAACTCTTTTTGAAAATCAAAAAGGGAAAGAAGGAAAAATAATTATAAAGAAGAGAAGGAAACAAATTTATAAGTATAGAAGAAGTATCCCTAAGTAAGGGGGAGTTTATCTAAGGGGGAGTGCTCATTACGAAGAACTCCATATTCATAATGAAAATCCCATTCTGGAAATCTAGAATACGATCCTTAGAGTTCCAAAGCCTAAGGGGGAGTTAGTCGTATTCACCATTGTTCATAAACAAAGGGAGATACACTTTAATTTCAAAATCTAGAATTTTATTCTAAGTCATTACATTCATTTTTCGTAAGGATGTTTGTGCTTTCCAAAAAGGGGGAGATTTTTGAGTTAATAAGGATCTCCTTATGACTTTTCCATTCCTTCATATATGGGATAGATTGATAAGTCATCAAGGTTTTCTTATGACTTGACCATTCCTCTTGTTTTGAAAATCACAAACACCTTCTCTTAAGGCAAATTTCATTTCACCCCTATTTTACTTCTAGAAGGAAAATTTCCTTCCTCAAGGAAATTTACCCTTACGTAGATTTCATTATTCATATCATAAATTTTTCTAAGTATAAAACTCGGATTGAAACAAAAAAACCTCAGAATCATATAATACTTAGATATGAGGTATTCTGTTTAAGACTCCAAATTCCGGATACGAACTCTCCTGAAGTTCAACTCCAAATTACGGATACGAACTCTCATGAAGTTCAACTCTGAATTATGGATACAAACTCTCATGAAGTTCCACTCTGAATTATGGATACGAACTCTCATGTAGTTAGAATCAGAATTCTGATTACGGACTAATGTAAAGTTCGACTCTGAATTCTAGTTACGAACTTCTCTAATTTCTGACTCCGAGTTCTCTGAATTCAGACTCTAAACTCTGATGAGTTCTGACTCTGAATTCTCATGAACTTTGACTCCAAACTTTGTAAGTTCTGGTTCTGACTTCTAGTGAAACCAGACTCCGAATTTCCGTGAAATTCAGACTCTGAATTTCTACAGAATTCAGGTTCCGAATTCCTACAAAACATAATCTTAATATCTTAGTACTACAGACTCCGAATTCATATTTTACTTACATTATGAACTTTCATACTTTAACCTACTCCACTCTAAATTTTCATTTTCTCCATTCCGAATACCAGTGTAGTTATGCTTACACTTGTTTTACTACAAAACAATGTCATGCTTTCAGTTATTGACTAACCGTTGTTTGAGTGACATGTGTACAGGTCCCTCCGAAATTCAAGGAATAATTCGACCATTGGAGGAGGGAGCCGACCATTGGAGCTTCACCTATAAATATGATCTCATTTGAACGTGCTCAAGACTTCTGAAACTTTTGGAATTTTGAAGCTCAGAACTTTTAGAAGTGATTTCTAGAGAGAGAGGCTCTTATCAACTCTCAAGATTCATGCAGAAAGTTTGAATAGCTTGTTCAAACTTTTCTTTGTGTAGACTTTCTTTTTGTAGAGGTTCGATTACCTTAAAAATCAGAGACTTCGGGTTGTGAAGTCAGAGGTGCCGATTTCCTTACAAATCGAGGGCTTGTGGGGATAGCAAGACAGATACCAATCTTTGGATTGAGGGATTACCTAGGTTTGGGTAAGACATACTTTCTTGAAAGTATAAATCAAGGGTCCTCTTATCCAGGGTTGTTGGATACCCTCCTCTTTGGGTTAAAAGAGTTTATACTTGTTACCTGTAGTTTTACTACTTTGTTTTTCCACTGCATTTGTATTATTGAGGAAAGTAAAACTCTCTTATACTTCCTCATATTTGTACTCTGATTTATATAGTATTCTATATGCTTTAAGGTAGAATCTTAGTTGATGTAAACTTTTGTTAAGTTTCATTTCCGAAACCATTTTTCTAGAATCAAGTAAGTCATTAGAACTTAGAGGTGTTGTGAATTTTGGTTATCAAAAATTTCCTAAGGGAATTTTTAAAGTATACAATTCACCCCCCTCTTGTATTCGTATCTCATTTTACTTATTCGATCCTATGTTTGGTATTATAGAGTATATCATACTCAGTAATACCATCCTAAAACCCTATACCTGTTAAACTACCTCATGAAGCTAGGGTGTAAAAATTATTATAGGATACCCGTGTATAGAGCATATGATAGTTATGTAATATTTCTATCATCAACATTCAATGCTAGTTGTGTTCACTACATCAGGACATAGATGATTACACATGTAGTCTCATCTCAAAGTAGTATGCATAAATAAAGTGAATCAAAAATATGAATAAGGTAATGATTACATCGGTATGTGTAAATTGAAATATGGATCGCGACCTTTCAATGGATCCCTTTCTCATATCATTTTTACCCAATTATTCCAGTTTCATTTAAGGTTAAAAAATGATAAGAATTTAGTAAACACTTCATTACCTTTTGGGTAAGTTTCTCCAAGTAAATAAGAATATAAAAGACAAATTAATATTTAATTATTATGGAAAATAAATTCAAATGAAAGGAGAAAAGGCTAATGAAAAGTAATTTCAAAGGCACTTTAAAAACGTTCTTCAATGAAGGAGGTAACCAATAAGAGGTTATTCGCTTTTCATATCATGAAATGAAACACTGGAAGTTTAAAGGAAATAAACTGAATTAAATAATCAAGTTTTTATTTCTTCTTCAGGTATATTCATCAATTTAAAAGTAATGTTTCAATATTACTACTTGGCTATTAAGTACAATATTCTAATCACATATGTGTATTTAAATATAGTAACTAAGTATAGAAACATTACTATAAGTAAGGTGTATTATCCAAGGGGTAGATAAAGGATGATTCTTAAGTCAATGGTGAGAAATACACGACTTCTATATTTCCAAGTGAATGATTCTTGTAAAACTATTATTGAGTATAACCAAAACATATATCTATTGTGGCCATTGAACATAAGGATAAATTATTATAGGTTCAGGAATGGATATTTTTTGTGGTGTTTAATACTCAACCAATAGTTCATTAATACCCAAATCATATGCAATATCTGATGAATATAAATGTAGGAATTATTTACCTAATTGTGGAAAGATAAATCATGGTCAAGAAAAACTCAAGTAAGAATCAAGGATATACCCATGATGGTATTTAGACTTAGCTGAGCTAAACAAATTCAATATTATCGATGTATATACTTAGTTTTGGACAAAGGAACCTTTATAAATAAAGGTAATCCACTAGGATTTTGGAATTAGTTCAACAAGTGAGTGTAAACTATTCCTAGGGAAAGCTAGTGGTAAACATACTTCTTTAGATTCCTTAAAGTCATTAAGAATGGTAAAGTGAAGTATGGTAAATGCATGGTAAGAATATATGATTTGCTTTGGGTCAGCATGCCGAAGAATATATTTTGACCAAGCATTCATCGATCAATATAATGTAGGGTGGAGAAATTCCTAAACGCACATTATCTTATATACATCATGAAATTGATGTCAATGAGGAGGATCGATGATTAAGTCTTACATGTTAACATTGATCAACAAAATATATCATGAATAAATTACTAAACGCACATTTTATACATTAGAGTTATGATGTAAGTTGTATTAATGTTGGAACTTGCAAAAAATTACATTATATTTCATGACATACTTGGAAAATAATAAAGATATCTCATAACCACATGCCAACTATAATTACTAATGGATATTATAACAGTTGTATTATGATGGAACATCCATTGTGTCATAAGTACATGTGTTTGGATGCAAAGAGTTTGTTATAAAATAAACAAACTTGCATCAAGAACAACCACATGGCGCATCTAAGTAATTATCCTAAAGGATGATTGGGATATTACATAAATCTCTAAGATATACCAGTGGTATTCAAGTGAAAGACTAAATTTCTATATAAGGGTGCACATCTCTATTTGAGATAGTGGGAGCCAGATTGACTTAGGCTTAGTCAATGCCATAGATGTACATATATTTGGAATAAAAACTATTTCCGCAAGTGCATGTGGAATAGGAATGCTCCAGAGACACATACTACATAGTAAGGATAAAACTATGGTGATGGTTTTTATATTCACTGTGGTCAGTGATCCATTATTCATTGAGAATAATATTTCTTACATGTAAATCCATATATGGAAATTAGCTGAGATTGAAAAGACCAACTAAAATTCAATAATGGATTTTATGTATCAAAGTACAAAGGGGCTTATTACTTTGAATATTGTAGTTGGTATTCAAGTGAAATTATACATGGATGGTACAAGCATAGTAATAATAAGGCTAGATTGTTAATACCAAGTCATCCATCCTAAATCCATTAGGATTTTACTTATCATAGATAATATCTATGATCATATTTCTAAGTATTGGATGTCATGAAAAGTATTTGTTGATGGTATCTATACGACACAACCAGAAAGGGATGATCACATCATATAATGCTAATAAAGGTTGTAAGTGAATAAAATCCAGTTTAAGATTGAAGTAAGCCATAAGATCATAGAATATTCATTTGGAATGAATCATTTCCATGTGTCAACTAGAGGTTAGTGGGAGCGCCATTTTTTTTATGTAATATATGTTTGGAAACATATGGAAAACAACTAGTGGTCTTCAAGTTAGTTAAGACCCAAATGAAAGAATCTATTCTTTCATGATTAACTTAAAGTAGCAACCTAAGTTCTAGGGAACAATATCTACCGAGGTAGATCTAACAGTTTCTTGGACCTAGTCAACCATACATATCGTGATGCAGTATTGAAAAATACAAGTTGGAACAATTCAAGAGATAATTGTTACTAATGTCACATGGAATATATCTCTCTAGGTTGACATGTCTAGGACATGGGAGGAGATTAACATGGCGAGTTTAAATCAATATGCTTAAGTAATAGATTCATCACGTATTACATGATATGTAAACAAATTTATATTTCTAATATATACTTTATAGTAGGTAGATATCAATTATATCCAGTAGAACTATAAGTCCAGTAGTTAGAACTATCCATTTTTACTTCAAAAAGTATAATGGATATGTACCTAGTAAGTTTAGAATAATAGATACTAGTTTTATGGGGACACAAACTAGTATTCCTTAGATCCATGTGATCTAATATCATAATTCAAATAAGATGTTGAGCAATAAAAGCTCATATAAGCCAGTGGTAGCCATACCTACAAATACTAAGTATGTTGTAACTTTTTTGGCAGCTAAGAAGTAGTTAAAAGCAATGATTTTTTACAGCTCTTAGAATCAAACCTAGTAAGTAAAGGATTATCATAATATAAATTATGATATTCTTACTAGCCAAGATGTCAAGTTATGACAGTGTAAAAAAGAGATATACTTAGGGTTACAATCTCTTGAAAAGTTTTACTCAAGGAGGTGAGGTCGAAAATAATAGAATAGTTACGCGGAAGAACTGTGGCGGACCCAAAAACTAAAGCTATGACTCGGAATAAACATGATCTTAATCATGTGAGAGCTAAAAAGGTTGGATCCAGTGGAAGTGGGAGTGTTGTAATAGTGGGTTCTGTATACCCAACTATGTCGTATTTTTTATTACCATATCATGTATGCAGTGAGATATGTATGATGTTTTCTTACCATTATAGTGTAAATATTTCTATATCCAGTATTTAATGGTAATTTCTATAGATTAATTGTAATATAAAAATGTTATAGAAGATACTAGGCTATAATGAGAAACTCGAGATACTATGAAATTAATCTTAAATATATGCCCTATGGTCTAAATACATTATTTTGACTGGATATGGTAGATGTTTGACTATCAGGTGATGGGGGCTCATAAGAATTTATAATTCTTCTCATGAAGTTCTCACTTGGTGATCTCTAGTAGTGAGATCATGTGGATAGACCCTCTAATAGGAACACCACATGTTTTGGATGTCATTGGATTTTCTTATCTATAGACATGTGTAATGGTCTCCTGACACGAGATCATTACCAATATGTTTCATTTGATCGCGTACTTTGATTGAAGGAAAAAAATATGATAATTAAATTATATAAAGGCAGCTTATGTTGGGTGAATCATTGGTGGTATGGCATTGATTGAATGGTCAAGAAATGATTTGTCACTTCCAGGTTAAGGAAGTAAAATATCTCGGGCCTGATTGATCCGGATGGTAGTACCTTGATAAAAAAATCGCCATGGTAGTCCAAGGTAAATCCATCAAGTTAGATAAAAAAATAATAAATAAAGAAAAGGATAATGACATGAGCGTGCATCCTGCTTTATGAGATATTAATGATAAAGAGATTATATCACATAGTGCATGTTCGTAGGTTGGTTGTCGTTGTTATGATTATCCTTATCTCTTTAGGGGCTATGATGGGTTTTTAGATACTTCTATTAGTCTATGGATAGTATTCACTGCCATTGAGATAAGGGCCTAGAGGGTTACACACAATAGCATGTTTAAAAGTCTTCTCTATTATGGTGAATAGTAGTTTTTGATATGGTGGGCCCCACCACTGGGGTCTGAGTTTTTTTCAATGATATATGATCACCAAAGGAATAAATAAATTTATATTATTAAAGTCAAGAATAATTGGTATTGAATTTATTTATTATGAAATATATTATTTGAATTAATATTATTTTAAAATATTCAAGGTTCATTTAATACTTGCGGTAACAATGAGTTGAGTTATTTGATCAGTTTTTATCACATAATATATTTATTATATTATAATAAAGTGAAAAAAATATAAATTATATTTATGATTCAGTTCAGTAGTCATAATATATCATTTATGTAGTGAGAAATAAATATTTGGGTATCCGAAGTATATTTAAGATATTTATTAATTCACTATATATATAAGAGAAGAGTCTCTCAACAGTTAGTATTCACTACTCAATGGTGAGAGCTTCTCTATCCTATTCTCTCTTCCAGTTCCTAGAGAGAGATTCTCTGGTTCTAGGAGCTCGATCGCAGTTCTTCTTTATGGATTGATGTAACATAGCAGCGGTGATTTTTGGGACGTTGAAGGCATAATTGTAACTTTGTTCTAGCACCCAAATTATAATGATCAACATTACTACAAGATTTTAAAGTGTGTGTGGATGATCTATAAGGATTCAAATTTAGATCCTTCGAGTAGTGATCACCGATGATGAGTATATGTCGAGCATGGATTCAAATCTAACTAGGTATATATAGTTTTATTTTTGTAATTAAAACTCCTCACGTGAAGATCCTCAGGTTAATACTGAGTAGAAATTCACTAAAGATGATGTAGTCATGTCAATTTTGGGTGGAAAAATTTAAAATCCCATGTTTTTAGGGCTTCTGCTGCGCACCCGGTATCGATAAAAATTTCCTTACCTTTTGTATGAACGTGTTCTGTACTTTCTATTAATATTCTAGATAATCAAATTATATTAATTAATTAATTAATTTAGAAAATTTTACACATATATTTTATTTTCTATAATTTTATTATGTTCATTTTGATAAGTTATAAAGATCATTTTTTTCATTCTGGGAGAGTTTGTTTCAAGGTTTCATGGTCAGTTCACTTGAGTATAATTATGGATGTTCTTTTCAAATGGGAATACAAATATAGAAGTGGAATTAAGTGGTATTAATGCAATTAAATAGGTATAAATATTTCCATATATCATTTTATTTCCTGTATTAGGACAATTCATTTGATAAAATTTAATGATAAATGTTTAGTTTATTTTGGAGGTTTTTCCAACCATTAAGAACTAGTTTTTCTTTATTTAATATTATGTATATATATCAGTTAAAAAATATGAAAAAAGTTATAATATACATATTAAAACCTTATTTAACCAGAATAATAGTTTTATGACCAGCCTTGAAGGTGATAATGTAAAACAGAAACTCATTATCCACAGAGATGGTTAATCGCCATAATTTGGACAATGATTTCATTTCTTTGAATAAGAGGATATAATAAAAGAGATGGATATAACATATTCCATTATAAAAATAAAATTCTAGTGTATACATAATACTATATTTATTATTCCTTGATGGATGAAGGAGGTGAGGATAAGGGAGAATAAGAAAATAAATTAAAAGAGGTGGTTTGAGAAAGTTACCTCTTGAATATCACCTCCTTCAAGGACCCCTTAATGATATTGGAATTAGTATTTTGGTGAGACCATAGAAACTTGGATGTGGTGAGAGTGGGTATGAGATAGTTTTTCATATAATTTAATATCTTAAAGTCTTTTGAGGAGAAAGGAGATGGTGATGAGTGGTATTTATACTCAAGGAGGGGTGGTTTTAAGTGATTAAATAAAGATTATTTTATATTTAAACCCAACCACATTTGGGTGGAATTAATTCCAATTAATTAGATTGAAAATTAAATTTTAAAGGATGGTTAATATTTATCAACACATAAAACACCCATTTAATTTTTTATTTTTTAGGTATTTTAAGATTTTACCTTTTAACTTTAACTCATTTCATTATTTTACCTATACTGCGGTAAATCTTTTTTTTACCATGATAATTTTTTTATGTCTAAAAATGAAAATGAACTTAATAAATAATTCGGAACTTATAATTCAAAATATTTCATCCATTTTACCAAATTAAATTCACATAATTGAAAAAATTTAATTTAAAACAAAACCCGTAGACATGATGAAAAGATGGTTTTCAAGAAGTGTATTTTTCAAACAAAATATGATTTTATATTAATTATACAACTAATGATAATAATTATATTAAAATAAATTAATATTTAAATATATATAATATATAAATTTAATTTAAAACATTCCCTATTAGGAATTATTTTAATTAATAAAAAGGATAAACATTATGTACCGTAAAACAATTTTAAGAAAAATCCCATTTTTAAACCCAAAAATAAACTTATTCTAAAATAAAATATAAAGTTTATTAAAAATAATTTAAGTGGATTAATAATAACTAAATAATACTTATTTAAATTTAATATATAATAAAAACATGATGGGATGTTTAAATTTCTTAATTTATTGAAAAGAAATGATATTTTTGCAAAAATTGGTATTTTTCACTATTCACTAAAAAATTAAACTATTCAGAAAATTATCAAAATTTCACCATAGGATAATTTTGATATTCTGATTTTAAAAATGAATTTAAGTTTATCAAATAAATTATATAAAAGTTCCATAAATTAGTTATATTATTTTTATATAAAAAACAATAATTTTTTTTAAGAAAATATGTTTTTGATGAATAAAAAGACTTTACTAAAAATATGATAGAATGAATTTACTAAAAATAAAATACTTATTCAAAAATAATTAATCAATGCATTATAAATGACTATGACCATTATATATTTTGTAATGTTGTCAATACTGTTCATTCCCACTAATTTAATGGGAAGTTTATAACGATCACATTTAAATAATAAGATTCCATTGTTTGTTTTAACCACAATGTTATATATCTTGTATTATATAAAAAATATCAATTTTTAAATATTATTATATTTTATTCTCCACCCTTTAAAAAATTTCATCCTCATAATATGAAATCAAGATCTAAAATTAGGTGTTTAACTTTTAAAAATACCTTTGTTGAAATCCCACATCGTAAAAAAATCAATAAAACTTTCACTTGAAAAGTGAGAAAGGAAAGTAAGAAGGTAATATTGAATAAAACATACTAGGTTTCTATGTAGTAAAACATGGAAATGGAAGAGAAAAGACAATGCTTAAGGATTGATAGAGAGTGATAGAAAACATGGTAATGAGAAATTTATACATCACAAAATCATAAGTTTGTGATAGGTTAAAAGGCCATTGTTTTATAGGTAAGAAAAGTAAACAAATAACATTTTTTGTTTCAAAAAAACATTTTCCTAGAGTTGATTAATTTATTTACATCCCTTTTTAAGAAAATAAGGAAATATACTTAATTTACAAGAAAATTTCCATCATTTAAACAATTTCCACTACAACTCATCTTTTTCTCCAAATGATGAGTATTTAAGATGAATCTTTTCATGCTTGAAGCATTGGAATCAACTTATATGGATCAAAAAATAAAAAAAGACTAAAAATCTATCCCTATTATCGTTAAACATTAACCGAAACTAAAATGGTTAGGATAAGATAATATATTTTTTCAAAATGTTTAAACCTTAATACTAAGAAAAACTAATTTAATATCTAAAATTAAACATTAATACCCAATGTTCAACATAGATCATAAAAAAATTCACAAAAAATATTATAGGCTATGATTGAAACCCAAAAATTAGAAAGATTTGATCACATAGCCTTCCAAGAAAAATTTAATATTTATCTCCAAATAATATCAATCCCTCTTAATTTCTCATACCAAAATGTAATTTCCCAAATCACATAATCTTCATGATATACTAATCAATTACATATGTCACCTAAATCACCATAAATCCACATTATTATCCTATATGCTTCCAAATATAATATAACCTTATATTCTCAAATAATATTCCATAATATTATTTTTATCTTAACTATATAGGGTTCCCAAAATATTGAACATCTTCCAAAATAATATTGATCACTTAATCACAAAATCAAATTAAACTGAAATGGTTATAAATACAATAAAACATATGTTCCAAAAATAAATACAAAAAATATCCTTTAGATGGTTTAATTAAATAAAAACAATTTCAAACTAACCAAGACATCACATATGCTAGTGGTTGGTGACACACCCTTATCACCCTTCGGTTATGGGTTCAATTACCGCAGCCTTTTTGGACGTGATGAGTTTTTATATATCCCATGGGTTGTTATTTTTATAAAACTATATTAATATAATCATTATAAAATTATATAAATTTTAGAAACAACCTAAAAATAACCTTAAAATATTCAATGTTTTATCTTCAAAGGTTGTATCATACCTTTTATTTTTCATACCAAAAAGTAAGAACCCATAATTACCTCAAAATTAGAGGTCATATAAACCAAAAATACTTTCAATACCTTTAAACTCATTTCCACCAAAATTAAATGCATTGTTCCTCAAATAACCATTTTTCATTCATAAAATTAAGGGTTACATATACCTCAAAACTAGATGTCTCCCAAAAATGACCACCTTTTCATCACTTTTCAAAGGTATCAATTCCATCTAATATATGTTTCCAAATTTTTGAAAAAAGAAATACTATTGAAAAATCCTTAGGTGTTTCATTTTTCCTATAATATATATAAAATACCACTATATCATAAATTTGAAAACTCAATACATAAAAAAATCCTTCATTCAATTTCCTTTTAAACCATTAACCATGCTTCATCATCTTATTCCCTAATACTTCATTCCTATAATCAAAGATATGAATTATATCCTTATAATTCATTAATATAAATCAAAAAATGATTCATAATTTGAACATAAGAAAATAATTCATACCTTAAATCTAGACATCAAGATTTCTTTGATATCCACTTTATCATCTGACATGATTCATAACTTCCAGAAAGTAATTGGTCATGTCCTTTATGGATTTTCCCTTTTCATGAGAGTTGGTAATGTTTATATTTTTAATTCAAATAAAAAAGATACCATGAACCATAAATTTTTTAGATAATAGAAAAGGTGTTAGATAAGTCAAACTGTTTCTTACAGGCGATTTGAATACCCAGAAAGCTATCAAAATCATTTGAACAAGATTTTGTAGTAGTGGTGATAATCAAATCATCCAAAAGGGATAATAAGGTTGTGAAAGATATATTTCATTCCATCTTGATAAACAATCCTTAATATGTTTAAAATAATATCATTAAAAAATGAAATGAATTATTACATGTTAAAATGAAAATGGTCCCTTTAAAGATAATACCCATATAAACTATATAACAATTTATCCTTTAAATCATTTATACCTAAATTGATTACCTTTCTAAATCCACTCTCCAAAAATATCATTAATATCCTAGAAATCCATCACTTTAAACCAAAAAAATTCTTGTCTAAGACTTTGAAATTATAATCATTCTTAAACTTGTAAACCCATGATGATATCTATAACTCTTAAAAAAACATCACAAGAAAACATACTAACATAAAAAGTTATCTAAACCCTCCTTTGATACCAACTGTAATGAACGAAACTTATCATAACATATTCTAGTGTTTTTTAACTAAAATTCACCTTTTCAAAATTTTGAGGATCTTTTTGGTTCAGAGTTTTAGAAAATTAGGAAAAACTCTTACAAAGTAAACCCATACATTACAAGTTGAAGCTTATACCTAGTATCTATTTTTTCCACCAAAGGAAACTATTTTAAAATAAAGTATGGTTTCTATATGTGATAAATCTTCAAAATTTTCATTTTGTATTTGTCCCCACTCTTCCTTAAACCCTATGGAAAACATTTTAAAAATATGGGATGAGCACAAAAAGCTTAGTAAGGGACATAAAAGAAAGAAAACCATTAGTCTAGTGAAAAATAATAAAACTCATATAACATTTACCACCATCTTAAATATTATTTTAGTGCATGAATTAAAACATTTTCACCTGAAACACACACACACACACATTTTTCTCAAAGAATGCCTTGAAAACCCATAATAAGCAATTTAAAACCCCCTTTAGGCAACTTATATCATCATATTCATAAAACCATTTCAAAACCATTTTAATTGGAATAACCATATGAACTAAATACAATATAATCATTACCTAATGAATTTCTGAGATATAATGGGGCTCACCCTATGTATAAGCTATATCAGGCTCACTAGTGACCTATAATGGGGTTTAACCCTTCATACAAGCTATATCAGGCCCACCCATGAGCTATAATGAGGATCAACCCTACATATAATCTGTATTAGACTCACCCATGTGCTATAATGGGGCCCAAGCCTTCATATAATATGTATTAGGATCACCCATTTTATATAATGTTCAAGTACCATATCAGGAATAAAACACTTTATGCTCACACCTTTTCATCAAAAAACACTTTAAAAAACTCTATAAAACCCATATGTAAAAAAGTTTATGATAAAAATTAACCTTATATTTTAAAAAACTATTTTAAATAACAAAATACCCACAACACATTAAATATGTTTTTTATTTTAATAAAATACCATTAAAAACATTCTCGAGGAAAATAACATTTTCGTTTTGAAAACACTTATTTTTTTTAAAAAAATCTACACACTTATATATGAAACAATTTTATTTGAAAATAAATTTTAAACTTGTAAAGGAATATTAAAAGTATTAAGGTTTCATGATGGTAGAAAATTACACACTTTTAGTATAAGTTAATAAAACATTCCTTTTGAATTTTGTAAAAAGAATCTTAAAAAAATGATATTTAATAGAAAGTCCCTTATATAAAACCTTAAAAAGATATCATTTTGAATTTTTTTTAGAGAAATTAGAAAATAGAAATTTTAAAACAATATTTTCAATATAAAAAAATTTGTAAAAATAATTCAGAAAAATGTAAATTAAAGAGAAATATTTAGAAAATGAATCTTCAAAACATTTAAAACACTACGGGAAAAGTGATTTTTTGCGACGGGTCAATTGCGACGGGAATATATACCGTCGCAAAAGGTTCGACGAACTACGTATTTGCGACGAGAGTCTTTTCCCGTCGCAAATAGTAGGTTAATTACAATGGGAATAGGCAACCCATCACAATAGGTTTGGCGCGGTTTGCACGCCAAAACGCGGGAATGGTATTTGCGACGAGAACGCATCTCAGTCGCAAAAGCCTGGGGCGGTAAATACCATTTGCGATGGGCAAAGCCGCCCGTCACAAATGGTATTTACCGCCGCTGGGGTTTTGTGACGGGTCCCGTCACAAATACCCTTTTAACCGCTGACTGTAATTAATGCGGGCGAGAGTATTTGCGACGGACCCCGTCGCAAAAGCCCGGCAACAGTAAATACCATTTGCGATGGGCAAAGCCGCCCGTCGCAAATAGCATGTCGGCAGGTGTGTATTTGCGACGGGACCCGTCGCAAATACCCTTTTAACCGCAAACTGTAATTAATGCGGGTGAGGGTATTTGCGACGGGGCCTATCGCAAATACCACCATTTGCGACGGGATACCCGTCCCAACTAACACAGTCACAACTAATCTAACCTATATATACCCCCATCCGTTTTTTCCAAATCACTCAGATCTTCCTCTCATTTTCTCTTGATTCTCTAGTTTTAAGGAAAAAATTTCTGTTAGTTAAAATTTTTTATACGAGAGCAATTGGAAGGCGCCAACACCTTCAGAATATCAAAGTTTAAGGTATTTATATTTTATTTTTTTGTTTTTTTTATTTTATTTTTATTAATTTTAATTGTTGTTTATTAGTTGTAATTAAATTAGATTTAAATTGTTTTTTATTTTTATTTATTTTTAATAATAAATTGATATTGTTAGTGATAATTATAAATAATTAGTGTTAATTTTCAATAATTAGATATTATTATAGATAATTAGCAGAATTTAGTCATAATTAGATATAATAAGGTGTAATTAGTAATAATTAGATATAATTAGTAATAATTAGATATAATTAGTAATAATTAGTAATAATTAGATATAATTAGTTATAATTAGATATAATTAGGTATAATTAGTAATAATTAGGTATAATAAGTAATAATTAGGTATAATTAGTAATAATTAGGTATAATTAGATATAATTAGGTATAATTAGTAATAATTAGGTATAATTAGTAATAATTAGGTATAATTAGTAATAATTAGGTATAATTAGTAATAATTAGGTATAATTAGTAATAATTAGGTATAATTTGTAATAATTAGGTATAATTAGTAATAATTAGGTATAATTAGTACTAATTAGGTATAATTAGTAATAATTAGGTATAATTAGTAATAATTTGATATAATTAGTAATAATTAGGTATAATTAGTAATAATTAGGTATAATTAGTAATAATTAGTAATAATTAGTAATAATTAGTAATAATTAGTAATAATTTGATATAATTAGTAATAATTAGATAGAATTAGATAGAATTAGATAGAATTAGATAGAATTAGATAGAATTAGATATAATTAGATATAATTAGATATAATTAGCTATAATTAGCTATAATTAGCTAAAATTAGCTAAAATTAGCTATAATTAGATATAATTAGCTATAATTAGCTATAATTAGCTATAATTAGGAATAATTAGTAATATTTAGTAATATTTAGTAATAATTAGATATAATTAGATATAATTAGATATAATTAGATATAATTAGATATAATTAGACATGCTTGGTTGATCACCTTTCAAGTAGAGTTGCAATAGGACAACCCAAGTCATGACCTTCTCATCTATAAGAATTATCTCACATGACCCTTTACATAGAACATTCTTCCTTGAAAATTTAAGGGAAAGATACTAATGTCCCCTCAAATTTTTAAGGAAGAATGATCTATGTAAAGGGAGCGAGATGATTCTTAGATATAATTAGTAATAATTAGATATAATTAGATATAATTAGATATAATTAGATATAATTAGATATAATTAGATATAATTAGATATAATTAGCTATAATTAGCTATAATTAGCTATAATTAGCTAAAATTAGCTATAATTAGATATAATTAGCTATAATTTAGATAATTAGCTATAATTAGATATAATTAGCTATAATTAGCTATAATTAGCTATAATTAGCTATAATTAGCTATAATTAGATATAATTAGATATAATTAGGAATAATTAGTAATAATTAGTAATAATTAGTAATAATTAGTAATAATTAGTAATAATTAGTAATAATTAGATATAATTGGATATAATTAGATATAATTAGATATAATTAGATATAATTAGATATGCTTGGTTGATCACCTTTCAAGTAGAGTTGCAATAGGACAACCCAAGTCATGCCCTTCTCATCTATAAGAATTATCTCACATGACCCTTTACATAGACCATTCTTCCTTGAAAATTTAAGGGAAAGATACTAATGTCCCCTCAAATTTTTAAGGAAGAATGATCTATGTAAAGGGAGCGAGATGATTCTTAGAGACGAGAAAAAAATTACTTTGGTCGCCCTACTGCAATAATACTTGTGAGGTGATCAACCATGCAAGGACAATTATAGAGTTTACATTGGACATGGCTGACACAAACTTTTTATTACGCATGACCTGACAATTGGCGACCCTTTGAGATTTGAACATGTTAAGAATAGAGCAAAGCCTATTGTGAATATTGATAATTTTAATATTTTATAAATTTTTTATTATTTTAATAATATTAATATTGTTTTTTCATAAATATTGATAATATAATTTTTTATTAGTAATAATTAGTAAACGAAAACTGCTTGGATAATGAAGGGAAAATTTTTAATCATCTCCACAACGATGATTACCAAATTTCCTTTCATTATTCAAGCAGTTTTCATTTTGCTAAGTATTGCTAAATTAGTAATAAATTTTAATAATTAGTTACAATTAGTAATAAATTGTAATAATTAGTAATAAATTGTAATAATTAGTAATAATTAGTAATAATTCGTAATAATTAGTAATAATTTGTAATAATTTGTAATAATTAGTAACAATTAGAAATAATTAGCAATAATTAGCAATAATTAGTAATAATTAGTAATAATTAGTAATAAATTGTAATAATTAGTAATAATTTGTAATAATTAGTAATAAATTGTAATAATTTGTAATAATTTGAAATAATTAGAAATAAATAGGAATAATTAGCAATAATTAGCAATAATTAGGAATAATGAGGAATAATTTGTAATAATTAGCAATAATTAGGAATAATTAAGAACAATTAGCAATAATTATCAATAATTAGGAATAATTAGCAATAATTAGGAATAATTAGCAATAATTAGGAATAGTTAGAAATAATATGGAATAGTTAGCAATAATTAGGAATAGTTAGAAATAATTAGGAATAGTTAGCAATAATTAGGAATAGTTATAAATATTTAGGAATAGTTAGGAATAGTTAGGAATAATTAGGAATAGTTAGGAATAATTTGCAATAATTAGGAATAATTAGAAATAATTAGGAATAATTAGCAATAAATTGGAATAATTAGCAATAAATTGTAATAATTAGCAATAAATTGTAATAATTAGCAATAAATTGTAATAATTAGAAATAAATTGTAATAATTATCAATAAATTGTAATAATTAGCAATAAATTGTAATAATTAGCAATATATAGGAATAAATAGGAATATATAGGAATAAATAGGAATATATAGTAACAATTAGTTAGGAATATTTAGGAACAGTTAGGAAGAAATTTTAATAAATTTTAATAATTTTTAAGAACTTGGCACAATTTCCAGTGTATTGACGACACTCCTTTTGTTCGATGACTTTTCTCCTTTCAACTCTCACCGACTCAAAACATTATGAAAAATGTGCTACTACATAGACATATTCAATCTTGTATACACGAGATTGGATATGCATTCGTAGGATCATATTTTTTATAATGTTTTTAGGTGGTGACAGTTGGGAGAAGACAATTCATCGATGAAAAAGGGGCTCTTTTGTCTGACGACTCATTTACTTGAATCTTTCTCACACTGAAATCGCAATGAAGAATCTGGTCGGAGGTACACATATTCATTCTCGTGCATATGAGAATGAATATGCGTACCTCAGACTAGATTCTTCATTGTGATTTCAGTGTGAGAAAGATGCAAGTAAATGAGCCGTCGGACAAAAGAGTAGCCCTCAATCCATTGGAAATTGTGTTGCCCTTAATTAATGGTAATTATTAAGAAGTAGTTGTAATTATTTATCTTCTTTTTTCAGATAATGTTTTTATAATTTCAAAATTTTCAAAAACAGTGATGATTTTATATTTTATGTAAAAAAATATGGAATAAGGAAGCTGACATAAGTCATTATTAGATGATCGCTCTTGGATAAATCAGCACAGAAATCCAAATGGTTCTAGTTTAAATCCTGTATATATTGAGGGTGTTGAAGCTTTCTTAGCATTTGCATCATCAAAACTAGAATATGTTTCAGAAGGCACAATTAAGTTTCCTTGTTAAAAATGTGCTCTAAGAATGTTTGACACAGTTGAAAAGGTTGGGTGACATCTCTTGCAGTTTGATTTTCAACCAGATTATGTTTTTTGGTATCAACACAGTGAACGCAGTTCCAGAGAAGATCCTAATAAATTGATTCCGGATCCATCACAGTTTCAAAATTTAGTACATGATGTTGCAGGTCCATCTGTGCAACAAACTGAAACTCACGATGATATTGATTTAACTCCTGAGTTGGCACCATCTGAATTTTATGAGTTGTTGAGGTCTGCTACGGATTCATTATATCCTGGTTGCAAGATAATCAAATTAGAAGTGGTTACAAAATTTATGGCTATTAAATCAGATAATTTAATGTCAAACAGCCGTTTTGATTAGATATTTTCTTTGGTTAAAACACTGTTACCTGAAGGAAATGTGTTGCCTAAAAATTACTATGAGAGCAAGAGGCTGGTTCGTAATCTAGGCCTTAGTTATCGGAAGATTCATGCCTGTCTAAATTATTGCATCTTATATTCTGGCGAAAATGAGTCATTGGATAGTTGTCCCACATGTGGACAATCGAGGTATAAAGAAGCTCAACCAGGGAAGTCTAGATTGATTCCAGTAAAATAGTTGATATATTTCCCCCTTATACCCAGGTTGCAACATTTATTTATGTCTCAGAATATAGTGTCAATGATGTCATGGCAAAAAACCAAGATTTCAACTGATAGAAGCTTGAATCATCCATCTGATGGTGGTTCATGGAAACATTTTGACTGTCTGCATCCGTCTTTTACTATAGAAGCCCGAAACGTGCAATTGGGTCTTTATACTGATGGTTTCTGTCCATTTGGTTATTATGGTAGTTAGCATTCATGTTGGTCTGTCTTTATAACTCCATACAATTTTCCTCCATGGATGTTTATGAAGGAGCCTTATATTTTTTTGAATCTATTTATCCCAGGACATCCGAAAAAGAATATTTATGTTTATTTGAAACCATTGATTGATGAATTAAATGCATTGTGGAGTGATGGTGTTAATATATATAATGTTGCTGCGAAAAAAAATTTCATATTAAAAGCTGCATTGATGTGGACGATTAGTGAATTTCCGGCATATGACATGTTATCTGGTTGGAGTACACATGGTCCAAAATCATGTCCTTACTATATGAAAGACAACAAAGCCTTTATGCTCGTCAATGGAAAAAACCTTGCTATTTTTATTGTCACCGTAGATTTCTTCCTACCAATCATCCTTTTTGGAGGATCAAATATCATTTCAAAAAAGGTACAATTGAAAGGGATGAACCTCCAAAGATGATCTCAGGTACAAAGTTAAAATCAGTTGTATTTTCATTACCTCCCATCACATTTGGACCAACAGTAAACCAACAGAAAATTCATGGCTTTGGGAAAGAACATAATTGGATAAAACAGAGCATTTTTTGGGATCTTCCGTATTGGTCTGATTTGTTGGTCCGCCACATGTTAGATGTTATGCATATTGAGAAGAACTGTTTTGATAATTTATTTCATACATTTTTGGATACACAAGGTAAGACCAAAGATACTATAAAGGCATGATTAGATCTTGCCCAAATTTGCAGGCGACCAGAACTTGAACTATTTGAAAATGTCAGATCACGGAGGTTAATGAAGCCAAAAGCAGCTTATACACTGTCCAAAGAGAGTTGCTTATTATTTTGTCAGTGGATTGCAGACTTGAGACTTCCAGATGGATATGCTTCCAATTTGGGCAGATGTGTTAATAATGGTTATATTACTGGATTAAAAAGTCATGATTGTCATGTTATAATGGAAAGATTAATGCTGATTGGATTTAGAGGTTTGTTGAATTATATGATTTGAGATTCGATAACAGACATATCATATTTTTTTGAGGCATTTGTGCAGTGAAAACATACTACGATGCGCTAATAAAACTAGAAGAAGATGTTGCTGTAATTATATGTAAACTGGAAAAAATCTTTCCGCCGACTTTCTTTAACTCAATAGAATATCTGATATTACATTTTCCACATGAAGATAAATATGGAGGTCCAGTATAGTTTTGATGGATGTACCCATTTGAGAGATGCATGCAGAAATTGAAGAAAAAAGTACATAACAAAGCATCAGTTGAAGGCTCAATTACTGAAGCTTATTTTCAAGAGAAAATTGCTTTTTTTTTTCTGCTCTCATTATTTTGAATCTCAATATCCCTCAAAACACAATCACATGGGACGAAATGAGGGGAATGTTAATAACAAAATGGATAATCAATTAACAGTTTTTAATCAGCCAAATCTTGGTTTCGGTTGAGTTCATGAACGACAGATTTCAGATGATTAACATCACAGAGCTCATACATATGTTCTTCTCAACAGTGAAGAAATGACATCATTTGTCCTATGAGTGCTTCTATCACTTATTCTGTAATTTATGTTACAATATTTAAACTTATTTTATTTGTAGGTTATATGATAATCATATCAAGAAACAACTTCCACAAATTACAACAACTTATCTTAAAGAACAGAGACAAATTTTTTTTCTCAATGGTTTCAAAAACTGGTAACATAAATTATTGATGGTTTAATATCAATTTCGTTTATTATTTATTATATTGATTATTGTTTTACAAATTTTTAGGTGTCTCAATATGCTGATAAAATTGATAAGCGACTATGTATATTGAGTAACCCACCATCCAAAATGGTTAAATCTTATAATGAATATGTGGTGAATGGTTTTCGATTTCATACACATGTATACAGGGAATAAAAAAACAATGAACAATGGAGTTTTATTGAGAGGATCACATCACAGAGAAGCTGAAGTTGAATTTTATGGCATTTTGGATGAAATTATTGAGTTTTGTTATCTAGGACAAAATTACATAACAACATTTAAATGTTGGTGTTTGGATACTGAAAGAGGCTTGCGTATTCATCCGACTCATGGAATCGTCGATATTAATTATAAAAGTCTTATTGCAGTAAATGAACCATTTTTACTGGCTCAATAGGCACATCAAATTTATTATGAAAATTATTGTGCTACTTCAAGAGACTTGAGAGATTGGTGGAGCATAATAAAAATTAAATCTCGGGAAGATTAGTTTACTCAAACTAAATGTGGTTCCGCTGAAGTGGAAGGAATTGAAATTTTTCAAGAGACTACTCAAAATCCATCTGATTCACAAAGAGATATGAATATAGATGATGACACCCCACAATTAAGGATCGATGATGATGAAATTGTTAATGATGTTACAAATGAATTTGAAATGACAAGAGATGCTGAAACTGAAACTCATATGGATATTGATGATGTTGAGGAGGAAGATGAAGACATTGAAATTGATAACTATGGAGAAGAGGATAAAGATGAACATTGACAAAGTTAAATGCTGGTTGTAATCATAACTAATATATATCTATATTAAATAGTTATTTGCAACTATCTGCTAACAACAATTATTTTGTTTTTCAAATGGACTCTGATATATTTTGAGAGTTGCAGGTGGCTGACCTACCGTTGGATGAGGGATATTTTGGATCATCTGACCCTCAGCCTACTGGCGGTTCAGGGGGTATGCGGAGGAGGCGCGGTCTAACACGACTGATGATTCCTGACCCTATCCCTGAGCGACGTCCACATCTTGGTTTTGATCCACACACGGGGAGGTATGGTAACCTGTATATTTTAGTTAGCTTTCATTAATTTATTTATATATATACTAATTGTTTGATTATTTATTCATTTTTCACAGTTTTGCGCATGTAGCTATTGGAAAGGGGAGTGCTATCTTGCACAATTATTTTTTTAAGCCATGGATCACATGGGAACAGATTCCTGTTGATGTGCGACATGACATGTTCCATCATTGGATGGTACGTAAATAAACAATATTTATTTTGAAATTTATTTTATTAGTAACTTGATATTATAAATTATTTGTAGGGTTTATGGTATCCTATCGATGATAGCATGCGTGACGCTATCCACACGACATGACATGTTTCTATGCACGGCCGTTTCTGTCAGTTTTTGCAAAATTTGAGAAGGAAAACCATTAAGAAACTAGGAGTAATAGAATTTGATGAGTCGTGTAGAGCTCACCGACCAGAGTACATTTCATCTCACGTTTGGGATGGATTATGTTTACACTGGTTGGGTGGTGGATTTCAGAGGATATTTTCAGTGGGACACCAAAATTGGGGGAGACAGGAGGTAACGCATCGAGCTGGTAGCTGTATATTTAGTTCCCATAGAGAGCATCTGGTAAGTATATTTTTTAAAAATTTTATATAACTTTTAATATAAACAGTTTATTTTATATTTCTGTAGGCAATCGAGCATCCTGATATTATGGAGTTCGAAGTTTATCGGAGGATGTACAGTGATCCAGCCATTGGAGATATTAGAGGTGATCTTCAGCGTTAGATTATGGTTAGTATTATTTTTTCAGTTTGATAATTAACTACATATAATATTTTCACAATTTAAATTTTAAATTGGAATTGAAGGAGTCATATGAGGCTGTGACCTCTCAGACACAGGCTGAGGGTCAGGACGAGATGACTGAGTAGACCGGTGCTCACCATTTCAATGAGGCGGTATGGATGCAGGCGACTTAGTATAGCTTTGAGATGGGCCGAATAGTTGGTATCAGCTCTCATTTGACTCCTGGTACTTATTATGGTACTGCTGTGATGTCGGCGTCCAGCTCGAGAGGAGCTCGTGGAGAGACATCATCTTCTGGCTCACAGTATCAGGAGCAGTTTCGAACTCTGGCTGAGGTTATAGAGACTTTGCAGAAGCAGCATGAAGATATGTGTCGGCGGTAGCAGTAGCAGGAGCAGCATCACGAGGAGGAGCTGCGTCGATTGGAGCAACGACGACAGTAGGAGTATCACAAGCAGATGGAGTACATGCACCGTCTGACTCGTAGTTTGGGGATGAAGTTTCCTCTACCTCCTCCAGACGACCCCCAGTGATTTTTTTTATGTTAAAAACATTTGAATTCATGTTTTGTAATAATATAAACTATTTATAGTTTCTATCTTTTATATTGGTGGAAATATTGCATAATTTAATTTTTTTTAATATTTTATTATTTATTATTAGTATTATATTTTTTAATATTTGTTTATTTTACTAATAATAATAATAATAATAATATTTTATGTTTTTTATATATTTTTTTTGAAAATATTAAAACTTTTAATAATTTTTTATTATTTTATTATTTTAATAATATTAATATTAATTTTTTACTAATCATAATTTTATTAAATATATTTTTTTAGTATTATATTTTTTAATGTTTGTTTATTTTACTAATAATAATAATATTTTTTATTATTTTATTATTTTTATAATAATAATATAATTTTTTTCATTAATCATAATTTTATTATTATTTTTAATTAATTTTAGTATTTGCGACGGGGTCCCGTCGCAAATAAGTGAAATATTTTTTTTTAAGATCAGTATTTGCGATGGGACAACGGTCCCGTCGCAATTAGTATTTGCGACGGGCCCATCACACAAGGTTTATGGGTATATAATGTATATAATAGGAATGCTATTTGCGAAAGGTAAGTTCCTCGTTGCAAAAACTAATTGCGAAGGGCCCGTCACAAAAGGTTTTTGGGTATATAATGTATATAATCGGGAGGTTTTTTGCGACGGGTAAAAGTATCGTTGCAACAGATATATTTTGCGATGGGCCCGTCGCAAAAAATATCTGTTGTGATGCCATTTCATACAATGGGCTATTTGTGACGGGGGCCCATCGCAAAAGGCTATTTGCGACGGGATCGCACTGCAAATAACCCATTGCACAAAACTAGAATTCCAATTGTGAAACAGTGTTTTTTAGTTAAAGCGTCCCTTACCTTGTGTTCAAATGTGTTTTTCACTAGATATTAATGTCCTAGATAATCAAATTATATTAATTAATTACTTAATTCAGAAATTTATATATATATTTGATTTATTACAATTTTATTAAGTTTATTTATGGCCATTTTCATGAGTTATAAAGATCAATTTCATCATTACAGTTCAAGGATTCATGGTCGGTTCACTTGAAGATAATTATGGGTTTTATTGTAAAATGGTAATAAAAATATAGAAGTATAATGAAATGGTATTAATTCACGTCAAAAATTATAAATGGTCCCATATATAATTTTTTTCTTGCATGATGATGATTTATTTGATAAAATGTCAATGATAAATGTTTAGTTTATTTTGGAGGGTTTTCCGACCATTATGAACTAATTTCATTTTATTTAATATAATGTCAATATATTAGCCTCAAAACATTAAATATGTTAAAGTATACCTATTAAAATATTATTTAACCATGCTAATAGTTTTATGACTAGACTTGAAGGCAATAATAGAAAATGAAAACTCATTATCCATATAGACGTTTAACAGCCATAATTTGGACAATGGTTTCGTTTATTTGAATAGGAGGAGATTATATAAGGGATGAATATAAGATATTAAATTATAAATATAATATTTATTTATTTAAATTATACTAGAGTTATTATTCCTATATGGATTAAGGAGGTGATGATAAGGTAAAAGAAGAAAAAAAATTAAGAGAGGTGGTTTGAGAAATTTATCTCTTGAATATCACCTCCTTGAAGGATGCATTAAGCATCTTGGAATTATTTTTGTAAGAACATCAACAATTAGAAGTTGGGAAAGTGAGTAAGATAGGGCTTTTCAAATATTTGAATAGAATCAATGTTTTTTAGGAGAAATGGGATTTTGAGGAGTGGTGTTTATACTTGAGCACGAGTGCGTTTAAGTGATTAAACAATGATTATTTTATATTTAAAGCCAACCAAATTTGGGTGGCATTAATTACAAAGAATTATATTAATTATTAATTTTATGAATTAGTTTTAAGGTCTAAAAACACATCAAAAAACCATTTAAATTTTTAGTTTTTTGGTATTTTAATATTTTCCTTTTAACTTTAACCCGTTTCATTATTTTACGTATACTGCGGTAATTTTTTTTACCAAGGTAACATTTTATGCCTAAAAATGAAAATAAACTTAATAAATAATTTTAGAACTTATGATTTCAAATATTTAATACTTTTTAATAAATTTAATCCATATAATTGGTAAAATTAAATTTAAAACAAAACCCACAGATGCGATTAAAAAGAGGGTTTTCAAGAAGAGTATTTTTCAAGAAAAAGATGATTTTATATTAGATCTATGAATAATAATTATAATTTTATAAATATAAATTAATATTTAAATATTATATATATACATATATATATATTTAATTAAAAGAATCCCCATTAAGGATTATTTTAATTAATTAAAAAGGAGAAACATTATGTACGTTAAAACAGTTTTAAGAAAAATCCCATTTTTTCACTCAAAAATAAAATTATTCTAAAATATAATATAAAGTTGATTCAAAATTATTTAAGTGAATAAAATAAAAATAAATAATACCTATGTTACTTTAAACCATAATCAAAACATAATGGGAATTTTAAATTTCTTAATTTATTGAAAGGAAATGAAATTTATACAAAAATCAGTATTTTTCACTATTCACTGAAAAATTAAACTGTTTAGAAAATTATAAAAATGTCACCATAAGATAATTTTTATAGGTCAATTTAAAAAATTAATTTCATTTTATATAATAAATTTTCTAAAATTTCCATAAATTAATTATATTATTTGTACGTAAAAAGCAATAAAAATCATTTTTTTTAAGAAAATATGTTTTTGGTGAATAAAATGAATTTACTAAAAATATAATAGAATTAATTTACTAAAAATATTTTACTTATTCACAAGGAATTAATTGATGCATTATAAATGATCATGAGCATTATATATTTCATAATTTCATTAATACAATTCATTCTTACCAATTTAATGGCTAGATTATAGCAATCACATTTAAATAATAAGATTTTTATGTTTAATTTAAGCTCAGTGTTATGTATCTTATACAATATAAAATATAGTATTTTATTTTAAAATATCGGGATATAAAATTATCCTCCCCTTTAGTAAATTTTGTTCTCTGAAATGATCTTTGGATCAAAAACTAGGTGTTTGACTTTTCAAAATACCTTTATTGAAATCCCACATCATAAAAAAGATCAAGAAAACATTCACTTGAAAAGTGAGAAAGGAAAGTAAAAAGGTAATCTAGAATAAAACTTACTAGATTTCCATGTAGGAAAACATGGATATATAAGAGAAAATCTAATTCTAAAGTACTGATAGAGAGTGATAGAGAACATGGTCATGATAAAGTTAACAATCACAAAATCATAAGTCTGTGATAGGTTAAAAGTCCATTGATTTATCAGTAAGAAAAGTAAATAAATAACATTTTTGTTTCAAAAAAACTTTTCTTAGAGTTCAGGAATTTATTTATAGCCTAGTATAGGAATATAATTAAATATACTTACTTGAAGAGAATAATTTCATTATTTAATCAGTTTCCACCACAACATAGTTTTTCTTTAAATGATGAGTATTCAAGATGATTTTTTTCATTCCTGAAGCATTAGAATCAATTTCTATAGATCAAAGAAATCCAAAAAAGACTAAAAATCCATTCCTCCTATCTTTATACATTAACTAAAAAAAATGGATATAAAAAAAGATATTTCCCCAATATGAGTAAGCCTTCATACTAAGAAAAACTACTTTAATCTCTAAAATTCAACATTAATACCCAATTTTCAACATAGATCATTCAAAAAACAATTTCCTAAAAAATACTATAGACTAGGATTGAAACCCAAAAATAAAAAGGATTTGATCACATAGTATTCCAAGAAAAAATTATTATTTATCTCCAAATAATATCAATCACTCTTAATGTCACTTACCAAAAGGTAATTTCCCTAATCACATAATCTTCAAGATATACCAATCAATTACATAAATCACCTGAATCACCAAAAAGGCACATTATGATCATATATGCTTCCAAAGATAATTAGACCTTAATTTCTCAAATAAAATTACATAATATTCTTTCTACCTTATCAGTACAAGGTTCTTAAAATAGTGAACACCATCTGAAATAACATTGATCACTTAATCACCAAATCAAATTCCAATCAAACAGTTATCAATACGATAATTTATTTTCCCAAAACGTACATAACATTTATCCATCAAATATTTTTAAAAAATAAAAACAATTTCATACTAACTAGGACATCACATAGGCTAGCTAGTGGTAGGCGATGCACCCTTTTCACCCTTCGGTTGTGAGTACAATTTCTACATCCTTTCCAGACATGATGGGTTTTTACCCATCCTGTAGGTTGTAATTTTTCTAAAACCATATTAATATAATCCTTATAAAATTCTAGATATGTTAGAAATATCCTAAAAAATAACTTGAAAATATTCAATGCTTTATCCTCAAAGGTTATCTCATCCCTTTCATTTTTCATCCTAAAAAGTAAAAACCCATAATTACCTCAAAATAAAAGATCATATAAACCAAAAAGACTTTCAATAACTTTAAACTTATGTACACCAACAGTAAAGTCATATTTCCTCAAATAAAAATTTTCATATTATAAAATTAAGGGTTACATTTACCTCAAACATAAATGTCTCCCAAAAATTATCACATTTTCAACACTTTTAAAAGGTATCAATTCCATCTAATCTATGTTTCCAATTTTTTTTAAAAAAACCTACTATATAAAAATCCTTAGGTGTTCCATTATTCCCATAATATTTATAAATACCACTATATCATAAATTTTAAAACTCAATACATAAACACATCCTTCATTTAAATTCGTTCTTAAACCATTAACCATGATTAATCATCTTATTATTTAGTACTTGATTCCTATAATCAAAGATATGAATTATATCCTTATGATTCATTAATATAAAACCAAAAATGTTTCATATATAGAACATAAGAAAATATTTCATACCTTAAATCCAGACATCATGATTTATTTTATATCCACTTTATCTTTCGGTATGATTCCCAAATTATAAAAAGTAATTGGCCATGTTCTTTATGGATTTTTCCTTTTCAAGAGATTTGGTAATGTTGAGATTTTGAAATAAAATTAAAAGGATACCATGACCCATATTTTTTTTGAGAAAAGAAAAGGTGTTATATAATTCAAATAGATTCTTGGAGGTGATTTGAATACTCAGAGAGTGATCAAAATCATTTGAAAAATATTTTTTATAATAATATTGATAATCAAATAATCTAGAAGGTATAATAAGGTTGTGAAAGATAGAATTCTTTTCATCTTGATAAATGATACTTAATATGTAGAAAATAACATTATTATGGTAATAAATGAATTATTACATGTTAAAATTAAAATGGCACTTTTAAAGATAATACCCATAGAAACTCTACAATACTTTAACCTTCTAATCCTTTATACTTAAATCGATTACCATTCTAAATACAATCTCTAAAAATATCATTAATCTTCTAGAAATCCATCACTTTAAACCATAAAAGGGTTATCTAAGACTTTGAACCTATAACCATCCTTAAAAATATAAACCCATGATGATATCTATAAATCTTAAGAAAACCACATAAGAAACCATCCTTAAAAATATAAACCCATGATGATATCTATAAATCTTAAGAAAACCACATAAGAAACCATCCTAATATACAAAGTTATCTAAACCCTCCTTTGATACTAAATTTAAGGACACAACCTTATCATAACATATTCTAGTATCTTTTCTAAAGACCCAGATTTTCCATGTAATTGTTTTTAATTATATGGAAATATTATGAGTCTGTGAAAATTGACGGCATGTAATTCTGAGACCTGATGTGTCTGGAAAAAATTTACGAACTTTTTTTAAGGTACATTCAGTAAATGCATGGGTGACATTTTCTATCTTTTGAACTGGTGCTCGGATTAAAAATCTAAGGGCACTGTTGTATCTACAGTGCCGTGATTCACTTAAGGGAGGTTTAACCTTGACCACAATTGGTCGAGAGAGGGATGTTTTTTTGCGGTTTTTTGTGGTAAATTAATAAAATAAATTTATTTTTATTTTATTTTATTTCCACTTCTCTTTAGGTTTTAGTGGTGGTTACCACAAGGGGGGTGATTGGGTATTAAATTCAAGGCATTAAATGCCCAGTTACACAAAATGTGTAACCACCAATCCCTTTAATTAATAAGATTCATTAATTCTAAATAAATTAATCACATCTTAAATTAAGAGTTATATTTAACTCTTCCTCTGGGTTGGGTTTTTGTTTCCATTGGAGAAAGGAGGAGGAGGATCTTGAGGATCTTGATGAAGAAAAGATCTCTCAATCGAGAATTGAAGATCGTCGTTCGATCGACATCATTGGAGGCTTGTTGCGGGATCGACGAATGGTGACTCTTCTTCAAACGCGGACATTCTCCAATGATCTTGAGGTAGGGTTTTTATTTGATTTTAGATTCAAGAGTTGTTGAATCTTGATCTACCCTCTTGCTATCAAGCTAACACGGAGGGTACGAGCCAGATGAAAAAGGCCCAGTCCCTCCACATTTTGTTGGAATTTTGGTGCGTTCTTTGTGAGCATTTCATTCGGGTTGGATGAAACCTGGGATGATGGGTGACAGCGGTGGCTAGCAACGGCTGGCCCTGGAGGAGACATCAGCGCGCCGTCGTGCACCGTCGGTGGAGAAGGCTATGACTGTAGCCGTGACGGGTGAAGATGGTGGCTGTAAATGGCCGACCGTGAAGGAGGTGGTGGCGCGCCGTTGCGCGCCACCAGAAAAAGAGGGTCATGGCATATAGCCATGGAGGACATCGACGGACGGCACCATCCGGCTGTGGGCAGAGCCGAGCGGTGTGCTGTTGCATGCCGCTGAAGTTAGCCACGGCTCAGAAGCCATGACGGAGGGCCATGACACGCAGAGGGTCCCACGGGTGACCTGGTAGCACCCTGTGGCATCACCACTCCATTTCCAAATGGGGGAAACTTCCCCCACGCCCGCTATGGTGGGCCCCATCCAGTGGGGCTACTACACAAACCGAATGGATATGGTCATTCGGGAAAAACTAGGGGGGATTCCCCCATGCCAGCTAGGGCGGCCCCCACACCAACGGGCCGTACCCTCAGTGGGACGGGCCTCACGAGCCCATCGGGCCGCTCCCTTCGCGGGATGGGATTCGCGATCCAAGAGGGCCGCACCCCTATAGGGTCCATGCCTCACCAGCCCAGCAGGCCATGTCGCCCAAGCGGGATGGGCTGGTCCGTGGCCCAGTGGGCCGAGCCCGCCGCGACCCAGTTCAATCGGGCCGAACCAGGCTAGTTCTTTTTGGTCCAGGTCGACCCGAACCGATTTGGGTTGGCCCATACCAGGTTAAGCCAAGTTGGCTCTACCAAGTCAGACCGAACCCGTACCCTTCCAAGCCTAGTTTCACTAAAAGAGCTATAAATTGTGAACCAGGCATCCGTTTGATGAACTGTGTGCGGTGCTGGAATCCTTGGAGCGAGATGGACCTTTTGGTATACTCCACTTAAGTTTTGGAAAAATTTTGGAGTATGGCCGGGTTGAATCAAACCTGAAATACAACCGGGATCTCGGTACTAAAACCCTTATAACTTACAGAATTGGCATCCAATTGATGCACCTTCTATCGCGTTGGGACCCTTACGACATGGTGGTCCTTAGGGTTACTTCATGAAAATTCGTGGTAATTGAAGTACAAACGATGTTTTGAGGAGAGGATTCTCCTGGAATCAAGAATTCTTAGTGCGTGAATCGCGTGACTGACTATAACATGAAGAAATAACATCGATCCTATGTGGGTCCGCATCTATTGATCATGTGTGGGTCAGTGCCTAACGATCCTGTGTGGGTCACCATCTATCGATCTTGTGTGGGTAAACAGCAGAGACTCTTGACAGAATAAGATGATCTAGATTTACGACTAATCATCTGTACTTTTGTACTTGAGTTATATACCTAGTGTGAGATGAGTCTTTACCTTTGTGGTAATTTTACCTTCGTGGTGTTACTTTTGTGGTACTTTTAACTTCATGGTGTTACCTTTGTGGTACTTTTACCCTCTTGGTGTTACCTTCATGGCATAACTTTGTGGTACTTTTACCTTCATGGTGTTACCTTCATGGGGTTACCTTTGTGGTATTCTTTCTTTATGGAACAATTGTGCTAAAGGTGTAAAAGTTGGATTCTTATGTTTCCTCATGTATGAGACGATTATATCTTGATAACTTAGGTATATGTATGGTTATATACCTAAGTAGAGTTGATGAATACCGTGTGATTTGTGATTGAGGTCTTGCTTTGTGGTTTTTCCTTTATGGAACTCTAGGAGACCTTCAGGGGTGTCGGGGTACCTAATGAGTATTGTTATACTCACCCCTGAACGGGATATGCCTGCAGCTTGCTGTGTCTTGTGTAGATGATGGACATCATTGATCGAGGCTGAGGGAGCTTGGAATAGATGGTGCTCAGAGGTAGACCATTTTACACGACGTGAGGCAGAGACTACTGATCGTGAGCTATACCTACCCTTCAGGTAGGATCCTCGGTGGATGTTCCAAGAGTTTTTTTCTCTTTCAGTTGCACTTGTACTTACCAGTTGGGCTTGTATTCTGGCCCCTTTACTTTCAGTACACTTTTTACTACATCAGTTTACTTCGTGGTTGCTTGCTGTTGTGTTCTTGTATTGTGTGTTTGTACTGGTTTAAATGAAATGCCTTTCTGTTATAGGGATATATCTTTCTGGTGCTAGTATCCAAACCCTAGCCTATGAAAGGTAGTCTTGGGGTAGTCACGACACGGGCCTTTGGGGACGGATTGTGACAAAGTGGTGTCAGAAGAGTCGTTCTACCGAAGAACTAGGACTCTGATCTTTTCTATGTGGAAATAGTGTTAAGTGTTATGAGTGTGGTTTTCAGTTTGGGGAATCCAGTGTTGGTGCAACGACCAACATATCCATACACTAGGACTCTGAATTATGATTTCTAACTCAGTGCACGAAAACACTAATTGCGTGTGTTTTGAATTTTTTTTCTTTTGATCTCTTGAGTCAGATCACCAGGTATAACTTATTGACCATGGAAAACCTGTTTTCTTTTAGGATCTTGCCACATAGATAGCCAGCCAGGATTCCTGAGAGAGTACACAAGGACAGAACACCGAGTGATGAGTTCTCGGCGTAGGGCCCCCTTATGATGTTAGCACCTTTAGGTGGTGTACCAGCAACACCACTACTCGTTAGGCAGCCATTTCCACCAGCCCCACCAGCAGAGGGTGCATGCTGACTGAGCGCATTTCATGAGTTACAGTGGTAGAGGCCTCTGAGGTTCTGAGGCAAGATGGATCCGCAGGTGGCTGAGGACTGGCTGGAGGCTGTGGCCATAGTTTTTCACTTATTTGGGACACCGGCTGATCTGATGGTGATCCTAATTGCCAGTCTCTTCCATGGAGCAGTTGGGAGATGGTGGAGTCTGAAACTCCAGTTATAGGATGAGGCGAACCTCACCTAGGTATACTTTTAGTGACTTTTTAGGGAATATTTCATCCTAGCGACCCTATGATTAGTGTGTATAAAGGAGTTTATGCACTTACAACAAGGCAAAATGACCGTGACCTAGTACTCTCTGAGGTTCACTGATCTCTCTCGCTACTCCAAGGACATGGTATGAGACCATTTCTTCAGGGCCCAGATATTTGATCAGGGTATTCGATGGGATATCAGAGTAGCGATGATATCGCTCAGCATTACGACATAGGCTGGGGTGCTAGAGTGAGTGATTTTGGTGGAGAGATTTCTAGCTGAGTAGGAATTGACAGCGAGAGCCACCATCAGACATTAGGTAGCAGATTCATCCACAAAAGGTAGTAGACGGATGACGCAGGGGCATAAGCGGGCTAGACCTTCTAGTGGATGACCTCAGGATACAGGGTCAGTGGTGAGGGGATTATAGGATAGAGGAGGACAGATAAGGAGCATGCAGTGATACTCATGTGGCGGGCAGGGTCACATGGCTCGTGACTGCCCAACCCGCCGTATGGATGACCAACAGAAAGTTTAGGGACCGCCGATGAAGAGGTAGAGGTTTGAGGGAGGAGGTTCGCAGGGTAGCGAACATGGTATAGGAGATGGCCGTGCAGTAGACGATGGGTGGAGATTCAAGTTTCTACCACCACCTTCTCCAGATGGTCCACCCTGACTATATGGAGTAGGTGGTCAGGGACGAGCTCATCTCCAGGCAGCTAAGGCCTATGACCACGATGCTCCAGAGATTATTAGAGGTACGATCTTTGTTTATTCCACCCTAGTTGTAGTACTTATAGACACAGGTTCCAGTCACTCTTTCATTTCCACAACACTCATTTAGAGCTCATAGATTCCGATGAATCCATTGGCTCGATACTTATAGCTAGATACTTTTATAGGAGAAGATTAGATGATTACACACTGGTGCTGGAAGTGTGAGCTTACTCTAGGAGGAGAGAGCTTTGGATGAGATATTTTAGTAGCAGCGTCGAGGCCTTACAACATCATCTTGGGTATGGACTGGTTATCCACAATCCATGTTCAGATTGACTGTATTAGGTGCAAAGTGTAGTGTGTCTGCAAGGATGGGACTAGGTTTTCCTTCACAGGTGAGAAGGGAACCTTTGCAGCATAGGATGGACTTTCTCGGAGGAGGGTGCAGCCGATCACACATCAGTTGGCTAGGATTACCCTCATAGTAGTTGATGTTGAGAGTCCGAGCTATCCTATAGTGGTAGAACAGTATGCCGATGTCTTTCCTGATGATGTTCTAGGACTACCTCCATGCAGAGAGGTATAATTTTACATCAACATGTACCCTGGGATGACACCGATATCTACATTAGTATATCAGATGACTCCTGTGGAGCTTCATGAGTTATGGGTACAGCTGGAGGAATTGCAGAGGAAGGGGTTCATAAGGCCCAATGTTTCTCCATGGGCAACCCCAATTTTTTTCACTAAGAAGGTAGATGGGAGTTTGAGGCTCTGTGTTGATTATCGGCGCTTGAACCAGGTGACCATGAAGAACAAGTATCCACTTCTGATGATTGATGATCTATTTAATCAGTTGAAGGGAGATCGATGGTTTTTGAAGATAGACCTCAGACCAGGCTATCATCAGCTCAGGGTACGAGATGAGGATGTGCAGAAGATGAACCTTAGATTTCGGTATGACCACTATGAGTTCTTGGTTATTCCATTCGGTGTGACCAACACCCCAACAGTGTTTAAGAGACTCATGAATAGGATCTTTTAGCCATACCTCGATCGCTTTGTGGTGGTCTTCATTGAAGACATCTTGATATACTCGGCGTCAGAGAAGGAGCATGCCTATCATCTATAGATAGTTCTGGATACACTTTGAGAGAACCAGCTTTATGGAAATCTCTCGAAGTTCTAGTTCTGGATACAGGAGGTCCACTTTCTAGGAAACATTATCTCAGAGGCTAGAGTTGTGGTATATCCAACAAAGATAGAGGTAGTGCTTTCTTGGGAGCCACCCAAGAGTGTGACCGAGGTGCAGAGTTTCCTGGGATTGGTTGGGTGCTACCAGATATTTGTAACAGACTTTTCCAGAGTTGTGGAACCCTTGGTAGTGTTTATGAATAAGGGACAACCCTTCATATGGATGGAGAGATGCCAGTAGAGTTTTCAGGAGTTGAGGAAGATACTGATGAGTGCCCCCATCTTGAGGCTACCAGAAGAGGGAATTGGGTATATAGTGTACTGTGACACATTAGGGACCATACTTGGATGTGTCTTGATGTAGGAGTGAGAAATGATTTCTTATTGTTCACGTCATCTAAGAAAACATGAGTAGAACTACACTACCCATGACATGGATTTAGCAGTAGTGGTCTTTTCTTTGAATATGTGGAGACATTAATTGATGGGTGAATGGTTTACAGTCTACTATGATCACAATATTTTTAGGTATATATTCTCACATAAGGACCTGAACCTGAGACAACGATGTTGGATAGAGTTCTTCCAGGACCATGACTTTGAGATAGTCTACACTCCTGGGACGGGGAAATTAGTAGCCGACACACTCAACAGGATGTCTAGTCTACAGTTGCTGAGTGAGGTGACAAAGCAGCTAGCCGCGTTGCAGTTATCCTTTGTGGATAGAGATGAAGCATCTTACCTCCAGTATATCATTGTCACTCCCCCACTTCTTCAGTGAGTTTGGGAGGCACAACTTGGGGATAATTATTACGAGGCTCGATGTGCTCATATATCCTTAGGAAAGGCACCTAATGGATTTTCTAAAGGTGGGGAGCACACCATACTCATCAGAGAATACACCATGGTACTAGTGGTGCTATGGGAGGAAGTGTTGAGGTAGTTCTATAAGCCCCCTTTGGTGATACATCCTAGTGTGGCGAAGATGTACCAGGACCTTTGGTGTCAGCACTAGTGTCCAGGGATGAAGAAAGTAGTGGCCGAGTTTGTTTCATGATGCCTCACTTGTCAGCAAGTGAAGGCCAAGAATCATGTTCCAGTAGTCTTAGCGCAGCCACTAGAGGTACCAGAGTGGAAGTGGGAGGAAATTTCCATGGATTTCATGACAGGACTACCACGTACATCCAGGCTTCGTGATTCCATCTGGGTGATTGTTGACCGATTCACCAAGTCGGCCCACTTCCTACCCATCTGAGAGAAGGGATCACTTGAGGGCTTGATATGTCTCTATGTTCAGATGATTTCACAACTTCATTGGGTTCCATCGATGATCGTCTCTGACCGTGATGCATGTTTTACATCCCAGTTGTGAAATGTATTATAGGATATGATCAGGACTCAGCTATGTTTGAGCACCACCTTTAATCCATAGACGGATGGTATGATGGAGAAAACCATTCAAACATTTAAGGACATTATTCGTGCTCACATCCTAGATTTTGTCCACAGTTGGAAGGATCAGTTTCACTTTGTGGATTTCACGTACAAAAACAGCTATCACTCCACCATCGGTATGACACCATTTGAGGACTTTTAAGGCCGACCTTGCAGATCAACTCCATGCTGGATAGACCTAGGAGAGTCAGCACTTATGGGTCCAGAGTTGGTATATGATACCATTGAGAAGGTGAAGATCATCCAGGAGATGATGAAGACGACACATAGAAGGCATAAGTATTATACTGATAGAAGACAGAGACATTTGGAGTTTGAGGAGAGAGACCATGTCTTCCTATGAGTCTCACCTCGATGAGGTTTGCAGAGATTTGGAAAAGGCGGAAAGTTATCTCTGAGGTTCATCAGACCTTTTTAGGTTCTCATAAGATTTGGCGAGGTGGCATATCACCTGGCTCTTCCCCTATAGATGCAATGGGTGCATGATGTTTTCCATGTGTCACAGTTGAGGAGTTATGTATATGACCCATCGCAAGTCATCGACTGGGGTGAGCTAGACATTAATGATGGGGTGACGTTTTTGGATGTTTCAGTGGAGATTGAGGATCGATAGAAGCAGGTCCTTCGTGGATGATTGATACATCTGGTGCACATTCTCTAGAAGCACAAGATCCTCCAAGAGATCACATGAGTGTGGGAGGCTCATATTTGTGCTCAATACCCCCATTTGTTTCCTTAGTCTATATTGTGGCTTTTAGAGAAGAAAATACCTAAGGTGGGGAGAATGTAAGGACTCAGATTTTCCATGTTATTTTTTTAATTATATGAAAATATTATGAGTCTTTGAAAATTGATGGTGTGTAATTCCGAGTCCTCGTGTTCCTGGAATGAACTTATAAACTTTTTTTAAAGTACGTTTAGTAAACGCACGAGCGGTATTTTATATCTTTTGAACTGGTGCTTGGATTAAAAATCCAAGGGACGTTGAATCCATAGTGCCAGGATTCGCTTAAGAAAGGTTTAACCTTGAACGCAGTGGGTCGAGAGGGATTTTTTTTCTATTTTCTGTGGTAAATTAATAAAATAAATTTTATTTTATTTTATTCTATTTCCACCTCTCTTTAGGTTTTAGTGGTGGGGACCACAAGGGGGGTGATCGGGCATTAAATTCCCAATTACAAAAAAATGTGTAACCACCAATCTCTTTAATTAATAATATTCATTAATTCTAAATAAATGAATCAACTCTTAAATTAAGAGTTATTTTTAAATTTTCCTCTGGGTTGGGTGTTTGTTTCCGTTGGTGAAGGGAGGAGGAGGATCTTCAGATGGATCTCTCAATCGAGAACTGAAGATCGTTGTTCGAATGATGTCATTGGAGGCTTGTTGCAGGATCAACGAACATTGACTCTTCCTCAAACACGGACATTCTCCAATGATCTTGAGGTAGGGTTTTTATTTGGTTTTAGTTTCAATAGTTGTTGAATCTTGTTCTACCCTATTGATATCAAGCTAATGTGGAGGGCGTAAGCCAAATGAACAAGGCCCAATACCTCCACCTTTTTTTGTAATTTTAGTGTGTTCTTCATGAGTATTTCATTCAGGTTGGACGAAACCCGGGACGACGGGTGATAGAGGCAGCCGAAAACGACCAACCGTGGAGGAGATAGCGGTGTGCCATCGTGCACTGCCAACATAGAAGGCTGCGGACATAGCCGCGGTAGGTGAATATGGCGTCCGACAATGGCCGGCCGTGAAGGAGGTGACAACTCACCGTCACCGAAAAAAGAGGGCTGCAACATATAGGCGTGGCAGATATCGGTGGCCGACACCGACCAACTACGGACGGAGGCGAGAGTCATGCCGCTGAGTGATTCTGAAGTTGGCTGCAGCTTGAAAGCCACAGAGGAGGGCCGTGACCCACATCGAGTCTTGTGGGCGACCTGGCTGTGCCCCATGGCACTGCTGCTCCATTTCTGAATGGGGGAAACGTCCATCGCTCTAGCTAGGGTGGGCCCCATCCAGTGGGGCCACCACACAAACTGAATAGATAAGGTTTTTCGAGAAAAACTGGGGGGGGGGAGGCTTCCCCTGTGCCAGCTAGGGAGGCCCCGCACCAACGGGCCGCGTGAGCCCAGCGGGCCGCGTCCTTCACGGGCCGGGCTGTTCGAGCCCACCAGGCCACACCCCTATGTAGGCCAAGCCACACCACCCAGGAAGATCAGGCTAGTCCACAGCCCAGCGGGCTGAGCCCTCCCTAGCTCAGCCCAACTGGGTCAGGCCAGGTCTGCCCGACCGGGTCAGACCGGACCCGAAACTTTATAGGCCCAGTTTCGCTAAAAGAGCCATAACTTGTGTACCGAGTGTCCATTTGATGAAATTTTTGTGGCACTGGAATCCTTGGAGAGATACAGACCTTTTGGTATACTCCACTTGAGTTTTGGAGAAATTTTGAGTATGTCCAGGTTTGATCATACTCGAAATCCAATCGGGCCCTCAGTACTAAAACGCTTATAACTTACAGACCGGGCGTCCGATTGATGGACCGTTTGTCGTGTTGAGACCATTACAACATGTAAGTCCTTCAAGTTACTTATTCATGGAAATTTATGGCTATTGATATATGAACAATGTCTTGAGGAGTGTATCCTCCCAGAATCAAGCATGGTTAGGGCGAGAATCTCGTGGCTGGCTGTAACGTGAAGAAAGAACATCGATCCTATGTGGGTCAGCATCTATTGATCCTGTGTGGGTAATTGCCTAAAAATACTATGTGGGTCAGCATCTATCGATCCTGTGTTGGTCAGAAGCAGAGCCTCTCGACAAAATAAGATGATCTAGATCTACAAATAATCATCTGTACTTCTGTACTTGAGTTATATACCTGGTGTGAGCTGAGTATTTACCTTTGTGGTACTTTTACCTTTGTGGTGTTACCTTTGTGGTACTTTTACCTTCGTGGTGTTACCTTCATAGTGTTAACTTTATGGTAATTTTACCTTCATGGTGTTACCTTCATGGTGTACCTTTGTGGTACTTTTACCTTTGCGGTGTTACCTTCGTGGTGTTACCTTTGTGGTATTCTTCCTTCGTGGAATAATTGTGCTAAAGGATTAAACATTAGAGACTTATGTTTCCTCATACATGATATGAGTATATCTTGATTACTTAGGTATATGTAGGGGAATATACCTAAGTAGAGTTGATGACTGCTTTGTGCTTTGTGATTGAGGTATTTCTTTGTGGTTTTTCCTTTGTGGAATTCTAGGAGAACTTTGGGGGTCTCAGGGTCCCTACTAAGTATTGTTATACTAACCCCTTCATGGAATACACCCACTGCTTGCTATGTCTTATGTAGATGAAAGACAGTGTTGATTGAGACTGAGGGAGCTAGGACTGGATGTTGCTCCGAGGTGGACCATTTGACGTGACGTGACGCAGTGACTACTGATTGTGAGCAGTACCTACCCTTTAGGTATGATCCTCGATGGACGTTCTAGGAGCTGTTTTCTCTTTCAATTGTACTTGTACTTACCAGTTGGGCTTGTATTCCATACCCTTTACTTTCAATACACTTTTTACTAAAGTATTTTAGTTTGTGGTTTCTTCTTGTTGTGTTCTTGGATTGTGTGTTTGTACATGTTTAAAGAAAATGCCTTCCTATTATAGGGATACGCCTTTTATGGTGCTAGTCACCATCCCCTGGCCTATGGAAGGTGGGCTTGGGGTAGTCATGGAATAGGCCCCGGGGGATGGGTCGTGACATTTTTGTACTAGAATTCATTTTCTAAAAATTACGAAGATCTTTTTTTTGGTTCAAAATTTTAGATAATTAGGTCAAAATCTTACAAATTAAACCCACACATTAAAAGTGAAACATCCACTTAGTATCTATTTTTACTAACCATAGAAAACTATTTTATGATAAAACATGGCTTCTCTTTATGATTAATCTTCACAATTTTTAACTTTAACTCTTCCTTGTCCCTACTCTTCCTTAAACCCCATGAAAAACATTTTAAAAACATGGTATGGGCACAAAAGTCTTAGTAAGGGATATAAAATAAAGGAAAAAATTAGTCTAGTGAAAAATAATAAAACTCATATAAAATTTTCCATTATCTTAAAATTTCTTTTAGTGTATAAAATGGAACATTTTCACTTGAAAAATACACACATGTTTTTATCAAAGAATGCCTTTAAAACCCATAATAAGTAATTAAAAACCCATTTTCGTTAACTTAGAGCATCATATTCATAAAACTATTTCAAACCATTTTAATTGGAATAACCATATGGACACATATAATCATTACCCAATGCATTTTTGAGCTATAATGGGTTTCACCCTTCGTGTATGCAATACTGGTCTCACTGGTGAACTCTAATGAGTCTCATCCCTTAATATAAGATATATTGGACTCACCTGTGAGAAATAATGGGGCTCAAACCTTTGTATAAGTTGTATTATGCTCACTGTGAAATATAATGGGGATTAACCCTTTGTATAAGCTATATCAGGCTCACCTATTTCATATAATACTAAAGTACCATATCAGGAATAAAAAACTTTATGCTTACCACTTCTAATCATTAAACCCTTTGAAAAACTATTTAAAAAAAATGTAAAAAAATTTCTGATAATAAATAACCTTCTATTTTAAAAACCAATTTTAAATTCCAAAATACCCAGAATAAGGTAAAGAGGATTTTTCTTTGAAGAAAAATTATTAAAAACATTATTGAGGAAAATAACAAAAACATTTTTGAAACACGTATTTTTTTATAAAGATGTACACTTATATATGAAAAAAATTTGTTATAAAATAAACTTTTAAAATTGAAAAGGAAACTTTAAATTATTAAGTAATCATGATGTATAAAAAGTCTGATCTTTTTTTATAAGTTAAATAAACATTCCTTTTGAATTTTTAAAAAAGATACTAAAAAAACATTTTTAAAAGAAAGTACCTTATATAAAACCTTAAAAATAACCCATTTTGAAAACATTTGAGATAAATTAGAAAATTACCCTTTTAAAAATATCTTTTCTATATAAATAAATTTATAAAAATAATTTAAAAACATGGAAATGAAAAATAAATATTTAGAAAACAAATCTTTAAACATTTAAAATGAGGTTTTTTAGTTTAAGAGTCTCTTACGTTGTGTCCGAATGTGTTCTGCACTTTATCTTAATGTCATGGATAATCAAATTAGATTCATTAATTACTTAATTAAGAAACTTTTAAATCAAATTTTATTTATTATAATTTTATTAAGTTCATTTATGGCTATTTCGATGAGTTATAAAGATCAAATTTTCCATTTCAGGAGTGTTTGTTTCATGGTTTCATTGTTAGTTCATTTGAGTATAATTATGGGTGTTCTTGTAAAATGGGAATACAACTCCTGGAGTAGAATGAACTGGTATTAATTCAATTAAATAAGCATAAATATTCCCATATGTAATTTTTTTCTTGAATTAGGATGATTCATTTGATAAAATGTTAATGATAATTGTTTAGTTTATTTTGGTGGTTTTTCCGACCATCACAAACTAGTTTCATTTTATTTAATTTAATGACTATATATTAGTTATATAACTTTAAATAAGTTATAATATACCTGTTAAAATATTATTTGACCATAATAATATTTTTATGACCATCCTTGAAGGCGACAATGGAAAATGAAAACTCATTATCCACAGAGATGGTTAAACGCCAAAATTTGGACAATGGTTTTGTTTCTTTAAATAAGAGGAGATAATGAAAAGGATGGATATAAGATATTAAATTAAAAATATAAAATTAAATTTTAGTTATTATGAATTTTTATATAAATTAGGTTAGGATAAGTTATAGAAGAAAATAAATTAAGAGAGGTGGCTTGAGAAAGTTACCTCTTGAATATCACCTCCTTGAAGAACACCTTAGAGATCTTGGTATTAGTCTTTTGGTGAGAAAATAATCACTTGGACATGGGGAGAGTGCGTAAGAGAGGGTTTGGAATATATTTTAATATATTCAATGTTTTTATGAGAAATGGGGTGGTGAGGAGTGATATTTATTCTTGAGGAGGGGTGGTTTTAAGTGATTAAATAATGATTATTTTATAATTAAATCCGAAGACATTTGGGGGGAATTAATTACAAGTAATTATATTGATGATTAATTTTTTGAAATTATTTTTAAGGTATATAAACAAATAAACTACCCATTTAATTTTTTATTTTTTAGGTATTTTAATATTTTACTTTTTAACTTTAACTTGTTTCATTATTTTACCTATACTGTGGTAAATCTTTCTTTTACCATGATAATTTTATGCAAAAAAAATAAAAATGGCCTTAATAAATAACTTAGAACTTATTATTAAAAATATTTAATCCATTTTACATTATTAAATACAAATAATTTTAAAAATTAAATTCAAAAAAAAAACCCACAGACGTGATGAAAAAAATGGTTTTCAAGAAGTGTATTTTTCAAGAAAAAAAGATTTTATATTAACTCTACGACAAATTATAATCATTTTATAAAAATAAATTAATATTTAATGATATATAATATATAAATATAATTTAAAAAGTTTCCCATTAGTAATTATTTTAATTAATTTAAAATGAGAAACATTATATACATTAAAATAGTTTTAAAAAAAACCCTCTTTTTAAACCCAAAAATAAAATTATTTTAAAATAAAATATAAATTTGATTAAAAATAATTTAATTAGATGAAATATAACTAAATAATACTTATGTAACTTTAAACCATAATCAAAACATAATGAGAATTTTAAATTGCTTAATTTATTGAAAAGAAATGACATTTTTTACAAAAATTTGTATTTTCACTATTCACTGAAAAAGTAAACTATTCAGAAAATTATCAAAATTTATCTATGGGATAATTTTTATATTATGATTTAAAAAATTATTTTTTTATAAAATAAATTTTCTATAAATAAATTTTATTATTTGTAAATAAAAAGAAATAAAAATCAATTTTTAAGAAAATATGTTTTTGATGAATAAAACGACTTTACTAAAAATTTAATAGAATGACTTTACTAAAAATATATTAATTATTCAAAATTAATTAATTAATAAATTATCAATTAGTATGAACATTATATATTTCATAATGTCAGTAATACTGTTCATTACCACCAATTTAAGGTCCAAGTTATAACAATCACAATTATATAATGAGATTCTATTGTTTGTTTTAAGCTTGGTATTATATATCTTGTACGCTATCAGACACAATATTTTATTTTAAAATATTTGGATATTAAAAAGGATATTTATACTAACTATACTATCAAATCCATTTATATATGATCCTCCTTGTATATCTTTTTCTTTATCTGATGGCGGATTCCACTCCCCATCCATATTATCCTTTTCCGAAGATGTCTATGCTTGATCCATTTACCACTACTTCATTATTTTTGTGATTTTACATTCATCCTCCTTCAACTTCTACTCCATAAAATTTTTAACCTCTCAAGAATACTAATCATTATGAGAAGAAAATGGAAACCACTTGTACTCTTCAGATCCACGATCCTTCATAGACTTGGGATCTAACAGTCTGACTGATAATCCTAGATCAAGAATATGTATAGAACCCTAGTAAGTTTTTGACTATAAACTAGTTTTATTATAAGATGTGTGAATTTAATATTAATATTTTAATATTTCACAAATGGATCTACCACTATAAGGTGGCATGGGAATACACACATGCATGAAGTGTAGAACTTCCAGACATAGGTGATGGTTGAGTAAAATTAGGATAATTAAATGAATGGTAAAATATAGATAGAATGATGGAGTTTTATGGAGACACTTTCCAATTACCTTAACATCATTACCATTAATCAAATCTCCTAAAAATACCTTGAAAATGAAATAAAGGATTATTATTGGGCTAAAATGTGGGTAATAAAATTCATTAGATTTATTATTATATTATTATTGTATTTATATGAATTAATATTTTAGTAGAAACTTCATTATAATTTTCCAAATGGTGAGGCTGAGAGGACTACACGAATAATAGAATTAGATGAGCTATGAAGTGTATATAAACATGAGTTTTATATTGGATAGGTTTTTAGAGTTGGAAAATATTTAGATTGTATACCTAGTTTGGATGAATGTTTAGTAATAAATTATGAGGAAATGATTTCTCATTGAAAGAGTGATGAGTTTAATAAATTAATAAAATTTGAGGTTTTTGATAGAAAATGGTGATGATTTTCATTAATAATATATTTTTTAATATGGAATATTGTTTTTAGTAATTAAAAAAATATATTCTATGAAGTATCTCCATAGTTTAGGGAAGATGAAAATCCCGAAACATGATAATAATTAAGTATTTTTCATCAACACTTGCATTTAATTAAGTAGCAATATAAATTAAAAATGGTTCATAACTCAATTATGAAGTGTATATCATATGTTATGATGAAAATATGATAGCAAAAATACTTCAAGAATTAGGATTCCAGTATGATTTTGAGTTACGTAAGTGTAAAACACAGTTATATAAGGTTAAACTACAATTAATTTAGGGTAAAAAAAGTTAAGTATATACTAAAGTTATGTAAGGTTAAAATAAAGTCATTTAAAGGCAAAAAAAGTTATTTAAGGGTAAATATAAACTTTTATAGGTTAAGTAAGGGTAAACTAAAGTTAAGTAAGGGTAAATAAAAGTTAAGTAAGGGTAAAATAAAGTTAAGTAAGGGTAAAAAAAAGTCAAGTAAGGGTAAATAAAGTTTTTAAAGGTAAAATATAGTTATGTAAGGGTAAAATAAATTTAATTAAGGGTAAAAAAAGTTAATTAAGGGTAAACTAATGTTAATTGAGGGTAAACTAAAGTTAAGTTAGTGTAAAATATTATTAAGTAAGGATAAAAAAATTTAAGTAAGGATAAAATAAATTTAATTAAGTGCAATCTAATGTTAATTAAGGGAAAAATAAAGTTAAGTAAAGGTAAACTAAGATTAAGTAAGGGTAAGAAAAGTTATATAAGGGTGAATAAAAACTTATATTGGTTAAGTAAGGGTAAACTAAAGTTAATTAAGGGTCAAACAAAGTTTCTTAAGGGTAAACTAAATTATGTAAGGGTAAAATAAATTTAAGTAAGGGTAAAATATAGTTAAGTAATGGTAAAACACTGTTAAGTAAGAAAACAATAAAGTTAAGTAATGGTAAAACAAAGTTAGGTAATAGAGAAATAAATTAAATTAAGGGTAAACTAAAGTTAAGTAAGGGTAAAACAAAGTTATGTAAGGGTAAAAAAACTTATATCACTTAATTAAGGGTAAAATAATGCTATTTAAGGGTAAAAAAGTTAAGTAAGGGTAAACTAAAATTATTTAAGGGTAAAATAAGTTATGTAAGGGTAAAAAAAGTTATGTAAAGGCAAACTAAAGTTAAGTAATGGTAAACTAAAGTTAAGTATGGGTAAAAAAAAGGTAAGTAAGGGTAAACTAAATTTAATTAAGGGTAAAATAAATTTAAGTAAGGGTAAACTATAATTAAGTAAGGGTAAAACAAAATTAATGTGGAAAACTTACTTAGATACACTCAAAAACTGGTACCCGACCCAACCTGTCACACACTCTATTGGTGTTCCCAACCCCCATGGGTTGGACAATAACACCTAAGAATAAAAAACAACCATATGAAATAATATATCCAAACCTGAAGTAGAAAAAATGATATATATATATATATATATACAAAAGGAATAAATAATAGATGAGTAAAAAAATAAATATATGTCATAAAAAATGAAAAAACATAAGATATATAACTCAAAAGTAGCTAAATAATATCCAAGGTACAAATCCAACAAAAAAGGAAAAATAAAACCAAAATAACTACTCCATGTGATTGTGTGGGAAAAATACCACCATCTCACCACCAGCTACCCAGAGACAGTTGATAAAAGACACAATTCCTCACTATAGTTCCTTTCCTTTCCCTGCATCAAAATACATTACAAGGTCTATGCACCACCGAAGGGGTGTGAAAGGCATGAGCTAAATAGGTTTAGTAGGATCCCACTCTGGTGTCCCATAAGAAGTCTCTGTATAAAAATATAAACAATGCACATCTTTAAAGAAAATAAGGTATGATAATCATTTAAATAGTTTTTATATCAAAATAATTGTAAATAAATAAATCCCCCTTTTCCACATTTCTAAATAAATCAGGTAAAATAGATTCAAATAATATTACATACATAAAAGTAGTAAAATAATGTATCAAATATCATATCAAATCCAAATAAGTACAGATCAAAGCATAAGTAAATCACACCAAGGATCACTATGGGTCATGCTAGATAGAATACTTTTACCCAAATATATAAAATCTTACACATTAAGTTTCTAGAAACCTGCATCAAATCTATATAGAATAAAAACAACCCAAAAATTTAACCTCCCAATAGGTCTAACAAGTCCCTAGAATATGGGGCTTAGGGAGCAGAGGAACATCCCATGAGTGAACCCCCTGAAAATATCAATCGCTGAAACCTATTACTACACATTCCACCTAATTACCCAAGTATTCCCATATATAAAGTTTTCCATACCATTTTATCAAAATAATTCTATGAAAACCATTTTATAAATTCATTTCACAATACTTTGAAAATACCTTTTCATTTACCGAAACACGAGGGAAACCATCTTTCCTAAAAAACCCATTTTCACACACACAAATCAATCAATCAATCATAAAATTTTATTTTTAAATTTGTTTTATAAAAAATAGAACAATAAAAGTTTATCCAACATATACTTGAGATAGAACCACCTACCTTAAACTCAGACCACACATTCCTACAACAGGATCCACCAACATGAAAGAATACAAAGATAATAATGGAGGTTCTAAAATCAATCCTTATATCACAAAATTGATTCAATAAAAAAATAGTGATAATATAAAACAACATACACCTCAAGGAATTAATATGAAACACCCCAACCAATATAAAGTTCAGCCTTAGGAGGAAGATCACAAAATGGATCTAGAAAGGACAAAGAGAATCAATACCCTAAGACTAATAGATTTTAAAATAGAGTGCAATGATGCTACTGAGACCAATATAAATGAAGAATTAGAAATATCAATTACTTGGAGAGACATGATGCAACCACAATGAAAAATTAAATTGTTGAATGAAATGATCTAGATGGAGTGGAGGTCCCAAAAATCTCCTGGGATATCTCCTAGGTTTCGAGAGAGGAGGATACATGTCGAATGAAAAATAATCATATGTTCAGTTTATAAAAACCCATAGGCCATGAAAATTACACGATGTGAATCTTGGGTTTATGTTATGAAATCCTTGAAAATCATATATGCTAAAAAGGTGTCACCTTGATTAAAAAACATAGATCAAAATTTTCATGATATGAACTAGTTTCACATCGTGTAAAATTTTCATGCTCTGCACCAATTCATGACAACATGCTGACAAAGTTTTACATAGTTTAACTAATTTATGAAATGAAAATTCCCAACAAGAAGATTCTGTAGAAAGATTTAGAAAAAACCCCTAGGTTAACCCGAATACAAAAGGGCACCCTTAATCTTTTTTTTAAATTTATACCCACACTCTATCAATTCAAACAAACCTATATCCCCAAAATTTATCTCATTTTCCATAGAAAATTATCTCCATCATCGAAAGGCCCAAAAAAACCCAACCAAAAAGGGAAATAAATAGAGGGATGATAAATAACTTAAAGAAGGTAACAAAATGTTACAAACTCCCCACCAAAATAATTTCTGTCCTTGAGATGTCATGTGAAATAAGGATGTATGGAAAGAGGTGAGGCCATTGATCCCTCATTAATGACTCATGCTTCCAAGTCTCAAGAGAATATGATTCGTGCCCCCATAATACCATGAACAACAAAGTTGACTTCCCATGTAACACTCTCACTAGAGAGTTAAGGATCTCCACTAGTTGATCTACAATATAAAAATCTGGGTCTAACTCAATTTCTTCCCAACTCAAAACTTGAGAGGGATTAGGATTGTACTTCATAATATTATATATTTGTAAAATATCATGAATACCCATCAATTGAACTATAAACACCAACCAATAAGAAACCTGACGAAGCCTCTAAATGATATCAAATGGTCTAACACATCTCAGAGCCAACTTTACATATTTTCCAAGATAATGATGACCCAACCGAGGAGAAAAATTTAAGAAAAAACCATTAGATAATAGAAAACTAAAAAGTATGATGTTGATGATCCACATATGATTTCTTCTGACTCTGATCTATAACCAGACACTGATGTATACCCTGAATCCTCATCAATGTATCCTAAATGAGACTTAGTCATATAAGAGATGCCTCACCCACCTCTTCCCAACAAATAGGTAACCTACATGGGTGAATATACAAATTGTCAAAGGGATCTATTCTGATCGATGATTGATAACTATTATTATATGAAAACTCAACCAGTATTGGATGGATATCCAATGATCTACCAAAATCCAAGATGTAGGTATATATAATATCCTCTAGGATTTGAATAACATACTCTGTTTAACCACCTATCTATGGATGGTAAGCTATACTCAACCTAACCTGGTTCCCAATTATTTCCTAGAGTCTCTTCTAGACCCGTGAGAAAATCCTAGGATCCCTATTAGAAAAAGTGGTAGAGGGAACCCCATGTAATCTCACAACCTCTTGCACATACATATTACCTATGTCTCCAACCTTAGTGGTGTCCCAAATCAGAATGAAGTGACCGAATTTGTCAATCGATCAATCACCACCCAGATAGAATTACTCCATCATGAAGTCCATGGTAATCCAATAATGAATTCCATGGATACCTCATGCCATTTACAAACTGGTACTGAAATAGGCTGGAGAAAACTAGAATGTTTTAGATTCTCTATATTTTCTTATTGGTAGGTGTAATAGGGGGAATATACATTTAAATGTCACACTTTATACTCAACCTCCAAAATCACCATATCATATCATAATACCTCTTCATAGTGCCCAGATAAATGACCCACAAAAAAATATTATGGTCAAAAAAAACTGAGATCTTCATAGATACTAGAATGAAAAACTAATCCCCAAAATAGAGAATACCATCTAAATAGAGATACCAACCTGAAATGGTCTCCCCACCATATAGGGTTTCATGAATTCCACTGAATTCATCTTCCTACTACTGATCCTATAGAATAGAATAAATGAGTGCCAATGAAAATTAAATATTTTTTAGAACCATACTTGAAGAAACCACTTGAGAATCTAGGTGAAAATGAGTTAATATCCCTATAAGGTTCCACTACTCTGATTCTAAAATAGCCTACGATGGTACTTTCCTACAGAGGGAATATGCAATGAAATTCCCCTTCACTTAGGTGTAGGTGACGTCGAAGCCAAACATCTGAAGGTATTACACCCACCGCCTTTGTACGAGATTCAATTATTTCTATGAAAATATATAGATTATACTCTTATGTTTATGAAAGACTATGAACATCTCCCAAAAAGGTAGTGACACTAACATTTAAGTGCATGCATAATTACAAAAAGATCAAAATCATGAGTGGGGTAATTCTTCTCATGCAGTCAAATTTTGAAAGAGACATAAGCCACCATATGATCATCCTATACAAGAACACAATCTAACCTAATACTAGAAATATAACATAAAATAACATACCCCTTACCAGGATTTGGTTAGATCAGAATATGAGATGATATTTTAAGTCATTTCAATTCATCAAAATACGATAGACACTTTTTATACCATATAAATTTCACTCTGTTCCTAGTAAGAGTAGTAAAACTTGATTTCAAATTTGAGAAATCCTTGATGAACCAATAGTAGCACCCAACATGACAAAAGAAGCTCCAAATATCAAAGATGTTCCATGGCTCTTCCCATGAAAATAAAACCTTGACCTTATTAAGATCAACTTATAAGTCATGAATAGAAATCACATGACATAAGAACTTCACTTCTTGGATCAAAAAAATAAATTTAGAAATATTTACATAAAAATAGTGAATCCTTAATATTTAAAAAACCAAAATCAAATGGTGCTCATGCCCATGATCAGATCTTGAATAAACCAAAATATTACCCACAAAACTACCAAAAAGTGTCTAGATAATCATGGAATATCTAATTAATAAAATCTATAAAAACTATATAAGCGTTAACTAGAACAAAATTCATCACAAAATATTCTTAATGAACATACATTCTCTTGAAAACTATCTTCAATATATCAGATTGCCGAACTCTAAGATGATGATAACCTGACTAAGGATTTATCTTCAAAAACAAATTTTCCTCCTTAAGTTGGTCAAAAAAATCATCCACACAGGGAAAAGTATACTTATTCTTAACCATCACCCAATTCAACTACTTATAGTCCATGAACAATCAGACTGAATCGTCAGAATTCTTAGAAAAGAGCACCGAGGCTTCCCAAGGAAAAACACTAGGGGGAATGAAACCTTTCATCATCAAATAATCCAATCGAATCTTGAGATCTTTCATCTCCACTAGTTGTATATGATTAGAGTATATGATAATAGGTAATTGAGATAAGATACTTTCCTAACACCAGATCAATTATAAACTCTACCAACCTCTTTAGAGGAAGACCAAATAAATCATCTGGGAAAAAATATGGAAAATATTTGATAAAAAATTGAAGATTACCCAAAAAAGAAACATCATTAGGATCAAATGGAACAATAGAAAAACACTACTAATATCTGGGTAGGAAGGTCCTGCATGGATAAGCCTTAGATCCCACTCTCCCTGAAACACCCAAGAGATCCCATCGACCACTAGGAATAAGAAACACAGATGATAACCATCAAAATCATCATGATGAGAAATAACCCAATACATCCTGAGGATGATGTCAAATATATCTAGATCAAGAATGAGTAAATACCAGACTAACTATGCATAGACTATTGATAGTGAAAAATTACTCTAAAACCAACACTTTTTCCTATTTCTAAGAGGCTTCAATAAATTTATAACAAATTAAATGAGTTCTATTGGAAGTTAAAGTATATCCACAAAATGGGAAGATATAAATGAGTTGGATACACCTATATCAAATAAATAAGTCTCTATTGAAGTTGAAATAAAGAGAGCACCTCTCACTATTATTGGACCCACATCCACCTCCATCGGAAAATCATCCATTGGGTGAATGTGCTTCACTCTTGAGGCCTATAGTTGGATCCCTATAGACATTGAAGCATATGATTGCACCATAATATCCTTTAGAGTCGACGATCATTGACCATATTGAGATATAAAAATATCATGATTGAAATAATATATATTCTCATAGTATCCATAAATATTACACATCTTCATAGGTGTGGAACAAGAATTCTAGGTGTTCCTAACCTCGCCACACTGATAGCAAGTTAGGGGAACACTATTGGCTATAACTAAAGGTGTAGAGGAGGACCACTATAGAGAACCACCTCCACAACTTCTATGATGATCATGACACTTTCTCTTCCTCATTTTCATGCTACTAAAGCTGTAACTGGGTGGAAGATAAGGGGAAGGATGAAAAAACATTCCTACCATATCCATCTATACTATCATTTCTAGGCCTACTGTATCTGCAAAGGTATAAAGCTTCAACATAAATACTTGTGATATAATATATATTCTCAAACACTAAAGGTAATTCTAAACCTTTACATGGGTATTATTTACTATGTATGAAGAAAAATGAACATGCTCTTTGAAATGAATAGTGTATTCTAACACAAAATGCTCTCCCTACTATAAGGAGAGGAAATCTAGATACATCTTCATCGTTAATGACTTTGAAAAAACAGATAAAAGAAGTGGGTCTTGGAAACATTCTAGTACAAACCCACATGTCTATCTACCTACACCATGGAATCCCACCATTGCATACTGGGCCCCTTGAGTATGAACACCACACACTTTACCTTGATATTATTAGGTATGCCCAAAAAGTTAAAGATATAATAAATCTTATCTATCTAGTCCTCTGCCTCTTGGGGCTCATTATTACCCTTAAAGGATGGTGTATTCTCACGTAATAACTACCATAATCGATCTATTTCTCCTATAGATCTTGGATATTAATTAAAAAACGTGTTCTATACTTGTGGTACATTTTTATCTAACACATAAAATTCCCGCATGATAGCCTTGATAAGATTATGATATAGAGGAAGATTCCCCTGAGAAGAATCTACTTCACCCTATTGAGGAAAGTATGGGATACATAGAAGAGGAAAACCATGACATAATGAAATAGAATAAATGATCAAAAAATAGAAAAATATCAGTTTAAATAAGAAAAACATAAACAAAAATCGATACTAAGATCAAGAACTCAAAATAAGAGACACATATCCCAACACCCCATGGTAACTTGAGTCTCATTACAACAAGAGCTATCCAGAAACTCACCACAACCTACCCATCAAGTCATGACAATCCTATATCTATTTTAAAAACTTCCCAAAACTAAGAACAACCTCATCTGATACCAAACCGTGGAGAACCAACCTGGATACCCTCACAAACCAGTACTTGACCTGACATGTCACATACCTAAAGGGAATTACTGATCCTCATAGAATAAAAAATAGCACCTGGGTAATAATAAAAACTAGAGGGAATAATTTCACCCAACTCGAAGCAGAAAACATGAAATATATATACAAACATGATACTAAGAAATAGTAGAAGAGTAAAATAAGAAATATATGTTATAAAAAAATGGAAACAACAGAAGTGATATAACTCAAAGTATCCAAATAATCTCCAATCCACGATTCCTATAGAAAAGGAAAACTAAAACCAAATAGTTAATCCATGTGATAGTGTGGAAAAAATATCACCATATCACCACCATCTACCTACACATAGATAATATAAACATTTCCACCTCACTGTGGTGCCTTTAGTTTCCGGATATTGAAAGACATAACAAGATCTATTCATCGCTGAAAGTGTGTGTGATGAGTGAGATAAATAGAATCTGTAGGATACCACCTAGGTGTTCCATAACAAGTCTCGGTACAACAACCCAAAAAATGATCATCTTTAAAGAAAATAAGGCATGATAATTAGTTAGACAATTTTTATATCAAAATAATGGTAAATAAATAAATCCCCCTTTTCTATATTTCCAAATAATCTAGGTAAAATAGTTTCAAATCATATCACGTACATCAAAGCAGTTAAATCATGTATCACATATCATATAAAATCCAAATAAATATAAACCAAATCATGGGTAAATCCTTCCAAGGATCACTATAGCTCAGGCTATCTAGAATACCCATTCCCAAATATAAGAAATCACATGAATCAAGTCACTAGACATGCATCAAATCTATATAACACAGGAACACCTCAACAAGTGAACTTCCCAATATGTATAACAAGTTCCTAGAACAATGGGTCTAATGAGAAGTGGAACACCGTATGAGTGAACCCCACAACAATATCAATAGATGAGTCCTATTACTACACCTTCCACCAAAGTAACCAAGGCTTACCATGTTCTATATTTTACAAACAATTTAATAAAATCCATTCTTTGAAAGAAATTTCATAAATCTTTTTCACAATTCCTTGAAAATTACTTTTATTTTTACCAAAATAAAGGGAAAACATATTTTCTAAAAAACCAATTTTCACACACACACAAACCAATCTATCAATCATGCCATTTTATTTATATTTTTTTTATCAAAAATAGAGAAATCAAGGTTCATCCAAAACATTTTAGATACAAAACTACCTATCACAAACTTGGGTCACACACACCCACAATGGGATCCAACAATATTGAAGAATGAAAAGACTAAAACGGAGTTCTTAGAATCAATCCTTATATATCAGAATCAGTTCGACAAGAAAATCACCCGTGGAGAAGATAAAACAACACATACCTTATTGAACTTAGATGCCAAACCCAAAACAACATAAAGGTTAGCCTCCGAAGTAAGATCACATAATAGATCTAGAAAGGATCAATATAATCATAACCATAAGACTAATAGATCTAAAAAATTAGAACAATGGTGTAGCTATGACCAACGTCAATAAAGAAGCAAAAAGATCACTTACCCAAAGAGATTTAGTGTAACCTAAATGAAGATAAATCACTGAATGAAATGAATCAGAAGAAGAATACATCCAAAAAATCACTTAGGATATATCATAGGTTTCAATATAGGATATTTCATGTTGAATGAAAAATAATAATATATGCAGTTCATAAAAACCTACAGGCCACACACATTACACAATGTGAATTCTAGGTTCATGATGTGAAATCCATGTAAATCATATACATCGAAAAAGGTGTCACCTCGATTACAAAAACACTGATTGATCTTTTCACAATGTGAACTAGTTTTACATCATGTAAACCTTTCATTATCTACACCAGTTCATGAAATTAAACCAACAAAGGTTTCACTTCATGTAACCATTTCATGATATGAAAATTCATAAAAAGAATATTCTACACAAAAATTTAGAAAACCCCCCAGGTTAACCTAAACCCAAAGGATATCATCTTAATACTTTTTTATATTTATATCCAGACTCCATTAATTCCAAAAATAATACATCCCTTAACTTTAGGTCATTTTCTCCAGAAAATGATCTCTGTCCTCAGAAGGCCCAAAACATACCCAACCAAAGAGGGAAATGAAAAGAGGGATGAGAAATAATTAAAATAATTTAACAATATGTTATAGTTAAGTAAGGGTAAACTAAAGTTAGGTATAGGTAAAATAAAGTTAATTAAGGGAAAACTATAGTTCAGTAAGAGTAAAACAAAGTTAAGTAAGGGTAAAATAAAGTTATGAAAGGGTAAAATAAAGCTATATAAGTGTAAAACATAGTTATGTAAGGGTAAACAAAAACCTGTATAGGTTAATTAATGGTAAACTAAAGTAAAGTAAGGGTAAAAAATTCATTTAAGGGTAAAAAAAGTTAAGTAAGGGTAAAAAAAGTCAATTAAGGGTAATAAAAGTTATGTAAAGGTAAATTAAAGTTATATAAGGGTAAAATAAATTTAATTAAGGGAAAAACAAGTTAAGGGTAAACTAATTTTATTTAATGGTAAAATAAAGTTAAGTAAGGTTAAACTAAAGTCAAGTAAGGGTAAAACTAAGTTTTTAAGGGTAAATAGAAACTTTTACATGTTAAGTAAGGGTAAAATAAAGTTAATTAAGGGTAAAAAAAGTTATGTTATTATAAATAAAAATTTAATTAAGGGTAAAAAAGTTTACCAAGGGTAAACTAAAATTAATATAGGGTAAAATAAAGTAATGTTAGTGTAAAAAAATTTATTTAAGGTTAAAATAAACTTAAGTAAGGGTAATTAACATCCTATAACTAGCACTCCTGGATATAGTCTTAAAAACATAAAATTTAGATTTATGAATGTGACATCAATAAACTTGACCCAATTTCATCCTTATAAAACTAAAACTATAAAATGGAAATATTGGATCACTTAAATATCTTAAAGCCTTTTTGGTTTAGAGTTTTAGATAATTAGAAAAATCTCTTACATAACAATACCCTTATCTTCAAATGAGTATTTTTCTAGCTATACCAAGCTTTTCATATTTCAGATTAAGTCATAAAAATCCAATATAAAATTCATCACACATGAAACCTTTTTAGACACAATTCATTTAACATCATTATTTATAACTTGGGGAAGTAAAATACATAAGAAGAGTGATATCAAACACTCATTGATGGTAAGTATAAGCATTAAAAATTTAATTTAATCAGTGAGAATAAGATAAAGTCATGATGAAATAATCAAAGTACATGAGAATAATATAAGAGAATTAATATTCATCAAAACCTGGATCATAAATCATGAAACAATGCATAAAAATTTAACATAAGACAAGAGTCATATAAGTCAACAATTATGAGACATGTGAGAAAAATCCTTAAGAAAATGTTACATTATAACTTGATGAAAGAATTAATAAAACATATTGGTAACTTGGAATATCATTTATATATCATTCTTACAATCACTCTTACAAATGTAATAACATACATAGTAAATTCGAATGATAACTCAGGAGAATCCTATAACCGGTTAACTCAATCCCATTACCCAATGCATTAGGGTGATATATTAACATTACTATCATCATGAGATATATTGGGCTCACCCATCATCATAAAAAATTTATAAGAACTAAAACACAAACATAACACATGAAATATTTTATTTTTCAACTTAACAATAACTATTGTTCTTTCCTAAATTAATTTACCTATAGAAAAGAAATGAGTTCCATGAAAATATCTTTTAAACAATAATAATTAATTATGAGAAATAATAATTATGGTATCATTATAATATATCTTTAGTGAATTATAAGTAAAATTAATTTTTTTTCTCATTGATGAATATAAATACAATAAAAATATCATTGAAAATATTTTGAGGAAAATAACCTTTCCACTTTGAAAATCACTCTTTAAAAATAAAAATTTCTAAAATATTTTGAAAATAATTTTCTTTGAAAATAAACTTCGATACATATAAAATAATATTTAAATAAAATAATGTTTAGTAAGGTAGTATAATCTAATCATGTCATAAACATTATAAATTTTTATTATTTTTAAACTTTTGTAAAGAGAAAAGTGACCCATGTAAAAAACATTAAGAAATTTCACTTTAACAACTTTTAAAAGTAGGTCAATGATCATGTAAATTAACTTTAAGAAATAATTAATGTTTATAAAATGAAATTCTCAAAAACATTTTAGAAAATATGAACATGGAAGAGAAATATTCCCATTCTAAAATAATATACAAGATCAGTATCACTTAGTAAAAAATTTCTTGATGTTTATTTAATAAACAAGGTAGTAAATATAAATTTCACATGTAAATATAATTCAAAACTAGAGTAGAATAAAAGAGGAAAGGTTTAAGAAAATACTAATATATTATTTCCCTAAAGAAACATTGAACATAAAAAATCTCATATTTTTTATTTTAAGATAAAGTCTTTACCACATTTATAAAATTTTAATCAAAATTAATGGAAATTAAGAGTATGATATGGAAATATAAAAACCATTAATTCCATGAAATAATATTTCAAAATTTATTCAATAGGAATTAATTAATTCATACAAGTAAATCATACTACATTACATGAAACATGTATCAAGAAAACTAGATTGAGATAAAGAAAACCCTTTCAGAGATCATAACTTTTAAAGTGATAATTAATTCATGAAGTTAATATGTGAAAATATGTAAATCCATATAAATTGAGTTTAAATACATAATAAAATAATTTATAGATCTATCCATACATAATCATGGAATAAAAATTTCAATGAAATAGAAGTGTAACCTAATGAATATAAATTGAGTTAAAAACCCTTTACCACATGGTAAAATGTTTGTATATATTCCATATAAAATAAATTAGGTGTATAATATTAAAATATTCTCTAATAAAGGGAAATTGAGACAAAATCTCTTATGTTGAGTCCAGAATTTCCCTGCATGTCCTTTAAATTTTGCATAATATAATTATGTTAATTATTTACTTATTTACGAACATGTTTTAGGTAAATTACATTATCATTAATCTATTTGGTCCTTTTATTTTAATTACATATTTATTTAATTAATCAGTTAAGTCCATATCATGTTTTTTAGGATGTTCAATTAATAGTTGTAAAATGAATTCGGTATGTTGACCGTGGTAAAAAAATAAATTATTAAATAATCATTAAAATAATAATATTGAAATAAATATCATTTTTATAAAATAATTATACTTTTAAAACAAACCATGAAATATTGATATGAAAAAATAATTATGCTACAATCATGAAGATGGAAGGTCGTACGTACACAAGTAATATTTATATTTTTCAACCAACATAAGAGAATGAAGGGAAGTATTATTTTATCATTATATAATGATCATTATATAATGATGATTATATAATGATGATTATATAATGATGATTATATAATGATGATTATATAATAAATAAAAAATTATATCTATAAATAATTATATACCATCTATGTTATGTAGTGATTAAAAAAATTACATTTCTTCATGGAGGTGGTAATCCACATATACACACAAATGGAGTTATAATTTTTCAATAGATAAAAATTTAAGAAAATAAATTATATATTATATTTATAGAATGATAATTATGTCATTAATATAATTTATATACATTAAATCCCTCATTATAACTAGTTGTGAAAGGTGTTTATGGAAAACAAATTACATTGGTTTGTGAGGTGGTAGTTGTCCATGCATATAATGACAGTTTTAATTCCCATTTGATAGAAGAATTAGATAGATTAAGGTTAATAAGTTAACACAAAAATATATAATTATATGTGATATAATTAATTTATAATATCATAATGTTTAGAATAGTTTTTATGGAAGTAGAAGAAAAAATAAAATGAAAATTCTAGGTTAACAACTATACCTCTTCTTTGGATAACCACTTTCTATTTATACCTAAATCCTTTCTAGGTTGGTATTCTGATAAAACCATGGACTATAAGATATGGAAATGTATTTAAGGAAGGTATTTGGGGAGTAATTGGACGAACCAAAAGTCTCTTTAAGTGTGGTGAAGAGAGGATATGGGGTGTCCTATTAAAAGTTAGGGGAGGGGAACTTTGGGAAATATATTAAATAATATAATATTATATGTGTCTAAATCATCCCATATGATTCAAAATATGGAATGTATTCAAATATAAGGAGTAAAAGGTCTTAATAAAATCATACTATAAAATTTTTATAGGTTTAGATATTATTTTAAACCTTATCTTTTGGATTAACTCTTCCATTAACTGTTTTTAACCTTAACCTCTATAACAATGTTTTCAGTATAAAGGGTTATATATTTACTTCTAAGTTAAAAATTGTTGGACTCCTCATGTGTTAATCATGTTTTAATGATCACAAATCTCATTACTGTTAATTAATCTTGATCTTTAGTGAACATCATGTTTTTATAATAACAAATCTTATGGATGTTAATTACTCTTTACAAGTCTTATCCATGATCACAATTCTCTCATATATTATCTCTAATGATTAACTTTAACCCATATTCTTCATATCACTATCTTAGTCCAAATACAGATATTTGTCTAAGTATGGAGACACCGTGAAGGACTCACCATGACCCAGACACCGTGAAGGACTCACCATGACCCAGACACCGTGAAGGACTCACCGTGACCCAGACACCGTGAAGGACTCACCGTGACCCAGACACCGTGAAGGACTCACCGTGACCACTGACCGTGACCAGACACCGTCACCACTCACCGTGACCAGACACCGTGATCAGACACCGTGAAGAAGACACCATTTCCATGATCACTGTGACACCGTTTCTTAGGCATTTGTCAATATTATTTTAAATAATGCTAACGGTCATATTTTTTGTTTTTAATACAATTAATGTTATTTAATTTTAGTTGTTGGAATGTCAGGAAACCGTATCTCGTACCTATGAAAAGGGAATCATTCCTACTTCCAGAACTCGTGGAATATAAGAGAGACTGAGGCGCACGTAACTACAACAACATGAATATAAAATACGAAGAACTTAAGTACACCCGAGTGCACTGTGTTGAACAAGAAGAAGATTGCAAGAACTTGAAAGAACTCTCATGAGTGAAATCCAATACTGCTGAAGAACACACGATGAATCAAGACATCCTTCTCACTTCTAAAGAAGACAAGATGAACTACGACACTCTATTTTTCAACATAAAAACCAGAGACTAACTCAGAAGGATTCCTACTGAATCTAACGAGTCCAGAGCTACATTGATAATCACTAGAGCTTTCTAAACTCTCATCTATCTTCTCTACGTGATTTATTTATTAACTTTCGAGTAGTGTGGTGTACTCTGTATATCTTTATACACACTGTCTCTAGCACTGAACTGAAGGATATAAAAATCCTCACTCAAATTATCTTAACCTTTGTTTACCCACGTCAACTGTGGAAGAGGTCCTTGTGTGACCTGGTCTTTGTTTTGTTTCCCACAAAGAACTGTGGTAGTGGTCCCTGCGTGGCCTGGACAGTTTTGTAAAACTGTTTTGAACCCCGATCCAGGGTGTGGATCAAATTTATATATATATTTGAGAGGACTAATATAAGGCCCTAGCCTTAAACCTTACTTAATCTTGAGTTATTACAGGATTACACATTGAGGATCTTTTCAGGTTTATAGTTTTAGAGAATTAGATCATAAAACTTGCATTACATTCCACATATAAACAAAGTGGTTACATAAAGATATTATTCTTCATTCCCATCCATGGAAACATATTTAAAATAAAACATGGATTCATTCTTGACACTTCCTTGACACTATCATCATATCATGTACCTTTCCCTTGACCTGTGAAAAACATTTCAAAAAAAAAACTTGGGATGAGCATAAAAAGCTCAGTATGGGTTATACAAACATGGAAAGGAAACATGGGTACATATATACATAAGAGTGAAATCATACTTTACCCATAAAACATTGGCACTTTAACATACCTCATAAAATCATGAACAAATCATAGAAATCATAAGACATAAAGGTAACTTGAGGCATTCATAACATTCTTACGTAGGGAGTAACCCTCTTGGTTACGTTTGGAATACCCATCACAGTATATTCCCTAAAATCTCTTCAGAGAAACCTTAACGTTTCACTCCTTCGCGTTACCCAATGCATTGGAGAGCTATATCGGGCTCACCCGCCCTTAGTTTATCATGGAACCACCCGTCTTCATAATAATTCCCAAGAACCATAACATAATCGTATCACATAAAACATGCATAAAGGAAACATAACATTCCCACCTTTCAATCACAAGATACCAATACAACACATTGATATAAAATCGTTATGAAAACCATTTTCGATACCAAAATTAAAGAAAAGTAAAACAGGGTATTTATTTTTCTTTTAAAAAGAAAGTATGGCTTGTAGAGGAAGCCGAAACTCAAATAACGGTCACGACGGTGGAGAAGTCGTTGTCGCCGCATACGTACGACAAAAACATTCCCTTTTGTCATTTAGTAAATGCGTCGTATAAAAAAGATTCCTTTTGAATAAATGGAAAAGTAAAAGGGTTTTATACACCGTATAAAATAAAGTTGTGTATAAAATAAAATATGCCTCAATGAAAGGAGATTGAGACGAAGTCCCATACCTCATATCCGACTTGACCCGACCGTTCTTTAATCTCCTGAATAATAAACTTGAGTTAATATCTACTTGATTAAGAACCTTTTTTAAGTTCATTATTCCTTTTATACCATGTTATGAACATCATGTAATCATTTAAGTTAATAATGTTCATTTTGTCGGTATTTGGTTCTTAAGTCAAAAATAGACTCCTTACACTTACATGTTATTAATTTGGTCAAAGGTTCGTTATATACAGAATGATATTAATTATTTGGATAACATATATGTCATATATATTCATCATATACATGTATTTATAATATTACATCACATTTAGAGGTAAGAAATGAAATGCACCGTTCATGGAGACGGTAAGCCGTACGTACGCATGAACGCTACTTCCATTTCTATTTCGTATTTTCTGGAATGGAATCATAATGATATAAGAGTATATTATAATTCCAGTATAATAAAATATATAATATAATTAACTTTATCCTTTACACATCCCTTATATGGTATTAACGAATCAAATCACTTTCAGGGGGCGGTAGTCCGCACTTCCTAAAATGAAGATATCGTGTTTACCCATAATGGAAACCATAAAGGTATGACCAAAATGAAAAAAAAGAAGCTTAAGGAAAACATAAACATATTATATATCACATATAAAAATAGTGACATCATAATGGCCACCTTTGGAGGTGTTAAATGAGTATTGAACAATCATCGTTTCGGGTGGCAGAATTTCACCATCCACGGAAACCGTATGTTCTTTAACCATTTGATGTAGTTGTGTGAGAGTGTAGCTCAAATAAATATTATAACAACATCCTAGTATATTGAACATACTGGTGTTGTTACAAAAGAAGTAAATAAAAAGAGTTTAGGGGGTTGGAGAAGCAAAATAAAACAAATGATAATGAGAGAATGAATTACCTTTAAAAGTGTAACTCCTTTTGATTTGAGCCTAAAGGCTTCCTTTGAAAGGATTCTGCCAAAAGGGAATCCTCTAGGATGAGGAGAGGGATGTGGAGAGAGTAAATGGGCAGGGTTTGGCCGAGCCAAAGGCTTGAGGAGTGTGTGAAATGAGGTAGAGGTGGGGGCCTTTTATAAGAGGAGAGGAGGGGCAATTTTGGAAAGTAAGAAATATTACTTTATTTGAAAATGTGTTTCGGTTTTAAAAGGTCCCAAATTGATATAATTCGTGGATAAAGTGATATGGGTTCGAAATCCACTCATACAATTGGGTTTGGATATGTGTAGGTTTTAGATTTTTCATTATATTTCCATTTTATTTAAATCGTTAAATAATGAGGTCATTGCTGCATCATCATGATGTCATAAATAATATAATTTATTTAAAGTCTAAAAATTATAAAAAAATACTATGATGGAGTAAATCTTTTTAGCTTTCCAATGACTATTTATAATCAAAAATATGATATTTATAACCCCAGGTAAAAAGTGTTTTCGTAAAACATATTATGTTTGTGTCATTTTTACTTTTACATTAAATAAAAAGTTATTTATGTCATTTCCCAACAAAAGTTGATCTATGGGGTCCCCAAGTTCACCCATGGCTTTTCTTGGTCGGCAATGACACAACCAATAAGGTTGGGACATGTTTCTAGGTCATTTAATATTATTAAAGCATTATTTATACCTTAAACTACACTAATTACCACTAATCGCGATTAAAAACTTAATAAGTTACTATTCACCAAAAAATTATTTTAATCCCATTGAACCACATTTTACTTATTAATGACAACCATGTATGTCAGATTTTTGAAATTCAAAACACAATGATGGAAAAATTTCATTTAAACGAAAAATCAATTTTTATAAGTACCACTTAGTGGTTTCACTATTCATCAAAAATTGAAGTTTTTCAGAAAATTACGAAAAATTCACCCTAAGCTATATTTGATATTACGAATTCAAAAATGAATTCTATTTTACAAAATTAATACATATAAGTCACATTAATTAATTTAATAATTAATTCCTGCTGTCAGAGCAAATAGCGTGTTTTCATGAAACAATAAGTATCAAAAGATTGGTACCAGTTTAAGTCCAATTTCAAAGTGAAATTGATTCCAATGACCACCATTGGATTAAATGGTAAAAATATATTCAGATTACACATTAATAAAAATTCAAAAGATAATCTAATCATATAAATAAATTAGATTAAAAAGCAGTTTTGATGTAAAATGCAGTATTTTTCACTATTCATTAAAAAATGAACATTGTCTGAAAAATACCAAAAAATCACACAAAGTAAATTTTGATGTCCCAAACATAAAGAATAAGTTTATCTTGACAAAAATAGCTTATAATGTTGTCAAAATATATATTTAAAAATGGTTTGCCATCAAAAGGCAGTAAAACAATCTTTTAAGAATATTAGTGTATTCCATGCATAAGATTGTATTTATTTTCATTTTAAGCCTCTATAACACTATCTAGTTCATTAATAGACATAGATAAAAATATATATTATTCATTACTTACTTGGGATGTTACATCCTTCCCCCCTTTAGAAAATTGCGTCCCCGCAATTTATTTACTTATCAAATAAATGGGGGTACTTATCCCTCATTGCATTTTCAGATTCCCATGTTGCCTCTTCAATCATGTGGTTTTTCCACAAAACCTTTACCTGCTTAATCACCTTATTCCGTAACACTTGCTCCCTATAGTCAAGAATCTGGATCGGTTGTTCCTTATAAAATAGGTTCTCTTCCAACTGAACTACCTCTGGACTCAAAACATGAGATGGATCTGGCATATACTTTCTCAACATCGAAACGTGAAAAACATTGTGTACCTGAGATAAACTCGGAGGTAAAGCCACTCGGTATGCAACTGATCCAACTCTCTCCTGAATTTCGTATGGTCCAATGAACCTTGGACTCAACTTTCCTTTCTTACCAAATCTCATCATACTTTTCAAAGGAGAAACCTTGAGAAAAACATGATCACCTACCTCGAAAGATAGATCCTTCCTCCGGTTATCCGCATAACTCTTCTGCCTGCTCTGAGCTGTTCTCATGTGCTTCTGAATCAGCTGAACTTTTTCTGCCATCTCTTCTACCAATTCTGGTCCCATCAACTTCCTTTCACCCACTTCATCCCAGAAAGCTCGAGTTCGACACCTCTTCCCATATAATGCCTGAAATGGTTCCATCTGTATACTGGAATGAAAACTGTTATTATATGAAAATTCAACCAAAGAAAGATGTTGGTCCCAACTTCCCTGATAATCCATAGAACAAGCTCTTAGCATATCCTCCAATTTCTGAATTGTTCGTTCTGACTGCCCATCTGATTGAGGATGAAAAGCTGTACTAAAATTTAATTCAGTACCCAACGACTTTTGAAGGCCTTTCCAAAAGTTAGAAGTAAACCTGGGATCACGATCCGATACAATGGAGAGAGTAACTCCATGTAACCTGACTATCTCTTTAAGATACAAATGGGAAAGTTGATCTAGGGAAAAAGTATCTCGTATAGCAAGGAAATGAGTATATTTGGTCAAGCGATCAACAATAACCCAGATTGCATTATTACCTCGAGATGTCTTCGGTAATCCAACAACAAAGTCCATAGATATATTCTCCCATTTCCACTCTGGCACTGGTAAAGGCTGAAGCATCCCTTTCGGTAACTGCCGCTCTGCTTTAACCTGCTGACAAGTCAAACACTTCACAGTAAAATCAGCAATATCTCTTTTCATTCCATCCCACCAGTAATACTCCTGCAGATCTCTATACATCTTAGTACTGCCCGGATGAACTGAAAACGGAGAGCTATGAGCTTCACATAACAACTCTCTCTTCAACTGTGAATCACAAGTCACACACAATCTCTTCCCAAATCTCAAAACACAATCATTATCAATGTTGAATTCAGGCAACTTACCTTTCTGAACCAGCTCTACCTTTTTCTGCAACTCACTGTCTTGCTTCTGTGCTTTCTTGATTCTATCTGATAGAGAAGATCTCACTGATACCTGAAACAAAACAGAAGGACTTCCTGCACCAACAAATTCTATGCCAAAGTTCATCAAATCCTTAACCAAAGGATCACGTTCCAAACGCAACATTGTTAATGAAGCATTACTTTTTCGACTCAAAGCACAACCACTTTATTTGCTTTTCCCGGATGGTAATGAATTGTACAATCATAATACTTGATTAATTCTAACCATCTCCTCTGTCTCATGTTTAACTCTTTCTGAGTGAATATATGCTTTAAACTTTTGTGATCGGTATATATTTCACACTTTACTCCATACAAATGATGCCTCCAAATTTTTAAAGCAAAAACAACAGCAGCTAATTCCAAATCATGTGTAGGGTAATTTACCTCATGAGTTTTCAACTGTCATGAAGCATAAGCAATTACCTGATCATTCTGCATTAGGACTCAACCAAGTCCTTTCAATGAAGCATCACTGTATATAACAAACTCACCATTCCTAGAAGGTAGTGCCAAAACTGGAGCATTCACCAATCTTCTTTTCAATTCCTGAAAACAATCATCACATTCTTTTGTCCAGATAAACTTAACACCCTTCCGAGTTAGCTTAGTCATTGGACTAGATAACCGTGAAAAATTTCTAACAAACCTTCGGTAATAGCCTGCCAAACCAAGGAAGCTACGAATCTCGGTTACATTTGTGGGTCTTGGCCATTCTTCCACAACTTTTGTTTTTGCAGGATCAACAGTTACTCCATATTTAGAAACAATGTGACCAAGGAAAGAAATTTGTTGCAACCAAAACTCACACTTTCTGAATTTCCCATACAGTTTCTTTTCTTTTAAGGTTTGCAAGATAACCCTTAAATGTCTTTCATGCTCCTCTTTACTTTTAGAAAACACCAAAATATCATCAATGAAAACCACCACAAACTTATCCAAGAACTCATGGAAAATTCTATTCATTAAGTCCATGAATACAGAAGGTGCATTGGTTAGCCCAAAAGGCATTACTACAAATTCATAATGGCCATATATCGTACGGAACGTGGTCTTCGGAATATCTGCCTCCTTTACCTTCAGCTGATGGTACCCCGATATCAAGTCAATCTTTGAAAAAAACTGAGCTCCCTGGAGCTGATCAAACAAATCATCGATATGAGGCAAAGGATATTTGTTCTTAACAGTGATATTATTCAAGGCTCTATAATCAATGCAAAGTCTCATAGAACCATCTTTCTTTTTAACAAATAAAACAGGAGCACCCCATGGTGATGTGCTAGGTATAATGAAACCTTTCTCTAATAAATATTTCAATTGCACCTTCAACTCTAAAAGTTCAATTTGTGCCATTCGATAAGGGGGTTTTGAAATTGGCTTAGCATCAGGAACTAAGTCAACAGTAAACTCAACTTCCCGATCTGGTATTATTCCAGGAAACTCATCAGGAAAAACATCAAGATACTCATTTACCACTGGCACATCATTAATCTGAACAGTTCCTTTATTTTCAACGACGTGTGCAAGGTAACATTCATTTCCATATTTTACATGTTTCTCGGCCTCTTGATATGTTATCAAAAGTAAGGGTTCATTCTTGTAAAAAAACTGAAAGTCTTTCTGAAAAGAAACTTCTTTAGCTCTACAGTCAATCTTAGCATGTTAAATAGAGATCCAATCCATACCTAGGATAACATCAAACTCTACTAGTGGTAGAACAATAAGGTTTGCAAGTAGGTTCTTTCCACAGATAAGGATATGAAGATTTTTATAAATCCCTTTTGCCTCAACATTTCCCCCAGGTGTTTTTACCACAAGTTCAAGAGTCATTTCTTGAGATGGTATTCCCATTTTACTAGAAAAGGTTTCAGAGATGAAAGAATGTGTAGACCCCGAATCAAACAACACACTGGCATAATCTGAAAAAACAAACAAAGTACCTGATACAACTTCATTTGACGGCCCGACATCTGCTGAAGTAGTTGCAAAGGATTTTTCCACCCCTTTCTGCTTGTAGTCTAACTGCTTCCCATCACTCAGGCTCTTTGTCGGACACTCATTTGCATAGTGACTCATCTCATTGCACTTAAAACATTTCACTAACTGTAAATCAAATTTGTTCTTACCTTCACCTTGATCCTTTTCAGTGCAATCAAGATCCTTATTTCCCATCTTACCACATCGGTAGCACTTTCCAGAATTCAGAAGACATTCCCCAGCATGCCTTTTGCCACATTTATCACAAACTGGAAACTTAGTTCTCTTACCATCAGACTTTTTTGAAGAATTCTTACCTTTCTCCTGCCACCTCAGTCTCTTCTTCTGTTGGTTGTTATAGAACACTTGATCATCGGAAAACTCCATTTCCACCTTCTCAGCAGAACGAACAAGCTTTTCATAACTTTTAAACTCACGAGAAGCTAATGCCCTTCGATATTTTGGCTTTAATCCTGAGTAAAAACGATTGATTTTACTATCAAGGTCTCAGATAAAATTTGGAGCATGCCTTGCCAATCGAGTGAACCTTTCTTCATAGGCAGCCACTGAGTCTTCCTCTTGCCTCAATTACAAGAATTGTTTTTCCATCCTAAGTCGAACAACCTTAGGAAAATACTTCTCAAGAAACATACCTTTGTATTCATCCCAGTCAAGATCATCAATCTCATCGGCGTCCCTGATATTTTTAATCATAGACCACCACTGATCTGCTTCACCCTCCAAACGGTAAATAGCAAGACTAACATTTTGATTGTCTGAACACCCCATGACAACAAAAATCTTCTCCAGTGCTTTAATCCACCCTTCAGATAGCACAGGGTCAGATGATCCTCTAAATGATGGGGGATGTTGCCTCATGAAATGTTCCACCACTAACATGTTCCTCTGTGGTTGATCTGGATGATCTCGTGCATGGATACCACCACCATTTATCACTTGAGTCAACTGCGCCATTACTGCAACAAAGTATTCATTTACAATTCCGACCATCTCAGGATGCTGATTCGGAAGGTTATTTCCTTCTGTATGCCTTCCTAGCACTGCTTCCCTGTTTCCTCTGCGGAAAACCATTCTGAACAAACATGTCTTAGATGAAGCAACATGGTAATCTTCAAATGCTATATCACTTCAATTTAACCATAAAAAAAATATTTTTGGATAATCAATTAATAGAATTCTAACTCCTAAAGTTATCTAAACCAACCTTTGATACCAACTATAAGGCCCCAGACTTAAACCTTACTTAATCTTGAGTTATTACAAGATTACACATTGAGGATCTTTTCAAGTTTAGAGTTTTAGAGAATTAGATCATAAAACTTGCATTATATTCCACATATAAACAAAGTGGTTACATAAAGATAGTATTCTTCATTCCCATCCTTGGAAACATATTTAAAATAAAACATGGATTCATTCTTGACACTTCCTTGACACTATCATCATATCATGTACCTTTCCCTTGACCTGTGAAAAACATTTCAAAAAAAAACTTGGGATGAGCATAAAAAGCTCAGTATGGGTTATAAAAACATGGAAAGGAAACATGGGTACATATATACATAAGAGTGAAATCATACTTTACCCATAAAACATTAGCAATTTAACATACCTCATAAAATCATGAACAAATCATAGAAATCATAAGACATAAAGGTAACTTGAGGCATTCATAAAATTCTTACGTAGGGAGTAACCCTCTTGGTTACGTTTGGAATACCCATCACAGTATATTCCCTAAAATCTCTTCGGAGAAACCTTAACGTTTCACTCCTTCGCGTTACCCAATGCATTGGAGAGCTATATCGGGCTCACCCGCCCTTAGTTTATCACGGAACCACCCGTCTTCATAATAATGCCCAAGAACCATAACATAATCGTATCACATAAAACATGCATAAAGGAAATATAACATTCCCACCTTTCAATCACAAGATATCAATACAAAACATTGATATAAAATCATTAAGAAAACCATTTTCGATACCAAAATAAAAGAAAAGTAAAACATGGTATTTATTTTTCTTTTAAAAAGAAAGTATGGCTTGTAGAGGAAGCCGAAACTCAAATAACGGTCACGACGGCGGAGAAGTCGTTGTCGCCACATACGTACGACAAAAACATTCCCTTTTGTCATTTAGTAAACGCTTCGTATAAAAAAGATTCCTTTTGAATAAACAGAAAAGTCAAAGGGTTTTATACACCGTATAAAAGAAAGTTGTGTATAAAATAAAATATGCCTCAATGAAAGGAGATTGAGACGAAGTCCCATACCTCGTATCCGACTTGACCCGACCGTTCTTTAATCTCCTGAATAATAAACTTGAGTTAATCTCTACTTGCTTAAGAACCTTTTTCAAGTTCATTATTCCTTTTATACCATGTTATGAACATCATGTAATCATTTAAGTTAATAATGTTCATTTTGTCGGTATTTGGTTCTTAAGTCAAATATAGACTTCTTACACTTACATGTTATTAATTTGGTCAAAGGTTCATTATATCCAGAATTATATTAATTATTTGGATAACATATATGTCATATATATTCATCATATACATGTATTTATAATATTACATCACATTTAGAGGTATGAAATGAAATGCACCGTTCATGGAGATGGTAAGCCGTACTTACGCATGAACGCTACTTCCATTTCTATTTCATATTTTCTGGAATGAAATCATAATGATATAAGAGTATATTATAATTACAGTATAATAACATATATAATATAATTAACTTTATCCATTACACATCCCACATATGGTATTAACGAATCAAATCACTTTCAGGGGGCGGTAGTCCGCACTTCCTAAAATGAAGATATCGTGTTTACCCATAATGGAAACCATAAAGGTATGCCCAAAATGAAAAAAACAGAAGCTTAAGGAAAACATAAACATATTATATATCACATATAAAAATAGTGACATCATAATGGCCACCTTTGTAGGTGTTAAATGAGTATTGAACAATCATCGTTTCGGGAGGCAGAATTTCGCCATCCACGGAAACCGTATGTTCTTTAACCATTTGATGTAGTTGTGTGAGAGTGTAGCTCAAATAAATCTTATAACAACATCCTAGTATATTGAAGATACTGGTGTTTTTACAAAAGAAGTAAATAAAAAGAGTTTAGGGGGTTGGAGAAGCAAAATAAAACAAATGATAATGAGAGAATGAATTACCTTTAAAAGTGTAACTCCTTTTGATTTGAGCCTAAAGGCTTCCTTTGAAAGGATTATGCCCAAAGGGAATCCTATAGGATGAGGATAGGGATGTGGAGAGAGTAAATGGGCAGGGGTTGTCCGAGCCAAAGGCTTGAGGAGTGTGTGAAATAAGGTAGAGGTGGGGGCCTTTTATAAGAGGAGAGGAGGGGAACTTTTGGAAAGTAAGAAATATTACTTTATTTGAAAATGTATTTCGGTTTTAAAAGGTCCCAAATTGATATAATTAGTGGATAAAGTGATAAGGGTTAGAAATCCACTCATCCAATTGGTTTTTTCCATGTTTAGGTTTTATATTTTTTATTATATTTCCATTTTATTTAAATCGTTAAATAATGAGGTCATTGCTGCATCATCATGATGTCATAAATAAAATAATTTATTTAAAGTCTAAAAATTATAAAAAAAATACTATGATGTAGGAAATATTTTTATCTTTCCAATTAATATTTATAATCAAAAATCTGATCTTTATAACCCCATGTAAAAATTGTTTTTGTAAAACATATTATATTTGTGTCATTTTTACTTTTACATTAAATAAAAAGTTATTTATGTCATTTCCCAAAAAAAGTGGATCCATGGGGTCCCCAAGTTGACCCATGGCTTGTATTGGTCGGCCATGACACAAACAATAAGGTTGGGACATGTGTCTAGGTCATTTCATATTATTAAAGCATTATTTATACCTTAAACTACACTAATTACCACTAATCGCGATTAAAAACTTAATAAGTTACTATTCACCAAAAAATTATTTTAATCCCATTGAACCACATTTTACTTCTTAATGACAACCATGTATATCAGATTTTTGAAATTCAAAACACAATGATGGAAAAATTTCATTTAAACGAAAAATCAATTTTTATAAGTACCACTTTGTGGTTTCACTATTCATCAAAAATTGAAGTTTTTCAGAAAATTACCAAAAATTCACCCTAAGCTATATTTGATATTCCGAATTCAAAAATGAAGTCTATTTTACAAAATTCAATACATATAAGTCACATTAATTAATTTAATAATTAATTCCCGCTGTCAGAGCAAATAGCGTGTTTTCATGAAACAATAAATATCAAAAGATTGATACCAGTTTAAGTCCAATTTCAAAGTGAAATTGATTCCAATGACCACCATTAGATTAAATGATAAAAATATATTCAGATTACACATTAATACCAATTCAAAAGATAATCTAATCATATAAATAAATTATATTAAAAAGCAGTTTTGATGTAAAATGCAGTATTTTTCACTATTCATTAAAAAATGAACATTGTCTGAAAAATACCAAAAAATCACAAAAAGTAAATTTTGATGTCCCAAACATAAATAATAAGTTTATCTTGAAAAACATAGCTTATAAAGTTGTCAAAAGATATATTTAAAAATGGTTTGCCATCAAAAGGCAGTAAAACAATCTTTTAAGAATATTAGTGTATTCCATGCATAAGATTGTATTTATTTTCATTTTAAGCCTCTATAACACTATCTAGTTCATTAATAGACATAGATAAAAATATCTATTATTCATTACTTACTTGGGATGTTACAACTAAGTCTCGGCATGAGACTGAACCTCTTGTTATATCTACTGTGCATCTTTTATTTAAGTTTAATGTATACGACATATATCATATTTATTCCGCTACTATTACTTTAAAATACAAAATTATTTTGAAGCTACTTTGATAGTTAAATTAGCAAGTGTTTACACTTATTGTAAATCAGTATATTAGTTTCAAAAGTTAGTTTGATCTTGTGGTTAAACTAACTGAGATCTAATAAATCTTTGAGAAGCTAAGTGAACATTTACAATCTGTATAAATTCACTACAATTTAACTTATTTTATAAATTAGGGGATTTTAACTAGACAATATTTTAACAGAAATTTTAATTGGAACTCAATTCACCCCCCTCTTGAGTGTCCACTCTGACTAACAAAAATTGTTTCATAAATGGAAAATGGATTAATTTTAATATAATTTATAATTATAATTTCATATTTAAATAATTTTAGGACTTTTAAATTATTTAATAAAATACATTTAACATAAAATACCATCAATGACATTTAAAGAACTATTAACATAATCAAAATTTGAAAACAACATGAGAGTAATGGAATTATAATATAATATATTTAAACATTAATAATAAATTATTTTTAACTTTAAAATTAATGTGATACCATAATTAATTCAAAAAAAATAATCATTTTTTTATGTTTTTAAAAATCATTTAATTTAATTTTATATTGCTTCCACAAGCATTATGCCGACACCGTATAAGCATTTAATGCAATTATTTCATCACTAAAAATTAAAAATAAACACCCATCATAAAAATAATTTTATTATACTAAAAATAAACTTTAATATTCATAAAAAACTATCTTTTATCCCCATGTGAACATATAATAAAAAATTAAAAGCAAGAGAGTGACATTTTGAAATTTTCTTTACTTAAAATAATATATAAGTAATTTTCAAATAAAAAGAGAAAAATTAAAATAAAATATAATCTTGAATTATAATTATCAATAAAAACTATTAAATTAGATTAAATGAAAGTTTTAGGGTCATTTTTAGTTCTTATCATACTATTTTAACCTTAATTCCCCAATTTACCCTTACTTTGGTGACAAAAATTTACTACAATTATTATTTATAATGAAAAAAATAAAAGGGGAATTATTTAAAAAAATTGAACCAAATTATTAAAAAACGGGATCAATTTTAAAAAATTAAATTTACATAAGTGGCAGAATTTAATTTAAAATTCAACCTGCAAAACACAATGAAAAACATTTTTTCATAAACATGCCTTTTTAAGTATAAAAGTGATTTTATACCAAATTCAAGAGTAATTTTGATTCCAATAAAATTTAATAGATTATAATTAATCAAAATGAACCAATGGTATTTTAAAACATATCTAGAATATATATTTACTTTTTAAATTCTTGAAAAGAAAAGATAATTTTCAATAAAAATCAGAAAGTTTCACTATTCATTAAAAAATCACTCTTATTAGAAAATTCTAAAGAATTCATCCGGATATAAATTTTAAAATTATTATTTAAAAAATTAAGTTCATTTATTAAAAATAAATATCTATAATTTTATAATCAATATTTCAAATAAAATCATATAATGCATGAAATCCCAATTTGGTTAGAAATAAAACATTTTCCTTTTGATTGAAAAAATTAAATAATATTCTTATAATGAATATAACTCTATAAAATATAATTAATTAATATGAAGAAAACATGAAAACAATTTATCATAAAATTAATTGGGTTATTTTTTATTGTTTGTGATGACAGTTGAGCTCAATATAACTCTTTAATGCATTGGGTAAAGGGATGAAGTTTATTAGTTTGGTTTCTCCTAAGAGATCATTGGAATTTTCCATATAGGTTGTTCTATGTGTAAGAGTGATATTAAAATTATGTACCAATTTAATTAAAATACTTATATATGATTTATATGGATTTTCATAGAAATATTATGATTTCAAAGGTAAGAAAATGAGCTAAAATTTAAACAGAAGTTTATGATACATATTAAGGGTGAAATGTATAACTCTATGAAAAAGTTTTCATGGGGCTTTCATGATTGCAAAGAAAAATTTATGAGTTTTATTTTTTAGTTTAATATTTATTATGATTTTTTGTATAAAAATATTTGGGTCGTGAAGTTGATTTATTAGTTATGAAAATATTTATTTTGAGCCCAAAGTTTATTTTGAAAATGGAAATTTTTTATGTGTCTTCATAGACTAATGAGTTTATTTCTATCTTTTTATTTGTCCCTTAATAAAAATTTTGTGGTAATACCATGCTTTAAAATGTGTTTCCATATATTTTTAAGGATTATTAGGAAAAATTATGAGGTCAAGATGAAAATCATGATAATATGACATGAAAAGAAAACTTTTTATATTATAAAAATTTTGTTTTCAGGAAAAAATGGATATCAAGTGGTGGATTTTTTTTATCAAAATTTTCTTTATAAAATAAATAATAAGATTCATTTTTTAAAACATTTAAAATATGGTCAAAAGTGAAATAAAATTTACTTTATAATTTATTTATTTCCATATAGATACATCCCTAAAATAATTTAAATAATATGGATATGGGATAAAAGATTGAGAAAGTAAGTCTTAAAAACATTTAAAATGAGGTTCTTAAGATAAAGTGTCCCCTACATCTAGTCAAACTCACCATATATGTTATTTATCTTCCTAAATAATAAAATTATGTTAATTATTAAATTTATTAAGAACATTTTCCAATTTTATTATTCCTTTTATTTTATTTATTACCATGTTATATATAATTACTTTATCAATTAAGTTCACATCGGATGTTTTGATGATATTCGACTCATATGTCCAAAATGACTTCAGTAAGTTGACTATAGAAAAATAGGTCATTATTACATTATATTAAAAATAAAAATTATTAAATAATTATCATTTTTATATATTAATTATACTTTTAAAATAAATATGGTTATGAAAAATGAGTTACATTACAATGATGTAGATGGTAGGCCATATGTACGCATGATTAACATTTCCATTTTTCAACAAACATGATGGAAAAAAGTTAAGAATATTTTAATATTTACAAAATGATTATTATATCATAAATATCATATTAATTTTTTTTAAATTTACAGCATCCATGTGATGTTTTCATGAAAAAAAATCACATCGCTTCATGGAAGTAGTAATCCATATACATGCATAGACAACATTATATTATTTAAATGGATAGAAATGTAAGAAAATAGATGATATATTTTCTCTATATAATGATAAATATTTCATTAATATCATATATATACATTAAATAAATCAATATAAGAATCTATGAGAGGTAGTGATGGAAAACAAATAACATCGGTTTATGACGAGGTAATCAACCATACACACGAATGATGGTTTCATTTCCCATTTGATGGAAGAATTATATGGATATAGGTTATTCCATTAACATAAAAATATATAATTATATGAAACTTGTTTCTTTTAGATAGGTAAATAAATCTATAAAATAATAATGGTTATTTTTTATGTTGAAAAATGAAAACTTTCATGTGTTATGTTTATGTTAGGGTTCTTGGACATTATTTATGATGATGGATGAGCCCGATATAGCTCATGATGATGGTTGATCATAATATAGCCCTATAATTCACTGGGTAAAGGGAAAAATTTATCCAGATATCAGTTTCTCATAAGTGATTCTTTTAATTTACCTGGTAGGTTATTCTATTTTTAAGAGTTATTGTAATAGTGATATGAAAATGATGTTCCAAGTTACCAAGACATTTTCTTTATTCTTATATCAAGTTCTAATAGATATTTTTCTTAAGTAATGTTTTCAAATGGACAATGATCATTAAATTATATGAATATTTTATTATTTTAAATATTTATTCCATGTCTCATATTTTATGATCAAGGTTTTGATAAATATGAACTTTCTTATGTTATTCTATTACACTTTGATTATGTCACCATACCCATATTCTCTTCTTATACTCACTAATAGAATTCAGTTATTAATGATTATATTTATCATTTTTGAGCATTTTATCTCACCCTTATTATGTTTCCTTTTTCAATGTTATGAATAAATGTTTTAAGTGTGTTATGCCTAAGAAGATTACTAGATGTGGTGAAATTAGTTGAAGATAATGCAATTTTTTATGAACCAGTTTTTTATGTTTTCAAATTTTATTATGTAAGAGTTTTTCATAATTATCTAAAACTATAAATATAAAAGGTCCTTGGGTATATAATTTATCCAATATTTCCTATTGATTTTATAAGTTTTTGATTGCTAAAATTGGGTTATGTTTATCATTATCAAGCAAAAAATGTAAAGATAATGTTTTTAACACCAGATCTAGGAGTGTGTTCGAGGATATTATAGATAGAATAATTGAAAAGGTTTAGACAACTCTAAATATAAGGATATTTTCATATGATATTAACTTAAAAATTATGGGTAATGTCATGGGTTTATATGTTTAAGTTTGATCACAGGTTCAAAGGTATAAACATGACCTTTTATGGATTTAAGTGATGGGATTTTAAAGTGATTAATGATATTTTGGGGAGAAATTTTATTATGTTAAGGTAAAAGTAACCCATAGGTGTGTCACACGGTTTAAAGTGAAGGATTATTTGGTGAAAATTATATTAATATTTTGGTGATGTAAGATGATAGTTATGATATAACCTTTGGGGTTAATACATTCTTTAATGTCGAGATTATTAAGGTTATTTCATATATAGGGTTTTTTATTTATGGAATGACCTAAGATAAATATTTGGTTTTATTGTGGAAATTTTGATGTTAAATGTGTCATTTATTAATATAAATGTTTATAAATTTTTGGATATTATCTTATCTTGTGATAATAATTTCAATTTTGGTTAATATCTAATGACAGAAAGAGTATCTAGTTATCATTTTTTGGATTATATGATCCATTTGAAATTGATTTTAGGGCTCAATGAATGAAAAATTAAACTTGAATACTCATAATTTAGAGAAAAATATGAGATTAGGGTTGAAATTTATTGAAGGATGAAGTTATACTTATCAATTAAATATATTTCTTAAATTTATTAGTCTCATTGCTAATGGAATTCCTAAACTAGAGGAAAAAGATCTTAAAATAAAAATGTTATCCTATTACCTTTATTTCTGATTAATTGATGATATTTTCACACCTCATTGATTTATGGTTTTATGGTCACCCCTTTTTCATGATAATTCAATTTATTGTGATCAATGTTATCTGTCACTCTCCATCATTATTTGGACATTATGTTTTTCCTTAATGTACATATTTTCACTTTCCACTAATGTTATCCTATTTGGAAACCTAGTTATATGTTATTTTATGCAAACTTTGTATTTCCCTTTCCATATTTTAAAAAATTGAAGTTTTATTATCCCTTTTTATGATGTAGGTTTTCAAAAAAGTTATTTTAAATATTAAAATATTTTCCTTTTATGTCAATTTGTGTTATCTTCCACTCCTTGGAATTGATTTTGAATTTTTTTTAACTCCTTTCTATCAGGAACTAGAAAATTTTTTGAGGACACTCTTTCCAAAATAAGAAAGAAATTAACAACATAGGTAATGTTAATATAAATACTTTTAATGTATTATTAATATTAATTAATTATATTTTATAGAGTTATATTCATTTTTATAATATTATGTAATTTTTTAGTAAAAAGAAAAAGGTTTATTTTTAACCAAATTGGGTTTTCATACATTATATGGTTTTAATTAAAATATTTATTTCAAAATCATCCAATTTTAATTTGAAAAAATTAAATTCATTTTTTAAATCAGATTTTAAAAATTATATTAAGATGAGTTTTTATAATTTTATGAAAAGTTTTATTTTTCAATTAATGGAGAAAAATACTATTTTTTACTAAAAACTTTGTTTTATTTTAAAGTATTTACAAAGTGACATTCTATTATGGATTAGTTTTAAAATTCCATTGGTTATAGGTTTAATTTTAAATTATTTTCTATCAATTATCTGAATTTAATTTAATAAAATGAAACCCATATTTAAAATCAGGAGGTTCAAATTTGGTAAATAAGTCCCTTTTATTTTTTATCATTATGAATGGTAACCATAGAAATATTTTTCATTTCGGACAAAGTAAATCAGGAAATTAAGGTTAAAAATAACATGATAAGGACTCAAAATGACCCTAAAACTTTCCTTTAGTCTATTGGATGACTGAGGTTCGACCATCATCATCCAAGATTCAAATATATAGCAATTTGTTTCCATTTTTCTTTGAAAATGACTTATATATTATATTAAATAATGAAAAATAAAAAATGTGACTCATTTGATTTTAAATTTAAATTATATGTTAAAATAGGGTTAAAAATAAGTTATTAATGAATATTAGAGTTTATTTTGAGATTATGAAATTATTTTTTTAATTTTTATTAATGAAATAATTATCTTAAATTCTTACATAACACCAATATAGTGCTTGTGGAGACACAATAAAATTAAAGTAAATGATTTAAAAATCATAAGAAGTAACTTTTTTGGATGTCTTATAGTGTCACAATATTTTTATAGTTAATAATAATTTATTATTTATCGTTAAATTCATTTTATTAAAATTATTTTTCTTTCATGTTGTTTTCCAAATTCAATTATATGAATAATTATTAAAATGACATTAATAGTATTTTATGTTAAATATATTTTATTAAATTATTTGAAAATCATAAAAATATTTCAAGAGTAAAATTAAGATGATAAATGGTTGGAAATTTCCTCCATTTCCATTTATGGTCTAATTTTTATCTTATAAGTAAACTTATAAACTTTTTATACTGAAAAAGATGTTATCGTGGTTGTGGTCAAAAATAGTTAATAGAAGGGTTAATCCAAAAGTTAAGATTTAAAATAATTTATTAATCTATAATTTTTTATTTTATGATAATATTAACACCATATCCTACTTATATTTAAAACAATACCATTTTTAACCATTTTACATGAGTTAGACACATATTATATTATAATATTTTAAATATTTCTAAAAGTGCCCCTCTCCTCACTTATAAAAGAAAACCTACTATCCACTACTTTAAAAACATTAGGAGCCTTTTTATTTGAATAATACCTAACTAAATATATTTTTAATATCTCTAATTATGTCCTATATTCCCTTTTTTAATCAGAGAAACAACCTATGAAGGATTTAAGTATAATTTTAAAGAGGTTGTCTGAAAAAGAGGTATAGTTCTTAACCTAGAGTTTTCGTTTTATTTATTCTTATAACTAATTAAAATATTATTAAAACGTGATAAAATGATAAAAAATTATCATAAATATAATTATATGTTATTATGTTAATGGAATAACCTATATCCATCTCATTCTTCTATCAAATGGGAAATGAATCCATCATTATTATGTATGGTGAGCTACCACCTCATGGACCGATGTAATTCATTTTCCATCACCACCTCTAATGGATGGTTATAATTATGGATTTAATATAATATTAATCACATAATAATAATTCTTTAAATATAATATGTCATCTATTTTATTACCTTTATATCCATTAAAAAATGATAACATCGTTCGTGTATACGTATGGATTACCACCTCCACGAAGTGATGTGATTCATTTTTCATCGCTACATCACATGGATAGTATTATTTCAAAATATAATATTATAGTTATTATATAATCATAAATATATAAAGATAAAATAATAATTACCTTCTTTCCATCATGTTCTTTAAAAAATGAAAATGTTACTCACGCGCATATGCGGTTTACCGTCTCCATGATTGTAACATAATTAATTTTTCCTAACTATATATGATGGTTAGTTTTAAAAGTATAATTAATATATAAAAATTATAACTATGAAATTATTATTATTCTTTATATTATGTAATAATGATCAATTTTACCACAGTCAACATATCAAAGCTATTTTGAAATTATGAACCGAACATCCTCAAAACACCCGATGTAGGCATAACTGATTAAGTAATTAAATATTTCATTGTAATAAATGAAAAAATAGCGTAGTTATAAATTAATAAACCTATAAATTTTTATTAAAAAATTAAATAATTGATATACATTTATTATATAGGATTTGAAGGACATACATGGAAAGTCTGGACTCGAGGTTAGAGATTTCAACTCAATTTCCCTTTATTGAGGCATGTTTTAATATTATACACCTAATTTATTTTATATGGTGTATATAATGAAATTTTAAATTTTATATCATGAATAATTCATAATTGATGCTATTTTATGTTACAATTCATGTTAATTAATCCAAGGTGTTTTGATTCAATAATTACCAAAGTAGTAAGGGGTTTATTAACTTAATTTTCTTTAATTGGGTTATATCATTTATTTATTGATTATATTATGTCAAGATTTTGTGTGAAATGAATTTTTTATTTATGTTTTATTTAAACTATTTTTTGGATTGATATTTTTCCCACACAATATATCCATTAATTAATTATCAATTAAATAATATAATATTTATAAGGGTTATTCTTCCCAAATTATATTTATTTGAGAGATATGTTTATGTTATGCACCGACATTTTTATATGAAGTGAATATACTTCCTGTATGGCATGTTATATCATGAATATAATTATGTTCATGATATTTAAAGACTCAGTTTAATTTATTCTTTCATGGGGATTACAATGTAAAAGTTACCAAAGTGGTAAGGGGTCTATGTTTTAATATCATTTTAACCATGATTGTTTATGATTGAATTTCCATTGAGGAAATTATATGAAACTTATTTGATAAAACCAATTAATTTTTATTATCTTTTGGATATCTCAAAATTTTTGATGTTTAAGTACCATTTTTCTCTCTTTAGCACTCAACATGGTTTATAAAATGTTTTTTTAAAAAAGCCAACATTTTTCTCTTCTTTTTGTCAGAAAATTTATTTCTTCCATATCTATATTTTAATTTTTTTTTCAATATATTTTTTGAATATTATTGAATTATTATTTAAATTAATTTTTAATCATGTTTTATTTTTTACAAAAACATTTAAAAATAATTTTCCCATTGTTTTCTAAACAGGTACTATTTGCTGATGATGTGAACATAATCTCTATTTTAACTATTATGTCATGAACATAATTTACCATCATCATAAAGAAACAATGATTTGAATATTAATTTAAAAATTTCAATGTTTATCTTCAATGAAAATTTTTTCCTAATATTTCTGAATTTTATGTTTTTAAATGTGATGTTTAATTTCTTTAGGGTATTTTCCTTAAGAATGTTTTTAATGATGTTTTTATGGTATTTATATTCATCAATGAAAAAAAACCCTTGATGTTACTTATGATCCACTAGGAAAATATTGTAATGATACCATATTAATTCCTTCTTTGGATGGATTATGATTACTTCAAAGATATTTTCTTGGAACATGTTTCTTTTCCATAGGTAAATAAAGTCAAGAAAGAACAATGGTTATTGTTATTTTGAAAAATGAATTCTTTCATTTTTTATAATTATGTAATGTTTATTTGAAATTGTTTATGATGATGGGTGAGCCTGATATATATCACAATGATAGGTGAACCTGATAAATCTCTCCAATGCATTGGGTAAAGGGAGCGAGTTAATCAATTATTGGTTTCTCCTAAGAGATTATTTAAATTTATAAGAGTGATTGTAAGAGTGATATGAAAATTATGTTCTAAGTTCCCAATATTGTTTCATTTATTCTTGAATCATGTTCTAATGGACCCTTTACTTAAGGATTATTTTCTCATGGCTCATGATTTTTGACTTATATGACTCTTGTATTATATAAAATCTTTATGCCATGTTTCATGTTATAAAATCTAGGTTTTTATGGGTATGAATTATCTTATGTTATGCTCATGAACTTAGAATATTCCACCTTACCCTTATGCACATATTATACTAAATAATAAAATTTAATTATTAATTCTTATGTTTACCCTTACTACAACATCCCCAAACCCGCACACCCAAATCCAGTTCTAAAATATAATCTTTATATTTATATATTTGATTCTGATAAACATGACAAAAATTTAAATCTTTATAACATATAACATAAAAATTAAATATTGGATCAATTACATACTCAAGGTACTTTTATGTTTATAGTTTTTAGAGAATTAGTAAAAGTTAATACATAACAACTTGGATACATAAACAAATGGTTCATAAAAAAATACATTATCCCCAAATAGGTTCTTTAAATATAGTAACCTATTTAGTCATAACATACTTAAAAAATTTCTTTTAAACCTAGGGAAAAGGAAACATAAAAAGGGTTATCTCAAATTCTCAGTAAGGGTAAACATAAGCATTAATAATTGAATCCCATCAGTGAGCATAAGATAAGAAAAAGTTTATAACGAAATAATTAAAGGCCATGATCATAACATAAGATAATTAATATCCTTCAAAACCCAGATCATAAAACATTAAACTTCACATAAAGATTTAACATAAGATAAGAGAAACTTAAGTAAAAAATCATGAGACATGTGAAAAAATCATTAAGTAAAGGATCTATTAGAACTTGTCATAAAGAAAATATCTTGTAAACTTTGAACATAATTTTCAAATCACTACTACAATCACTCATAAAAATGGAATAACCTACCCATTAAATTCTAATAATCTATTAGGAGAAACCTATAACTTGTTAACATAATCACTTTAACTAATTCATTGGAGAGATATATTGGGATAAACTATCACCATGAGATATATCAGGATCACCCTTGATCATAAATAATGTACAATAACCATTAAATAAACATATCACATGAAATCCTTCATTTTTAAATATAAAAATAACCATTGTTCTTTCATATCTTGATCTACCCATTGAAAAGAAATAGGTTCCATGAAAATATCTTTGAAGAAATAATAATATATCTAGAAAAATAATTAGAATAGTATCATTACAATATATCAACATTGGAGAATAAGTAACATTAAGGGTTGTTGTCATTGGTTAATAGAAATACCATTAAAAGGCCATTAAAAACATTCTTGAGAAATATAAACTTTATACTTTAAATAAAAATTTTTTAAAACTAAAAACTCAAAAAATATTGTTGAAATACATTTATTTTAAAATAACCTTGAAAAAATATTAAATAAGTTTCTAATAAAATAAAATTCATGATATATGGAACATCCTTTCATTTTATACATGTTAAAAATATTCATTCTTTTCAAATTTTTGTAAAGAGAGTTAAAAGAGACCCATATAGAAAATATTAAAAAAAAATCATTTTTTTAAAATATGGTAAAATATAATTTAAAATAGATTTATGAAATCATTTTTATATATAAAAGATAATTTTTGAAGACATTTTAAAAAACATGGATATGGAAGTGAATGATTCTTGATATAAAAAAAGATACAAGATCAATATAACTTACAAAAAATTTTCATAGCGTTTATTTAAAAAATAAAGAAGGAAATGGAAAATAAAAATATAAAACACATTTATAACCAAAGTATAATAAATTATATTTTGTTTAATAAAATAAGAGTATATGATTACCCTAAAGGAATCATGAACCTAAAAAATCTTGAAAAGAAACGAGATTGTAAAAAAAATCCTTTACCACTTTGGTTTCTTTCGAATCAAAAGTCATTGAAATAAAGAGTAATAAATGGATCTATAAATCCCATGATTTTCATGATGAAATATATCAAAATTAATATATTATTTATTATGTACACCATATATGTAAATCATAGTCCATGATAAAAAACATGTCTCATGAAAATATGATCGAGACAAAGAAAACAATTTATATAAACTATTTGATTTATATAATAAAATTTTATGGGTTTAATATTTTAAATTTAAACCATTTATTTCATTTATTTTAATTACATTTTTAATTACTAAATTGGTTAAGTCCACTTCAAGTATTTTGAGGATGTTCGGTTTATAATTTCAAAATGACATCGGTATGTTGACTATGGTCAAAGAGGTCATTATTACATCATATCTAGAATAATAATCATGAAATAGTTATAATTTTTATTTATTAATTATACATTTAATATCAACCATGAAATATATCTATGAAAAGTGAATTACATTACAATCATGGAGATGGTAAGCCGTACGTATGCATGAGTAACATTTTCATTTTTTAATGATCATGAGGGAAAGAAGGTAAGTATAATTTTATAATTCAATAATTATTATTATATCATATATATCATATTATCTCTTTATATAATTCTAGGTATACCATATATGTGATGAAGTGTTGAAAAAAGAATCACATCACTTCATAGAGGTGCTAATCTAGACGTACGTACAAACGACATTATCATTTTTCAATAGATGTAAAGGTAAGAGAATAGATGATATATTATATTTAAATAAATATAAATATGTAATTAACATCATATATATAAATTAAATCCATCATTATAACCATCCATGATAGGTGGTTATGGAAAATGAATTCCATCGGTTCACAAGGCGGTAGTCCACCATACACACGAATGATGGTTTCATTTACCATTTGATAAAATAAGAGATAGATATAGGTTATGAAATTAACATAATAAAATATAATTATATTAAATATACCGATGTCATTATTTCGTCATTGTTGAATATTATTTTAATGTAGTAAAATAATAAATAAAATGAAAATTTTCATTTAAGAACCACACCTCTACTTCAGACAACCTCTTTAGGTTTATACCTAAAGCCTTTATAGGTTGGTTTTATGATAAAAACAAGGAATATAGGATATGGAAATAAATTTTATTAATGGTTTTGATAATTTATTTTTCTAAAAAAATATTTTTAAATATGGATAGGAGAAGAGAGGTGGTTTCCTTTTATAAGTAGGGGAGAAGACACACTTAGAATTTTAAAATTATTAAAATATTTTATTGTATTATTTAAAAACAATTCTAAAAAAATCGACACTTAAAAAATATAATATGATATAGGGTCTAAATATTTCCATAAAATAATATTTATATATGTTTTTTGGTAATATTAACCCTAATCACTTTAGTTTAACTCCTAATAATTATGTTTTAACCTTAATCATAATGTCATATTTTTACTATTTTTACTATTAATTTTGACCAGAAATTTAGTTGAACTTATTAAATAATATTAATTATGATGATTAAAAACAAAAAATGAATTTTATAAAATTAAATTCACATAATGGGTATAAATTAATTTAAAATTAAACACAAAAAGCGATAAAAATTGGTTTTTTAGGAGAATTTCTTTTTCAGTAAAAAAATGTTTTTATACAAAATTCAAGCATAATATTGATTCTAATAAAATATATTGGATTATTTTTAATTAAATTAAACTAATTAAAATTTTAAACTAATCTAAAATAGAATATGAATTTTTAAATACTTGAAAAGAAATAACAGTTTTCAATAAAAATCAATATTTTTCACTATTCGTTGAAAAATCAAACATTTCAGAAAAATCAAAAAAATTAATCCTAAGATAATTTTGAAATTTTGATTTAAAAAATGATTTTAATTTCTTCAAATTTAAATTTCTAAATTTGGAAATCAATATTTTAAATAAAAACATATATCACATGAAAATCCAATTTTGTTAGAAGTAAAGCCTTTTCATTTTGACTGATAAATTACATAATATTATAATAATGAATATGAATATATAAAGTATAATTAATTAATATTAATAATTCATGAAAATTATTTATATTATAATTATCTAGGTTGTTACATTATTCCCACCTTTTGGAAATCTCATCCTTATAATTTTATGTCCTTCCCAATAGAAAGGATTTAAAATATTTTCAAAATAAATTCCAAGGAGTAGAAGATAAAACATAAAAAATTGAAAGGATTTTTTTAATATTTAGAAATAACTTATTTTTAAAAACCACATCATTAAAAGGGATAATAAAAATTATTTTTGAAAATAGGGAAATAGAAATATGAATGTTATCTTGAATAACACATAACTAAGTTTCCAAATAGGATAACATTAGCAGAAAGTGAGAATATGAACATGAAAAAAATATAATATCTATATAATTGTGAATAGTGATTGAGAGAATTGATCACAATAAAGTGAATTATCATGAGAAATTCAATGAGTACAAAATAATAAACCAAAGAGGTGTGAAAAAGACCACCAATTCAATTTTTTTTGGTGAAATGATTTTTTAAGATCCTTTTCCTAGAGTTGAGGAATTACTTTACCATATAGACTAAGAACATAAGAAAATATAATCAATTTATAAGTAAAATTTCATCCTTTAATAAATTATCACTAAAATCCTATTTTTTTTCTAAAACATGAGTATTCATGTTGATTTTTAATTCCCAAATAACTAAAATAAACCTATAATGGATCACATAATACACAAGATGATAATAATATATTCCTCCTATATTTAGATATTAACCAAAACAGTCATGGTTAACATAATATATGATAACATATAAAATTTATATAAATTTATATGAATAAATAATATATATAACTTTAAAATTTTATCAATATCACCCAAGGTTAATGTTAGATCATTCCATAAATAAATAACCATATATCCCAAATAACCTCAACATTAATGAAAATTATAAACTAAAAGTTTATTTCATACATTTCAGCTAATATCCAAAAAATGAAATAACATTCTTCTAAAATAATATTTCATATTAAAACTAAGGGTTACATATACCTCAACCAAATAAAATGTCTCCCAAAATATCAATTATAACTTTAAGATCCCATCATTTAAAATATCAAAAGGGGTAGATATTCCATTGAACTTATGACCAAAATTAAACTTATAAAATGATGATGGTATCCATAACTCTAAAGTTAAATTCACAAGAAAAAATAATAATCTCAAAAGTTATCTAAACCATTCATTTGATACCAACTATAACAGCCCTAAACCCACCCACTTGAATCCAGTGCTGAAACATAATATTTACATTTCTTGTTTTGATACCGATAAACATGACCCAAATTTAACCCTTCAAAACATAAACATCAAACTGAAATATTGGATCACTTATATACCTAAGGACCTTTTATGTTTATAGTTTTATATAATTAAGAAAAATTCTTACATAACTACATGAATACATAAACAACTGGTTAATAAAAATCTACAAAATCTCAAAGTAAGTTCTTTATATATAGTAACCTTCTTAGGCATAACATGCTTAAAACCATTCTTCACAACCTATAGAAAAGGAAACATAATACAGGTTAGCGTAAATTATAAGTAAGGGTAAACATAATAATTGTATGGAATTAGTGAGAATAATAAGATCATAAGGGTGTGATTACATAATCAAAGTTCATGAGTATGACATAAGAGAATTCACACCCATCAAAACCCGGATAATAAAACATGAGACATGAACTAAAGATTTAACATGAGAAAAGAGTCATATAAGTCAAAAATAATGAGCAATGTGAAAACAATTCTTAAGAAATATATTCATTAGAAATTGATATAAGAATAAATAAAATTCATCGGTAACTTGGAACATAATTTTGATATCACTATTACAATCACCCTTACAAATGGAATAACCTAACTGGTAAAATCTAATAATCTCTTTGGTGAAACCTACAGACTGTTAACTTCATCCCTTTACCCAATTAATTGGATTGATATATTAGGATCATCCATAATCATGAGATAAATCATGCTCATATATCATCATAAATAATTTACAATAACCGTAGCATAAATATAACACATGAAACCTTGTATTTTTTAACATAACAATAACCACTATTCTTTTATACCTTGATTTACCCATGGAAAAGAAATAGTTTCCATGATAATATTTTTTAAACAATCATAATCCTTATATAGTATAAATTATTGTGGTATTATTACAATATATCCATAGTGGATCATAAGAAACATTATGGGTTGTTGGTGGAGGTGAATGAAAAATCCATTAAACGATCATTAAAAACATTATTGAGGAAAATAACCTTTCCACTTTAAATATTTATTTTTTAAAACTAAAAAGTCCCAAAATATTGTAAAAATAATTCTATTTTAAAATAATATTGAAAATTTTTAAATGAATTTTCAAATAAAAAAACAATTATGATAGAGGGGATATCCTATCATATCATAAATATTAAAAATAAATATTCTTTTTAAAATTTTATAAAGAGAGTCAAAAGAGACCCATGTAGAAAAGTTTTAGAAAATTTCCTTTTAAAAAATTTAAAAAGAAGATAAAACATCATAAAAAATAGATTTATGAAATCATTTTTTTATCAAAAAAATTATTGAAAACATTTTAGAAAACATGGATATAGAAGAGAATGACTCCCGATCTAAAAGAAGATATAAGATCAATATCACTTATAAAAAAATTTCTTGATGTCTCTTTAATCAATATGGGAGGAAATAGAAACCAAACATGTAAACCACATTCATAACTAGATCATAAAGAAATAAAGTGTTTTAATAAAATAAGAGCATATAAATTCTCCAAAGTCACCTTAAACATAAATAATACTGAAAAGAAAGAAGATTGTAACATAAATCCTTTACCACTTCAGTAACTTTAGAATAAAAATTCATTGAAATAAAAAGTTTTATATGGATATATAAATCTGATGATTTTCATGAATAAATATGTTAAAATTTATTAATGTGGTAGTAGGTAAAACATGTCTTAGGAAAAATGACATTGAGACAAAGATAATACTCTCCAAGATCATAAATTTTAAAGTTATAATTAATCAATGAAGTAATTATATAAACATATGTAAATCCACATAATTTTTTTAAATATTTAATAAAAAAATTTATATATTAATTAATGCCTAATCATGTCATAACAAAGTCAATGAAGTAGAAATATAACTCAATGATTGAAAATTGAGTTAATAAACCCTTTACCACATGATAAATTACAAGTAAAATCCATTTTAATTAAGTAATTATAATTATAAAATAAAATGCGATTAATTTATAAGGTTTAATATTATAAAATTTTAAATTTTAGTATATAAACAATATAAAAAAATTATGTTTATAACATTAAAATTTTTCTTAAAGAAGGGAAATTGAGACAAAATCCCTTACTACTTTGTAACTTTCAAGTTAATTAAAATTAGAGAAATAATAACTTAAAATATTATAAATTATTAAGTATTCATGATAAATCATGTAAAATGGTAGTGTATACAACATATAAAATAAATTAGGTGTATAAATTTAAAACACGCCTCAATGAAAGGAAATTGAGATGTAATCCCTTACATCGATTCCAGACTTTCTATGCATATCCTTTAACACATGTATAATAAAATTATATCAATTATTTTATTTTTAAAAAAATATTCATGGTTTTACCCCTTATCATTAAATCATTTATTTCATTTATTTTAATGACATATTTAAATACTTAACTATTTAATTCCACTTTGGGTGTTTTGAGGATGTTCGGTTCATAATTTAAAAATGACTTCGGTATGTTGAACATTGTAAAATAGGTCATTATTATATCATGTAAAGAATAATAATCATGAAATAATTATCATTTTTATACCTTAATTATAATTTTAAAATCAACCATGAAATATTGTTATGAAAAGTGAATTACGTTACAATGAAGGAGAAGTTAAGCTGTACATACGCATGAGTAACATTTTCATTTTTCGAGGAGAATGAGGGAAAGAAGGTATGTATCATATTATATTTATATAAATATTATTATATCATAAATATAATATTAACTCTTTAAAAAAAATTATTTGTACCATCCATGTGATGCAGTGATGAAAAATGAATCACATCGCTTCACAGAGGCGGTAATCCACACGTACGCTTGAATGACGTTATCATTTTCAATGGATGGAAAGTTAAGAAAATTGATGATATATTATATTTTAATATTTATAATTATGTCATTAATATCATATATATTAATTAAATCCTCCATTATAACTATCCATTGATGGTAGTGATGGAAAACGAATTACATTGGTTCGTGAGGTGGTAAGCCACCGTACACACAAACAATGGTTTCATTTTCCATTTTATGGAATAAGAGATGGATATAGGTTAAATAATTAACATAATAACTTCTTAGTATATGGAATATACTTATTTTATTATTTCATAATGATTGAAGAATATTTTAAGGAGGTATAATATGAAATAATATAAAAACATTGAGTTAAGAACCATACCTCTTCTTCGGAAAACCTTTTTAGGTTTATATATAAATAATTCCTAGGTTGGTTTTATGGTCAAACCAAGGATTATAGGAAATCTATAGGGATTTTAGGAATGTATTTGGGTAGGTACTTGTCACGACCCGCCTTCACCAAAAGGATGGAAGAGTCAGCGAATTGCCAGGCCCTTCCTTCTTTAAGTTGAAGGAGAGATAATGACCCCCGAAACCCGCCTTCAATAGGTCCCGGAGTGGCGACTAGCACCAAGGGTATAGAAAATTTTCGCAAATGGAAGGCATTACCCTTTTTATTGTTTAGGATCGGGAAAAAGGACAAGTCGACCTCCCAAAAAGGAAAAGAAACAAGTTTATATAAATGAACCCAAATAAAGTCCCCATGCATGTTTAAACAGTTTACAACAAGGTACAAGTACAAAAGAAAAGAAAGCTCTCAAGTACAATACCAAAAGAAAACAAAGGTACGACAACAGCGACAACTCCAACTGTCCGACTAATAGGGTCCCGCGCAGCCCTGGTAGTCCTCCTGGAAACCTGAAAGTAAACGTAGGGTGAGCATACAAGTACACTCAGTAGGGAAAACCAAGACTCTCGTGCACAAGTGGGGGAACGTACTAAAGTCCCGTGAGAAAAGAGTGAACCAAACAACTAACAAGGCAAACTATCCATCCCAGGCCTCACCAAGGCTCACTCCCCAAATAACGCAAGTCAAGTAATATATATAATAAGATCACATAGAAGTTTGGGTACCCCGCGCCACTTCCCCACTGATTATTGAGACATCCTACGCATCGGACCAATCCCGCCATTCTCACCGCAGTCCCACTGCCACACCCGCCCGCACACACCTGGGCCACCACCACACGCAGTCCCACTGCCAAATCCCGCCCGCACACACACCTGGGCCACAACCACACGCAGTCCCACTGCCAAATCCCGCCCGCACACACCTGGGCCTCAACTGTCACAAGTAACCATGCCTGCAAACACCGAGGCCAGAACAACCACCGCTACGCCCGAAGACACCTGGGCTAAAGGATCCACTGCCACGCCCGAAAACACCTGGGCCTCATCCCGAAGACACTTGGGAAACCACTTGCCGCACACACCTGGCCAACCACCACAACACCCTGCCCAATGGTTCTTGGGCTAATAATGGACTTCAGGACATCACAGCCTGCCCGAAGGTACTTGGGCTATCCGGGAAAGGGAGCAGAAAAGGAGTTAATAACCAGCCACTAAGTATAGTGTTGGGAAAAACACCCTTCCCCCATAAATGGGGGTGTTCGGCACTAAGTGCTCAACTTGGGTGGGGCGCGAATAAGAAACACAAAGCTACAAGTATAGATATAGGTAACAAACACTCACCCAAAGCTTAGGTTTTCCTAGCCAACCTACAGAACACAATACCACAACGTCCGAGTCACAACTCATGACCCTTGCCCACAAAACCATTTATCCCATTCTTGTTTCACGTTCAGTCAAAAAAATGTTCAATTAATTTTAAGCACTACTGGGCAACTACCATAAGCATAACCAAGGAAAACGTCAAAGCATAGATCAACCAAAACACTCACACCCGGTTCTGCCAACAGAGGATCTCTCCCCAATTTGTGATAAAAACTCACCACCACTGAAACCATGCCAACAGGAGATCCCATCCCCCAAATTCACACAGCCACCGAGAGTATAAAAAGAACAGGGGATCCCATCCCCTCCCACATTTCCAGCAAACGGCCGGAAGGGAAAACAACCACTAACCACTACCAACACAAGTCAGGGATTTTCAGATTTAAACGATTTAACACACTCCATGGTTTCAAATTCCGTGTGTTCTAACCGGGAGTTATCACAGAAGGGCCGATCCTGGTGCTTTCAATTATTCAGCCGGGTATACGTGGTTAACCAATTTCACAGCAGGAGTTCACAATTTCAGCAACCCATCTAAAACATCATGAGGGGATTCAAGTGCACACACACGACCACCAACGGCCTCAATTTTCAGAAAACATAACCCAGTACAACAAAAAGGGATGATCACAAGATAAAGCATAACAACGATCACAACCCCTTCCCCTTCTTCCTTTAGAACTTCGTTTATTATCTTCATTAGGGTTTGGTTCAACCAATTCCATAGGAACAAAAGTGATGCCCACCCCGCATGATACAAAAAAGTGAGAGACGAGAGAAATTCCCTACTTGTTGATAGATGATCGACGTTTAGGCCGGGGGCGCGGAACTTTACGGATAACGACGCGGCGGTCCCGATGCACCAGAAGAGCCACGATCGAAGAAGGGGGGGGGGAAACCACGGCCTAACCCTTAATTATAAGAGCTGGGGACGGTTAAGATGAAACACAAAACCACGGAAGACGAGGGAGTCGTGGGTTGACCACGTGGCTTGACTCATCATTAATGGCACTGGGTGGTTTTAACCGACCCATGAATTAATGAAGCATTTAATTAAAACCTTTGTGCGCGTTTCGGATTCCCAAGACATTTTTAACAAGGCAGAATAGGGTTTAAAACCCTATTTGTGAAAAAGGAATGTTACTGGAACAACTTGGCAAGGCCGGCCGACGTCGGCCGGTCTCACCGATCCGTCTCACCGATCGGTCGCACCGATCGGTCTCACCGATCGGTCTCACCGATCGGTCTCTCCGGTCGGTGTCACCGATCGGTCTCACCGATCGGTCTCACCGATCGGTCTCTCCGGTCGGTGTCACCGATCGGTCTCACCGATCGGTCTCTCCGATCGGTGTCACCGATCGGTCTCACCGATCGGTCTCACCGGTCGGTCTCACCGATCGGTCTCACCGATCGGTACCCCGCAAGGAAACCGGATTTTTGGCAAAGGAAGGGACCAAGGGGGGTCTGGGTCATCACATCAGATACCTCTTAAACGATTCTCGTCCCCGAGAATCAAAACAAACCAGAAGGAAAGAGAGGGTCCGAACAACCATCTTCGAAGATACCTCTTAGGAGTGGACCCCCGCTAATTGAAAACACTCCCTGTCAAGAACCAAGCAACATACCACGCAAAACCGCCCGGTCATGTGGGTTTGGGGAGTTCCCCTCCCCCATGTCAAGATATTATCCGCTTTGGGCGGCACTGACTCGCCCGCACGGGTTTAATCGCATCCACCTTAATGCGTCCTGATTAGGGGTCGGGTTCCCCTTCCCTTTAGTCGGGGCTTTCCACACATAACAGAGGAAAGGAACTAGCACATTTCATAGACAAAAAGGTCAAACGTTCTGTCACAACAGGCACCAAAGGTTCAAAGCTCAGAACAACTCGGGGTATTGGTCACGCATCTGTGCTTCCCTCTCCCACGTGCTCTCTTCGAGGCCGCCATGTCTCCACAACACACGAACCAGGCCGACGATTCGTCCACGGAGCACTTTCTCCTTGCGATCCTCGATTCTGACTGGCCGTTCCTCGAAGGTCGCGTCTCCTCCCACATCTATCTCTCCCCAGTTGATGACATGAGAGTCATCATGTAAGTACTGACGAAGCTGGGAGACATGGAAGACGTCATGGACCCTCTCCAACTGAGGTGGTAGGGCCAGCTGATATGCTACCTCGCCAACTCGCCTCAGCACCTCGAAAGGTCCGATGAACCTAGGGGAGAGTTTACTCCCCTTTCCGAACCTCCGCTGCCCCCGTCGAGGGGAAACCTTCAAAAACACATGATCTCCCACCTCGAACTTCAGGGGCCTCCTCCGACGATCAACATAAGATTTCTGCCGATCCTGAGCTGCTTTCATCCTCTCCCGCACTAGCTGGACTTTCTCCGTGGTGCTCTGCACTACTTCTGGTCCAAGAGTACCAGTCTCACCAACCTCTGCCCAGCATAAGGGTGAACGAAATGGTCTTCCATACAAAGCCTCAAAAGGATCCATGCCAATAGTAGAGTGAAAACTGTTGTTGTAGGAAAACTCTACTAAAGGAATGTGTCGTACCCATGATCCTCCGAAATCCAGAACACATGCTCGCAGCATGTCCTCCAAGGTCTGGATAGTCCGCTCTGTCTGTCCATCAGTCTGAGGGTGAAAAGCAGTGCTAAGGCGTAGTTGGGTGCCAAAAGCATGCTGTAACCCCTTCCAGACTCGTGAGGTGAATCGAGTGTCCCGATCTGAGACGATAGTTTTCGGAACTCCATGAAAACGCACCACCTCATCCACGTACCTCTGTGCTAAGGTACTCATGGGTCCTGACTCCTTGATAGCCAAGAAGTGAGCAGATTTTGTCAATCGATCCACCACTACCCAGATAGCATCATGCCCGCCCTGAGCTCTGGGTAGTCCCGTGACGAAGTCCATCGAGACGTCGTCCCGCTTCCACTCGGGAACATCTAGAGGATGCAACAGACCACCAGGAACACGGTGTTCAGCCTTCACCTGCTGACACACCAGGCATTTAGCCACGAACTCTGCCACTGCCCGTTTCACCCCGGGCCACCAAAACTGTCCCCTCAGGCCTTGGTACATTTTTGAAACACCCGGATGTACTGCCAAGGCTGAGCTATGGAACTCACGAAGGACTTCATCACGCATCACCTCTGGAACAAACAACCTCCGATGAAAGAGCATCCGACGTCGGATGTCCTCCGACCATCCTTCCGGGGCGTTCCCCTGATCGATACGATCCCGCAACACTTCCACCTCAAGATCTCCCCACTGAGACTCTTCCACTTGCTGCAACAAAGAGGACTGTACCGTCATCTGAAACAAACAGCCTCTAGTACCTTCCACCCTTGCATCCAAGTGCAAGGCAGCCAATTCCCCCATCGCCCTCCAAGCATCAGCAGATTCCCAAACCACCTCCTGATGCGGCTTCCTGCTCAGGGCATCAGCCACAACGTTTCCCTTACCTTCAGCGTATGAGATCTCGAAGTCGTAGTCCTGGAGAAACTCGACCCACCTCCGCTGTCGCAAGTTCAAGTCACGCTGGGAGAAGATATAGCGCAAGCTTTTGTGATCGGTGAAGACCACAAAGCGCTCCCCAAAGAGGTAATGTCGCCACAGCTTTAATGCGAACACTACCGCTGCAAGCTCCAGGTCATGGGTGGCATAGTTCCGCTCATGGGGGCGTAGCTGCCTGGACCCGTAAGAGATCACCCCTTGTCGCTGCATCAATACGCACCCCAGGCCCTGTCCCGAAGCATCACAGAATACCTCATAGGCCATTCCTTCTTCTGGCAATATCAACACTGGGGCACTAACCAGTTTTTCTTTTAGGTAGTTGAAGGACGACTCACACTGCTCGCTCCACATGAAAACCTGGTCCTTCTTGGTCAAAGCCGTCAAAGGGGCTGCTACCCGGGAGAAGTTGGGTACGAATCTCCGGTAGTAGCCCGCCAGTCCGAGGAAACTCCGAACTTCTGCCACATTCTTGGGTGCTGCCCAAGAAACAATTGCCTCAACCTTTGATGGGTCGACTGCTACTCCCTGCTCAGACACTACATGTCCGAGGAAGTGCACTTCTCGTGCCCAGAACTTGCACTTTGACAACTTCCCATAGAGCTGGTGCTGTCGGAGGACCTCCAAAACCGTCCTCAGGTGCTCTGCATGGTCCTCTTCTGACTTTGAATAGATCAGGATATCGTCGATGAACACCACCACAAACCGATCCAGGTACTCCCGAAAGATGGAGTTCATAAGCCCCATGAACACGGCCGGGGCGTTCGTAACACCAAAGGGCATGACCACGAACTCGAAGTGCCCATACCTGCACCTGAACGCCGTCTTCGGGATGTCGCTATCCTTCACCCTCAGCTGGTGGTACCCGGATCGCAGGTCGATCTTCGAGAAGGCTGAACACCGTGTTCCTGGTGTGTCAGCAGGTGAAGGCTGAACACCTTGTTCCTGGTGGTCTGTTGCATCCTCTAGATGTTCCCGAGTGGAAGCGGGACGACGTCTCGATGGACTTCGTCACGGGACTACCCAGAGCTCAGGGCGGGCATGATGCTATCTGGGTAGTGGTGGATCGATTGACAAAATCTGCTCACTTCTTGGCTATCAAGGAGTCAGGACCCGTGAGTACCTTAGCACAGAGGTACGTGGATGAGGTGGTGCGTTTTCATGGAGTTCCGAAAACGATCGTCTCAGATCGGGACACTCGATTCACCTCACGAGTCTGGAAGGGGTTACAGCATGCTTTTGGCACCCAACTACGCCTTAGCACTGCTTTTCACCCTCAGACTGATGGGCAGACAGAGCGGACTATCCAGACCTTGGAGGACATGCTGCGAGCATGTGTTCTGGATTTCGGAGGATCATGGGTACGACACTTGCCTTTAGTAGAGTTTGCCTACAACAACAGTTTTCACTCTACTATTGGCATGGCTCCTTTTGAGGCTTTGTACGGAAGACCATGTCGTTCACCCTTATGCTGGGCAGAGGTTGGTGAGACTGGTACTCTTGGACCAGAAGTAGTGCAGAGCACCACGGAGAAAGTCCAGCTAGTGCGGGAGAGGATGAAAGCAGCTCAGGATCGGCAGAATAGAGATGAGAGGGGTGTCCTTTTATAAGTGGGGGAGATGACACACTTGGAATATTTAAAAAGATTAAAACACATTAAAGTCTTAATCAAGAAAAAAGGTTCCATAATGGATCATTTATAAATATTAAATTGTATAGGGTCAAACTATGGTCATATAATATAATTTATAATTGTTTTAAGGTCATTTTAACCCTTACCCGTTTATTTTTACCCCTAGTAAATCTGATTTAACCTTAACCATGATAACATATTTTTACTAATTCTACTATTCATTATGACCATAAATTAAGTTGACCTTATTCAATATAATTTATTATAATAATTCCAAATATTAATCCATTTTATCAAATTAAATTCACATAATTGACATAATTTAATTTCAAATTAAACTAGAAATATGCGATGGAAAATATTTTTTTAGAAAAATGTTTTTTTAAATATAAAAATGTTTAAAAAAAAATTAAAGTACATTATTGATTAAAGAACATTTATTGGATTATTTTTAAATAAAATTTAACTAATTAAATTTCAAAACTAATCCAAAATAGAATGTTATTTTTTTAAATTCTTGAAAAGAAAAGACAATTTTCATTAAATTTCTATATTTTCATTATTCATTGAAAATTCAAAATTTTTAGAAAATTATTAAAAATTCATTCTAAAATAATTTTTACTTGATGAATTTAAAAAATAAGTTCATTTTTGATAAATTAAAATTCAATAATTTTGAAATAAATCTTTTAAATAAAACCATATAATTCATCAAAATTCAATTTGGATAGAAATAAAGCCTTTCCCATTTGACTAAAAAAATACCTAATACTCTTATAACATATATAAAATATAAAATATAATTAATGAATATCTACAAGAGATGAAAATTACCTATCATAAAATTAACAATTCATTCATAATAATTCTTCATAACCTGGGGAAATAGAATATATAGGAAGGGTGATCTCAGATGCTTAGTAAGGGTAAACATAACATTTAACAATTGAATGTCATTAGTGAGCATAATATAAGGGTATGTTGACATAATAAAATTAAATGATCATAACATAATATAATTCATATCCATCAAAAACTATATCATAATTCATGAAACATAACATATAACATTAACATTTAATAATAGTCATATAAGTAAAAAATCATGTTTCATGTGAAAAATATCATTGAGAAAAGGATAAATTAGAATTTGATTCAATAATATTGAAAACATGTCGGTAACTTGGAACATAATTTTCATATCACTATTATATCACCCTTAAAAATAAAATAACTATAACATACCACGTAAATAAAGAATATAACATTTTCATATTTTTAATATTTGTAAATTAAATATTAATTTTACGTTAAAGGGGTTGCTATGTTCAATTGCGTACCCGATACGCAACAATATGTTTCTTTGAAATCTTTCGTTGCACACTAATAATATAATAATATTATTTTAAATGGTAGTTAATGAATAGACATTGTATTGATAGGAATAAATATAACTAACTACAATAGGATTATACATGTTTGTTAAATGTTTTTACATTTATCCAATAAAAGTTAGAGGCTTAAAATGTGAATGAATCTAATTTTAAGCATAATTTACCTTAAATGGTTGATTTACCGCCATTTGATGGCGAATCCTTTTTAAATATATTTTTATACACTTTTATATGTTATATTTTACCAAATAAAATTCTTATTTAGAATCAGGACATCAAAATTTACTTTGGGTAAATTTTTGGCATTTTTCTGATAAAATTCATTTTTTTAAGAATAGTGAAAAATACTGTATTTTAATTCAAAAGTGCCTTTTAATATAATTTATTTATATGGTTAGATTATCTTTTTAATTTGTTTTAAAGTGTAATTATATTATATTTTTACCATTTAATCCAAATTTGTTCATTGTAATTAATTTTACTTTGAAATTGGACATAAACAAGTATCAATCTTTTAGTAGTTATTATTTCTTAAAAACACACTATTTCTTTTGATAATGGAAATTAATTTTAAATTAATTAATCAAAATTCTATGTTTTAAATTTGAAAAAATAGACATCATTTTTGAATTTGAAATATCAAATATATATTAGGCTGATGTTTTGGTATTTTTATGAAAAACTTCAATTTTTGAAGAATAGTGAAACCACTAAGTATTAGTTAAAAAACTAAATTTTTCATTTAAATGAAATTTTACTACTTTTGTGAATTGAATTTTGAAAATCCGACATACATGGTTGTTATTAGTAAGTAAAATGTGGTTCAATAAGATGAAATTTTTTTTTGGTGAATAGTAACTTTTGACTTTTATTTACCATGGTTAAAGGTAAATAGTGTAATTCAAGGTAAAAAGAATATTATAATAATATAAAATTACCTTAACACTTTTACTTACCTTATTGGATGAGTCATGACCGACCATGGACATACTTGGGTAGATTTTGGAACCCCATGGAGCCACTTGGGAGTGATAATGACACTTTATATTAGTTAACTTAAAGTAAAGGCAAAAATGACATAAACAAATATCTTTTAGTAAATTAATTTTTACAATGGGTTATATAATTTTTTTTTTCGACTATGAATTTTATTTGTAAAGATAAAAAAAGTTCCTACATCATGGTATTTTTTTTATAATTTTTAGACATCAAATAAATTAAATTATTTATAACACAATAATGATGCAGCAATTATCTCATTAATAAATGATTTAAATAAATAAGATTATAAATATTAAAACAATATTCAAAACCTGTTCAATTATTATTAAGTGATTTTATTTCAACCATTTGTCATATTATATTCTACTTTAATTAGTTTTGGACATTTATAAACTGAATATCATTATATAATAAAATAATATTTTCACATTTTCCAAAAGAGCCCCTCCCTCCTTATAAAAAGATCTCACTTCTAACCCAGTCCTGTCACGAACCAAGCTGGGTCTCCATCTGACCCAGCGCCCGACTTGGTCCGTGGCATGACCCGAAGGGCATTCCCGATCCCCATGGGCTAGCAACTAGTACCGGTCATCAAAACAAGCAGATGGGAACAGTTTATCCCATAAAAATAAAATACAGATAAACAGAAATGAACACAATACGATAGGTAAAAAATTGCAGTGGAAAAATAAAATTAGAGATAATCAACTAGATGTACCTCTAAGTGACCCCATGGGTCACCACCCACATAGAATCACGCTTTCCCGAAAGCAACCCAAGTCTAAAATCGGAAACTGAAAGTAAAGTAGGCGTGAGCACCAAGGTGCTCAGTAGGAAAGCCAAAGAAAAATTCAACAACGCCTCATGCCCCTGCCTTTAATAAGAAATCCAATCATGCAAGTTTGAAAATAATACCTATTAAAATAATGTTTTCCACTCCATTAAAAATTTAAGTAAAATGTTTCACTTGTAAGGAAAACATTTCATTTCCAATATGTTTTTTAAAAAATGGAATTAAGCATGCATTAACCTTTTGAAATGAAAAGCGGGCAGTTAATAATAAAATGTGGTTTTTCAAAAATGAATCATTAGATATGAAACAATGAAAATGGAAATCACACCACAAGTAACATGTCACAAATGAGCACCATGGGAAATCCCCAAAGGTAACTAGCACAAGTGGGACCCTAGAGACCTCGTACCTCAGTGAAACGTAACCGTCAAAATTATCCGTTCTCGTGCACGAGGCACTAGACAGGGCAACACATCCATAACCTAGTGGTCCCCAACATCATCACATGTTTAGTTAGTGTTGTTGCGTCAATCCTGCTAGACTGAACTGGGACAAAACCCTACCGTGTCATCTAGCGTACTAGTCCTAGTCCGCCCACCTAGATACCCAAGGTTTCCCATGTGCTCTATTCCAAAAAGGTGACGAGTTTTTATCAAATGAAAAGAAATGAACATCACACTTTCTTTATCCTAAAAACTCACTAAACCGCTCAACACCGTTCTACCTCCTTAAGTGCATTCCCCTCTTTCACATTACATAAATCATAAGCCTCAACATTAGGCACATATTCATACACTCAACATTAAAGTCATTTTCTAAAACCAAGGGGTTTGCCTTAGGAGGGTTTTTTTTCCAATTTTACAAACCATTTCAAGGGGCCAAACAGAATTTATGGTTTCACAAATAATAGTTTTCATTTTTGAACATATAATCATCTAAACTCTTTGAAAAACCTTTTAAAATCCCAATTTAATAATCTACATGTTACATATAAAAAAACAATCTTGAACTCTTTCTTAAAATGATGCAATTCATTTATGAAAGTCCAAATGGAATTAGTAATACATTACATTGTTTTTCAAAAAAAATTCATAACCATTATTAGCGAATGCACCCAGATTTCATAACATGTAAATATAACAAATATATATATATATATAACATATTTTCAAAGAAATCAATCAATTATGAAATTCAAACTAAAGGCATAAGCATAGAAGACCTACCTCAAACATGTCGTTGTTTGTCGACGACCACCCGAACCGATCCTTGGAACATACACGCACGTGCATGTATACATATATATATACACCCCTAGATGCATTGCACATATTCCCCATGCCATGAAGGAATATTAAATATGAGATAATATATATATACATGTCTTACCATATGCAAGTGCATGCAGGGATCCTCAATACTCGCGACCCAAAACCATCGCAGCGAAGTCCAACACACTACACATATAATTTAATAAAACAATTTAAACAATTAAAAATCTATAAAACACTTCAAAATAACACATCAAAGACTCGCGCCAATGACACACTCAACTTCAAGTTGGGAAGCCACTTTGAAACCAAATTTATAACAAATATACATTAAAACATACATTACATAATTTAAAATGATTTACAATACATGTTGAGGAATGCACAATAAGACACACACAAACCCCAATTTCATTTTGAAAAATGACGCACAATAAAAACCTTTGAAAACTCCATCTGCATCACCCACACAATTAAAATAACCAACTGTATAATTAAAATGACCATTTTCTTAATTAAACAAACCACTGGGAAATTTATTAAACAGTTTTCAAAATGCATCGAATGACTCAAAATGACAAAGGCTTAATCAAAAATTATTTTATGACTACACACACATAGACGCTACACTAAAACATCAACTACACCCTTTTCACATACTAACAAATTAACATCACAATTTATAAAGAACTTTTTAAACAGTTCAACATGGGTTTTCATAGCAAAAAATACTCATATCATATAAACATACCACTAAACTCATAAACACATAAAAAAATATATTAAACCTCAATTAAAATTAAAATCGCATCAAACAAAAAAGTTAATATACATGCTAAATTAATTAAATTCACGAATCAATTTATCAACAATAATTTTATGAGGGACCGCCTACCTCGATGTAGAATAACTTCACCAATTTGGTGTGAAAAGTCCACCGCACCTCAATCGCACTTAAAACCACTCAAATAAACCCTAAAATCAAATAATTAAACCATTTATAATCAAAATCGAAACCCATTTATAATCAAAATCCAAACAATGAAAATCCCAAAACCGTAACCCGGAAAAACCAACACCCTAATGGAGGAGACCTCCTGGGGTGATTTCCACCGGCGGTGAAAGGAGAGGGGTTGTCGAAGGAGGATGCACCGGTGGAGGCTGTGCCGGAGAAGGATTAATGAGAGGCGGCCGCATGGGATGAGGCCGAGGTGGTGCTAGATGGGAGGAGGGGTGCGCACAGCTGGAATATGAGCGGAGGGGAGGGGGTGCGTCGGCCCTATTCGCCGGAGACGGAGTGGAGCAGAGGGATGTCGGGGGGTTGTCCTGCCAGAAGAGAGGAGGGGAGGACAGTGACCTAGGGTTAGGAGGGGGGGGGGAGGGAACGCTGCACAAAATAGGAGGAGGTAGGGGGTCTACGCGAAAGGAGAGAAAGAAGGGAGAGGATAGAGGTAAAAAAATAAAAAGAAAAGAAAAAGGAAATAAAAAGAAAATAAAAATAAAGATAAATTAAAACTAAAAATAAAACTCCAAATCAACTTAAAATAACAATAATATTGTTAATAATAGTATTAGTAATATTAGTGCCAAAATATGGTGTAAAACAACTTATAACAATAGCTTCAAAAATAATTGTAACCTAATTAAAATATTAACGAAGGTAATAATAATACTAATAATAAAACTAAAAAAACCAAAATAATACAAACAACCAAACTAATAATAATACAATTATTATTGGGTTCGGACAATGCGCGTGGTCATGCGCAAGGTCGCGCACCCAAATAATAACACATTTAATAATAAAATGTTCCCTAATTAATGATGGGAACTACACACAATCACACGCACGACCATGAACCCGTGTAATAATTAATTTAAGAATAAAACGTTTTGTTATTTAATTTGGGCACTACGCACGGTCACGCATATGGTCGCACACCGTACATGAACCCAAATCACTAAAGAAAAACCCGGCTAAACCTGCAGTTCAAAAATGAGATCCAGAATAATTAAAATAAAATAAAGTGTCGGGTCAGGTTGTGAAAATTCTCCCCACCATGACACTTTCTGCCCCTAGAAAGTCCCAAGAGACTAGGTCAACCAAGGGTTCCAATCAAGACCACAAAGACACCTAAAAAAAACCTCAATCTCCCAAGGACCTGGTATTCAAAAATCCAATGACCTAAAACTCCAATTCCTCAAAACCAGAATCACCAAGAAAAATGACCAATAAGGAATTCACCTCGAAATAGAACTGCAATATGGAACACCCCGACCGCTAACTTAGGGATCACCCAGGCCGCTTGTGATCTCCAAGAACACTCATCCAGCGACCCATTATCTGATCTAACTAATTATCATGGTCGAGGTCGAGCAGAGCAGAAGCATGGGGTTGCTCCACCAAGTGCACTTTGAAAATAGAGCCTTCCACAAGCTCGTCCTATGGTGGTCTCCCCACCATATTAGGGTTCCTGTCAAACATTGGTTCTTCAAACCAAAACAACTCACACAACCTCTAGCACTATATTGACCCTCAAAGTCCCCTATGTTTAACCAAGACAAGAGAGGACACCGGAGAGACCCACACAGGGTCTCCCCACCATTTTAAAAATTCCTAACCCCATGAAACACACACGATCATTCATAGTTTACTTTAAGCAAAACTGATTGAAACCTTCATCGTGAACCCACCACACGGGCCGACCTGCACTGATTATTCCTACAGTGGACAACAATCTGCCACATGAGATAGATTTGATAGCAGAAACCCCTAACCAGGAGGCGAACCGGACAAGCGCACGACAATTCTATAAGACATGATCATCTCTGACCACAAGAAGGTTCACAGAGCACACCTACTAGCTTTACAAGAACATGGATTCTCTGAATCTCTTTAAGTCCCATGAGGAACTCCCATAAAATAAGACCACGACAAGTAGACAAGGGCTACATACCCCTCACAACAGGAATGATGCTCTCAGAGAGGGTACCACAATAAGAAAATTCAATCTTTCCCATCCCCTCACTGTGAACTTAAGTCGGATCAAGATCATCCCACGTCTGATGAGTTTTGACTACTCGCAAGATTCACCCCGATACCTATGGTTGGGGCCCTGATGTATGAAGCATCTACCGCATCATAGTCATAAGTTGACCACCTCTGACTGGAACTTCCGCTGTTGGAAAATCAACCTGCATACTACTCCTCGTCCCCCAAGCAGACACTCCATCAACATACCAACTAATAATTTCCACAAACGACTTAGGGTGTCCGACTGATGACACTAGAGGTATGAGATTGAGCATTCTGTCAAACGCGCGATACAAACTGGCGAGAGGGGCACTCTAAGAACAAGTCCCTTTGGTTCACACTCTTCATCGAATAAGGAACCTGCACTTACCACAATATGATCAAGACCATAAATATTACGAGTTTTGAGCTGATTGTTCCACACAACCTCTGGAGAACATGAAACTAGCTCATCAGAAAGGTCAAACGCACATCCTTCTCCACCTGTTGACCGGTCGATCACTTATGAGATCCACCACTTTCTCTTGCCTTCACACCCTTAGGCGTGACTGCAGGATGTGTCTAGTCTTGAGGATCGCTCACGACATCCTCATTTTCAACGAAAACGGAACGATCATCGTTCACTGGTTGAGTCCCGATCATCCAGACATACTTGAGGCAACTTACACCCACACAAATTTTGGAGTTCCTCCAAAACTGGAGACACTTAAAACTCTCCCAAATCATTCAACGATATCCAACTGACCTTGATTTGTTCAGACAGTAGACACAACTGAGTAGACCCCAACTCTGCCACTCCACTAGGAGACTAGGTTGAGCCAAAAATTGAGAGACCTACTAGAAACCCATGGGTCATTTCTAGGGGGAATATCCGAAACAAGAAACAAAAAACAGCATTCCACAAATCCAAACACATCACAAAACAAACATCCACATTCTAGGAACAAATCCAATAATTCCAATTTAAAACATCAATTCATTTTTAAATAAAAACACTTGCTTGAAAAAAAAACAAGCACAGTGCAATAAGAACGAACAACTCTTTTGAACTCTTCGCTTTCACTCCGGACTTAAAAAACAATTTTCCAATTTCAAAAACCATTTAAGCACAAAAAATCATTTTAGAGAAAACCCCAGTTTTCAGGAAACAAGAACCAGCCTTAGAAATCAATCACCCACCACTGATATTCCTGGATGCCTTGTAGATTTTCATTTCCGTGCCACCTAGGCACCCATCCACACAATCCACCAACTATCCATTAATCACTTCCACGTGCCCATATGAGCATCCATAGGAATACCACTGGACAAAGTAAGGTTTTTTCTGCTTTCAAAAATAAAACATTCTCAATATTTCAAAAAAAAGAAATACTCTTTTTTTTTCAGAAATAATTTCAAAGATTCAAGAAAAATTTCCAAAATTCTTTCCATTTCTAAAACAACCCACTTTAATTTCAGATAACCCAAGACATTATTTTAGGAATTAAATTTTCAACAAATCAAATGCCAAATTTCCAAAAACAAGGTCCAAGAGAAATGCACCCCAAGAATCATGTCAAACACACACCAAAATAAAATAAGAGAAACACCAAAGTTCGCTTCCCTTTTTAAAGGAAAACAATATCACGCCAACACCAAAATTGAAGCAAGATATCACAAACATTAAAGCACCTGGGTAGAGGACTAGTGGTTGTGTCTAACCCAGCTAAATGGTTTAGATGACCATGCCCTAGGAAAGAACCAAGCACCAACCACTAGGAGTGTCGAACCGTACTCTCAGGCATTACATGGGTCGCTACTCCATGTGAGACCGCGCACAGAACCAGTTTACTCCCATTGTCATCCCCCATCTACAAAGACCAAAGCCAAAACTTAAATCCCGAACTACCCCTGGTTACTCGAGGATCAGAATGAGAAAGAGTTTGCAATGCTCTTCCCACACCTACCACTTGAGAACCAACAGTCCTATCTCCGATCTACCTGACATCCCAAATAACAAGAACAAAAACCTCCTCTGATACCATTTTGTCATGAACTAAGCCGGGTCGCCATCCGACCTGGCGCCCGACTCGGTCTGCGGTATGAACTGAAGGGAATTCCCGATCCCCACGGGATGGAAACTAGTACCGAGCATCAAAAGAAGCATATGGGAACAGTTTAGCCCATAAAAATAAAATACAGATAAACAAAAATGAACACAATAAGACAGGTAAACAATTGCAGTGGAAAAATAAAATTAGAGATAATCAACTAGACATACCTCTAATTGACCCCATGGGTCACCACCGACATAGAACTACTCTTGCCCGAAAGCAACCCAAGTCTAAAACCTGAAACTGAAAGTAAAGTAGGCGGGAGCACCGAGGTGCTCAGTAAGAAATCCAAAGAAAAATTCAATAACACCTCATGCCCCTGCCTTTAATAAGAAATCCAATCATGCAAGTTTGAAAATAAGACCTATTAAAATAATGTTTTCTACTCCATTAAAAATTTAAGTAACAGGTTTCACTTGTAAGGAAAACATTTCATTTCTAATATGTTTAAAAAAATGGATTCAACCATGCATTAACCTTTTGAAATGAAAAGCGAGCAGTTAATAATAAAATGTGGTTTTTCACAAATGAAGCATTAAATATGAAACAATGAAAATGGAAATCACACCACAAGTAACATGTCACAAATGAGCACCATGGGAAATCCCCAAAGGTAACCAGTACAAGTGGGGCCCTAGAGACCTTGTACCTCGGTGAAACGTAACCGTCAAAATTATCCGTTCTCATGCACGAGCCACTAGATAGGGCAACACATCTATAACCTAGTGGTACCCAACATCATCACATGTTTAGTTAGTGTTGTTGCATCAATCCTTCTAGACTGAACCAGGATGAAACCCTGCCGTGTCATCTAGCATACTAGTCCTACTCTGCCCACCTAGATACCCAAGGTTTCCCATGTTCTCTATTCCAAAAAAGGTGACAAGTTTTTATCAAAAGAAAAGAAATTAAAATCACACTTTCTTTATTCTAAAAACTCACTAAACCGCTCACCACCGTTATCCCTCCTTAAGCACATTCCCCTCTTTCACATTACATAAAGCATAAGCCTCAACATTAGGCACATATTTGTACACTCAGCATACAAGTAATTTTCTAAAACCAAGGTGTTTGCCTTAAGAGGGTTTTTTTTCAAATTTTACAAACCATTTCAAGGGGCCAAACAGGCTTTATGGTTTCACAAATAATAGTTTTCATTTTTGAACATATAATCATCTAAACTCTTTGCAAAACCTTTTAAAATCCCAATTTAACAATCTACATGTTACATATAAAAAAAACCATGAACTCTTTCTTAAAATGATTCAATTCATTTATGAAAGTCTAAATTGTAACGCCCCGACCCCAGCTACCCAGAGTCGGTGCATTAATTACCTAACATTGGCATGATCACAAGAAATATCAAATCTCGAAAGACCGATTGGTTTAGTAGCCTTGGAAACACTAGATATAATCATAAAGTTTTACATTACATTTGAAAGTGAAAAACTACTACAACAACAAAGTCTTCATATCCACACTATTAAACCCTCATAATATCCCTGCAGGTCATTCATAACTTACATCTTCACTTCCTAGGAAAAATAAAACATAGAAAAGGGGTGAGCTCAAATGCCCAGTAAGGATAACAATATAGCGGAAACTTTCATAAATAAGAATAAACATTTAAGGCAATGTATAACTAAAACAAAAGCCTTTTAAACATGAACTTTCAACATGGTATGGCATAAATAAAATGAAATAATGCCATTTACTTATTCACATGGATATTCTACTAATCGAATAATCACATGCAAAAATCAATAACCACTTTCATAATGATGGAATGCATAATGCTAAACGTTAATTTCTTTGTCTAGGCCTCATCCCAAGACCTAGGGGTTACTTCTAACCGGAACCTAACCCGGAGTGCCTCTAATAACCGGACACCAACCCGGAGTGTCTCTAATAACCAGACACCAACCCGGAGTGCCTCTAATAACCGGACACCAACCCGGAGTGCCTCTAATAACCGGACACCAACCCGGAGGGCATACTTTTACCAGTCCCTAACCTGGAGGGCTTACTTTAACCAGTCCCCAACCTGGAGGGCTTACTTTTACCGGTCCCCAACCCGGAACATACTTGTTTAGCACATTCATCTGAAGAAAAGTTTGAAATATAACATAAACATTCAGATTAAAACTAGCATACGAAATGTCAATAGTTTCACCATAAACTATGAATGGTATAAAATAGCACATCCACAGTCAAACATATCAAAAAACCTTCAATACAATATAGAAGTTTTGTATCATAATAAATCAACTTCAAAAAATCTTAAAATCCATCAAAGGATGTTGACATAGATGAAATCAAAATTCTTTTTAAAGAAGTATCTCCTTTTATTTTGAAATCATTTAAGATCCATATAAAATAAAACATTTTCTTTGAAAATATTCTTATAAGCTTGTATGGGAAGATTCGACGATTTTATAACGGCGGAAAATAACCGCACCCGCCGTATAAGTTAAAAAAAACATTCTTACCTCAATTCTGTCGAAAAGGTTAAAAAGGACCTTGTTTTGAAAACGACGGAAAGATTCCTTTATAAACCTCTTATAAAAAGTCAAACAAGGGTATAAATGACTTTAACCCATATTCTTGTAAATAGTAAAAATGTTTTGAAATACATTTCGAAGAAACATGGATGTGGATGATAAAGAGATCCCAGTAGATTATTACGTATAATACAACCTCGGATAATGAAGAGATTGTGAAATAACCCTTACCTTGTACTTTTCCTTGGTTGGGGTAGGTTAACCTCCTGTATAATGGTGAAATAATAATTATTAAATTATACAAGAATCATATACATTAATATGATATCATATATGATCTTTTAATATTGATTTGATAATAATATCTTAGTATTATCGCTGTTTCGGGTGTGAACTTACTTGTTTGCTTTTGTATGTTTTGTTACGTAAGACATGTTTGTAAAGGATAAGTTGGATATTATTCAAATCCAGAATGGTATCAAGTCCTCAAACATCATTTTTAAATCATCAAATGATAATTATACTTGAATGGATACGATGGAGAAAGAATCTCATCGCGTTCGTGGAGACGGTAGTCCGTACGTACGCACGAACGCTACTTCCATTTAATTTTTATTTTAAAAGAATCGAATACAAATGATACATAGGTATATTACTATTCTAGTATAATATAATATTTTATACATGTTACTTATGTTCATTAACACCATCCTTTATACGTTCCATGTGTGGTATGAACGAGTCATATCATTTTAAGGGGGCGGTAGTCCGCACTTCCTCAAATGAAATTATCGTATGTATATACAACATGAAACGAATAATGGTATGAAATAAAATGGAATTACAGAAGCTTATATATAAAATATATATCATTAATATCATATTTAATTACAGTGCCATCATAATGGCCACCATGAGAGGCGGTAAGATGTATTTGAACAATCATCGTTTCGTGAGGCGTTAGTTTGCCATCCACAGAAACATTATGTTCATCATCCATTAGATGGAGTTGTGTGTATGTGTAGTTTGAATCCTTCTTATAACAACATCCTAGTATATTGAGGATACTGGTGTTGTTACAAAAGAATGGAAATAAAAAGAGTTTGGGGGTTGAAGAAGCAAAATAAATGAAAATAATTTAAGAGAAATCGTTACCTTTAATTTAGGTAACTCACTTTGGTTGGAACCAAAGGACTTCTTGAAATGCTTTCTGCCAAAGGGGAAGCTTCAAGGAGGAGGTGAGGGATGTGGGGAGCTTAGTTGGGCAGAGTTTGGACGAGCCAAGTGGCTTGAGAGGTGTGAGTAATGAGTAGAAGTGGTCTCCTTTTATAAGGGAGAAGAGGGGCTCTTTAGGAAAGTGTGAAAGTATTACTTTATAATATATTTGTATTCGGTTTATAATGGTCCAAAAATCATTGAGGTCGAAGATAAGATGACTGATATTCTAAATAACATCAACCAATAAGAATTGGACAGGTTTTAGATAATATTTTAATCATTATAATCTTATTTATTTAAATGATTTATTAATGAGGTAAACATTGCATCATTATTGTGTCATTAATAATTTAACTTATTTGATGTCTAAAAATTATAAATAAAATATTATCATGTAGGAAATCTTTTTATCTTTCTGAGGAATATTTATAATCGAAAATCCAACATGTATAACCCTATGTAAAAATTGTTCTTCTAAAAGATGTAAGCTTATGCCATTTTTATTTTTATTTTAACTTTATTAATATAAAGTGTCCCTACCACATACAAGTGGCTCCAAGGGGTCCCCAAATTGACCCAAGGATGCTCATGGTCGGGTATGTGTCCACCAATAAGGTTAGGACACGTTTTAGGTTAATTTTGTATTATTATAATATTTTTTTTTCACCCTTATTTACCGGATTTACCCTTAACCATGGTAAATAAAATATTTACCACAGTAATTATTCAAAATGTCTAAAAATAAAAGTTACCTATTTACACAATTTGGAAATCCTGATTCCAAATATGGAATCCATTTTTCTAAATTCAAAACACAGAAGTGGAAGAAATTAATTTAAAATTAATTCCTGCTGTCAAAACAAAAAGCGTGTTTTTAAGAGGTAATAACTATCAAAAGATTGACACTTGTTTATGTTCGGTTTAATTGTAAAATTATGTCCAATGACCAACATTATATTAAATGGTAAAAATATATTCTAAATATACTTTAAAACCACTCAAATTCACAATTTATCACTATTAATTATTTTGATTAAAAAAGTTGTTTTTAATTAAAATTTAGTAATTTTCACTATTCATCAAAATATAAAAGTTATCCGAAAAGTACCAAAATTTCACCCTAGGCTAATTTCAATATTCCGAATCCAAAAATGAAGTCCATTTTCAAATATAAAATATATATAATTTCAAAAAGTAGGTATTACTATTCATAACGGCTAGTTTGATTAGTTGGTGTGTGTTAAAACTCAAGGTTGCATACAACACACGCTACTGTATTATTCAAAGAAAGCGTATCGTGGAAGCTTGGGATGTTTCATTTTAAATTTTTGATGTCCCAATTTAGTCAAAAAGTTTAATATATTGTATTTTAAAAGGGTTCACTATTAAAAGTTGATAAAAGTGCAATACTGAAAATGAATTTGTTCTTGCATTATATCTAAGAAACTCATAATATGGATTCTAAAATTATAAGGATTATATAAAGTTTAAAATTTAGTTAACACTATTCATAACCTCTTTTGAACAGCTTGTTTGGTAAGTCATGGTGCGATTGAACTTGTTGTTGCGTGTAGTGAAAGTTATTGAATTATTTTGAAGAAATAACACACTATAAAATCTTGGGGTGTTAAATTCTCCCCTCCTTCAATAAATTGCGTCCTCGCAATTTGAAATTGTTCTTCGAAAATAAAAGGTTGAAAATAAAAAATATATTTGTGGGAAAACCCACATCGGAAATTGGGTTACTAAAATTTAGTCTTAATATGAGGAAAAGAGAAATCAAAGGGTCACCACCAAATTATGATCTCGATTAGGAGAACATTGGTGGCAATTAGAGACATAAAATCGGAGGAAAAACGTAAGTATTTATAGGTAGTGATTGAGGTCATCAATCACAAACAAGTGTAAAATTGAGGTCCTTAAATTCATCAATCTATGATGATTTGAAATACCATCGGTTCAACAAAACATAGGATATTAGGATAACACATTTTTGACGTTTCAAAATATCTTAGTTGAAATCCCACATCGAAAAATGAATTAATGTGGCCTCTATTTTAAACAAAGGGTGGAAAGTATGAAGATTACCGAACATAACACATACTACGGTTCCATGTAGGAAAATATGGATATGGAGGAGAAATCTAACCATCAATTATCTGATGGAGAGTGGTAGAGAACATGGCTATGAAAAGGCCAAAAATCCCAAAGCCATAAATTAGTGATGATTTAAGGCACCATCTAGGACAACATTTTTGTTATAAGTTCCTTTTATTAATGTTGAGGAATTTATTTATGAGATTGGCTAAGATCATAGGGAGATATACTTACTTTATAATTTGAGTTTTATCCATTAATAAATTCCTACCACAAACTCATCTTTCACTCTAAAAGATAATAGAATGTAATATATTTTTTTTCTATTTATACTATTCGTACAGGGTTACAAAATAAATGAATTTATAATTCATCTACCAGATCTTTTTAAAAAAAACTACATTATTTAATCCAGGACATCTCGTGGGCCAGTGGTAAGTGTTACACCCTTGTCGCCCTTCGGTTGTGGGTTCAAGTCTCGCAGCCTTGCCGGACGCGACGGGTTGTCGCCCGACCTCCGGGTTGTCCTTTTATGGAAATCCAAAATAATCCAAACTAGAACTATCCAAAATACTTCTGTCCAAACTCATTGTCCAACATTTATAAGGAAGGTAAGCATAATGTAGATTCTTTTTACCCCGTAATAGCATATGAATACCTTCATCATGTATTCTTTTAATACACCGAAACATCCTGAATTACCATATTCCTTATTGATTACATTCATGCTCCCTTATTCCATATAGAATGCTGGATATACTTCATTAATCCAAAAATGTTTTAAACCCCAACAATGATGGAATATACAAATCATTAATCAGTTCCAAGGTAGTCAAGAATATCCAATATAATTTATCCAAAACAATCATGTATTATTCCAAAATCACTACCTCGGTATCAGAACTATATTATGGTTTATCATTCTCTCAACCATATATTTTCCAAAAAGTTATCCTGCTATTGAGTCACTTTTCTTTTTTCCACAAAATCTCAAGTCCTTAATGAAATAGTACTGCAGTACAATCCTTACATACTCCATAATTATTATAACAAGTAAATTGTTGATACACACTCAATTGACATAATCAACGTAAGAACTCTAATCATTCCTCTTCATCTGTGGTAGTATCATAACTTGATTATTATCCAATAACATCATTTGCGGCATAGTTTGATGACTGGGACATAGGTTCGCGTAGTGTCCAAACTCCTTGCAAATGAAGCATTGTACATTTGAAACCATTTTCTTACCCTTGCAGTCACGTACTTTGTGCCCTTTTCCTCCACACTTATAACAAACTCCCATTCCTTTCAGGCAAGTTCCAGGGTGTTTCTTTCCAGAGTTACCACATATGGGAAAATTCTTCTTTTCCCTCTTCCCTTTATCCATCTTTCTCTCTTCCATCCTTTTCTTCTCTTGCTTCCCTTCAAATCCATAGGACTCAGTAAAATCTTTACTTATCTTATCAACACATGATATTATTTCTTCATATGATGATAATACATGGGAGACTATTTCTCTTATAAATTCTGGCTTAAGACCATGAAAGATATGATCCTTCTTTCTCTTTGGATCATGTGCATTACTGGAGTTCTCATTCCTTCTACTGGGCGCCATTTCTAAACAATGGCATACACTAGATCAGTTTATGAATCAAAATACATAATCTCATACTTATAAAACACTTAACATAAATTGAACTATTTATGGATATAATCCAAAATCATAAAAATGTTTTCTTTGAGGAAGTATATACTCATAAACCCTTCATAATGATTTGTAAAGAAAATGAGAGTTATCCTAAGCATATCCCCCGGGAGTGTCGTAACCAAGAGTGCAGCAAGGCCCGTTGTCGTGCACCAGTTCCCGTTCGAGTCTAGCTCAAAGCGGTGTTTTCGGGTTTTACCCCTAGGTACATCTGTGCCAGAGCCGCCTCTACCTGCTCGTATCCAGACAGGGATGTATTGCTTGTAAAACTCACAAAATCTCTACAATACCAAAATTCTAGAACGTTCTTCTATACTAATCCTCAAAGTTCATCTTAGGTCTACGTGCTCTAATCAGAGTTTATCTAAATCTAGCTTCCAAGGTTTGTACTAAACTTCCTCTGATACCAACTGTAACGCCCCGACCCCAGCTACCCAGAGTCGGTGCATTAATTACCTAACATTGGCATGATCACAAGAAAGATCAAATCTCGAAAGACCGATTGGTTTAGTAGCCTTGGAAACACTAGATATAATCATAAAGTTTTACATTACATTTCAAAGTGAAGAACTACTACAACAACAAAGTCTTCATATCCACACTATTAACCCCTCATAATATCCCTACAGGTCATTCATAACTTACATCTTCACTTCCTGGGAAAAATAAAACATAGAAAAGGGGTGAGCTCAAATGCCCAGTAAGGATAACAATATAGCGGAAACTTTCATAAATAATAATAAACATTTAAGGCAATGTATAACTAAAACAAAAGCCTTTTAAACATGAACTTTCAACATGGTATGGCATAAATAAAATGAAATAATGCCATTTACTTATTCACATGGATATTCTACTAATCGAATAATCACATGCAAAAATCAATAACCACTTTCATAATGATGGAATGCATAATGCTAAACGTTAATTTCTTTGTCTAGGCCTCATCCCAAGACCTAGGGGTTACTTCTAATCGGAACCCAACCCGGAGTGCCTCTAATAACCGGACACCAACCCGGAGTGTCTCTAATAACCAGACACCAACCCGGAGTGCCTCTAATAACCGGACACCAACCCGGAGTGCCTCTAATAACCGGACACCAACCCGGAGGGCATACTTTTACCAGTCCCTAACCTGGAGGGCTTACTTTAACCAGTCCCCAACCTGGAGGGCTTACTTTTACCGGTCCCCAACCCGGAACATACTTGTTTAGCACATTCATCTGAAGAAAAGTTTGAAATATAACATAAACATTCAGATTAAAACTAGCATACGAAATGTCAATAGTTTCACCATAAACTATGAATGGTATAAAATATCACATCCACAGTCAAACATATCACAAAACCTTCAATACAATATAGAAGTTTTGTATCATAATAAATCAACTTCAAATAATCTTAAAATCCATCAAAGGATGTTGACATAGATGAAATCAAAATTCTTTTTAAAGAAGTATCTCCTTTTATTTTGAAATCATTTAAGATCCATATAAAATAAAACATTTTCTTTGAAAATATTCTTATAAGCTTGTATGGGAAGCTTCGACGATTTTATAACGGCGGAAAATAACCGCACCCTCCGTATAAGTTAAAAAAAACATTCTTACCTCAATTCTGTCGAAAAGGTTAAAAAGGACCTTGTTTTGAAAACGACGGAAAGATTCCTTTATAAACCTCTTATAAAAAGTCAAAAAAGGGTATAAATGACTTTAACCCATATTCTTGTAAATAGTAAAAATGTTTTGAAATACATTTCGAAGAAACATGGATGTGGATGATAAAGAGATCCCAGTAGATTATTACGTATAATACAACCTCGGATAATGAAGAGATTGTGAAATAACCCTTACCTTGTACTTTTCCTTGGTTGGGGTAGGTTAACCTCCTGTATAATGGTGAAATAATTATTATTAAATTATACAAGAATCATATAAATTAATATGATATCATATATGATCTTTTAATATTGATTTGATAATAATATCTTAATATTATCGCTGTTTCTGATGTGAACTTACTTGTTTGCTTTTGTATGTTTTGTTACGTAAGACATGTTTGTAAAGGATAAGTTGGATATTATTCAAATACAGAATGGTATCAAGTCCTCAAACATCATTTTTAAATCATCAAATGATAATTATACTTGAATGGATACGATGGAGAAAGAATCTCATCGCGTTCGTGGAGACGGTAGTCCGTACGTACGCACGAACGCTACTTCCATTTAATTTTTATTTTAAAAGAATCGAATACAAATGATACATAGGTATATTACTATTCCAGTATAATATAATATTTTATACATGTTACTTATGTTCATTAAAACCATCCTTTATACGTTCCATGTGTGGTATGAACGAGTCATATCATTTTAAGGGGGCGGTAGTCCGCACTTCCTCAAATGAAATTATCGTATGTATATACAACATGAAACGAATAATGGTATGAAATAAAATGGAATTACAGAAGCTTATATATAAAATATATATCATTAATATCATATTTAATTACAGTGCCATCATAATGGCCACCATGAGAGGCGGTAAGATGTATTTGAACAATCATCGTTTCGTGAGGCGTTAGTTTGCCATCCACAGAAACATTATGTTCATCATCCATTAGATGGAGTTGTGTGTATGTGTAGTTTGAATCCTTCTTATAACAACATCCTAGTATATTGAGGATACTGGTGTTGTTACAAAAGAATGGAAATAAAAAGAGTTTGGGGGTTGAAGAAGCAAAATAAATGAAAATAATTTAAGAGAAATCGTTACCTTTAATTTAGGTAACTCACTTTGGTTGGAACCAAAGGACTTCTTGAAATGCTTTCTGCCTAAGGGGAAGCTTCAAGGAGGAGTTGAGGGATGTGGGGAGCTTAGTTGGGCAGAGTTTGGACGAGCCAAGTGGCTTGAGAGGTGTGAGGAATGAGTAGAAGTGGTCTCCTTTTATAAGGGAGAAGAGGGGCTCTTTAGGAAAGTGTGAAAGTATTACTTTATAATATATTTGTATTCGGTTTATAATGGTCCAAAAATCATTGAGGTCGAAGATACGATGACTCATATTCTAAATAACATCAACCAATAAGAATTGGACAGGTTTTAGATAATATTTTAATCATTATAATCTTATTTATTTAAATGATTTATTAATGAGGTAAACATTGCATCATTATTGTGTCATTAATAATTTAACTTATTTGATGTCTAAAAATTATAAATAAAATATCATCATGTAGGAAATCTTTTTATCTTTCTAAGGAATATTTATAATCGAAAATCCAACATGTATAACCCTATGTAAAAATTGTTCTTCTAAAATATGTAAGCTTATGCCATTTTTATTTTTATTTTAACTTTATTAATATAAAGTGTCCCTACCACATACAAGTGGCTCCAAGGGGTCCCCAAATTGACCCAAGGATGCTCATGGTCGGGTATGTGTCCACCAATAAGGTTAGGACACGTTTTAGGTTAATTTTGTATTATTATAATATTTTTTTCACCCTTATTTACCGGATTTACCCTTAACCATGGTAAATAAAATATTTACCACAGTAATTATTCAAAATGTCTAAAAATAAAAGTTACCTATTTACACAATTTGGAAATCCTGATTCCAAATATGGAATCCATTTTTCTAAATTCAAAACACAGAAGTGGCAGAAATTAATTTAAAATTAATTCCTGCTGTCAAAACAAAAAGCGTGTTTTTAAGAGGTAATAACTATCAAAAGATTGACACTTGTTTATGTTCGGTTTAATTGTAAAATTATGTCCAATGACCAACATTATATTAAATGGTAAAAATATATTCTAAATATACTTTAAAACCACTCAAATTCACAATTTATCACTATTAATTATTTTGATTAAAAAAGTTGTTTTTAATTAAAATTTAGTAATTTTCACTATTCATCAAAATATAAAAGTTATCCGAAAAGTACCAAAATTTCACCCTAGGCTAATTTCAATATTCCGAATCCAAAAATGAAGTCCATTTTCAAATATAAAATATATATAATTTCAAAAAGTAGGTATTACTATTCATAACGGCTAGTTTGATTAGTTGGTGTGTGTTAAAACTCAAGGTTGCATACAACACACGCTACTGTATTATTCAAAGAAAGCGTATCGTGGAAGCTTGGGATGTTTCATTTTAAATTTTTGATGTCCCAATTTAGTCAAAAAGTTTAATATATTGTATTTTAAAAGGGTTCACTATTAAAAGTTGATAAAAGTGCAATACTGAAAATGAATTTGTTCTTGCATTTATCTAAGAAACTCATAATATGGATTCTAAAATTATAAGGATTATATAAAGTTTAAAATTTAGTTAACACTATTCATAACCTCTTTTGAACAGCTTGTTTGGTAAGTCATGGTGCGATTGAACTTGTTGTTGCGTGTAGTGAAATTTATTGAATTATTTTGAAGAAATAACACACTATAAAATCTTGGGGTGTTAAATAAATGGAATTAGTAATACATTACATTTGTTTTCAAAAGAAATACATAACCATTATTAGCAAATGCACCCAGATTTCATAACATGTCAATATAACAAATATATATATATATATAAAACATATTTTCCAAGAAAGAAAGAAATTATGAAATTAAAAATAAAGGCATAAGCATAGAAGACCTACCTCAAACATGTCATTGTTTGTCGACGACCACCCGAACTGATCCTTGGCACATACACGCATGTGCATGTATACATATATATATACACCCCTAGATGCATTGCACATATTCCCCGCACCATGAGGGAATATGAAAAATGAGGGAATATATATATACATGCCATACCATATGCAAGTGCGTGCAGGGATCCTCAATACTCGCGACCAAAAACCATCGCAGCGATGTCCAACACACTACACATATAATTTAATAAAACAATTTAAACACTTAAACAATCTATAAAACACTTCAAAATAACACATCAAAGACTCACTCCAATGACACAATCAACCTCAAGTTGGGAAGCCACTTTGATACCAAATTTACAGAAAATATGCATTAAAACATACCTTACATAATTTAAAATAATTTACAATACATGTTGAGGAATACACAATAAGACACACACAAACCCAATTCCATTTTGAAAAATGACGCACAATAAAAATATTTGAAAATTACATCTGCATCACCCACACAATTAAAATAACCAACTGCATAATTAAAATGGCCATTTTATTAATTAAACAAACCGCTGGGAAATTTATTAAACAGTTTTCAAAATGCATCGAATGACTCAAAATGACAAAGGCTTAATTAATCTAAATTGTCATTATCACTTCCAAGTGGCTCAATGGGGTCTCAAAATCGACCCAAAGATGACCATGGTCATAAATGACTCAACTAATAATCTTTGGACAGGTGTTAATGTAATTTTGAACTATTATAATAATCTTTTAACCTTTAATTACCCTATTTACCTTTAACCGCGGTAAATAAAAGTCAAAAGTTACTATTAACCAAAAATTATTTTCATCTTATTGAACCAAATTTTACTTCTTGATAACAACCATGTATGTTGGATTTTCTAAATTCAATTCACATAAGTGGTAAAATTTCATTTAAATGAAAAAGTCGGTTTTTTAACTACCACTAAGTGGTTTCACTATTCATCAAAAATTGAAGTTTTTCAGAAAAATACCAAAAATTCAGCCTAAGAAATATTTGATATTCCAAATTCAAAAATGATGTCTATTTTTCCAAATTCAAAACATAGAAGTGGAATTTATTAATTTTAAAATTAATTCCTGTTATCAAAACAAATAGCGTGTTTTTAAGAAACAATAACTATCAAAAGATTGATACTTGTTGAAGTCCAATTTCAAAGAGAAATTAACTCCAATGAATAACATTAGATTAAATGGTAAAAATATAATTACTATTTAAAACCAATTAAAAAGATAATTTAACCATATAAATAAATTATATTAAAACATATTTTTGAATTAAAATACAATATTTTCACTATTCATAAAAAAATGAACTTTATCAGAAAAATACCAAAAAATTACCCAAAGTAAAATTTGATGTCCCCATTATAAAGAAGGATTTTATTTGTTCATATAGAATGTATTATAGTGAGAAAAACTATATTTAAAAAGGGTTCACCATTAAAAGGCGATAAATCGGCTTTTTAATGTAAATTATGCTTAAAATTAGATTCATTTATATTTTAAGCCTCTAACTTTTTATTGGGTAAATGTAAATACATTTAACAATCATGTATAATCATATTATAGTTAGTTTCGTTCATTCTCACCAATACAATGGCTAAGAGTTAACTACCATTTAAAATAATAATATTATATTATTAGTGTGCAACGTAAGATTCCAAAGAAACGCGTTGTTGCCTATTGGGTACGCTATCAAACATAGCAACCCCTTTAAAGTAAAATTAATAATTTAATTCACAAATATTAATGAATATAAAAATATCTTATTCTTCATTTACCTAGGATGTTACATCCTTACCCTCTTTTGGAAATTGCGTCCTCGCAATATTATTCACTTATCAAATAAATGGGTAAATTTATCCCTCATAGCATTTTCAGATTCCCACGTCGTCTCTTCAACCATATGGTTTTTCCACAAAACCTTTACCTAGTGAATTACCTTATTCCGCAACACGTGATCTCTGTGGTCAAGAATTTGGACTGGTTGTTCTTCATAAGAGAGATTCTCTTCCAACTGAACTACCTCTGGGCTCAAAACATGAGATGGATCTGGCATATACTTTCTCAACATAGAAACATGAAAAACATTGTGTAACTGGGATAAAATTGGAGGTAAAGATACTCTGTATGCAACTGATCTAACTTTCTCCATGATTTTATAGTGTCCAATGAACCTCAGACTCAACTTTCCCTTCTTACCAAAACACATCACACTTTTACATGGAGAAACTTTGAGAAAGACATGATCACCTACCTCAAAAGAAAGATCCTTCCTCCGGTTATCTTCATAACTTTTCTCTCTGCTCTGAGCTGTTCTCATGTGCTTCTGAATCAACTAAACTTTCTCTGCCATCTCTTCTACCAATTCTAGTCCCATAAGTTTCCTTTCACCTACTTCATCCCAAAAGATGGAGTTCGACAACAATTTCCATATAATGCCTCAAATAGAGCCATCTGTATACTGGAATAAAAATTATTATTATATGAAAATTCAACCAAAGAAAGATGTTGGTCCCAAATTCCCTGATAATCCATCGAACAAGCACATAACATATCTTCTAATGTCTGAATTTTTTGTTCTGACTGCCAATCTGATTGAGGATGAAAAGCTGTACTAAAATTTAATTCAGTACCCAGCGACTTCTGAAGTCCTTTCCAAAAGTTAAAATTAAACTCGGGATCACGATCAGATACAATGGAGAGGACAACACCATGAAACCTGAATATATCTTTAACATACAACCGAGCAAGTTGATCTAGAGACAAAGTATCTCTAATAGAAAGGAAATGATCAGATTTAGTAAATCGATCAACTATAACCCATATTGCATTATTACCTCGAGATGTCTTTGGTAATTTCATAATGAAGTCCATGGATATATTTTCCCATTCCCATTATGGCACCGGTAAAGGCTGAAGAATTCCTTTTGGTAACTATTGCTCTGCTTTGACCTGCTGACAAGTCAAACACTTCTCAGTAAAATCAGCAATATCTCTTTTCATTCCATCCCACCAGTAATACTCCCGAAGATCTCTGTACAACTTAGTACTGCCAGGATGAACTGAAAATGGAGAACTATGAGCTTCACATAACAACTCATTCTTCAACTGTGAATCAAAAGGCGCACATAATCTCTTTCCAAACCTCAAAACACAATCATTATCAATGTTAAATTCAGGAAACTTACCCTTCTGAACCAACTCCACCTTTTTCTGCAACTCATTATCTTCCTTCTGCGCTTTCTTTATTCTGTCTGATAGAGATGATCTCACTGACACCTTAAACAAAACAGAAGAATTTTATTCACCAATAACTTCTATGCCAAATTTCATCAAATAAAAACCAAAGGATCTTGTTCCAAACATAGCATGGCTAATGAGACATTACTTTTCCAACTCAAAGCATCAGCCACTTTATTTGCTTTTCCCAGATGGTAATGGATTGTGAAATCATAATACTTGATTAATTCTAGCCATCTCCTCTGTCTCATGTTCAATTATTTTTGAGTGAATATATACTTTAAAATTTTGTGATTAGTATATATTTCACATTTTACTCCATACAAATAATGCCTCCAAATTTTTAAATCAAAAACAACAACAGCTAATTCCAAATCATGTGTAGGGTAATTTAACTCATGAGGTTTCAAATGACGTGAAGAATAAGTAATTACCTGATCATTCTACATTAGGACACAACCCAGTACTTTCAACGAAGCATCAATGTAGATAACAAACTCACCATTTCTGGAAGGCAGTGCCAAGACTGGAGCATTCACCAATCTCCCTTTCAATTTCTGAAAACAATCATCACATTCTTTGGTCCAAATAAACTTAATACCTTTTCAAGTTAACATAGTCATTGGACTAGATAACCATGAAAAATTTTCAACAAACCTCTGGTAATAACCTTCCAAACCAAGAAAACTACGGATCTTGGTTATATTTGTGGGTCTTGGCCATTCTTCACCAACTTTTGTTTTAGCAGGATCAACAATTATGCAATTTTTTGAAATAATGTGACCAAGGAAATAAATTTGTTGTAACCAAAACTCACACTTGCTGAATTTCCCAAAAAATTTATTTTCTTTTAAGGTTTTAAAGACAACCCTTAAATGAATTTCATACTCCTCTTTACTTTTATAATAAACCAAAATTTCATCAATAAACACAACCACAATCTTATCCAAGAACTCACAGAAAATTCTATTCATAAGATCCATGAATACAGTAGGTGCATTGGTTAAACCAAAAGGAATAACTAAAAATTCATAATGGACATATATAGTATGAAATGCCATCTTCAGAATGTCTTCTTCTTTTACTTTCAACTGATAGTACCCCGACCTCAAGTCAATCTTCGAAAAATACTGAGCTCCCTGGAGCTGATCAAAAAAATCATCGATATGAGGAAAAGGATACTTATTCTTAACAGTGATGTTATTCAATGCTCTATAATCAATGAAAAGTCTCATTGAACCATCCTTCGTTTTAACAAAAAATACAGGAGAACCCCATGGTGATGTGATAGGTCGAATAAAACCTTTATCTAGTAACTCATGCAATTGCTTCTTTAACTCTAAAAGTTCAATTTGAGCTATTAGATAAGGGGGTTTTGAAATTGGATTAGAATTAGGAACTAAGTCAATAGTAAATTCAACTTCCAGATCAGGTATAATTCCAGGAAACTCATCAGGAAAAATATCAAGGTACTCATTTACCACTGGCACATCATTAATCTGAACAGTTCCTTTATTTTCAACAATATGTGAAAGGTAACATTAATTTCCATTTTTTACTAGTTTCTCAGCTTCCTGATATATTATAAAAAACAAGGGTTCATTCTTGTACAAAAACTGTAAATATTTCTAAAAATAAACCTCTTTAGCTCTACATTCAATCTTAGAATTATAAACAGAAATCCAATCCATGCCCAAAATAACATCAAACTCTACTAGAGGCAAAACAATAAGTTTTTCAGGTAAATTCTTTCCACACACAAGGATCAGAATGTTTTTATGTTTTCTTTTTGTCTCAACATTTACTCCAGGTGTTTTTACCATAAGTTCAGTATTCATATCATGAGATGGAGTTCTCAATTTACTAGAAAAATTCTCAGAAATGAAAGAGTGTGTAGACCCTGAATCGAACAAGCATTTCTATAATATTAACAAACAAATAGTGTACCTGATACAACTTCATTTGATGACCCTACATATGCTGAAGTATTTGCAAAAGATTTCACCACCCTTATCTGCTTGTATTATGACCGCTTTCCCTCAGTTGAGTTCTTCTCTGGACACTCATTTTCATAATGACCCATTTCGTTACACTTAAAAAATCTTACCGATGGCTTTTCATTGCCTTCTTGTTTATCTTCCTTACAATTACGAGCAATATGACCATACTTACCACACTGGAAGCACTTTCTAGTCTTTGATAAACATTCTCCAAGATGCTTTTTACCACACTTCTCTCAAGTTGGATATTTATTTTTCTTACCTCCAGGCTTCTTTGATGAATTATTCCCCTTTTCCTACCAACCAGACCTCTTATTCTGTTGTTTTTCAAAGAACACTTGATCATAGGCAAACTCCATTTCCACCTTCTCCGCATATTGAACAAGTTTTTCATAACTTTTAAACTCACGAGAGGCTAATGCTTTTCGATATAGTGGCTTCAGTCCTGAGTAAAATCTATTTATCTTACTATCAAGATCTCAGATGAAATTTGGTGCATACCTTTCCAGTCGAGTGAACCTTGCTTCATAAGTAGCCACTGAGTCATCCTCCTACCTTAATTGTAGGAATTTTTTTCCATCCTAAGACTAACCACCTTTGGAAAATATTTTTCAAGAAACATACCTTTAAATTCATCCCAATCAAGAGCATCAATCTCCTCACTATCCCTGATATTTTTCACCATTGACCACCACTGATCAGCTTCTCCTTCAAAACGGTAAAATAGAGAGACTAACATTTTGATGTTCTGAACAACCCATGCCATCAAAAATATTCTCCAGTGCTTTAATCCACTCTTCAGCTTGCACCAGATCAGATGATTCTCTGAATGATGGGGGATGTTGCCTCATGAAATGTTCCACTACTGACATGTTCCTCTGTGGTTGATCTGGCTGATCTCATGCATGGATACCACCACTATTTATCACCTGAGTCAACTGTGGCATCACTGCAACAAACAATTCAGTTCCAATTCTGACCATCTCAGGTTGCAGATTTGGAAGGTTGTCTTCCTCTTGATGTCGTCCCAACATAGCTTCCCTGTTTCCTCTGCAGAAAACCATTCTGAACACAAAAATATCTTAGCCAAAGCAACATGGTAATCTGGAAATGCTATATGATGTAAATATTAACATAAATTACTTTATGGATATTAATTTATCAATACCCCAACTCCTAAAGTTATCTAAACCGACCTATGATACCAACTATAAGGACCCGACCTTATACCTTACATAATATTGAATTAAATGAATAATTCACGTAGAAGATCTTTTCAGGTTTATAGTTTTAGAGAGTTAGGCAATAACTATTACATTTCAAAATATTACAAAATAGACACTTCTACTGAGTTTTTGTTTTTTTACAAAACATAAACTCTTGAAAAAAAGAGTCATGTCTAGTTCCATGTTTTAGATGGCATGACTTTTCCTTGATCCATTCCTTGACCCTATTCCACTTTATGTCCAGTGAAAAACATTTCAAAACTTGGGATGAGCATATAAAGCTCAGTAAGGGATACACAAAGAAGGAAAACTGTTAGCTTTTCAAAACAAAAAATAAACCATGAATACATAATCATAAGTAATACTTTTCACCTTTTCTGAAGAAGTAAATATCATTCACTAAAAAAAGATCATTACTTACCCTTTTGTAACCAAAATATTACCACAAAACCCATATGAAGAACACATAACATATAAAGGTAACTTGGGACATAAACATACTTAAATGGAATAACCATATAGTCGACTTCCAAACATATCACTAAATGGAATAGCCATATGGACGAATTCCATACCCAATGCATTAGAGGTTATAACATAACCACCCGTCCTGGTATTCATGGCACCACCCGTCATTTTGTTTATCAATTAACCACCCATCAAATGTCAAAGCACCATTATAAAATCATAAGACATGAAATAAATATAAATGAAAGAAAACATTTCCAAATTTCAATCACAATATATCACTTAAATATATTGACATAGAAAATCCATTTTCAAAACCATTTTCAATAAAAAAAATACGTAAAAGAGTATATGGTATTTATTTTCTTAAAAAAAACATTACGGCTAGTTGAGGAAGCCAGAGATCAAATAATACTCGCGGCGGTAGAAAGGTCGTTGTCACCGCTTACGTTAAAAGAAACATTAATTTTTGTCATTTAGTAAAATGATTCATAGAAAAATATTCCATTTGAAAAGTCAAGGGTTTTTATAAAGTGTATACAAGAAAGTCATGTATTAAAACAAAATATTCCTCAATGAAAGGAGATTGAGACGAAGTACCTTACCTCGTGTCCGACTTGACTCGATCATTCTTTAATATCCTGAATAATAAACTAAAGTTAATTTATACTTGATTAAGAAACTTTTTCAAGTTTATTATTCCTTATATATCACTTATTACTATTTTATACACATTATGAAATCATTTAAGTTAATAACGCTTGTTTTGTCGATATTTGGTACTTGAGTCAAAAACGGACTTCTTATAATTACATGTTGTTCATGTGGTCAAAGTTTCATTATATACAGAATAATATTCATGATTTGGATATCATATATATCATATATATCCATCATATACCTGTTTTTATAATAGTACATAACATTTAGAGGTAAGAAATGAAATGCACCGTTCATGGAGACGGTAATCCGTACCTACGCATGAACGCTACTTTCATTTCTATTTATTATTTTAATGGTATTAAAACATAATGATACATAGGTATATTATAATTCCAGTATAATATAATATATAATATCATTAACTCTATCCTTTATACATCCCACATAAGGCATTAACGAATCACATCACTTTGAGGGGGCGGTACTCCGCACTTTCTCTAATGAGATTATCGTATTTAACCACTATGGAAACCATAAAGGCTTGATATAATTGGTAAGTTAAGAAGCATAAGGAAATGATAAAAATAATATATATCATATATAAATACAGTTCCATCATAATGGCCACCATGAGAGGTGGTAATATGTAATTGAACAATCATCGTTTCGTGAGGCGTTAGTTTTCCATCCATAGAAACATTATGTTCTTCATCCATTAGATGGAGGTCTGTAAGTGTAGTTATAATCCTTCTCATAACAACATAATAGTATATTTAGGATACTATTTTTGTTACAAAATAAAGGAAATAAAAAGATTTTAGGGTTTGGAGAATCAAAATAAAAGAAAACAATTTAAGAGAAACCGTTACCTTTAATTTGGGTAACTCACTTTAGTTTGAACCAAATGATTTCTTAAGTGCCTTATTCCTAAGGTAAGGATTCTAGGAGGAGGATAGGGATATAGGGAGTGTAATTGGGAAGAGTTTGGATGAGCCAAATGGCTTTAGAGGTGTGTGGAATTGGTTAGAAGTGGTCTCCTTTTATAAGGGAGAGGAGGGGCTCTTTAGGACAGTGTGAAAATATTATTTTATAATATAATGATATTCGGTTTCTAATGGTCCAAAAATAATTAAGGTCAAAGATAAGATGACTCATATTCCAAATAAAATCATCCAATCAGAATTGGACATGTTTTGGATAATAATTTAATCATTATAATCTTATTTATTTAAATGATTTATTAATGAGGTAAATACTGCATCATTATTGTGTCATATATAATTTAAATTATTTGATGTCTAAAAATTATAAAAAAACTACCATGATGTAGTTAATCTTTTTATATTTCTAATGAATATTTATAGTAGAAAAGATAATTTATATAACCCCTTCTAAAAATTAATTTACTAAAAGATATTTACTTTTGTCATTTTTGTCTTTACTTTAAGTTAATTAATCTAAATTGTCATTATCACTCCCAAGTGGCTCAATGGAGTCCCTAAATCGACCCAAAGATGCCCATGGTCCTAAATAACTCAACCAATAAGTTTTGGATAGGTGTTAAGGTAATTTTAAATTATTATAATATTATTTTAACCTTAAATTATCCTATTTACCTTTAACCACGGTAAATAAAATTCAAAAGTTACTAATCACCAAAAATTATTTTCAACTTATTGAACCACATTTTACTTCTTGATAACAAACATATATGTCAGATTTTCGAAATTCAATTCACAGAAGTTGTAAAATTTCATTTAAATGAAAAAGTCAGTTTTTTTAAGTACCACTAAGTGGTTTCACTATTCATCAAAAATTGAAGTTTTTCAGAAAAATACCAAATATTCAGCCTAAGAAATATTTGATATTCCAAATTCAAAAATGATGTATATTTTTTCAAATTCAAAACATATAAGTGGCATTAATTAATTTTAAAATTAAATCTTTTTATCAAAACAAATAGCCTGTTTTTAAGAAATAATAACTATCAAAAGATTGACATTTGTTTAAGTCCAATTTCAAAGAAAAATTAACTCCAATGACCAACATTGGATTAAATGGTAAAAATATATTCTAATTACACTTTAAAACCAATTAAAAATATAATCTAACCATATAAATAAATTATATTAAAACATAGTTTTGAATTAAAATACAATATTTTCACTATTCATAAAAAAATGATCTTTATCAGAAAAATACCACAAAATTACCCAAAGTAAAATTTGATGTCCCCATTCTAAATAAGGATTTTATTTGGTCATATATAATTTATTAAAGTTACCAAACTATATTTAAAAAGGGTTTGCCATTAAAAGGTGATAAATCGGCCTTTTAATATAAATTATGCTTAAAATTAGATTCATTTTTATTTTAAGCCTCTAAATTTTTATTGGATAAATGTAAATACATTTAACAATAATGTATAATGATATTGTAGTTAGTTTCATTCATTCCTGCCAATAAAATTTCTAGGAGTTAACTACCATTTAAAATAATAATATTATATTATTAGTGTGCAATGTAAGATTCCAAAGAAACTCGTTGTTCCGTATCGGGTACGCTATCGAACATAGAAACCCATTTAAAGTAAAATTAATAATTTAATTAAAAAATATTAATGAATATAAAATCTCTTGTTCTTCATTTACCTGGGATGTTACATACCCAACTTAAATAACTTCTTCATAACTTGGGGAAAGGAAACATAAGAAAGTGTGAGCTCAAATTATTAGTAAGGGAAAACAAGGGTGATATCAAGAATCATGTGAATATTACATGATCATAGAGGGTCTGAGTATAATAGATCAGCCTTTTAAAATAATACCAAAAAATTCTTAGTTCATAAAAAAAGAGTCATGGAATAAATCATGGATGTTAATATGAAATGAATCATAAACGGATCAAAGAACATGCACCATGAGAATATAACATTATCATAAGATAATGTCATAAAAAGTGGAATAATCTTAATTATAGACATATTATGTTAAGGATACCCACCCAAAAATTCATAACATATTAGAATTGGGAGAACAATCCATGTACCTACTACAGTCTTAGGATAACCTCCCATGTATCCTATTTCAAACTTGGGATAATCTAATATGTACCCTCTTTTTGGCTTGGGATAACCTCATGTGTACCCTCTTTTCAGATTGGGATGACCTCCCTTGTACACTATTTCTTTTTGGTCCTTGTACAACCTCTCATGTACCCTTTTATCTCATAGGACATTATTATTTTCCTAATTCATTAGATTAATACATAATTCTGGGCCCACCAATTATATATTAATAAATAAAATAATATGTATGCCACAAGATCATAAATACATTCATCCTAACATAACTTATGGAAAAGAAAATGAATTTCATTGATATTTAGTCATTATAACCATAAAATATCTAGAGAAAAAATAAATATGTAATCATTAGATCATATCTATGGTAAAGAATAAGTAACATCAAAATATATTATTATAGATAAAAATTTTCTTTAAAATATCACTATAATATTTCTTTAGATAAATACCCTTTTAATCTTCTTAAATCAAGTATTAAAATATTAAATTTTATAAATTATAAGGAAAAAAAAATTCATTGAAAAGAACCATGAAAAATTATAATGTAATCTTCATAACATTAAGTGCTCATGAAAACTAGAAATTCCATTAATTTCATATATATTAAAAAAATATCACTTTCACATTTTTGATAAAAATTCAAAAGTACATCATTTGAAAAACAACAAGAAGATTCCTTTGAAACCATTTTGTAAAAATTAAAACATGGGAAATAATTATTCTAAAAAATCATAGGAAAATATTAAAAAAATTATTTAATTTCTTTTATAAAACATTTACATGGAATAAAAATGATTTTAAAATGAAAAGGGAAAAAAAGTCGGGTTTTCCAAAAAAAATTTAGCCTATTGAGTACATAAATAGGTGAAAATGAAAGGAAACATGTATTCTCTAGTAATAACTAGAAGAGAATAAAATTCATCATATTATTGAGAGGTAGATCATGAAATTTAATCATCATAAATTAAATCATAAATAATCACAATAAAAAATGTGATTTTAATATAAAATCCTTACCTCACGTTTGACCTCCTTTTCTTTTGCAGGCCACTATTAGGTCCCTTATTAAGGACCCTTTGAATGGTCTTTAAAGAACATTGAAACATCCATTTCATGGATAGGGAAGTTGAGAAGTTTATTTTTAGGGGGTTTTCAAGCTAGATGACTCAAAATGGAGTAAATAAAAGAGAGAAGGGGAGTCCTTTTATAAGGGAGGAAAATTACACACTTGGAATTTCTAAAAAGACTAAAATAAAATTAAGTTATTATCAATAAAAATGCTTCAGAATACTCAGTGATTCAAATTAAAATAGGATAAGGTTAAAATATAATCATTCAATAATGTTTAGATAGGTTTTAGTGTCATTTTAAACCTTATATTTTGGCTTAAACCCTTAGTTAACCAGTTTCAATATTTACCATGGTAATGAATTTTTATAATATTAAAGTATCATAATTTTACTTATAAAGTAACAATTGGATCATAAATGGAAAATGGATAAAATTATGGACCATTTATCATTCTAATTTACCAAATATTTTTATAATTTTTAAATAATTTAATAAAATATTTTTCTCATAAAATGCTATTAATGTCATTTTTAGAACTATTCACATTATTTGATTTAAAAAAAACATTATAGTAATGTAATTTGAATCAGAACCATTCAAACATCCATAATATGTTATATTTATCTAAAAAATTCAGGTAACAAAATAATTCATCCAAATTTCATTATTTTAATATTTTTAAAATAATTCAATTTAAATTTTCTTTTTAATTTACCAAATACTATATTGGTGTTGCATAAACATTTAAAGTAATTATTAAATCATTAAAAATTATAAATAAATTACAATGATAATAAAATTAACACTGATTAAAAATATACATTTATAACTAAACTTCTTCTCATTTTATCCTTATATAAAATATTTTGAGATATTAATTTCAAGAGAGTAAGATTTGGTATTTATTCTTTACTTAATCAATATAAAGGTCACAATAAAAAAGAAACCAAGTTCCCATATATTTGGGACTTGTATGGAAATTTATAAAATCCAACCATCAAATAGGATAAACGCAAGTTTTATTGAACATTTAAAGCTTTATCCCAAAGTTTTAACCCTATTTTAATCACTTTACCCTTACTAAGGTGACAATTATTTACTAAGGTTACTATTCATAATAAAAAAATAAAAGAGATATATTTAAAAAATTTGATTCCCCTGATTAAAAATATAGAATACATTTTCTAATATCTTATTTCTATATGTCATATATATTCATTTTAAAATAAGTGTGCAAAACTTGAAGAAAACCATTTTTTAGAAAAATACATTTTTAGGAATAAAACTGGATTTATTCTTATCCCATGCTAAGACAAAAAATAATATGAAAATTTTAGTACTATTCAAACCCTCAAATCTAATGGATAGGTGATAAATTTTACATTTAATAATAATATTTCAATAGTATAACATAGTTTATTTAAACTTGATGTTTTATGAAAATGAAACTTTCAAATAAATCAAATTTATTTATAGAAAACTATATCATAAAATTTTGAGGCATTTTAATTATAACTTGATCCTACCATAAAACCCCAAATAACAAGGGGTGTTCTAAAATATTATGCTCCTATAGAGAAAAGAACTTAAGTTATGATAACATTTGTAATGAAATGCTTTAGGATATCTATATGAAGGAAGCCCATACCATCCCTTTACTAGAATGAAGAGTTTTCATGATCCCCCTAGGATGAAAAATAATGCCTAGGAATCATAGGAACAAGATTAGGAATGGTTTCACCCAATAATCAGAGTAAATACGATAGCAAGAATATAAGGAAAGTCTGACATGACCCATTTGTATATCAGAAAACCATGTGGGAGCAGGAAAGAAGAAACAAATAAAATAGATAAGAAGTAAAGTAAATAAAACACACAAACCCTCCATTTCTTTAATCTCCCTCCCCTATGAATAAAATGGTAGCCACCTCTAGTGCCCTCTTGGCCTCTCTCCAGTATAACTACCCTACGTCAATTGAAAAAATAAAGTCCTAATTGGCCGATGCGATAAAAATGAAACCAATAATAAGGGAAAACATACCTTAAACAATCAACGCTCTCAATATCAGTCAGGAAGATGAACCATGAAACTCCAACTGAGATAAAATAGATATTATCACATAATCACTCAACATTCCCCAAAACCCACTGAATATATGGAAATCCCTTGGTAAAATAGTTTATAAATTTCCAATTTGAACATAAGTCATAACAAAAGGTTTTTCACATGATTTATAAAACCAAACCTCATGCACATTTTCAAACAACTAAAGTTTTTATAAAATAAAAACAAGAATAATTAAAAATGTTAGATGAAACCTTTAAACTAGGTTAAGAGGGTCCTATAAACCATGAAAATCGAATAAAAACACATTTACCACCTTTTCAATACATCCCATGAAAATCCTATTTTCATATAACATTTTAAGGAAAAATTCATGAATTAAAATCTTAATGAAGTCCAAACCATTTCCATTCTTCAAATCACACTTCAAAACCATTTTTAAAATAACACATTTGAGATTAATCCAAAACACACACAAGGTGATTCATAAACCATAAGAAGGAATCCAAGCATCAAGGAATCACGATCCAAAAACATAATCAATAAATTATGCTAATTTAATTAATCAAACTAGGATAATACAATCTAATCATAAAGTTAAATCCCCTAAAGTTTCCAAAATAGACCTAGTATCATGGGCATCATCCCTAAGATCTAGTATAGTAGACATAAACTTGTGAAAAAGAACCTTGGCCGATACTACTAAACCTATTAGGTATTTGATAGTCCTGTCAAACTACCTATAAATGAAAACCCATGGAATGAATTTATCCACATGAATCTAAATATAACTATCTTAAAGACCTACTATTTGTTTAAAGATATCCATCTTGAAGTATCCAGGAAACACTCCATGGTCAAACCAATGTCTCCACTAGGTTTTTACCTTACATAGGTCATCTAATATTTCCTAAGATCCCATAAAAAGTCAATTAAGGTTGGGAGTGATCAATAATCACATAAATAAAATATAAAACATCTAAAAATGACTCACACCTCACCTACTACACCCTTACAAGAAACAACCCCCAACATAAATCCATATATAAGCATAAAAAAATGCATGTCAACATAAATAATCTCCCATAGGATCATAATAAATAATAGGAAAATTAGTAACATAGGGATCAAATAGGGATTGAAACATTCATAAAACCAATTTAAAGTTCCAAATGAGCCTTTATATCTCACTCTGGAAGTTGAGCTATTTTTACACCATTTGAAAATGACTTTTCAAATAAAAAATGAAAACTATTTTCTAAACCCATATTAAAAAATAGTTTTAATTACCACATGAAATCCATATTTCAAGAATCCATTAAAATCAAAATTACCACACCACACTCTAAAATTGAATTTGGAAATCTAACTCTTTCCATAAAATGAACCTTATAAATACGTAGACCTTTTTAAAATAAAACCAAATGGTTCTAAGCATCCATTTTTTTCCTTAAAAAGCCTTAAATTATTTCTAATGTTTTTTTTTCAAAATAACAAGAGACCCCATGTCTCATAATATTAAAAAAATAGGCCCAAATCGCTTATTTTTATTAAAAAAGTTCTTTAAAATAACTTAGACCCATTTATAAAAGTGGTACCAAAATAAAAACGCAATTTTAAGAATTTAAACCACTTTAGAAAAGGAAAATGGGAACTAAAAACCACTTGGATTGAGACCTAAGTCCATTGAAATTATTTATAAATATTTTAAATCCATTATTAAACTAATAAATCAGTTCCACATAATTATAAATTCAATAAAAACATTAAAAACCACTTTAAACAATTTTAAAGGGCCACATGTTCATTTTCACAAGAACATGGAATGAAATCTAAGCCCAAACCAATTTAGAAAGACAATCAAACATAACTTAATCCTACCATGATATATAAAAAATTATAATAAATTCACAATAAATAATTTAAAACACATCAATAAATTCATAATATATAATCCAAGGGTGTTTTATAGATACAGTTATCTAAAAATGATGTAGGATGAGATGAAACGATCTAAAATGATTCTCCTTTGGTAAAATATTCCTAAACCTGTAAGAAGGTGACCCGAGAAACCCATAAAACTACCTAAAAATTAAATAATTATAAAAATTAGGTTAAAAAATTTGACATAGGGTTTGGTCTAATGAAAGTTAAGAGGGAAAAAGGAAAATCTCTATAAAATATAAGGAATAGAGGAGAATAGAACATACAATTAAATATCGACCATGATTCTTGAAGAAATTGAGAGAAAAGAGAATGGATAGAGGTGTCAGGGTGGATTGAGGTTCACAAGACCATGGAGGGGTAGGGTGATAGTATGTGTCATTGAGTGAGTGAGAGGGGAGGAAGAGGGAATACAATCCATAAAATAAAATAAGGGAAAATTGGAATGTAAATAAAAATAAAAATAAATATTTTGGGTGTCGCATAAAGTTTTGGTTCACATTTTACCAAATTGGGTGCCAACTATGTTATTCCTACTGAAAAATAACTAGATTCTTACATGGTTACCTAAATAGGGTTTCATGATTGAGAATACCATGATTTAACTTTTTGAAATTTCACTATAAAGTATTGAATCCTCATGCACGGTTGATGAAAGGTTACTCCTAACCATTAAAAAACTATTCATAGTATTTATTCCTTTAGAAATTTTTAAATGTCATATTAAAACTCTCATGAACTCACAATGAATTAAAAAAATTAATTAATTAATTAATTAATGCCATAGTTATATAGAAGGTGTCAGAAATCTCCCCACCACACCACTTTCTACCCACATAAAGTCCCTAGTCAAAGTAAAGGAATCGAACACTAATAATTTTATAAGAGATACACTTAAAACAATCTAAATTACACGTAAAAACCAAAGAACTCAAGCAACGATAACAACCTTAAACAAGAATCATCCACAATAATCCAACAAGAAGCTCGAATTAAAGGGAGACCGAACTGAGGTCTCCAAACCATTTAGAACTAATTTAAATGGTTTAGAAAAAATCATCCACTCATACAATGAGAGCATTTATAATATAACAATTACTCCCTTAAAACCATAAGAGATATCATAGGATTCCACTAACAATGTAAATCCATAAATATCTAGTATCCAAAAAGATATAATGATCTAAGAAACACCCAAAGGACCTCAAAACCAGGAAACATCCAATATCCAATGATCATATCCCCAAACCTCCCCAAAAAACACCCAAAACAACCAAGAGACATGATACATGGTTACCAAAACCATTTAATCTCAAAAAACCAAAAGTAATAAGTGGTTAAAAACACACCTCAAAAAATAAATGGCATGGTTTCTAACCTTGGATAAAAAACTAATAGAAAATGAGGTAAACTAGGACCTCATACCTAGCCTACCATCTGATAATGAACCCATCCAGATCTAATATGACATGATTCCATGCATAATCTCAACTAATTCCATTACAGCCAAAACCACCTGAATCACTCACCCAATCACATACCATGTCTAAAAAATTAAGTGAAACCCATATAAGGACCTCAACATAAGGACAATATTACCAAAAGTTTCCACATAAGGTAAAAAGAGAAAGAGGCATGAAAAAAAACATAAAATCACAACTCAAACAAAATCCCATAGAAAAAATACTGACCGATGATCAAAAATAAATCACAAAAGAAAAACTAAGGAAAAATCTATCTCAAGTCTATGAGGCTCTAAACTCATTAAGAAAAAAACATCATGACAAACCATCATCCTAATAAGTTTGAGAAAAAATACACTTACCAATTCATCAAACTGACTAACCAAGGATTACTTATACTAGATTCTCAAGAAAAAAGATATATAACACCCTAAAACATCAAAAAATAGAGATAAAATACTTTCTACTCCACATGGAGTTTAGTCATGAGACAAAAGAATTAGTGAATAACTACCATTAAAGGTAAACACTCAACCTTTTCTGAGACCTTCTCTGGGAGGTATACTTTTCATGAAATGGAACATAAACTCAACATAGATATGTTCCCTAAATCAAACCAACTAGTCCCAACCATCATGAAGGGATAAAAAACTAAAACATGAACAAAAAAGGAAAATCACAAGACTAAAACCACACTCTTTAAAAAAAACTACCATATTATTAAAGGAATAATACACATGGGATTTTGAAAACACATCACCATTTTAAAGCATTCCACTTAATTTTAAATCATAATTCCTTAAGGGAGTTCCAAAATAGTTAACCTAACTTTAAAAATAACCAACCTATCTAGAAAACATCAAACCCAATAGACTATTCAAAAAACTACTCAATAATTTTTTTTCAAAACATTTTTAGTATAATTTTTATTAAATGAAAACATTAATTTTCAAAACACACCCCAAGAGATTTTAAAAACTACTTAAAATTAAACCATTAACCAATTTTAAATCCAAAATAATTTCTAAAAAACCAAACTGGTTTTAAAAATAATCCACAAGGATTCTTTTCACACCCAAAAGAACCATTTACTATGAGATCCACCTTTATTACAAAAACCATTTAACACTCAAATCACAAAAAAGGGAGGCCTCCCTTATGCATTTTTTCAAGAATGGGAGAACCTTCCATGTACCCTTTGAGGTAAAAAACATTTATCTTGAACCAATGCATCATAGGGTAATATAATTATAGTCCTAACCATCATATAATCATAAATAAATTCATATATATTCCACAAGATTATAAAAACAATCATCATAACTTAAACCATGGAAAAATGGGTTTCATTGATATTTCATCATCATAACTATAAACCATATAGATAAATAATAAATATGGTATAATGGGATCATATCTCTAGTAAAGAATAAATAACATCAAAATATATTCTCATATATGAAAATTTCCTTAAAAATACGATTTTAATATTTCTTAAGGAAAATACCCTTTTCTTATTCTTAAATAACATATTAAAATGTAATATTTTTCCAAATATTAAGTAAAAATTTTTCTTTGAAAATAACCTTGGAAACATATAATTTAATTTTAAAATCATTGATAGATCATGATGAAATGAAATTTCATTCATGTAATGTATGTTAAAATAAATATTTATTTCTCATTTTATGTAAAAAGATAAAAGTACCTTGTTCAAAAAATGATAATAATATTCCTTTTAAAGCGTTTTTTAGATATCAAAATTGTGAAAAGAGACTTAAAAAAATCACAGTGGAATTATAAAAACATACTTAAAATCATTTTTATAAAAAAAATAAATGGAAGAAAAATTCTTTTTGATTATAAAGAGAAATAAAGTTAGTTTTTTCTATAAAAACATTCTTTCAAACTTTTGAGTACTTAAAGAGAGAAAAATGAAAGGAAAACATGTATTCTCTTGAAGTATCCATAGGGGAATAAAATTTATTAGATTTTTAGAGGTATATTTTTAAATTTCATCATTATAAAATAATTATAAACAATGTCTATAAATAATGAGAGTGTGACATTAAAACCTTTCCATAAGTTCAAATTTATTCAAAGGTGTTCTAACCCCCCTCTTCTTTAGTAGGTCAACTTTATATCCCTACTTAGAGACCCCTAAAGTGGTCTTTAAACAATAAAAAAACATCTATTTCATGGATATAGAAGTTTTGAAGAGAATTGGGTAGGGGTTAGTGGAGATAGATGGCTCAAAGTGGTGTTAATAAAAGATAAAAGGGGTGTCCTTTTATAAGGGAAGGAAAGGACACCCATTGAATTTCCAAATAGATTAAAATATAATTAATTTATTCTCAAGAAAAAAATCTTCCAAATGGATAGATATTTATTGTAAAATATTCTAAGGTTGTAATATCATCAACCAATAAAACATAGATACATTTTGGTATCTTTTTAAACAATATCTTTTAGCTTAACCCCTTTGTTAACCAATTGTATTCTTAACCGTGGTAATGAATTTTTAATATTAAAGGGTTATAATTTTACAGATAAAGTAAAAATTAGCTCATAAATTGAAAAGTGATGAAATATTTGACCATTTCTAATCATACTAGTCATATTTCAAGTTTTTAATTATTTTTAAATAATTTAATAAAATAGTTTTACTATTAATTACTATTAATTTTATTTTAATAACTATTCACATAATTGGACATTAAAAAAATGACAATATGTAATTTGAATTTAAACCTTTTAAAAATTAATAATATGTTATATTTATCTACAAAAATAATGGAACAAAATAATTCATTCAAATTGCATTACTTTATTTTGTTTAAAATCATTTAATTTATTTTTATATTAATTAAATAAATATTTTTTGATGTTGCATTAATTTTTTTGTAAATTATTCAATCAAAACAAAAATTACAAATAAATTACCATTATGAAAAATAAACTAATCTTTCACATAAATATTTATAACCTAACTTATACACTTTTTATCCTTATATAAAAATTTTATAGATATTAAATTCAATAGAGTGAAATTTAATATTTATTATTTTATTAAATTAATTTAAAGGTAATAATCAAAGAAAAATGGTATTAAGTATCTATATATTCTGGAATTTGATGGACATATAAGAACTCCACTCATCCAATAAGAGAAAATAATGTTTTTGAGAAACTGTAAAGCCTAATCCCAAAGTTTTAACCCTATTTTACCCATTTTACTCTAATCGAGGTGACACATATTTACCAAGGATAAAATTCATAATGAACAGAAAAAGAGAAATATTTAAAAAATTTGATCCTCCTGATTCTAAATATTAAATCCATTTTTCAAGATTCAATTTATATAGGTGGAAGAAATTCATTTTAAAATAAGTGCACAAAATGCGTTAAAAACCATTTTTTTATAAAAATTTATTTTCCTACATGAAATTGGATATATTATTATATATTAACTATAAAATACATTAGATGAATTTTAAAACATTTTATTTAATATATAATATATAAATTTCATTAAAATCATTCAAAAATAGTGATTAATTTAATTTATTATGATAAAAAATAACTGCATGCATAAATTATTTTTTAAAAAAAATCTCTTTTTTTAATTTAAATGATTTATAATTTTAATTTATAATCAATTTATAAACAATTAATTCATTACATAAATGTGTAAACCACAAATTTTTAACAATTTAGTTTTTACTATTCATACCTACCAATCCAACAACTAGGTGATAAATATCACATTAAATAATAATATTTCAACAGAATAATGTAGTTTATTTAAAATTGGTGTTGAGAGAAAAGAAAGATATCAAAGAAATAATTTTTTTTAAATTATATCAATAAATATTAGGGTGTTAAATTATACCCCCCTTAAAATGGATTTCACCCTAAAAATTCCATCACTCTGATACAAATAAATTGGAATATCTTGGTTTCATCACATCCTTGAGATCCCAAGAAGCTTCTTTGAATTTTTGATTCCTCCAGAGAACTTTAAAAAAGTGATTAGTCCTATTCCATAGTAATTTAACTATATGGTACATGATTTATACTAGTTTTTTCATAGGAAATATCATGATTTTATATTATAAACTTTGAGTTTAGAAATTATGATGGATCGGGTATGTACTTCCTTCAGATAGATACATAGAATACATCATAAACTTGGGAGAGGTTTGATAGAGGTGCCAAGTGATAAGATACCATATCCTCCTAATCAATAATACTTAAGGGACCAATATACCTAGGGATTATATTTCATTTCTTTCCAAATCTCATAAAATTATTCCATGGTGAAATTTGTAGTAGTACCTTCTCACCAACCTCAAATTCCATATTTCATAGATGATTATTAGCATAACTTTTCTATCAACTATGATCTACCTTGATTTTTTTTCAGATGTTTTTTATTTTATCTTCTATTTCCTTAGAAATCTTAGTTCATAATATCTTTATTTCTCCATTTTCATCCCATCACATTAGAGTTATACATTTCGTTCCATATAAGACTTTAAAGGAGCTATATAAATACTTAAGTTAAAGCTATTGTTGTAAGAAAACTTGAATAGAAGAATGTGTTGATCCTAACCACTTTTTAAATATATTTTATAAGATCTCAACATATCCTCTAGGGTTTTAATGGCCCTCTCATACCATACATATGTTTGAATATGATAAGTAGCACCGAACCTTAACTATATATCTAGAGTCTATTGAATACTTTTCTAGAACTTAAAATTAAAAATCATATCTAGATCATATATAAAATATAATGTGGTAATCCATAAAACCATACCAATTATTTAATTTATATCCTAGAAATATTATGTAGAGATAAATATTATCTAATAATAATGAAGTGTTATTAATTTTTAAGGCAATAAAATAAGACCCAAATAGTATTATAGATGTTAGACATTTGGTGAGTCCGTTGAAAAAATAAATAGTGATATTTTCCCATTTCCATTATAGTATGGGTAATGTTTCTAACATCCCCTTAGAATTATATTTCTCATCATTAAATTGATGATAGACCAAACATCAAGATACATACTCTACAATATCTATTTTCATATTGCCCCACCAGATATATTCTTTTGGATATCTATACATATTCATAATTCTAGGATGAATAGAGAGTTATTTACTATGATCTTCATCAAATAAATCTTTATTAAAATCTAACTTGGATGAAAAAAGTACACAGTTCTAGAATTTTATCATTCCATTATAATCAATGTTGAAATTTTGAACATTTGTTTTAACTTTTTCTGTAGTTTAACATATTCCACATGTGACTCTTTAATCCTCACATGGATAGATGGTTGTGATCTTATTTGACCTAGATAATATTTCTACCATTAAATTAAGATTTATAGATCCATCCTTTTAAAATAAATAAATATTGGATCTTTTGGGATCCTCATCATAGATAAGCTATCATTATCCTTCTGACTCAAATCATCGACCAATTTGTTTGCTTTCCTAGGGTGGTAATGTATTGAGCAGTCATAATATTTAATAAAATCCAACTATCTTTTAAGTCGCATTTTATCTATTTTTGAATTAATATATACTTTAAAATTTTATTATTAATATATATATATATATATCAATTATTTCTCTATAAAGACAATACCACCATATCTTTAATGCAAAAATTAATGCAGATAACTCCTAATCATGAGTTGGTTAATTTTTCTCATGAACTTAAATTAGAGTAAGGTATAAGCTATCACAATATAATTCTTCATGAGGACACATCCTAATACCTTATTTGGTGCATCACTATAAATCACAATCCATTCCCCACTAAAGGATAATGTAATCATAGGTTTTTTGACTATAATTATCTTTAGTTCCTTAAAAATTTCTTCACATTCATCTGTCTAAAGAAATTTGGCTCTCTTATGAGTTAACTTGGTGGGTGGATTATATAACCATTAGAAATTATCCTAAAAAACTGGTAAAATCCAGAAAAACTAAGAAAAATATATATCTCAGTCATAGTGTTTAGTCTAGGCAAGTGTTCAATAAACTCCTCCTTTGATGGGTCCATAAATATATATTCACTTGAGATTATATGACCAAAAAATGAAACTTTTTGTAGACAAAATTCATAATTTTTAAAATTTTCATATATCTTGTCATTTCTTTGGGTATTCAACACAATCCTCAAGTGATATTCATGCTATTTATTATTATTTAAATATATAATAATATCATATATAAAGATGAACACAAAATGATCAAGGAAATATTTAAAGACTATATTCATTAGTCCATGAACATAGTGTGGAATTAATAAGACCAAATGGAATCACTATAAATTCATAGAGTCTATACCTTATATGGAATATTGTCTTGGGTATATACTCCTTATTGACCCTTAATTTATGATATCTAGAATATAGGTCAATCTTGGAAATTTTTTGATCTCCACATAGTTTACCAAACAAGTCATCAATACGTGGTAAAAGATACTTATTCTTGATAGTGATCTTGTAAAGTTCTCAATAATCAATATAGATTCACATTGATTTGTCTTTATTCTTAACATAAAGAACTAGTACAACCAAATGTGAAAAAATTGGCCAAATAAATCCCATGTAAATATTCTATTGGAGTTTATTATTCAATTCATACATCCTAATAAAATCCATTCTATATGGTCTCTTTGAAATAGATGTAGAACCAGGTATGAGTTCTATTGAAAACTCAACTTCATGATTCTTATGGTGACTAGGTAACTCTTCTATAAATACAAATATAAACTATCATACAATATTAATATCTTATATTTTGAGTTTATATGCAACTATATGATATTAAAACCCCTTTTAAATATGAATAAAGACACATATAAGGGACATGATTTCCATTAGAAGTTCATATTTATCCTCACACTAATAGATGATCATAGGTTTGTTTGAAAAATAAAATATGACCTCCCTTCCTAAGAAATTGATATGGAATTTATATAAATAATATGAATCCATGCCTAAGATAACATCAAATTCAAATAGAGTGAGAATAATTAGATTTTCAGGAAGTATATTCCCACAAACATCAACCATATAAGAATCAAAGACTTAAGATGTAATCATCATACCATTAAGGATTTTCAAATACAATTAAAAATATAATGGGTGGGGTGGTATTGTAATACCCTTATAAAATTTCTTAGATATAAAAGAGTTGTTAAATATAGAATCAAATAAGACATTATCAGTTATAGAGTAGATGGTAAGTGTACCTTTTAAAACATCATTATTATAACCCTCACTAGAAATAATTATCGCATGATATTTCCCTTTGTATCTAGGATTAAGATGTTTCTAATTATTATCATCATCATTAACCTTTCATTTTGAATTTTTTTATCACAATTACTATAATCCTAGTATTTGAATCACTAGAGTGTGGGTGGTTCATTATGAGGTGCTTTTCCTCTATCACTGGATAATTTTTTCCTAAAACTTTAACATTTTATTAATTGATGAACTTTTATTCCATAGTTAAATAATTTACAAGTCCCCTTAAGAAAATATCCTCTGTGTATCCTTTAACACATCAAGCATAATGGAAGGCTCATCTTCTCACCTCTATAGTTTTTATTATTATAATTTATTTATAATTACATCTTTTATTTCTGTTCAAAACCACAATATTTATGGATAACTCTAATATCCATTCACAAATTGATGGAATATAAAGTGATTTATTCATATACAATAAATTATAAAATGTATAACTCTATTTGAATGCATAGTTTTAAGACACTTAATAATCGATCATCCTTATGTTGAGGTTAAATTATAATACCAGCTACATACCTTGAAGGTTTTGTAAAATTTTCCTCATGGGTAGTAAAATATTCACCATTATTTTGATTTAACTTAAGAATTACTTCTCCATTTTCATATGAAGAATAAAATAATTATATTTGTTGAAAAATAATATCTTAAACTCATACCACTACTTAGAGTCAATTTATCCCCTTTACCTTATGTCTATTGTAAGATTCCACCATTATTTTTCTTTCCCTTCTAAATGAAAAATAGTTAAAATAACTTTTTCATGTTCTAAACAATAGAGAACATATAATATATTTTTAGTGCTACAGATCCATTTATCATCAACTAGTTGACTAGATGACCACTAGAAGACAATGAATCACTACCACAAAAAAGGGCAAGGCCAGCGTCACCTTTTATCAGCACTAACAAACAAGCACTGATAAAGGGGGTACCCTTTAACACCGCTAGAAAAAACGCTGTTAAAGGGGGTACCTTTATCAGCGCTAAAAAAGTGCTGATAAACGTACCCCTTTATTAGCTCTTTTTTAGCACCGATAAAGGTACCCCCTTTAACATCTTTTTTTAGCACTGTTAAAGGGTACCCCTTTATCAGTGCTTTTTTTAGTAGGACTGATAAAGGGGGGTATTTATCAGTGCTTTTTTTAGAAGCGCAGATAAAGGGTCTACTTCCCAAAAAAATGAATTAAAAAATATATATTAATATTTAAATATATAGATATAGTTATATTGATATAAATATAAAATATATTTTTTAAATATAATTTTAAATATATTTTAGATAAGTATAAATATATAGTTACACTTAATTTATAAGATATTTAGTGAAAATTTCTTACAAAAAAATTTAAAAAATATTTTTAATTAATAATTTGATAATTATTTTGGAGTAATAGACATTTAATAACAATTTGAAGACTAAAAAATAAAAAAAATTAAAAAAAGATCCAAAATATGATGAAAACGTAACTCGAACTTCAAAAGGCCATAACTTTTGATCCGAGTGTCCGTTTGAGCTCTACCATATATCAAATCGAAGCCTAAGATGATCTATACACCCTTATAATTATTAATGGCCTTGGTCAAGGTTTGTTTGAGGCCAAAAAGGCCTAGAAGACCTCCAAAAACTGAGTTTTTAGTCGGGATACCCCGATTTTTTAACATTTTGTGGATTTTCAGCCTCATTTAAGGGGGTATTATTGGCTTTTTTTGGTGGGGACTGAATTTATTCCAAGATATTACATTCATATTGATATTATTTCTTTGAAATTTTATCATTTTTTATAATGCACTTCTATTTATAATCAAATATATAACAATATATACATATTTTTTATATATTCACACATAAAAATTTAATTATAAATATTAATAATAAAATATATTTACATATAAAATATATTAGCTTTATCTAAATAATAACTAATATCCATTTTACTTAAAATACAAATATATTAATATTTATATACCTATATATTAATCTAACTATATATATATATATATATATAAATATAACCACATATATATTAATATAACTATAAATATATATATTAATATCACTATAAATATATATATTAATATAACTATATATATATATTAATAAAACTATATATATATATATATTAATATAAATATATATTACTATACGAATATATATATATATATATAAATAGAGATATCATGAAATGGAAAACAAATCAAAATAGAGGAGTGGTAAGGGCATAGACACGCAGGGGGGGAGGTCTCGAGTTCAAAACCTGGTGGAGGCATGGGCGCACACGCATGGGGGAATATGAGATCTAGCACTGATAAAGGGTGGAGGGGGGGTGCGTGGGGGCGCTGGAGGTGCAGGAAGGTGCTGATAAAGGGGGGCTCATGCACTGTAAAAATCCCCCTCGAGATCGCCAAGTTTTTTTTTTAAAAAAAATTATTTTTTTAACTTTTATCAGTGCTAAAAAAAGTGATAATAAAAGGAGTATTTTATCGGCACTAAAAATAAATCACTGATAAAGGACCATCTATTGAATAAAAACAAAACATAGTGTGATAAAAAGTACTCATAGTAGGAAGCCACATAATCATGAAAAAACATTTATATGATGTTTTAATCATGATACCTTCTTTTTAATCTATAACACCTTAGGATTAACCTTGATCATTCATTTTCATAATATATTAAAATACTTTGTAATTATTCATAATGAAAATATATATTATCCCAAACATATCCCCCAAGAGTGTGAAAATAGGTGTGCAGTAAGGGCACACTCACCATGCACCATAATGATGAATGAGACAAACTTGACCAACTCTTATTGGGGTTATTACACCTAGATGCATCTGTACCAAAACCACATCTAACTATAGTACTCAAACATGGATATATTTATAGGAAAACTACATAATATATTCCTTAACAAAAATTTAGGATGTTATTCTATATTTATTCTTATCCCTAGTGTTATTCAATAAATTTATATAATCTTAATATCTAAATAATAACTACAGTATTCTCAGATTCTAACTATAATGACCCATACTTTTCATACATAAATAATTCATCTTATTAGATGAATATTCATTTTATAATATTATGATCCACACCAAAAGAGTATAGGTTTAGTGTCTTTGGATACTAGATACACAATATTTTTATTTTATGAATGTTCTTCAACATCTATCATAAATATCTTCCTAAATAGTAATCTTATTGGATATAACATACTTAAAAAGTTTCTTTATAACCTATGGAAAATAAATATAAGAAAGTGTGAGATCCAATGTTTAGTAAGGTAAAAATGGCAGATATCAATAATCATTTAAATATTTCATGATCATAAAGGGTATGAGTATATGAGTTTAAACTTTGAAAATCATAGAAAAGAAATTTTAGTTCATAAACATGAGCTATGGAATAAATCTTGTCATTTTATAAGACATGAATTATAAAGGGGTCAAAGAACATGATCCATGAGAACATAACATTAGAATAATATCATGTCATAAAAGAGTGGCATAAAGTGTGGAATAATCAAAATCATCAATATATTATGTCAAGGATACCCACCAAGACATTCATAAAATATTAATATTTGGATAAAAACCCATGTAACTAATTAAGTCTTGGGATAACCTCTTATTTACTATATTTTTAGCTTGGGATAACCTCCCATGTACCCTCTTTTAGGATTTAGATAACCTCCTGTGTACCCTATTTTGGGATTGGGATGACCTCATGTGTAAATTATTATTTTTAGAAATGATATAAACTCCCCTATACCCTTTTATGTCGTATAAAATTAATATTTACCTAATGAATTGGAGGGATATATAATTCTGGTCCCACCCATCACATAACAATATACCTATTCATATGTATGCCATAAGATCATAAAAACATTCATTATAACTTAAGTCATGGAAAATAAAATGGGTTTCATTGATATTTAATAATCATAACCATAAAAAATCTATAGAAATAATAAATATGGGATCATTTGATCACACCCCTAATAAATAATAAGTAATATCAAAGGATGTTATCATAGATGATAATTTCTTTAAAAATATCACTGTAATATTCTTGTAGAAAATAAAATTTTTATCTTCTCAAATAATATATTAAAATATAAAAATTTCTAATATATTAAGGAAAATATTTTCCTTGAAAATAACAATGGAAACATGTAATAGAAGCTTCATAGTATTGAGTGGTTAAGACAAAGGTAAATTCCATTCATGTCATGTATTTTAAAACAAATATCCATTTCACATTTTTGATAAAAAGTCAAAAGTACATCATTATTAAATTGAAAAGAATATTCATTTTAAACCATTTTTATAAAAATTAAAATATGTTAAAAAAAGAATTTAAAAAAACATAGGAGAAAAGTAAAAATATTCTTCAATTTTTTTAGAAAAAATGGACATAGAAGAGAAATTATTTATGACTAAAAAGAGAAATAAAGTATTTTTTTCCTTAAAAAACTTATTTCAGCCTCAAGAATATTTAAATAGAGGAAACTTAACATAGAAAATTTATTATCTAGAAATAAATAGAGGATAATAAAATTTATGATATTATTTAGAGGCAGATCATGCGATTTCATCATTATAAACTTATTAAAAAAATACCAATAAACACTGAGATTGTAATATAAAATATTTATCTAAATTTAAAATTTATTTGAAGGAACTCTATATAACAGACAAGAACCTAAACTCTTGGATTCTATACTGAAATCCAAAACCTTACATTTACCAATATGACACTGATAATTGTGACCTAATTTTTTTCCCATCAAAACCTTACAACCTTAAATGGAAAACTTGAATCACTTAAACTATAGAGGACCTTTTAGGTATAAAGTTTTTGATAATTAGGAAAAAACTATATAAACAATTCACTTGAATTTAAATGATAATTTTTACCACTTAACCCATATTTTATTATTTCATAAAAGATCATCAACATCATCCTTGTGAAATCCTTTATAGACATAAATATATCAACATCATTCTTTAAAACCTAGGGGAAAGGAAATATAAGAAGGGTGAGCTCAAATACTCTGTATGGGAAAACATATGATTTTAAAAATTAATGTCATAAATGATCACAATAGGAGCATAAGGGTATGATGACATAATCAAATTTCATGGGCGAATCATATATAAACACATACAAATTAATACTTGGAACATCAAATATGAAAACCTAGAAAAGGAAAACAATATCAAAATCAATAATCACGATCTATGTGATATCAATAAATTAAAAATATTTTTGTTAACTTAGAGCATCACTTTCATGAAACCCTTTCAAAACACTTTTAATTAGAATAACTATACGACCAAATTGAAAAATTATCATTAGCCAATGCATTAGAGAGCTATAAGGGGATCACCTGACACTATTTGAGATGCCCCATCATGTAGGATATAGAAATATCATCCAATTCTATCTAGTATTACCCATTATATAAGCTATAATGGGATCTCCCGACGCTATCGAGGACACCCCATCGTGTAAGTTGTAACGGTCTCACCCGATGCTATTTGGGCTGGCCCATAATGTAAGATGTACAAGAACTAAAACATGAATAAAAATCATATAAATAATCATTAATACTTTTAAAAAAGGATTAAACCATGAAAAATAAATGGGTATAATTTCAATCTCTTTGAAACATGATTAACCCATGTGAAAAATGGGCTCCACAACAGTCTCTTTGTAACATGGTTATCCTGTGGAAAATAAATGGGTTCCCAAATATTCTATCTGAAACATGATTAAAATATGGGAAAGAAATGGGTTCCAAAAAAATCTCTTTAAAATATTATTAACCCATGAAAAATATATGGGTTCTATAACAATCTCTTTTAATTATTATTAACCCATGGAAAAGAAATGGGTTCCATAACAATATCTTTGAAAAATTATTAACGCATGAAAAAGAAATTTGTTTTATAAAAATATCTTTGAAACATGATTAAACCATAGAAAATAAATGGTTTCCTTAATAATCTCTTTGAAACATTATTAACTCATGGAAAATAAACAGGTTCCTTAAAAATATCTTTGAAACATGATTAACCAATAGAAAAGAAACAAGTTCCTTAACAATAAAATTGAAATAATCATAATCCATCCAAATAAAGAATGGGGATAGTATAAATAAAAATTTCCCAAGTTTCAGATAATTAAAAACAAGGTTCATTTACATTGATGAATTTAAATTCCCTTTAAATTTCATTAAAAACATTCATGGGGAAAATACTCTATAAACATTCCAAAGTGTCCTGTACCACTTTGAGACATTTGAATTATAAGACCCATGAATGAATAACATTTAATAAAAATTATAAAATAACAAGAATAATGAGATTAATGATATATCTTATTAAATATATAGTATATACACTTTAAAAAATAATATAGGTGTATAAAATAAAAAACGTCACAAAGAAGTCAAATTATGATAAAAATCCATTACCACTTTGGTAACATTGAAACCGTAAACACCATGAAATATAAATATTAAAAAGGATTTGTAAAATCCTATAAATTCAAGTATAATAATCATAAAATACATTCATAGGAAGTATATACACTATATAAAAATAATTAGGTACTTAATAACAAATAAGTCTCAATGGAATGTAAATTGAGATGAAACCCCTTACAATTATGGTAACATCTAAATCAGAAGCCCCAAAATTAATAATAATAAAATTAAACATGTAAATACCATAAATATAAAATAATTCATGATATAATATATCAATATGGGTATTATATACACCACAAAAAAGAAGTAAGTTGTGAATATGACATTTATCTCACATATGTAAAAAGTGAGATGAAAATCCATTACAAAGATTGCATCATTGAAGTGAGAATAAATAAAAGAAGTAATTATGTGTGAAAAAATTTAAATCCATAAAATAAAAGTGTAAATAAAAATAATACAATAATAGGTAATTTTATACATATTTTTGGCATAACATAATAAATGAAATAAAAGTTTAAACCAATGAATGGGAATTGAGTTAAGAAATCCCTTACAACTATGAAAACATCTGAATAGGTGGCCAAAAAATTAATAATCACTAAATGAAACATTTAAATACCATGAAGATAAAGTAATTAATGATATAATATATAAAAAGGTATATTTTATATACCAGGAAAAAGAAGTAAGTGGTGAATACGACATTTATCTCACAGATGTAAAAAGTGAGATGAAAATCCCTTACCTTGAGTTCGATTTGTCATGATTGTACTATATATTGCTGAATAATAAACTTATTTTAATTATTTAAATGTTAAATAAACTTTTACAAGTTTATTATTTGTTTATTTTCACTTATAAACAATTTATATAAAATTACTTAATCAATAATTTTTAAGTAGTATGTTTTGACCATATTCGACTTATGTGTCAAAAATGACTTTGATATGTCGAATAAGGTCAATAAGGTAATTATTTAAAAATATCCATAATAATATCCATGAAATAATTATCAAATATTTACATCAATTATACTTTTAAAATCAATTAGTACATATTATTATGAAAAATGGATCAATGTTACAATTATGGAGACGGTATGCCGTACGTACTCATGAGTAATGTTCCCATTTTTCAATGATCATTATGAAAAGAATGAAAGTAAATTTTATCATTACAGAATAAAAATTATATTATAAATAAAATATTATTTAATTATATATAATTATATATATCATTCATGTGATGTGATGATGAAAAAGGAAGAATCACATCGCTTCGAGGAGGCAGTAGTCCACATGTCCACAAACAACGTTATCACTTTTTAATCGTGTGAAGTTAAAAGAATAAAAAGATATTTCATATGTATGAATAAATAATTATTTCATTAATTTAATAAATATTCCACTTATATAATATATTTTTATTAAACCCAACCTTAATGCATTCCATTTAAAGTGTGAATGAATCATATCTCTTTGAGGAGGCGGTAGTTCACATGTCCACAATTGATGTTATCATATTCCCAAAAAATTGAAAGAATGAAGTTATGAGTTATATAATAATTAAATAAAAAAATGAATAATAAATATCATATATATATAATATAAAAACATTATTTCCATCATAATTTCCAACCATGAGAGGTGTTAAATGAAAAACAAACGATATTGTTTCGTGAGGCGGTAGTCTGCTGTACACACGAACGGTGATTTCATTACGAATTTGATGGAATTGTGTATAATTGTAGTTAAAAACTTCAACATAACAATATATAAGTATATTTAGGATAATTATTTTATTACATAATCATGATATAAAAATAAATTAATGGGTATAGAAATAAATAATACAAAAATGATCGTTGAATAACATTACCTCTTTTTCTGGTAACTCATTTTGGTTTGCACAAATGTACATCATTGGTTTGATTTATTCCCAAATTTATGATTATATTATGAGAGGAGGGATTTTTAAGTTGATTTGGTCAGGTTTTTGATGATATAAAAGGGATTTATAGGTGTTAAGAGCGGGGGAGATGTGGTGACCTTGTATAATTGGGGAAGAGGACACATTTTGTATTTTGGAAAAGAATTGTGTGCTACCCATGTTTTACATGTGTCAAAATGGTCCAAAGTGGACTAATATAGAAAATTAGAGTTATAATGGTCTAAATATATTCATAAAATAAATTTTAGACAAGTGTAGTGTTATTTTTACACCTGATATTCTAAGTTTAAACATTAAGTAAGCATGTTTTTTTCCATAATTACTATAATTAATTTTAATTTCATTCGCTAATATTTTTTTTTCAAAATTTAATTTGACCTTAATAGAAATTATAAATTATTTTAATTCAAAATATTGAATCCATTTTTCCAAATATCAATAAAAAATTTCCATAATTTTAATTAAAATCAATCCCATAGACGTGATAATAAATAGGGGGTTTAAAGTGAAAATGTTTAAAAGTTCACTAAATTTTTATATCTAAATTCAATAATAAAATGATTAAAATGACCTAAATTGTATTAATATATTTATAATTTATATAATTTAAATTTCAAAAAATTCAAAATATAGTTTAACTATATAAATAAATTATATGAAAAAGCAATTTGCAATTAAAATTTAATGTTTTTCACTATTCATCAAAACATGGATCTTCTTAAAAAATACAAAAAATTCAGGCAAATAAAATTTTATTATTCCTATTTAAAAAATGATGTTTATTTTTTTGAATAAAAATTATAAAAATGATGAAAATTATTTTAAAAAAAGTCTTCCAATAAAAGGGGGTATACCTTTTAGAAAAATACAACTTTTTATACTTTAAAATAAATTTATTCTTATTTTATACCTATAAAACGTTTTTAATGAATTGAAAAATATTTTATTGAATATATAAAATATAAATTTTATTAATATTTTTCACTAATAGTGATTAAATTAATTTATTAAGATAAAACGCCTTTTTGGGCATAAAAATAGTTTTTCATAAAAACAAATCCTTTATATTTAATAAGTCTTTATATTCACTTATAATTAATTGGTAAATAATAAATTAATTATATATACATGTATAAACTATATTTACATAATTTATTTAATATAATTAATTACCTCCATTTGAATTGGTAGGTGATAACTATAATGTTAAATAAATAATATTAATGGTATATTTTTTTATGGTAAGACTTGACCTTGCATATAACATGTGTTATTGAAAAAACTCATTACTATGTGCAAAAAAAAGATAAACATAGTGTTTATTATAATGAAAGATAAAATCTTCATGGAATGAAACACAATATATCAAATAATTTGACTAAATATGAAAGAAGATAGTTCTTAAAATCTCAGGATGTTACACTCTGACCTCCTTTACTTCAATATGCCTCATTTAGATCCCTACTTAAACAACATTGTAATGGTTTTTGAAGAAGAAAAACACCTCTATTTTGTGGATATAAAAGTTTAGAAGAGAATTTTATAAGTTTTTTTTTCAGATAGATGACTCAAAGTAGAGTAATGAAAATATAGAAGGGGGTTCCTTTTATAAGGGAGATAAATAATACACTTGGAATAACTAAAATATTAAAATATAATTAATTAATTATCCAGAAAAATGTTTCCAAACATATATATATTAAAATTAAAGTATTCTAATGTCAAAATATCATCATACAATGAAGTTTAGATAGGTTTGGGTGTTCTTTTAAACCTTATCTTTTGGTTTAACCACTTGGTTAGCCAGTTTCAATCTTTACCTTGGTAATGAATTTTATAATATTAAAGGGTTATAATTTTACTTATAAAGTAAAAAAATTGGATAATAAATGTCTAAGGTATGAAATTTTAGACTATTTATCATCCTACTTGTCCTATTTAAATATTTTTTATATTTTAAAATAATTTAATGAAATATTTTATCATAAAATACTATTAATTTCATTTTAATACACTACTGGAAAATAGGTCTATACCCACGATTTTGCAAAAAACTATGGGTATAGGGTACCTCTATACCCATAGTTTTCTAAAACCGTGGTATAGGTATAGTACGTGAAACTATACCCACGGTTCTCCAAAACTGTGGGTAAAGGGTATATTCCGAACGCCTATACCCACGGTTTTGGAGAACTGTTGGTATTGGGGTTTTTTTGAAGACCTATACCCACGATTCTGGAGAACCGTGGGTATAGCTTATGGCGGGGTATGAAAATTAGGCGGGAAATGAAAAAAATTTGGCAGGAAGATATTTTTTGATGGTTTAGTTTAATATATTTAAATAAATATAAATTTATATATTCCGAATTTGTTTAGCTCGGTTTGTTACAAGTGGAGGCGTGACTGTGAGAATCAGGTTCGAATCCCGCAGTCCTCATTTTTTGAATTTAAATAACTGATGTAGATTATATTAATATATATACGTATTTGTATTATTAAATAACAATTAAAAATTCTAAGTCGGTTGGTCTGCTGGTGGTGCGCGGCCGAGAGGCGCAACCTGAGACACGGGTTCGATTCCCCTTGGCTGCATTTTTTAATGTTCACCGCGTGAATTAAATTAATATATATAAGCTGATATATTAATATATAATAGAAGGAATTCGCAACTTGGTTGGTTGTGCAGCCACGAGGTGCAGGCGGAGTTTGGGTTCAAATCCCACCTCCTGCGATTTTTTTGAAATTAAATACCCCACGGTTTTCAAACCGTGGGGTCTGTTGTGTGCCACGCTGTACAACTGTGGTGCACACTTTGACCCCTCCTATACCCACAGTTCTCCAAAACCGTGGGTATAGGTTGAGACCCCTATAACGACGCCGTTCCAACCCATGGTTCCCAAAACCGTGGATATAGCCTATACCCACGGTTTTGGGGGCTATACCAACAATTTCGAACCATGGGTATAGGCCGTTTTTCCAGTAGTGATAACTATTAAAATTATTTGATTTTGAAAAAAATATGAAAATAATGGAATTAGAATATAAAACTTTCACACATCCCTATTATGTTATATTAATATACAAAATCCATAGAAAATAACAATAAATCTAAATTATATTACTTTTAATATTTATAAAATCATTGATTTTATTTTCTATTAATTGAATAAATATTATATCAGCGTTGCGTAAAAATTTAATTTAATTATTCAATCACAAAAAATTTGAAATAAATTTCTATGATAAAAAATTAACATTTATTTCAAATAAACACTTATAATTGAACTTAACCTCTTTTTATTATTATGTAAAATATTTAGAGATATTAAAGTCCAAAGAGTGGCATTTTGTATTTATTATTTACTTAAATTAATATAAAGATCATAATAAAAGAAAAACTAAACCATGTGGATATTTATTTTTGTATTTTATGGAAATGGATGAAATAAAATCATCCAATAGGATAAATACAAGTATTATAGAAATTTTAAAGCCTTATCCCAAAGTTTGAACCCTATTTTACCCGTATTACTCTTACCAAGGTGACAAATATTAATCAAAGTTACTATTCCAAATAATAAAATAAATAGATACATTTAAGAAAAATTATCCTCATAATAAAAAAAATATTGAATCCATTTTCCAAGATTAAATTTCTATAATTAGAATAAATTCATTTTAAAATAAGTTTGTGAAAATTGATGAAAACTGTTTTTTAGAAAAATTCATTTTAAACATAAAACTGGATTTGTTCATATCAAATGCTAAGAAAAATATGATATGAATGTTAAGGACATTTAATTTAAATATAATATATATATATATATCTCATTAAAATCATACACTAATAGTGGTTAATTTAATTTATTATGATAAAAATACATTATGCACATAAAACAGCTTCTCAGAAAAATGTCTCTTTTGCCTTCAAATAATTTCTAATTATCATTTATAATCAATAGATAATAAATTAATTCATTTTATAAATGTATAAACCATAAAATTTGATAATTTAGTTATTCTTATTCATACCCTCCAATCTAATGGTTATGTGATTACTGAAACATTTAATAATAATAGTCTAATAGTATGACATAGTTCGTTTAAAATCAGTGTTGTGTGAAAAAAATCTCAAAGAATTAAAATTTATTTATATAAAAATACATCATAAAATATATAGGTGTTAAAATTATTACTTGATACTACCATGAAATCCCAAATAAAAAAGGGTGTACCAAAGTCTTAGTATCCTATGAAGAAAAAAACCATGGTCGGATACCATTTATAATGAACTGGCCTGAGATGTCTATCTGATGGAAGCCTGACCATCACTCCATTGGAATGAAGAGCATTCTTGATCCCTACAGGTGGCAAAACAATGCATGAGAATCATAAGAACATGCTTTTGATTTTTTTTCACAATAATCAAAGTAAATGAGATAATAGGAATATAAAAAATTCTAGTATGAACCATCAATATATCAGACTACCATATGTTAACAAGAAAGTAGAAATAAAAAATGGTAATAATTAAAGGAAATTAAATACACAATCCCTTCACTCCCCTAGTCTTCCTCCTATCTTAAATATAACTACCATCTTTTCATATAAATCAATAAAGGGATAATTGGTCGATGTAATAAAAATGAAACCAGCATTAAAGAAAAACATACCTTAAACTATCAACACTCTTAAGATCATATAATAAACTAAACCATTGACCTAAAACCAAGATACAATCAGTATGAGCATATAATCACTGAGTAGGCCACCATAACTCACCAAATATATGGAAATCTCTTGGTAAAATAATTTATAAATTTCCAGTTTGAACATAATGAATAAAAATAGGTTTTTTCATATTATTTATAAAACAAAACCACACAAATTTTTTAAAAAAACTACCCTTTTTATAAAATAAAAACAATTATAGTTAAATATATTAGATAAATCCTTTAAATTGGGATAAAGGGTCCTTTAAACCATGAAAAAAACTAAAACACATTTTCCCCTCTTAAAAAATCCCATGAAATTTCTATCTTCATAAGCAATTTTAGGGAAAAACCCTTCCTTTAAACTCTTAAATAAATCCAAAACATTTTACTTTTTCAAATCATACTTCCAAACCATTTTTAAAACAACCCATTTGATAGTAATCCAAAACACACACAAAGTGATGCATAAAACATACAATAGAACCCAATCATAAAGGAATATTGATCCAAGAAATAAAATAAAGAAATGATGATAATGAAATCAATTAAACTAGTGAAATAAAATTATATCATAAAAATAAATCCCTTAAAATGTCCAAAAAATGACATAGCATCATGGTACTCATCCCTAGTCTCCAGTAATAACAGACATAGATTAGTGAAATAGAACCTAGGTCATCACTAAAAAACCTATCATGTCTTTGATAGTCCCATAAAACTACTTAGAAGTGAACATAACTAGAATTGCTTCATCTAATTTAATGGAAATATAACTTGCATTAAGGCCTTATATTCCTTCTAAACTATCCATCTCAAAGTATCCTTGAAACACTCACTAGTCCACCCAATATCTCTATTAGGGTTTTCCCTCACACATGTCATCTAGTATATCCTTGTATTTCCATGAAAATTTAATAAAGTATTTTATAAATTAAAAATAACATGACTAAATTATAAAACATTTGATAAAAACTCACACCACACCTCAAACACCCTCACAAGAATCAACCCCAAACATTAATTCATTCATAAGCAAAAAAAATTTCATGTTAACATAAATCATCCCCCATGAGATAAAAATCAATAACATGAAAATTAATCAAATGGGGATAAAATAAAGATTCATACATTCATAAAACTAATTTAATGTTCCAAAAAAGCCTTCAAATATAAATCGGGAAGATGATATATTTTTACACCATTTAAAAAATCAATTTTCAAATCACAATTGAAAACTAGTTTCTAAACCAATCTTAAGAATCTTGTTTCAATTACCACTTTAAATCCTTATTATAAGAATCCAATAGAAACCAAATTACCAAACCACACTCTGAAATTCTATTTGTAAATCCAAATCTTTCAACAAAATCCACCATTTAAATAATTAGACTTATTTCAAATAAAACCAAATAGTTCCAAACACCTATTTTTTTTCAAAAAACATCAATTTATTTTTAAATACCATTTTCAAAATACCATGAGACCCCTGGTATCAAAACCATTCCAAAATATGGTAAAGTCTATTCTTTTTATAAAACAATAATTTTAAATGAATCAGATCCATTTCCAAATGGGGGACTATGAATTTAAATTACATTAGAAAATCCAAATGTGAACTAACAACCATGTTTCTTGAGACCCTAGTCTATTCCATGTATTTATAAATAGTTTAAATACATTGTAAAAAAACATGACAAATAATTATAACTTGATGAAAAACATTACAAACCACTTTAAATTTTCTTAAAGGGCCACACTGGAATTTGGACAAGCACTTGACATGAATACTAAGCCCATTCCAACCATAAAAGATAATAAAACATCATTGAATCATAATATGGAATATTAAAATACATATAAATTAATAAGAAAAAATTTAAAACACATCAGGAAAATATTAAAATGTAATAAAAGGGGGTTCCATAGATAAAACTACCTTAAAATAATGGAAGCTGAGCCTAAATGGTTGAAAACACTTTGCCTTTAGTGGAATATACCCAAACATGTAACAAGGTGACCCAAGAGACCCATCACATAACCTAAAAATGAAGGAATTAAAATAATCAACTAAAAAACCTTGACCTAGGTCTTGTCTAAATTATAGGGGAAAATAAGGAGATGTAACATCATAATGAAATAGAGAGTAAGGAGGATAAAAGACTTTACCATGAAGGAATGACCATGATTCTTGAAGAAATTGAGAGTAAAGAGAAAGGGGAGAGAATGCTTAACAATGGGAGGTGCACACGACCTATGAGGGGGGGGGGTATTGGTGTATCATTTTGAGTGAGTGAGAGTTTAGAGAGAGGGAATAAAATTCTTAAAATGAATTAAGAGAAAATTAAAAAGGAAAAAGAAAATAAAAATTATGATTCTGGGTGTTGTGCATGATTTAGGTGCACAATTTATTAAACTGCATACCAACTGTACTATCCCAAATGGGAAAGCACTAGTAGCCTATATAGTTACCCCAAATAGGTCCAAAGGTTGAGCTAACCATGTTCAAACCATGTAAAATGAAATTATAAAGTCAATAACCCTCACGCATGGTCGACACTCTATTACTCCTAATTATTAAAAAATCGTTTAGAACTCTTATTCTTTTAGAAATTTTCAAATTTCATCCCAAGACTCTCAGGAACCCAAAATAGCTTAAAAATAAATAAATAATTAATTAATTAATGCCACAATGACCTGGTGGTTTTCAAAATATACACAGTATAAAAGAAGAGAGTTTTATAATATAAATGTATGTCCCAAAGAAATAGAATTTGTGATGAATAACCCATACAAAGATCATATCATTGAACTGAGAACTGATAAATGTAGTTATTATATGTAATAAATTTAAATCCACCCAAAATACTATAAATAAAACATAAATAAAAAATTTCCTTTCAATACACATTCTTCACATAATATAGTCAATGAAGCAGAAGTATAACTCAATGAATAAAAAGTGTGTTAAGAAACATATTACTACTTTGGTAACTTCGAAATCACAAGTAATTGAAAGAAATAGTATAATATAAATATGTAAATCCAATTAATTTCATGAATTAATATTCCAAAATTCATTCATGAGGTAGTACATACACCATACAAGTAAATCATGGTGCACCACATGAATCAGGTCTCAAGAAAATGGGATTAAGACAAAGAAAAACCTTTTAAAGATCATAAATATTGAAGTGATAATTAAAACATAAAGTGATTATTTGTACATATTTAAATTCATATAAAATAATTATAAATATAGATTGAAAAAATTTTGGGATCAATTCACACATATTAATTTCATAACATAGTCAATGAAGTATAATTATAACCTTGTGAATAGAAATTGAGTTAATAATACCCTTACTAATTAGTAAATTTTGAGTAAAATACATTTGAATGAAGTAATCAGAATAGTAACATAAAATAAAATAAATTATGAAGTATTAATTACAAAACATATAGAAGGGATGTATATACACAATATAAAAAAACTTAGATGCATAATATCAAAATATAAATCAAGGAAGAAAAATTAAGATGAAATCCCTCACAACTTTGTAACTTTCAAGACAAATCCCCTTGGATGAAATAATTTTAATCATAACATAAAATATCATGGAGTATGAATAATTCATGATACAATGTGTAAAATGGTATAACATATAACTTATAAAAGAAATTAGATGAATAATATTAAAATATTCCTCAATGAATGGAAATTGAGTCCCTTACCTAAAATCTAGATAAAGAACAAATGTAGTATAATTCGAGAACATATATGGTGGAGCATAAGTAAAATAAATGGTTTCTATTGTTTATTAATAAAAATACCATAAAATGATCATTAGAAATTTTCTTGAGGAAAATACCCTTTTGATTTTGAAAATCACTCGTAAATATTAAAAAAATACAAAAAATATTATGAAAATCATTTAATTTGAAAATAACTTTAGATACATATAAAGCAAGATTAAAATAAAATAATGGTTATAATAGATGGAAAATATGTCCTTATCATAAATGTTTAAAATAAAAAATCTTTTCAATCTTTTGTAAAGATATTAAAAAGTGGACTATGTGGAAAACATAAAGAAATTTCATTTTAAAACTTTTTAAAAGGCAGAAAATGATCATTTAAAATAATTTTTGGAAATAATATATCTTTAGAGAATAAAATTCTGTATTTTTTTATAAAACATGGATATGTAAAAGAAATATTTCTGATATAAAAAATGATACAAGATCAATATCACTTAAAATAAACTTCCTTGACGTTTCTTCAATGAGTAATAGAATAAATGTAAAATACACATGTAAACCAAATTCAAAACTAGATGATAAGAAATTATATGTGTATCAAGAAAATAATATCATATTATTTCCCTAAAGGAACTATGAGTACAGAAAATCTTGAAGAGAATAGAGACTGTAACATAAAGTATTTACCATTTTGGTTGTTTTAGAATCAAAATTCTTTGAAATCAAGAGTATGAAATGGATCTATAAATCACATGAATTTTATGAAGAAATATATAAAAATTAATTATTTAGGTAGTAAGTACACCATACCAGGAAATAATGGTTTATGACATGAAAAATGTCTAAAAAAACAGACCGATACAATGAAAACCCTTACAAAGATCATAAATTTTGAAGTGTTAATTAATACATGAATTGATTATATAAACATATGTAAATAAAAAACTAAAATTTAAATACTTAATAAAACAATTTAGAGATAAATTAACACATAATCATGTAATAACAATTTCAATGAATATAAATTAAGTTAAGAAACCACTTACCACTTGGTAACTTTCAAGTCAAACCCCTTTGGATAAAATTAATTGAATAGTAAATTAAAATAAAATTATTTAAAAAGGATTCATGATATAAAATATAAAAGTCTATTATATACACTATATAAAATAAATTAGTTACATAATATTAAAATATGTCTTAATGAATGGAAATTGAGATGAACTCCCATGAACTTGATTCCAAACATGCCATGTATGCCCTTGAACTCCAATATAATAAACTTATATAAATTACTTACTTATTTAAGAACCATTTAAGGATTATTAATTTACCATTAAACCATTTTTTACTTTTATTTTGATGATATAATTAATTACTTAATTAGTTAAGTCCATATCATGTTTTTTGAGGTTGTTTGGTTCATAGTTGCAAAACGACTATGGTATATTAACTGTCATAAAAAAAGGTAATTTTCAATCATTAGTAGAATAAAAATCATGACATAATTATCATTTTTTACATTAATTATACTTTAAAAAACCAACATGAATGTAATTACCCTGACCCCAGTATCCCAAATTGAGTGTCTACTTTTGTTACATTGTAATAACATACATGGAATCACATCCCAAAGGACCAAATAGTTCAATAGTTTTGTAAACTAGATACACACATGATTTCGATATTATATTTGAAAACAAAAATTACAACATAATTATTTTTTTAATAATAATATTATTCCCTTTATAATATCCTTATATATCATTTATATCACACTTCTTGGATTCCAGGGGAATGTAAAGAAAGTAATGTTGAGCTAAAGTGCTCAGTAAGGGTTAAGTATAGTGGAAGCTATCATGAAATAATATTAATAATAAAAATGGAAGGTAAATAACTATACAATATTTCCATTTAAATAATTTAATGACAATAACATATAATGACCAATGGTTAATATATATAGACATTACATCATTTTTAATGAATAATCATTACATTACATAAACACAAACCCAATTACCATAATAGTTTAGTTCCTTTGGAAACATGAAAAAATAAACATTGGTCCATAAGAGAGCAAAGTAATCTCCCACTACATTCTTTATTAATAGAAACCTTCTTAGATATATCATACATAATACATATATTCTTAACCTAGGGAAATGAAACATAAGAAAGGGTGAGCTCAGATGCTTAATAAGGGTAAGCAGAGGAGATACATAAGAATAAAATGAACATAAGGGTATGATAACATAAGCATAACATTTTAAGACCATACCCTATATAACAAATATCATAACCATGACTCATCACATAAATATTGGAAGTTAATAAGACATGAGTCATAAGGGAATCAAAGAACATGATCCATAAGAGAATAATACATGTAATTTGTGTTCTATATATAATAATTGAAAATAATTTCCATATTAGTAAAGGCTCACTGCTAAGATAATCATAGAGGAAAAAGTCATTTACTTAATCAGGTTCACTCCCCATTGCAGACATTTATTATCAAACCAGGTTCACTTCCCATTCTAGCCTTATATTACTGAACTGAGTTCAGTTCCTATTCCATCCCCATATTATTGAATTGGATTCACTTCCCATTCCAGTACTGTCTATCTCATGAGATATAATTCTTTACCCAATGAATTGGATGGAGATATATGTCCCACCCATCACATAATGAAAACTATATTTATATACACCACAAAATCATATAAATTCATCATATCATAACCCATGAAATGAAATAGGTATCATAAACATTCATCTTATAATAACCCATAAAATAAAATGGGTATCATAAGTATTTCATCATATAATAACACGTGGAAAAGATATAGGTTTCATAATCATTTCATCATAGAATAACCTGTGAAAAGAAGTAGGTTTCATAAGCATTTTATCATGGTATAACTTGTGGAAGAGAAATGAGTTTCATAAACATAATTCCATTATTAACATAAACCATTAAGAGAAATAATATAAATTTTATCCTTGGAACATATCACTTATAGAGCATAGGTAACATCAAAAAATGTCATCTTAGTTGGGAAATAATTTTTGATGACCATTTAAAACATTTATTTATGAAAATATACTTTCTATTTTGAAAAATGATTTTAAAAAAATAAAAAATTATGATTTTTTTTTATTTTAAAATAAAATTAAAAACATATAAAGTAATATTTTAATAGATGATTGTACATGAAGTCAAACACTTTTATTTATTCCATACATGTTATAACAATCATTCCTTTCATATTTTTGGTAAAATCCAAACAAACATTATTTTGAAAAATGACATGAAGATTCATTTCATTTTTTATAAAAAATAAAATATAGATAATTTTTTTTAAAATAATAATATATTAATAAATTTTTTTAAAAACAATTTAGAAAACATGGTTTTAGAAGAAAACATATTTCCGGCTGAAGAGAGAAATGGAGTCATATTTTCTTAAAAACACTTTATTAATAGTTTTAGTTACCAAAGAGTTGAAAAATGGCACCATTAATTGATGATATCAAGAATAAAACGATCATAATAAATCTCATGAGAATTATTGATAGGTGTATCACTATATTTCAACATTAGATACTTTATCATAAACAATCCTAATAAAAGATGATATTATAACAAAAAATCTTTTCCACTTTGGTAACATTGAATCATAGGACCCATGAAGGAGTAAAAAAATGGTACTAAATATATCATAAAGATAAATAAATTCAAGATATTACATATCAAAGAGGATGTATATACACCACATGAAATAATATAGGTGCATAACATAACATACCTCTTAAAGAAAGAAAAATTTAGACAAAAATACCTTACCGATTTTTCAAATTTTGAATCGTAAACCCCATAAAAGAGAGATCCTAATATCAATATGTAAATAAAAATAATATAAATTATAATAATCATAAAATAAATTCATGGGGAGTATATACACTACATATAAGAAAGAGTCGGTGAATATAACACGTGTCTCATAAAATTATAAAGTGAGACAGAAATCCATTACCTTAAATCTTGACTTCCATCACACTCATTAAAAACTTATGTGTAATAAAAAAAAGTTTAATATAAATATATTAAAGAGTAATATTCATATATATCATACCATATATTAATTTATTATGTTATTTTATTACCCTTTTATTAACAATTCCTTGTTAAAGATAATTTTAAGGTAATAACCACTTTGTTTTTTATAAAAGTGTTGATTTGTTATTTTTTTGTTTAACTTACTTTAATCATGATTTAATAGTCTTAAGAATTATAAAAATTATATAAATATAATATATATTTAGTATATATATACTTATAATAATACATAAAATATATAAATATAAAATCAAATGCACTGTTCTTGGTGATGGTAGGTCGTATGTACACATGAAAGTTATTTCCATTTTATTGTCAGATTTAATGAAATAAAAGTAAATGATATATATATATTATAATTGTAGTAGAATTTTTATTATATATATATCAGATATTTTTTTAAAACCATACTTAATACATTCCATGTAAAGAGTTAATGAATCACATCGCTTCACGATGCAGTAGTCCGCCGTACAAATGAACGACGTTATCATATTCACCCAAAATGGAGAGCATGAAATTATGTGTAATATGGTAATTAAATAAGAATAATAACATTATAAAAATAATATATATCATATATAGACTTTAAATCCACAATTATTCCCAATATTGTAAGGTGGTAATGGAAAAATGAATGACATCAGATTGCGAGGCGGTAGCCTACCGTACACACAAATGATGAATTTATAACCCATTTGATAGAAGTGTGTGTGATTTCAGGTCATAAAATTAACATAAAAATATTATTATATTTAAGGTACTGAGGTTATTATATAATCATTATATAATAATAATTTAATTATGTGGAGGAAGATATAAAATAAAAACCTTTATTGATGAACGTTACCTCTTCTTCTCATTTCCTCATTAGGTTTACACTAAAGCCTTATTTGGTTGGATTTATATAAAAAATAAAGATTTGATGGATATTTAAGGGAATCTTTTAGATGATTTGGTTAGATATTGTTTGATATAAATTTATTGTGAGATGTGAAGAACTGGGGAGAGTGAGTGCCCTTTTATTATTGAGGAGGAGTGACATTCTTGTAAATAATCAAAAGTTTTCACAACTGGGAGATCAATGTTACCTAAAGTGGATACAAATATGATAATTAAAGGTGTGAATGGATTAAATGTTTGAGAAAAACCATCACCACATGATAAATCAAATGTTTTGAACATTTCATTCCTTAACTTATTTGTATCCCTATTTTTAAAAGTTTGGGTTTTCACTACGGTAAATAGTTCTCTAAACTTGGAAATTTATCCTTTAAGAATAAATTAAACTAGGAATTATTAGATAATTTTGATACACTAATTATAAATATGATATCTAATTTTTAAAATAAAAATATTATGTGTTATGGAAATTAATTTTAACATAAGTGCATGTAACATGTAAAAACACCGCTTTAACCTTTACCGCACTAAGTTTTTACCATTTAACAATCCATGCAGTCATTATAATAGAAATATTAGTCAATTAATGGACCATATTTTATATTTATTAATATTTAAAAATAATTTTTCATAAGATATGGTTTTTAGTAATTTTAAATTAATTAAAAAACATATAATTTATTATAAAATAACATCACTCTCAATTTTAGTATTATACATTTAATTTGAATTAAAAATTTAAAAAAAGTAATTAAATTAGAATATATTATGTTATAACTTAATTATAATGATATATTCATCTAAAAAAATAATTTAATACAATAATTCATTCAATTTACATTACTTTTAATATTTTTAGCATAATTTATTTTATTAATTCTTAATTAAATAATTATACAGTTGGTGTTTTACAAGTATTTTAAGTAGTTATTTTTTATATAAAAATAAAATATAAATTATTATGATAAAAAAAACTAATTCATATTTCAAAAGGATATATATAACTAAAAATATTTTTTTATTCCTATATCAAGGATTTATAGATATTAAAAGTAAGAAATGTATTTTTTTGTCGTTTTCTTTACTTAACTTACTATATGGGTCATATTCAAAGGAAAGTGGAAAGTAATTTCCATATTTTATATAATTTTATTTAAAAGGTTGAGATAAACTAATTAAATAAAATTTATATATTATTTTAGGTTATTTTCACTCTTATCATTCTATTTTAACCCTAGGTAAATCCTTTTTCCCTTAACCAAGATAATCAATATTTATTGCATCCACTCTTTATTTTGGTCAAAAATTAAGTTGAACATATTAAAAATTATAAATTGTACTGATTCCAAATATGGAATAAACTTTTCCAAATTCAATTCATATAAGTGGTAAAAAATTAATTTAAAATTAATCTGGCCGATGTGTTGAGAAAGCGAGTTTTTTAAATAGAAAAATAATCAAAAGTTTGAAAAGATTTTATATCCAATTTCAATATGAAATTAATGAAAATGACATAAATTAGGTTAATATATGAAAAATTTAACTAATAATTCTTTAAAAACATTTCAAAATATAATTTATCTTTATTAATAATTTAAATAGAAAGACAAGTTTCAATTAAAATTCAGTATTTTTCTCTATTCATCAAAAAATAAAACTTTTCAAAAAACCCCCCAAATTCACCCTAAGATAATTTTGATATTATTATTTTAAAAAATTACTTTTATTGTATAAAATTAATTTTCAAAAATTGGAAAAATTTATTTTTAAAATAAGTGCACCATTAAAATGCGACAAAACTACTTTTTAGAAAGATATAGTTTTAAGTTTAAAATTTTATTTATTCTTATATCTTATATTGAAAACATATACGATGAATGATAAATTTTTTATTGAATATATAATATATATATTTCATTAAAATCATTAAAAAAGATTTATTTGGTTAATTTATTGTTATAAAACACACTTATACATATATTTTTTTTTTCAAAAAAAGATTTCCTTTTATTTTAAAAAGTGTTTTATTTTCATTTATAATTAATTAGTCTAGAAATAATTATTCAAACATGTGTAAACCATATTTTAATAATTCATTTAATCCTATTTATACCCACCATTCTAATGGCTAGTTGATAATACTAATATTTAAATTGTATATCATGTTTGGTTTAAACTCGATGTTACGTGTAATGTAAGGTAAACTCGAAATTATGTGTTACATAAGAACAAATTAGTGTTATGTGTAAAAAAGATAAAAATAGTGTTTAATTTCACATAAAATATCATAAAAAGTTAATATATTTGAAAAAAAATATTTCACAACATTTTTGGGTGTTACATTCTACCCCCTTAAAATGAATTTGTCCATCAAAATTCATCTCAGTCAACAAAAGCTTAACATTTTCAAATTAATTCAAAGAAACCCACATCATACAAATGAGTAATAAAACTTTATTTAAAAGTTGAAAGGTAGAAACATGAAGGTTAATTAAAGTAACTCATAAATAGGTTTCTATATAAGAAAATTTATGTGGGAAGTGAATATTTGGACATGAAGGAAAAGCATAAATAATTATAGAGAGTGTTAAAGATCACTGATCATAAGAAATTAGGTTATCCAAAGAAGGTTAGTGACCATAAAAACATAACCTATATAGGAATGAAAAGGTTATTAATATCATCAAAAATGATAATAATAGGATAACATTTTATTTTGAAGATCCTCTTACTAATGTTAAAGAATTTTAACAAGATAGTATACTTATTTGATATCATTCCATTTCATATGCACAATATAACCCATTGGTTATGCATTGATTAATTTCCACTTCACCTTTTACTCCAAAAATAAAGGTGATTTTGTTATGATTGAAGCACCAATGGATCATAACATCCATAAATAGAATGATAAGTCATTCAGTTTTTAGTTATCATCATAAAAAAATGGTTTTCATATGTTATCCAATATGCATAAATCTTAATATGGTTAAGTAATGCAATAATCTCTAAAATCTCATCCAGAGTTCAAAATGAAAATTTTCATAAATTTTTAACCATTTTAACCTTATGAAAGATTAAAATATAAAAAATTTGAAATAAGGTCACTAAATTTCTCAAAACCAGCTTCACATTGATACCCCATATATCTTAAAGTATCTAGTGACTATCACATACCAAACATGTGAAAACCTTCATCATGTATTCTCTTGAAACATGTTAATAACCTGAATTACCATAAAACCATATTAAAAACATAAATTATTCTTAATTCTTTATATAGAATAAATATTATCAGATATATTCTTTAAATCCATTTTTTAAACTACATCCATATAACATAAACTTCTTTGTAAAAAAATCATTAATCAGATCCAAGGTAATCAGTACTATCCAATTTACATTATGCTTATCCAATATCTCTTTATCCAAACTAAACAAAATTTACTTAACATTAGGAACATATTAAAGGTTAACTTCCCTTAATAATTTGTTTTTCATAAAATATAACCTTTCCATAACTTTTCTAGGTCATTAGTACCATTCAATATATTCTTTCAAATGATTAATGAAAAGTTATACTAAAAAATCCTTATATATTTCATAATTCAGATAATATAATATTTTAATTACAATCCATAAATACTTCATTCATACCACTCAATTCTCAAATAGTTAACTAATATTTTTTATCTTATTATTTAACACTTTTTTCCTTTTATATGTCATTTTTAGTCTCTTCATCATAATCAATATAACTATTACTCGTACCTCCTTACTAATTCTCTTCACAATATTTCCATTTAGGACATTTATTTTCCTAATTCACATACATTTCACATTTAAATAATTAAACAACTGATTATATATTTGATAGAAAAATATTACCATCCATTACATTTACTAAAATTTTCATTTTCCCTTTATAGTTACTTGCTTTGTGTTTTTCTTTTCCATTATCTAAACATATTCTCATTACTATAAGACATTAACTTGGGTGTTTCTTCCCATATTATAGACACATAGAAAAATTAATATTCTTTCTTCTATGGTTTCCACTACCCCAAATCTCAGTGAAAATTTCCTTTACCTTCTTTAGTGCATCTGAGAGTTAGTTAAGGTACACATTGTTAATCATGTTTTATGAAAACTAATTTGTAATAACCACAAACTTATTTACCCCAGTCATAATCCCATTTTAATTCTCATTAGAAAAATTTCCATCATATTCAATGTTAACAAAATTCCTTCTAGTTCCCTCCATTGACTAAAACTAGAAATCATAGTGTGAGAAACACTTATCATAGATGAAAACCACATAATCATGAAAAATTAGTTATAGGATGTACAAATCAGGAAAACTTATTTTAAATCTATGAAACATTAGGATTAACCTAGGATATCCATGATAATTATCTATTTAAACCTCCATGATGGTTCATAATGGGTTTTTGAATTTCTAAATCACATTCCTTGGGAGTTCCAAACTAGGTATGCATCAAAGCCTATTATCGTGCACCAGTTCTCAATCGAGTCTTGATCAATACAGTGTTTTTAGGGTTGTTACCCCTAGGTACATCTATTCATAAACCAAAAACACTTATAGTATCCATAAAGGGATTTATTCCTTGGAAACCACTCACTCTATACTTTACCAAAATTCAAGGACATTTTCTTATACTTTGACTCATCCTTATATTTATCCTTATAGATGTATTTAGGGATCCCACTAAGGTTTTCTCAACATAGTTTCCAAAGGTTAAATAAACCTTTGTTCTGATACCAACTATAAATATCCAATCTTATCATACATATAGATACATTAACTTTGATGAATATTCCTTAAATTACATAAACATACGCCCAAGAATCATAATATTTTAGTGTTTGGAAACTTGGAAAAATAAACACTAGTCTATAAGTGAGATAAATCATCTCCCACTACATTATTCATAACTAGAACCCTTATTTGACATTCCATACATAATACATATATTCATAACTTGGGGAAAGGGAACATAATAAAGGGTGAGGCTAGATACTTAGTAAGGGTAAAGAAGAGAGATAAATAAGCATAACTTCAACATAATGGTATGAGAACAAGAAAATATAATTTAGAAACCAAACACTATATAAAAAAGAGCATAATCTTGAGTCAGGGAATAAATATCGGAAGTTCATAAGACATGAGTCAAAAGGGAATCAAAGATCTTGAGGCATGATATCATAATATATGGATTTTTTGGCATACACATTAAAATAGAAAATAATTTCCATATTATCCAAGGATCACTTCCAAGACCATCATAGTAGACAAAATCCATTACTGAACCAGGTTCACTCCCTATTCTGGCCCTGTGTTACAGAACTAGGTTCACTTCACATTCCATACCTGTAATATTGAACTGGGTTCACTTGATTTCACAACCCTATATTACTGAACCAGGTTCACTTCTTATTCTATTCCTATTTATCTCATGATATATAAATCTTTACCCAATGCATTGGAGGGAGATATAGGTCCCACACATCACATAATGAAAACCATATTTATGTGTTCCATAAGATCATAAAATTCATTAAATAAGAACCCATGAAATGAAATGGGTATCATAAAAATTTCATCATATAATAATATATGGAAAAAAGATATATTTTATAATCATTTCATCATAGAATAACCTTTTAAAATAAGCGGGTTTCATAATAATTTTATCATGGTATAACCCATGGAAGAGAAAAAGGTTTCATAAACATCATGACATCATAAAAATAAACCATTTAGAGAAAGAATATGAATGGTATCATTGAATAATATCCCCAGTAGGGAATAGGTAACATAAAAAGATGGCATCTTAGTTGGAAAATAATTTTTAAATATCATTTAAAACATTTCTTGATGAAAATATAATTTATTATTAAAAAATGTTTTTTTAAAACATTAAAAATTTTGAGAACATTTTTATTTTAAAATAAAATTTAAAACTTATAAATGACTCTTCAACTATATCATTGGTCATGAAATCAAAAAATTTCGTTCAAGCCATACATGTTTAAGTGAATATTCTTTTAAAATTGTAGGTTAAAGACAAAGAGGCATTGTTTTGGAAAATGACTTGAAGATTACTTTAATTTTTTTTGTAAAAATTAAAAAATGAGAACAAATTTCTTAAAAACATAATATAGTAATAAAACATGTTATAAAACATTTTAGAAAACATGGTTTTGAAAGAAAACTATTTTCTGAATAAAGTGAGAAATGAAGCCATGTTTTCCTAAAAAATATTTCTTAATAATTTTAGGTAAAATGATTAAAAAAATGGTACCATTGATTGAAGATATAATAAATAATCATATTAGAAGAAAATTAATAATAATTAGTGAGAGTTAGACCATGATATTTCAACATTGGAAACTTAATCATAAACAATCCTAATAAATGATGAGATTGTAACATAAAATATTTACCACTTTGGTAACATTAAATAATAATCCCCAATAATGAGTAACATAAAATGGAACTTAATATATCATGATTATAAATAAATTCATGAAATAATATATAAAAGAGCTTAAATATACACCATGTGAAAGTATATAGGTGCATAACATAACATACATCTCAAAGAATGAAAATTGAGACCAATATCCCCTACCGATTTGTTAACTTTTAATCCATAAACCCCATTAAAGATAAATCCTAAAATAATATTTGAATACCAATAATTTCAAATATAATAATTATAAAATAAATTCATGGGAATTATATACACCACATAAAAGAAACAGGTTGTGAATATAGCATATGTCTCATAAAAGTAAAAAGTAAGACAAAAATCCCTCCCCTTAAGTCTTAACTTCTGCGGTACTCATTAAAAGTCCTATATAATAAATATAAATTTAATATAAATATTTTAAATAATCATAATTATATATATCATACTATATATGATTTTACTATGACCTTTTATTACCCTTTTATTAATGATTCCATGTTAAAGTTATGTTTTGGGTATTAACTACTTTATTTTTCATACAAGTTTTTATTTGTTATATTTTTGTTTATATTAATTTAATAATGATTTAATAATATCCATAATGATAATAAATATATAAAAATCATATATACTCAGTATATGCAATGAATCAGATTTTTCCTAAAACTTTACTTTGAGAAATTCTAATGTTTGGGGTGTCCTTGGGCACCGTATTGGTTTGCCCCATGAGTTTGATAAAAACTAGGTTCCATAAAATGGTCGCACCATCATGGACGAACCATCATGGTCTCCCAAAATGGTCGCACTGCCATAGTCGCACCGAAACAGTGGCACCATAATGGTGGCACACTGAAACGGTGGCACTATAATGGTGGAACCGCAACAGTGCCATACTAAGACGGTGGAACTGTAATAGTTGAAACGTGATGGTGGAACACTAAAATGGTGCCACACTAAAATGGTGTCTCTCCCTTTTCCAATTTCTTCCAGTTTTTTGTGTTTTTCCCATTTTCTCCCCTCTAATGTCTTATTTGACATAAACTGAGTTTCAAACCTTCCTTGAGTGTTTTTAAGGGAGTTTCAATGGATATTAATTATATCTTTAATATCATAACATCCTGGGTATTTGAGATACTCAAATTTTATGGTCTTAACCATGACCCCACTTAAGTGTCTTTTGAAAACCATTATTCCTTTAAAATTAGATCTCTCTCTTCAAAGTTAGGATCTTCTCTTCCAAGTATGTTTTTCATTTCCCCTTGGTGTGCCTAGAGCCTTCCTCCCTAGACGAGTCATGTGCCTATGATAAATCCTTTCTACTTAGCCTTCTTGAAGTTTCTTACTGCTCGTGCGATCCCCTGTTCTTAGCGTGATGAGGAACTTTGATATTTGATTATCCAAGGTAGGGAATTTTTTCTTCCATTTAACTGTGCATCATGTAGGGTGGGTATACTAATGAATCCTTATTAGGAATGGCTGAGATATTTTCTTAAAATGAGAAATAAATAAGAGGTGAATATGATCAAAAGATAAATCAGGTAAATAAAATAACAGGTAGTGAGTGGTTTGTTGTTGATTGATTATTTTATCTGTTATCTTTATTACTGTTATAATTTTTTGTAGTCGTGTGCCTTCTAGAAACTATGGTCATTGGTGGTCCTTGTTGTGTATTAATGATGTTTTATTTTATTATGATGTTCTGATGTATAGATTCAACATGAAATATTCTTAATCACATGTACTCAGTTAAAAAATGGATGACCCTGGAGAAAACTTATTGTGTAATCACCCTATTTATGTTAAAGTGGAATTAAAGAACCTCTATTAGTTATATATGAATATATGAACATCCTGTTGATAGGTGTGGATGATTGTTGTGTTCTGTTGAATTGTGTGACTTTGTGTGAGTTGTGTGATGCTACTGTTGGTAGCACAATTTTGGGTACAAGGTTGGACAAAGGAATTGGTTCTGGGGGAAGAGTGTGGTATGTGTGTACAATGAGGATGTCGGCCTTGTACGTGAGTTGGTATAGGAGAGGTGTGATATAATCTCAGTCCGAGAGATTGATTGATTATGGAATGTATGAACTTGTAGGAAGCTGAACTACCTATGTTGTGTTGTGGTCACAGAGTGATTTCGGGCAGTGGGACTATGGTGTGGTTATGAGATTATATGTAGTGGGATTGCATTTGGGAATTGTTGGGTAGTGGGATACAAATATGGGTTGTGAGAAGAGGATTTTGTGGTATAATTTTGAAGAATGATTGTTTAAAATGACTGAAAAGGTGTCTAAGAAGAGTGGGGGTTTATGTGGTGGATTGTAAATTTGGTTTTGTGCTGTTGTGAAGTGGGACCACAATATAGTTTCTCTTGTTGTTTTGATATGGTTATGGATGGTAGTTTCTTGGTAGTGATGGAATAGTTAAAATGAACCCCTAATTTAATATATGGAAATCAATTTAATGGTAAGGGGGTTTGGTTGTGTTTTTACCTTGTGTTTTTTTCAATTTTCATGTAGAGGTAGTAGAAAACATGGTTTTGAGTGGGTTAGGTGTTTGTTTGGAAATACATAGGTTGGGATGAGTGTTTTCTTACATATATATATATATATATTGTAGTTCCTTGTGATCTATATATTCACCCCACCCTTTTTGAGCACTATATGCCAAAAAAATCCATTCCTTGGGGGAGGGAATCTTTCCTAACATCCCATTAAGAGGATGGATGGCTAGATACTAACTTTCTTACTCACACCCTCTTTTGGGATCTTACTGCTCAGGCATACCGAGCAGTCTGTAATGGCTTGAGGCTTACCATATTCCAAGATCCTTTGGGTGAGGGTTTGTTTTGGATGATAGGCCTAAGTGTATACGAGCTAGGTTGTGTTCCCAAGTGTCTTCAGGATGAGGCCCAGGTGTCTTCAGGTGAGAGGCATGGTTGTTGTGGCCCAGGTGCCTGTATGAAGGATTGTGTGTTGTTGTGGACTAAGTGTCTACATGCAGTATTGTGTGTGGTTTGAGGCCTAGGTGTGTGCGGGTGGGTTGTGGCAGTGAGACTACATATGGGGAGAGAGGTTTCATCAAGATGTTAGCCATTAGTAATGAGCAGTTAACCAATGAGAAAGCGGTGCGAGGTTTCTAAATATTTATGTTCTTATACTACTAATACTTTACTTAACTTGAGTTACATGGGTGAGTCTACCTTGGTGATGCTGGGATGGTTAGTATTCCTTGGTAGGTGCTTGAGGTTCTGCTATTTTCTCATAGGGGCATTATTATGTTTCCCCCACTCGTGCATGGGTAGCTTTAGCTTCTCTACTGAGTATACTTGTATACATACCCTATGTATATAAAACATTTTTTAGGTTTCGAGGAGTACTTTGAATTTCATGTTAGAATTTACTAGCTCGGGTGTCAAGATAGCTGCTGTTGGTTCATAGTTTCATTCTTTTGGTACTTAACTTTGTAATTTTCATTATACTTTGTATCAGATTTATTTTTGGGCATGAACGTGGGAATGGATTTTGGATTTACTTTTACTTTTGGTATTTGGATTTTTTTGGTATTTACCATCTTATCTACTGATCTTGCTCAATAAAAAGGGTAATTCCTTCCATTTTTGCATGAGATCATATACCATTGGTGCTAGTTTCCAGTTTGGGGCCTATTGAAGGTGGGACTCGGGGGTCATTATCTCTTCTTCTACTTGAGGGAGGAAAAGTCTTGCAGTTTTCTATTCCTTACCTAATATTGGAGAAGGTGGGTCACAACAGAATAATATCTGAGTGAGGTTGTTGAGAGATATGATGGATTTCGGAGTTAGGCACAATGAGAATTGCATGGGATGGTAGGGAAATAGAGTTAGGAAATCTTGGTGCATGAGATAAGCCATGGGAGACCGGCTAGGAAACGAGATTTTAGGGCCCCCCGTGATCCAATTTAAGGAATCTAGACCTACTGAATGACCAAGTGAGGATATAAAGATTGCAGGGTAGAGACCCTAGGAAAGGTACATGCATCATAATGACATGTGTTCTTTTATGGCTTGAGTGTTTTGGGAATTTTAATAAATAGAGGGTTAAACCATTTTAAAAATAAATTTTCTACACTAATCAGGCATTGGAGTTCCTTGTTTACCTTTTTAGCTATGGAACATGGACGTTTTCAACGTGTGGTATGAGAAGTGGAGGCCCAACAGGTTGACCTGGTTTATTATCAGAGGGCTAATCGAGAGGAGGAAGATGACCAGTGGAAAAAGATGCTTTGTGCCTTCCAACAGAAGACTCTGGGGAAGTACGAGGGAATCATCTCAAACATGGAAATGGAAAGTTGGATCGAGGAGTTGGTGATCAATTTTAGCTTGATCTAGGATCCGAAAGAGTACTGGGTTCCTTTGGAGGTGAGATAGATGAGGGGATCAGTGCGTCAGTGGTGGATGCTTTACCTCAGGAAGAGAAAGAAGATTGAGATTTTGTGGGATGACTTTGAAATGGAGTTCTGAGTGAAATTCCTTTATTCCATGATGAAGGATGAGAAGAGTAAGGAGCTACTCTCCCTCTAGTAGGGGAATATGTCGATAAGGTAATTAGGGATCAAGTTCAAGGATCTCCTACACTTCGTACCATATCTCTTCCTAGATGAGGGGTCCTGAGTGAGATTCTTATAGGAGACACTCTGACCTTCTCTTCGGTATGCTGTTTTTCATTTCACCCTAATGTCGTACCTAGAGGTTCAGAAGAAGGACAATGTGGTAGAAAGGATGCACTCTCTAGGAGGTGAACCGTGAGAGGGGATCCTGCTGAGTTTTTCAAAGGGGATGTCCATCCTTAGTAGGTATCCGACATCAGGGCCTTATAGGTTTTGGATAGTGGGGAGTAGGTACCATTAGTTAAACTTTCATTCTCTTGGTCCTATACCTTTCCTTATGGGATCAGGACTTAAGTTCTTTATCTGTGGAGGTTGTGAAAATATTCAGAACCAGCGTCCATCTCGATTTCCATAGAGTGGGGGTGGGTAGGCTCATTGCCCACCTCAGTAGTAGCAGTTGTCAGTCAGGCCCTTCCAGCTGTAGGGGCAGCGAGATCCCATTCCATCGAGGGTAGATGGTGATGGGGGAGGCCAACCCCATGGTGCTTCTCAGGGATCTCAACTAGGGAATGGTTGGGGAGGAAGTTGACAGTAGAGAGGTAGAGGAGCTGGGCATGGATAGTTACACGGTGCAGGGGTAGCAATTCCAACCGGGCCAGAGGTTGTTCGAGGTATGATCAGTCTATTTAGTACTCTTGTGTGTGATTTGTTTTATTAAGGATCCTCACACTCCTTTGTTTCACCCAGTCTAGCCCATAATTTAGGACTAAACATAGAGAGACTTCCCATTCCCCTAGTGTTGAGTACACTATTTCGAGGCTAGACTAGTTTGTTTGATGTTTGTCAAGGATGTAAACTAATGTTGGGGCCGCATCAGTCTAGTGGGGATCTTCTTCTACTACAGATGAAACCACACGATGATATCCTATGGATCAACTGGTTGTTTTTTGTGCACACAATTATCAACTGCTTTCGGAGAAGAGTCACATTCGCAGATGTGGGCAACTAGTGCGTAGCTTTCATTGGTGATCAGAGTTGTCATAAAGGAAGCCATCATATGGAGCCTATTTTTTCTCTATTGGTCAATATGTTAGTGGAATTAGTAGATCCAAATATATTGGAAGTTCTGGGGGGTTGTCATCAAGTTCTAGGATGTCTTTCCCAAAGATGTTGTAGCTCTACCACCTCGATGTGACATTGAATTCGGAATAGAATTTCAACCTAGTGGTCATATAATTTTGATGGATCCCTATTAGATGACACCCTCTGAGTTGTAGGAGTTTCAGATTTAGGTTGAAAGCCTGATGAAGTAGGGTTTTATCTTGCCAAGTGTGTTTTCGTGGGTTGCTCCAGTCTTGTTCGCAAAGAAGGTGGATAGTGGTATGAGGCTGTGTATATACTACCAAAGGATAAATCAGGTGTCAGTCAAGAACCATTACCCCTTTCCAAGTATCGACAATCTTTTCAACCAGTTGAAGGGAGCATATTTGTTCACTAAGATTAACATACGGTCTGTATATCACCAGTTGAGGGAAAAAGAGGATGACATCCTGGAGACTCTTTTCATGTGTTGGTATGGGAACTTCAAGTTCGTGGTCATACCCTTCAGTGTCACGAATTCACCAGCCGTGTTCATGAGGATCATGAACTCTATTTTACTTAAGTACCTGGACCTATTCATCATCATGTTCATCGAAAACATCCTGATCTACTCAAGGTCAGAGGAGGAGCATTCCGAGCATTTGGGGACTATCTTGGAGGTCCTCTAACACCACCATCTCTATGGAAAGTTGTCCAAGTGAAAATTATTAACATGATTGGTGAAATTCCATGGACATGTGGTGTCCCATCAGGGGATAGTAGTGGGCCATAAAAGTTCAAAGCATTTGTTTCTTAGGAAGCACCCAAGGATGTGGAGGAGGTTCGTATCTTACTAGTTCTACCAGGCTATTACTAGAGGTTCATAACTTAATTTTCTCAATTTTCATCACCGTTGATATTTTTGACAAGAAAGGGGTAGGATTTAGAGTGGAGTGAGTAGTGTCATACATCCTTCATCTATCTGAAGGGGAATTTAGTTAGTGCTACAGTGCTGAGGTTTCCATAGGAATGAGTAATGTTCGAGGTGTTCTGTGATGCTTCTGGTCCAGGCACAGGGTGTGTGCTGATGCAGTATAAAGGAGTGATATCTTATGGGTTTTAACAGTTACATCCTCATGAACATAGCTATGTCACCCATGACCTATAACTTGCAGCGATCATGTTCGTGCTGATGTTTTGGCGGCATTAAATCATTGGGGAACGATTTGTAGTCTTCACAGATCATAAGAGTTTGAGGTATATCATCTCCCAGTGAGACATGAACTTGCGGCAATGGAGGTGGATGGAGTTTCTATAGAACTATGAATTTGATATATCTTACTCCTCAGGAAATGGGAATGTTGTGGCCGATTCTTTGAGAAGGAATTCACACAAGGAGGTAATTCATGAATCCACATATTCTTGGAAGGAAATGGAGGAGTTGGTCGCTTTGTTTTTGGATCTAAGAGAAGACAATGGCATGGACTGTCTATTTTAGATGACAGTGCAATGTACCTTGGTTCGGAAGGTGGAGGATTCTCAGTGGGGATACCTAGAGACTGAAGTGATGCGTGATCATGCTAACCATGGTGATGCTTCGTAGGGATGGTCTAAAGATAGTTAGAATCAGATGTTGTTTCATGGGAAGCTGTTTTTACCAGTAACAATGCACTAGGTAGTTCTCTGCGAGTTCCACTACTCACCCTTAGCAGTACACCCAAGAGTTTCCAAGATGTACTGAGGCTAAGGGAATAGTTTTGGTGGCCTTGGGTGAAGTGGGAAGTGGTAGAGTTTGTGTCATGGTGATTAGTGTGTTAGCAGGTGAAGGATAAACACCATGTTCCTAGCAGTCTATTGTAGCCATTAGATGTCCCCGAGTAGAAATGGGATAACATCTTGATGTATTTCATCATAATAATACCTAGGTATCAGGGATGCTATGGTGATATCTGGGTAGTGGTGGATTGATTGAAGAAATCATCTCACTTCTTGGATATCAAGGAGTCGATCATAGTGGATGCCTTAACACAAAGGTACATGGGTGAAGTGGTGTGGCTTTATGGATTTCCAAGATCCATCATCTCAGATCGAGACGTGAGGTTTACCTCATGAGTCTATAAGGAATTGCAATATGATTTTGGCACTTATTTATGCCTTATCACTTCTTTCCACCCTCAGATGGATGGGAAGACAGAGAGAACCATCTAGACATTGGAGGATATGATGTGATCATGTGTTATGAACTTCAAATGATCATGGATACGACACTTTCACCAGGTAGATTTTTCTTACAATAATATCTATCACTCTACCATTGTCATGTCACTATTCAAAGATTTGTATGGAAGACTGCGTCATTCACCCATGTGCTGGATAGAGGATAAGGAGGCGGGTGTTCTTGGCCTAAAGGTGGTGCAGAGCACGATAGAGAAGGTTCATCTTGTGCATGAGAGGATGAAGGCAGCTCAGAACTAGGATAAGTCATAGGCTGATCATAGGAGGAGGCCTTTGTAGTTCGAGGTTGGGGACCACATGTTCTTAATGGTCTCCCCTCTACATGGAAAATGAAGGTTTGGAAGAGAGATCAAGCTTTATCCTAGGTTCATCGGACCTTTTGAAGTGTAGGGACAAGTTGGAAATGTGGCATATTAGCTGGTGTTTCCACTATAGTTGGAGAAGATCCCTGACATCTTCTATGTCTCTCATCTCCGTTAGTATCTACATGACGACTCCCACATCCTAGACTGGGGAGAGTTGGATGTCTAGGATGACACGACGTTCATGGAGATACTAGTAAGAATCGAGAATCATAACGAGAAGGTGATTTATGGTTAGAACATTACTTTGGTTTGTGTGTTATGGAGGCATGGTGGCCTCAATGAGAGTACTTGGGAGTGAGAGGCACATATGTGTGCCCAGTACCCAGAGCTGTTTTGAGTTTTACTATTTTGTTTTGCTTTTGTGCTTTGCTTGTGATGCAATTCTTGATGTTTTTTTTCTATGAGATGAGTTGTTTCTATGAAAATGTGTGAGAAAATTACTAAAATGTAGGAGGGGAGGACCTGATCCCAAATCAAGATGCATTAATTCAGATGTGATTAAACCCGTGCAGGTGATTCAGTGCCACCAAAAGTTGATATTATCTTGACAGGGAGGATGGAGCTCCCTAATCCATGTGTCTGGACAGTGTGACCTTTGGTATTTGTGTGATTCTTGGGGGGAGTGGAGACTTAGTGTCTCTCTAGTTGTTTAGAAGATAGATGCCAAAGAGGTGTTCTTTGATGTTGAGGTTTTCTCTCCAAGTCTTCAAAAAACGTAGGGTGGTTTGTCCTTAAGAGGTATCTTATTGGTTGGTGGTTCCGACCCCTCTTCCTCCTCAGTTTTTTTTCGAATTCTCAGCGATGATAATAGTTTGAGAGGTATCTAATGTAATGAACCAATTTTTTTGGAACATTTCCTTTGATAAAATGAAGTGTTTGGGGTCTTCTTGTGGGTCATAGTGGTTTGTCCCAGGAGTTTTCTAAAAATCTGATTCCACCAAACGGTCACACCTTTACGGATGCACTATCATGATCACCCAAAATGGTTTCACTGTAACGGTGTCACACCAAAATGATGGCACCGTAATAGTGCCACACTGTGATAGTGGCACTATATTGGTGGAATCATGATGGTGCCACACCAAAACAGTGTCTCACGCTTTTCCAATTTCTTCCAGTTTCGAGAGTTTTTCATAGTTTCACCCCTTTAAAGTGTTATTTGACATAAACTAAGATTCAAACTTTCCTTGAGTGTTTTTAAGGGTGTTTCAAAGGATATTAAATATATCTTTAATATCATAACATCCTAGGGATTTGAGAAACTCAAACCATGTGGTCTTAACCAAGATCCCATGTAAATGACTTTTGGAAACCATTCTTCCTTTAAAATAGGATCTCACTCTTAAAATCTATGATCTTCTCTTCCTAGTGCGTTTTTAGTTTCCCCTTGGTGCGCCTAGAGCCTTCCTCCATAGATGAGTCGTGAGCCTATGCTAGAGCTCTTCGGCTCAGGCTTCTTGGAGTTTCCTGCTGCCCGGGCGATCCCCTACTCTTGGCATGAGGAAAAACTTCGATCTTTGATCATCTAAGGTAGATATTTATTTTTCTTCTCTTTAATTGTGCATCATTCCAGGTGGGTATACTATTGAATCCTTATGTGGAATGGCATAGAAATTTTCTTAAAATGATAAATAAATAAGAGGTGAATATGATCAAAAGATAACATGGGTAAATAAAATAACAGGCAGTGAGTGGTTTGTTGTTGATTACTATTTTGATCTATTATCTTTGTTCCTATTATAATTTATTGTGGCTGTGTGACTTCTAGAAATCATGGGTGTTGGTGGTCCTTGTTGTGTATTGGTGATGTTATATTTTTTTGTGATGTTTTTATGTACATATGTAACATGAAATCTGATTAATCACGTATAATCGATTAAATAAATAGATTCCCTAGGATCAAAATTATAGTGTGATCACCCTGGTTATGTTAAAGTGAAATTAAATAACCTCTATTGGTTGAATATGAATATATTCACATCCTATTGATAGGTGTGGTTGAGTGCTGTGTTCTGTTGAATTGTGTGAACTTGGGTGAGTTGTTTGGTGATACTGTTGGGAGCACGGTTGTGGGTACAAGGTTGGACAAAGAATTTGGTTCTAGGGGAAGAGTGTGTTATGTGTGTACAGTGGGGATATGGGCCTTATATGTGAGTTGGAACATGAGAGGTGTGATATAATCTCAGTATGAGAGATTGATTGATTATGGAATGGATGAACTTATAGGTATCTAAACTTCCTATGTTGTGTTGTGGTCATGGAGTGATATCGATTAGTGGGATTGTAGTGTGGTTATGAGCTTATATTCAATAGGATTGTATTTGGGAATTTTTGGGTAGTGGGCTGCAAAGCTATGTTGTGAGAAAAGGATTGTGTGGTATAATTGTGAAGAATTATTGTTGGAAATGACTGAACATGTTTCTAGAAAGAGTGGGGGTTTCTGTAGGGGACTGTAAATTTGGTTTTTTTGTTGTAGTGCAGTGAGACTGCAGTTTGGGTTTTATTTTTTTTTGATATGGTTATGAATGGTAGTTTCCCAATAATGCTAGAATAATTAAAATTAACCACTAATTTAACATATGGAAAGTAGTTTACTATGAAGGGGGTTGGGTTGTGTTTTTACCTTGTGGTTGTTGTGAGATTTTTCATGTAGAGGTATCAGCAAACGTGGTTTTGAGTGGGCTGGCTTTTTTGTTTGGAAACCCATAGGTTGGGTTGAGTGTTTTATTAATTATATATATATTGGAGTTCATTGTGATTTCTATATGTACCCCACCCTTGTTGAGAAATACATGTCGAACACCTCTATTCTATGGGTAAGAGAGTCTTTCCCAACATCCCAGTGGGAGGATGGATGACTAGTTACTAAGTTACTTCCTCACACCCTCTTTCAAGATCTTGCTGATTGGGCATACCTGAGTATGCTATAAGGCCTTGAGGCTTACCATATTCCAAGATTTTTCTGGAGATGTTTTGTTTTGGATGATAGGCCTAAGTGTCTATGGGCCAGGTTGTGTTCCCAAGTGTCTCAGGGATGAGGCCCTAGTGTATTCGGGCAAGAGGCATGGTTGTTGTGGCCTAGGTGTCTGCCTACACGATTGTGTGTTGTTGTGGAATAGGTGTCTATGGGTAAGATTGTGTGTGGTTTGGGGCCCAGGTGTGTGTGGGAGTATTGTGGTAGTGGGATTGTGTATGGGGAGAGAGGTAGAGTCAAGATGTTATCCATTAGGAACGATCATTTAACCAGTGGGAAAGTGGTGCAGGGTACCTAAATATCAATGTTATTATACTGCTGCTTTACTTGACTTACGTTACTTGGGTGAGTGTGACTTGGTGAGGCTGGGAGAGTTAATATTCCTTGGTAGGTGCTTGAGTTTCTTCTATTTTCTCCGAGGGGCATTAGAATGTTTCCCCCACTTCTGTATGGGTAGCTTTAGTTTCCCTACTGAGTGTACTCATATGATCACCCTACATATATAAAAGTGTTTTCAAGTTTTGAGGAGGACTTTTAGGATCGTGCTAGACTTTACTAGCTCGGGCATTGGGATAGTTTCTTTTTCTTCTTATTTTCTTTCTTCTGGTACTTTACTTTGGAATTTTCATTGTACTTTGTATCAGCTTTACTTTTGGACATGCATGTGGGAATGAATTTTGGATTTAATTTTACTTTTGGCATTTGGAGTTGTTTGGGATTTACCATCTTATCTATTGAGCTTGTTTAATAAAAAGGGAAATGCCTTTCATTTTTTCATAAGATTCTATACCCTTGGTGCTAATTGCCACTCCGGGGCCTATCGAAGGTAGGACTCAGGGGTCATTATCTCTCCTTCGACTTGAGGAAGGAAGAGTCTGGAAATTTGTTGTTCCTTACCTGATCTTGGAGAAGGCGGGTTGTGATAGTATATATGTATTTATAATAATTTATAAAATATATAAATAGGAAATTAAATACACAATTCATGGAGATGGTCTGTATTTATGCTTGAACATTGTTTCCATTTTCTAATTAGATTGAAAGAAAGAAACGTAAATGATATATATATATATTATCATTAAACTAGTATTTTTATGTCATATATATCACATATTTTTATTAAACCTATCCTTAATACATTCCATGTAATGTGTGAATGAATCACATCGCTTTACAAGGCTGTAGTCTGCCGTACACACGAACGCCATTATCATATTCCCACAAAATGGAAATAATGAAGGTATGTGTTATATGGTAATTAAAAAATAATAATAAATTTATAAATATCATATATATAATATATAAACTATAAATCCATAATTATTAAAAACCTTTTAAGATGATAATGAAAAAAGGTACGACAATATTTCACGAGCCAGTACTCTGTTATACACACGAACAATGATTTCATAACCCATTTAATGGAAGTGTGTGAGTTTGTAGGCCATAAACATAACATAAAAAATATATCAAAATATATAATAAATTAATGTTATTATATAATCATGGTATACTAATAATTTAATGAGGAGTAATATATAAAATAAAAATGCCCATTGATGAACGTTACCTATTCTTCAGGTATCCTCATTAGGTTTGCACTAAAGTATTGATTGGTTAGATTTATATAAAAAATAAGGCTTATAGGATTAGGGGATGGTAGTTTTTAATTTATTTGGTCAGATATTTATGGATCCAAATGGATTGATATGTTTAAATAAGTGGGGAGAGCGAGTTCCCTTTTATAAATGAGGAGTTAAATTCTTGTAAATACACAAAAGTATTCACTATTGGGAGGTCAATATAACCTCAAGTGGATCAAAATATGATAATTAAAGGTATAGAGGGATGATATGGTCTAGAAACACTTCCAACACATAATAAAACACATGTTTTAAATACTTTATTCCTTAACTTCTAAGTATCCCTATTTTTACCATTTTGATTTTTTCACTACGGTAACTAGTTTTCTAACCTTGGTAATTTGTCATTTAAGACTAAATTTGAGTTAGAATTATTAGATAATTCAGAAACTCTGATTCTTAATATTATATATAATTTATAAAATATAAACCCTATCTTTTTTGAAAATTAATTTTAACATAAGTGCATGTATTATGTTAAAACACATCTTTAACCTTAACCACACTAACAGAGTTTTTACTATCCAACGGTCAATATAGTAATTATAATAGAAAAATTGGTAAATTAATGGGATATAGTTTATATTTATTAATATTTAAAAATAATTTCATATGAGATATTATTTATAGTATTTTTAAATCAATTTAAATAATATCAATTATAAAAAGTAACATTAATGTCCATTTTGACATTATTCATTTAATTTAAATTTAGAAATATCAAGACAATAATGTAATTCAAATATATTATGTTACAAACTATGTATAATGATATATTCATCTAAAATAATAATTCAAAACAATAATTCATTCAATTTACTTTACTTTTAATATTTTTAGTATCATTTATTTTAATTAATTATTAATTAAAAAATTACATAGTTACTGTTTATTAAGAATTTTAAGTAATTATTTTATCTCTAAAAATTAATGATAAATTATTATTATAAAAATAATAATTTATCTTCCAAAAGGATATATATATAAATTAATATATATTTTTTTCATATCCCAAGGATTTATAGATATTAAAAGTAAGAAATGTATCTTTTTATCTCTTTCTTTACTTAACTTTTTATATGGGTCATATTCGAAGGAAATTGGAACAAAATTGGTATATTTAATATAATTTGATGTAAAATTTCTAAATAAACTCATTTAATAAAATTTATATAATATTTTAGTTCATTTTCACTCTTATTATTCTAGTTTAAACTCAAGGTAAATCTATTTTTACCTTAAGCGTGATAATTATTTTTTGTACTACATTCACTATTAATATTGTCAAAAATTATGTTGAAATTATTATAAGTTATAAATTATTAATATTTGAAATATGGAATCCATTTTTTAAAATTAAATTAACATAAGTGAAAAAAATTAATTTAAAATTAATCCTGTAGACGTGATGAGAAAGCAGGGGTTTTAAAGGAAAAATGATCAAAAGGTTACAAAGTTTTTATATCCAATTTCAATATAAAATTGATTAAAATGACCTGAATTGGATTAATAGATTTAAAATTTAACTAATTTTACTTTAAAAACATATCAAAATATAATTTACCTTTATAAACAATTTAAATGAAAAGTTAGTTTTTAATTAAAACTTAGTATTTTTACTATTAATCAAAAAAGTAACTTTTCAGTAAGAACCCAAAAAATCATCCTAAGATAATATTGATATTACTATTTCAAAAATTATTTTTAGTTTATAAAATTATATTTCAAAAATTTAAAAAATTTATATTTAAAATGAGTGTGCTATAAAAAGGCGACAAAACTACTTTTTAGAATGATACAGTTTTTAAGCATAAAATTGGATGGATTCTTATCTCTAGTTTATAAAACATACAAGATTAATGTTAAAAGTTTTATTGAATATATAATATTTAAATGTTATAAAATTAATTAACCAAAATTAATTTGGTTAATTTATTGATATAAAATAAACTTGTGTGCATAAAAATTGTTTTTCAAAAAATGATTTCCTTTTATTTTCAAAAAGGTATTTATTTTTATTTATAATTATTTGGTCACAAAATAATTATATAAACAAGTTTTAACCTAATTTTCATAATTTAGTAAATCATATTAATACCCTCCATTCCAATGGATAGTTGATCATAATAATATTTAAATATTATGTCATATTTAGTTTAAACTCGGTATTGCGTGTAATGAAAGCTAAACTCAAAATAGTGTGTAACATAAGACAAACTTAGTTTTGTGTGTAATTAAAGATAAAAATAGTGTTTTATGTAATGTAAAATATCACAAAATTTATATATATTTGAAAAAAATATCTCACAAAATATTGGGGTGTAACATAATCAATATGGAAAGGTAAATAATTAAAAACATATGATATTTAATTAATAAAATAAGAATGAAATTCATCCATAGATAATATCATTATGAAAATATAATGGATAATAAGATAAGGAATAATCAATATGGAAAGGTAAATAACTAAAAACACATGTCATTTAACAAATAATTGAGAATGAAATGCATCTAGAGATAATATCATCGAGAAAATATCATAGATAATAGTAATAAATAGATTCTAAATAAAGGAAATGATTAATTATTATAAATTATGATATCAAGAATCACGATACCTCATATTTCAAGATCTTTCCTCAACATAGTTTAAAATTGATGGATATGTATACTCCATAAACACATTTAACTAAGGTTATCAAACTGATTCATCTCATGATACTACTGATGCATCGAGAGGCTATTTATAATCAGGCCCCACCAATTTATGTATGTCCAAATAACTCATCATTTATCAAATAATTAATTTAATTCATGATCAATTTTCCATATCATCAAATATCTTTATTGAGTAAATAATACAGATTTATCAGTATTTCCTTAAAAAAAAATAACTTTCATTGTAGAATACTGCATGTAGAAATTATATACAGTTTAATAAATAAACATATATATGATAAATAATATGGATATTTTGGAGAAATTTAATGTCTATTTATCACATGTAAGTGATTATATCAAGGTAAAGTGTGTAACTAAAAAAATGAATCAAGAAAGTGAATTCCAATACTTTCCTTCGTGAAAATGATCATAAACCATCCATATAAAGAATAAGGATAATATCAATCTAACATATACCCATTAGAGTAATAATAAAATATTTTTATTGTTCATGAATAAAAACCATGAAAAGATATTTAAAAACATCATTAAGGAAAATATTCTTTTCATTTTGAAAAGAAATTTTTAAAAATAAATTTTCATATAATTTATTGAAAATACTTTTATTTGAAAATAGAATTTAAAACTTATAAAGTAATATTTAAAGCATTTAGTGGTCATGATGTAAATAAATTTCATACAAGATGATTATGTTAAAATAAATATTCCTTTCGAATTTTTCGTAAAATACAAACAATACTTATTTTTAAAAAGTCATGGATATTTATTTCATTTTTTTAAAAAATTAAAAATGGTTAAAAATTTATTTAATAAATCAATTTTAAAAGGATAAAAAAATTAATGATAACATTTTTAGAAAACATGATTTTGGAAGAAAATAGATTTTCGACTGAAGAGGGAAATGAAGTCAGATTTTATGAATTTTTTTTCTTAATTATATTAACTACTATTGAGTAAAAAATGGTACTATTACTTGAAAAATTCACGAATAAACATATGAGAATAAAATTAAAGGGGATTATTATCCAACGATAAAATAATTTCCTTCATATGAAAATTCAATCCTAAATAATACCGATTAAAATGAGATTGTCAAATAAACCCTAAAAATATCATAAAATTGAAGTGAGAATTAACTAATGAATCAATTATGTGTATGAAATGTAAATCCAAAATAATAAGTGGATCTAAAAAATAATATATTAAAAATTCAATACACACATAATCATAGAATATCAAAGATAATGAAAAGTTAATGTAACCCAATGAAAAGGAATTGAGTTATGAAATTATTTACCACATGGTAATTTTTAAGTAAAATCCTCATGAAATAAATAATTTAAATTGAAACTTAAAATACCATGAATTGTTAATTAACTATGATATTAAATTTCAAAGAGAAATTATACACACCATATAAAGTAAAATTGGTGTAAAACATTATAATATTTCTCAACGATGGAAAATTTAGATGAAGTATCTTACCTTGAGTGTGAATCATGACGTATGTTACTTAAATTTATAAATAATAAAATTATTCCAATTATTTAATGTCATAATAAATTTTTTAAATTTTATTATTCCATTTATTTCACTTATTACCAAATTATATATAATTACTTAATAAATTAATTTTTCATTGGGTGTTTTTATGATATTTGGCAAATGTGTCAAAAATTAATTTGGTTGGTTGAATTTTTTCTAAGATGTCATTATTTCAACATATACTAAATAATAATCATGAAATAATTATAATATTTAAACACCAATTATAATGACCTAAATTGGATTAATTGATATATAATTAAACAAATTTTACTTTAAAATAAACTTAAAACATAATTTTACTTTTTAAATAATTTAAACGGAAAGGTATTTTTCAATTAAAATTTAGTATTTTTGATAGTTCATTAAAAAATGAAAAATTTCATAAAAATGCTAAATATTTACCCTAATATAATTTTGATATTATAATTTAAAAATTTAAATCCATTTTTTCAATTTTTTTCTAACTGGTAAAAAACATTTTTAAATTTTTTTCGCAAAGAGTGACTAACCCATCCTTTAGAAAAAAATGATATTTTTCAAAAAACATTACTTTTTTCTTTTACATGATTCCTATTTTATTTATAATAAATAAAAAACCATAGTTTTAATAGTTTAGTTATTACTATTCATACCCTCCAATTTAACATCAAGATTATAACAATATACTATATTACAATTCATTTAGACTTGAGGTTGCGTGTTTGACATGATATTAAAGAGATTAAATTTAAAGAAATATATTTTTTGGGTTAATTAAGCTCGATGCTTTGTATAACATAATCTATTGAATAAAATGTACTTATATTATAATTTTTTATTGTTACATTCTACCTAACTCAAATAAATTTTTTTCTCACAATTTAAACTTGATCTTGGTAATCAAAGGTTTTATCACGACCCACTCCCCCCAAAGTGTACCCCTCATGAGCTGGTAATGAGAGAAGGGAGATGGTGAATGCCTGAGTCCTACCTATAGTAAGACTTGGGTTTGATATTATCACTTAAAGTATAATTGACACACATATGAGAGGAATTAACCTCTAAGAAAACATGTGAAAGAGAGATAGAGATAGAGAGAGATAATATAAATACACCAATCAACACCTGCTCAGACACACACACACACATATAAAAATATAGAAATACCAAGTTAAAAAATTAAATTTCATATAGTATTATAAAAAATGAAAGGAAAACTATAAGAACCAAAAAGGTAAAGATGACAGTAACCATGAAGCCCACAAATCTTTTAAAAAACCATGAGCTAGTAATATCCAACACAATCTACAACCTTCTCTGGATGAACTGAAAACCAATTTATATAAACGTAGGGTGAGCATGAAATTATACTTAATAGGATTCTTCTTGAATACAATCATGAAAAAAAACTCATGCTAAAGAACATTTAACAAAAATGAAACTAACTTATCACCTAAACAGGTATACTAATTTCCCAGCCATGCCATGGATAACTCTCACCAAGTACTACATATAAGAGAGAATATGATATAATAATGAAACCTATAGGGTACCCTGCTCCCACTTACACACTGTTTTTCCGTGCTTCCCCATAGTCACACATCCTGATCCATCTCTTTCCAAAATAAGCTAGCCTAAAGACACCTAGGAAAGCCATCACAACATGAACCACATGCATCAAATCATCACATCATCCCATCTACATATCCAAATATAGTAAACAAGTAGTCTTTAGGAGCCTCCAAATCCAATATGAAATTTATCATACATAAGGTATTATACCTCAAACCATTACAACCTGTACACCGAGTAAGTACCTCAAGTCATCACAACCTATACACGTTATACATATAACAATCCCTTAGATTCTATATTTGATTATACTTGTGTGTGAAATAACAAAACAACCTCATAGAACTCTACAAACATATATGGGGAAACTAACCACATTACATACTAGTAAAAGTAACAATCATTACTAGAAAATCCCTTTATAGTGCTGGTCTTTATCAGTTCCAGAAAAAAGAACTCATAAATCTTCCCTTTATCAGTGCTAACAAATTGATGATAAAGGGTACATTTTATTAGTGCTAAAAAAGAACTAATATATGATACCCTTTATCAACTATTTATTTTTAGCACTGATAAAGGACACCCTTTATCGGTGCTAAAAATAAATCACCAATAAAGGTCCTGATCATCAGGTGAATCTCACATCGAAATAGCGCACGAGAGGGCGCTTTTTATATACCATTACCCCACATCTATTAATGAAACAATTACTAATAAAAATGAAGATGTTTAATATATTTATATATAAATTAAAAATATTAATAAATAATAAATAATAATTATAAATATAGAAAATGAATAAAATGTAATAATTAAAAACAAATTAATGTCTTATTAATTTCTAATGGTTTTTATACATAATTATTCATTAATACATTTATTTTTAAAATATATTCATATATATTTCTATATATATATATAAATATATATAATATTTTTTAAAATATGACTTATATAATAAAAATTATTTATTATTATATTAAATAAGTCATATATTCAGTGAAAAACGTTTTATAATTAAAAATACAGACTAATTGCATCAAGTAATAGACATTAATTGAATATAATTTGATTTTTAAATTTAACATATATATCAAACATGTGTTACATTTATTTTACAAATACATATATGTAATTAATTCATTTTAATATGCAACACACACACACAAATATTTATGCAATTCATAAATTTTATATAGAAACACATACACATAATATTTTTATAATTTATTTATATTTTAGTATTCATTTTAGAACTTCATTTAGTAACATGATAAACTTAAAATATTATGTTTTTAATCAATAAATTTTATTTATTTATTTTTAAATTTATTATAGGTAGGTATTATTTATTCATTTTTAATATTTTTCATTTTTAATTTTTTTAGAATTTAATCATTTTTTAATATTTATTTATATTTATTTATTTATTATTTTTTCATATTTTCAATATTTAATCATCTTTATTTAAATATATATCCAATTTTTTTTTAATAATTTATATTTAATTAATTAAAATTTTCCATTTTTTCAATATTTTAATGTGTACTCATTTTTAATTATTTGATTTCACTCATTTCACGTGTAGAATTGATGATGGTGATGATTTATGTGGATTTGAGGTGATAGGATTTACAGATCTATGATGGAAGGCTTTATAGATTGGATGTTGGCTGTGATTTCTTCAGTTGTTATTTGTAGGGATATGCAGACTGGTCAGGATTTATAGAAGTGTTGTTGCTAGATCTGTGGGGACGAGATTTGCAGGTCTCTACCAGGTCTTCCCATCTGGTTATTTCACTCTCATAGTAGTATTTATTTTTGTTTTAGGGGTTGATGTTGCCTCCGTGTTCCATCCCTTGTTCCTTATAGGTTCCCCTATGTTTTGGTTCCTACAAGTTTTCCCGATTGGATATACAGTATAGGTAGTTCCTCATCTCAGATCTTCCTAGATTCATGCCCAGAGTGGCTATTCTAGTCTAGATCAACTTGGCCCCCCTCATTGGTGATGCTCCTTTGGTATTGTAGTTGGGACTTCCATACCCGGGTGGTGTTGGATTTGATTCTCACATCATGGAGTGTATGGTTTCTTCAGGTTTACCTTTTGTAGGTGAAGATTCGGAAGGAACCTCATGGGTTTATTGTGGGAGGGTTGTATTCTGGTGATGGTTCCAATGACCAAGATGAAAAAATTTGTCCAATGCTTTTCTGAGTTCTGAATTCTATTTTTTGACTTAGTGAATGAATTTCATAATGGTTTATCTACTATGTGATCTGCGGTGGTGTGACTTGTGGTTCGTGTTTTAAGGGCCTATGAAACTATATCTTCTTAAAGGTGATGCTTCAGATGATATTTAGAGCAGGAAGTTTTCACCAGACCATTTCTATTCAGATTTGGACATTTGAGAGGGTATGGTTATTCCTATGAGTATTAGGTCCATATAGTTCTACATGGGATATCTATCTAAGTTGCGATGAGAAGGTGGATACTGGATGTAACGTTTTTGTTTCTAGGGAGGAGGTTTTCTTTGTTGACTTGTTCTTGGTTTTTGAGGACATTTGGATCGTTGGGACACAATTTTTATCTTTTAATCCATGATGGGTTCCCCCTATGCCCTTAAAATGGGGTTTAATTAAAAAAAATTAATTTTCTGTAAGTATATTTACAATATTTATAAAATTATATATTTATAACTATAAATAAAAAAATATCTTAAAATGTATTTCTACAATTATATATAAATAATTATATATTTAAATAATTATAAATTATAATAAATATATTTAAATACATTTATAATCATATAAAAATATTAGTAACTATATTTACAAATATTTTTATTTGTAATTATAAAACCATTAATAGTGCAAAAACTTTAGCACTGATAAAGATGCCTTTTATCAGCATTATTTAACATCGATAAAGATATACCTTTTATCCATGCTAAAGAAGCACTGATAAATATATATTTTATCAATTCTTATTAATTTAGTGCTAATACAAGGTATCTTTATCATCTATTTTTTCTAAATAATTTATAAAACCCTCTCAATCTATTTAAAAGAATCCTAACCGCAATTATTTCTGTCTTGATTCTCCAACTTTTGTGGAATTACACTACTGCCTGTGGCCCTCCTTTAATTTCTCTTGGATAAATCAGGCCTCAAATCCATGGAATGTTTTTTTTCTCATCCTCTCTCATTGATTACTTGTTTGGGTTCCACAGTTTGCATCATTACAATGTTTTCTTACCTCCTCTCCTCTCTTCTCCCTCATGCTCAACCGAACCTCATTGAATCCCTTAGAGGGTTTCCCCATACTTCTACATTGATTTAGGTGTCTCCTCCCTCTATTCTGATTTCTTGAGGTATGTTTTTCTTTTCTAATCCTTTATTTTACTAATCATGGAATTATTGAGTCTTTTTAAATTCATTTTTAAATTATTCCTTTGTGTAATGTTTATAATAATTTTGGAAAACATTTTGGTTGAATTCTATGATTAGTATAAAGGGTTTTCCATGTATTTTTATTGAATTATTTTGAATTAAATGTTTTATCTTGTCATGTGTTTGATCATATGATTATGAGACATTTCAAGTCGATTTTTGTGAAAAATGAAAGTCTTAGGACATATTTTGGGTTTTAAAGGAAGATTTTTTTAAATAAATGTTTGAAATATAAAAAGATGTGTTTCTAAATATTTACCAAGTATTAAAATTGTTGAATTTAAAATGAATGGAAAATAACATGGCGCTCCAAGTTAGATATTTAATATACCTTTTGTAACTTTAAAATGGGTTTATATCTTGTGATACCCTCATTGATCACCCCTTAAATTTGGTATGCCTGTTATGGGGTGTTTATCAATCTATAATGTTTGTATGATGTGAAAGGGTTTTTTCTATGTAAGGATTTTAGATTTTAGGTGTAATATATATTTTTTATTATCATATTTTTGTATTTACATTTCTTTCTCACCTCCTCACATGGATTTTTGGTTATAGGAATACTAGGTAACGTAATAGTATATTGGATGAGTAAAAAATATAGTTTATCTTAAGTCTATCTAGAGTGGGACTAGGTTATTTCATGGGACTGGGATATTTAATACTTAAACAGTTTTTAGTTTAGTTTAAAAAATAAAACAGGTTTATAATACTTAACAAGTTATCCTAACATATCGTTCCTTCCTAATTAATTAACCCAACCATTATCTCATCACTGATTTAGTCACAAAATCAAGTTTAAGTATTGTTCATTGACTTAAAATTAATTTAGACTATAGTGAAAGAAAATTAATTTCATTGTAATTCAAGACAATGTATAAAATGTAATACTTAACTAAGTACATTCATGCCATTTAAAATCATTATTTAAAACTAAATTCAAGTTTACTAAAAGTACTCAATATATAATAACATAAATATGTACCAAATTGTAATTTATTTTATTGAAAAATGGTCTAAGATGTATGAATTTTCATGATAATTTATTAAAATAAAGTGAGGTAACATTACCGAAATATATGATAGCTACATTTATTTTTGGATCTTACAATTATTTATATCTTATAGAGTTTCTAAGAATGAACATATAAAAATTAAAGAATGTAAATAATTAAAGAAAACAATTCTAAACATTAATTTCATAGAATAAATAATTTTAAAACAAGTAAACATGTTTAACAAAATTTACAAAATAAACCAAGAATAAATATAAAATGTGACCAAAATTCCTGATGTGACATCCATCTCACCACGCCTGATCTCTTGAGAAAACATTATTTGGTCCTTATCTGGCTAAATTTTCACTAAAAATGATTATTTTCACCCATCAATGTGTTATCTCATCACTCTGTCACAATTACTAAATAACCAAAATAACCCGATGATATTATGAACATCGAAAACAATGTAAAAACTCAAAATGTGGGGTAACTCCATGGTTGGTTCCTTGTGAAAAAAACTAAATATACTATTATTTTCTCACCTCAGGTACTAAATCGCCGTTAATTCAACTCACACTCAGATAAATTCAAATCAAAACTAAGACAAATATCATATACAGACTCTGTATAACACCTCATTACCTTTTGGAAAATAGTTTTTAATGTCATGAATATTTGTAAAACCATCATGATGTTGATTCCCTAATAAATTTTATGGAATGTGAATGATTTGATTTGTGAATTCTTATGTGATATTTGATAAAACAGTTTTTTGATAAATGAATATTCCCTTGATAATATTTTTAAAGAAGAACATGGGAACCTTAGTATTAAGAAATGTAGTCTAGTAAAATCATGTTAGGCTTATTTAGCTCTACCTAAAATTATAATTTATAATGAAAATGGTAACTAACATTAGTGAGGTAGAGATACACTTTTAGTAGAAAAATACTACCCCCTAGGACCACAAACTTAGGGTAATGTTCTCATCAAGTATCCATGATCACTCAGAGTGAGAATCCTTGATCATTGACCTATCTTACTTGAGAAATACTTTACCATTTTGGTAGGATTTAAAATTTTAATTTACTCTTATCTTCTGAAAAATGTTTTATTCATGATACCTTCATAAAATTTTTATGAAGTGTTCAATAACCATTATTTTATTTATACTTGGGGGTTTACTACTTAAAATTTATATGATCATTCCTATTTTAAATTTTATTTTTGAAAACGAAAAATTGGTTTTAAAGGTTATAATGGGGTTTGAAATGAAAAATGAGGTTTTCCATTAAAATGAACTAAAATGGATTTAGTGTTTTGAAACTCATTAAGTGATTTTAAGTGTGAACTTGTAATGTTTTAAACAATTAAAAGTGTAAATATTTTCATGTAAATAGTTCTAATATTTTAATTTATTATTGATGGGTTTTGAATATGATTTTTAAAATTTTCACTTGATGTTAATGTTTTTTTCTAGAAAAGGGGATTTGTATCCCAATATGTGTTTTAAAAAAATTGGTTTATTTTCTTGTGGAATAAAAAAACTTACTTGAAGGGGGTTTTAAAAATTCAAAAAGTAGCATTTTAAATTTTGAAAGTGGTTTTGTGATGAGATTTGTAATTTTAAATTAATATGTGGCAATTTAAAATGTTTTAGTCCCTTTAAAAGTGGGTTTTAAAGAAATTGGTTTCAATATGGAATTTGGAAAATGTTTTAAAAAAATTAGTTTGGTGTTAAAACAATGAGTGTGTGATTTCATAAAGGGACCTAGAAAATGCATTTAAAAGAAGGTGGTTTATTCTGATGTGTTGATATGATATTGGGTGCTCTTTCTCACAAATCCTATATCGAGTTTCCCTTTTTTTTTCTATAGACTAAATGCTACTCTAATTTCCATGAACTAGAGTAATGTTAATTTATATTGGTCTCTCAATGGAATGAAAATATGATTTCTTTAAGTTGAATGGAATAAATTAGAAATTGAATCATCCTTCACTTGATTCTCCAATTGATATGTAAAACCATTAAGGTTTTGGTAATTCTCGAATCAAAACCCCTTAAAATAAATAACATGAAATATAGTAATGATACAAGTATTGCATCATATAGAGACATAAATCATAAATCAATCCCAATAAAATGTTGTTTTATTCATTTTATACAAACTAGGAACCTCTCCATAATATCTAAACTAAGTGGGACTAAGAAATCATGCATATGCTTCTACTAGGATGACATATTGTAGTCTTGGTGCAATAGTTTTTCTATTTAAGGGATATAGGTTCATGTATACTCGTGCCAAGGTGATTATGTATCTAAAACCATTGAGAATATGAAAAGGGGTAAAAAAGTGTAAGGGCACTAAAAAATGTATTGTATGATTGGATCATCTGTCAAAAAATTATGTGTCTAAGAAACATTTATGATTTAGGAAACAAATTAAGAAATTTTTTACTATTCATTTCTAACTCCTGTTTAGGAATATTTATATTTAAAGAGAAAATTTTTATCCTCATCATCTTTATCTCCCAAATAGTTAGTATTTAATTTTGTTTCTTGAGACTCATACCTCATCTCTTTTTGACATCAACCCATAATTATTGATTGACTTTGAGTAGTACTCATCACATAATAGGTAGCAGTGATCATTTCGGTTTCCCCTTATTAGAATTATCTATAACATTCACATTTGATTATGAATATATCATGATTATTTTTTTTTTGTTTGTAAAAAATGAATATTTTATGAAACTAATAGGAGAAATATGAATAAAAAATGGATACATTCTAATCTTATTGCAAAAGAGTATGAGGATGTTGTTTGGGTGTTCACCAAGTTTTCAGTAGAGCATGCATACGACCCTTCTCAAATCCTTTTTCTTTGATTATATTATTGTTATTCAAGAAAAATTAGTCCAAAAGAGTTGTAAGAACATTTTATCTTTCATAGAATAAATCAGATCTATAAATTTTGGACTAAACATGGGGAGAAACTCAATGTGAACACCAATTGGGATGATACTTCAATTTATGGAAAATTTGATATGAATATTAGTGTAAATGATAATAGATATCACATGGAATGAATGACAATAAAAATTTAATATGACCTTCTTGACAGTCCAAAGTTATTTTATAAGTTAAATAGCTATTCTTAGAGACCATTGTATACTGGTTTCACTAAATACACAACATTTACAACAGTATTTAAGTTATATAATTTTAAATATGGAAGAAAATGGAGTGAAACCATTTTTATAGAACTATTTGGTCTCCTCAATGACATGCCACCATTGAAATTGAAATTACTTATAAAAAATATGACACTAAACAAATTCTATGTTCAATTCATATTATCTCTAAAAAACACATGTTTTTTCAAATAATTGCATATTATTTCTCAAGGAATATGAATCACTCTCAAAATTCACTAAGTGTGGTGAAAATTGATACAAGAAAGATAAATCATGTCCTTTGAAAGATATATGGTAATTTCCTATAATTACATGGTTTAAATGACTATGGATGTTTGGAAATTGTTATACAATTTACATGGCATGTATATATAATAATTAAAGATGAGAACCTTCGTCATCCAGCAGACTCTCCTCAGTAGAAGAAGATTTATTATGAGTATCATAAATTTGGAAATGTGCTGAGAAAATTCCATATTTCATTATTTATAGTTGGAATAAATCCTTTTGGTATACATAGTAGTTATTATAGTACATGACCCATCATGTTGGTAAATTATAACTTTCGTCTATGGTTATTCATTAAGCATAAATAAATTATTTTTTCTATGATTATATCTAGACCAAAATAACCTGGTAATGATATTGATGTCTATTTGGATTCAGTGGTCAAAGATCTAAAATTGATATGGGATATAGGTGTTGCAATGTATGATGCTCATAGAAGTTAATAATTCACATTAAGGTCCATGTTGTATGGAATGATAAATTACTTTCTTGATTATGGAAATTTGCAAGGCTACATCATTAAAGGAATTTTGGGGTGCCCCATTTGTGAAGAATCCACACACTCAGTCCAGTTGAAACATTACTCAAAGAATATGCATTTTTGGTACATAAATTTTTTAACTTAATGAAATAAATATCAATCTAGGATGATAACATTCAATGGGAATACCGAAAAAATGTACAACATAGTTCTCACTAATAGGTGATCAACTATTAGATAAAGTAAAAGATATTTTCACTATTTTTAATAAAACATTTTCTAAAAACATTAATAAAATATGTTGGAAAAAGTGATCAATTTTCTTTGAATTATTTTATTGGATTTTTTTTGTACATCAAACATTTTCTTGATTTCATGCATGTGGAAAAAAATTAATTTGAGAGTTTTATTGGCACATTACTAAATATTATTATAAAAAAATATGGTATAAAGGATAGGTTGGACATGACTATCATGAGGATAATGGAAGAGTTGGCACCAGTGAAGGGTAAAGGGTATAATTTTCTTTATCCAATAACTTACACTCTATCCGAATGGAAAAATTATAATTTTTCATTTTCATTAATTGTGTAAATGCTATAGTGCGGTATTCATTAAATATCAATAATGTCACATAAATGACTAATTTGAAGTTATAGGGTCTAAAATAACATGAATATTATGTATTAATGTAAGATTTTATTCCCAGGGATTTACATTGAATTCTTACTAAAAATGTATGATATATATTAATGAGGCTCTTTCTTTTTTTAAAATCTATATACAACATAGTTATAGACCCGTAGAATTTTCCAAAAATTAATAAGATAGTTGTAGTCATATTATGTGATTTATAGACATTCTTCCCACTATATGTATTTGATATTAGGGTGTACCAGATGATTCATTTGGTTAGAGAGGTTAAAATATGTGGTCCTATATATTATAGACTGATGTACCCCATTTAATGATATATTAAGATTTTGGAATGGTATGTCAATAATCAATGTTTTCCATATGGTTGTATTGCATAAAAATATATAGTTGAAGAATATTTGAATTCTATACCAATTACTTATTAGATGTTTATAACATCAGTCTCCCAAAGTCTCATTACAACATATAACTTATGGGTGAATTGATTTCTAGTAGATATGTTGTTACAATTATCATTATAGTGTGGGATAAAGAACACCTTTACATTTTACATAATAGTGAAGATGTTGATCAATGTTGAAGCCCAAAAAAAATTCAAATAGATTTGAATCCATCAAGGGATAAAGGATGGATATCAAATAAATATAATTAATATTTCATAGGATGGTTCTGTGATCATATTTATAAGTAGTTATATTGAAATCTGAATTCAATTGATGAGTGAATTTAATGGATTTTTAGGGGACCAAATGAAAATGGTATATCTTACAATGATTTTGTAATCAATGGTCATACATTCTGTACAATAGAACATGATGACTAAAGTATTATGAAAAATAGTGGAGTTATTCTTGTGAGGAAGCCAAGAACATATCTAGTTACAAGGGTATAAATCCAATTTATATGAATATTTCATATTTTATCATAATCAAATAGATATATAAGTTCAATTTTAAAACATTTTAAGTACCTATTTTCCAATGAAAATGGGTTGAGAAAATGAGTGAAATTAAAGTTGATGAAATGAGATTTGTGAAGGTAAATTTTGTGTTTAAGGGGAAATTTACGAGCTGTTCATAATGTCATGACAAGTAGTTGAAGGATTTTATGTCTTACATCCAATAAAAATATTGGTCTATTTTTATGCTGGTGACAAAAAAACTATAGGTTTAGATGAAAATTATATCTAGGATGACCCTTTAATTGGTATATCACTATCAGTTCATATAGGTCCCAATGGAAACAATTACTTGTATGTTATAAGGGACCACAAAAGGGTTTTTGGATTATCTATAGAGGATCCAAATCCCTTCAAAATTTAAAAAATAAAAAGAGTTAAATGAGGAGGTTAAGGTGTTTTAAAAAAAACTATTCTTTTCCTCAAAATATTATGTGTTATCTATTATATTAACATAATCTAAATTAAATGTTTTACTACTCATGAAGACAATGTATTCTGCACAAGATAATGTTACTAATGTTATATAAGAACAAGATATTGATGTTAAAAATACAGAATTTTTAGGGTATTAACAACATGTTGATGATAAAAAATAAGAATGATGTAGTATCATAGTGTTGACTAAAATCATCAAGGTAATAAGTATGGGAATAAATTTTTATGTTGGATGGAATCAACGTGACTAACCTATTGACCCTAATAAGTCGATGTTCATTTGACATGTTGGGGTGATAATGAGAATGAATGTGATTATTGATATAGAGTCATGGTGACATGTTTAACTTGTAGTTAAGGAAACTCTTTGAGAAGATATAAAGGTAATGTTATGACAACCTTTCTTTATTTTATCAAAAAATTATATAATAAAATGTTGATTTAATTTTTATCATTCCTTATAGAGTTCATTTATTTTAAATTATTTTCATAAGTAATATGTCTTAATGGACACCAGAAAATCCCATAGAAGCTTCCATTCTATTCTAACCAAATTTCATCAGAGGGATGCTGAGGGGAAAGTAAACCCCACCCACCAGTTACTTATACTCACATTATAATATTGGAAATGTGGAATTATTTTGTAACGCCCCGACCCCAGCTACCCAGAGTCGGTGCATTACTTCGTAACATTGGTATGATCACAAGAAAGATCAAATCTCGAAAGACCGATTGGTTTAGTAGCCTTGGAAACACTAGATATATTCATAAGTTTTACATTACATCATAAAATGAAAAACTAATACAACAACATAATGTTTCCACAATCCACACTATTAACCCCTCATAAAATCCCTGCAGGTCATTCATAACTTACTTCTTCACATCCTGGGAAAAATAAAACATAGAAAAGGGGTGAGCTCAAATGCCCAGTAAGGATAACAATATAGCGGAAACTTTCATAAATAAGAATAAACATTTAAGGCAATGCATTACTAAAACAAAAGCCTTTTAAACTTGAACTTCAACATAGTATGGCAAAAGTAAAATGAAATAATGCCATTTACTTATTCACATGGATATTCTACTAATCGAATAATCACATCCAAAAATCAATAACCACTTTCATAATGTTGGAATGCATAATGCCAGACTATCATAACCACATAGCCAAGGCCTCGTGCCAAGACTACAAATAAGATTTTGTCAAGGCCTTGTGCCAAGACACTAGTTTGTCTCATGAGACCTACCGATGCATCGAGGAGCTATAGCGGGCTCCACCCGTCACTTATTAAGTCCAATGCATTCCCATATGAAAAGGTTTAAACATAACATAAACATTCGTATTAAAACTAGCATACGAAATGTCAATAATTTCACCATAAACTAGGAATGGTATAAAAATAGCACATCCATAGTCAAACATATCACAAAACCTTCAATACAATATAGAAGTTTTGTATCATAATAAATCAACTTCAAATAATCTTAAAATCCATCAAAGGATGTTGACATAGATGAAATCAAAATTCTTTTTAAAGAAATATCTCCTTTTATTTTGAAATCATTTAAGATCCATATAAAATAAAACATTTTCTTTGAAAATATTCTTATAAGCTTGTAAGGAAAGCTTTGAAGATTTTATAACGGCGTAAAATAACCGCACCCGCCGTATAAGTTAAAAAAAACATTCTTACCTCAATTCTGTCGAAAAGGTTAAAAAGGACCTTGTTTTGAAAATGACGGAAAGATTCCTTTATAAACCACTTATAAAAGTCAAAAAGGGTATAAATGACTTTAACTCATATTTTAGTAAATAGTAAAAATGTTTTGAAATACATTTTTAAGAAACATGGATGTGGATGATAAAGAGATCCCAGTAGATTATTACGTATAAACAACCTCGGATAAAGAAGAGATTGTGAAATAACCCTTACCTTGTACTTTTCCTTGGTTGGGGTAGGTTAACCTCCTGTATAATGGTGAAATAGTTGTTATTAAATTATACAAGAATCATATATATTTATATGATATCATATATGATCTTTTAACATTGATTTGTTAATAATATCTTAGAATTATCGTCGTTTCAGGAGTTAACTTACTTATTTTCTTTTATATGTTTTGTTACATAATCCATGGTTGGTGTATCTTATTCATATCCAGAATGATATCTAGTCCTTAAACATCATTTTTAAATCATCAAATGATAATTATACTTGAATGGATACGATGGAGAATGAATCTCATCGCGTTCGTGGAGACGGTAGTCCGTACGTACGCACGAGCGACAATATCATTCTTTTGATATTAAAATAATATATAAATGAATGGTATATCATATATAAAGAATCATTAACATGTTATATTTATTATTTACATGAGTTTACACATCATTATTATACCCATCCAAATAATATTATATTGAATAACTATTACACCACGACGTGGAGACGGTAAGCCGTACGTACGCACGTATGGTGACATGTTATTCAAAGGGTGGATAGAATACTGAATATGATTGTACCATATTTATAATAACATCACAGTATATGTAAGATACTGGAGTTATTATTTTAGAATGGTAAGAACAAAGGAAGAAGAAGTGGAAGAAGAAATGAACTTGGAGAAGGGTGGTGAAATCGTTACCTCTTCTTCGAGTTCTTCCTTTTGATTTGATCAAAAGGGCTCCTTAGGTTGGATTTCTGATCAAACTAAGGCCTATATGTTATATTGAGGGATGTTGGGAGAGTATTTGGGCAGAGTTTGGCCGAACAAAAAGGCTTTAGAGGTGTGAAGAAATGAGAAGGAGGAGTTCCCTTTTATAAGAGGGGTGAGGGGCACCTTTGGAAAAGCTAGCAATATTAATTTATAATAAATTCATATTCGGTTTCTAATGGCTCCAAAGTTGATTATTTAAATGTTAAGGTGGGGATAGGTCGAGAACAACTCAACCAATAGAAGTTAGACATGTTTGGGTACTTATATTAACCTTATCTTTAAGTATTAACTCTAAGTTAATTAGTTTCACTTTTACAATGTCTCTTTGTAGTTTTATATAATATGGTTAATAAACTTACTATATACATCCAAGCGACCCCCAAGTGGTACATTAATGATTAACCTATCATGATATAAGTCTCTTGGCCGAACCATAGATTTTTAGGAATTTAATATCAATTAATAATATAATATTTGTTTTAAGAACTCTTTTATGTCAATTTTGACACTATTCAATAGTTGATTTTTTTGAAACTCCTAACAGATTGATTACTTCGAACAAAGTCAATTAAATCAATCCTAATATATCATATTATCATATAAAATTAGTTTAATTCATTAAAAGTTTCATATTATAATTATTTGGGTATTTATAATATCAATTATTTTAATTTTTCACTATTATAGTAATTACTGAATCATCATTGTGTCATAAATAAAATAAATTATTCAATGTCTAAAAATTATAAATAAAATATCATTATGTAGGAAATCTTTTTATCTTTCTAATGAATATTTATAATCTAAAATCCAACATATATAACCCTATGTAAAAATTGTTGTTCTAAAAGATGTAATCTTATGCCATTTTTATTTTTATTTTAACTTTATTAATATAATGTGTCCCTACCACATACAAGTGGCTCCAAGGGGTCCCCAAATTGACCCAAGGATGCCCATGGTCGGGTATGTGTCCACCAATAAGGTTAAGACACGTTTTAGGGTAATTTAGTATTATTATAATATTATTTTTTAACCCTTATTTACCGGATTTACCCTTAACCATGGTAAATAAAATATTTACCGCAGTAATTATTCAAAATGTCTAAAAATAAAAGTTACCTATTTACACAATTTGAACATCCTGATTCCAAATATGGAATCCATTTTTCTAAATTCAAAACACAGAAGTGGCAGAAATTAATTTAAAATTAATTCCCGCTGTCAAAACAAAAAGCGTGTTTTTAAGAGATAATAACTATCAAAAGATTGACACTTGTTTATGTTCGGTTTAATTGTAAAATTATGTCCAATGACCAACATTATATTAAATGGTAAAAATATATTATAAATATACTTTAAAACCACTAAAATTTATAATTTATCACTATTAATTATTTTGATTAAAAAAGTTGTTTTTAATTAAAATTTAGTAATTTTCACTATTCATCAAAATATGAAAGTTATCCGAAAAGTACCAAAATTTCACCTTAGGCTAAATTTGATATTCCGAATCCAAAAATGAAGTCCATTTTAAAATATAAAATATATATAACTTCAAAAAGTAGGTATTACTATTCATAACAGCTAGTTTGATTGGTTACGGTGTGTTAGAACTCGAAGTTGCGTACAACACACGCTACTGTTTTATTCAAAGGAAAGCGTACCGCGGAAGCTTGGGATGTTTCATTTTAAATTTTTGATTTCCCCATTTAGTCAAAAAGTTTAAAATATTGTATTTAAACAGGTTTCACTATTAGAAGTTGATAAAAGTGAAATACTGAAAATGAATCTGTTCTTGCATTATGACTAAGAAACTCATAATAGGGATTCTAAAATTATAAGGATTATATAAAGTTCAAAATGTAGTTAATACTATTCATGACCTCTTTTAATGGTGTGATTGAACTTTGTGTTGCGTGTAGTGCAAGTTATTGAATTATTTTTAAGAAATAACACACTCTGAAATCCTGGGGTGTTACATTCTCCCCTCCTTCAATAAATTGCGTCCTCGCAATTTGAAATTGTTCTTCGAAAATAAAAGGTTGAAAGTAGAAAATATATTTGTGGGAAAACCCACATCGGAAATTGGGTTACTAAAATTTAGTCTTAATATGAGGAAAAGAGAAATGAAAGGGTCACCACCAAATTATGATCTCGATTAGGAGAACATTGGTGGCAATTAGAGACATATAATTGGAGGAAAAACGTAAATATTTATAGGTAGTGATTGAGGTCATCAATCACAAACAAGTATAAAATTGATGTCCTTAAACTCATCAATCTATGATGATTTGAAGTACCATCGGTTCAACAAAATATAGGGTATTGGGACAACACATTTTTGACATTTCAAAATATCTTAGTTGAAATCCCACATCGAAAAATGAATTAATGAGGCCTCTATTTAAAATAAAGAGTGGAAAGTATGAAGATTACCGAAAGTAACACATACTAGGGTTCCATGTAGGAAAATATGGATATGGAAGAGAAATCTAACCATCAATTATCTGATGGAGAGTGGTAGAGAACATGGCTATGAAAAGGCAAACAATCCCAAAGCCATAAATTTGTGATGATTTAAGGTACCATCTAGGACAACATTTTTGTTCTAAGTTTCTATTATTAATTTTGAGGAATTTATTTATGATATTGGCTAAGATAATAAGGAGATATACTTACTTTATAATTAGAATTTTACCCATTAATAAATTTCTACCACAAACTCATCTTTCACTCTAGAACGTAATTTTTTTTTTTCTATTTATACTATTCGTACAGGGTTCCAAAATAAATGAATTTATAATTCATCTACCAGATCTTTTAAAAAAAATACATTATTTAATTCAGGAAATCTCGTGGGACAGTGGTAGGTGATACACCCTTGTCTCCCTTCGGTTGCGGGTTCAAGTCTCGCAGCCTTGCCGGACGCGACAGATTGTCGCCCGACCTCCGGGTTGTTCTTTTATGGAAATCCAAAATAATCCAAACTAGAACTATCCAAAATACTTCTGTCTAAACTCACAGTCCAACATTTATAAGGAAGTTAAACATAATATAGATCCTTTTTACCCCGTAATAGCATATGAATACCTTCATCATGTATTACCATATTCCTTATTGATTACATTCATGTTCCCTTATTCCATATAGAATGCTGGATATACTTCATTAATCCAAAAATGTTTTAAACCCCAACAATGATGGAATATACAAATCATTAATCAGCTTCAAGGTAGTCAATAATATCCAATATAATTTATCCAAATCAATCATGTATTATTCTAAAATCACCACCTCGGTATCTGAACCATATTATGGTTTATCTTTCTCTCAACCATATATTTTCCAAACATTTAACCTGCTACTGAGTCACTTTTCTTTGTTCCACACCATCTCAAGTCCTTAATGAAATAGTACTGTAGTACAATCCTTATATACTCCATAATTATTATAACAAGTACATTGTTGATACAACACTCAATTGACATAATCAACATAAGAACTCTAATCATTCCTCTTCATCTGTGGTAGTATCATAACTTGATTATTATCCAATAGCATCATTTGCGGCATAGTCTGATGACTGGGACATAGGTTCGCGTAGTGTCCAAACTCCTTGAAAATGAAGCATTGTACATTTGAAACCATTTTCTTACCCTTGCAGTCATGTACTTTGTGCCCTTTTCCTCCACACTTATAACAAACTCCCATTCCTTTCAGGCAAGTTCCAGGGTGTTTCTTTCCACAGTTACCACATATGGGAAAATTCTTCTTTTCCCTCTTCCCTTTATCTATCTTTCTCTCTTCTATCCTTTTCTTCTCTTGCTTCCCTTCAAAGCCATAGGACTCAGTAAACTCTTTACTTATCTTATCAACACATGATATTATTTCTTCATATGATGATAATACATGGGAGACTATTTCTCTTATAAATTCTAGCTTAAGACCATGAAAGATATGATCCTTCCTTCTCTTTGAATCATGTGCATTTCTGGAGTTCTCATTCCTTTTACTGGGTGCCATTTCTAAACAATGGCATAAACTAGATCAGTTTATGAATCAAAATACATAATCCCATACTTATAAAACACTTAACATAAATTGAACTATTTATGGATATAATCCATAATCATAAGAATGTTTTCTTTGAGGAAGTATATACTCATAATCCCTTGAAAATGATTTGTAAAGAAAATGAGAGTTATCCTAAGCATATCCCCCGGGAGTGTCGTAACCAAGAGTGCAGCAAGGCCCGTTGTCGTGCACCAGTTCCCGTTCGAGTCTAGCTCAAAGCGGTGTTTTCGGGTTTTACCCCTAGGTACATCTGTGCCAGAGCCGCCTCTACCTGCTCGTATCCAGACAGGGATGTATTGCTCGGAAAACTCACAAAATCTCTACAATACCAAAATTCTAGGAAGTTCTTCTATACTAATCCTCAAATTTCATCTTAGGTCTACGTGCTCTAATCAGAGTTTATCTAAATCTAGCTTCCAAGGTTTGTACTAAACCTCCTTTGATACCAACTGTAACGCCCCGACCCCAGCTACCCAGAGTCGGTGCATTACTTCGTAACATTGGTATGATCACAAGAAAGATCAAATCTCTAAAGACCGATTGGTTTAGTAGCCTTGGAAACACTAGATATATTCATAAGTTTTACATTACATCATAAAATGAAAAACTAATACAACAACATAATGTTTCCACAATCCACACTATTAACCCCTCATAAAATCCCTGCAGGTCATTCATAACTTACTTCTTCACATCCTGGGAAAAATAAAACATAGAAAAGGGGTGAGCTCAAATGCCCAGTAAGGATAACAATATAGCGGAAACTTTCATAAATAAGAATAAACATTTAAGGCAATGCATTACTAAAACAAAAGACTTTTAAACTTGAACTTCAACATAGTATGGCAAAAGTAAAATGAAATAATGCCATTTACTTATTCACATGGATATTCTACTAATCGAATAATCACATCCAAAAATCAATAACCACTTTCATAATGTTGGAATGCATAATGCCAGACTATCATAACCACATAGCCAAGGCCTCGTGCCAAGACTACAAATAAGATTTTGTCAAGGCCTTGTGCCAAGACACTAGTTTGTCTCATGAGACCTACCGATGCATCGAGGAGCTATAGCGGGATCCACCCGTCACTTATTAAGTCCAATGCATTCCCATATGAAAAGGTTTAAACATAACATAAACATTCGTATTAAAACTAGCATACGAAATGTCAATAATTTCACCATAAACTAGGAATGGTATAAAAATAGCACATCCATAGTCAAACATATCACAAAACCTTCAATACAATATAGAAGTTTTGTATCATAATAAATCAACTTCAAATAATCTTAAAATCCATCAAAGGATGTTGACATAGATGAAATCAAAATTCTTTTTAAAGAAATATCTCCTTTTATTTTGAAATCATTTAAGATCCATATAAAATAAAACATTTTCTTTGAAAATATTCTTATAAGCTTGTAAGGAAAGCTTTGAAGATTTTATAACGGCGTAAAATAACCGCACCCGCCGTATAAGTTAAAAAAACATTCTTACCTCAATTCTGTCGAAAAGGTTAAAAAGGACCTTGTTTTGAAAATGACGGAAAGATTCCTTTATAAACCACTTATAAAAGTCAAAAAGGGTATAAATGACTTTAACTCATATTTTAGTAAATAGTAAAAATGTTTTGAAATACATTTTTAAGAAACATGGATGTGGATGATAAAGAGATCCCAGTAGATTATTACGTATAAACAACCTCGGATAAAGAAGAGATTGTGAAATAACCCTTACCTTGTACTTTTCCTTGGTTGGGGTAGGTTAACCTCCTGTATAATGGTGAAATAGTTGTTATTAAATTATACAAGAATCATATATATTTATATGATATCATATATGATCTTTTAACATTGATTTGTTAATAATATCTTAGAATTATCGTCGTTTCGGGAGTTAACTTACTTATTTTCTTTTATATGTTTTGTTACATAAGCCATGGTTTCTGTATCTTATTCATATCCAGAATGATATCTAGTCCTTAAACATCATTTTTAAATCATCAAATGATAATTATACTTGAATGGATACGATGGAGAATGAATCTCATCGCGTTCGTGGAGACGGTAGTCCGTACGTACGCACGAGCGACAATATCATTATTTTGATATTAAAATAATATATAAATGAATGGTATATCATATATAAAGAATCATTAACATGTTATATTTATTATTTACATGAGTTTACACATCATTATTATACCCATCCAAATAATATTATATTGAATAACAATTACACCACGACGTGGAGACGGTAAGCCGTACGTACGCACGTATGGTGACATGTTATTCAAAGGGTGGATAGAATACTGAATATGGTTGTACCATATTTATAATAACATCACAGTATATGTAATATACTGGAGTTATTATTTTAGAATGGTAAGAACAAAGGAAGAAGAAGTGGAAGAAGAAATGAACTTGGAGAAGGGTGGTGAAATCGTTACCTCTTCTTCGGGTTCTTCCTTTTGATTTGATCAAAAGGGCTCCTTAGGTTGGCTTTCTGATCAAACTAAGGCCTATATGTTATAGTGAGGGATGTTGGGAGAGTATTTGGGCAGAGTTTGGCCGAACAAAAAGGCTTTAGAGGTGTGAAGAAATGAGAAGGAGGAGTTCCCTTTTATAAGAGGGGTGAGGGGAACCTTTGGAAAAGCTAGAAATATTAATTTATAATAAATTCATATTCGGTTTCTAATGGCTCCAAAGTTGATTATTTAAATTTTAAGGTGGGGATAGGTCGAAAACAACTCAACCAATAGAAGTTAGACATGTTTGGGTACTTATATTAACCTTATCTTTAAGTATTAACTCTAAGTTAATTAGTTTCACTTTTACAATGTCTCTTTGTAGTTTTATATAATATGGTTAATAAACTTACTATATACATCCAAGCGACCCCCAAGTGGTCCATTAATGATTAACCTATCATGATATAAGTCTCTTGGCCGAACCTTAGATTTTTAGGAATTTAATATCAATTAATAATATAATATTTGTTTTAAGAACTCTTTTATGTCAATTTTGACACTATTCAATAGTTGATTTTTTTGAAACTCCTAAAAGATTGATTACTTCGAAAAAAGTCAATTAAATCAATCCTAATATATCATATTATCATATAAAATTAGTTTAATTCATTAAAAGTTTCATATTATAATTATTTGGGTATTTATAATATCAATTATTTTAATTTTTCACTATTATAGTAATTACTGCATCATCATTGTGTCATAAATAAAATAAATTATTCAATGTCTAAAAATTATAAATAAAATATCATTATGTATGAAATCTTTTTAGCTTTCTAATGAATTTTTATAATCTAAAATCCAACATATATAACCCTATGTAAAAATTGTTGTTCTAAAAGATGTAAGCTTATGCCATTTTTATTTTTATTTTAACTTTATTAATATAATGTGTCCCTACCACATACAAGTGGCTCCAAGGGGTCCCCAAATTGACCCAAGGATGCCCATGGTCGGGTATGTGTCCACCAATAAGGTTAAGACACGTTTTAGGGTAATTTAGTATTATTATAATATTATTTTTTAACCCTTATTTACCGGATTTACCCTTAACCATGGTAAATAAAATATTTACCGCAGTAATTATTCAAAATGTCTAAAAATAAAAGTTACCTATTTACAAAATTTGAACATCCTGATTCCAAATATGGAATCCATTTTTCTAAATTCAAAACACAGAAGTGGCAGAAATTAATTTAAAATTAATTCCCGCTGTCAAAACAAAAAGCGTGTTTTTAAGAGATAATAACTATCAAAAGATTGACACTTGTTTATGTTCGGTTTAATTGTAAAATTATGTTCAATGACCAACATTATATTAAATGGTAAAAATATATTCTAAATATACTTTAAAACCACTAAAATTCATAATTTATCACTATTAATTATTTTGATTAAAAAAGTTGTTTTTAATTAAAATTTAGTAATTTTCACTATTCATCAAAATATGAAAGTTATCCGAAAAGTACCAAAATTTCAACTTAGGCTAAATTTGATATTCCAAATCCAAAAATGAAGTCCATTTTAAAATATAAAATATATATAACTTCAAAAGGTAGGTATTACTATTCATAACAGCTAGTTTGATTGGTTACGGTGTTTTAGAACTCGAAGTTGCGTACAACACACGCTACTGTTTTATTCAAAGGAAAGCGTACCGCGGAAGCTTGGGATGTTTCATTTTAAATTTTTGATGTCCCCATTTAGTCAAAAAGTTTAAAATATTGTATTTAAAAAGGTTTCACTATTAGAAGTTGATAAAAGTGAAATACTGAAAATGAATCTGTTCTTGCATTATGACTAAGAAACTCATAATAGGGATTCTAAAATTATAAGGATTATATAAAGTTCAAAATGTAGTTAATACTATTCATGACCTCTTTTAATGGTGTGATTGAACTTTGTGTTGCGTGTAGTGCAAGTTATTGAATTATTTTTAAGAAATAACACACTCTGAAATCCTGGGGTGTTACATATTTCATCAGTCATTATGATGTGAAGTCATTTTAAGTGCATTTTAGTCGATAATATAATATAATATATTATTTATATTATCAAATTTGATTAAAAAATTTTAATTTATGAAATAAAAAAGGAGTGTTGAAAATAAATAACATGTATTAAAAACAATGTACCCCTATAGAAAAGAAATGATGGGGGTACACTTAACAAGAGAAAAATTTGTATTTATTTTAAATCAACATTAAAAATTTTATGTGATAATAAAAAACATATGTTTCTTTGTTTATATGATTATTGATGAATCAAAATATAAAGTCACTTCCATCCCACATCATAGGTTATGGAAGGAGTCTTTCATAAATATGGAGGGTAAAGTGGTTGATGAAAACAAACAAGTAATATGGAAGTCATGTGTAAGTATGAAATGAAAGTAATTATTTATGATTTATAATAGTATTAAATAAAAATATATATTTATTTTCATATAATTCCTATACAGTTTAGATATATGAATCGAAATTGGATGTATCAGAAGAAAAAATAGTTTCAGAAGCTTTGAAGTAGCTAGAACAATATGTCCGGATTAGGGGATTAAGATTTGGGGTGTCTCCGAGAACATATTTTGAGAATAAAAAACTAAATTAAGATATGTATAACATTATGGAAGTTTTAAAAGAAAAAATAGATGATTTTTAAAATATTATTATCTGGTTTGGTTTGAGAGACCAATATATGAGAAATTATCAAAGAAAACTGGTGGTAGAAGAAATATCCACACATGAAGAACCAAATAGACCTTTTAATAGTATAACTTACCCAAGGTAATCAAAATTTTTATTAATATTTACCCTAAAAGTGAATCAAATAACTTTTTATAACATTATAATATTAAAATTATGCAGGGTAAAGTTAGATGTGATTTCTATCTGTCAACACCCACATACCACCTTATTGTGAGGGGTTTGGTGTATGATCTTTTAGGAGACAATCTACACAATAATTAACTCCAATAATATTACAAGAGAGTAGTGATTGAGTTTTCTGAAGATCCAAACACCAAGTTTCATATTCAACTTGATGATCCAAATATTACAATGATTAATGATGTTGTTTGAACTCTCATGGCATGATCGTCTAATATTATAAATATACATGTTTTATGTCTTTAACAAATTTTTTCTTATGAAAAACATGTAATAGTTGATGGAACAAATTAATGAAGTGAGAGGTAGTATTACAGACAGATAATGTGACGGAGAAATGGAAGGTTAGATCAAGTCAATCTAATTAATCAATAAATAAATCAAAAGGACCTTTCAGAAGTACCTTCTTCACATCAGTTCCACTCCAAAATTTATTATCAATAATAATTCATATATAAACCAAATTTAAAGATTCAAATATTTATTAAATTACATATGAAGAATAAATTTTTAGAGATTTCATTACATATGTAGTTGGTCTTGAGAGTATAAATCACATTTTAAAATTTGAATGGATGGGAGTATCAATTGTGAATACATACATATGATATATTTTCGTAATATTTCAATCCAAATAATGATCTAATATGTTCATTAAATTTAATAACTCTTAATATTTTATATATGTGTTTATATTACTAATATATAAAGGGAAAATTGTGTGAATCAAAAATTGTATTCATTAATCCCTATATCACATCTAGACAAGAAACTTAATTTTAGAAGGAAGATATTGATACGAAGAAAGATAATCCATACAATGAGTTTGAGAAAAAAAATAATAGACTACAAACTCTTTTTGATTCCAACAATAAAGGGGTAAAATTCAATAATCTAATTGCATAAAATATTTTTTTTTCATTACTTATTTGTTTTCATTTTTTAGGAAGCACTCGTTGAAAATCGCACTCAACTTGGATACCCCAATTTTTTATGATCTAGTATAGGCTATAACCTTATAAATATATTTGGGTAATGAATAATTAGTATCAATATTATTATATATTATTTTTTATCTATTTCTCAAGGTGAAGTATAATGAAGGAAATCAATTTTTTTAGAAACTAGAAGAAAACATGGTGTTAGAATGTATACAGGCATCATAAAGTGGTGACTTCCTACTACTTATTTAGTTAATTTTCTCATTATTTTCTCTAATTTTTTAGTTAATTTGATTATCAATTTTATAATAAAATTAGACTAATTCCTTCTATAGGGTTCCATCATGGGTGGTGGTAAATGATATAATAAATGAACAATATAGTGGTTTCACTTTGGTAGGTGGTAGAATTATTTAGGCAATTATATCATTAATTAGATGGGGGTATAATATCTAACCAAACCTTCCATTTGTATGTAGTGTGGGTGCACATGATGCATGGTAAATGAGGATCTAAAATATTCTATTGTGTAATAAAACATCCATGGTAAAGGGGGTGTGATATTTGGGGTGAAACCTATAGAGACAATTTCCATTCTATCATATGATTGGATGATCATTTTTTGAAGTATAGGTAAAGAAAGAAGTCACGAGTGATAATGAAAGTGTAGATACATTGGGGTCTTAAATTTTATCTCCTTATTAGCTTATAAACTATAGACTGTGTTGGTTTGAGTGCGTAACTCAAGACGAAGTGAATTGAGTTACCAATAAAAATTTCTGTTAAAATAATTTTAAATAAAATATCCAATTAAAAATAAAATCATCCATTTAATTAAAATATTAGTTTAATATAATATTTACCTTTTAAAATATTTCTCAAAGATTTATTACCGCCTAATTAAACAAATATAAAAATTAATTTATCTTTGGAAATCAATTTAATTAATCAAATACTTATATGAACACAGGTTAAGATTATATATCAAAGTATATTTTATTTATTAGTTTAAAACAAAATCAGTTTAACAATAGGATGATTTTTGGGAGCTCTCCACCCCGGTGGAGAGATCTCAGTCTTCATAGGGTTCTAAAACTTCAGTGACATGCGGTCTCTTGGTGGCATGTGGTGGGAGGAGGTGACAAACTTTGTGGGTCGTTATAGATCGATGGGCTGTGTGGGAGGTAGTGTGTCTCATATGGAATTTTTTCGCTGGTCGAAGGAGATAGAGATAGTGGGAATATGGCGACAACAATTTCTCGGCCAAGCTTTGGGCTACAAAGTGGTGGTGGGATCATGGATTTGGGGCCACGAATCGGGGGAGATGCCAATCTCGAATGATGGCTGTCTTCAACCATGGATCATTTTGGTGGTGATCCTTATCTGTTAGATTTGAGCAGTTTTTTATTTGGTTCAGATCCATATGATCTGGTCGATTTTAGTTCTCCTCGTGGTGCTACGACTTTGGGTTCTGGAGGGCGTGTGATGGCTGATGTGTTTTCGGGGACGAGGTCAGCTGCGAGTGGATATGGTTTTTCTATGACATCTTTGTGGTGGATCATTGTTTTTAATGGTTGGAAAGGATGTTGCAGCCATGACATAGTTGGTGGTAGAAGTGGAGTCGTCCTTCTTCCCTGGTGGAGTGGCGGTGGCGATGGTGGTGCTTAGGGTGCACGAGGATCTGGCAGTGGTGGATTTTCAATGCGAGGATGGTTTGGTGTGGTCAGATCTAGGCATTTGAGGAAGTGGGGTGGTGGAGGCTCCATATCCAATGAACGGACTAGTGTGGTGCATAGTTTTGGTTGTGGCGGGGTCCTGTGGTTATTTGATTTTTAGTTGAATCTAGGTTAACGGGACCTTTAGCCTCTTTTTCGTGTTCTCAAGTCTATATGAGGATATTTGTCTTGTAATGTATTTTTTCCATTAGTCTTTTGGGAATTTTTATTCTAAGGCCTTTGTTCCTTTGGTTTCTTAGATTTCTATTGGGTTATCCCTTTTCCCACAAAAGGCTTTGTGTGTTTTTTATCTTTTAATAAAGGGGATTTCCCCCACCTTTCCAAATTTAACACTTTTAAGATAGAAAAGAAAAATAAAGAAACATGGTGGAATAAAATAAGACCTTCATTATCAAGACATTACTTAATCCCTTAAAATTGGAAATCAACCACTTCCAAGAAGATTATATAAATATAATCTTGATCCAAAACTAGGATTTGGTAAATAGAAAATATCTTGTAGGGAACATTTCTATAATAAATGCGGGAAGAAAAAAAAACATATGCCACACAAGGACCTCTTCTAGAAATAACATTAATAAATGGATTAAAAGTGTGATAAGAAGATATCTTGTATCTTCTAATTATAGTACTGTAGAAAGTGTGGGTATATAAATAAGATATCTTGTATCTCAGACCATTTTTTTGAAAATCATAGTATAATAGAGCATTGTAATCTATCCTTTTTATGATTTTTGGGATGTTTTCAAATACCTAGTATGTTCTACTATTCCATAGTCTAAGTATAAGTAGGAATGACGTGTGTAAGATATCTTGGAATAATCATTTTAATATTATTCAAGAATGGGTTTTCTCTTGGACAGTATACACATCCACCCACCACATGAATAAAGAAATCATATTGAATATATATAATTGTAGGATGGGGAGTTCATTTTAATAATAATCATCATGACCCTTTGTATCCTTGTACTAAACTCTGATACACACTTTAATTATCCCTTTAATAGTTAAGAATATAATCATAAAATAATATTTTTCTATAAATTCAATAATATATCTATTTGGAACATTTAATTCAAATTTCTAGAATAACGATGGTGGGTCAGGTAGGTAGTAACTCATGCTTGACTGTGAGTCAGGTTGGAGGTAGGTCATCTGACGGTAGGTCAGGCCTGGAGGTGACTCATCTCAGTAGTTACTTGTCTCAATATTGACATGTCTCAACCATGAATAATATCAACGGTGACTTGTATTAATGGTAAATCATCTCAATGGTGACTCATCTCAATAGTGACTCATATTGTTTTAGTGACTAATCTGATAGTAAGTCATCCTTAGCAGTAACTGATTCTTAGCGGTGAGTCATTTTCAGTGGTGACTCATTCTCAGTGGTTGGTGAAGCCTAGTGGTGACTCAACTCAAACCATGAGTCTTTTCTAGAGGATACCCATTCTCAATTGTGATTTTTTTCTATTAGTGAATCATTCTTAATGGTGAGTCATTTTGGCAGTGATACAATCCTGGTGGTGACTCAACTTCAATGGTGTGTCATAATTTGAGGTGACTCTTTTCAAAACATAGCCATATTTCTTAAAAATGCCTTATATTATATAATTATATCATAAAATAGTAAAACAATTAAAAAAATTAACATGATTTTTATTATTAAAATAAGGTTAGAACCAATCCCCCCCTTTCGAGGATAAAAAATCATGTCATTTTAGAAACCATGTAAAAAATAATATTTAGTATAAAATAGATAAATTTAAAAAAGAAATTACACATGATTAACAATTCAAAAATAACTTTTGAGAGTTTGATCATAAATTTTGAAACATTAAAACAAAAGATAAATTAATTAATATGATATCATAGATATTAAATAAAAATAGTATCAAAGGTATGTTAAAGGTATGGTATGAGATAAAAACATAATCATAAAAGTAAATAAACATAATTAATAAAGATGGTATCAAAGGTATAAATTAAATACTTATGATATCAAATATATGGTATTAAGGAATAAAATAAATGTAAACAAAAAATTATAATTATTTATTTCAAATAAATTCCATAAATATTATTACCCTTTTACGATTATCAAAAACTGATGTAAATAAGTTTTAATGGGAAAATATACAAAAGGTGAATAATAATAGACATTCCATTAATGATAAAAGTGATTGAATTACATTCAAAAATAGATATAAAAAGTCATATATAAGTACATATAAAAAAATCCAAATTTTAATGCCTCTTAACCTAGAATCTAGGAAAAATGGGAAATTTTACCTTATCAAAGGCATAGGGCAGAGTGGTAGAGAATTAGGTTGAGGTAACTATGGTGGAGGCTATAGAGACTATATGGAGAGATGGATGATCTCAGATGATAATCCACCAAATATTCTGGACAACTTATTTGAGAGTCAAGTTGAAAGGCTGGAACTGAGTTGGTAAATGAGCATTTGGATCTTGGGTAACAGTTGGTTTGAAAAAATTTAGAGAAGCGAAAGGAGATGATAAATGAGAATTTACTGGAATGGATTACTAAGCTACCAATACTGTGAAAGATACATGAAGAAAAGGATTCATATGATTGGTGAAGTCCATGATGATATTTCCTCCTCACTCCATGGCACTAAAAAAGTCTTTTTTCTCCTCTAAAAAAATTAATTATTTAATTCATCACTTTCATCTGATTAACTAACTCCTTGAAGGCTTGAGAAAATAGAGGCATCTAGAGGTTCTCTGTTAGGAACTTGAAAAGTGATTTTAGCTCATGCTTCATGATGATCTGTGAAATATAATACTTAATTGACTTTGTGATGGTTTAAATGTCACTTATAAGATCATTTATACATTCCTTCACCATTTTATACACATTATCACTATTGTGTCTAATATTCCTTATAATATCCTAAGGAACATCATAAACATCTTTTGAAACATCTTGAAACTCATCTCTGACAACTGATCTGATCAACTCAATATCTAATAGAGGAGGATCACCGGAAGACGAAGCTACACAACTGATATTCTCAAATCTCTCCAACAAGACATCCATATTGGAACCAAAATAAGTTCTCAACTCATCCATTGTAGACCTCATGGTATCCATATCATTTTAAAGATACCAATTTTCTATCTCAACCTCTTGAATATGAAGAAACATACTAGGATGAATGTGGTATACCACTAGCTCAAACATATAACAAGAATCTATCTCACTAATCTTTTTGATTTGGGGTGGTTAATTCCTTATAATTACATCAAAATTATAAAGAATAATTTCAATGAAAGATTCCAGATTATATCTGGAAACACCATTTACAAGCATAGAAGCAACAACAGGAAAATTTTCTGCAACTCTCTCTATAGGTGACACAACAACCTCTGGTAGATAAGATCTGTAAAGAATAACTAATTGAAAACTTTGAATCTCCCCTTCATCATCGATATTCTCAACCATGTATCCCTTAGTATTCTAACTCCATTTAAATTGGGATAGAAGGTTCACCATTATTTTGTGGAAAACTCTCATTGGTATATTAATCAGAATCAAAATACTTCAAGACAAGTCTCACAAACCCTAGGAATCTTTCCCATTAATCCATAGTCGTGACACCTAACCTAATAGTAGAAATAACTATATGATCAATAGGTTATACATCAGTAAGGTCAACTATATGTCTAAAAAGGCCTTGGGATTCCACCCCATAAATAGATTCCATCAACAAATCTCTAATAGATTAATCCACATATCAAACAAGACTTGGTATCTTCTTAATCCTAGAAGCAATAGAAATGTCTAAAGAAGAAAATGTTTCTGATTCATCTCATGATCATCAGGCCTATAATGATCATAACCATCTCCATATTCACTACCATTTCCATCTACATCTTCTTTATTTTTACCATCATCATCTTCTTCTTGGTTATCTTAATTTTCCTTATCATCATCAATATCACCATTTCCATCACCATTATCACTTCCATCATCTTTACTAGAGATATATACAACATAATTTTGAATAATAAATATTATAATATTCTTCTCATAGTTATTCTATTTCTTCTTCTTCACCTTCACTTGGAAGAGTCTCTCTAATTCGCAGAGTTCTAGGAGCACTTGCTGACTAAAAATTACAATTGGACTCTTAATAATATTCATTTCATTAACCTCCTTAACTAATAACTCTTACTCATCACTATAAGAATCAACCTCATCCTCTTCATATTATTCATTTTAATATAAAACAACCTCATTTGGATATAATCTAGGATCAACGATATATTTTTGGTCTTGAAGGTTGATAAACCTGATTGAACTCTTCATAATTATTATCATTATAAAAACCCCACTTTCTCATAAATGGGTTCCAATTTATCTTTATTCTCTTACATATAACTTTGGTCAGACAAAAAATTCCACAATTCAACTTAGGTTCTTCTTCCCCATCAACCAAAACCTTGGCCTCCAGCATAGTTGAAATGAACTTGGGATAACTCAGATTGTTTGACCTAGAGGATGTCTTTCACATCACCATAATATGAACCATAAAATAACTGCATTGGTTGGTTTTATCTCCCTTTATCATAATATAAATTAGATATACATCTTGATATCTCATTGCTCTTAAATCACCTTTTCTCAAGAACAACATATACTGTATGAACTTGAACAAAAAAAGAAACTCACCGTCTAAATCAGTTACAAATCGTCTTCTGGGATTTCTATATTCTATCAGACCATCCAAGGAATTTTCATACACAAAAGAATCATTTTCACTCATAATTGATCCCAAATAATCATTTAAACATCCTTCAAGAGGAACTTTAAGACATCTAGCCCATCGATTTATAGAGAAAACAACTTTTTTCCATTTATCCTGCTTCGAACCTAGTATTTATCTTCCTTGAATCTAAAATCAATATTATGATAAAACCGATGCATGAACCTATGATATAAATACCTATTTATTCAAGAACCACTCTACCCATCCCTAGTATTTAATCAATTTTAGCACAAAAAATATGATCAATATCAACCACTTAGCATTTAATTCCTTCTTAGGTGCCACTATTCAATTCGCAAGCTAAGGGTTTTGTAGCATGATAATAGATATACTTGAATATCCTATTTTATTATTCAAAGGACGTGAATCATCAGGAGATAATACAACTACTCTCTTTACTCTAACCATTTCAATGGATCTAGAAGATCCATGTGAGATTGGGGGAAGGCTAATGGTTGGGAGAGAAATGGTTGTGGAGATGGTTCAAAGGGAAAGGTCACCTGGATGAGATTGCATAAAAATTAGACTAACTGTTTAATGTATATATCAATTGGGGATTTGAAAAAAATGAAATATAAATTTTAAATCACAATGAAATAAATAATTAACCCATAAATAAAAAATAGCTATGATGACTTAATTCTAATGGTGGGTCATACAATAATGGGTTATCCAGCAGTGGTTTATCTATTAGTGGGTTTTCTAACGGTGGGTTATCCAATGGTGGGTAATTTCTAATGATGGGTATTTTCAATGGTGGGTACCCTAAATTAATGTTTAACCCAAATTTATCATTCTTAATTCATGTTTTATTTAATTTAAGCTTTTAGAATTCAATGGATTTGTGAAAATATTAGAAAATTGATGTTCAGTTCTAATGTATTCAAAATTTATATAACCCTTTTTGAAAATAGTCTCTCATAAATTGATATCTCACATAAGTATTTTTTATCTATTGTGAGATACAAGATTTTTAGATATGTTTATAGCACCTATGTTGTGAAAAGTTATAGTGACATGTCTTAATTAATATCCATAGTCCAGTAGAAAGCGTTTCATAAAAAAAATCTAACAACAACAAGTAATTGCATCTATGTATTCAACTTCATTATTAGTTAATGAATCATAATTTTGTTTCTTACTACACTAAGATACTGGAGACTTTCCCAAAGGATGACATATTCTAGAGGTTCTTTTTCTATCTAACTTGCAACCACAAAAATCTATATCTGAATTAGTCTCTAAGTCAAATTATTTTCATCTAGGATAGAAAAATCCTAAATTGGTTTTATATTTTCGGTATTTAAAAATTATTTTAATAATAAGTAAAGGTAAATCTTTTGGGTTATTTTGAAAATGAGAACACATACACACACTAAACATAATGTCAGGTTGGCTAGCTATTAAGTAGAGAGGACATCCAATCATACCTATATAACTGGTTTAACCCACCAGCTTACTATCTTCATCTAGATCCAAATTATAGTTGGTACCCATTTGAGTGTCATTTATTTTAGTGTTATCAAAACCAAAACATTTAAAAATATATTTGGTGTGATTACTTTGATTTAAAATAATTCCTTCATTATTCTGAAAAATTTGAAATCCAAGAAAGAATTTTAGTTCACCTATTAAACTCATTTAAAATTAATTTTTCATTATATTTGAAATATAATTACACAAATATTTTTTAGAAGATACAAAGATAATATCATCTATATAGATTTAAAAAACAAAAACATATTTTGAAATTATTTTTATAAAAATCATTGGGTTAACTATACCTTTTGAAAGACATTTAAAAATAATAAAAGGGTTGTGCCTATCATACCACAATATAAGATCTTATTTTAAACCATATAAATATTTTGTTACTTTGAGAACATGATTTTGAAAATGAAGGTTTTGAAAATCAGAGGGTTATTCAATAAAAAAATCCTCAACTATATGACCATTAAATAATGAACTTTTGATATCTATTTGATATAGTTTGAAATCTAGAAGTGATGAATTTGAAATAATTATTCTAATGGATTCAATTATATGTATATGTACAAAGTTTTCCTTATAGTCAATATCATCTTCTTAACTATACCATTGTGGAACTAGTCTAGCCTTATTTCTTACTATAGTGACAGATTCATCAACCTTGTTTCTAAATACCCATTTAGTGTCAATAGTCAAGGTGTGTTTAGGCCTATAAAAAAGTTATCAAACTTTATTTATTTTAAATTGGTTAATTTATTCTTACATTTAAATTATCTATAATTCATCATTAATTTCATTGGTGACGTTCTTAGGTTAAACCAGTGAAAAGATACTTGATATTTAACCTGATTCATATGAGAAGATCTAGTATTTATACTATAACTTGGTCCCCTAATAAAACATATAGAGGGTGGTATTTATGAACTATAAAAACTCTTTTAAAATAAGGTCTAGGCTTCTCATGGTACTCTATAGGTTCATGTTTGGGTTCTGGAAGTTCCTTAGAATTGGATGATTTTTCTTTATGTTTTACAGTAGTGCCAGAAGGTTTTTCATTTATGTCCAAAGTAGAAAAATCAACATAATGGTTTTATAAAGGGGGTTTAGGATCCTGTGGATCTTTATAATAAAAAAATACATAAAAATACTCTTAAAAACTCTAGGTTTTTTATTAAACACTCTATAGGATTTACTAGTAGCTGAATAAACAAGGAAAATTCCTTCATATCTCTTGGAGGAAACATGTCATGATTATCCTTAGTGTTAAGAATAAATACTTTGAAACCAAAAAGTCTAAAGTAACAAACCGTAGTTTTTATATAATTCCAAAGTTCATAAGGGGTTTTATTTAAAAGTGGTCCAATTAATACTCTGTTAATTATATAGTAAGCTGTGTTCACAGACTCTTCCCAAAAGTATTTAGGGAGTACATATTCATTAAAATTGTCCTATAAATCACTTGAAATATTTTATTTATTATATATATAACTCCATTTTTCTGGGGGGTCTTAGGTGAAAAAAATTATGATTATAGCCATTTTATGAGAAAAAGGATTCAAAGTCTTGATTTTAAAACTCAATACCATGATAATTTCTTAAGGGCTTAATCCTATGTACATTATTATTTTATACAGATCTAGAATACTTGTTAATGTAAGATAAGGATTCAATTTTGTGAGCTAAAAATAATATCCATGTATACCTAGAAAATTCATCAACAAGAACATATACATATTGCTTCTCATTTAAACTAGATACTATATATGGTTCAAAAAAATATGTGTGAACCAAATCAATAGGTTGAGAAGTTGAAAATTATTTCTTTTATTTGAAATATATTTTGTGTTGTTTCCTTTTTCGATAGGGGTTAAACACTTTATCATTTGGGAATTTATTTTTTGGTATAACTTTAGATAAACCTTTCCTAGTAAGGTTACTAAGTGAGTAAATATTATAGTGGACTGGTATTCTATACCAAAGCCAAGATTCCTTATGAAAAGAACTTAAACAAGATATTTTTTATTAAATTAATGAATATAAATTAACAGGATAAACATTTTCATTTCTAAAATAAATAAATACTAAATAATTTTTTGAATTAAAAACACTTTCAGGAATTATTTTCAAACTTCACATAAAAAACATAATCACATAGCTGTGATATACTAAGAAGATTGTATTTTGAACCATTAAAAAATAATAATTGAGAAATTAAAACTGAATTAGAATTACAGACTTATAAAAAGAAATTATTTTCTATTTATAATTTTCACTAAAAGTGACATTTCCACCATCAACCCTTAACCGGTTATTGAAGCTCGAGTAATCTCCTGCCATATGTTAGGAACAACCATTGTCCAGGTACCATAGAATTTTACAGGATCTCTTTAAGTAGTTTTCCTACAAATCAATGTTAATACCAAAAATGATTTTGGTACCCAAATTTTATTATGTATAGAAAATTTAGTAATTGGAGCTTTAGGAACCCAGATTTTATTAAGGGATTTCCTATTTTCAAATTGTAAATTTTTTGAAATAAAAAATTTATTTCATCTAGTTGAGTAATAAGTAAAAGTAGTGATGGACTAGGAAAACTTTTGTTTCTAATAGTTCTTCTTTGTCATTGTTTATATCAAATACCAATGGTATATTTTGGTACAGTTTGTTTTGCTAAAATTTGAGTGAGAGTGTCTCTTCTATTAGTAAACATATTTAATTATGTATTTAATTTATAATTTGATAATTTCAATTCATTATTTTATTTCAAATATTTAGAATTCTTTTATTTCTCTAAAATAAGGTTAGATTTAACACTAGCAGATAGGGAATTCTGTTTCTTCAATGTTTTATATTTATCAATATGATCATTGAAAATACCTTCAAGAATATTGTTGTATTCAAACATTTCCTCATTTTTAAAATTTTTATCATTATGTTTATCTCCATAATGATTATAATTATATATATGTGAGATAATAGATACCTCAAATATGTTTATCATGAAGCACAAATTTTATCTATCATGCTTTCATTCACGAGTTGATTTTGAGTCATTGGAGATATCTTTAGAGGTACTCTAGGTGTATTTATTTGATTTATTATATGTTTTATCCTTAACATCATACTTATTTTTGGTATTTTATCTTGGGATAGCCATCCTTGAAATTTCCTTTCATTTTACACTCATAATAGGAAATATCATTTTAATTATCATCTCTTTTATAGTCTTTCTTATAATTCCGCTTATTTTTATACTTTCTCTTATAGCTAGGTTTCTTGAATAATTTCTTATTCTTATATAATTTCTTAAACCTTCTGGATATATGGCCCATATTCTCATAACTTTTGGTTGTTGATTCTTCATCACTTGATCTTTCAATTTAAACATTTTCATTCTATTTTTATGTAGTGGTATTGGAGGTTAATGAATTCCTTTTAGTCTCATATTTTTCTTCTAGATTAACTTTAAGTTTCAACTCATACATAATTTACTTTCCTATCAAATCCTTAATAGTTATTTTACTAGTGAAAAAATATTCTATTATTGAAATTGATGTTCCCCTATATATTTTTGGAAGAAACCTTAGCAGTTGCATGATTTGATCCTTTTCTGACACTAGATTTCCTAAGGAACTCATTTTGTTCACTATATAATTGAACATGATATATATATAAGAAATAATATCATCATGTTTCATCTTTAATGTATCATATTTAATTATATATGTATTTATACTCATTTCATACACATTATTTTTTTCTTCCTGAGAAGTAACTAAAGTGTCCCATATTTCATATGTAGTTTTAAAGCTAGATATCCTATTAAAATATTTATCTCTTAAATCATAATAAAGAGAATTAAATACTTTATAGTTATTATTATATGAAATTTTATTTTCATCATCCCATGCAACTCTTGCAGGGACAAGTGATTCATATTTATCTTCTATAGCCATCCATATTTTAAATCCCAAGATTTCTATATTCATTTTCATCTTGATTTTCAATTAAGCATAATTATTGACATTAAATAAGGGTAGTCTATTGGTATCAGAATGTTATTGTCTATTATCCATTTAAATAACTAAATTTAGAACTAATATAAATTTAGGATCTTTAAACATTCATAGTAAAAGTGTAGGTAATAATTATGTGCATAATATCTCTTGGATTAATAAATATAGTATTAAAAAATAGTGGGTTTTTTCTTGTACAGTATACGCATCCACCCACTAAATGAATGAGGGAAGCTTCTTGAATATATAGAACTACAAGAAGGAGAGTCTATATGAAGAAAAATAATCACGACCCTCAACATCCTCATGCTGAACTCTAACACACACTTTAATGATCCCTATAATAGTTAATAATATAATAATAAAGTAATATATTTCGTTAAATTAAATAATATATCCTTTGGAGAAATTTAATTCAAATTAAAAAATAGATATGTTGGGTCATTATGGAGACAACTCATGTCTGGGAGTGAGTAAGGCCAGTGGTAGGTCATCTGATGGTAGGTTAGGTCCAGCGGTGACTCATCTCAGCGATGAAACATCTAAATGGTAAATCATCTTAATGGTGACTTATCTTAATGGTGAATATCTTCAATAGAGAATCATTTCAGTGGTTACTCATCTGAACGATGACTCGTCTTTGGCAGTGACTCTTCTGCCAAAAGTTCATCCTCAACAGTAGCTTATTGTTAGTGGTGATTCATTTTCAATGGGCACTCATTCTCAGTGGTAAGTGAAGTATGGTGATGAATCAACTCCAATGGTGATTATTTTCTGGTGGTGACTCATTCTCAACAATGAGTCCTTTTTAATGGTGAACCATTCTCAATGGTGATTCATTCTAGTGGTGAGACATTCCTTGTGATGACTCAACTTCAATAGGGAGTCATGTTTGGTGGTGACTCTATTCAATACATATCCATATATATTGAAAATTCATTTTATTATAAAATGCTATCATAAAAAAGTAAAACCATTGAAAACATAATTAACATGAATTTGTGAACATTAAAACAAGGTTTCCAATAGGGTTCATAGAGATTCCTTTTTGCATTTTGAAAACTTAATTGGATTATTTTTATCCTCTAATAACTAATAACACATTTTTAGATCATTTCATTGATTTATGGTAGTAATATTTTACTATTTTTCAATATTTATGACTATTGAGATAACGAGGACTCATTATTTTACTGAACATTAATAAAATATTCATGGCGATGTTTTCAGGGATATCTATATGTTTTGTTGATCTCTATATTATGGAATGAGAGTCCGTTTGATGATATTGATTAAATTAGAAAGAAAAAAAAATTCAATTATAATTATGATAATATTTATTTAATAATACATAGTAACAAATTATGAGTTTAGTGTAAAAATAAAATAAAAGTAGATATATAATTCACAATAATACTGTGTATTCTTTTATTAAGAAGTTATTACATATGTTTTATACTCTTCCATTAATATACTTTTTATGGGGGAAATCATAGTTAATTAATATCTTTTTTTTAAATGAGAGTTTAGAATTTGGTATCATCCCTAAATTATTCTTATTATCTAGGATCACACTCTTCTATAAGTTCAACAAATTCTTGAGAAATCTATACAAGTAACACTTCAAGTATACATTAGTTAAATGGATTAACTAAAATCGATTCTTTTTAATTCACATGATGTGAAATTAAATCATCCCACTATTATATCACATAAAATATCACAATAAGTACATGATTATATGTGTTTAACCTATCTTTATTATACATATAGAAACTTTTTTCACCGGATCAACAAAAAAAACATGTATACTAGTTCATCTCTAAATTTCATGTGAAAATTTATTATATAAAATGATCAATGTTCATAAGCTCATTATTACAAAACTCATCATCATTCTCAATAAAAAATACACTACAATAGGGATATTCCAATTTTTAGGAACAAATAATAAAGATGATATGTTATAGTTTATCATTACCCAGAATATTAAAAATGATATACTAATATATAACACAATACAAGAATAATTAATGGATGTGCAAGATTTTAGTGACATTTGGATGTGATAAAGGGATATAATGATGTTTAATACTTTAAAATAGGGGTAAAAATTTTATAATGAAGTTTAGTGTCTTCTAAAAATAAATAATGGGTTACACTAAAGTTTTCTCTCTCAAATAAGGTAAAAATTTTATCATTGGGGTCTCACTCTCAATGACAGTGAAAGGAAAAGGTAGATTTTATTTTGATCCATAAAAACTCAAATATAAATATTCATTTTAGTTCAATGAATTAATTATAATAGGTTTACACTAATGGTCAATGTTTTCTAGGATTAAATAATGGGATGTAATAATGTTGAGTATAGTACAACAATATATACTATGTTGTGTTAGTTTTTTTATATAAGATAATAAAAAAAAATTTATATATGAGTTTTACACTAACTAAAAAAGATAAAAGTTTTTATGAGATTTTTTTTGTAATAATTTAATATTATGTTATTGTAAAGTGGTTAAATATATCATGTTTTTTCGATCGATATTCTAAAATATATCATATGTATCCATAGTGGGTGAATAAAAAATTTTATATTTTGTTATCATAGTTTAAAGTAATAAAACTAGGAATTCCAATTATCTTTGACAAATGAGTGTTATAATTTTATGTTGTGATGAAGGGAAAACAGTATTTTAATGTAGTAGATGTGGTGTGTAGAAACAATTATTTATGATGAGATTTATAATTTAGAGAATTTAATAAATAAATATCATTTAGGAAATCATCATCTATTTAGGATGGTATTTCATACAGTTTAAGGTTATACAGTAAGGAGAACTGAAGGAATTTTAATTTCATATTAGATGGTCCAATGCATTTTCTTTTAGAGTAATGTAATATTGTCTAAATTTATTTAATTTTAGTTTTATATGAAAAAGAATAATTATATTATATTTTAATGATATATAACTAGAAAAAATTTACTTTTAGTTTATTTTATCATAATTTAATCTAATGTTATAGTTAATTTTCTCATCATTTTTATATAATACTTATTTTGTTAATTTTTATAGAGATCATAAGGAAATAACTTTGTCAACAAGGATGATTCACTCCAGTATTATGACTATACACTCGACAAGGGTGATCCAATCATTATAATGTAATTTTTTATTTTCCAATGCATTCAACATTACATGTTATCAAATTGAAATATTGTTAGATGTCCCATAATGTTGAATAAAATGAATGATAAAAAGACACGGGGGAATCAACCATACATAAAATGGATACACAGTGTACCTGATATGGCTCAAATTGTGTTGTTTAAGTTCTAAATTGATTTTTTATTTATGTATTATTTTATATTTATATTTTATTAATTTATTTATTGTATTACTGCTATAAGAATTGTTTTCTTATACAGGTGGATTAATTTTCTCAAGTTGGGGTGGTTTTTTTAAAGATACCCATGCTTATGGTTTGTTCAAAAATGGGCTAGTCATCCACACCTTAATACTATACATAGTGTTCTTAGTATTAATCACACTATATGTTTATTTTTTATAATTTACATTTTTGTTCAAAATACACATCACATTCTCAAAACTGATAAAACACATTTAGATTATTTTGATACATTTGTAAAATGACCAATAAGTCATTTTTTATGTGTAGGAATTATCCAAACCTCATTCCAATGCACGATGTTATCGGTATGACTCCATGTGTGTCTTTTTATTTAGAATTGACATTAATTTTAATAAAAAATAAAATTGAGAGACTCAAAACCTATAAAAACATTCATATTATTTTGATACTTTAGTGAAAAAAATACATAAGTCATTATTTATGGGTAGGAATAATCCAAACCTCATTCTGATACATGGTGTACCTAGTATGAATCCAAGTTTGTATTTTTATTTAAAATTAATTTTAATTTTAGTAAAAAATACAAGTGACACACTCAAATATGAGAAATCACAATAATAATAATTTGGTACTTTAGGAAAAATATCCATATGTCATTTGTGATGTGTGGGAATCATCCACACATCAATATGATGCATAGTGTTCCTAGTATAACTCAAAGTGTGTGTTTCCAATTTAAAATGATATTTTAGTAAAAAATAAAAGTGACATACTCAAAACCGAGTAAGCACATTCATATTGTTTTGATAATTTAATAAACTTATAAATAAGTCATTTTCAACATGTAGAAATCAACAACACCTCAATCCAATTCAAAGTGTGACTAGTATGGCTCTAATTGTTCATTTTTATTTAAAGTTGATATTAATTTTTGTAAAAAAGATAATTAAAATACTCAAAACCAAGAAAATTCATTTATATTGTTTTTATACTTTAGGATAACAATACATAATTCATTTATGATGTGTATGATTCAACTACACCTTAATTTGATGCACGATGTGACCATTATGGATCTATGGGTGTCTTTTTATTTAAAATTCAAATTAATTTCCATAAAAAATACAGGTGAAATACTTAAAACCAAGAGAACACATTCTAATTATTTTGATACATTATCAAAATGTTCCATAAGTCATTTTCGACATGTCAAAATCATCTACACATCAATTTAATGCATGGTATTCCCATTTTCACTCAAAGTGTGTCTTTTTATTTAAAATCGACCATAATTTTAGTAACAAACACAAGTGAAATAATCAAAACTAATAAAACACATTCATATTGTTCTAATACTATTGAAAAATGATCTATAAGTCATTCTTAATGTGTAGGAATCAGCCTCACCTCAAACAAATTTGTATTTTTTTGATACATTTCGAAAATGATACATAAGTCATTTATGACATTTAGGAAATAACATCACCTCAATTAGATGCATAGTGTGATTGGAATGACTCAAAGTGTGTCTTTTTATTTAAAATTGACATTAATTTTACTAAAAAAGACAACAATAAAACTCAAAAACTGATAAAATGCATTAATATTATTTTGATACCTTATGAAACTGATATATAAGCAATTTTTTTTATTTCTAGGAATCAACCACATATCAATCTGATACACAATGTGCCCAATATGGCTCAGAGTTCCCACTATTAGTTTAAAATTGATATTTTATTTCATAGAGTGACACTCACTGAAAACTAAGAAAACACACTTGGATTGTGTTTATAATTTATTAAAATGATTTATAATTTATTTTTGATGTATAGGAATCAGTCTCTCATCAAACCAACATATTATGTGACTGGTATGACTTAATGTGCATGTTTCCAGTTTAAAATGAAAATTTAGTAAAAAAGACAAGTGGCATACTCAAAACCGATGAAACAAATTTTTATTGTTTTGATACTTTATGAAAATGATTCATAAGTAATTTTTGGCATGTAAGAATCATCCATACCTCAATCTGATGCACGGTGTGACCTGTATGACACTAAGTGTGCCTTTTTATTTAAAATTGAAATTAATTTCATTAAAAAAGGAAAGTGACATAGTAAAAACTAAAAAAAACAAATTTAGATGATACTTTAGGAAAATGATCAACAAGTCATTTATGATGTATAAGAATCAAACACATCTCAATTTGATACATGATGTGCCTTTTATGACTCAATTTCTTTGTTATCAGTTTAAAATTTATATTTTAGTCCAAAAAGTGTCACTCCTTGAAAAATGGGAAAACATGATCTTATTTTCTTTATAATATAGGAAAATGATTAATAAGTAATTTTTTATCTTTAAGAATCAGTCTCATGTTAATCCAATACACGATGTTACCGATATGACTCAATGTGTGTGTTTCTAGTTTAAAATGATATTTTAGTAAAAAGAAATGTGACATACTAAAAATCAAGAAAACAAGTTTAGATTATTTTTATACTTTATTAAAATGATCCATAAGTCCTTTTTGATGCGTATGAATCAACCTGACATCAATCAGATTCATGGTATTACCGGTATGACACCAAGTGTGCCCTTTTATTTAAAATTAATATTTAATTTTAGTAAAAAAGACAAATGACATACTAAAAACTAAGAAAATTTATTCATATTTATTTTATAGTTTATTAAAAAGATTAATAATTAAATTTCAACATGTATGAATCATCCACACCTCAATCTGATACATGATGTGACCGGTATAGATCAAAGTGCATATTATCAGTATAAAATTGACATTTTAGTTCAAAAAGTGTCACTCACTGAAAATAAATAAAACACATGTGTATTGTCTTAATAATTTAGTAAAGAAACTTATAATTCATTTTTAACATGTATGAATTAATATCACATCAAACTGACACATGATGTGACTGTTATGGCTCAAAGTATGCGTTTCTAATTTAAAATGAAATTTTAGTAAAAAAAAACAAGTGACATTCTCAAAACCAATAAAAAACATTAATATTGTTTTAATAATTTAAGAAAACTATTTATAATTCATTTTTGAGTAGTAATAATCATCCACATATCAATCTGATGCATAATGTGATAAGTATAACTCTAAGTGTGTATCTTTATTTAAAATCGACAATAATAATAGTAAAAAAGAAAAATAACATACTCAAAACTGATAAAATGCATTCATATTGTATTTATACATTATAAAAATGATCCATAATTTATTTGTGATGTTTAGGAATCAGCCACACCTCAATCTGATACACTACATTCCCGGTATAACTTTAACTATCTGTTAGTAGTTTAAAATTGACATTTTTTTTCAAAAATTGTCACTCACTTAAAATAAAGAAAACACACTCAGATTATCTTGATAATTTATTACAATGATTCATAACTCATTTTGATGTGTAGGAATTAGTCTCATGTCAAACTAAAAAAATGTAATCAGAATGACTCAGAGTGCATTTTTGCGATTTGAAATGATTTTTTTGTAAAAAACAAATGTGACATACTCTAAACAGATAAAACACATTCATATTTTTTTTTATAATTTAGGAAAATGATTTATAAGTAATTTTTGATGCAAATTAATTAAAAAAACCTCAATTTGACACATAGTGGGATCGTTAGGACTCCACCTGTGTCTTTTTATTTAAAATTTACATTAATTTTTGTAAAAAAGACAATTAACATACTCAAAATCGATAAAATTATTTCAAATTATTTTATAATTTAGGAGAATAATCCATAAGTCATTTGTGACATATAGGAATCATATGAACCTTAATATGATACATAATTTTCTCACTATGACGCAAAGTTTCTATTATCAGTTTATAATTGACATTTTAGTTCAAAAAGTGCCACTCACTGAAAACCAAGAAAACAAACTCAGATTTTCTTGATAATTTAGTAAAATGATTCATATGTAATTTTTAAAATTCAAGAACCAGTCTAATATAATTTGACACATGATGTAACCAGTATGAATCATAGTACATGTTTCCATTTTAAAATGACATTTTAGTAAAAAGTACAAGTGACATATTAAAAACCAAGAACATGAAATTATATTATTTTGATACTTTAGGAAAATGGTCCATAAGTCACTTGTAACATGTAGGAATCCGAAACAGCTCAAACTAATGCATAATTTGACTGTTATTCTCTAATTGTGTATTTTTATTTAAAATTGACTGTAATTTTAGTAAAAAAGATAAAGTTCATACTCAAAACTTAGAAAACACATTCATATTGTTTGATACTTTAAGAAAATGATCCATAAGTCATTTTGTATGTGTAGGAATCCACCACATATCAATATGATACATTATTTTCTTATTAAGACTCTAAGTGTTCATTATCTATTTTAAATTGGCATTTTACCTCAAAAAGTATTACTCGCTAAAAACCAAGAAAACATGATCAGATTTTCTTGATAATTTTAGATAATTATTTATAAGTAATTTTTGATATGTTGGAATTATTTTCATGTCAAACTGAAACATGATGTTAATGGTATGACTCAAAGTGCATGTTTTTGAGTTTAAAATGACATTTTAGTAATAAAGAAAAGAAACAAACACAAAACTAGGAAAATGAATTCATATTTTTTTTGATACATTTTAAAAATGATCCATAAGTAATTTTTAACATATAGAAACTAACCACATATTAATTCAACACATGATGTGGTTGGTATCACTTTAAGTGCATGTTTTCAATATATAAGTTCCATTTTAGTTTAAATTATGAATCAAATCCCCAATACCGAGAAAACAATCCCAAACAAGTTTCTTATCATTATATCTTCTATTACTTAATTAATTTACTTATCAATTTTATTATATTTTATAATGGTTAAAGATGAATAATAAATGGTGTGAAGTTCAAGAATCAACCACAACTCAATCGCATACACAATTTTTCTAACACGACTCAGAATTTAGTTTAAAATTTAAACTTTCAGTTTAATTTATTTATTTATAAGATTACTAAAATAAGAATTTATTTCTTATACAAGTGTATTATTTTACTTGAGATGAGTGGTTTTTTATAAATAACATGAGTTGGGATTGGGGGATAAAGACAAAGAAACATTGGTGTTTTTAAATGTATTTGATAATATGTACTTAGTCATGTAATTATAGAAACCAATGTTTGAAATATATATAATATAGTATTTTTCTTGTATTTGTGTTGAAAATTTTATTTATTTTAAAAAATATAATTGTACCTGTTTTTTGTTGTTGTTTCTGCTATTGTAGAATCCTATAAATTTAATAGCACATTGTAACATTCCCCTTCATCAATGCTACTAAAGGCACTGATAATGGTATCCTATATTATCACATTTAATAACACCTCTAAAGGGACCCTTTATCAGTGCTAAATAAAATCAATGATGGGGGGGAGGGGGTCCTTTATTAGTACATTTAATAGTGATGATAAAAGACTTGTTATTTTAATCATTATTCACTAGTCAACACTTTTTTTTCATTGATAATGGATAATTTTAGTGCTATTTAAACATGTTTTGTAGTAGTTTACTAAGAGAAGAGAGTGTGTCTAGAGGGTCTAGTCAGCCATCTATCCTCCCATTGTGATGTTGAAGAGAACTCCCTCCTATAGTTCACTGGTTGTTAGTCTCCGTAACATACTTTGGTGGGCTATCATATAAAATCACATAATATAAAAGATATAATATAGATCACAACCACACTATGGGAACAACCCTATCTTAGAATTATCTATATCTAATGTTGCTCAGACTCCTGGCTTCCACTACTGAGACTAGATTTCCTATAATCAATCAATCATTTAAAGAGATTCATTAAATTACATCTTTTTATTAAATAATCTACCATACACTAATTAATTTTTTATCCATTAATTAACCTTTAACATTATTCCACATTAAATTAAATTAATCATTAGAGTAAATTCCATTCCCTCCAAGCATAATCCAGATTGAGACCACAATTTCTCAAGATTATCATCTTTTAATCATTTTCATTCCATCAACACAAACCACATGGGTTAATAATTATTTATTCATTATTAATATAATTCCATAAACCAATTACTCTAGGAAAACCATCCCTACTAACAACAATGGGAAACATGCAACCAAGCACACTAAGTTTCCTTAAATAGTGGGGAAGGGAATGTAGATAAAACAAGAAACCCAAACAACAGCCATTTAATAGATTCATAAGAATGTATCCCAACTATCAGTGCCACAAAAAAGGTAATACCAACTTTTTACCATTCTATCATATCCAGTTCCATCCTCAACACACATATACAAATACTGATTCATCTCTCCATCACATTCATTAACTATTACCACATTATATAGGCCTCCCCACCCACATCACATCATCTATCCCATAATCATCCATCTCGATATCATATCTCATCTAATACTCCCATCTCCATGTCATATCTTATAGTGAAGATCAAATCAAGATCACATAAAAAAAGTAGGAAAAAAACCAGAATATCTAACAGGTAAATCTATTCCCTAAAAACAAGTCATCCAACCTTCACACATAAACAAACTCTTATAGACCCAAACTCGAGGCACTCATCATTCTCAATAATATGAGAAAATTAGTCCCTAGAAATTATCTTTATCAAAAAAAAATTATTATTCCATCTTGAATCAACCTATTCATTATTCATAGGTTCAAACTATGAGAAACCTAAGGCATCAAGCTATAATAAGCTATCAAAAGATTAAACATTCTCTCTAGCATTAAACTAGTTTCATCAAACTGTTAGAAGTACCATTTTCATTTAACATTACATTCATTTATTATTAATATTGTAAACAAACATTATCATGATTAAAATTATTTAACAATTTCATTAATCATATGGAATAAAATTTAATTACACGTGTGCATTGTATAAATTTGATCATTATTAAATTACACCAAAAAATTAATTCAAACTTGCATATTTCTTAATTATTAAGATTATTAATTATCAATAAATCTAGAATTTATGTTATTTACCAATTTAAACATTCTAATATAAGCATAAGAACATGATAAAACAACCTCATCCTCTTCCTCTCGGGCTCCTAAATGAAACTGTGTGAAAAGAGACATCAGTTTCCACTCTTCAGTTGATTCCTTCATGGCCTAGGTTAGAATATTATAACTCAAATAATTAGAATTGAAAATACCCTTTATTGGGGTGTAGGTAATATCTAAATCAAAATTTTACAAGTAATCCCCCCAATGAATCTGTCAAATTTTTTAAATATTTTTGTCAGAAGATATAACTCAGGCTCTTGTTGTTAGAAAACATAGTAAACCTTTCTATGAAAATTTAATGCTTCCAAATCTTAAGATCATGCATCACAACTATGAGTTCAATTCCATGGGTTATATAAATATTCTCATATGGTCTAATATTTTGAAAACCATAGGCTACTATGCGATCTCATTACATAAGAACAGAACCAAAATGTAAAAATAAGGAATTATAAAAGACCACATAGGCCTGCTTAGCTTTTGGAAGAGTCAACACTAGTAGAGAAGTCAAAATACATTTCATCTTAGAAAAATAATTCTTAAATTTACCATTCCAAGTGAACTTTATCCCCTTTAAAGTGAGAGCAGTCATTATAGAAGACAACTTTGAGAAATAATTTAAAAAACTGGCAATAATACTCTACTAAACATTATAATCTATGTATCTAATTTTTTTTACACAATTTCTCTTATGTCATAACAGACTTCACCTTCTCAGGATTAACCAAAATGCCACATTTAGAGACTGAAAGCCCCAAAAAATTCACTTCACAAATCCAAAGATCAAATTTTTATAGATTGGCATAAAGTTGGTGATTTCTCAACATTTCTAGAACTTCTCTCAGATGACACACATGATCATCCTTAGACCGAGAGTAAACTAAGATTTCATCCAAAAATACCACCATAAACTTATCAAGATACCCATGGAATATTTTATTTATTAAATCCATAAATACTATTATAAAATTGGTTACAACAAATGAAATTAAAAAAATACTCATAATGGCTATAACTAATCCAAAAAGTGTTCTTTTTAATGTTAGATTCTTTTATTCTCAACTGGTGATAACCAAATAGAAGATAATTCTTTAAGAACCACTTCACTACTTTCAACTAGTCAAAAATATCATTAATCTCTGGTAATGGATACTTGTTCCTCACCAATTGAGTTTTTTGTAATCAACATAGAGGTCAAGTGTTCCATGAGATTTATTCATAAAGAGAATAGGAACCACCCAAGGTGACACACTCAGGAATGTGGATAATTTCTCTAATAGATCATCCAAATGAGTCTTCAACTCATATATTTTATCTGGTGTGATATGGTAAGTAAAAATATACACTTGTAGACTACCATTAAATAAATAAATAAAAACTCTAACACTATTACGAGTGGAAAACCAAAGAAATAAGGAAGAAACATGTTAGGAAATTTGATAAAAATTGGTGGGTTATCATCACTCAAAGACTTCAACTCTATATCAAAATCTAACATCAATATTACTTTCCCCAAATCCAAATAAAAGGTCTGACTCTACTTGACCTCAGGTCCCATTCTCCCTGAATGATAGGGAATACCCCATCAAGTGTAGTAAAAAAGACCTATTGAAGATAACAGTAAATTATGTACTTATTAGATATGAAACAATCCATCCAAAGAATGAAATCAAGAGGTTTCATATGGAGAACCAAAAAAACCTAGGTAAGCATGACTTATGATAGATATAAAACACAAATAGGACAACAAAGACCCTTCTCTTTCTTCATTTCTAGGGGTGTAGTAATACCCATCACATAAGATAAATTCTTTATAGGAAAATTTAGAAATCTCACAATATGAGTTGATATAAATGAGTGATATGAACATATATTAGAAATATCAGTCACTAAAGACGAATATATAGTGATGTTACATCTTACAGTCATTGGACCTATATCAACTTCATCAGGAGACTCTTCCACTATGTGAAGAAGTTTCATTCTATTTTACTATAGATGGAACCTCTTAGAAATCGAAGCATCTAATTGTTCCATAGTAATTTTAAGTTATGATGAACCCCTACCATGGAATGGAGTATAAAAGAAATGATATAATTTCTTTAGGTGTTTTGAGTGACCACAAGAACTACGTATCTTTGTAACTTTAGCACAAACACATCTCAAATGACCAACCTTTTGACACTAGATTCAAGTCAAAGGGACTCTTCTAAAAACTATAGCGGGTCTAAAGGAATCCTACTATTGAGAAACACTATGAGACTCATTAAGATTTATATTTATTTTAAAAGAACTAATAGAACAACCACTATGAGAAAAAGGAACTCTTATTAACCCTAACATACCATCCAAGTCAAGTTCAACCATCAGTTTCCATATAGTACATTAGCATATGAAGTGAGCTTTAGTAATAAAACCTATGAATTAATATCATGTCTAAGACCCATCTCAAAAAATTGAGCATTAATATTCTCATTTGATACAATCTCAGGTGAATACTGCACAATCTCAAAAAAGAAGTTTATATACTATGTCATCAACTTGTTAGCGCGATGAAGGTTGAAAAATGTTGTTTCCTTAGCTAGAACCGTAGATTTTAGATATAAATGATATGTGAAAATAACTCTAAATTACTTATACTCAAAACCCTCACACATATTTTCCATCACCATAATATCCCACTATTTCCTTATATTCCCTTCTAACTTAAAGTAAGAACATTTAACTTTAATAGCTTCAAGAATTTCTAGAAAATAAAAAAGTCACTATAACTTTTTCAACCAATTACTATTCTCTTGAGGATCATTAGTTAGTTGGAAAGTAGGTGGAATTTGGTAAATAAACTCTTGATAATAGTTCCAAGATTCATCATTTTAAGGTTCCAAAATTGGAGACTGAATGAGAGTAGGTGAAAGTTCTTGTCCCAGAGCTTGGACAATACACATGACAATATCAACATGATTCTGGTCCATAGGAAGGTTTTCTTATTTTGGTTCACCTATAGCTTACTCCTAAAGCCTATTCAAACATCTTCCTAGAGGCATGATGCTACAAAACATCAACCAAAAACACTTAAGGAATCATAAGATTACTCAAGTCAATAAATCAAACAATAGAAACAAAATTATAAATCCCATTAGATAAGTTATCAATATTTGGATTTCAACATACCCAAATCAAAATATGGCAAAATATTAAAATCAGAACAAATTATTCATCACGATTCCTTTCCAAAAATACCCATTGTGTCTTAAGGATCATTGTGATGACAGATGTATAGGAAATAAATTTTAAATACCTTATAATTCTAGAAATTTCTATCTCATGTCTACCGGGACAACCCAAACTGCATAATAACATCAAGGAATGATGCTTAACCTGAAACTCTAATAACACTTTTTCACAAACCATCCCAGATACACTGTTATCCTGATACCTGAGATGAAACTGACAAGGATTAAAGGGAGTTCCAAATGCCTACAAATTGGTGACCAGAACTTTGCATTATACATGATCAAAGAGGAAATTAATTTTCTACAAAACAACATACAATAAAAGACTACAATTCATTATTCTCTACAATCCAAAAGAAGAACATATAAAAAAATAGGTAAAAAACTGAAGTATTACACCATCAAAGTACTTGGTATCATACAAGATAAAGACTCAAACATCCCATGAAACAAGTGGATAACATCTCTATCAGTCACCTACATCACCAATCCATGGTCCAAAGTATTAAGAACATCCACCAACTCCAAGTGGAACATTTCATTTTGTTAGACCTTACATAATAAAGTCTACAAATTCATGATGGAAAATGTAGGGTGTGAGCTACAAATCCTAGTAGGTTCTCACCATGTGTTCCATAATAAATAACACTACAATTTACTATTTATTCTATCAGACAAAATAAAACAAGGCATGTTATTTCATTTTCATATTTTAAACCAAAACATAGTTTCATTCAAATATATGGAAGATATATCAAAACACATTTTTAATATGATTAAATGAATTTTTTTTATAAAACATTTTATATAAATTAGTTTTCATGAATAAAATAGTTCAATAACCAACTACATGTATAATCAAGTCAAAAATTTCATAGAAAAGAACTTTTTATGAAATCCCCATGACAAGTCATTTTATCAGGTAATAGGATCTTAAAAAATATCATAATTATGACGAATCTAGTTAGGTGCACACACAAAAATACTCCCCAATAGGGGAACCCATCACTATCAGTTTACACTCCACAATGTGAACCCATCATAGATAGTCATGCCACAGTTTTTTTAGTAATATTTAACAACTAAAATCCATTACAAGGGAGATATGGTCCTATAATTCTTGTCTTATTTACCACCAAATACCTATGATAATATATGCTCTAAATAATTAATCAATCAAATTGGAAATAAATCATTTAAATAAACTTTAAAATGTGATTACCCAATTTTAGTTTTTAACATTCCTTTTCATTTAAAAAAATAGGTTTTCATTGTTTTATTCCATTTAAAATCACTTTTCAATTTTAAACATTTTCTCAGGATTAATTATCAAATCATTTTATCCAAAAAATTTCCAAACGAAGCCCTCATTTTTCATATATCCACCCCACAAGTTTAATTTTATTGAAATTGTGGGTTTTCTCAATTATCATACTCATTCCAAATAAAATATTGAATAATCTCAAATCCATGTTTTTAAAAAATTTAAAAACTAATTTCAATTTAATAAAGCAATTCAATGTTTTAGTCATAGGGAAAATAATTATGGAACCAGATACCTTTAAATAAAAGATCTAAAAATCAACCCCTTTAGTGGGAATCACCAATGAATAATGAAGGTGTGAAAGATCTAGGAAGACAACCTAGAATTAAGATCCAATAAAATGGATTTTAAATCCATAAATACATTATGATCAATTAAACTCTATGTAAAATATAAATAGATATCAAAAAAGATATATTAATGGAGATCCACTTACCCAAAGGTGATTAAATGATATAAACACCACTTCGATTCACCAAGGAAAGGGGTTGGAGGGTCCAAAATAGTATCTTGGAAGCCGTCAAGGATGAAAAGTACTGTAAGGTATAGATGGGGTGATTAGGCGCATAAACCATGGGGTTATAGAATATTAAAATAATTTTTGAAAAATTTAATTCTCACATGCACTGTTAGATAGAGGGGGTGAATGTTTAGGGGAATCCATGCGCTAGCCATGCACCCTTACTCTTTGGGGAGCATTTTTTCTCATATATGGGAATAATGTTTGGGAAATCATGTTCTAACCATTCATTACCCAATGTTTAGGGGGTTAATGATTTGTACTGGGGGGGGGGAGGGCAACAACTTAGTTAAACTGTATGTAAATTGTGAACCACACAAAAGCCTCTAAAAAAATCCCAAATATACAGGAATGAACTAAAAATCATACCCAACTAAAAGGATAGAAAAATAAAGTTCAATAAATACCTAAAAAATAGTAATGAGATGTTATAATTTGGGGGGTGAATGTGACACCCTATACTGAAAAAGGGTTAAATGACTAAATGATATGACTAAATGATATGAATAACTTTAACAAGGTGCACCTTTAATTTCAAAAGACAACCTAATTAGAACTCCACAGTTATGTGTAATTTACATAGATTAGTGATTAGGATGGGTGAAATCTGGGGAATTTTTCTAGGGTGTGTGTGAGTGAGGAAAAAACACACTGGAAAGAACAAGTGTTGGCCCTAGGATACAAGTATTAGTCTGATGATTTGTTCAGGAACATGGGTGGGCCCTAGGGGGACTTGGTGTATGTGGGGTAACTAGAGTTTCATAGAGGCCATGACTAGATAATGATGTTATGGTGAGGTGTCTGTGATTTTAAAGGGGGACATTCGTTACATTGGTACTAGAGGAAGAACCCAAACATAAGTGTGGTTGATATTCTTTGGTTGAGATATAGGGACTACAATGAGATAGTTGTTCTATAGGGGGGATAAATGTAACACCATATAACTATAAAGGTTAAATGACTAAATGATATTACCATTTTCAACAATGTTCACCTTTAATTTTGGGATCCTACGTGATTTGATGTCCACAGTTACGTGTGTTTGGAATGGAGTGGTGATCAGGATGAGTGACCTATTATGTTGTTTCAAAGGTTGTGTGTGACTAAGAAAAAAAATATTTGAAAGAAAAGGTGTCAGAATATGGGTATAATAATTTGTTTCATGATCCCTTCAAGAATGTGGGTGGGTCCTAGGTGGGGACCATCTTTCTACGGGGAAACTAGTGGTGGATGGAGGGCTAGGATCTGATGACCCTGATAAGGTGGGGAGTCTCTGCTATCAATGGGGCCTAGTTGTTACATTATTCTATCATTTTGAAAATAAAAACCATGTTATTTTGAACCATTTATTTTAATAGCCTACCTGATTAGAAATCCATAGTTAAGAGTGATTGGACTGGAGTAGTGATCAAGATATGTGACCTCATGGGAAGTTTCATAAGGTGTGTGTGAGTGAGGAAAAACACATTTGAAAGTATAAGTATTAGACTGTGGGGACAATCCTTAGTCTGATGATTCGTTTAGGCACATGGGTGGGCCCCAGGGGGACCAAGTGTTTGTAAGTAAATTGGTATTTATTGGAGGCCCAGACCAGATGAAAATGTTAAGGTGAGGTGTATGTGCTATTAGTGAAGTCCAATTGTTACATTGGTATCAGAGGAGGAACCCAGTCGAAAGTTCATTGGAACTTCCTAGGTTGATATGTGGTGTCACAATGAGTATTTTGTTCTCTAAAGGTGATGAGGGGGTGAATTTAAAACCCTATAATGATAAAAGGTTAAATGATAAAATGATATGACTCAAGTCAACAAGGTGCACCTTTCATTTCAGGAGCCTACCTGATTTGAACTCCATAGTTAATCATGATTGGATTGGATTAGTGATTAGGATGAGTGACCTCTTGGAAATTTTCACTGGGTGTGTGTGAGTGATGAAAAAACACATTGGAAGAAGCAAGTGTTATCCTAAGGGTATATTTATTAGTTTTATGATCTGTTCGAGTATGTGGGTGGGCCCTAGGTGGGGACCACATGTCTATGGGGCAACTAGGGGGGTTGGTGGCCTAGGCTTCGATGACCATGTTTATGTGGGGTGTCTGTACTGTTAATATGGTCCATTTTTACATTATTTTATCATCTTAAAAATAAAAATCATGTTAAGGTGAACCTTTCATTTTGGGAGCCTACCTGATTAGAATGCCACCGTAAAACTTTCTTGGCATGGAGTAGTGATTAAGACAGGTGACCTCTTAGGAGTATCACATGGCATGTGTGAGTGAGAAAAAACACACTGGAAAGAAAAATTAGAAGAAAATGTGGAAAACCATTAGTATGATGATCCATTTGGTCATGTGGGTGGGACTTAGGTGGAGAACACATGTCTGAAGGGAAACTAATGGTTCCTAGAAGGCCCCAAACTAATGACCATGTTATGGTGTAATGTATGCTCTTTTTGTGGGTCCATTTGGTTGATTATTCCATCATATTAAAAATAATAATCATGAAATAATTATCATCTTCATACCTTAATTATAATATTAAAATCAACCATGAAATATGGTTTTGAAAAATAAATCACGTTATAATCATGGAGAAGGTCAGCTGTACGTACACCTGGAGAACATTTCCATTTTTAAATAAATATTATAGATTTAAGTTAAGTATCATTTAATCTTTCTAAAATAATGATTATATCATAAATATAATATTATTTATATAAATACACTTATATATAGAATCCATGAAATGTGGTCACAATAAAAGAATCACATCACTTCATGGAGGTGGTAATCCACACGTACACACAAACACCATTATTATTTTTCAAAGGATTGTAAGGTAAAAAATAATATTATATATTATCTTAAAATAATGATAAATATTTCATTAATAATATATTTAAATTAAATCAATAATTATAACCAACCATGAGAGGTAGTGATGGAAAATGAATTACATCGGTTCATGAGTAAGTAATCGACCATACACACAAATAAAGATTTCATTTCACAGTTAAGAGTTCTTGGCTTAGAGTAGTGATCATGATAGGTGACATCCTAGGATGTTTAACCAGGTTTGTTTGAGTGAGGACAAAAACTAGAAAGAACAAGTGCTAGACTATGGGGAAAACCATTGGTCTAATGACCCATTTGAGAATGTTGGTAGGCCACAGGCGGAGACAATGTGTCTACAGGGATACATGTGGTTCTTGGTGGGCTAGGACCCAATGACCATGTTGTGGTGGGGTGTCTGTACTATTAGCGGGGCCATTTGTTACAATATTCCATCATCTTAAAAATAATAATCATGGAATGATTTTTCTTTTATACATTAATTATACTTTTAAAATCAACCATGAAATATGGTTATGAAAAATAAATTATGTTATAATTATGGAGATGGTAAGCCATACATACACATGAACAACAATTTCATTTTTAAATGAATATGATAGAAATAAGTTAAGTATAATTTTATATTTCCAAAATAATTATTATATCATAAATATAATATTACTTATTTAAATACACTTATATATATATCAACCATGTAATATGGTCTCGAAAAAAGAACCACATCACTTCATTGAGGTGGTAATCCACACGTACACATGAACAAAATTATCATTTTTCAATGGATTGTAATTTAAGAAATTAGATTATATACTATCTTTAAATAATTATAAATATTTAATTAATAATATATATAAATTAAATCAATCATTATAACTTTCCATGAGAGGCAGTGATTGAAAATGAATTACATCAGTTTGTGAGTCGGTAATTCGCCATACAAACGAATAATGGTTTCATTTCACATTTTATGGGAGAATTAGATGGATATAGGTTATTTAATTTACATAAAAAATATTAGTATATAGAATATTATTATTATTATTATTATTATTATTTCAACATGTTTTAATAATACTTTATGGTGGTAAAAAATAAATAATACAAAAACACTTGGTCAAGAACAATACCTCTTATTTGGACAACTGATTTTGGTTTATACCAAAATACTTCCTAGGATGGATTTATAATTGAAATAAATTCATATAGGATGTGGGTTGGGATGTATATAAGGGATATGGGTAGGAATTATTCAAACTAAAAGGCTATTGAAGTGTGGATAGAAGAGAATAGAGGGTATCCTTTTAAAAGTGGTGTAAAGGACAAACATGTAATTTTAAAAAATAATAAAATATATTAATGTATTAATTAATAAAAATGGATCCAAAATAGACCATTTAAAAATATTTGGAGATATAGTGTAAAAATATGAATATAAAATAGTTTTTAGAAAATTTTATAGGTTATTTTAACCCTTATCTCTTTAGGTTAACCCCCGATAAACTTGTTTCATCCTTAACTGAGGAAATGGTTTTTTAATATTTTTAATATTAATTATGGATAAAAATTAAGTTAAAATTATTACCTAAAATTAGTTATTATAATTAAAAATATTTAACCCATTTTATAAAATTTAATTTATATAAGTGGATGAATTTAATTTAAAATTAATCCCATAAGACATGATGAAAAATAGTTTTTTAGAAAAACACATTTTTAAGTATAAAAATGTTTTTATATAAAATTCAAGTATAATAATGATTCCAATAATATTTATTGTATTATTTTTAAAATGACCTGATTAAATTTTAAAACTAATCAAAAATATAATGTGACTTTGTAAATACTTGCAAAAGAGAGACAATTTCCTATAAAAATTAATATTTTTAACTAATCATTGAAAAAACAAATTTTTTATAACATTCTCCAAAAATCATGCTAATAATTTTTTGACTTTATAAATTAAAAAATTAATTTCATTTTTTTAAATTAAAATTATATAATTTGGAAATAAATCTTCTAAATAAAACCATATAATGCATGAAATCCCAATTTGGTTAGAAATAAAGATTTTTTATTTTTGAATAAACAATTTCTTAATATTTTTATAATGAATATAACTCTATAAAACATAATTAATGAATATTAATAATGCATGAAATTCATTTACTATTAACATTACCTGGGATGTTACATTCTTTACCCTTTTATAAATTACATCCTCTCAATTTTATTTATCACTTAATCATGTGGGGATATTTTTATTTCATAACATTTTTGGATTCCCATATTACTTCTTCAGTCATATGGTTTTTTCCAAAAATATTAACATGGTAAATAAATTTATTCCATAAAACATTCTCTCATTGGTCAAGAATCAGTAATGGATGTTCATCATATTAAGGGTTTTCTTCCAATATAATTACATCGAGGCATAAGGTAATATTCAAATAATTCATCCATCATGATGAATAAAAATCATGTTCATTTTGTAATCATTAAAACAATGACTTTGTTTATAACTTCAGTAAAAAGTAATTTTTTTAGAGAATTACAAGAAGTTTATTTTTAGTTTTCTTTAAAAAATTAAACATGGGTAGAAAATAATATGAATATTCATTTAAAAATAGTCAAAAAAATTATTCAAAGATTTTTTGATAACATGGATATGGAAGAATTTTTTTCCAACTAAAGAGGAGAAATAAGGTTGGATTTTCTTTTAAATATTTTATTAATCATTTTGAGTACCAAAGAAATAAAAATGGTACTAAGACATTAAATTTCCAAACATAATCATAGTATAATGAAAATTAAAATATTTTATTAAATAAATATCATATAATTTCCTCAATGTAAATTCAATCTTAAATAATCTTGATTAAAATGGGATTGAAACATAATCCCCTTACCACTTTGGTAACTTTAGAATCGTAATTCCCATGAAATAATAACTTCAAATAAATCTTCAAATAACATAAATATAAGAATATTCCTGATATAACATTACAAATGGGTAGTACATACACCTCATAAATGTATATAGGTGCATAATATAAACATATTTTCCAAAGAAAGATAATTATATATGAATAACACTTAATAAGATCATATCATTTAATTGAGAATTAATAAATGAAGTTATTATGTGTAATGAGTAAAAAAAGTTGAAATAAAACATAAATAAAACAAATGACTTTTCACACTTAATTTTCACATAATATAATTGATTAATTAGGAATATAACCTGCTGAATGAAAATTGTGTTAAAAACCACTTACCTATTTGGTAATTCCAAATAAAAAGTCATTTAATGTAAGAGTATGATATAGAAATTTATATCCCATTAATTTTATGAATTAATATTCAAAAATTAATTCATGAGTTCATAAGTATAATATACAAGTAAATCATGGTTCATGACATGAATTATATCTTTTAAAAATGATATTGATACAAAGAAAACCCTTGTAAAGATCCCAAATTTTTAAGTAATAATTAATCCATGAAGTGATAATGATAAAATATGTAAATCCATATATAAATTTTTAAATATTAAATAAAATAATTTAGAGATCAATACTCACATAATCATGGTATAATAAATTCAATTAATTATACATATAACCCAATGAAAATAAATTGAGTTAGGAAACCCCTTACCAATTGGTAACTTTCAATTAAAATACATTTGAATGAATAAAATGGAATTGTTAAATAAATTTAGTGAAAAATTAATTATTCATGATTTAAATTTTTTAAGGGGATGTATATAAACCATAAAAATTAATTAGGTGAATAATATTAAAATATGTATTAATGAAGGGAAATTGAGATGATATCCCTAACCTCGAGTCCAGAATTTCCATATATGTCCTTTATATCCTATATAATAAAATTACACGAATTATTTAATTTTTTATGAAACTTTTATGTGTATATTAATTTATAATTAAACCATTTTTTCATTTATTACAATTAATTATTTAATTACTTAATCAGTTATGTCCACATCGGGTGTTTTGGGGATGCTCAGTTCATAATTTCAAAATAGTTTCGGTATGTTGACCGTGGTCAAATGGGTCACTATTACATCATATATAGAATAATTATCATGATATGAGTATAATTTTTATACATTAATTATACTTTTAAAACCAACAATGAAATATGGTCATGAAAAATAGATTATGTTACAATCATGGAGATGGTAAGCCATACGTATGCATGAGTAACATTATCATTTTTCAAATAGAATGTGAGAAAGAAATTAATTATAGTTTTATCTTAATATAATAATTATTATATAATAAATATAATATTATCTTATAAATAAACTTATATATACCATCCATGTGATTTTGGGATAAAAAATGAATTACATCGCTTCGTGGAGTTGGTAATCACACATGCACATGAACAAAATTATCATTTTTAAATAGATATAAAGTTAAGAAAATAATTAAATATTATCTTTATATAATGATAAATATTTCATAAATAAAATATATATATAAATTAAATCCTTCATTATAACAATCCATGAATGGTGGTGATAGAAAATGAATTATATCGATTTGTGAGGTAGTAGTCCGCCATACAAAAAAATGATGGATTCATTTTCCATTTGATAGAGGAGGAGAAGGATATAGGTTATAAAATTAACATAATAACATATAATTATATTTAATATATTTTTTTATTATTCCATAATTGTTGAATAATATTTTATAGAGGTATAAGAAGAAATAAATTAAAGAATCATGGTTAAGATTTACTCTTTTTCTTAAAACAACTTCTTTAGGTTTAAATGTAAAGCCTTCTTAGGTTGGTTTTATGATAAAAAAAGAAATATAAGACATGCATATGTATGTTCTTAATGTATTTGGGTAGGTATTGGATGAAAAATGGATCTTTAAGTGTGGGAAGGAGAGGATAGGGGGTGTCCTATTATAAGTGATGAGAGAGGAACTTTGGGAAAGACTTCAACTATTATAATATAATATGGGTCTAACTCAAGTAAAATGGTTCCAAAAACATATTTATTAGAATATAAAGATCTTAGGGTATTAATATAATGATACAATAAAAATTTTATTGATTAGATATCATTTTGAACCCTATATTTTGGATTAACCATTCCATTAACTGATTTAAACCTTAATCATGGTGGAAACATTTTCAATAAAAGTGATATAAATTTACTTCTAAGTTAAAAATTGGGTAATAAATGGAAAAATATGAAATTTTAAAAAATTTATCATCATAATTGTTCTATTTAAATATTTTTATGATTTTAAATTTTTTAATAAAATATATTTTACATAAAATACTATTAATGTCATTTTAAGAACTATTAACATAATTTGATATTGCATACAACATAACAAAAATAGAATTAAAATATAATACATTTAAAAATAGATAATAAATTATTATTAAATATAAAATTATTATTACACCATAATTCATCCAAAACAATAATAATATTTATGTTTTAAAATCATTTACTTTAATTTTCTACTACCTACACAAGAAATATGATGGTGTTGTGCAAGAATTTGAGGTATTTATTTTATAAATGAAAATTAAAAAAATTCAAATAATAAAAATAATTTCATTATTCATAAAATAAATATTTATATCCATTTAAAAATTATTTTTATCCTTATTGTGAATATATAATATAAATTCATAAGCAAGAGAGTGACACTTTGTATTTATCTTTAATTAAAACAATATATAAGTAATTTCCAAATAAAAATGACCCAAAATAACCATAAGAAATAATATTTGATGATTATGGTTTAAAAAACTCGTTAAATATATGAAAATAAAGTTCTTCATTCATTTTTAGTTCTTATAATATTATTTTTAACCTAAATTACTTCATTATCCTTAATGAGATGAAAAATATTTACTATGATCACTATTAATTATAGGAAAATAATTAAATTTACCTTATTATATAGTCTTAATTTTGATGATTAAAAATATGGAATATATTTTACCAAATTAAATTCATATAAGTGGCATAATTTAATTCAAAATCATACTTGCAAAACGTGATTAAAAACGGGTTTTCATAAAAAAATGACTTTTTAGGTAAACAAAGTTGTTATACAAAATTAAAGAATAATTTTTATTCCTATAAAATTTATTCAATTATTCTGAATCGAGAGGAAATAATAAATTTTTAAACTAATCCAGAATAAAATACGACTTTTTAAATACTTGAAAATAAAAGACAATTTAAAATAAAAATTAGTTCTCCTCATTATTCATTAAACAATAAATATTACTAGAAAATTATTAAAAATTCGTCATAAGATAATTTAGAAATTATGATTTAAAAAATGAATTTAATTTTTTAAAATTAAAATTATATAATTTATAAATACAACTTTTATATAAAACCATATAATGTAAGAAAACAAAATTTTGGTTAGAAATAAAGCATATTTTATATGAGTGAAAATTTACCTAAAATTATTATAATGAATAAAAATCTATAAAATATAATTAATGAATATTAATAATAATTTAAAATTATTTATATTTACATTAACTAGGTTGTTACATTCTTCCCCCCTTTTTAAATCTACTCATCCTAATTTTATCTCATTACCAATAGAAAGGGTTCAAAACATTCTCAAAATAAATTCCATGGAGTGGAAAATAAAACCTAAAAACATAAAAGTATTTTTTAATATTTAAAAATACTTTTCTTAACAACCCACATAATAAAAATGAATAATGAAACTTTATTTTGAAAATAGGGAAATATAAATATAAAGGTTATCTAGAATAACACATAACTAGGTTTCCAAATAGAAGAACATTAGTGGTAAGTGAAAATATAGAGATGAAGGAAAAATGTTGTGACATACCGTTACCTTCTTTTAGGTACTTCTTGTCTCTTTTTTTGGGTGTGTTTTAGGCCTTTTGGGGATATAGATCATTTTTTGAGGATGTATGTTTTTTTAATTAATGGAGTCTAGGTATAAATTAGGCAACTTATTTGGAGGGAATCAAGATATTTATAGGAGTTTTCTATAAGAGTCTATATTTAGTGCTCCATACAAGAGAAATTTAAACCATAAATGTGTATGTTATGGTGCATGTTCAGTTCTGGGCATAAGCCATGAACATGGTTTATAAAATAAGAGTTTTTAAAGCCATAAAATTTCAATTTATTCCATAAACTCCATTTACTACATAAGAACCACTTTTCTTTCATAAGAAACTTTATTTGGAAAATAATAAAATCTGAGGCGATGTGTATTTTAGTGTACTTAAATCATAGGGTTCTTATTCTATAAAAGATTTGTTTCGGCCATAAAACCATCAGACAACTATGTTTAAAAATGTAGATAATCTTATGTTTTTTCATTATTTTTGTAGGATATCATCTCCCTCAAGCCTTTAGTTTTCTCTTAGGTGATTTTGGATATCTTTTCTCCTTTAAGATCATATACTTCGACCCTTTATCTTTATGGTGGTTGTGTTTCATCTCTCTTGGTAATAAACCATTCAGTTTATTCATTTCCATTGGTTGTGATGGTGTTATTGGGCCATGTTTTCAGATCCATTGATCTTTTTGTCATGTTCTTTTTGATTTTTTATATATCCTATGGCATGATCTTCTCTTAGAGGCTATCCATAAGCTAGTTGTGGTGAAACACATAGGTTCTTTGAGTTATATATTTTTTTATCTTCTTGGTTGAATATTTTTTTTGTTACATTGATTCTAGATAATGGAATCAATTTCAGGAACTATGTAGTTATCTTTTCATTCCTTATGATGTGGGTGGATCCCATTGTGAGTGTGTTTGACCCAAGTTTGGGGGTAGATTTTTCATCTTTGTCCTATTTTGGATGAAACTTGAATGCATAGATTTTATAATTTTTTTTATAAATTAATTGGCATGATTGATTTTTGTGAGTGAAAATGGTTTTTGAGAAAATATGGATTCCCCCTTATTTTGGTAGAATAAATGGTATTTTCAAAGAATTGTGAAATGGATTTATGAAATGGTTTTAATGAAATTATATTAAAAATTTATCACTTGGGAATAATTAGGTACATATGTGGATGGTATAGTAATAGGCCTCATCCATTGATACCATCGGGGGATGGGGGGTTCACTCATGGGGTGTTCCTCTACTCCCAAGCCTTTTGGTTTTAGGGACATGTTAAACTATATTTGGATGTTCACTTTCTAGGGTGTTCCTATACTCTCTAGATTTAATTCATATGTCTAGAGAATTGATACTCTTGATTTCTTATATTTGTTTACAAGTGTTCTAGGAAGCCCAACATTTAGTTATCCTTGAAAAGATGTTACCAATTATTTTGATTTGTATAGTTTGTCTTTGAATACCTACTATGATATTGATATATGTGATATGATTTAAATCTTTTTACATGAAGTATTTAGAACTATGTAAATGGGGGAATGTTTTACCATTATTTTGATATAAAAACCATTTACCAGATATGCATGATATATTTTCAATAATGGTTATCTTGTTTATAATATTATAAGAATATTGGTTATGGAACCCCTGAGTTGGATACTACTTTTCCTATTTATGATACACCCTATGCACCCCTTCAGTGGTTTGTATACCCTTTTATGACTTTTGATATAGGGAAAGGAAAGGTGTTGTAGTGTGGTTAAGAGGTTTCCATTAGCTTAATTTGGGTAGTTGGTAGTGAGATGGTGGTAGTTTGATCATTCCATCACATGGAGTAGTCAATTTATATTTAGTCATCCTCTATTGCTAGACTTGTACTTTGGGTTGTTCTCACTTCTTGAGTTGTATCGTTTCCATCTTCTTTCATTTTTTTTCATATATTTTCCTATTTTCTCTTTCATTATTTTCTCTCTATTATATATATATATATTCTATGTTTTTTTCTCTATGATAGAAAAAATAACCCCCTCTGGATGTTTTGTGATGCCCATGTGCTATTTTACAGCTCATGGGGATTAATAACACCCTTTAGGTATATGGAAGATCGAGTTTGGTTCTAGGTTTGAGGATAACCTAGGTTGGTTCATTACATTTTAGTATCATATATGAGCTACACTCAGTTTTGGGCAGTTGGTAGATGGGAGATAGGATTATTAGTACTTGAGAGGTAGTTTTTGGTGAGTTCTTAGCCATATATTTCCATGAAAAGACTCAAGTTACCATGGGATGTTGTGATATGTGTCTCATGTGTTTATTTCATGATCTAAACATCAATTTTTTTTATAGTTTTTTGGTTTGAACTGATATTTTCTAGTCATATGATCAATTATTATATTTTGTTGTGTATAATGATATACCAATGAGATGTCTTCCATGTGTTCCACATTAAGGTGCAATAGATTCCCCTCAAGGAAATATTCATTTAGATAAAAATATTACAGTGTCTGTTGTTCAAGTCATTTGTTCCAACCACAATTTACTTCAAGTCCAGAACATAATTGTTCATATAAAGTATAGAGATGGGAGAGATATATATTGTTATTAAGAATTATTACATGGGAATCCAATGTCCTTTAAGGGTATGAATTATCCCAAATAAGTGGATGGATGACTGGACAGATCGATTAGATCTTTAACTTCTTGGATGAACCTGATGATATTAAGGTGAAGTACGTGGCACTTAGACTTGAGGGTCCCAACAAGAGATGGTGGGATTCCATGGTATAGATAGATAGACATGTGGCAATGGATTCGAAGGGTTTTGATACCTTCTTCTTCTATTAGTTCTTTCTAGAGTCTATTATGATAGAAAAGTATCTGTATTTCTTCTCATTGCTTATGGGAGATCAGCTGGTGTCAGTATACACCAATCAATTCCTGAATCTAGTTCATTTTTATACAGCAGTAGTGAAGAATGATCAATTTAAGGTTAATAAGTACCTATAGGGATTACAACTGGATATTATATTTTACACATTCATGATGAAGACTTACACCTATATAGAGATAGTAAACTAAGAAATAATAGAATATTTGGATATGGAAGGAAAGGTTGCATCTTTTGAAACTTCTCTTACAAAAATTGGTATAATATTTAGTCGAACACATGGAAAATAGAGTAAGTTGAATGATCATCACATGGGTAATGGATGTGGTTGTTATTAGTAGTCCTCCTACGCACTGTCATTTTATTACAATTTTTCCCACGACATTCTATAGGTGTGGAAAGGTCAGGAACACTTGGTGATCTTGTTTTGTATATGTAAATATGTTCAATGGTTGTGGTCTCTATGTCCATTTACATAGATTATATTAATTTATGACAACACCTCATTATGGATATAGATCATCTATTCCAGAGGCCACTATAAGGAATTCAAATACTTCAAAGTCTGTAGGGATCTATCCACAGGCCTCAGGAGTGAAGAAACATCTTGCATTGGATGTGTTTCTGATGGGGATTGACACAAGCTTAATAATAGATATAGGTACCATATTTATTAAATATTTTATAGGATCTTCTTTATTTAATACTAGTGTGTCCCACTCATTTATTTATTCCCATTTTGTTAATGTGCATAAACTTTCAATAGAGTTCATGTGATTTTTTATAGAGTAAGAGACACCTCTTGAGAGAAGTATAGAGTAGGGGTTTCAAGGTCCTTCTTGTTCTCTACTTATATTTGATGTATAGTTAGTGCAGGATTTGTTAATTCTCGATCTTGATTTTTTTTCCATCATTATCGGTATGGATCGACTTATCACTCATCATGATGAGGTTGATTGTTATCATCAACATACCACATTTTGTGCTGCCTATGATAGATCTTGGTCTTTTCAAAGAGAGTTGGATCTGAGGTCTAGTCATGCAGGACCTTTCATCCCATGGCTAAGAAGTTTCTTGTCTTTTATTGTAGTTGAGACTAATGAAATATATTCTCTTATTGATCTTACAATGTTTTTTGGGGAATTCGTTTTCTATTTTCTCAAATGAATTATATAGTATTCCTCTGTAGAGGGAGGTAGAGGACAAGATTGTTCTGGTTCTAGGTGAAAAACTGATCTTGATACCCTCTAATCATATTGAATCGGTGGAGTAGAAAGTGTTCAGGATTTAGATGGATGATCTAATAGAGAAATGTTTTGTTTGACCTAGTGTTTTTCCTTGGGTTTCCTCAGTGATCTTTTCTAATATGAAAATGGTTCACCTCATTTTTTCATGTACTATCAAAAGTTTAACCAGGTGATGGTTAAAAATAAGTGTTCTTTTCTCTGTGTGTATGATTTTTTTATCAGTTAATGGGTGAAAACTGGTTTTCAATGATTGATCATTGGTTGGGTTATCATCAGCTCATGGTTTAAAATTTTGATATATCAAAGAATAATTTTAGAATCATGTATGTCCATTATGAATATATTGTTATAAATTTTGGTATGACAAAAAATTTGATAGTTTTTATAGAATTGATGGACTTGATATTACATCAGTATCTTGACACTTTTTTGGTATTGTTTTTGTATTATATTTTGATTTATTTCAGATCTGATCATTCACATGAGCACCATCTGAGTTTGTTTTTGGAAATTCCAAGGATTAACCATTTCTATAGAATGATTTAAAAATAAAGTTTCTAGATCCATGAAGTGAAATTCATGGAGCATGTGATTTCTGAGAATAACCTATCAGTTGATGCTGAGAAGGTAATTGATGTCTTGTCATGGGGGGATTTATATAATGTGTTTGATATTTGATGATTCCTTGGTCTTACTAGATACTATCAATTATTCATCAATTATATCTTAAATATGGGATTAAAATTGACTTATCTTACCAAGAAAGGGGTGAAATTCACATGGGATGTGTAATTTCGGTCTTCTTTTGATGAATTGAAATGTTTTTTGACATTGGCTCCTATTCTGATCTTACCTACTCCTGGTAAGGAGTATGTGGTATACTGTGATTCTTATGGTGATAGTCTAGGTTGTGTAGTTATGAAATATGATCATGTTGCAGCCTATATATCTCTTTAACCATGTAATCATGAGAACAATTTATCTAATCATGATTTTGATTTTTCCACATTTTTTCCCATGATTAAATGTTGGTGACACTATCTCTTGGGGGAGAGGTTCATAATTTTTTTTGACTATATGAGTATAAGCTATATCGTTTCTCAAAAAATTTTAATTATTAGACAAATATGGTGTGTGGAATACCTTTAGATGTTCGAATTTGACTTCTCCTATACCCCATGTAAGGGGGATGTCATTATAGATTCTCTTAATAGGTAATTACTACCTCTAGATATTTTGGAATCAAAGGAAGAGTGTAAGATTATGGGAATCTTCACTTTGTCAAATATATATTCTTAGGAGGATGATTTAGGTATGTTTTGGATTTATTATAAGTTATCATTGTCTCTTCTTGAGTTTATTCTTCATGTTTATCATTAAGATGATGAGTTCATAAAAATTTGAGAAACCCTTTAATGCATGGAGAACATTTATGGTTCTCTCTCCTTTCAGATGGTATTACCCTATTTTGGGATCAATTTTTCATCATATAATCTTTGAAGAGCTTAGTTTTGAATGGATTTCATCGTTCTTCAGGGTTTATTCATAAGTTCACTATGAATATGAATTATGATATGAGAATGTGATTCTGGTGGTCGGGTATGAAGTGAGAAATTACAGACTGTGTGTCCCACTATCGCACATTCCAATTAATAAAAAAAGTGAATCTAAAATTTTTTGGTTTTCTCCAACCTCTTCTAGTGCTATTTTGGAAATGGAATGAGGTGTCCATAGACATTGTTGTTATATTACCACAAACTCCCCGAGGGTATAACACTATCTAGGTGGTGATATATCAATTGATGAAATAGTCTCATTTCATTCTAACCAAGGAATCCACTAAATTTCATGATTTTGGTAAGATGTATGTGAAAGAGGTTGTGAGTTTACATGAGGTTACCTATAACATTTTTTTTTCAGAAAGGGATCCCAGGATTGCCCCATAATTCTGGAATAGTTTCCAGGAGGTGATGGGGACTCCGGTCTGATTGAGTAAAACTTACCATCCATCGACAGATGGTTAGATGAAGCTTTTTATTCAGGCAATAGAGGATATAATCCATGAATATATCTTTGATTTTGGTGGATAATGGGATAACCATCTAGGAATGGTTTATTTTTATTATAATAATAGTTATCATCCTTTGATCATAATGTCCCCCTTTGAGGATTTATTTGGTAACCATTGTAGATCACCTATTTGTTGGGAATAGGTGGGGAGAACTTTATTATGGGACTAAGTGTTGTTTAGGAGACATCAATGATGATTTATGATATATATCGGTTCATGGTTACATATCATAGTTAGAAGAAAACATAAGTGAATCATTTATATCGTTCTTTTGATTATTCTATTAGTGATTGGGTTTTATTGAATGTTTATCCTCGATTGGGTCACTGTCAATTTGGAAAAAATGGATGTTAGATTTGAGATATGTAGAAAAATTTGAGGTCACCAGGTAACTAGGGTAATTTTCTTAAAATTAGGAATTAATATATTATTTGATAGATATTCATGATGGATTCCACATATATAAGTTCAAGAATTATCATCATGATCCTTCTTATGGTTTGAGTTGGGAAGAGATTGAATTTGATATGGATTTTTTTTTATTTTAGAGAAACCAGTGGAGAGCGTTGATTCTTAGGTGAAAGTATTTTGTTGGAATTCCATTCCATTGGTCAGAGTGTTATGTTGAAAGAGATTAGATTCTATCAAGACTTGTAAGAATTAAATTTTAGTGAGAAAGTTGCGGCCTTACCTATTTCTAGAGAACCATTCTTCCACACAACTTCCTAGGGATGAAAAGTTTTATGGTGGGGAGTTTATAACATCATGTTACCTTTTTTCACATACTTATTATCTCTATTTTTTTTTTGGGTTCATTTTAGGCCTATTGTGGATGGATAATGTTTTTTGAGGATGTATGTTTGTTTAAATTAATGTATTCTAGGTATAAATGTGACAAAATATATGGAGGGAATCATGGAATTACTATGAGTTTTTTGTCGGGGGTTCTATATTTTGTGGGTCATTTAGGAGACATGTATGCCTTAAATGTATGGATTGCGATGTAAGTTTAGTGCTTGGAACAAGATGTGAACATGGTTTATGGAACAAGAATATTGCAAGAAGTAAAATTTATATATATGTTATAAACTCTTTTTACAATATAAGACCTAATTTTACACCATAAGAACATCAGTTGAGAAAATAATAAAATCTAAGGAAATGTTGTTTTATCATACTTAACTCATGGGGTTATTATTCCATAAAAGAGTCATTTTTTTTGTAAAACCTTCATCCCATCAGGTTTAACTATGAACCATCTCTTATGTTTTTAATTAATCATGAAATCTATCCTCTCCCTTGAACACTAGGTTCCCTCCCAATGTATTTTTGGTATCTCTACTCCTTTCAGATGATATATTTCAACAATTTATTTTCATTATTGTTGCACCACATCTCCCCAGGTAAGAAACATTTCTTCTTATTTGTTTCCATTGGTCATGGAAGTGTTATGAAACGAAATTTTCAGATTTGTTTATATTTTAGTTGTGTTCTTATTGATCTATTCCTGATTCATTGTCTGATCTTACCCTGAAGGCTAACTCTCATGTTGGATATGTTGCAGCATGTGGGTTCTTTGAGGTATGCGTTATTTTATCTTATCCATGGACCTATTTTTCTATTGAACTGATTCTATTACGATAGAATCAATTATATGTACTTTTTAGCTGTATTTTCATTCCATCCAATGATGGGGGATACCATTATGGTCATGTGTTACTCAAGTTTGAGGTAGGTGGTTCTATGTATAGCCTATGCTGGATGAACCCTGAGTTATTTGGTTTTATAAATTGTCTTAAAAATTAATTGGCATGGTTTAATTTTTTTAATAGAAAATGGGTTTTTAGGAAAATACGGTTTCCACCTTATCTTGGTAAAAGAAAAATATTTTTCAAAGAATTTTGAAATTTATTTATGAAATTGTTTTCAAAGAGTGGTTTTAGTAAAATGATTTTAAAAATATAGCACATGGGAAGCCTTGGGTACTTAAGCAGAAGATGTAGTTATAGGGATCATATGTTGATAATTTTCGGCGGTTTACTCATGGGATATTTTTTTACTCCATAAGCCATTTGTTATAGGGACTTTTTAGAAACTTTGGGAGTTTAAATTTCTGAGTGTTCCCATGCTCTCTAGATTTGATTCATATGTCTAGATATTTGAGGCACACAATTGTCTATGTTTGGGTAGGAGTGTTATAGCTAGCCTAAACTTTAGTGATCCTTTTAATGATTTTACTTTTTATTTGGATATATAAAATTTTTATTTGATCACCTACTACGATATTGACATATGTGATATGATTCTAAAATTGTTTTAGCTAGATTATTTAGAACTGTGAAAAAATGGGGGGTTTTGTAATTATTTTGACATAAAAATGATTTAACTGATTATCATGACTTGTTTTCATTAAATTTTACCATGTTTGTATTTTAATACATAGAATTTTTAGGGAACACCTGGGTGAGATCCTACTTACCCTGTTTAGCTGACACCTAACACACCCATTCAATGGTGCATATACCTTATTATATCTTTCGATGCATGGAAGAGAAATGAACCATAGTGAGGAAGAAATGTTTTTTTTCAATTGAGTTTGGGTAGCTGGTGGTGGGATAGTGGGAGTTTTTGAATGGAGTAGTAAATTTCTCTTTAGTCATCCTTTATTTTTGGACTTGTACTTTGTGTTGTTCTAACTGCATGAGTTGTATCATTTATACTATTTTATTTTAGTCATATAATACTTATTTCTAGTTTTATCATTCACTATTTTCTCTATTCTATATAACATCTAGTTATTTTTTGATGCTTGGGTGATAGTTTTCATCCTATGGGGATTAGGAATTCCCTTCGGGTATGTGGTAGATCCTTTCGGGTTCTAGGTTTGAAGGTAACCTAGGTTGGTATGTTATAAATGTAATGTAAAAATAAAAATGGAGAGTGATAGAGAACATTGATTATAAGAAAGTTAATGATCATGATAAATTAAATAACAAAAAAACCATAAACCAATGATGTGGAAAAAATACCATAAATTCATTAAAAATATAGATAATAAGACTTTTTTGTTTTAGAATCCATTTCATTGAGTTAAAGATTTACTTTATCATCTTGATTAAGAACATAAAGAAATATAATTACTTGACAAGTATAATTCCATACTTTAATAAATTTTCATCTATACATTATCTTTTTCTCCAAAATATGGGTATTCAAGATAAATTTTTCCTATTTTAAGTACTAAAATAAACTTCAAATAGATCAAATAATTCAAAAAATTATAAAAATATATCCCTCCTGTGTTTAGATATTTACCAAGATTGAATAGTTATAACATGATAATATAATACCCAAAATGAATAAACCTTCATATAAATAAATAATACATTAATCTTTAAAATTCAATTATAATGCCGAATGATAAACTTGGATCATTTCAATCAGTATCTATTTTTCCCACAATACCAAACTTTTAAGACATAAAAAGTTTTATTTTCAAGACATATCATCAAGATTTTCACCAGGACCTCATCTTTGTCTTAAATCATCCTTAAAACCATATGGAAACATTTTAAAATGTGGGATTAGAACAAAAATATCTTTATGGTATATATATAAATAAATAAATAAACTCATTTGTCCATGAATACTAATAAAAAATTTTCTTTTTTAAAAATATACTTTGGGATAAAAATAAACACTTTATTACACAAGAAATCAACTTCATTGCCCAATTATTTTCATAGAACATTTTAGAATAAATCTTAACAGTAAAATAAAACTCAAAAAGGTTTATTTTAAATCATGAGAAACTCATGATTTTTTTTTGAAAATTTATACATTTGAACCATAAAAAGTAGCATAAACTTCCCTTTAAACTTAAGATCATTAGCTTAACTTGTGAAATCATAATATTTATATAAACACCCATAGAAATACTAGATAAATCATATAGGTAATATGTGTGTTAATTTTAATATCACACTTACAATCACTCTTATAAATGGAATATCTTACTTGGTTAATTCTAATAATATTTTTGGGGAAAACTATAACTGGTTAACTTCACCACTTTACCTAATGAATTGGAGAGATATGTCGATCTTAACCATCATCATGAGCTATATTAGGATAACCATTCATATTAAAAAATTTCCAAGAACCATAAGATAATAATAAAAAATGAACTCTTTAATTTCCATTAATATACTTATAACAATATTCCTTACACCCATAAAAAACATTTCTGGATATGAAAATATCTACTCCATTTGAAACTATTTTTGAAAATACATAGAACAAAGTTAAGGGGGGTTTATATTTGAATAAAATATAGAATATTATAAAGGAATCAAAATATCAAATAATGGTCATCGAGGTGGGAAAAAACTATTGGTGTCATATTAATTAAAGTAGTACATTTAAAACAAGGGTTTAAGTTAAAGTGTCCCTTACCTCAAGTATGACTCGTCAAATATGTTATTTATATTACTGAATAATAAAATTATGTTAATTATATAATTTATTAAGAACCATTTTACACTTTATTATTATATTTAGTTTATTTATTACCATTTTATATACAATTACTTAATCAATTATGTTCATGTCAATTGTCTTGATGATATTTGAATCATATATCCAAAATCACTTTTGTAAGTTGACTATGGTCAAATAGGTCATTATACATGATCTTTATAAAACTAATCATGACATAAATATCATTTTATACATTAATTATACTTTTAAAATAATCCATGAAACAGTTTTATGAAAAATGAATTATGTTACAATCATGGAGATGGTAGGCCATACTTATGCATGAGTAATGTTTCTATTTTTCAACCACCCTGAGAAAAAGATGGTAAAAATTATTTTCTATTTAATAAATTATGATTATATCATAAATATCATATTATTTATTTAAATAATTTATATATTCCATCCATGTTATGCAGTGATGAAAAAAATAACATTGCTTCGTGGATGTGGTAATCGATTGTACGAAAGAACAACATTATCATTTTTCAATGAATGGATAAGTATGAAATTATATGATATATTATTATTATATAAAGATAAATAAATCATGTATATCATATATATATATATATATATTAAATTCATCATTATAACTATCCATGAGAGGTGGTGATGGAAAACTAATTACATCGGTTTGCGAAGTGATAACCCACCGTACACACGAATGATGATTTCATTTCCCATTTGATGGACAAAGGAGATATATGTATGTCATTATATTTATATAAAAAATTTATTCTATGTGATATAATGTTTTTATTATTTCAACATGGTTGGATAATATTTTAAGTAGGTAGAAGAAGAAATAAAATAAAAGTGCTCGATTAAGAACTACACTTCTTCTTTGGACACCCATTTTAGGTTTATACCTAAATCCTTCCTAGGTTTGTTTTCTTTTCAATACAGGGCCTCTAGAAAATGGGGGGAATTTTTATAAAGTTTTATATGAAGGTATTGGCCAAAAAAGTCTATTTAAGTGTTGATAGGAGAGGAGAGTGGGTAGCCTTTTATAAGTGGGGGTGAGGTCACACCTGGATTTTTTTAAATATTAGAATATATTAATGTGTTACTTAAGAAAAATGGATCCAAAATGAACCATTTAAAATTATTAGATGATATAGAGTCTAAATATAGTCATTAAATTGATTTTATACAAGTTTCAATGCCATTTTAATCCTTATATTTTTTACTTTAACCCCTGATAAATCTATTTAGATATTAACTGTGACTACAAAATTTTACTGTTCATTATGAACCAAAAATAATTTGAACCTACTAAATAATATTAATTATGATGATTAAAAAAAATTAATTAATTTTATCAAATTAAATTTATGTATTTTTTAAATTTAATTTAATAATATTCCCAGAAAACATAATGAAAAATGTTTTTTAATAAAATTCCCATTTAAATCTAAATTTTTTTTTACACCAAATTCAAGTATAATATTGATTATAATAAAATTTATTATATGATATTTAATAAAAATTTACTAATATAACTTTAAAAAAATAAAAAATAGAATATGATGTTGTAAATACTTGAAAAGAAAAGATAATTATCAATACAAAATAGTATTTTCCCCTAATCATTGAAAAGTAAAACTTTTTAGAAAAGTATCAAAAATTTATCATAAGATAATTATCATGTGATAAATAAAAAATTGTTTTAATTTTTTAAAATTAAAATTCTATAATTTTGAAATAAATATTTTAAATAAAACCATATAATACATTAAAACCCAATTTGGTTAGAAATAAATCTTTTTTCTTTCTAATGAAATATTACCTAATATGTGTATAAAGAATATAACTCTATAAAATCTAATTAAGGAATATTAATAATACATGTAATTGATTTAATATAATTCTTACTTGCGTTGTTAGATTCTTCCACCCTTTTATAAATTACGTCCTCACAGTTTTATTCATTTGTTGAACAAGTGGGGAATTTTTTCTTTCAAATCATTTTATAATTACCATGTTGCTTCTTCAATTACATTAGATTTATAAAAAAACATAATATGGTAAATCACTTTATTTCACAACACATTCTCTCTATGGTCAATAATATGTAATAATTGTTCTATAGAAGAAAGGTTTTATTCTAACCAAACTACTTTAGTAATCAAATCATAATAAGCATTTGACGAATATTTTATTGATAATGAAACATGAAATACATCATGTACTTAAGACAAAATGAGAGGTAAATCCACTCGATAGGTAACTGATCCACATTTATCCTGGATTTCATATATTCAGACAATCCAAAGACTTGAGTTTCCATTTTTACCAAAATCTATACCACTTATCCATGGAGATAATTTAAGAAAAACATGATTACCTACCTCAAATGAAAGATATTTCCTTTGAATGGCTGTATAAATTTTCTACCTGTCATGGGCCGTCACCATGGGATGCTAAATAATATTCACCTTATTAATAATTTCTTCCACCAATTTTGGTTTAAATAACTTATTTTTTCCTAATTCATCCAAAAAAGTTAAATTTTGACACCACATTCCATATAAGTTTTCAAAAGCTTCCATCTGTATACTAGAAAAAATTATTACTATAAGAAAACTCAACAAAAGTTAAATATTGTTCACAAATTCCCTAATAATATATTGAAAAATATTGAATTATATCCTCTAAATTACAAATCATCTCCTCTGACTATCCATCATATTGAGGTTAAAAAGCTACATTGAAATTTAATTCAGTACCTATGAATTCAGAATAATTTTATAAAACATTAGATTTATACTTGAGATAATGGTTAGATAGAATGGAGAAAGGGAATCCATGTAATCTAATTACCACTTTAACATAAATTTGATCCAAATAAATATTATATAAAATGGAAAAAATGAGAACACCTATTTAATCTATAAATAATTTCCAAAATCACATTATTAGCTTGATTTGTATTTGGTAATCCCAATATGAAATCCATGGATATATATTCCCATTCCGACTATATAATTGGAAAAGGATAAAGCATAGAATTCAATAATTTTAACTCACAATTTTCTTATTGAAAATTGAAAATCGTGATGGTTATATCAGTAATATATATATTTATTCCCCCCACCACAAATGTTACTAAAGGTCTCTATACATTTTTTTGCTTCTAGGATGAAAAAAATAGAGCTACAAGAATCACTCAAAACTTCTTTACCGAACTAGGAATATCTTTGCATAGAAAAACTATATATAAATATTATAACACCTTTTTCATCAAAATTAAACTATGTAATCTTACTATTCTTGATAGATTCTATATTTTTTCTACAAAATATTATCCTCCTTCCAAGCTTTCCTAATCTTGTCTAATAATGGTGATTTCAATAAAAACAAAAAAACAAGGGATTTCATGCATAAACAATTTATAAGACAACATTCATAAAATAATTAACCAAAATATCATGTTATATACATATCATGGTTAATGTAGCAATATATTTTTGACTTAAATAATTAGCTACTCAGTTTTATTTACCTGGATGGTAATGGATTGTGTAGTCTTCATCCTTAATCAATTCCATCCATTTTTTATCTCGCATTCAACTATTTATGAGTGAATATATACCTCAAAATTTTATGATTATTATATATTTCACACTTACTCTATATATATGATTTATCTTTATTGTTAAAGGAAACACTACATCTGGCAATCAAGGTCAGGCGTAGGATAACTTTTCTCATGTGGTTTTAATTTAAATGAAGAATAGGAAATTACATGATAATTATGAATTAAAACAAAACCCCAAACCTTAAATTAAGAATAAATATAGGTAAAAAAGTCACCATTTCTAGATGGTAGGGCCAAAACTGGATCGTTAACTAATCTTATTTTCAATTCTTGAAAACATTCATCACATCCCCCAATCCAGATGAACCTAAATCCTTTTCATGTTAACTTAGTTAGTGGTCTATATATCCTTGAAAAGTTTTCAAAAAAAAAACACTAATAATATACATGTACATAAATAAAACTATAAATCTCAGTAAAATTTATAGATCTATTCATTCATCAAGCACATTAGTTTTAGCAGGATCATCGTTTATGCCATATTTATTTACAATATGTCTAAGGAATGAAATAGTGTATAACAAAAAACCAAATTTACTATTTTTTACATATAAATTATTTACTTATAGAATTTTTAGAATAATCCTTATATGTTTTCATAATCCTCATAACCTTTTGAATAACCAAAATATCACCAATAAATAAAACCGACAACTATTCCAAATATTCATGGAAAACTCAAATCATAAGATCCCTAAATAAATTTGGAATTTTTTTAAACCCAAAGTGAATAGCCACAAAATCATAATGAACATAACTAGTATGGAACACTATCTTGGGGATTTAATAATCCTTTACCTTTAGATAATGATTCTTAGATACAATATCAACCTTTTGAAAACATCCATCTCCCTCGAGATGATCAGACAAGTCATATATACAAGTTAGTTAATATTTAATATTATTGATATTTAATGCTCTATAATCAATAAAAATCCTTATGAAACTATATTTATTTTTTTAAAATAAAATACGATCACTTCATAGTGAAGTTATATGATGAATGAAACCCTTATTAGGAAACTTCTATAATTATTTTTTCAATTCCAGAAGTTCTACTTGCACTATTCGATAAGGGGGTTTTGAAAATAGATTAGCATCAGAAACTAAGTCAATAGTAATCTCATCTTCTTGATTAGGTTTAATATGAGAAAGCTTATCAAGAAAATATATAGATATGATTTAACTACCAGCATACCATTAATTTGAGTAGTTACCATATTTTTAACAATATGAGGAAGATTAATTCTATTTCTCTCTCTTAAAAGTTTATTATATTATTGAAATATTATGAAAGGTATAAATTGATTATTATATACAAATGGAAACTAATTATTTTTAAAAAATATTTATCTCTATAATCTATATTAACATGATAAACTAAAATCAAATTCATATCTAAAATAACATAAAATTCTATAATGGGAAAGATAATAACGTTTTTAGGAAAAAATCATAAAAAACGGTAAAATAAAGATCATTGAAAATTATTTATGCCTTAGTAATACCCTCACGTTTTTAATATAAGTTTTGAATTCGTTTATTAAGGTGAAATTTTAATTTTAATAGAAAATTTCTTATAGATGAAAGAATGTGTAGGATCAGAATCAAATAAGATATTAGCATTATCTAAATAAAAAAGTAATGTACCTATTACTGCTTTAATTTGATAGACCAATATCTACTATAGTAGTTGAAAAGTAATTCACCACACCCTTATGCTTATAATATATCTTTTTTCCACCATTTTTTCTCTTCTTAATACATGCATATTCATAATAAGCCATCTCATTACATTTAAATAAATTTACTTCCTATTTATCAATTTCACCTTTCCACTACAGAGATCATTTTCCTTGAAATAGTGATACATATTCCCAAAATTAACACATCAGAATCACTTTTTAGATTTCATAAGATATTCCACACTTATCTTCAACTAAAATCTTGATTTCCTTACCTTTATGTTTTTTGAAGGATTCTTCCCGTTTTCCTACCATTAAGACATATTTTTTTTTTCTTATTTTAATAGAACACCAGATCATCAAAATTTTTTATTTCATCCACCTTGAAACATCAAAAAAATTTATATTAACATTTAAATTCATGAGGGGCCAATGATATTCATTATGTTAGATTTAATCCCACGTAAAACTGATTAAATTTACTATCAAGACCCCAAATATAGTTTGGTGCATATGTTGGTAATCAGGAAAAATTTTCTTCATTCAAAAACATGGAATCTTCCTCATTTTCCCCATTTCCACAAATTTATTTTCTATTATATGTTGAAAAACATTAGGAAAATGATTCTCAAGGAAATTATTATAAAATTTATTTCATATTTTGGTATCAACCTCTTTTATTTTTCTAGTATTCTTAACCATTGAACATCATTGATCAACTTCACCTTCAAAATGTTAAATAGAATGAGTTACATTTTGATGATCCTAAAAACCCATGAATTTGAATATTTTTTACAAAGATTTAATCCATATTTCATATATCACTGAGTTATAATGTCCATTTGATACTAGAGGGCGCTATATCATACAATTCTCCACAATTGAAATATTCCTATTTAGTAGGTCCTATTTCTCTCTATAATGTATTACACAACCATTTATTTCATTTATAAAATAAGAAATTACAGTAAAAAATTACAATTACAACCATTCCAAGTTGCCTATTTGTAAGGATAGTTTCCTCTTTGTGCCTTCCTACTTCAGCCTCCCCATTCCTTCTATGGAAATTCATTTTAAACAGATATAGTTTAGATGAATCAAAATTGTAATATTCAGATCCTATATCCTGATAACTATAAATTATAATCTTTTATGGTTATTTTTATCCATTATACTGAACTCTATAATTATATAAACGTCTCAACTAATACCAAATATAAAGAACCAACCTTAAACATTAAATAATTTTGATTTTAAAGTTAATAATTCAGTCTCTTACATTTAGAGAATCTTTGAGGTTTAGTGTTTTAGATAATTTTTTCATCACCCATATATAAATAAACATTACATAAAAATATGAATAATTCAACTTAATATCGATTTTTCACACAATATAAAACTTTTAAGATATAATTTTTTTTTTATTTTCTTGAAATATCTTAATGATTTTCTTCTTGACCTAATCCTTGTCCCTACTATTCCTTAAGACCTAGTAGAAAACACTTTAAAATCGGGGATGAGAAAAAGCTCAGTAAGGGGCATATAGAAATAAATAAAGAACCCCATTAGTTCATGCATACTCATAAAAAAAATTTCTTTTACAAAATAAAATTTGTTCTCAAAATAAAAAATTTCATTCCCAAGAAATTAACTTCATAGCCCCATGAATTTCATAAAACATTTCATCGAAAATTTTAAAGGAAAAATAAAAATCCTAAGTGTTTCATTTTAATAATTAAAAAATAATGGATTATTTTTTCATAAATTTATAAATTTCACTCTTAAGGAGTATAATAAACATTCCTTAAACTTAATCTCATTATGTTACCTTGTAAGATTATAATATTTTAATGAAAACCCATAAAAGAATAGATAAATCATGTAGGTAACTTAAGAAATAATTTTCATATTATTATTAAAATAACCATTAAAAATGAAATAACCCACATTATAAATTCCATTAATATATTGGGAGAAACCTATTACTAGTTAAATCCATCCCTTTACCCAATTTATCTTCGAGCTATATTAGGCTCACCCATCATCATGAGCTATATCAGGGTCATCCATCATCCTGAGATATATTGGGATCAACCATCAGCATGAGAAGTATCAAGCTAACCCAACATCATAAAAAATGCCTAAGAACTATAATAAATTCAAAAAAAAAACTAAAATCTTTCATTTTCCATCATCATAATTAGACGAATATTTATTGAATCGATAAGAAAAAAATTTCTAGATATAAAAATATCTATTCAATTTAATTTTTTTTGAAAATACCTAGTGTAAATAGAATACTTGGTTTTATTTTAATAATAAATTCAATATTATAAATTAATAAAAATAACAAATAATGGTTACAATGGTGGGATTTTTTGACATGGTATAAATTAAAATAGAACATTCCGTTTTTCCTTTTTTTAAAACTACCTGTATAAAATATGTAATAAGATTCCTTATGAAAAAAATTTGAAATAAAAAAAAGTGTCTTAAAAGGTCCCTTATAATTTATTTATGTCCTTATAAATACATCTAAAAAGTAATTTTATGAATATGTACACGGAAGAAAAATATTTAAAAAATAAATCTTTAAAACATTTAAAATGATGTTTTAAGGTTAAGTGTCCCTTACCTTGAGCCCAAATCACCACGTTTGCTCTTTATATTAATAAATAATAAATTTATATTAATTATTTAATTGATTAAGAAAATTTTTCATGATTATTATTAATTTCATTTTATTTATCACCATGTTATATACAATTACTTAATCAATTAAGTTCACGTTAGATGTTTGGGTAATAATCAGATCATATAACCAAAATCACTTTGGTAAGTTTAATATGGTCATAGATGTAATTATTGCATAATATTCAGAATAACAATCATTAATTAATTATAAATTTTATATATTAATTATAATTTATTTTAAACTATAAATATGGTTATGAAAAATGAATTATGTAATAATCCTGGGGATGGTATGCTATATGTACGCATGAGTAACATTTCCATTTTTCAACAAACATGATGGAAAGAGAAGAAGTAAAATATTATATTTTCATAATTATTATTATATAATAAATATAATAATTTATATTTAAATACACTTATATATAATATCCATGTGATGTGGTCTTGAAAAATGAATCACATTTCTTTTTAGAGGTGGTAGTCCATATATATAAAAAAACGACATTATCATTCTTCAAAGAATGGAAATATAAGAAATTAGATTATATATTATATTTTTATAATGATATATATTTTATTAATATAATACATATAAATTTAATCAATCATTTTAATGATTTGTGAGAGGTGGTGATGGAAAACAAATTATATTGGTTTGTGAGGCGGTAGTCCTCCATACATACAAATGGTGGTTTTATTTCCCATTTGATGGGTAACAGAGATTGATATAAGATATTACATTATAACATCTAAATCTAAGTATATGTAAGATAATAGTTTTATGATATTATGACGGTTTAAGAATATTTTAAGGAGGTATGAAAATAAATAAAACAAAAACTCTTTGTTAAACACTACATATTCTTCAGAAAACCTCTTTAGGTTTATACATGAAGCCTTCATTGGTTGGATTTATGATTACAGAAAGGCCTATAAAATGTGGGGATGGATGTAAAAAAGTGATTTGGGAAGTTATTTTCTGAACTAAAAGGCTTATAAAGTGTGGATTGGGGAGGTGAGGAGTGTCTTTTTATAAGTGGGGGAGAGGATACACTTTGAGTTTTTTAAAAATATTAAAATAAATTAATGACTCAGTCTATAAAATGGATTTAAAATAGACCATTTATGAATATTATGTGATATAAGTTCTAAATACACCCAAAAAAATAAAATTTACACAAGATTATTTGTCATTTAACCCCCATCTCTTTAGTTTAATCCACGGTAAACATATTTAAACATTAACTATGATATATTTTTACTATTTGTACTATTCATTATAACCACTAATTAATTTGAACATATTATATATTATTTATTATTATTATTAAAAAGTTTGAATCCATTTTATTTAATTCATTTAACATAATTGGAAAATTGTAATTTAAAATTAATCCCAAAAAATGTGATGAAAAATGATTATTGAGAAAAAATTCCATTTTATGTCTAAAAATGTTTTTATACCAAATTAAAGTAAAATTTTGATTAAAATAAAATCTATTAGATTATTCATATTTAAAAAAACAACTAACTAGTATTTAAAACTAATCCAAAATAGAATGATACTTTGAAAATACTTGATTTTTAAAAAATAAAAATCAGTATTTTTCAATATTCATTGAAAAATAAATCTCTTTGTAAAATACTCAAAAATTAATCCTAAAATAATTTTATCATGAATAATTCAAAAATGAAATTTTTATTAAAAATAAATATTCTTATCCAAATTTTGTAAAGATATTTAAAAGTGACCTGTATAAAAAACATTAAGAAAAGTTCCTTTTAAAACCCCTAAAAAGAAGGTAAAAGATCATGTAAAATAGATCCAGGAAATAATTTGTGTTTAGAAAATAAAATTATTGAATTTTTATTATAAAGAATTGACATTGAAGAGAAATATTCTATATCTAAAATATAATACAAGATTGGTATCACTTACAAATAAATTTCTAGATGTTTCATTATTCCAGAAGGGATTAAATAAAAACTAAACTTATAAACCACATTCATAACCATAAGAAAATAGAAAAATGTTGTTCAAGAAAATAAGTTTATATAAAATTATACTTTTAATTATACTTCCTTATATTATTAATGAATATCGTAAAATAATTCTACAACTCTTGGCAATGGATTTTTGAAACAAAAATGTTATCACATTAACTTTATCTCTTATGAATTGATGGGTTTTTCACACCTCATTGGTTTATGTTTTTGTGGTTACATTATTTATTTATGATTATTAAATTTATTTAGTCAATGTTATTTGTCACTCTCTCTTATTATTTGAACATTTTTTCCTCCATGCCCATATTTTCACTTCTAACTAATGTTATCCAATCTGGAAACCTAGTCATGTGTTATTCTATATAGACTTACTATTTCACTTTCCCACTTTTAAAAAGCAATTTTTATTATAACTTTTTATGATGTGGGGTTTCAACAACGATATTTGTAAATATTAAAAAGGGTTTCCTTTAATGTATATATGTTTTATCTTTTATTTCTTCATATTTAGTTTGAAACCCTTCCAACCAAGCCTGAGATAAAATTAAAAGGGAACAATTTACAAAAAAGGGGAAAGAATGTAACAACCTAGGTAATGTTACGATAACCATTTTCATCTATTATTAATTTTCATTAATAATAATTTATAGATTTATATTCATTATAATAATATTATTTAATTTAATAGTAAAGAAAAAAGAGGATTTATTTCTAACCAAATTGGGGTTTCATACATTAAATGGTTTTATTTAAAACATTGAATTCGAAATTATAGAATATTTATTTAATAAAATGAACTAATTTTTCGAATTCAGAATGTAAATATTATCTTAAGATGATTTTTTTTTATTTTTTAAATTTTTTTATTTTTCAATGAATAGTAATGATACAAATTTTTATTGAAAACTATCTTTTATTATCATGAATTTAAAAATTCACAATCTATTTTGGATTAGTTTTAAAGTTTATTAGTTACTTTTGATTAAAAATAATTCAATAAATTTTATTAAAATCAATATTATATTTAAATTTGTTATAAATATTTTTATAAATAAAATGAATTTTTCTAAAGATCCTTTTTCATAATTTTTTTGAGTTTAATTTTAAATTAAATTTGGTAAATTATATGAATTTAATTTGATAAAATGGATTAAAAATATGGAATCAAAATAATTAGTATGAGGTAAAAAGATTGACATAATTTTTAGTCATAAAGAATAAAAAAAGTAAAACTATATTACCACACTTAGGGTTAAAAAAACTTTACCTCTTGTTTAACTGAATTTATAAGGTTTAAAATTAATTTAAAACATGTATAAAACCTATTACATGGCCATATTTCATCCCTATCACATTTAATATTTGGAAATGGTCCATTTTTGAACCATTTAGCTTGAGTAAGACATTAATATATTTGAATATTTTTAAAAATTAAAAGTGTCTCCTCTCCCCCACTTATAAAAGGACACTTCATCTCCTATCCTAAAAACTATTCAAGTAAAAAACCTATTATTTTAAAGTATAACTATGTTCGATAGTGTATACAACAAACAACACTAAGATTAGATAAACCACACAATATTATTATTCTGTGATTATTATAGCATAGTAATTAAATTAGAATGTATGGATAGATATAAATAAATAATAAAATATTTATAAAGTTCATAATCAATAAAAAGTTATTTGTCAATTCTTAATAAATAAGAACTAGATTTTTAGTAGAGTCATTTTATTTTAGAAAATATATTTTCTTTAGAAATGGTTTTTATTTATTTTTGTGAGTAAATATTTTAATTAAATTATAAAATATTTAGAAATTTTATTTGATAAAAATAATATGATTTTTTAAATCATCAGATCAAAAAAAAATTTGGTTTAATTTTTTGGATTTTTTTGAAAAGAATGCTTTTTCTGTGAATAGTGAAATAATTAATTTTTGTAAAACATATATTTATTTTCATTGAAATAAATTACATTATAATTTTAATTTTATCATAAATTAACAAAATAAATATTTTATTATATACTAAATAATTCATTAAAATTGAATCATCATTATACATGGTTTTTTATAAGTTCATTTTTGGGCTTAGGGACACATTTTTTTTAAAAACAATTTATTCTATTTTATGAATTTATTTTAAAATTAATTTATTAAAATTATTAGAATTTAGTTATATTAAATGGAATTTATATTTAGATTTATAAATTCAAATTTATCCTATAGTTAATTTTTGATATTTTTCTGAAGAAGTTAAATTTTTGATGAATAGTAAAAATATAGTTTTTATGAAATATGATATCTTTTATGATATCACTAAGAAATAAATATGACATAAAAATTTATTAAACTTGTGGAAAGAATAATTTATGATAATATAATCCAAATATCATAAAAATATAATTCAAATTATATAAAGTATAATTCATTTAATTATAAATATGAAAATCATTTTCAGTGTCAACCCAATGCTTGCACAACAATGGAAAAGTCAAATTTGGTGTCCTAGATATAATACTTGATAATTAAGAAGTATTGTAAATACCTGAAATTTCTATGTATTTTTTTAAATATATGGGAATTTTACGAGTCTGTGAAATCTGACGGCGCACGATTCCGATGCCCGTAGTGCCCTGAATGATCCGTCGAAGTTTTGTTAATCTTAAGTTAACGCGCATAGGCAGTTTTCTTGAAAAAGTGGAATTAATCTTAAATAGCTACTCGGATCAGAAATCTGAGGGCACCGTTGCGCTCAGGATGGCGGGTTTACCCTAGGTGCGACTTAAGATTAGTCGGCGCAAGCCTCCTGTGAGAAAACATAAAAATGGCATAATCATAAATAAAATAATTAAATAAATTATTTTATATTTTAAATGCTTATAACTCACAAACTGTAACTCAGATTAAAAATCCAAGACCACCACTGAACTCATGAGGGTATTATTTCTTTATGAAGATACTAACTTTGGTCGGCGTGGGCCACCAGAGAAAGTTAGTTTTTTTACCACAAATAAAATAACTAAGTGACAATTATTTTATTGTAAAATTAATAACTTCTAAATGATAACTCAGATTGAAAATCTGAGAGTACCATTGGGTTCTTTAGGGTGTTTTTCACCTAAGAGAGCCTAACCTCGACCGGAAAAAGTCGAGGGTGACTAATAATAAATTTCCAAACTTTTTTTGGGTATGTTCAGTAAATGCATGAGCGGCGTTTTGTAACTTATGAACTGGTGCTTAGAATTGAAATCGGAGGGAACCGTTGAAATCTCAGTGCCTGTATTCTCATAAGGATACTCTCACCTCGATGACAGTTTTTCAACGGTGAAATTTTGTTTTTGGGTTTTTCGTGGAATTAATAAAATAAAATATACATCATTTTATTTTATTTTGAGCTTCCATGTTGATATTTCAGGTGGGGTCCATCAGAGCTAAACCTCCACATGGAAGTTGGAAGTGGGGACCACCACACCTTAACCTCCCATGAGAGGCTATGTTGGTGGGGACCACCCGAACCATAACCTCCCATGAGAGGTTATGGTGGTGTGGATCACCTGGGTTTTTAAACCCTCCTTGAAACCTCCCATTAATTGGGAGAAACCACTCAAGTCCCTATTAAATGTGGGGGGGGGGCTCTTGGTATCCTCCCAATAATTATAGCCAACACACCTCTTAAATTGAGCCAGCATAATTTAATTATATTTATCCATTTAAATTTAAATAACCACGTCGTTGGAATTTCGGAAGGTTCCTAATAAATGAACTGTCATAAATTCCAACGATCGTTACCTCCCTCTCTCCATCTCCTATATATAGGAAGCTTGGGAGGAGGTTTTGGGATGGATTAACCAAGCGATGAATAACTGGTAAAGTGACACGATGCCCAACACTTAGAGGATTATGCTTCCTCCATGAAGAACACATTCTTCCGACGAAGAACGCCAACGAGAAGCGACTCCGACTTCGACTTCCTTCCTCGGAACCTACTTCGACATAAAATTTCTTAGACTACGAAGAGTAGGCGCACAAACAAACAATTGAGGAAAACACCGATGTTCGTCTTTTCCCAATGATTCGTCTTCTTCCCTGTTCCAACATCAACAAACATCGAACAAAGGTAAGGGGTTTATTTTCATGTTAATGCTTTCCTTGATTTTCTTTTGCGGATTGGAAAAGAATCATTGTAGAGCCTGTAGAATTTGAATTTAATAGTTCTCTTTTCTTGATGGACCGATTGTTATCATCCTAAATGCGGAGGGTGTGGGCCCAACTAACATGGCCCGACTTCCTCCGCTGATCTCTTTGTAATGTTCTTTGGCATAACATCGAAACGACGAGGCGACGGAGGCGACAGGCAACGACCGCGCTACCCGCGGACTCTACAACTCGCGCCGCCCTCACGACGCTTCAGATGAACCAACTCCCGGCCGCCAACAGCCTCCCATGCACCTACTGGCCACTCGGCCACACGCTGGACTCCTAGGTCCCGACCACCACTGGCCTCCTGTACCCCCACCAGCCACCCTTCCGTGCGCCGGCCTCCCGGATCCCGACTGCCACGGGCCTCCCGTGTGCCTGCCGATCTCCTAGCCTCCCTCGGCCAGCTGGCCACTCGCTGGCCTCCCGGGACAAGCCGCCTAAGCCATTCCCCTCGCGGTGTTGGACGAACCGGCCTCAGGAATCTGGGTCAAGCCGCGCGCCATGCGCGCCTAGCTGAGCCGACCTTCCGTGCCCCCCACGGCTCCTCCAGACCGAACCGCCCTTACACCGACGCGCGACCGGTCATTTCCCTTGCGACCAGTTTACGCCCTCACACAACTCGCAGCCTTCACGGACTGCTGGGTGAGGCTAGAACCAACGGGTCAGGCCGGGCGACCCAGATCGGGTCGGACTGGACCCGGGCCCACTTCGACCCATTTATGCTCCTTTGACAATATCTTTGGCACCGGACGTCCGTTTAACGAACCGTCAGAAGATATGGTAATCTTGGAGCATGAATCTCCCTTAGAGTATACCCCACTGGAGTTTGGGTTATAGTTGAGATACGGTCAGGTTGGATCATGCATGAATCCCACGAGGCCCCCGGGACTAAAAGGCTAATAACTCTCAGACCGGGCGTCTGATTGACGTGCTGTATATTTCGTTGAGACCCCTATGACAAGGTGGTACTTCAAGATATTTCTTAGTGGGAATTCATGGAAGTTGATGTGTCAACACTTGGATTGAGGAGTGGATCCTCCCGGAATCAAGAGTGCTTGTGTAGAAACCCTGGGGCTGGCTGCTTTCTGACTACTATTCCTGGATCCCATGTGGGTTCAACAGCTCTGAATACTATTCCTGGATCATGTGTGGGTTCTACTGTTTTGACTACTATTCCTAGATCCTACTTGGGTTCGACAGTTCTGACTAGTGTTCCTGGATCTTGTGTGGGTTCGATAGTTCTTACTACTCTTCCTCGATCCTATGTGGGTTCGACAGTTCTGACTACTATTCCTGGATCCTATGTGGGTTCGACAGTTCTGACTACTATTCCTGGATCATGTATGGGTTTGAAAGTTTTGACATCTATTCCTGGATCATGTGTGGGTTTAATAGTTCTGAATACTGTTCCTGGATCCTATGTGGGTTCGACAGCTCTAACTACTATTCATGGATCCTGTGTGGGTTCAACAACTCTGATTACTATTCCTGGATCCTGTGTGGGTTTGACAGCTCTGACTACTATTCTTGGATCCTGTGTGGGTTCAACAATTCTAATTTCTGTACAAGGATCCTATGTGGTTTCGACAGAATAGATGATTTATTTTCTACATCAAATCATATCTAAATCTCAACAAAAGTTGTATACCTATGTGAGCTGAGTTAGTAATATTTGTGTTTTTCCTCATGATTGAGATGGAATACTTGATAACTTATGTATATGTATGGGCATATACCTAATTGGGGTTATCTATTGATTTCATACCTTTTGGTTTATCCTTTTTGGATTTTGTGAGACCTTGAGGGTCTTGAGGTCCCTACTGATTATCATTATACTCACCCCTGCACTGGCTTTGCCCGTACCTTGTTGTGTTGGAAGCAGATGATGAAGAGTGCTGACCGAGGCTGAGTGTACCAGGACTGGATGGTACCCAGAGGTGGACCACACTGTGTGATGGTACACAGAGGAGATGGACGAATGAGGAGTGTTGTGGAGGCTATCTGTACCTACCCTTCAGGCAGGATTTCCTGGTGGACGATCCAGGAGTTGTTTTCACCTTTTCCTTCTTGTAGTTTACAGTTGGGCTTGTATTTCCAGCCCCTTTTAATTTTCAGCACTCTTTTGTTATACAGTTTTACATAGTGTTTTTCTTTTATCTTGTACACTTTTGTGTGCATTTTCAGGTTATAAATGCAATGTCTTCCCAGTTTTAGGGATTTACGCCTTTGGTGCTAGTCGCCAGCCCTTGGCCTATGGAAGGCAGGCCTGGAGTAGTCACGACATTGGCCCTAGGGGACATGTCCTAAAAAATTGGTATCAGAGGAGTTGGTTCTACCGTAGAACTTAGGACTTTGATCTTTTCTATAAAGAAATAGTGTTAAGGGTACTGAGTTAGGTTTTCAGTTCATGGAGTCTAGTGTTAGTGCGGTGACAGATGTATCCATACACCAAGACCATGAATTCTGATTTCCAACTCAGTGCACGAAAAAACTGATTGTGTTTGTGTTTTCAAAAGTTTTCTTTGAGTCAGCTCACCAGGTATAATATTTTGACCGTGTCGCATCTGTTTCTTTTAGGATGCCTCCCCGTGGATGACCAGCTAGAGTCCCAAGAGTTGTACACACTGATAGACCACTGAGCGACGAGGTTTCGGTGTAGGTCCCTCTTACTATGTTGTCACCTTCGGGTGGTGTACCAGCACCACCACCAGACGTTGGGCAGAAGAAACCACCAGTCGCACTGGAGGATGGTGCATGCTGACTGAGCGTGTTGCATGAGTTCCAGCAGTAGAGGCCTCTAAGGTTTCGAGGTGAGATAGTTTTCCATGCAGCTGAAGGCTGAATGGAGGCGATTTCTAGAGTTTTTTGTCTAGTTGAGATGCCAGTAGAGTAGAAAATGATCTTAGCTATTAGACTTTTTTAGTGAGTAACCATGAGGATGGTCTGCTTAGTGATGAGGCTTCAGTACGTGGACCATTGCCCGAGATAGTACCTTCAGGTAGTGTGTCATTTATATCACTACTCATTGGTCAAAAGTTATAACCGGTGGTACTGGTTGAGGAAACATGTAGGCTTAGTTCCTTACACATGTTTTGGCATCAAATACCCCTCATGTTCTGAGGCTTTCCCGACTCACAGGAAGCTGAGGACTAGCTCGAAGAGGTGGCTGAGAGTTCTCTAGAGCTTCTATAGCTTCGGCCGGATGACATGTCAGTAGCTGAGTATTCATTGAGGCATACCGATCATCCTATTACTCGATGAATAAAATACAATTAGTGATTTAGGGCTTGAACTTCCAATCAAGGTGTGTTTAGTGGACTTCTGAGCCAACACTATTCCTCTATGCATTCCTTTTTATGATAGGGTCCTAGAGAGAACCTTTGTGGGTTGAATGTTCTTTGGCTGAATGAATAAAGCAAGTGAATGTTAGCAGTGGGAAATCAGGGTACTAGGGCCAATATCCAAGACTTGGGCGTGTAAAATGTTTCAGGAAGAGTATGTGTTAGGGAAATATGAATCTGCAGGGCAGCAGGCATAGAAGCAGAGTTAGGAGAGCAGCATGCGGTGGTGTACTTTTCAACATGTTACAACCAACCACTTTTTTGTAGACCCCACCAGGCTCAGGGAGCTAGAGGACAGGGGAAGAGAGTTGTTGAATTCAGTCAAGGAATGTGACCCAAGGGCTCTAGGAATGATTCGAGGTATGGTCTATGTCTACTACTAGTTGATGTATCAATAGACATTGGTACCAATCCTTCCTTCCTTCCCTAAATCTTGTCCAGGTCCTAGAGTTTCTAATTAAACCATTGACTTGACCCTCACGTATAGATATACCTTTGGGAGGATACTCGATAATCACACTTACATCGACGGTGTGATATGAATCTTGAGGCGAGAGTTTCTATTGAAACCTCTTGGTGGCAGCGTCGAGGCCTTACGACGTGATTTTGGGATTAGACTTGACATCCACAGTTCACACTCATATTAACTGTATTAGGAAAAAATTTTGTGGTTTATCTTCAACATTGGGATGATATTTTACTTAGTCTGTGAAAAAGGAAACCCAGACAAGACATGATAAACTCCTGCATAGGAGGGTGCAGATGATCACTCATGAGTCGGCCAGCCTCACCCCTGTGGCAGAAAAAGTTTTGAGTTTTCAATTCCCAATAGGAGTAGCTAGATTTCCTCTAGGAATATTACTTAAAGATAGTCTATACCACTGTGAAGGGGAACATGGTAGCAGACACACTCAGCAGGAGGTCTGGCCTGCAGCTGCAGAGTGAGGCGGCAGAGCAGCTAGCCGCTTGCAGATATCCTTTGTGGATCGAGATGGAGAAACTTTTCTTCAGTATCTTAAAGTCAATGCCCCACTTCTTCAGTGATTTAGGGATGTGCAACATGTGGAAGCTGACTGTGAGACTCGATGAGCTCAATATCCACAGGATATACACTTGATGGATTTTCTGAAGGTGGGGAGCACGTCATCCTCTTCAGAGGACGTACCATGGTACCGGTGTCACGTCAAGAGGAAGTGTTGAAGGAGTTCCACACTTCCCCAATAATGGTACATCCAGGAGTGGCGAAGATGTACCAGGATCTCCGATGATAGCACTGGTGGCCGAGAATGAAGAAAGTAGTTGCAGAGTTTGTTTCCCGGTGCCTCACTTGTTAGCAAGTGAAGGTGGAGCATCACATACCAGCAGGCATAGTTCAGCCTTTAGAGGTCCCAAAGTGGAAATGGGATGGGATATCAATGGACTTCGTGATTGGACATCCATTTAAATATATGGGACATGACTTTTTTGGGGTGATCGTCTCCCGACTCACCATGTTAGCCCACTTCCTAACGATCAGAGAACAGGGTTCAGTAGAGAGCTTAGGATGACTCTATGTGTATGCGATTATGCGGTTACATGGAGTACCCTCAAATATTGTCTCCGATCGTGATGCATGTTTTACTTCTTGACTATCAAATGGGTTGCCAGAGGCTTTCGGGACGCAGCTTCGTTTGAGCACCACCTTCCATCCTCAGACGGATGGTCAGACTAAGTAGACCATTCAGACCCTCGAGGACATGTTGCATGCTTGTGTCCTCGACTTTGATCGCATTTGGGAGGATCAAATACCTTTGGTGAAGTTTTCATACAACAACAGCTATCACTCCACTATTGTGATGACACCTTTTGAGGCATTGTATGAGTGACCTTGCAGATAACCTTTGTGCTGGACTGACCCAAGGGAGTCAGCACTCATGGGACCAGAGATGGTATGGGCTACCACAGATTAAGTGAAGATCATCCAGGAGCGGATGAAGAATGCAAAGAGAAAGTAGAAGTCATATGACGATAGGAGATAGAGACCTTTGGAGTTCAAGGATGGCGACCATGTCTTTTAAGGGTCTCACCTCGATGAGTTTTGTGGAGATTTGGCCAAAGAGGCAAGTTATATCCGAGGTTCATTGGACCTTTCCAGGTCCTCAGTAGAGTTGGTGAGGTGGCATACCACTTAGCTCTTCAACCTCAGTTTCACTGGGTTCACGACGTATTCCACGTATCTCAGCTAAGGAGATACATGCATGACCCTTATCACATCATCGACCATGGCTAGATGGACGTCGACAATGGGGAGACTTTTATAGAGGTTCCAGTAGATATTGAGGATCGATAGGAGCGGGTCCTTCATTGACGGTCGATACCTCTAGTGCACATTCGATGGAAACACAGGAACCTCCAGGAGATCACATGGGATCGGGAGGCTCAGATGCGTGCTTAGTACCCCCACTTGTTCCCTAAGTTTGAGTTGTGGTTTACGAGGGTGTACAACCCTGAGGTGGGGAGAATGTAAAGACCCATAATTTCCATGTAATTTTTTTTAAATATATGGGAATTTTACGAGTCCTTGAAATCTGACGGTGCACGATTCTGAGGCCCGGAGTTCCCAGAATGATCCTTTGGAGTTTTGTTAAGCTTAAGTTAACGCTCATAAGCAGTTTTCCTGAAAAACTGGAATAACTCTTAAATAGCTACTCAGATAAAAAATATAAGGGAAATTTGCGCTCAGGATGGTGGCTTTACCCTAGGTATGACTTAAGATTAGTCAGTGCGAGCATCCTATGAGAAAACCAAAAAAATGACATAATCGTAAATAAAATAATTAAATAAATTATTTTATTTTTTAAATGCTTATAACTCACAAACGGTAACTCGGATTAAAATCTGAGAACACTTTTGAACTCGTGAGAGTATTATTTTTGTAAGAAGATATTAACGTTGGCTAGTGCGGGCCACCAGAGAAATTTAGTTTTTGGATGCAAATAAAATAATTAAGTGAAAATTATTTTATTGTAAAATTCATAACTTATAACCAGTAACTCAGATTGAAAATATGAGAGTATCGTTGGGTTCTTTGGGGTGTGTTTCACTTAAGCAGAGCCTAACCTCTATCGGTACGAGTCAAGGGTGACTTATAATAATTTTCTGAACTTTTTTTTTCGGGTACATTCAGTAAATGCACGAGTGGAATTTTGTAAAATTTGAACAGGTGCTCGGAATTGAAATCAGAGGGCACCGTTGAACTCGTAGTGCCGATATTTTCTTAAGAAGACTTTCACCATGATGGTAGTTGGTCGATGGTGAAAGTTAGTTTTGGGGTTTTTTGTGGAATTAATAAAATAAAATAAGCTTTCTTTTATTTTATTTTGAGCTTCCATGTGGATATTTCAGGTGGGGGCCATTGGAGATAAACCTCCACATGGAAGTTGGAAGTGGGGACTACCACACGTTAACCTTCTATGAGAGGTTATGGTGGTGTGGACCACCCTAACCAAAACCTCCCATGAGAGGTTATGGTGGTGGGGACCACCTGGGTTTTTAAACCCTCCTTGAAACCGCCCATTAATTGGGAGAAACCTCTCAAGTCCCTATTAAATGTGTGAGGGATCCTATTGGTATCCTCCTAATAATTATAGCAAATGTACCACTTAAATCTTTCCTGCATAATTTAATTAGCATGCTCATTTTAAATTTAAATAACCGCATTGTTGGAATTTAGGAAGGTTACTAATAAATGAACCGTCATAAATTCCAATGATCGCTACCTACCTCCCTCCCTCTCTTATATATAGGAAGCTTGGGAGGAGATTTTGGGATGGCTTCACCAAGCGACAAAGTGCTGGTAAAGTGACGTGATGCCCAACACTTTGAGGATTACACTTCCTCCATGAAGAACGAATTCTTCCAACGATGAACCCCGGAAAGGAGAAACTTCAACTTAGACTTACTTCCTCGGAACCTACTCTGACGTAGGCTGTCTTCAACTACGATGATCCGGAAAACAAACCAACAATCTTGGAAAATGCTGACGACACTGACGTCCTTCTTTTCCCAATGATCCATCTTCTTCCTCGCACCAACGTCGACAATCATCAAACAAAGGTAGGGGGTTTATTTTCATTTTAATTCTTTCCTTGATTTTCTTTTGTGGATTGGAAAAGAATCGTTGTGGAGGCTATAGAATTTGAAGTTCATCGTTATCTTTTCTTGATGGACCAATTGCTATCATCCTAAACGTGGAGGGTGTGGGCCAAACAAACATGGCCCGACTCCCTCCGCCAATATCTTTGTAATGTTATTTGGGATGACGACGAAACGACGAGGCGAAGAAGGTGACAGGAAATGACCGTGCTACCCGTGGACTTCGTATCCCGCACCACACTCATGATGCTTCGGCCGAACCGGTTCCTAGTCACCGCCGGCCTCCCGTGCGCCCGCCGACCACGCGACTGCCCATCGGCCTCTCGGATCCCGGCCGCTGCCGGCCTCCTATGCGCCCGCCGGCCACCCGGCCGGCCACCGGTTTACCATGCACTCGCTGCCCCCCTAACCACCCACCGGCCTCCCGGATCCCGGCCGCTGCCGACCTCCCGTGCGCCCTCCGGTATCTCGGTTGCCCATCGGCAGCCCTGCCGCCCGCCGGCCTCCCTGGCCGAGACGCCAGAGCCATGACCCTTACGGCGTTGGCCGAATTGGCCTCGGCCCTTTGGGACAAGATGCCGAGCCATTCCCCATGCTCGCCTGGCCAAGCCAGCCTTCCACGCCCCCCGCGGTGCCTCCAGACTGAACCACCCATACACCGATGCGCGACCGGTCCGCACCCTCGCGACCGGTCTGCGCCCTCGCGCTACTCGCAACCTGTTGGGCTGGGCCAGACCCAACGGGCCAGGCTGGGTTGACCCGAATTGGGTCAGCCCAAACAGGGTCGGGCTGGGTCAGTCCGACCAGGTCTGACTGGACCCGGGCCCACTGCAACCCATTTACGCTCCTTCAACCATATCTTTGGTAAAAGACATCCGTTTGACGAACCGTCAGCGAATCTGGAAATCGTAGAGCGTGACTGTCCCTTAGAGTGTAACCCACTGAAGATTGGGGTATAGTTGAGATACGGTCAGGTTGGATCGTGCACGAATCCAACCGGGACCCCATGACTAAAAGGCTAATAACTCTTAGACTGAGCGTCCGGTTGACAAGCCATTTGTTGCGTTGATACCCCTTTGACGAGGTGGACCTTTAGGATATTTATTTTTGGTACTTCATGGAAGTTGATGTATCAACACTTTGCTTGAGAAGTGGACCCTCCTTGAATCAAGCATGCTTGTGAGGAAACCCTGAGGCTAGCTACTTTCTGACTACTGTTCCTGGATCTTGTGTGGGTTCGACATCTCTAACTACTATTCCTGGATCTTGTGTGGGTTTGAGAGTTCTGACTACTATTCCTGAATCCTATGTGGGTTGGATAGTTTTGACTACTTCTCCTAGATCCTGTGTGGGTTTGATAGTTCTGACTACTCTTCCTGAATCCTGTGTGGGTTCGACAGTTCTAACTACTGTTCCTGGATCCTGTGTGGGTTTGACAATTTTGACTACTATTCCTGGATCCTGTGTGGGTTCGATAGTTCTGACTACTGTTCCTGGATCCTGTGTGAGTTTGACAGTTCTGACTACTGTTCCTGGATCTTGTGTGGGTTGGACAACTCTGACTACTGTTCCTTGATCCTGTGCGGGTTCGACAGCTCTGACTACTGTTCCTCGATCATGTGTGGGTTTGACAGCTCTGACTAGGTTTGACAATTATGATTTTTGTACCAGGATCCTACGTGGGTTCAACAGAATAGATGATTTAGTGGATACATCTTATCATTATAACTCTCAACAAAAGTTGTATACCAGTGTGAGCTAAGTCAGTAAATTTTGTGTTTTTCCTCATGATTGAGATGGATTACTTGATAACTTAGGTATATGTATTGGAATATACCAAAGTGGGGTTATCTGTTGATTTAATACCTTGTGGTTTATCCTTGTTGGATTTTGTGAGACCTTGAGGGTCTCAGGGTCCCTTCTGAGTATTGTAATACTCACCCCTACACGGGCTTTGCCTGCACCTTGTTGTGTTGGATGCAGACGACAGACAACACTGACCGAGGCTGAGTATACTAGGACTGGATGGTACCCGGAGGTGGACCACACGGTGTGACGGTACACAGAGGGGATGGACAGATGAGGAGTGCTGTGGAGGCTATCTATACCTATCATTTAGGTAGGATTTTCCGGTGGGTGATCCCGGAGCTGTTTTCCCTTTTTCCAGTTTCTTATACTTTAATGTTGGGCTTGTATTTCCGGCCCCCTTCACTTTTCATAACTCTTTTGTTATATAGTTTTACTTAGTGTTTTGCTTTCAACTTGTACTCTATTGTGTTTATTTTCAGGTTATAAAGGAAATACCTTACCAGTTTTAAGGATTTACACCTTTGGTGCTAGTCGCCATCCCCTGGCCTATTGAAGGCGTGCTTGGGGTAGTCACGACACGGGCCCCAGGGGACGGGTCGTGACAATTATTTTCTTGGATTTAGTATTAAATATATAGTTTTATTGAATATTTTATTGTATATAAAATTTTTTTTGGGTCATATAACATGTAACTTACCCAAATGCTTATGCAATTTTTTAAAAATTTGAGAAAAGTCAAAATAACATATTAAATGATTTTTCATGACATATATTTTGATAAATATACATATTTAATGAATATAATTGTTCATTTTTAACTTATGTAAATAATTTTTATTATGTTAATTTATTTAAAATTTTATTTTATAAATAATTACCTCAAATTCTAATGTAATGCCAATAAAGTGATAAGGAAAACAGTAGAAAAATCATGTAAATTATTTTAAAAACTATTGATGTAACATTTTTGGGTGATTTAAAGTAAGTATCCCATGATTTTAAGAGATAGATATAATATATTAGATGTGTTTTATAGGTTTATATTAATTATATTACTATCATGTTTTTTTCAAAGTAAAATTATGTGAACAGTTATTAAAATGACCTTAATATTATTTCATATTTAATATATTTTATTAAATTGATTAAAAATAAAAAAATTTTATAAGATGACAATAAGGATGATAAATCATATAAAATATCATCCCTTGGATATTTATGATCCGATTTTAACCTTATAGGTAAAATTATAACCCTTTAATGTTAAAAAAATTATTACCATGGTACAGTTGAAATTGATTAAATAATATATTGAATAAAAATATATCATTTAAAATTATATATAAACATGTAAAAATTATATTACATGATTATATTAAGACCATATATTCCTTAAATTTGAATCCATTTAATTTTGGAACCATTTAACATGAGTTAGAAACATATTATATTATAATACTAGTATATTACACTTTCAAATTTATGAGACTATTCACTCTATGTCTACTTAACTTCTTCAACATCATTCAAAAAAAATTTAATTCAAATGAACTCAATACAATATTTATAAATAAATAGAGATAATATAAATATGAATATATATGTGTGTATTAAATAAATTGATATCTATTTGGTATATATAGGCTTCATAAAAAAATCCTTCAAGAGAAATATTGAATTTTATATAGCCCATAATAGAAAATATTTTATCATGTGTCATGTTCGGTTTTTATTTTTTATTTTAAAAAATAATTTGTTCAGTATCAAATATTATGGTTATAATTAATTAAGTGTGTTTGTAATTAATTGAGGGAAATAATGGAGGATTCTGGGGAACTACGAACCTTACACACTAGTACAATGGCCCTTACGCACTAGTAACATAACCCCTATACACCCAAATCTTAACCCTTGCACACCAAAATGTAGCCACAGGTACCCTTATACAATAGAACCATCACCCCATTCCCCTTAAAAAGGTAACTTTGAATTTAATAGTTGATTCTAGGTAACTCATTTATTAGTAAGGGTAAATTCAAACTCTAACCTATGAATAGTTAGAAAAATAACATATACAAGGGTATAAAACTAAAATATGTAAGGGTATAAAGTATATTTTATATTAAGTTAATTAGTTTAAAAACAAACCTACATAAGTGTAAAAATAACATACATAATGGTAAGTAATTAGTTATGTAATATGAAGCAATTAGCTACATAAGGGTAAGCTTAAATTTATACATAGGCGTACGTTTAAATTTATACACAAGGGTAACCTTCACTTTGTGAGGGATACATAAAGGTAACCATGAAATCATAATTTATTTCAAGGAAACTCATTTCTTGTGTATGGTTAAGGTCAATTTCAAACCCGCGTAAGGGTATATAATTATCCTATATAAGGTTATAAAAATAACCAAAATAAGGGTATAAAAATAAACTATGAAAGGGTATAAAATAGATGTTATATAATGCTAAAAAGTTTTAAAAATGACCTATGTAAGGTTATAAAGTACCTATGTAAGGTTATAAAGTACCTACATAAGGGTATAAAGAACCATTATAAGGGTATTCAATTAGTTACATAAAGGTAGAATTATTATTACGTAAAGGTAAAATGATAATTCTCATATATATGTTAAGGTATATAATTTTCTATGTAAGGGTAATCAATGTTGCATTTCTATATAACGGTAAAATATAAAATTATAAATCTATATAAATGGAATTTATAATACTATCTAAGGGTAAAATGATATTCACATAAAAGTATAATGAACTTGAAAATATGTATAGAGACTACCATAATTCAAATGCATAAAATTTTCCATCAGCAAAGGATTACAAAAATTGTAATAAAAATATTTATAGTTTTTTTGTAGAAAAAAGTGTGTTAGATTACATTAAAATGAAGGGTACTGTAAAACTAAAAATAGGCAATTGGATTTGATATTCACTAAATACATGGATAAAAGAGGAAACTCGAGAAAAGGATGATAAAATTTCAATCACTTTTTCAGCCTTACATTTTTAACTTTTACTTTTTATATGGTTATGATCCATTGTCATAATCAATTAAAGATGAGGAGTCTTTGCACATTAAGATGTTTTGTTTCATTTAATCCTCACCATCAAAATCATGCGATGGAATTTTCTACAAAGAAAATAATTTTTTAAGATTAAATAGAAAATATTATACATACTAAAATTTCAAAATAAAAAATATAATAATTAAAAAGTGTAAAGGTTTTTTAAAAACTTTAGGAGTTACAGAAGGGTAATATACCCATTTCATAAATATCACAGTAAAATTACAGGAGTTATGGAAGGGTAATCTGATTCTATATAAAGGTAATTCAAAATTTCTGAAATCTACATAAAGTTAGAGAAATATTCATAATCACAAATTTATATTCTAAGGAATAAATATTTATTCAAATAATATGAATCAATGGATATATTATTTTTGGATCTAATATCACTATAACTGAATTTAATAATAGTTTAGACTTATTATTATTAATAAACCATATTTACCGGCTTGTTTAAGAGGAAATTCCTACTACTAATTAATGATCTTACAATTATGGGTCTACTAATTATGGATTCTATAATAGAAAATTCTAATTTAAATTTATAAACTAACAGTAATATATTCTAAGAATGGATATAATGTGTACATATAAATTTTTAATTCATAATTTAAAATTAAAATATCAGTCAATTAAGAGTTGAGATATTTACCAGAGTAGATGAAATATGCATAGTTGATTTAGTAAATTCAATTTTAGTGCGAATAAGTCATGGATATTCATTACTATAATAGTCCTATACATTAAGGATAAAAAGAATACTTAAATGTGAATTTTATTTATTTTTTATGTATGTAATTTAATAAATTTAAAAAAATAGTACCTAGTTTAGTTCAAAAGTGTTATCAATATTGTTGATGTGATTTTTCGTTTCTGATAGGAAAAGAATTTTGTAATTGTTTTTTCTAAATAATAATAATAGTTTTGAATTTTTTAGTTTTTTATATCAATAAATGAAAAAACTCTTTTGTATTTGAAGATATTTAACTTTGGTGGAAACTCATAGTCATCATTATTCTATATTGGAAAAAATTGAAATGATTGTTTAATTTAAGTGAAAATATATTAAAAAATGTATATAGTTATATATTTTTATCCATATTAAATAATTTTTTAAATGAGAAGTTATTTAAGTTATAAATTTCATAACGTTTTTATCAAAGAGAATAACTAAATTTGATTCCTTGCAAGAAGTTAACATTAGTTACACTCTAAATTTATTGGATTTTAAAATTATGTTGGAGAGTGATTTATTTCAAATAATAAATTCCAAAAGTTATCATTTCAATTTTAAATTAGTAAGTAATATAGAAATTTAATAGCTGAGAACCTTGGAGTAGTGAAATTAGTAGAGTATTTTTAGTGCTGAAACCAACTATTTACATCAAAAAGGATAAATTTCTTCATGAAAGAGATGCATGATTCATAATACCAATTGATGGTGCTTTGAATTTTCCATATTGTAGCTACATTTAGAAAACATGTTGTATAGAAAATAGTATTAGTAGTTTTTTTATATAATAGAAAATAATAGAATATTTATGTAATATTGTATATTATAATAGAAAATTTCAAGACATGTTACTAACTTCTTAGTAGTTTCTGATATAATGAGTTTTTTCTTTTTTATTCTAGAACAACATATGTGTAGAAGAAATTCTTCATTGTGTTGTTCCTAGATTAAGAATCTATGATTTTATAAATTATGTAAACTGAATAGTTGAAAAATATAAAACATTATCAATTAGAAATGTAGAGAATAATTATATGATATAAAAAATATTAAAAATAAATTATAAGAAATTTCTGTTGAAATTTCAACTGGTTCTAAATATTTTACCTATTTGAATGTCAGGTTTAAAAAAAATTTCATTGAATTAAAGATTGTCTTCACAATAATGGAAGCTAATTGAAATTCGAAAAAATAACTTGAGAGTAATTTTTTGAATACATTTAAAAAATAAACTATATATATTGAGAAAAATTCAATTGAATATATAGAAAGAATAGTAATCAATATTTATTCCATGACAAGTTACATTACCAAAATTGTAGATTAATCAACCCTATTTTACAAATAATTTGACATTTATATAGGAAAATCAACACATAAACTGAAATTGACATTTAACACTATGAAATGAAATAAATAAACAAAATTGTTAATGGAAATTTATCAGACATCTATATTAAAGTGTAAAAATGGAAAACCATTACTCCTATATAGAAATTTGGATCAATTTTCTATAATTTTACATAGATTTCATTGTATGTAAATAACACAAATATCCAACCTTTTCTTAAACATAGAAGAAATAATTTATAGTTAGCTAATGAAGATTATGAATATATCAAAACTAATTTCATTTGAGAAAGAATAAATTATATATAAATTTAAAAGTAATGAATATAAAGGGATTTTATTTTTACTAAGTATAAATTGAAGCATTGTTTCATTGATTTAATTTGTGTGTTGAAAATATATAGTAATAAATTAAGTGAACCTATAGTAAAATATAATTATTAGATTCTTTTATGGAACCCTTTTTCGAATACTATTTTCAAAATACATAAAATTAAATATAAAGAGTAGAAAATGGAAATAAAATGGATGGAAATGTGTGGTTGATATAAATATAATTTTACACCCCTATTGTGTTTCCATGAATCTGCCCTTATTTGGAGAAATTTGGGAATTTTGTATAATGCAGCACTACCCTTCATGAAATAGTTGTTTGAACTTTGAAATTAGTAAATATTCATCAGTTGTAAATTGAATATTTGTTCCTTAAATAATATAATTTAATATATAGAATATATTATGAGAACATTATATTATTATTTTTTTAATTTGGGGCCCAAGAATCTTTTTTATTAGATTCAAATGATTTTTTTTGGTAGAGGAGACCCATTATATGGCCAGTATACCTAGTGGACATTAAATCACATTATATGGCCCAAATCAACTTTTTTAGTGCTTTTTAATCATGATATCATAATTTAATGTTGTAACTAAAAATATTAATAAAATAATAATAAAAATAAAATATGATTTTTTTATTCTTGTATGTCATACTCATATTTTCATCACAAATAATGAGGTCTATAATGAAAACTTCATTAGAGTATATAGAAGATGAATTGTACCACATATAGAAAATTCAAACGTTTATTTTTAGAGTTTCATCATCATAAAGGGAAATCTCATTCAATGAAGTAAATGATTATGTCATTTTTATAACTCTGTAAATATAATTTTAGTGAATATATTAAAAATGTCATTAATAATAAGAAGAAGAACTATATACCTACTTTATATGGAAGTAAAATTTCATAAAAAATTAATATAACTGAATGGATACATAATAAAAGTTATCAAAAATTTTCTTATAGAAAATATTATGTGAAGAATCATAGGATGTGTTATTTTTATCATCTAAAAATACTTTCAAAACTTGTTTTTTATGTGACTTTAGATATAGAAATATATGATTTTTTGGGATTGGGGAAAATATTTCATGGATAAAACCCTACATAAGAAAGTAATTGTGCTTGAATTTTATTAATAGTCATTATATATGTTATAATTAAAGGTTATTATCTACTTTTTGTTTTGAAAGGCCATCGAGAATTCGAGTTTATCATATTAAATATTTATATTAATAAAAGATCCATGGAATGAAATCGAGTTGAAATTTATACTGCAATGACATAGTCACCCCTGTTCATAATGATCAAACAAGTACATTTAAATAAAACCACTGATTGATCTATATTTATAGGAAACATAATGGGGACCCAAATATTTAATGTAAGTTAATGGGGAGGAAACCTAGATATATTAATACTATTTAAAATTTTGGTCATTTATATATTTTACGGTCTGTTAGTAACAAATATTTCCCTACATGTAGAATAAAAAATGGGGTAATATCTTGTTTTAGGAGTATTCAAATATAAAATTTAGTCATTTAATTCCTGTACAATATCACAAGTTGATTATATTATTTCACAGTATTTAATGTAATTAAAATTTGTAATAATTTTCAATTAAATTAGGGTATGTTTGTCATAAATTTTATGCATTGGTCTATAAAGATATGTAACGAGAAATGTTTAAAAAATTTCAATAAAGGCTTATCCATCATTCGGGTAACCAATTTTACCATCACCAAAAGCCAAAATCTATTGATACAATTCTTTTACTTCAAGTAAATAATATTTAAAAGAATCAAAATTCAATATCAAACTTTTTTAATGTCAAAAACTGATTATTTTTTCCGAGATATGATGATTTTATTTTTGAAAACACAATTTCATTTCTATTTCCACTTGGTATTATAGGTAATATTTACTTACAATCAACCCCCAAGATAATATTAAGGCCAAAAAAAGGTAAGTTCTAATAATTTACATTTTTTTAATGATATTATATCTCTCAAAGAATTCTCAAGATGTTCAAAAACATTTAATAATATTTGGTGACACATACTAAATAACGAGTTTTGTTAATAGAATAAGTTCTGCATGATCACTTCTTTGTTAAATATAAACCAAATATTTAGTAATAGATAATGGAATAAAAACATTAGAGTGGGTTGTACATCCACATGAATAAAGCAATGATTATATTCTTCTAGAATTTGGTACAATAACTGATTTGCCTAGGGAGGAGATACACCACTGAGAAGGGGGGATGAATCAGTCTTGATTTTTACCATTTTTCATTATTTTAAAATAAACCATTACCAACCTATTAGGATTAGATCCAATATTATGATAAAATAACCTATCATGATTATGATGAAAATAAATAGAATAGGACACATATTTTTTATACTATTCAGACTCAATATGAGATTAATCCTCAATATGATTTGTTATACCCCCCAATCACAAATTCCCCACTATAATCACAAGTGGTTGCAACATTAATTTATTCAATAGCATAGAGCCCCACTATGATCTCCAATGTCCCATTGGAATAATATTTTTAAACTATCAGTTAAAAAAATGATTATAAACTATGTAAGAAAATATCACTTCTGAATGTTGGATGCTTCTGCAACAGTTGTGGAAGATATTTTTTTCAGCCTTAAAGATTGATAAAATAGAATAATATCACTTTCTAAAAAAAATAACGGAATTGGTTCTTCCTCAATTTCTAAATTTTGACTTCTGAAATATATTTTGGTCAAGTAATATTATAAATAGTCATTTTTTCATAAAATAATTATTACATAGCACATTTAGGTTGTAACATAATCCCTGCAAAAAATATTATTTCTTCACAAATTGATATATGAACCATGAGAAAAAATAATTTTATCATAAACTTTCCTCTTCACTAAAATACTCATGCACACACCAATGATTTTTGTATTGGAATCAACTGAGTTTTTATAGGTAAAAATTCACAAGTTATTGAAGCAGTTATAAAAATATTTTTCTTCAAATGTGATAAGTAGTTTTAATTGGTTTAATGGTCTCTACATAGCATCTCCACATAGAATTTTTAATTATCTATGCATATAATTTAAAAAATAATTGCTGGCAAATCATCATCAGATCTACATAGAATCTAGTTCATCCTCGCATAACATTTCCATATAGAATCTTCATCACATATCATTTAGTATTCTTTGTGGGTTTTCATGTTCTTTTATTTCCACATACTGTTTTTTTTCACATATTGATTTTATATTAACCATAATTTTCATAGAAGATTCATCTGCATAGTATACTGATTCTCACATTTAGTGTATCTCAGTAAATAGAAGTTCCACAAACTGATATCTATTCTTTACATAACTACTTTAGCAAAAATTTTAATTCACTGTAAGCATTCACTGTAATGCACCCATCTTAAATCGCTCATAGAAAATCACATTTCATGTGTCTGCATAGCATCTCATTTCCTATATAGATCCACATAGGATCTTCACTGTGTACTTCATCATAGTATGTAAACTCATTTAATAATAATACTCCCATTACCTCATAGAATTTAGTTTTTCATGAGGCTTTGCATAAAATTATTCATTTTTTATGTAGAATTTTAATTTTTACAGGAGATTCATTCTCAAAGAATTTCTGAAAATCATTTATTTATGAACATAAAATTGGAATCCATTCTTCTCATATAATTCTTCCCCAAAAACTAACTATCAAATTTTTTTTATGATTTTTGGAAAATTTTACTTATCCATTTTTGAAACTCCCAAAATGATAGGTTGAACTCGCATGGTGCATGGATTGGTATGTGGTTCCTCAGCCTGAAAACCGTCATTTTTAAATGGATTCAAACTTGTGAGGATGAAGATAACCCCCTTCTATGATCGGATGGATCAATTTAAAACAATAAATATGATTATATGGGTGAAATATTATTTTAATCATTTAATGTGGGTGAACAATAACCACAATTATTCTTGTACAACGTCAAAAATAAATGTGTTCATGCTCCTATTTATAATCTAATCAGTTATTAATTTATTTATGATCTAGCTACTGATTATCTACACTAATCTTTACATCACACACCTTGGGCCTATGGACCAGTAGGATACTACCCCAAATTATGCATGCCATCAATAGTTCTCTCTACAAGCCATATACACTAGTCCCACCTCACCCTATAAGAACTATGCCTCCTATTCCACCCATGAGTAGTCCAGGGATTCTTCATTGAGTGTTGTTGACCTATGGGTCTCAAAAATATGAGGTTAAGATCTTCCTAGGACACTATCTTGTGGGATAGCCAAATTTTTTAGTAACTCCCATATTAAAATACTTAGAATAATAGAAAAACATGCAAACAAAAAAATAATTTTCAATCTAACTCCTAAAACTTCATATACTCAAATCATCATAAAATATTATTTTAAATGGTATTCATTTCTTTCTCCAATGTTTTTGAAATCATAGTTAAATATTAATAGCACATGTCTTTTCTATTTAAAATATGTTCAAATAATGGTCACATTGTTCAAGTATAATTTTCCAAGAATGACATCCAATTACATTAAATAGATCCATAATAATTATCCAAACATCACCACTTCATCAAAATACACCAAAAACATATTGACTAAACATGGGGAAAAAATTCAACACTTAGGATTAATAATACCTCCTTTTTTTTAATATCCATTTACAAAAAATTCAATATGTGTGTGTCGTATTTACTCCCACTTAATACATATCAAATGCAATGGGTATGTGTTGGTCTTCTTATCTCATTTTTCTTCTCAAAAACCTCTTATCTCAATATCTTAAATGAAGGAATGAAATCTAATGAAACTTGTAAAAATCCATTAGTTAATCAAATTTAATTCTACATGGGAATACCTAATGTAAAAAATAAGAGATAAATGTCTAAGGGTATCTATGATATCTATTAAATATCTCAGTATGATAAATTAAGCTTAGTGTCTCATAAGAGGATTTAGAAAAACAGGAAATATCATATTCTTTACACACTTGATCAAATGAATCAAAAAATTAATGAGAACAAGAATATTTTCTTGTTTTCTCAGAATTTCATCAATCAAGAAATCCCATTAATTAAATAAAAATTATAATGAGATAAGAGTGTGAGGGGATTACTCAAAACTCATGAAGGCTTCCCCTAAGGATATTAATTCACTTTCATCATCCTAAAATTAAAGTAAATCCATAATGAAAAAAAATTCTCCTTAAATTACATTGTTGTTAGAAAAATATACATAAAATAATAGGGAAAAAGAGGATACCTCTTGATAGTATTCAAGTGATAGGAGAATGATCAGGAAATTTCAACCTCAACTCAACAAAACTATCTTTTGGAATTGATTTGGTGAAGATATTTGAAACCCAACCTTTAATAGAAATGTATTCAAGATTGATATCTTCAAATTCAACCTTTTTATTGTTAAAATGATACTTGATATCAATATTATTGGATATTTAATATTATAATGGATTTTTAGAAAACTTAATAACACCTTGATTATCGAATGAAATTTTCAATGGTATCTCAATATCATTTTTAAATTTTCCAATTGTACTTTCATCCCAATCATTTATGTACATGCATTTTTTGATGCAACATATTCAACCTCATTAGTTATCAATGTTACCAAATTATACTTCTTGATATACCAACTGACACAAACTTCTTTAGAAATATGGTTCCACCTAAATCTAATTTTCTATTTCTAAAATCACTTACCCAATCAGAATCTACAAATCCCAATAGTTTTAAATATTCACCATGCCTATATAGAATACCATAGTTTATAGTTCCTTTAAAATTTTTCATAATAATCTTAGAATCCAATAAGTGAGACTATTTGGGTTCACTCTAAAATCTAGAACATAGATTAACTTTATAATTTTTATCTGGCCTTGATAATTCTAGATAAAATAGACGTCCAATGATTCTTCTGAATTATTTTTGATTAACACTATTTTGAGCTTCATCCTTACATAATTTAGTTTCAACTGAAATGCCTGTTGAAACTTATTTTTCATTTTCCATCAATTTTTTTAGAAATTAACCACCATACTTTTTAGTGATATAAATATAATATTTGGTTTCTGATCAATCTAAAATCCCATAGAATATGTCATCTGACCAAGAATAAACATCTCAAAATTTTATTTCATTTTCTCATCAAACTCTTCACATATATATTCTATACCACAAAAATATGATTTTATCCAAATATATAATTACTATGAGAGTAATTTTGGACATTTCCACATAAATGTTTCTATCAACTTTATCTATTATAAAATTCATATCTCTTAAACAACCATCCAATTTGGAATACTAAGCTCTACGATCATATTTCAAACCATACAAAGATTTCCTTAATATGGACTCCATGATGCTATAATTTTCTAAGAAAAAACCCTTAAGTTTTTCAATATAAACTTCTTCCTCAAGATCACCATTTAGAGTGGTATATTTCACACCCATTTGATAAACATTATAATATTTTTGTTTTGATACTTCCAAAAACATTCTAATAGTTTCTAGTATTTCTACTGGTGAAAATGTTTCTTCACAATCTATTCCTTTCAATTGAGAATACCATTTACAGACTAGAATATATTATTTTTCTTGATACCTCATCTTTATCATTTATATTATTTCTGAAAACCCACTTGGTTCTAATAACATTTTTATTTTTTGGGTCTTGACACAAGATAAAAATGGATTTATTCTCAATTTGATCAAGTTATTCATTCATATATTATATAAATTACTGATTCTTGACTTCATATTCAACTGTATGAGGTTTAATTTGATAAATAAGTGTGTTTTGATCTTTAATTATTAATATTCTTATAGTTTTAACAAGGCCTTATTGAATTCAAATAATATTTTTAGTCTCAACATGTTTATTTAATTTTTGTACCATTTTATTTTATTTTCATCACCTTCACCATCATCACTAGTATGTTTAGAACCAATATCAGCAGTGTTTTACTCTTTCTCAGAAACTTCATCATTCTTTAATTGGATTCTCATACCATTTATGTTGGATTTTTGGAATCTTTTTCAATTGAGATATCTAATTTTTTATTGTTCTAAAATTTTTTAACATCACTATAGCCAACTAACATTTTCATCCATTTTTCCAACATCTGTAGCCTCTACTATTAGATAGGTATCCAATGAAAATTCCTTCCTTTCCTTTTATTCAAATTTTCCTAGATTGATGTTCTTTATCTCTAGAATGAAAGGGATTCCAAAATCATTTAATTATTTAACAATTTTATTTTTCTTTTACCACATATCATAATATGTATTTTTGTTTGATCTCAGTAGACACATGTTATGTATGTTCATGTTAGTACATACAACTTCTCTATAGAAATACAATGAGATATTTTGTTCAAGTAACATTAACTCACCCATCTCAACTATTCTTATATTATTTATTTTAGTTACCCAATTTTATTGCGGAGCATATGGTGTGATATACTGATGTTTGATTAAATATTTGGAAATGTAACATTCAAAATCATAAAAACTAAACTTATTACAATTATATGATATCAGTTTATCGATATAGAGACTCGTATCCTTCTCTTCTGGGCTTCTAATTTTTTTTAAAATTTTACTTGTCTCTGACTTGTGTATGATAAACATGACATTAGTTAACTTCGTATAATAATTAATAAATATAACAAAATATAGATCACCTCTGGAAGAATTTTATTTCATTGTCCCATATACGTCAGTATGAATAATTTCAAGGGGTCTGGAATATATAATATCCACCCCTTTGTGTGAAAATTTATCTAATTTACCATTTTTATATGTTTCATAGATTTTATCCCTTTCTCTATTTATCTTGAAAAAATATCTCATAATATCATGTTTCTTGATTTTACTTATGCACCATTAAACATTATGGATATGCATTCTATATGATAGTTTGTTTTTATATTTTGAACTCTAGTAATAAGAATTGATAGAATCATGAATTTAAAAAAGATTAAAGTTGGTTATTTTTTCCTTGAGTGATAATTATTCTATCCTTTTAACTTTTGATGATAAATGAATCCTTTTTGAATAACAACTCATGTACATCATCATAAATTTTGATAACATTAATAAAATTGTTCTTTATCCCTTCAAAAAATAACACATTATCAGAATTTATATTATGGGATTTGGTATTCTCTTTTCCCACTCCCTTAACTTTCGAAGAATAGTCATTTCCAAAGGGTAATTATCATCCTTCCTGATTGTAAATGTTACGTAGAAGTTTTTATTTCACAAGTCATGTTTGATGAACATCCACTATCAAGAATCTATGAGTTTTTTCTACTAGATTTCAAAGAAACGTAAAAAACTTAACTTTTATTCATTAATTTTTTAAAATTCATTTCCTTTCATAATATTTAATGTTTTTTATAGAGAACACTTATCCAAATTTATGAAATATGGCCTTACTAATCACATATATCATAGTTTTCTTCAAAACATACATTTTTTGATGGTATATATGATGAATTCATAATAACATATTGATTACTTTGAAAATATAATATTGTTTTCACAAAATATATTTTCTATAGTTCATGTCTCATATCTGGTAGGGACATGTTATACCAACATCAATATTCTTTGTTCCTAAACAATCTAAAACACTAGAAGATTCTTATTAACCATAATCTTCCCAATTGATAATATCCATATCTTGATGTTTTTGTATTTTCTTTTCCATATAATGAGATTGTATCTATTATGGGGAAAAATATTCTTATTGAATTTATTTCTTCCTTTGAATTATAATATTATTTATCACTAGTATTAATTCTAAATAAATGCCCATAATTTATTATTATATCTATATTGTTATAGATAAAAAATTTGTTTATGAGATTATTAGTGTGCTAAATTACCTACTTATTTGAGCCCCTCTTTTCACTAGTTTGTGATGAATTTTTCTTGACCTCAAAAACCTCACTGAATTATTCATTAATATTATTGAATATATTATGTGTATGAAGACATTTAGATTAAGTCTTTAACTATTCATCTCCTTTAAGAGTATTTTATTTATTCAAGTTCCTTTACCATATTTTTAATTTCATACACATTCAGTTGGTGTCTTATGATTTATTCAACATAAAGAATCAATTTCTTTTAACATTATTAATTTTCCTAAGTTATCTTTTATTTTTTATTTCAATAACCATATCTTTTCCTTTTTGAGTATTGTTTTTTTAAAACAAGATTCTAATTAATTTTTCAATACGTGCTCTAGCTCTATTAATTCGATTTCAACATATTCAATTTCAGAGGTGTCAAAATATTTTTCCACAAGACCCATGATGTTATTTTCATCTTTTAATGGGATGAGTGAGAAAAATTATCTTCATCTTCTTTTCTCACTAAAATTATTATTTTTATTTTAATGAATTTCAGATTTCTTCCATCAAATTTGGTTTTTAATTTTGATCACTTATCCTATTTATTTATATTTTTTTTCATCATCTATCACATGCTCCATTATTTTTAACAAAATTTATATATAAATTTCCAATGTAATTATAGTTGTTTAACCTTGTTGGTAATTTACTTTTACCCATAAAATTTCACTCCTTAAATCTTTTTGATACAAGAGTAATGATTTTCTTAAAATATCTATCTTAATTTTTATCATTAGATTCACTTGATTATGACATATCATCTTCTCCTATTTTTATCTTTCTCATGGATTTAAAGTCCATATCATCTCTGATCATCTTATTGAAGACTAGGATATTTCTCATTTCATAATAAATTAATATGTCTTGTAATTAATCAAGAGTAATATCATATCTATCTTCCAAAGCTGATACATTAGGATCAATAATGTTAGGAAATGTTCTTATAATTTAGTAGTAAATAATTGAATCATCAAGATTTTCACCAAAACCCCGAATATTACTGACAATTTTATTAACTTTGGTGAAGTAATCATCAAAATATTCTTATTTACCCATCTTTATATCATCAAATTTTCTCCTCTATATTTTAAATTTGGCCTCATTGAATTTCACATTTCCTTCATAACTACTTTCCAATTTATCCAGAATGTCGTTGGAATTTTTGAGTCCAATAACCATTGTATAAATTGTTTTAGAAAGAGACATAAAAATAGAATTATAAGATTTTTCCCTCAACTTAAATTTTTTTCTTATATGTAAAATTCATAATATAATCTTTAGAAAAAGGTGGGAATCCAACATTAACTGCATCATTAACTTCAAGGAAAAGAGGGAAAAGATAAGAAATTATCCAATTCATCCAACTATGATATTTCTTACCATAAAACATAGGAACACCCCTATTATTGATAAAATTTATATTATCCATCTTCAGTACTTAGTAGAACTTGATAGAGGGAACCCCCTATGTTTCAAATTAAAGTTACCAGGAGGGAGTTATAACACTAGGGGGGGGGGGTTAATCAATACTAATTTTTACAATTTTCTTTCTTTTGAAATAACCCTATGTTGACCTATAAGGATGTGATTCACTTTTTTGATAAATCAAAATCTCTTTATTGAAGAAAAAAATAAATATCATAAGAACAAAAAATATTTAAAAAGTTTGATATAAATATAATCTTACTCTTTTATGTGATTGTTTAGACTCCCCAATCCCATATTCTTAATGTATAATCTAGAGTGGTTATAAGATAAATTTATTCAATATAATAGATTCATAATATACTTTCTAGTGACCCAATGGAACAAGAGTTCTACATTGTTAGTTTAAATAGTGATTAAAAAAAAAGAAATATAACTTTTCAATGATAGATAATTTTGAAAAAATTGTTGATGATATTTCTTTTGAGCCTTCAAGATAGATAAAATAACATATTCATACTTTCTGAAGAACATAAATGAACTGGTTCTTCCTCAATATCTAACTTTTTTAATTCTCAAATATATTATTTTAAAATATTATGTGAAATAATCATTATGTTCATAAAATAATTATCATATGTAACATTTATGTTATATCATACTCTATTAATTTTTTTACTACTTCACAAACTAATATCTGCATTATGAGTGAAAAATAAATTTCTCAGAAAATATTTTTTAACCTCAACACTCACATATAATCGCATGATTTTTATTTTGGAATAAAACCAATATTTATAGGTAAAAATTCACATGTTATCGAAGAATTTATCCCGTGATAAATTTGTAAATGTGGTAAGTAGTTTAAAGTGGTTAAATGGTCACCATATAACATATAAACCTATAATTTTTAATTATCTATTAATAGCATTCAAAAATAATTTATGGAAGATCATCATCAAATCTGCACATCATTTGGTACATCCTCACATAGAATCTCGGTATATAATCTTCACCGTATAACATTTTACATGCTTTGCAGATTCATATGGTGTTTTACTCATTCATAATGTATTTTATTTCTTCATAATGCTTGTATATTAACCATACGTTGCATAGAATCTTCAACTATATAGTAGAATCATTATAAAATTAATGGAATAAAAATAAAAATTATTTCCACAAAATGATATATCTTATTTTCACATTATCTTTACCCAAACTTTAATTCATTGTAAACAATCATTGTAAAGAACCCACAACAAAACACTTCTTGTGAATCTGTATAGCATCAAATTTCATATGAGGCTTCACATAGGTTCTTCACCATGTAATGCATGGTAGTCTTCAAACTAATCTCATTAGAATACTCCCATTCTCAGATAAAATTTAATTTCTATGCGACTTCAAATTTCATTATTCATTTTGTTGCGTAGCATTTTCATTCATATAGAATATTAATTATAAAATATTTTCTGCAAATAATTTATTTATGGCCTAAAATTGAGAATTTATATTTCACATATCATTATTCCCAACAAAATTACAATAAAAAAATATTTTTATTCTTTTTGTAAAATTGCCATTATACATTTTTCAATCTCCCAAAATGATAGGTTGAACTAACATGGTGCATGGATTAGTTTTCAGTTTCTCAGATTAAAAATATTAATTTTATAATGGCTTATAACATGGGATAAAGAAGATGATCTTGCTCTATGATTAGATGGATGGAGTTCAAATGATCAATCAGATCAAACAGATGACATTATATGAATACCATTTACTATGGGTCATTAATACCTTGAAAGAACCTTGTCCCATATTGAATACACAAAGCAGTCACAATCTTCTTTATAAGATAATCGATGACTATTACTCATTTGATATGGCTATCAAGGATCAACATTGATCTTCACTGCACACACTATAGTCCTACATCTAAGTGGGCTACCAAATGAAATTATACGCGCACTTGGGCGTGCACTCTATGGGGCTTATACACATTCCCACCCACTCCCAGTAGGTAATATGCCTTCTCTTCCACCCATAGAAGATTGGGATACTTCCTTGAGCATGGGTGACCTCTGGGTCCTAGAAATATGAGTTCCATCTTGGCTTGGTCCACTTTTAGTGGGATGGCTTATTTTTTATGTAAGGCTCATATTAAAAATCTTAATAGTATATAAAAATTTTCAACCAAAAAATAATTGGAAATAAAACTTTTCAAACTTATTCTTACCAAATAATCATATAATATTAATTTTTAATGGTCTTAATTTCTCTCTCCAATGTTGTTGAAAACATAGTGCAAACTCTATAAAACATGTCTTTTCTAGTTAGCATCAGTTTAAACAATCATCAAACTATTCCGAGATAATTGTTCAAGAATGACATCCAATTAGATTAAATGGATCCATAATAATTCCTTAGGAATCAACACTTCATCAAAATCCCTAAAACACATATTGACTCAACTTGGAAAAAATGTAACATTTAGGTTCAATAAGAATAGTATTATCTTGTGACCATAAAAAACATGTTAAATCTCTATAAATTAATGTATTCCAAATACCTCTGCATCGATGCATGAAACAAATCCCATAAGAAGAATCTAATAAAGAAACAATGACAGACATAAACTCTTTACATTTAATGCTAATACATCTTTATGGAGTTGTATACTCTTTATGAAGTATTTACTTGTTATAATTAAATTATTATATAACTAAATATTTTCCTTAAATATCATTTAACAAATTAATAACCTGTATAAGTGGATAAAAATGTAAATATATACCATTTATATATAGAATATTGTGTATTTCAGGCAATATATACATTTACCTTTGATAAACAGTGAGTGTGAAATATAATAAATAAAATATTTTATTATAAAATATTATGATAATAGTAATATAAAATCATTATCATTGTCACTCATGATCATATGATAGGGATTAAGTTTTAAAAATGTTGTTTATATTTTTAACAGATGAAATAGAAAAAAATAAACCATTAATTTGTTAGTAGTATTTATAAAATACCAAATATGGTGAAATGAAATAAATTTTACTTTTATCCTCTAGAATTGTGAATTGGGAATATCTTCAATTACAATTATATAGGTTTCAAAAAAAAATATGAGGTTCAAAAATATTATTTTTTAATAACATAAAATTAAATAATCCATATAAGGAGTGTCACACACACTATAGTGATACCTCTTTAATAGCTTCAATGAAATCTTTGGAATTAACTAATAATCCCAAACTATTGAAAAACTCCCTAAATGTATTAAACATATTTTTGTTGACTATGAATATATCTTAATGAAAATATACACCTTTGATATTTTTAAGTAGTATTATCTTGTAATATAACTCTCCAATTGTGTGTAACATATAATATAGTCTACCAATACAGAATCTATGCTTTTAGGGGAACCATTTTATTGCATTAATAATAATGAAAAATATTGTTTGGAATTTTTCATATGTTAGAGTTCTTCTATCTACAAATATTTATTTTTCATCCAAAAAATTGGAAAATATTATTTCAGAAATGTTGTTTTTAGTCAAGATATATTCCATATTATCAAAATCACTAAAAATTATAGTGTGTTGTCCTAGTAAATGGAAATACAATCACTCTAGTAGAGTATATCTATAATAGATATCATAAGAAAAAAATTCTGAATGAATCTTCAAAAGGTGATTTGTATTGACAACCATAATACATTTTTTTTCATGCAATTAATTGTTATTGGGATCATAAATTATCGTTGTCACACAATTTTGGCCCGTAGTGATTTATTTTAAATGGTATTATATATGTGAAGAATAGTTTAAAATATCAATATTTAGATGATCTTGATACTTTAATAGGAAAAAGGGATAAAAGGGATGATAAACCGGTTATCCAAATGAACACCATTATTGAGAATGGTACTTCTACCATTCCTTCTTTGATAAATTACGTAACCATCACCATCAACTATTTTGTACCCAAAAATATCTATGTTTAAAAATTAATTTTTTTCCATTTTTTATGAAATGGGATCAACAATTATAATAACAACATAAACCATAAATAATAAAATTTTTAATAGATTCAGGTTGTATGGGGAAGGTACCATTATTAATAAATTAAGTAGTAATAATTATATTTTTTATTTTTTGAGTTTTTACTTTGTTATCACGATAAAGTAATAGGAAAATGTGTGCATGAGGAAAGCCAAATTTTTGGAATTAAACTATATGAATAACTACATGTGAATTAATTTTATTAGTGAAATATCATAGATTGTATTACATAAATTGTGGATTTTAAAGAATTTAAGAACAATAAGTTTGATGTATAGTACCTTCTTGAGACTTTACAATGAATGATTTTTTTGTAAATAATTAATTAGAGGGAAAAACTTTAGATTTAATAATCTTGATATTATTTGAGGAAATTTTAGAGGATAGATATTTTTATTTGTAATAAATATAGATGTTTCAGGCCATATTGGATTACATGTAAATTTGAAAAAAAATCTGGATATCCTTCCCAATTATAGATCTAAATTTCATCTTTTTAATTTTATAACATAAAAATAGGACCACCAATAAGGCTTAAAGGTAAAATATTATGCTTTCCACATAAATATCCATCATGATCACCTCTAAGGTATGTATATTTTAAGACATTTTAAAGTTTAACTCTCAATTTAATTTAAATATAAATTATAAAATAATGTCTTTTAGAATCAATAATTGTATAATAATACATAATAAGTTATTACAAAAACAATATATAATAGAGTGGAGTTAATTCATTAATGCAAAGAAATTATAAGTGATAAGAAAAGTATTCTCTCATAGTCACTTTCCAAGGTTTAGTAAGTGTATTAAAGATATTTATAGTAATTGTATTGAAAGATATTTCATGATGATATTTATTGTCAAAAAATACAACTTATAAAACTATGAAATAAGGGGATATTTCAATGGAAGATAAAAACTATGATGATAATCTATGAATTTTAGGTTACCACACTTACTTTGTATGATTATATCCATTTTATGATTAAGATCTTCAATGATTTTGACTATAAGAATTGTAATTTCAGAATTTGTTAGTAGGTAATAGGTCAATTCATCCTTGTATTATCATTTAATAAGTCATATATTTAAATTTGGGATTTCATGTGACTGAATAACATCCATTTAATTTCTAAAATGATAATCTTAATCATTTTAATCCTCAATAATTATTGTAGTTTCTCCATAATATTATAATAAATATATGAGTTAACATTTCCTTCATCAAGGATTTATAAAAAAATATTGATAAATTAATCTAGAAAAGGTTTTATCAATGAATTTAATAATGAATTTAAAATTTACCTAACTTCATGTATCATATTATGATCCTCATTGAAAAATTCATTTACATAATGCTGTGAAAACATTAGTGGTTGTCTATTAAGAGGGACTAAACTACCTACACGATGGTAGTTTTTAACATTTAATCTAAATATATATAGATAACCACCATTTTTTGATCAATATATTTACTTTCCCACCCATTTATGTGAATGAAAGCATTGTGTTGTAAATGTGGATGTGTTATTCCAATGTATATTCCTAGGAATATTTATAATTGAAAAGCTATATTTTTAGGTATAGTAGACAAGAATGTAGTAAGTCCAATACAATATTTTCAAGAAAAAAATATAAATAGAAATGTATGTTTTTTTACCATATCTTTGAATTTCTCTTATCAAAAAAAATTTATGAACCAAAATAGTGGAAAACATGAAAAGTATCACTGATATCTAAGTATACTGAAATGAAAATGAAATGTATTATAATACTTCAACTAAAGAGTAGTAATAATATCAGAAACATAGGTATCAATTTTTATTATTATTGAGACAGATATAATTATTAAATTAACTTAGGCATTATGTATTTTCAATTAATAATGAATTTCTTGTAGCCATAAATTTTACTAGAATTTAAAGCCATGTGTATTTAGTAATATTCAAAAGATATTTAATAAATACCATGTCTAAAGAAAACTTTTATGTAGATATACCTGTAAAATGTGGAATATATTGTGTCATACCAATTTATATTAGATGTGTTTCTGATGGTATATGGTTCATTGAATACTGAACATGTGATAATTGTATATAACATATATACATAGTAAAGATTAGTGCTGAATACATAATATTTTAGGGTATTAATTAGATAAAAGTATAATTAAATTATGATATTTGAATTTAACTTTATAACATAACTCATATAGAGAATTATTTTATATTTCTAGTAACATTATTAGTATAATGATTCCTATAAAAAGAGGAATGGATAAATAGTATTTTTGAATAGAAATTCTCTGCATTGTGTGTTGGAATGACTTCTACTTACTGTGTTTTTGAAGAAAGTGTTGATTCATTAACAATATCCTCATTATTACTCTAATCTAGAATGACTAAGAGGGTTACAGTTAATGGGTTCATACAAGGAAATCTTATATATGCACCAAGGTGTTCATTATAATTCTGTAACAACGTAATTAAAATTTTGAGGACCATATTGTAACATGGTATTTTTTTACTTTATTTTCAATTGTTTGATCCAGTAGATAAGGTATAATTTTTTTCATGTTATCTACTTAATTTAAATATAGGTAACTAAATTTTTAACATTTTATGTTAATTTGGATGACTTTAAAAAATTCCAAAATTTTCTAATAGTAAACCTAAAATAAGCAAACCGTTATATAAAATAGTTCATAATGGTATGCATGCTTCTATTTATGTATAACAATAGGGTGATTTTGTTATACACATAGTAGTAGACTACTTTACATTATATAAAATAAAATAATTTATAAAATTGGTCAAACCTATAATTGTTGAAATAAAATAAATCCATATTTCAAATGAATCACAATTCAAAAAAAAAATCAAGTAAATATAAATACCTATTTTCCAAACACTTTGTTTTTGTTGCCTTAGTAATATCCTACAAAACCATTCTTATTAAGAACATAAGAAGGAATTATTTTTTTCAAATTATGTATTTGTATTAATTTCTAAGGAGTTAAAAAAATCATTATATGAAGCTTTATGTGAATAAAAAATTTAATATAATTTTTAATAATAAAGACAATTTACAATACACATATAATGAAAAAACATGATAAAAACCACTAATCCAGAGTACATAGAATTTTACAATGCTAATGAAATTACATTAAAACCAATATTTCAGTGAAATAAACATTTTTTGATTAACTAATTTTAGTTTAAATAGATGGAAATAAATAAGAAAACATTTTTTCATATATAAATTATTCAATAATTTTAGTCACCATTACCAAAAAAACAACATGTTTTAGTGGGATAGAATAAAAAATATTCGACCTTGAAATAAACAATTTAAAAATAAACCTATGACTAATCAATAAAAGGTTAAATTCAAATCAGTTAATGAGAAAAATATCCATAGTATTTTAATATAATTAATATAGGAATAAAATATGGAAAAAATTAAATTTTACATAAGAAAAATATGATGAATATCAAAACATACGTGAAATTATTACACAGGTAATTAAGGATAATTAAATATAAGGAAATTTATACAAGGGTCCTAGAATAGTGTTGATGTAATAAGAGGTTTGATATTTTTTACATTTCCAAATAAAGGAAACTAATGAACAACAATGGGGAAAATGGTAGAGGCATTATGGCGTTTTATGAAGGAAAAAGTGATTGGAATCAATGAAATAGTCTTAAAGGTGAATCTATGGTATGGGAAATGAGGTAGGAAAGAGTGGGAGTAATAGAGAGTTTTATTTTAGATGAACGGATTGATAGAGACATTAATTATAGAAAACTAACTATAGAGCTGGGGAAGGTAGCTGTTTGTAGGAAGCCTAGCATGAGAGTTAGAGACGATTCATGAAATATAAATCATGAAGAATGGAAGAGCGGAGAAATTGGTTCAAGGAAAATAAATACATATATGGAGACACGAGTACTAAGGGTTGACTGAATTTTAAAGAATAATTAATTTCATGTATTTCCAAAAATGAAATTAATCATATTTTATAATAAATAATATTTTATTAAATTATTTAAAATTAATAAAAATATTATACTCAGAAAAGTGAATAAGATATTATTTATAATATTAATCATCATCTATTTATGATTCACTATTCCTTTCATAGTAACTTTCTTGATCATTAAATATTATAAAACTTAGATATAGATATTGTTGGAATCACCTGTTTTGATAATCCCAAATCATGCTTAAACATTGATTATGATGTATTAAGACCTTGCATTAATCTTATTATTCTATGCTTAAACGTATTTTATTCTAAACAGTTCATATTCTTACTCTCATAACTTTACTGTAACAACTTACAATAGTATTTACATAAGTTTGGTATTGTTAGCTACCAGTCAGAGTTTTCTTTTCAAAGTCACAGTTACAGCTAACTGTCACCTTAAGTTACTGTTGCAATAAGTTCACAGTTACAAGGTTACAGTCGAAGACTAATACAAGCTTACAGTCACGAGTCTACCGCTATCTATTGTCAAAGCTCACAGACGAAGGTCACAGTTACAAGACTTCTGTTCAAAGTTTTCTCTGCTCAAGTTCACAGTCGAACAAGTCTACAGTTGGAACAAGTTCGCAGTCGAACAAGCCTACAGTCATAAGTCTACAGTCAAGGTTACAGTTAGACAGCTTCTGTCGACTAAGTCTACTGATGAGTGAGGTCTACAGTTGACAAAGGTTACAGTTCTACAAATTTGATGTTACAAGTCTACTGTTAGAGAGGCTACAGTTACATGGAGTAAAAGGTACCATTGCAAGCCTACAGACAGCAAGCTTTTGTTGAAGTCAGCAGTCAGAAGGAAGTCCACAGTTGGAAGACCACAGTTGAAGTCCACAGTGACATACATTCTCGTCCAGTTTATTATTATTATATTTCTACTTTTTCTTTACCAATTTAATTAATACTAATCTAACGGTCATGTCTAGACAAATTGATACACCTAACATTATTTATTGATATTTTCAGACATATTAAGAAATAATACAATGTACGAGGAAGATCGCACGTGTAACTCAAGACTATTTATCTTGTCGGCCTCGGGTGAACCAAAAGGGCATATATGGAGGAGTATAAAAAGAAAAGAGAAGCATTCAAGGAAAAGCAATGTATGGAACGAAAAGAACAGTTACATACATGAACAAGAATAGAGGAAGGACACACAGAGTCTAAAAGCCATGCTGTGAAGCACTCAAACTCAAAGAAGCTGATTACTTGAACATCTGGAAGTCTGGAAATCACGACACTCTGTTTTAGTGTCAACTTACAGAAAAAGGACCAAAGCTTCAAGTCACTCATTCCTACGAGTCCAGAACTGATCTGCCAACACTATAGAGCACTCTAAACCTTCTTCTTTCTATCTCTTGCTCTACTGTGTTTAAGTGTTTTACATTTGTGAGCAGTGTGTTAGTATTACACACACTGTCTCCTGTGCTTAGACTGAGGGATACTGAAAATCCCTATCCCAAACCTTTTTACATTTTTTACCCACGTATAACTGTGGAAGAAGCCTGGTGTGGCTTGGTCATTTGTTTTCCCACGTATAACTGTGGCAGAGGTTGTCAAACCTGGACAGTTTGTGAAAACTGTTGTAAAGCCCGATACAGGCTGTGTATCAATCCTTTTTATAAAATTGCTTGGTGGAAGGTGATCACCAAGTGGAAGAGGACTAAGTCTCGGCTTGAGACTGAACCTCTTGGTTAATTCTCTGTGTTTGTAGTTTTACTCTATATCCATACTATACATATTTATTTCATATTCCGCTGCTATTACTTTGAAATATAATCTATCTTCAAAGCTACTTTGATAATTAAATTCGCAAGTGTTTATGTTTGTTATAAATCAGTAAGTTAGTTTCAAAAGTTAATTTAATCATAAGATTAAGTTAACTGAGAATTAATCAATCTTTGAGAAACTAATTGAACCTTTATAATCTATATAAATTCACTACAGTTTAATTTGTTTTTGAAATTGGGGGATTTTAATAGAAATTGTTTTTAACAGAAATTTTAATTGGAACTCAATTCACCCCCCCCCCTCTTGAGTGTCCACTCTGACCAACATTTGGTATCAGAGGTTTTGTTTATCTCTGTTATACTTGCTCAAAGTTTTATTTTAACTCTCTGTTTTTAAACTGTGATTGTAGTTTTATCTAAAAGATCTTAAATTTCTGTTAGTTCTAAATTTTATCTCTTTAAAACATTTTCTAAAATTTCCTTATGGATAATAGACTAGAAGGTGCTGCTACTAACAGGCCACCCTTCTTTAATGGTGTGAATTATGCCCAATGGAAGCTCAAAATGAAAATTCATTTGGAAAGTATGGGTTTTGATATTTGGACTGCTATAGAGTCTCAATACAAGATTCCAGAAACTGAAAGAATAACTTGGGATGAACCTACTAAGGTAGCTTACAATAATAATTGTAAGGCTGTGAATGCTCTCTACTGTGCTCTAGGAGATGAGGAATTCAATAGAATTTCTGCATGTAAAACTGCTTTTGAAATCTGGGACACCTTAGCTGTTTCTCATGAAGGAACAACTAATGTCAAGGAAATGCGGTTAAATACTTATACTATCAAATATGATAACTTTAAGATGAAAGCTGATGAACCTATTTCTGATATGTATCTCAGGTTTAATGAGATAATCAACTCAATGAGCTCACTCAGAAAGATTGTTCCAGCAAAGGAGCAAATCATGAGATTATTGAGATGTCTTCCTGATAGATGGAGAGGCACATCCGTTTCAATTAGAGAATCCTGTGATATTGGAACTTTGCCTGTCAAGGAGTTAATTGGTAAGCTGATGATGTATGAAGAAGAGCACAAGGTAAATAAAGAGGAAGATGAGGAACCAAAACGAAAATCTGTAGCTTTTAAGTCTACTGCATCAAAGAGCAAAGACAAGGAGAAAGTGCATATACCAACTGAAAGCTCATCTAGTGAAGACTTAGATTCTGACAGTGATGCCGAGATGGCACAAATAGAAAGGAGATTCAAGAAGTTCTATAGGAAGAAGAAGTTCTTCAGAAAACCAAACTACAAGGGTAAGTATGATAGACAAGGTAAGTGGAAGAAAGATTGGAAGAAAACTGATAAAGAAGAAGACATAGTTTGCTATGAATGTAAAAGGAAAGGACACATCAAAGCTGACTGTCCTAAGTCAAAATTCAAGAAGAAATATGAGTACAAGGACAAGAATTATAAGAAAGCTATGAAGGCCACCTGGAGTGCTTCAGAAGACAGCACAAGTGAATCAGAATCCAGTGATTCTGAAAGAAATCGTGCTAATATGTGTTTCATGACAAACACTTCTGAGGTAACCTTTGACACTCCCACTTTAAACTCTTATTATTCTGAAGGTGAAGCAGAATCTGGTTCTGATTCTGAAAATATGTCTGAAGATGAATTGATTGAATACTGTAATATGCTGGAAAAAACGTGTAATGAACTAAAGGATAAATATAAGTCTTTAAAGAAACATCATGCTCTTACTGCAAGTGTCAAGTCTGCACTTGATGTAGAAAAAGAGAAAAATGTTCAATTATTAAAGGAGAATACAGAACTGAAACTATCTAATGAATAACTTAGAAAGGACTTAGAAACATTCACAAATGGAAAAGATACTCTAACCCAACTGCTAGGAAAGAAAGTTGCACCTAAGTATGCTACTGGCTTGGGATACCAACCTGGACAAAGACAGTTTACTAAAACCCGATTTATTCCCAAGTCTGGAAAAAATCCTGCTAGTTCCAGTTTTGGAAATTCGTATGCCTCAACTGGTTATTTAAATAGTTGTAGATCAAATAAAGTATATCTCTCTAAATCTGTTGCATTTATTAATTGTATGGGACCCATAAAACAAATCTGGGTACCTAAATCCTTGATTGCTAACATATCTGGACCCAAGAAAATCTGGGTACCAAAGTCATTTTCTGTCTAATCTGTTTTGTAGGAAATCTGTTTGAAAAGAAATTACAAGAAGGTATGGTACTTAGATAGTGGATGTTCAAGACACATTTCTGGGGACTATTCGTGCTTCAAAAGCTTAATAAAGGTTGATGAAGGATATGTCACTTTTGGTGATAACTCAAAAGGAAAAATCATCGGCTTAGGCCAGATTGGTAACACTGACTCAGTATTAATTTCCAAAGTTTTATTTATTGATGGACTTAAGTACAACCTACTTAGCATTTCTCAATTGTGTGATGATGGTTTTAATTTCAAGTTTGAAAACAATTCTTGTGATGTTTATAATTCCAAAAATGCTTTAATATTTTCTGCCTTAAGAAATGAAAATGTTTATGCTGTTGACTTAAACACTTTAGCTAAACATAATGTTACTTGCTTAAATGCTTTTCATAAAGATTCTTGGCTGTGGCATAGGAGATTAGGACACTGCAACATTCACTCACTTAGAAAACTCTCTAAGAAACACCTAGTTAGAGACCTACCTAAGCTTGAATTCCCAAATGACAAAGTGTGTAATCCCTGTCAAAAGGGAAAACAACACAAAGTTTCTTTTAAACCAAAGAAAGAAGTTTCAACTTCTCAACCACTTGAACTGGTTCACATGGATTTGTTTGGACCATCAAGAATTTCAAGTCTAAATGGGAAGCACTATGTTTATGTTCTTGTAGATGACTTTTCTAGATATACTTGGGTATACTTTCTAGCTCACAAAAGTGAAGCCTGCTCTTCCTTTGTTAAATACTCTAAGTCTGTAGAAAATCTTAGTGGACTTAAGATTAAGACCTTGAGGAGTGATCATGGCCGTGAGTTTGAGAATCAGGAATTTGAATCTTACTGCTCACACAATGGCTATACTCACAATTTTTCTGCTCCTAGGACACCTCAACAGAATGGTGTAGTGGAAAGAAGAAACCGAACCCTGCAAGAAATTGCAAGGACTATGCTTAATGAATATGACCTGCCTGTTTACTTTTGGGCTGAAGCTGTAAATACAGCCTGCTATGTTATTAATAGATTCTTGATTAGACCGGTTCTTAAGAAAACCCCTTATGAGTTGTGGAATAATAGGAAGCCTAAGGTTAATTACTTTAGAGTTTTTGGTTGCAAAGTCTTTATTCTGAATACTAAAGATAATCTTGATAAATTTGCTCCAAAAAGTGATGAAGGAATTTTCCTGGGTTACTCTATGACTAGTAAAGCCTATAAAGTGTTCAATAAGAAAACCAAATGTGTGGAAGAATCTGTTCACGTCAAGTTTGATGAGACTGATCCACATGAGTCTAAAACTTCTCTTGAAGATGTTGAAGAAGACTTATCTGTTCTGGACCTAAATGACAAATCTAAAGAACCTGTAATAAAAACATCCAGTTCTGGACTTTTTCCAGAATCTTCCTCTATGGAACCCGAACCTATAAATGAACCTGAAATCTCTAGTTCAACCTTTACCAAATCAACTAGGATTCTAAAGAATCATCCTTTAGATGATGTTGTTGGTAATCTTGATAGAGGAACACAAACTAGAGCTTCTCTAAGAAATCAGGTTGAACATCAAGCTTTTCTTTCACATCTTGAACCCAAAAATGTCAATGATGCTATCAGTGATGAATTCTGGGTAATGGCTATGCAAGAAGAACTAAATCAGTTTGAAAGAAACAAAGTTTGGGAATTAGTGGAAAGACCTAAAGACACTCTTACCATAGGCACTAAATGGGTGTTTAGAAACAAAGTTGATGAGTTTGGTAATATAATCAGAAACAAAGCTAGGCTAGTTGCACAAGGGTATAGTCAGGAAGAAGGAATAAACTATGAGGAAACCTTTGCACCCGTGGCTAGACTAGAGGCCATTAGGATATTACTTGCTTATGCTGCTCATCTGAATTTCAAACTATATCAAATGGATGTTAAAACTGCTTTTCTAAATGGATATATAATTGAGGATGTATTTGTGGAACAACCTCCTGGTTTTACAAATCCCCATTTTTCTAATCATGTTTTTAAACTATGTAAAGCTTTATATGGTTTAAAGCAAGCTCCAAGAGCTTGGTATGATAGGCTCAACTCTTTTCTTATTTCGAAAGGATTTACTAAAGGGATAGCTGATCCTACTCTTTTTATTAAATGGATTTATAAAGATGTCTTAATAGTACAAATTTATGTGGATGATATTATTTTTGGATCTTCTAAAAATTCTTTATGTGTTGATTTTTCAAAAATAATGCAAAATGAGTTTGAAATGAGTTTAATGGGAGAACTCAAATTTTTCCTTGGATTTCAGATCTTTCAAAATAAAAATGGTATTATTTTGAACCAAAGTAAATATATTAAAGATCTTCTAAAACGTTTTTCTTTGGATGGCACCAAAGGCAGTGACACACCTATGAGCACCACTTGCAAGTTGGACAGTGATGAAACTGGTGAACCAGTGGATCAAACCAATTACAGAGGTATGATAGGTAGTCTACTGTACCTTACTGCCAGTAGACCTGACATCATGTTCAGTGTATGCATGTGTGCTCGGTTTCAAGCCAATCCAAAAGAGTCTCATTTGACTGCTGTTAAAAGGATTTTCAAATATCTAAAACATACTCCCAATTTGGGATTATTTTATCCAAAAGGACAATCATTTGATTTATTAAGTTATTCTGATGCTGATTTTGCTGGCTGCAAGTTAGATAGAAAGAGCACCTCTGGAACATGTCACATTTTAGGCAAGTCACTAGTATCTTGGTGTAGTAAGAAGCAGAATTTTGTTGCATTGTCTACTGCCGAAGCTGAGTATATAGCTGCTGGTAGCTGTTGTGCACAAATCTTGTGGATGAAACACAATTTACTAGACTATGGATATCAATTCAAACATGTCTCTATAAGGTGTGACAATACAAGTGCTATTAACATTTCTAAAAATCCAGTATCTCATGCTAGGACAAAACATATTGATGTGAGACATCACTTTCTGAGGGATCATTATCAAAAAGGTGATATCACTCTTGAGTTCATTGGCACTGAACATCAGTTAGCTGATATTTTTACAAAGCCTTTGAATTCTGAGAGATTAAGTTACATCAAACATGAGTTAGGTATGATTAATTATAGCACATTTGAAACCTCACAGTTGAGACCTCACAGTTGAGACCTCATAGTTGAAACCTCACAGTTGAAACCTCACAGTTGAAACCTCACAGTTGAAACCTCACAGTTGAAACCTCACAGTTGAAACCTCACAGTTGAAACCTCACAGTTGAAACCTCACAGTTGAGACCTCACAGTTGAAACCTCACAGTTGAAACCTCACAGTTGAAACCTCACAGTTGAAACCTCACAGTTGAAACCTCACAGTTGAGACCTCACAGTTGAAACCTCACAGTTGACACCTCACAGTTGAAACCTCACAGTTGAAACCTCACAGTTGAAACCTCACAGTTGAAACCTCACAGTTTAAACCTCACAGTTAGACCTCACCGGTGTACCTCACTGTTACATCTCTCTGTAGGCTGTTTCGCTGTTTAACCTTATTTTATTTTTGTGGGAATTCGAACCGTTTCTTTTCTTTATACTTTTATTTCTAAATCCCTAAATGATAAAATTTAGAACATCGAACATATCTCAATCCTCTCATCTCGACCCTTGCTCTCTCAAGTCCTAAACCCTAAACCTTCAACCGAACCTCGAAACCTCATCCAGTTCCAATGGCCAGAACAAAGCGACCCCCGACTGTCAATGAAGATGCACCAATGCCAAAGAGGACTCAAGTTGAATCCAGTGGCACCAGGAATGCCTCGATAAGACCTGTTAATCCACATCTGACTAAGAGAGAAATAGTTGCTGAGAAGGAGCTAAGTGAAGAGTGGATTTTATCGAGCAGATCATTAGTACTGACAGTGCTTAATGAGCAAGGATGGACCGAATGCTTCGCAAACAATAATGGACCGTACTACCCGAAGCTGGTGAAGGAATTCTATGAATATCTACAGTTCGAGGAAGAGGATCATCTGCATAGACTGGTATCCAGAGTAAACGGTAATGAAGTAAGTTTTTCATCCGATGAATGGGCTGCATGTTTAAAAGTTCCTCATGAGGGTATTTACAACTACTATTCTGGATCGGCTCCTCCAAATAGTAGAATCTTTGATCATGAGACGACTCTGGAAGAACTGACAGGTAATGGCACAGTAAGAAAGATTATTGCTGCTGAAATTAATGGAGAGGACAGGCTTCTGTTTAAGTTTATTCAGCATGTACTGAGTCCTAGAAGAGGAGATTTTGCAACTCTGAAGCACCAGGATATTTACTTGATGTACTTATTAAAACCTGTAAGGAAGGTCAACCTTTGTAGGTTGCTGATGGCTCAGATGGAGGACATGATAAAGGCAAGCTCAAAATCAAGTGCCTTGTTTCATGCTAAACTCATTTCGGTAATGTTGAAAGTGAAAGGTGCAGTTGGAAGTCAGGAAGAGTTGATAGTGGCAAAGAACAGTGTATGTATCTCCAAAGTAATCTGCAAATTCATGAAGATCAGTTGGAATCCCTGGAAGAAATCATGGGTGAATGATGAGGAGAGAATCTATGAGAAATTTAGCCCTTCTACTCATCCCTCTAGACCGAGAGATAGGAGAGATCCAGGCTTAAAGCCTGATGAGCCTGAACCTGTATACTCAGATGATGAACAGACTGCAGTAGTTGGTGACTCTGCAAGAGAGAACACCCCAATTGATGAAGGGAGTGACCCTGAGACTACTCACAGTCCTGTCAGGACAGTGACGTTTGGAGCAGCAAGCCCTCCAAAAGAACTACCTAGTAGAGAACCTGTTCTAAGAGACAGTGAGACTGAGTCTACAGAAGAAGAAGAAGAAGAATCTCAATATTTTGTCAAGGAAACCTCTGACGAGGATGATACAGTCGAAGCAGAAGAGGCTGGAACTTCAAATGAAAATCAAGAAACTGTTGCAGAAGATGAAGAGGAGATCAGGGGTGAAGAAACAGAAGAACTTAGTATGAGCCCTCTGATAGGGTATACAGACAAGTCAGTGTCTGACCAGGAAGCAGGAGTGGTCTCTACTGCTGTTGTCATGGAAGTGGTTGATGACTCAACATAGAGGGAGGTTAACCTCACTGCTGAACCTACAGAGGAAGCAAGTATGGAACCTGCTAGAGCTACAGAAGAGAACTTAGAGTTACCCAGAGTCGAGCAGATAGTAGAAAATGTTCAGGAAGGAGCTCCAAGTGAGGGGGAGCGTTTTGGTTCAGTCTCTGTACTGTATGATATAGAAGGATGGACCTCAGATCCAGGATACATGGTGTTAGGACTCAATTATGAGGATTCAGATGAGGAAAACCAACCACCAAGAAATCTAGTTATCCTAACTAACAGCTCTCCAGTGTTAGAAACTGAAAGATTGGCCACCAAGGAAGACCTTGAATCCTTAAAGAATGAAATTAAGGAGACCATCAGACAGTCTGTTGTTGAATTGAAAACCAGTCTTTTTGATGAGCTGAAAAATGTAGAACAATCCTTAGAATTATCTCTAGGATGTGTTGTGGGAAGTCCAATCAAAGAAGTGATGGATGAAATGAAAGTGTGCCACACTCAAATTGAAAGCTGGACTGGAGCAGTAGTGGCCCTCAGACAATCAGTTGCTTCTTTAACTGCCCTGAGCAGTTCTCAGACACAAGTGGCCAGTGAGATTCGATACATCAAAGAAGTGGTCAAGCAGTTTGTGGAAGTATTTGAGGCTTTCAAGAAATCAGTAAAAGAACACTTTAGCAATCTGGATGTTGTCATTCAGAAAGTGATTGGAAATCTGACTCAGTCTTTCAAGGAGACAGTGGCATTCTCAGTCAAGTCCCTTCCTTCATCTAGCTCTCCTGTCGACCTTGAGCAGTTTAGAAGCCTGCTCAGAGAAGAGCTTACTCAGGCCCGTGCAAATGACACATCAGACCTACAGATCCTTGCTACTACAAGAGAAGTCAGTGGCTTTGTTCGTGAGCACCTGCAGGCTGCTACTGCTTCTCAGGAGGCCATCAAAAGTAAAGTGGATCATTACTTTGATCGGATTTTCACCAAGCATCAGTTGAACCATCACTTCAAGCTCATGCTAGAAACTATGAAGCTACCTCCTGTAACTCAAGCTTTCAAAGAACAAGTTAGCAAGCTACGAGAGTTGACCCCGGCTTTGGATAAATTCTTGGAAAACAAAAATGACTTCTTATCTGCCATGGACAGAGGAGGAAACATCATAACGGATTTCAGGAATCTGCTCCTACCTTTTCTTCATGTGGACTGCACACCTGTTATAGTTCCTCCTGCCCTACCTGTCTCCAACCCCAGTGGTTCTTCAGTAATGTCTCCTGCTGATGCCCTCAGAAGCCTTAGACCACTGATACCTCGGCAAGCTACTCACTACAGGCCTTCAAGAGCATCTGTTGCTGCCCCTCCAGACATTCCTGCTGCAATTCCTCAGCCTGTTGATCTTTCACTTACTGCTCCATCTTCTTCCTCCAAAGGAAAAGATCCCTTACCTACAGATAAAGAGGATTGAGTCTGTTTATATTTTTTTTGATAGGGATCATGTATTCACATTTTGGGTCATGTAATGTACTCATTATTAATACAATGTTTATTTTCTCTCTCTCTGTCTTTCTTTTTGTTAATCACAAAGGGGGAGAAATAGGGAGAAATAGGGAAAACTCGGGGGAGAAATGAACCTATACAAAGAGGGAGAAATCCTTGCGGATTATACCTAATTTTTGTGCTCATATTGCTAATACTGTGTTTTGCACACTTCTCTCTGATACATCTATATTCATTCCATACTGACATAATTTGTGATTATCAAAAAGGGGGAGATTGTTGGAATCACCTGTTTTGATAATCCCAAATCATGCTTAAACATTGATTATGATGTATTAAGACCTTGCATTAATCTTATTATTCTATGCTTAAACGTATTTTATTCTAAACAGTTCATATTCTTACTCTCATAACTTTACTGTAACAGCTTACAGTAGTATTTACATAATTTTGGTATTGTTAGCTACCAGTCAGAGTTTTCTTTTCAAAGTCACAGTTACAGCTAACTGTCACCTTAAGTTACTGTTGCAATAAGTTCACAGTTACAAGGTTACAGTCGAAGACTAATACAAGCTTACAGTCACAAGTCTACCGCTATCTATTGTCAAAGCTCACAGACGAAGGTCACAGTTACAAGACTTCTGTTCAAAGTTTTCTCTGCTCAAGTTCACAGTTGAACAAGTCTACAGTTGGAACAAGTTCGCAGTCGAACAAGCCTACAGTCATAAGTCTACAGTCAAGGTTACAGTTAGACAGCTTCTGTCGACTAAGTCTACTGATGAGTGAGGTCTACAGTTGACAAAGGTTACAGTTCTACAAATTTGATGTTACAAGTCTACAGTTAGAGAGGCTACAGTTACATAGAGTAAAAGGTACCATTGCAAGCCTACAGACAGCAAGCTTTTGTTGAAGTCAGCAGTCAGAAGGAAGTCCACAGTTGGAAGACCACAGTTGAAGTCCACAGTGACATACATTCTCGTCCAGTTTATTATTATTATATTTCTACTTTTTCTTTACCAATTTAATTAATACTAATCTAACGGTCATGTCTAGAAAAATTGATACACCTAACATTATTTATTGATATTTGCAGACATATCAAGAAATAATACAATGTACGAGGAAGATCGCACGTGTAACTCAAGACTATTTATCTTGTCGGCCTCGGGTGAACAAAAAGGGCATATATGGAGGAGTATAAAAAGAAGAGAGAAGCATTCAAGGAAAAGCAATGTATGGAACGAAAAGAACAGTTACATACACGAACAAGAATAGAGGAAGGACACATAGAGTCTAAAAGCCATGCTGTGAAGCACTCAAACTCAAAGAAGCTGATTACTTGAACATCTGGAAGTCTGGAAATCACGACACTCTGTTTTAGTGTCAAATTACAGAAAAAGGACCAAAGCATCAAGTCACTCATTCCTACGAGTCCAGAACTGATCTGCCAACACTATAGAGCACTCTAAACCTTCTTCTTTCTATCTCTTGCTCTACTATGTTTAAGTGTTTTACATTTGTGAGCAGTGTGTTAGTATTACACACACTGTCTCCTGTGCTTAGACTGAGGGATACTGAAAATCCCTATCCCAAACCTTTTTACATTTGATACCCACGTATAACTGTGGAAGAAGCCTGGTGTGGCTTGGTCATTTGTTTTCCCACGTATAACTGTGGCAGAGGTTGTCAAACCTGGACAGTTTGTGAAAACTGTTGTAAAGCCCGATACAGGCTGTGTATCAATCCTTTTTATAAAATTGCTTGGTGGCAGGTGATCACCAAGTGGAAGAGGACTAAGTCTCGGCTTGAGACTGAACCTCTTGGTTAATTCTCTGTGTTTGTAGTTTTACTCTATATCCATACTATACATATTTATTTCATATTCCGCTGCTATTACTTTGAAATATAATCTATCTTCAAAGCTACTTTGATAATTAAATTCGCAAGTGTTTATGTTTGTTATAAATCAGTAAGTTAGTTTCAAAAGCTAATTTAATCATAAGATTAAGTTAACTGAGAATTAATCAATCTTTGAGAAACTAATTGAACCTTTATAATCTATATAAATTCACTACAGTTTAATTTGTTTTTGAAATTGGGGGATTTTAATAGAAATTGTTTTTAACAGAAATTTTAATTGGAACTCAATTCACCCCCCCCCCTCTTGAGTGTCCACTCCGACCAACAGATATAATTGTAAAAAGAGCTAGCATTGGGTTAAAAAAAGAGATAGGGGAGAAAAAATCACATAAAAAAGTTCAAATTTTATTGAATGAGATCATTTTGAATTATCCTCATCCTATATTTTAAATATTTCAACCTTATCTCACTTGAATATAAATATTATTTTATATTAATTTAACAATTTAGGTAATCTAAAGAGAACCCCTCCCCTCACGTATACAAGGGAACCTCTTCTCCTCTCCTCCTCACACATTTTTTGCCTTATACCTAGAAAAAACTCTACCTAATTATCTTTTAGACTTCCATATTCATGAATTAGAGGTTTTCTTATTCTTAAAAGACCAATCCAACTATCCTTAAGACTAAATCTAAAGGGGGCATGTCTAAGAAGAGGTAATCATCGTTCTTGAACTCTTTCAATTTTTTTTATATCCTACAAATCCATGAAATAAACTATAAAATAATGACTTCAGTCAGTTAAATATACTTATTTTTTATTATTATTTTGGAAAAACCATAATCCACCTTCTTCCCATGTTTTGTAAAATGATAATGTTATTCGTGCGTATGTGTGTACTACCATCTCCATGAAGTGATGCTATTTTTTTCTTTTATGCTTTAAATGGATGGTAATAAGTATAGATTTAATGAATATATAATATATATATGATATAAAAACGATCCTATAAATGTGAATTATAATTAACCTTTCTTATTTTCCCATCTACCAAAAAATGAAAACAATATTCATTCGTACGTACAACCTACCATCTCCATGAATGGTGTAATTTATTTTTATATATATAACTTTAATAGAAAACTATAAATATATATAAATAATATATATTATACTAATATAATATTTAAAATTTTAGATATGATGGAATCATGATCAAAGTATAATTACCATAGATTCTAGATAGAGACATTCATCAAAAAATGAAACAATTAACACTTAGAAATGACAATTTTAATAAGGAATTAATAATAAATGGGTGTTAAAATAATAAAATTTGATCATATATGATATTATATCCATTTAATTGATTTTTTATAGAATTATAATGAATTGAAATTTATTTTATAGGTGTTTAGAGTGATTTTAAAGCAAGTGGCACTTAAGGTAAGGGATTTATGACTCAATCCCATTTTAATTAGGATTTTTAATGGTTAAACTTCCATTTAAAAAATTATACGATACTTATCTGATAAAATCATTTTTTCTAATATTCTTGTTATTTTTGAAATTTTTTAGTTTTAGTACCATTTCCTCTCTTTGTAACTCAAAATGGTTTAGAAAGTGTTTTCAATAAAAGCTAGCCTTATTTCTCCTCTTTCGATCAAAAAACCTTTTATTAAATATCTATATTTTATAAAATGTTTTAAATAATTTTTTTTACTATTATATAATTATTTTTTAAAATTTATTTTTTAAACACATTTTAATTAATATTTTTTTTCAAAGGAATCATCCAATATTTTTCAAAACAAGTCATTTTTTAACAAATGTGAGGATGAATTGTTTGTTTTAACATACATGATATGAATGAAATTTCTTATCATCATGACCACTAAAAATTTGGAATATTCCTTTATTATATTCCATAGTTAATTTCAAATAAAATGTTTTACTTAACATTGTAGTGATATTTTATTTGAAACACGTTATTTTAAAATGAAAAGAATGTTTTTCTCAAGAAATATTCGAGTGATATTTTAAAGGAATTTTAATCTATGATAGCATCATATGATTTAAATTATGTTTTACTAGGATATTTTCCAATTAAACCATCCCTATTAATTTTCTCAATGATTTATAATTATGATGACGAGATGTTTATGTTTTTTTCTTTTGTATGGGTTATAGAATGATGAATTTATAAAATGTTTATGAAACCCATTGTATTTTTCCATAGTATGATATGATGATATGATTAATGTTTTATGATATTTTGGAACACATATATGATTTTTATTTTATTATTGATGGGAATATATTTATATATCACACCAATTTAGAGGGTAACATTTTATATCTCATAAATAAATATGGGAAACAAGTTAATGTTCATGGTCCATTATGGGAACCAAGTGGGGAAGCCCAGTACAAAATGGGAAAATAATGATGATTCCTGATCAATTATGATATTAATAACTTGTTTTGATGCATGATCCAGTATTATTTTATATTATCATTAGTTAACCTTGACAAATTAAATCGTTTATATACATATGATGGTTCCATATTTTAAGGACATGTTTTTTTGCTTATGATTTGAAATCATGGTTCATGACTAATTAGTGATGATATGTCACCCTTATGGTTCATATCCTTCAAATGATAATGGTTTATTTCATGATTCATGATGACTATTCATGATAGACTATGTGTGAAATTTTCCACTAATGATCACATTCTTATACCATTATTCTTATCTTATGAATACATATGATCATTGATTGATATCTCCTTCATTTAACATTACTGAGTATATGAGCTCACCTTTTCTTATGTTTCCTTTCCCCAGGTTAAAATGATTGTTTTTAAGTATGAAATATCTATGAAGGGTGATAGTTTGTAATGACTAAGTGGGAGATGATTTAGATCCATTATGAACTTGATATTTATGTATCCAAGTTTCTAAATACACTAAACCTATATGATTATAGCATGAATTATAATGTTATATATTTAGTATTCATTTAATTAGATTTAATGTTTATGTATGAAAAGTATGAGTTTCTATAGTTTGTATCAGAGTAGGGTTTAGTCAATATTTGGAGATTAGGTTTAGATAATTTTTATTAAAAACTAGGAGATAAGCCTAAGTATAGGATAAAATCATAAAGTTTTGATAGGATAGAGATTATGTTGTTTTCCTTGAAATACATTTTCTAAAAACTATGGGTGGACATGTTTTTAGAAAATATATTTCTAGGGGTAATAATACAAAAAATAGTTAGTCAAATTATATATCATCCATCATTATAGTGAATGGTTTGTGTGCCTTTAATGCACATATGGTTTTACACTCACATGTGATATTCTTATGTTAACTCATATATTATTTATGAACCATTATAAATTATTTGTATAGTTGATGATCATGAATGACCTAGGTTAAACCTATGGTCTTATAAATTTAAAATAAGGTGTCATGATATAGACTTCATATAAATTTTTTTCATGATTATATGATTCTTCATTATAACTATTGTTACTCACACTATACGTTTTGGTTTTAGTTAATGGATATAAAAAGGAGGATTTTTGTTATCACTGAATTTCAAAACATAATAAAATAATTTTCCTCATGATTAACCAAATGAAAAGGGATTTGGAGGGAATTTTTATTATTATACCTAATCAATTATCTCATTATATGATTAAAAACATCAACTTGGATGAGTATCCTAGAACACCTAATAAGATAAAATTAATGTTTCAAGAAGGCCATAGTGGGTAGAAGATTTAACTTCTTACATGTTAAGTATGTGGGAAGAAACACTCAGGGAAATGTCTCAATGGAAGAAGAAGATGTTTTATATGTTGAAAACAAGGGAATAGAGCAAGAAATTTACAAGAAAAAATGAAAGGTTTTTTGGAGGGGTATGATGTTCATCACAAGGTATCATTTATAGATCAATTTATTTTTGTTTAGGGAACATGGGTATTATCTAAGACAATTCCCTAATATAAATGTTAAATTATAGACTAATGAAATATATATTATATGATAATCATTAAAGTTTATTGATTAATGTGTTTATGTATCATGATTTTAGAATTATGTTATATCAATGGTATTATAAATATGAGAATCAAGAAACATATTTGGATTATTCTATAATAAATTTTCATCAAGGATTTAATAAAAAATATTGAATCATACTGATAACCAAGAAAATTGATTTAGTGGTAAGGTGATTATGTTTAGTTGGGATACGATGATGATTAAAATTGTTGAAGTAAATGGGATAGTATTGGTGACCTTGAAATTGGTTAACGATTTGATGGCAATGTGATTTAGGTCAACTTTGAGGAAGTTTATTATATTTTTGGATTTATGGAATATATTTAATATTTCTTGATTTTATATAAGGAATAAGGATTATGAAATTTTTTGGAAGAATATAGTTTTTTATTTGTGGTTAACTTAAGATTTATGGATACTATCATGATTTTATAAGTTTACGGTTGATCATACATTCAAAGTAATTGATACCCATTTTGAGGATTTGAGTGACGAGATTTTGAGGTGATTTGAAACTTTTTCTGGGGTTTATGGAGAAAAATATTTTGAGGTATAAATAACCCTTTAGGTTAGAATATGATTTCATGTTAAGTTAATTATGAAATATGTGATAGTGGGATATATATAATATTGATGGATGAAAAGTGATTCATTGAAAAGGATAAATTTTTAGTGATATTTATGGTCAAGTAAAGGATTACATTTTAGATTAGTATCTAAATTTGATTCATGATATTTTGATAGATTTTACAATATTATATGAATATATATTGATTTATAATTATTTTTCGTGATATTTTGGGAGATTATTCATAGGTTTTAGGTATATGTAACTTTTAGGTTTAACATATAATTTAAAATGAATGTTTATTTGGGAATAATAAAATTATTTGTTAAGGATGCAACCTAAAAGGTATGAGAAAAAATTTTAGTTTAAAAAATTATTCAATGATGAGGTTATTGAGGTTATTTAGCATATAAAGTTATTTATTAAATGATATAAGTGGAACCATTATAATTATTGTGAAAATTTTAGAGTTAAATAGATAGGTTTATACATTTTGTATATTATCTTACCTTGTGTAATCATTTTAGTTTTGGTTAATATTTAAAATAAGATAAATATATTAATATCATTTTTTTGGATTATGAACATTATTTTCATACTTTAATCATGAAAAATCTATCTTGAATTCTTATTATTTGGAGAAAAACATGAGACTGTGGTGTAAATTGATTAAAGGAGGTAATTATAATTTTTAAGTAAGTATATTTCCTTATTTTTAATGATTATAAGGTAAAATAATTCCTCAACTCTAGGAAAATAATCTCAAAACAAAATATTTATCATATTATATTAATTTTCAAAGAATTGATGTTTATTTAAACACCTCATTGTTTTATAATTTTGAGGTCATTAATTTTCTCATGATCATTCAATTTCTTGTGATCAATTTTCACACTCTATAATTATTTGGACAATAATTTTTTCTCCATGTTCATATTTTCACTTACAACTATTATATCCTATTTAGAATCCTAGTTATGTGTTGTTCTAGGTGGCCTTCATATTTCCCTTTCCCTCTTTTCAAGATGATGTGTTATTAACCCTTTTTATTATGTTGGTTATCAATTGTTTTTTCAAATATCAAAACCTTGATTTCCGAGAATAATTATAAATTATGAGGAATCAATTTATTAAAGGGGGGATAATGTTACACCCAGAAATTTTAAAATAAAACTATTTTTGATAGTGTATACTATAGAGAAATAGGATTAACATACATAGATATTACATCATTTTAGATGAATATTTAGTACATTGGAAAAATACATGCCTCAGGACCATAATAGTTTAGTGTGTTTGGAAAACTGGAAACAAAATATTATATCTTGGTGAAAGATATTCAAAATATCCCATAATGAACTATACTATTATAAATTCTACCTAAAAACATTATTTGTAACATGGAGAGAGGAAACATAAGAAATGGGTGAGAAAAGATTCTTAGTATGGGTAAATAAAGAAAATGTGTAAGCATAACATGAACAAAATGGTATGGAACCTGAGTATAACATTTCAAGGTCACAACCTGCATATAAGAAATTATAATAAAGATTGGAAATTTATTAGGAATGAATCATAATTAAATAATGAACATATTCCATGAAATCATAACATAGAAATAAAACATGGGATTTCAACAAACACATATAAAAAATCTAATTCAACTTAGCCTACCAAGACCTTTGTAACATGTCAGGATTGGGTTAATCACCTGTGTACCTGCTATAGGAATGGTATTACCTTCCGTGTACCCTCTTTTTTTTGGGGTTGGGATGTCCTCTCATGTACCCTCTTGTTTCGGGATTGTAATGTCCTCCCATGTACCCTATTCTTTTGGGATTTGGATGTTCTCCCATGTCCCCTCTTGCTTTGGGATTTGGATGTTCTTCCATTTTCCATCTTGTTTCAGGATTGGGATGTTCTCCCATCTTCCCTCTTTTTTCTGGTTTGGGATGTTCTACCATTTTCCCTCTTGTTTTGTGATTAAGATGGTCTCCCTTGTTCCCTCTTATTTTGGTATTGGGATGTTCTCCCCTATTCCCTCTTGTTTCAGGATTGGGATTTTCTCCCCTGTTCTATCTTTTTTCAGGCTTGGGATGTTCTCCCATATTCCCTCTTGTTTTGGGATTAGGATGTTCTCCCTTGTTCCCTCTTGTTTTAGGCTGGGGATGTCCGCCTATGTACCCTTTTATCTCATAAAACATTTATCATTACCCAATACATTGGAGGGAGATATAGGTCCCACCCATCACATAATGAAATCATACATACATGTGCTACATGATCATAAATAAACATATCATTACTCATGAAATGAAATGTGTATCATAAAAATGTAAACATATCATAATGTGTGGAAAATCCATAGGTTTCATAATCATTTCATCAAAATTATAACTCGTAAAAGGGAAATGGATTTCATATACATATAACCTATGAAAAAGAATTGGGTTTCATAAAGACCATGAAATTAATAATAACTCATTCATAGAAATGATATGAATGAAAGATTTAGATCATTTCATAGAAAGGAATGAGTAACATCAATTGAAGTCATTTTATATGCAAAATAATTTGGAAATATCCTCTAAAATAATTTCTTGTGGAAAATATCATTGCTTCTTTGAAAAAGTATTTTTAATACACAAAACCATTTGAAAATCATTTTCTTATAAAATAACATGGAAACTTATGAAATAATTTTGAAAACATTTTTTTTTGAAAACTTAAAAAATAATATTCAAAACCATTTAAAAAACTTTTTTAATCAAAATCACTTTGAAAACATATGAAAAAATACTTAAAACAATTTGAATATAATTTTATTGAAAATACTATGAAAACTTATAAATATAGCATAAAAATGTTTTAAAAACATTTTTTGTTGATAACTTATAAAATAATCTTGAACAAATTTTGAAAAAAAATTTCTTTAAAACTTATAAAAGAAGCTTGAAAACATCTTGAAAACCATTTTTCTTGAAAACTTATAAAATAATCTTGAAAACATTATTAAAACCATTTTCTTGAAAACCTATAATAGAAGTTTGAAAATATTTTTAAAACCATTTTATTTGAAAACATATAAATGAAGCTGAATTGTATTTAAAAACCATTTTCTTTGAAAATATATTTTTAAATAATTTTCTTAAAGATTAACTTTTTAAAGAATGAAAAGGTAGCTTCTAAAAAATAATGGTGGGTAAATCCGTACTTGTTGTACTAGGTCAAAATACATTCCTTTATATGGTAAAAAAGTTAGAAAAGTTCCTTGTTTAGAAAGTGACTAGAAGATTTTCCTAAATAGATTGGTAAAATAAAAAAGGGTAAAAATGAATTTTATGGAATATAGGATAATTTTATACTATTCTTGGATACCCTTTTTAGAAGACATATATTTCCAACCAAAGTAAGGGTAAAGTCGGGAAAACCTAAGAACAATTTCTTATCTATCTTATGTACCAAAGAGTAGACTTTGGTACAAATAAATGATTATATCATGAAATAATAGAGGTTAAGAAAAATCATGAATATTCTTGAGGGATGGATCATAATATTTCATCAATTTAAGCATAAACATAAATAATATCTAAAAGCGATGAAATTGTCTCCATAAGCTCTTATAACTTGGTAACTTGGGAACATACACTCCATGTAAGAAAAGGAAAATTACACAATGAATATAAATTCATAAATGATTTATATTGGGTAAGTATCTTAATAAATCAGGTATACACACCTTGAAATATATTTTAGGTGTATTACAAAACATGAGTCTCAAAGAAGGAAAATTGAGACAAATCATTTTTACTAATTTGGTAACTTTTGAAAATTATACCCCATGAAAGTAGGATCATAAAATGGATATGTGAATACCCATAAATTTAGTTATAATATAAATACAATCATGTATAGTGCATACACCACATAAAAGGAAAGAGTGGTGAACACAATATGAATCTCATGGAAATTAAAAGTGAGATGAAATCCCCTTACCAAGTGTCTTGACTCTCCTCGTACTTGTACAAGTTACCTGTATAATAAATACAAGTTAATTATATATCTCTTACAGAATAATATTATTATTAAAAATACCATATGTAGTTTTATTATAAATTTATATTACCCTCTCGTTAACGATCCTTTGTTAAATTTTCACTTCAGGTAAAATTCGCTTTATTCTTCGCATGTTTCTAAATTTTTTATATCATTTGTCCTTATACTTATATAATGATTATAGAATATATATCATGACATAAATATCATTTATATATAAATATAATATATTTTCATTATAATAATTTATATAATATAGGATTATGAAATGGAATACACCATTCATGGAGATGGTAAGTCGTACTTACACATGAACGTAGTTTCCATATTTATTGTCATATTGAAAGAAAGTATATAAATGAGGTATATATGTATATGTATGTATATATAAAATTATTACCTTTTAATTAATATATCATATGTATCTTATAAGTTTATTAAATGTATCCTTAATATATTCAATATTGTGTGTGAATGAATTAGATTACTTTGACGGGGCAGTAGTGCACACTTCATCAAACAAGATTATCGTATTAACACCAAATTGAAAGTAAATAGATGGGTATTATAAAAGTAATAAAAAATATTTTATAAATAATAAATAAAATATATTACATATATAAATAGAGTTTTTATAATAATTTCCACCATGATTAGTGGTAAATGAAAAATAAACAATCATTGTTTCACGAAGCAGTAATTTTCGAAACACAGATACAATATGTTTGATATCCATTAGATGAAGGTGTGTGTAAGTGTAGGAAGAAATATTTGAATAAAAAATCCTATAATATGTAGTATAATGGGTTTTCACACAATAATGGAATATATAGTGTTGAGTGGGAAAATAAGGGAAATAAAGGAAAAGAAATTGAGAGAAGATGTTACCTCTAAATCAGGTAACTCCTTTTGGTTTGTTCCAAAAGGATTCCCTGAGAAAATTTCAGCACAAATGGAGAATTATAGTTAAAAGGAAGTATTTTAGTGAGGATATTGGTATAGATCTTGGATGAACATAAAATTTTTTAGAGGTTTGAGGAATGGGTTGAGGTGGTGGCCTTTTATAGTGAAGGAAAAGGACTCACATAGAATTTTTGGAAACAATTTAGATGTTCAGATGTTTAAACAAACAAAAATCATAAAAAATAAAAATAACTCAATAATGAAAGGTTTATGGCATAACTATTGACAAATAATGGGTTTTGGACATGTTCTTTGTTTTTTAGGGCCCTTAATTTTATGGTTTAGTCCCTAATTAATCTTAATTCGGCATTAACCATTGTAATTAATTTTAATCACTTTTACTAATCATTTTGGCCAAAAATTAACTTGGTCTTATTAGAATCTAAATATTATACTGAATAAAATGGTGTATTTATAATTTTTTAATTTCAATTTATATAAGGAGAAAAATTATTATTTGTGTTAATCCCACAAATGGAATGAAACAATGTAGTTTTAAAGTTGGAAAAAGTTAAAAAGTTTGTTAAGATTTTATATTAAGTTTCAAAGTGAAATTAATTATAATGAATTAAATTTTATTAATAGATGTAATATTTATATAATGTGACCTTAAAACATATTTATAATATCAATTAACATTAATAATTAATTAAACAAAAAGGCAGTTTTTACCTAAAAAGTAGTATTTTTCACTATTTATAAAAAATGATGTTTCACAGAAAAATCCCAAAAAAATTACCCTAGGATAATTTAGAAATTATGAATTCAAAAATGAAGCTTATTTTATGAAATTAAATTTCTAAATGTGTCTAAAATTAATTTTATTATTAAAGGTGGTTCATTAAAGAAAACAATATTTTAAACATATAAGGAGTTTACCAAAAATATTATATTTTATTATCAAAATGTTTTATTTATATAAATTAATTATAGAAAATATTTGAAAAGTAGTTATTACTATTTCTACAACTATTTTTAATGTATAGGTTATAAGTTTCTCATTTAATTAAATATATATATATATAAAGATGTTTCATAGAAATATAGTGTTGCGTGCATCGTATAACAAGTCGGTGTTGCTTATAGCGCAAGACAAGTTGGTATTGTGTGTAGCACAAGATAAGTCGGTACTGTGTGAGAAAGGATTGATTGACTTAGTGTTTTAATATATATATATATATAATGAACTTTTTTTAGTGTCACGTGAAATGAATAATATTGAAAAGATAAATTAATTCTAAAAAATAATTCACAAAATCTCAAAGTGTTACATTCTACCCCCTTAAAATTAATTTCACCCTTGAAATTCATCTGGGTTATCAAATGTTTAATACTTCAAAGTTTCATTCATATAAACCCACATCATAAAAATGGATACTAAAATTTCCATTAAAAATGGAAATTTGGAACCATAACGGTTACCCAAAGTAACATATAATTGGGTTTCCATATAGAAGAACATTGGTTGGGAGTGATGATTGGACATTTAGGAAAAATGAAAATATTTATAGGGAGTGATTGAAGTAATCAATCACAAACATGTGATTGATTAAAGGAATGTTAAGGGCCTCAAATTTATAAATTTAAGATGATTCCAAAATCCATTGGTTCAATATAATTTAAGGTGTTAGGAAATCAAATTTTTTCTTATCATTATCCTATCATTGAGTAATTAATTTTATTGACCAAGAATATATGGAAATATACTTACTTTATGTTATTACCTTTCACATGTACAATCCCAACCTTTGTTTAGGCCATGATTGATTTCCACTTCATCTCTCACCCTAAGAAATGAGTGAGATTTTTTTTTAATTCCTGACGTACTAACAGACCATGAGATCCATGATATGACATCCCATATGTCACCAGTTATCATAAAAACCATGTTTTTATAAGAGGACAACCAATATGTATAAATTATTATGTGGTAATATAATACTTAATCTTTCCATAAATGGTTAACTATAAATCCATTCCAAAAGATGAAAATAAAAAACATTATCAAGAAGTCACAAAATTAGCTTAACATTGATCCCCCATATATCAAAAAGTAGCTCTTGGTTTTTGTATTCCCAACATATTAATACCTTCATTGTTTATTCCCTTGAAACATGGTAATAACCTTAATTACCATAAATAATTTTGGAAATCATTCATGCTTTTTTATTCCAATGATTACTGGTTGGGTATCCTCCTTGCATCAATAGCAGCAAGTATTGCGATGGTATATCCCCTGTTGTTGGGGGGAGGACCCTCGTCGTCCTCCAAAGGAATTTACCCTTCTTTTATGCCCTTCTAAAATCTGAATATGTTCCTTTCTTTTCCACAATTTTTTTGGTTCGAAAGCTCTGGAGTTGTTTAATGGGTGTCCCAACCTTCAGTTATCTTCGGCAGAATTCTCAGAATTATCAAATCTTCTAAAGCACACCTTAGTGGCTAGATTTCATCAGTGATAGCCTTCTGTGGATTCTTTCAATTGGCATGTCTTTGAATCTTGGAGATTGATGGATAGGTTGATTGTAGGGTTGTTGGACAATCGACACATGATGATACGCTTTTCCTCAGAGGATGATTTCATCAAGGCATGGGCAATGTCTCATCGCCGCTTAAACAAATTCAGATTCTTCCTTTTCTGGTGGTCCATTGAGTGGCATATTAATCATGACCCTCTAGCTATGTCAATCTGGGCAAGTTTTCCAAATCATCCCTTTCTGTTTTAGAATCCATCGGTTATGTGTTTGCTAGGGAACATGATTTATAGGTTTATGTGTTTGGATGGTTGAACGAAAGACTTGTTTCATCCTATCAACACTCGTATCTGTGTCAAACTAGATGTGTCAATAATACCATTTGAGTATGTGTGAATCACTACAAGAGAAGAGTACTGATGCAAGTAGCTTGTGATGTATGAAGATTGGACTGATTTTTTCTCCGGCTGTAGGCATCTGGGTCATTCACTGGATGCTTGTCATAGGGGGGCCCAGACTACTGTAAGGAGGTGCAATATGAGAAAGGCAGAACCTGAGGTGCATTAAGTGGGAGAGGTCTTGGTGCAGAGTCTCACTGTGGTGGATGATCAAGTGACAAGTGTGTTGATTCAATAAGGTTTTCCTTATGAATTTTCCATTCCTTCATGTAAAGAGGGTGATTGTTGAGTCATTAAGGTTTCCTTATGAATTTAATATTCATCTTTTTTGAAAATCACAAACACCTTATTTCAAGAAAACTCATTTTACCCCTTGTTTTACTTCTATAAGGAAAATTTCCTTCACCAAGTAAATTTATCCTTACCTTGTTTTCATTATTCAATCATATTTTTACTAAGTGTAAAATTAGGATTGTAACAAAAAACCACGAAATATTATAATCATCTAAATATAAAGCATTCTATTTTAGAATCAGAATTCTCAGAATTATGGTTACGAACTCTTAAGAGTTCTGACTCTGAATTCTGAATCAGAATTCTGGTTACGAACTTTCTGAGTTCTGACTTTAAATCATGAATACAAATTCTAGATACGAACTTCAGAGTTCTGACTCCGAATTCTGAATCATAATTCTTGCTACGAACTTCCTGAGTTCTGACTACGAATTCTGAATACAAATTCTGGATACGAACTCCTATGAGTTCTGACTCTGAATTCTTATGAACTCTGACTCCTAACTTTATAATTTTAGGATCTGAATTCTAGTGAATCTAGATTCCAAATTTCCTTGAAATTCAGACTCTGGAATTCTATAGAATTTAGGTTCTGAATTCCTACAAAACAGAATCCGAATATATTTGTATTATAGACTCCGAATTCAATTTTTTATTAGAATCTGAACTCTAACTTTCTTCACCCTGAACTTTCATTTTCTTCATTCTGAATATCAGTTTTTAGTTATGTTTACACTTGTTCTATTATAAAATGATCTCGTGATTTCAGTTATCAACTAATCGTTGTTTATGTGAAACGTGTATACGTCCTTCCGAAATTCAAGGAAGAATTCGACCGTTGGAGGAGGGAGCCGACCGTTGAAGCCTTACATATAAATACGAGCTGATTTGAAAAGACTAACAACATTTCAATGACTCTAGAGACCACATTCTATTGAAGTAATTTCTAGAGAGAGAGACTTTAACTACTTTGGGCATACTGAACTTCTTGTTCAGTTTTTCTTCGTGCGACTCCAATTTTTTCTGTGTACAATCGAGGGATTCCGGGGATAGGAATACAGAGGTACTGACTACCTTGAAGTTGAGGGCTTCCTTGCTGAGGAAGACAGAGGTGCCGACAACCTGATATTTAAGGGATGGCGGGGATAGCAAGACAGACTCTGATCTTCATATCGAGGGCTTAACCTCGTGTCAGTTAGACAGACTTTCTTGAAAGTATAAATCAAAGGACCTTTATCCAAGGTTGTTGGATACCCTTCTCTTTGGGTTAAAAGGCTTACTACTTTTTACTTGTTTTGTTACAAGTTTTCTGCTGCATTTGTTTTGTTGTGGAAAGTATAACTATCTTATAATTCCTTACACTTGTACTCTGAAATAGTTATATTCTATACGCTTTATGGTAGAATCTTCATCTTTGTAAACTTTTGTTAAGTTACATTTTTGAAATCACTTGGAATCTAGCAAGTGATTAGAACTTATAGAGGTCTTGTGAATTTTCTTGTTTAACCTTGTTAAACATAACCATCATTAAAAGTTACAAAGTAATTTTTAAAATTACAATTCACCCCCCTCTTATATTTGAGCATCGACATTCTCATTTCAATCCTACATTTGGTATTATAGAGTATATCATACTCACATACCATCTCAAAAATTGGTATCAGAGGGTTGGAAACCTCAAACCTTGCACCAATTCAACAATTGGTATCAGAGCTTTTGGTATAATCTGAATTAATCTCACGATTAGATTCAGAAGAGAATCTTTTAGAATTGAATTTTTTCCGGATTCAAATTTTTCGGAATCTATTTTTTTTCAAACTCATATTTTTCGGATTCATTCTTACTTATAAAACTCTTGTTCTATATTTTTCTTACTTAGGAATATTTACCTAGTTTACAAACTTTTTCTACTAACAAGTTTTTGTGGAAAGACTTTTCTTAAATATGACAAGAATCAATGTTGGTTCCATAGACAATCTCAATCCAACTAGACCACCTATCTTTGATGGTAATGATTACTAATATTATAGATATCGAATGAAGGCATTCATTATCAATACTGGTGTTGAAAATTTCGTTATGCTTACTGGTGGATACAAGACCCCTGATAAAGAAGTAAGTTCCTTTACCAATCAAGAAAAGAATGAATATCAACTGAATTATAAGGTATGCAATAATTTACTTTTCTCAATTACTAGAAATATATATAGCCAAATTTCATCTTATGAAGCAGCAAATTCTATATGGAAAAAACTTGAAGTTACTCACTTTGGAAATTCCAAAGTAATTGAAACTTGAAGAGCCATGATTAGAGATGAATATCATGGTTTCTTCTTTCCTTATGGAGAACCCATATGCAAGGTGCAACAAAGATTCATGACTATTGTGAATAGTTTACAATCCATGGGTGAAAAAGGATTAGATGATGATTATCTTATTGATAAGATCATAGACATCATGCTGAATGAGTGGGAATCCAAAAGTACTGCTATTGATGAGAACATAAAGGTTACTCGGATTACCTTAGATGAGTTGTTCAGAACTCTTCTTGCACATGAGACATGAATGAAGATAGAAGATGATTATATAAAGAAGAAAAATGGAAATGGCGTTATTTCTTTTACTATAAATTCCAATAATATTAAAGCCAAGACTCCTGAGAGAGTTACTATATCTAAATCTATGAAAGTTGTTATCCATTCCGAATCTAGTGGAAGTGAATCCTTAGAAAATGAATTAGAAAATCTTGCTCGAAGGATGAAAATGATATCTAGATAGAGGAACTTTCAATCCAGATATAAGAAAAAGGAAAGTAAAGATAAGAAAGATTCAGAAGTTACATGCTATGAATGTAAGAGAGCTAGACACATAAGACCTGATTTCCCTATGATCAAGAGAAGAGAAATAAAGTAAAAGAATTCTGAGAAAAACAGAAAGAAGTATTACAAGGATAAAGCTAAGAAAGACTTGAAAGCTAATGACACCTGGAGTGCCAGTGGTGGAGACTCTTCAGATGAATCTTCAGATTATGAATCTTTTGGACAGATGAATCTTGGTTTAATAGCTAGGCTACCCATTGATAATAATTTCTTAATGGATAAGGTACACAATGCTGAATCAATGACCAATGTTTCTTTGATTTCTAATGATAGTAAATATTATAACTCTTCTGATGAAGAATCTTCTTTCTGATGAAGATAATACTTTACTTACCTATGAAGAAGTTTCTAGGTTTTCCAAACTTCTTGAGATTGAGAATTCAAAACTCAAGAAAAAACATGATAAGGAAAAATCTAGGAATACTATTCTTACTAAGGAAATATCATATCATTCTAAAGATCTTGATAAAAAAAATTTTATTTTGAAAGTATTTCAAAAAATATTGAGGAAGTAAATTCTGAGAATAATAAACTTTCTAAAGATCTAGAAAATGTAATTTCTAAGAAATTTTTTTTCGATCCTAGATCTAGTTCAAAATGAAATGTTTTTGAAGACAATAACTTGGTTATCAAACTCAAATATGAAATATTTTCCTTGAGGAAGTGTTTGTTAAACTTTAACCTATGTAAAAAAATTTTGATAAAATGTATTCACAAATCCGACCTCTAACGAATAGTTCTTGTTTTGGGTACACTGGTTCTAAAATGATTTTTAGTAAAAATTACTTTGTTCCTCAAAGTGCCCCATTCTGTACTAAATTTCAGTGTGGTGGACATTGGGAAAAGAATTCTTCTCTAAAAAAACCCAGTCTTTAAGATTTCATAAGGATTATTTTTCTAAGAAGATGTGGGTGCCCAAAAATATTCTTTCTGAAATTTCCGGATCCAAGCAAGTCTGGATTCTAAAAACCTAACTTTTTATTATTTTTAAGAAAATAGAGAAAGTACCAACAAAGATACATGGTACATGGATAGTGGATGTTCTTGGCATATGACTCGTAACAAAAACTATTTTGAAAATATTATCAAGACGAAAGGAGGAAAAATAACTTTTGGAGATAATGCTTAGGGAGAAATTATTGGTATAGATAACATCATTCTTCCTGAAAAAACTTTGATTTCAAATGTTTTATTTGTTAAGGGTCTTAAGCACAACCTCATTAGCATAAGCCAATTATGTTATGAAGGCTACCATGTGAATTTTAGGAATGATAAGTTCTTAGTACATAATTCAAAGGAAGAGTTTATTCTTTCTGCCCATAGGCAAGAGAATGTTTACACACTAAACTTAAAAGACCTTAGGAGCCAATACATACCTTGACTTAGTGCAATGGAAGATCATTCTTGGTTATGTCATAGAAGGTTTGGACACTGTAACCTTAGGAACCTATGTTAACTTTCTAAGAAAAGACTAGTTAAGGATCTACCAGAGCGTAGATTTGATTATTCAAAAGTTTGTGATCCTTTTCAATATGGAAAGTAACATAAATCAAGTTTTAAAACAGTTGGTGAAGTCTCAACTACGGATGCATTACAACTAGTGCATATGGATCTCTTTGGTCCTACAAAAACTGGAAGCATTAGAGAAAAATATTATGTATTTTTTTTGGTTGATGACTACACTAGATTTACGTGGGTCTATTTTCTAGAAAAAAAATCTGAAGCTTTTTCTTATTTCAAAAGTTTTAGATCCCAATTTAAAAATTAGAAAAACCTTCCATTGATAAATATTCATAGTGATCATGGAGGAGAATTTAAAAATTCTGATTTTGAAACTTTTTGTAGTAGAAAAGGTATTACTCACAACTTCTCAGCACCCTGAACACCTCAACAGAATGGTGTTGTTAAAAAAAGAAATATAATTATTCAAGAGATAACTAGAACCATGTTGAGTGAGTATTCTATAGACAAACATTCTTGGGATGAAGCTTTTAGTACTGCTTGTTATACTATAAATCGATTTTTGATTAGACCTTTTCTTAATAAAACTCTTTATGAGAAATGGAATAGTAGAAAACCTAGACTTTCCTACTTTAAGGTTATTGGATGCAAGGTATTCATGATGAATACTAAAGATAACCTACATAAATTCAGACCAAAATCTGATGAAGGGATTTTCTTAGCTTACTCCAGAACTTTTAAGGCATATAGAGTTTTCAATAAAAACACTTGTACTGTTGAAGAGACAGTACATGTCAAGTTTGATGAAACTGGTCATTTTGTTTTTAAAAAACCCCAACCTACATCTTTGAACATTTTTTCAAAAACTTATTATCAACCTTTGATAGAAAATCCTTTTGATAAGGAAAATGTCAAAGAAGATACTTCTGAAACATTTACCCCAAAATATTTCCTACCCTATGTTGATGAACTGGTTTTACAAAACCCAAATCAGACGTTTATCAAGAATCATCCCAGTGATAGTATCATTGGTGATGTAAATCAACCTGTAAGGACTAGAAGTTCCTTAATAAATGAAGTAGAACATCTTGAATTCCTTTCCCAATTGGAACCAAAACGCACTGATGAAGCTTCAGGTGATGATGATTGGATTAAAACCATGCAAGATGAACTAAATGAATTCGAAAGGAATAAAGTCTGGACCATGGTTGAAAGACCTAAGTAAACTTCTGTTGTTGGAGTAAAATGGGTCTTCAGAAATAAATGTGATGAAAATTGAATCATAGTTAGAAATAAAGCTAGATTGGTTGCTAAAGTCTACAATCAACAAGAAGGAATAGATTATTAAGAATCCTATGCTCCAGTATCTAGACTTGAATCTATTCATATCTTACATGCCTTTGCAGCATTCTTCAATTTCATACTTTTTCAAATGGATGGGAATTGTGCTTTCCTTAATGGTTATGTTCAAGAAGAAGTTTTTATTGAACAAAATCCTGGTTTTGAGGGGAAAAAACATCTTGATTATGTTTTTAGACTTACCAAAGATTTATATGGCCTTAAACAAGAACCTAGAGCTTGGTATGATAGACTTACATGATTTTTGCTGCAAAATAACTATGTCAAGGGAAATGTAGATCCAACCCTTTTTATAAATAAAGATAAGAAAGATGTTTTGATTGTTAAAATTTATGTTGATGACATTATATTTAGTTCAACTTAGCAATCCTTAACTGATTCCTTTGCGGACCTAATGAAATCTGAGTTTGGAATGAGTATGATGGGTGAGTTAACATTTTTCCTTGGTTTTCGAATTTCTTAAAAAACAAAAGGAATATACCTATCCCAACATAAGTATATTAAATATCTTCTTAAAAAGTATTGATATGACAACAATAAAAGTATTAGTACTCCCATTGGTACCTCAAACACACTTGATCTTGATGAAGCATGGAAACCAGTAGATCAAACATCTTTTAGAGTTATGATAGGAGGTATAATATACTTGACAGCTAATTGTCCAGACTTAATGTTTTTATTATTCTTATGTAAAAGATATCAATCCAATCCTAAGGATTCTCATTTAAAGGAAGTGAAGAGAATTTTTCGCTACTTAAAGGGAACCATGGATTTAAGACTATTTTATACTTCTGGAAATGATTTTGTATTAATAATCTATTCGGATGCTGACTTTGGTGGATTTTGAATGGATAGAAAGAGTACATCTGGAACTTGTCATTTCCTTGGTGATTAATTAGTTTCTTGTTCTTCCAAGAAGCAATACTCAACAACACTTTCCACTGCTGAAGTTGAATATGTAGCAGCTGGAAGTTATTGTTCTCAAGTACTGTGGATGCAACACACACTCACAGACTATGGCATGAGTTTTACTAAGACTCAAAATATGTTTGACAAAAAAAGTGCCATTTCCCTTATTAAAAACCATGCACATCACTCTCGTTCAAAACACATAGATATTAGGCATCACTTTCTTAGGAATCACACAAAAAAAGATATCATTTTCAATTTATCAGAACACAAGATAAACATGCTGATATTTTCACAAAACCTGTACCCTCCAATAGATTTCAATACATCAAACAAAAGTTAGGAAGGATAACCGTAAGGTAATCCTCCTCAATAACTTCCTGTTGAACCAATCTTCTTACAGTAATAAACTCCTTTTCATAGGGGGAGTACATATATTATTATAGTTTTCCATATTTTTCATAATGATGTTTTTTATATTTTTCGTAATGAAGTTTTTCATATTTTTTATAATGAAGTTTTTCAAAATTTTAGTAGTTGGTGTTTCAAAATTTTCATAATGAAAATTTTCGAAACTAAAATTTTCATAATGGAATTTTTTGGACCTAAAATTTTCATAATGAAAATGTTCAGACCTGAAATTTTCGTATTGAGAATTTTTCGTAATCAAAATTTTCGTATGGAAAATTTTCATACACAAAATTTTTGTAGTATATTTTTTCGTAATAAGTTTTTCGTAGTCAAATTTGGTTGTTCAAAGAAAAATATCACCTATTAGGAATAATCTTCCTAGAAATCTAAAAGGTATGATTTCTTTATTACAATTTTCGTAGTCATTATTTCATTGCTGGTATTTTCTTTTGTATTTTAAATTTCCTCGGATCCTAGTTTTCTGAAATCTTATTTTTTCTAAAAACCTCAAAAGATCAGATTCACTCAATTTTTCCTTGCGGCTATCATATCAACCATTAGATCAGATCATAAGGCTTTGCAACCATTAGATTGTATTTGGAAGATGACATGTCACTTCTATCGCCTATATAAAGGAGACCCCTGATGGTTGTCCCACATCGATTCTCAAGCCTGTGCGTGTTGCAGCTCTGCCTCTCTACAAAAGCCCATTCCAAATTCTTCAGAAGTTCTCCAGTCTGAATGTCTTCAGAAGTCCCTTCTCAATATATGTCTACAGTCAAGGCGATCACGGAATGGAAAATATATAGGGAGAGGTTAGTTCATCCAAACATCTTCAATAATTATGAATCTATTATATCCAATAATATCAAACTTAATTAACGAGAAAGTGTAGCCATATAAAAGACTCAAGCTCAGGATGTGGTGTATCTGGATATTCTTATAGAGTTTTATGAATCAGTTTGTTTCTTCAAGGAAGATGGTCGGGAAAAGTTCTCCTTCAAAAGTTATGGAAAGACGTATTCACTATCTTACACCATGGAAGGTAGCTTGGTAGGGATACCTTATGAAGGGGAAGCCGAATTTTTCTCTCACAAGTTGCCAGTGGTTCAGGGAAGTTTTGTTAAGGAAAAGGCTATGGAGTGTCTAGGTCTTTCTGATGTCAAGACTACAAAAAAGATCACCCATCTATCTACCGATAATCGGATCCTACAGCTATGGGTTCAAGGCTTCATAGTACCGAGAAAGGGTGATAATAATACCCTTAAGAAAAGTGACATGTATATGTTATATTTTTTGGTAAATCTAAGGAAAGTTAATCTTATGAAGCACATCCTCATCACAATCGAGAACATCAAGAATGGGAATCTAAGAGATCAGATCATCATGTATCCTACCTTGCTTTCTAAGTTGATAGTTCAGTGTCTTGAATATTTCAAGATCCCATATAGTTCCAAGCCGAGGAATTGAAAGGTGATGTCGATCAGTGATGATACTCTAAAGAGGATGAAGGTTTCTTTCTCTAAGGAGTGAGGAGAATTTTTTGATCTTCCAGAGGATGAGGTAGAAGACATTCCAGAAAATGTGGAAAAAGCAAAACCATCAATGAAGGCTGGCAAGAAAAGGATGTTCAATGAAGTGGAAGTTGAAGATAAAAACCCTAAGTATAAGGAAGTCCAATCCACACCTCCCAAACTGAAGAAGCAGAAAGCATATTTGGATGAAGTGGTTGCAAAATGGAGGGAGGATAAAAAGACTCGGAAGGAAGGGGAGCCACAGTTTGTCTTGGATCTTGCAGAGGCAAAGGCCATGAAAGAATCAGCTGCTGAAGAGCTTTAGAGGCACGAAAAAGAGAAGAAGCTCAAGAAAAAGATGTCTGAGGCTGAGATTGTCTAATCTTTTTTGAAGGCCACTAAGGTTACATCTGAAAAAATACATGTACCGAAATCTTTCCTTGTAGAACAATTACCTGAGACTCCAGGAAAGAGTTTCATGTCTCCAGAAAAGCAACAAGATAAGACTGTGGAAGAGAAGAAAGCTAAAGAAGAAGTTCAAGAAGCTGACAGCAGTGGTGGCTATGATGATGTAATTAAGAAAGTTGAAGAATATCATGAAAAGGAAAGTGTTTCAGAAAAATTTTCACTCCAGACTTCTCAAGATAGAACTTCAAAAATTGCTACACCCCTTGATGATGAGAAGGGTGAAGAGGAGGTGAACAAGTTGTCTGAATAAGAGAGTCATAATCATGACTTTATACATCCTGAGGAGATTGAAGCTGGTGATGAAAAAGAGAAAATTGATGAAGATAATATTGTAAAACTATTTGGGAGTGAGTATGAATCCCTTGATGAAGAGGCTAATCCAAAAATCAACAAAGGAAAACAAGTGGTGGTGGATACCCCAACCAAAGATATTCTAAGGAAGAAAGAGGCTGGAGGATCTTCTAAGAGGATGTTGGTAGAGTTATAGGAAGAACCATCTCGAAGTAAATTGTCAGATTTGGAATCATCAGCCTTAGGGAACGATTTTGTTCTTCAAACTCTAAAGAAGCTTATGGATACCATTACGATCTTTCCAGCAATTGATTCTAGATTCCAGATTCTTCAGCACAGTATGAACCAGAATTCAGACTCTGTATCCATGGTCATGGATAGATGTCTGAAGATTGAGGCGGAACATAAGAATTTCCTTATCAATTATGAATCCCACAAAAAATCTTTTAAGAAAATGAAAATTTGGTCGAAGAAAATCAATGAAGATTTGGGAGATCTTGACCAGTTTCAAGAAGTTGTAAAAGAATCTTTTGATGCCGAAGCAGGAAAAATCAAGGATCTTTCAAACAAATTTAAGGAAAAGATAAACCTAGAACAAAATTCTCAGATCCAGGTAGACAAATATATGAATGGGAAGCTTAGTTATGTTGTTCAAAGTTTGAAAACAGGGAGAGATCTTCAAACCTAAATGGAAGAAAAGCTTGGGAAGCAAGAGGACTTGCCGAAGACTCAAGCAGAGGCCCTAAAGGCTCAAGAGGATAGAATCACAGCCTTGGAGAAGCAAGTAGAGGAGGACCACAAAGAGATGAAAAAGATGAAGACAATCATCAATAAGATGATGCCTAAGGAAAAAGAAGAAAAATAGACAAATCTGATCTTTTTTTGTATTTGTTTCTCCTTATACTAATTCTTTCAATCGTAATGGAATTGTGGCTTGTCTATTTTTGTTTGTATATCTTTAATAATATTTCAGGTACCATATTTTTTTCCATTCCCTCAAATGATTTTTGAAAATCACAAAGGGGGAGAAGGAAAAATAATTATAAAAGAGAGAAGGAAAAATATAAAGGGGATAAGGAAAAAGATTTATAAGTATTAAAGAAACATCCATAAGTAAGGGGGAGTTTATCTAAGGGGAGTATCTCATTATGAAGATTTACTTACCCAAGATAATGAAAATCCAATTCCAAAAATCTAGACTATGATTTTTAGAGTTTTAAAGCCTAAGGAGGAGTTAGTCGTATTCATCTTTCCAAATGTGAAAAGGGAGATACGTTTTATTTTCTAAGTCAAGATTTTTTTGCTGAGTCCTTTTATTCTTTTTCATAAGGATGTTTGTGATTTCCAAAAATGGGGAGACTATTGAGTCAATAAGGTTTTACTTATGACTTTTCCATTCTTTCATGTAAAGAGGGAGATTGTTGAGTCATTAAGGTTTCCTTATGACTTTACTATTCCTCTTGTTTTGAAAATCAAAAACACCTTATTTCAAGGAAATACTCATTTTACCCCTTGTTTTACTTCTATAAGGAAAATTTCCTTCCCCAAGGAAATTTATCCGTACCTTGTTTTCATTATTCAATCATATTTTTACTAAGTGTAAAATTCGGATTGTAACCAAAAACCTCGAAATCTTATAATCATCTAGATATAAAGCATTATGTTTTAGAATCCGAATTCTCAGAATTCTGGTTACGAACTCTTAAGAGTTCTGACTCTAAATTCTGAATACAAATTCTGGATACAAACATCAGAGTTCTGACTCCGAATTCAGAATCAGAATTATGGTTACGAACATTCGGAGTTCTGACTCTGAATTCTGAATACGAATTCTAGATACGAACTCCTATGAGTTCGGACTCCTAATTCTCATGAACTCTGACTCCGAACTTTGTAAGTTTTGTATCCGAATTTTGGTGAATCTAGATTCCGAATTTCCTTGAAATTCAGACTCCGAAATTCTATAGAATTCAGGTTCCGAATTCCTACAAAACATAATCTGAAAATCCATGTATTATAGACTGTGAATTCAATATTTGATTAGATTCCACACTCTAACTTTATTCACTCCTAACTTTCGTTTTCTTCATTTTGAATATCAGTTTTTAGTTATTATTACTGTTGTTCTATTATAAAATGATGTCGTTATTTCAGTTATCAACTAACCATTGTTTAAGTAACACGTGTACAGGTCCCTCCAAAATTCAAGGAAGAATTCGACCGTTGGAGGAGGGAGCCGACTGTTGAAGCCTTACCTATAAATAGGAGCTGATTTGAAAAGTCTGAAAAAAGATCTATAACTCTAGATACCACATGCTGTTGAAGTGATTTCTTGAGAGATACTTTCACTACTTTGTGCATACTGAACTTCTTGTTCAGTTTTTCTTCGTTCGACTCCGATTGTTGCTGTGTATAATCAAGGGATTCCAGGGATAGGAAGACAGAGGTGCCGACTACCTTGAAGTTGAGGGCTTCCTTACTGAGGAAGACAGAGGTGCTGAATACCTGATAGTTGAGGACTTGCGAGGATAGTAAGACAGACTCCGATCTTTGTATCGAGGGCTTACCCTGGTGTGGGTAAGATAGACTTTCTTGAAAGTATAAATCAAGGGACCTTTATCCAAGGTTGTAGGATACCCTTCTCTTTTGGTTAAAGGACATACTGCTTGTTACTTTTTTTGTTACAAGTTTTCCACTGCATTTATTTTATTGAGGAAAGTATAACTATCTTATACTTCCTTACTCTTGTACTATGATATAGTTAGATTCTATACGCTTTAAGGTAGAATATCCATCTTTGTAAACATTTGTTAAGTTTCATTTTTGGAATCACATTTCCGGAATCTGTAAAGTGATTAGAACTTATAGAGGTCTTGTGAATTTTCTTCTTTAACCTTGTTAAACATAACCATCTTTAAAAGTTCCAAAGGTATTTTTAAAAGTACAATTCACCCCCCTTGTATTTGATCATCTACATTCTCATTTTGATCCTAAATTTGGTATTATAGAGTATATCATACTCACATACCATCTCAACAAAGTGGGGATTTCTTTAGTAGTAGGCGAGTGGAGGAGATCAATCCTATAATATCAGTGGATAGTGATATGGAACTTGAGATAGGGTCAGGTAGGATGAGGTAGTACATTCTTGTTACAAGGTCTCTCATGGATAGGGTGATGGAGGAATGTCTAGCTCAGTAGGAGGTGGATCGAATGGGATTCTAGGAGGCTGGGATTAAGAATGTGGTGGTGCAGGTAGAGGACAGAGAGGAGAATAGACTTGGTGAATTTTCAGAGTTGGATGGAGGTGTATTGTCAAAGGGGAATCAGAAACCTACTATGGAGGTAGTCTATAAAACCAGTGGAGGTAAGTCAGGGGGTTTAGATTCCAAGTAACGGTACTCAATATAACTGAGAAACAAATTTTAAGAGCTTGAAATGGAAGGATTTAGCTCTGGCCTAGATAATTATTTAGAGATAGACCAGGGATGCTGGCATGAGTGCAATGGATATCATGACCATTTTGCAGGCGAAGCGTCAAGTCCGGTAGGGAACCAGAGTAATAAGATGAGGAAAGGGAGGAGGGATTACTCCTCCTTTCCACCTCCACTTGAGACTCGTTCGGCAATTAAGGAAAACTCCGAAAAGGCTTACAAAAAGGATACAATCCAGTAGGGACATGAGACACATAGGGATCAAAATTCGAAATTACTATAAAGCTTGGAGGATGAAGTGGTTGAGCAGGTCCTGCTTCTTAATGCTTCTGACGAGGAAGTGGCCAAAATGATGGGGAGGCCATTAAGGGAGACACTTAATGAGGAGAAATATGCTTGGGTGGACAAACCAGACCTCATTCTTATCGGGGGTTTCATCAAAGGGAATATTATAATTGAGGAGTATATACAATCATGGGACCAACTTGCCTCAGTAGTTGAAAATCTGGTGATGGAGGTTCTGGAAACCCAGGTAACTTATATTGCATTGAAATTTCTTAAGGATAAGGAGTCAGGTAATATCAAATTACTCTTCAATTACTATGGTTAAAGTGGAAAATTTGTTTTTTGGGTTGATTTTTTTCTATCCGTGAGCTTCTGGTTTTGTTTTCGTGTGCTTTTGATTGTTTGGGGGTGTTATGCCCATCATTTCTCGGATCTTATTCAGATGGGGTTCAGAGCATGAAGCCTTAAACTATGCATGCCATTTGAACTTGGAAGTTGAGAGGGTATGGATATGTCATCGGTTTGAGGCCCGTATTTGCACGAGATAGTTAGCCAAGTGGTCATGCATTGGTGGGGTATGTTGTCACATGGTTAATGCTGGGGGAGGCAGATCCGGTCTGTGGTTGGATGTATTCTGGTTTGTCTTGCTGGTGGTATGTTTGTCTTTGTAGTTCTCACTTTTCCCTTAAAGTGGTTTGATAATAAAAAATTAATTTTCAGCCAAGAAGTTATAAACTTCATCCTTGATGACATAGATCACTTTTTCAGTAAACAAAACCAGGTAAATCTGTACCATGCAATTTAATTATTTATATCCAATATATCTTTATAAGAACATCATTATCACAATGCCTAGAATTAATTAAGGTTTACCTTCCCTTAATCAAAATATCACTCTCCCATGAAACAACTTTTCTAATTATTCATCACCATTAAAAATTTCCTTTTTAATCCTTAATGAAAACTTATACTAAAAATACCTTCACATCTCATGACTCATATAACATAATCATTGAATTCAAAAATACTTCATTAATACAACTTTATTCTTAAACCATTACTCAGTCTTCATTAACTTATTTTTTAATACATATTTTCTACAATATGAAGTATGAACCATGTATTAAGGTTTCTCAGCCTCAATCTAATCATTATTCTTATGGTTAATGTAAATAATACTAGAGTAACATTGAAAACCTTTCACATATAGTTTGTGGTCTCTTCACTGTTAGTTGAAAAACCATTACTTTTACCACCTTTCTGATTAACTTCTTGAGCCTTTCATATAGAATAAAGATTATTATAATTCCCATAATTTCCACATAAAAGTTGTGGTCAACAGTTAATACTTTAGGAAGGCCAACATTCCATTCCACTCTATTAACTGAACTTTTTATTTTTCCCTTTTAGTCAGTTGCTTTGGGTTCTTATTTTCCATAGTCAAAACATCTTCTTGTTCTTATAATAATTTCACATAGGTGATTCTTTCCAAATTCTTTACATAATGGAAAAATAACCCTCTTTCTTCTATGGTCTCCATTACCCAAATTATCAACAGACTCCATCTTTCTTCTCATTTGTGAGTTCAAGAGTTAGTAAAGGTAAACATTCTTAATCATGTTATGTGAAAACTGATTAGGCAAGAACATAAAATATTTTACTCTAGTGATCATCCCACTTGAATGCTCATCAAAAAACCATCCATCACATTCAACATTAATCCAGTTCTTTTCGGTCCCCACCATTGACAAAAATGATAAGCATAGTGTGATCATTACTCATCATAGCAGAAAACCACAGAGTCATGAAAATAATTATTTATAAGATATCTAAATCATGTCACCTTCCATAATCTATTAAACCCAAGGTTCATCCTAGGTTATTCCTAGGAAAAGTATATTTAAATCCTTCATAATAGTACATGAAGAATTTGTGAATTCTTAAATCATATCGACTCAGAGTGTAAAACCAGGTGTGCAACAAGTCCCATTTTCATGTTCTAGATTACCCTAAGTCAAGCACAGAACATGTTGTCAGAGTTTTTACCCCTAGGTACTTCTGTTCTAGAGCTACATCGACTTGTAGTATCCATAGAGGGATATATTTCTAGTAAACCAATCATTATATCCTTTAACAAAATTCAAGGGCATTTTCTTAAACATTAACTCATCCTTATACTTATCCTTAGAGAAATCCCTTGACATATCCCTAGAAATACACCTAGGAATCCCACTAAGGTTTTATCATCCTATTATCCAAAGGTTGAAAAGATAATTCTTTTGATACCAACTATAGTGACCCAAGCTTAACAAACGTGGATATTACAACATTTTAGATGAATATTTAGTACATTGTTAAAATACATTCCAAATTACCGTAATAGATTAGTGTATTTGGAATCTTGGAAACAAAATATTCTATCCTGGTGAATGATATTAAATATCTTCTATAAATATCTACACCATTATCACTTCTACCTAAAACCTTTCTTCATAACCTAGAGAGAGGAAACATAAGAAAGGGGTGAGAACAGTTTATCAGTAAGGATAAATAAAGAAAATGCGTAAGCATAACATGAAAAAAAGGATATGGAACATGAGAATAACATTTGAAGGTCATACCCTACATATCAAAGATCATAATAATGATTGGAAATTTATAATACATGAATCATAAAGTAATAATGAACATAATCCATGAGATCTAACACAGGAATTAACATGGGATTGTGGAAAGCACATATAAAACCCCTAAGTCAAGGTGGCCTACCAAGACCTTTGTAACATGTTAGTCTTGGGTGAATCACTTGTGTACCTTCTTTTGTCTTAGGATTCCCTCCAGTGTACCCTATTATTTTAGTATTTAGATGTCCTCCTGTGTACCCTCTTTTTTTAGGATTAGGATGTCCTCATGTGAACCCTCTTCTTTTGGGATTGGAATGTTCTCCCCTATTCCCTCTTATTTAGGGATTTGTATGTTCTCCACTTTTCCATCTTTTTTTTGGTATTGGGATGTTCTACTATGTTCCCTCTTGTTCCAAGATTGGGATGTTCTCCCCTGTTCCCTCTTGTTTTGGGATTGGGATGTTCTCCACTATTCCCTCTTTTTTTGGGATTGGGATGTTATCCCATATTCCCTCTTTTTTCAGTCTTGGTATGTTCTCTCCTATCCCCTCTTGTTTTTGGATTGGTTTATTCTCCCATGTTCCCTATTATTTTGGGATTGGGATGTCCTCCTGTGTACCCTCTGAGATCATAAAACATTTATGATTTACCAATGAATTGGAGGGAGATATAGATCCCACCCATCACATAATGAAATAAAATATAAATGTTCCACAAAATAACAAATAAACATATCTTAACCCAAAAAATGAAATGGGTATCATAAACATGTAAACATATCATAACATTTCGAAAAATTTACAGGTTTCATAATCATTTCATCAAAATTATAAACCATAAAAGAGAAATAGATTTCATATACATATAACCCAGGAAAGAGAATTGATGAAATTAATCATAACTCATTCATAGAAAGGATAGGAATGTAACATTTAGATAATTTTCTAGAAAGGCATGAGTAACATCAATAGATGTTATCTTAGATGAAAATAATTTTGAAATATCTTCTAAAAAGTTTTCTTAAGGAAAGTATCCTTTCTTGTTTGGGAAAGGCTTTTTACGACATAAAACCATTTTAAAATAATTTTCTTAAAAAACACATTGAAAATTATGAAATCATTTTAAAAAAATTTTTACATGAAAACTTATAGAATAAGCTTTAAGACATTTTAAAAACCATTTTATTTGAAAACACTTTGAAAACATATAAAGTAATATTGAAAATGTTTTGAAAACCATTCCTTTAAAAATACTTTGAAAAATTATAAATAGAGCTTGAAATTTTTTTAAAAACCAGTTACCTTGAAATATTATAAAAGAATATTGAAAATAGTTTTAAATCCATTTTTTTAAAACTAATAATATAATCTTGAAAACAATTTGAAGACCATTTCTCTTGAAAACTTCTAAAAGAAACTTGAAAACATTTTAAAACCCATTTTTCTTGAATTTTTTTGAAAGAATCTTGAATATATTTTTAAAAACATTTTATTTGAAAACATATTTTAATTTTTTTTCATAAATATTACCTTTTAAAAAATGAAATGGGATCTTCGAATAAATAACTAACGGTAAATTCGTACATGTCGAACGAGGTCAAATGAACATTTATTTTGCATGGTAAAAAGCTTAGAAAAGTGAATTGTTTGGAAAGAGACATGAATATTACCCTAAATATTCTGGTAAAATACAAAATGTTTAAAATTTTATTTTAAATAATATAGGATAATGGTATAATATTCTTGGAAAACCTTTTTAGAAAACATAGATTTCCGACCAAAGAAACGGTAAAGTCAGAATTTTCTAGAAAGACTTTATTAACTATATTATGTACCAAAGAGTATAATATGGTACCAAAACATGAGTATATCATGAAATAATAGAGTATAACTAATCTCATGAATATTTTTGAGTTATGTATCATAATATTTTATCAAATGAAGCATAAACATAAATAATCTCAAAAAGCATTGAGATTGTCTCAATAAACACTAATAACTTGGTAACTTAGGATAATACTCTCCATGTAAGAAAAGGAAAATTAAATTAATCTTATAATATCATGAAATGATTTATATTAATGATATATCTTTAAAAATTTAAGTATATACACCTCCAAAAAGTGTTTCGGTGCATAATAAAACATGAGTCTCAAAGAAGGAAATTTGAGACAAAACAATTTTTCTGATTTGGTAAATTTTAAAACTTATACACCGTGTAAGTAGGATCATAAAATGGATATGTGAATACCAAAAAATTTATTTATAAGATACATAGAATATAATCATTATCAGTACATACACCACATAAAATGAAAGATTGGTGAACACAACATGAATCTCATGGAAATTAAAAGTGAGATAAAATTCTTATACCTTGTGTCTTGACTCTCTCCGTACTCGTACCAGTTTAATGTATAATAAATATAAGTTTATTATAAATATCTTAAATAATCATATTATTAAACATAATACCATATATGTTTTTATTATGGCTTTATATTAACTTCTTGTTAATGATCCCATTTTAAAGTTTCACTTTGAGTAAAATTCTCTTTGTTCTTCGCATATGTTTTAATTTGTTATATCGTTGGTCATTATACTTATATAATGATTAGAGAATATATATAAATATATATAAATTTCATTTATATATAGTATATGTGTATTATAATAATCTATATAATATAGGAGTATGAAATGGAATACACCGTTAATGGAGACGGTAAGCCGTACGTACGCATGAATGCTTTTTTCTTCTATGTTATTGTATTCAAAGAAAGTATATAAATGACACACACACACACCAACAGATATACATATATAATTATTCCATTATAATTAATATATCATATATATCATATAATTTCATTAAACATATACTTAATACATTCCATGTGGTGTGTGAATGAATCACATCGCTTTGAGGGGGCAGTAGTCCACACTTCCTCAAACAAGATTATCGTATTAAAACCAAATGGAATGTAAAGAGATGTGTATTTTAAAAGGAATATAGAAGATTAAATAGTTAATAAATAAAATATATGACATATATAATCAAAGTTTCCATCATTATGGCCACCATGATTGGTGGTAAATGAAAAATGAACAATCATCATTTCGTGAGGTATTAATTTACCAAACACAGAAACAATCTGTTCAATATTCATTAGATGTAGGCGTGTGTAAGTGTATGTAGATATATTTTCATAACAATATCCTAGTATATGTATTATAAATTATATTTTTACCCAATAACGGAATAAAGATAGTGTGTGGGGGGAATAAGGGAATTAAAGGAATGTAGATTGAGAGAAGATGTTACCTCTAAATCGAGTAACTCCTTTTGGATTGTGCCAAAAGGATTACTTGAGAAATTTTTTTACCAAAGGGATAATTCAAGGATAAAGGTATTATATTTGGGAGGCTATTTGGGAAGATCATTTCAGAACAAAAAAGGTTTCAGATGTGTGAGTAATGGGTAGAGGTGGTGGCTTTTATAGGAAAATAAAATGACTCACAAGGAATTTTTGGAAATGAGTTAGGTGTGCACATGTTAATACCTAAATAAAGTCATGAAAAACAAAAAAAAAACATAATAATGGAAGGTTTATGGTCAAAATATGGAAATATAATTGGTTTTGGACAAGTTATTTGGTCATTTGTGCTCTTAATTTTAAGGTTTAGCCACCAATTAAGCTTAATTTGGCTTTAAATGCTATGATTAATTTTAATCACTTTTAGAAAACATTTTGGTCAAAAATTAACTTGGTATTATTACAATATAAATATTAGACTGAATACCATGTTTTATGTCATATTTTTTAAATTAAATTCACAATAGCGGTAAAATCAATAATAGTGCTAATCCCACAGTTGGGATGAAATAACAAGGTTTTAAAGTAAAGAAAGTTGAAAATTTTGTTATGATTTTATATTTAGTTTCTAAGTGAAATTGATTATATTGTATTAAATTTTATTAATTTATGTAATATTTATATATTTTCACTTTAAAACTCATTTATAATAACATTTATCATTAATAATTAATTAAACAAAAGGAGATTTATTACTATAAAGTAGTATTTTTCACCATTCATTAAAAATGAGGTTTCTTATAAAAATCCCAAAAATTTAACCTAGGATAATTTTATAATTTTTAATTAAAAAACGAATTTTATTTTATTAAATAAAATTTATAAATGTTTTTAAAATTAATTTTATTATTAAAGGTGGTTCATTCAAAAAAACATTATTTTAACATAAAAGGACTTTACCAAAAATCTTATCTTTCATTATCAATATGTTTTATTTATATAAAACAATTATAAATAAAATTTGGAAATTAGTTGTTGATATTTATATAAAAATGTTTAATTGTTATTCTATAATTATCCCATTTAATTAATTATATATATATATATATATATATATATATATATATATATATATGTTTCATAGAAACTCAGTTTTCCCTGCATCGTAAGCCAAGTCGGTGTTTCTTGTAGCGCATGCCAAGATGGTATTGTGTGTAGCATAATCCATGTAGGTATTACGTGTGAAAGGAATGTTTGACTTAGTATTTTAATATATAAATATATATAAATATATATAAATAACTATTTCAAATTTCACATGAAATGGAAAATATTGAAAAGATAAATTAATTTGAAAAAAACAATTCACAAAATCTTGGGGTGTTACATAAACAACATGGAACACCGAGCTTAGAAAAACCACGAGATATAATTATTTTGTTACAATTATAAAATTTATGTTTAATTGGAAGGTGTGGATATAATTAAAGGAATTATTATATATATATATATATAATGGTTTTAATCAAAAAAAATTTATTAGTTAATACTGATGAAATAAGCACCCAATTTTTACCCGTCATTTTACTCTTTAAAAAACGTTTTATTCAAAAATGGTTTTTATTTATTTTTGTGAGAGAAAATTATAATTAAATTCTTCTAATTTTAGATTATTTTTAATGGAAGAATATAATTTTTTAAATCATCATATCAACATTACATTAGGGTGAAATTTTTATATTTTTCTAAAAAGATTAATATTTCAATGAATAGTAAAAAATACCATTTTTCGTAAAACAATCATTTCATTTCATTTAATAAAATACCATTATACTTTTAATTATATCATAAAGTGACATAAATCATATTTATTTCTATTTTATATAATTTATTTCATTTTAATCAAAATTATGCATGATTTGTTGTAAGTTTATTCATGTGAATAAAAATGTTTTTCCTTAAAGAAACCATTTCTGTTCTATTTGATGAATTTATATTAAAATTGATTTCTTACACTTACATGGATTTAATTTCATGAAATTGAATTTATTTTTTATTAATAAATTCAAATTTATTTTAAGATAATGTTTTTATATTTTTTTGAAGAAGTGAAATTTTTGGTGAATAATAGAAAATACCGTTTTAATGAAATACACTATCTTTTATGAAATCAAAAAACATAAATATGATATAAAAATTTATTAAAATTTGGGAATTAATAATTTATAAAAATATAATAAAAATATAATTTAAAAATAATTCAAAAAATATAAATTAGAATTTATTTTCTTATATATATGAAAATATTTATTTGTGTCGACGTAGTGCTTGTAAAACACTAAAAAAGTCAAATTGGTGTCCTAGAGATAATATTTGAGAATTATGAAGTCTTTTCATTAATTTATTATTAAATATAATATATTATTAATTATTTTTATCTATTAATATATATAAATATATATAAATTTTGGAGTTATATAACAATTGAAATTTCCAAATTCTTGTGCAATTATTTCACAAGGATAGAAAAGTTAAATTATCACATTAAATGATTTTTCATGAAAAATATAAGTACATATAGATATTAAATGAATATAATTTTTATTTTAAAATTTATTTATTTATTTTATGATTGTATTTTTTTAATTTTTATTGATTAAATAATTACCTTAAATGCTTACACAACGCCGACAATGTTCTGGTGCATAAAGTAGAAAAATCATGAAAATGATTTTAAAAAATCTAAAAGTAATTTATTTTAAGTGATTTAAAGTGAAACATGAATTTTTTAGATAAATATAATATATTTTAAATTTAAAAAAGTTTTACATAATAATTATATTTATTTCATGTTGTTTTTAATGTAAAATAATGTGAATAGTTATTAGAATGACATTAATAGTATTTTATGTTATATATATTTCATTAAATTATTTTTTAAAAATAATAATATTGAAAGAGTATAACTAGGTTGATAAATAGTCTATGAAATTATCCATTGGAAATTTATGATCTATTTTTCAACTTATAAGTAAAATTACAACCCTTTAATGTTTTCAAAATTCATTACCACATTTAAGGTTAAAATTGGCTAACTAAGGCACTAAACCAAAATATATGGTTTAAAATGATATATAAACCTATAAAAATTTGATTGTATTGTTATATTAATTCCATATATTCCCTACGTTATAATAAATGTCATCCTTGAACTATTTTACATAAGTAAGATATATATTATATTATAATATTTCATGTATTTTAAAAAATAACATTAATTATATTTTATAATAATCAATATTTTATAAAATGATTTAAAATTTATAAAATTATTAAATTTATCTAATTTAATGTTATTAGGTTTATAATATAAAAAATATTCCATTTAAAATTCATTTATCCTTTTATAGTAACTTTATTAACATATAAAGAGTAGAAATCTTTTATATTGTAGTGATTTTGAAAAGGGTTAAGGCGGGGGAGGGGGGGGGGGGTAAAATAATGAGATTTGGTTGAAAATAGAACATAAAAAGGTCCATATTTTATTATATGAGATTATTTATAATTATAATTATTATATATTCTAAATATTTCAATTTTTAGACACCTGGTTATAAAAATTAATTTATATTAATTTAATAAATTATTTAATTCCAAGAGTGCTCCTCCCCTCACTTAAAAGAGGGAAACTTCTATAATATATTAATCACACAATTTTATCCTTATATATCAGGAAAATTCTGAAAAATTCTCTTCTTAACTTCCATAGTCATGAATTAGGGGTGTTGGTACTCTTAAAAAACCACTCCAGTGGTCTTTAAGATGGAATCTAAATGAGACCTATTGAAGAAGAGGTAATCCTCTTACCCGACATCTTTCAAATTATTTCTTCTTATAATGAGTATAAATATATGGTATCTGTTATAAAATAATTAATTTATTATATTCAATATAATTAATCCTTCTTATAATGACAAATAAACCATAATCCACCCTCATCCCATTCATTGGAAAATTATAATGTCCCTCATGTGTATGTGTGGACTGCCACCTCCATTAAATGATGTGTTTTTTTCATTTATTATTTACATGGATCATAAAAATGATATATTTAATGAATATATAATATATATATATATATATGATATAAAAATGATCTATGAAATTTGAATAATTATTTAACTTTCCATCATTCCATTTGTTGAAAAATGAATAATGCGCTTATGCATACATATTACTTACCATCTCCATGAATAATGTAATTAATTTTTCTATCTATAACATTTATGGATATATATATATAATCAATATAAATGATATTTATATATTGGTTAAAATTCTCGATATTATGGAACCATGATCAAAGAATAATGTCTGTAACTTCCAAACTGAAAATTCCATGAAAATAAAATAGTTAACACGCATAAAAAATGATTTTAATTATTAATTATTAATAAATGGGTGTTTAAATGTTATAAATGGACCATATATTATAATATAATTATTTAAAATTTTCTAGTATAGAAGTATAATTAATAAAAATTTATTATACAAGAGGATTCATCACTTTTAAAGAAAGTGGAACTTGATTTAATGGATTTATGTTTCAATCCCATTTTAATTTAGATTTTTTATTCTAGAAAATCCATTGAAGAAATTATATGATGATTATATGATAAATATATTTAATTTTTATTCCCTTATTATTATATATGATTTTTTTTTATGTTTTATTACCATTTTCATCTCTTTTGAACACATTTTTTTTTAAAAAATATTTTTATGAATAGGGGACATTAATTATCATCTTTCAACTATAACTCCTTTTTCTTCCATATTGATATTTTATTAAATGTTTTAAATGCAGTTTTTACCTAATATCCAATTTTTTTTAGAAACTCATTTTTACCCATGTTTTAATTTCTATAAAAATTTCTCAAAAGAATATTTTTTTCATTTTATAAATAAGGTAATTTTTACTTAAAGTGATAATGGAATATTTGTTTTAACATACAATGCATGACTAAAATTTCCCACTATCACGAATTCCCAATTTTCTAACACATCCTTTACAAGATTCCATGGTTCATTTGAAGAAAATTTATTACTTAATATTTAAGGGATATTTTGGTTTTTAAATAAGTTATTTCAAAATGAAAACGGTATTTTATTCAAGATATATTTTAGTGACATTTTATTGGAATTTTAACATATGATAACATCCTTTGATGTTAATTAAAAATTTCTAGGGATTTTCTCCAATGATACATGACTTATAATTTCTATAGATAGTTTATTATTATGATGATTTTATTTTTATGAAACACATTTATTTTCCATGGATTATTATATGATGAATTCATGAAATGTTTATAAAACTCTTTTTATTTTCATAGGTTGTGATACGATGATGCGATGAATGTTTTATGATCTTTTGGAACACATATGTATGGTTTTTGATTATATGAAAAATTGGTCCAAAATTTTATATCCATCCAATTAATTGGGTAATGTTTTATATATCATCAGATAATTATGGGAAACATGTAGACATGCTTGACCCACTATGGGAAATAAGTGGTATGCCTAATCCACTATAGGAAATATGTGATGATTCCTGATCAGTTATGATATAGGAAAAAAGTGTTGACACCTGATACACTATTATTTTATAGTATTAGTAGTTGAACATGACATATGAAATGGTTTATATTCCTATTATGGTACTACATTTTATGAAATTTTTTTATGCATAGGATTTGTACTCATGGTTCATGATTGATAAATGATGATTTCTCACTCTTGTGATTCATATATTTCCAATGCTAAATATTTATTTCATGATTGATGATTAGGATCCATGATTTATTGGGTATGAAATATATAATTTATGATTATAATAAAATACCCTTATGATTATCTTATGCTTGGATATGAACATATATTTTTGTCTATCTTTTTTACCCTTACTGAGCATCTAAGGTCACCCTTTTTTATATTTCCTTTCCCAAGGATATAAATAATGGTTTTAAGTATGATATATCTAAGAAGGGTGATTGTTCTAAATAAATAAGTAGGATATGATATCAATTTATTATGAATAATTATTTTACCTATCCATGTTTACAAATATAGTTATCCTATACAATTATGGCATACATCATAATGTTATTTATCAAGTATTTATTTAATAAGATATCATATATTTTTATGAAAAGTATGGGTGTCTATATCAAGAAATTTTTGTATCAACCAATACCTACCCAAAATACCTTCTTAACATCCCTCATCACATCCCAAAGGCCCTGTATTTATCAAAAAACTCTATTTTTAAGGCTTTAGGTATAAACATAAACAAGTTTCTGAAGAAGAGGTATGGTGTTAACTGATCATTTTCATTTTATTTCTTCTCAAATAAAATTAAATTATTATTAAATCATTTTAAAATAATAACATCTTTATATTCTATATACTATGATTTTTTATGAAAATGTCACAACCAATATCTATCTTCTCTTCCATTAAATGGGAAATGAAACCATCATTCGTGTTTACAAAGGACTACCACATCCCAAACTAATGTAATTCATTTTTTACCACCCCCTCTCAAGGATGGTTATAATGATGGATTTAATATATATAAGTATATGATATTCATGACATGATTAAAATTTTGGATGGATATTATATCATTTATTTTATTACATTTTCATTCATTGTAAATTTATAGTGTTGTTCATTTGTATGAGTGGATTACTAGAACCATAAAGAGATATAATTTGTTTTTCATCATTACAACACATGGTTAGTATAAATTAGTTTATTTGAAGAGATAATATGATATTTATGATATAATCCTAATTTAAGAAATATAAAATGATACTTACCTTCCCATTAGGAGATGAAACCACATTATCTTGACCTTGTGAACCCCATCCTCTAGGGTTTCCTCCTGTTACCTTCATTAAGGACTGATATTACCTCTATTCCCTCCTATTGCTTCAAATTTTGTAGTTTGGCCTTATTTTTTAGAGTTTTTGAGGTTGTTTTATCACTAGATATTGGTCTTTTTCTACGGATTTTTTTGTTTACACATCTATATAATTTTTCTCAATCATTATTGTTATGGTTATCCTCCCTCAATATTTTTTTCTATTCTAGTTATCATATTCTAGGAGTTCATAATGATAGTTGTGGGGGTGTTGTGTTATAAAGGGTTGTTTGATGGTCAATGTTGGTGGTGTTTATAGACCCCCCATTCCCTAGATCTAGTTTTTTCTAGATCCCAACTCCTTCATTGCCTATGTCATTATTGGGAGCTATGGGGAGGAGGATACTTTGTGTAAAATTCCTTCTTGATGTCATGAGGGAGATGAGGTTCAATGATGTCCTTGGAATATATCATTGAGAATATCTATGGATAGACATAAGTGGGTTATCCTGGCGTCACATCGTTGTCCTTCATTTAAGGTAATTTTTTTATCTTATATTCTTAGCCTACCTTTCCCCCAAAGTTTCCCCTAGGACCACTTTAATTTGAATATTTTTGGACAATTTTTGAGTGGACAAAAGGGGGTACATGGTTTGGAAACATAGTTTTCTAAATCGTTCAAGTAAACCGTGCGGCCTTTTCCAGCTCATTAAAAATATGATTAAATTCTATTTTTTCCCTCTTGGGATTTATCCAAACTCACCCCTTTCTTCCCCCATTCAACCATAGTTTCCAAGGAAGCCTCCAAATCACCTCAAACCCTCTCTGGAACTCCATTTAAAAGGAGGATTTGGTAGAGATACTTCAAACTTCCTTAAGTAAGAAAATTTCTGCCTTAGTTCATTACTTTTTTAATGGGGTTTCTTTCCTTGTTATTGAGGTTCCTTATGTCCAGTATCTGGGTTTCAAACATAGGGTTTGATCCTTGATTTCTTGGTCTATTATTCTTGTTTTATGCTTGATCTAAGTCCCTTGTGGTGTAGTGGTAGCACAGTTGAATTTTCACACAAAGATTCAATAGTTTTAACATTTATGGTAGGTTATTCCATGGTTAAAAAAATCTAGATGATTTAGATTATCTGAATTTATTTTTTAGCACACTTTTTCTCTATTATCCTTGCTTTTAAATCTGGTTTTGGTGATGTTTGTTAAGAAAATAATTTTTAGGTATCAATTTTGTGTGAAATTGGATGTTTTACTTGTCTATTTTATGTTATGACAAATGGGGTTGTTTTATAACTCATGAAATGTGTTTATAGAAATGTTTTGGGTGATTCACATTATGTTTGGATGAAAATGGGTATGCACATGTTATTTAAAGTGGGGTTTTAAGGGATTTTGTGTGAAAAACATTGTTAAGTTTTGTGAAGTTATTTTATTGAAATTCTAAAGGCTTTATTGGGTGGTGTAAGTGGTAAAAAACACGTGTATCTACTATTTGAGTTGGTTAAGACCATAAATGATGTGTTTTTGTGATAATGGCTTTTTGTATCATTTTAAAGTTGTTTGAGAACGAAGGGGGAAGCCCGAGTATCAAGGATAGTGGATATGTACTAGTACACTAGTGATCCGGATCAGTTTTGTCCCTGTTTCACTGAGAAAATGGATAACTAAAACACTAAAAAACTATATTGATGATGATTGGGGACCACTAGGTTATTGGTATGTTCTCTAATAGTGGATCATTCACAATAATGGATTTTTCTATGATTACTTTACAACAAGGTACGTGGTACATGGGGCCCGAGACTACCTAGTTCATAGGAGTGTTCCCAAGATTGGTGCTCATTGAATCTTGTGTATTTATCTTTGGAATATGGTGGGTTTTGTTGGAAAATACAGTAACATATAAGTTTTATTTAATTTTTCTCACTCATGGAAAATCCCTTTTAAAAAATTCTTTCATTAAAATTTTTTTGTTTTTAGAAATTATTTCCACCACTTCCTGTTTTTTAAAAAATGGAATGCTTTTTATCTTGTATTGTTTACTCTATGGAATCCCTTGGTGGTATCTTATTAAGCTTAGGCTTACACACTAATTATACCCAGTAGGTGTAAGTAGACTTGTTCATGTTTGACACAGGTAAAGGAAATGATTTGGGTGATGGTGGTTCGTGGTGTTAGTTCCCATCCAGGGTGCATCATTTTGGAGATGACTTGTTGGTGACGACCCCTTTTCATGTGGAGTCCATGGAGCTATTTCGATATAGTTTTTATATGTATTTGTACCACTGATTCTATTTTTAAGCATATTTCTTTAATTCTGGATTTTTTATAAACCTCGTTTGGTATGAATTTTTCAGATTCGTTTTATCGATAGTTTTTGAGGTTTTATGTATCCACATTTGGGTAAATCATTTCCAAAACAAAATACATGATACACTAGTACTTGTGACATCCCATGGGGATAGAGAACACCCTTTGAGCCTTTTCATGGGTTGGGTTCACTGTCGGTTTTGTTGGTGACCAGATTCAGTTCGTGAAACATGGGGGGGGGGGTATTGGGTTTTGATTTAGCAAAAACAACCTCAAAATTCTAGAGGCCATCCTATTCCTCTGGTCTTAGTTGTAGATTTGGATTAGTTAAATGTTGGATATTTATAGTGGTGATACTCATGAGGTTATCTGTTCTATTTTTTGGTTCCATTTGTTTGATTATATGATGATGGATTTTCAATCACTATATTATTTCTTATTTCATTTGGTATGAATTTATGCACATTACATTTGATGATGGGATGGTGATCTCAAAAGAGGGATGAGTGTGGTGACACCCATCATTTATCCATCTATATATATCTTGATGAATGGATGGGCACTATGACTTGACCATTTGAATAGTGTTTTTAGTCTGGTTTTTCATTTTATAGGGTTGATAGTGTAGTGAGTTTTTTTCATGCATTTTTATGTGGGAGGCTTTAAAGAGAAATAGGTGTGATAACACTTATCACTCGATCCTCTTTCCACATGTTAGTATAGATTAGGGGGTGCTCTACCATGTTTTGTTGGACCATCATAACACGAATTCTTGGTGGTGGGGGTGTGTGGGTGGGGGGTTGATTCATCTTCATTGAATAATATCACTGTTATATTGTATGGTGGGGGGGATGATGAGACTTTTTACAATGCTTTTATTTACGTTTTCTTTCCTTTGGACATTTAGATCCCTCTAAGGGGCTTCATGTCATGATTCTTTCTAGAATATGTTTATCTAACATGTGATGGGTTCCATATTTTACTAGAATTCAAAAGGGGTTTTAATTTTTATGTTAAATAAAGGTGGATTGACCCTTAATATATTCAAAAAATAAAATAAAATGATACTTACCTTCTTTTTCCTCATGCTCTTGAAACAATAAAAATGTTACTCATGTGTACTTAAGATTTACCGTCTTTATGATTCTAACATAATTCATATTTTATAACTATATTTCATGGTTGGATTTAAAAGTATAATTAATGTATAAAATTATAATATCATGATTATTATTTTGGATATGATGGAATAATAACCTCTTTTACCATTTTAAAAATACCAAAGTCATTTTGAAATTATGAACCAAACATTCTAAAAAAACATAGTGGACTTAACTAATTATGTAGTTAAATATGTCATTAAAATAAATGAAATAAATTGTTTATGGATAAGGGATTAAACATGGAATAGGTTCTTAAGAAATAAAATAATCTATATTATTTTATTATATAACTGTTAAAGGACATACATAGAAAATTTAAACTTGAGGTAAGAGATTTCATTTCAGTTTCCCTTCATTAAGGCATGTTTTAACACTGTACACCTAATTTATTTTAAATAGTGTATGTAATTCCCTTTTACATGTTATATCATGAATCCTTTATACTTAATTTGATTTTAATTTATATTATAAATAATCTAATTCAAAGTTATTTTAAATGATAGTTACCAAGTGGTATGGGATTTATTAACTTATTTTCAAGTCATTGGGTTAAAATTCTAATTAATTCACATTATTATGCCATTATTATTTGTAAATTTATCTCAAATTTGTTTTATTATGAATTTACAATTTTTTTATTTGGATTTACAAATGTTCACATAATCACTTCATGTATTAATTATCACTTCAAATTTAATGAACTTTTGAATGGTTTTCTTTGTTGAAATATCATTTTCTTGAGACTTGTTTCGTTTCATGCACCATAATTTCGTTGTAAAATGCAATTAATACCTTATAAATGAATTAAGACACATTAAATAATGAAATTAAAGGAATTTAAATATCCATATCATACTGTTCCGTTCAATTACTTTTTATTTGAATGTTACCAATATATTAAAGGCTATATGTTACATGACTTTTTTTTCAGTATTATTTATGTTAAAGGTTCCTTTGTGGATATCACATGGTATTGTTTTCTTGAACCACATATCTTTTATTATCCTTAGTTAAAAAATGTGGTTTACATGTTTAGTATCGATTTCATCTTTTATTGATTAATGACACATCAAGAAAGTTGTTTTTAAGTGATGTCGATCTTATATATAATTTTAGATTGGGATTCATTATCTTTTATATCCATTTTTTTAATAATGTTTTCTTATAGAAAAAATTTATTTCCTATAGTCATTTCACATACTCGTTCTCATTATTTTAAAATGTTTTAAAATTAATTTTCATAAATTTTTTTCACTTGGGTCACTATTTACACTCTTTACTAAGGTTTTAAAAGTATGTTTTTTTAAATTTATGTCGTGAATATATTTTACATTCATCATAAATGTAATTTGGTTCTAATATTACTTTATATGTTTCCAATTTTAATTTTAAAAAATGTTTTCATAATATTTTATGAATTTGTTGTTTTTAAAATCGATTTTCAATGTTGAAAGGGTATTTTAATCAAGAATGTTTTTAATTATATTTTAATATAATTTCAATTCATTAAAGACAATAAACATTGATTTTACATATGTTCCACTAGGGATATGTTGTAATGATATCATTGTTATTCTTTTTTTTGGATGGATTATGATTATTTCACTGAAATTTGCATGGAACCCATTTCTTTTCCATGGGTAAATTATGTTATAAAAGAACAATGTTTATTATAATGATGAAAAAATAAAATATCTATTATTTTATAATTATGTTGTAGTTTATGGATATATTTTATGATTATGGATGTGCCATATAAAACTCATGATGATTCGTGAGCCCGATATATCTTTTCAACAAAAAGATATTGTCTAAAGAAGAGGTATATCTTTTAATTGAATGATTAATTTTTTTAGGAAAACCATATGATAACCGTGTTCCAGTCTCTACCTCAAGCAGTAACTCAAATATTTGGCCCACATGATTACAAAAAATGAACTAATTATGAAAAATACCCCTACCCAACTTTGTATAGTTTCTCCTAGGAGGATTTATGGTTAAGAAAAACTATGTTCCTGCCTATGTGCCTTCCCCTTAGCCCATGTATCATTGTGAATGGTTTTATGTAGGAGTTGTATAGTTTCCACTAACCATACACTAACCATTCAACTTTAGAAAATTGCAATTTTTTTCCACTAGTCTTCCAAACACTCCCAATATTCACTCAAACAATTTATATACTTAAATATTATAAATTAAGTGTTAATTATATGAAACTAGGGGCGCTACATTTTTCCCACCATTGGAATTTTTTTTCACTAAAAAGTAGAAAACTAGAATACACCTGAAATATTTCTTTCCATTTCTAGACTATTTTGTTCTCCTATTACCTTGTCTATTCATGGATCTGACCTTGTTTCCACAAAACCCACACTAGTCTGATGGGTTTCCCACACAATAATTTATCTCTCCTATCCACAATCTTCATGGTCATATGCACCAATGAAACCTCTGGCTATAGGTCAACATGATCTAATTGGATCACATGGTCAGGATTAGGATGATACCATTTCAACTGAGATACATGAAACACATTATGCATATCACTAAACCATGGTGAAGATTACAAACAATATGCCACCTCACCAACATGTTCAAGTATCTTCAAAAATCCTATGTATCAAGGAGATAACTTTCCATGATTCCCAAAATGAAGATGTACAAGACTCAATGATATACTCATGAGAACATGATCGCACACATCTAACGACAAAGACCATCGATGATGATCCACATATTATTTTTAATTACTATGTTTCATCTCTATCCATTTTCTAATCAAATGAATATTCTACATTGTCTCTTGTACTAGGATCAACCCAAATAGTGAAGTATCATCTATTTCCAACCAAAAAAGTGTTGAATGAAAAGGATTCCCATACAATGCTTCCAAAAGAGCCATATGTATTAAGGCATGAAATTTGTTTTTGTATAAGAACTCCCATAATGATACATTCTCTTTTTATGAGCCAAAAAAATCCATTACACAAGCCTGCAACATGTCTTCCAAATTTTGTATCATCCTTTAAGATTTCCCATCCATCTAAGGATGATACCCCATAATCATAGTCAACTGATTACCTAGATATTTCTGCATGGATTTCCAAAATTAGATGTAATCCTAGGATATCTATCTGATACTATAAAAAATGGTATTCCACGCCACATTACCACATCTCAGATATATATTTTTGATAATTTCTAATCTATATGAGTTTCATGAATATGGATATAATAGTTCGATCCACTATCACCCATATGGAATCATGTTTCAGAACTATTCTTGGGAGACATATTACAAAATACATGGCTATCTACTCCTATTTCCAAACAAGAATAGGTAATGACTACAACATACCTGCTGGTCACTGATGCTATACTTTAACCTACTAAAAATTTAAGCATCTCAAAACTAACTCAACCAAATTCATTTTCATGTCTACCCACTAAAGCTATGATTTCAATGCCTTATAAAACTTTTTTATCCAAGGAAGAAAAATTCATCTTGAATGGTGGTATGCATGATAAGTTTATTATTGAAAATCCATAGGTATGACCATATGATTTTGATACCACAACACAAAACTCTTAGCTATATTCCACCCCTCAATGGGATCCCCACCATTGAGTTTTTTCCTTACAGGATCACATTCAGAATATGACATATTTGACTATTTAACCATCTCCAAAAAATTAAAAACAAACTAAAATGGAATGAAATCCACAAATTAACCTCAGTCTTCATAATCCAAGTGCATGTTGTCTAGGACTGAAATCAACTTCCACTCATCTGAAGATATTTTTGACAACTGAGCATACAAATTATTCCTTAGTATATACACCTCTTAATTTCCCTTACCTCATGCACACATCTAGTGAAATTTAAACATTTGGATATACTCAATCCATATTCTTTGTCTCAGGTTTGAATCCCTTTTTGATAAAATATGTGTCAATATTTTTTAGTCTATAAACATTGTAAATTTCTCACTAAAGAGGCAATGATGCCATGTCTTCAAAATGTGGACTACAAAAGCTAACTACAAATCATATTTTGGGTAGTTTTTCTCATGAAATCAAAACTGTATCAATCCATATGAAATAACAATATTTCCTTGCATAAGAATGAATCTCAAACCTGATCCTCAAGAATCATAGTACAATATGTACTCTTTTCTTAATTTTAGAAAAATCGAGATTGGTGTTGATGTAAGGGAAACATTAATCTCTTGTAAATACTTATGAAATTTCTCATACCATTTTAGAGGAAAATTATTCCTTGAAAAGGCTATCATTGGTGATACCAGTCATGAAAAAGCAAAAACAACAAATCAATAATAATTATCTAGACTAAGGAAAATACATATCTAGAATACATTATTTAGATATTTTTAAGATATAATAGCTAATATATTTTTTGGATCCCCAAAAGTAACTCTTTCATAGATTACATGGACAAGGAAATGTAATTATTGTATCCAAAAATCTCACTTTGATAATTTGGAATATTGATAACGATCTTCAATATTCTCAACACTTTCGCTAAGTGTTTCTCATGCTCTTCCATTGTCATTGAATACACCAAAATGTCATCCACTAACACCACAAAAAAAATCTAGACATCTAAAAAATACCTAACTCATTTTTTATATAAATACTACTAGTGCATTCGTAATACCAAAAGGCAGTACCAAATACTCATAATGGTCATATCTAATCTTGAAATATGTCTTTAGAATATCCTCTTTTTGAACCTGTAATTGGTGGTATTGTAACCAAAAGTAATTTTGGAGAATCACTAAACTCTCCAAAATTGATCAAATAGATAATCAATACATAAATTTAGATACTTTATCGTTATCATAAATTGGTTAATCTTATGATAATTCACACAAACCCAAATTGTTCCATCTGCCTTTTTGAAAAACAAGATCGGTGCTTCCCATAGAGGTGTACTCGGCCAAATGAAACCTTTTATTGCCATATCTTATAACTAAACATTCAATTACCCTAATTATTTTGATGAAATATCATAAGATTGAAGGGAAATAGGGCTTTCCCTCAAAAGGAAATCAATGAAAAACTTCACTTATCTCTTGGGTAGAAACCCTAATAAATTTACAGTAAATGCATCTGTAAATTAATCAAAAACCACTAGATAACTACTATCCTCAATCTCTTCCCTTGATGACAAAATGAAAAACAACCAAATCTTATGATATCATTCCAAATATTGGTGGAAAAATCCCATTTTACTTGCCTTCATGTTTCTTTATCCTCTAAAGAGATTCTCAATGCCATCCTCAGTCTTGAAACTAAAAATTATGGTATAATAGTCGATGTGATCCTTGAACGTGGTAAAACAATCCATATATTGGGTTATATCATACACATCAATTTCAATCACATAGAAATTACAAATATGTTCGGATCTATCAATAGTTATAGAACATGCTCTATAAATAAAGGCTTAGATTTCTTTTTGAACAAGAGGAGTTTTAAGTTTTAATTTAGAAATAATAATCCAAACATTTAAACCAAAAAAATCAATAGAATGAGAAGTATTAAAAGAGTGAGATGTAACCATATCAAAAAAAAAATAAGATTGAATAAGGGTATAATTTAAAATAATAAAACATATCATGGTTTATGGTCTATATTGATCATCCATAATAACTTGTTCAGCTCTATATAATTACTTACTCACCGCACATTTTTTATTATTTCCTTGTTGATACATCGCTTACCGAGGAGTAATTATATTCCTTTAATTACCATATCTATATCTGTTAGGTTGATAAGACTATTTCTATATCCCCTATCTAATTGAAGCATATGACGTCTCCAACACCTGAGAAGCATCTCAGACACCCGACCTTAGAGCACTACGATAATAGTGATGAAGATGACCAATCTAGTTTCAATTATGGAATGATATATGTTGTTATATAAAATATCACTTCATGTGACTAAGATAACCACATTAAAAACATCTAGGATTACTCTTAGGTCTTGGGATAAGATTCACTAATCTGGCTATCTGATTTTTAAAATTATCCCACCTTGGAAATAGGTTTGCCTCTTTTTTTTGTTCCCAACATTAGAGTTACAACCATTAACCATAGGTATTAACTTACTTACTCCACCAATATCTCATGAGATGTATCTTTATACTAGAATACATGTAGAGACACAAAGCATGACGTACACAGACATTAAATTACTTTTGCGGAATAATTAATACATAACAAAAACAAACACACAAGGACCGTAATAGTTTAGTGTCTTTGGAAACTCGGATCATAATATTCTAATCATGGTGAAAGATCTTCAACATCTCCCATAAAGATCTTCCCATTTTTGTTTTCTTACCTAAAACCTTTCTTTATATACTGGGGAAATGAAAACATATAAAGGGTGAGCTCAAATGCTCAGTAAGGGTAAACATAGAGAACATAAAACAATCCATAAACATTTGAATGCAAAAACTTGAACATAAAATCTAAACCTCAAAATCTTGAGTAAAGACATAAATCTTGGAAGTACGTGAGGAATATATCACAAAGGAACATAAATCATAAAAAAATAGAATGGTAACAAAACATTTAATTGTGGAAAACCATTAAGCACATGATATGATTTCCATAGAAGCCAAGGCATTGCTGCTAAGACCATCTTAGTGGACAAAGTCCCTTTCTGAATCGAGTTCACTCCTCGTTCCAGTCCTGTATTACTGAACTGAATTAACTTACCATTCCGGCCATGTATATCTCATGAGCTATAAATCTTTACCCAATGCATTGGAGGGAGATATAGGTCCCACCCATCTCATAATGAAATCATTCATTCGTGTGCCACAAAATAAACATACATCATTCATAATAACCCAACGAATAAAATGGGATTGATAAACATCATTCCATCGTAACATAATCCATATAAAACAAATGGATATAATTTCATCATAAGAAAATTGAAACCATGTAAATCATAGAGACATTATACTTGAAACATACACATATGAAATAATTTCATCTTAGATGGAAAATGGTTTTGATAAAACACTTGAAATGAATTCTTGATGAAAATATCATTTCTTCTTCAAAATCATTTACTTTTAACAAAATTAAATGAAATTTTAAAAGAAAATGTTTTTTTTGAAAATTTCCATGAAATCTTTTAGAAGATGCTTCATGAAAATTATGAGTTATAAAACTGTAAAAATCCATTCATGCCATATAAGTTAAAAAAACATTCTCCTCGTACTTTTATCAGAAAAGTCAAAATGTTCCTCGTGTGGTAAGAAAAAGTAAGATTCCTTTCATAACATTTGGAAGATTAAAAAATAGGTAAAAAGGAATTTAAACATAATGTAATTTTTTTAGAAAACATGGGCATGGATGATAACAATAACCCCAGTAAATACTTACGAATAAACAATCTCGGATAAAAACGAGATTGGAAAAGTTATCCCTTACCTTATGTCCAATTTCTTCCGTATATGTCCGAGACTCCTGTATAGTGGGTTTAAACATATTATTAACTTGTAATAGAACCATAATAATATTTATGATATCATATATGATTCACTTACGACTTTATATTATCCGTTCATTTGTCAATTCCATGTTAAAGCAGCGTTATGGGTAAAATCGTTTCATTTATCCTATGTGTTTCGACTTGTTTTTCTTGATATTATTACATATATCCTGATTTAATTAATTCCAGAATTTAAAAAATTATATATATATAATATATATTCAGAATATACATATATATATGATATATGGATAAATGGAATGAAATACACCGTTCATGGAGATGATATGGCGTACGTACGCATGAGCGCTGTTTTCGTTTCCTTATTGGATTGAATGGAATTAAGTAGATGAAATAAATATATATATACAAAAATCCAGTATCACTATTATGTCATATATCTCATTATTATTCATTATATATACATTATAATCATTCATGAATGGTTAACATGGAGAATGAATCTCATCGCGTCATGGAGATCGTAGTTCGTACGTACGAACGAGCGATGATATCATTACCATGATCGTGGAATCCTATTGAAGTGTATTTATAATATTTCAGAATCAATATAACATTAAAATAATCATATATAGTTATTTATTTACACCATTATACCCATATAAGTAAGGTGGTGGTCGAAAACAGATTACACCATGGCGTGGAGACGGTATTCTGTACGTTCGCACGTGCGGTGATTTCATTTTCCGTAGGATGGATAGAAGGTGAAATAGGGTTGTTTCATATTTATAATAATATATCAGTACATAAGTAATACGGATGTTTTTACATTAGAATTAAACAACTAAAGAAGAGGAAGTAGAAGAAGAAAGAAACTTGAAAGAGTCGGTAGAAGAGACTACCTCTTTCTCGGCGCACCTCCTTTAAACTTCTTCTTAGGGCACTTGAGTTGGTCTTTTTAGAAGACCAGAATATCTATGATGTAACTAGAGAGGTTGATAAGAGGAATTGTCAGGGGTTGGCCTAGGTTTGTGGCTCAAAAGGGTTTGAAGAGAAGAGGGAAGGGGTTCCCTTTTTATAAGGGAGGAGAGGGGCACCTTAGGAAAACTTAAAATATTATTTTATAATAAAGTCATATTCGGTTTTTAATAGCTCAAAATTGATTTATTTCGAAGCTAAGGTGAGTATGGGTCTAAATACTCTCAACCAATAGGATTTAGACAAGTTTAGGTTACTATTTTAACCTTATCATTTAGATTTAACTCTAAGTTAAATAATTTAACTTTTATCATGTCTTTTTGTTTTCTTATACTATATGGTTAATAAACTTACTATAACAAGAAAAACAACCCCAAGTGATTCATAATTAATATATATATCCTTATATATGTCATTTTTCTTGAACCTTAGTTTTATAGGAATAAAATAACAATTAGTAATATAATATTTGTTTTAAAAACTATTTTATGTCAATTTTGACACTATTTGGTACTTGATTTTTTGGGAAACTCATAAAACCATGATTAGTTCGAACAAAGTTAATTAAATCAATACTAACATGTCATATTAACCTATAAAATTAAAGTAATTCATAAAAAGTCTAAAATTACATTTATTTGGGTATTTATAACATCAATTATGTAAATATTTAATTAATAAGGTAATTACTGCATCATCATTGTGTCATAAATAAATTAAATTATTTAACGTCTAAAAATTGTAAATAAAATACCATTATGTAGGAAATATTTTTATATTTCTAATTAATATTTATAATCTAATTTATATTATTTATAACCCTATATTAAAAATGTTTTAGTTATTAAACTTTGATTTTAACTATTTAATTCTTCTTTAAATAAAATAATAATAAATATCATAATCTAATCCAAGTGAACCTAAAGGGTAATATTTTACCCCTAAGGTTGTTTTTGGTCGAACTACACTTATCCAATAGAATTAGGACATGTGTTAGGGTAATAATAATATCATTTTTACCCTTATTTACCCTATTTACTTTTAACCGTGGTAAATAAAAGTAAAATGTTACTATTTATCAAAAATTATTTTTATCTCACTGAACCACATTTTACTCCATGATATTAATCATGTCCTTCAGATTTTCGAAATTCCACTCACATAAGCGGTAAAATTATGTTTTATGTAGATTTTCAAACTCTCTTAGGAGGTGGGTAAAAGACGGTGAAAAGTTTAATAAAATTTTTATATGTCTAAAATTATTATAAAATGACTCCAATGAATTAAATTGAACTTATATAAGTATTATTTATCAATTTTTACCTAAAATAAATTTAAATAAAATAAATAATTATTTATATAAAAATTCGGTTTTTAAATAGTAACCCAGTGTTTTCACTATTCATTAAAAATTGAAAGTTTTCAGAAAATACCAAAAATTCACCATAGGATAATTTTGATATTCTGAATCCAAAAATGAATCCCATTTTAAAAAATAAAATTTATAAAATTTTAAAAACTGGGTATTACTATTCATAATGGTTAGTTCATAATAATATTGTAATAATATATCGTTTAGTGAAACTTGGTATTGCGTACTACACACGCTATCGAAGAAGGTCTTGATTACGTGTAATGCAAGTCAAGTCAGGCCTGTGTGTAGTGAAATCTCCGTTTGGTGTTGCGCATAACATAATCAAAACAAATTTCATTTATACATTCAACAAAATCTATACGTAATGTTGCATAGAGTAATTCCCACAAAACGAACTTGAAATTGTGTGTAACACGAGCCAAGAATAGTGTTGCATATACTGCAAGCTAATACGGTGTTGTGTATAGTGCAAGATAATCTTGGTGTATCTTACAACACAAAACATCAATGAAATTGAAAAAGAATAATTCTCATAAAATATCAGGTTGTTACATTCTACCCCCCTTAAAATGAATTTCGCCCTCGAAATTCGTTGGGGGTTATAAATGGTTTACTACTTGAAAGTTTCTTTCATAGAAACCCACATCGTAAAAAGTAATACTAAAACTTCATTTTAAAATGGGAATTTAGAATCATAACAGTCACCCAAAGTAACTCAGCACTGGGTTTCCACATAGGACAACATAGGTGAAAATATGGATATGGAAGAGAAATCTAACAATCAAGTTCTGATGGAGAGTGGTAGAGAACATGGATATGAAAAATCCAACAATTACAAAGCCATAAATTTGTGATGATCTAAGGTACCATCTGATTAATCGGATATAAGGGAACTATGACAACATTTTTGGTTTTCAAGATGATTTCTCTAAACATAAAGAATTTCAATTAGAAGAAATACTTACTTTATTTTAGTATAATCTCACCGTTGTTCGTGCCTTGAACAATTTCCACTCCATCTCTTAAAGAAATGAAGTTTAATTTTTCATTCGTGAAGTGTTAGCAGATCATGTGATAGAATTATGGGTTATTCCATATGTCTCAAACAAAAGGTTAACAAAAGTAATCAAATATACATAAGTCCATCTATAGTGAGTTTAATCTTATATGATTCCAAAAATGGACTTATACTTCATCTATCACACTACTTAATAAAACTAGTTTCTACTATCCAGGGACTTCCTGTAGGACAGTGGTAGGAAATAAAGGCCTCTCACACTTTGGTTTTGGGTTCGATTCCCACAGCCTTGTCCGACGTGACAGGTTGTCACCCATCCTGCAGGTTGTCCCTTTTTCTAAAACTACATTATAATAACATTCCTGAAATAAAGTAGAAAAAATTTCTAGCCTTAAGCAATACTATCTTATGTCTAACATAATTCATTCCAATCTTTAGGCTTATCCAAAATACTTATGTCCAAGCTCATAGTTTAAAGAAAACGATTACTAGAAATTTCATCTACCGAGCATGTGAATACCATCATTTATCCCCCCATATATCATATGATATATCTTGTTGGTCACATTCCTAACATGTGAATAACTTAATCATGTATTCTCTTGAACCATAGTGAAAACATGAATTCTGTCACAAGGTAACTCTTTCCATATACCAAAATCCCAAAAATTCTATATACTCAAACCATGATATCACCTTTTCTTTATATTAGTCATGAGCTCATTAATACTATCAAACATTTCATTATCTACTTATCCTATCTTTATGTGAATTTTATGTTCTTTCCAAAAATATTTGAATAAACTTTCATGGTTACCAGTACCATTCAACATATACTTTCAAAACTCAAGCAAGGGCAACAATGTAACAATCCATAGATTTTTCTTTATTCCATAGTACCATACATTATTAGTGATAAACATACAATCATTACACTACCTTCTTAAACCACTGACTGAGCTTCATCATTTCTTCCATCTCATATATCATTTTTAGTCTATTCGTCATGATCCACATAAATACTACCCATATGACCATTCTAATTCTCTTTATGAGATTTTCCCTCAGGGAATTGGTTTGCATAATGCCCGTACATTCCACATTTAAAAAACTTAACCATTGTTGATGTCTTAGCAATACCATTTTCCTTTTCCATGGTGTTAATGGAACCTTTTCCTTTACAATTACTAGCTTTCTGTACTTCTTTTCCACACCCAAAGCATCTTCCTGTTCCTTTGAAACATTCTCCTTGATGCCTCTTCCCACATGATTTACATGTGGGAAATTGAACTTTCTTTCCTCTATAATCATCATGAAACTCCATCTTTCTCTTATTATATGAGTTGGGAAACTTACCAAAGTTGAGATTATTGATCATATTATGATATTTCTGATTAGTCATAGTAACTATATGTGGACTTCCAGATCCAATTTCATTTGGTTATTCATGAAGAATATCATTCCATTGTCCATCATATCCTCCATTATCGTGAATCTTCCAATTTCCGACCATTTTCTAAAACCCATAAAGAATAGTGTGAGAGGCCAAAATCACAATAAATGGGGATTAAATTCAATATAGAACATCTTAGGTTTAATTCTAATATCGTTACCATAATTCTAGGACTATAACCTATACTTATACTTAACCTTAGGGACATCCCTAGACATACCTTATAAATATCTCTAGGGTTCTAACTAAAGTTCTCGCATCCTAGTTTCCAAAGGTTTACTAAACCAAACCTATGATACCAAATATAGAGAATAAAATCTTGACTTACATGGACATTACATTAATTTTGTAGAATACTTAATACATAACAAAAACAAACACACAAGCACCATAATATTTTAGTTTATTTGGAAACTCGGATCATAATCTTCTAATCGTGGTGAAATATCTTCAACATCTCCCATAACGATCTTCTCTTTTTTGTTTTCTTACCTAAAACATTTCTTTATATCCTGGGGAAAAGAAAACATATAAAGGGGGAGCTAAAATCCTCAGTAAGGGTAAATATATAGAACATAAAACAATCCATAAACATTTGAATGCAAAAACTTGAACATAAAATCTAAACATCAAAATCTTGAGCAAAGACATAAATCATGGAAGTACGTGAGGCATATATAGAAAAGGAACATCAATAATGATAAAATAGCATGATAAAAAACATGTAATTGTGGAAAACCATTAATCACATGATATGATTTCCATAGTAGCCAAGGAAATGCTGCGAAGACCATCTTAGTGGACAAAGCCCCTTTCTGAATCGAGTTCACTCCTCATTCCAGTCCTGTATTATTGAACCGAATTAACTTACCGTTCCAGCCATATCTATCTCATGAGGTATAAATCTTTACCCAATGCATTGGAGGGAGATATAGGTCCCACACATCTCATAATGAAATCATTCTTTCGTGTGCCACAAAATAAATATACATCATTCATAATAACCCAATGAATAAAATGGGTTTCACAAACATCATTCCATCATAACATAATCCATATAAAACAAATGGATATCATTTCATCATAAGAAAAATGATACCATGTAAATCATAGAGACATTATACTTGAAACATACACATATGAAATAATTTCATCTTAGATGGAAAATGGTTTTCATAAAACACTTGAAATGAATTCTTGATGAAAATATCATTTCCTCTTCAAAATCAATTTCTTTTCACAAAATTCCATGCAATTTTAAAAGAAAAGTATTTTTTTGAAAATATTCATGAAATCTTGTAGAGGAAGCTTCATGAAAATTAGGAGTTATGAAACCGTAAAAAATCTGTTCATGCCGTATAAGTTAAAAAAACATTCTCCTCGTACTTTTATCGGAAAAGTCAAAAAGTTCATCGTGTGGTAAGAAAAAGTAAGATTACATTAATAGCATGTGGTAAATTTAAAAAATGGGTAAAAGGACTTTAAAAATACATGACAAAATTTTTATAAAACATGGTCAGGGATGATAACAATAACCCCAGTAAATACTTATGAATAAACAATCTCGGATAAAAATGAGATTGGAAAAGTTATCCCTTACCTTATGTCCAATTTCATCCATATGTGTCCAAGACTCCTTTATAGTGGGTTTAAACATATTATTAACTTGTAACAGAACCATAATAATATTTAGGATATCATATATTATTCACTTACGACTTTATATTATCCACTCATTTGTCAATTCCATGTTAAAGCAGCGTTTTGGGTAAAATCGTTTCATTTATCATACGTGTTTCGACTTGTTGTTATTGATATTATTACTTATATCATGATTTACTTAATTCTAGAATGGAAAAAATAATTTATATATATACTATATGTTGATAATGTACATATATATACGATAGGTCGATAAATGGAATGAAATACACCGTTCATGGAGACAGTAGGCCATACGTACGCATGAACGCTGTTTTCGTTTCCTTATTAGATTGAATGGAATTAAGTAGATGACATATATATATATACATAAATCCAGTATCATTATTATGTCATATATTTCATTATTATTCATTATATATAATTTATAATCATTCATGAATGGTTAACATGGAGAATGAATCTCATCGCATCGTGGAGACGAGAGTCCGTACGTACGCGCGAGGGATGATATCATTCCCATGATCGTGGAATTGTATTTAAGTGTATTTATAATATTTTAGAATCAATATCACATTTAAATAATAATATATAGTTATTCATTTACTCCATTATACCCATCCAAGTAAGTTGGTGGTCGAAAACCGATTACACCATGACGTGGAGACTGTATTCCGTAAGTACGCACGCGCGGTGATTTCGTTTTCCGTAGGATGGATAGACAGTGAAATAGGGTCGTTTCATATTTATAATAACATATCAGTATATAAGTAATATTAATGTTATTACATTATAATGAAACAACTAAGGAAGAGAAAGTAGAAGAAGAAAGAAACTTGAAAGAGTCGGTAGAAGAGATTACCTCTTCCTCGACGCACCTCCTTTAAAATTCTTCTTAGGGCACTAGATTTTGTCTTTTGAGAAGACCCTAATCTCTATGATGTAACAATATAAGTTTAAAAGAGTAATTTGTAGGGGTTGGCTGATATTAAAGGCTCAAAAGGGTGTTAAGTGAAGAGGGAAGGGGTGCCCTTTTTATAAGGGAGGAGAGGGGTACCATAGGAAAACACAAAATATTATTTTATAATAAAGTCATATTCGGTTTTTAATAGCTCAAAATTTATTTATTTCTAATATAAGGTGGGTATGGGTCTAAATACTCTCAACCAATATGATTTAGACAAGTTTAGGTTACTATTTTAGCCTTATCATTTAGATTTAACTCTAAGTTAAATAATTTAACTTTTACCATGTCTTTTTGTTTTCTTACACTATATGGTTAATAAAATTACTATAACAAGAAAAACGAACCCCAAGTGGTTAATTATTAATATATATATCCTTATATAAGTCATTTGTCTGAACCTTATATTTTTAGGAATAAAATTACAATTAATAATATATATTTGTTTTAAAAACTATTTTATGTCAATTTTGACACTATTTAGTACATTATTTTTTTTAAAATAATAACACCATTATTAGATCAAAAAAAGTTAATTAAATCAATACTAACATATCATATTAACCTATATAATTAGTGGAATTCATAAAAAGTTTAAAATTACATTTATTTGGGTATTTATAACATCAATTATGTTAATATTTCATTAATAAGGTAATTACTGCATCATCATTGTGTCATAAATAAATTATATTATTTAAAGTATAAAATTTTTAAATAAAATACAATTATATAGGAAATATTTTTATCTTTATAATTAATATTTATAGTCGAATTTATATTATGTATAACCCTATATGAAAAATGTTTTAGTTATTATACTTGGATTTTAACTATTTTAATTCTTCTTTAAATAAAATAATAATAAATGTCATAATATAATACATGTGGACCTAAAGGGTAATATTTTATCCCTAAGATTGTTTTTGGTTGAAATAAACTTATCTAATAGAATTCGATCATGTTTTAGGGTAATAATAATATCATTTTTACCCTTAATTACCCTATTTACTTTTAACCATGGTAAATAAAAGTAAAAAGTTACTATTCACCAAAAATTATTTTTATCTTATTGAACCACATTTTACTCCTTGATATTAACCATGTCTCATGGATTTTTGAAATTCTACTCACAGATGCAATAAAATTAAGTTTTATGTAAATTTTCAAACTCTCCAAGGAGGTGGGTAAAAGACGGTGAAAAGTTCAATAAAGTTTTTATATGTCTTAAATTATTATAAAATGACTTCAATGAATTACATTGAACTTATATATGTATTATGTATCAATTTTGACCTAAAATAAATTTAAATAAAATGAATAATTATTTATATAAAAATTCGGTTTTTAAATAGTAACCCAGTGTTTTCACTATTCATCAAAAATTGAAAGTTTTCAGAAAAATACCAAAAATTCACCCTAGGCTAATTTCGATATTCCAAATCCAAAAATGAAGTGCATTTTGAAAAATAAAATTTATAAAATTTCAAAAACTGGGTATTACTATTCATAACAGCTAGTTCATAATAATATTATAATAATATATCGTTTGGTGAAACTCGGTATTCCATACTACACACGCTATCGAAGAAGGTCTTGATTGCATGTAATGCAAGACAACTCAGGGCTGCGTGTAGTGAAATCTCCCTTTGGTGTTTCCTATAACATAATCAAAACATATTTCATTTATACATTAAACAAAATCTATACTTAATGTTGCATAGAGTAATTCCCACAAAACGAACTTGAAATTGTGTGTAACACGAGACAAGAATAGTGTTGCATATAATGAAAGCTAATACAGTGTTGCAAATAGCGCAAGATAATCTTGGTGTAGCATACAACACAAGACATCAATGAAATTAAAAAGAATAATTCTCATAAAATCTCAGGTTGTTACAATACCACGATTACACATCTCTATATAATCCATTAGAAAGAGAATGAGAATCTTCGAGAGAATATGTATCCTTAGCCCCAATTCAAAGATTCATGTCTTCAAGGATGCACTAGAAACAAATTCAGGTGAAAAGCAGATTAAATTTATGAATTTAGATGCATAATCTGTCACTATGAGGCTTTCCTGCTTCAAGATGAAGAAATAAGTCATTCTTGAAATCCTAAATGTATGAGAATAGAATTGTTTGTTGAAAAATTCTTTAAAATACTCCCATGAAAGGCCTTAGTATAATTTATTCTGAACTACTAAATCCCACCATTTGTATTCAAGATACTCCATAATTTATTTCTCCAGCTTTAATTTTATATTTGGTTGTGTGCCAAGGAAATTGAATATTCAATTCATCCTTTTCATCCAAACTTCTTCCTTCACTGGTTTCAAATCACCAAAAAATATGGGTGGATTCTACTTATAGAACATCACAAAATGATCCATTTTCTTTGGTTCATTTTTACTATTCCCCCTATCTATATCCTAAAAAGCATGGACTATACCCTGAGATAGTTGTTGGTTCAGCTATGGCTTAGGTGTATCCACATTTTCAGCTGCTTCCTCCGGTTGGTTCCTATGATTCCTATCATAATCCATTTTATAAAAAACAAGAAAAACCATAAGTCTTTCTCTCTAGAAACTGAATGATTAACAATTTCAGATTCTACCACATCATACTATCATAACATAACTGTAAGAAATTCAACATTTTCCACATTCATCTATTTTTGAAAATTACCCCATACTTTTGAAAATCAATCCATTTTTAAAATAAACATTACATAACTTTTCAAAATGTCATATATGAAAACAAATTTAATAATTTTAAAAAATAAATAATTTTATTACAAAACATAAATCATTACTAAAACTGAGATGTGCACTCTTATTGGGAATTTATCTCTACAATGCATGTCATACTCGTCTAATTGGATAAACCCGCGATAATGATATTTCAAATCCTATAATTGTATCCAAAATAATTATTAACCCAACTACCTGGTAACATTAAGTTCAAAAACGGTTAACTATTTATTTTAATATGTACATTTAAATTCCCAAAAATTCCACCCCTTTAAACCATCCCTACTCAAGGAATAAACCATAATGAATTATCAACTCCAAGAAAGACATGAGTGATCACCAAGGATTGATCAAACTGCTACCATATTTTCTACAGATATATTTTTAAGGATCAATACTGATACCACTTGTAACATCTTTCCCATCCTCATTGGCATAAGTCGAGGAAGAATTGGTACATGGCCTTAAACATAATCCCCAAGGTGTAAAAGGCTTGAAATAAATTCCAAGAGATTCAATATAGGTGGGGGATGATTTTCCCTTTGAAAATAATACAACCCAACCAAATACACCTTAACAAATAGCTACTAAATGATTCATGATAAAAATTTAAAACAACATAAGGAAATATCATTGATATCAAAACCAAACTTTAACAACAACACAAAGGAGGAAAAAAATATCAAAGTAAACAAAAAAATACATAAGAAAAAAACCCAAAATTCCAAAAATAAAATCTATGCTCCAACCATTCTCTCTGATCCACTCCACAATACATCTCAAGAATCACTATGCAACACTAATGATTTGTGATACTTTAACTTTTATCGTGTCCTGATAAACAATATCTGCCAAAGAACTGAAGTTCCAAAGAAGGGGTGAGTAGTAAAACATAGTAGGATTTATCCAAAAGACTTATCTACTCATGCCACTAGGATAGAAAATGTTAGAAGATTTATATATACCAATTTTTACAAATCAATTGAAGATAATTTATAAAAAAAATAAAAAATAAGTGCCAGGGTAAAACTGTTTTCTCAATGAAACTCTATGTTTCAAGGAACGCAACAAAAAATCCATTTCAATCATTTCATTAATTAAAATGTAATTAACCATTTCATATCACATATAGACACATGCCGATAAATGCAACCACATAACCCTGTAATCTTGGTGTTACCATTGATTGTGGAACTTCACAACCATAACCCTTCCCCTTTGATGGTGGTACTTTATGACCATTATTCATCTATTCTAACAATTCCTAACCATTTAAGCTAACCATATACCAATAAAACCTTTTCCAAACCAATTCAACCATTATAATAAAAATATAATTTTATTGAAAACCATGCCAACAAACCGTTACCATAAAACCATTTTTTTATTGAAAACACTTTTCCATTCATCAAAACCAAATACTAATTTTAAAATAACAATTTTTAAATCAAGTTATCTTTTTCACTTTCCACCAAAACATCCAATTTCTACAATTCCATAAACCATCAACAAATAAGGATTCAAAAAAATTATTGCACAAAAATTTCATAATCAATTTCAAGAAAAACAATTAATTTGAAATCAACCCTTCATGTTTTAATAAGAGGAGTTGAGAGTGAATCCAACTACATTAGGATTTATAATGAAAATGGAAAACGACATGAAAACACCCATGAAATCAGGTTGAATATCAAAAAACCCACGTTAAATCTCTTACCATAAAATTAATATGTAAAAATATAAACATTATTTTCTTAAAAAACTTAGATATGTGCATAATTAATGATATTTAAGAAAAAAAGAGTGATAGAGAACAAGATCTTATCAAAACCACAAATAACGACCATAAATGATTACTTACTGTGAGAATCAAGTTTCAAAACACCAAGAAACACATTCAAATTGGATTCAAATCAACTGGGAAGGGATCAATAGCCTTTTTAGGAAGAATTTTAGGGTTAGGTTCGTTTTGGAATAATAATGAGATGGTTAGAGGTGAAAATGTGTTATATTATCCTTTTTAGGATATATTTTTAACCCATACATAATTAGTTGCAATGTTATGAAAACTGTGCACTAGTATTTACCTCAAGGAGGACCTCACATGGTTGACCTACATGGTTAGAAAAACCATGTGAAAACCATGAAAAATCCAATTTTCCCACTTTTCATGGTTTCTTCTAGGGGTTGCACAGTTTGGAAAAACCATGCTTCTGCCCGTGTGCCTTCCCCTTATCCCCTATCTCAATGTGCATGATTTCCGGGAGGAGTTTCACAGTTTCCACTAATTGTTAACCAACCTTTCACCTTTATAAAGGTCCCCAAAACATTCCAAAAGTCTTCTAAACCCTCCCAAACATCACTCAAACACTTTACATACTTGAAAACTATAAATTAAGGGTTACTTATTTGAAACCGAGGGTGCTACATATGTGTTTTGGTAAAAAATATAAGTTAAGTCCATAATTAATTATACTATATGAAATTATGGAGAATATTGGATTGTTTTTTCTTATCTATTTGACTTACTTATAAGATTATATCAGGTACAAGATGTATTTCATGTTTTGTTGTTTAAAAAATATGTATCAAATGCATCTCTTGTTTTGATCCTTGGAGTAGTTTAGTTAGAAGAAAACATGTACAATAAAGATCAGAAAATACATATTATTGACTTTATAGAGAATTTTTTTCTAAATAAATTGATTTATAATTGTAAGGTTATGTGTAAAAATGATATTTCTGAATAAGGTACATGGGAATAAGAAAATTCTATGTAGGAAAAACTCCCCAACCTTTTTAAGTAAAGAATAAAATGCTGAGAACATAACTTCTAAAAGGTGGAGGAATGGAATAGTATAGGTAATGTTAAGATAAATATTTTTAATTTAATATTATATTTATTAATTATATTTTATAGATTTATATTCAATATAATAATATTAGTTATTTTTTTAGTTAAGAAGAAAAATATTTATTTCTAACCTAATTAGTTTTTTATGAATTATATATATTTATTTTCAATATTTATTTGAAAATTATATAATTTTAAGTTGATTATAATAAATTCATTTTTTAATTAATAATGTCAAAAATAAATTAGTATTTAGTTTTTAAACTTTTTGGAAAATTTGTATTTTTTGACATATAATTAAAAATGATAGTTTTTGACTGAAAATGTCTTTTCGTTTCAAGTATTTACAAAGTTCCATTTTTTTAAAAATAGTTTCAAAGAATAATTAGTTTAATTACTTTATTAAAAATCCAATTATTTTCTTTGGAATGAATTTTATACTTTAATATGTTACAAAAACATATTTATACTTAAAAAGATATTTTTTTTGAAAAACCGTCTTCATCATGTTTTGATGGTCAATTTTTTAATTAAATTATAAAAAATATTTGAATTAAATTTTATAAAATATATTATATGTTTTTAATCAGAATAATTAATACTAGATAATAATTTCAACTTAACTTTTTGGTCATAATTAATATTAAAGACTGTAAAAATATGTCATCACAGTTAGGGTTAAACCGGTTTACCAGGGGTTAAACTAAAGTGATAATGATTAAAATGAACAAAACATGTATAAAACTTTTTATGGAAATATTTAGAATCTAATATCATTTCATATTTATAAATGGAAAACTTTGGAATCTTTTGGATTGAGTTGACATTAATATATTTTAATCTTTTTAAACATTCCAAGTGTGTACTATCCCCCACTAATAAAAGGACACACCTTATCCGCTCCAATCCACACAAAAAGAGCCTCTTGGGTTTTATATTACCTACCAAAATAAATTTCTAATATCCCTAAAAAATTTATATTTTCCCTAGTTTGATTATTAAATAAACCTAAGAAACTATTATGTATAAACCTAAAGTGGTTTTCTGTAGAAGATGTTTATTTATTAATCGAGAGTTTTGAATTTATTTTTCACCGCTTAAAATATCCTTTAAACTTGTTAAAAAAATGAAACAAATATATTCAATACACTAATATTTTGTTATGTTAGATTTATAACCTATATTAATATCATCTTTCTGCCAAATGGGAAATTAAACCATCATTGGTTTGTATAGAACACTACCACCTCACGAACTGATGTAATTCATTTCCCACCACCGTCACTCAAAAATGGTTATAAACATGGATTTAATATATATAGATATAATTTTAATGAAATATTTATAATTATTTTAATATAGTTTATCATATAATTTCAATCCATTCCATCCATTAAAAAATGATAACATCGTTCTCTTATCATGTGGATTGCCACCTCCACTAAGCGATGTGATTCATTTTTCATGACCACGTTATATAGATGCTATATATAAGTGTATTTTAAGATATAATATCATTTTAATTATATAATAATCATTATTTAATGATAAAATATAACTTACCTTGTTTCCATCATGTTAATTAAAAAATGTAAACATTAAACTAGTGTACGTACAACCTACTATCACCATGCTTGTAACATAATTCAGTTTTCATAACCATATTTCATAGTAGATTTTAAAATTATAATTTATGTATAAAAATTATAATTATTTCATTATTATCATTCCACATATGATATATAAATGACCTATTTTATTTTATTCAACTTACCAAATTAATTTTGGATATATGAGATGAATGTCGTCAAAACACCATACGTGAAATTAATTGATTATGTAATTGTATATACAATGGTAAAAAATAAAATAAAATGAATAATAAATATAGAAATGGTCTTTATGTAAGAAAATAATTATTATAATTTTATTATTTTGGAATATAAAGAAGGTTTATGATGTTTGGGACTCGAGCTAAGGGATACTATACATTAAAAACCTCATTTTGGATGTTTTAAACATTTATTTAATAAATATTTATACTCCATGTGTGTATTCATAAAATTATTTTCTGATTTTTTTTAAAATAAATGATCTATAAAAGAAATTATATTTTTATTTTTATTTTCGTTAAATGTTATTCAAAAGAATATTTTTACATATTTTATATGGAATGTTTTGAAAAAAAGGAAAAATAAATTTTTTATTTTTACTTAAACGATGTCAATAGTTTTTTCCAACCCCCATAACCATTATTCAGTTTTTGACTTATTTTACATTTTTTATGTTTTATTCAACGAAAAAACCTCCTTAATTATGTTGTGGGTATTTTCAATGAAGGGTTTAAATGGAATGGATATGTCGATATCCAAAAATGTTTTTCGTATGGGTGAAAAGAATACTTTTATGGGTATGATGATGGAAATGAAAAATTTCATGCGTTATGATTATATTATGGTTCTTAGGAATTTTTTATGATGATTAGTGAGATTGAAATTTATCTTGATTATGGGTGAACATAATATAAATCTCTAATTCATTGGGTAAAAGGACAAAGTTAAACTCTTTGGTTCCCCCTAAGAGATTATTGGAATTTATCGGTTAGATTATTCCTTTTGTAAGAGTGATTGTAAGAGTTATATAAATATATGTCCCATTTAAAAAACTTGATTTATTTATGTTTTATGTTGGATTTTTATATAAATATTATGATTTCTCATGGTAATCTAATGTTTTTAATTTGAAAATAAAGTTATTTTTTTATTAGGGGTGAAATGTAAAACTTTTTTAAAAAGTTTTCATAAGTTGTTTTATGATTGGAATGAAATTATTTTAGTTTTATCATTAATATTATGATTTATTTTGAAATGTCTTAGGAAAATATTTTGGTACTAAAGTTGATTTCTTAGGTAAAAAAATGTTTCTTTTGAACAAAGGCAAATTTTTATGAGTATTCATACAATAAAAACTTTCTTTTAATTTTTTCATTATTGAAATTTCTATGTTCAATAAATGTTTTAAAAAGATTTTAATAGGGTTATAAGGATGAGTAGGGAAAATTATGAGGTCAATATGAAAATATTTAATATATTTCATGAAAATAAATTTTTTTACATCTTAAATGTTTTGTATGATAAGAATAATGGATACTGAGTTGGTGTATCCACCATGTGATATAATATTTATTTATATCAGTATGATGATATAATTATCTAAAAATACTAATCATAAATATACTTAAAATGTATACTAGATAATTCATGACATAAAACTCAATATTATGTAATTTTTATGGATGGTTACTTAGTTTTAGATAATTTTAGAGGTTAAGATAATAGAAGTAAATACTCTCAAGTGTTTTTAATTTATGGTTATCTTGATATAGAATATGAATATTACCATGTTTCTTAATATAAACTATGTCTGTTTAGAACATTATTCAATAGAAGAAATATGTAAGTTAATGTTGGAAGTAATTGAATATAAAATATCCTTCCAAATTATAAACCTAGAATGGTTGGAATTAGAATTGAGAAATATGTTACTATAATATCTTATTTTAAACAGGCTATAAATGATGTGACTTAATTGATTAGGAGAAACTAGATCTACTATATTGGAATATATTTATAGTTGAGCATTTTAGGAGACAACACTCTCCATAATTTAGTGGATATTTTGAATTAGTGATAATAGAGTGATCCATAAAAGATATAGAAAATATATTCAAAGATATGATTTTTTCAAATAATCAATAGGTAGCTATATCTATTTACCATTTCATAGGTGAAGCCGATTAATGGAGATAAATGTTTAAGAATATAAGAGATAGATAAAATCTTGATTGCATGGCATGAGATACATTTATGAACATTTTTCTTAAGAATTATTTTTTAAGGTTTTTTTACTTAGGATAGAAATTAAATTCTTGGAATTTAGGTAAAAGGAGAATGATTTAATGGATGAATATAAATAATACATCACCTAGTTGGTTAGGTTTGCATCAAAATATATTTAGTCTCTTGATATTAAAATTAATTACATTTACTAAGGAATAAATCCAATATTATGAAGGGATTTATCCTCTTGAAAATTTAGATCTAATGATAATTTTTTTTTATATTAAGAAGGTGGAAATGAAGTTTTATGACGATTAGGTGTCTTATGACATCAATATGAAAAAGTGGTCTAGGTGGAATTAAAATGGAAAGAATCAATCGATTAAATATAAATATAACAAAATATTATTTTCATTTTTTGATAGGTTTGGTAAAAACATCCCCGGGAATGTCTTATAAAATCTTGGAAGTTATTTTGATGTCTTAAACTTGAGAATATAACTCATGATTATAAAGAAAAATATATTATTAGTGGTAAGAACATTTTTTATAAATTGATAGAAAAGTTTTTTAAATTTAATGATATGGTTCACTGTGTATATGCATGTTTTAAAGGATCATAAATGATGGGAAGAAACAATACTAAAACAAAAATGGTGTGGTGAAATCCTTTATAATGACTTCAGATGATATTGGGACATCTAATGAAGTTATAACATGTTTATTACTTGTTTATTAAAATTATTTTAATGTGTTGTTTGATTTAGAGTATAAAAATTATATTTTTAAAATGAAAACATCACCTCAAGAAGTAATGTTATTACTTTTAATAAAAAACATGGGGATATTATTAATGAAATAATATATTAAAAAATTATTCATGTGATCATATTTGGAAGAGTTTTCCCTAAAAATATAATTGTCTTTATTGTAGTAGATTTTTTTTTTCATGAATTGTATTTTAGTTTATCATGCTAAGAATAATTATAGATCAAAATAATATATTTTATTACTTGAGTCTATATTTTTATATAAGAATCAACTAAAACATTTGATAATATATCAAGAAGCTAAGAAACTGCTAAAAGATGAAAAATAAAGTAATCTTGCTCATATTACTGAAAAAGGGAACTACTAAAATTAATGATGAGACAGTAATAAAAGAGTATATGGATGTTTTTTATGATGTGTTTCACAGTATTATACCTAATTGTGATGTTGAGTTTACTAGTGAATTTTTGTCTGATGCTAAGGTAATTTGAAAACCACCTTATCCAATGGATCACTTAGAACTTGTGAAATTGAAAATTTAGTTGTAAAAGATGATTTATAAAGGATTCATTAACCGTATCATTTAATCATAGGGTGGTCCTATTTTATATGTTAAACATAAATATGGTTCCTTTAGTATTTTAATTGATTATAGAGCATTAAATATCATTAATACTAATAATAAGTATCCATTACCTCAAATTGATGACTTGTTTGATCTTCTCTAGGGAGATAGGTCTTTTTTAAAGGTTGATCTGAGGTTTCAGTACTATCATCAGAAGTTAATGTTGGATTAAATCCCTAAGTTAGAGTTTTCCCTAGGTATGTTCATTATAGGTTTGTAGTTACGACCTATGGGTTGATGAATGTTGTAGTTATATTCATGGATCTTATGAATAGTTTTTCAAACAAATATTTGGATATGTTTGTGGTTTTGTTTGTTAATGATATTTTGGTTTATTCAAAAGGTTTTTAGGATCATGAAAAAAATAAATATATTATTATAAAAACCCTGAAATAAAATAATTTATATGGAAAATTTAATAAATGTGATTTTTTTGTTACAACAGATTTCATTACATGAATATATCACAAATAAAGATGGTATAACTATTGATCCCACTAAAAATAAAGTGTTTGATGAATATAAAAGAACTAAAAATATATTAAGATTCATTGTTTTATTGGATTAACTAGAAATTACTGGTGGTTTTTTGTAAAATTTCCATGGTTATCAAGCTCACTAACCAAGTTAACACAAAAAAGAGTTAGGTTCATCAGGATAAAGGAATGAGATTAATGTTTCATGAAATTGGGAAGAAGATTAGTAAATGATCCATTTTTTCGATACCATTCAGAAACGATTACCTTTTTTTCTAAATTAATTATTTATTTAATAAAATAGGTTTTTTAATGTATAATTATCATGTAATTCATTATTATTCACATCAATTAAAACCTCACAAAAAAATTATCCAACCTATGTCCTTGAACTAGAGGTTGTAGTGTTCTCTTTAAAAATTTAGAGACATTATTAATATAGAGTAAAATGTGAAATATAAACTAATAAAAAATTCTTGAAGAATATATTCACTTATAAGGATTTGAACATGAGACCAAGGTTGTGGATAAAAGTGATAAAGGATCATGACTTGACAATTCATTACCATAGAAGTAAAGAAAATAGAGTATCTGGTGATTTGTATCGAAGAGATAATACTAAATTAACAATTCTATATTTGAAAATAATCCTTTAGTTAATTTTTTCTTAAAAATTTTATTATAAAGTTTTTATATTAGAAATCTGACCATTTTGTGTTAGGTTTTAGTGAAATTTATTTGTTATAAAAAATGAATCGAGCATAGAAGAGGGGGGGGGGTCATGTTTTATAAGAAAAAGTCGATTTTTTTAGGAAGGGAATGTTTCTAGAGTTTAATGTTTATGATAAAGGAGTTATAAGAATTAGAAAGAGTTTATTTGTTAAAAGTGATTTTTATTTGAATAAAGAACTATTGAGTGAGGCTCGTAGTTCTCCATTTTTAATTCATCCTAGAATTATAAAAATATATAAGAAACATAAGGAATTTTTTTGTTAGTAAATAATGAAGAAGGGTATTAATAACTTTATAATGAAATATTTTACTTTTAAAAATTTTAATGATAAATGAAAATTGAAAAAGGTGATACTTAAAACATTTCTAGTGCCAAAATGGAAATAGGATTATATATCCTTGGATTTTGTGGTGGGATTAACAAAGAATTGTCATGGTAATAATGTTATTTCCATAATTATTGTCCTATGAAATAAATTTTATCATTTTACTCTAATTTTAGTTAATATGAATTTTGATAAACATTATCAAATTTATGTTAAATTGATAATTAGATTACATGGATTCCTTCCCTATATTGAATCTAAAAGTGATCCTAGGTTTACATCTAATTTATGGAAAATTATTTAAATTCACTGGATATAGAAGTCTTTTTTTGTATAACTTTCCATACTCAATCCAATGAACATTCAAATAGTATGATTAAAACTTTCTAGGATAAGATTTAATCTTTTTAATGGATTATTAGGGATGTTGGGATCAACATCTTACTTAGGATGAGTTTTATTATGATTATAGTTTCTATTCCTATATACATATAGAACCTTTTAAACTATTATGTCAAAAATGTTGTCAGGATCCATTCTATTGGGATCTAGTATGTGAAAATAAGTTTATGGGACCATGACTGGTAGAAAAATGGTTGATAAGGTTAATATGATTCTGCTACACATGAGGATAAATTATAGGAGGAAAAAAAGATATGTAGATAATTAAATGAAAAATATTTCATTCAAGGTAGGTGATCATGTTTTTCTTAAAGTATATACCTGGAAAAGTTATATTTATTTGGTTAAAAAGGGAATGCTATATGTATGGTTCATAGGACCATATAAAATTCTAGAAAAGTTTGTATTAATTTCCCACTGACTGAAATTTCCTCTGAATAGATATCAAGTACATGATGTATTTCATGTTTTATTGATAATAAAAAATTATTTGGATGTATCTCATGTTTTGATCACTAAAGTAGTTTAATTGTAAGATAAATTTTTTTATGGGGAACATCCAGTACATATTCTTCACCATAGATACAAATTGTTGTGGAATAAAGTGATTTACTACTATAAATGGTTGATTTTAAAAATATAATTAACGAATAAAAATGATAATTATTTCATGATTAATATTCTAAATATAATGGAACAATTAACTATTTGACTATATTCAAATTACCAATTCCATTTTGGACATGTGAGCTGAATATCTTCAAAACATTCGTTGTGAACTTAATTAACTAAGTAATTATATATAAAATTGTAATAAATATAATAAAAGTAATAATAAAATTAAAAATGTTCTTAATCGAGTAAATAATTAAAATTATTTTTTATTTAAGAAGATAAATAATGTACACGATGAGTCTAACTTGAGGTAAGGAACACTTTACCTTTAAAACCTTGTTTCAGATGCTTTCCAGATTTATTTTCTAAATATTTTTATTCTATTTCTATATTCATAATTGTTTTTATAAATATATTTATATTAGTATAAATGAATTAAAAAGGACATTTTACGTCCCATTTTACCTTTTTATATGGTGTTCAAAAGCAATATTATTATTTATTATCTATATAATGTTTTAAAATAAAAGAAAAATGAATGTTCTATATTTATGTATATGGAGTCAATAGTTTTTTTCCACAGATTTAACAATTATTTGATTCTTGGATTATTTTATAAGATTCCATTTTTCCTTCAAAAAATACTAATTTTATTTGTTATGGGTATTTTCAAAATAGTCCTTTAAATGGAATAGATATTTTGATATATGTAAATGATTTTCTTATGGGTGAAATGAATATTTTTCTAAGTATGATCATAGAAATGAAAGATCTAATGTGTTATGAATGTGTAATTAGTTTTAATAATTTTTATTATTATGATTGTTTTTGTTATAAAATGCCAAGGATAGGTAGTTCTATTATAAACCAAGAACGAGTGAGCATAATATAGCTCTCCAATTCATTGGGTAATGGTATTGAGTTAACTGGTTATAGGGGTTTCTTAAGATATTATTGGAATTTATGAGGAATGTTATTCCATTTTTAAGAGATATTGTAAGAGTTATATGAAAATGGTTTCCCAAGTTACCCATATGATTTATCTATTATTTCTATGGTATTTATTGAAATATTTTCATTTTACAATGTAATCTAAGTAGTTTATGTTTAAAGGTAAGTTTAAACTAATTCATAAGGGTGAAATGTATGAATTAGTGAAGAAGTTTTCATGACTTTTTATGAGTTAAAACAGACTTTATGAGTTTTATTTGAAAATTAATATTTCTTATAAAATGTTTTATGAAAATATTTTGGTAGATAAGTCGATTTCTTATGTAATAAATTTTTTATTTTGTCATCAAATTTTATTTTGAAAAAAATGGTGAGTTCTTTTGAGTATTCATGAACCTTCAATTTTATTTATTTCTTTTTATATGTATATTACTAATATTTTTTTACTTATATCATGTTTTAAAATGTTATTCATTGGGTTTTAATGATTATTATTTACAAGGATGAGGTTAACATGAAAATTATGAAGACATGTCATGAAAAAAACATATTATATCTTAAAAGTTTTCTATTATAGAAAAAATGGAGATTGAGTAGAATTTTAAACATTATGATGTAATATTTTTTAAGGGAGATAGACTAATTAGCTAAAATAATAAACATAAAATATCTCTTGTAATATAAGAAAACAAAGTCATCTCTAAATACTTAATTTTACGGATTGTTTATTTTCGGTTCCTTATAGATGGTATTTGAGGGAAAATTTAGATAATTTTAGAGGTTAGGATAATATAAGTAAATACCATTAAAAATTGTAATTTATTGTTATCATAAAATATAATTTTAAGATTACTGTATGGAATTATATAAACCATGTCTATTCAAAATGGTTTTTCATAAAGGAGACATGAAACCTAGAGTAAGAAGGCATGAAGGGGATAATATCTTTCCAAATTAGCAATCTAAAATGTTTGGAATAGGAACATAGAAGTTTTTTGAAATAATAGATCAGTTAGAATATTCTATAGATTGTGGTGAAATAAATTCTAGATAGAAATTAGATCTATCATAGTGTAAAATGTTAATAGTGGAGTATTTTCTGATATAGGACCCTCCAAGATTTAGTGGATCTTCTAACTTAGTGATAACTTAGGGATGGATTAAATCTCTAGAAAATATATTTGAATTCATGGGATATTTGGATCATTAATTGGTAACTCTTTTAATATATTTGGATCATTAAGTGGTCACTCTTTTAATTTACCATTTTGAAGGTCAATATGATGAATAGTTTCCAACAGTTAAGAATACTAGAGAAAGAGAAGACATTGACACCACCAAATTCAATACAATTAAGAATCATTACATTGAGAATAATTTTCCTAAGGTTTTTCAACTTAGGAAGTAAAAAAAATTATGGAATCTATGTAGAAGGAAGAAGATGCAATGAGTGTATATGAATAAATCTTCACCAAATTTTCATTGTACACACCCAATTTTATTTTAGATCTTCATAATTAAAATATTTCATTTTACTTAGGATTAAATCCAACATATAAAAGATAATTATCCTCTTATGAAATTAAATGTTATGAGGGACTTGTTCAATATAATAATAAGGTATAAAGGGAGTTTTATTATGACCACATATTGCATGAAAATAAATAGAAAATGAGGTCTAAGTGGAAATAAAATGGGTAGAATCCATTAATGAAATAATAAGGTAAGAAAAGTATGTTTATAGTTTGTGATAGTTATTGAACAAAGAACCTTGATAATGTCCTATAAAATCCAATAAGTGTTTACGATGTGCTACGTTTTTCCATATGGATCATTATTGAAAAGAAAAATATATTTTTAGTGGTAATACCATTTTTTCGAACATGATTTGAAGTGTTTAAATGAAATTAGATGGGTCATTATGTGGATTCATGTCCAAATAAGTGAATAAATGATGATAATAAACAATATAATAATTACATGGGTGTGGTTAAATCCATTAAAAATACTTTATAAGATTTCTGGCCATCGAATGAAGTGGTACCACGTAAACTACTTTTTTATTCATATTATTCTAATGTATTTTTTAATTTGGTGTCTACACATTCTTTAATTTTTGAGAAACTTTTTAATTAAATGAAAATTTCACCTCAAGAAATGAAGTCATGAATTTTGGTAAAAATACATGGGGGAAGTTATAAGAAAAAATAATTTACAATGGTTTTCTAGTTATCATCAATTTATGCCTTTTTCTCAAAACACTTTTTGTATTTTACATTGTAGGATTTAATTTTATTCTTTGTATAGATTGGATATCATATTTTATTTTAAAAAGATAGTATATATTTAAAGAAGCTATTTTATGAAATGAGTATCAGTTTGTATATAAGAATTAATTCATACTTTAGATAACATATCATGAAGCTAATAAACTATCAAGAGATGGAAATTAAACATATCTTTCTCATATTTTTGAAAATAAGAGGACTGTTTAGATTAATTATTTCCTCATAGTAAAATAATATATAGATGTTTTTCCTAATGATTTCTCAGTTATAGTACCTGATCAGAAAGTTGAGTTTACTATTGATTTAGTTCTTGATATTATGCCAATTTCAAAAACCCTTTATCAAATGGATTACATAGAATATATATAATTGAAAAAGTAATTGTATGAGTTTCTTGATTTAGGTATCATTCACCATATCACTTTACCATGAGGTGTTCCTATTTTATTTGTTAAAAATAATGATGTTTCTATGAAGATTTTAATTGATTATTGAGAATTGAATTATATAATTTTTAAAAATAAGCTTGTTTCTTCTTTATATTGATGAATTGTTTGATCAACTCATAGAATATTGGTATTTATTAAAGGTCGATCATAGGTCTGGGTACCATAAGTTAAAGGTTAATGAGTATGACATCCCTAAGAAAATATTTCATTCTATGTATGGCCATTATGAGTTTGTGGTAATTCCCTTTGGGTTGATTAATTATCAACATGTATTCATGGATATTTTAAATAGAACTTTTCAGGAATATTTGGATAATTTTATGTATTTTATTGATAATGTTATTTTTTATTCAAATACTCATGAGGATCATGATAGACATTTAATATTTTTTATTCAAACCCTGAAAGAAAATATGTTGAATATTTTTTTTGAAAATGTTATTTTTGGTTATAAAAAATTTCATTCCATGGAAATATCATAAATAAATTTCGAATAAATATTTATCTTAATAAAATTTAAGTGGTTAATGAATGGTAAAGACCTATAAATGTTACTAAGATTCATAGTTTTCCTGGATTAACATGATATTACTAGTATTTTGTTGAAAATATTTCATAGTTATCTTTCACACTAACAAAGTTAAAAAAGGTGTTAAGGTCGTCTAAACAAAGGAATAAAGATAATGTTTCTAGGAATATAAAATAATATTAGTAAATTCTCTAAGTTTGGACCCTCTATCTAGAAATTTGATGTTATTATCGAAAACAATTTATCATTTAAAAGACAAGGTAGTATTAAGTCCACTTTGTGGAAGTTGTATTTTTTAAAAAAAAAAGAAATTTCCACAAGTTGAAGTCAATATATTAAATAATCTTATCAAATTATATAAATTTTGTTGAAGGATAGGAGATCCCATGAAGTTGTTCCATGTCTATCATATATTATTAGAATATTATGAATGTATTTAGAAGTAGAGATATGTTTTTGAGATGGAACTAGTTGATTTTAAGATAATTTATAAGGCCTCACAAAGGTAATCATAACATTATATATCCTATATAAAGGTAATTATCATTTTCTAAAGGATGTGTAAGGGTGTATTTACCTACATAAGGGTATAATACTGCATTGCATAAGGGTATTGTGTTGATAATGCATTCCATAAGGGTATCTGTGTGGTTATGTAAGGGTGTTCATGCTCACATAAGGGTATTCATACTCAATGGTATATGAAACTTGTTTGAAGGTACATGAAATCTTGCATACGGGTAGAAATGATTTTTTAAAGGTAAATATGGAGCTATGTAAGGCTAACTGTTAATTCTTATACACTACCAAAAGGTTAATTACCATACATAAAGGTAAATAAAGTTTACATAAGGGTATCTGGTTAGTTGTGTAAGGGTGCATGTCTATCTGTATAATGGTAGAAATCAAATCTAGAAGCTTGCGTAAGGGGAATCCATGAGCATAAAGGTAGCTACGTATGGGTAGCCAACAAATATAAAATCTTGTGTAAGGTTAGTTTAAGGCTATGTAAGATAATTTAATACTCGTATAAGGGTTTAAAATATTGAATAAAGGTAACCCCTCATTCAAGTGTGTCCAACACACTGGAAGAAGGGTATAGAGAGCTCATATAAGGGTAACCCGTAAGGCCCCCGAATCACATAAGAGTAAAAATACCCGCATAAGGGTAACTAGATATGATTAATAAGAACATATAATGATGCTATTACTAGAAAAAAATATTTTTTTATTGATAGTAAAAAGTGTTACTACTATTCAACAGAAGGGTTACTACCTCAAATTTTGAACAATGGTTTCAACCACTAGAGAAATGGTACAAGAAGTGCTAATTATAGTTAGGAGATGATACCTTAAGACCTTACTAGTAGAAGGTGAAACCACATGTTGAAAGATGCTACTGATATTTGTGATATTGTACTCTCATCATTGATGGTAGAAGGTGATACCATGATCTATTATAGTAATAGGTAATACCATGATCTCTAATTGTAGGGGGAGCTACCATAACCTTTGTATAGTAAAATTATATTCATGCGATTAGAGGGGATTCCATGTATATGAGTTTTATAGATTTTCATGAATCCATATCCACCTATCCTCGAGTAGAAACATGTAAGGTTATTGTGCTAATTTTATTCATGGGATGCGATAAAAATAATAGATCATTCATGTAGTGCTACATGTATGAATGAAAGATTAAATAGATAAATAAAATAAGTGACATATAGTTTCTTTTTATCAAAGGAATAGAACATGTTTTCCATGAAAGGGATATTCATGCATATAATCTTGCATGAAAATGATGTCAAATCTTCCATTCACATGACACTTTAAAATAAATGAAGAATCTATATGAGATAATGTTGTGGTTATTATAAACTTTGTAAAGAATTTGGAGAAATAATACCCAAGTAATTAGGTAATTTAAATGAAAATTTATGTAAGATAATCATGATAACACAACTAATATGATCCATTAATGAAGATAATCATAGTATCGGGATCATTATTCTTGAAAATTTTATGAGGAATAATTTTTTGATATTACATTACAAATAATATCTTGAATTAATAAGAAGATAACTCATGTTTCAGTATGATCTAATTAAAAAGAAAAATAACTTATTTTATATATGTTCAGTTATGAAGAGAAAACTATTTGAAGGTGAAATTGATAATATGATAATAATAATTATTGTTATCATATACAGATATACCATAGTTTGTCGAAGAATTTTTATGTAATTTATTATTTTTAATCTGATACAGAATCTTGAGAAAATATTCCTTGGTAGAGAAGAAGAATAGAGATATCATGATTCTAATTATTTAAATAATTTCTAAAGAGTCAATAAAAGAAAATAAGACATAGTTCAATATGAAATGCACTAAATTTGAAATATATAAGAAGAAAGAAGTGAAGAATAAATATATGAATATCTATTTTACTAGGAAGGATTTGGGGAAGAAGACATTGTAGAGTAAACTATATTAAAAAATGATTATTATGATATTGAGTTGATATATTAAGACTAGAAAATAGGAAATACCCTGAAATAACTATGGTTATTAAATATCTATTGATTAAGTAAAAAGATATTATTCAGTTTTATGTAGTTTCATCGTTGATCAGATTGAGATATCTTGTTCAAAAATTTATAGGAAGGATACTTGAAAGAACTACTGGTTCTAGTATAAACAATGAAATTAATTAAATGGTGGAACCAATAAAAAAATCTATTAAAGATCTGGTGAAACCAATATAAACAATTCCATATCTTGGAAGTGGATGATAATTATCCGAAATATATGTGATAATTGAAATGAACTTGTAATAACGATAATTATAGTGATAATAAAATCTATAAAACAACCACAGGTTGATCTGAAATGTGATTAGGATTTCTCATTGAGCCCGAACATTTTAAAATATCTCTATGGTCTTGTTCCATTGTTTATTTACATTAAATTTGTATCTGATTAGTGTGAGTTCATATCAGATCTATTATGACTATCTAGGGAATTAGTTCGAGTGTTTGCGGGGCTAATTAAAAATAAAGTACAAACTTGATAAGATTTTGGTACACAGAGTCATCCCCTCTAACTATCCATGCATGATCTATCTATGATTTACATGTGGTATCAGAGGGCAGGTCATCCTATAATTGTATAAAGTTTTTTTATCATTAGTTGTTTTTACAAGGTTTATAATAAAGTGAATGTTTGGATAAGTTCATTTTGTTTTAGATTAAAATTTTGTTCTACTAACACTTTAATGAACATGAATAAAAAATATATGAAGAACATAAAGAATTTTAACCTCTTATCAAGGAAAGAATAATTTTTATGTACTTTGAGAAAGGAATCCTAATCTATCATTGAAGGAGAAGAACACATGGCTTGATTTAATGTAAATTATATAGAAAATATTTCTACATCAAGGGATTAATGTGGTCCAATATTTTGTGAAAATTATGATTTAAATTATCCATAAGAATACTAATTAAATGAGTATGATAATATTTGAATAGATTTTTCTAGTGAAGTATTAATATATATGTTGAATTATATTACAAAGGAATTAGTCACCATTATTTTTAGAATTTTGGAAAACATGAAAGAAGAGATTAGTCAACTTCAAAGTGAGACATATAACTTATAGAAGAATTTATGAGAAAATTAATTTACTTGCATTAAGCTCTCAAAAAAAGTTATTTCCATAGAATATGAGTTGGATGAGATTATGGGGATATTATTAAAATTTAAATAAGAGTGGATTGACACAATAAAATAGAATGATGATTCCATTAATTATTTTAATAAAATGATCTACACATTAGAACAAAATATGAATATAGTATTGATTTAAATGATTCTCAATTTGATATCAAAACCAAGAGGACCAAGGATAGTGAATTAGTGTTATAAGAAAATGTTATAGTGAATATAATGGATATTGAGAATATAAAGAGGGACTATAAAGATAAAATGTAACTTACAGAAGGTAAAAATAAACCCCTCTATATGAGATGTCTTGAATTGAAAATCAAATTGGCTAATCATGAAATGAATCATGTTACGACATCATAATCAAGAAATTATATTACAACTTCTAAAAAATATTCTTTGGAGGATTCTATAAACATAAGAACTATATACTATGGAAAGAAAATCATACATCAGCTAATTATAAATTTCATGCATCTGGGAAGAAAGTGTTAACATCCATACCTTTTGAAAATAATTTCTCAAAATTTGTGTTTATAAATAGCGAACAATTAATTTTTTTGGACAATTCTAGATGAAGGAAAATTATGAGATATAAACCACCATATTCACAGTGGATAGAAGGAGATGTCTATAATATGGTTCCCCAAGAAGATCCCAACAGGTGGTGAATATGACCCAAAAATAACATGTTGATTATACTGGAAATTCTGGGTAGAATGCTAAAGTTAAAAGAATATCAAGGTTTGTGGGTCAATATTTGAGCTGTTAAAAATTCAAGAATTGTTAATTAGATTTTTGGTAAAATTATTTAAATGATAAAGAAAAAATGGAATCCCATTTTAATGTGGATAAACCCAAATAAAAATAAGTAACATTAATATAAAAACAAGAATTTATCTACCTGAAATATATTTTATGAAAATAAATATTACCATGATGTTGGAAGAGTTTGTGGTCATAAAAGTGGTAGATGATCATCTTAAAAAGCATTGAAAGAAAATAAATAGGTAAGGACATAAAATATTGTGAATAAATATGAGTTATCATTTGAAAAAACAACAAAAAATTAAGAAAAAAACTTATCACATGAAGCAAAAGAAGATAAGTGGAAGATCCCTAGATAATAAGTTGAAAGCATTTCAGATTCAAGAAAAGTCCAGAAAGAATAGATGGAGTGTTAGATATAAAAGGTTTGATATGAATAAAATTCATCAAAATCTATGTGGAAACTCTAATAAATATACCAATGTATATAAAAAAAATCTTTGGGTTTGTCCTGTGGATTTAGAGAGAGAAATAAGAATCACAGAAAAAGGATAGTGAAAAAGGTAAATACATAATTACACATGAAGAAAATGAATTTTATGAGGCTTTCAACAAATTTTTTTTTTTAAAAAAATTATATTTGAGAGATGCACTGATTCTATAGACCATAAAAAAGGATGTTTAAGAAAATTTCTAGCATAAGAAGAATAAATAAATAGAATGAAGATTGCATAATAATATGCATATGATTTTATGGATAAAAAAAGGAACTATCTCACACAAATAAGTGAAATGTGTGATTAAATCCATGCTATCTCAAGATAAATAATAATTAAAGATCATATTTAAAAGCATGATTAGTGGATAAAATAAAGCAACATATTTTCTAAAATCTCAACATTTATATTTAATTTTGGATGAAAGTAGACTCACCTTTTGATAAAATCTTTGTGGTTGTATTTGTGATTATAATGTTTGGAATTGAAGGTGAAGAACATTCTTGGGGGGGACCTAAGAACCATCAAATTTTATAAAGTCATGATAGTAAGGATGAAAACATAATTTTATTTTGATCATATATTTATACAAAATAACCAATACTTAATAAGATCATGCATTTTAAATTTGTTAAATTTTTTGAAATATAGACAACCACAAGTTAAATACCCATTATGGTTTCTTATATATATTGGAACATATTGAAATTAATTCCTGAAGAGATTTAAAATTATGAATGTGTTGAGTAGAGTTTCCCTTGAGGGGAGACAAAAGAAGAAGAAGATTCCAAAATTAATTTTCTCATAAAAATAGAATCATTCTATCAATATCTTGAAGGGAATGTCATTGATTTTTTTATTTTTTTGTTAACTCTCCCATCCTTGATAAATATAATCATATTCTAAAAAATGGGGATAAAATTATTTTTATCAATAACATGAAAGTGGGAGGATGAATAAAGTTCCAAGGATAATGTAAAATCATTCTATTTGTATATAAATGTCTTAATATATTTTTTGAAGTGAGTGAATGTGTTTTAAGTTGAAATTGTTTTATTTGAGTTGATATCTTTCATTTTCTCCTTATGGAATATATTTGGATAGTCTATGAAGAAGATAGTATGTTCTCATTTCATTTTGTATAATTATTTTTCATTTGGTATAAATTTTTTGTCTAGATCAAACCATCTTGTTTTCTACACCAAGCATGAATCTAGTAGACATATAGTGGAATGGTTAATCAAAATTTTCATGGTATGAATTGATACTTGATAATATATATTTTTATATAAATTTTGGATACATTTTTTTAATGATAAATCACGATTTAGAAGATAATACAATGGAATTTTGTGTATATTTTTTTATGAATTTTGAAGTCAAGGATAAAAAGATGAATTTGGAAAAAATGGTAGAAATAATGTATATATATGTTGTGAATCTAAAGTACATGACAAGTTATCATCTATAAAACCATCTTCCAATGGAATTAAAAGCTGTGTATCCCAAAAAAGATATGTTAACCATGTACATGATGTGTATCCTAATTATAGGTTGGGAAATATTTGAAGTACATATATGAAGATTATAGGGCATACACTCCTTACACAATATGAGAAAGTGAAAACCTAGTTTCCACTAAAGATACAAGATGAAAAATATAAAAAGATACAAAATATTAAAAGGATTTAGTGGATCTGAAGTACATGATGTGAAAAGCAGTTACAGTTGTATAAGTGTTGAAATGGAATACACATAAAAAAGTACACAATGTGAACCATTTACATTCCATATACTTTTCGAGTTCTATGAACATTACTACACCCAAGAAATGGAGATGGTGCTAAGAACCAAGAACTTATTTTCATCATTTATTTTTTTCTTCTCTATTTTTGTTCTATTTTAAGTCCCGTATATTTCTATTGTATTATTTTATCATTTTACTCATACAATTTTTTCTATTTTCAATTCGATGTTGTATTTATTTATCATCACTATTCCAACATTTAATTTCCAATCCTATTTTCCATGAAAATTTGATTGACACTATGTTATTCATTCTTTATTAATTCAAGTTAGTATATAAATTATTTTTTATTATTTCAATTGTATGAAAACATTTATTTATAATTATTATGTAATGGTATTTGGTAATTTATGATTAAAATTATGTACAATAAAGGTCTTGATGTTGGGTGAGATCGATATAACTCATAATTAAGCATTATCCTGATATATCTCTCTAATGCATTAGTTAAATGGACAAAGTTAATTATTTACGTTTCTCCTAAAAGATTAATTTAATTTACTAGGTTTGTTATTCCATATATAAGAGTGATTTTATGAGTGATTTGAAAATGTTTTACCATGTTATCTACTTGATTTATCAAGGATAACTCTTGGTTTTTAGGGAAATATTATGGTTTAACATGGTATTCCAATGGGAATAAGTTTAAATGAAAGTTTATACAATTTCTTATTATTAAAACATATAACTTGATTAAAATATTTTAATGATTAAAAACAAACCATTATCAGTTTTATTTTTCCCTGTTATTTTTCTTATGAGATGTTTTATAAAAATATTTGGTCAGATGAGTTGATTTATTGAGTACTAAAATGATTATTTTGTGTTCAATATTTATTTTTAAAAGAGAAATTTTTATGAGTATTCATATACTAATTAGTTTCATTATTTATTTTTATTTTACCCTTACTATGTTTTTTGGTCCCACCCCATGTTTTAAAATGGTTTTTATATGGTTTTAAAGATGCATAGGGACAATAAAGGGTTAAAGATAAAAAGTGTGAATATATGTCATAATAAAACTGGTAATATCATAAAATTCTTATATTGCAGAAAACATGGATTATGTGTGAATTTTTTCACATTGTGACGTAATATTTAATTACGTAAAGGTGATGAAATAATTCACGAAAAATCTAAATCATAAATATCCTAAAAATTAAAGAGAGCTAATTTTTGACCTAAAACTAAAGATTATGTATTTTTATGGTCATTTTCTCATAGTTTTTTGTAAACCACCCAATATTACATAGATAAACCATATAAGTAAATTGGTAAATAATTTTCATATCACTCTTACAACCACACTTAAAAATAGAATAACCTACCTGGTAAATTCTTATAATCTCATAGGATTGTACTAATTTGTTAACTTTATCCAATTACCCAATGCATTGGATTGAAATGTCAGTATCACCCATCATCATGATCTAGGTTAGACTCCCCTATCATAATAAACATTTCCCAATAACCATGACATAATCATAACACATTAAATATTACATTTTAATTATTACACTATTATAATAATTTTTTTTATTTAAAAAATCACTTTTAAGAAGAAAGTGGAAACCCTAAAAAGATCAGTATATCCCTAAATGACAAACCATATAAGATATTACCTAGCCATTCTATAAAATGTGAAATAGTTAGAATCATTTACCATATATAAGCTCCATTCTATAGTGGAGTCATTCATTTCTAGATTATATGTGATGAGATCCTTAATGTGTTAGTCCATATTATCCCATGTCTGAATTTACTCCTCCAAATGTATTTTTCATTCAATGAATATGTGTGTTAAAATATAGTTCTATTTGTTGATAAAAATTAAGTTTTTCATTAATTTCAACTTAAATTGTTCTTTTAATGATTATATTGTAATTATTTTTTTATTCATTGGTCTACAAATACTCCTCTAGAAACTATTCCTTAGAAAAAAACGAGAGGCTTCCATCCATTTGATTTTTTACTTTTCTCCATAAACACATCGCTGAAAACACCGTCATCTGATTCTAGATTATTATGTGAATTTTATTTTTTTATCAGCAAACACTTCCTCAACCTTATCACAAGCAGGTGTTTCCTTTTCTATAGGAATTACAAGTTTCAACACCACACCTTCTTTAAGTAAATGTTTTGAAACTATATTTTTCATTTTCAACTAAATTTCCACTGGCTATGAATGCATGGTGTAGTATTTTATAGCTCTATATCTGTTTATTTTTTGAACTAGATATACCCTATATTTAAATAATAACTTATTTTTGTTCTTAATGTTAAATTTAAATAATTACGCGTCCTTCCACTTTAGCTAAGTATCTAATGATTCAATAGAAATTTATAATGGCTCTTGAAAATCATACTTTAAATGTTAAGGTTCCTATTGATCCCCAAAAAGGGAAAACCTTTTAGACACCTTCACTCATACAAATGAAAAGGTTTCCCCCAAGACTGATCATGGGGTATCCTGTACCTATTGGGAGGACACTGTTGAATTAACCACATCTTTAAATAACAATTTTTGATGAATTCATATAGATATGATCGGATTTACGATCCTACCATTCTATAATTTGATTTCCAATGTGCGTGGAACCTTATTTTTACCTTCTACCAGACCTAAGGGAGGACAAAGAATACTCAGCTCTAACTAAAACGAAGTAGAGGTGGTGTTTAGGGGCTTCTTCTATGTAGGTTCCTAGATGTGACTTTATTGAACTAGGGGAAAACTAATTTCATACATTCGAGAATGAGAAAACTAGGGGGTCTAAAAGGATCATATTAACACCAATTAAATTTTAGATAACCTTTATAAATATTACCTAACTTCAAAAAAATTGAGTAGTGAATGCTCCATGATTCGAATAACACAACTTAAAAAAATTAAAACTACTCTCTCGCTTCAATATAAATATACTCAAATAGGGTTTTGGAAACATAAAACATGACTTAATTGGATGAAAAATTGGATGTCCAAAAGATTTTTACCTATAATAAAATCATAAGAAACAACCTACCAGATTAAAGATAATTTAAAGGAAGGCTATATTTTTTGGGGGGTATATAGTTTTGGGAATTGAACATAGATCCTCATAGATGGAGGTTATGTTTTCTTATTAATGTTATAGGTCCATTAGAGTAAAAAGAATAATGATCCATTAACAAGACACAAGAACACGGGTGATGTGAATATGAGATCATATTTAACAAAAATTGAGAAATCAAGTGGAAGGTGTCATGAAGACCAACAATAACTTGTTAATTTAAACCCCTAAAAGAATTTACAAAACTATTTAAGGTATACATAAACATATATCTTTATCCAAAGAGAGTGAACAATAATAAGCCAAGGAGGTCCAAATCCTTAGAATACTTATAGAGGAAGAGAGGGACCTAGGGGGTTCTATCATTGGCTGTGAAGACTTTATATAATTATATAATTAAATTTATAGTGGGGATATAAAATGTATTTGTGAAATAGAGAAAGTTCTTAGATAAAGAAGACGATGAAGGAAAAACACCCCTTTAGAAAATGAAGGGTAGGAATCCGGGACAACCATCAATGTGAGGGAAGTGACACTAGGGAATCACCTCAAGGAAGATGAATATCTCTTCCACATGATACTTTTCCATATTATTTTTTTATTAATCATTACACTAATAAAAATATTCATTTCATCCCTAAGAAAAAAATTTCTAGACGTCGAAATAACCATTCCATTTAAATATTTTTTATGAAAATACATAGAATTAAGGGAATGAGGGTTTATATTTGAAGAAATCATGAAATATTTTATAGTATTACAAACATAAAAAAATAGTTATAGTGCGGTGAAAAACTAAATATGTCATATACATTATAATAAAACATTCCTTTTTTACTTGTTTTCAAAACATTCTATATAAAATATATAAAAAGAATCCTTTTGAAAACCCGTGAAAGAATATAAAAAGTGACATAAATTTTCCTTATAATTCATTTACATAAATATAAATTCTCTCATAAAATAATTTTATGAATATGGTCATGGAATAAATACATTTATAAAATAAATCATGAAAACATTTAAAACTTGTTTTAAGGTAAAATGTCCAATACCTCAAGTCCAACTCATCACATAAAATATTTATCTTTCCAAATAGTAATGTTCTATATATTATTTAAGTTATTAAGATCTTTTAATTTTTGTTATTAATTTAATTTTATTTACTACCATGTTATATATAATTACATAATTAATTATTTTTATCTTATATTTTTTGACAGTATTCAGCTCGCATGTCGAAATTCACTTCTGTAAGTTGACTGTGGTCTAAGAGGTAATTATTAAATAAAAACAAGAATAATAATAATGATATAATTATTATTTTCATACATTAATTATACTTCTAAAAAAAGAGATTAACATTATTATGAAAAATTAATTAATTTAAAATCATGGAGATGATAGGTCATATGTACTCATGAGTAACATTTCCAATTTTCAATGAAAATGATGGAAATAATGTATGTATTATTTTAATATTAAATAATGATTATTTAATCATAAATCATAAATTATTTATTTAAATACACTTAAATAAACTAACCATGTGATATGGTGGTGAACAATGAATCACATCTAGTAATCCATATTTATGTATGGACGACGTTATGATTTTTCATTAGATGGAAAGGTAAAAACATATATAATATTTATAATTAAAAAATTATCAATATTTCATTAATATAATATATATAGATATATTTTAAATCCTTCATTATAACCATCTATGAGAGGCGGTCATGGAAAATAAATTACATTTGTTCGCGTAACGGCAGTTCACCGTACACCCAAACTATGGTTTCATTTCCCATTTGATGAAAGTATGAGATGTATATAGATTATTATATTAACAAAAAATATCAATATATGGAATATTATGGTTTTATTATTTAAAAATAGTTGAATAACATTTTAAGGTAAAAAAAATAAAACAAGAATGCTCGATTAAAATTTTTTACCTCTTATTTAGACAACCTCTATATATTTAGAACTAAAGCCTCAATAGGTTAGTTTTATGATCAAATTAAGGACTATATATGATATTTGAGGATGTATTGAAGGTATTTGGTCATGTATTTTTAAAATCAACATATTATTGAAGTGTTGAGATGAGAGGAGAGTGTGTGTCCTTTTATAATCATGGGAGAGGACGCACATGGAATGTTTAAAAAGATTGAATTATATTGAGGTATTACTCAAGAAAATTAGAACTATAATAGAAACTTTTAGAATATTAGATGATATAGGGTATAAATATGGCTAGTAAATAGGATTTAGAAAAAAATTTAGGACATTTTAGCCCTTCTCACAATAGCTTAAACCCTATAATACATGTTTTAACCTTAACCATGGAAACCAGTTTTTACTATTTTTACCATCCTATATGACCAAAATTTATGTTTAAATTATTATATAATATTATATAATATAATTAAAAATTTATAATCAATGTTAATAGATTAAATTAATAAAATTCATAATATAATTTAAAAACAAACTTACAAAACACAGTGAAGAATTATTTTTCCAAAAAATGTATTTTTAGATAAATTTTTTTATATGAAAATAAATTATAAAAATAATTTAAAAGATATAATTGGATTATTAATAATATAAGTGAACTCGTTTTCCCTAAAACCATTTTCTAAAAAAATATCTTCGTAAATGATTGAAACTAAAATAAAATTTTCAATAAAGTTAGTATTTTTCATTATTCAACAAAAAATTTAGCTTGTCATATAATTCTAAAAAATTTATCTTGTGATATTTTTCACATGATAAACTCAAAAAATTATTTCATTTTTTCAAAATAAATTATATAATTTGTAATAATATTTTTTAATAAAACCATATAATGTATAAAAACCTAATTTTTTCTGAAATAAATATTTTTTTATATTTGGATGAAAAATTAATTTATATTTTTATAATGAATATAAATATATAAAATATAGTTTATAAATATTAGTAGTACAATTAAATAATTTATCTTAGCATTACTAGGATGTTAAATTAATCCCCATCTTAGAAATTTCATCCTTATAATTATATTCTTCACATAAACAAGTGGGGATGTCTTTCCTTCATAGAATTCATAGATTCCCTTGTTGCTTCATTATACATATGTGTTTTCCCAAAAATATAAACAAGATGAATTAAAATATTCTAAAACACATGATCTATATGGTAAAGAATATTTACTTGTGCCTCATTATATAAATGATTTTATTCTAACTATACTACTTCAAGTCTCTTATCATTAGATGCATCTAGAACACATTTTCATAACAAAGAATCATGTAATACTTCAAGTACCTAAGTTAAACTAGAAGGAAAATACACATGGTAAGAAACCAATCCAATAATTTCTAGAATATAATATTTTCCAATGAACCAAAGACTTAAATTTCCTTTTTTTCCAATATTCATGGCAGTTTTCCACATATATACTTTAAGAAAAACATGATCACCTAACTTGAAAGAAAGATATTTCCTTTTATTATATATATATATATATATTCATCATATGACGGGAATTAATCATGTGTCGATGAATCATATTCACATTTCTAACCATTTATTATATTAATTACACTCAAAAAAACATTCATTCTCCTACTTTATCTGAAAAAGATAGATCCCCACACAACTTTCCTTATAATGTTTCAAAAGGTTACATCTATGTACTAGAATGATATATACTTTTATTAAAAAAATCATTTATTGATATTTATTCATCACAAAAACTCTTATAATATTTTTAAAATTTTAAACAAATATCATTTTTTTATATCTAAATCATTCTCTTTGACTATCCATCAAATTTAGGATAAAATAATGGACTAAAATTTAAATCAATACGCAATGAATTATAAAGACTTTTCTAAAAATTATAGGTAAACCTAGTAGAATGATCAGATACAACCGATAGAGGTACTCCAGGTAATATAATTATCTATTTAGCATAAATTTGACAATGATGACCTCTATACAAGATATCTCGAATTGAATGAAAATTATATTTTTTAGTTAAATAAAATTACCAATAAAAATCACATTATTACCTAGAGATTTCATTGGTAATCCCACCACGAAATCAATGGATATATTTTTCCATTTTTATTATGAAACATGGAAAGGATGAAGCTTCCCCATGTCTAATTGTCATTTGGATTTAACCTATTGAAAAGTCCAGCACTTCATAGTACAATCATCTATATTAGACTTATTCTTTCACACGATAAATAATCTGGAAGGTCTCTTTATATTTTTTTAATTCTAGGATGAATTGAAAATAGAGATCTATGAAACTCACTTAACCATTATTTATTCAAATTGGAGTCATATGAAATTCGTAACATTTTTTTGAATCTCGAAATCCATGTTTCAAAATATTAAATTCATGAAACTTTCCATTGTCGATATTTTATATCTTTTCCTAGAAAATATGATCCCTATTCCGAACTTGCATAATCTTTCTTGATAAAGGTGATTATATTAAATCCAAAAACAAAATCGAGAGAGTTCCTCCATACAAAATAATTAATAAAACATTCATCAAATAATTAATAAAGGATCATGTTCTAGATTTATCATATTTAATGTTGCGTTATCCTTTAAACTAAAAGAATCAACAACCATGTTTTCTTTTCCGTGATGGCAATGAATTATGCAGTCACAATCATTTATCAATTCCAACTATATCATCTGTCAAATGTTCAACTATTTATGTGTGATTTTTAATATATTTTACGATCAATATATATTTCAAACATTACACTATATAAATTACTTCTCTAAATTTTAAAAATTTTCATTATAACGTTCAGTTCAAGGAAATGTGTGGGATAATTTTTAGCAACATGTTTTAATTGAAGAAAAGAATATAAAATTACCCATTCATTTTACATTATAAAAAACAAAGTACATTAAATGAATCATATATGTAGATAAAAAATTCACCATTTTGTATGGAAGGTCCAAAACTAAATCATTACCGATTATTCTTTTCAAATCATAGAAATATTCAATAAGCTACTTTGTCCAGATGAACATAACTTATTTTCATGTTAGCTTGGTTAGTGGTTTATATAACCACATAATTTTTTTAATAAACCACTAATAATTTCCTAATAATTATATAAAAGTAAAAATCATTGTAACATTCATAGGTCTTGGTCATTCGTGAACCAATTTAGTTTTAACGAGCTCAATAATTAATCCATATTTATTTATAATATATATAAGGAATTAATTCGTCTGTAAAAAATAACTTTTACTAAATTTTGAATATAACTTTATTTATTTCAGGGTTTGAATAATATTACAAATATTTTTTCATTTTAACATATCATGTTTTTAAAAGGATGCACTATGTTCAATATCATACTTGATGCACCATATTAAGCTTAAACTATCAACTAAATATTATTAATTAATATGGAATTGATCACATAGTTGATATAATTGATGGTATGATTAAGATTAAATGAATTGTAAAAATACGGTTTAAACATTTAAATATAATTAATTCTTTGGGGACCAATTAATGATAAATGAAAATGAAACTTTTTAAAAGGATATGTTTTTTCTGAAAAACTATTTAAATGTGCACAATTTTTTATAACAATAAATAAAAATTAACTCTTTTGAAATATATTAATTAAATATATATAATATACTCAATACATTGTTTAAAATTTGTCTTGTGTGTTCTCATGACAAGATATAAGAACAAATCCAATTTTATGCATAAAAAATTATTTTTCATGAAAAATTAATTACCACATTTTAATGTTGGAATAGATTCAAATATAGTATTTGAAAATTTAATAAATTTTATTTTTAAATATTATTTTTTTTGAAATAAATATATAAAAATTACTTGGTTTTATATTTTAGTATATTTCTGATAAGTTTCAAGTTGGGATGAATAATAAAAATACAAAAATTTAATTGAAAATATTTTTTTCTTCTAAAAAAATTTTATTGTTAAATTATATTTTTAACTGGGTTTAAAGTATATTTAGATAAATATTATATCATATAATCTAATTGAGTTCATTTGAATAAATTTACCAATATTTTTTTATATGAATAATACATTTTAGTGATCTTTTTGAACTATTTTTTCTAATTTATATAGTTTTTTAATATTTTTAAAAAGTCGGATAATGATTATTGTCAAAATTGAAATTATTGATAATTTATTAATATTATATGATATTTTGTGATATGAAATTTCAAAAAATATAAATTTATTTCAAATGATTTAGATATATATTAAAATTTCATCAATGACTAATTTTTTTCGTTTTTAATTTATTGTAATTCTATTAACCCTCAATTTTTAAATTATCTCATATCATTATTATCGTTAAAAGGGTTAAAAAACGATAAGGTTTAAAAATAATAATAAAAGATGTGTAATTTTAATTGTATTAATGGATTTAAACCAATTAACATCATATATTCTAAATAAATCAGTTTCGATCCATTTGGAATCGAAACTTAATTTATATTAATTTAATTTCTTGATGAATTCCAAGAGTTCCCCTCCCCAATCCTATAAAAGGGAACCCATTTTTCTCTACTCTTCACACCTAAAAACCTATTTGGTTCTACAAAGATCTTCCCAAATAAATTTATATAATCCCACCATACTTTAAATGTCTATTAGTTTTGTTATAACACACTCTATAGAGGTTTTAATGTGTTAATCAAAGGATATTTTCCAAAGATATGGTATTGTTTTTAATAAAGTGTTTTTGTTTTGTTTCTTCTTCCACATCCTTATAATATTCTTAAAACATGATGAAATAATAAATAAATTATCATCAACATAATGAGATATTATTATTTTAATATCATCACCTAATTCCACCTCTAATTTCCATTAAATGGAAAATGAATTATTCATTCCTGTGTGCGGCAGACTACTACCTCGCAAACCAATATAATTAATTTTTATCACCATCTATCAAGACTGGTTATAATGATAGAATTAATGTTAATATAGGATATTAATGAAATATTTATCATTATGATGTGATAATATATGATTTATTTTCTTACCATTCCATGCACATAGAAATAATAATATTGTTCCTGCATACGTACGAACAATCACATCTACGAAGCGATATGATTAGTTTTTTCTTTAGCACCTCACATCAATGGTTTATATAAGTATATTTTAATTATTAATATTATATTAATTATATTAAGATAATTATGGAAATATAAAATTATACATACCCTCTTTCTATAATGATTATTGGAAAATGGAAATGTTACTCATGCATACGTACGACTTATCGTCTCCATGATTATAACGTTGTTCATTTTTCATAACCATACATAATGGTTTTATTTAAAATTATATTTTATGTATAAAAATAATACACATTTCTTGAGTATAATTTTGGAGATGATATAATAATGACCACTATGAAAATTTATATCATACCAAATTCATTTTGGACTCCTGTATCGAATATCGATAAAATTTCCAACATTAAATTAAATAATTAATTATTTTTTATAACATAATAATAAGTGATATAAAAATAATAATAATAATCAAAATGTTCTCATGAAATTAAATTATTAAAGTAGGTTTATTATTCATAATGATAAATTTTTTATGCGATGAGTTGGACTCAAGGTAAGAGACTGACTTTAAAAAAAATATTTTAAAGTTACTCTTTCAACTATTTTACAAAAATGTCAAAAGATGTGATTTTATATTGAATTCTTGGATTTTACCACTTTCATGATGCTTTAATGTTTTAAATATTCCTTTAAAATTTTACAATTATTTTTTCAGGTAATGTTTTTTTTAATTTTTGAGTGCACAGATTTGTAAAAATGAAAAGTGATTTCAAAGTTGTAATGTTATTATTCCTTTATGCTAGATTTATGTGTTCTACTGACCTTTTGGTTATTGGAAATTATTTATGAGAATGGATGGTTCTATGATAAATATAGATAATGTCATCTCATTATATCTCTATAATGAATTGGGTAATTATATGGAGATAACTGGAAGGATTTTTTCAAGATATTAAGAAAATATACTATGGTGGGAATTCAGAATGTAACCCTGGAGGTTACTCCCTATATAGTTATGATAACTACAATTAATTTGAGAGTTATATTTAATTGATTACATAATTTACCTTTATGATTTTGGTTTTCTATGGAGTTTTATAGGAATCTTATGATTTGAGGAGGAATGGTATAGAGCTTATGTGTTCAGGGTAAAAAGAATAAATTTGAGAAAATGTTTTCCTCAGTTTAAATAATTCATAGACTCATGTATTATTTCTTTCATTTTATGTCACTTAATGATATTTTTCTACTCATCCCCTATTTTAAAATTTTTTTTATAGGCTATAAGTATTGTTAATATAATGGAGTAAGTAAAGTTGAAAGTTATGTGTATTTTTCATGAATGAGAAATCATGTTTTATTTTAAAAAGATTTATATTTTAGAAAAAATGATACGATTTTATTAGTAACAAAATTGTATGAATATTGGATGTTATATATGAATATTGTCCCAATTCACTAAAAATATAAAAATTAAAAGATCCTCAATGTTAAATAAAGTAAATGCTTGACTAAAACTCAAGATTATGTAATGTTTATGGTTGGGTCCTTATAGTTGTCAGCATAAGGTTTTCAAAAAAACTTTAGAGGTTAGGATATTATTTAATATTAAGTAAGAAGTCATATATAACCACACTTCTTATAATGGTATGAAGATTTATAGTCATTTTTTATAAATTTAAAGAGTTTTAATAACATGAATAAGGATATTTTAGTGCTAATCATCCATATAAGATGGTATATTATGATTTTATTACTCACACTAATCATTTTAGTTTTAGTAAATGGATGGATCCATCATGAACCAATGTAACAATTCCTATGAAAAAAATGTGGTGGTTCTATGAATTAGAAATTGAATGAAATCGGAGGTGCAATTAGAAATCATGTGGTTATTCTAAACCAACTATCTAGAGTAATGATTAACCACTTGAACCTTGTTGTTTTTTATAAGGCATAATATATGATAGAAATTAATCCTTATAGATTTTCAGGGAACAATGATCATAAATATAAATATATTAAATGGCATATGTTTCAAGGATGTGGAAAGAATCATCCAGGAAAATATCTTAAAGGGATAGAAAGATGTTTTAAATGTGTTAAAGGATGTCATAACGAAAAAATATACCAAGGAAAATGAAGCATTGAGTTGAATCCACGAAAGGGAGAAAAGTTATTCCAGAGTTATCAGTTCAATGTTTTAAATATAGAGTGTATAGTCATTATGAATGTCTATGTATTCAGATTAATGCTCATGAATGGGATCAGCTGTATCATACAAATATCTATTTAGGAACACCAAATTCCATTATAATTGATGATAATGAAACTGAAAATGAAATATGAAAGGTATGTATTGTTTCGTGGTTCATGTTTTAACATTATTAAATACCTACATATGATTTATATGTTTTTTTTGGGGAAGTAATATTAAGATATAAGGTGGACAATCAAGGTTAAAAGATTATAAAAAATGTTGAATGATTAAGATGTCTACATACATGGAATTTATGAGTTATTTTAGATCTATAGATGATGAAATGTTTAAAAGTAGTAATACTATTTTGATAATGGGAGTACATTGGAAGAATTTTCAGTTTGAATTAAATGTAATATGTAAGCTTGTCATGTGAAAATATAATTCGAAGAAGAATTATATTTTCTTTTGTGGGCATAATTATAAAGGTGTGGGTAACCTTTAGAGTTAATTTTATCTTTTATTTGGAGTTAATTATGGGATGTCACCTTTTTTTGATGAAAAATGAGAGGTATATGATAACCATTGAAGTTAAAACATGTTATTGTTATTTTTTAGTATTTTATCATATTTTTGAAAATTCATAAGAATTATATAGTTATAGAAAAAGGAAAACCCATAGGATGGGTGAAAAACTATCATGTCTAGTAAGGCTGTGAGGTTTGAACCCACAACACAAGGGGAAAAAAGGTACATCTCTCACCACCAGCCTATGGGAATTCTAAGTTAGTATGAATTTTTATTTTTAATTAAATGATTTTATAGATGATGAATAAGTAGATTTTATGAAAATATAATTTATCAAACAGATAAATTGATATTTTAAAATGATTTGGTGAGGAAGTGATTAATTTTATTTTAGAAGGCGTTAATTATTTTGGGAATCCTATAAGATTTAGGTAAATATAATAATATGGAATTTTATTTGAGGAATTATTGTTGAAATTATATATTAATTTATTTTCGACTTATGGTGGTTCATGTTATTTAATGAATTAGTTAGAATATCATAATTTTAATTATGAAAATTACTTTTTGGTATAAGACTTAATGAGTAATTGATGTTATTTAAAGATAAATATTAAAATTTATTTTGGAATACTATGTGATTAAATTATTCTATTTTTTGGGTTCTAATATTAGTTATAATATATTTGGGGAATTTTTAGGATATTTATTTGTCTAATGGTCTATGTTTAATGTAAGGTATTACTGCTAAATTTTAGAGATTAATATAGTTTTTTATAATATACAATTTTATTGTTTTGTGAAAATTATTTTATATTATACTAAACAATTTGGTTTTGGTTATTATTTCATGACAAGATAAAAATATAGGTAATTTTTTTGGTTTATGTGATTCTAGAAAAGTTGATTCTAGTGCTTCATACACGAAAAATTCATATTGAATACTCATCATTTAGAGAAAAGATAATTTTCAGTTGGAAATTGATTAAAGGTTAAAATTAATTTTCTATATAAGAATATATAATTTTGTTATTATTCTAGGTGGTAAAATAATTCCACAACACTATGAAAAGAATACTGAAACAAAAATTTTATTCCTTTACTTTTCTTACTAAGAAATCCATTTCCTTTTAACCCATCAATGATTTACGGTTTTGTGATTATTAACTTTCTTATGGCTATGTTCCATATAAATATTGAAAAAACATGATATTTAGTTTTCTCTTCCTTATCCATCTTTTTCTATACAAAACCCTACTATATGTTATCTTAGGTTAGATTCATACTACACATTCTTTATTTAAAATTGGAAGTATCATTTATCCTTTTTCTGATGTGATATTTCAATAAAGGTACATTGAAAGTTCAAAAAATAGTTACAAATCCTGAGTTCAAACTATAAGGGAGCAATTTATTAATGGGATGAGGGGTGTAAAATGAAACATCCCAATTTTTTAAAAGGAAACACTGTGTTTTATAGAGTACATGATATAACACATCAAGGTTAATTAAAAAACTAAATATTATTATTTAATATAGAATTTATTAAATAGACATTAAAAAACCGCATGCATCATGTGAGCCTCATTGTCTAAATGGTCGCTCCGCTATGCTTCCCCTACCTCCCATGGCGAAGGTCATGGCTGTTGCACCGTCTTCCCTCATCGGGCCCTCTCAGCCGGGGATAGAGACAGAAGCTCCTTCTTTACTTTTGTTTCCCTCTCGTACCCCATATTTTCCCCTTTTATAGATCCATCTTCCCTTCCTTGCTTTCCCACTATCTAAGTGAGCCCTAAAGTTCAGTCCTGTGTGAATGGAGATATTTCTATACCTATTTCTTCTCTAGAGTTCACGGAATCCTTGGCGCTACTGGACCTCACGTTGGTAGCTTTTTTTGGTAATAAGAGGCCCTCTATTGATGCCTTTGACATGTTTGTATTCTCTTCATGGAATTTGCATGATCGAGTGGTTATTGTCCTTATGGATTCAAAGAATATTATGATTTATTTTTCGAATGGGGAGGATCTGAGATATACTTTGGATAATGCTTCATGAGTCATGGATTTTTTTCTCTTCCACCTCTTTCAGTGGTTCTAATAACTTCAAATGTTACGCGGCTCTCCAGTTACAGTGATCTGAATTTCTCTCCCCGGTCTCCAGTTACCATTCCAGAATCCAGGTATTCTTCAGTTGATTGGTAATATGATTGGTCGATATCTTTTTTCAGATGCATCTACCCACTCAGTTTTCCATCCGATTTATCCTAGAATTTGTGTCAAATTTGATGTCTAGAAGAGTATAGTGGAGTTCATTTGGATCAAGGACGAAGTATAAATACTCTAGCACAATAAAGAATGCTACGATTCACGTGTTCAGTTCTATGTAGCCTGCAATTTCTTGGGTCACGAAGTTAACAGAAGTCATTGAATATCTTCTCTTTTTTCTCAAATAGATCTCCCTCAGGATCTACAGAATACTGATTCTGTTACAACATTCTAGGCCTCAGATATATGTCATATAGCTACTGAAGCGACTAGAAGATGTTCTGTCACACGAGAAGAAATAGAATCATTGATGCTAGAGTTGAGAGTAGTGGTAGGCTTTGGTGATCATATAGAGATGCGTGAGGATATACCAGAGGTGTTGGAGGCTATTGGGTAACATGTATTTCTATGTTTGGAGTCTCCTCGGAAGCAAGATAAGTTTTCTCTGTGTGACCCTACTGTTTCTGGAATTTTTAGTAGGCTGAAAGATGATTTGGGTGTTGGATGATATTTTTAAGTAAAGTGTGATGTTGGAAGCATCGGGGTCAGTTTGAATGAAGTATTGGTGCAGGAGAAGGAAGAAGGTATCGAGGATATGGAGCCACACTTTAATGCTGATATGGTAATGCAACTAGATACAAATATATCCAGTGGTTCCATGTTGAGTGATACAGTTGGTTTATATCCAACCACTAGTGAATACCACTCTTTGAAGTTTAAATACAAGGGTCATTTCTTCTTCTAGACAAGGGGTCTAGACTTATAAGTACAGGTCATGTAGGTACAACCATATTATGCTGGGAAGGTAAAAGTTGGAGGCAATCTAAAAAAATTTCTAAACAGGTTTGACATTTTGGGAGAAGAAGACTGTCTGATCCATGGGGGTAAAGAATTGAGATGGAGGATACACATGGATAGGATCCTTTTTTGGTTTGGGGGGATACCCAAGAGGAGGAATATCTAGTACCGGACTCTCCTTTTGATCCCATATATGTGGCCTTTGAGGAGGAATACTTTCGATCCTCATCAAGGAAGGGAAAGAATAAAATTATTGATTCAGAAGGCTTTACTAAGCATAACCAGAGGATGCGAGGGAGGATGGAATACTCTAAAATAACTAGTCCTCCTATTATGAGGTTTATAATTAAATGTAAACTCCCTCATATGGGTTCTAATAATGTAGTAAATAATTACATGAGTAAGAGGAAAATATCTGATGAGCATGGAGATGGTAAGAAAGCAGGTGGCTCACAGGCCAACACCGGGTGTATGAAAAATCAATGGATTCTACAAGGGTAGTTGATCAGCAGGGAGAATAGAAAATTCAATCTGAAGATGTGATATCGATAATGGAGGATGATTTTTAGTAGCCCGTGGAAATTCCTCTTCTCGGTTGGCAGTGCTTGGAGGTTATTGATTCAGATAATAAGAGGGATCTACTCATGCACTTGGGTGAGGGAATTAAGGAGGACGTCTTGGTGATTAAAGAGACAAGGGAAGGCATTAATAAAATTATTAGTAGATTTCTTTAAGTGGAAGGTACTAAGGAGAAAGGGAAGTAGATTGACAAGCAAGACCATATATTGGTTAGAGGCTTCGACATGGGGAAAACTAGCAAAGAAGTGTACATGAAAGCTTGGGAGTACCTGGAAACTTGTTATGAATCACTCCTTCAAGATGATCCAGGAAGCTAGGTAAATTACTTTCCTTAAAAACTGTCTAGGGAATTTGATTCCAATCAGACCAATCTAGTGTTTAACAACTTTGTAGTCTCTTTTTATGTTTGATCTGTTAAACTGTGAGGGTTCCCACTTTCCCCATTAAAATTTTTGGAAAATAAAAAATTAAATTTGGATGAATCATATAGCCATTAGAATAGTGGTTATGAATAGTATTAACAAAATTATGAAATTATGGTTTAAAAATTTACATATAATTAATTCTTCAGTGACCAATTAATTATAAATTAAAATAAATTTTTTTAAAATGAAATGTTTTTTTGAAAAACTACAAATTTTGAAAATGTTTGTTTTATTCCAATAAATAAAAAAAATATTGTAGTATATTAATGATATATATAATATATTAAATATAATTTTTAAAATTTATCTTATATGTTTTCCACACATTATATACGAACAGCCGCAATTTTACGCATAAAAAACAATTTCTAAAAAAAAGTTTTACCACATTTTAATGGAAGATTTTTGTCAAATATAGTTGTTGAAACTTCTATAATGCTTATTTTAAAAATAGAAATCTTATTTGTAAATTAAAATTTCAAATTTTAATTTGGTTGAAATTTTGGTATTTTTCTGATAAATTTCATGTTTTGATGAATAGTGAAAATACTAAAATTTAATTAAAAATGAAATTCTCATATATATTATATATATTGGTAAATTATTTTTTATGTGGTTTATAGTATATTTTGATACATATTTTATAATTTAATCCAATTAATGTAATTTTATCCATTTTACATTGAATTTGGATATAAAAACATTTCAACCTTTTGAACATTTCTACTTTAAAAAACTGTTTTCTCGTTCTGTCGATGAGATTAATATTTTAATTAATATATGGAGACTATATGTTTTGAAATTTGAAAACTAATCCATATTTGGAATTAGTAGGTACAAATTTAGTAAATAATTTCTTTCATTTATGTAAATTATGAATAATAACTTTAGTAAATTTTTTTTGTTAACGTGGTTAAATGTTAACCAGATAATTGAGGGTAAAAATAATTTTATAAATATTTTTAAATTACTATAACACTTTTCATAATTTCATTGGATGCGTTTATGTTAAAAAAATAATACATGGTCCAACATTATAACCAATTCAAGACATTTGGATGAGAGTATGGAATTTATAATATTATATTCAATGAAAAGTTAATTTTGTTATACTTTTGTTTCTAAAAAGTAAAATATTTTAAATATTGGGAAATATATAGGATATATTTAACTATAAATATTATATTGAATGATATTATGTTAATATTTATCATGAAATTTTATTTTTAAATTTTATTGAATAAATAATTAAATTAAATTTTAGGAGAATGATGATGTAGTAATTGTTTAATTTAAATATATATCAAATAAATGATATTATACATACTAAAATAAATATAAATTGAGATGATAATTTTAATACATGATTTTTTATATTAAATTTACATTTTAGGTATGTTTTGGATGTATTAGTTCAAATTTAAATGGTTGCGAAGATATTTTTAAAATGATAGGTAATGAATAGTATTAGAATTGACATTATTGATATTTTAAAATAAATACTATATTACTAAATGACATAATATTTATAAAAATAACATTTTTAGACCAAGGATTTGGATAAGTCTAAAAATTTCATAATTACCTCATTTTTTTCTTTTTACATTTTACTGTAATTATATTATCCCGCAAAGTGTAAATTACATGATATCATTGTAAGAGTTAAAAAGTTAAAACAAAAATATGAGGATGAAAAAAATAATAAAAACAAATATGTTTATCAATAGATGAATGTATTTACCTCCATTAGAATTATATATTATAAATAAATCATTTTGGATCCATTTTTAATAGAAAATTAATTTATATTAATTTATATTAATTTGATATTTTTAAGTATTCCAAGAGTGCATCTCCCCTCTCCTATAAAAGGGTAGTCATTATTCTCTATTATTAAAACAAGAAAACCTTTATTTTCTGCAAATATCTACCCAAATACCATCATATAATCTATACCCACATTCTATATCTCTAATATTTGGCATAACACTCACCAATGACGTGTTAAGATGTTAATCAAAGGATATTGTGTGAAGAAAAGGTATCATTATTAATTTAGTGTTTTTGTTTTGTTTCTTCTTACTCTTCCCTAAAGTCTTGTTCAAATTAGATGAAATGATAAGTCAAGTATTATAAATATACCGAGATGTTATTATGTTAATATCATAACTTAAATCCGTCTCAAATTTCCATCAAATGGGAAATTAATTATTCATTTATATGGATGGAAAACTACCATCTCGCAAAACGATATAATTCGTTTTTCATCACCGTATCTCAAGACTAGTTATAATAATTGAATTAATTTTTATATATTATATTAATGAAATATTTATCATTTTTAAATAATAATATATTATATATATTCTTACCTTTCTATAAACATAAAAATTATAACTTTGTTCGTGTGTACTTGTAAACTATCATATCCATGAAGCGATGTGATTCTTTTTTATTCACAACATCACATGGATGACATAAATAAGTATATTTAAATTATTTAAATTATATTAATGATATTATGATAATTATTTAAAAAAAATGATACTTACCTTCTTTCCACAATGATCACTGAAAAATAGAAGTGTTACTCATGGGTACATAAAGATTACCAACTCCATGATTATAACATAGTTTAATTTTCATAACCATAGATAATTGTTTCATTAAAAAGTATATTTTTCTTGTATAAAAATTATAAAATGTGATTAATATTATTCTGTAGATTGTGAAATATTGAACACTTTGACTATAGAAATCTTACCAAAGTCATTTTGGACTCAAGTACCGAATATCAAAAATGCGTCTGACATTTACTTAAATAATTATGTATTTGTTCTGACATAATAATAAGTGATATAAAAGGAATAATTAAAATTTAAATTTTATCAATAATTTAAATAATTAAACTATGTTTATAATTTATAAAGATAAATATTGTACTTGATGAGTAAGAATCAAGTTAAAGGACTTATTTAAAAAACCTCTTTTAAAGATACTCATTAAACTATTTTAAAAAAATTCAAAAGGGATATTTTTTATATTGTATAAATGTATTTTATATATTTGATGATGCTTTAATGTTTTTATGATTACTATATAAGTTTATTTTTTTTCCAAATAATGTGTTCATATTTGAGTGCACGACTTTTTAAAAATAAAAAGTTATTTCAAATTGGGAAAGTTATTATTATTTTATGCATGGTTTATATGTTCGGATCATGTTTTTATTATTGTGATTTTATTATGAGAGAATGTGTTTCCATTGTAAACTAAGGGTGGGTGATCATTTTATATCCATCCAATTCATTGGTAATTGAGATGGAGTTAACCTGTAGGGTTTTTCCTATGAGAATAAGAGAATATACTACAATGGGTATTTCAAATGTAACCATGTAGGTTACATACTATATAGAAGTGATCACTATAGTAAATGTAAAAGTGATATAGAATTTATTACACATGTTAACATTATGATTTATTTTATCTATATAGTTTTACAAGAATATTTTGATTTCAAGAGGTAAGATAAAGAGTTTATGTTTTTTGTGTGAAAAGTATAACTTTGTGAAAATGTTTTAATTGGTTTAAAGTATTCATAGACTGACACATTATTTATTTATTTTTATGTCTGTTACTAATGTTATGTTCTCATACTAACTTTTAAAATGTTTTTCATGGGGCGTAAGTAGGGTAAGATCTTTACATATATGAGTATTATATCATTCTTGATAAATATTCAACACATTACAAAAGTACATTCCAATGAACAAAAATATTTTATTGTGTTTAGAAACATAAAGACATAATTTTATATCCTGGTGAAAGATCATTAAAATATCCCTTAAATATCTTCCATATTATTAATACAAGTTGAAACCATTCTTCATAACTTGGGGAAAGGAAACATAAAAAAGGGGTGATCTCAAATGCTTAATAAGGGTAAACTGGGGATGATATGTACAAATAACATGAGCATAAGGGTATGCGAATATGATCATAAAATTATAACATCATACCCTACATATCAAAGATAATAAAAATGAATCATGGAATAAATATTAGTACTTTATAAGACATTAATCATAAGAAAATCAATATAATAAGCCATAAAATCATAACATAGTAATAATATATAGAATATATGGGAGGCATAAGTGAATATAAAAATGATTTCTATAGTAGTCAGGGCTTAATGTAAAGGCATAATTGAATGGGTTTAGTCCCCAAACCATACTGGTAGTCATGGTTAACTCCCATGACCGTCTTAGTAGTCAGGGTTCCCACCCAAGGAAATATTAACAGACAGAGTCCTTTACTGAACTGAGTTCACTACTTGTTCCAGCAATGACTATCTCATGAGATATAAATATTTACCCAATATATTGAAGAAATATATAGGTCCCACCTATATTGTATTGAAATTCTACCTACATTCCCCATTAGATCATAAAAACTCATATATAACCCATAAAATGAAGTGGTTATCATAAACATGTCATAATATCATAACCTGTGGAAAAGAGATAGGTTTTATAATTATTTTATGAAATAATTACCCAAGAAAAGAAGCAGGTTTCATAAGAATATAACCAGTGAAATAGAAAAGGGTTTCGTAAACATATAAACCATGAAATCAAAATGTGTTTCATAAACATTATTCCATTAAAACATAAACCATTTAGAGAAATAATTTAAATGGAACTCTTTGATAATATACCAATAAATCATGAGTAACATCAATGAATTCCATGTCAAATAGAAATTAACTTTTATGAAATATTTGAAAATAATTTCTCAAGGAAAATATCACTTATTATTTTAGAAAATATGTTTTAAAACATAAAAAAAATATGACTATTTTTTTAAAATTGCATTGAAAAAATATATATAAATCATGAAAACAATTTGGAATCCTTTTTATTTGAAAAAATAAAAAATAACCATATAAAAATCATAAATATTTTTTCTTTTTAAATCAGATAAAATAATATTGAAATTTTTTTGAAATAATTATTTCTTTAAAAATTTTAAGTAAGAATTAAAAATTATTGGAAATATTTTTATTTGAATTATTATAAAGGAATATTGAAAACATTTTGAAAACATTTTTCCTTGAAAACTTATAAAAGATGATTAAAAACATTTGTAAAACCTTTTTATTAGAAAAATTATAAAATAATATTGAAAATATTTTAAAAATTTTTTTATTTAAAAAATTATAAAAGAATGTTGGAAAAATTTTGAAAAAAAATTTCCTTGAAAACTTATTAAAGAAGATTAAAAATATCAGTCGGTGGATGGCGCTATTTTGGACCGTGTTATCTGCGGTCGGTATGAAAGTGGATTGCGGGATGGAGGCATTGAACTCAGATCCAGAAATTCCATTCGTGGTATTTTGGGCGACGGAGGTGTGCGAGGTCGGAAGTCCGATCCAAGGCTTCCGCTGCCTTCAGATGGTTTTGCGCGGGGTCGGGAATTAAAGCTTCCAGTGAATAAGGTGTTTCCCTCGGATGGTTGTGCGGGCTCCAAAAAACTGGCCGCTGTTATGTTGCCCTCCAAGCCAGCTTGGCAGAGGAATTATCCAGATGATGGTATGAAGTTTGCATCCACGTCTCTCAATGATTCATATTTTGGAATAATTCTTCGAAAAAGGTCATCAGCTCATGTTGAGGCCAGTCCTAATGTCTTTGCTGAAAGTATTGAAACTGGGAAAACCTCTCCGATTGCACACCTTGTTTTTCCTAAGGTTTAGAAATCCTGGAGGTTTGATGATTTGGTCTGATGAATCTCATGTCTGTGGAGTTTCTCTGATTGGAGGTGTGTATCTTTTGGGCGTGGTTTCTTTCACAACATTTTCCCTTCAAATGCTTCTAAAATGCATGCATGGAGCATTGGATCTCTTTACTTGAAGCCTAGATGGCTCTACCTTCAAGAATGGTCTCTGGATTTCAATTCTTCGCGTGCAAGGAATGATTTTTCTCAGTTATGGGTTCGTCTTCATGGTCTTAATTGGGTCCTCTATCACCCAAAGATAATGCGTGATATTGGCATGGCAATTGGGACACCTATATGACTTGACAAGGATACTGAGAATGTTCATTTTGGACAATTTTCTAGGATGTCAGTGGAGATTGATCATAGCTCCAGCCTGATTGACAAGGTAACCCTTTCCACTCTGACAGATGACATTCAAATTGATGTTGAGTATGAAAGAAAGCCACTTTTTTGTAATGAATGCATGGCGGTTGGGAATTCTTTGGAAGTATGTCGGAGATGCATTTACTGTGAGAACTGTGGGATAAAGGGTCACCCATCCAATCTCTATAGAATGAAATCAAAGAGGAAAGATGTGGATGTATCACAACCCCTTGGTCTTAACATCAAGTCATCTTCCAATAAGGATGATGTGTCTGTAGAGGAGAATCAGTTAACTTTGAAAGGGAAGGGACTGATGGTGGATTTTTCACCATTGAGAGCCAACAGTGATCCTTTTAAGTTTCATCAAAACTCGGAATCCCCAATGCGTGGTCCCTATAGTGCTCAATTGATGTTTCCATGGGGACAACACCCATGTATGGTCATGATTTTACTCCCACTGTATCAGTTGGGATTAGAAAAAATACTACCTCTATTGTAGGGTCTCCTTCTTACACTGATAGTCCTAGTGCAGGTTTACGATGTGATGAGACTGTTGAGATGACTCTTAATACTGGTCAACAGGTTGATTATCATCAGGAGATTCATAATCTCATGAATTCCTCCAGGATAACTGGAAAGTGGGGTGACATCTCGGAGGTGGAGGGGGTTGCAGTGGATAGCAGTGGTCCTACTTATTTCAAAGATGTACTCATGTCTGGAAAAGGGGTTGTAGATTGCACTCCTACCCCCTCGAAGCGAAGGCCGAGGAAGGACTACTCTAATATACCCCACATTGTGTGTACTTAATCTTCTAATCTATTAGGCAAGTTTAATTTTGATATTCTTAAGATTATTAATTAGGGTAAGTCCAAATCTGAATGGGAAACTGCCGATGAATCTGATTATGGGAAGGATATGTCCTATTATGATCTATAATTTTGTTCTTTGACGGATGAGGGAAAGTCCCTTTGTTTGACCCCACCCATCTCCTCTTTTCTCTTTTTCTTTTTTAATAAATAGTCAGAAGCATTGCTTCTAGATGGATATGTTGGCAATCTTGAAAACATTTTGAAGTGATTTTGTTAATACATATAAAGTATTCTTGAGGAAATTCTCAAAAACTTTCTCCTTTAAATCTTATAAAGAATTATTAAAAAATTTTAAAACCATTTTTTAAAATATTTTTTTTAAAATATATTTGAAAACAGTTAAAGACAACTTTGAAAATCAATCAAAACTCTTCTTGAACATAAATTTTTTAAAACCTTTTTCTTTGAAATACACATTAAAATATTAATTTACAAAATATTAAGGAAAAAAATTTCTTAAAAAATTTAAATTGTAAACTTGAAAAGGAAGATTAAATGAAAAGATAGTCCTGATAGCTGATAAATTTGTGCATGTTGAACATTCCTTTTGCGTTGTAAAGACTTCATAAAAGTTCCCCAATAGGAAAAATGAAAATAAGATTACTTTTTTATTTTTTTAAATGATAAAAAACAGGTAAAAATATCTTTTCGATATCATTGTATAATATTATAATATTTTTTAAATCATTTTTTTAAAACATGATTTTGAAAGAACAAAGATTTCCAACGAAAGAGAGAGATAAAATCAGATTTTCTTAAAAACACATACATAATTATATTAAGTCCAAAGAGTGTAAAAATTATACCAAAACATGAATATATCATGACTTAACCTTGGATAATAAAATTCAAGATATTTAATGAGATACAGATCATAATATTTTATCTATGAAAGCATAATTATAAATAATCTCGATAAACGATGAGATTGTAGCAATTATCTGTTACCAATTTGGAAATTTTAAATCATAGTCCAATTTATATAATAACATTAAATGAAGATTAAAATATCATGAAAATAATTAGATTCAATATTTATCATTTAAAAGGGATTTTTATACACCTCATAAAAGAAAATTGGTGCATAACATGACGTGTGTCTTAAAGAAGGAAAATTGAGAAAAAATTATTTTACTGATTTTGTAACTTTTAGACCATAATACCCATGAAAGATAGATAATAAAATGGATATTTAAATACCAATAAATTTAGGTATAATAGTAATATAATATATTCTAGTGAATTATATTCACCACACATACGAATTGAGTGGTGAATAATGAAAAAATCTCACCGAAATAAAAGTGAGATAAGAAAACCCTTACCATGATTATTGACTTTATTTATACATGTTCAAAAAAAATTTATAATAAATATAAGTTTATTATAAATATAAAAATGAACCATATTATTATATATCATTCTATATATTAGTTTATTATGACCTCACATTACCCGTTTATTAACAATTCTATGTTTAACTATTGTTTCAGGTAATAACCACTTTGTTTTCTAATTTGATTCAACTTGTTAATCTTTTTCTAATTACTTAAATAATTTTTTAATTATTTAAAAACTATAAAATATTATTTTAATATCATATAAATTCATTATATAAATATTAATAATAATCTATAAAATATTGAAATATAAAATGGAATACATTGTTGATGGAGACGGTAGGCCAGTAGTACGTATGAATGTTGTTTACTTTTTATTATCATATTGAAAAAAATGAAATTATATGAAATATAATATATATATATATATATTATAATAATATTATAATAATATTATAATTATATTATAATTATTATTTGATTTCTATAATATAAGTTTACTAAAACCATCCATAATACATTTCTTGTAAAGTGTGAATGAATCGCATCGCTTTGAGGAGGAGGTTGTCCACATATTGAAAAATGAAGTTATCATGTTTACAAAAATGGAAAAAATGAAGGTAATTTTTATATAATAATAAAATAATAATAAAGAAATCATAAATATATTTTATATAATATAAAATAGTATTTCCATCATAATTCCTTACCATGAGAAGTGTTAAAGGAAAAATGAATGACATAATTTCGAGAGGCAGTAATCTGCCGTACAAATAAATGTTGTGTTCATTACCCATTTGATGGAAGTGTGTGTAGGTATATAAATAACACTTATAATTAAAACATTTAATTATATTTATTATAATGAAGTTATTATATAATCATATAATAAGATGAATTTTTGGGGCGTGGAATGAAAAAAAAACCAAAGAGCTTGTGGAAGGTTTTTACCACTTCTTTGGGTAACTTCTATTGGTATTCACTGAAGGGATTATTTCGATGGATTTTTACATAAAGGGAGGATTACAGGATGAATTAATGGATTTTCGGAGGATAATTTCATAGGTTTTTCTTGAGAAAATGTTCTTGAGATGTGTGAATAAGTTAGGGGGTGAATATCCTTTTTATAGTGTAAGAGGAGTAGAATTATTTTTCATATAAAAAGGTAAAAAATATTGAAAGGTCTCCCTTACATCATGTACCTACATTAATTGTCAATATTATATAAAAGGGATAATATTTTTTTAAATATGGATAGCTAGTGGATATTTTTACTTGTGAATAGGGTATTTGGACCCTTAAGTTAAATTTTTAACACTAAGAAAACTTGTTTTACATTAATCATTCTAATAAATTTTTATTACTTTCATGAATTGGAAATAAATAGTTCTAAGAATATTTTTTTAAAAAATAATCTCATAGACATGATGAAATAATATGGTTTCAAAATAGAATTGTTCATAAGTTTGAATTTTTTTTATATCCAGCTTCAATTAAAAATTCATGTCAATGATCCAAACATTATTAATATATGTATGTTATAACTAAATATACTTAAAAACAATTTATCTTATTATTTAACTATATAAATAAAAAATATGAAAAATAAGGTTTCAATTAAAATTTGATGTTTTTCATTTTTCATCAAAAAATTAATCTTTTCTGAAAAATGGAAAAAAATTACCCAATGTATATTTTGATAATACTATTTCAAAAATGAATTTTATTTTTAAAAAAGTATAAAATTTTTAAAAATTAGATTTCAAATGGTCTTACCCTTAAATGGGATAATGTTAGATTTTTGAAACATTTATCTTTTAATTCATAAAATTAGATTTATTGTTATCTTATACCTATAAAATATATTGGAAAAGTGTAATTTTTTTAATGAATATATTATATTTTTTATTAAAAACATTCACTAATAGTTAGTTTTCTAATTTAATGAGGTAAAAATGTGTTTTTACTATGAAAAATAGTTTTCTTAGAAATTGAATTTCTTTTTTATCAATTAGTTCTTACTTTCACTTCTACCTAAATGATAACCAAAGGATTAATTTTTTATACATGGTTAATCATATTTTCACAATTTACTTAATTTTATCGATAATTTTAATTCTAATGGATATGTGGTTACAATAATAATATTTTAATAACAAGGTTAATAGTATATTATAGTTTAGAAAAACTTGTTCTTGCGTGTGACACAAGCTATCGAGGGAACTCAGAATTGTGTGTAACATAAGAAAAACATGGTTCCTAATGTACCACAATATAATAAATGTATTGGGTGTAGTGAAATTTTAAATTGGGGTTCTCTAAAATATATTCAAAACACAGTGCTTTCATATAAGACAAGATATATTCAGTGTTTTATGAAATTAAAAATATTAAAAAGATTAAATTAATTTTAAAAACATATGTCACAAAATCTAAGGGTTTTATAATATAAGAAATTTATTGTAAAATTAATTAGATTTATACAGAATTAAATTCATGATACCAATTTTTTTTTGGATCTAGTGATTTATAAATTCATGAGAAATTTTTTCAATGTTTCAAAAAGGAGAAAATGGAGTTTTTTGATGATTGGGTGTTCTTTGAAAATAGGATGGAAAAGTGGTCTATGTAGTATAATATGTTATGAATCCAAAAAATAAATATATCAGTAAGAAAATAATGATTTTATTTTGTGATATGTTTGGTAAAAATCACTATATGGAATGTCTTATAAAATCTAGGAAGTTCTTCCTCTGTGGTAATTCTGGGAATATAAACCACTATTAAAAAGAAAAAGTTATTCATAGTTGTAAGAAAAACTTTGATAAACATGATTTAAGTTGTTTTAAATGTTATTTGATGGTTCATTATATGGATCCATTTCTAAATAATATTAAGGGAATCATCAAAATTATAAGGAGAAGGGGGTGGTTAAATCCTTTAGAAAAACATCAGAAGATGTTACACTGTTAAATGAAGTGGATACATGTACACTACTTAAATATTTAGATTATACTAATGTCCTATTTGATTCTCAGTCAACAAATTAATTCATTTATGTAAAATTTTCTGAATAACCTAAAGAAATAAATTCCATAATTTTGACAAAAACAACAAGGGGTAGTACTAAGGAAAAATTAATTAAAAAAAATATTATTTTTAATATAATTATTATTATATATGGAAAATGTTCCCAAAAATACTTTTTTTTATTTATAATTGAATAATTTTATATTATTCTAGGTATACATTTTCTTTTAGATTATTATAATAACATATATTTCTTATCCATAGAAATTATATTCTAAACTAAGTTTTTATTTCTATATCAGATTAAATTTATAACATTGATAACATGTCAATATTTAGAGAAACTGTTAAGAGATGGAAATGAAATTTATCTTTCTTGTATTATTGAAAATAAGGGAACTATTTACATTAATGATGTTATAGAAGTAAAATAATATCTATATGGTTTTCCTAATTAGTTACCTACTATTATACTTGATTAAGAAGTTGATTTTACTATTGAATTGGTTCCAGATGGTAAGCCAATTTAAAAACCCTCATATTGAGTTGATCATGTAGAACCTCCGTAATTGAAAATGAAGTTTCATGAGTTTAAAGATGAAGTATTTATTCATATAAGAAGATTAACATAAGGTGATCATATTTTATTTTTAATAAATAAATATTTTTCCATAAGACTTTATATTGATTATAATGTTTTGAATACCATCAATATTAAGAATAAGTATACATTTCACCATTTAGATGACTTGTTTGATCATCTCTAGTGATCTAAATATTTTTTGATCTTTGATATTAGGTTCAAGTACCATTGGATGAATGTGATATATACTGATATCCCTCATAAAATATTTTGTAATAATTATAAAAATTATGAGTCTTTTATTCTCTTTAGGTTGGAAAATGATCCTATTATTTTCATAGATTTTATGAATAGAATTTTCCATAAATATTTGGATGAATTTGTGGTTGTATTTATTAATGATATATTGTTTTATTCAAAAATATATAGAGACCATGAAAATAATCTACGAATTGTTTTACAAAACACGAATTAAAATAATTTATATAGAAAATTTATTAAATGAAATTTCTGGTTATGTAAATTTTATTTCATTGGAATATCATAAATAAATATGGAACAAATGTTGATTTTTATAAAACTAAAGTGGCTAATGAATGTAAAATACCTACAAATTTTACCAAGATTCATAGTTTCATATATCATTTGGATATTTCTTTTGTTATTTTGAATACATTGAGTATTTATCCATCCCACTAACCAAGTTAACATGAAAATGAGCTATGTTTATTTAGATAGAGGATTGTGAATAATTTTTCAAGGAACTGAAAAAAAGATACGTGAATGCTCCAGTTTTAGCCTTGTAGTCTATATTTAGTGAATTTTATTATCTATAATGATTCTAAATTAAAGGGACTAGGTTTTATTTTAATATATAATTATTGGATAATTTCTTATGATCTATGAAAATTAAAACAATAAGTGAAAAATTATCCATCACATGGCATTGAACTTGCATCTTTGGTGTTAATGTTTTTAAAAGGTAGGGGACAAAGCCCATTTTTGTTGTTTCATTTGACCCATATTTCAAGGAATAAATATTTAGTGAGGCTCATTATTCTCAATTTTCTATTTGTCTTGGAAATAAAAAACATATAAAGATGCCTTTAGAAACATTTCTTGTGGGAAAGATTAAAGAAAGATATTACTAATTTCACTATGAACTGTTTGAATTGTCAATAGGTTGAATCATAATTATAATTTCTGAAGTGGATGATTCATTATTTTCTAGTCCCAAAAAGGAAATGGGAGAGAATATTCAGGGATTTCATTGTAGGATTAGAAAATAAATATCAAGGTAATAATAAATTTTGTTTAATTATTGATTGATTAATTAAATCTACTATTTTTATTCTTATTTGAGAAAATATATATTTGAATCAAATATCATGAATTATTTTAAAATTAAAATTATATTATAGGTAGTAACACTCTACAATATATTATATGGTGATCCTAGGTTTATCTGTATTTTTTGGAAAATTATTTAGAAGTATTTTGGTATTGAATATAATTTTAGTGTAGCCTTTAAATATCATTCTAATGGATAGTTAGAGAGAATCATTTAGGATTTGGAAGATATGATTCGAGCTTATTTATTATACCATCATTGAATTTGGAATCAAAATAATACTTTAGTTGATTTTTTTTTAAATAATACTTTTTCATTCGAGTATAAAGATGCCACCTTTTGATGTATTATTTGGATAGTGGGGTATGAATCTAGATTATTGGGTTGAATTATGGGAAAGGATGTTTTTGGGAAAAATAATTAGAATAATAAATGATTGATAAGTTGATTATGATTGAGTATCACATGATAATGGACCAAATTAGGTAGAAAGATATGAATATTTCTATAACAAATATCTTTATTTCAAGGTAAGCAATCATGTTTATCCAAAATTAGTTATGTGGAAATGTGTTATGAATTTTGGTAAAAGGAGAAATATAAATCCCATGCTAATTAGAACACATGAAATCATTGAAAAAGTTGGTTATGTTACACATTGAGTGTTATTTACATTGGGTTTATCTCAGGAACATGATATATTTCATGTTTTGTTAGGAAAATATGTGTCAGATAAATATCATGTTTTAAGCCCTGAAGTAGTTCAGTTAGAAGAAAAAATTTGTTATACGGGAATAAAATTACAGATTATTGACTAAAGGGAGTTTTTTTTGAATAAATAAATTTTAAAAGTTATGGTTATATTTAAAAAAACATTCTTAAAGAAATAGAATAGGAATTAGAAAATTCTAGGAAAGAAAAATATCACCACATGTTTATGTAATAAATAAAATTGCAAAGACACAATTACTAAAACCACAGAAAAATTTAACAATCAGGCTAAATTTTAATTTTTTTAATATTCATTAATTATTTTCTATATAGTCATATCTCTTAAAGAAATATTAAAAACATATAGTAAAAATTAAAGAAGATTTATTTCTAATGAAATTAGGTTTTCTTGTAATATATGATTTTAATTAGTTTTATTTAAAAATATTATAATTTTCATTTGAAAAAATGATTTTTATTTTTGAATTTATTTTTTAAAAATTATTTTTTGATTATTTTTTTTATAATTTCTTAAAAAGTATCAATTATTATTAAATAGTGAGAATATCAATTTTTATTTAAAATATTTCTTTCTTCTCATGTATCTACATAGAAAACTTATATTTTTTATTAGTTTAGAATTTAGTCAGTCTAGTTTGATTAAAAATTTACCAATAAAATATTATATTAATAAACTCTATACTTGAATGTGGTATAAAAACATTTTTATAAATAAAATATCATTTTTATGAATATTAAAAAAAATCTGTAACCATGATTAAAGTTAAAAAAGGTTTACACTGGGTTAAACTAAAGAGAGAAATTTTAAAATGACATAAAACATGGATAAATTCTATTGGTTGAAAAATTTATAACCTATGTCATATAAGATCTATAGAATGTCTATTTTTTAACCATTTGGATTTAGTATTACATTAATATATTTTAATATTTTAAAAATTTACAAGTGTGTCCTCCCCTCCACTTTTAAAGGACACCACATATCCTAAACACTACACTAAAATTGAATATTGGTTCTGAAAATAACTATCCAAATAAATTAATTACATACATTCAAAATTCCTATAGTCCTTGGTTTGATCATAAAATTATCATATGAAGAATTTAACTATAAACCTAAATAGGTTTTACCAAGAAGAGGTAATGCTCTTAACTACGTATTTTTTTATTTCTCTTTCTCAATCCATAAAATCTCATTCAAACATTATTAAATAATAAAACAAGTATTTTTTATATAATTATCTATTTTTATGTAAATTTCATAACCTATATTCATCCCATAATTCCATTAAAATGTTAATGAAATCATCATTCATGTGTAAGGAAGACTATCAGCTCATGAAGTGATGTAATTAATTTTCCATTATCACCCCTCATGAATAGTTATAATGATGGATTCAATGTATATATAGTTTATTCATGATATATTTATCAAATCTTAATAATATTATTTTATCTACTTTATTACCTTTCAATCAATTTAAAAAAGATAACATCCATTCTATGTATGGGTGGATTTCCACCTCCATGAAGCGATTTGATTCATTTTTTATGAAAACATCATAGAGATAATATATATAAGTATATAAAAATAAATAGTATTATATTTCTTATATAATCATAATTATGGAAAGGTAAAATTATACTTAATATTTTTTTATCTTTTTCATTGAAAAATTGGAATGTTACACATATGTACATATGACCTACCCTATCCATGATTGTAACATAATTCATTTTTCACATCCATATTTATTGATTATTTTTAATTTATAAATAATGAATAAAAATTATAATTATTTAATTATTATTATTATTATTATTAAATATTATCTACTTTTATCATCATCCACTTAAAAAAGTGATTTTAGACATACGAGAAGAATATAGTCAAAGCATCCGTATTGAATATAACTACTTAAGTGATTGTAAATTACATGGTAATAAAATAAATAAAATGTTCAATAAAATTTTGAAATATTTGTAATCATATAAATAAATAATTTTTTTATTATTGAGGCTGATAAAGAACATATGTTACAAGTCATACTCGAGGCAGGGGACACTTTATCACAAAAATCACATTTTAAATGTTTTATAGATTAATCTTTTAAATATTTATATTCCCTATCCATATTCATATAATTAATATATTAATTTTTAAATTAATTAAATATAAAATTAATTTTATATCACGATTTTTAGTTTCATTAAAATGTTTTTAAAATTAATGTTTTACATATTTTATAAGGAATGTTTTAAAAAAAGAAAAAACTAATGTTACGTTTTAACATATAAAACATAAATGGGATTTCCCATCACTATAACCATTATTTTATATTTATATTAGTTTAAAATATTTTTTGTTCTATTCAAGGTAAAAACCTCTTTCTATTCTTCTTGGTATTTTCAAAAATTGTTTTAAATGGATTGAATATTATGATATCCAAAAATAGTTTTCTTACAGGGGTAAGAAAATATTTTATATGTGTGATTATAAAAATTCAAAATTTCACGTGTTATGTTAATTTTCTATTTCTTGTAAATTATTTATTAGGATGATTATCCTAATATATATTTCCAATAAATTGGGAAAAGATATGATGGTAACCGGTTTTCTTTCTCCTTAGAGATTCTCGGATTTTACCAGGTGGGTTATTACATTTATAAGGGTGATTGTAAGAGTTATATAAAAATTATTTCCCATGTCACCTGCATTATTTATCTATTAAGACTATGTTTTTTATATAAATCATATAATTTAACAAGAAAATTTAATGATATTATGTTTAAAGGGAATTTTATGCTACTTATTATGTGTGAAATGTGTAACTTTTTGAAACATTTTTCATGGGTTTTTAATTTATGAAAAGAATCCTTTATGACTTTTATTTATTCATTTAAGTGTTCTTTTGAAAATTTTTAAGAAAATATTCATTCATTTTTATGATTTATTTTGTATGAAAATGATTATTTTGAGATCATGTAATTTTCAAAAAAAAGGAAATTTTTATTGATATTCATAGACTAAAAAGTTTCCTTATTCATTTTTATATGTCCTTTATTGTGATTTTTATGGAAAATATCATATTTTCAAATATTTTTATATGGTCTTTAAGGATTATTAGGGACAGGGATGAGGTCAAGATGAAAAACGTGAAGATAAATCATGAATATACTTTTTTTATATAAAAATCATTTTTTATTATATGAAAATTGGATACATAGTGGAAGTTTCCACGCAATGATGTAATATTTGTTTTATGAAAGGGTGATGAAATAATTCTCAAAAAATATAAACCATAATGATCCTAAAAATGTAAGATAATTATTTCTTGAAATAAAACTCAAGATATTTATAAGTTGATTTTTATGGTATGGTGACATAATCAAAGTACATAAGTAAAATCTATGATAATTTATACTGATCAAAACCAAGATAAAAAAACTAGAGATGAGGAATAATAATGTAACATAAGTAAAGAGTCTTATAAGCTAACTATCATGATCCATGTGAAAACAATCCTAAATTAAAGGATCTATTATAACTTTATACTAACATAAATTATAAAATATTAGTAACGTGGAACATTATTTTAACATCACTCTTAAAATCACTCATACAAATAGAATAACTAGCATAGTAAATTCCAATAATCAGTTAGGAGAAACATATAAACGGCTAACTTTATCCATTTACCAAATTAATTAGAGATCTATATGGATCTCACTCATCATAATGACCTATATTGAGCTCACCCTTCATCATAAATGGTTTCCAAGAACCACAACATAATCATTACTCATGAAATCATGCATTTTTTAGTATAAAAATAACAATCATTTTTTTATTGGTTTTTTACCTGTTGAAAAACACAGGGTCCATGAAAATCTATTTTGACCAATATTATTCCATACAATAAAATAATAATCAGTATAGTATCATTAAAATATATCCCTAGTGGAGTGAATGTAACATATCGTGTTGTTATCATTGATGAATAGAAATATTGTGAAAGTATCATTAAACTCATTCTTGAAGAAAATACTCTTTTCAAATCAAAAATAAATTTTAAAAACTAAAAGTTTCCAAAATATTAGGAAAATATTTTCTTTTAATGGAACCATGGAAACATTTAAATAAATCACAAAATAATTTAGTGTTCATGATGGTGGGAAATTACATTCATGTTGTAATCTTTATAAAGTGATTCCATTCACATCTTTATTAAAGAGTACTAGTTCAAAAAATGAAACAAATATTATTTCTAATTTTTTTTTTGAATTAAAATATTTGTTAAAAATGGATCTTAAAAGTTATTCAGTAATAGTAAAAAATCATGGAAATAATTTTGAAAACATGTATATAGAATAAGATGTTTTCCAAATTGATAGAAGAAAAAAGGGGTTTTTTAATACAAGAATTTTCTAAACCATTTTGAGTACTAAAGAGAGACATTATTTACTCAAACATCAAAATTTTAAAAATAATTTGGGGATGAAAAAAATTGGGATGATTAAATAAGTATCATATAATTTCCTTAATTCAATTTAAAGTATAAATAATACCAATTTAAATGTGATTGGGGCATAAACCCCTTACCACTTTGGTATCTTTTGAAACATAATCCCCAAAAAATAATAAATAAAAATTAATCTTTAAATATCTTTCACATAATGATATTTTTGACATAAAATTTTAAAGGCTTTGTATATACACTTTATAATATAATATAGGTTCATAACATAAATATATATACCAAATAAAGATAATTTGAGATAAATAACCCTTAGAAATACCATATCATTGAATTGAGAAATAATAAATGAATTTATCATGTTTAAAAAATGTAAATCCAAAAAATACTAGTCAAAATAAGATATAAAAAATAATCTCTCACATAATCTTGACATAATATAATCAATGAATAATTGATATACTCTAAAGAAAGAAAGATGAGTTATGAAACCCCTTATCAATTTGGTAACATTCAAATCAAAACCACTCAGATAAATTAACATAAATTGTAACATAAAATCTCATTAATTAAAAATATTTAATTATATAAAATTTAAAATGATTATTCATACCCCATATAATAGAAACTAAGTATAAAAAATTAAAACATTCCTCAATGATGGGAAATTGAGACAAAATACATTACCTCAACTCCAAACTTATCAATGTATGTACATAAACCCCCATGTAATAATATTATATAAATTTTGTAATTTTGTAATTAACTTATAAAGGATTATTATTTTATCATTAAATCATTTTCTCATTTATTAAAAATAAATATTTAATTACTTAATTGGTTATGTCCACATTAGGTTTTTAAGAATTATTAGTTCATAATTCTAAAAAGTATTCAATATGTTGGCTGTGGTCAAGGAGGAAATTGATCCATCAACAACATAAAAATAATAATGAAATTTTTATAATTTTTACACATAAATTATAATTTTTAAACCAATCATGATATATGGTTTTAATAAGTTAATATATTAAAATCACATATGTGGAATGCAATACGTACGCATGAGTAACATTTTATTTTTTCAAAAGAATGTGAAAAAGATGGTAAGTATAATTTTATCATTATATAATGATTATTATATCATATATATCATATTACCTCTTTCAATAATGTTATATATACCATCCTTGTGATGTAATGGTGAAAAATGAATCACATCACTTTATAGAGGTGATAATCCACACGTACACACGAACGACATTATAATTTTCCAAATGATGGAATGGTAAGAAAATAGTTGATATATTATCTTCATTGAATTATAATTATTTCATGAATAATATATATAAACTAAATACTTCATTATAACTAGCCATGAGATGTGGTGATGGAAAATGGATTACATCTGTTTCTAAGGTAATAGTCCGCTGTAAAAATAGACGATGATTTCATATCACATTTGATGGAATAATGATATGGATATAGGTTAGTTAATTGAAATAACAACATATAATTATATGGAAGATACTAGTGTTATTATTTCTTCATGTTAGAAGAATATTTTAAAGTGTTAGAAGAAGAAATAAAATTAAAATTCAATGTTAATAACTATACCTTTTCTTCGATGAAACTATTAGGTTTATAATTATAGCCTTAATAGGTTAGTTTTTTTCTAAATAATGGAATATTGGATATTAATAGAGATTTTATGAAGGGATTTTGGGATAGATTTTATGAACCCATAGGCACATTAAGTGAGCATATAGTAGGTTGTGTCTTCTTATATGTATGGGGGGACTTATGTAAATACGTGAAATATTATAATACAATATGTGTATAACTAATGTAATATGGTTAAAATATGAAAAGAATTAAAATATAATGATTATTTTTAATATAATTATACCATAAAATTTTTATTGGTTTAAATATCATTTTAAACTATATCTTTTAGATTAACCCTTCTATTAACCATTTTTTCTTTAACAGTAGTAAAAACAATTTCAATAAAAAAATATTTATTGATATAATTTTATGTTAAAAAGGAACATAAACAAAAAATGGATGAAATTAAAACCATTTCCATCCGTATTATCCTCTAAAAATATTTTTATTCATTTTTAAATAATTTAATAAAATATATTTAACATAAAATACTTCTTACACCATAATTAATATATTAGTTTGTTATTTTTTATGTTTTTTCAAATCATTTACTTTAATTTTCTACTTTTTACACAAGAAATTTATCAACATTGGATTTAGAATTTAATGTAATTAGTTCATAAAAAAAATTATCATAAATTACTACCATAATAATAATTTCATTAAGCTCAAAATTACCTTTAATATTTCTTCAAAATATATTTTTTATTCATATGGGAACATATACATGAAATTTAAATTCTAGATAGGGACATTTTGTATTTTTCTTTTTATAAAATAATTTTAATGTAATTATCAATGAAAAGTGACACATAATTACCATATATTTGAATCTAGGATGGGGATGGTATAAAACCAATCATAAAATAGATTAATGGGAAGTGTTAGGGTCATTTTAATACAAATAAAATTATTTTTAACCTTAATTATCTGATTTTCTTTTATCGAGGTGGAATGTATTTAATATACTTACTATTCCAAATGAAAAAAATTAAAGAGACTTATTTACCAAATTTAAACACAATGATTCAAAATATTGTATTAAAATTTTCAAATTTAATTCAATTATTTGATTAAAATTAATTTAAATTTCATAACTCATCCCAATAGGGTTCAAGCCGCGACTACCCCCAATCCCACCATGAATAGATCAGGGGATTATGACTAATGTCGAGTAGGCATATCACATATCTGAAAGGGATTAGAATAATGTACCGATAAACACAAAAACATATCTAAGATAATACAATAATGAAATGTAAAATAACTGATAAATCTGAAAATATACATCTAAAATTACACTATAAAAAATGACACCCAAACACTAAAAAGAAAGGGAAAATACAAGACCACTAAAAGAAACAGAAATTATTCAAACAAGTGAAGTGGGAGATGACTACTGTAAATGTAACGACTAGAATACACCATAGTTTTTCTGGATTACTAAGCTCTGCCTAGCCATGGTCCCTCTAGGACATCATCAAATGCTTGTTTGTCGGCATAAGACATGAAATATTCTAGAAAATCACATTCAGTGGTAAGTATAACAATACCCTGTAGGAAACTCAAAAATCACTAAGAATATAGAATCAAGAATAATAATAATATCACCATAGGGATATGTCAATAACATATATGATAATAATATCAAGATATAGAAATTAGACACATAGTCTCAAGTTTAGATCATAAATGAAATGCCAATATAGGATTCTCAATCGAAGGTTCCATATAACACTCGTCAAAGAGAAAACACTCCTTGTGTTCGATTTCACTAATGGTGTCTATTCAAGATGTCGTGCCTTTCAGGTCTCTCCATAATTTGTAGACATTGTACTTCTAAAGAGATAAATACACAAATGGGGATCACAACCAATACCATGGGGTATACCAACAACCCAATATGGATAAACCAGCTAATAATGGTATTGATGCCTGTATGGTGGTGCTCACAAAGATACCAAAAACCCAACCTATGGAAAATAATGAGGAAAGAGGACCTCAAATGGGGCCTCATAGAGGGATTCCAACAACTCTATCCAAGAATGAAGTTCCTCAGAGGGGATCAGTATCAAATACATATGATGTGATTCTATACTAAAACATTAGGTAATAGATAAAAGGAATATAACCTAACCTAACTTGTTCAAGATTAAGAGGAAAAGGGATCATTGAAATTTTTGAAAAAGTACACTACATGACCCAATATCATTGGATATTCCTATGTATCATTGCATATGCCTATGTTCATGTCTATTTACACTTCATGTGGCCAACTAGACAAGGCTTGTGGGTCCACATAGTCTCTTGGGTGTGTACCACATGTACACATCGATCCACCTGCTAGGATGTATGTTATGTGTGTCATGATCCACCCAACATTTAATGCAACCCAAATTTTTGGGTGTGTACACCTTGTATAGGCTATGATAAATTTATTGGGACTACATGATGTTTGGTAGGGTGATCATGAATTTTGATTCATAAATATGCATGTAAACCCTTGCCACCACACATGGGGTCAAACATGGTGTGAAATTACATATTACATGCCGTCTAACCTAGGATTTTCTAGTATTTGAGATCCATTTCACATGTCACCACATTTAACTCCTTTAGCCTCCAATATGCACATGAATCGCACTATTCAAAAAGGAATAGGTCCAGTTGAGACTTTCCATTTCCACTTGTCAAAATCCATCGACAAAATCACTCGGGAAAACCATTCCATCACATCTCCCAGCCTATACACACACAAAAAAGAAGAACTTGTATTTGATCCCTATACATCATTATAGATTCATCACATTATGAATTAGAACCTAGATATGAAGTATCAATCCATTATTCCAAGAAATGGGTTCACAATAGTGGATTTTCAGTTATTTGTAGAAATGATGGCCAAATGAAGTTCCCAAGATAAATGCATAATGTTGGAAGAAAAGTAAGAAACCATAAAAGAGGAATAGAACTCATCCAGTTCTCATGTTGTCCTCAATTCATTCTCATTATAATGATAGATAAAGAGATATAAAATCATAAAAAATAGAAATCCGTAATCCAAAATAAATCTAACCCATAACCACAATACACATGATCCATGAATCAATTTGTTAGTTTACTGATTTGTTTTTTTTCATAAAATAAATAAAACTGAAAAAATAAAAATAAAATAATTTCCTACCTCAATATGGATAGATCATTGATAAAGAATGAATCCACTCCAATGAATCCACAATATTATCATTGGTGAGATCCTCTAATTTCATTGCACCTTGATCATCGATCCATGATTCATTTGTTTTTCGCTTGATAATGATCATCCAACACTCTATCCAATGATTCCATGTTTACGAGGCAAACCATGATATTTACTCATATCCATATATTTATAGTAAAATTTATTTTGTGAAAATTTATTTAAATAAATAATTTCAATCAATTAATTTATTTAATCATTCTCCCACGACCGCTCCCAAACTGAAAATTTTATGCGCTCCAAGGTTAAGTAACTCCTAGGGTAAAATCTATGATATGAAATCAATTATGGAATTATATTTCTAATCTAAGCCTTAGTTTTAGAGTTATTCCATTTTTTCATAAAAAATGAGCATGCATGATATTTAATATATTTCATAAATTAATTTCGAGCTCCCCGGGCCTTGGAAACTCAAACCACCTCAACATGTACCTCCAAAATTAATCCATATAATATTCTAAAGTAATATATAAAAAAATAAGAGTAATTATATTCCCCAAACCTTAGGTATTTATATCTCTAATATAAAAACAAAACACTTTACAAGGATATTTGAGTATAGATCATTCATCTAGTTATCCCACTCTTAGTTACTCTCCTGAAGATTACCATGCTAGAACTAGGCACAAACTACTAGAATATATCACCCATGTAAGATCCTATCATTGAGATCCTAAATCTATAATGTGTACTCTAAAAAGGTCTCTCTATCCTTGATGGCCATATTTCCCCAGCTGAATACATGAGAATGGTTGTTCATGTACCTCCTCATTTATGACATGTAGAATACATCTTATACTTGGTCTAATTGAGGCATTAGATATAATCACTATGCCACCTCAACAACTCTACATATTATTCGGAATGGTCTAATGAAACTATGAGATTTATCATCTCCCCATAAAAATCTCTGTAACCTTCATGGATGTGAGGCCCATAATAACACATGATCTCCCTCCTTAAACTCCAAAGGCCTCTATAGTCTATCCGTATAATAATTCTGATACATCTATTCTATCCTCAACCTCCATTGTATGATACTCACCTTCTTTATCATAGCTCAAAAAACTCTGAGGCCATAAGTGCTGACTCTATGGGGTCGGTTCAGCATTGTGGTGACCTTCAGGGTCTCCCATACAAGGCCTTGAATGGTTCTATTCCAATAATGGAGTGGTGGATATTATTGTATGAAAGCACCACCATTTTTAGGTGATTCTACCAATTTTAGAAAAATTATAACATGAACTCCCACAACATTTACACTAAGAACTGAATGGTTTTCTTAATATGACCATCATTCTATGGATAAAACACCTAGATAAATTTAAAATGGGACCTAAACTAATCCTATAATACCTTCCATAAATAATTTGTGAAGTGAGTATCATAGTAAAAAAATATTTTCAAGAGAAATCTATAGATTTAGATGATCTACATCACATAGAGATGTCCCAAGCTCTATGTTGAACTCTGATCTTGAATAGCTTGGATGCAGGATAACATGGTGAGTAGTTATATGATCACCCAGATAGAATCATGTCCTCTAGATGTATATGCAAACCCCCACTTGATGTGTGTATATATATATATATATATATCCCATCACACTTTCACTCTGGCATATTTAGGGGTTCATCTAAACTTCTTAGAACCTGGTTCTTAGCCTTCACCTAATGATAAGTAAGGCATTGGGGGAAAAACATTGAAACTCCCTTATTCATCTCTAACCACTAGAAATAATTCTAAAGGTCATAGTACATCTTTAACACACCTGGATGTACCATTAATGTTGAATTATAGAACTCCCTAAGAACATCCTCTCTCAGTATAACTGGTACAATCATCCATCCAATTAAAATAATGAAATTCTCTACACCTTTATAAAATCCATCAAGAGCATGTTTAGTGGATATTTGAGTATGTAGGGTCTCATAGTTGGTATCCCAAATATGTTCCTATCTAACACCACTATAATATAGGAGGGGTAATGACCAATAACTGGTGGTAAGATACTCTTACACCATTAATAATGAAAAAATACATTCAGGCCAACTAATCTGATGCCTTGCTAAATATCTGTGAATAATATCCCCTATTGAGATAATATACTACCACTTTTCTATTCATAAGAGTATAAATGATCTCAAAGTCATATTCCTGGAGGAACTCAAGCCATAACCTCTATCTTAAGTGGTTATCCATATAAGAGAAGATATAATTGATACTCTTATGGTTTGAATAGATGATATTTCACTCACCCATAATGTAGTTTCACCACATATTTAGTTCAAAGACAACCACAATAGATCAATATCATGGGTTGTGTAGTTCATCTCATATAGTATCAACTAACGTGAACTATAGGAAATCACTACAGACCTTGACATCAGAACAAAACCACATCCAATATATTATTAATCATAGAACACTACATACTCAACAGACTCCTCTTGAAATTTAATGATGGATCACTTTTGAATCTCTACCTCAACTCCTGGAAAGCCTGTCAACACATCTTCATCCACATGAAAGTATTCCCCTTTCAGGTAAAATATTTAATGGAGATGATATAAAAGATAAATAAGGCACATATCTATGATAGTAGCCAACCAAACTAAGAAATATCCACACCTACATCATAATCTTAGATGGATCCCATTTTGACAATACCTTAACCTTTTATGTGTCCAGTGTTACACTATCTTTTGAGATATCATGTCAAAGGATGTGGACCTCCTGAATCCAAAATATAAACTTGGAGGGATACCCATAAAGATAGTTCTATAGGGTACATCAATAACCATCATCAAGTTTCTCACATTATACAACATTGAAACTGATTACACTATGGTATTTTTGATGAAGACTGCCAAAAAATATTATAAGAAAGGCTGAATGATCCAGTTCATGTGTCGCACCCGGTTTTCATGTCTTGGTTTTGATCTGAGTCATTGGAAATATCATTATTTTTCAAGGGTTTTTGATGAGTTTAATTTTTAGTTTGAAGTGTAATATATGTATAATCATCCTACCATGGGTTCCCTATATCGTTTTTGGGGGTTTTTAGAGAAAAGGTTGGTTACTTCAAGATTTGGGCCAAAACGTGATCCAATTTCTATATTTAAAAACAAGTTTATATTCTTTTATAAATCCTTCATTTTTCCAAAATTTTCACCCATTACACTTCCCACTAGGCCTATAATGACCTATTCAAACTACCATATCCATTTTAACACATTAGTAACACATATTAATAGTGGACTTGGGTTATTTATTCTGGTATTAGTCCATCTCGTGATCCCATTTCTATTTTAAAAAAATGTTTATTTTATATATTATTTTTTTAATATTTTTGGATCATTATAACTATAAATAGATCCAAAAAACCCTATCCAAACCCCTAGGTTCCATTTTACCTCTTTGGATCATATCTTCATTGGGGATTAGGGAAAACATCTTCATGGTTTCGTAAATTTTCCAGATTTGAAGAGGTAAATTGTTTTTTCATAAATCATTATTATTTTTACACATTTAACCCCAAATATTCTTCCACTAGATCATATTGACATAAGGATACTCTAAAAGGAGATAAAATCCATTCACTTTCTTCTGTGGGTGTAGATATAAGGGAAGATGAAGAGTTCTTTAGTTTCCAAGGTGAGATTCCTTTTCCCTTCTCTTTCCTCTTCATTCTCCTTCAACTTTATTTTGGATTAATCTTATACCAAGGTATTTAATAACCTATGGTTATGTTTTCTTATGATTGTAATGGGTTTTTGGTTTATTTAGAGCTTTCATTCATAGATCTAGAGTGTTGGGAACCGTGGAGGGTGATATCAAGTGTGTGTTTCCTTTCCGCTATGGTTTTGAGGTAGGTTTACCTTTACACATGTAATTTTTAATTAATATTCTTCCATTTCAAGGTATTTTAACCCTATAAAAATTTTTAGTATTGTTTTATAAGCCTTTAATAACTTTATTTGGTGTGAAAGGTGGTGTTTATGCCTTATTTTGTAAAAAGTAGTGTTGTTTGGTTATAAAAGTGCACACCATGTGTGTGTTTAAATGATTTGTTATCTTTTTCACATAGTTTATAATGTTTAGAACCTATTTTAGTGTATTTTGAACATGTTTAATTATATTGAATAATTTTATGGAATTAAATTTATATTTTTGTTCTTTTTCATGTTCTTAAAATGAATTGTGTTGTCACAAAGTCCATGCATTGTGTTTGGTAAATTTTTTGATTGGATTTTCTATGTTAAGTGTGATTTAAAATGACATTTTTGTATTTATAAATGACTGAGAAGCATGAGAAACGGTATTTTAGGTAATTATATGGCTTTAAAATGTGTATTTTGTTGTAAAAACAAATGGGTTTTTGGTTTATAACATGTTTTGGTCCGAGTTGTCGAAAAACGGCCCGTTTGGAATCCTTATTAAAATGGTTGTGATTTGGATGTGTAACCTGATTGTTTTAAGGGATTTATGAAATTTTATTTTTTTACAATAAATGGTGTGTATACACCTATTTATTAAAAGTGAAATTTATTTCATTGGAAAATGTTAGTTTTGAGAAACGCTTAAAGGCCTGTTTGGGAACGTTGTGAAAAATAGTGAAGTTGATTATTATGAAAACCTCCTATAAATGTTTCTCATGACATGATTATATGTATATAATTTATGAAATTTAATTACTTAATAATACTTGTGATCCATTATGAGAGTGCCTCGGGTTGGACTCTTTATGTTCTTTTTGATTAATGGCATGAGATCTATCCTTCGAGTGACCCAGGGTAATGTTTATTATGAATTATTATTATATATATGTTTAGATTGGATGATTTGAGGGAATGGGTTGGATAGAAAAAATTAGATACATGAGAAATGGTAACCTTGAATATTGATAGAATATTCTAGGAATGATTTCTATAATGGTAGATTATGGTACTGACCAGTGGCCCATAGTAGGTTGATATATTGGGTTTATTACTATGGGATTTTCCCATGGATTTCTTGAGAAAGGATGACCAAGCATGTTGATAATTTTTATTTCATCATGCGTGACATGTAAATGGGGATGAGGTCTCATGTATTGGTGTATTTTTTATTGTTCTTTATCTTCTAGGTTCACCCATGTTTATTTGGATTTAAGTTTCTTGTAGGGATGAATATGATGTTTCTCTGTACATTTACATTTCCCTTGTTGTGGGCTTACTATTGTGCCTTCTTGTGTACTTTTTTATTTGAAATTGGTGGGATGTTATTTATATGGATTATTAAAATGGTTTTCAAATGAAAGTTTTCAATCCTTTTTTTACAAATATGAAAATGTAAACATCACTTTCAGCTTGAAAATTCTATTGGCACACTAGTTGAATAAATCTAGTTTTGGAAATAAATAAGGGAAATGGTTAGTACTTTGATTTGAGTAATCATGTAGAAAAAATTACTTTTACATATTTTATTTCAAACATGAAATCGATGTTTCTATTATTTTAAAAGATGTGCATTGGGAATAGATTATCAGGATAGCCTAATGAATTTTAATACTGATGTCTACAATTATTTTCTGTTTTTATCCCTTTTGCAGGTTTCGGCTTGAGTTTAATCACCTTCAGTGACATGTGATCATTATGTTGGAGAGTGACTTGAGGTGTCACATGGAGTTAGTTGGTTATCAGGTCTGTTCAGATTAGTTGTATCATTCAGTAATATTTCTAGTTTTTTTGTATACTAGATGATCATTTCTGTTTTAATAAATGTGTATTAGACTATCCATTTATTTATGTTTTTTGTGTTATTCTTTATATTTGTTTGAAATAATTCGCTTGTCTACTTTGTTGATGTACTCAGTGCTTGTCTCCATCCTGGGAGGATCAGGAAGGTCTTTAGGGACTTTTCATGAAGTGGCCTGAGTGACAACCTCAGGGTCGACTCAAGTTGGTTAATGACAAAGTGGTATCAAAGGAGGTCGAATATTAGAAGACCTAGATTTTTAGAGAAACCTTGTTATTTGTGGGATTTCAAGGTATATGGAGTAGTATTTTCAAAAATTTAGGGGTAGTTTTGAGAAGAGCGTTGCGAACTCTTGCTCATTCTGATCCTTAGGTGTCCAAGGAAAGTCCAGTTTTATTAGTTTCTTTAGTATATAGGGATTCTTTGGTGATTGGGATACAGCAAGGGGAGTTGGGATAATGGCCTATGTGAGCTCACATGGCCTGTCAATCCACATGGAGCCGAGGCATGGTCCTAAGAAGGCTCTCTGTTTTGGTGGTGTATTTGACATATGGCTGCCAACTATATGGTCAAGTCACCCACCGACACTAGTTCCCTATTTTGGGTCTCTTAAACCTTTATTGAATTCTCAATTCTGTTTTGAAGATCTTTGTGATAGAATTGTGTAAGTGGGTTTTCAATGCTTAATATAATAATTTTTTTAGGTGGTTGGGTTTGTGAATCAAATTTTTGGGTAGAAAGTACAATGATTTAATGGGATCAAATATCCTTAATCTAAACATATGGTTTGTGTAAGTGAAATGTTTGGATAGCTTGGATTATTTTAAAATGAATCTAGGATTTTTTAAAAAGGGGTGTTTTGGGATGTTGAAAAGTCTTTGAATTTGATGAATTGGTTTTTGAAATTAGTTTTGAGAAGTTGGTGTTTTCATAAAAAGGGTTTTAGCCTTTGTGGGTGTCAGATTAAGAAAAGTGACATTAATAAATTTTTGGAAATGGGAAAGGGACGTTTGAATGGAATTATTTTTTTAGTACTTGTTTTAGAATTAATAAAATGTGTTCTAAATAAAATGGTTCTCTAAAAAGTATGTTTTATTGAGGAGGTGAAAAATATTTTTAATAAAGGGATATTATTTTTATGGAGATCTATGTGATTTCTTTTTAAAGCTTGGTAAAATAGTTTGTTGTGTGGAAATATGAAAATGGTTTTTGAATAGGTGGCTAGTGTTCCTATGAAAGGTAAATTATTTTTGAAATGGGTCACTGTTGGAATTCTTGGTAATTATGAAGGGATATTTGCGACGAGATCTTGTCGTAAATAGGCTTTAGCGGTGGGGCCCTATCGTAAATAGCCCGTTGCAGAAAAAGCCATCGGAAATACAATTATTTGCGACGTACCCAACGCAAAAAAGATTTTTTGTGATGGGAAACATTGTCGTCGCAAATAAGATTCCGATTATATGTATTATATATACATAAATGTTTTCGCGACGGGCCCATCACCAAAACTATTTGTGACGGGATCTCGTCCCGTCGCAAAAAAATATATATATATATAACTTTCTATGACGGGCCCGTCGCAACAAATTATTTGTGACGGGCCGTATTATCATCGCAAATATGTTTATAAAATTTTTTTGTTAGACTTTTTACGATGGGACCCCGTCTCAAATAAAAAATTAATTTTATAAAAAATAAAATTTAATAAAATTACGATTAATGAAAAAATAATATTACTATTATTAAAACAATAAAAAAATAAAAAAAATTAAAATTCTCAATATTCACAAAAATATATAAAAAAATAATGAAATATTAAAAAGTTAATTATGTAATATTTGCACATATATAAAAGACAAAAACTGTAAATAATCTATATTAAAATGTTAAATTCAAATGTATGTAACATAAAAAAATCATTGGGGGTCATCTTCTGGAGGAGGTGGAGGAGCTGAAGGAGTTGGTGGAGGAAACTCCATCCCTAAACTACGAGTCAGACGGTGCATGCACTCTATCTGCTGGTGATGTTGCTACTGACTTCGACGCATCTACTCCTCATAATGTTGATATTGCTGCTGCTGCTGCCGACACATCTCTTCTTACTGCTTCTGTAAAGTCTTTATATGCTCAGCCTGAGCTCGCAACTGCTCCTGATACTGTGAGCCAGAAGATGATGCCTCTCCACGAGCTCCTCTCGAGCTGGACGCTGACATCGCAGCAGTACCATAATAAGTACCAGGAGTCAAATGAGTGCTGATGCTGACTACTCTACCATTCTCAATGCCATACTGAGTCTCCGACATACATGCTGCCTCATTAAAATAGTGAGCACTGGTTTGCTCAGTCGTCTCGTTCTGACCCTCAGCCTGTGTCTGAGAGGTCGCAGCCTCATTTGACTCCTTCAATTCCAATTTAAAATTGAAATTGTGAAAATATTATATGCTTTTAATTTTCAAAATGAAAAAATAATACTAACCACAATCTGACGCTGGCGATCACCTCAAATCTCTCTAGTGTCTGGATCACTGTATATCCTCCGATAAACGTTGAACTCCATAATATCAGGATGCTCGACTTCCTACAAAAATATAAAATAAACTGTTTATATTTAAAGTTATATAAAATATTTAAAAAATATACTTACCAGATGCTCTCTATGTGAACTGAATGTACGGCTACCAGCTCGATGTGTCACCTCCTGTCTCCACCGGTTTTGTCGTCCCACTGAATATCTCCTCTGAAATCCACCACCCAACTAGTGTAAACATAATCCATCCAAAATCTGAGATGAAATGTACTCTGGTCGGTGGGCTCTACATGACTCATCATATTCTGTCACCCCTACTTTTTAATGGTTGTCCTTCTCAAATTGTACAAAAACTGATGGAAATGGTCACACATAGAAACCTTCCATGCCGCGTGGATAGCGTCATGCATGCTATCATCGATAAGATACCATAAACCCTACAAATAATTTATAATATCAAGTTGTTAATAAAATAAATCTCAAAAATAAATATTATTTATTTACGTACCAGCCAATGATGGAACATGTCACGTCGCACATCAACGGGAATCTTTCCCATGTGATCTATAGATGAGAAAAATAATTGTGCAAGATAGCGCTCCCCTGTCCAATAACTACATGCGCAAAACTATGAAAAATGAATAAATAATCAAACAAATCGTATATATATATAAATAAATTAATGGAATCTAACTAAAATATATAGGTTACCATACCTCAATGTGCGTGGATCGAAACCAATATGTGGATGTTGCTCGGGGATAGGGTCATGAATCATCAGTCGTGCAAGACCACTCCCCCTCCGCGTACCCCCTGAACCGCTAGTAGGCTGAGGGTCAGATGATCCAAAATCCCCCTCATCCAACGGTAGGTCTGCCTCCTGCAACTCGAAAAATAGCTCAGAGTCCATCTGAAACACAAAATGATTTTTGTTAGCAGATTGTTGAAAATAACTATTATATATTGATATATATTAGTTATGATTATAATCATCATTTAGCTGTGTCAATGTTCATCTTCATCCTCTTCTCCATAGCTGTCAATGTCAATGTCTTCATCTTCAACCTCAGCATCATCAATATCTATATGAGTCTCAGTTTCAACATATCTTTTCATTTCAAATTCATTTGTTACATCATTAACATCTTCATCACCATCGATCCTTAATTGTGGGGTGTCATCATCGATATGCACATCTCTTTGTGAATCAGATGGATTTTGAGCAGTCTCTTGAAAATTTTCAATTCCATCCACTTCAGCAGAACCAAATTCATTTTGAGTAAACTCTTATTCCCGAGATTTCATTTTTATTATGATCCACTAATCTCTCAAGTATCTTGAAGTAGAATAGTACATTGCATAATAAATTTGATGTGCCTATTGAGCCAGTAAAAATGGTTCATTTTCTGCAGGAAGACTTTTTTATTTAATATCGACGATTATTTGAGTCAGATGAACACGCAAGACTCTCTCAGTATCCAACCACCTACATTTAAACATTGTTATGTAATTCTGTCCTAGATAACACAACTCAATAATTTCATCAAAAATTCTATAAAAGTCAACATCATTTTCTCTGTGATGTGATAATCTTAAGAAAACTCCACTGTTCATTGTTTTTTTAATTCCCTATATGCATGTGTATGAAATCAAAAACCATCCACCACATATGCATTATAAGATTTAACCATTTTGGATGGTGGGTTACTCAAAATACACAGTCTCTTATCAATCTTATCAGCATATTAAGACTCCTGAAAATTTTTAAAACAATTATCAATATAATAAATAATAAACAGAATTTATATTAAACCATCAATAATTTATGCTACTAGTTTTTGAAACCGTTGAAAAAAATTGTTTGCGTTCTTTAGGAGCAGCTTCTGTAATTTGTGGAAGTGGTTTCTTGATATGATTATCATATAACATAAAAATAAAATAAGTTTAAATAATGTAACATAAATTATAGAATAATTGGTAGAAGCACTCATAGGACAAATGATGTCATTTCTTCACAGTTGAGTAGAACGTATGTATGATCTCTGTGATGTTCATCATCTGAAAGACATCATTCATGAACTCAACCGAAACCAATATTTGGATGATTAAAAACTATTAATTGATTGTCCATTTCGTTATTAACATTCTCCTCGTTTCGTCCCATGTGTTTTTGTTTTGAGGGATATTGAGATTCGAAATAATAAGAGTAGAAAAAAGAAATTTCTTCTTGCAAATAAGCTTCAGAAATTGAGCCTTCCTTTGATGCTTCGTTACATATTTTTTTCTTCAATTTTTTCATGCATCTCTCGAATGGGTACATCCATCAAAACTGTACTGGACCTCCACATTTAGCTTCATGTGGAAAATTTAATATCAGATGTTCCATTGAGTTAAAGAAAGTTGGCGGAAAGATTTTTTCCAGTTTACATATAATTACAGCAATATCTTCTTCCATTTTTCTTAGCGCATCGTAGTCTGTTTTCTCTGTAAAAATGTCTCAAAAAAAATATTATATGGGTGTTATAGAATCCCAAATCATATAATTCAAAAAACCTCTGAATCCAATCGGCATAAGTATTTCCACTATAACATGAAAATCATGACTTTTTAATCAAGTAATATAACCATTCTTAACACATCTTCCCAAATTAGAAGCATAGGAATCTGAAAGTCTCAAATCTGCAATCCATGGAAAAAATAATAGGAGACTCTCTTTGGACAGTGTATAAGCTTCTTTTGGCTTTATTAACCCCGGTTATATGAAATTTTCAAATAGTTCAAGTTCTGGTCGCCCGCAAATTTTTGCAAGATCTAAGCGTGCCTTTATAGTATCTTTGGTCTTACCTGGTGTATCCAAAACTATATGAAATAAATTATCAAAAAAGTACTTCTGAATATGCATAAAATCCAACATGTGGCAGACCAAAAAATCATACCAAAATGGAAGATCCCAAAAAATGCTCCGTTTTATCCAATTATGTTCTTTCCCAAAGCCATGAATTTTCTGTTGGTTTACTATTGGTCCAAATGTGATGGGGAGTAATGAAAATACAACTGATTTTAGCTTTGTACCTGAGATCATCTTTGGATGTTCAACCCTTTCAATTGTATGTTTTCTGAAATGAGATTTGTTCCTCTGAAAAGGATGATCGGTTGGAATAAATCTACGGTGACAATCAAAATAGAAAGGTTTTTTCCATTGACGAGCATAAAGGATTTGTTTTCTTTCATACAGTAACGACATGATTTGAGACCATGTGTACTCCAACCAGATAAAATGCTATATGCCAGAAATTGACTAATCATCCACATTAATGCATCTTTTAATATGAAATTCTCTTTCGCAGAAACATCATATGTATTAACACTATCACTCCACAATGATTTTAAGTCTTCAATCAATGGTTTCAAATAAACATCAATATTATTTTTCAGATGTCCTGGGATTAATAGAGTCAAAAAGATATAAGGCTCCTTCATCAACATCCATGGAGGCAAATTGTACGGAGTTATAAATACAAGAAAACATGAATACTAACTACCATAAGAACCAAACGGACAAAAATCGTTAGTAGAATGACCCAATCGCACGTTTTGGGCTTCTATAACAAAAGAAGGATGCAGACGATCCAAATGTTTCCATGAATCACCATCAGATAGACGATTAAATATTTTATCAGTTGTAATCTTGATTTTGTGCCATGACATCATTGACATTGTGTTCTGAGACATAAATAAATGCTGCAACCTGGGTGTAAGGGGGAAATATCTCAACTATTTTACTAGAATCGATCTAGACTTCCCTGGTTGAGCTTCTTTATAGCTCGATTGTCCACTTGTGGGACAACTATCCAGTGACTCATTTTTGCTAGAATATAAGATGCAATTATTTGGACATGCATGAATCTTCCGATAACTAAGGCTCGGATTACGAATCATCCTTTTGCGCTCATATTAATTTGTAGGAAACACATTTCTTTTTGGTAATAATGTTTTAACCAAAGAAAATATCTGATCAAAACAGTTGTTTGAAATTTCATTATCTGATTTAATAACCCTAAATTTCATAACCGCTTATAATTTTCTTATCTTACAACCAAGATATAATGCATCCTCAGCAGACCTCAACAACTCATAAAATTTGGATGGTGCCAACTCAGGAGTTAAATCGATATCATCGTGAGTTTCAGTTTTTTTCACAGATGGACTTGCAATATCATGTACTAAATTTTGAAACTGTGATGGATCCGTAATCAAGTTATTAGAATCTTCTCTAGAACTGCGTTCACCGTGTTGATACCAAAAAACATAATCTGGTTGAAAACCAAACCGCAAGAGATGTCCCCCAACCTTGTCAAGTGTGTCAAATGTTCTCATAGCACATTTTTTACAAGGAATCTTAATTGTGCCTTCTGAAACATATTATATTTTGGATGATGCAAATGCTAAGAAAGCTTCAACACCCTCAATATATACAGGATTTAAACCAGAACCATTTGGATTTTTGCGCTGATTTATCCAAGCTCGATCATCTAATAATGATTGATGTCGACTTCCTTGTTCCATATTTTTCTACATAAAATATCAAATCATCACTATTTTTGAAAAATTTGAAATTTTAAAAACACTATCTGAAAAAAGAAGATAAATAATTGAAAATACGTAATAATTACTAATTATTACAAATTATTACTAATTGTTACTAATTAGTACTAATTGTTACTAATTATTACAATTTATTACTAATTATTACTAATTATTACTAATTTATGTAGGATCAAAATAGTGATGTAGATGCTCAATATACAATAGGGGTGGTGAATTGTACACTTTAAAAAATTCCTTTGGAACATTTAAAGTTAGTTAAGAATAACTATGTTTTCCTTAAGAAATGGAAAAGGCTAAGTTTAACAAAGTTAAACTTACCAAATTCACAACACCTCTAACACTGAATGTAAACTCGGAAAGAGATTCTGAAAGTAGGTTCCAGAAATATGGTTCTGGAAATAGAACCTTAACAAAAGATTACAATATGAGATTCTACCTTAAATCGTATAGAATCTAAAAGAAACAGATTAAAAATAAGGAAGTATAAGAAAGTTATACTTTCCTTACAATACAATATGCAGCGGAATATAAACAAGTAGTAATACTACAAGTAACAAGATATAAGTCTTTTAACCCAAAGAGAAGGGTATCCAACAACCTTGGATAAAGGTCCTTTGATTTATACTTTCAAGCAAGTCTATCTTACCCACACCAGGGTAAGCCCTGGATACGAAGATTGGAGTCTCTGTCTTGCTATCCCCGCAAGCCCTCAACTTCAACGTAGTTGGCAACCTCTGTCTTCCTCAGCAAGGAAGCCCTCGAACTTCAAGGTAGTCAGCACCTCTGTCTTCCAATCCCTGGAAGCCCTCGAATGTAATCACCAACATTTGGAGTCGCACGAAGCTTTGAGAGTTAATAAGAGCCTCTCTCTCTAGAAATCACTTCAACAGCTTGTATGCACAAAACCAAGTTGTTCATCTGTCATCAGTATTCTGTATCAAGCTCTTTCAAATGAGCTCCTATTTATAGGTAAGGTCGGCTCCTTCTCCAACGGTCATATTTTCCTTAAATATCAGAGGGACCTTTACACGTGTCACTTAGACAACGGTTAGTTTATAACAAAATAGACGACATCGTTTTATAACAAAACAAGTGTAACAGAAAGTACGACATCGTTTTAAAATCTAACTCAAAAGTTTGGAATAAAAAATTAGGAGTGAAGGTTCAGAGTTTAAAGAAAATAATAAAGAGTAGACAAATTATAGAAGTGTAAGAAGAATAAAAGTTCAGAGTCTAACCAAAATATTTTTCGGAGTCTGAATTAATTCAGAATGTATAAAACAGAGATGATCAAATTCTGTTTAATAGGTGAATTCGGAATGAGAATTCGGAATGGGAATTCATCATCAGAATTTGTAATGAGAATTCATTATCAAGATTCGTAATGAGAATTCGTCATCATAATTCGTAATGAGAATTCTTTATCAGAATTCGTAATGGGAATTCGGAATGAGATTTCTTCATCAGAATTCGTAATGAGAATTGTTCATTGGAATTCGTAATGAGAATTACTTATCAGAATTCATAATGAGAATTTGTTGTCGAATTTCATAAAGATTCGTATCCTTAATATGGAGTAAAACTGTATTCGGAATTCGGAATGAAACTTTATCACAGTTCTCATTCTGGATTTCAGAGTGAACCTTTATTACAGTTCTTGTCCAGAATTTGGATCCTAAAACAGAATACTTCATATCAAAGTTTCAAGCAGTTCCGAGAAAATAGAAATGAATCCGAATCTTATACTTCAGAAAAATCTCGATGAAAATATGATAAGGATAGTTTTTCTTATAAAAGAAATTTTCCTTATAAAATCAATTTTCCTAAAGATAAGGGGTTTGTGATTTTCAAAACAAGAAGGAATAGAAAAGTCATAAGGAAAACCTTATTGACTCAACAATCTCCCCCTTTTTGGAAAGCACAAACATCCTTACGAAAAAGAAATTCTAATAAGAAGAAAAAACAATAAGGCTTATCCCCCTTTGCTTTAAGGATATTGATGGATACGACTAACTCCCCCTTAGGCTTTGAAACTCTAAGGATCGTATTCTAGATTTCTGGAGTGGCATTTCATTATGAATAAGAAAGTCTTCTTAAATGAAAAACTCCCCCTTAAACAAACTCTTATTAGAGTTCTTTTTCCTTAGGGATCTTTTCCTTCTCCCCCTTTGATAAACTCTCATTGGAGTTCTTCTTTTTCTTAAGGATCTTTTCCTTCTCCCCCTTTGTGATTTTTAAAAAGAAATTGAGGGAATGGAAAAAAAACAAAGTACTTGAAATATTAGTAATAACAACAAAAGAACCGAGAAGAACAATTTTCATTAGATTTGAAATGTCGGCAACAAAGAAAATTAGATACAACAGAAAGATCGGATTTGGTTATTTCGGATCTTTTTCCTTCGACATGAGCCCCTTAAGAATAGTCTTGATCTTCTTCAGGTCTTTATGATCTTCTTCAGCTTGCTTCTCTAAGACCACTATTTTTGTGGATTGAGCATCAATATTTTCTTCCTGGGATTTTAGCTTTTCTTCCTGAGCTTTGATCTTTTCTTCCTGAGCCTTCATCTTCTGATCAAACTCGATCCGATGATCCCTTTCAAATTTCCAGTTTTGAGAAACGGAATTCAGCTTCCCATTCAGATCTCTGACTTCTTGGATCCGGAAGTTCTTTTCATCTGTCAGCTTCTCTTCAAAGGAAGAAGTCATCTCATTTATCTTCCTATCCTCAGTCTCAAAAGCATATTTAACATTATCTTGAAATTCATCGAATAACCTCATTTCTTCAACAGTCTTCTTCAACCAGTTTTTCATTCTTTTGCAAGATTTTCTATGAGATTCGTAGCCAACAAAGAAGGTTTTGAACTGAGCCTCAATCTCAACGCACTTGTCCATAACCATAGATACGGAGTCATTTTTCTGATTCAAATCATGTTGGAGCATCTGACAACGTGAATCAATACTTGAGAAGGTCGGAATGGTTCCCACCAACTTTTTCAAAGATTGAACAACAAAATCATGACCCACCGAGGATGACTCTGAATCCGAAACTTTTCTTGGAGAATTTTCTTCCTCAATAAGCTCCAACTTCCTCTTTGTAGAATCACCATATTCTCTTTTCTTACTAGCCACTGATTTCGGAGTCTCAGCAAGGATTTGCTTTCCCTTGTCTTTTTTCGGAATCGATTGTTGATCAGGGGTTTTCTGCTCGCCAGTAGACACCTGAATAATATCATCAACGACTTTTTGAAAAACATCTCCCTCATTCTTATCCTTCTCTGGAGTTACTAACTTCGAGGATTCAGCCTCTGAAGTTCGAAGTGATAGGTGTTCCGAAGGAGACCCCTTATACTCATCAACTTCTTTCAATAAGTCTCTTGTTTCACCACTTGCTTCAGCAACTTGTTCTTCCTCTTCCACTTGTTGAATCTGCTCAAGTTGCTCAACATTTTCTGTTGTAATCTCTTCCGAAAAATCAAGGTTTCTTCCTGGAGTCTCAGGTAGAGATTCCAAGGAGAAAGATCTCGGAACTGGAATGCTTCCGGATACCATCTCATTAAATTTTAACAACGCTTGGACTGCCTCGGCTTCTGACATCTTCTTCTTGAGCTTCTTCTCCTTTACTTGTTTTTCAAGTTCATCAGCAGTTATCTCTTTCAATGCCTTAGCTTCCGCAGGGTCCAATCCGAACTGCGGATCCCCTTATTTCCTTTTCTCTTTATCTTCTCTCCACTTTGCAACAACTTCATCTGGATAGGCTCTCTTCTTCTTTGGTTTGGGAGGTGCGGTTTGAACTTCCTTAGCTTTAGGATCCTCAACTTCAGCTGCAACTTCTTTCAACTTCCTTTTCTTTAATGGCTTAGATGATTCCGGTTCAGCAGCCTTCGGAGCCGCTTCTTCTTGATTAGGCAAATCGAAGAACTCACCAGTCTCCTTGTTGAAAGCCACATCCATCCTCTTAAGGTTATCATCACTTACCAACAAAATTTTACAAACCCTTGGCTTAGATCTACAAGATTCCTTAGAAGATTCTAGGCACCGAACTATCAACCTCGATAAAATTGCTGGGTACATTACGATCTGGGCTCTGAGATTTCCTTTCTTAAGATTCTCAATGGTTATAAGAATGTGCCTCATAAAGTTAAACTTCCTTAGATTTATCAGGAAATATAAGATATAGATCTCACTCTTCTTAAAACTGTCTTTATCACCTTTCCTTGGTACGATAAGCCCTTGTATCCACAACTCTAGAATCCGGAAGTTTGTAGGCAAACTAGAAATCTTCGGAGCTTTGTCGTTTGAGAGTCCGAGAGTTTTCAAGGCTTTTTCCTTGTCGAAGCTACCCTTAGAGTCCGGCAACACATGAGAAATAAACTCAGCTTCACCTTCATTATTTTTCCCTACCAATCTTGCTGCCTTGGTATAAGAAAGCTTATAGGTATTGCCATAAGATTTAAAAGAAAACTTCTCCCTATTATCTTCCTGAAATAAGGAAACTGTTTCATAGAACTCGATAAGTAAATCCGTAAAAACATCGTCTTGATTTCCCGATTTGGACACAACAATATCTTCCCAGCCATTCAACTTAATGTTCTTCGAAATAAGAGAATCATAGTTATTGAAGAAATCCGGATAGACTAGCCTTTCTCTGTAAACTAACCATTGTGAAATAGGTTTGGTGGAAGACATTTCTTGAGAAGCTAACTCCGCAGACATTCGGATCTGAAGTCCTTTGAGAAGTTCGGAACGGAGAAATCTGAAGTTCGGAACGGCTTTAAAACTGAGAGGCCGAGATTCGGGACGCGAGAGCTTGAAATCGATGTGGGACAAGTATTTGGGTCCCCTTTATATAGGCAATGAAATGACGGTTCAACTTCCTTGGTTGATCTAACGGTTGAGATAGGCTGAGATCAGATCTGACGGTTGAAAACCAATTCTCTAGAAAACTTGAATCCAATCTTTTTTGAGGTTTTTATTAAAACAGAGAATTAAGAAAACTATAATCCGAAAACATAATACAAGAAAATGCCAGCAAGTAAAGTATGACTACGAAAACATGAGTAAGGTAATCATACCTTTCAGATTGTCTTAGGAGGATTATTCGTAATGGGTAAAAAAAATGACTACGAAAGAAATCTTTATTATGAAAAGACAGAATTCGCAAAAACTTTACTACGGAAAACAAACTCAGTACGGAAAATTCATTACGGAAAGCTTAGTATGATAAACAAATTCAGTACAAAAACACACTTAATAAGGAAAAACTTTGTACAAAAGTTTCATTAAAAAAAGGAAGGATTCGGTACGAAAATCCCATTATGAAAATACCAGTACGAAATTTTCCATTCCGAATGTTTTTAATACGAACACTTCCATTCCAGAAGTATTCTGTTCGAACATGTCCATTCTGGAAAAATTGTACTTCCGGAAATCTCCATTTCGGAAATCTTCATTCCGAAAAGTTTGAAAGCAAATTTCTGAAAAACTGTGCTATTCTATCAAGCAAATGTACTCCCCCTATGAAAAGGAGTGTGTTGCTGTAAGGATACTTTTTCAACATAAATTTAATTAAGGAGGATTACGTTACGGTTATCATTCCTAACTTTTGTTTAATATATTCAAATCGATCAGAAGGAAAAGATTTTGTGAAAATATCAGCAAGTTGATCTTGTGTTCCGATAAATTGAAGAATAATATCTCCTTTGAGTGTGTGATCCCTGATAAAGTGATGCCTAATATCTATGTGTTTTGCATTGGGAGTGATGTGCAGGGTTCTTACTGAGGGCAATGGCACTTGTGTTATCACACAAAATTTGGGTTTTAGAAAAACTCAAGCCATAGTCTGTGAGTGTGTGTTGCATCCACAACACTTGAGCACAACAACTTCCAGCTGCTACATATTCAGCTTCAGCAGTGGAGAGTACAACAGAATGTTGCTTCTTGCAAGACCAAGAAACTAACGAATCTCCTAAGAAATGAAAAGTTCCAGATGCACTTTTCCTATCCATTCTACATCCACCAAAGTCAGCATCAGAAAATATTTTTAGAACAAAAATCATTTCCAAAAGTATAAAATAATCCTAGATCCATGGTTCCCTTAAGGTAGTGAAATTTTTTTTTACTGCCTTTAAGTGAGATTCCTTAGGATTGGATTGATATCTTGCACATAAGCATACTGAGAACATTAAGTCTGGTCGACTAGCTATTAAGTATAGTAGACTTCCTATCATACCTCTAAAAGATGTTTGATCTACTGGTTTCCCAGCTTCATCAAGATCTAAATAATTTGAGGTACCAATGGGAGTACTTATACTCTTAGTGTTGTCATAACCATACTTTTTAAGAAGATCTTTAATATATTTATGTTGAGATATGTAGGTTCCTTCTTGTTTTTGAGAAATTTGAAAACCAAGGAAAAATGTTAACTCACCCATCATACTCATTTCAAACTCAGATTTCATTAGACTTGCAAAAGAGTTAGTCAAAGATTACTGAGTTGAACCAAATATAATGTCATCAACATAAATTTGAACAATCAAAACATTTTTCTTATCTTTCTTTATAGAAAGAGTTGGATCTGCATTTCCCTTAACATAGTTATTTTGAAGCAAAAATCCAGTGAGTCTATCATACCATGCTCGTGGGGCTTGTTTAAGACCATACAAAGCTTTGGTAAGTCTAAAAACATGATCCGGATGTTTTGTATCTTCAAATCCAGGAGGTTGTTCAACAAAAACTTCCTCTTGAACATAACCGTTAAGAAAAGCACATTTCACATCCATTTGAAAAAGTTTGAAATTAAAGAATGCTGCAAAGGCAAGTAGAATACGGATAGATTCAAGTCTAGATACTGGAGCATAGGTTTCTTCATAGTCTATTCCCTCTTGCTGATTATAGCCTCTAGCAACAAGTCTAGCTTTATTTCTTACTATGACTCCATTTTCATCACATTTATTTCTAAAGACCCATTTTACACCAATAACAGAAGTTTCCTTAGGTCTTTCAACCAAGGTCCAGACTTTATTCCTTTTGAATTCATTTAGTTCATCTTGTATTGCTTTGATCCAATCATCATCACCTAAAGCTTCATCAGTGCTTTTAGGTTCTAATTGGGAAAGAAATGCTAGATTTTCTACTTCATTTCTTAAGGAACTTCTAGTCCTTACAGGTTTATTTACATCACCAATGATACTATCACTGGGATGATTCTTAAGAAACACCTGATTTGGGTTTTGTAAAACCTGTTCATCAACATAGGGTAGAAAATCTTCTGGGGTAAATATTTCAGAAGTATCTTATTGAACAATTTCCTTATCAGAAGGTTCTTCTATCAAAGGTTGATAATCAGTTTTTGAAAACACATCCGAAGATGTAAGTTGAGATGGTTTAAAAACAAAAGGATCTGACTCATCAAATTTTACATGTACTGTTTCCTCAACAGTGCAAGTATTTTTATTAAAAACTCTATAGGCCTTAGAGGTTGTGGAATAGCCTAAGAAAATCACTTCATCAGATTTTAGTGCGAATTTATGTAAGTTATCTTTAGTATTCAAAATGAATACTTTGCAACCAAAAACCTTGAAGTAATATAGTCTTGGTTTTCTACCATTCCATAACTCATAAGGTGTTTTATTAAGAAAAGGTCTAATTAAAACTCGATTTATAGTATAACAAGCAGTACTTACAGCTTCAGCCCAGAAATGTCTAGCTATAGAATATTCACTCAATATGGTTCTGGTTATTTCTTGAAGAATTCTATTTCTTATTTCAACTACACCATTTTGTTGAGGAGTTCTAGGTGCTGAAAAATTGTGAGTAATACCTTTCTTACTACAAAAAGTTTCAAAATCAGAATTTTGAAATTCTCCTCTATGATTACTATGAATAGTTTTCAATGGAAGGTTTTTCTCATTTTTAACTTGAGCTCTAAAAATTTTGAAATAAGAAAAATCTTCAGATTTCTTTTCTAGAAAATAGACCCAAGTAAATCTAGTGTAATCATCAACTAGAACAAACACATAGTATTTTCCTCCAATACTTCCAGTTTGTTTTGGACCAAAAAGATCCATGTGCACTAACTTTAATGCATCGGTTGTTGAGACTTCACTGATTGACTTAAAACTAGATTTATGTTGCTTACCAAATTGACAAGGATCACAAACTTTATAAGAATCAAATCTAAGCTCCGATAGATCCTTAACTAGTTTCTTCTTAGAGAGTTTACATAGGTTTCTAAGATTACAGTGACCTAGTCTCCTATGCCATAACCAGGAATGATCTTCCATTGCACTTAGGCAAGGTAAATCTTGACTTCTGAGGTCTTCTAGGTTCAAAGTGTAGACATTCTCTTGCCTATTGGCTGAGAGAATAAATTCTTCCTTGGAATTGTGAACTAAGCACTTATCATTCCTAAAATTCACAAGGTAACCTTCATCACATAACTGACTTATGCTAATGAGGTTGTGCTTAAAACCCTTAACAAAAAGAAAATTTGAAATCAAGGTTTTACCAAGAAGAACAATATTACCAATACCAACAATCTCTCCCTTAGCATTGTCTCCGAAATTTACCTTTCCTCCTTTTGTTTTGATAATCTGTTCAAAAAAGATTTTGTTACCAGTCATGTGCCGGGAACATCCACTATCAATGTACCATGTATTGTTGCTGGTACTCTATTTATTTTCTTGAAATCAAGAAGAAAATTAGACTTTCGGAATCCAAACTTGTTTGGATCCGAGATTTCTAGACAATAAAATTTTAGGTACCCACATCTTCTTAGAAAAGTAAGCTTTGTGAAATCCTAGAGATTGGGTTTTGTTTAAGGAACAATTCTTTACCCAGTGACCACCACATTGACACTTGGTACAAAATGTGGCACTTTGAGGAACAAAATAATTTTTACTGAAAATTGGTTTTTCATGGGTATAACCTAATCCGGATTTATTTCTTAAAGGTCGTATTTGGGAATACATTTTATCAAAATTTTCCTTACCATGGGTAAAGTTTGATAAAAACTTCTTTAAGGAAAAAATTTCGGACTTGAGTTTCACACCCAAGTTTTTATGCTGAAAAACATTAGTTTTAGAACTAGGTTTAGGCTTGAAAACATTTTTATTAGAAATTACCTTTTCTAATTCTTTAGAAAGTTTATTCTTTTCAGAACTCACTTCCTCAAGATTTTTTGAAATACTTTCAAAATCAGAATTTTTCCTATCAAGATCTTTAGAAAGATCTGATATCTCTTTTGTAAGAATAGAATTCCTAGAATTTGCCTTATCAATTTTCTTATTGAGTTTGGAATTCTCAATTTCAAGAAGTTCAGCAAACCTAGAGACTTCTTCATAAGTAGGTAAAGTATTTTCTTCATCAGAAGAAGATTCTTCATCAGAAGAGTTATAATACTTACTATCATTAGAATTTAAAGAAACATTGGTCAATGATTCAGTATTTCGTACCTTAGCCATAAAACAATGATTATCAGTAGGTAATCTGGCTATAAGACCAAGATTCTTCTGTCCTGAAGATTCATAATCAGAAGATTCATCTGAAGAGTCACCACCACTGGCACTCCAGGTGTCATTAGCTTTCAGAACTTTCTTAGCTTGGGCTTTATAATATTTATTTCTATTCCTGTCTGAATGCCTTTCTTTCCTTTCTTTCTTTTTGAGCATAGGGCAATATGGTCGAATATGTCCAGCTCTCTTGCATTCATAACAAGTAACTTCTCCATCTTTCTTATCATTCCTTTCCTTTTTCTTATACTTAGATTGAAAATTTATCTATCCAGCTATCTTGTTCATCCTTCGAGCAAGATTTGCTAATTCATTTTCAGAGACTTCACTCTCACTAGATTCGGATTGGAAAATAACTTTCTTAGACTTGGATCTAGTTACTCTCTCAGGAGTCTTATATTTCATCTGATTTGAAGTTGTAGTTAAATCAACAGTACCATTTCCATTCTTCTTTTTGATGTTATCAGCATCTCTCTTCATTCTGGTTTCATGTTGGATAAGAGTTCCAAATAGCTCATCAAGAGAAATCTGAGTCACTTTCTTGTTCTCATCTATAGCTGTTCTCTTGGACTCCCACTCGTTGGGCATGATATCAATTATCTTATCCACAAGGGCTTCATCATCTAGACCTTTCTCTCCCATAGATTGTAGGCTATTGACTATAGTCATAAATCTCTATTGAACTTTACATATTGTTTCACCATAAAGAAAGTTGAAGCCATGATATTCAGCTCTAAGCATAGCTCTTCTAGTCTCAATCACCTTAGAAGTTCCAAAGTGTGTAACCTCTAACTTCTTCCATATACAATTAGCTGCTTCATAAGAAGAAATTTGGCTATATATATTTCTGGTCATTGAACAAAGTAAAGTATTGTGTACCTTATAGTTGAGTTGATATTCTTGCTTTTCCTGGTTAGTAAAAGTTCTGACTTCCTTGTGAGGAATTTTATAATCACCAGTAAGCATAACAAAGTTATCTACTCCAGTATTGATAAAAAAAGTCTTCATACGATCTCTCCAGTATTCATAATCATTACCATCAAATATAGGTGGTCTTGTAGGATTCAGATTGTCAATTGAACCAACATTAATTCCTGCCATACTTATAATAACCTTGTACACACAAACTTGTTAGTAGCAAAGATTCGTAATAACAAAGTTCGGAATGAGAAATTTCGGAATGGGAAAATTCAGAATGAAAAAGTGAGCAAGAAAAACTTATTCGTGAGTATAAGTATTTCAGAGACCGGCTCTGATACCAAATGTAGGATAGGTATAGAGTATGAGGTTTCCAACCTCTGATACCAATTGTAGGATCGAAATAGTGATATAGATGCTCAATATACAAGAGGGGGGGGGGTGAATTGTACACTTTAAAAAATTCCTTTGGAACTTTTAAAGTTAGTTAAGAATAACTATGTTTTCCTTAATAAAAGGAAAAGGCTAAGTTTAACAAAGTTAAACTTACCAAATTCACAACACCTCTAACACTGAATGTAAACTCGGAAAGAGATTCCGAAAGTAGGTTCCAGAAATATGGTTCCAGAAATAGAACCTTAACAAAATATTACAATATGAGATTCTACCTTAAAGAGTATAGAATCTAAAAGAAACAGAGTAAAAATAAGGAAGTATAAGAAAGTTATACTTTCCTTACAATACAATATGCAGCGGAATATAAACAAGTAGTAATACTACAAGTAACAAGATATATGTCTTTTATCCCAAAGAGAAGGGTATCCAACAACCTTGGATAAAGGTCCCTTGATTTATACTTTCAAGCAAGTCCGTCTTACCCACACCAGGGTAAGCCCTCGATACGAAGATCAGAGTCTCTATCTTGCTATCCCTGCAAGCCCTCAACTTCAAGGTAGTTGGCAACCTCTGTCTTCCTCAGCAAGGAATCCCTCGAACTTCAAGGTAGTTGGCACCTCTGTCTTCCTATCCCCGGAAGCCCTCGAATGTAATCACCAACATTCGGAGTCGCACAAAGCTTTGAGAGTTAATAAGAGCCTCTCTCTCTAGAAATCACTTCAACAGCATATATGCACAAAACCAAGTTGTTCATCTGTCATCAGTATTCTGTATCGAGCTCTTTCAAATGAGCTCTTATTTATAGGTAAGGTCGGCTCCTTCTCCAACGGTCATATTTTCCTTAAAGATCGGAGGGACCTATACACGTTTCACTTAGACAATAGTTAGTTTATAACAAAATAGACGACATCGTTTTATAACAAAACAAGTGTAGCAGAATGTACGACATCGTTTTAAAATCTAGCTCAAAAGTTCGGAATAAAAAATTCAGAGTGAAGGTTTGGAGTTTAAAGAAAATAATAAAGAGTAGACAAATTATAGAAGTGTAAGTAGAATAAAAGTTCGGAGTCTAACCAAAATATTTTTCAGAGTCTGAATTAATTCAGAGTGTATAAAACAGAGATGATCAGATTCTGTTTAATAGGTGAATTCGGAATGAGAATTCGGAATGGGAATTCGTCATTAGAATTTGTAATGAGAATTCATTATCAGGATTCGTAATGAGAATTCTTTATCATAATTCGTAATGAGAATTCTTTATCAGAATTCGTAATGGGAATTCGGAATGAGATTTCTTCATCAGAATTTGTAATGAGAATTCTTCATTGGAATTCGTAATGATAATTCCTTATCAGAATTCATAATGAGAATTTGTTGTCGAATTTCATAAAGATTCGTATCCTTAATCTGGAGTAAAACTGTATTCATAATTTAGAATGAAACTTTATCATAGTTCTCATTCTGGATTTCAGAGTGAACCTTTATTACAGTTCTTATCCAGAATTCAGATCCTAAAACAGAATACTTCATATCAAAGTTTCAAGCAGTTCCGAGAAAATAGAAATGAATCCAAATCTTATACTTAAGAAAAATCTATATGAAAATATGATAAGGATAGTTTTTCTTATACAAGCGATTTTCCTTATAAAATCAATTTTCCTTAAGAATGCAATTTTCCTTATAAAAGAAATTTTCCTTAAAAAAGCAATTTTCCTAAAGATAAGGTGTTTGTGATTTTCAAAACAAGAAGGAATGGAAAATTCATAATGAAAACCTTATTGACTCAACAATTTAGAAATACTAAGTAATACTTATCAAAATGAAAACTTCTTGAATAATGAAAGGAAATTTGGTAATCATCATTTTGGAGATGATTACAAATTTTCACTTCATTATCAAAGCAGATTTTGTTTACAAATTATTAGTAATAAAAAAATTATATTATCAATATTTACGAACAAACAATATTAATATTTTTAAAATAATAAAAAATTTATAAAATATTAAAATTATCAATATTCGCAACAGACATTGCTCTATTCTTAACATGTTCAAATCTCAAAGGGTCGTCAATTGTCAAGTCATGCGCAATAAAAAGTTTGTGTTAGTCATGTCCAATGTATACTCTATAATTGTACTTGCATGGTTGATCACCTCGCAAGTAGTGTTTCAATAGGATGACCAAAGTAATGATGTTCTCATCTCTAAGAATCATCTCACATGACACTTTACATAGATCATTATTCCTTAAAAATTTGAGGGGATATAATTATCTTTCCCTTAAATTTTCAAGGAATAATGGTTTATGTAAAGGTTCATGTGAGATAATTCATATAGATAAGAAGAGCATGACTTGGTTTGTCCTATTGAAACACTACTTGCGAGGTGATCAACCATGCAAGGACAATTATAGAGTTTACATTGGACATGGCTGACACAAACTTTTTATTGTGCATGACCTGACAATTGGTGACCCTTTGAGATTTTAACATGTTAAGAATAGAGAAAAGCCTGTTTTAAATATTGATAATTTTAACAGTTTATAAAATTTTTATTATTTTAATAATATTAATATAGTTTTTTCATATATATTGTTAATATAATTTTTTTATTACTAATTATTGCTAATTATTCCTAGTTATTGTTAGTTATTTCTAGTTATTACTACTTATTGCTAGTTATTGCTAATTATTGCTATTTTTTGCTAATTTTTGCTACTTATTGCTAATTAGTGTTAATTATTGCTAATTATTACAAATTATTCCAAATTATTCCAAATTATTTCTAATTATTACTAATTATTCCTAATTATTACTATTTATAGCTAATTAGTGCTAATAATTCTTAATTATCCCTAATTATTGCTAATTAGTGCAAATTATTCCTAATTATTCCTAATTATTGCAAATTAGTGCAAATTATTGCTAATTATTACAAATTATTTCTAATTATTACTAATTATTGCTAATTATTGCTAATTATTTTTAATTATTACTAATTATAGCTAATTATTACTAATTATAGATATTTATTCCTAATTATAGATAATTATTCCAAATTATAGCTAATTATTCCTAATTATATCTCATTTTTTCTAATTATAGCTAATTATTACTAATTATAGCTAATTATTACTAATTATAGCTAATTATTACTAATTATAGCTATTTATTACTATTTATTTCTAATTATTCCTAATTATTACTAATTATTCCTAATTATTACTAATTATTCCTAATTATTACTAATTATTCCTAATTATAGCTAATTATTCCTAATTATTCATAATTATTTCTAATTATAGCTAATTATTCCTAATTATTCATAATTATAGCTATTTATTCCTTATTATAGCTAATTATTCCTAAATATGTCTAATTATAGCTAATTATAGCTATTTATAGCTAATTATAGCTAATTATAACTAATTAGAGCTAATTATAGCAAATTATAGCTAATTATAGCAAAATATGGCTAATTATATCTAATTATAGCTAATTATATCTAATTATAGCTAATTATATATATTTATAGCTAATTATATATAATTAAAGCTAATTATATCTAATTATAGCTAATTATATCTAATTAACAAATTATTACTAATTATAGCTAATTATTACTAATTATAGCTATTTATGAATAATTATAGATATTTATTACTAATTATTCCTAATTATTACTAATTATTCCAAATTATTACTAATTATTCCGAATTATTACTAATTATTCCTAATTATTACTAATTATCCCCATTTATTACTAATTATTCCTAATTATTACAAATTATTCCTAATTATTCCTAATTATTACTAATTATTCCTAATTATTCCTAATTATAGCTAATTATTCCTAATTATTCCTAATTATAGCTAAGTGTTCCTAATTATAATTAATTATTCCTAATTATATCTAATTATTCCTAATTATAGCTAATTATAGCAAATTATAGCTAATTATGGCTATTTATTGCTATTTATAGCTAATTATCGATAATTATTGATAATTATAGCTAATTATAGATAATTATATCTAATTACAGCTAATTATAGCTAATTATATGTAATTATAGCTAATTATAGCTAATTATAGCTAATTATAGCTAATTATATCAAATTATAGTTAATTATATCTAATTATAGCTAATTATATCTAATTACGGCTAATTATTCATAATTATAGCTAATTATACTTATTATAGCTAATTATATCTAATTATACCGAATTGTATCTAATTATATCTAATTATATCTAATTATAGAAAATTATATCTAATTATAACTAATTATAGCAAATTATATCTAATTATATCTAATTATAGCTAATTATATCTAATTACTTCCAATTATTACTAATAATATCTATTTTGTACTAATTATATCTATTTATTTCTAATTATATCTATCAATTCCTAATTATATCTATCTATTCCTAGTTATATCTACTTATTGATAATTATATCTACTTATTGCTATTTATATCTATTTATTGCTAATTATATCTACTTATTCCTAATTATATCTAATTATATCTAAATAATATTTATTATGACTAATTATGTATAATTATAACTAACAATATCAATTTCTTAGTAAAAAAAAATATAAATAAAAATCAATTGAAATCTAATTAAATTACAACTAATAAACAACAATTAAAATTAACATAAAAAAACAAAATAAATATAAAAAAAATAAAATATAAATACCTTAAACTTTGATATTCTGAAGATATTGACGCCTTCCGGTTTCTCTCGTATAAAAAATTTCTACTAAAAGAATTTTTTTTCTTTGAAATTGAAGAATGAACAGAGACAGAGAGGTAGATCTGAATGATTTGGGAAAAAAACGGATGAGGGTATATATAGGTTAGATTAGTTGCGACGGGGTTATTAGATACGGGTTTCCCGTTGAAAATTGTACTAGCTGCCATGGGGCCCGTCGCAAATACTCTCACCTGCATTAATTACAGTCGGCGGTTAAATGGTTATTTGCGATGGGACCCGTCGCAAATAGTACCTACCGACAGTCTATATGCGACGGGACGACATCACGTCGCAAAAAGCTATTAACTGTCGTCGGGTATTTGCGACGGGACCCGTCACAACTTGCCCTGCGCGGTTTGGCGTGCAAGTCGCGCCAAACTATTTGCAATGGGAGCCATCTCCCCATCGCAAATAATATTCGCGCGGTTTGGTGTGCAAGTCGGGCCAAACTATTTGCGACGGGAGACGAAATCCCATCTCAAATACCTTCTTGGACGGGTTATTTGCAACAGGATTTCTTCCCATCGAAAATAGTGATTTTTCCCATAGTGGGTGAATGTTTTGGCTTGTGAAATGAGGGTTTTTGTTTTATCCTTTGGTGTTTTCATGGGTTCTCACATGCATTGTAAAGACCCGTAAAATTCAAGGAAAATTTTTCTTTATTTTCTTTGGGATTTTACAAGAATGTAGTTTCTGACGGCACCTGATTCCGAGGCCCGGTGTGCCCGGAATCAATTTCCGAAGTTTAGCTCGGGTATGTTCAGTGAATGAACGAGCGGGAATTTCTAACTTTTGAACCGGTACTCGGAATTGAATTTCGAGGGCACCGATGGAACCGCAACGCCGGTATTTGCTTAGGAACGCCTATTCCGGAGTTACGTTTACACGAAGGATGTTGATAAAAATTGTGTAAGTTAAAAATAAAAATCTAACAAGAATTTTTATTTTTCTCTATGTGTTTTTATCCTTTGGGATAAAGTTGGGTAACTACCCAACTTCCCTTTGTAGGTTATGAAGGAGGTGGGGCCCACACGAACCCCACCCCTTCATATCCTCTAACCTCCTCAACTCCCATTAATTTTATTAACTTAAGATTATTAAGTTATGGAATTAATGAGGTGAGTTAATGTGGAATTCAAACACTTGAATTTCAAAAGGCTTGTTGTGTTAATAAAATAAGAAAGGAGCTTATTTTATTTTGTTGTTAGAGTTTTGTCGTTGAGAGGTTTTGGGAAGAACATCTTCTTCTTTAACGAAGAACTCGAAGAACATCGGTCTCCGACGATGAACACCGAGTTCTCGGAAACCGATTACCGCGACGCCGCCGACGTTTTCTTCCGCGACGTCTCTTCCCGCAATGTCGCCGACGTCTTCTTCCGTGACGTCTCTTCCCGCGACATTTTTCCGCGACTATCTTCTCCACGATGAAAACCTCATTAAAGTTGCGCTCGAGGTAGGGGTTGTTTTGAAAATGATAATACTCCATGTTTGTTTCCCTTCAAAGCATGAACGCGGACCAACTAATTAACAAGTTGGTTTGTGGATTATTATTGCGGTTCGGGGTTTATCAAATTGATGGGAAATATTATGGTGTTGTTTCAAACCGCTAACGTGGTGGGTGCAGACCATTCAAACCGCTAACGTTGTGGGTGCGGACCAACAAACAAGTCCGAACCACCACATTCTTTCTCGTTCTTAGTGTGCGGAACGGCGGACGACGACAAACGGGGCCGCAAGGGCGATTTGAGGGACTTGCAGTGAAGGTCGGGTCCCGGGAGGACCACTGGCGAAGACCGCACGTAAAACGGACAACCGGAGCGCGTCCGTTGGTCCGCGAAATCCCACGCCGGCGTGCCGCTGGCAAAACTCGCAGCGGCGGCGAGGCAGTTCCGCGGCCGCATGAAACCAAGAGGCGGGACGCGGCCGACATGCCGCGTCCGGGTGCTGCGGAGCGGCCCCCGCGCGGGGGCCACTGTTCCTTCGCTCGCCCGCTAGGCCGAGCCGAGCCGACCCGCCGGGCCAGGCCGCCCTGGGCAGGCCGGGTCGCACCAAACCGGGTGGGACCCGGACCCGGGTCGGGTCGACCCGTTTCGGGCCGACCCAGGGGGGGTCGGGCCGGGTCGGCCCGGGCCCAAACCCCCCGTTTTCGCACTCTTTTGGTTTTTCGCCCATATCTTGGGCTACAGAACTCCGTTTGATTACCATCAGCGGAAATGCGATCCTTGGATCGAGACGTTCGTTTCGGTATATTACACTCAAGGTTTCGAAATACTTTGGGTTCGGCCGGGTTGGTTCGTCCACGAAACCAACCGGGCCCTCGGAGTAGAAACGCTCATAACTTGAGCTCCGGACGTCCGATTGACGTGCCATCGACTTTGATGGATTCCTCTTAGTGAGATGGACCTTTTGGATTACTTCGCTCGAGGTTTGGATGCAGTTGGAGTATGGTCGGGTTGGTTTTGATTTAAAAACCAACCGGGCCCCTAGAACGAAAAAACCAATAACTTCCAGACCGGACGTCCGATTGCCGCGCCGTCTGTTGCGTTGAGTTCCTGTTAACGATACAGAACTTTTGGATACAACAACTTCGGACTTTATGTCAGTTGATGTATCACCCCTCGGCTCGTGGAGCGGACCCTCCCGAACGAGCTTGCTGTGTGCGGGAACCCTAGAGCTGGCTGTGTTTGCGACGCTGAAGACTGCTGGTCTTGTATCCTATGTGGGTCCCAGCATAGATGAATCAATGAAGACTGCTGGTCTTGTATGCTATGTGGGTCCCAGCTTAGATGATTCAGTGCTGGTCTTGTATCCTATGTGGGTCCTAGCATAGATGAATCAATGAAGACTGCTAGTCTTTTATCCTATGTGGGTCCCAGCTTAGATGATTCAGTGCTGGTCTTGTATCCTATGTGGGTCCCAGCTTAGATGATTCAGTGCTGGTATCGTATCCTATGTGGGTCCCACCATAGATGAATCAATGAAGACTGTTGGTCTTGTATCCTATGTGGGTCCCAGCTTAGATGATTCAGTGCTGGTCTTGTATCCTATGTGGGTCCCAGCATAGATGAATCAATGAAGACTGCTGGTCTTGTATCCTATGTGGGTCCTAGCTTAGATGATTCAGTGCTGGTCTTGTATCCTATGTGGGTTCCCACATAGATGAATCAACGAAGACTACTGGTCTTGTATCCTATGTGGGTCCCAGCTTAGATGATTCAGTGCTGGTCTTGTATCCTATGTGGGTCCCAGCATAGATGATTCAGTATCTATATCTGATCATCTCTTTCAGCTTTTCAATAATGAAAATCCTGGTTTAAGCTGAGTTTTTGACCTTGTGTTTACCTCATGATTGAGATGGGTCACTTGATAACTTAGGTATATGTATGGGCATATACCCGGGTAGTGGTTATCCGTTGATCTCATAATCTTTGTGTTTTCTCATGATTAAGATAGGTTACTTGATAACTTAGGTGTATGTATGGGCATATACCTAAGTAGAGGTTATCCGTTGAGATCTTCTATGTGGTTACCATGTTGGTTTTAGTGAGACCTTGAGGGTCTCGGGGTCCCTACTGAGTATCGTTATACTCACCCCTGCACGGGCTATGCCCGCACCTCGTTGTGTTGGTTGCAGATGACGGGAAGAGCTGACAGAGGCCGAATGTTCGAGGACTAGACAGAACCCAGAGGTGGACCACACGACGAGTCAGTACCCGTAGGTGGACCACACGACGATTCAGTATCCAGAGGTTGACTACATGGCGAGACAACACTCGGAGGGGGTTGACGGGTGAGATCATTGAGGAGCTGCGCTATCTGTACCTACCCTTCAGGTAGGTTCTGAGGAGGATGACCCAGGAGCTTCTTCCTTTCTTCCAGCTGTTTGACTTTTTCTGTTTTACTTTCGTTTAGTTTTAGCTGTACTTTCAGTTGGGTTTGTATTCTGGCCCATTTACTTGTCAGAACTTTCTTTTGTACTTAGTGTTTTACTTCCTCTTATACTCTGTGGTGTTTTGTTTACTTTTATAAAGGCAATGCCTTCCCAGTTATCGGGATTTACGCCTTTGGTGCTAGTCGCCAGCCCCTGGCCTATGGAAGGCGGGCTTGGGGTAGTCACGGCACGGGCCCTGAGGACGGGTCGTGACAAATTGGTATCAGAGGAGTTCGGTTCTACCGCAGAACTCAGGACTCTGATCTTTTTCTATGTGAAGCAATAGTGTTAAGGGTACCGAGTGTGGTCTTCAGTTCAGGGAGTCCAGTGTTGGTGCGGTGACCGACGTATCCGTACACCAGGACCCTGACTACTGATTTCCGACTTTGTACACGAAAACACTGATTGCGTGTGTGTTTCCAAATTATTAAAGTCAGCTCAAACCAGGTCATCTCACCAGGTATAAATGTTGACCGTGTCGCATCTGTTCAGGTTTTCTCCATGCAGATAGTCAGTTGGAGTTCCGAGAGAGTACTTGATGAAGGCCCACCGATCGACGAGGCTCTGGTGTAGGTCCCTTTTTACTATGTTGGCACCCTCGGGTGGTGTACTGGTAGCACCACCACCTGTTGGGCAGCAGATTCCAATAGCTATTCTAGCAAACTGTGCATGCTGGCAGAGCATGTTGCACGAGTTCCAGCAGCAGCAGCCTCCAAGGTTACGAGGCGAGACAGATTCCCAGACAGCAGAGCCCTGGCTGGAGACAATTGCAAGAGTTTTTCGCCTAGCTGAGACATCAGTAAAGTGGATGGTGGAATTGGCTACTAGTATTTTCTAGTGATTGACCATGAGGATGGTCCACTTAGTGATGAGGCTTCGGTATGTGGACCGATGCCTGAGATAGTGCCTTCGGGTAGTGTGTCAGCTATACATCACTACCTGTTGGTCAGCAGTTACAACCGGCGGTACCGGTAGGTGACATATGTAGGCTTACTGCCTTATACGTGTTCCAACATCAGATACCCTCAAGTTCCGAGGCGAACCTGACTCATAGGCGGCTAAGGACTGGCTTGAGGAGGTAGCAGAGAGTTTTCTAGAGCTTATACAACTTCGGCAGGATGACGTGTCGGTAGCTGAGAATTCATCGAGGCATATCGAACATTCCGGGTACTCAATGAATACGATTAGGTCAGTGCTATAGATCTCAGACCTCTGAGCATGGTGTGTTTAAGTAAATTAGACCCAACACCTTTTTCTTCTATGCAATCCTACTCACGTTAGGGTGCTAGAGAGAACCTTGAGGTTTAATGTTCTTTGGCTGAACGAATATAGCCAGTGTATGTTAGCAGTGGGAATATGCGAACTGGTGTCAGTCACAAAGACTTGGACATGTAAAATGTTTCAAGAAGAGGAAATGTTAAGGACAGATGAATCTGCAGAGCAGCGGACATGGAGGCAGAGCTAGGAGAGCAGCTTGTGGGGGTGTACATTTCAACATGTTACCATTACCCGCCTTTGTAGTCACCGCTAGGCTCAGGGATTTGGAGAGCAGGGGAAGAGAGTAGCTTCTTGCGGTCATGGAGTGCGACCAAAAATGGCTCTAAGGATGCTTCGAAGTGTGTACTTTGTCTTCTACTATCTTCCATAGCCACAGACATCGAAACGAATCATCCCTTCCTTCCATGTATCTAGTCCCAGACCTAGAGTTTCCTGTTAAGCCGTTGACTTGACCCTCACGTCTGGAGATACATTTGGGAGGAGACTCAATATTCACACTTACGCTGATGGTGTGATCTGACCCTTGAGGCGAGAGTCTCGGTTGGGACCTCTTGGTGGAAGCTCGAGGCCTTACGACGTTAGTTTGAGTATGGATTTGTTAATCACTGTTCATACTCAAATTGACGGTATTAGGCAAACGTCGGGATGGTTTTTGCTTGGTCGGCAAAAAGGAAACCCTGGGTAGAACAAGTTAAACTCCTGCATGGGAGGGTGTAGCCGATCATTCTTGGGTTGGCCAACCTTACCCTCGTGGCAGCAGGAGTTTTGAGTTTCAGTTCTAATCTGAAAAGGGAGACCTCTAGAGTTCGAGGATGGCGACCACGTTCTTATACGGGTCTCACCTAGACGAGGTTTACAGAGATGTAGCCGAGGCGGCGAGATATATCCGAGGTTAAATGGACCTTTCTAGGTCCCCAGCAGGGTAGGCGAGGTGGTTTACCACTTCACCCATCCACCTCAGTTGCACCGGGTGCACGACGTCTTCCACGTATCTCAGCTGAGGAGATACGTGCACGTCCCAACACAAATCTTTGACCATGGGGAGCTGGTCTTTGATGATGGGGTGACTTTTTGTGGAGGTTCCAGTGGAGATTGAGGTTCGACGGTAGCGGGTCCTATGAGGATGGTTGATTTCTCTTGTCCGTTTTTGTAGGCAGCTCGGAAACCTCTAGGTGAGCACATGAGAGTGGAAGGCACAGATGCGTGCTCAGTACCACTTTTATTTCCCTAGCTTGTAGCTTTATGGGGACGTAAATCCCTGAGGTGGGAGAAATGTAAAGACCCGTAAAATTCAAGGAAATTTTTTTCTTAATTTTCTTTGGGATTTTACAAGAATGCAGTTTATGACGACACCTGATTCCGAGGCCCGGTGTGCCCGGAATCAATTTCCGAAGTTTAGCTCGGGTGTGTTCAATGAATGAATGAGCGTGAATTTATAACTTTTGAACCAGTCCTCGGAATCTAATTCTGAGGGCACCGATTAAACCACAATGCCGGTATTTGCTTAGGAACACATATTCAGGAGTTACGTTTACACGAAGGATGTTGATAAAAATTGTGGAAGTTAAAAATAAAAATTTAACAACAATTTTTATTTTTTTCAAAGTGTTTTTATCCTTTGGGAGGAAGTTGGGTAACTACCCAACTTCCCTTTGTAGGTTATGAAGGAAGTGGGGCCCACACGAACCCCACCCCTTTATATCCTCTAACCTCCTCAACTCCCATTAATTTTATTAACTTAAGATTATTAAGTTATGGAATTAATGAAGTGATTTAATGTGGAATTAAAACACTTGAATTTCAAAAGGCTTATTGTGTTAATAAAATAAGAAAGGAGCTTATTTTATTTTGTTGTTATAGTTTTGTCGTTGAGAGGTTTTGGGAAGAACATCTTCTTGTTTGACGAAGAACTCGAAGAACATCGGTCTCCGATGAAGAACACCGAGTTCTCGGAAACTGATTACCGCGACGCCGCCGACGTTTTCTTCCATGATGTCTCTTCCCGCGATGCCGCCAACGTCTTCTTTCGTGACGTCTCTTCCCGCGACATCTTTCCGCGACGAATTTCTCCGCGACGAAAACCTCATTCAAGCCGCGCTCGAGGTAGGGGTTGTTATAAAAATGATAATAATCCATGTTTGTTTCCCTTCAAGGCATGAATGCGTACCAACTAATTAACAAGTTGGTCCATGGATTATTATTGCAGTTCGGGGTTTATCAAATTGATGGGAAATATTATGGTGTTGTTTCAAACCGCTAACGCAGTGGGTGCGGACCAACGAACAAGTACGAACCACCACATTCTTTCTTGTTATTAGTGTGTGGAACGGAGGACGATGAGAAACGGGGCCGCAAGGGTGATTTGAGGGCCTTGTAGTGAAGGTCGGGTCCCAGGAGGACCACTGGCGAAGACCGCATGTAAAACGGACCACCGGAGTGCGTCCGGTGGTCCGCGGAATCCCACACCGGCGCGGCGGCCGGCAGCGGCGCCTGGCGGGCCACCGGAAAAACCTTCCGCGGCTTCAGCCGCGGCGGTGAGGCAGTTACGCGGCTGCGCGGAGCCGGGAGGTGGGATGCGGCCGACATGCCGCGTCCGGGTGCTGTGGAGCGGCCCCCGCGCGGGGGCCGCAGTTCCTTTGCTCTGCCGCTCGGCCGAGCCGAGCCGACCCATCGGGCCGGGTCGCGCCCAGGCCGTGCCAGGTCGCACCAAACTGGGTCAGACCTGGACCCGGGTCGGGTCGGACCCGGGTCGGGTCAACCTGGTTCGGGCCGACCCAGGGGGGGTCGGGCCGGGCCAAGACCCCCCGTTTTCGGACTCTTTTGGTTTTTCACCCATATCATGGGATACAGACCTCCGTTTGACGTACCGTCAGTGGTGATGAGATCCTTGGATCGAGAAGGTCGTTTCAGTATATTACATGCAAGGTTTCAGAATACTTTGGGTTTGGCCGGGTTGGTTCGTCCACAAAACCAATCGGGCCCTCGAAGTGGAAACACTCATAACTTGAGCTCCAGACGTCCGATTGACGTGCCGTCAACTTTGATGAATTCCTCTTAGTGAGACAGACCTTTTGGCTTACTCCTCTTGAGGTTTGGACGCAGTTGGAGTACGGTCGGGTTGGTTTTGACTTAAAAACCAACCGGGCCCCTGGAATGAAAAAGCCAATAACATCCAGACCGGGCGTCCGATTGACGCGCCGTCTGTTGCGTTGAGTTCCTGTTAACGATACAGAACTTTTGGATACAAAAACTGCGGACTTCATGTCATTTGATGTATCAGCCCCTCGGCTCATGGAGCGGACCCTCCCGAACGAGCTTGCTGTGTGCGGGAACCCTAGAGCTGGCTGCGCTTGCGACGATAAAGACTGCTGGTCTTGTATCCTATGTGGGTCCCAGCTCGGATGATTCAGTGCTAGTCTTGTATCCTATGTGGGTCCCAGCATAGATGAATCAATGAAGACTACTGGTGTTGTATCCTATGTGGGTCCCAACTTAGATGATTCAGTGCTGGTCTTGTATCCTATGTGGGTCCTAGCATAGATGAATCAATGAAGACTGCTGGTCTTGTATCCTATGTGGGTCTCAGCTTAGATGATTCAGTGCTGGTCTTGTATCCTATGTGGGTCCTAGCATAGATGAATCAATGAAGACTGCTGGTCCTGTATCCTATGTGGGTCCCAGATTAGATGATTCAGTGCTGGTCTCGTATCCTATGTGGGTCCCAGCATAGATGAATCAATGAAGACTGTTGGTCTTGTATCCTATGTGGGTCCCAGCTTAGATGATTCAGTGCTGGTCTTGTATCCTATATGGGTCCCAGCTTAGATGATTTAGTGCTGGTCTTGTATCCTATGTGGGTCCCAGCATAGATGAATCAACGAAGACTACTAGTCTTGTATCCTATGTGGGTCCCAGCTTAGATGATTCAGTGCTGTTCTTGTATCCTATGTGGGTCCCAGCATAGATGAACCAATAAAGACAGCTGGTCTTGTATCCTATGTGGGTCCCAACTTAGATGATTCAGTATCTATATCTGATCATCTCTTTCACCTTTTCGATAATGAAAATCCTGGTTTGAGCTGAGTCTTTGACCTTGTGTTTACCTCATGATTGAGATGGGTCACTTGATAACTTAGGTATATGTATGGGCATATACCTGGGTAGTGGTTATCTATTGATTTCATAATATTTGTGTTTCCTCATGATTGAGATGGGTTAAATGATAACTTAGGTGTTTGTATGGGCATATACCTAAGTAGAGGTTATCCGTGGAGATCTTCTATGTGGTTACCATGTTGGTTTTTGTGAGACCTTGAGGGTCTCGGGGTCCCTACTGAGTATCGTTATACTCACCCCTGCACGGGCTATGCCCGCACCTCGTTGTGTTGGTTGCAGACGACTGGCAGAGCTGACGGAGGCCGAATGTTCGAGGACTAGACGGTACCCGGAGGTGGACCACACGACGAGTCAGTACTGAGAGGTGGACCACACGACGAGTCAGTATCCGGAGGTGGACTACACGGTGTGACGACACTCGGAGGGGGTTGACGGGCGAGGTCATTGAGGAGCTACACTATATGTACCTACCCTTCAGGTAGGATCTGAGGAGGACGACCCAGGAGCTGCTTCCTTTCTTCCAGCTGTTTGTCTTTTTCTGTTGTACTTTCGTTCAGTTGTAGCTGTACTTTCAGTTGGGTTTGTATTTTGGCCAATTTACTTTTCAGCACTTTCTTTTGTACTTAGTGTTTTACATCCACTTGTACTCTGTGGTGTTTTGTTTACTTTTATAAAGGAAATGCCTTCCCAGTTATCGGGATTTACACCTTTGGTGCTAGTCGCCAGCCCGTGGCCTATGGAAGGCGGGCTTGGGTTAGTCACGACACGGTCCCCGAGGATGGGTCGTGACATGCATGGTTTTGTAGAGATATGTTGTTGGATGCCCGGTATGGCATAGTGGTTGGGTGCCTGGGGTGGGACGAGAGTGTGCATGTGAGCGAGACTTGATGAAACACCATTGATGAATGTGAAAATCCACCAATTCTGTTTGTTTTCAAAAGTTTTTAAGATGATTTTTTTGTGTTTTGGTAAGCCGATATTTTTGTGAGTTTTTTTTCATGTTTTAGAAGTGTGGTTTGTTTTGGATGCTTCCTCGTGAGTTGGAAGTGATAATCTTGGTGTGTCTTGAGATGGGATCTTTTTGGTGTCTCAGTTTTATAGCAATGTTCTATGGGTTCTAAGGATATGTTGGATGTTGAGATGTGTCCATGGATGGTTCTCCGTTGGCAAAACTTCCAGTTGATTAGCCTAAGGATTCATTTAACACATTAAATCCACCTCTTCAGATTATTCCTCAACTCATTTGATGGAAAAGAGAGCTATTTGGGCCTGATTTAACATGTTTCCCTATTGTGATTATTCTTTTGTAAATAGCAGTTGTGTTGGGTGATATTGATGTGTTTCATAGTATTCCTTGTCCATTCTCCTCCTTGTTTAGAGTGAGAGAGATTGGTTCTATGTATCTATAAGTTCCTATTTAGATGTAGGAATTTTGTTGAGAATGTAAGTTTTTATGGGTGTTGTGATCCATATATCCTAGATGCGTCACAATAGATGATTCAAACATCAGGGCTCCATCAATAGGCTTTAGAGTGAAGCTTTTCACGCAGTCAGGAAATCACTAAAGGTGTGGGGAGCTTGACTAAGACCCTTCCTTCACCATTATGGGAAGGTAGTTTCTATGTTTTTGTTGTGGTTTCTCATTACTATGATTATCTTTTTTTCTAAAAGAGCATGGTGTACATACCCATCACACAGTTTCTATTGTTATACCATCTCAGATGTGGGTTTCCAATCAATTTCCTTATGTGGACTGCCAATGTGAATCAGGCGCAGAATTGTTTTTTCCTATTTATAGGTGGATATTGGTGGGTGGTTAATCTATTTATTTTTTTTGTTTTAGTGGACAAAATATTGGGTCCCCTTTCCTCACCGCTCTATGTGGTGGGGGTTTGATCCATGTCGAAAGTGTTGGCCCAGTTCTTGTCCCCTCTATTCGGGAGTGGGTAGTTTAAAATTTCATATTGTAACCCTATTAAATTGGGTTTTTATGTTGTTGTGGGAGAGTTTTGGTGGGCCTGTTTGGGTGAGGCCCTATTCTAGTTCATGTTGAATTCTTTTTTTTTTCATTTTCAGTTGTCCTATAATGGTGGGGAGACCCACTACAGGTCTCAAAGATCTTTCCATTAAAGATTTTTCGGATGGTAGTTGTGATTTAATGGCGGGGATCCTGTTCCGAACTCCCCCCCATGTATTTGGATTTGATGAGTGCACTTTGGTTTGGGTGATCATTCGGTTATTTGGGAGAAGACCCAACAATATGGTTCTTGGCTTGTTTGTGGAGGTGGTGGCTTGATCTTTCTATTGATTCTTAGGAAGTGGTTGTGAGTTGGTGTTTTTTTGGTAAAGAGACATAGGTTACATTGATGTTGGATGATATTTTCTTGGTTAGAGAGGATGGAACATATTGATAAGTAATACTTAGGTATTGATCTTTTAGATAAAAATTGTTATGGCTTTTCGGGGGTGGAAAGATTTAATGGTGGGGAGAATTGTCGCACCCAGTTTTTCATGTCATGGTTTTGATCCAGTTGTTGGAAGTACCAATCTTTTTTGTGGGTTTTTGGTGAGTTGAATGTTTATTTTTTAAGTTCTAAATATGTATAATCATCTTAACAAGGGTTCCCATAGCTTTTTTGGTGGTTTTTTGACAAAAGGGTGGTTACTTCAAGATTTGTGCCAAACCGTGAGCCCATTTCCCGATTTAAAAACATTTTTTTTCTTTTATAACTCCTTTTTTTAAACATTTTTCATCCATTAAACTTACCACTTTCCCTCCCCAGACCTATTAAAACCACCATATCTATTTTAACCCCTTATTAATGTGGATTTGGGTTATTTGTTCAAGTATTGGGCTAGCCCTTAAGCCCTTTCCTGTTTTAAAAAAATATATTTTTTTTGTTTATATCTTATTCATTTTTTAATATTTGTAAATCATTCTATATCTCACTATAGACTAAAAACTGTAGGTGTACCCCCATGTTCCATTTTTCCTCTTTGGAGCTCATCTTCATTGAGGATTTGGGAGAACTTCCTTAAGGTTTCTCAAATCGTATTGGTTTAAAGTGGTAATTTGTTTCCTTCATAAATCATTTTATTTTTACTATTTTCACCCAAATATTATTCCCCAAGTTCTTGTAGATCTAAGGATACTCTCCAAAGAGTTCAAAGCCATTAAATTTCCCTTAATGGTGTATATTCAAGGTAATATGATGAGTTCTTTAGTTTCCAAGGTGAGATTCCTTCTCCTTTCTCCTCCCGCTTCCTTCTTCTTCTACATTATTTTGATTTAATATACTTTTGTGGTCATTAAATTACTATGGCTATGTTTTTTCATGATTTTTATGGGGATTTGGTTCCTTTAGGTATGTCCTCCATAGATCTAGAGTGTTGGGAACCATGGTGGGTGATTTCGAGTGTATGTATCATTTCTACCATGGTTTTGAGGTAGGTTTCCCATTTCACTGGTCCCTTTTTATTTAAGATTAATCTTTTTAATGGTATTTTCAATCTATAAAAATTCCAATTATGGTTTTATAAGACTTGAATAACATTATTTTGTGTGAAAAGTGGGGTTTATACGTTAATTTGTAAAAAGTAGCGTTGTTTTGTTATAAAAGTTCACACCAAGTGTTTGTTTTACTATTACATTATATTTTTCCCTTTTTTATGATGGTTAGATAATGGTTTAGGGTATTTTTAATATGGTTCATTATTTGGAATAATGTTTTGGAATTAAATTTTAATTTTTATTCCTTTTCAAATGCTTAGAATGAATTGTGTTGTTGTAGAGTACATGCCATGTGTTTGGTAATTTTCCCAGTTGGGTTTTATGTGTTAAGTTTGATTTAAAATGATTTTTTAGATTTATAAATGCATTTTAATCATGAAAAATTGGATTTTAGGGTCCTTATATTTCTATACAATGAGATTTTTTTTGTATAAACAAATTTGTTTTTGGTTTATAAAATGTTTTGGGCCGAGTTGCCAGAAAATTGCCCGTTTGGCATCCTAATAAAAATGGTTGTGGTTTGGATGTGTAACTTTAATGTTTTAAGGGATTTATGAAATTGGTTTTATGCTGTAAATTATGTGTATACATCTCTTTATAAAAATTGAAATTTGTACCATTGGAAAATGTTAGTTTTGAGAAACGCCTAAAGGCCCATTTGGAATCTTTGTGAAAATGGTGAAATTATTTACTATGAAAACCTCATGTGGATGTTTCTCCTAAAATTATTATATGTATATAATGGATGGGATGTCCTTACAAAGGAATCCTTGTGATCCATTATGAGATTTCATCATGGTAGACTCTTTATGTTCTTTTTGATTAATGGCATGAGATTGGTCCTTGGAGTGACTCTAGGTGATGTCTATTATAAATTATTATTATATATATGTTGAGATTGGATGCACAGATGTCATCAGTTGGCTCACCTCCATTATATACATGAGACATGGGAACCTATAATATTGAGAGAATATTCTAAGAATGATTTCAGTACTTGTAGGTTATGGTACTGACCAGTGGCCCATTGTAGGTGGATATATTGGGTTTATTGTTACGGGATTTTACCTCGACCTTCCTGAGAAAGGATAGCTGAGCATATTGAACATTTCAATTTCATCATGTGTGACATGTCAATAGGGATGAGGTCTCATGTATTGGTTTCATTTGGATTATTCTTAATCTCCAAGGTTCACCCATGTCTATTTCGCTTTCAGTTTCTTACAGTGATGAATATGATGCTTGTATGCACATTTACTATAAGGCCCCAGCCTTAAACCTTACTTAATCTTGAGTTATTACAAGATTACACATTGAGGATCTTTTCGGGTTTAGAGTTTTAGAGAATTAGATCATAAAACTTGCATTACATTACACATATAAACAAAGTGGTTACATAAAGATAGTATTCTTCATTCCCATCAATGGAAACACATTTAAAATAAAACATGGATTATTTCTTGACACATCCTTGACTCTATCATCTTATCATGTACCTTTCCCTTGACCTGTGAAAAACATTTCAAAAACTTGGGATGAGCATAAAAACTCAGTATGGGTTATAAGAAAAACATAGAAAGGGAACATGAAATCATACTTTACCCATAAAACATAGTCACTTTAACATACCTCATAAAATCATGAATAAATCATAGAAATCATAAGACATAAAGGTAACTTGAGGCATTCATAACATTCTTACGTAGGGAGTAACCGTCTTGGTTACGTTTGGAATACCCATCATAGTATATTCCCTAAAATCTCTTCGGAGAAACCTTAACGTTTCACTCCTTCGCGTTACCCAATGCATTGGAGAGCTATAATGGGCTCACCTGCCCTTAGTTTATCACGGAACCACCCGTCTTCATAATAATTCCCAAGAACCATAACATAATCATATCACATAAAACATGCATAAAGGAAACATAAAATTTCCACATTTCAATCACGAGATATCAATAAAACACATTGATATAAAAACATTATGAAAACCATTTTCAATACCAAAATAAAAGAAAAGTAAAACATGGTATTTATTTTTCTTTTAAAAAGAAGGTATGGCTTGTAGAGGAAGCCGAAACTCAAATAACGGTCACGACGGCGGAGAAGTCGTTATCGCCGCATACGTACGACAAAAACATTCCCTTTTGTCGTTTAGTAAACGCTTCGTATAAAAAATATTCCTTTTGAATAAACGTAAAAGTCAAAGGGGTTTATACACCGTATAAAAGAAAGTTGTGTATAAAATAAAATATGCCTCAACGAAAGGCGATTGAGACGAAGTCCCATACCTCGTATCCGACTTGACCCGACCGTTCTTTAAACTCCTGAATAATAAACTTGAGTTAATCTCTACTTGATTATGAATCTTTTTCAATTTCATTATTCCTTTTATACCATGTTATGAACATCATGTAATCATTTAAGATAATAATGTTCATTTTGTCGGTATTTGGTTCTTAAGTCAAAAATATACTTCTTATACTTACATGTTGTTAATTTGGTCAAAGGTTCATTATATCCAGAATGGTATTCATGATGTAGATATAATATATGTCATATATATCCAGTAAATACATTCATTTATAATATTACATCACATTTAGAGGTAAGAAATGAAATGCACCGTTCATGGAGACGGTAAGCCGTACGTACGCATGAACGCTACTTCCATTTATATTTCATATTTTCTGGAATGGAATCATAATGATATAAGAGTATATTATAATTCCAGTATAATAACATATATAATATCATTAACTTTATCCTTTACACATCCCACATATGGTTTTAACGAATCAAATCACTTTTAGGGGGCGGTAGTCCGCACTTCCTAAAATGAAGATATCGTGTTTTACCCATAATGGAAACCATAAAGGTATGACCAAAATGAAAAAAACATAAGCTTAATGAAAACATAAACATATTATATATCATATATAAAAATAGTGACATCATAATGGCCACCTTTGAAGGTGTTAAATGAGTGTTGAACAATCATCGTTTCGGGAGGCAGAATTTCACCATCCACGGAAACCTTATGTTCTTTAACCATTCGATGTAGTTGTGTGAGAGTGTAGCTCAAATAAATCTTATAACAACATCCTAGTATATTGAAGATACTGGTGTTGTTACAAAAGAAGTAAAACAAAGAGTTTAGGGGGTTGGAGAAGCAAAATAAAACAAATGAACATGAGAGAATGAATTACCTTTAAAAGTGTAACTCCTTTTGAGTTGAGCCTAAAGGATTCCTTTGAAAGGATTATGCCCAAAGAGAATCCTCTAGGATGAGGAGAGGTATGTGGAGAGAGTAAATGGGCAGGGTTTGGCCGAGCCAAAGGCTTGAGGAGTGTGTGAAATGAGGTAGAGGTGGGGGCCTTTTATAAGAGGAGAGGAGGGGCACTTTTGGAATGTAAAGAAACATTACTTTATTTGAAAATGTGTTTCAGTTTTAAAAGGTCCCACATTGATAGAATTAGTGGATAAGGTGATAAGGGTTCGATATCCACTCATCCAATTGGTTTTGGCCATGTGTAGATCATAGATTTTATATTATCTTTCCATTTTATTTAAATCGTCAAATAATGATGTCATCGCTGCATCATTATTATGTCATAAATAATTAAATTTATTTAATGTCTAAAAATTATAGAAAAAATACTATGATATGGGAAATCTTTTTAGCTTACCAATGAATATTTATAATCAAAATTTGGACTTTTATAACCCCACTTAAAAATTGTTTTCTCAAAACATATTATTTTTGTGTCATTTTCACTTTAACATTAAATAAAAAGTAATTTATGTCATTTCCGAACAAAAGTGGATCCATGGGGTCCCCAAGTTGACCCATGGCTTGTCTTGGTCGGCCATGACACAACCAATAAGGTTGGGACATGTGTCTAGGTCATTTTATATTATTAAAGCATTATTTATACCTTAAACTACCCTAATTACCACTAATCGCGATTAAAAACTTAATAAGTTACTATTCACCAAAAAATTATTTTAATCCCATTGAACCACATTTTACTTCCTAATGACAACCATGTATGTCGGATTTTCAAAATTCAATACACATTAGTGGTAAACTTTCATTTAACTGAAAAATCAGTTTGCTTGATTACCACTTAGTGGTTTCACTATTCATCAAAAATTGAAGTTTTTCAGAAAATTACCAAAAATTCACCCTAAGCTATATTTGATATTCCGAATTCAAAAATGAAGTCCATTTTACAAAATTCAAATCATATAAGTCACATTAATTAATTCAATAATTAATTCCCGCTGCCAGAGCAAATAGCGTGTGTTTATGAAACAATAAGTATCAAAAGATTGACACCAGTTTAAGTCTATTTTCAAAGTGAAATTGATTCCAATGACCACCATTGGATAAAATGGTAAAAATATATTCTAATTTCACTTCAAGACCAATTCAAAACATAATCTAATCATATAAATAAATTAGATTAAAAAGCAGTTTTGATGTAAAATGCAGTATTTTTCACTATTCATTAAAAAATGAACATTGTCAGAAAAATACCAAAAATTCACACAAGGTAAATTTTGATGTCCCAATCATAAAGGATAAGTTTATTTTGACAAATATAGTTTATAAAATTGTCAAAATATAGATTCAAAAATGGTTTGCCATCAAAAGGCAGTAAAACAATCTTTTAAGAATATTAGTGTATTCCATGCATAAGATTGTATTTATTTTCATTTTAAGCCTCTATAACACTATCTTAATCATTAAAAGACATAGATAAAAATATCTACTATTCATTACTTACTTGGGATGTTACATCCTTCCCCCCTTTTGAAAATTGCGTCCCCGCAATTTATTTACTTATCAAATAAATGGGGGTATTTATCCCTCATTGCATTTTCAGATTCCCATGTTGCCACTTCAATCATGTGGTTTTTCCACAAAACCTTTACCTGGTGAATCAACTTATTCCGTAACACTTGCTCCCTGTGGTCAAGAATCTGGACCGGTTGTTCCTCATAAGATAGGTTCTCTTCCAGCTGAACTACCTCTGGACTCAAAACATGAGATGGATCTGGCATATACTTTCTCAACATCAAAACGTGAAAAACATTGTGTACCTGAGATAAACTCGGAGGTAAAGCCACTCGGTATGCAACTGATCCAACTCTCTCCAGAATTTCGTATGGCCCAATGAACCTTGGACTCAACTTTCCTTTCTTACCAAATCTCATCACGCTTTTCCAAGGAGAAAACTTGAGAAAAACATGATCACCTACCTCGAAAGATAGATCCTTCCTCCGGTTATCCGCATAACTCTTCTGCCAGCTCTGAGCTGTTCTCATGTGTTTCTGAATCAGCTGAACTTTTTCTGCCCTCTCTTCTACCAATTCTGGTCCCATCAACTTCCTTTCACCCACTTCATCCCAGAAAGCTGGAGTTCGACACCGCTTCCCATATCATGCCTGAAATGGTGCCATCTGTATACTGGAATGAAAACTGTTATTATATGAAAACTCAACCAAAGAAATATGTTGGTCCCAACTTCCCTGATAATCCATAGAACAAGCTCATAGCATATCCTCCAATGTCTGAATTGTTCGTTCTTACTGCCCATCTGATTGAGGTTGAAAATCTGTACTAAAATTTAATTCAGTACCCAACGACTTCTGAAGGCCTTTCTAAAAGTTAGAAGTAAACCTGGGATCACGATCTGATACAATGGAGAGAGGAACTCCATGTAACCTGACTATCTCTTTAAGATACAAACGGGAAAGTTGATCAAGAGAGAAAGTATCTCGTATAGCAAGGAAATGAGCAGATTTGGTCAAGCGATCAACAATAACCCAGATTGCATTATTACCTCGAGATGTCTTTGGTAAACCAACAACAAAGTCCATGGATATATTCTCCCATTTACACTCTGGCACTGGTAAAGGCTGAAGCATCCCTTTCGGTAATTGCCGCTCTGCTTTAACCTGCTGACAAGTCAAACACTTCACAGTAAAATCAGCAATGTCTCTTTTCATTCCATCCCACCAGTAATACTCCCGTAGACCTCTGTACATCTTAGTACTGCCAGGATGAAAAAAACAACTCATTCTTCAGCTGTGAATCACAAGGCACACATAACCTCTTCACAAACCTCAAAACACAAACACAAACTTATCCAAGAACTCATGGAAAATTTTATTCATAAGGTCCATGAATACAGTAGGTGCATTGGTTAACCCAAAAGGCATAAATAAAAATTCATAATGGCCATATCTATTACGGAATGCAGTCTTCGGAATATCTGCCTCCTTTACCTTCAGCTGATGGTACCCCGATCTCAAGTCAATCTTCGAAAAATACTGAGCTCCCTGGAGCTGATACCGCTTCATTCGATGGCCCAACATCTGCTGAAGTTGTTGCAAAGGATTTCACCACCCCTTTCTGCTAGTAGTCTAACTGCTTCCCATCACTCAAGCTCTTTGTCGGACACTCATTTGCATAGTGACCCACCTCATTGCACTTAAAACATTTCACTAACTATAAATCAAATTTGTTCTTACCTTCACCTTGATCCTTTTCAGTGCAATCACAAGACTTATGTCCCATATTACCACATCGGTAGCACTTACCAGAATTCAGAAGACATTCCCCAGCATGCCTTTTGCCACATTTATCACAAAATGGAAACTTAGTTTTCTTACCATCAGACTTTTTTGAAGAATTCTTACCTTTCTCCTGCCACCTCGGTCTCTTCTTCTGCTTGTTGTTATAGAACACTTGGTCATCGGCAAACTCCATTTCCACCTTCTCAGCACATCGAACAAGCTTTTCATAACTTTTAAACTCACGAGAATCTAATGCCCTTCGATATTTTGGCTTTAATCCTGAGTAAAAACGATTGATTTTACTATCAAGGTCCCGGATAAAATTTGGAGCATACCTTGCCAATCGAGTGAACCTTTATTCATAGGCAGCCACTGAGTCTTCCTCTTGCCTTAATTCCAAGAATTGCTTTTCCATCCTAAGTCGAACAGCCTTAGGAAAATACTTCTCAAGAAACATACCTTTGAATTCATCCCAGTCAAGAGCATCAATCTCATCGGCGTCCTTGATATTTTTAACCATCGACCACCACTGATCTGCCTCACCCTCCAAACGGTAAATAGCAAGACTAACCTTTTGATTGTCTGAACACCCCATGACGTTGAAAATCTTCTCCAGTGCTTTAATACACCCTTCAGCTTTCATAGGGTCAGATGATCCTCTGAATGATGGGGGATGTTGCCTCATGAAATGTTCCACCACTGACATGTTCCTCTGTGGTTGATCTGTCTGATCTCGTGCATGGATACCACCGCCATTTATCGCTTGAGTAAACTGTGCCATCACTGCAACAAACTGTTCAGTTCCAATTCCGACCATTTTTGGATGCTGATTCGGAAGGTTATTTCCTTCTGTATGACTTCCTAGCACTGCTTCCCTGTTTCCTCTACGGAAAACCATTCTGAACAAACATGTCTTAGATGAAGCAACATGGTAATCTTTAAATGATATATCCCTTCAATTTGACCAAAAAAAAAACATTTTTGGATAATCATTTAATAGAATTCTAACTCCTAAAGTTATCTAAACCGACCTTTGATACCAACTATAATGCCCCAGCCTTAAACCTTACTTAATCTTGAGTTATTACAAGATTACACAATGAGGATCTTTTCGGGTTTAGAGTTTTAGAGAATTAGATCATAAAACTTGCATTACATTACACATATAAACAAAGTGGTTACATAAAGATAGTATTCTTCATTCCCATCAATGGAAACACATTTAAAATAAAACATGGATTATTTCTTGACACATCCTTGACTCTATCATCTTATCATGTACCTTTCCCTTGACCTGTGAAAAACATTTCAAAAACTTGGGATGAGCATAAAAACTCAGTATGGGTTATAAAAAAAACATGGAAAGGGAACATGAAATCATACTTTACCCATAAAACATAGGCACTTTAACATACCTCATAAAATCATGAATAAATCATAGAAATCATAAGACATAAAGGTAACTTGAGGCATTCATAACATTCTTACGTAGGGAGTAACCCTCTTGGTTACGTTTGGAATACCCATCACAGTATATTCCCTAAAATCTCTTCGGAGAAACCTTAACGTTTCACTCCTTCGCGTTACCCAATGCATTGGAGAGCTATAATGGGCTCACCCGCCCTTAGTTTATCACGGAACCACCCGTCTTCATAATAATGCCCAAGAACCATAACATAATCATATCACATAAAACATGCATAAAGGAAACATAAAATTTCCACATTTCAATCACGAGATATCAATACAACACATTGATATAAAAACATTATGAAAACCATTTTCAATACCAAAATAAAAGAAAAGTAAAACATGGTATTTATTTTTCTTTTAAAAAGAAGGTATGGCTTGTAGAGGAAGCCGAAACTCAAATAACGGTCACGACGGCGGAGAAGTCGTTGTCGCCGCATACGTACGACAAAAACATTCCCTTTTGTCGTTTAGTAAACGCTTCGTTTAAAAAAGATTCCTTTTGAATAAACGTAAAAGTCAAAGGGGTTTATACACCGTATAAAAGAAAGTTGTGTATAAAATAAAATATGCCTCAACGAAAGGAGATTGAGACGAAGTCCCATACCTCGTATCCGACTTGACCCGACCGTTCTTTAAACTCCTGAATAATAAACTTGAGTTAATCTATACTTGCTTATGAATATTTTTCAATTTAATTATTCCTTTTATACCATGTTATGAACATCATGTAATCATTTAAGTTAATAATGTTCATTTTGTCGGTATTTGGTTCTTAAGTCAAAAATATACTTCTTATACTTACATGTTGTTAATTTGGTCAAAGGTTCATTATATCCAGAATGGTATTCATGATGTAGATATCATATATGTCATATATATCCAGTACATACATTCATTTATAATATTACATCACATTTAGAGGTAAGAAATGAAATGCACCGTTCATGGAGACGGTAAGCCGTACGTACGCATAAACGCTACTTCCATTTCTATTTCATATTTTCTGGAATGGAATCATAATGATATAAGAGTATATTATAATTCCAGTATAATAACATATATAATATCATTAACTTTATCCTTTACACATCCCACATATGGTTTTAACGAATCAAATCACTTTTAGGGGGCGGTAGTCCGCACTTCCTAAAATGAAGATATCGTGTTTTACCCATAATAGAAACCATAAAGGTATGACCAAAATGAAAAAAACAGAAGCTTAAGGAAAACATAAACATATTATATATCATATATGAAAATAGTGACATCATAATGGCCACCTTTGAAGGTGTTAAATGAGTGTTGAACAATCATCGTTTCGGGAGGCAGAATTTCACCATCCACGGAAACCTTATGTTCTTTAACCATTTGATGTAGTTGTGTGAGAGTGTAGCTCAAATAAATCTTATAACAACATCCTAGTATATTGAAGATACTGGTGTTGTTACAAAAGATGTAAAAAAAAGAGTTTATGGGGTTGGAGAAGCAAAATAAAACAAATGAACATGAGAGAATGAATTACCTTTAAAAGTGTAACTCCTTTTGAGTTGAGCCTAAAGGCTTCCTTTGAAAGGATTCTGCCCAACAAGAATCCTCTAGGATGAGGAGAGGGATGTGTAGAGAGTAAATGGGCAGGGTTTGGCCGAGCCAAAGGCTTGAGGAGTGTGTGAAATGAGGTAGAGGTGGGGGCCTTTTATAAGAAGAGAGGAGGGGCACTTTTGGAATGTAAAGAAACATTACTTTATTTGAAAATGTGTTTCGGTTTTAAAAGGACCCACATTGATATAATTCGTGGATAAGGTGATAAGGTTTCGATATCCACTCATCCAATTGGTTTTTGCCATGTGTAGATCATAGATTTTATATTATCTTTCCATTTTATTTAAATCGTCAAATAATGATGTCATCGCTACATCATTATAATGTCATAAATAATTAAATTTATTTAATGTCTAAAAATTATAGAAAAAATACTATGATATAGGAAATCGTTTTATCTTTCCAATGACTATTTATAATCAAAATTTGGACTTTTATAACCCCACTTAAAAATTGTTTTCGAAAAACATATTATGTTTGTGTCATTTTCACTTTAACATTAAATAAAAAGTAATTTATGTCATTTCCCAACAAAAGTGGATCCATGGGGTCCCCAAGTTGACCCTTGGCTTGTCTTGGTCGGCCATGACACAACCAATAAGGTTGGGACATGTGTCTAGGTCATTTTATATTATTAAAGCATTATTTATACCTTAAACTACCCTAATTACCACTAATCGCGATTAAAAACTTAATAAGTTACTATTCACCAAAAAATTATTTTAATCCCATTGAACCACATTTTACTTCCTAATGACAACCATGTATGTCGGATTTTCAAAATTCAATACACATTAGTGGTAAACTTTCATTTAACTGAAAAATCAGTTTGCTTGATTACCACTTAGTGGTTTCACTATTCATCAAAAATTGAAGTTTTTCAGAAAATTACCAAAAATTCACCCTAAGCTATATTTGATATTCCGAATTCAAAAATGAAGTCCATTTTACAAAATTCAAATCATATAAGTCACATTAATTAATTCAATAATTAATTCCCGCTGCTAGAGCAAATAGCGTGTTTTTATGAAACAATAAGTATCAAAAGATTGACACCAGTTTAAGTCTAATTTCAAAGTGAAATTGATTCCAATGACCACCATTGGATAAAATGGTAAAAATATATTCTAATTTCACTTCAAAACCAATTCAAAACATAATCTAATCATATAAATAAATTAGATTAAAAAGGAGTTTTGATGTAAATGCAGTATTTTTCACTATTCATTAAAAAATGAACATTGTCAGAAAAATACCAAAAATTCAAACAAGGTAAATTTTGATGTCCCAATCATAAAGGATAAGTTTATTTTGACAAATATAGTTTATAAAATTGTCAAAATATAGATTCAAAAATGGTTTTCCATCAAAAGGCAGTAAAACAATCTTTTAAGAATATTAGTGTATTCCATGCATAAGATTGTATTTATTTTCATTTTAAGCCTCTATAACACTATCTTAATCATTAAAAGACATAGATAAAAATATCTACTATTCATTACTTACTTGGGATGTTACATTTACATTACCCTCGTTGTGTTATTACTATCATTCCTTATTTTGTATTGTTTTTTAAATTGGTGGTATGTTTTTTATATGTTTTATGAAAATGGTTTTCATATAAAAGTGATTTATCCTCTTTCAACAAATATGAATATTTAAAAATCACTTTCCCCTTGAAAATTCTATTGGCACACTATTTGAACCAATCTAGTTTTGAAAAATGAATAAGGGAAATGGGTTTTACTTTGATTTTTAGTAATCATGTAGAAAAACATACATTTATATATTTTATTTCAAACTTGAAATTGATATTTCTTTTATTTTAAAGGATGTCCAATGGGAATAAATTATAGGGATGGCCTACTAAGTTTTAATACTCACGTATATAGTTATTTTCTGTTTTTAGATCTCATTAAGATTTCAACATGAGTTCAATCGCCTTGATATACATGTGATTTTTGTGTTAGAGAGTGACTAGAGGGGTCACATGGAGTTTTTTGGTCATTATGTCTGGTCAGTTTAGTTATATCGTTCTGTTGTAGTTCAATTTTTGTTGTATACATGATGATTAGTTCAGTTTTTATAAATGTGTATTGGGCTATCCATTTATTTCTAGTATAGTTTTATTGTTTATATTTGGGAAAAACATTCCCTATTATACTCAGCTGATACCCTAGGTTCTTGTTTCCATCCCAAGAGGATTGAGAATGCCTTTCAGGACTTTTCGCAGAGCGGCCTGAGTGACCGGTTTAGGGTCGAATTGGGATAGTTCTTGACATCATGAGTCCCATGAACACTATTAAGGAGATCATAATGACAATGGAAATCAGTAGGTACTCATAGTGATCGTAACGAAATCATAATTTCCTCTTTGGTATATCCTCTACCCATACTCACAACTGCTGATTTTCTAATATGAGTTCAATCATTGAGAACTATCATGACCCTATCAACTGGTCAAATAAGACATTAATACTTGAAATAAAATACTTTTTCTTTATGATAATAAGTTTTAGGTGAATATAATCTAAAAGAAATCTAAATCTCATATCAGACTTCTTGGTGAAAAATACTGGGGTTTCCAAGGGTGAAAAAACTGATCCTCTTAAATCTCTCCTTCTATAAGTCTTCCAACTACATCTTCATCTCACAAAACTCTATGGGATCCATCAAATTTTATAGTACATATATTAAGTTCATCCCAAGATGTATTATAATTCATAATTATATATCTTGGTAGGGAGTTTATCCAGGAATGTCACCAATAAATACACCCTCATAATCCTCCACCACTATAGGAAATTGAAAGCTCATAACATCTACTACACCAAGAGTCATTCTATCCAATTGGAATGTAATCAGTTTAAACCTTTTATGAATTAGTAAATATGACTCTATATGGGTTTCTAATTAACCAAAAAAATAAAACATCATCCCATCACTGAGAACATACCATATCCTCCACTTGAAATAATATATCTGGGAAGGAACTGTGGATAACCATTCTATACCTAAAAAATGACATAAGGACTCATTGCTGCTATAAATTGATCCCAAAAGAAAATATTTCATCTATGTGACATGTCACACCATCAATAATTCTGTGGTCACAGAGTCACCTCTAATAGGATTCTCCAAAAACAAGGGTTGAGCTAAGAGGTCCACCATAATATATATTCCTAGAACCAGGTAAGTGGAAAGAAAGTAATGTATCACATATATATCTATCAATACTATAACTAAAGTAGAAAATACTCAAATATTACATCATATCATCCTTTGATCTTCTAGGTTATAATCTTCAACCAACTATAGCTTCCCTCACCCCTATCCCCATGCTCTTTAAGCCTGGCACATACCACTGCTGGGTGATAGTGGAAACATTTCCAAATCTCTACCACATCTATCTAATATCCTTGATCTTTTTTCCACATCTGACATGATTTGGACCTTCATTTTCCCACCGTTGCAACTAACAAGGTATCCCATCTATTGTCTCCCTGCCATCCGCTTTTCACATCGGACAATGTCATTCAAGATGTTCCCAACTATCACAAGAGTAGCACCACCTCTCCCTAGGATAACTAGACCCATCCTGTGATCCCTAAAACAAAAACCCTTTATCCTGGGATCACCTCCTTAAATGTCACGCATGTGTTGGCCCCTATGTCTATTTTCAGAACACTACCACCAATGTCTTATATTACATGTTCCCACTACCATCACCAACTGTCTACATCTACTCATCTTGGAATCTCTCAACCACAAATCATTCCCTATCACCCCAGAATAGGTATAAGTGTATAGTGTTATAAAAATATCTTTGATATCTTTTCACTGTCTTCATTTGAAGGTCTGAGCCCTAATTAACTAATCATGCACCATATCGATAGAGTACCGAGATAGGTTGATGAATCTCAATGAATACTCTTTCATATTCACACTACCTTGTTGAAGCATTATATTCTCCTATATTTCCACATCCCTCAATGTAGGTAGAGGAAAATCCTCTCTAAAAATGTGCTCGATCTCTTACAATGTGATAATCACCTCATTGTATGACTAGGTCACTATGACTTTACCATTTCCACACAGATCTGTGAAGAAACCTTATTTTTAGGACCACTATATGATCTTATAGTGTCCTGAAAAGACAAAAGAATTATGTCACCTCATCATGCAAGTCATCAGCCACACAGGGTTTGAGTTTTCCTCAAAAAATGGGGGATCATTATCGGTGAAACTATTAAAGCACACTCATACTATACAACTCGTCTACTGGTACTTCTGAAACCATCAGCTACTCAAAAGGTGGTGGTAATACTAGTGCACCCCAGGGAGGTAACAACTCCAAAATAGGTCTCTATATCAAAGCCTAATCAATGACGGGATCATCCACATGATCCTCAAGTAAAATCACAGTTGGAAAACGTCATGGAGGTATCTTGAGATAGACAAGATATACCATGGTCAATGTGTATATCTAGATAGCTAAATCAAGAAGGAAATGTAAAGCACAACCCAATCCTATATGGTTCATGTACAAATTCTTCCCCTAAAACTGGTGTCTATAAGTTCCATGTCAACAAACATACTTTTAGAGTCCTCGTGAATGGATACTTCATCCCTAAAACCAACATTGGAGTCCATGGCCTGAGAGATGATATAGAAACACTTAAAAATATTTACATAATACCCAAACCAATATCATAGACACAAACCCTAAGGTTTAATAGAATCCTTTGATACCCCTTTGTCATGACCTCTTCCATCAGGGCGCAAGTATTGACTACACAAAACCTGACTCTAATAATCCATGGTCTGGAGACTAGTAACGAGTCGTTATATCATAGAAATGGGAGGAATTATTACAATCTTCCCATACACCCACACAAATCTACAATCCCATGAAATGATAAAATTGAAAAAATGAAACCATGCATGCAGAAACATATAATTTCACAAAAAGAGTATGAAAATAAAGTATATAAATGAATTTTTTTAAATAAAAGCCTCCCCAAAAGAAACTGAAACATGTCCAACTAATGAAGTAGGAGAGGAATACTATAAATGAAACCACCGGAACACACCTCAGTCAGTCTGGACATCTAAGATCAACCTAGACTTGGTCCCTCTAGGACTCCATAAAAAGTTTATTCATCTGCGTGAGACACCACACATCCACAAAATACCCATGTAGGGGTGAGTTTAATAATACCCTTTAGGACACCCTAAAATCACTAATCATATAGAATCAAGAATACAAGTCAAATTATTATAAGGAAATTTAAATAGAATAAATAATAAGAGTATCCAAATATAGACATAGTAGAATCACAATATCAGGTTAATATCATAACCATAAATCAAACATAGGATTTCTACTTGAAGGATCCACATAATATTTGTTTAAGAGAACAAACTCCCCAAGTCATATAGTACCAATGGCATCCATATGACATTTCATGATTTCTTGGTCTTTCCATAAGATTTAAACTCTATAAGTTTGAAGAAAATGATACATAGATTGATATTATACACAAGGGCATGGGGTATACCAGAAATCCGATCTCGATTAACTTGCTAAGTAGGGGATCAAAACCCGCATAATGTTGGTCACGATGATACAATTAACTCAACCTAGGGAAAATGATGATGATATAGGATCACACTATAGGCATCAAGGAGGGATTACAAGGACACTATATGAGACTAAAGTTTCTCAGAGGGGATTCCTTCTTATTCCTAGAATGAAAATCAATACTAAACCTCAAGGTAATAGACCAAGGGATAGGATCAAGGGAATGTACCCTAACAGAACTTGTCCATGATAAAGAGGAAAAGTGTTAAAATCCATATTTGAAGAATTACATAGTGTGTCCCTTGGAACTGAGAGTGCCTGTGTATCATGAACAATTCCCATGTCCATATATTTATCCGAGTACATGGTATGTAGGTGCGAAAAATGGCATGTGGGCCACACAAGATCCTAGGGTATGTGAAACCATTATGCGCTGATCTGCCTGGAATGGTGTAAGTGACATGTGGCATAGAACAAATGGTGTGTAATTCTATTTATATTCTTGGGTGTTTACACCATGTACATGTAAAGCTCATGATATAGGGACCACACGACATATAATAGGGACCTAAAAATGTGTGATCATTATCTCTGTGTGGAAACCATATCCATTACATAAAGGGTCCAATACATCATGTAATTCCATATTAAACTTAATTTAAACATGAGTTTTCTATGATCCCTAATCAGTTTCACACATAGTAGTCATCCAATCCCCCGATCTCTAATCTTGTCACGAATCCCACCGGTAAATAGGAAAAAGGTCCAATCAAGCCTTTCCAAATCTTCTCACTAGAATTTGGAAACCAAATCCCATTGGGAAAACCCTTACATCAGATTTCATAGTCATCACATGCCAAAATACACATGAATAACTTAGATCTGGTCTCAATACTTCATCATAGCTCGATCCCATTATCACTATGAACTCAGATCTGTGGTATCAATCCATTATTCCATGAAAGAGGTGTACAATGGTTGATTTATGGGTATTTTTCAAAGAGGGGACAAATTAATTTCATAGGATGAATAAAAAAAGGTTTAAGAAAAGAAGAAAACATAAACATAATGAACATACCTCTTCCAATGTTTGTATTGGCCTCAATTTATTGATGTTAGAATGATGAATGAAGAGATATAACATATTTAATAATAGAAATTCATAATCCTTGATAAATCTAACTTGTAACCACAATAAAAATGATTCGATAATTTTTTTATTTGATTGACTCATGTTTTTAATAAGAGAAATAAAATGGGGATAAATAAAAATAAAACAAAAACCCACCTCAAGATGAATCAATTGCTGTTGAAGAATGAATCCGTGCTGTTATCATTGGTGAGAACCTCTAGTTCTCTTTGACACCAATTGTCGATCATGATACAATTATTGATTGCATGAGAATGATCCTCCAATTCAATAACCAATGGATCTAGAATTATATGGATAACATTGATATTTACTCATATTTGTATATTTGTAAGAAAACTATGGCCCTAGATATATATATATAAATAAATTATTTCAATTAATAAATTTATTCAAACATTCACCCATGATCGCTCCCAACTCAATCATCTGACGTGATTCATGGTTAAGTCATGTATTGGGAAAAACCATTATATGAACTCAATGATGGTCTCATATTTCTGATCTATGTCTCTGTTTAAGTTTACTTCTATTTTTCAAGAAAAATTCATAGGCATGATATTTATTATATTTTTTTAAATTAATTTTGGGATCATTGGTGCATAGAATATCATGCTGTCATAGAACGTTCAAACTAAATTAATCCATATAACATTATAAAGTAATACATGAAACAATTAGAGTCTTTATATTTAAATTAAACCCTCAAAATGATTTCAAAAAAGGGTTTTTAGAAAAAGAACTTTTTAAAGTATAAATATGTTTTTTTACAAAATTCATGTATATTATTGATTACAAGAAAATTTCTTAGATTATAATTTATCAAAATAAAAACATGATATTTTAAAACTAATATAATATAGAATGTGACTCTATAAATAATTAAAAAGAGTATAAAGTTTTCAAAAAATTCAATATTATTTACTATTCATTGAAAACTAAATCATTTTGATAAAATTCTAAAAATACCATCCTAATATAATGTAGAAAATTTTATTTCAAATATAAAGATTATTTTATACAATTAAAATCTTATAAGTTCATAATAAATTTTTTAGATAAAATTATATAATACATGACAAAGAAAATTGTTGTAAAACCTTTATTAGTATGAAATCCAGAAATGTAAAGATGATGTTTCTTGAAAAAAAATCAAGAGTATAGGTTTAAGGTTGTTACAATCAATATGAAAGGGAATATTTAGATAACTTTTGGAGAATATAATGTTTTAATATAAGTTTAACATAAAATTTATTGATATCATCATGGGTTTACAATTTTATGGTTTTTCATAAGATCAAAGGAATATAAACCAACATCTTAAGGTATTATGTGATGGGATTTTAAAGTGAATAATGATATTTTTAGAGAAATTTTATTAGTTTAACGTATAATTCCCACAATACTAGAAATAGGACCATTAGAGACAACCATTGGTGCTTGCTAATGGTGTTTACAGACCACCTTGCGACTTTTATTGAAGGTCACAGTAGGCCCATTGGTGATGGGCTTTAGCGACCGCCAATGGCGGTCGCTATAGGTTCTTTACTACAAGATCAAATAGTGGTCACTATAGATCACCCTATAGAGACCGCTAAAGGTGGTTTCTATATCCCAACCCAAATTCGGCCTATAGTGACCGCCTTTAGTGGTCTCTACGTTGCCAACCCATTAGTGACTGCCAATGACAATCACTACCGTAGATTTTTTTTTAAAAAAATTACAATTTTGCTTCCCAAACAGTAGAAATAGACCAAACATCACAAAAAAATAAATTCAAAATAGTAGAAACCCCATAATCCTCAAAAAAATAAAGGAAAAATGTACTTCTTCACATATCCAGTAATCCAATAGCTCCAATCTATTCCAATATTCTTTTTCAATAAACCTTCAATATGATACACAAGAAACAACTAAAAAAGAAAATAAAAATTGGTCATATTTATTCAGTTAGTATATTTATATATAATAACCAAAATAATTTATAATTTATTACTTTTAAATTTGAGTCCAAAGCTAACATCAAATATTTTTTATAGCACTTACAGTTAAATAATGGCTTTTGAATGTAAATTAAGGTATAGTATACCAATAAATCTGAGAAATTCAAGTATTTGATCCATATACAGATTCTTCCAATAGAATATAAACATCTTAAATAACATTTTCCTAATATTTCATGTTTATTAGTGCTTTTTTGGTTCGTTTTGACCACTATACACATGATTTTCTCATTATTACAATAATGATAAAAAATATGGAAATGAATTTTTAATTTTACCGATCAATCCTCATATCGGATTGATGCATGGTTGATTTAAATAAAACCCAAATTCTTTGAGAAATGTTATCCTAACTTCACACACCAAATAGAAGTTGTTTTCACATTTTGTCCCCTTCATGGGAGATGTGTCATTTTAATAACATTAAGAATCATTAATTATTTTTTTCTTTTATACTGGGTGACACCAGCATCTGATGATTTGGCATTGATTTCTGTATATCCAAAATTCCCCGATGATTTTTCTCCCATGATTTCATTACAATCCAAGTGAATTAGGTTGATATTGACATATTTTACATGATATATCAATTAATATATAATTAATGCGGAAAACTACACTTTTGATTATATTGAGCAATTCAGGTATCTGATCCACGTACCGATTCTTAATATAAAAAAATGTCTTAAGTATTGTTTTCCTAAGATTTCATGTAAATCGGTGCTTTTTTGGTTTGTTTTGACCCCTACACACTGGATTTGTTCATCATTACAACAATGATTCTTAATCTGAAAATGAGCATTTAATTGTATTGATTAGTCAATTCTACAAATCAATCCCTACATCAGATTGTTGTGCGGTTGATTTCAATAGACCATAAATTATTTAAGCAATTTAATCCAAACTATTCATGAAAAATAGAAGTAGTTTTTACATTCCCCGCCACCTGAATCCCCCAACACCCTCCCCCTTGGACAACCCCCACTACCAACCCCCTGAAACACCCACCTCCACCCTAAACACCCCCACCCAAACTTCCCCCAAATAGCCCCATAGACAGCACCCAACCCACCAGAATCCCACAACCCCTAGGAAAACACCCACTGTAGCCCCCACCACCCTCCTCCACCCCTCCCCCTTGTACAAACCCCACTCCCCCATGGATAACCCCCATGCCTAACCCCATTAATCCCCCACCAACACCTGCATATCCCCTCCCCACCTGAATATCCCCACCTACACACTCCCCCCGAACAGCCCCTCATCCCCCACCCTCAGATAGCCTATACTCCCACCCCCTGGACAGCCCCCCACACCCCCAAACAGCCCCCCGTAGCCTCTATTCCTTGAACATCCCCTCCCCCCTTGGAAAGCACCACCTAGACAACCACCCCACCCCCACCCCCAGACAACCCCCATAAAACCCCCACACTCCCCCAACCCACCCTTGGACAACCACACCCCCTAGACAGCCCCCCTTCACACCCCCATATTACCCCCCTACAGCCACCAGACCCCCCACCCCTGGAATTCCCTCGGCCAACCCCCCTATATCCATGAGACTCCCCCACCCCTAGACCCCCCCATGGCTAGCCCTCTTGGGAGCCCCCATACTCTCCCACCCCGGACCCCTTGAACATCCACCCTTGGACAAAACCCCACAACCCCTGAAATCCCCCATATATCCCCCACACATTCCCACCCCGGACCCCCTCAGACTGCCCCCCCTTGGATACCCCCAAAGGGACATCCCAACCACACCCATAGATAGACCCCCCCTGCAGTACCCGCACCCCTGAGACACCCTCAGATAGCACCCCCTTCCTGAAAAGCCCCCAGGTATCCCCCCTTATAGCCCCGAGACTGCCCCACCCCAATACCCCACTTGGAAAACCCCCACCCCCGAATACCCCCCCCCCCCCACAACCTAGGGAAACCCCCCACACACCCCCACCCCCAGAATCTCCTTGGAAAGCCCCCTGGGAAACACCCCCTACAACCCCTAGACTCTCCCACCCCAAGCCCCCCTTGGACTTCCCATACAGCCCCCACACTCCCCCACCCTAGGACCCCCCCTCTAACAGCCCACCCCCTTTGATAACCCCCACCCGCTTTGACAACCCCCATCCTAGAAAGCCATCCCCCACACCCACAAACACCCCCTGAAGCCCCCACACTCCCCACACCACCCTGGACAACCCCCCTTCCCACATCCCTTGACAGCCCCCCCCCCCAAACAGTTCCCACACCCTCAGATAACCCCACTTGATGCCCCAACACTCCCCCACCCTGGACCCCCTTTGAAAGCCCCCCTAGATAGTCCCCACCCCGTGCACATCCCCCACCCTCGGACAACCCCCAAAGCCTCAGACAACCCCTTGTAGCCCCCACACTCCCCACCCCCTTGGACAGCCCCCCCAAACAGTCCCCACACCCCTGGAAATCCCCCCAGTATCCTCCACACCCCTAGATATCCTCCACTCCCCCCCAAACTACCCCCACACCCCCAGACATCCCCCGCTACAACCCCCACACTCCCCTACCCCACCTAAATAGCCCTCATCCCCTCTCCACTCACACATCTCCCACATCCAACCACAACCTTAGCACATGACATCCCAACAAAAATAACACAGACATAGCCACAAAAATATGATTTTTCTGACACACATCAACAATTTCACCATCAAGTACCTACCCCTTTCAAGTAAGGTCATCATATAAATTCATTTATTCCACACATTTGTTTCCTTAACATCTTTAAGTTGTTAAAATTTTATGAAGGGGTTTTCCATCATTCAACCATAATATGGTTCCATAAAGCAGAGAGGTGACAAAAATTTTCAGAAATGGAAGCCCAAAACATCAAATTTAAATAAATATCTTGTAAAATAGAGAAACACATGTTAAACACATATTTCACATAATTTTCATTATGTCCATATCATTATCTTTATCAATCCAATCCATACACCTCCCCTAAAGAGAACACGATCAAGGTAATCTCAAATTGTGTATTAAATAAAGAATATCTCTCAAATCCCCTAAGTTAATAGAATATTTATGGATTGTTCTGAAAAAACAAGGTAACGATGAGATGATACCAAGATGAATATCAAACCAAGAGTCGAGGGAATCAAAGGTGATGGAATGGATTTTGGGAAAGCCCTTGAATTTATACCGTAGATGAAAAAATATAAGACCATGATGCAAAACCTAGACCATGTCTCAATGGTTAGGTTTTTAATTTAAACTATAATGAAATAGAGGTGGACACAACTTACTGTCCCTAGTCAAAAGTGCCCTCCATAATTCATGTTGTTGTAAAATAATAGTATCCCCCACCCAAAATCCTCCCTAGACATCCCCCACCAAACACCCCCCCCCCAACAACACCCCCCATCCCCCATACAACACCCACTCCCCCCTTGGACAGGCCCCCAGAACAGCCCCCCCCCACACCCCCAGAAATCCGGCAAGCCCCATGCAGCCCCACACACCCGGACATCCCCCACACCCCTGGAAAACCCACACTCCCATCCCCCATTGGATATCCCCCAACACACAAGTATAGTCCACCTACAGTCCCCACACTCCCCCACCCCCAGAACCCCCCTCAATGCATCCCCAACACCCCCAACCATCCAGACAACCCTCCCCTGCATCCCCACAACCCCGGACAGGCCCCCACAACCCAAAAAGCCCCCAGAAAACCACAAAACCATTAGAAATCACCCACGCCCCCAAACGCAACCCACAATAGACCCCCTAGACACCCCCTTAGACAGACCCCACCCCCAAACATCTCCCCCCCCCCCCCCCGCACCCCTGGAAAACCCCCCTTGTAGCCCCAATACTCACCCACCCCCAAACCCCCTTGGAAATCCCCCCTGGACAGCCCCTCCCCCCCAGACATCCCCCACCCCCTGGACAACCCACACCTCTAGACAACCCCCACACCCATGGACAACCCCCTTGTATCCCCCACACCCCCACCCCCCTTGGATGGACCCACCTAGACAACCCCCCCTGCACCCCTAGACACCCCCCCTTGCAGCCCCCACACTCACCCACTCCCTAACCCCCCTTGGAAAGCCCCCTTGGACAGTCCCACCCCCCAGACATCCCCCAACCCCAGGACAACCTCCACCCCTAGACAACCCCCAATCCCATGGACAACCCCCATGTATCCCCCACACCCCCACCCGCCTTGGATGGCCCCACCTAGACGCCCCCCCCCCCCCCCCGTAGCCCCCACACTCCCCCCTCCCCACCTACATAGCCCTCCCCCCTCTCCCACCTGCACAACCCCATTATAGCCCCCACACTCCCCCTCGTCCAACCCTCCCCCCACACCACCTACATATTCTCCAAGGGAATTATACATGACATGATGGTTTACACAAAAAACCTCTAATTTTCAATAATGAACACAAGATGATCATACTCTAATGAGGATTATAAAAATTTTTCTATCACAATAAAGTATCAAATTAATTATCAAACTATTTACATTAAAAACTTTTGAGTTTTTAAAAACATAAATTTATGTAATCTCAAAAAAATCTACATTTAATTTCTGAATCAACATATAAAAGTAATTCAATAATAAATATATAAGAAACACACACCATGAATAAGATGTTTCATGTGTGTCCATGGATGCTACAACCCTCCGTTGTGGCATGGGATTAAAAAAAATAAAAATTATAAAGATTTTAATAAACAAAATAATAGAAAGTAAATAAATAAATTTAGTATAAACTTGCATCATATGATCCCATGCACCATCTCTTGGATGCACATATTCCAGAAATGTTCTAACCTCAGAGAGCAGTTATGCATTTACCTCCTCAGAAGCGCACAACCTTGCCTCAAAATCTAATAGTTGTGGTGTCATCCCAGCAAGAAAAAGGACTAAAAACCTAATCCTGTGATACTATAGAACAAGGAATCCCCATTCCATAGGTGAAACTATATTCACACCCATCACGACTAATAATGCGATGGAATATCTAATCCCTTCGCATGGGAAGCTATCGCTGGTCCCTTGACAGCTATTCTAATCCAGCTTCAAATTGAGCCTATGTAATATTTAAATATATATAGATATATATGTTCATATAAAAATACATGTAAGTATATTTAATGAGTAGAAGAACTTAATATAAGAGTAGCAGCCTTTGGATCATTTCGATCATGAGTCATCATCCACACCTACATTTTATCAGTTTGTTCACCTTTATACCATAACTATATACCAATAAAATATAAAATTATAACACAAAACAATATTGAATAATAACTTTAAAAATGAATAATAAATACAACATGTCAGATTTGGGACACATGATGATTCCTGAGCCAGAGAGGTGTTCCCTACAATTCTTGATTCGTGGAATGGCATACTAACACCTCCTACATTCAATTAATTCTAAATTACAATAATAAAATGTAACAAATTCTTCAAAATATATATACCATAATAAATAAACAAACCGCAACAACCTTATTAGAACAATATGAAACTAAGTCATTCCACTGAGATGAGAGAACACCTCTCAAGACTTTTTCTAGAATGTCATGGGCACCCACATTGGGTACCCAATGCCCCCTCTTGACTTTTCTCTTATGATCTTTCCAAATTTTATGAAATTTTCCCATACAGACTAGATGAAACTCATTAATTCCAAATTTCTGGTTGTTCTATTTAAGAAACAAGTCACACATGTTATTATTTTTTAACCATATAGGGAAGAAACTAAAATGTTTTTTTTACTTGAACATACTTCAAAAGACGATCTAATGTATCCTGAGGGAAATAAGCCCAGTCTTGTGTTGTCAATAGAAATCAATTTGGGTCGCGTATGATATGACCAAGATGATGAATAAATGCATGGATAGTCAGTCCCACAAGATGAAATCTATTTTCAAATGAAAATTCTAAGGTCGTGTCCGAATTCCATGATGTAATGTCATGACCAGGGCCTCTCTTGTGAGAGGATGAAGTGGTCGAGTCTAATCATGTTGAAAAAAAAATTATACATAATTAGTTATATTTGCACACACACAAAAACACATATATGTTTATAAATTACATAAAAAAATAAACAGAGTTACATTCAAACATACCTTGACCGTGAGACGTAGATGGCTCTACTGGATGATGTGGATCTGCAGCCTGTTCCCCTAACATGCCTGCAGTTGTAGAAAACATTAGTAAGGGGACCATCCAAAGTGTAAAAAAGATAAATTAGGTTGTTTAAAAAAAACTATTATAGTTATTATTAAAAAAGGGATAGAATAATTAGCTGTAAATGGATTTTAAAAAAATCATAATGTTAACAATACATAAATAAAATTTTGTTAAAAAAAGTTATGCATCTAGAATATTATTTTAACATTTACTTATTTACTAAAGTGAACTATTTTACCTACTTATTAAACATTCATATAATAGAATACTTATTAGATTTTACAAGATAAATATCTTTAAAATTTACTGAGTTTGTAATATTGATTGAATGCATTGCAGTTAAAAAAATTAATAAAGGGTCAAAGAGTATATAAGAGATTAAAAAATTTTAAAAAAGTATTTAAACTGAAGAGTGGGAAAATAATTATACCTTTCATTTAATATTTAATTCAACTATTTATCCCTCAATGGACACTTTATCCTAATAAATATATTCTTCATGTTGAACTATGGTATTTTGATCAAGATTTTAGGAAACAAAGGAAACTATCTTGGGTTCATCATGTTAAATAAAAAAACTCCTTTCCGGGACATTTTCACAATAACTTCCAACTAGGATTATAAGGCAAAGTAAAAAAAATACTTGTAACACTTGTGAGGTCAAAATTAATTGTTCATTACTAAATAGTTCATTTCTATATAACATATAGTTAAAATTCACCAATGTAAACTGATATTGATCGACTTTACTTCCATACACTAGATCAAACCAGTTACACCTTAACAATATGTATTTCAACCTATGTACATATAAAACTTCAATGATGTCTGTCAATTGACTATAATAATAACCAGAATTAACAAATGGACAACCAATGAAACTATTTTGTGTTTCTCATTTTTCGTCAACATCTTTAATGAAAAATTGAAATGCATTAATATCTATATAATTATAACGATGAGCCATTATATATGGAACCTCTATTAGTTGGTTAAATTCTTCAGTTAACGTGGGGTCACCTAACTACCTCAGGTTATGAACCTACAAAATTCACAGAATTCAATAATGATTTTTACTAAAAGAAACTAGTATTATACTTAACTCATAATGAAAATGAATTTATACCTACAAAATCTTTTAACCAATTATGAAATGAAGCATAATGAGATTATTGAATTTGATACTCAGTCACACGAGACATAAATTATTTTAGCTCATTAATTTATTTTCTAAAAATGATAATGCGATGTATAATTGATCAACTTAGGCAAACAAAACATGTAAAAGTTAAATAATAAAAGTGATAAGACACTTACTGCATTAATGGTGCCACTAATAGAGTATTGAAAAAGATATATCTATGCGCTTGTATACAATCAATGTTGTACACATCCAATATGGTTTTTTCTCCAACTAGACCATCATGAATCTAAGGGGACTTATCAAATTTTTCTTCAACATCCACAAGATATTATGCACAAAAATTAGTGCATTCATCCATCAATTAACCATGCGATATTGATTCCTCCAGACAAGCTCTGTTGCGTTCAAATCATTTCAATGTATTTGGATACCGCTCAATAGGATACATCCTCTTAAATTGAACAGGACTAGCAGCCATTAATTCATCAGTTTGGTGCACTATAAAGTGAACCATAATATTGAAAAATAAAGGGGGAAATTGTAAAGACCCAGAAATTTCAAGGAATTTTTTTTCTTAAATTCTTTGGAATTTTACGAGTCTTCTGTTTCTCACAACGCCTGATTCTGAGGCCCGGGGTGCCTAGAATCAATTTCTGAAGTTTTGTTCAGGTACATTCAGTAAACGTACATGCGTGTTTTTCTATCATTTGAACCAGTGCTCGGAATTGAAAACTGAGGACATCGATGAACTCACATCACCAGTATTCTCTTAAGGGGACATTTACCGTAGTTTCATTTAATGTGGGTTGAAAGTTATATTTTGAGGAATTCATACTAAATTAATAAAATTGTCAGTACACAATTTTATTATTTAGTGGCAGTTATTTTCTCCAAGAGGAGTTAGAGGTGGGGCCCACGCCCACATAACCTCCCATGAGAGGATTTTGTGTGGTGGGGCCCACATGAGCCCTAATCCTTTCATCTCCCTTTAAACACCCCATTAACTCCCCTTCATTTATTATGACAAATCTTCTTTTTAATGTGATCTCTTCACCTCCCTCTCTCCCAATTAAATTTTGCCAAAAAAATTCAATTAATTAAATGAACTATTCAATTAATTAATTAAAGAGTTTGATTTTTGAATTGCCTGTGTGAATAAAATAATAGCCTTAGCTATTATTTTGTGGGAACTTGTTGTGTTGGGAGAACCTTGGGAAAACTCTGGAGAATTAGAGAGAACACCATTCTTCAACAAAGAACAACTCCGACGAAGAACGTGAAAGACTTCTCCATCGACACTTCCCTTCTGACATACCCCGACGTCAACGAAATCAACGTTCGTATTCCATGACGCCCGACCTCTGTGATGCTTGTATTCTGCGACTCGTTGACGTTCTCCGCTCTTGAAACAAAGGTAGGGGATTTGTATAATTTTAGTTTGATAAAATTATACTCTTGTCGTTGTTGAATGAGAATGATTGTCTATGGCCAATTGTTACCGCATAACATGGAGGTCGTGGGCTGAATGAACATAGCCCGACGACCCTCTGTTGTTTATTTATTTTTAATTCACAATGGGAGGAGGTGGTGAATGGAGGTGGCGACGATCGAAGGTGGAAACCACATGCTGGTCGCGTGCGGAAGAATCGCAACCCGCAATCTGCGGGCCGCTCGGCTGAAGAAGAACCGGTCGGCCAAAGCCAGCTGGGATGGAGGAACTGCGACATCCCACGACACCATGCTGTGGAGAACCGCATCCCACATAGGGCGGGCCGCTCTAGCGGAAGAACCGGCCAGCTCGTCGGCCGACCGGGCGGAAGAAGCCGTGTCACTCATAGGCTCCACAATGAATGGATCGCGGCCTTCAATCGTGGGCCGCTCGCACCAAGAAGACCGGTCGGCTTCAGCCGGCTGGATAGGAGGGCGGTGCCGCCAGTTCGAGAATTTGAGCCCCCCTACATCGGCTCGTCCAGCTGGCTGAGCCACGACCCTCCGCGAGTCGTGCCAGCTGGTTCGGGCCGCGCTCAGTCGGGTCAGGCCGCGCCCCACCTGGCTGGGCCGGGCCCTTACGCGGGTCGGGCCGCCTGCCATAGGCTAGGCCAAGCCCCACCGGGCCGGGCCGCACAATTTCGGGTCGTGCCGACCCCTTATCTGTGTCCGACCCACCGAGCCAGGACGGGCCGACCCGCCAACCCAATGGGCTTGATGGGCCGTGCCCATTTCACTTAAATGTGAATAACCTCACGATCGTGCATCCGATCAACGTGTCGTCTACGGCATTGGGACCCTTACGACGAGACGGTCCTTTTACGATACTCTACGTGAGTTTTGGATGACTATGCAAAATGGCCCGGTTTGGAACGAGCGTATTTCCAACGGGGCCCCTGGAGCAAAAATGCTAATAACTCTCAGACCGGACATCCAATTGATGTGCCGTCTTTCACGTTAGGTTTCTTTTAATGAGACGAAACATTGGGATACATCAACTCTGGATTTCGAGATTGTTAATGTATCGATCCCTTGGATCAAGGAGTGGACCCTCCTGGAATCGAGCATGTTGTGTGCGGGAACACAAGAGCTGGCTGCGACTGCGACGAAAACAATACTGGAACCCTCTGTGGGTTCACCAGCGACGAAAACTGTACTGGAACCCTCCTTGGGTTCGGCAGCGATGAAAACTGTACTATAATCCTCCGTGGGTTTGGCAGTGATGAAAACTGTACTGGAATCCTCCATGGGATCGATAGCAATGAAAACTGTACTGGAATCCTCCATGGGTTCATCAGTGATGACAACTGTACTGGAATCCTCCGTGGGATCGACAGAGTAGATGGACTAGCATCCTACATGGGTCCGACATCATAGCTGGTCTAGTATCCTACATGGGTCCGACAGCTTGGATGAATCAGTGACTACATCTGATCATCTCTATCTCTACACGAATGATGTATACCTGTGTGAGCTGAGTCTTGACTTCCAATCATTATCATTGATGTGATTGACTTTCTTTCCTGTGTGGACTGGGTTTTTCTTGGGCTTGAGAGTTGGAGTTGAACTGAGATTGAAAACTTAGGTATATGTATGGGCATATACCTAAATAGGGTTCGTCGATACTTCGTGGTTGTATCCTTCATCTATGGTTTATCCTTTATTGATTTTGGGAGACCTTCAAGGGTCTTGGGGTCCTTACTAAGTATCATATACTCACCCCTGCACGGGCTATGCCCGCACTACATTGTGTTGGATTCAAACGACGGACAACACTGATCAAGGAGGAGACTTGTGGAGTTGGGCAGTACCTGAAGGTGGACCACTTGGCAAGACATACACGGAGTATACATACAGACCCGTGGTGCTAAGGAGGCCATCTATTCCAACCCTTCAGGCGGGATTCCCGGAGGATGACTCAGTTGTGGATGTTTTACTCTTCTGTAGTTGTACTTGATTTTCAGTTGCACTGTACAAACTGTAGGGCTTGTATTTTCAGCCCCTTTTCCTTTCAGCACTTACTTTTGTATACAGTAATTACTTAGTGTTTACTTCTGTTATGTACTCTGTTGTGTTTTTTACTTTTCTAAAGGAAATTCCTTCCCAGTATTTGGATTTACGCCTTTGGTGCTAGTCGCCAGCCCATGGCTATGGATGGCGGGATTGGGGTAGTCACGGTATGGGTCCCGAGGATGGGTCGTGAAAAATTGGTATCAGAGGAGTCGGTTCTACCGCAGAACTCAGGACTCTGATCATTCGTTTCTGTGAAGCAATAGTTTTAAGAGTATTGAGTGTGGTTTTCGGTCCAGGGAGTCCAGTGTTGGTGCAGCGGTTGACGTATCCATACACCAGGACCCTGATCTCTGATTTCCAACCCAGTGAACAAAAACACTGATTGCATGTGTGTTTCAAAAGTTTTCTTTGTGATTACATTGTGTTAGCTCACCAGGTATGCAGTTTGACCGTGGGGCATCTGTTTTTTTCAGGATGGCCCCATGAAGGCAGCCAGCAAAGGTTCCGAGTTACGTATGAGATGGCAGCCCACCGAGCGACGATTCCTCGGTATAGGGCCCCATCACAGCAGAGTCTCCAGCGGTAGCACTACCCGCTGAGCCACTGATACCACCAGCCCCAGCTGCAGAGAGTGCATTCCGCCTGAGTGAGTTGCACGAGTTTTAGCAACAGAGGTCGCCCAGGTTCCACAGAGAGACGGACCCACAGGTAGCTGAGGATTGGCTAGAGGGTGTCGTCAGGGTTTTCAGTTTAGTAGAGAAACCTGCTGATCTTATGGTGATCCTTGCTATGATTCTCTTGAACAAAACAATAGGTAGATGGTGGATCATTATGCTCCAGGTTCACGATAGGAATCTCTACGTTGGATAGACTTTGAGAGTCTCTTCCGCTCGGAGTTTGTTCCAACCACCCTTCGTGTGGTGCAGATTCAAGAGTTACTTCATCTGAAGTAGGGAAGTATGATAGTAGATCAATACTCAACGAGGTTCACTGACCTCCCACGCTACTCCACAGATATGGTACGGGACCCGTTCTTCAGGGCCTAGACCTTTGAGAAGGGACTGATGCACGAGATCCGGGCTTCGACAATTCCCCTTAGCATCCCAACATAGGCAGGGGTTTTGGAGAGAGCCCTTCTAGTGGAGAGTTTCCTCGTTGAGAAAACACCAGTATCAAGACCCCCACAAGGTGACATATAGTAGAGTCTTCTATAGCCAGCAGTAGATAGTTGACACAGAGGTCCAAGAGGACCCGACCATCAGGTGGGCGACCTCAGGATACAGGTTCAGTTGTGCGGGGAACCTGAAACAAATCCAGCTATACGAGAAGAAGGAAATGGTATGCATGCGGCGGACAGGGTCACATGGCTCAAGATTGTCTGACCCACCATACAGAGGAGCAGAAGATAGTAGAGGTACCTCCCATGCAGAGGTAGAGGTTTGACAATGGTGGACCGTAGAGAGAAGGCGGACAAGGTAGAGGAGCAGGCCGAGTAGTGGGTGGTGGGCGACGTTTCGAGGCTCTACCACCACCACCACCAGGAGGTCCACCCCAACCACAGGGAGCTGGAAGACAGAGGTGGGCTCAGCTCCAGGCAGTCAAGACCTACGACCACAGTACACCTAAGATGATTCGAGGTACTATCTGTGTCTACTCCACCCTTGCTATAGTGAATATAGACCCAAGTGCAAGTCATTGTTTTATTGTCGTTGCCCTTCTTCAGAGATCAGAGATTCTGATGGAGCCGTTGGCTCAATCCTTATGGCTAGAGACTCCTACAGTAGCAGACTCGATGATTAGGCACTTGTGCCTACAGTGTGAGCTTACTCTAGAAGGGGAGAGCTTCGGCTGAGATCTTCTTGTAGCGGCATCGAGGCCTTACGAAGACATCTTGGGTATGGATTGGTTATCTACAGTCCAAGCTCATATCGATTGTATTAGGCACAATGTGTGGTGTGTCCGCATGGATGGGACCTGGTTAACCTTCACCGGTGAGAAGGGAGCCTTTTCAGTGCTGGATGGACTTACGCAGAGGAGTGGGAAGCTGATCACACATCAGTTGGCTATCCTCATCCTTAGAGGAATGGATGTGCAGAGTTTGAGTTTTCTTGTTGTGGTGGATCAGTATGTGGATGTTTCTCCTGAAGACATTCTAGGACTACCTCCTTATAGAGAGGTAGACTTCTACATTGACCTGTACCCCGGAACAACACCGATATCTACTACAACATATCGGATGGCTCCCACTGAGCTTCGTGAGCTGCGGGTATAGCTGGAGGACTTGCAGGGGAATGGATTTATCCGACCCAGTGCTTCACCCTGGGCATCTCTGATTTTGTTCTCCAAGAAGGCAGATGGGAGCTTGCGACTGTGTGTCGATTACCGTCGCCTGAATGAAGTGACCATGAAGAACAAGTACACACTCCCGAGGATTGAAGACCTCTTTGATCATCTCAAGGGAGCACAATGGTTCTTGAAGATAGACCTCAGGTTAGGCTATCACCAGCTCAGAGTTCGAGACGAGGATATGAAGAAGATGGCCTTCAGATGTCGGTATGGCCACTAAGAGTTCTTGGTTATTCCCTTCGGCGTAACCATCACTCCAGCAATATTCATTAGTCTCATGAAAAGTATCTTCCAGCCTTACCTCGATCGATTTTTTGTAGTCTTCATCGATGACATACTGATTTACTCGACTACTGAGGAGGAGCATGACAACCACTTACGGGTTGTACTGGATACACTCCGAGAGCACCAGATTTATGGTAAGCTTTCGAAGTGCCAGTTCTGGATTCGAGAGGTTCACTTCTTGGGACACGTCGTCTTGTAGGCTGGGGTAGTAGTGGATCTTGTGAATATCGAGGAAGTACTTTCTTGGGAGCCACCCAGGAGTGTGACGAAGGATTGGAGTTTCTTGGGCCTGGTTAGATACTATCAGAGATTTGTTCTAGACTTCTCCAGAGTTGCAGCACCGCTTTTATCTTTGAAGAAGATGGGGAAACCATTCGTGTGGTCAGAGAGATGCCAACAGAGATTTTAGAAGCTAAGGCTGAGGTTGACCAGTGCGCCAATCTTGAGGCTACCAGAGGAGGGCGTTGAGTACGTAGTTTACTGTGACACATCAAGGACCAGACTCGGGTGTGTCCTGATGCAGGAGCGAGTAGGGATCTCCTATGGTTCATGGCAGTTGAGATAGTATGAGCAGAACTACGCTACCCATGACCTGGAGTTAGCAGAAATAGTATTCGCCTTGAAGATGTGGCATAACTATCTAATGGGAGAGCGTTTTACAGTATATTCTGACCACCAGAGTCTTAGGTACATCTTCTCACAGAAGGACCTGAACCTGATACAACGACATTGGCTCGAGTTCATCCTGGACTATGACATCAAGATAGTATATACTCATGGGAAGGGGAACGTTGTAGTAGATGCTCTCAACAGGAGATCGAGTATTCATCTACTTGGAGAGGCGACAGATCAGCTAGCCACATTGTAGATATCCGTTGTGGATAGAGATGGAGAAGAATTTCTTTAGTCTCTCACAGTCACTTCTCCACTATTTCAGTGAGTCTGAGAGGCACAGTGTGGGGATGATGACTGTGAGATGAGACATGCTCAGATATCCTCAGGGCAGGAACATGATGGATTTCTTGAAGGAGGGGATCACATCATCCTCTTCAGGGGATGTACCATGGTACCAGTTGCAGTACAGGAGGAGGTGATGAGGGAGTTTCACACTTCCCCTCTAGAGGTACATCCAGGAGTGGTGAAGATGTACTAGGACATCAGACGACAACATTGGTGGCCGGGTATGAAGAATGATGTAGCAGAGTTCGTATCACGATGCCTCACTTGTCAGCATGTGAAGGCGGAGCACCAGGTACCAGCAGGCTTGGTACAACCCTTAGAGGTTCCAGAGTGAAAGTAGGATGGGATATCCAAGCATTTCGTGATGGGGCATCCACGTACATCCAGAGGGCGTGACTCTATCTGGTTTATCGTTGACCGACTCACCAAGTTGGCCCACTTCCAACCGATCAGAGATCATGGATCAGTAGAGAGCTTGGGATGCCTCTACATTCGAGAGATCATATGGCTTCATGGTGTGCCATCGAATATCGTCTCCGATCGAGATGCTCGATTAACTTCCCGGCTATGGAAGGGGTTACAGGAGGCTTTTGGCATGCAGCTTCGCTTGAGCACCACCTTCCATCCTCAGAAAGACAGTCAGACTGAGAGGACCATTCAGACTCTCAAGGACATGCTCCGTGCATGTGTTCTCGACTTTGGTCACAGCTGGGAGGATCACCTACCCTTGGTGGAGTTTGAGTACAACAATAGCTACCACCCCACCATTGGGATGACACCATACGAGGCACTATACAACCGACCTTGAAGATCACCTCTGTTCTGGACTAACCCAGGGGAGTCAGCACTTGTAGGACCAGAGATGGTTCGAGCTACGACAGAGAAGGTGTAGATCATCCAAGAGTGGATGAAGACTACACAGATCAGACAGAAGTCCTATGATGATAGGAGATGAGGACCACTGGAGTTTGAGGATGGAGACCACGTCTTCTTACGGGTCTCACCTCGATGCGGTCTACAGAGATTTTCCCAGGGCGGCAAGTTATCTCCGGGTTTCATCGGACCTTTCCAGGTCCTCAGCAGAGTAGGTGACATGACTTACCGCCTTTCCCTTCCACCTTCAGTTGCACTGGGTGCATGAAATCTTTCACGTATCGCAGCTGAGGAGATACGTGCATGACCCGACCCACATCATCGATCATGGAGATATGGACATCGATGACGGGGCAACGTTCACGGAGGTTTCAGTGAAGATCGAGGATCGTCAGGAGCAGGTCCTGCATGGATGGTTGATTGCTCTGGTGTGAAATCGCTAGCAGTACGTCAAACTCCAAGAGAGCACATGGGAGCGGGAGGCACAAATGCGTTCTCATTACCCCCATTTGTTTCCCTAGTGTGTTTTGTAGCTTTACGGGGACATAAACCCCTATGGTGGGGTAATAAAAAGACCCATAAATTTCAAGGATTTTTTTTTCATAAATTCTTTGGAATTTTACGAGTCTTTAGTTTCTGACGGCACCTGATTCCGAGGCCTGGGGTGCCCAGAATCAATTTCTAAAGTTTTGTTCAAGTATGTTCAGTAAACGTACGTGCGGGTTTTTCTATCTTTTGAATCGGTGCTCGGAATTGAAAACCGAGGACACTGATGAACTTGCAGTATCGATATTCACTTAAGGGGACCTTTACTGTAGTTGCGTTTTATGCAGGTTGAAAGTTATATTTTGAGGAATTCATAAAAAATTAATAAAATTGTTGGTACACAATTTTATTATTTAGTGGTGGTTATTTTATCGCAAGAGGAGTTAGAGGTGGTTCCCACAACCAAATAACCTCCCATGAGAGGATTTAGTGTGGCGGGGCCCACACGAGGCCTAATCCTTTCATCTACACTTAAACACCCCATTAACTCCCCTTCATTTATTATGACAACTCCCCTTTTTAATGTGATCTCCTCACCTCCCTCTCTCCCTATTAAATTTTTCCAACACATTTCAATTAATTAAATGAACTCTTCAATTAATTAATTAAAGAGTTTGATTTTTGAATTGCATGTGTGAATAAAATAATATCCTTAGCTATTATTTAGTGGGAACTTGTTGTGTTGGTAACACCTTGGTAAAACTCTGGAGAATTAGAGAGAACACCATTCTTCAACAAAGAACAACTCCGACAAAGAACTCGAAGGACTTCTCCATCGACACTTCCCTTCAGACGCACCCCGACGTCAAAAAAACCGACGTCCATATTCCATGATCCCCGACCTCCGCGACGCTTGACTTACGCGACTCATTGATGTGCTTCGCTCTTGAAACCGAGGTAGAGGATTTGTATAATTTTAGTTTGATAAAATTATAATCTTTTTGTTGTTGAATGTGAATGATTGTCTATGGACAATTGTTACCGCCTAACGCAGAGGGTGTGGGATGAACGAACAAGGCCCAATGACCCTCTGTTGTTTCTTGATTTTTAATTCGCAACGGGAGGTGGTGGATAACGGAGGCGGCAACGATTGAAGGCGACAGCCGCGCGCCGACCGCGTGTGGTAGAATCGCGGCCCGCAATCAGTGGGCCGCTCGGCCGAAGAAGAACAGGCCGCCCGAATCCAGCTGGGTTGGAGGATCCGCGGCGCCCTACGGTGCTGCACTGCAGAGAACCACGACCCGCACATGGCTGGCCGCTCCGGCGGAAGAATCGGCTGGCTCGTCGACCGACCGAGTGGAAAGAGCCGCGACGCTCATAGGCGCCGCGATGGAGGGATCACCGCCCACAACCGCTGGCCGCTTGCGCGGGGAAGACGGTTGGATTCAGCCAGCCGGATTGGAGGGAGGCACCACTCAGAGCCGCTGGTTTGAGAAGTCGCCCCCCACCGGCTCGGCAAGCTGGCCGAGCCGTAGCCAGCCGTGGGCCGCGCCAGCCAGGCCGCGCCCAATCGGGCCAGGCCGCGTCCCACCAGGCCAGGCCACCTACCACGGGTTGGGCCGAGCCCCACCGGGCTGGGCCGCACAATTTTAGGTCGGGCCAACCCTTTAGCCGGGTTGGACACACCGAGCCAGGACGTGCCGACCCGCCAACCCATTGGGCTTGAAGTGCCAGACCCGTTTCACATAAATGTGAATAACTTCACGACCGTGCGTCTGATCGATGCACCGTCTATGGAACTGGGACCCTTACGACGAGGCGGTCCTTTTGCGATAATCTATGTGAATTTTGGAGGACTTTGGAAAATGGCTGGGTTTGGAACGAGCGTATTTTCAACCAGGCCCCTGGAACGAAAATGCTAATAACTCTCACACCGGGTGTCCGATTGACACGACGTCTATCGCGTTGGGTTACTTTTAACGAGTCGTAACATTGGGATAAATAAAATCTGGACTTCTAGACAGTTGATGTATTGATCCCTTGGCTCAAGGAGCAGACCCTTCTGAAATCGAGCAGGTTGTGTGCGGGAACCCTAGAGCTGGATGCGACTTCGACGACAACTGTACTGGAATCCTCAGTGGGTTCGGCAGTGACGACAAATGTACTGGAATCCTCCGTGGGTTCGGAAGCGATGAAAACTGTATTGGAATCCTCTGTGGGTTCGATAGAGTAGCTAGAATAGAATCCTACGTGGGTCTGACAGCTTAGCTGGTCTAGTATCCTACGTGGGTCCGACAGCTTGGATGAATTAGTGACTAAATCTAATCATCTCTATCTCTACATGAAAGATGTATTCCTGTGTGAGCTGAGTCTTCACTTCCAATCATTATCATTGATGTTATTGACTTTCTTTCCTATGTGGACTGGGTTTTTCTTGTGATCGAGAGTTGCATATGAATTGAGATTGAACACTTAGGTATATGTATGGGCATATACCTAAGTAGGGTTCGTTGATACTTCGTGGTTGTATATTTTTCCGTGGTTTATCCTTTTTGGATTCTGGGAGACCTTCAGGGGTCTCGGGGTCCCTACTAAGTATCGTATACTCACCCCTACATGGGCTATTCCCTCACTACATTGTGTTGGATGCTGACAACGGACAACACTGATCGAGGAGGAGACTTGTGGAGCTGGACGGTACCCAGAGGTGGACCACTTGGCGAGACGTACACGGAGTGGACAGATGGAACCAGGGGGCTGAGGAGGCCATATGTACCCACCCATTAGGTTGGATTTCTAGAGGATGACTCAGTTGTGGATGTTTTACTTTTCTACACTTGTACTAGCTTTTCAGTTGTACTGTACTTTCTATTGGTCTTGTATTTCCGACACCTTTTCCTTTCAACACTTACTTTTGTATACAGTAATTACTTAGTGTTTACTTCTGTTGCGTACTCTATTGTTTTTTTACTTTTCTAAAGGCAATGCATTCCTAGTATTGGGATCTTCGCCTTTGGTGAAATTTTCCATCCCCTGGCCTATGGAAGGTGGGTTTGGGGTAGTCACGACACAGGCCCCGAGGATGGGTCATGACAGAAATAGTTTCTCAAAGTGACAAAGCGAAAGTACAATTTGGTCCTGCAAAATTTTCAAATCACTCATTTGTTCATTTCTTAAAAAAATATGTATAAAATAATTACCCATCACAATCAATGGTTGAACACCATTGGAGGATAAACAATCATAAATGGTGATTGGAATCAACTGCTAAAGTAGTATGTGATTATCATGACTTTTCAACCCTTGAAATATCCCGCTCATCAGATTCACACACTTTGAAATATTATAACAGTAACCATTAGGAACCCTGAGCATCTTCAAAATATAAAGAAATGTACCTTTCTCCTTTTTATTCATTGTATACTATGTTGAAGGCATATATTCCTTGTTTACCTCAACTAACTATAAATGAAACTATTTCCTTAAACTCATTTCTTCCAAATAATGATGTGAATTAACAAGTTCTGTTGATTTTCAACTAAGACAAAAAATGGTCCAAAATATATTATCACAAACATTTTTTTGAAAGTTCATGACAACCAAATTATTCTTTTGCATGTTAGTTTTCTAATATTGGAGATTTTAAAAAATTATTTTCTCTTTCCAATTATGATTGTGCTGTCTACCCGCACGATGAATATTAGGTAATGGATGAGCCACCAAATCCTGACATTCATATACCATACAAATGTTTTCTTCCACAATCTATGATCACATTTCTACCCCTTTCATGGTATTTGGTTCTAGGTTTCACTCTCTAGAACCATCAAATTTTACTATATCCTTTTTAAACTAGTGTTGAGGGGGGAGAAAATTTCTATGACCCATGTATGAACATTTTTTAGAATGTTTAAGCGATAAAAAAATTCTAATTTTATTAAAATAATAGAAATAAAATTCCACTTTCGTACTCCAATATGATAAATTTCCATAAGCCAAGAAGTCATTGATTTTCCACAATAAAGAATCCTGTAATTTTAACATTTCAATCATTTCAAAGTCATATGTCATCTCACCATCTCCCTAATATCCATTCAACTCATCAATCAGTGGTTGAAGGTAAACACCAATCTTATCCCCTAGACATCTAGTAAAATCAATAAGAGTGGAAAGATATGTAAATTGTTTCTTTGTACAAAGCCACAGATGAATATTATACGGAACCAACACCATGAGAAATTTTCTTTGAGTTTCACCAACAATGGACTTGAATGGATTGAAACCATCTACTGCCAACACTAATAGGAAATTATGAACAACTTTAGAAAATTCAGGATGTCTCTGATTAAAAAACATCCATGCACAAGAGTCTTATGGGTGGGTTGGCATATCACTTTCTCAATTTCATTACACATTAAATCTCATTAAATTAGAAACTCTAGATGATATAAAAGTTATTTTCAACCTCCGATTTATGGGAAAGTAACACATTTTTTTTCCGACAATCGGTTTTCCCTGTTTCACAGTCTGACATTGATGAGTCTAATTTACCCTATTCTTTTTCCACCTAGAAGTGCCAAATATTGTAAATATATCCAAAGGATAGTTTCCTTTCTAAACAACATAATGTTTTTTGCACATGCATCTATGGTCTCATATATAAAACCAAAGTTCTCTATCAACTTATGAGCATGGTAATACGACTCAAGAATCTTAGAATCGAGAGGAAGTACCTTTTTAAGTAACACCAACAACATTTAGAACGATGTGTTTGACCACTATTTAAAAGTATTAAAATTTAAAAACTCTATGATAGACAAAAATTTATTGTAAGTAGTGTATCTAGGATATAATTTTGTTTTTTCATCATCAACTACTTGATAAAACCTCCTCAAATCACGATCTACACTAGAGTGAAGATTTATCTCCTTAGTATCAATATTTTGGATATCAATACCTTCAAGATCCATACTATGTACCATTGCATTAAGAACTTCATGCATTGGATCATTCATCCTGAGATCAATATCCATCTAAACTATATTGGTATCTTGAAAATGAATATATTCTTCCCTATGCCAAGTCCAACTATTATAATTTTTCAAAAATACTTTCAAGAATAGGTGCTCCCTCATGGTATCTCGTGTGAATTGATATCTATTTTCACATTTTCTGAATGGAAAACTAATATAGTCACATGTAAATCCCCTAGTGAGCTCAATAAAATGCATAATGCCCTCAAAATATTCTCTAGACGTACGATTTGGATGATCTATCAAACTATTATCCATTTTAATTTATATATAACAAGAATTTACACAAGACTCCATATTCCATGAATTTTTAATATAAAATATATTTAAAATAATTACTGATCAATTTCATGTGGACCATTGATAAGATAAGCAATTTATATCTATGAATAATAAACAAGAGAATATATAATGGAATTGAAGAGAAATCCCATGTCATCGCCACTATGTTGGTATGGTAAATCTAATGATTATTCTATATTAAATAGTCCCTAATCATATTTTGATTATTAATTAAAAAAAGGAAATTAAATATTTTATATATCCTAAAAGATTAGATGGAAATTTGTATAATGAAGAAGTATATTGAAAATTAATTTGGCCTATAATTCCATATTGTAAACATTTCTCAATAAGGAAATATTATAGTTATTGAAGATGAATATTCAAACATCCAGTATCCTCATTTTTCTTTACAAATGTTTAATTTGACACAATCATTGGTTAACTTTCATCATAATGTAACTGATTGGAACAAAAAAAATCAGTATTGAGCTGTGAATTTCCGGTTTGGTTATCAAATGTATTTACATAAAGTGAATCACACTTTTGTACACATGATCATTGGTTCCCTTCAATATATTCTTCTTCATAATTTGGAGTTGGAAAGATCATGGGTCATATATAATGAGATTACTTAACTCATTTAATCAGATGAGTGGGGGGTCGATCAGCTAAGAAAAAAAAAATATTACATTAGGTATACTAAAAAATAGAAAACTAATAAGAACAATAAGAAATATGTGGTCCACTAATATCATATTGCATAAATTTTGATACACTTTAATAAAAACATATAAAGCAACTATAACTATAGAAATTCAAATGCTAAATGAAAAAAAATGAAACAAAACATAATAGCCTGCATGCATATGTGGTATATGAAATAAATCATATAATACCTATCTTGAACTATCAACCGTAGCGATTAAGTTAATGTCTACCAATAAATGAACAAATATAATTTGTGATGAAAGTTCCCAAAATCAATTTGTGATGAAAGTGACTATTTTAAATGTTGACATACCTGAAAAAATTATGACATTCATACATGTATGATGGAAATTATATTTTCAGGTATGCATGTCCTCACATGTATGTGTATTCAATATATGTACAATAAAAATCATCAATTTTAATAGGATGTGTATATATATAAGACAATGTTCACTTCTTATTTTCTTTACACATACAACTTTTTCACACACATTTTTCACTTAATAATTTCCACACACACACATCTTCTATGAACACATTGTCCACTTAAAATGTTCAATGAACATTTACATTTATGTGTGAATATCCTCTTTTTTATGCATTAACCTAAATAAGCATGCATGATATCTTTTCAAACCATGTGCCTTTTGCAATATTGATCAAATAATGAATACTTCACGCAAGAATATGTACATTATTCTCAAACTCAAACTAACTATATCTTAGTAAAAATAATGTCTCACTTATTCTTGGACTCACACTGCCTTTGAGAAAGTGTGATGTATTCTCATACACACTCTATCGACACACATTGTTTCATAATTCTAGTGCACACAAGCTCGGGTACACATGATCCAAAATTTCTACACTTTTTATTCCCAAAAAATATTCATATAATCTTCATGATTTCATATATTATTTATCATGCTTCACATAATCCATTGCCTCAAAGATGAGTGCCAGTTTGTGTTTTAAATTGTCCAAAATCAATATGCTAAAATAGAAAATAAGGCATACCTGATAGCGTGGAAAATCTGGAAGGGAGGGGAGCCAGAGGTGGTGCTGTAAGGGAGAGGAGGGGAAACGGTGGGGAGCCAAAGGCAATGAGGTGAGGGAAGGGAAGAGGTGGTGCAACGGTAGCTGGGAGCCGGAGGTGGAGGTGGTGCAGTGGTGTGGTAATGGAGGGTATGGGCGACAATATTTGTGGCGAGCCGGAGGCTGAGGCGATGTGGTGTTATTTGCAATAAGGGAGGGGATGAGCGACAATAGTGTTGCGGTGAGGGAGGGGACGGGCGTGAGACAGAGGGTTTAAAGATTAGGAGAGCGCAACAGAGGTGGAGGGAGGGGATAAATTTTTTGGGAAGCCTTGCAAAAACCTTTGGTTGTCCTTATAAGGTACCATTAGTGATCGACTACGGCGGTCGCCCGTGTCAGGGGCCTCCAACACCCATTTTGTCTAGTATTGACATGAAATGAACCAACCTTAAGAATTATATATTCTAGTTCCTTTGAACTAGAATTCACATTCCTATAATCCAAATTATATTTTCAGTTTAGAGTTTTAGAGAATTAGGCCATAACACATACATAACAACTCATATATTAAAAATCAGACACTTCTACACATTATGACTATTTCACAATATGAAAATTTTAATACAAAACATTTTTTATTTTCTTAGAAAATCTTAACGACATTAAACATGACATATTATTTTCCTTTAAAAATCATTAAAAACTTGGAAAAAATATTTTGAAACTTTGGAAGAGAACAAAATACTCAATAAGGGACAAAAAATAGAGAAAACTAATAGTCCAATGAAAAAACATGAAAACCCATGTAATTTTAACCTTCATATTCAATGTTATTTGAGTGTAATAAAAAATATCCACATGAAAATCACTCACACATTTTACTGAAAGAAAAATCATAAAAAACTTTATTAGGAACAAATAAATCATATAGGTAACTTTGTCCATAACTTTATTACCATACATACACATAGAGTCACCATCATAGTGACAACTGAAATAACCCTTATAGTTACACATGGAATAACCCTAAATTTTATACTTGAAATTACCCACATGGTTATACTTTGAGTAACCATCATAGTTACACATGGAATAACCATTACAATCGACTTCCCACATACCCAATTCATTGGAGACCTATAATGGGGAAACTCTTTATATAGGTTCTGTCAAGATCACCCGTCAGCTATAATGGGGATGAACCGTTTGTATAAATTTATCACGATCAGAATTTTATCATATATTATTCACAAGTATCGAGAATAATTTTTTTATAAAACCTTCAAAAATTTATTTTACACCCATATAAAAAATTTTTGGATATTAAAAATAACCTTCTTCATAAAAACCCATTTTCAAAACTATAATACAAATAAAAAATGGAATATTGTTCTCTTTTTAAAAAATTATCATTAAAAACATTCTTTAGGAAAATATCTTTTTGATTTTGAAGTCATTTATTTTAAAAAACATTGCATGTAAAAAAGATAAAATTGTATTTGAAAGTGACCACATAAAATTTTAATGTACGATTAAAAATATCAAGTAATAATGAAGTTTGAAAATTCCATTCATTACCTATATGTAATTTATACATTCCTATTTATGTTTTTAAAAAGTGTCCATAGAGGAACTTTGAAGGAGGATTTTTAATAGAAAGTCCCTTTACTTGAGTCTGATTAACCATGGTCATTATTTATATTCTTGAATAAGAAACTTATGTTAATTAATTACTATATTAAGGAAAATTTTAAGTTTATTATTCATTTTCATGAATTATTACAATGTTAAATATAATTACCTAATCATTTAAGTTCATGTAGAATGTTTGGATGAAATTCCGTTCATAAGTCGCAATTGAATTAGGTATGTAGACTATGGTCAAATAGGTCATTATTATAAAATATGAAAAATAATTATAATGAAATAAGTATTATTTTTAATCAAAAATTATAAATTTAATTCCATCCATTAAAAATGGTTATGAAAAATGAGCTATGTTACAATCACAGATATGAGAGGTCGTATGCACACATGTCTAACATTTCAATTTTTCAACGATCATAACAGAAAAATGGTTAATTTTTTTATATTTATATAACTATAATAACATCTTAATTATCATATTAATTATATAAATATACATATATATGTCATCCATGTGATGTGGTGATGAAAAATGAATCACATCACTTAGTGGATGTGGTAGTTCACACATACACACGAACAACGTTACCATTTTTCAGTGAATATAAGGGTAAGAAGGTAAATGATATATTAAAAATTTATAATTATTATTATATCATGTATAAAATATATAAAAATTAAATAAATCATTATAATCTAGTCTTGAGATACGGTGATGGAAAACAAATTACATTGGTCTGTGAGGCGATAGTTCATCGTAATCACAAAAGTTTATTTATTTTCACTTTTGATGAATGTGATAAATGATATTGGTCAAGAAAATACACAGAAAAATAATATTATAGGTTGGATACTAGAATTAATATATTTCCATGGTTTAATAAGGATTAATTGATGTGACATATCAAAAATACTAAAACACACAAATAAAATATATACATTTTCTTTGGAAAATTCCCATTTCATAACATGTTAAGACCTCTATTATTGGAATCCTTCATAATCCAATAACTATATAATGAGGGTATGGATTCTTGTAAATGATTTTGGTTTGTATTTTCTAATCCAAATTAGTTTTTATCTGTCAAGGATTGAGAGGAAGAGGTGTTATTTTATAATAGTGGGGAGACACACTCCTGTAATTTCCTAAAATATTAAAATATAATAAGACTATTCTGGAGATAAATGCTTCTATATAGACTATAAATTCACAGGATATGACATTTTAGACCATATATTATTTAATTTTTTCTTATTTAATATTTATATGAGTTTTAAATAATGTCATAAAATATTAATCCCATAAAATATCATTATTGTCAATATTGATTATATTAATTACTTTGAATTGGAAAACATTAAAAAATAAGTAAAATTAAAATAAAAAACTATTTCATTATACCAGAAAAATTTCATGGTAATATATATAATTAATGGATAACCATAAATATCTCAAATTATATTTATTCGAATATTTTTAATATCGTTTATTTTCTTTTTACAATAATGGAATAATTATTCATCCAACATTATGCAAGCATTTAAGGTGTTTATTTCTTCACTAAAAAACAAAAATAAATCAACATGGTTAATATAAATATATTTTATTTCAATGTACTATATATATAACTGACCATATTATCAATATAACACCACATTAAAAATATTAATCTTATTAAAAATAAGAGCGTGGCATGTTTGACTTTTCTTTAAATAAAATACTATAAAGGTCATAATCTCATCCAAGTGGACCCAAAAATCATAAATTATCCCTTTGGATTATTATAATTGATATGTACTCATATAATAAGATTTAATTAAGTTTTGGGTTTTTTAATTGTTCTTATCATTTTATTTTAAACCAAAATTACCCATTTTACCCAATATCGTGGAAATAAAAATTACTAAGGTCACTATTTATATTGTCAAAAAATAGTGAGGACCATTTTAATAAATTTGGATGAACCGATTCAAAAATGGAATCAATTATTAAAAGTTAAAAACATATGATTTTTATAATTTAATTAAAAATTTAACTGACAAAACTCAAAAAAAAGATTATAAAAAATGCCTTTTTAAAATATAAAATTATCTTGGACTAAATTCAAGAATATAATTAATTTTAAAATTGTATTATTTTAAAACAAAATATACTAATGAAAATTTAAAAATAATCCAAAAAATAATTTTACCTGTAAAATAAATTAAATGTAAAATATAGATTTCAATAAAATAACTTTTCTTCACATTTCGTTGAAAAATAAATATTTTTAGATAATTGTAAAAAATTATTCCAAAGATAAATTTTAAATGATGGATTTTAAAATAAAATTCATTTTAAGGAAAAATATTTTTAAAATTATCAGAAATTAATTATAATAATAACCCATAAAAATAAATATGAAAAATTTTCGAAGAAAACATAATTTTAGAAGAATAAATTGACTACTAATAATGTAGTAATTCATTGAAAATAAGTAATTAATAAATTATAAATTAGTATAACCATTATATATTTCATATTGAGGTTAATATTATTCATTCCAGATATTTTAATGACTATGTTATACGGGTATCATTTATATAATAATATTTCGTTATTTGTTTAAGCTTGGTGTTACCAATCTCATACTCTCTAAAACATAGATTTTTTTAATAAAAAAACTAGGGATGTCACATTCGACCCTTTAAGAAAATTTTCCATTTCAATTTGATGGTAATATCCGAAAAATGGAGTACTAATTTTTAAACTAATTTTGATTAAATCCCACAATGTAAAATTGAATAATAAAGTTTCCACTTGAAAATGGAGAAAAATGAAGTATGAAGGTCATTCAGAGTAACACCCACTATGTTTCCAAGTAGGTGAACCTAAGTGGGAATTGAAAAAATTGATTTGGAAGATAAAAATAACTCCCATGTATTGATATATAGTGATAGATAATATGTTCATGAGAAAGTTAACCATAAAAAATCATAAATCAATGATGGGTTAAAATTCTATTTTATTATCAGTAAGAAAAGTAAGCAGATAATTATTTAAGGAAAAATTTCATAAAATCAAGGAATTATATTTTTATATATACTAATATAATAGGCTAATACAATTACATGAAAATAATAATTTCACCCATTAATTAATTGATACCACATTCTCATTTTTTTCTTAAACAATGAACATTCAAGATGATATTTTCATTCTTGAAGCATCAGAATAAACTTCTACAGATAAAAAACCCATAAAATAAGAATATATTTCTCATATATTTACAAATTAACCAATACAAAATGTTTAGTACAAGATAATATAATTAACCCAAAAAATAAAAATTTAAATGTTGAAAAAACATTAAAATCCTTAATTCAACAGTGATACCCAATGTTCAACAGATATCATTTAATAAATATAAATCCTTTAAAATCTTAAAACATATTCTAGATTTTGATTAACCAATCTAAGATAATATAGTGATATTATTCCAAAATAATATTAATTACTTAATCACCAAATCAATTCCAAAAATATCACACTCTCCCAAATTGTAACAACCAATAATTACCTCAAAATTTGAGACAATATAAATCAAATGGATAGCAATACCATTTGAAAAAATGAACTTCAAAATTAAAGTAATTTTTACTTAGATGACATTTTCTATAAAACCTACACTAAACCTAAGGGTTGAATTACTATAAATTTCTCTCAAAATACAGTTAATTGTCTCAGTAAACCACCTCATAAAATATAAAAGGGTTGTATAAGATGATGAAAATATGATGAAACTTAAAATTATAATCCCATGATAATATCAATAACACTTAAGAAAGATTCACAAGAAAAACTATAATCTTCAAATATGTATAAACCCAACACTCATAATAAATGTAGGGACCCAAACATAAGCAGTACATATTCTAGTGTCTTTAAACTATAATTCAAATTCTTTCAATCATGAGGTTATTTTCATATTAGAGTTTAAGAGAATTATCTCATAAATCATACATAACAAATCATATATTACAAAGTATACACTTCATCCCAATATCCATTTTTTTCAAAATATAAAACTTTTTAAAAAATTGATTAATTACATAAAAAATATTTATGAATTTAAACTTGATTCATTATTCCCCTTAACCCATCCTTTAATAATGTTAATGAAATTTTAAAATGTTAAATAATCAAAAATATCTGTTCGAGGGATATAAAAATAAATACAACCATTAGTCTATTGAAAAACATGAACACCCATATAACATTCACCATTATCTTCAATGTTCTTTGAGAGTAATAAAAAATCTCCAAATGAAAATCACACAAAAATTTTTCACATGTAATAGCCATCACGTCTATATCCTGAGTAACCCTCATAGTTACACATTGAATAACCCTCATGGTTATAATTTAAATAACCCTCAAGGTTATGCATAGATTAACCATCAGAGTTACACTTTGAATAACCATCACAGTCGAATTCCAACATACCAAATGCATTTTAGAGAAATAATGGGTCTCAACCTTCATATAAGAAATATTAGACTCACCTATGAGTTATAATGGTGATAAACCCTTCATATAAGATATATTAGGGTCACCCGTTTCCCATATATAATGCTCATGTATCATAAATAAATTTTTTTATAAATCCTTTGAATTCTTTTATAACATTATTAAAAACACATTCAGATATAAAAAATACCATTCTCTTTGAAAATAAATTTTCAAAACTATAAATAAAATAAATATAGAAAGTTAGTTTATCTTTTAATAAAATATCATTATAATCATTTTTGAGGAAAATAAACTCTCTATTTTGATATCACATATTTTGAAAAAATATGCACATAAAAAGAAATAAAAGTTCATTGAATGAAAACATATAAACATAGGAAGTAAGCTTTAAAATATTAATGCATCATGAAGTAAAGAAATTCCACCCATACCATTAATGTAAAAAATACATTCTTTTTTACCTTTGTAAAAAGTATTAAAATATGATCTTTAAAAGAGTATTTGTAAAAGAAAGTCTCTTTCCATTAGTCTGATTAGTCATGTACATTCTTTATCTCCATGAATAATATACTATGGTTAATTTTTTTTACATTATTAAAAACAATTTTCATGTTTATTATTAATTTTAAATCACCTATATCCATATTATATAAAATCAATGAATCATTTAAGTTCACATCAGATGTTTTGATGAAATTCAGTTCATAAGTCCAAAATAAATTAGGTATGTGGGCTATGGTCAAGTAGGTCATTATTCCACCATATCAAGAATGATAATCATAAAATAGGTATATTTTTTATACATAAATTTTAACTTTAAAACAATCCATTAATTATGGTTATGAAAAATGAACTATGTTACAATCATGGATACAGTAGGCTATATGTATGCATAAATAATTTTTTAATATATCAATGATAAATATGGAAGAATAAAAGTATCATATAATATTTTTGTAATGAAAATAATATATTAATTACCATATTAAATCTTTAAATATACTTATATATATCATACATGCGATGTGGTGATAAAAAATAAATCACATTGCTCCGTGGTGTTGGCAGTTCACACATAATAACAAATGATGTCATCAATTTTTAGTTAATAGAAAGGTAATAAGGTAAAAGATATATTATCGATTAATAATTTTAAATATTTTAGGAAAATATTGTATAAAAATTAATCCTATCACTATAATTCAGTATTGAGGGGTGGTGATGAAAAATGAATAACATTAGTTCAAGAGGTGGTAGTTCACCGTATAGATGAATGATTAATTCTTTTCTCATTTAATGGAAGTGGAGATAAGTATCGTTCAACAACATAAAATAATAAAATATCATTACATATAGGATATTAGAGTTATTATTTTATTATGCTTGAATAAACATTTATGGATGTGGAAGAAGAAATAAAACTAAAACAAGAAAATAAATAGTTTATTTTTTCTTTGGAAAACATTTTTTCTTAACATCTTTATAGTACTATGATTGGTATTATGCATTAATAAATACCTATATAAGAAGGATATATATTATAGGAAATTATATCCATAGGTATTTACTGAACCAAATTGGGTTTGAGGTGTAAAGGACTCAGAAAATGAGATGCCCTTTCATAAGAGAGGAGAGGGGAACTCTTGTAATTTATCAGAATATTAAAATATAATTACATTATTCTGTAGGATAATTCTCCCAAATGGACTACAAATTCACCGATGAAATTTTTTTAGACCATATATTACCACTTATTTTCTTATTTTAATATTTTTTTGTATTTTTAAATATTTTAATAAATTTTTAATCACATAAAATATTATTATTGTCAATTTTGATAATATTCATTCCTTTGAATTTAAAAACACAAATAGAAAAAGTCAAATTCGAACCAAAAATTTGATTATTTTATAAGAATGTCATGGTAATCTACAAAATTAGTGGATCACCTTAAATATCTAAAATAAAATTTATTTTAACGTTTTTATTATCATTAATTTTTTTTTTAATAATTGAATAATTATTGAGTAAACATTATGAAAACATTTAAGGTAATTATTTATACACACAAAAAATTACCATAATGAATCTATATAAATTAGATTTCAAAACACTATTTATAGTCTATCATATACTATTTTACACTTATAAAAAAGAAGGGTGTGACATGTTTGACTTTTCATTAAATAAAATACTAAAAAGGTTATAATTTCATCCATGTGGCCCAAAAAGGTAATAAGAAACTTGGATGATTATAGTTGATATATACTCATAAATTGATATTTATGTATGTTTTTTGGTCATTTTATAGTTCTTATCATTTTGTTTTAAACCAAAATTAACCAATTCACCCTCTACCATAATAATAAAGATTACCAAGGTCACTATAAATATTGTTACAAACTAAAATGTAGCTATTTACTATATTGATGCCAAATTATTCAAAATATAGAATCCATTTTTAAAATTTTAATAAATTATTTTTAGAATTTAATTAAAAATTAAACTCGCAAAATGAAAAGAAAAGCAATTTTTATGAAAATAACGTTTTAAAAAATAAAATATTTTTATAAGAGATAAAATTATAAAATTGATTTAAAACATAGATTACATTAAATTAAAATGAACTAATTATAATTTTAAACTAATATAAAACATATATTTACCTTTTAAAAGCATCAAATTAAAATACAATCTTCAATAAAGTTAGTATTTTTCATAATTTGTTGGAAAATCAGTATTTTTAGAAAATTCATATAATTTCATACTAAGATAATTTTTAAATACTGAATTCAGAAATAAAATTATTATTTTTAAATTATCTATCTATAATTTTTATAAATTTACTATAATAATCACCCATAAAAATAAATAAATATCATTTTTAAAGAAAATGTATTTTTTGAAGAATAAAACAACTTTACTAAAAATCTATTACTTATATAAAAATAATTTATTAATAAATAAAAAATAAGCAGAAACATTATATGTCTCGTAATGTGGTTAATACTAGTTATTATTTCCTATTTAATGGGTAGGTTATAATTTTCAAATTTAAATATTAATATTTATTTGTTCATTTACGATCAGTGTCACATATCATGTACACTCTCAAACATTGTATTTTTTGAAAAATAATACATGTGATGTTACATTCTACCCTATCCTTTTTGAAAATTCATCTTTTTAGTTTGAACTTGATATTGAAAACTAGGGGCTTTACTTTTTAAAATACCTTTTTTTAAAATCCCACATTATAATAAAGATGGATAGAGATTCCTCATGAAGAGAAAGAAAATAGAATTATTATGGTCATCCAGAGTAACACATACAAGGTTTATATATATGAAAAATTAAGTGGAAATTGAAACTATGGACATAGAAGAGGAATTTAACTCCCAAGTACTGATAGAGAGTGATAGAGAACATTTTCATGATAAATTTTACCATCACAACATCATAAATCTCTTATAGGTTAAAAGGACTTTGATTTATCAGTAAGAAAATTAAATAGATAATTTCAATATTTTAAGATCCTTTTCCATGAGTTAAGAAATTAAATTTCCATACATACTATAAAGATAGGGAAATAAACTTACTTACAAATTATAATTTTATCCATTAATCAATTTCCTCTATAATATCATATTTTTCTCCAAATGATTCATATTTAAGATGAATTTTCTAGGCATGAACCTTCATAAAAAACTTCTATAAAGCAAAAAATCCACAAAATAGTAACTTTATATTATTCTAGTGTGTGGTAATTAACCAAAACCATGATTTTTAGTATAAGATAAGATAATTATCCAAAAATAATAAACTATAATATCATAAAAACTACTTTAATCACTAAAATTGAATATTAATACCCAAAGTTCAACATAGATCATGAAATAAATAACTATGCTTAAAATTCGTCATAAATATTCCATACAAATATTAAAACCCAAAAATAAGAATTATTTTACCACATAGTCTTCTAAGAAAAATTTGACATTTATCTTCAAATCATATTAATGAAACATGAAGTATCATAAAAAAATGAGAATTCCATTATCACATAATCATCATGATATGATAATCATTTCATAAATCATAATAATCACCATAAATGTAAATTATGATCATATATTATTCCAAAATATAATTAAAACATTATTTATAATATAAAATCTCATTTTTTCATATATGGTTCCCAAAATTATAGTGATCTTATTCAAAAATAACATTAATAACTTAAATCACAAAATCAATTTCTGATAAAACATATGTTCCCAAATTTAAACAACACATAATTACCCAAAAATAAGAGATCATATAAACCATTAATGATACTAATACATTTTACCTTATTTCCACCGAAATTAAAAGTAATTATTCCTCAAATAAAATTTTCAATAAAACCTATACTAAAAATAAGGGTAATATTACTATAAAATTCTCTCAAAATACTCTAAATCATATTAGACATCCATTTCATAAGACCTCAAAAGGGGCATCTCAAACATTTATATTATGATCAATCATAAAATTATAAACCCATGATTATATCCATAACTATTAAGAAAAAATCACAAGAAAACTTTCTAATCTTCAATGTTTTCTATACCCTCCACTGATACAAATTTTAAGGAACTATCCTTAATAATTACATATTACAGTGACTTTTAACTAGATTTCACATTCTTCCCATACCTTGGATATTTTCTATTGAAAATTTTAGAGAATTAGGTTATAAAGAAGACATAAAAACTCATTTATTACAAGTTAGAACCTTCTTAATAACAATATATTTCTTTAAAAATATGAAACTTTTAAAACCAAACATTATTTCATTTCATAAATAATCATCCCAACATTAAACATGAATTTTTCTATTTCATTATCCATCCTTAAACTCCATTAAAAACACTTTAAAATTTTTCATGAGAAAAAATATTAGTAAGATATATAAAATTAACAAAAATTATTATTATAGTGAAAAAAAGAAATACCATGTATTGTTTTCATTTATCTTCAATGTAATTCAAGTATAATAAAAAATTTCCACATGAAAATCATACACACTTTTTCTCAATTATATTAATAAAATCAATAAATATATTAAATAAATAATATAGGTAACTTGGGGAATCACTTTCTTATTATACTTACAGATGGAGTAACCATCACTACTATAATTGGATTAATCCTCATGATTACATATGGAATAAACTTAACGACTATACTTGAAATAACCATAACTGGTATACATGGTGTAACCATTGCAGTTACACTTGGAATAACCATCATGGTAAACTTTCAACATACCCAATGCATTTGATAGCTAAAATGGTTCCCACCATTCTTAAAAGCTATATCAATCTCACCCATGTGCTATAATGGGGATAAAAACATCATATAATATATATCGAGATCATGTTTTTCTCATATACAATTCTCAAGTATCATAAGTAAATATTTTTATAAAACTGTTGAAAAACTCTTTTATACTGACATGAAAAACACATTAAGATATTCAAAATAACCTTCTGTTTAAATTTTATTCCAAAAATATACCACCTAGAATAAAAGAAAGGCAATTTTTTCTATTAAGAAAACACCATTGAAAATATTATTGATAAAAATAACCTCTCCATTTTGAAATCACTTATTTTGAAAAAAAAATTCATGTAAAAAAGGAAACTTTTTTATTTAATGGTAATCATATAAACTTTTAAATTAACCTAAAATTAATAATGATTAATTATAGAGGTAAATTCCATTAATATTTTATATGTTAAAAAATATATTCCTTTTGAACATTGTAAAAATATTTGAACGAGTAACTTAAAATGAGTTTTTTAAATAAAGACCCTTAGATGGATTTTGATTCTTCATGTACATTATTTCCATTCTTGATTAAAAAAAATAGTTTAATTAGTTACTTTTTATTAACATTTTTCATATTTAATATGTATTTTTTATCACTTATTTCTACATTATAAACAATTACAAAATCATTTAAGTTTGGGTCAGATGTTTTGACGACATTCAGTTCATAAGTCCAAAATGAATTACATATGTGGGATATGGTCAAAAAGGTCATTTTTTCAAAATATAAAGAATAATAATGACTATATAATTATAATTTTTATATTACAATTATAATTTTAACTCCTTCAATTAAATATGTCTTTGAAAAATGAATTTCATTACTATCCTAGAGACAATAGTCCATTCATACACATGAGTAACATTTCAATTTTTGAATGATTATTCTGAAAGGAAAGTCTGTGTAATTTTATATTTCCACAATTATCATAATATATTAATTATAATATTAATAATTTACATTTATATATATATATATCAATCATGTGATATGGTGATGGACAAATAATCACATTTCTTTGTGAAGGTGTTAGTCCACACGTACGCACAAATGATGTAATCATTTTTCATTGAATAAAAGTTAATAAGTTAAGTGATATATTATTAAAATATAATGATAAATATATAATCAATATTATATATATAAATTAATTGTATAATATTAATCTAGTATTGAGATATTGTGATGTAAAACAAATTATGTCGGTTCACGAGGGTGTAGTCTACCATACACACGAACAATGAATTATTTTACCATTTGATGGATGTGGAGATGGATAAAGAAAATTACACTAACATAATAACATATATGTATATGTATGATATTTGTTTTATTTTATCATATTGGAATAAGGTTTTATTGATGGGGAGGAAGAAACAAAACCAAAACATGAAAATAAAAACCGTACATTTTCTATGGAAAAAATCATTTCATTAATGCCTTAACAACTATAAGTTTGGTATTCTACCCAAACTAATAAATATATAATATTATAATGGATTCCATGAAATTATCTTTTATTGGTCTTGTATAAACCAAATGGTTTTTTATGTGTGAAGGATTGAGAAGATAATATGCCAATTTATAAGAGAGTGGAGGGATACTCTTGGAATTTCTCAAAATATTAAAATATAATAAGACTGTCATGGAGAAAAATTCTTAGAAATTTTCTATAAATGAAAATATTATTAAATTTTAGACCATATATTATGCCATTTATTATTATTTATTTTATTTATGTTTTCTACGTAATTTAATAAATTATCAATCCCATAAAATATCATTATTTTCAAGATTGATACTAGTCATTACATTGAATTTAAAAACATATAAAAATAAGGGAAATTTGAAAATAATAGTTTATTATATCCTGAATATGTAATAGTCATCTATAAAATTTATATATCCCTTTAAATAATTTATTTAATAAAAATTAGAAAATAAATTACTATGATAAAGATAAATATTTTATATTTTAAAAAAAATTATATTTAAACAAATCCTATTGATAACACTATATTAAAAATCGGAGTGTGACATGTTTGGCACTTCTTTAAATAAAATACTAAAAAGGTCATAATCCAATCCATGTGGCCCAAAAAGGTTATAAATTATACCCTTTGATAATTATGTATGGAATATACTAATCAAATAAGATTTAGGTAAGTATTTGGGTAATTTAATTGTTCTTATCATTTAATTTATTTCCTAAATTACCTGATTTACCCCTCACTCAAGTAAAAAAAACTATTAAGGTTCCAATTCAAATTGTCTAAAAATTAAACACAACTATTTACTAAATTTAAACCCACTTATTCAAAATATTTAATCTTTTATTAAAAAATTATAACATATAATATCTAGTTTTTAAATTAAAATTAAACTTGAAAAATGAAACAAATAACATTTCTTCAGAAAAACAGTTTTTAAAATATAAAATATTTTTGTACTAAATTAATTTTTAAAATAAATTTTAAAAACCATATATGTATTATTTTAAATAATAAAAAAATAATTAAAATTTATAACAATTAAAGACCATACATTTACTTTTCAGAACATAAAAAAACCCTTTTCAATAAAAGCTGTATTTTTTTACTATTTATTGGAAAATCAATATTTTATGAAAATTATTAAAAAATAACCGTAATAAAATTTTGGAATAATGAATTAAAAAATGAAATTAATTTTTAAAAGGAAATTTCATTAAATTTATAAAAACTAATTATAATAATCCTCCATAAAAAGCAGTAATAATTCTTTTTGATTTTTTTTGAAAAATAAGTTGACTTTACAAAAAAACTAAAACATATTTAAAAATAATTACTTAATAAATTAAAAATGAATTGGGCCACTATATATTTCAAAATGAAGTTAATATTATTATTTTTTTCCAATTTAATGGCTAAGTTATAATAGTCACATTTAAATAATAATATTTATTTATTCATTTAAACTAAATGTTCTGTATCTTATACGCTATCGAACATATTTATTTTAAACTAAGGTTATTAAATTCTACCATATTTTAATAAATTATATTATTTAAATTTTATGTTGTGATTAAATACTAGGGGTTTGAAATTTTAGAATGCCTTTGTGGAAGTACCACATTATAGAAAGGATTAATAAGGATTCCTCCTGAAAGAGGGAAAATGGATGTTTGAATGTCATCCAACGTACTAAATACTAGGTTTCCTTATAGGAGAACATAATTTGGAATTGAAAAAATAGATATTTAAGATAAAACTAACTCCCAAGGACAGATAGTGAGAGATAGAGAACATGTTCTTGAGAAAGTAAACCATCACTAATTTGTTAATTTATAATAGGTAAATGGTCATTGATTTATTGGTCAGAAAAGTAAATAAAAAAAATTTTTATTTCATAATCCTTTTCCAAGAATTGTGAAATTAAATTTCCTTATATACTAATAATGTATGGAAATAAACAAGAATAATTTCATTCTTTAATCAATTTCCACCACAATCTTACCTTTTTCTCCAAACGTTGAGTATTCGATATGACATTCCCATGCATGAAGCAACAAAATCAAATTCTACAAAGAAAAAATACAAAAAATAATAACTATATATTCCTTCTGTCTTTATTAATTAACCAAAACCATTTTTTAATATAATATAAAATAATTATCCAAAAATAATAAAGGGTTTTTATGATGAAAAACTACTTTAGTCTCAAACTTTCAATAGTAATACACAAAGGTCAATATAGACCATTAAAAAAATAAATATCCTTAAACGTTCTCCAATGTATTCCATACTAAGACTAAAAAATAATAATAATAATTATTTGATCAAATAATATACCAAGATAAATTTAACATTTATCTCTTAATCATATCAATGAATCTTAATGTGTCATACTAAAAACAAAAAGATCAAAATCACATAATATTCAAGATATGCTAATCATTTCTTTTTCAAAATTTTCCTTGACCAAATAACGGTCTAGAAATTTATTAATAAAATAAGAAGGCTATGGAGGCTTGAAAAGAAATAGTTTATTACAATATCTTTCATAATGTAATATCAAATCATCTGGTTGAGTTTCTGACTGAGTGATATACATAACACCTCCTTTATTAAAAATCCCATCTACCACACCATTCACCACCTGAAAAATATGTGTGGTATTGAAACTGGGATCCTATGACAATCCATTCATTCCATCTAATGCGTTGCGAGCCGATAAGAAAGTTGAAAAGTATTATTCTTGATAGCCTACAGAATAAAAATGGAATCACATTCCTACAAAAGGATATTCAAACCCCCTAATTGTTTAAAGGAAATAACATTAATGGTTCCATGAATCATTTATTTAATTGATGATAGAAATACAAATGAGCCATATAAGTATCCATTAATTTTTTTCATTATGATCATGAAAGATTTCATGCCACCCTAAGGGTCCCTAATTCCCCTTCAAAGCACTGACTCAAATAATTTTAATTTAACTAGGATGAGATAGTTTCCCAAAAAACTCAATCAGTCCCACTATCATCTTTTACCTTTAGGGAATACCAAGCTTTATCAAAATCAAAAAACATGAACACTATAATTAAAGTGTTTAATCTACACAATGTTCGAGAATTTTATTGAAACCAATACCTTCCATAATGCTGATCATGGACAAAATTCTAAATTTTCATAGACCAGAGAATTGTGAGAAAACCATATCTCATGCATTATTTTGGCGACAACCACATAAAATATGATGTGTAATTGGGTAGATAGGTTGATATGGTTATAATGATGAAGAAAATAGTGTAGAATGTTCTTGTTCATTCCTTGAATACTAAATATATAAAAAATTTCATTCCACAAATCCAAGTTGGTCAAATAGATAATGAATAAGTTATCCACATCTTCCTTGTGTTTATTTCACAAGTAGCACCCAGAACATAGAGAAATACCAAAATATTGGATGAAAATTCTAGTAGTAAATCTGTTATACTCCAGACATAACATTATATTGATCTAATATGGTTTGATATGGGCCCTATTGAAAATTTTAATCTATCTTAAATCACCATCAGAGTCCCTAGAAAGATGATGGAAAAATAATTTACTATTCATAATACCATTTCTGGATTATTCATAGGCTAAAACATTTGGGGAAGAGATAGATTTTTATTCTACTATAATTTTTTTAACATCATACTACATATGTGGATTTGAATTACAATGAAATAATTAAGGGTGATGTGAGTATCAATAGAAGAGTCCAAAGGATAAAATTAGTCAATAAAAGAGGAACCAGTCCAATGATCAAACCAAAATTTGAGATAAGATCACTTATTGAAAAACTATCAAGAGAAATACATTATTATAAAATAAGTGTCTTTAAAAGATATAAAAATAGAAGATTCAATGTAAGAAACATTCCCCTTCATCAATATTTGAAAGAATCTGGCCTTGAGAAAGATAAGAGTAGATGGATTATTTTTAAAGAAATTCCATGTTAATCAATCTTGAGAAGATTAATTTAATTAAATGATGTTATTTAATCCTATACATCCACTAGATAAGGGATTGAAATTAGAGTTGAAAGTTGAATTTTGAAACTTCCACTTCCATGATTAATGTTCAATTTTGATTTGATGAAAAAAACAGTAAAATAACAAGATTTTGGCCTCACCACGAATAAATAACACCAAGGAAATTGATGTGTAGGGACCCTTATCTGATTCCCAACCCTGATAAGATGCAATTCATTTTCAAAAGAGGTCACCCATTCCCAAAAAATATATAATATTTGTCCCCACTAATGGTTTTCCTAGAAATAATATTACAAGGAGTTAAATCCTTCCAAAGTGAATGAATATTCCATTCACATCCCTCCATAAGAAGGATTATGTAATAAGCATGGAGAAGATGTGTAGGATCACTGAGAAACCTATATGGTTAAATTAGAATGATCTTTCCATGTGTCATAAGGTGTGATATGTTTCTACTATGGTAAAGTCACTACTAGAAATAAGACCAATAAAGACCACCATTGGCCATCACTATTGGTCTTTAATGACCTCTTAGAGACTACCAATTTCAGTCACATTAGGCCCAATGCTACAAGGAAACAATGAACGCCATTAGCGAGAACAGTTAGTGACATAAGGCTCAGCCGAATAGCGGTCTCTATTGGGCCAAGAAAAAGTGACCACCAATGGAAGTCTCTAACGTTAAAAGGGAAAAGGACTATAGCGATCTCTAATGGCGGTCACTGGGTCCTGGAAAAAATGGACCCAGTAGCGACCGCCAATGGAAATCGCTAACATGGGAATTTTTTTAAAAACAATTAGTGAGCATCTTCTAAAACATCATAAAATAGTGGAAGCAAATAAAAAATCAGAAGATAAAAAATCAATTCAAAACAGTAGAAATACAAAGATCCTAAAAAACAAAAAATGACAGACATACTCCTCCGTATCTAATGATCCAAATAGTTCTAATCCATTCTAATAATCTTCTTCAATATATCTACAATAAGATACAATTTACACAACTAAACAAATCAAATGAAAATTGGAAATATTTATTCAGTTAGAAAAAAAATATAATAATAAAATTGGGTCGTTAGGCCGTTAAGAAATTTTAGAATTTGGCCAATTGGACATTTGGCCAATTGGAAATTATGCCAATACGCTAATATGCCAGTTAGCCATTTAGTCATTATGACAATAGGCTAATATGCCATTAGTCCAATATCCTAATTAGTCATTAGGCCAATAGGACATTAAGTAATTAGGATAGTAGTCCATTAGGCCATTGGGACCTTGTTAGGCAGTTGGGATGTTTTTAGGCCATTGTTAATCCGTTGTTAGGCTATTGGGATATTATTAGGCTGTTGGGCCACTGTTCAGTCATTGGTCCATTGTTCGGCCATTGGGCCATTGTTCAGTCCTTTGGCCATTGTTCGGTTGTTGGTCTGTTTTTTGGTCATTAGGCCATTGGTCCATTGTTGAGCTATTGGGCCATTGGGACATTATTGTGTTGGTGGGCTGTTAAATAGTTAGGGTATTGGGGAATTAGGGCATAAGGGCATTAGAGATTGAGGGCATTTGGTCATTTGGGATTTTTTGAATTTGACCAATTGGCCAAGTCTCCATTTAGCCAATTGAGCATTAGGACAATAGTCTAATATGGAATTAGGCTATGTGTTCATTAGGACATTAGGATAATATGTCATTGGGACAATAAGACATTTGGTAATTAGGACAGTAGTTCATTTGAACAATTTTCCATTCGGTTTTTAGGCCTTTAGGGTGTTAGTGTGTTAGGCCATTAGGGCATTAGGCCATTTATCCAATTGGCCAAGTCTCTATTTAACTAATTGGCCATTAGGGAAATTTTGACATTAGCTCAATTTTGACATTAGGCCATTAGACTCTGTACTCTAATCTAGTAGGGACCTACTATGTTTCTCATACATGATAAGGTGGTTTTAATAGATGTTTGGACAACCATTCAACTGGGTTTTCTCGACATTGAACTATGTAGAGTAAAGTTCAGTATTAAATAGCCCCCCTGGACAGCCCCCTCTAAACCCCCTTCATCCCCCACACTCCCCTGCCGGACAGCCCCCCAACCCCCACCCCCCCATCGGGCAGCCCCCCCCCCCCCACTCACCTTGGACATCCCCAACCGCCCCCCAAAATAAACTCCCCCCAAACAGACCCCCTTCCCACACTCACCCAGGATAGACCCTCACGTGCCCCCTCGGATAGCCACCTCCCCCCCCAAAAACAAACTCCCCCAGGACAGCCTCCTTACAACCCGAAAACCCCCAAACCCCTTGGATATCACCCCTCCCCCACACCCCAGACATCCCCCCACCCCCACCCCCACAAAAGAACTCCCCCGGGACATCCCCCACCCCCATACAGCCCCCACTCCCCCCTGACAGCCCCCACCATGCACAACCCCCCATCCCCCACCCTTGGACAACCCCCCCATTCCCCCACCTTTGGACCCCCCCCCCCCAAATAGCCCCCCCACCCCACCCCACGCCTGGATAGCCCCCACTCCCCCTCAGACAACACCCCCCCCCCACCACCCAAAAAATCTCCCTTGGGATAGCCCCCCTCCCCCAGACAACCCCCACTCCCCCCAGATAGCCCCCACCCTGAACAACCCCACTACACACCCTACATAGCCCCCCATCCCCCACCTCTGAACACCCCCACCCACACACTCACCCCACACAACCCCCCCCCCCCCACACACACTCACCCCAGACAGCCCTACCATACCCCCTAGACCACACCCCCGGATAGACCACCCCATCCCACTCCCCCCGGACAGCCTGACCCCAAACTGGATATTTCTCCCCCTGTACATCCCCCCCCCACACACACACACATAGAAAACCCCCACCCCCACATCCTTGACATCCCCACCACACTCCCCCAGACAGCCCCACAACATCCCCAACCCCAACCCCTCCCCACTCCCACCCCCACTCCCAGACAACCCACCCCCATAACTCCCCCCAAATAGGCCTTGGACATCCCCACCACACCCCCAGCCCCTCCCCACTCCTTACACCCTCCAAGACAGCCCACCCCCCAAATCACTTCATGTTTAAAGGACCCTCTAAATACAAGCCTTTTTTTACATAATTTTATTTATGTTACGTTAAGTTTATGATTTTTTAAAATCCTATCCCTTTTTATTTTATTAACAACTTTATAAGTTTGATTTTTTAAAAAACAATTCAATTTATCTTTTTGACACTTTGGATGGTCCCCTTACTAATGTTTTCTACGACCACGGACATGTTTGGGGAACAAGAATCACATCCACGTCATCCATCTAAGCCATCTCCATCTTAGCATCGAGGTATGTTTGAATGTAATTGTGTTTATTTTTTATGTAATTTCTATATATACAGACACACACTCACACACATCTATCAAATTATGTATAAAATAGTTTTCAATAGGATCATAATCGAATGCTACTTCCTTTTGTAAGAGAGGCCCTGGTCGTGGTATTTTGACATTGAATTCTAACATGACCATTAATGTTTCATTTGAGGAGAGATATCATCTTGTGGGACTGACTGCCCGTATATTTATCTGTCATCTGGGTCATATCATATGCGACCCACATCGATTTTCATTGACCACAGGTGACTGGGCTTTGATCCCTCTGGATACATTAGATCTTCTTTGGAGGGAAGTTCAGGTAAGAAAACCATTTTAGTTTCTTTCATATGTTTAAAAAATATTAACATGTGTGATTTTTTTCTTAAATAGAATAATCTAAAAGTGTTCCCCAATGAGTTTTGGCCAGTGTGTATGGGAAAAAGTCATAAGATGTGGAAATATTTTAATGGAAAAATCAAGAGGGAGCACTGGGTACCAAACATGGGTGCCCCATACATTCTTGAAAAAGTCGCAAGAGGTGTTCTCCTAGCTTAGTGGTGCGACTTAGTTGCATATTGGTCTACTGAGGCCATTGCAGTTAGTATATTTATTTTGGTATATATAATTTCAATAATTTGAGACATTATATTTGTCTGAAATTTGAATTAATTGAATATAGGAGGTGTCAGCACACTATTCCCAGACTCGAGAATTGTAGGGACCACCTCATAGGCTTGGGACTCATCACGTGTCTCAGATTCGAAATGATTTATTTATTATTAATTTTTTGATTTATTATTTAATATGTTTTTGTGTTATTTTTTTAAATTTTATTGGTATATAGTTATGGGAGAAAGGTGCAATGACTAATAAAATGTTAGGGTGGATGATAATTCATGATCGAAATGATCCAGAGGTAGCAGTTATTATAGTAAGTGCTTCTACTCATTACTAATACTTACAAGAATCTCTTTATAAAAAAAATATATTCATATATATTTAAATATTTCCCATGCTCAATTTGAAGCTGAGTTAGAACGGCAGCCAGAGGACCAACGACATCTTCCCATGTGAAGGGATTAGATATTCCATCACATTATTGGTTATGACAGGCATAAATATATTTTGACATATAGAACAAATATTCCTCGTTCTGTATTATCACGCGATGAGAATTTCAGTCTTGCCATTGCTCGAATGACAAAACATATTTCAGATTTAAAGGAATGATTATGCACTTTTGTGGAGGTAAATGCGTAATTGATCACTGAGGTTAGAACACTGCTGGAACATGTGAGTCTGGGTGATGGTGCAGGGGATCATATGATGTAGGATTATAATGAATTTATTTATTTTCATTCTATTATTTTTTTATTAAAATATTTATAATTTTTATTTCTTGTAGGCCCTTTACTCACTGGTAGAAGGTTGCAGGCATGACCACGCATAATGAGTCATATTCACGAGGTGTATTTATTTTATATTTATAATTTAATTAATGTTATATATTGATTTTGACATTAAATATAGAATTTTTTGAGATTAGAACAATTTAAGTTTCTCATAACTCCACGGTTTCTCTTTACTTCTATTTATATTGATTTCTGGTTGGCATGTTCTCCCTCCACTTCACATACTGCCTATCATGTTATGCTAGACCCTATCTCTATTTTTTATAAATTTATTTTTGGTGGTTTTTCATGATTTTGGTGGATAAATTCAGTACATATGGTGCATATTGGTTGGTCTAGTTCCCTACTATGATTTCTTGTTGTTTTAGTGGTGGCATGGGATGAGATTTGGTGTCCATACTCATGTGAATTTTTTCCTTGTTAGTGTTCTTATGCTAGAGTGGGGGGGGGGGGTTGTCTGGGGAGAGTGGGGGGTGCACTGTTCATGGTGGGGGCTATTTGGTGGGTGTTCATGCCTGCTACCTCCTTCCGTTGTGCCTGGGGTCTACAACAAATAAAAATTATAAAGACTTTAATAACAAAAATAATAGATAGAAATTTAATAAATTTAGTATAAACTTGTGTCATATGATCCCTTTCACCATCACCTAGAGCACATATTACCACAGTGTTCTTACCTCAGTGATCAATTGGGCATTTACCTCCTCAAAAGCAGGAAATCGTGCCTCAAAATCTGACAAGTACTATGTCATCTGAGAAATAGTAAGACCGACAACCTCATCTTGTGGTAATACAGAATGAGGAATCCCTGTTCTATAGGTCATACTATATCCATTCCCGTCACAACCAATAATGTGATGTAATATTTCATCCCTTCACATGAGAATCTATCCTTGTTCCCACAACTACAAAAATGGGCAAGGGAAGCACCATCTTATATCAACGCTAAGCCAGAACTGCTGATAAAGAAACCCTATATCAGCACTAAAATTGTAGCACTAAAATAAGAAATCTATATCAACGCTAAAATATTAGCACTGATACTGGGCATTTGTATCCGCACTAATATTTTAGCGTTGATATAGGGTAACCTTTATCAGCGCAAAAAAGCGATTATAAAGAGACCCTTTATCAGCACTAGAAAAGTGCTGATAAAAAAGGCATGTATCATACCAAAAATGTTATCACTCATACAAGAAGGATTTATCAGCGCTTTATTAGCATGGATAAAGGGCCTCTTTATCATCGCTAAAAAAGCGCTGATAAAACCGTAGTCCCATATCTTATAAAATCAGTCGCACAGTGTCCTTGGTTTATCACGACCTAAAGCTCTCGTGGTACTGTAACCCTGCGACTCCCCTCCCCCCGATCTTCGCGTTACCGGACCTCCGCCCCCCTAGATCTTCTCATTATCGTATCTCCACCACTTGACCTTCTCCTAATCCCCCACCCCCACGTGAACCCCTTCGGTGGATCCTCCTCCCCAAAAACCCTACTTCTCCTCCTCTTCGCTCGATCCTGCTCCCCACGAACCCGACACCTCCATTTCTCTTCAGTTGGCAGCTCCTCCCGTGCACATCCTCCCGTGCACCTTCACCTCTAGAAGTTTCCATGTTTGTGGTAAGTGATTCAATGCTTTTACATTGTTAGATGATTTTGATATGTTTTTTTAGTTTCATAAATGTGTTCTATGGATTAATCTTTTGGTGCAAAATATGTTTTGGAATGGTTTTGAGATCCACATGTGAAGAATTTTTTTCTATAGGAATGTTTTAATGTTTCATGTTATCTTTGTTGAGGTGTTTCTTAAATATATTTTATTTCTTATGTGAAAGGTGTGAAATGACTTTTCAAATATAATTAATGATTTAAATGTGTTGAATGTGGATTTTATAAGAGAAATTAATTTTTTTTGCATGTTGTATTTCTTTGAACCTTATATGTGTCTTTGAATTGTGAATGTGATTTGAAACATGTTATAAAATGGATTTTATGTGAGTATGAATTTGAATGGGGAATTTTGCATGGAAATGGTTGGATTCCATATGTGTTCTTCTTGTTGTGTTTCCAAATGTGTTTCACAAATTTTTAAAGTGGTGTGAAATGTGTTTCTAAATGGTTTTAGTGCGCATGTGAAATGGAAAGTGTCTTTTTGTTTAAAATAGTGGTTTTTGTGTGTGATTTCGATCATTGGATCCATGTGAAAATGTGAAAATGTGAAAGTGGTGATATCCTTATGTGTTTATGATGCTTGGAATGTGTATGTGAAAGTGTTGATATAGTTATAGTTAAGCTAAATGGGGTCTTAGATTGCAAATACGTCAAGAAATTTTTTACAGAGCAATTATATCTAGATTCGATGGTATCGGGTAAGTCCATGGAGTTTCTCAACCTCATCTAAGGTTATTAGACATTCACTCAATATACAAATAATGTTGATAAACATTGCTCAGTTTTCACTTGAAGTGGTGTCAAACAAGAATCTTATGTCCCAAAGTTTTTATATGGGTCTTCAATCAGATATCCAATATCAAGTATTTACGGTACACTGTACCTAAAATTTTGATGTTCTAGATAGGGATGTGATGGAATAAATTGGAAGGAATATTATGTTAGGGTTAACTAGAGTTACTTATGTTCCTAGTGGTAGATTTAGTGGTTCATATAAGTGGAATAGAATGTAGAATTAGCCTCATAGTGAAAATAGTGGTGGTGGTATTTTATTGAAAACTTCCTCTAGATCATTTGTAGTGTCTATTAAAGGCCAAATGACTTTTTCCAATGTGGAAAGATTTATCACCCACAAAATTATTACATGGAATCATTGAATATTTACATCTTGTACAGACATTAAACCCACTTGAAGAGGGTTTACATGTTTTTACTACCATGTGTAGTGGAATAGAATCATAAATATTGAGAGATACCAAATCATAGTAATATTATTCAATAATAATGGGATCTTAGAAACATGTATTAAGAATTAAACAAGTTCATGAAGTGGATTAATCTCCAGGAGGAACTGATGTGGGTCATGCGATAGTGAGAGGCACCATTTACATTTCTTTTTCATTAGTGTATGTTTTATTTGATATTGGTTCCCATCATTATTTCATATCAAACCTCAATATAGAACTATTGAAACATATAATAGAGCTCATGGATTATGTGACAGAGATTGTAAAATCTCTCTGGATAAAGAGGGAGTTAGGTCTCTAATTCCCCTATCATGCTTTCTCTTTTTTAGAGATTTAGATCATATGATATTTTTTGGTTCTTAAAATGATTTCCCTATATGTTATTATCAGAATGGATTAGATATTTTCTAATAAATCTTGGATTTACTATTATCATCGGTGGGTGTCCTTCACTTCCCCTGATAAGGACTTCCATGTTTTCCATAGAGAATCAGACCTGAGGTCTATTCGAGCTATAACTCTTCTTATAGAGTTGAGTGGGATGATATACTTTTATGCTATTGAACTAGAGTGGGAAGCCTATTATAGGGAACATTCCTTAGTAGCTATTGAATTTCGAAAAGTGTTTCCTTTAGTATTTTTTGGTATAGCACTATAGAGGGAGGTGGAGTTCTCTATCAACCTGGTGATGGGTACAAAACCAATATCTATTCTATGTTACCATATAAACCTAGTTAAATTGAAGGAACTAAATAATCAGTGGGATTAATTGGTTTCCAAATTCTTTATTTGACCTAGTGTGTTTCCTTGGGATGAACTAGTGATTTTCCCGAAGAAGGTCATTGGAACCCTTTTCTTGTCTGTTGATTACCAGAATCTCAATTGGGTTTTGATCAATAAAAAGTATCTGTTGACCTATATTTATGATTTATTAGATCTTCTAAGGGGGGGGGGGGGAGTGGTTATCTAAGATTGGTCTTTAGTTTGGTTAACACCAACTCAGGATCAAGGAGTTTGATATTCCAAACACCTCATTTAGGGGTAGTTATAGCCACTATGAGTATTTTTTATGCCATTCGTCTTAAACAACACTCCATAAATATTTATGGTGATGATGAATAGAATTTTTCACTAGTATCTCAACTATTTTGTTATGGTATTTATGGATGAAATCATGGTTTATTCTTAAAATGTGGATGATCATATACCTAATTTGTTAATATTTTTGGACATCTTGAGGAATCACCAATTTTATGCCAAGTTGTCAAACTGCCAATTATATATTCGTGAGGTGAATTTCTTTGGTCATGTGGTCTTAGAACAAGGTATCTCCATTGATCTGAAAATGTTAAAGATATCATTTCATGGGAGGAACCATAGAATGTCTTTGAGATTTAATACTTCATGGTTTTATTGGATTATTATCACTAGAATGAGATTTATGTGTGACAATATAATTATTATATTTTTTTATTATTTCTTACACACCACCACTTGAGTCGAGTAACCTGATTGAAATCCATATCGGTACTTTGGTTCTGACATGGATATGGTTTTTTATGTGTTTGTGACATGTGTATGTGTGGATATATGGGTATTTAGGCATGATGATGTTGAATGTAGGGCAGAGACCTAGGAGTGGTAGATATATCATTTTTGATTATTCTTTTGTTTCGACTGAGGTGACTTGAGGAAACAATAATGAATCTAAAGTAATTATATTTAATTCATTCCATATTGTAGAGATTATGAGAATCCTTTCTTTACTTACAGAGTTGGCTACTGGTTTTCATCCCCATGTATTTTTGGTTGGTGGGGTATAAAATGATGGACTAGCTGACCATAGAAGGGTTGACCCGATAGATGAGGATGATCCATAGAGGATGATGTCGTGTGAGTTTTACCATCTATGACACAAGGGATTATCTCCGTGAACCCCATTGTGTTTGGAAACTATGTTGATTTTGATGGGGGGGTCTATCCTGGTTCTGTTGATTTCCAAATCTTTATTGGAAATTTTTTAGGATCTATTGATCTCTATTTTTATAAGGAATTGGTTCTCTTCCACTGTATTTGGAAGTCTTGTTTTATGTACTTGAACCATAAATACTAATATTTGAGATTCAAATAGGATGGAGATGAATAAAGATTGGATGGATGTTAATAATTAGACAATAGAGTATAAGAATGGAGTGAAAGGGTTCATCAAGTTTGCAAAGGATCACAGAAAGGATCCTTGTCAAGTCCTTTGTTCGTGTTTACATAGTTGTTATTCTAGACTACTTACTTCAGAGGATTTGGAAGAACATTTGATATGTCACATAATATATCAGAGTTATAAATTTTGGAATAAACATGGATAAAAAGAGAATATAGCTACTAGATAGGATAAAAATGTGTTTTAAGGATCATTAGATATGAATACAAATATGGATAATAAATAAGATCGTATGGAGGATGTGATTATAGATGTCAATGATGATGAAGATCGTATTGAGGAAATGACAAAGACAATTGAAGATGAACTCTGTGATTTCCCAAAATTGTTTGAGAAGATATAGAGTTGTGCAAAGAAACCATTGTATACTAGTTTCACTAAATATAAGGCATTTTCAGATGTACTGAAGTTGTATAAATTGAAAGTAGGAAATAGATGGAGTGATGTTAGTTTTACGGAACTACTTGTTCTCTTGAATGACATTATCCCAGAAGATAATGAGCTCCCAATCCAGACATATGAAGCTAAACGAATGCTACGCTCGATGCGTATGATTTATGAAAGAATACGCGCCTGTCTGAAAGACTGTATATTGTTTCTCAAAAAGAACAAAACACTTACAGAATGGCGAATGTGTGGTGTTTCTTGATACAAGAAAGCTGAATCCAATCCTATGAAAATTGTATTGTACTTTCCAATCATTCCAAGGTTTAGGCATCTATATGGTAGTTTAGAACAATTCACAACACTGTCTCCACTAACAGGTGATCAGCTGTTTTAGAATGTAAAAAATGTGAACACTATTTTTGGAAAACCTTTTTCGAAAAACCTTATGAAAATCAGTTGGAAAAAGAGATCATTTTTTTTAATTTCCATACTGGAATTGTTTGTACATCAGACATTTACTTTATGTGATGCATGTGGAAAAAAATGTATGTGACCATGTTATCAGAACATTGCTAAATGCCCCTTGAAAAATAAAGGATGGAATTAAGGTAAGTTTGGACATGGTTGACATTGGAATATGAGAAGAGTTGGCTCCCTTGAAGGGTAAAAATCGAATGTTTCTTCCTCCAGCTGCTTATACTCTTTCTAGGGAGGAGAGATATCAGTTTTGAAACTTATTCAATGATGTAAAGGTTCCAGAGGGGTATTCATCAAATATCAAGATAATTTTATCAACGAATGATTTAAAGTTAAAAGGTTTGAATTCACATGACTACCATGTTTTGATGCAAGATCTAATTCCTATAGATTTACGTTTCATTTTTTCCAAGAATTTTCATCATATGTTAACCAAACTTTGTTTCTTTTTCAAATCTATATGTAGCAATGTTTTAGACGCAGCAAAATTTCTAGCTATGGAAACAGAAATTGTCATCATATTATGTGAATTAGAAATGTTCTTCCGACTAAAATTATTTGATATGATGGTTTATTTGATGATTCACTTGGTGAGAGAGATTCGACTTTGTGGTCCTATGAACTATAGATGGATGTACCCTATTGAATGGTATATGGAGATTTTGAAAGGGTATATCAAAAATTGAAGTTGGCCAGAGGGTTTTATAGTGGAGAGATATATTGTTGAGTAAGCCATTGAATTTTGTACCGAATACCTATCTGATGTGAAAAACATTGGTCTCCCGAAATCTTGTCACACTAGACACATTGAGGGTGATGGAATTTATGGAAGAGATGTTGTGACAATCAGTATTATAGATCGAGAGTAGGCCTACCTTTATGTTTTTCATAACAGTTGGTAGGTTTCTCCATATATTGAAGCTCAAAAAGAAATTATTAGGAAGTTGAATCCATCGACGGCTGAAAAATGGTTATCAAATACACATAATCACCAGTTTATAGGATGGTTTTAGGACCATATTTTTAAGTAGTTGGATGAGAATTTTAATTCAATTTCAGAATGACTTCGATGGCTAGCCATTGGACCAAGTGTGTATGTATTATCTTACAATGGTTATGTAATTAATGGTTATACATTCTATACAGATGAACATGATGAAGATACTACAATGAAAAGTAGTGGACTTACACTAGTGGTTGAAGCGATGCATGTTTCTGGTAGTAAGGACTGAAATCCAATTTATGCAAATATGTCATACTTTCGAATTATCAAACAAATATGGGAGTTGGATTATAATACATTCTAATTTCCGATTTTTTAATGAAAATGGGTTGATAACAATAGTGGTGTTAAAATTGATGAATGGGGATTTGTGAAAGTTGATTTTACTAAATAAGGGTACAAAGACGAACAATTTATAATGGCATTACAAGGGGTATATGTTTTTTATGTTCTAGATCCCGCAAACCGAAAGTGGTCGATTGTTCTGTTATCATCCAAAAATACTGAAGGGTCCGATGAAAATTCAGTTGAGGATGATCCTTTCAGTGGTACATCGCAATCATTTCACAGCGGTCCCAATGTAGATGATGTTTTGTATGTTAGAGGATACCACAATGAATGGATTCAGATAATCGATAGAGGTTTCAAATCCCTTCAGCCTTTGAAAAATAGAAAGAGAGTTCAATAAACAGGTAATATTTTGTTTGTAATATAGATCTTGTTATCTCATGTTATTATTTTATTATTACTAAACTTATGTAATCTAAATTAACTGTTCAACCACTTTTTCAGATAATGACTTTTGCACGTTCTGGTGCACCTGACCTAGAGGCTGAACAATCTCTCAAGCTATTGCTACTGCGGCTGCTGCTGCTCCAACTGCGGCTGCTCATAGTGCAGAGAAACAACATGTTTCTAAACCTGTTGTTGCTCCTAGTGTTGATGTCCAACAACCATCAGCACATGTAATTATTACCATTTTATATGAACATATAGATGATGTTGATATCGATGAAATGATCTGGAATGAAGGACCAACATCGCAGAAAACACAGGTGCGTCGTAGTTTGATGTTGTTAACCAACGTTCTTAAGGTGAAAAGAAAAGGCATCAAATTTGATGTCGAATGGAATGCACGAGGCCAACATGTGAATCCCAACAAGGCTATGTTTAATAATTACATTAGAGTTTCCACTTGGCAATTCATGCCGATTGACATAGATTCATGGAACCATGTTGTGTCCGGGATGAAGGCTGTGATCTGTGAAGAAATTACAGTAACATTATGATATTATTTCATTAATTTACTAGAAAATAAAATAATGAAACGATATATTACTCTTCTCAATATCTTGCATAGTATATTTATAGTATATGATTCACACAAGGATTATGTACTAAGGCTTGCAGGAAGGATTCATCAAGGTTTTCACACTATTTTAACAAGATGTCACCTGAAAGATTCCAAAGGTAAAATAAACCCGCACCCACCCATTATCTACACTCATCTGATATACCAAGAAGCATGGGATGCATTTATTGGTTTCTTGTGGGGATGAGAAGTTTCAGGTACATTGTTGGTGATAATATTTTGTTTGAGGATACATGTATTCATCACATTGATTGTCAATATTACATTTATGAAACAACAACTCTGTACTGAAAATAAGGAATGTGTATCAAAACCAACATACCATATCACAATGCAAGGATGGGGTATGCTTCACTAGAAAAGAAAATGGTACATATTTTAAATTTACAGTAATATTGTTAGGTGCCAATAAACATCATCATAATTATCTTTCTATATTTATATGTAGATTGATGAGTCTAAAACCAAAGACACTTCCATCCCACGTCATGTGCTATAGAAGGAGGCACGTGTGAATAAGCAAGGTAAGATAGTAGATGAGAACACACAAAAAGTGTGGGAAATATCTGTAAGTATGAAATGATGAAAAAAGATTTGTTTTAAATTGATATTACATAAAAATATGTAGTTATTTTCATATATCGAATAGTCACAAGAACCAGCTACTCCTATAGCGGATGCAGACCTATTATCAATGACTTTGAAGCAGCCAGCAAAATACGATCGTGTCAGAGGTGTGGGGTTTGGGGTGACACCCTGAGTATATTTTCAGAAGAAAAAATGGATGATAAAGATGAAAAATTGAAACAAATGAGCGGAAGACTTGAAACCCTTGAAGAACAATTTCAATAGCAGGGAGAGTTGCTAAAAACTTTTATGGCTGGGAAGCGAGGAGAATACAAAACTTAGGAACAACCAACATGTGATGATCCTGCCCCACCCCCACCATCTTTGAGGTGATCCATTACCCTCAAAGAGCTGTCTTAACCGTGGTAATCAATATTCTAATAATTGTTCCCATGAAATGTGAATCAGAAAAACACTGATACTTTTTCTGTACTGATATTCTACAGGGTGTAATGATTGTGATTTATATCTTTCAACACCCACCTATATCCTTTTAGCGAGGGCTACAATGTTCAACATCCCAGATGACACGCCGCATAATATACCACTTCCGAAAGATCATTTGAAAGTGATGATTACTGTAGCTCATGAGACACTAGTGCAGAAAACGTTTTTTACGTCACCATTTTTTACGTCGGTTATATAAAACCGACGTCATAATATGTAACACGAGGGTTTTTACGTCGGTTATTTAATAACTGACGTAAAAACCAGTGTTCGGTACACCTATAACGTCGGTTATAAAAATAACCGACGTTATAAATCGCGCGGATTCATTTTTTACGTCGGTTATTTTTATAACCGACGTAAAAAACGCGGTTTCCGAAGGCCTTTTTACGTCGGTTATTTTATAACCGACGTAACAAAAGAATCCGCAGATGTTTTTGACATCGGTTATGGAATAACCGACGTAAAAAAACGCGGATTTTGAGCCCTTTATAACGTCGGTTATTAAAATAACCGACGTAAAAAAAGAATCAGAGGAAGGTTTTTACGTCGGTTATTGAATAACCGACGTTATAAATGTTTTTAAAAAAATTATAACGTCGGTTATTGAATAATTGACGTGATAACTCATTTAAAAATGTGGATTGTCATTCGCGAGTTTACCTTCGACAGTCGCGACTCATCTCTCTCGCGCGTAAACCCGAATCGGCTCGTTCATTTCGTTGGTTTAGATTCGTTTTGCGATCATCGTTTCTCATATTTAATCTCCTCGGATCAATCATCTAAACTCGCAGCACTCAGGTAATCCTCCCACTCGTTCGTTTTTTTTCACGGATAGTGTATATATATGTGTTGTGATTTTTTTGTTGAAACTAGCTAAGATTCTTCGATTGCGAACCCTTTTAACTCGTTTTGGCACCATAATCTTATTTATCATCCCTAGATCTATTTGTTCGACATGCAATATTGACTAATTTTATGATTTCACTAATTTTTCATCATTTTCTATAAATCCCCGAGAGGGTTGGGGCGTGTCCAGGGGGGTGTCCAGGGGGGTGTCCAAGCAGGTCGGGGGTGGGGGGTTGTGTCCAGGAGGGGTGGGGGGCTGCCCAGAGGGGTCGGGGGGTGTCTAGGGGGGTTTACAAGGGGGTGGGTGGGTGTGGGGGGCTGTCCAAGGGTGTGGGTGGGTGTTGGGGGGTGTCCAGGGGGGTGTCCAAGGGGGTAGGGGGTGGGGGTGGTGTTTAGGAGGGGTGGGGGGGGGGGGGGGGCTGTCCAGAGGGTTGGGGGGTGTCCAGGGGGGTGTCCAAGCAGGTCAGGGGTGGGGGGTTGTGTCCAGGAGGGGTGGGGGTGCTTTCTAGAGGGGTCGGGGGCTGTCCAGAGGGGTCGGGGGGTGTCCAGGGTGGTGTCCAAGGGGATGGGTGGGTGTGGGGGGCTGTCCAAGGGGGTGGCGGCCTGTCCAGAGGGGTCGGTGGGGTGTCCAGGGGGGTGTCCAAGGGGTTGGATGGGTGTGGGGGGCTGTCCAAGTTGGTGGCGGCCTCTCCAGAGGGTATTTGGGGTTGTCCGAGTGGGTGGGGGGGCTGTCCAGAGGGTTAGGGGATGTCCAGGGGGGTGTCCAAGGGGGTAGGGGGTGGGGGGTGGTGTCCAGGAGGGGTGGGGGCTGTCCAGAGGGGTTGGGGGGTGTCCAGGGGGGTTTACAAGGGGGTGGGTGGGTGTGGGGGGCTGTCCAAGGGTGTGGGTGGGTGTTGGGGGGTGTCCAGGGGGGTGTCCAAGGGGGTAGGGGGTGGGGGTGGTGTTTAGGAGGGGTGGGGGGCTGTCCAGAGGGTTGGGGGGTGTCCAGGGGGGTGTCCAAGCAGGTCGGGGGTGGGGGGTTGTGTCCAGGAGGGGTGGGGGTGCTTTCTAGAGGGGTCGGGGGCTATCCAGAGGGGTCGGGGGGTGTCCAGGGTGGTGTCCAAGGGGATGGGTGGGTGTGGGGGGCTGTCCAAGGGGGTGGCGGCCTATCCAGAGGGGTCGGTGGGGTGTCCAGGGGGGTGTCCAAGGGGTTGGATGGGTGTGGGGGGCTGTCCAAGTGGGTGGCGGCCTCTCCAGAGGGTATTTGGGGTTGTCCGGGTGGGTGGGGGGGCTGTCTAGAGGGTTGGGGGTTGTCCAGGGGGGTGTCCAAGGGGGTAGGGGGTGGGGGGTGGTGTCCAGGAGGGGTGGGGGGCTGTCCAGAGGGGTCGGGGGGTGTCCAGCGGGGTTTACAAGGGGGTGGGTGGGTGTGGGGGGTTGTCCAAGGGTGTGGGTGGGTGTTGGGGGGTGTCCAGGGGGGTGTCCAAGGGGGTAGGGGGTGGGGGGTGGTGTTTAGGAGGGGTGGGGGGGGGGGGCTATCCAGAGGGGTCAGGGGCTGTCCAGGGTGGTGTCCAGGGGGATGGGTGGGTGTGGGGGGCTGTCCAAGGGGGTGGCGGCCTGTCCAGAGGGGTCGGTGGGGTGTCCAGGGGGGTGTCCAAGGGGTTGGATGGGTGTGGGGGGCTGTCCAAGTGGGTGGCGGCCTCTCCAGAGGGTATTTGGGGTTGTCCGGGTGGGTGGGGGGGGGGGGGGGGCTGTCCATAGGGTTGGGGGATGTCCAGGGCGGTGTCCAAGGGGGTAGGGGGTGGGGGGTGGTGTCCAAGAGGGGCGGGGGGCTGTCCAGAGGGGTCGGGGGGTGTCCAGGGGGGTTTACAAGGGGGGGGGTGTGGAGGGCTGTCCAAGGATGTGGGTGGGTGTTGGGGGTGTCCAGGGGGGTGTCCAAGGGGGTAGGGGGTGGGGGTGGTGTTTAGGAGGGGTGGGGGGGCTGTCCAGAGGGTTGGGGGGTGTCCAGGGGGGTGTCCAAGCAGGTCGGGGGTGGGGGGTTGTGTCCAGGAGGGGTGGGGGGCTGTCCAGAGGGGTCGAGGGGTGTCCAGGGGGGTTTAGACATCGATTTGTTTTATATTTCAAAATTATTTACATTCAAATTATGATTTTTTTTCATATAAACATATATTTGTCTTATCTAAAAAATATATATATTTTTACTATTTGTTATAGGTAATAATGAGTCGAAGTTGGATTACGGCACATCGAATGAGCAATGAATATGAGGAAGGTGTTGATGCCTTTTTGGAATTTGCTAAACGAAATGTTCCAAGTAGTGACATTTTTTTCTGTCCATGCCTGAAATGTCTGAATATGAAGAAGTTGAAAAGTAGAGAGATAAAAGATCATCTGATTTTTCATGGTTTCAATCCGAGTTACAACCCTTGGATTTGGCATGGCGAAACTGGACAGAATGTCACTGATGATAATGAATCGCAAGATGGTAACTCCGATGGAATTGAAGAAATGATTCGCGATATTGTAGCAGAACAAATTGAGATAGAACCGACAGTTGCACGTTTATATGGTGATGCCGAAAAACCATTATATCCTGGTTGTACAGATTTTACGGTTTTGTCGGCGGTGTTAAGATTGATTAACCTGAAGGCGAAACATGGATGGAGTGACAGAAGTTTTACAGAGCTGCTACAATTGATGAAAGACATTCTTCCAAAAGATAACGATCTTACAGATTCACATTATAAGGCCAAAAAAATATTATGCCCGATGGGATTGGGATACAGGAAAATACATGCCTGTCCGAATGACTGCATTATATATAGGAAGGAATATGAATTTCTGAAAGAGTGTCCTAAATGTGGGACATCACGGTATAAGGTGAAAGAAAAATCACAAGCTGATGTAGAGATTACAAAGCTCCCTTCAAAGGTATTTTGGTATCTTTATATAATTACTCGTTTCAAACGTTTATTTTCTAATTCACATGATGCAAAAAGGTTAAGATGGCATGCTGATGAGCGGGTATGTGATGGAAAAATACGTCATCCAGCTGATTGTCCACAATGGAAGAAAATTGATGCCCAGTACCCTACATTTGGAAATGAAATTAGAAATCTGAGACTAGGCTTGTGCACAGATGGAATGAATCCATACTGAACCCTCAGTAGCACACATAGTTCATGGCCTGTTTTATTGGTAATTTACAACCTCTCTCCTGAAGTTTGTATGAAGCGAAAATATGTCATGTTGAGTATCATGATCTCTGGTCCAAAGAAACCCGGCAATGATATTGATGTATACTTGTCACAGCTGATTGATGATTTGAAACTGTTATGGGCTGATGGTATTAGGGTGTATGATTCTTATAAAATGGAATATTTTCAACTACATGCAGTGCTTCTAATCACTATAAATGACTTCCTAGCATATGGAAATTTGTCTGGATACAGTGTTAAAGGGCATAAAGCATGTCCAATTTGCGAACAATAGACATCATATTGTCAATTGCATCATGGGAGGAAAACAGTGTACATGGGTCATCGAAAGTTTTTGCCTATGGATCACCCTTATAGAAGACTAAAAAAGGCATTCAATGGCTCACAAGAATTTGATACTGCTCCAAAACCTTTATCCCCAGATTTGTATTTTGAGAGGGTGAAAAACCTTGATGTGACATTGGGAAAGACACAGAAATCTGGTAATGATAGACATATTTGGAAGAAAAGGTCAATATTTTTTGAGCTACCATATTGAAGGTATCATGAAGTCAAACATAATATTGATGTCATGCACGTGGAGAAGAATATATGTGATTCTTTGATCGGAACATTGCTAGATATTAAAGGAAAGACAAAAGATGGGTTGAATGCAAGGATAGACCTACTATCAATGGGAATACGTTTGGAGTTAGCTCCCACTCCTAAAGGAAGACGAACATTTCTTCCCCCAGCTTGTCATACATTATCGAAGAGGGAGAAACGTAGCTTCTGTCAGTGTCTTCATGATATCAAAGTGCCTCAAGGTTATTCTTCAAATGTAAAAAATTTTGTCTCATTAAAAGACTTGAAGTTGATAGGTATGAAATCACATGATTGTCACGTCATGATGCAACAAATTATACCAGTTGCACTGCGTGGAATATTGCCCATCCGTGTCAGAAAGACTATAATGAGGTTGTGTTATTTTTTCAATTCAATTTGTAACAAGGCGATTGATGTGAATGCTTTGAACCTTTTGGAAAAGGATGCAATTTTTATACTTTGTCATTTGGAAATGTATTTTCCTCCAACTTTTTTTGATATGATGGTGCATTTAATGATTCATCTGGTTCGAGAAATAAAGCTTTGTGGACCTGTATATCTTCGTTGGATGTATCCTTTTGAAAGGTATATGAAAATATTAAAGGGATATGTTAAAAATCCATATCGACCTGAAGCCTCCATTATTGAAAAGTATATTTCTGAGGAGGTAGTAGAGTTTTGTACGAGCTACTTGGCTATGGCGCAACACATAGGTTTGCCTCCATCTCGCCATGAACGGGTTAATAATGGGGGAAAGGGGATTCGTGGCTTGAAAGTCAAATCACTGTCAGCTGAACATATGAAGAAGTTAGAATCATACATCTTGAATAACATAGCTGATGTTCAACCGTATATCACATTGCATATTAATGAGTTGAAACAATGTCATCCAAAGAAGAAAGAAATGTGGATTTTGAATGAGCACAACAAAACTTTTTTGCCATGGTTTAAAAAGACCTTGCTTGGTAGATCAGATGTATCAGAGACATTAAAATGGATAGTGGGTGGTCCATCTTTAAATGTGATAACATGGTCCGCTTATGACATTAATGGCTATACATTTCATACGAAAGCTCAGGACAACAGAAGTGCAGTTCAGAATAGTGGTGTATTGGTGTTTGCAGAAGCAATGCATTTTTCGAGTGCTAAGGACAGAAACCCAATTTCGGCATCAAGTGCATATTATGGAGTGATTGAAGACATATGGGAGGCTGATTACTTTAAAATTAAAGTTCCTGTTTTTAACAGTAAATGGTTTATCGGTAACAATAGTGTCAGACATGATGAATTTGGAATGACACTTGTTAATCTGAATAGATTGGAAGACACAACTGATTCTTTTATAATGGCAACACATGCCAAACAAATTTTCTATGTAGTAGATCAATCAGATATGCAGTGGGCTGTTGTTTTACAAGGGAAAAAACAATATGTTGGTGAGGATGAATTTGATGAAGATGCTGATTTATGTGAGATAACGACTTCCATGGAAATATTAACAGAACATAATGATGAGTATGTTGAAGACATGGTTTGTGCCATAAGGAACGATCACGACGAAGGAATTTGGGAAAACAATCCAACTGTACATTCCTAAAATTACAGGTAACACATGTTTATTTCTTGTTTACATTTAGTTTTTTCATATAATGTTAGATATTGTAAATTTTTTACTTATTAAAACATGTATCAAACCAAAATGATAAAACAATAAAAACCGTAAAGAGGAGAAGTCCTGGGCGCACCGGCCGGCCGGTGGTCCAGACAACAAAGCTCTCTGGTCCACCGGCCGGCCGGTGATGATCCAGCGGCCAGCCTGTGGTCCAGACAGAGGAAGGCTCTATGTCTGGACCACCGGCCGGGCGCTGGATCAGCACCGGCCGGCCGGTGGACCAGACAGAGAGGAAGGCTCTCTGTCTAGTCCACCGGCCGGCCGGTGGTGATCCAGCGGCCAGCCGGTGGACCAGACAGAGGAAGGCTCTGTCTGGTCCACCGGCCGGCCGGTGACACCAGGCAGTGGGCAAGTCTACTGCCTGGGTCCTCCGGCTGGCCGGTGAGCTCACACCGGCTGACCGGTGGACTCAGTGAGTCCACTTTTCAGCTTTCTTGGGCCAACTCCTTGGCAACCTTTTGCCTATCAACAAAAACACTTGAAAACAAGTTAGAACATAATAAGAGTGATTGTGATCATTAAAATCCAAGATAGAGGGGTACAACAGACTGTGTTTACCATGTTTATTATTGTTTAACATGCTTACCATATTACCAATGTTTACTATTATGTAATTTAGTACACTTTTCTATTTTCTGATTAAGTAGTATTACAATATTTGAATTTGTATATTTGTGAACTAATGTTTGTTTTTTTGATTTGAAGGAAAATGACAGATCAATCAGTTGATCAGCCACATGATTCTGGAGATGAGCATATTGGTCATACATCTGGGGAGGAACATTCACAAGCTCCTATTACGAAAAAGAGTTCAAAGGTTGGTAAGCGTGGGTGCACACGTTTACCAAAATTATCACTTGCCCGTACGAAGGAGGAGAGGATAGTCGTGGAGTTTGATGATGATGATCTTCCTAGAGGTCCAAATGCTAAAGATTTTAAGGGTTTTGTAGCAACTCAGGCTAAGAGCAAAGTAAGCATTCTCTATGATGATTGGAGAAGTGTGGATAAGGAAATAATTTCTCAGCTGTGGGAGACCATTTTGGTAAGATCTTTTGCTATTGTTTGATTGTTCTTTAAATGTTTCTAGTATATATAATATTTTTAACCTCTTTTTTATCAGATGACATTTGATATTCTTGACACTGGAGGAGTCAGGAAGAAATGCTTATCGTTGGCTTCTAGGAGATGGAGGGATTTCAAATCAACCCTCTCATCTGATTTCATTTATGGTCATAGGAGTCGTGAGAATCCATGTCGTATATATCCTTTTATAGATGAAGACACATGTAGACAATTTTTTGAAAGTAGAAGAAAAGAATCATTTTTGGTAAGGGCAATGTAAACTTTTACAAGCTTTCTTATATAAATGATCTTATTATTGTTTTGTTAATGATTACTTATTCTTAATTTACAGCAAACAAGGAAAGCTCATCCAGAGATCCAATATAAAAATGTATACCCTCATAGTTTATCTCGGGGAGGGTATGCATTATTGGAAGAACAAATGATGGCAGAAAAATTTCAACAACTAAGAGCTGAGTCTTCAAGCTCTGGAGAGGTGACCCCTCCATCCCCTCCATCTAGACATGAGAAATGGAAAAGAGCTCGGAAGGGCAAAAAAGGACAATATCTTTCGGAAGAATCGAGACTTGTAGTTGAGAGGATTGTAAGATATCTATTTTATTTATTTAAGTTTACTATTTTCGTCATATATTTCCAATCATTATAGAAATGTTCAATTAATTATTACAGGACTCTCTTGAGGAGCAGAGTTCACAGGGGACATTTACACCATCTGGGAGGGAAGATATTTTATCTGTGGCATTGGGAAAGCCCGAACATCCTGGCCGTGTAAGAGGATATCCGGCAGGTGTATCAGTAAGAAAAGTGTTGCCACGTTCCTCAACTTCTAACATTGAGGGAGTTTATAAAAAAAATAGAATCCTTGGAGGCTGAAGACCATAATATTAATGCGACAATGGAGGACAAGATTAGAGCATCGGTGCAGGTTATGTTTGCAGACTTGCAAAGACAATTTCAGGGTGCAGCTCCCACTCCACCTCTCCCAGTAGCTCCCACTCCCCCACCTCAGCCTGCGGACCCCATTTTTGATCCGCCTCCTCCGCCGCAGCTACCTACTTATTGTGAGATGTATGTTGATGATCCTCAACATCATATAATTGCATATGGGATGGTATATTGTATAGGAGATACAGTTCATCATCAACAGTTAGAGGTAGAGAATCAGAGGGTCACTGTACAGGATATTATAGATAGATCAGCTCGGATACCATTACCTACAGATGAGGTGACGACAGTTGGACATAGTATCGGCCATTTTTTACTTTGTCCATCCAGACTTCTTCGACTCATTACCATAGAGGTATGGATGTTATATCTTTTATTTTATATTTTTATTAATGTTTTATCATTTGAAAACTAATATATTTTTCAATTTATTTTTACAGGAATACTTCAAAGGTAAAGAAATACTGTATAGACAACAACAAAGACAGAAAAATATGACATCAGATGCAGATACTAGCAGTCTTGACAAATTGTCAAGATATTCAAATTTGTTGGCGGATCATTATGACTTTACAATGGAAGCTCATGTCTGTGGACGTGAACTAAGTGTGGGGATTATGAAAACTGATATCATGGAGTTTGTCACTGGAGATAAGTTGGGCATCAACGTGGTGCAAATTTTTATCATGTAAGTCTTAACACCTTTTCCTTGCGTTATATTTATTAAAAATGTATACTTATGTCTGCTTTGTATTAGGTATCTGTATAAAATTTGTGAGAGGAATGAGCTGATAGATGTATATGGATTCGTGGACCCACAATTGATTTCCCCTGAAGCATGTGCATTGGATGAGGAACAAAGAATGATTTATATTGCTGATAGATTTGAAAAGAATGTAATCACACAGTGTTGGATGATGCCTTTTTGTGAGAGGTATGAAACACATCCCTCTTAAAGAGTTAATTATCTTTTAACATAAAAAACCACTAACGTTAAATTTCCTTTTATCAGGGATCATTGGATGTTAGGGGTTTTTTGCCCTAGGGAGAAATCACTTTATTGGATATGCTCTCTCCATGATGATGTGCGAGAAAGTTTTAAGAATATATTGGAAACGTAAGTTTCAATTTCACAATAGTTTTATATATTATAATGAATTTTAAATTTACCCCATTCGTATTATTTTCTAACAGGACATGGGTCCACTTTTGAAAAAGCGCAAAGAAAAGGAATTTCAAGATCAAATATGTACATGCGAAGGTAAATATCCATTTATAATTTGTACATTTTGATTTATTACATAAAAATAATATATTGAATTAACACTCATTCAAACAGAAATGTCATGAGCAACAAGGCATCATCGAATGCGGATATTACATGTTAAGATTTATGTATGAAATAATAACAACTGGGACAGTTCTGAGTTTTGACCTGGTATGATTTCCTCTTTCTCATAATATTTCAATTTGATTTATTCATTATACACGTTGACTACTATCCTTCTCCTTTGTATCTTTTTGATGACCCTCAACCCTTTACTGCTGAAGATATCAAACACTTACAAGTGGAGTGGTCAAATTATTTTACAGGTTTGATTGACTTTTAGTTGTTTGTAATGTAAAATGTAATTTTGAATATTGTCAATGTAATTGTGTATTTCGTAGTCGTTTAGGTTGGATTTAGTTTTTTTTGAAGTTGACAGTGTAAGTTTTGAATGTTATATAAGTGAATGTTTAATTTTTCTCTACTTCTTGTTTTGGTCTACTGTTGATGGTTTTTCTGGTCTGGATTTTGGTATGGGGGGAGAGGTTCCAAGGGGGTGGGTGGGTGTTTGGGGGGTGTCCAAGGGATATGGGAGGGGTGTCCAAGGTGTGTTTGGGGCTGTCCAAGGGGTCGGGGGGGGGGGGGTGTAAATGAGGGTGGGGGGTGTCCAAGGGGTGGGGGGTGTCCAAGGGATATGGGAGGGGTGTCCAAGGTGTGTTTGGGGCTGTCCAAGGGGTCGGTTGGGTGTAAATGAGGGTGGGGGGGGGGCTGTCCAAGGGGTGGGGGGCTGTCCAAGGGGTGGGGGGTGTCCATGGGGTGGGGGGGGGGGTGCCCAAGGGATATGGGAGGGGTGTCCAAGGGGTGTTTGGGGCTATCCTAGTGTTCGGGGGGTGTAAATGAGGGTGGGGGGGCTGTCGAAGGGGTGGGGGGTGTCCAAAGGGTGGGGGGTGTCCAAGGGATATGGGAGTGGTGTCCAAGGTGTCTGGGAGTTCTGTCCAAGGGGCCGGTTGGGTGTAAATGGGGGTGGGGGGGCTGTCCAAGGGGTGGGGGGTGTCCAAGGGGTGGGGGGTGTCCAAGGGATATGGGAGGGGTGTCCAAGGGGTGTTTGGGGCTGTCCAAGGGCTCGGGGGGGGGGGGGGTGTCCAGGGGTCGGGGGGGGGGTGTCCAAGGGGTCTGGGAGGGCTGTCAAGGTGTGGGGGGTGTCCAATGGGTGTTTGAGGCTATACTAGGGGTCTTGGGGGTGTAAATGAGGGTGGGGGGGCTGTCCAAGGGGTGGGGGGTGTCCAAGGGGTGGGGGGTGTCCAAGGGATATGGGAGGGGTGTCCAATGGGTGTTTGAGGCTGTACTAGGGGTCGTGGGGGTGTAAATGAGGGTGGGGGGCTGTCCAAGGGGTGGGGGGTGTCCAAGGGTTGTGGTGGGGCTCCAATGTTGTGGGGGAGGGCTGGCCAGGTTGTTAGGTGGGTATAGATGAGGGTGGGGTTCAGTTGGGGCTTGGGGGAGGGATGGCATGGTTATTTTTGTTGTTTGGTTTCTGGTTGCTTTTTGGTGAGAGCAGTGCAATAATTTTAAAAAAAAATATATATTAATTTCACGTCGGTTATAAAATAACCGACGTGGTAAATAAATCAGTAGGGGTTTATCACGTCGGTTTTTTCGAGAACCGACGTGATAAACCGTTCCCGGGCCTTTTATCACGTCGGTTCTTAATATAACCGACGTGCTAAAAGGCCTGGGAATCGATTTACCACGTCGGTTATTGGACAACCGACGTGCTAAAACGTTTCCCAGGCCTTTTTATCACGTCGGTTATTTAAGAAACCGACGTGATAATAGGCCCGGGGAAGGGTTAATCACGTCGGTTATGTCATAACCGACGTGATAAACTATATCCCAGGCATTTTATCACGTCGGTTTAGAAAATAACCGACGTGATAAACCCCCCCCCCCCCCGCGCATATTTATCACGTCGGTTATTATATGAACCGACGTGATAAACACCGTGATGTTAGGGATGTTACGTCGGGTTTTAAATAACCGACGTAAAAAACGTTATTTATAACGTCGTCCGTATTAACGTCGCCTAAAAACTGACGTAAATAATGAAAAATAACCGACGTAAAAAATGTTTTCTGCACTAGTGAGACAAATATAGAGCTACCTATTCCACGTGGTGATGATGATATTCATATGGTCGAAAAGGCTATTGGTACATTAATCGCATGGCTGTCACAACATGTAAGAGTACATACAGACAAATAGGTATTTATTTCCTTTTTTTTCAAGCTAAACCATTAACAATTAATGAAAAAGGGTCTGAACCAATGAATGTTATTATAGACGGAGAAAGGGAAGGGGGTGAAAAACGTCGTCTCAAAAACCATCTAAAGGATCGACCAACAGATCCCAAGGAGCTACTGAAAGCGCAATAAAACCACCTGTTCTCTATCCACATTTATTAGAATTGAAGAATCATGTGGATATGAAGAAAAGAGGTGGTAGTAATCATATAGTGGTTTTCGAAAAGAATATATATGGAGAGGAAAGTCAAGATTTCATTGCTACTGAAAATGTAAATGAGATCCTTGAAAATGGCTGGCTAAGCGTCATAGTTGTAAATATATATATGAGGTATGTTTTCATGAATTGATTTTCTAAAAGCTGATCTAATGTGAAAATTATGACTAAATTCATTTTATATTGTTGACAGATGTATATATGGAAAACAGTTGAAGTAATTTTACCATGATCCAAAATTCGTACTCATTAGTCCTCATACCACATCAACACATCTAACAAAATTATAGCCATATAAAAAGAATTAAATAGTGAACAACTTGTTAAAAACATTTGAAAGCAAGATTACAGATGACAAACTCTTCCTAATACCAACCATGCAGGGGTAAAACTCTAAGATTAATGCATATAAATTATATTTTCACTTATTTTATTACTTAATCCTTTTTGTGTTTTTAGGCAACATTGGATGCTAATTGTGTGTGAACATGGATACTCCAAATATTTATTTTCTGGATTCAAAGAATGGATATCCATCAAACTGACCGCACATGATGGAGTTTTTGAATCTGTAAGACACTACATCCTATGTTTTAGGTATAAACATCATGTAATATAATTTATATTATATTTCACTGAGGATTCTATTATTATAGGGTGATGTATCATTATCTTCTAAAAAAAGATCTGAGGATAGGGGCTAAGCTTAAGGAGGAGAGTAAGTACTACGTCTGGACAAATATCAGTGTATATATAATAAAATTTCACTACCTAAACACATCTCAACACAAGTTACTTATTCTCCATATGATCAATATTTTTGTAGTTTCCAAAACAAATGATAATGATTGCAGTTATTATGTTTGTAAATTTATGAATGAGATCTTTTTTCATCAACAAACTAGCATTCCTAAAGAAGTATTTTGAAAAACAACTACTAGTTCATTTAATTTATTTATTAATTATTTATTTTTATATTTTCCAATACTACTCTGACTTACTCATACTCACAAGATGATATATATTTGTTTAGAAACAAGTGGGATACATACTTGATGGTAGATTATACACAAATATCATGAAGATCTGACTTGGGGATGTGTACAATTAGCTGTCATTTTTGAGAGGGGTTAAGGGGATCAAAAGATGAAACATTATGCTATATAAATGTTCATAGGAAAATTTTAATTGTAATTAAATAAAACATCATTTCTAAAATAAGTCATTTTCCCATTTTAACAGATGATATGCATCAGCAACATGCAAGAATGATGAACCACTCAAAGTGTTTCTCTTTTGTTTAAAATGAACAGATTTTTAAGTGAAAACAACAACTAACGTACAGAAATCTAACCAAACACATTCAGATTGTTTTTATCCTTTAGGAGAATGATAAATGGGTGCATTGGGGATGTGTACGAGTCATCTCTGCCTCAATACAAGGCACGATGTGGTCGGTATCACTCAAAGTGTATGCCTTTAGTTTAAAATGGACACAATTTTAAGTGAAAATAGTAAATGACTTATGGAAATCTGACCAAACACATTCGGATTGTGTTGATCCTTTATTAGAACGATCCATGGGTCCTTTGTGATGTGTAAGAGTCAACCTCGCTTCAATCCAAGGCACGGTGTGGCTGTTATCACTCAAAGGGTCTCTCTTTTGTTTAAAATGGACACAATTTTAAGTGAAAACAACAACTGACATACAGAAATATGACGACACACATTTGGATTGTGTTGATCCTATAGGATAATGATAAATGGGTATTTTTTGATGTCTAAGAGTCATCCTTGCCTCAATTCCGGGCATGGTGTGGCTGATATCACTCAAAGGGTCTCTCTTTTGTTTAAAATGGACACAATTTTAAGTGAATAAAACAACTGACGTATGGAAATCTGACCAAACGCATTCAGATTGTGTTGATCCTATAGGATAATGATCCATGGGTCCTTTTTAACGTGTAAGAGTCAACTCTTCCTAGATTCGAGGCACGGTGTGGCTGGTATCACTCAAAGTGTGTCTTTTTTTTAAATGGACACAATTTTTAGTGAAAACAACAACTGGCATACGCAAATCCAACCAAACGCATTATGATTGTGTTTATCCATTAAGATAACGATACATGGGTCATTTTTTATATGTAATAGTCAAACTCGCTTCAATTTGAGGCATGGTGTGGCCGGTACCACTTAGAGTGTCTCACTTTTGTTTAAAATGAACACAATTATAAGTGAAAACAAAAACTGACCTGCGAAAATCCAAAAAAACACATTAAGATTTTGTTAATACATTAATAGAAATATCCATGGGTCCTTTGTGACATTTATGAGTAAACCCTTCCTCAATCCGAGTCACGGTGTGGCCGGTATCACTCAAAGGGTCTCTCGTTTGTTTAAAATTGAAAGATTTTTAAGTGAAAACAACAACTGATGTACAGAAATCCAACCAAACACATTTGGATTGTGTTGATCCTTTATTAAAATTATCCATGGGTCTTTTGTGACAATTATGAGTCAACCCCGCCTCAATATGAGGCACGGAGTGGCCGGTATCACTCAAAGTGTCTCTCTTTTGTTTAAGATGGACAAAATTTTAAGTGAAAAAAAAACTGACCTACAAAAATATGAACAATCACATTTGTATTGTGTTGATCCTTTAAGAGAACAATCCATGGGTCCTTTTTGAAGTGTTAGAGTCAACCTCTCCTCAATCTGAGGCATGATGTGGCCGGTATCACTTAAAGGGTCTCTCTTTTGTTTAAAATGGACAGAATTTTAAGTGAAAACCACAACTGACGTACTCAAATCCAACCAAACACATTATGATACTATTTATCCATCATGATAACTATCCATGGGTCTTTTTTGACATTTAAGAGTCAACACTGCCTCAATCCGAGGCACAACGTGGCCGGGTAACACTCAAAGTGTCTCTCTTTTGTTTAAAATGGATACAATTTTATGGGAAAACAACAACTAACCTACAGATTTCCAACCAAACACATTTGGATTTTCTTGGTCTTTTAAGATAATGATCCATCAATCCTTTATGATGTGTATAATTCATCCCCTACTCAATCTGAGACACAGTGTGGCCGGTATCACTCAAAGAGTCTGTCCTTTGATTCAAATGGACACAATTTTAAGTGAAAATAAGAAATGTCCAATTAAAATCTAACCAAACGGATTCAGATTGTGTTGATAATTTTGTATAACGATCCATGGGTATTTTTTGACTAGTAACATTCAACCCCGCCTCAATCCGAGGCACAGTGTGGCCGGTATCACTCAAAGTATATGTCTTTTGTATAAAATGGACACAATTTTAAGTGAAAACAACAACTGAACTATGAAAATCCAACCAAAAACATTAGTATTGTGTTGATCCTTTAGGATAATGATCCATGGGTCCTTTTTGGCATGTACAAGTCAACCCTGCCTCAATTAGAGGTACGGTGTGGCCGGTATCACTCCAAGGGTCTCTCTTTTGTTTAAAATGGATATAATTTTAAGTGAAAACAACAAAAGACACATGTAAATCCAACCAAAAACATTTAGATTGTGTTGATAGTTTAGGAGAAATATCCATGAGTCCTTTTTCACATTTATGAGTCAACCCCTCCTAAATCCGAGGCTCGGTGTGGCCAGTATCACTCAAAGTGCCTCTCTTTTGTTTAAAATGGACACAATTTTCAGTGAAAACAACAACTGACCTACGAAAATTCACCCAAAAGAATTTTTTTCTTGATATTTTAAGAGACTGATCCATGGGTCCTTTTTGATGCATAGGAGTCAACCCCACCTCAATCTGAGGCATGGTGTTTCCGGTATCACTCAAAGGTCTCTTTTTTGTTTTAAAATCGACACAATTTTAAGTGAAAGCAAAAACTGACCTACGAAAATCAGACCAAAAACATTCATATTGTATTGATCCTTTAGTATAATGATCCATGGGTCCTTTTTTACATGTAATAGTCAACACTATCTCAATCCGAGGCATAGTGTGGCCAGTATCACTGAAAGGGTCTCTGTTTTGTTTAAAATGGACACAATTTTAGTGAAAACAACAACTGACGTATGAAAATATGACCAAACGCATTCGGACTGTGTTTTTCCTATAGTATAACTTTCCATAAGTTTTTTCTGACATGTAAGAGTCAACCCCGCCTCAATTTGAGGCCCGGTGTGGCCGCTATCACTCAAAGGGCATCTCGTTTGTTTAAAATGGACACAATTTTAAGTGAAAACAAAAACTAATGTACATAAATCCAACCAAACACATTAAGATTGTGTTAATCCTATATGAGAATGATCCATGTATCCTTTTTAACATGTATGATTCAACCCTACCTCAATCTGAGGCCTGGTGTGGCCGGTATCACTCAAAGTGTATGTCTTTTGTTTAAAATGGACACAATTTTAAGTGAAAATAACAACTGACCTACATAAATATGACCAAATGATTTTGGATTATGTTGATACTTTAGAGGAATGATCCATGGGACATTTTTGAAGTGTAAGAGAAAACTATTCCTCAATCCGAGGCACAGTGTGTCCGGTATCACTCAATGTGTCTCTCTTTTGTTTTAAATGGAGACAATTTTAAGTGAAAGCAACAACTAGCCTATGAAAATATGACCAAACGCATTAGTATTTGGTTGATCCTTTAATATAACAAATCATGGGTATTTTGGGACGTGTATGGGTCAATCCTGCCTCAATCCGAGGCATGGTGTGGCCGGTATCACTCAAAGGGTCTCTCTTTTGTTTAAAATGGACATATTTTTAAGTGAAAACAACAACTGATATACAGAAATCTGACCAAAAACATTAGGATTGTGTTTATACCTTAGTGTAACAATCCATGAGTGTGTTGGAGATGTTTATAAGTCAACTTCACCTAAAAATTTGGCATGGTGTGACCGGTATCACTCAAAGTGTCTGTCTTTTGTTTAAAATAGACATAATTTTAAGTGAAAACAACAACTGACCTATGAAAATCTGACCAAATGCATTTGGATTGTGTTAATAATTTATTATAACGATCCATAGGTCTTTTTTGATGTGTTCGAGTCAACCCTGCCTCAATCTGAGGCACGGTGTGGCCAGTATCACTCAAAGTGTCTCTCTTTTGATTAAAATGGACACAATTTTAAGTGAAAACAACAAATGACCTATGGAAATCCAAACAAATTCATTTGTATTGCATTGATCCTTTAGGAGAACTATCAATGGGTCCTTTGTGACTTGTATGAGTCAACCCTGACTCAATCCGAGGCACAGTGTGACTGGTAGCACTCAAAGTGTCTCTCTTTTGTTTAAAATGGACACATTTTTAAGGGAAAGCAACAAATGACCTATGAAAATCCAACCAAACGCATTTGGATTGTGTTGATCCTTTACTATAACAAATCATGGTTATTTTGGGACATGTATGAGTCAACCCTGCCTCAATCCAAGGCACGGTGTTTCCGGTATCACTCAAAGGGTCTCTCTTTTGTTTAAAATGGGCATATTTTTAAGTGAAAACAACAACGACATACGGAAATCTAACCAAATGCATTCAGATTGTGTTTATAATTTTGTATAACAATCCATTAGTGTTTTGGGGACGTTTATATGTCAAAATCACCTCAATCTGAGGCATGGTGTGACCAGTATCACTCAAAGTGTCTGTCTTTTGTTTAAAATAGACATAATTTTATGTGAAAACAACAACAGCCCTATGAAAATATGACCAAATGCATTTTTATTGTGTTAATAATTTAGGAGAATGATCCATGGGTATTTTTTTATTTGTACGAGTCAACCACACCTCAATCCGAGGCACAATGTGGCCAGTATAACTCAAAGTGTCTCTCTTTTGTTTAAAATAGACACAATTTTAAGTGAAAACAACAACTGACCTATGGAAATCCAACCAAATGCATTTTTATTGTGTTGATCCTTTATTAGAACAATCCATGGGTCCTTTAGGAAATGTATGAGTCAACCCTACCAAAATCCGAGACACAGTGTGGCCGGTATCACTCAAAGGGTCTCTCTTTTGTTTAAAATGGACACAATTTTAACTGAAAACAAAAACTGATGTGCGCAAATCCGACCAAATGCTTTCAGATTATGTTGATATTTTAGGATAACGATCCATAGGTCCTTTTTTATGTGTGAGAGTAAACCCTGTCTCAATCTGAGGCACTATTTTCCCCCCAACCCCTAGATGCCCCCACCCCCTAGACACCACCCCACCACCTAGACCCCTCCTCCACCCCCTGGACACCCCCACCCCATGGATAGCCACCCCTACCCCCTTGGACACCACCCCACCCCCCTTGGACAGCCCCACCAACCCCCTGGACTGCCCCCACCACTCTGGACACCAACCCACCCCAGGACACCCCCACCCCTGGACACGCCCATGGATAACCCCCCCACCTCAGATATCCCCCCTTGGACACCCCCACCCCCTAGACAACCAACACCCCCTGGAGGCACCCCCACCCTTCTTAGACACCACCCCACCACGTGGATACCCCCACCCCCTAGACACCCCCACCCAGGGACGGCCACCCCCACCCTCCCAGACACCATCCCACCCCCTTGGATAGCCCCACCAACCCCCTAGACCCCCCCCGGACACCCCCACCCCTGGAAAGCCCCCCCCCTGACACCCTGGACACCTGTCCACCCCCTGGACACCCCATAGACAGCCCCCCCACCAGGACACCACCCCACCCTAGGACAACCCCCCTAACCTCCTGGACCCCCACCCCTGGACACCCCCACCCCATGGACACCCCCACCCCCGGACACCCCCATCCCACCCTCCTGTACACCACCCACCCCCTTGGACTACCCCACCAACCCCCTGGACCTCCCCCACCCCCGGACACCCCACCCCTAGAAATCCCTCCCGACACCCTGGACACCAACCCACCCCATGGACACCCCCATGGACAGCCCCCCCCCCCCCCCCCACCTGGACACCACTCCTCCTAGACACCACCCCACCACATAGACACCCCCACGCCCTAGACACCCCCACCCCTAGACACCCCACCCTCCTTGGATAGCTCCCCAACCTCCAAGACCACCCCCACCCCCCTGGACACCCCTTTCCCCCGAACACCCCCATCACCCCCCGGACACCCCCTACCCCCCCTTGGATAGCTACCCCAAACCTCTAAACAGCCCCCAACCCCCTGAATTCTGAATTGAATTATTTATGTATTTAATTAAATTATGAATTATGTGTTAATGGTGTATTGGTATAATTGTTGTATGGGTATACTTGGTTTAATTATCTTATGATTTATGTGTTAATTTTGTATGGGTATACTTGATGAGATGCTAAATTTTTTGCAGCTGTTGATTGGGTGTGCTGCTGCTCAATTTTTTGTTGCAGCAGATAAGGAATTTATCAGCGTTAAAAAAGATCTAATAAAGGAAGCCTTTATCAGTAATAAAAAAGCGTTGATAAAGGATCAGTCTATCAGCACTAAAAGAGCGCCGATAACAACACATTTATCAGCGCTTTTTTAGCACTGATAAAGGGGTCCTTTATCAGCGACTTTTTGTGCTGATAATGTCTCCCTTTGTCAATGAGTTTTTAGTTCTGATAAATTATTCCTTTATCATCATCTTTTGAGCACTGATAATGTACCCCTTTATCAGTGCTGATCTTTACATCGCATTTTAGCGCTGATAAAGCCCATTTTGAGCGCTGATAAATCCCGTTTTTGTAGTCGTGTCCTCTGGCAGCAGTTCTAAATCAGCATCAAATTGAGTTCGTGCAATATTTAAATATATATATATATATATATATGTTTATATAAAGATTCATGTAAGTATTGGTAATTATTAGAAGCACTTACTATAATAGCTGCAGCCCCTAGATCATTTCGATCCCGAGTTCTCATCCACACAAACATTTTATTAGTCGATGCACCTTTCTCCCGTAATGTATACCAATAAAATATAAAAACATTACCCAAAAACACATTAAATAATTAATTAAAAAATGAATAATAAATACATCATGTCTGATCTATGACACGTGATGAGTCCCGAGCCAGTGAGGTGGTCCCTATGACACTCAATTCTCAGAATGGCGTGCTGACACCTACTACATTCAATTAATTCAAATTTCAAACAAATATAATGTCACACATTCTTGAAAATATGAATACAAAAACAAATATACTAACCACAATGGCCTCAATAGACTAATATGCAACTAAGTTGTTCCACTGAGCTGGGAGAACACATCTCGGGACATTTTCCAAAATGTCAAGGCACCCATGTTTAGTACCCTGTGATCCCTCTTGATTTTTTCTTTAAAATAATTCAACATATTACAACATTTTCCCATACACACCAGCATAAACTCATCGAGGAAAATTTTTAGATTATTCTACTTAAGAAAAAAAATCACACATGTTAATATTTTTTAAACATTGGAAAGAAACTAAAATGTTATTCTTACCTGATCTTCCCTCCAAATCCAATCTAATGTATCCCAAGAGATCAAAGCCCAGCCACATGTTGTCAATGGAAATTGATGTAGGTCACAGATGACATGACCCAACTGATAGATAAATGTAGGGGAAGTTAGTCCCATAGGATGAAATCTCTCCTCAAATGAAACATTAATGGGCGTGTAAAAATTCCTTGATGAAATTCCATGACCAGGGTCTCTCTTGCGAGAGGAAGATGTAGTTGAGTCTGATCCTGTTGAAATCAATTTTATACATAATTTGACAGATGTGCATATATATATATATATATCAATTAAATAAAAATATTAACACAGTTACATTCAAACATACCTTGACTCTAAGAAGAATATGGCTCAGATGGATGATGTTGATGTTCTTCTTGTTCCCCATAAATTTTTGGAGTCATTGAATACATTAGTAAGGGGACCATCCATAGTGTCAAAAAGATAAATTAGACTGTTTTAAAAAAAATAAAACTTTTATAGTTGTTAATAAAACAAAAATGGATATGATTTTAAAAAATACCAAACTTAATAGAACAAAAATAAAATTATGTAAAAAATAGGATTGTATATAGAGGGTTCTTTTAACATGAAGTTATTTGGGGGATGGGATGTCTAAGAGGGGGGTTGGGAGTGGGGAGGTGTTGGGGTGTGGTGGGGCTGTCCAAGGGCTGTTTCGGGTGAGTTATGGGGGTGGGTTGTCTGGGAGGGGGTTTGGGAGTGGGGAGGGGCTGGGGGGTTTGGTGGGGTTGTCCGGGAGAGAGTGTGGTGGGTCTATCCAGGTGGATTTGGAGTGGGGGGGGGGGGATGTCTGATGGGAGTGGGATGGGGGTGTGGTGGTGGTGTATAGGAGGGAGTGTGGTGGGGTTGTCAAGGGGCTGGGGTTGGGTGTTGTTCGGGGGGAGTGGGGGTTGGCTGGGTGTGTGTGTGGGGGGGGGGGGGGCTGTCCAATTAGGGGTGGGTTTGTCTGAGGAGTGGGATGGTGGGCTAGCTGGTTTAGGGAAGGGGGTAGGGGAGGGGATGATGTAGTTCAAGGGTAGGGGCTATCCATGGGGGGTGTCCGGGAGGGGGGATGTTTGAGGGGATTGGGGTAGGGGATGGCTGGTGTGGGGAAGGTGATAGGGGAGGGGATGGTGCAGTGCCGGGGGCAGGGGGGCTGTCCAGGGGGGTTGTCCAGGGGGTGGGGCTGTCTGGGTGGAGTGGGGTGGGGCTGTCCAAAGGGTGGGGGGTGGGGGCTGTCTGAGGGTGTTTGGGGGGGTGGGCTGTCTGGGATGGGGTGTCCATGGGGGGTTGTCTATGTGGAGGGGCTGTGTAGGTGGGTGTGGGGCTGTCTGGGGGGAGTGGGGTGGGGCTGTCCAGGGGGGATATTATATCTACATAAACACATATGTGTGTGAAATATGGATCTTTAAAACTCAAAGTAGATTCATCATCCGATAAATAATTATCATTCTGATAAAAAATTACAACAATGATTGAAATGATATGAAAAGAGAGAGGGGGACATGAAAATAGAATTCACACAGTCACAAAACATTTCAATACTTTTAAAATATGATATTTACTTTATTTACCAATAACTAGGGCGAAATCACCTTTTTTAAAAAAAAATTTTACTCAAATTAATCAACCTTTTCAAATTAATCAAGCAAACAATTTATAAAACCAAAGAAATATAGTTCATCCAACGAATGCTAGAGACGGAACCAAATACCAGAATCTTGGTTCACACATTTTCACAAGGTAAGACATTAAAAAGGATCAAATATAAGGATAATTATGACTAATAATAAATTAAAATTCTTATGTACAAAATTAGTTTTCAGTTGATTTAAACAATTTTAAAAAAAGCATTTAACTAAAGAGCGGGAAAACAATTATACCTTTCATTAAACATGAAAATCGACAATTTATCCTTCAAAAGATGCTCTAACCTAATAAATATGTTCTTCAAGTTGAACTACATTATGTTGATCAATCTACTGGGAAACAAATGGAATTGTCCCATGTTCATCTGGTTAAAAAAACACTCCTCGTCGAGACATTTTCACAACAACTTTCCTACTAGGATTCAAAGGAAATGTTACGAAGAATACTTGTTCTTCTTGTGATGTCAAAATGAAATTTTCATTATCAACTCGTTCATTTCAGTATAACATATAGTTAAAATTCACCAATGTAAATTGATATTGATCGATTTTATTTCCACGCATTGGATCAACCCAATTACACTTTAACAATATGTACTTAAACCCATATGTGTACACAAATTCAATGATGTCTATCAATAGACCATATTAATAACTAGAATCATTGAATATACAACTAATTCCACTTTTTTGTGTTTCTCGTTTGTCATCAACATTTTTAATGCGAAATCAAAAACCATTAGAATCTATAGACTTATAATGATGATCCGTTATAGATGGACCCTCAGCTAGTTGGATAAATTCTTCAGTTAGTGTGGGGTCACCTAACTCCCTTAGGTTATGAATGTACATAATTCACAGAATTCAATAATGATTTTAGTAGAACTAAATTAGTATAATACTTCACTCATAATGACAATCAATTTATACATACAAAATCCTCGAACTAATCCTGAGATGACGCATAATGAGATTGTTGAACTTGATACTCAGTCGCATGAGACATCTCTTATTTTAGCTCATTAATGTGTTTCCTACAAATGATAAAGTGATGTTTAAATGATCAACTTATGCAAACAAAACATGTTAAATTTAAACAATAAAAGTGATTAGACACTTACTGCATTATTGGTGAAATTGATGGAGTATTGAACATGATATATTGATGTGCTTATATCCACTCGATGTTGTCTATATCAAATATGATTCCTTTTCCAAATGGACCATCATGAATCTGAGATGGATTATCTAATTTTGTTTCAAAATATATAAGATATTCTCCAAAAAAAGTAGTACAGTCATCCATCAAATAACTGTGGGCTATTGATGACTCCGGACGAGCTCTGTTGCATACAATTTGTTTCAATGTATTCAGATACCACTCAATAGAATACATCCACTTCTATTTAACTGGACCAGTAGCCATTAAATCATCAGTTAGTTTCCCTGTCAATTGAACCATAACATTGAAAAATGTGGGGAGGAAATAGTTTCAAAAAGTGACATTGTGTAAGTACAATTCAGTCCTACAAAATTTTTAAATCACTCATTTGTTGATTTCATAAACAAAGCTTTCTAAAAAAATTACTCATCTCAGTCAATAGTAGAACAGCATTTTGGGATAAGCAATCACAAATTTCAATTGGAATCAACTACTTAATTAGTATGTGATTTTCATGACTTTTCATCCCTTTCAATGTTCTGATTGTAAGATTCACACACTTTGAAATATTAGAAGAGTAACCATAAGGAACATTGAGCTTCTTCAAAATGGAAATTAATGTCGTTTTCTCCTTTGTAGTCATCGTATACTATGTAGCCGACATATATGGCTTGTTTCCCTCAGCTATCTATAAATGCAACTGCTTCCTTAAATCAATTTCTTCCAAATCACAACGTGCATTAACATGGTCCTTTGATTTTTCTTTGGCATCTAAAATGGTCCACAATATATTATCAAAAACATTTTTTTCAATGTGCATGACATCCAAATTATGCCTTAGCATGTTAGTTTTCCAATAGGGGAGATTGTAAAAAATACTTTTCTTTTTTCAATTGTGATTTTCCTATCTACCTACACCACAATAATTAGGTAATGGATGAGCCACCAAATCCGGAAATTCATATAACATGCAGATGTTTTCTTCCTCAATCTGCGATAACATTTAAACTCCTTTCATGATATTTGGTGCTGGGTTATACTCTCTTGAACCATCAAATATCACTATGTACTTTCTGAACCTATGCTAAGGGGGGAGAAAATGTCTGTGACCCATGTATGCCCATTTTCTAGAATGATTAATCAATACAATTTTTTTTACTTTTATTACAACAAGGGAAAGCTAATTACCCTTTCGTACTATAGCCTGATAAATCTGCATAAGTTGGGAAGTCAACGATTTTCCAAAATAAAGCAGGTTATAGTTTGAACATTTCATTTGTTCAACATTCATAAGTCATCACACCATCACCCCAAAATTCATTCAACTCATCAATCAATTGTTGAAGGTAAACATAAATCTCATCTCCCGGACTTCTAGGTCCATCAATAAGAGTGGAAAGTAATATAAATTGTTTCTTCATACAAATCCCCAGAGGAAGATTATATGAAACCAACACAACGGGTCATGTGCTATGAGTTTCCCTAACTATAGACTTGAATGGATTGAAACAATCTGCTACCAACCCCAATTGGACATTATGAACATCTTTAGCAAAGTCGAGGTGTCTCTTATTGAAATCCTTCCTTGCATGAGAGTCTGTCGGGTGGGTTAACATATCACTTTCCTGATATCTTTCTACATTCCATCTCTTTAAATTAGAAACTTTATATGACATACAAAATATTTTCAACCTCATCTTTATTGGAATGTAATGCATTTGTTTTATAGTAATAGGATTTCCCTTTTTCACAGTCTGACTTTGATGAGTCTGATTTCCCATGTTCTGTTTCCACCTTGAAGTGCCACAGACTGTAAAAATATCAAAATAGGTAGTTTCTTTTCTAAGCAAAATATAGTTGTTTTCACATGCATATATGGTCTCATAAGTAAAACCTAAGTTCTCTTTCAACTTACGAGCATGGTAATATGAGTAAGGAATCTTGAGTCGATAGGAAGGACCTTTCTCAATAACACCAATATCATGTCGAACGATGTGCCTGACACTGATTCAAAGTCTTGAAATACAACAAATCCATGATAAATGATTGTTTATTGTAAGCAGTGCATCATGGATATAATTCCGTTTTTGCATCATCAAGTACTTCATAAAACCTCCTCGAATCAAAATCTGCACTAGAGCACATATTTATCTCACAAGCCTCAACTTTCTGGATGTCAATGCGTTCAAGAGCCAACCCACGTACCATTTCAGTAAGCATTTCCAGCATTAGACCATTCATCCTCACATCAACATCCATATGAACTGTATATGTATTTAAATGAAGAATATATTATTCACCATGACGGGTCCAAATCTTACAATTTTTCAGAAATCCGTTCAAGAAAAGGTTCTGTCTCACAGTATCTCATTTGAATGGATATCTGTTTGCACATTTTCTACATATAAAACTAATAAAGTCACCTAGAAATCCTCAAGTTAACTCAATAAACTGTATAATGACCTTGAAATATTATCTATAAATTTGATTTGGAAGATCAATCCAACTATTATCCATAATAATATCTGTATAAAAATAATTTACACAAGACATCATATTACCTTAATTTTTCATATCAAATATATTTAAAATAAAGACTGTACAATTTCATATGGACAATGATAAAATAATCAATTTATATCTATAAATAATAGAAAAGATAATAGATAATGGAATGGAAGTGAAAGCCTAGGTCATCACCACCATGTTGGTATGGTAAATCTAATTATGATTATATATTTAAGAAACTATATCAAAAATGAATTTGGTCGATAATTCCATAGTGTAAACATTTTTCAAGAAAGGAAAATTAAAACTTGCATGCGTATGTGGTACATCAAAAAATTCATCAAATACCAATATTGAACTATCATCATTAGTAATTAAGTTAATTCCTACCAATAAATCAACAAATATAATTTGTAATGAAAGTTCCCATAATCAATTAGTGATGAATAGTCTTCTCAAAATCAGCGAAACTATATCTTTGTACAAATAATTTCTCACTGCCTCTTGCATTCACATTGCCTTTGTACCATCAGATTCGGTAAAGATTAACCATCAAATATAACAATCAATCTCTAATTTATATAATAATAACTAATCTATATCAAGGAAAACATCAAATATATACAATTATAGAAAAAATTACCAATCTATCTTCACTTATGTTATCATTTTAGAATAAGTGGGGCAATGAATGTGATCCCCCATGATAGATCACGAGGTCCAATACTGTGTTCCTCATGGCCTCAAGCAGGTATCCTTTTATGCAAGATGTTTGTTACTAGCAGTAAGGGTATGAATTTAATCAGTACAGAAAATATACCCATGATATCAATAAAGAAAAGGATAAAAAATAACATAATAAAGCCAATAAACAATGAAAAATTATAATCTATTGTAGCTATCTAAAGTCATATAGTCAAAATTGAAATACCCCCAACGTTTTAGGTCAATAAAAGTGTAGGAAATAACAATAATGTTAAAAAATATTGATACATCACTCTAAAATCCATCTCAATTATACCTATAAAATATACACAGTATGTAACATTGAAACATGGATTAATATCATATAAAGAAACATCATATAATATTAATAATAAACTATAGTAAAAAAGCACATGTGATTAAACTAAAGCATGGGTCTCATGGGCTATGAAAGCACACACATTTGGTCAAACCACAAGAATTTTCTCATGGGATATACACACAGAGAGAGACATTTGATAATCTCAGGAATGGTATAAATCAAACAACAACACAACTTGTAATATCAATCCAATGAACATATACATGGACTCTGGATTGTATGTAACTTTCAACTTCAACTAAATTGTGAAGTCTCTTCATTCACACACTATCAACACACATTGTTTCATAATTATTCACGCACACAAACTTGTATACACATGAAATTCCATTTCCATACTTTTGGTTTACACACAATATTCATATAATATTCATGCATGTAAAATTTTTACTATAAATTTCCCAAAATTAAAACCATAAAATGGAAATTAGGTCATACCTTATAACATGACAAATTCGGAACCGAGGGGTGCTAGAGGTGGTGCTGTGAGGGAGAGGAGGGGTAACAGAGGGGAGCCGAAGTCAGTGGCTGTGTGGTGAGGGAGGGGATAAGCACTGATGATGGTAGGGAGCTAGAGGAGTAGGCAGTGAGGTGGCTCTTGGAAAAAAAGGGAGGGGATGGGCGGTGAGGTGAGGGAGGGGATGGGTGATGATGTCGGTGGAAACCGGAGGCAGAGCTGGTGTGGCGTCGACGGTGAAGCGTGGGAGGGGAGGCGGTGCAAGGGAGCTAGAGCTAGTGAAGCAAGGGAGGGGACATGTGACTGTGGGGCTGCATGGGGTCGTGGTAGGGTTTGGGATCAGGGGGTCTCTGTATAATTTTTTTTGAGAAGTATTGCAGCCGTCATTGGCGGTCGCCCATGTAAGGGGTCTCCAAATACCCATGTTCTAGTAGTTTCTACATTAATAGAGAATATTATTATCGAGATAGGGAAACCTTGCCTAACCTCCCCTAGAGAACTGAAAATAACCTTGGGTAAAGACATTGATGAGAACTAAAATGTAATAATAATCAAAAGGGATGAACCCCAATTAATGAAAATGATACTGAACCCAAATATTTCAAGCACCTCTTAAATGATGTTCCAGTCAATTGTGTCAAAATATTTCTTAATATCAATATTTATAATAATGGCACACCCTTCTTAGCTTTCTGAGTAGATCAGTTATTTCTGAAGCAGTGAAAATGAAATCTCAAATGGACCTACTTTTGATAATGCCAAACTAATTCTATAATATAACTTTTTATACAATGTTAGTAGGCCTATTAGGCATAATTTTTATGATCACTTTATAGGTGGTGTTGATAATTGAAATGGGCCTAAAAAGACAAGATTTACAAGAATTTTTAATATTAGGAATCAAGGAAATGAATTGATTATTGAGGCGTTGAGAAATGGTTAATTTATTAAGGAAGGAAAAAACCATAGTGAAAATATCAACATGGAATACATTCCAATTTTTTTGTAAGAATAAATTATTGAATCTTTTCAGATTATAAACACTAAATGCATTGAGGCTGAAGAACTATGCCCCTAAAATGTAACACATTTTCTTTGAATGTAACCACATAAATATTAAAAGTAAGCTTTAAAATATTAATGGATCATGAAGACATAAAGTACATTACTTCCATATATGTAAAAAAATACATTCTTTTTTACCATTCTAAAAAGAGTTGAAAGAAGAACTTTACAAGAGGTTTTTTAAAATAAATTCACATACCATGAGACTAATTCAAAATTTAAATTATTTATTATCATAAATAATAAACTTATGTTAAATATGAAATTTTTTAAGAACTATTTTCAAGTTTATTATTAATTTTATATCACTTATTTAAATTATATATACAATTATATAATCATTTAAGATCACATAATATGTTTTCACACCATTCTTTTCATAAGTCCAAGATGACTTAGGTATGAGGAATATGGTCAATGAGGAAATTATTACACCATACCCAGAATAATTATAATGAAGAAAATTTCATTTATATACATCAATTATAATTTTAAATCCCTCCATTAAATATGTTTATGGAAAATTAACTACAATACAATAACGGAGAAAGAAGGTCATACATACACATGAGTAACATTTCTATTTTTCAATGATCATTATATAGAGAAGTTAAGAATCAATTTAAATTGAAATAATTCTCATAATATATTAATTATAAAATTTATTATTTAATTTTACATATATATATCATCCATGTTATGTGGTGATGAAAAAGGAATCACATCTCTTTGTGGAGGTGGTAGTCTACACGTACACATAAACGATTGAATCATTTTCCATTTAATTGAAATGAATGAAGGTAAATTTTATATTACAATTTTATAATGAAAAATATGTCATCAATATCATATATAAATACTAATTATATCAATATAATTTAGTATTTATTGGTGGTGTTGGAAAAAGAATTACATCGGTTTGTGAGGCGGTAGTCCACCACACACATGAACGATGAATTATTTTCCCATTAGATGGAAGTAGAGATGAATATATGTAATTATACTAACATAATATATATATATATATATATATATATTTAATAATGGAATTATTATTTTATCATGGTTCAATGTGGTTTTATGGATGTGTAAGATGAAAAAAAATAAAATGTTAAAATAAAAAATATTTATTTTCTCTACAAAAAATCATTTTATTAATGACTTACGACCTATAATATTAGTATTTTTCATAAAAAAGTCCACTATAATGAGGGTATGAATTATAGGAAATTATTCATGAAGGGGTTTTTCTGAAAAAATGGGGTTTGAAGTACTGAGAAGAAGAATGTGTCCCTTTATAAAGAGGAGAGCGGGTCTCTTGGAATTTCTCATATATTAAAATATAATAATATTATTCTTGATCTAAATGATTCAAAATAGAATATAAATTAATAGGGGATTCAATTTTAGATCATATATTCAAAAATTTATGAAAATTGAGTATTTTTATGATTTTTAAATAATATACTAAAACATAAATCTCTTAAAATATCATTGTTCCCAATTTTGATATTATTCATTACATTAACATTAAAAATATCATAAAAATAAGTAAAATTAAAAAAAAACTATTTTATTATACCATAAAAATGTCATTGTAACCTATATAATTAAATTATTACCTTAAATAACTCAAACTATATTTATTTTAATATCTTTAACATCATTTTTTTACTATTATAGAATAATTATTGTATCAATGTTGTCAAAGAATTTAAGGTAATTATTTCTTCACTAAAAATTAAAAATAAATAAAAATAATTCATATACATCAATTATATTTAAAAATAACATTTATATTATATCATATACTCTATATAACACCATATTAAAAATATTACACTTATTAAATATAATAGTATGACATGTATGACTTTTCTTTAAATAAAATTATATAAGAGTCATAATTTCAATCATACGGACCAAAAAGGTCATTAATTCAACAATTAGAGGATTATGGTCAAGATATACTCATATAATAATATTTATGTAAGTGAATGGGTCATTTAATACTTCTTAACATTTTATTTCAAACCTAATTAATTGAACATTCCATTTTCCAAGGTAATAAAAATAATTAAGGTTACTATTTATATTTTCAAAAAATAAAAGGGTTCAATTTAATAAATTTGAATCCACTTATTCAATATTTGGAATAAATTTTTAAAAATTCAATACATATAATTTTTAAAATTTAATTAAAAATTGAACTAGAAAAACATAATAAAAATAGTTTTTCAAATAAAATGCCCACTTAAAATATAAACTATTATTATAAAAAAATAATTTATTAAATAAATTTTAAAGACCATAATTGTATTATTTTATATCAAAATTAAATTATTAAAACAATAAACTAATGCATAAAATAATTTTACCTTGTACAAAAAATTATAAAAAAAATAGTTTTCATGAAAATTATTATTTTCCACTATTCATTACAAAACATATTTTAGAAAATTATAAAATAAGAATTGAAAGATAATTTTGAATGATTAATTAAGAAATGAAATTAATTATTTTTAAATTAATTTTATAAAATTTCATGAAAATAATTATAATAATCCCCTATAAAATTAAAATAATTCAATCTTGATGAAAACTTATTTGTTGACGAAAAAATGACTTTACTAAAAAAATATTTCATATTTAAAAAAGTTAAATTTACATTAGATATGAGTAGTACCATTATAAATTTCATAATTTGGTTTATAATATTAATTTATTCCAATTGATAAGCTATATTATATCTATCACATTTAAATAATAATATTTATTTATTCATTTATACTCATTGTTGGGTATCTTGTATTCCATCAAACGTTCTCTTTTTAAAAAAAATCATGATGTTATATTACCCCATTTAAGAAATTTCATCTACATAATTTGAACTTAGGATTGTAAACTAGGGGTTTGACTTTTCAAAATACCTATGTTAAAATTCCACATCGCAAAAAGGATTAATAATGATTCCTCTTGAAAAGAGTGAAAATAGAATTAAAAAGGAAATCACGAGTCACACATACAATGTTTCCATGTTGTAGAACATAATAAAGAAGTAAAAAAATGAATATGGAAGAGAAATATTACACTCAATTACTAATATATAGTGATAAAATATGTTCATAAGAAATTTAACCATCATAAAATCATAAATCTCTGATGGCTGAGAAGGAATTTTATTTCACGATATGAAAATTATAGTGAATTTGTTTTATTTAAAGATATATCTCAACGTTTTTTGGAATTACATTTCCATATATATAGATAAAATTGGTAAATACACTCACTTTACTAGTATAATTTACTAAATTAATCAATTTCTAGCACAATCTTATATTTTTATCAAAATGATGACTATTCAAGATACATTTTTAGGGGAAAATAATTAGAATAAACTTATAAAGAGAAACAAAATCCACAAAATAATAACTATATATTCATAATTTCCTTAGTAATTAACCAAATACAAAATGTTTAGTACAAGATAAGATAATTCTTCAAAAAGATTAAACCATTATATAAAAAACTAAATAAGTCTCCCAAAATCAATAGTGATACCCAATGTTCAATAAAGATCATTCAATAAATAACTATCCTTAAAATTTATCAAAAATATTAAATCCTAATATTGGAACCAAAAAATATGAAGTATCTGATCACATAATCTTCGAAGATATATTTAACGTTTATATCCAAATCATATTAATGATTCTTAATTTCTCATACCAATAACATAATTCCCCAAATCACCTAATATTTAAGACATGATAATCATTTCCATTAATCACTTCAATAACCAGAAATTTACATTATGATCATATATTCTTCGAAAATATAATTCAAACTTTTTTCTCAAATAAAATCCCATAGTACCATATATGACTCCCAAAATTATAGTTATATTATTTAAAATAAGATTAATCACATAATCACAAAATCAATTTATGATAAAACTTATGTTACTAAATTGTAACAAACCATCATTAACTTAAAACATAATATCATATAAACCACAATGGATTCTAATACCATTAAACATATTTCCATCATAATTAATTGAATTCTTATTCAATTTTTTTTCAATAAAACGTAGACTAAAATCAATGGTTATGTTACTATAAATTTCTCTCAAAATACTATTAATCATATTATTCATCCGCCACTTAAAACCTCAAAAGGGGTTTCTAAGACATTGAACTTATGATCAACCTTAAAATTATAAACCCATTATGATATCATAAACTCTTAAGAAAGATCACTAGAAAAAACCTAATATCTAAAGTCATCTAAACCCCCCTATGATACCAACTGTAAGGACCCATCCTTAAGTATTACATATTCTAGGGTCATTTAACTGAAATTCAAATTCTTAAAATCTTGATGATCTTTTCACTTTATAGTTTTAGATAATTAGTTAATAACTCATACATAACAACTCATATATTATAAATTATACACTTTTACTCAATTTTTTTTTTCATAATATGAAACTTTAAAAACAAAGCACGATTTCTTTTCATAATAAATCTTCATAACTTTAAACATGGATTCTTCTTTTCCTTTAAACATCCCTAAACCATATTTTTTTAAACATGGTATGAGAAAAACAAAAAAGGTAAGGGACATAAAATGAAATAAAACCATTAGTATAGTTAAAAAGATGAAAAAAATATAACATTTACCTTTATACTCAATGCCATTTGAGCATAATAAAACATTTCTACATAAAAATAAATCATAGTTGTTTCTAAAAAATAAATTTTCAAAAACAATATAAAGAAAAAATAAATCATATTGGGAACTTGTTTCATTACATTATTATCAAACATACAAAAGGATTAATCATTAGGCCTATAATTGGAGTTACAATCAAAATTACACATGTAATAACACTTAAGATTATACTTGAAATAACCCTCATGATTATACTTAGAGTAACCATCACAATTACACTTGGAATAACCATCCCAATGAAATTGCAATATATCTAAATATTTAGAGAGATATAATGTTGCTAAAACATTATATAAACTACATCAATATCACCCATGATATATAATGGGGCTCCACCCTTCTTATAATCTATATTGATCTCAACTGTTTGTCATATATAATACTCTAGTATTATGAATAAAACATTTGAAGAACTATTTTATACATGCATATATTTTTTAGATATCTAAAATACCCAACTCTTTAATTTTTTTTTCCAAAAATACAATACCCATAAAGAAATTATATTATCACTTTATTTTAAGAAAAGATCATTCAAAACATTCTTGACTAAAATAACCTTTATATTTTAAAATTGCTCATTTTGAAAAATGAAGCACATAAAAAAGAAAATAATTTATTTGAAAGTAACAATATAAAATATTAATGTAATATTCAAAACTTTAAGGAGTAATTATTAATGGAAATTATATTCATGATATATTTTTAAAAACGTACATTCCTCATGACCATTGTAAAAATAGTTGAAGGAGGAACATTAAAATAATATTTTTAAATCAAATTCCCTTACCTTTAGTCTGATTCACAATGTAAATTAATTATATTGTTAAATAATAAAATTAGGTTAATTATTTAATATATTATGAACAATTTCCCAGTTTATTATGAATTTTTATTTATTATTTCCATGTTATATAAAATTACACATAATTAGATTTCACGTCAGATATTTTCACAACATTCAGTTAATAAGTCCAAAATGATTAAGGTGTATGGGATATGGCCAAAGAGGTAATTATTAAAAAATATATATAATAATAATAATATCTTAATTATAATATTTATTCATAAATTATACTTTTAAATCCATCCATTAAATATTTTAATGAAAAATTTACTATGTTACAATCATGGGGATGATATGTTGTATGTGTGAATGAGTATCATTTCCATTTTTTAGTGATCATTATTAAAAGAAGGAAAGAATAATTTTATATTTATATAAAGAAAAAAATATATTAATTATCATATTATTTATTTAGATATACTTATATATATAGAATTCATGTGACGGGGTGATGAAACAAAATTATATCGCTTTGTGGAGGCGGTAGTCCACACATACACACGAATAACATTATTATTTTTAGTGAATATAAATTTAAGAAGGTAAATGATATATTATCCATTTATAATGATAAATATTTCATGAATATAATATATAAAAATTAATATAAGTTTTATAATATAGTATTGAGAGAGGGTGATGAAAAACAAGGTGGTAGTCCTCCGTACACTGAAACGATGAATTTTTCCCATTTGATTGAAGTAAAGATGGATATTGGTCATGAAACTAACATAAATACATATAAGTAAATATATGATATTTTATTTATTATTTTATCATGTTTTAATAAGTTTTTATTTATTTTTACCAAGAAATAAAACTAATACATACAAATAGAAACTATACAATTTCTGGGGAAAACATCGTTTTCTTAACGTCTTATTACCTATATATTTGTATTATTATTAAATAGAGACCTATATAACAAGGATAGTGATAAAAATAAATTATTTTTGTTGGTAATTGCATAAAAAAAATTTATGTGTGAAGGATTGAGAAGAAGATGCCCCCTTTTATAAGAGAGGGGAGGGTTACTCTTAGAATTTCAACAAATATTAAAATATAATAAGGCTATTCTTGATCCCAATGATTAAAAATGGACTATAAATTTACATGGGATGAAATTTTAGACCATTTATTATTCCATTAGTCCTTATTTAATATTTAAATTAATTTTAAATAATTAAACAAATATTAATCTCAATTTTTTTGTTACTATCAATTTTGGTTGTATTCATTACTTTGACATTAAAAAAAGAAGTAAAATTAGAAAATAATATATTATTATATTATAAATATTCTATTTTCATCTAAATAATTCTTTGATCACCATAAATATATCAATTTTTATATATTTTAAAAGTTTTAATATAAATTATTAGTAACAAGAGTGTGACAGGGTTGAGTTTTCTTTATATAAAATACTATTAATGTCAATATCTTATAAAAGTGGAAAGAAAAGGTCATAAATTGTACTATTGTATGATTACTGAAAAAATATATTTATAAAATATGATTTAGAAAAGTTTTTTATTCATTTAATAATTCTTATCAATTTAGTTTTAATCAAAATTTTCTTCATTTACCCTTTACCGCGGTAATAAAAATTAATAATGTTACTATTATTATTTTAAAATAATGAAAGGAAAATATTTAATAACTTTGGAACCAAATATTAAAAATATAAAATATATTTTTATGATTTAAATTTTCAAGTCATTAGAATTTAATTTAAAATTAAACCATAAAAATGCAATAAAATAGTTTTTGGAAAAAATAACATTTTAAAATATAAAATGTATTTATAAAAAATTGAAGTATAAAATGTATTTTGAATATAATAATTGGATAAATTTAAATAAAAAATTAACTAATAAATTTAATAATGATAAAGAAATATAATTCTACCTTATAATAACATGAACATAAAATAAAATTTTCAATAAAATCAGTATTTTTCACTATTCATTGAAAAATCATTATTTTAAAAAAAATCCAAAAAATGCATCTTAAGATAATTTTTACCTGATGAATTAAAAAAACTAAATTCATATTGTAAATATATTTTCTATTTTTTCTTGAAATTAATAATAATAATCACCCATAAAAACAAATAAAAAACATTTTTGTAAGATATCTTATTTTTGAAAAAAATGACTTCACTAAAATTAATTTTCTTATCAAAAGAAATTAATTAATAAGTTAGAAATTAGTTGCACCATTATATATTTTATAATGAAGTTAATAATATCCATTCTCAATAATTTAATGGCTAGGTTATTACAGTTAAATTTGAATAATAATATTAATTTTTTCATTAATATCTATGTTGTGTATCGTGTACGCTATCAAAGATTTTATTTTTTTAGAAAACTTAGGATTTCACATCACCATTAGGTGTATCATAAGGTTTTATGTGAATTATTATTTTGGAATAATACTATTAAAATTTCAGGGATATAAGATAAAGGGTATGATATATCCTTTGAGATTAAAAAATTATTTAGTGTTAAGGTTATTGAGGTAATTTAGAATGTAGGGTTATTTATCTGTATGATGATATAAGTAAAAATATTGTTATTATTGTATAATTTTAGAGGTTATGTATTTTTTCATTATATATAGTTTTCTAATTTTATAATATTATCTTTTTTTCGGAAATTCATTTCACTTTTTGTCAATATCTAATGATTGAAGGAAAAACTTGTCATCCTTTTGTGGATTAAGTAGTCGATTAGATGTTTATTTTATTGATTAAAGAATAAAAAATTCATTGTTAATACTCATAATTTATAGAAATATGTTATATTATTTTGGAAAATTATTAAAGGATAAATTAAGACTTTTTAGGCAAGTATATTTCTTCATTTACTTAGTCTAGATGGTAAATGAACTCCTCAACTATAAGAAAGGGATCTTGAAACAAAATTGTTATAAAATATCATTTATTAATAAAGAATTAAATGTATTTTTACACCACATTGGTTTATGATTTTATGGTTATTGAATTTAGAATGAGAATTAACTTTTTTTCCAATGTTCTCTATCACTCCTCATCATTATTTAGACAATATTGTTTTCCGCCATTTCCATATTTTGACTTCCCACAAATTTTATCATATTTAGAATCATATTTGTATGTTAGTATAGATAACCGTCATATTTCTCTTGGCATATTTTAAAAAAGAAGTTTTATTATACCATTTTATAATGTGGGTTTTTAGAAGTGTATTTTTAAAAATAAAAAATGTTTTCTTTTGATGTCCTTATGTTTTTACTTCCACTCATTAGAATTTAATTTTAAAATATTTAATCCCTTTTTAGCAAGCATGAGATAAAATTATGAGGGAAAATTTTCCAAAAAGGGGGGATGAATATAACAAACCCAAAATTTTTATGATAAATAATTTTTATGTCCTATTAATATTAATTATTTATATTTTATATATTCATATTCATTGTAATAATATTAGGTAATTTTTTAGTCCGAAGGAAAATTATATATTTCATAATAAATTGGGTATTCATGTATTATATGATTTTATATAAATAATTGATTCCAAATTATAGAATTTTAATTTTAAAAGGTTAAATTCATTTACGAAATTTTCATGTAAAAATTATCTGAGGATTAATTTTTGGGATCTTTATAAATGGTTTAATCTTTCAATGAATAGTTAAAAAATATATATTTTTATTGAAAATAATATTTTTTTGTATTTAAAAAATTAAATTGAAATTTGTTTTAGTTTTTAAACAATTATTAGTTAGTTTTTATTAAATTCAATCAAATAAATTTTATTGGAATCACAAATATAATTTGATTTTCTTTAAAAACATTTTTATACTAAGAAGATATTTTTCTAAAAATCTTTTTTCATCCTATTTTGTGGGATTAATTTTAAATTAATTTATTCTAATTTGATGAATTTAATTTTATAATATTTATCCCATATTTCTAATCATGATATTCAAATATGGTAAATTGTCCCTATTTATGTTTTTTCATGATCAAGAGTAACTATAGTTAATATTTGTCATCTTGGTAAGAGAAAATCTAGTAATTAATTTTAAAAATAATATAATAAGTACCACAAATGTCTATATTACATGAATTTAATCTATTTTAAGATATTTTTTAGACCATCCACATCAAATATTTAATTTTAAGTAATTTGTTTTTCCACTTTTCTATGAAAATTACATATATATTAGTGTATGTAAAGAAAAACTAAAAAATGCCTCTCTCATACTCTCAAATTTATATTATATGTTCTTATAGAGATAAAAATATGTTTTAAACAAATATTAATGATTTTTTAGGATAATAAAAAAATTATAATGGGAGTTTTTTTTATTTTTTAATGGTGAAAAAATTATGTAAAATTCTAACACAATGCCAACATATTTTTTGTGAATATAATAGAAAATTGAAATAACTTATTTTTTAAAAATAAAAATTAATATTTTTTAATAAATTATTGTTTAAAAATAATTTTATATATTATAATAATTTATTATTTATGGTAAACTAGATTATATCAAAATTACATTCCCATCATATTGTTTTCAGTGGAATATTACAGGAATAGTTATTATATTTACGTTAATATCATTTTATGTGAAATATATTATATTAAATTAGTTAGAAAACCATAGAAATATTTCAATAAAAAACATTGGATTAGAAAGTGTCCTAAATTTTATACCATTTCCATTTAGGATCAAAATTTTATATTATATGTAAATTTATTACCCCTTTTTATTGATTTTTTTACCACAGTTAACGTTAAAAACAATTAACCGAATGATTAATCTAACAGATAATGTTTGAAATGGTATATAAAATATTAAAAAATTTATTTAATGATTATATTAAGACCATATAATATGTTTAATAAAATAAATTTAATTTTTTAACCATTAAACATGAGTTAGACACATATTATATTAGAATATTTCATGTATTACCAAAAGTGCCCTTCCGTTACTTAAAAAAGAGACCGCCTATCATCTCCACTAAACAATTAATGAACCCTTTGTGTTGTACAATTACTACAAAAATGTATTTATAATATCCATCAACATGTTACAGGGGACTTATTTTGGGAATAATGGAAACCTTAGAGGGTTTAAGGAGTAAATAATAGGAGGATGTCAAAAGAATAGTCATAGCTTTTAACCAAATATTTTACTTTTTTCTTCTTATACCACTATAAAATATTTTAAAACCATGATGAAATAATCACATAAATATATCACATATTATGATATATTATTCACTTAGTGGAATATTATATATCATTATCCCTTCCATTAAATAAAAAATTAAACCCACATTTGTGTGTACGACAGACTACAACATCACAAACTGATGTAACTTTTTTTCCATAACTAATTCTTATGACTAATTATAATGATTAATTTAATGTTTATATAAGATAATAATGGTATAGTTATATTTTATAAAGTATAATTTATAAACTATTTTAATACTTTTCCATCCATTTAAATATGATAACGCCGTTCGTGCCTACTTGTAGATTACCTCCTCCGTGAGGTGATGAAATTAATTTTTCATCACCGCATCACATGGATAGTATATTTAATTTTTTTCTATATATAGTATGATATAATATTTTATATAAATAATTATTTAATGATAAAATTATACTTTTCATTTTTTCTTTATTTTCATTAAAAAGTGGAAGCTTTACTCCTTCATACGTATGAAGTACAGTGTCCATGATTGCAACACAATTAATTTTTAATAACCAAATTTCATGGTTGGTTTTAAATGTATAATAAATATATATAAATTATAATTATTTAATTATTATTATTATTTAGATGATATAATATTGATCCCTTTGACCACTGTCAACATAACAAATATATTATTAAATTATGACCCGGACATCCTCTAAACAACAAACATGGAGATAACCGATTAAATAATAAAATATTTAATTATAATTAATGAAAAAATTGTTTAATGATAATTTAATAAACATATAAAACAATCTTAGAAAACTAAATAATTTATGTAATTTTATTATATTGTAGTAAATGGACATACATGGAAATTCTGTACTCGAGGAAAGAAATTTCATCTCAATTTCTCTTTATTGAGGCATGCTAGAATGTTAAAAAAATGTTATATAATTAATCCATAAGAATTTATGTTATTTTAAGTTAATATTCATGTTAACTAATCTTTTGGATTTGAAGTGATGTTTTACAATTGTTAATGGGTTCTTTTACACAATTTCCATTCATTGAGTCATACTTATACTCCAATTAATCTATTATGCAATGATTATGTGTGAATTGATCTCTAAATTTTTAAATTATGTATTTGAAGTTATTTTATGTGAACTGATATATGTTCACATAATAACTTCATGTATTATTTTTCCTTTCAAGACATATGATCTTTGTAAGGGTTTTTTTTTGTCTCAATCTCACTTTTATGAGACATGTTTCATGTCGTGAACCATAATGTCCTTATATAGTGTACTGGATTATTCATGAATGAATATTGAAATATTAATTCATCAAATTGTTGGTATTTTTAAATAAATAAAGTAATTTCTATTAAAATTTTACCAAATAAGTAAAGGATTTTTTACAATTTCTTTTCTTATCATTATTATTTAAGTTCAAGGTTCTTTTAGGGAAATCAAATGATCTTATTTACTTTATCCACATTGATTTGGTTTTAATATACATATAAATTTTGTTTATATGTTTTTTTATATTACTTGACATATTTAATAAAGAAAAATCATGAAATTTATCTATATATCAATGTTATATCAACTTTTAGATCAGGAATCTTACTCTTTCAAATCCATGTTTTAAAAAATATTTTCAAAATTTTAATATTTTTAATCATAAATTATTTCTTAATAATATTTTAAATATTAGTTAACCTTATTCGAAAATGGTTTTAAAATGGAATATTCTTTACATTTTCCCCATGGGTAACTTTTGAATCTCTTTATAGAAGTTTAAAAATAATGTGTAATTAAAATGTTTATGAGAGGAATATTTTTCCCAAATTGGTGATAATTATTTAATTTGATGCCTTTTTATATGTTTATATATTTATTTTCAATGAAAATGATTTTCAAAATATTATGTGTTTTTTTATTTTTTATAAATTTATTTTCAACTACGAATGGGAATATTCCTCAAGAATGTTTTTAAACGTCTCTTTATGTTATTTATTTTTAGCAATGATAAGGACCCTTGATGTTAATTATGCTCAACTCAGGATATATTGTAACAATATTATCATAATTATTTATTTATAAGGATTATTATGCTTTAGAAGATATTTTCAATTAAAGTGTCTCTTTTCCATAGGTAAATAAGGTTCTGAAAGAAAAGTGGTTATTATTAGTTTTAAAAATGAAAGATTTTAAAGTAATGATTATATTTTGGTTCTTGAACATTGTTTATGATGATAGGTGAGCATGATATATATCATAATGAAGGGTGATCTCGATACTGATCTCCGATGCATTGAGTAATGCGATAAAGTTATCTAATTATAGGTCTCTCCAAGGATATTAATGAAATTTACCCTGTATTTTATTCTATTTTTTAGAGTGGTTCTAAGTGTAATATGGAAATAAATTCTAGGTAACAAAAATATTTTCATTATTCTATAATTATGTTTTCATGGATCTTTTTCTGAAGGATTATTTCACATTGCTCCTAATTTTTGAATTATATGACTCTTTTTTTTGTTAATGATTTATCTCATGTAACATGTTTTATGATCTGGGTTTTTATGGTTAGGAATTAGATTATGTTATGATCAGGAAATTTTATTATGCTATCATACCCTTATTCTCATTATATTCTCACAATTATCATTAAATTTCTATTGCTTATGTTTACCCTTACTAAGAATCTGAGCTCACCCTTATTATTTTTTCCTCTATCTAGGTTATAATGAATTAGGTCAAATGAATTATGTAAAGAGAATTATAATTTATGAAGAATTTTATAGAAGTTATTAAAGAATTAATGTAGAATAAGAAAAGTTGGGTATAATGTCACAACCCATCCCCCAGGTCCCGTGCCATGACTACCCTAAGCCCGCCTTCCATAGGCCATGGCCTGGCGGCTAGCACCAAAGGCATAATTCCATAAATCTGGTAAGGCATTGTCTTTATAACTGTAAACACACACACAATAGAGCACACAGATTGATACAAAACACTAAGTAAAACTGTATAACAAGAGAGTGATGAAAGGTAAAGGGGAAGGAAATACAGGCCCAACTATTAAGTACAAGTAGAACTAAAAAGGAAAAAATAACTGAAAGGTGAAAAACAGCTCTTGGATTGTCCACCACGGATCCTACCTGAAGGTTAGTTATATATATCCTCCACAGCACTCCGCGTCCATCAGTCTCCTCTGTGTACCATCACATTGTGTGGTCAACCTTTGGGTATCTTCCAGTCCTGGTATACTCAACCTCAGTCAGCGTTGTCCGTCGTCTGTATCCAACACAATGAGGTGAAGGAATATCCCATGTAGGGGTGAGTATAACGATACTCAGTAGGGACCCCGAGACTCTCAAGGTCTCACAAAACTAACCAAGATAAACCAAAAAGTATGAAATCAACAGATATACCCACTTAGGTATATGCCAATAAATATACATATGTTATCAAGTAATCAATCTCAATAATGAGGCAAACACAAATGTTACTGACTCAGATCAACCGAGATTTTATTCACATTATCAAAACCATGACTGATGGGGAACTCCGGCTCTGTCGAGTATAATGGGCCTACTGCGACACGAAGGTTCTTCCCACTAACCTTGGACTGCTGAGGTAATCCTCTTGTCGAGTACTGTGGGTCTGCTGCGTCACCAAGGCACTCCCCAGCGTGGGTCTGCTGCATCACCAAGGAGCTCCCCCTCATAGTCTGTTGAGGTACTCCTCCTGTTGAGTACCGTGGGTCTGCCGTGACACCAAGGTGTTCCCCACTATGGGTCTGCCACGACACCAAGGCACTCCCCACTGGGCTAGTCGAGTCACTCTGAGTCGAAACTGTCAGCAGTCGTTAGGTCTCAACTAGCTAATAGGTCGCCGCACTCTGCTCGCTCGTCTCTGGGAGGATCACCTCCACAAGCTACTGTTCGATACTCCAACTATCATGAAGTCCCATGTAAAATTATCCCAATGTTTTTCCACATCATAGGGGTCTCAATGCAAAAGATGAAACATCAATCGGACGCCAGGTTTGTAAGTTATTAGCCTTTTAGTCCCCAGGGCCTGATTGGATTCATGCATGATCCAACCTGACCGTATCTCAAATATACCCCAAACTCTAGTTGGGGTATACTCAAAAGGACCTTCATACTCTAAGATTACTAGCGCCGCTGATTGTTCATCAAACGGATGTCTGATGCCAAAGATATGGGAAAAGAATGTAAAGGGTCGGTAGTGTGCCTGAGTCTAGTCCAACCCGGTCAGACCGACCCAGTCGGACCCGGTCTGGGTCCACTTGGTCAGACCTGTTGGGTCTGGCCCGACCCATTGGGCGGGCCAGCCTGTTAGGTTCGGCCCAACCCTCGGGGCCCAGCCAAGCAGGCCACACGGGCGGTTCGGCCCAGGCTCGAGGCTGGTTCGATCAGTGCTGTGAGGGGCACAACTCGGTAGCATAGGGCGCGTGGGGTGCACAGGAATGTGCGGTTCAGCTGGGTGCTCAAGAGGCGGCCGGCCAGCCCGACGAGGTGCGGCCAGGCCAGCAGTCCAGCAAGCGGGTCGGGCAGGGCACGACCAGGCCGGAAGTTGGCCAGGTAGGGCACGACCATGCCGATAGGCAGCTGGGCAGGGTGCCTGGCACACCGGAGGGTGGCCGGGCAGGGCGCCGGATGGGTTGGACGAAAGGCGGCCAGGCAGGCAGATGACACGTGGGCAAGCCGGCGGGCAAGCTGTGACGGTGCCGGGCAGGGCGCCAGGCGGGCCAGCGGGGGGCCGGGTAGGCCTGCAGCATGTGTGCAGGATGGTGCATCTCATGCCGGTGGGTGGCTCGGCCGACGACCAGCGCAACCGGCGTGGCTCAGAAGCCGGCAGGTTCAGTGGTTCAGCCTGAGGCGGAGGAGCCGGTTCGGCCGGAGCGCCGCGAGGGTGACCCGATTCACAGAGGCCAGGGGAGCGATGTCGTTGCCTTCGTCATCTCGTTGCCTCGTTGTTTCATCACCATGACAAAGATCATCATAAAAAAGAACGGGGTGGGGGGGGGGGGGGGGTTGGGCCATGTTGGTTTGGCCCGCACCCTCCGCATTTAGGGTGGTAACATTTGGCTCATCAAGAAGTAAGAAAGATGAACTTCAATTGTTTCACAACCTCCATAATAATTTCTATCCAATTGAAGAAGATAAAATAAAAGAAGGTAATATTATTCAAAAAAAACCCCTACCTTGATCGTTGGTCATCAATAGATTCGCGGGGAAGAAGATGGAGGAGATCGTCGTTTGTCGCATCTACCACACACATTCAATCTCGAGCTCATAGGTCAGTTGTGGAAGATGCTCCATGACAGTAGGATCTGAGGAAGGAAGTCATATTTTCTCATCGCGGGTGTTCTTCATTCTTCGTTCTTCGTTCTTATTTAGGAGCATTTCTCTCTTCTTCCATGTTCCACCAAAAAAGAAATTCCAACCAAAAAAATTACAGATTGTGATATCTTATTAATTCATTTGCACTATATTAAAATTGAATGAAATAATTTAATTTGATCCACCTAATTAATGTGAAGGATTTCCATGATAAATTATTCTTGGCTCAGAAAAATTAAAGTGGAGGTGGTGGCACTATAAATTTTAGGGGAGGTCAGGGGGCCCCCCTCCTTAATGAGGAGAGTTGAAGGATTTTCCTCTCCTCCCATTAATAGAGGTCGGGTGGTCCCCACCCCTATTACTCAAAATGGGAGGTTATGTGGTCTCGGGTGGTCCCCACCACATTAACCCCACATGGGAGGTTGAGACGTGGTGGTCCCCACCACCGTAACCTCTCATTAGAGGTTATGGCATATGATCCCCACTTCTAACCTCCACAAAGAGGTTATATATCTAGTGGAACCCACCTCCAAACACCCACATGTCAGCTCAAATAAAAATAAAGTAAAGCTCACTTTATTTAATTATTTTTCATGAAAACCCAAAAACTAACTTTTATTGTCGATCCACTGTCGTCGAAGTGAAAGTCTCCTTAAGAGAATACCCGTGCTATGAGTTCAACAGTGCCCTCAGATTTCAATTCTGAGAACCAGTTCAAAATTTATAAAATCCCGCTCATATGTTTACTGAACATACCCAAACAGAACATCAGAAACTGATTCCAGGCCCACCGGGCCTTGGGATCATACCCCGTCAGTTTTTTACAGACTTGTAAAATTCCCATGTATTTAAGAAAAAAAATTCCACAGAATTTTCGGGTCTTTACATTCTCCCCACCTTAGGGATTTATGTCCCCATAAGCTACAAATCGAACTAAGGAAATAAATGGGGGTAGTGAGCGCACATCAGAACCTCCTGCTCCCATGTGGTCTCTTGGAGGTTCCCGTGTTGCCAGCGAATGCGCACCATATGTATCAGCCTTCCATGTAGGACCCGCTCCGGTCGATCCTCAATCTCGACTGAAACCTCCGTGAAAGTCGCCCCATCGACGACGTCCAGCTCTCCATGGCCGATGATGTGAGAAAGGGTCGTGCACATACCTCCTCACCTGGGATACATGGAAGACATCTTGCAACCGGTGAAACTGAGGTGGAAGATCTAAGAAGTAAACCACCTCACCAACTCTACCATGGAACTGAAAAGGTCTGATGAATCTCAAAGATAACTTTCCGCCTCGGCCAAATCTCTGTAATCCTCGTCGAGGTGAGACCCGTAGAAAGACATTGTCGCCATCCCCTAATTCTAGAGGTCTCCATCTCCTGTCAGCATATGAATTCTATCTGCTCTGTGTAGTCTTCATCCACTCCTGGATGATCTGCACCAACTCTATGGTAGCCCGTACCATCTCTGGTCCCACTAGTGCTGACTCCCCAGGGTCAGTCCAACACAAAGGTGATCTGAAAGGTCATTCATATAACGCCTCAAAAGGTTCCATCCCTATGGTGGAGTGATAGCTGTTGTTGTATGAATACTCCAACAAAGGTAAGTGATCCTCCCAGCTACAACCGATGTCGAGGACACAAGCATGTAGCATGTCCTTGAAGGTCTAAAAGGTCCACTCAGTCTGTCCATCCATCTGAGGATGGAAGGTGGTGCTATTATGAAGCTGTGTCCTGAAAGCCTCCTGAAACCCCTTCCATAGATGGGAAGTAAACCGTGCATCACGATCAGAGACAAAATAAGAAGTTACTCCATTTAGTCGCACAATCTCCTGAAAATAGAGGCGTTCCAAGCTCTCTACTGAACCCTATTCTCTGATCGGTAGGAAGTGAGCCGACTTGGTGGGTTGATCAAAGATCACCAAAATCATGTCGTGGCCCCTATATGTACGTGGAAGTCCTGTCACGAAGTACATGGACATCCCATCCCGCATCCACTCTGGGACCTCTAAAGTCTGAACCAAGCCTACTGGTACCTGGTGCTCCACCTTTACTTGCTGACAAGTGAGGAATCAAGAGACAAACTCCGCTACTGACTTCTTCATACCTGGCCACCAGTGCTGTCGTCAAAGGTCCTGGAACATCTTCTCAACTTCTGGCTGTACCGCTAAAGGGGATGTGTGGAACTTCCTCAACACTTCCACATGAAGTGACACTGGTACTATAGTACGTCCTCTGAATAGGATAACGTGCTCCCTACCTTCAGAAAATCCATTCGGTGCCTACCCTATGGATATCTGAGCACGTCATGTCTCACAGTTAGTGTCCCCATATTGCACCTCCCTGAGTCACTGAAGAATTGGGGGAGTGACTATAAGGGACTGAAGGAAAGATGCTCCATCTCTATCCACAAAAGATATCAACAAAGCATCCAGCTGCTCCTTCACCTCACCTAACAGAAGTGTACTATATCTCCTGCTGAGTGCATCTACTACAATGTACCCCTTTCCAAGAGTATAGAATATCTCTAAGTCATAGTCCTAGAGGAACTCAAGCCATTGCCGCTGTCTCAGGTTCAGGTCCTTCTGAGAGAAGATATACCTGAGACTATTATGATCAGAGTACATGGTAAAATTTTCGCCCATCAGATAGTGTCTCCATATCTTCAAGGCGAAGACCACTGCTACTAACTCTAGGTAATGGGTAGCGTAGTTCTTCTTGTGCTGTCTCAGCTACCGAGAACCATACACGGTCATTGATCGCTCTTTCATCAGGACACACCTGAGTCCGGTACCTAATGCATCGTAGTAGACCACAAACCATACACCCTCCTCTGGAATCCTTAAGATGGAGGCGCTAGTCATCCTCTGCCTTAGCTCCCGAAAGCTCTCTTGGTATCCCTCCGACTACACAAAGGGTTTCCCCTTCTTTTTAAAGGCTGATAGTAGTGCTGCAACTCTGGAGAAGTCTGGTACAATCCTCCGATAATATCCAGTGAAATCTAGAAAAATTTGTACCTCTATCACACTCCTGGGTGGCTCCCAAGAAAGTACCACCTCAATCATCACTGAATCCACTGCAACTCCAGCCTCCAAGATGATGTGTCCCAAAAAGTGAACCTCTTAGATCCAAAACTGGCACTTTGAGAGCTTAACATAAAGCTGGTGATCTCGGAGTGTGTCAAGTACTACCTTCAAATGGTAGGCATGCTCCTCCTTAGTAGTTGAGTAGATAGGAATGTCATCAAGGAAGACTACGACACATCAATTGAGGTATGGTTGGAAGATCCTGTTCATGAGTCCCATGAACACCACTGGAGCGTTGGTTACACCGAATGGCATAACTAAGAACTCGTAGTGGTCGTACCGATATCTGAACGTCGTCTTCTGCACATCCTCATCTCGAATTCTGAGCTGGTGATAGCCTGATCTGAGGTCTATCTTCGAGAGCCACTGTGTTCCCTTCAACTGATCAAAGAGGTCATCAGTCCTCGGAGGTGGGTACTTGTTCTTCACGGTCACCTTGTTCAGGTGGTGGTAGTCAACACAAATCCTCAAGATTCCATCCGCCTTCTTGGAAAACATGATTGGGGCTGCCCAGGGGGAATCATTGGGATAGATGAATCCCTTCCCTTGCAATTTTTCTAGCTGTACCCGCAGCTCATGAAGCTCTGCAGGAGCCATCCGATATGCTAGTATAGATATCGGTGTCATCCCGGGGTACAGGTCAATATAGAAGTCCACCCCTTTGCAAGGAGGTAGTCCTAGAACATCATCAGGGAAAACAATTGCGTACTGGTCCACCACTACAGGATAAGTCGGACTCTCAACATCAACTGCTCTGAGGGTATGGCAAGCCAACTGATGAGTGATCGGCTGTACTCTCCTCTAGGAAAGTCCATCCTACACTACAAAGGCTCCCTTCTTGTTGGTGAAGGTGAACCTGGTTCCATCTGTGCAGAAACACCGCACATTGCGCCTAATACAGTCAATCTAAGCATGGACTCTAGATAACTAGTCCATACCCAAGATGACATCGTAAGGCCTCGATGCCGCTACTATGAGATCCCAGCTAAAGCTCTCGCCTCCTAGAGTAAGCTCACACTGCCAGCACCGGTGCATAATCATAGAGTCTGCTCATGTTGGAGTATCTAGCTGTAAGGATCGAGCCAATGGATCTGTCAGAATCTCCATGCTCCGAATGAAGGTAGTGGAAATGAAAGAGTGACTGGAACCCGTGTCTATAAAAACTGCAGCTAATTTGGAGTAGACAGAGACTCTACAGCAAATCATCATCAAAGTGCCATGACCGTATGCCTCAGCTACATGGAGCTTAGCTCTCTCATGTCCACTTGATCCCAACGGTCGGGGTGGACCTCCTGGTGGTAGTGGTAGTAACCCCTCAAAACGTCGCCCACCGCCAGCTGCACAACCAGCTCCTCTAACATGTCTTCCTGCTCCCTGCAGACTACCTCGATCAAACCTCTGCCTCTTCCTGGGAGGTCCCTCAACTATCTAATAATCATCAGAGCGGTGGGTTGGACAGTCACGATCCATGTGACCCTGCTCAACGCATGAGAAGGAATGCCCGCTTCTGGAATGTATTTCTCTACCCCAGGTGCCCCGCACAACTGATCCTAAGTCATGCAGTCTTCTACCCATGGTTCTGGTCATTTTGGTCTTCCATGACATCTATCTACTGCTAGCTGTAGAAGACTCCATTGTATGTCGACTAGTGGTGGGTCACACTATTGGAAACTCCTCAGGAAGGAAACTCTCCACTAAGAGGGCTCTCTCCAACACCCCTGCATGTGTCGGGATACTGAGGGAGATCATCAAAACCCTGATATCTCGCTTGAGCTTCTGGTCGAAGGTCCAGACCCTGAAGAATGGGTCTCATACCATATCTGTGGAGTAGCATGAGAGGTCGGTGAACCTCGCTGAGTATTGTGCCACCATCACACTGCCCTGCTATAGGTGAATTAGCTCCTGTATCTGCATTGCACGTAGGGTGGATGGTACAAAATCCACCTGAAACAGGCTCTCAAAGTCTCCCCAGAGTAGTGTCGCCTCATCCTAAACCTGGAGCATCAGGATCCACCATCTGCCTACTACTTCCTGAAAGAGACTCGCGAAAAGAATCACCATAAGGTCAGATTTTGTCCCTACCAGCCTAAAGACTCTCACTATAGCCACCATCTAATCCTCAGCTGCCAGCACGTCCGTCTCTCCCCTGAACATGGGTGGCCACTGGCACTGGAACTTGTGAAATGCACTCAAGCGGCATGCATCGTCTTCTTCTGGGGTTGGAGGCATCGTTGGACCAATGGGTAGTGGTACCGCAGGTGCCTCCACTGGAAGAGGGCCCTGCACCGAGTCCTCGTCACTCGGTGGGCTATCTGCATGTTCAACTCTCAGGGCTCTAGATGGTCATTTGTGGGGAGGCATCCTGAAGGAAACAGATGCGACACAGTCAAAGATTATACCTTTTGAGTAGGCCTTGTTGAACTGACTTAAATATAACTTTTGAAAACACACACTCAATCAGTGTTTTAATGCACTGAGTTGGAAATCAATAGTCAGGGTCCTGGTGTATGGATACGTTGGCCCCCGTACCAACACTGGACTCCCTGAACTGAAAACCACACTCATTACCTTTAATACTATTGCTTCAAAGAAAATATCCGAGTCCAATGTTCTGCGGTATAATCGACTCCTCTAATACCAATTTGTCACGACTCGTCCCCAAGGTCCCATGCCGTGACTACCCCAAGCCCACCTTCTATAGGCCAGGGGCTAGCGACTAGCACTGAATGCATAAATCACTAAATTTGGGAAGACATTTCCTTTATAAATGTAAACACACACACAACAAAGAACACAACTGGATACAAAATAATAAGTAAAACTATATAACAAGAGAGTGTTGAAAGGTAAAGTGTCCAGAAACACAAGACCAACTAAAAAAGAAAAAATTGCTGAAAGGTGAAGAGAAAATCATGGATCGTCCACCACGGATCCTACCTGATGGGTAGGTACATATAGCCTCCACAACACTCCATGTCTGTCCATCTCCTCCATGTACCATCATGCTGTGGGGTCCACCTCCGGGTACCATCCAGTCCTGGTACACTCAGCCTCGGTCAGCGATGTCCGTCGTCTGCATCCAACATAATGAGGTGCAGGCATAGCCCGCATAGGGGTGAGTATAACGATACTCAGTAGGGACCCCGAGACCCTCAAGGTCTCACAAAACCAACAAGGATAAAACACAAAGTATGAAACCAATAGATATCACCACATAGGTATATGCCCGTACATATACCTAAGTTATCAAGTAGTCCATATCAATCATGAGGTAAACACATAAGTTACTCACTCGGCTCAAATAGGATTTTATTCACATTATCGAAACCACAGCTATGGGAGAACTCCTACTATGTCGAGTATAGTGGGCCTGCCGCGACACCAAGGTGCTTCCCACTAACCTTGGACTGCTGAGATACTCCTCCTGTTGAGTACCGTGGTTCTGCAGCGTCACCATGGCCCTCCCCACCGTGGGTTTGCCGTGTCACGAAGGTGCTCCCCCTCATAGCCTACTGAGGTAATCCTCCTGTCGTGTACTGTGGGTCTTCAGTGACACCAAGGCGATCCCCACTATGGGTCTGCTGCGACACCAAGGTGCTCCTCATTGGGCTTGTTGAGTCACATCGAGACAAAATGGTCAACATTCATCAGGTCTCAGCCAGCTACTAGGTATCTGCACCCTGCTCGCTTGTCTCCAAGAGGATTCGCTCCACGAGCTATTGGTCGATACTACAACTATCAATAAGTCCCATGTAGAATTATATCAATGGTCTGCCACGTCATAGGGGTCGCAACGCAACAGACGACGCGACAATCGAATGCCCGATCTGTGAGTTATTAGCCTTTTAGTCCAGGGGGCCCAGTTGAATTTGTTCATGATCCAACCTGACCGTATCTCAACTATACCCCAAACTTCAGTGGGGTATACTCAAAGGGACTTTCATGCTACAAGATTACCAGCACCACTGACAGTTCTTCAAATGGGCGTCTGGTGGCAAAGATATGGCCAAAGAAAGTAAAAGGGTCGGAAGTGGGCCCGGGTCTGGTCTGGCCAAGTCAGACCGACCCGGTCCGACCCAGTCAGGGTTGACCCGATCGGTGTCGACCCGGTCATACCTGTTGGGTCTTGCCCACCTATTGGGTGGGCCAGCCTGTTAGGTTCGGCCCGGCTCGCTGGGGCAAGCCCAGTCGGCCGCGTGGGCGGTTCGGCCTGGGCTCGGGGTCGGTTCGGTCAGTTCCACGGGGCGCGCAGCTTGGCAGAACAGGGCGCGCGGGGCGCACAGGGCACACGGGATGGCACGATTCTATCGAGCACACAAGAGGTGGCCGGGCAGGCCGATGGGCTGGACGGCAGTTGGGCAAGGCGCCAGGCGGGCCGGAGGGCGGCCAGACAGGCCGGGAGGCGGCCATGTAGGGCACCAGGCGGCTCGATGGGTGGTCGAGCAGGCCAGGAGGGGGCAGGGCAGGCTGGCAGCACGCGGGCAGGCCGTCCTGTTGGCCAGTAGGCGGTCGTGCAGGGCGCCAGGCGGGCGGCCGGGCAGGCTGACGACACAAGGGCAGGCCAATGCAGCTCGGCCTGGTGGGTGGCTCGGCCGACGGGTGATGCGGCTGGCGTGGCCTGCAAGCTGATGGGTGGTGCAGTGTGGCCCAAGGCGGCGGGGTCGGTTCAGCCCGGGCTCTACGAGGGCAGCGCGGTTTACGGAGGCCGCGGGGAGCGTGGTCGTTGCCTTCATCGTCCCTTCGCCTCATTGTTTCATCGCCATGCTGAAGATCATCATAAACAAGAACGGCAGAGGGGTCGATCCATGTTGGTTTGGAATGAACATTCCACCTTTAGGGTGGTAACATTTGGTGCATCAAGAAGTAAGAAAGATGAACATCAATTGTTTCACAACCTATACAATGATTCATTTCCAACCGAAGAAGAGAAAATAAAGGAAGGTAATATTATTTAAAAACCCCCATACCTTGATCATTAGTCATCGACGGAGTCGTAGGGAAGAAGATGGAGGAGATCATCATTCATCGCGTCCGCCACACACTTTCAATCCTGAGATCTCACGTTGGTTATGGAAGGCGCTCCACATCGGTAAAATTCAAGGAAGGAATTCGAAGTTGCTCCTCGCCGGCATTATTCGTTCTTCATTCTTCGTTCTTCATTGGGAGATTTTCACTCTTCTCCCAAGTTCCACTAAAAAAGAAATGCCAACCAAAATAATAAGGGATTGTGATATCTTAATAATTCATTGGCACAATATTCAATATGAAATAAACAATTTAATTGGATCCACCTAATTAATGTGAAGGATTGGCATAATAAAGTATGCATTGCCTCCAAAAAATTAAAGGGGAGGTGGTGGCACCATAAATGGTAGGGGAGGTCAAGGGGCTCCCCCTTATTAATGTGGGGAGTTGAGGGATTTTCCTCTCCTCCCATTAATAGGGTTCAGGTGGTCCCCACACCTATTATTCAAAATGGAAGGTTATGTGGTATCGGGTGGTCCCCACCACATTAACCCTACATGGTAGGTTGAGGCGTGGTGGTCCCCACCAGCATAACCTCTCATGAGAGGTTATGGTCTGGTGGTCCCCACTTCTAACCTCCACAAGGAGGTTATAGATCTAGTGGAACCCACCTCCAAACACCCATATGGCAGCTCAAATAAAAATAAAGTGATACTCACTTTATTTTATTATTTTCCATGAAAACCCAAAAGATAACATTTATTCTCAACCCACTGCCTTCAAAATCAAAGTCTCTTTAAGTGAATACCGGATCTGCGAGTTCAACAGTGTCCTCAGATTTCAATTCCAAGCACCGGTTCAAATGTTATAAAAACCTGCTCATACATTTACTGAATATACCTGAATAAAACATCAGAAATTGATTTCGGGCACACCGGGCCTCAGAATCACGCGCCGTCAGTTTTCACAGATTCTTAAAATTTCCATGTATTTAAGAAAAAAATTTCCATGGAATTTTCAGGTCTTTACATATAGTGGAAAAAATAATGACTTGAAGACATGAGTGTTGTTATTTATGATTTTTTCCAAATTTTATAAAACATTAAAGATGAAAGTTCCTTGGTTATATAAGTGATCCAAGAGTCCTTTTTTTTGATCAAAAATACAACCCAAAATGTCTTTAGTAATAAAAATAAAGAGGTTATCTTTAAAATATGAACATTTCTTAACTGATTTTTTTTGTTTTATTTAATTTTATACACACTTAAAATAATATTTACCCATTATTAAATTATAAAATAAGTATATTTCATATAATTATATGTCATTATGTTAATAGAATTATTGGGTATGTATGTTCTCAGTAATACTCTATAAATCTTAATGATTTTGATGCTCATAAATACCCTTGTTTGTTTTACGAATGATGTTAATTTAAATTTTTTTTGGAATATAATTATTGAGATGACTATCTTCTTAAAATTTTATATATTTGATTATGTATTCTAAATATGTTTTAAAAGTATTCTAGAAACACAATTCATACAATTCGTTTGAATGTATGCCGTGTGGTTTGGAAACCCTATGATTCAAATAATATTTATGGATCATATACCCTAAAATATTATAAAATTATGGATCCAAAACCCTACATTTAGAAAAAACCCAAAATTTAAATACAGAAATGTATGGTTCATTAACCTTAATTTTTTGAAAAACTGTATGTTTTCATCCTTACTTTCAGGTTTTGTCATCACATGAAGGAACCCTATGTTTGACTAGTTAATGATAATTTTTTAATATAAATATATTTAAATGATTTATACATCAATATCAAAAGAGGTATATATCATTTCAGTGTTGTTTTATGACAATTTTAAATAATTTTATTGATTATGATAAATCATTTCCATTTATAAGTGAATTTATGACTCTCTTGAGTGATTTAAATTTAAATGATTATGATTTTTCATGTTATATTTTTGGATCAACTCAAACAAAAAATATATGTTTTTCATTATAAATTTAAAGATTATTATTTATTCCTGTATAGTGTGGTGTGACATATTTTTGAATATATATTTTTTAAGAAATACAAGATTTAAAGTATATACTATTCTAATTGACTACACATTAGAGACATACATGTTTCAGTATCATATTATAGAAAAATGATGGGTAAATATTATTATTGTTTTATTTAATAACATTTGAAACTAGGATATCATCAACGATATTAATTCTTTAAGACTTTTATCTTTGATGAACAAGATCAATTTTCTTTTAATTTCTTCTACAACTGTGATAAAGTTATTTTTTCAATAAAATAAAAATATTTTGATTTATTAGTTTATCAGAGACTAGGACTCAATCATTTTAGAGTATCAGCTTATCATATTAAGTTATGGATAATGTGGTTCTCTATAAATTAACTATATAGATCTATAATAGCCTCATTTTATGGTATTCAACTACATTCACTCTATTTTTAAGGTATTATGATAAAATAACATTTATTGTGAAATTCCCCAAGTTCACTGAGAGAGCATTGGTGAGTGGACTAGGGGCTCTTTATCCCAAAACCACAGTACAAATTTTTGTGTTATTATTTTTTGTTTATATACTAATGCAAATATATTAAGAGTAGAGTACTTCATATCTATATAAATCATGAATAAGGCTAAAATTATGAATCTATATAATATTATTGGAAAGGAAAAATTCCCCTCTGTGGATATTTGAATTATTCTGACCTAAAAATGGAATAAAAGGAGTTCTTTTTGAAGAAAAAAATGATATTCTGTAGCAAGCTCAAAGTAAAAGGTCTATTAAAAGACAAATGGAAATGACCGATCCTTGAGAAGTTATGTCAATGATCTATGCCGTATATTTTAGTGGTGATAACTATGGGTACTGGTAATATTTCATGATTATCTATCTTAAAAATATTATATTCAATATATATATATACAATATAAATCTTTTTGTAATCCTTGAAAAACAAAAAATTTTGGATTCAACCAAAGAAGATGATTATGATATTTAATCAAGATAAATAAATTCTATAAATTGTATACTTAGTCTAAATGAATTAAATTGTGTATCTCAATTTATTACTATATATGAAATTCTGAAAATACTACTATTTCCTATGAAGGAACTAAATTTTTTAATTTTTTTTGATATTCTACTGAAAAAATGAAATTTGAAACTTTCAAAAATTATTTTGAACAAGTATCAATTTAATGGATTATATATTGATAGATATAGAAAATGATTTTTTATCTATAGTAACCGATATTACCCAATAAGACCATGCAATGAAATTACTCAATTTACTAACCTCAAAATGGAAACGAATATCTTCTTGTATATGAAAATCATCACTAGTCTAATATTTGACTATGAAATAATTATTCAGAACCCTAATGATGGATAAAGGATATATTAAATCTTATTCACAAGATTATAAAATGATAAAATGGGAAAACAATGCTCTTAAGAATACTACACAGAATCATGAAAAATGGTGATGTAAATGATTCAGAATGTAGAGATTTTGAAATAGAGCTAGCTAAAATATATAGTAGATTTTTTCTGGATTTATAATAAAAATATAGGATTCAAATAGGCTTTCAATAAATAATATAAATGACATAAATAATTATGATTCTATGAATGTAAATATATGGGGCATATTAAAATTGATTTCCTACAATTAATAGAAGAAAAAAATATAGAAATGAAAGAAAAGAAAAATATGACGAGAGATGATTTTAAGGGAAAATTGAAGAAATATATTAAGGATGCATGGAGTGTATCTTAATACATCAACATCACTTCCAAATCAAACTCAAAAAAAGATTGAAAAAATCTGAAGGAAAATATGTGCTTTATATCTAAAGAGAAAAATGAGTTATACTTTTGTTAATCATATGTATCTGATTCTAAAAATTATTCCAATAGAAAAATATCTAATTATTTTTCCATGTTATATTAAAGATAAAAATCTCTATTAAAAAATAATAAGTACCTAAACAATATTAAAAATGCTTTTTTAAGTGAAAAATATACAATGTTAATACAACACCGAGAAATAGAAATAAAATTCAATGATTCTACAATAGAATTTACTGTTCATGAAATTAAAATAAATGAATTTGAAGAAGAATTTTTATCATTAAAAATTGCTTCTAGTATATTAACTAATAAAGAAAAATATATAAATGAGATTATCGAAAAAATTATTATCAAAAAAGAAAAATATGATGCATGAATCAAGGGAGAAAAAAAATGTTGTATACAAATATTTTGTACCCAGTTCTAAAAATTATACATGTTTATATTGTGGAATTAAAGGTCATTATTATAAAAAATGTTGTTTAAGAAATCCTCAAATAAGTAGAATATATAAGTCTTTTATTTCCAGAAATATGAATGAATCCTTTCAGGTAAATTTTCGTAAAAAAAAATCATGTTTACCCAAATCACTATATGATGACACAACTAGACCCAAGAAAATATGAGTACCAATTTTTTTTTTGTTTAAATAATTTTGTTGGAAAAAGTTCACTGGAATAGAAATGTTGTATGATATATGGATAGTGGCTACCAAAGACACATGAGTTGATACTCTTCCAAACCCACACATTAACAAAAATTGATAGAGGACTATTTACCTTTAAAGACAATTCTAATGGAAATATTGGTGGAGTTGTATCAGTTGGAGATCCAAATAAAATTTTAATAAAAAAGTGTTATATTTTGATGTGCTAAATAAAAACCTATAAGTATTTATAAACTCTATGATGATGATTTTTATGTTCATTTATCTAAAAATTCCTACTCAATATTTAAAGTTAAATTAATTAAAGTTAGAGAACCGAGAACGGATAATGTTTATACCTTAGATCTTGATTCTATATGTAAGAAGGCGAATTGTTTAACAACTAATATCATTCAATCCCAGATTTCTCACAAATGATTAATAAATTTTAATTTATTTTATTTATATATTTTTTCTATGAAAAAATTATTTTTTAATTTTCATAGTTTTAAATTTCATAATTATAGATTCTATGATGCAAAAAAATTAGTATACGACACAAACCAACCTTCAAATATGCTACCAATTTTTCTAAATCCAAACCACTTGAACTTGTACCCATATATTTAATTATTAAATAAATAATATGATATTTTTCTGAATACTTTATATTTATGTTTTATATGATGATTTTTCTATATTTACATGGGTTTATTTTCTAAAACATAATAGTGATGTTTTATCAGTCCACGAAGGATTATGTAAAGTTGATCAAAATGAAAAGTAATTTAAAATAATTTCATGAATAAATTATCATGGTGAATAATTTGAGAATTTAGAGTTTAAAAATTTTCTCTTAGACTTAGTTATTAAACATGACTTATCTTCACTAATAACACCTCAAAAAAACATAATTTTTGGAAGAATTAATATAAAAATTAATGAAATGGAAAAAACTATATTAAATAAATATAGTATTCCTAACTATTTTTTGGGAATAAGTTGTAAACATATCTATATATTTCATTAATAGTTTTTTTAATATGACCCCTTATTAAAAAGACACCCTAAGAAATTTGTAATAATAGAAAACCAAAAGTCAACTTCTCTGAAGTGTTTGGATTCAAGGTGTATATCTTGAATTATAAAGAAAACCTTGGAAAATTTGATTCAAATGTTAATGGTGGAATATTTTAAAGATATCTTGCTACCTATAATGATTATAGAGAGTGTAATAAAAATTCAAGGATTTTTGAAGAATCTGTTCATGTGATGTTTTATGAAATTGATCCTTTTGATAAAAGTAAAGATCAAATAGATGAAATTATTGATTATTTAGTCAACATGAGACTTGAAAGACCTAATAATTATTTTTAATATAAAACAAATGAAATTCAGTCTAGTCTAGGAGAATATGAAACTGTTGAGGCAGAAATTAGATTACCTATAAAACTTAGAACCCTAAAATATCATCTTCTTGATTGAATAATATGTGATCTGGACACTGGAGTGAGAACTAGAAGAGATTTAGGAAATTAATTTCAATTTTATCCCTCCTTATCATAATTAGAACCTAATAAAATTGAATAATCTTTAAAATATAATATTTGGTTAATGGATATTAAAGAAGAACATAAAAAATTTAGTGGAAATAATGTTTGGGTACTAGTTTAATGTCAAAAATATTATCCTATAAAAGTAATGAAATGGGATTTTAGCAAAAAACAAGATTACTGATGGATAATTACTATAAATAAGGATAGAACAGTATCCAAATTATATAATCATGATGAAGGATTACACTATAATGAAACCTTCACGCACATTTCTATATTATAAGCAATTAGAATAATTCTAGACTATGCATCACATATGAATTTTAAATTATATCATAAAATTGTAAAATATTCTTTTTTAAATGTACATTTAATGTATGATGTTTATGTTGAAAAAACACTAGGTTTTAAAAATAATCTTATTCTAAATTTAGGTTTCAAACATACTAAAGCTCTTTATGGACTTAAATAAGAACCTAGATCATGGTATTATAGATTAATCTCTTTTTATAAGAAAATGGATTTTTAATATGAATAATAGATCCTATTATTTTTAAGAAAATAATTTCTTGTAATATATTATTAGTATAAATTTATGTAGATGGTTTTATTTTTAAGCCAATAGATAAAAATATTTATAATGATGTTTCAAATCTTATGAAAATATAATTTTAAAAAAGTATGATGGGTGAATTAAACATCAACCATGCATTTAAAATATATCAAAAGGATTATAGAAATGTTTTAAATCAAAGTAAATTTACTTTTAAATTATTGAAAAATATTAGACATGAAAATAGTAAGATTTATATAACTCCCATGTGTATTGATGTAAAACATGATTTGGATGAAGATGGAAATCAAGTTGAAAATAGGTTATACAGAGGTATGATTGTTAGTTTACGATAACTTATAGCTACTAGACAAGAAATATTATTTTCTATGTTTTTATGTGCTAGATTTAAATAAAACCCCGAAAGAATTCCATCTTAGTGATGTTAAAAGAAAAATTTCACATTTAAAAGGAAATATTTTTCAATCACTACTTTATCCAAAAAAATTAATTTAATTTAACTTCATATTCAGATAATTATTTTGAAGATTATAGACTAGATAGAAAAATTACATCACGAACAATCAATTTTTTAGGAAAAGAGTTTGTTTTATAGTAATGTAGTAAAGAACATTCAGTTTCAGTATCAACATCTATGAGATAATATATATCTTTTGGAATTTTTTCACATGTGTTATGGATGAATCACACCTTACTGGACTTTGGAATTAATTTTAACAATATTTCTCTTTTTATGTGATAATAAAAGTGCAATAAATATTTCCAAAAATTCTGTAAGTTATTCAATAACCAATCATATTTATAGAAAACAACATTTTCGAATATATTATATTCATAAAAAGGATATATATTTATAATTTGTAAATATTTAATATCGACTTTCAGATATATTTACTAATACACTTCCAAATAGTAGTTTTGATTTTATTAGGGGGAGTTAAAAATATTCATATTCTAATAAATTTTTATTATTTTGTTTGTTTAGTTTTTTATTAATTGTAATAATTATTTTGATTTGGTTATCATTCATTTATTTATTAAATATATTGGAAAAATCACATCATTTGAAAACAAAAAATAAATTATTATGACACCGAGTGATTGGATTGAGAAACTAGAACCTACATCACCAAAACCATTAGAACCCCCCTAATCTCATTCAAACCCCCAACACTCGAACCCTTTCAACTTCCAAAGCAGTTATCTTCCCTTTGAATCCCATGAATATGAACATCCATCCTCAAGATTCATAAAAATGCCGATGATCAAGAGGATAATGAAATGAGAACAGATTGGAATAAAGGGTCAATGCATCACCTATAGATAAATTATTTATTTAATGGTCATAGATTTCAAATGGATAATATAAATTAATCCTCAATTAAAATAAGATCTAGCCTTTAAAGTGTTATAATATCTTTTTAATGAGGAAAATATACCATTTTTGTTCGACATCAAAGTAAAAGAGTTTTTCAAAAATTCTCAGATCATTTTAAGAGATGAAAAATATGACATCTTATTATAGGTAAATTATACTAACATGTTTGTCTATCATGTTGAAATAGTGAAAAAAATTTAGTGACCTCATAAAGGAGTTTTTCATTTTGATATCTGATCGATTAGAAGTCATGAACATAATTCTAGGGATATATTGTCATTTCTCATTGGTTCAACCATGATTTTGAAAATGATTTAAATGATCTTGAGGTGGAAAAGAAGGTGTAGGTCATGTTTATTTAGTCATAAAAAATTCCAATAATTTATGAACTAGTAAAAATTCGTTACCCTGTTACGTATTTTGTATTTTTTATGATGAGTGATATTATCTTCAAAATCCCATGATATATTCTTCATTACTTGAATCACTGTTTCCAATTGGATGCAAGAATGTCCTTATATACTTATGGAAGGATAGTTTCGATTATTTTGTATAAATTGAGAAAGATTTGTTATTCACAACACAACACAAGGAGCCATCATAGTAACATTTTGAATGATGTAACTCTAATAAAATTTGGATTAATCTAGAGTCCCATAAAACAAACATTGTTAACTATTGGTGAAGAGGACCAACAATATTCCAGTGATAATGTTGAAGGGGAACAAGGAAATTTGAGGTATGATGGTGTAGTCATAATTCATGATGAAGATGTTTCAGAATATATAATATATAAGGAAGATCAATCCAAAATATAAAGAATCAAATATGATGTGTCTTATATAAAGACTTCCGGAGATATTTATCAATCCATTAAAGTAAATTTTAAAGATAAAAATAATGAGCTATTGATTTCTCGATATAGACTATGAGATGAAAATACAAATTATTATCCTTTAGTTTTGGAAAAATATTTCACGGCTCAAGAAGCTGGTGATGTTGTAGTATATATGTTCTAAGGAGTTCTAGTCAATTTAGAGGAACAACAAGATAATAATAGATTCTAGAAAGGGTATATTTCTAAAAATAAAACAAAAAATCAATGGTGAGTGGCTCATGCTGAAAATTAGAATCAATTAGATCATGATTCTGATCAATTCCACGAGGATGCTCAAATAAATGACCAATAACAACAAGTATTAGCCAACACTACTCGGTTATCTTAGATTCAATCAATTTCTGTTGTTTGTTATTTTTTAGATATGGTAATATCTAAACCTTCTAAGAATACCAAGGATCATGATATTGTATAATCCTGCTCTGGTGGGAAAGATAATGGATGGACCATAGCTATATCTATAAAAGTAAAACCATATCAAGTTCACAAAGAAAATTATTCTTAATCTCTGAATAATAAAATTGATGAGTTTTTTATAAAATTTAGTAGCCTAGAAGTGTAAAATTCAACTCTGCAACATGAGATAGTGTTTACGAGGAAATAATTAAAATATTTGAAAAGATCTAATATTCTTAGAGTGGAATTTGAATCTGTTTAGAACCAATTGTAATGTATAAGAGACATTTTTGTCTCAAGAAGATATTTTGATGAATTTCAAAGAGAAATATCATTTAATTTTCAAAATCTACAAGAAGAACTATTTTAAAGGAATATTTTAGTGAATTAATGAGATATTTATAAATTCAATTTTAATTAGTAAGATATAGTGATAATCAGTACAAATAATCTATATCTGAAAATAAAAATTCTAGTTATTTAGTCAAAAGTTTTGAAGTAGTCACTAATATTATGTATAATTTTAATGATTGACTTCATTCTATTCAATGTGATAGTGCACCATTAAATGTTTTTTAGGAAAACATGAGAGATTTCATTGAGAAATTATCCTCAGGATATTCCATAATAATAATTAATCTAAATAATTCAGATGAAATTCCCATTCATTTTTTCAGTTATTAAAAACATTTCTTGTGTTTCAAAAAGTGAATTTATTTTAAGGTTTAAATATTGATCAAGATTCCATGATTTTGATGTGAGAGTTGGCAAACTGTCTTACTAAATGTTTAAGAGGATATATTTAATAATTGAAGTAAGTTTTTTAGGATGTTCATGCTTCAGAAAAATCTGACACCTCTTCTAAACTAACCCTATAACAGTTATCCATTTTATAGTTTATGATTTTTTTCACCAAAATTAATCTTGTAATCATAAAAATATTTTTTAAAACATATTTTGTTTATTATATTTTTATCTGATAATTATGAGTATTTATATCTATTTATTCTATAAGAATACATATCTATTTAGTTTTTTAATTTTATAATCATTAATTTATAGTTATGTGCAACATTGAATGTGTTTTAATCCATCTCCAACTACATTGTTGTTAACATAAGAAAAAGGGGAGAAAATTGATTAAATACAACATTATTGACTCCATCAATAGTTTTTATTTCAACAAAAAATAATTAATTTACTTTATAAATTAGTTTAAAATGAAAACTATAATATCCGATGCATCTTTTTAATGATATTATTTCATTTTTGTTTGTTATTCATATATTTTTATAAGTTTTTATGGGTATTTTGATAATAAAAAAGGGGAAGATTGTTGGGAATGTATTGTATCCACAATACTCTATCAATATTATTAATTTTGATGCTCACAAATACCCTTGTTTGTTTTTTTAATTATGTTAAATTAAGTATTTTAAGGAATTTAATTCATTATAATATTACCTTTTTAAGAGTTTAACGATTCCATCAAATATTCTGAATGTGTTTTCAAACTATTTTAATTTTTTATATGCTACCTTTGAAATTGTTGCATGTGGTTTTGAAACCAAATGCTTGGAATAACACGTATGCATCATGTAAGCTTCACTATTAAAAAATTATGGATAAAAAAAATGTTTGGAATAAACAATACATTTAAATGAATAAACATATGATTCATTAACCCTAATTTTGCAGACAACTTTACACTTTCAACCCTATATTCATGTTTTTTCATCACATAAAGGTATAATATTTTTGAATAGTCAATGTAGTAGTTTTAATTTAATGGCATTTTTTGATATTTCTACAAAAGTCTCAACCAAATTAAATATATTTTAAATGAAATTCTATGACTAATTCTAAGGATTTTATTAATTAGAATAAAAAAATCATATTTCTAAAGGAAGTTTCACCTCTCTTGAATGATTTAATTTCAAATAGATATGATTTATCCAGTGATATCATTCAATCTAATCAACCTACACAAAGCCAAGATTTTATTTATAGATTCAAATATTACTTATTTATTCTTGTATCTTGGGGTGTGATATATTTTTTAATATATTGTTTTTGAAAAATAAAAGATCAAAAAACTCTTTTTTAAGAACTATACTTTGGAGACATACATGTCTCAATATGATATTACAGAAACTACTAGGTAACTATTGTTTCAATTATTTCTCTATTTCATTTTATTAAATATCATTTGAAACTAAAACTTCTTAAAATCTATTCATTCTTAAATGCATTTTCCCTAAATTAGAAGATCCATTTTTTTCAGTTGCTTCTAAATCTATGAATAAGAATCTCTTTATTCAATTAAATCAAATAATTTTGATTTCTTAGAGCATCAGATGATCGTACATAGTCCTAGTAAATTATTAGTTTCTTTTAATAAGAAATGGATAATCATGTTCCATGTAAAATAACTATAAGGATCTATAATTTCTCTATTGTAAAGCTTTAAACTACCCATTGTTAGTTGTTAAGGTCTTCTGATAAGGAGAAATTATAGTGAAATTCACTAAACTCATTGAGAGAGCACTGGTGGAGTGGAAAAAGGGACCTTTGTTCCCATAACCACTATAAAAATTTATATGTTATTATTTTACGTTAATCCAATAATCAAAGTATATATATAATAGAACATTGTATATCTATATAAATCCCAAATAAAAATAATATTTTTATTATAGCTATGATTATAGAAAAGACATAATTTTCCCACTATTGTATGTATTTGTATTATTATGACCTAAAAAAAATAACATATACCAATCTTATTCTTCTATCAATTAGGAAATGAAACCATCCATTGTGTGTATTGAAGACTACAACCATGAAAAATGATGTAATCCATTCCCCCTAACCACCTATCATAGATGATTATATTACGATATTTAATATATATATATATATATATTAAATTACTATCACATTTGTTAGTCTAAAAATATAACACACCATCTTCTTTCTAACATTTTTATCCATAAAAAATAAATAACATTTTTATGTGTACAAGTATATTACCACCTCCAAGAAGCAATGTGATTAATTTTTCATGACCTACATGGATACTATATATACATATATTTAAATAAATAATATGATATTTAGGATATAAAAACCATTATATAACGATAAAATGTTACTTACCTTTTATTTTAATAATTAAATAATTTCCCTTGTATATGTAGAGCATACAATCTTCATGATCATAACATTATTAATGTTTCATAACCATATTTCGTGTACAGTTCTAAAAGTGTAATTGTAGTATAAAAATTATAATTTTGTCATTATAATTATATTAGAGCTGATTAAAAAAATGACCACTTTCACTATAGTGAGATTACTAAAGTAATTTTGGATATATGATATAAATTACATTAAAATATCTAGTGTGAAATTAATTGATTAAGTAATTTTTTTATATCATGGTAATAAATAAAATAAATGGTCCAGTAAAATTTAAAAAGGTTATTAATATAGTAAATAATTAATATGACTTTATTATTCATGAATATAGACAATGTTTGTGACTAGATAGACTCATGGTAAGAGATTATTGACCTTAAATACCATGCTCAAACTATTTTGAGGATTTATTTTCAAAAGTAATTTTCTTCCCTACCAGTCTTCATAAAATTATGTTAAGGATGTATTTATATAGACATAAATGAATTATGAATTTTGTTTCCTGTTTGAATTTCTTTCAAATATGTTCAAAATAATTTTTTACATATTTTATACATAACATTTTGTATAAATAAAAAATAAATGTTATTTTTAATGTATATGACTTTTATGGGTTTCTTACCACTAAAATTATTATTTAATTTGTGGATTCGTATACAATATTTCAAGTTTTATTTAATTAATACCACCATTACATTTGTTTTTGTAATTTTTAAAAATGACTATAAATAGAATGGATATTTTTACATCTATAAATGTTTTTATTATGGATATAAAGACTAATTTTACACATATGATGATTTACATACAATATTTTATGTTTTATGATTATTTTACGACTATCCATGTTTTTTAATGATAATAGGTGGGCATGATATAACTCATTATGATGGGAGATCTTGATATAGCTCATGAAGATGGGTGAGCTTCACATAACACTCTAAAGTATTGGGTAAATAGATTAAGAAAACTAGTAATAAGTTTCTCCTAAGATATTATATGAATTTACCTGCAAGTTAATTCAATTTTAAAGTGTGATTGTAACTATGAAGCCAAAATGATGTCCCAAGTTACCAAAATGATTTATCTATTCCAACTATGTTTTTTACATAAATATTAGGATTTAATAAGGTAAGTTATTAAGAATAAGTTTAAAGGGATGTTTATTATACTTTTATGGGTAAAATTTATAACATTTTGAAAATTTTTTCTTGATTTTTTCATTTTTGAAATGAATACTTTATAAGTTTTATTTTCCCCATTAAATTTTATATGAATTATGTTATAAAAATATTTTTTCAAATAAGATGTTTATTATGTATGAAAATGTTTCTATTAAGATAAATTATTATTTTAAAAATAGAAAATGATTACAAGTATTCATGGACTGATGGGTTTCACTCTTTTTTTTTATATGTTCATTAATTACATACCTGTGATGATAACTTGGTTTAAAATGTTTTTAATAGGGTTTTATTGATGAGTAGTGGAAATTATGAGGTCAATATTAATTTTTTGAAGATATTCCAAGAAAATAAATCTTATTATATCTTGAATGTTTCATATTGTGGGGAAAATGAATATTAAATTGATGTATCCACATTTTCATAAAATATTTTTTTATGTATGTATGATAAATTAATTCAATAAAAATATAAACCATAAAATTCTCAAAATGTAAGAGTTTGAATTATTATATTAAAAAATAGGATTATATAATGTTTATGGACCATTCATTGTAGTTTGTATCAGAGGAAAGGTTTAATTAATATTAGTGGGTAGGATACTGGAGGTAAATACCCTTAAAAGACTATAATTTATGGTCATGATGGTATATAATTTGATTATTACCATAATAATTCTTCTAAAATATATCAATTAAGAATGATTTTCTATACAGGAAATATGAAAACTGGAGAAGGAAGGCACCAAAATGAAAAAACCCCTTTCAAATAAGTTACCTAGAATGGATTGAATTTGAACTGGGTAGTTTATTTTAGTGACGGTTCTGTTAAAATAGGTGATATATAGTGGTGGAATCCATGATAGATAAAAACCTTATGTACCATAGATAAATGTGTTGATAATATAACATTTTATAAGAGAACATCCTAATGTATTAAATGGATATTATGAATTAATGATAGATTAAGTATGCATTAAATACTTTGAAAAGATATTTTAAGTACTATGTTGTTTATAGAACCAAAAGGTGACTATTTCTATTTATCATTTGAAGGTGAAACTGATCACTGTTCAAAAATGGTTATGAATACTAAAGAAAGAGAAGATATTGATTCCATGGAATGGGTTATATTTATTAATATTTTACTTAAGATATATATTTCTTATGGTTTTTAAACTTATTATTGGAATTCAATTCTTATATTTGGGGAAGAAGGAGTAATATACTGTGGCTACCTATAAAGAAAAATTTACAGCACTCTCTAGGTAAACCCAAAATTGTATTCAAGGTCTTGATAGTATAATTTATTAGTTTTACTCAATATTAATGCCAAGATACCAAAGAGAATTTTCCTCTAATAAAACTAAAATTTATGAGAAACTTGTTAGATTTGACTCGAAATTAGAATTGGAGTTTTTTGTACATCAGGTGTTTTATAGAAATTATAATAAAAAGTGGTTGCGGTGGTAGAAAAATGCGACAAATACACCTATGGAATCTGAAGGAACAAAAATTTATTTTTCAGTTTGAGAATGGTGTGGTAAAATAATCCTGGGGAATTTATCATGAAAACAAGGAATTTATTCTAATGTAAAAAGATTGGGAACTTGTCTCTTGATTTCAAAGACAAATATATTGGTAGTGGTAAGTCAAATTTTGATAAATAAGATGTAAGTTTTTTTTAAATTTAATGACATGGGTCATTTTCTGTGTCTAAAGAAGATCATAGATGATGTAAAGTATGAAAACTATTATTATAAGTGTGTATTGTAATCCTTTAAAACTAAATCAATAAATTTTGTGCCTTTAAATGAATTGGTAATATGTACATTACTTATTTATTTAGTTTGTGATAATTCCTTGTTTGATTCAAGGTCTACTCATTATTTCATATATGAGAAATTTGATGCCAAAAAAAAAATTCTACATTAGGTAATGATGTTAGGAATTTTGGTTAAATAACCTTTGGGTAGTATTAAGGAAACAATAATATAAAAATATCTTCCTATCATCATCTGTGGAAGTGTTTTCCTTGCAAACCTTTTTGTATTTTACATTGTATATTTTGATGTTATTAATGGTATATATCGGCATTTATTTTACCATTCTATGATATATTGTGGTGAAAAAAATTTATAAAATGTTTTTTGTTTATATATGAGAATAAATTATTAAATTTGAATAAATATAATAAAACTAGGAAATTTTTATGAGATGGAAGTGAAATCCATGTAGCTCAAATTTTCCAGAATAAGGGAATTTTGTTTTATTAATTACATGATGATAGTAATATAATATCTACATTCTTTTTTCTAATCATTTACTTGGTATTAAAATATATCTAGAATTTGAATTTATTATTGACATAGTTAATAATGATATGAAAAATTCAAATCCCCCTTATCAAATATTTCATGTATAACATCTGGAACTGAAATATGAGTTTTAGGGGTTACTTAATAAATGTTTCATTCTTCCACGTACTTAACCATAGGTTGATCCTATTATACATATGAAAAAATATGGAACTAAGAGTATTTCAAATTATTATAGAGCATTGAAATAAATCACTATTATGTAAAAAAATTTAATTCCTCATATAGATGAATTATTTGAACAAATCTATGGAGAAAAGTATTCTTTTGAAGGTTGATCTATGGACAGTGTATCACCAGATGGAGGTGATGAATGATGACATCAAAAATACAACATTTTAAACTGTGTATGGGAATTATGTGTTTATGATAATTATTTTTTGTTTTATTAATTCTCCATTTATATTAATGAATCATATGAATAGTTTTTCCATGAATATTTTTATATGTTTGGGGGTGTGTTTATTGATGATATTTTGGTTCACTTAAAAATTATTATGATCACGAAAATCATTTAATTATTTATCTTTAAGTGCTAAAATAAAATAATTTATATGGAAATTTTACTAAATTATATTTTATGTTATAACAGATTTCATTCTATGGACATATCATAAGTAAAGGTGACACGAATTTTCATCTCTCTAAAATGAAAGTGGTTTATAAATGGAAAAAAACTACAAATGTCATAGAGGTACATTTTTTCTTGTATTATAAGGATATTATATGTTGTTTTTTGAAAACATTACTATGTTATATATCCCACAAAAGAAGTTAATAAAAAAATAACTAAGGTTCATGTGGATAAAATAATACGATAAATGTTTCTAGGAATAGAAAAGAAGATTAGTTAATTCTTTAGTATTGTTTCTATAATATTTCAAGTGTGACTTTGTTATCTATATTGATGATTTATTAATGTAAATGAGTATTTTTCAAAGTATATTGACTGTTTAATTACTTATACTTCACATTAATTAAAACCTATAAGAAAAATTATCCTAAACATGACCTTGAACAGATATAAATTATGTTTTCTTTAAAAATTTGGAGGCATCATTAATATGGAGTAAAGTGTAAAATATATATACAAACCAGAAAAGTCTAAAAATAAGAGAGTGGAGATGTATGAAATTGGAAAAATATTATAACTGTACAATTATTTACCATCATAGAAAGGAAAATAGAGTGGATGATGCTTGATGTTGAAAATAAAATGCATCATTAATTATGAAAAATATATAAAATTATCCTTTGGTTAATTATTTAATACATTTTGGATTCAAATTTGAACGTATATTAAATACCACTTTTTTATAGGTGTAAATATAATCATATTTGTCAGATAAGGTTATTTAATAATGGAAAGAAGTTAGGGTTTTACAAGAAAAGGTAGAATCAGTCAAGAAAGGTTAGTTTCTAGAGTTTAATATTGATTAATAAGGTGTAATTAGATTTGGAAACATGTTGTTCTTGCCAATTTATTTCCATTTAAATAATAAAATTTTGTGTAAAGATTATGTTCATCCAGTTTTTTTATCCTAGAAGCACAAAATTATATAGATCCCTTCATGAATATTTCTTGTGGGAAAAATGAAGAAATATATTACTTGTTTTACTATGAAATATTTTATTTTTCAATAGTTTAAATCCATATACCAATTACTAAAGGGGATTCATGAGCCTTTTATAGTTCCATAATTGAAATAGGAGAATATATCCACGGATTTCAGGATGGGATTACCAAATAAATCTCAAGAAAATAATAATAATTTGTTATTTATTGAATTATTATCTAATTTTTCTCATTTTCATCCCATTTTAAATAATATGTATTTGGATAAAATTTTTCTATTTTATTATAAATATATAATTGGATTACATAGATTACCTCTTTAAATTTTATCTAATCATGATCCAATATTTAATTATATTTTTTTTGAGAATTATTTAAAATTCATTAAGTATAGAATTAAATTTCAGTGTAACCTTTCATCCAAAATATGAGGGATATTCAGTGTGAATGATTCATACATTGGGGTATATTCCTCAATCTTGTTTAATAGATTATCATGGAATTTAAGATCAAAATCTTACTATAGTTTAATTTTCTAATAAGAATAGTTATCATTTCAGTATATGGATAACACATTTTGAAAAATTATATAGATTTTGGTGTCAGACTCCAACTTTTTGGGGTGTGGCAGGAGAAAAGACGTTGTTAATACCATAAGTTGTATAATAAATGGTATATAAGGTGAATTTTATTCTACAACACTTAATTATGGATCAACATAAGAAAATATTTTTTATATACAACTAGAGGAAATAAGTTTCTTTTGAGTATAACAATCATGTTTTTAAAAAAAAATTATCTATAGGGAAATGTGTTATGTGTTTTTTTAAAATGGAAAGTGAAGTCCTTGGTCCATTTCAATAATGAATATTTTAGAGAAAGTTGGATAATTTTTCAATCCAGTGACCTTAAATATGATTTTATATCCATTATGTGAAATATTTCAGGTTTCATTATTATGAAAATATGAGACTGATTCATATCATGTTTTGTGCACTGAAGCAGTTATGTTGAGAGAAAATATTTTGTAGAAGAAACCAAAAGTATAGATTGTTGACTTCATATAGAAACAATTTTTTGAATAAATTTATTTATTAGGAAATTTTCATTTTTGGATAACTATATTGTTCTAGAATCATCATGGGATTCGGGAAATCTATGAAATAAAAATATCTACACATATTTAATAAATGAATAAAATTAAGAACGAATAATTTAAAAAAGGGGTGAAGAATGTAAGAAGGTAGGTAATATTAATGGTAAATCAATTTAAATCCTTTCTAATATTCATTATTTATATTATACTAAGTTATATTTCTTATAAAAGTATTATAAATTTTTTTGTCAAAGGTAAAAACATTATTTTTAATCCAATTGGGTTTTTCATGAATTATATAGATCTATTTAGAAGTATAATTTTAATAAAATAGAATTTAAATTTTTCAAAATTAAATTCACTTTTTTATTTTTCATGTCAAAATTATCTTAGTTTTATTTTTATATAATTTTCTCAAAATTTTGATTTTTCAATTAAGGGTGAAAAATACTATATTTATTGAAAACAATATTTCTATATCAAGAGTTTACAAATATATTTTTTATAAAAAATTGTTTCAAAGTAAAAGTATATATATTATATTATTAATAATCAAAATATTTTTATCTTAATGAATTTTATACTTGAAGTTTATATAGAAAACATCTTTATACATAAAATAATTTTTTTTTTCTGAAAAGCCTTTTTTATCATATTCTGTGTGTCTAATTTTAAAATAAATTTTATCAATTATAAGAATTTAAATTTATAAAATGGGTAAAATATTTTTATTTATAATGGTTAATATTATTTAATAATTTTAACTTAATCATTTCTCCTAATAAACAGTAAAAACATAAAAAATAATTATTAATGGTGAATGTTAAAACAGGTTTATCAGGGGTTAAACTTAAGTGATAAGGTTTAAAATAACCAATAAACTGGTAAAATTTTTATTTTATAGAAATATTTATACCCTATCTCATAAAATATTTTAAAATGGTATATTTTTCAAACAATTTGTTTTGAGTAATAAATTAAGATATTTTAATCCTTCTTAAAATTCCAAGTGTGTTATATCCCGTAATTGTAAAAGGAGACCCCCTATACACTTCTATACACACATTAATATAATCTTGGTATTGAAAATATATACATAAATACATTCTTTATATCCTTACCCATGTCATAGAAGATTTTTTTTGATTATAAAATAAACATAGAAAGGATTTATTTATTAACCAAAAGGGACAATTCAAATAAGAGGTATAGTTCTTAACCTAGAATTTTTGTTTTGTTATTTTTCTACCACCTTAAATTCTTCTTCAAATTTTATGAAATAAAAAAATAAATATATTATATATAATATCATATTACTATGATAATTTCATTACCTATATATATCTCTTTATTCCATAAAATGGCATATTGAACAATCATTCGTTTTTATGGTGGATTACTATCACACAAACTGATGTAATTCATTTTCCTTTAAAACCACTAAAGGATGGTAATAATGATATATTTAACCATATATATATATATACATATATCTAATATTCATGACATAGTTATCATTTTTAAAAAACATTGTTACATTTAATTACATAATATTCTATCCATGAAAAAATGAAAACATCGTTTACACATATTTGTGGATTTCCACCTCAATGAAGCGATGTGAATCATTTTTCATGAAAACATCACTTGAGTAATATATATTGGTGTATTAGAAGAAATTATATGATATTTATGATATATTCATAATTTTTAAAATATAAAATCATACTATCATTTTTTCCATATTTCTATTTAAAAAACTAAAATACTTCCCAAGCATACATATGATGTACCGTATCCATGATCATAACATAGTTCATTTTTCACATATTTCATGTATCATTTTTAAAGAATAAATTTTATATAAAAATTATAAATATTCTCTGAATATTTTTATAGAGTTTATTTAATAATTTCCTCTCTGAACATAGACATATTTGGAAGGTTTTTTTGGATATATGGTTCCAATATTGTCAAAACACATGACAAGAACTTAATGGATTAATTAAATTTATATAACCTTTTATGAAATAAAATAAAAAGATTAATGAACTTGAAATTTTTAATAAGAAAATAAATAATTAACATAAATATTTTATTTATGAAGATATAGAATGTAAACGATAATTCATACTCGAGGTAAGGGATACTTTAACTAATTCCCTAGTTTTAAAAGTTTTAAGGATTTATTTTCTTAATAATTTTCTTCTATGTCCACATTCATATAATTATTTTTTGAAAATATTTATATGGACACAAATGAATTAGAAATACATTTTAAAACAATTTTTAATTTATTTCAATGTTTCTCAAATGTAATATTTTTACATATTTTATATGGAACATTTGAAAAAAGAAAAAATGAATATTTTATTTTAAAGTATATGGAGGGAATAGTTTTTACCAAATCATTAACCATTTTTTATATTTAGTTTCCTTTATAAGATTCAATATTTTATTAAAATAAAAAACATCCCCTCTCTTATTCCTATAATTTTTTAAAATGTTTTAAAGTGAATAGATATTTTGATATCAAAAAATGACCGTGTTACAAGTTCACTGAATATTTTATATTAATAATTATGTAAATAAAATATTTCAAGAATTATTAATATGTAGTAGTTCTCAAGAATTATTTTTTATGAAAAGTGAGAATTATATATCTCATAATATATGGTGATCCAGATAAAGCTTATGATTATTGGTGGGCCTAATATAATACTCCAATGCATTAGACAAAGGGACAGTGTTAACAAGTTAAAGGTTTCTATTAAGATGTTTTTGGAATTTACCACGTAATTAATTACATTTGAAAGAGTGATATAGAAATGATTACTAAAATTACCAACATTATTGGTCTAATATTACTGTATATAGTTATTGAAAACAAAATATTAAAAAATTTAATCGATTGAGTTTAATTTTAACTCGATGTTTACGATAATTATTATGAGTGAATTATATAATTATGTAAAAATGTTTTCTAGTGTTTTTCATAATTGAAAATAATCCTTTATGTAATTTGTTTTTCTTCTGGGATTTCTTATGAAATGTATTATGAATATTTGTGGGAATATTTTTTTTCTTGTTTAAGAACTTGTTTAATTTCAAAAAATAAAATTTATTTGAGAATTTATGGACTAAACATTTTCTTTATTTATGTTTATATGTAAAATTTTGATCATTTTTTTGCATCTAATATTTGAATATATTTTTCATAGGGTTTTAGGTATGAATATAGAAAATGATATGGTTAACAAAAAAATATGGAATATATGTAATGAAAAAAAATATAATATATTAAAAGTTTTTTATTGTGGAAAAATGGATTCTTAGTGAAAGTTTCCACATTGTGATGAGATATTTATTTATTTGAGGGTAATGTTCTAATTCTATAAAATAATAAAACTTAATGATCCTTAAAATGTTACAAGGTGAGTTATTAAGTTAGTACTAAATAATATTTAATGTATAAGGTTGTTTCATTTTAGTAAATTAATATTCATTAATCATATTTAATATCTTTATATTCATTATTATAATATTATTTATTTTTTCAGTCAAATCAAAATAGATTTATTTCTATCCAAATTGGATTTTTCAGTATTATAAGGTTTTATTTATAATATTTATATCAAAATTCAATAATCTTAATTAGAAAAAATTAATTTTACTTTTGAATTAATTATGCCAAAGTTATTTTTGGATTAATTTTTTATAATTTTTTGAATAGTTGGATTTTTTGATGAAAATTGAAAAATATTGTTTTTTATTGAAAGTATTATTATCTTTTTATGAATTTAAAAGGAATCATTTTATTTTTTTTAGTTTAAAATTTTCATTAGTTCATTTTGGTTATAAATAATCTCATAAATGGTATTTGAATAAACATTATACTTGAATTTGGTGTAAATAACATTATACTTAGAACAAAAAAATTTCATGAAAACACATTTTTCATCACTTTTTGAGAATTTAATTTTAATTTTAATTCATTTAATTATATAAATTTAATTTACTAAAAATGGATTCCATATTTTTAATTATTATTATTATTATATAAAAATGGTAACTCGTATTTTAGCTATAGTGAATATTAAAAACTAATTTTTTTTTAAAAAATGTTACCATGGTTATGGTTAACACATGATTACATGGTTATTAAACATAAGTGATAAGGGTAAAAATTACATATAAACGTGTATAAATTATATTTTATTCTATATTTTAACCCATATCATCTTATATTTGAAAATGGTACATATTGGGGCCATTTGGAATGAGTAGTACATTAATATATTATAATCTTTTTAAATATTATTTGTGTGTCTTATCCACCACCTATAAAAGGAAACCATCAATAATATTTTATCTATCAAAAAAATTATTTTGGTTCAGACATTACCTACAAAAAACTATTCTATAAACCACTCCTCTATTACAAAAGGAAATATTTTGATCATAAAACCTTCTTAGGAAATATTTTGGTATAAACCTAAATAGGTTGTATGAAAAATGGTATAGTTCTTAACAAATACTTTTTTTAATGTATTTTTATAACTCTTTCAAATGTTAATAAACCATGATTAAATAATAACACAAATATCATCCATTTACATATATATTTTTATGTCAATTTAATAAAATATATACATATCATTATTCTATTAACTGGGAAATCAATCCATCATTCGTGTGTACGGTGGACAACGACCTCAAGAACTGATGTTATTTATTTTACATAAAATTCTATTAAGAAAAATTTTTATCATAGTTTTAGTATATATATATATATATTAGATATTTATTACACATTTTTCATTCTGGAAAGATAAGATAGTTTTTAATTTCAAACCTTTCCATTTATTAAAAAACGACAACATCATTCGTGCATACATTGGGACTGCCATATCCACAAAGCGATGTGATTCATTTTTCATGACTATATAATATTTATAATATATATAAGTATATTTAAATAAATAATATTATATTTATCATATAATCAAAATTCTATAAAGATAAAAACATACATATAGTATTTTTGTCAATCTCTTTGAAAAATGATAATGTTATTAATGCATACATAAGACCTAAAATGTCAATGATTGTAACATAGTTCATTTTAAATAACCATCATTCCTAGTAGGATTTAAAATTTTAATTTATGTATAGAAATTATAATTACATATTGATTATTATTTAGTAGATGAGGGAATAGTTACCTCTATGACCATAGTTAACTTACCAAAGTCATTTTGGACATATGAGCTGAATATCCTCAATACATCTAGCATGGACTAAATTGAATAATTAATTATATTTTACACATTAAAACATAAAATAAATGGGATAATAACCATGAAAATGTTTTTTTAGTTAACTATTAACATAAATTTATTATTCAAGAAGACAAAGAACATACATAATGATTCAGACAAGAGGTAAATAAAATTTTCCTTAAAAATAATGTTTTAAATGTTATAATGATTTATATCTAAATAGTTCTCATTGATGTAGTTATTCTGGAAAATATTTTTTTGGATTTATTTATATCGAAATAAATTAATAAAAAATGAAATTTGTTTTCAATTCTGAACTTCTTTGAATGGTTTAAAAAACTAATATTTTTACATATTTTAAATTGAAGATTAAGAAAAAATGATAAAAGAATATTGTATTTTAATTTATATTGAATTATGTTTTCTCCCACCATTGTAATCATTATTTGATGTTTGGATTCCTTAGAAATCATTCATTATTTCTTCAAATAAAATCCTTCATTCCCTTTGTTCTGGGATTTTTTAACAGTGGTTTTAAATGGAATGTTTGTTTTGATATATAGAAATGTTTTTCTAATTTGTGAAAAGAATAATTATACATATATATGTCTATTTAAATGATAGTATTCATGTGTTATGATTATTTTACAGCTCTTGGTAATTTTATATGATTAAAGGTGATCCAAATATATCTCTTTAGGATCAATGATACTGATATATATCATTATGTTAGGTGATCCAGATATATATCCCCAATGAGTTGGGTAAAGGGATATAGTTAAATAGTTAGGTTTCTCAAAAAAGGGTATTGAAATTTACTTATTCAATTTTTAATAGTTATTGTAAGGGTGATATAAAAATAACGACCCAATTTACCAAAATTATTTATATATTCCTGATATAAGTTTTATGAAAACCTTATGATTTCATATGGTAAGAAAACGAGTTTAAGTTTAATTGGAATTTTATATTAATTATAGAGGGTTAAATGTATATATGTTTGAAATAGTTTTCACATGTTTTTCATGATTGAAAAGAAACATTTATGAGTTTTATTTTCCATTTAATATTTCATATAAATTGATTTATGATAATATTTATATAGTGATCTTGATTTCTTGGGTAATAAAATGTTTACTTTTTTCCAAATTATAATTTAGAAAATCAATAATTTTATGATTATTTCTAGTCCAATAGTTTCCTTTGTTTATTTTAAATAAAACATAAGAACCATTTTGATCTGATCCAATTTTTTAAACTATATTTCATTGGGTTTTGTTGATGATTAGGGACTATTAGGTGTTTAAAATGAATATTTTGAAGAAATTACATTGAAAGAAAACTGTTCAGTTCTTAAAAATTATGTATTATGATTAAAACATATAATATGTAGATATTTTCACTATTTCATGTAAAACATATTTATGTAAAGATTATGACATAATTCTATAAGACACAAAACTGTAAATATGATCAAAATTTAAGAGGGAGAATTCTTGATATAGTGAATGTTTAGATATTTTTAGAGGTTATGATAATACAAGAAAATACAAATAAGATATTTTAATTTATGGTTATCATGACACAACATAGGATGATTAACATGTTTTTTATCTAAACTATGTTTTTTTCATTATGTTTTTCCATAGAGTAAATATTGAAAATGATGTAAGAAGGCACCAAGGGGGAAATATCCTTCAAAATTTATAACCTATAATAGCTATAATTGGAAATGAGTTGATTTTTATTATAATGGATCAGTTTACACATGATATAAATGGAAGTGGAGTCCATGATCTAGAGAATTTAGATCTATAACTATAGAATATGCTAATAGTGGAACATTTTATGAGATAACCCCCTCCAACATTTAGGGAATCTTATGACTCATTGATATAAAAAGGATGGATTAATGATTATAAAACGATAATGGTAGTCATCAATTTTTCATAACATGAAATGTTTAGTAGTTACATTAACCACTTTAAAACTGAATCTGATCAATGATTTTTAATGTTTATGAATACTAGAGAATGATAAGTTATTGGAAGCAAAGAATGAAATACATTTAATAATTTTTTCCTTGACAAGTACTTTAGTAAGGTTTATTAACATATAATTGAAAACAAATTCATATAGTTGTTATAGAAAAAGGTTGATTGAATGGATTTATATAAAAAAATCAGCTGACTGGAATTGTTTGAATCAAATTGTATTTAGGAAGATGATAGTAAAATTAATTTATTTTACATAGTATTAAATATATGACACTAAAGGGGGTTTTAATATCACAAATTTTAAATTTATGAGAATCTTATTTAATTTACTGATAAGATGGAAATGGAATTTTATAATGATTATGTTTTCTTAAATGAAAAGTATAAAAAAAGGTCTTTTTTCTAGGTAAATGGTAAGAATACATGAAAGTAATATTAATGTAAGAAATATTGTTTTTAGTTTTTGGTAATTGTGTTAACTATCCCCTTGTGGAATTTTTTAAGAAATATAAGAAGTGATTTTTATTTGGTTAGCTTGGGATTATGGATCTTAATTTCAATGAAAAATATCTTGAAACTAGTATAATCCATACTGATAAAAGAGAAATATGGTGTTTAAAATGTAATGAGATTGGTTATTAGGACAATTCATTTTTGTGCATGAATTATGGGAAGCATCAAAATAATAAGTATAAGGGTGCGGTGAACTCATTTCTAACTTCTCCAATAGATGTTGGTCCACCAAATGATGTGATAACATGTACATTAATTGTTTTAGTTTTATTATTATAATTTCTTGTTTGATTTGTGATCAACACATTATTTTATTTTAGATAAAATATCTAGTAAAAAAATCACATCAAGAATTGAGGTAAGTATTTTTGTTAAAACATTGTGGGGTAGTGTTAAGGAAATAAATATTTACAAACATATTCTAGTTATCAGTTGTGAACGAGTTTCCCCTAAAAACTATTTTTTACTTTCTAATTATTGAATTTGATGTTATTTATGGTATGCATTGGCTTTCCGTTTATCATTCTAAGATATATTTCATATCAAAATAAGTTATTTTCTAAAATGAGCTTATTGTTGAATATATGAATCAATTCATAACATTAATAAAAAATAAAAAATTTGAGAAACTATTAAGAGGTGGAGATGAATTTATTATTCTCATATTGTTTAAAATATGTTAACTATTATGATTGATGATGTTGTAGTAGTAATATAACATCTCTATTATTTTCCTAATGAGTGACCTTGAATTATACAATACTGAGAACTGGAGTTTACTGTTGAAATAGTGAAACATTCTATGAAAATTTCAAAACCCCCATATCAAATGAATCAAGTAGAAAATTATAAATTGAGAAATATGTTGTAGGAGTTGTTTGATAAAGGCTTCATTCATCCTATAAAATCACCATTGGTTGATCCAGTTTTATTTACTAAAAATACATATGGCTTCATGAGTATAGAAATGGATTATAGATAATTGAATAAAAAACTTTTTAAAATATGTATCCATTTGCATATATAAATGAATTATTTGATTAACTTAATGGATGTAAGTTTTAGTCTATGGATGAAATCCGGTCTTGGTACCATCATCTGAAGGTGAAGGGGGGGTGAAAACCTTAAGAAATCAGGAGATACTAGGTATGAAAATTATGACTCTCTAGTTATGACCGTAGAGTTGTTAAATTCTATAGTTTTATTCATGTGTCATGAGAATAGTGTTTTCTAGAATTATAGACATTTTTATCACTTTTTTATTAATAATATTTTTGTTTCCTTAAAAATTTATGAGGATCATGAAAACATGTTTAAATTATTGTACAACCCATGAATGAATATAATTTAAATGAGATTTTTTTAAATTTTAATTTTGGTTACAATAGGTTTAATTACATGGATATATCATAAATAAATATGGAATAATTTTTTATTATTATAAAAGAAAAGGGGTTGATGAATGAACAATACCTATAAATGTTACTGAGATTCACTGTTTTTTTTGGATTAGTAGAATATTGAATGATGTTTGTTGAATTTTTTTCACAATTATCTATTCCACTAACCAAGCTAAAAAATGAGTTATTTTCCTCTGAATAAATGAATATGGTGAATTATTACTAGATTTGAAAATATTATTTATGAATACTATTGTTTTAGACATTTCATTTATAAATAGTTACTTTTTAATCAACAATTATTCATAATTTAAGGCACAATATTGTTTTTTAAATAATAATGATTGGGTAAATTTTTATGATTCACATCTAATAAAACCTCATGAAAACATATATCCTACACATGAACCTGAAATGGCTACTATAGCATTTTATTTAATCATTTGAAGACAATTTTTATATTGAATAATTTTTGAAATATATACTGATTACACAATTTTGAAAGATAAATTCAATTTGAATTATTTGAACATGAGATAATGGAGGTGGACAGTATTGATAAAGGATTATCAGTACACAATTCATCACAATATAGGAAAAAAATAGAGTAGCTGATGCTTTGTGTCAAAATGATAATGCTAAATTAACCATGGTATGTCAAGAACATGATACATTAGTTAATGATGTTATGAATATTACAATATAAATCATTCATATAGTGAATCCAATTTTTTTTTTCAGGTTTCCATGCAATTTTCATTGTGGGAAATAATTATGTAAGCATATAATGAGGTTCAAGTTTTTTAGGAAAAGGTAGTATCTTTTAAGAAGGGTAAATTTCTAGATTTTAATATTGATGAATAAGGTCTCATAGAATTTGGAAAGAGGTTGTGTGTGAAAAGAAATTTTCAGTTGGAGAAATAACTATTGATTGAGATTAAAAATTATCTATTTTTGATTTATCCTAATAGTTTATAATGTTTCACATATCTTCAAGAACATTTCTGATGTCAAGGAATAAAGAATGATATTGATATATTTACCATGGATGGTTTTATTAGTGACCAATTTAATGTAGAACAACAGTTACCAAATAGGGTTCTTCATCCTTTACTAGATATTGATTAGAAATTGGAAAATATATCCATGGAAATTATGGTTGTATTACAAGAAAACCTCAAGGTAATAATAAAATAAAGATTATTTTTGAGCTATTAATAATATATAGTTATTTTGTTCCTATTAGAGTAAACATGTATTTAGATCAAATTTCTATAATTATTGTTAAAGTGATAATTATATTAAATGGAGTATGTATCTTTAAATTATATAATTGGGATACTAGGATTATTTCCAATTTTTGGAAAATTCTACCGAAGCCTTTGAGTACTAAAATAAAATTCAATAAATCCTTTAATTATCAATATGATAGATAATATGATCAAATGATTATGAATTTTGAGAATATTCTTCAAGATTTATCAATAAATTATTAGGGAATTAGGTATTAACATATGATCTTAGTTTAGTTTTATTATAATAATTGCTTTCATTATAGTATAAAGATGGAAAACATTAAAACATTATATGAAAATTAGTGTCAGACTCTAATTCTTGAGGAAGATGTCACATCCCAATGTTAAATTTAGTTTATTTTATGTTTTTCTTGATGATGGATCATTCATTTTATGTTTAGGTCAAGTTACTGAAGATGATTTTGGTGTTTTGGAGCTTTTGAGAGGTTTTTTGGTTTGGGCACGGTTTGTGAGCATGGTTTATGGGTTAAATGTACAACCTATTGAGGTAGAGAGTGTTTCAGTTCAATTTCTTTTTTCATGGTTTTCTTCACTTGTCCTGCACATGGTTTAGGCCAAATCATATAAGGAATAGGATAAACGATGTGGCTTAGGGTTGGAGTATGAGACATGTCACATATCTTCGAGAAACTTTGTGAAAAAAATGTTAGGATGCTCTACAATTTAACAGATCCAATTCACATGATTGACACGTGGTTTCCCAAACTATGTGGCCAAACTAAGCAAGTGTCCATTCTCTCTGTAAGTGTTCACACGGTTGGAACATAGGTTGTCAAATAATGAGGCTAAATTGTGCGAGCATCCAAGATCATTAAATAATTGATATTCATATTCTACCTCCATACTTTTTAACCCATTTTAAGAATGTTATACCTTTTTCAGTCTATTCACACTAGGGGATACATAAATCCCCACTACATGGATCTACCTTCTCCGTAGTTTCCTAAAAAAATCTTCCAAGGTGAGTTATTCTTGTTTTTTTGTGTTATTATTTCTCTTATCTCCCCCTTCTTGTTCTTGGTTATTCGTATGTGGGTTTTATTTTGAAAAAAACCTAGAATATTTAGTTTATATGTATCTTTTTTCCATTATTTATAGGGTGTGAGGATGGTCTCTTGGGGTATGTATTTGCTTCTCCTAGAGTTTCATCGCATACATATGTCATTGAGGTAGGTTTTCACATCCATTTCCATTAATGAACATTATATTGATGCTTTATCTTCATACTAATGATTTTATAATGCTATAATCTCTATTGTGGTGTGTCAGTGTTCCTTGTTTTGGGATTTAAATGTTGGGAATTAGATTAAAAAAATTATCAAATACCTTTATTTAGTTATACCTATATGTATATACATGCAAAGTGTTTTTTAAAATTCCGCATGGCCTCTACAAATAAAATTGGGCATGTTTGGTTTCTGTTTTTCATTGTTTGGGAATTTATGATTTGATTTTTCACAATGAATTAAGCTATGTGAATGGTTTTGATGAATTGTAATGGGTTTGTGCCTATTTGTAACTTGTTTTGATTTGTGGGAATGATATAAATAGTTTTCAAAAAAAATTCATGAAATTTTATGGTTTATCCTTCAAGTTCCATTGGATGTGGTAAAATCCATATTTTTTCATGGGGTGTACATATAGATACAACCACAAATTAAAATTTCTTTCTAATGATGTTTTTACCTAAATCCCAGAATTTCAAAATAAGAATCCATTCCCAATTCTTATATTCTTTAACCCTTGTTCATAAAAATGATTCTTTTAAACCCCTTATATTTTTCTAAACTGTTCAATAATTCCCAAATTGTATCAATGTGGTTTTCAATTGTGTTTCATAATTTCTTGTCCATTCGGAATATTCAAAGTGTGGTTTTTTTTCAAAAAAAAGTAAAGGCCCATTTTTCTTATTCCATGAATGTTATATGTTTTCAACATATTCTTGGAAGGTTTTTTGAAAGTAGAAATGGATTTTAAAATTATAATTAATTGTCAGTATTTTTTAATTCATTGGGAATTGGTTTTTTAAGCTTATTTTATGTGAAGGACCAGTAGGCACTTTTGTTTGACTCGATGGCCATGTGAAGCACTATGGTGGTTCCTTAAAGAAGAGGGACATCACATGGATGGTTTCAGTGTTCTGTCTAGACAAGCATAGTGTTTGTGGGTTATTGGTTTGAGCCCCACATTTGGGAACATCCCTATTCACCTTGTACTATTATAGTAAGATTCTTGGGATTAATTTAGAGGGTCGAGTAACTGTTGGTTATCGACCCTGATTAGACATGTTGGTTCACCTATATTTTCTAAGAGGCCATGTGGGATGTTCTATTGGATTGGCTAGTTTGGAGTGGCCTGTTGTTTGTTGACTATAGAGGCACACCACATGCCAAGTTGTGTGTCTGAACTGAGTATATTTAGTGAATTATTTAAGAGATGTTTGGGAAATTACCATTATTACTATATGTATGTTATATTTTATTTTTTTTCACATGAATTACCTTTTTACATTTTTTTCTACTTATATTTCTTCTTATATTTTATGAATATATATTTTACCACATGTTTTGGATTCCTTACTTTGTTATTGCGATTGATTTTATAAATTGGAAATCTATTTTGAAATTGGAAATATATTTTGGTTCTATAAAATTTTTAAACCCAATATTTTAAATGTATTTTAAATCCAGTGTCTATGAATTTTTTTGGGAAAGGAAATGAATATATTTTATGGTGGACACATACTAGTCTACGGTATGATCACACCCTATATGTTCCACACGAAATCATTAGACTAAAGATATTTTGTTTGTTTAGGTATTATTTTCTAGTTATTCCTTTTAAGAAGGTTGGTAATGATGGATGCTGGTAACCAAGAGGACCCAAAAAGATCAGGTAATTCTTGTTCGATTTAATGTTATTTTTAGTGTTAGTTCTATTATTTATATGTTGTATCTACATCGGTTGAATATTTGTTTTTTTTCAATTATTTATGGCTTTACTATATTCTATATTTTGATTACTTGATCTGGGATTGATTGGATAGAAATCACTCCTTTATAATTATCATTGATGTCTGTCACTTATTGACAACCTAGGATGATTGAGAATTATTCTATATCCCTATTGAAGACTAGTTTTAGTGTTGGGTCAGATGAAGGATTAGCCTAGTTCAGGAATAAATGGAATCACATCAGCCCTTTTTATATGGGGTATCAAGTCTACTAAATATTTGAACTGTCGAGACTTGATAGGTGGTTATGGTAAGGACATCATGATCCCTTTCTAGTTCAGATCCTTGTGTTTCCAAGCATAGTCTGTGATTTCATTCATTATCTTTGTTTTGTATTTTTTGGATAGGGGATGAAAAAAAATGTTACCTAATGTGGTGAAGTGGTCTCACATTGAGTAGTGACCCGGGTGAATCCCTACCACACTAATTAAGATGTTTTAATTGGTTAGTAGTTTCTTAGGGAATGCATCACTAAACATGTCACTAGGTAATGAAAAGATACTACTTCCCTATCCTATGATGCCAGTGTAGGATGTGTGTTGGATTGGTTTTGGTTGGTGTGGGTCAATTTTAAAATGGAAATTTGTTTTTGAGAAAATAGGTTTTTTCAAAAGAAACACTTTTTTAATGATTGATTTTTTGGGATTTTGTGATTGAATTGGATTTGGGTGTGAGTTGAGGTTTTGTGAAGTGCGTCTTGAGATTTGAATTAGTTTTGAAATTTTAATGAAATTATTAATTTTGAAAGGTTATTTTGGTTTCATTTGTTATGTTCGAATTGTGATCATTTCTTGGGATGTTCTTTTTGTTGAATTTTGTCTGATTTTGATTTCAGAATTGCGATATATTTCAACTTAGAGTATTCCACCTGGAAAGGACCCAATAATTTCCAGGGGGTCTCTCCTTGTTGTTGGCCCTACCCAAACTTTGTATAAGGACCCAACCTTAAATATTATATAATAATGCTAATTTAACTTGATTTAACATCTTAATATTCCCAAATATCTTCTCAGTTTAGTGTTTTAAAAAGTTGGGACATAACTCATACATATCAACCCATAAGAATACAATGATTTTACCACTAAAGTAGTATCCATTTCATCTAAAACATAAAATTTGTAATGAAAAACAACATCATGATTTATTTGAAAAATATTCATTAAATTTAACATGAATTCATTATTTATCTTATAGATCCTTATAACCCATGGAAAACATTTAAAAACATGGAACGAGCATAAAAAGGTTAGTAAGGGATATAAAAATAAGTAAATAAACCATTAGTCCATGTATACTATTAAACATAAGAAATCATTTTCACAATGACATACTTCTCACCTATATATAATTACTTTGTGAGATATGATATTTACATAAAATATTAGAGAAAATATATCAAACCATAAAGGTATATTGGGGAATTAATTAATTATATTTTATCCCTATTGGCTACCATAAGATTGGTAACCCTCACAGCTACCTTACAATGTAACCCTCTTGGATACCTTATAGTGTAACAATCACAGATAAACTTGGAGTAACCATAATGCCTAACTCCAACATAAAAATACTCAATGCATTGGAGAGAGATATAGGTCCCACAATTAATAATAAAAAATTCCCAATAACCACAAAATAATAATAAAACATGGACAATTTCATAAAAATATTTCTTTTGAAATTTGTAGAGTATAATCTTAAAAGATATTTTAAAGAAAATTCCCATAAAAATATCATATAATTGATGTGAAAATTAATTTAAATAAATGAATATGGTTATATAATATAAATACACATAATAAGAAATAATTTAAACAATATTTATTACACACATAATATTACTACCACATAATCAATGAAATAGAAGGATAACCTAGAGAACAAAAATTGGGTTATAAATTCCTTTAAATTGGGTTTGTATTACATAAAAAGTTCACGAAACTCAAGTAAAGTGGTTAAATAAGTTTTATTAATATTTTATATAGGAATGTTAATGTTTATAATATCTTATATGATCATTTTATAACATCATTCCACCTTTTAATTTATAATATTTTGTTCTTTTCATTTTTCTATGTGCGTTCTTCACATCATTTCCATGGTTGATTTGTAAAGTATTTTCTTGTCGAATGATATAGAATCTATGGAAGTAAAATGAAATGGTAGTAATATTTTTTTAGAATATAAAATGATTCCATGAATATTTTTTTATCACATATGATGATGAATCATTAGATAAAACATTAATGATATTTATTTAGATTATTTTGGTGATTTTTTTATAATCACATTCTAATTTTGTTATATAACTAAATATCATGCATAAAATTTAATTGCATAATATTAAAGAGATTATATGATACATGATAAAATATTTTTAAACCACTAAAATAGTTTTGTAACTAGTTTTGAAGAAAGTAAATGGAATTAAAAACACATCATCCATGATTTTGTTAAATCAACATATCACAGATGATGTTTTAATTTTTTGAATAATAGGAAGAGGAGAGAAATAATATTGACGATGTTTTAAAAAAATTACAAAAATGGAGAATATATATAATAATGGATCTTTAATTCATCTTGTAATATGGTACATGAAGAGGGTATAAGAAATGAGAATAATGGTAATGAAAACAAAAGAAAATGAAAAAGGATTTTTACCTCATGATCTCTTCTCCTTAAGATCATTCTTAAGGCCTTTGGTATTGGGATTTTGGTGAGACTATTAGGAATTTGATGTGGGGAAGAGATTTAGGAATGGGTTTTAGAAGAATTTAGACAATTATCACAGCTTGATAGGTTCAGGAGGAAGAGGAGGTGAGGGAGATATTTATATTGGATGAGAGAAGGGGTTCATTATTTTCATCATTAGTTTAATATTTTTTCTCAAGGATATAAATAATATTGATTCATGCGACCCAAAATAGTAATAAGATAATTTTAGTTATATCCAAGGGTTCTTAAATCATCCATAATGCTAGAAATAGTGTATTCAACCTATAATACATATATACAAATAATTTCCATATTTCACTATTCATAAAAAAATCATGTATTTCAGAAAAATACTAAAAATTCACCCAAACCATTTTTTGATATGTGTAATTCAAAAATGAACCCCATTTTATCAAAATAATTTTATAAATATGTTTAATTTAATTCTTAAATAAAATAATAATTTATTCGAAAAATAACAATTTTCGAACTATATATTATTTTATAACACCTTGAAAAATTAATCAAGGGATCATAAAATTATCTTATAACCCTAATATAATAAATTAATTATTTATGAATAAATTTTATGATATCGAATTTTCATTTAAATTATTTATTCAATAATAAAATTTTAATTAATTATTTATAAATTTAAAAAATTACAACACTCATATGATAATCATATTGTCACATATAAGATGCCTTTTTATTATACATTCATTGGTAATGTTACTATTCATTTTCAAACTTTACTATTCATAAGGGTCATATTACTATTCATAAGGGTAGGATACTCTTCACCAAAAATAATGTTGATTATATCAGACTCCAAATAACTTATTGGTCACAACCATGTATGTCCATTTTTCAATATTCAAAACACAGAAGTGGAAAAATTATTTTTAATTGATAGATCACAAATACCTCTTTAAAAAAGTGTTGTTTCATAAATACATAGTGTTCGATGCATTTAATTAAGTTTATTTATAAAACCTTGCGGGGGTACATTCTCCCTTTCACCTCCAAAATGTATCCTCACAATTTTTTGTATTTATTTATTAAAAAGTAGAGGGTAACTTTACCTAATAGAATTTTTAGATTCCCATGTTACTTCTTCAACCATGTGGTTTCTCTTAAAATCATTTACCTAGTAGATGAACTTATTCTTCAATAATTTCTCTATACAATCATGAATTGGAATAGGTTTAAAATCATATAAATTGTTTCTTCCAACTGAACTACATAAGGGCTCAAAACATGAGATTAATCTGGAACATACTTTATCAACATCGAAACTTACAAGAAATTGTGTACCTAAGATAAACATAGAGGAATAACTACTTAGTAGGTGACTGGTTCAACTTTCTCTAGGATTTTATGAGGTATAATAAACCATGGACTTAACATTAATTTTATTCCAAAAAGAATAACACATTTCCGTCATTTGATTCTAAAAAAAACATAATCACCTACCTCAAAATAAAAGTCTTTCCTCTTGTTATATGTATAAATTTTTAGCCTACTCTGGGCTATATTCAAGTGTTTTTGTATCATCTTAACTTTCTCAGCCACATCGACTACTAATTATGGTACCATATACTTATTTTCTCAGTATTCATCCCAAAAAGCTAGAGTTCGACACTACATCCCATATAATGCAAAAAATGGTGCCATCTATGTAATGGAGTACAAACTTTTTTATAAGAAAACTCATATATTGAAATATGATGATTTTGAATTCCCTAGAAGTCTATTAAACAAGATTAAAAAATATCCTAAAATGTCTTAATTTCCCTCTCGGTCTGTCAATTAGATTGAGGATGAAAAGTAGTGCTAATATTTAATTCTATTCCCAACCACCGTTGAAGGCGTTTTTAAAAATTAGATGTTAACCTGGGATCATGGTCAGATACCGTGGAGAAAGGAACTCCATATAACCTAACAATATCTTTTTATCACATTCAATAATGATGATCCAAATAAATAGTTTCTCGAATAATAAGGAAATGTTCAAATTTGTCTAGAAAATCAATAATAACCCAAATCACAATTTTAGCTTGAGAAGTCATTGGTTTTTCAACAATGAAGTCCATGGATATATTTTTCAATTTCCACTATGGAACTTGAAAAGTCTAAATCACCCACTTTGGTAGTTGTATCTCTTATTTTACATGGTTAAATGTCTATAGTTTCATGGTAAAATTTGCAATACCACATTTCATTCTATCCCAACACTAATATTCTCAAAGGTATTGGTACATCTTAGAACTACCAAGAAGTAATGAAAATGGGGAACTATGATCTTCACAGAAAAATTCATTCTTTAGATGGGAGAAACAAGGAACACACAATATTTTTCCAAATCTCAAAAAACAATCTTTATCAATGTTAAAATATGGAAACAACCCCTTTTGACCAATTATACCCTTCTCTATAACTCTCCATCTTCTTTCAGTGCTTTCTTAATTAATTCTAAAAAATATGACTACATTGAAAAATAAAAAAATAGAAGATTTTTCTTCCACCAAAAACTTACTAGCCAAAATTAATTATATTATTAATCAAGGGGTCTTGTTCCAAAAATAACATGGTTAAGGATTCATGATGTTATCAGCTCAAAGAATCCACCACTTTTATTTATTTTTGAGATGTTAATGGATCTTGCAATCATAATCCTTATCAATTCAATCCATATTATCTGCCTCATGTTTAATTACTTATATGTAAATATATACTTCATACTTTAATTTTTAGTATATATTTCACATTTCGATTCGTATAAATGAAAATGTATGGGAAAATTTAACTCATTAGGTTTCAGATTTCTTGAAGAATAATCAATTACCTGATCATTCTACATCAGAACACAACCACATATCATTATAGAAGCATCACTGTGGATGAGATACTAACCATTTCTGGTGGGCAAGAAAAAAAATGGACCACTCACCATATATATTCTTAATTTCCTGAAAACAAACATCACATTATTCTATCCAAATAAATTTAACCCCATTTAGTGTTAACATAGTTATAGGTCTAGATAACTGTGAAATGTTTTTAACAAACCGTCGGTAATAACATTCTAATCTAAAAAAACTATGAATCTTTGTAAAATTTGTAGGCCTTAGCCATTCATAAACCACTTTTTATTTGGTAGGATCAACTATTATGCCATCATTATTTATAATATTTTCAAGAAAATAAATTGGTATCAACCAAAAATCACATTTGTAAAATATTTTTTATAACTTCTTTTCATTATGTGTTAGCATGAAAATCCTTAAATATTTTTCATGTTTCACAGAACATTTTGAAAAGAACATATTATAATCAATACTAACAAAAAAAATAAAAATATTCATGTAATATTCTATTCATATGATCCTTGAATATAGAAGTGTTATTTTTCAACCCTAAGGGCATAACACTGAACTCATAATGCCCATATTTAGTATAAAAATTTGGTTTTGAGATTACATCCTCTTTTATGTTCAGTTGATGGTGTTTGAATATCAAGTCAATCTTCAAAAAATACTGATCTCCCAGGAGCTGATCATATAAGTTATCATATAGGGAAAAAGATACTTTTTCTTAATAGTAATGTTACTCAAAGCCCTATAATCTATGAAAAGTCTCCTAGAACCATATTTATTTTTAACAAAAAAATTGGATCAACCTATAGGTAATTTCATGAATGAATGAATCCTTTATCAGGAAAATACCCCAACTGATTATTGAATTCACGAAGTTCCATTTAATTCACTATATAAGATAGTTTTGAAATTTTCTTAGCATCAGGAAATAATTCAATAGTAAATTCAACTTCTTGATCTTGTATAACATTGGGTAACTCATCAGAAAAAAATCATGATATTCATTTACCAATGCCACATCATCAATTTGAAAAGTTCACCTGTTTTCAACAATATGAGAAAGATAAATTTTATTTATATATTTGAAATGTTTTTAAACATCCTCATATGTTATCAATTTTATGTGTTTTTTCTTGTATAAAAACTGAAACTCTTTCTGAGAAACAAATTTTGTAGCTCTACAATCAATATTAACATGATAAACAAAAATCCAACCCATACCCATAATGGAATGAAACTCTACTATGGGAAAAAAAGGTTTTCAGGTAATGTATATCAACGGAAAATAATAAAAAGATTCATAAAATTCAATTTTACTATAACATTTTGACATGGTTTTTTAATTGTAAGTTTTGGTCTCTTTTTTGAGGTGATATTTCTAATTTACCAACAAATCTCATAGAAATAAATTTATGTGTATATCTCGTATCAAAAATACTTATGAAAAATTTGAGTAAACAAACAAATTATCTAATACCACTTCATTAGATGGCCCAACATCAGCTGATGTAGTTGCACAGGATATCAATACACCTTCTTTCTTAAAGTCTGAATTCTTTTCATCATACAAATATTTATTTAGGAAGGTATTTTTTAATGACCCATCTCACCACATTTAAAAAACTTTATAGTTTTCTTATAGAGATTATTCTTAATATCATTTTCTTTACAATATTGGTTCATATGGAAAAACTTACCACATCGAAAAAACATCCATGTTTTGTTAAGGCATTCCCCAGGGTTCTTTAATGCAAACTTTCCACAAACTGGAAACTAAACATTCTTACCTTCAAGTTTCTTATACTTATTGTTACCCAAAAACTTCGATCTAGAACTCTTCTAATACTTATTTTCAAAGTACACATGATAATTAGAAAACTCCACTTATTCCCTATAATCACATTGGAAAAGTTATATATAACTTTTGAAAACATGGAAAGCCAATTCCCCTCAATATCTTGGCGTTAATATTGAGTAAAAACATTTTATTTTGATATAGATATATAGAATAAGATTTGGAGCATACCTCTCAAGTCATGTGATGTTTTATTCATATACAACCACTAAATATTTTTAATTTTTCATAAATTCAAGGAATAGATTCTCCATCATAAGTCTAAACACCTTAAGAAAATATGTTTCAAGGAAAAGACATTTAAATTCATCCCACTCTAAGGATTCAATCTCCTCTATATATCAATAATTTTATGGACCATTTACCACCACTGATCAAATTAACCTTCAAAATGATAAATGGAAAGACTATAATTTTCATTATCTGAACATCCCATAACATAGAATATCCTTTCAAAAACATTAATCCATATTTCAGCCACTACTAGTTCTCAAGATCCACAAAAGTAGAAGGGTGGTACCTCACAAAATATTCCACCATTATCATGTTCCTTTGTGGTATCTCTAGTTGTTTTATTGCTTGGAGGCCACCGCTAGTTATTTAATTCTTCACATGAGACATTACTTTCAAAATATTCTTAGTTCCAATTCCCACCATTCCTAGTAGTGGATTCATGAAAGATATCAGCCTCTCAATTTCTTCCAACTTCATCTTATCTATTTATTATTTGGAAAACCATTATGAACATACATATCATAGATGATGAAACATGGTAATATTTAAATTCTATACCATTTCAACATAAATATAAGGTAAAAATAAATTCTTTTATTCTATTAACATCTAACTAACTCCTAAATTTTTCTTAATTGTGATATGATACAAACTATAATGACCCATAATTAAACATTAAATAATCTTGGTAATTCTACTAGATTTCACTCTAAATTCCCCAATATATTTCCGGTTTATTGTTTTATAATATTAGGACATAACTTATACATATCAACCCGCACACATATAAAGTGGGTTCCACTAAAACAATATCAATTTCCTCTAAAACATAAATTTTTTAACACAAAAAAACAACATGATATATTTGATAAATCATTATAAAATTTTACTTTACTAACTTATTTCTCTTAAAAATATTTATAACCATTTAAAAACATATAAAAACTGAGGATGAGTATAAAAATATCATTAATGTATATAATAATAATCCATGAATATTTATAAACATATGAATAATTTTTCACAAAGACATACTTCTCATCCATGTATACTTACTTTGTGAAACAATATATTTCCATAAAACATTAGATAATATATATATAATCATAAAGTTATATTGGGGAATTAATTACTTATATTGTAACCATTGTGGCTAACTTATTATTTGTAACTCTCATGCCTACTTTACATTGTTACTCTCATAGATACCTTATAGTGTAGCCATCCTAGTTACACTTGGAGTAACCATATGGCTGAACTCCAACTTACACATATCCAATGCATTAGAGGGATATATATCTCCAAATCTTCATTATAAAAAATTTATTGGAACCATAGCATAATCATAAAATATGGATAATCTCATAACAACATTAATTTCGAATTTTGTAAAATAGAATTTTAAAAGAGGATTTTTAAAGAAAAGACCATTAAAAATATCATATAATTAATGTGAAAATTTATAAATTAAATAGAAAATATGTATACAATGTAAACCCACATAATAACACAAAATTTAAACCAAATTTATTTCACAAATAATCATCGTACCACATAATCCTTGAAATAGATGGTTAACCCAAAGAACAGAAATTGGGTAACGAATTCCCTAACCTCAGGTTAATCATACTTAATATGCCATTAAACCTCCTATATAATTGTTAATATAGTGTTATTAACGTTTTACTGAAAATTTTTAATGTTTATAACACCTTATATTATGGTTTTATGACATCATTCCACCCATTAATTTATAATATTTTGTTCATTTCATTTTTTCAGGTGCATTTTTACATGACTTACATGGTCAGTTTGTAAATGATTTCCATGTAGAATGAGAGAAAAACTCCATAAGGATAATTAAATGGTATTAATATTTATCCAAAATATCAAATGACATAATAAATAATTTTTTATCCCATATTTTGGTGAATCATTATATAAAACAATAATCACAATCATTTAGATCATTATAGCCGTTCTTCAATAACCAAAAACTAATTTTCATACATAATTTAATATCATGAATATTAGTTAATTATATAAACTTTAATGGGTCATATAATAAATTTAAAAATCTTTATTATCCATTAAAATTGTTTTATAACTAGTATTTAAGGAAGTAATTGAAATTGAAAACACATCATCCACGATTTTGGTAAATCGACACATCACGAACAATGTTTTTATATTTTTAATAATAGGAAAATTAGAGGATGAATGATGATGAATTTTTCCATAAACATGATAAAAATCTGTAATATATAGAATAATAGAGATTTTATTTCTCTTGGATAACGGTAGATGAAGATATTATATGAAAAGAAAAGAATTGAAAAGAAAATAAAAAAAAGTGAAGGTGGGTTTTAACCTCTTGATCTCTTCTCCTTGAGATCCTCTTTAAGGTATTTGAAATTGTCCTTATGGTAAGACCAAAAGGCATAGGATTTGGAGAAGATATTTTTTAATGGTTTTGGAAATAATTTATCCAATTATCAATGTTTGAGTGGTGTGAGAGGAAGAGGGGGTATTTATAGTGGAAGAGAAAGGGGTTTTCCATTATTTTAATATTTAGTCTAATATTTATGCTCGTGACAAAGAATTTTCTTGATTTATGTGACCCAAAAAATTTAATAATGAATTTCAGTTCGAACTACGTATCCAAACATCATTGATGATTCTTGTAATAATGTATTTAACAAATAATGTATATATACAACAAATTGCCGTTTTTAGTATTCATAAAAAATTCTTCTATTTTAGAAAAATCTGAAAATTTTACCGAGTAATTTTTCGATGTGATGAATTTAAAAAATGAACTCCATTTCATCAAGATAATTTTATAAATATGTTTAAATTATTTTCTAAATAAAATCATAATTTAGTCAAAAAATAAAAATTTTAAAACTATAACTTATTTTATAACACCATGAAAAATTAATCAAGGTCACATAAAATCATCTTATAAACAAAAGAAAATAAAGTAATAAATTTTGATTACATTTAATGAAAATAAAGTTTTATTTAAATTATTTATTTAATCATAAAATTTTAATCAAATATTTATGACTTACAAAAATACCGATACATATATAATGAACATATTTTCACTAAGAAAATGCCTTTTTATTATACTTTCATTGGTGATGTTACTATTAATTTATCCATTTTTCTATTAATAAGGGTCATATTACTATTCATATGGGTATTTTACTAATTCAGCAAAAAATATGTTGGTTCTATCAGACACCAAATAACTTAATCATCGCAACCTTGTAGGTCTGTTTTCCATAATTCAGAACACAGAAGTAGAAATATTATGTATAATTTCTAGATTATAACTATCTCCTTAAAATAATGTGTTGTTTCATAGAGACTTAGTGTTTCATGCATTTCATAAAGTTTATTTATGAAACCTTGGGGTGTTACACTATGAGTGGGGTGGAAGAGAAGAGTTATTCTCATTATTTTCATGATATTTAATGATGACCACGGTCAGTTAGTGGTTGTAGAGTGGATTGAGGAAGTATAGGGTTTTTTAGGTTGCTGGGAATCCCTGAAGCAATAAAGGTGTGAGTTGTTATGGGTTCATTTGAGGCTCTATCTTTGGATTAGTGTAAAGTGATATTCCCATCATCATTGCAAGATGAAATGTATTGGGAGGTGTTTATGACCACTTTTATCTGATGGTTCATGCTTGGGAAGTTTATGGTGAAGAATGTGGAAGAGCTATTGGGTGTTCATCAAGGATAGGAGATGGTGAATATCTAATTAAAACAATTTATGGAGTTGGTTTCCATTTCTCTAGAGGAAACATAAAAAGATTAGATGAAGGTTCCTCAATTCCTCTAGGGTCTTATACCATAGAAAGAATAGAATATTCTATTATCTAGAGAAGTTCTTATTGAGAGGTTGGTTGAATAAGTGTTTTAAGATGATTTGGTTCTCTAGGTATAGTCTGTGGTAGTTGGAGCTCATGATTCATTCTTATATGGTGGGAGGTGTATGTTAGAGAATCATATTCTTGTGGGGTCTTTTCAGTCAGTTCTATTTTCTTTCACATAAAATATATCGTTCATGCACTTCCAATATAATTTTTTAGGGAATTAAAACCCATCTTTATGAAATCCTTCAAACACTAAAAGAAAATTACCCTATACCCATGGTTTGGAACCATGATTATTGCCTATAAAACTATGTGTATATGATATACCCATGGTTCTGAGAACCGTGGGATCTGAAGCCATCGGTATAGCTCTATTCTATATCCATAGTTTGAAAATTTTATGCCCATGGTTGTGCACTATGGGAATAAGTTAGTTTACCATGTCAAAAACCCTATACCCACGGTTTTGAACCTTTAGATGACGACTTAAAAAAATTTGTTCTATCAGATTCGAACCATGGACCACCACTATACAATGGACATGCTTAACCACTTCAACACATACGGTAATAATTATATAAATATATAATTACTCATATATATATTTTTCTAAACTGTTTCACCAGGTTGAAAACCATGGAAATAGGTTTTTCTACCGAACATTTTTTCTTCCCACAAAAACATTTTTTTTCTTATTCTTACACTAGAAATATATAACCGCATTTTACCAATACTATGGGTATATGGTTGACCAATACCCATGTTTTTTGGGGAAAATTGGTATAGGTAATGAACAAAACTCTTTACCCATGGTTTTGTGAAGACCTTGGGTATAGGTTTGACCTATACCCATGGTTATTTAGAGAACCATGGGTATAGGTATTGAACCAAAGTTTCTACACACATTTTTTGAAACACTATGGTTATAGGTTGTAAATTCCCAACAATAGAAACAACTTACCAAACCCATGGAAATAGGTTCTAAAACAATCGCTATACACATGGTTTTCACCTAAACCATGTGTATAACATTGTTTTAATGTTGTGAAAGGATTTCCAATAATGTGGCAACTCAGGTCTCTTGGGGAATTTTTTGAAGTGGACTTCTAGAATAAGTATCCCATTTTAGAGGTTATAATCTTCTATGTGAGGAATGTAGATGCTTCATACATTAGGGATCTAGCCACAGGCTCTAGAGTGAATCTCTTCACGTAGTCTAGAATTGGTGGGGGTGTGGGGATCCTTTGCCTATCTTTTTCCTCTGAAGTTGGTGAAAAATTATTTTGAGATTTCATATTTTATTTTTCCCAACTATTGAAAGATTTTCATCATTTTAAAATCACAGTAGTTGTGTTTTTATGTGGATGGGTTGTTTTATCCTCATATAGATATGTTTTTTTTCTTTTATGAATGTATGACTTTAAATGGATTTCCATTTTGTATTGGTTTTATTTTTTAGTTGTTATCTCTTTAGAGATGTTCATGTCTTGAAGAAATGATAGAACATGATTTGGTTCACTATTTTTTTTAAGTAACTTCTTGTTGGTTGACCCTTGTGTTGATGGTATTTGGATTGTGTTTGGAGTTCTCAATAAAGGTAGTGGTGTTAGTTTGTTCCTTGTGAAGGGACGAACCCTTCTCTTTTCCTCTTGGTTCTCCCTCAGATGGTTTCTTATAATGTGGGTTGGGTGTGGCTAGGCTAGTGAATGTTTACAATGAAGATCGTGCTTTTTTTAATTTCATTCCTTTATAAGCTCAATTTTTGGTTCTTCTTTTGGCTTGGTGACTTTATAAGAATATAATGTTTTTGTGTTGGGGATAATTGTCACACCCCAACCATGGAATTTATTTTATCATATTATTTTAATGTTTTTGGATATTTTATTTAGGGTTTGGGTCAATTTAATGATGCTAATGTTTGAGTTTTATAGTTATTGGGTGACTTTTTGGACAATTCACAATTTGTGTGAAAGGTTTGAGGGTAAAACTCATGTCCAGTTTAGGATGAAAATGTTCTTTGTTCATTTTATTCTTGCACTATTTTAATTTCATAGAATGTGAATATATTGAGAGAAACTATTCAAGGCCTAGGATAAATCATGAATCTTGGGGTTCATGTCTGGGATATAGCGCATGGATTGAAAATTATTTGGAAAAACCATGAAACAAGAATGAAATGAGTCTCATCCATTGGAATTTAAAAAATCACATGTTTGGTGCATAATTTCCCAAACTGTGTGTCCAAACCGTGTGGGAATCCCTTTTCTCTAGTAGGGTGTATATAATTTTTCAAGTCATGCAACTAAACCATATAAGTTACCTAGATCATTAAAGACAAGAAATTCATATATTACCCTCCCACCTTTTTCCTCTATTTGAAAACTTTCATCCCTTGTTTGGTATAGGTGAACAAGGGGGCTCTTGAATTCCCCTCTCCTTGGCTCTCCCTCATTTAGGGATGTCTCTTAATTCTTACAAGTTGATTTCTTCTTGGTTTTTGAATGTTATTATTTATTCTATCCCTCCCCCTTGTTCTTGGTTCTCCCTTCAAGAGGTTCTCTTTTGGTTGAAACCTATAATCTAGGGGTAATGTGAATCTTGATTTCCTTTGATTCTAGGGTGTGTAGATTGTCTCTTAGGGTGTATTATTCATTATCTCGGAGTTTCATCATATATTCATGTTGATGAGGTAGGTGTTTCCATCCATTTTCATTCGGTAACATTCTATTGATACCTGAAATTTCATTTAATAGTATTAAAATTGTATAATATATCTAGTGGTGTGTTAGTGAGACATGTTTTGTGATTTCTATTTTTTTAATTTGATGAAAATGGTTTTGAATTGGATTTCCATAGTTATATGAATATGTAATTCAATAAAAGAGTTTCTCCAAATGCCACATGATATTTATAAATGAAATTGTGCATGTTTGGTTTGTTTTTTGTATAGTTTGGGAATTAGTTATTTGTATTTTCACTCTGAATTGTGTTTTTCATTGGTTTTCATGTATTTTTATCGTTTTGTTCCTATGTGTGAGTTTTCTTGATTTTTGGGAATGATAGTGGTAGTTTTCTAATTAGGTTTTCAGGAAATTTAATTTTCTATCCTTGATGTCCAACTGGATGTGGTAATATCCATATGTAAATGAGGTCCACATATAGATAAATAGGAAAAGTGTCCAAATAAAACCCCAAATTTGAAAAAAACCTTACCTTCTAATTTCTTATCTTCTTTATCCCTCATTTCACCAAATTTTTAGTCTAAAACATGTTTGTTTTATCTATATAGTTTCATGGATCTGAAATGGTATCAATGATGTTTTCAAAATTATTTCCTAAATATTATCCCATTTGAAATATTGGATGTGTGGTTCAGTTTACAAAAAATATAACGCACCATTTTAATTTTTTGAGAATGTTTTATTTTTTCATCTCAGAATTGGAAAGGGTTTGGAAATTAAACTATGATTTTAAAACGATAAGGATCAGTTTGTTTTTTTAATGCTTTGGGAATTATTTTTTGAAACATATATGACATGAAGGCTAAGCTGGAAGTTGTGTTTAAATCCATGGTGTTGGGAATGTCTATACTGGTAACTCCAAGGTGAGGGACACAACATAGATGGTGTCAGTGTTTGGGATTGAAAAGCATAGTGATAGAGGGATATTAGTTTGGCCCATGAATTTTAGGGCATACCCATTCATTATATACTATTATCACGCGATTCATTTGAATTATCATGAGGGTAAAGTGAAGGTTTCTTATCAAACCCAATTAGATTTATTGGTACCATTGGATTTGCGGAGAGGCCTAGTTTGATGTGCCACTAGACGGGATAGTTTAGAGTAGCGAGTAGATAATTTACAATGGAGCTGTACCATATAGTGTTAGGTGAGTACAAACTGAATATATCTAGGGATTTCTTCTATAGACTATTAATAAATCACCTTGATTACTATAGGTATGTTATTTTTTATTTCTATACACCTGATTTACCAATTATACTAGTTTCTTATTACTCATATTGATTATTATACTTTCAATATAGATGTTCAATCATTTGGTTTGTGTTCATTCATTCAGTAATAAATTATAAAATGGTATTTGTTAAAATTAGAGATCTATTTTATAAATGGGAAGCTATGTTGGTTTATTAAAATTTTAAACACCAATTTTATATATGTATTTCAAGACGCTGTTTGGGGACTATATCAGGAAGGTAAATGTATGGATTCTATGGTGCTTACCTACTATGTTGTGGTATGATCACACCCTAGTTTTGCCTTTCTATATCGATAGACCCATGATATTTTGGATGTTTAGGTTTTATCATCCATTAATGGCATTAGAGTAGGTTGGTCATGATGGATGGTGGTGAACAAGAGGTCTTGTAGAGATTGTTTCATTTCTAGTTTGGTTTAGTGTTGTGTTTAATTTTAGTTCTTTTCTTCTATTATTGTATCTGGATCAGTTGAATATTTATTATTGTTCAGTTATTACTGGTTTTGTTATGTGCTCTATTTTTGATACATGATCTGAGATATTTTGGTTAGAAATAGTTCCTTTATATATTATATTTTATTCCAAGTGCTATGCTCTTTCATATGATGATTTGTAATTCCTCTCAGTCCCTGTCGTAGATCGAGTCGGGTGTCAGGTCGGATTGTAGCCGGACCTGGATCGTGATAGATAAAGAGGCTGAATGTATGTTTTTAGAAATATACTTGGTATTATAAATGGATGGGAAGGTAAATATGAATCAATAATTAATAAGGATGGCATATAGTTGTCTGAAAAGTTATGAAGATAGTCATAGGAAAAATATTTCTTTTGAGGTTGGAAATCTTGTTTTTCATGAAGTATCTCCACGGAAAAATGTTATAAATTTTCTAAAAAGGGGTAGATAAGTCTATAGTTTAGTGAAACATATGAAATAATATATAAATATGGATCATTTTCTTATAAGATTTCCTTACCTTCAAGTTTATCTTAGGTACATGATATATTTTAGGGTCTATTTTTAATAAACTATTTACCCACTGTATCTCTTGTTTTGAGCCCTAGAGTAGTTCTGTTGGAAGAAAAAAATTCTTATAAGAAGTGTCTATTATTTATTACTGACTAATTATAATATGTATTTAATAATTAAGTTATTCAAAATTTTATAGATTTTTGGAAAAACTATATGATTGTAGAAGAAACATGGGGATCGAAAAATGTTATAAAGGCAAAATATCCCCAATTATTTAAGTAATGAATAACATTTCGAGGATGAAATATTCAAAGAGGGAAGAATGTAATTAAATAGATAATAATAATATTAAATAAATTTTATTTATTATTATTATTCATTAATTATATTTTATAGAATTATATTCATTATAAGAATATTTGGTAATTTTTTAGTTTAAGGAAATGATTGATTTCTAACTAAATTTGGGTTTCATGCATTTTTTGGATTAATTTAAAAGCATGATTGAAAAATTATATAATTTTAATATGAAAAAATTAAATTCATTTTGAATTAATTATTAAAAAATTATCTTCAGATAATTTTTTTTACGATTTCTTGAAATTTTTTATTTTTTGATGAATAGTGAAAATACTTATTTTTTTTTAAAAAAATGTATTTTATTTTCCCTCATTTTAAATGTAAAATTATATTTTTCATTAGTTATTACATTATATTACTTTATTTTTATTAAAAATAATACAATAAAGTTTATTGGAATCATAATTATACTTTAATTTCATATAAAAATATTTTTATGCCTAAAAGGCTATTTTTTGAAAAATCATTTTTGTTGAGATTTTCATGTTTAATTTAAAATTAATTTACACAAATTATTTGAATTTAATTTGATAAAATAAATTCAATATTTATAATTAGAATAATATAATTTGGTAATATGATCAACATAATTTTTGGGAATATTGAATAGTAAAAACAATAAAAATGTATAACGTAGTAAAAATTAAACTGGTTTACCTAGGGGTTAAACATAAGTTATAGAAAAAATGACCCATAATCCTGAAAAAATTCTATTTTTGAACACATTTAGACCCTATGTTATTTTAAATTTTAAATGTTCCATTTTTGATACATTCTGATTGAGTAATACATTAACACATTTTTATATTTTTAAAAATTAAAAAAAAAATGGTGATCTCAAATGATCAGTAAGGTTAAACACACGTATAAAGAATTGAATGAAATTAGTGAGTTTAATATGAGAATAGGAGTTTTATTGCGTCAAAAAAGTACATTATCATAACATAAAATAATTAATACCCATCAAATGTGGATCTTAATCATGAGGCATGACATAAAGCATTAACATAAGACAAGAGTCATGTAAGTCAACAATCATGTGCCCTGTAGAGACAATACCTGAATAAAGGATACATTACAACCTAATTAAATTAAAATAACACATTTTGGTAACTTGGAACATCATTTTCATATCACTATTTTTTAATTCCTCTTATAAATAGAATAACCTTATAGTAAATTCAAATAATATATTTGGATAAACCTAAAACAAGTTAAATTCATCATTTTATCTAATGACTTGAAGAGATATATCCAGATAAACCATTATCACAAGCTCTATAATTCTCACCCATCATCATAATGAATTTAAAAGAACCATAACATAATCAAAACCCATGAAATGATATATTTTTAAAAATAACAACCACCATTTATCTTCATAGTTTTATTAGCACCCAAAAAATTAACGAGTTACTTGGAAATATATTTAAAAAATCATAATACAACAAAATAAAGAATAAGGATGGTATCATTACAATATATCCCCATAGAATAATATTTGAAATAAATGGTTGTAGTTGTTTATGAATAAAATATGGTAAGAAATATCATTAAAAACATTCTTTATGGAGACACCCTTTGAACTTTAAAAACCAATCTTAATACCAAAAAACCCCCAAATTATTGTAAAAATAATATTCATTGAAAATAAACATGTTTTAATAAAATTATATGCTAAAAAATAATTTTCATTATTGTGGAAAAATTATTTCATGTTGTAAATGTTAAAAATAAATAGCCTTTTCAATATTTTATAATGAGTTTCAAAAGTGTCCTATGTAGAAAATGTTATGTAATTGCTTCTAATAAATTTTAAAATAAGGAAAATTATCATGTAAAATTAAATTATGAAATCAGTTATGTTTATAAAATGAAATTATTGTTATTTTTTTACAAAAAAATTGTATATAAGTGAAGGATTACTGATTTAAAACAAGATGCAAGATCGATATTACCTACAAACAAAATTCTTGAATTTTCATTAATAAATAATGGTGGAAATGAAAAATAAAAATTTAAGACACAATAAAAATATTAAGATAATAAAATAAATGTTATATATGGAAATAAGGGTATATGATTTCCCCAAACGAACCATGAAAATTAAAAATCTCAAAAAGAAAAGAGATTTTAATATATAACCTTTATCACTTTAGTAACTTTCAAATAAAAAGCCGTTGAATGAAAAAAAATATATGGATCTATAAATACCATGAATTTCATGATGAAATTTGTAAAAATTCTATATTCTGGTATTAATCAGACCATATAAGGAAATCATGGTGCATGACAAGAAACATGTCTCAAGAAAATGAGATTGAGGTAAAGAAATCCATAATAGAGATCATCACTTTTGATGTGATAATTAATCCATGAAGTGATTAGGTGAAAATATGTAATTCTAAATAAATAAAATTTAAAAAACTAATAAAACAATTTATATATATTTTCACGCTTAACCATGTCATAATGAAGTCATTTAAATATATGTATAACACTAAAAATAGAAATTGAGTTAGGAATGCCCTTACAAGATGGTAACATTGAAGTCAAATCCCTGTGGATGATATAATTTAAATATTAAACTTAAATACCACGAACTATGAATGATGATTTATGTTAAATTTAAATATAATATATATAGACCACATAAACTAAATTATATTTATAATATAAAAATATTTTACAGTGAAAGGAAATTTAGACAAAAAACCTTACCTTGAGTATAAATTTTCTTTGTGTTTCCTTTAAATAATGTATAATGAAATTATATAAATCATTTACTAGTTTAAAAAAATTTATATTTCATTAATTTATCATTAAAACAATTTTTTAATTTATTTAAATGGATAATTTAATTACTTAATTGGTTAAGTCTATGTCATGTGTTTTGTGGATGTTCGTTTCATATTTTCAAAACCACTTTGGTATATTGAATGTGGTCAAAAAGTTAATTTCTGATCATAAATAAAATAATGAAAATGAAATAATTATATTTTAATACAATAATTAAAATTTTTAAACCAACCATTTAATTTTGATATGAATAATGAATTACGTTAAAATTATGGATACGGTAGATTGTATGTATGGATGAGTAACATATACATTTTTCAAAGAACGTGAGAGAAAGAAAGAAATTGTTTTCTTATTTTTATATAATTTTTTCTCTATCATATAAATATAAATATATATTTAATTACTACATATATACTATTCATTTTACATAGTGAAGTAAAAAATTACTTTTCTTCGTGGAGGTTGTAAACCACACATACGAATAAATGAAATTATCGTTTTTCAATAGATGAAAATTGAAGAAAAATAGTGATATATTATTTTTCTAGAATGATAATTATTTCATTAATATTATATATACACATTTAATATTTTGTTTTAACTAGTATTTATTGGTGGGGATGGAAAAACAATTAAATCAGTTTGTGAGGAAGTTGTCTTTGGTACACACAAATGATTGTTTCATTTCCCATTTGATTAAATAAAATAAATAATTAAATATTAATAAATTAACCTAAAAAATATCAATACAAGGGATATAATTATTTTATTATATGAAAATATTTATAATATCTTTGAATGTGGTAGAAAAATAAATAAAATAGAAATTTTTTGTTAAGAACTACACCTCTTATTTAGACAACATCTTTTAGTTTTTACTTAATGCTTTCCAAGGATTTATTTTTATCTTAAATGGGACTATAAGACGTGGGGAGGGATATAAGTGATGTATTTTGGTATGTATTTTACCACCCAAAATTATTTTTATGTGTTTATAGGAGAATATAGTGGGTGTCTTCTTATAAGTATAGGGATAGGCTATTTTATAAATACATGAAATATTTTAACTTAATATATATATAACTTGTGTAAAATGGTTCCAAAATAATATGAATTATAATTTAAAAAAGATATTCATTGATTATAATCATTATATAAAATATTTCTAGTTTTATATATTATTGTAAACAATATCATTTAGACTAACCATTCTATTAACAGTTTATAACAGTAACTACGGTAACAAAATTTTCAATATAGAAGGATCAATATTTTACATATTAGTTAGAAATTGGATCCTAACTATCCAAGGTATTATATTAATGAAAATTTATAATCCTACATATCTTCTTGAAATAATTGTTTTATTCATTAAAAAATTAATAAATTATATTTAACATAACAAACTGTTATTGTTATTTTATGAAGTATTCACATATTTTGACATTGAAAATGATGTGATGGAAATGAAATGTTATTATAATAAAATTAATGATAAATTATATATTATTATTAACTATTAATGTCATTTCACATCACAAGTCATCAATTGTTTTACATTTTATGTTTAAAAAAATCATTTATTGTAATTTTCTACTTCTTGTACAAGAACAATGTTGGCATTATGTAAGAATTAATGGTAAAGTTATCATCCTTGAAAATAAATAATAAATTAACATCAAGAATATAATTTCATTATTCCCAAAATAAAATTTAATATTATTGGAAAAATTATATTTATCTCTATATGGTGATATAATAGAAATTTAAAAGAATGAGAGTGATATTTTTTATTTTCCCATACAAAAAATAATATATAAGACATTTTCAATGAAAATAGAATTTTTTACATATATTAAGAATATTATATAAATATGGCCTCTCTCTACTAATAAAATAGTTTAAAGAAAAATTTTATGGTCATTTTGACTCATTATAACATTATTTATAACTTTATTACCTGATTTACCAATATCGAGGTGACCAATATTTACTAGGTTTACTATTATAAAGGGGGAAATAATAAAGGGGTCTTTTTTACCCAAATTGACACTCCTAATTCAAAAATAAAATTCAAGTTAAATAATTTATTGAATTTAATTTAATAATATAAACAAAAAATATGAAAAAATGGGGGTTTCAAAGGAATACCATTCTATGTATTAAAATATTTTTATACCAAATTCATGTATAATTTTTACACAAATAATATTAATTGAATCATTGTAAATAATAATTAACTATTTAAATTTTCATACTATTTCAAAAAAGAGTGATATTGTAAATAGTTTGAAAGAAAATATAGTTCTTAATATAAATTATTATTTTTTTAAAATGCATTAAAAATATTTTTTTAGAAATTTATCGAAGATTCTTACCAAGATAAATTTAGACTTGAAGATTCAAAAAATTATGATAATTTTTTCATTTAAAATATTATATTTTGTAATTCAATATTTTATATAAAAAAATATAATGTATGGAAACACAATATATATAGAAACAAATCCCATAGATTTTGACTAAAAAAGTATCTAATATTCTGATAATGAATATAAATTATTATACTCTAATTAATGAATCTTAATAAGACATGAAAGTTATTTTTTCATAATATTACATGGATTGTTACATTCCTCCCCCTTTTTAAAATTGAATCCTTGAAATTTTATCTCATGTATAACTACCTACAAATACATATATATTAAATAAAAATAGATAAATATTCATTATATAACACAAAGATCCATGCTAGAATCATATAGGTGTAGTGAATTTATAAACATAGATAAAAAATGGTTCATAAGTGACTTATATCATCTCCCACTGTGTACTTAATAACTATAACCATTCTTAGTAATATTATAAGTAATACCTTTATTCATAACTCATGGAAATAAAACAAAATAAATGGTGATCTCAGATTCTTAGTTAGTGAATACAAGGGAGATATCAACATAAAATGGGTATAAGGGTATGAGAAAAAAAGAATAAAATTGGAAAACTAAACCCTCATATCATATATCATTAACATGATTCATGTAATAAATCATGGTTGTTCATATGACATGAATCCTAAAACATTCAAAGAAATATTTTTATAGAAGTATAACATTGGAATAGTATTTGTAATTATGGAATATACATAATCATAGAAAGTAATTTTCTTAATAGTCAAGGATCATTTCCATGTCTATCATAGTGTAATGGGTCCACTCCCCAATCTATCATATTAGTCATGTTTAACTCCCAAGACTGTCATAGTGGATATAGTGCCTTACTGATCTAGGTATAATCCCCATTAAAGTCCTACGTATCTCATGAGATATCAATCCTTAACCAATGAATTTAAGGTATATATAGTTCCCACCCATCACATAATAAAAACCGTACAACTATGATCCATAAGATCATAAAACATTCATCATAGAAAAAACCATAAAATATAAATGGGTTTCATAATCATTTAATAATTAAATAACCCACGGTAAATAAATGTATTTCATAAGCATTTCTTCATTTCATTAATGTATAACCTGTAGAAAAGAAATGAGTTTCATAAACCTAACTAATGAAAAATAAATGGGATCCATGAAAATATCATCATCATAATCATAAAAAATATAGAGAAAAGATAATAATGGTATCATTGGATCATATCCCCATCAAATAATATCTAAAATAAATAGATTTCATCTTATATGGAAAATTATTTTAAAAGGTCACTTAGAACATTTTTATGAAGAAAATAACCACTATATTTTCAAATAATTTACATAAAATTTAAAAATTACTAATCAATAATGAATTTTTTTTCTTTAAAAATAACCTTATAAACATGTAAGGTAATTTTCAAACCATATATTTTTCATGACATTGGGAAATATCATTCTTTACAAACATGATAAAACAAATATTTTCTCTATATTATTGGTAGAAGTCAAAAGTATTTCATTAAAATTGAAATTCTGTTTCCATTAAAACTATTTTAAAAAAATCCAAACATGGGTTAAAATTACTTAAAACACTCTTTAGAGAATATTAAAAACCTTATATAAATTATTTTTAGAATATTTAAACATGGAAGAAATATGATTTCTGACTAAAGAGATATATGAATTTGGTTTTCCATAAAAATATTATTTTGGAATATTGAGTACAAAAAGGGAAAAAATAAAAAAAACAAGAATTTTAATTAAATTACAATAGTATTATACATTTATTGATTTTCTTGAGATATATATCATATAATTTCATCTTCATAAACATAATATTAAACAATCCTAATAAAAAATCATATTATAACATAAGACCTATAATATATTGGTATATTTTAATTCATATGCCCAATGAAAGAATAACTTTAAATGAATCCTTAAATATCATGATAACAAAAAAATTAATGATATAACATGTTAATGCATCTGTATACCAATCTCATAAAACATGATAGGGTCATAACATAACATATGTCCCAATGAAGACAAGTTGAGATGATAACCCCTTACCTCCAGTAAAAAATTTTCATACACATTCAACCCGCCAATATAATTAATATATTTTAATTATAAATACATTTAAAAAATAACATATATAATACTATATATGATTTAATTGTGACCTTTATTACCCATTTATTAATATTTTCTTTGTCAAAATCATGTTTGGGTAATAACTAATTTATTTTTCATAAATGTTCGGTTGGGTATTTTGTATCCTTTTTTGATCATGAATAAATAATATCTAAAATTGTATCCATTATATAAATATAATATATATATATATATTATATGTATTAATATTAATCATTAAAATTTAGAGAGGGAAAATTAATTATACTATTCATGGAGATGATAGGCTGTATGTACGAATGAATGTTGTTTCTATTTTCTCGATAATAGGAATGAAACTGACATAACTATTAATTAAACTCTTTATAACAATATTTATATAATACATATCACATATATTTATAAAATATACCTTCATTACTATCTATTTCAAAATAAAAAAAAACGTATCACATTGCTTCCTGGAGGTGGTAATCAAAACATAAGCATAAATGACAATATCATTTTTCAATTGATTAGAAGGTAAGAAGTTGAATGTGATATTATAATTATAGAAGTTTTTTATGTTATAAAAATAATATAATATATTAAATTTATAATTATTTACATCAATGAAAGATGGTGATGGAAAATGAATTACATTGGTTCGGGAGGCGGTAGATCATCACACATTTGATCGACAATCTGATTTACTAGTTTATGGAACATGTGAGTAATTTATTATATTAAAATGACATAATATTATCTAATTATATGTTTTATTATTATTTTATTATATCATAAATGTTTAAAAACAAATTCATTATGGGATAAGAAATAATATAAAAATACATGGTTAAGAGTGTTACCTCTTCTTCAAAATACCTATTTATGGTAACACCAAAAGAATTATTTGGAGGTATTAATAATAATAATAAATTCTTTATGATTTTTTTGGTAACTAAGGAAGTTATTTGGGAAGTTATGTTCAAAACCAAAAGGCTTTGGGAGTGTGAATACGAGAGGAGAGGTTGTTCCCCTTTATAAGTGGGGGAGAGGATATACTTGAACTTTTTCGAAAAGAAAAGGTATATCCACATTTTAAAAATTCTCAATGGATAAAAAATATATCATTATAGAACCTTATTTGATGTAAGGTCTAAATAATTAAATAATAGATGTTTTGGACAAGTTATTAGGTCTTTTAAACTATTAATTTTTTATATTAACCCTCGGTAAACCAGATTAAACCTTATCCGTTGAATTTTTTTTGACAAAATTTAATATTAATTATGACCAAATATTAAGTTGAAATTATTATATAATTTTTATTATTCTGATTCAAATTATTCAATATATTTTTTCATAATAAGTAAATATTTTTTTTAGAATTTATTTTAAAATTAAACTAGAAGACACAATAAAAAACACTTTTCCAAATTAAAAGTGTTCATAAGTATATTATGGGTTAATATAAAAATTTATCATAAAATATATTAAAATGACCTAAATTAGATTAATTATGATAAAATTGAATGAATTTTACTTTTAAAATAATCTTAAACCAAAATGGATTTATAAATTATTTTATAGGAAATGCAGTTCTCAAAAAAAATATTATTATTTGTTATTCAAGAAAAAATAAACCTTTTAAAAAAATCGTAACGTTTTAACCTATGTTACTTTTTATAGTTTTTTTTAATTTGTTAAAATAAATTTTCTAAAAGTTCCAAAAATTTATATTACTATTTTAAAAAAAAAACATTTTAAAAAAAATGATTTTTTTTCATACATAGAATTTACCCAAAATTAATTACTTATTAATAAATATATTATAATCTTATAAATCATTAAAACTTAATTTTCATTTTTCTATTCATATTCCAAATAATTAATTTAATAGCTATTTTATAATAATCATGTTTAAATAATATTATTTTTAATAGTATATCAGAGTTCGTTAAAACACAATGTTGTGTGTAATTAAAGCTATTAAAGAAATACAATTTTATTTTTGAAAAAATATTTCATAAAATACTAGGGTATTATATCATTCCATATATAAAGTGTTTAACATATTTTTAAAATAAATTCCAAGTATTGATTTACAAAACATACAAAATTTAATGGAAAACATTTTAAATTGAAAATACTATTATTGAAAAGACACATATTAAAATGGGATAATACAAAGCCCTTTTTAAATGGGATAAAATGGAAATATGAATGAATTTTTGAATAAAAAATAAGTATTTAACTATATATTTTAATATTAGTGGTAAGTGAAAATATGGTAATAGAGTAAAAAAGTATAGTCTAGATCATGATGGAGAGTGAAATATAAAATTAATCCCATGAAAATGAATGATCATGAGAATGTCAATGACCACAAAACAAAAAAAAATAATCTCTTGTAGAAAAGGCCAAGAATATATAAAAAATGAATGTAATAGAAAATAATTTTTGGTTTCTAGATCCTTTTCATAAAGTTGATTAATTCATTTAATATTTATAATAATAATGTAAGTAAATATACTTACTAAATAAGTATAATTTCATCCTCTAAAAAAATTCAACCACAATCCCATGTTTCTCTCCAAATGATGAATATTCAAGATGTATTTTTCATTGCCAAAGAACTAAAATAAACTTATAATTAATGAAAAAAATACAAAAAAAAAGATAACTAGATATTCCTCCTCTTTATATTTTAATGAAAAATGAAATTGTTAGAACAAGGTAAGATAATATCCAAAATGATTAAACCTTTATATGAAGAAATATTATATTTAACATCAAAATTTCTACAAAAACAAAAAAGGGTCATCATAGATTATTCAAAAAATGAATAACGTTAAATTATGAATAACCTTAATAATCTAAACATTGAGGAAAATTTTTACCACATAGGTTATATCATACCATTCATCTTACATCACAAAAATTTAATAGCATTATTTTGAAATAATCCTACACGTTAAACCTAAGGGTCACATATAAATTAACCCAATAAATTATTTCCCATGATACTGTTAATCACATTAAAATCTAATTTACCTTTGTAAATCACCTTGTATAATTTAAAAATAGTGTTTTATTGTTACTTTTTTTATTTTAGTTTTCAATAAAGATATTTTTAAATATTAAAATTTTTATCATAAATTTCAATACATTTTATCATCTTCTCATTTTAATGGATTTTGAATAAATTTCACACCCATTAAATCATGTAAGAGATAAAATAGTATAGAGGAAACCTAAAAAAGGGGAGGATAAATTTAAAAAACATTGTAATGTTAAAAAAAATTATTTTTATGTCTTATTAAAATTCATTAATTAGATTTTATAGAATTATATTCATTATAATAATATTAGGAAAATTTTCAATCAAAAGGAAAGAATTTATTTCAAACCAAATTATATTTTCATTAATTATATGGTATTATTTTAAATATTGATCCCCAAATTAACAAGTTGGAATTTTATATAATTTAATTCATTATTTAAATCATTTTCACAAATATATCTTTAGTTGTGTTATTATGTATTTTCTATAAGGTTTTATTTTTCAATTAGCAACAAAAATACGGTTTTTTATTAAAAACTCTTAAATTTTTAATTAACTAAAAAAATTATAATATATAATTGTTTTAAAAATTATTTTATTAATTTTGATTAAAAATAATAAAATAAATCAAAATTTTTTTATAAAAATTACACTTGAATTTGGTATAAAAATATTTGAATACTTGAAAGGCAATTTTCTATAAGACAATATTTCCTCGCATTTTATAGGTTTAATTTTATATTTAATTATTTTACTTAAATTAATTGTATTTAATTAAATTTTTCCCATGTTTGGAATAATTAGGTTTATAAATATTAAATAATTGTCAATTATTTTAATTATTATCATGAGTAATCATAGTAAATATTTGTCACCTCAATATGGGTAATTTGGTAGTTAAGGATAAAAATAACTTGATAAGAACTAAAAATTATCACAACACTTGAATATAATATATTTTAGAGGGTTATAATATCCTAATAAATAATACTATATTATTTAAATTTTCTATTATGTTTTTGAAAATAACGTATATATTATTTTAAGTTTAGAAAAATAAAAAATGCCACTCTTTTGCATTTAAAATTTATAAATATGTTCACATATGTATAAGAATTGGTTTTCAAGGGATATTAAAATTAATTTTTATAATAATTAAATTATTTTCATTATGATATTTTATTTTAGTTTTTATATATGAAATAATAACATTAAATGCTTATGTGATGAAAAAATATGTGTGTATAAGCATGATAAAATTAAAGAACATTATTTAAAAAAATTAAAAGTAATATTTCCTTAGATAAATTATGTTTTTACAAAATCATTTATAGTAAATAAATAATTTTTATTGATGTTGAAATTTATGATATTTTAATTCTATTTCTTTCCTATGGTTTTCAAAGTCAAATTTTGTGAATATTTCATAAAATGAAATTAATAATATCTTATGTTAAATATATTTTATTACATAATTTAAAAATACAGAAAAAATTTCAATAGGAAACATAGGAAAATAAATGGTCATAAATTTTATAGCTTGGAAACTTATAAGAATTTTTTTCCATAAAATTAAATTTATTGAAATTTTATATTGAAAAGTATGTTATCACGATAAAGGTTAAAAACAGTTAATGGATGGGTTAATCCAAAAGATATAATTTAAAAATATATTTAGACCTAAATTTTTTTTATTGGTTGATTATATCATGACAATATCCACTATATATTTGAATATATGTAGTTTTGAACCATTTTTCTTGAGCTGAAAAAATAGTATGCTTTAATATTTCATTTATTTCCAAAAACTCCCCCTAACTTTTAAAAGGACGTCCCTATTGTCTCCCCTACACACTTCATGAAAATTTTGGGTTAGTAACATTCTAAAAAAATACATTTTAAAAAACAATAACTATTTAACAGAGTACATAGTTTTGTTTTAATACCAACCATAATGGAATACAATTTTAAGAAAAAAGGTTATCTGAAAAAGTGGTATAGCTTTTAACTGAATGTTTGAGTTTTTTTCTTCTTCTACTACTTTAATTTTTTTCAACTATAGTAAAATTATAAAATCATTCTACTTCATATACTGATATGTTATTATGTTAAGTTATTAACCTATATTAATATAATCTTCTAGTTAATGATAAACAAAACCATAATTCATATGTATGGCAGATTACCACCCCGCATAATGATGTAATCAATTTCTCATCACCAGCTCTCACAGTTGATTATAAATAAATATCCCACCTTGTGTTTGGATTATACTTCTTTTCCAATTATTTTAATTTTTTACAATGGTGATCAATACTATATGAATGTCACATTGATGTCAATATGGTGAAGAATATCCAATGTTAATAGATATTAGATGAAGTCCTAAAGTATTGATATTCCAAGAAACATGTGAATAGTTTGAAGACATTGTGTTTTATGATTATTCATGGAAAATTGATTTGGATTCTTCCATGGTTATTCATGGATAATTTAATGGATTCTTTCATGGTGATGCCTCAAGAATTATTATGGATTCATAACATTGGAAGTCATGCAAGAGAAATTCTCTATGTTGATAATTCTGATTATTTTTGAACTAGTTATAAGTTTAATTACATATATAAAAGGTTTCATATTGTTCAAAAAAATGAAAAACATGAGTTTAAGTGTATATTAGAGTATGAAGAGTTCATTGGAATTCATATTCCCAAAATAATAAGAGAAAGAATATCTGAAGAGCATCATAAAATATTCTACTATCTCATAATAACCATGAAAGATATTAGAGAAAATTTGGATTCTTTTTTTCTTAAAGTGAAGGAAAAATATAAAATGTAATTATTATTTAATTAATAATCATTTGAATATTTTAAGATAAATTGTGATGGTCTTGATGAACTATATTCTGGAGTTCTATGTGTGGAAGTGGCAGGTAATTTTTTGGGGGTTTATTTAAAAAAAATTAGAACCTACTAATCTATTGAACTAGCCTCAACTAAGATCTTATGTGAGAAAATAGGCCGATCATGCCCAAGGGAAGATATCTAGGCTAGCCCACAGGTGTAAGAACCCTATTCTTATTCTTGAGGTACATGTTTCTTCTTTTCGTTTTTCCTTGAGTGTTCTTGTGAAAACAAGGGAAATGTGGGAAAAATCCTAAATTTTTGGGTACATGACATGTAATATTGTACACACACCATGTACATTGGATATGTGGGATAAGAATACAGGGCATGTACACTTTTCGGCGATTAAGGGTGTGAAAACTAACTTCATGCCATGTACTTCGTAATACACACCATGTAATCAGTCAACAGGTCAATAGTGAGGCAGTGGAAAGTACCCACTAGAGATATAGTTAAAAAGGATAGTACATGCCAGGTATTTAGTAATACACGTTGTGTAATCACTTGATAGACGAACATTGAGGCGGTGGAAAGTAGCCACCTGAGGAATAATTAAAAAGGATAGTACTTGTCGTGTACTTGAGAGTACACGCCGTGTTATCATTTTTTTCATTAAAAACAGGCAGTAGCCTCCTCTTTCGACATAAGAGGCAGAGGAATCACCAGGAGTAGCGGGAGAGGAGGCTGAGACTTCGAGGATCTTTCGATCGCTCACCGAGAATCTGATTCTTCCGTTGTTGATCTCGTTTGAGCCGTGCGGGTAAGGTATTCCTTATTCTTGAATCGTTACTTCCAATAATATCTCAAAAATAAGTTATTTAGGTTTGAACAGGTAATTGTTTATCTCATATCTACACCATTATTGGTTGTTTCATGTGGTTCCTTTCACGTATATCGATCAGAGGAGATTGAGGTAGGTGGTCTTGTGTTTAATTCCAACCTTCGAGTTGATTTTGTGTACCGTTGTGCCACGTGCCCTTGTTTGGTGTGTCATATGGATGAGACCTTGACAGTTGAGAAACCTTGAATTGCATAGGTAATCTAATGAATAAGTATAAACTTCGGTTTCAGATCGTTTCTTTGATATTGGGCCACTACGAGGGTTCATTTCCCTTGTTTAGTCGTTTGGACAGGATACTCGTGGTTATGCTGTGACTATAGAATGTTTTGAGTTTTCTTGAAAGAAAAAATATATTAATTGCTTGCTTACGCATTGGGCTTGACACAGTTACTTGCTTTTACAATGGAATGCCTTAGGGAAATGTGTTGTTTAGCCTAAGGGTATGGTTCTGTTTAGCCAAAGGGACACATTTCTTATGCCTGAGTGTAGTGCTTCGTTTAGCCTTAGGGAAGGGTTTGGTTTAGCCTAAGGGAAATGTTTTGTTTAGCCTAAGGTTAGTGTTTTTTTATCCTAAGGATAATGTTTTTTATAGACAGAGGGAAACATTTCTTATGCCTATGGTGAGTAGCTTCCGTGTCTGAGGGCGATATATTGTATGCCTGAGGGTAATATTTGTTATACCTCAGGGCAGTCACCTGATGGTTTCTTTTCTGTTTTCCTGAGGGTAAGGAGTAGCAAGCCTGTGGACAATGTTCACTTTGAACATTCACTATGGTGATTTTTTATGTTGTAGCTACCAAGATAAAGCACATGCTTGGTATTATTATTATCTTTATTTGTTTGATTGCCTTTTCTGGTTCCTGCTGTGGCACTGGTATAGGAGATTTTTGGTCGAGGTCGAGTCCCAGAAAAATCGAAATTCAATTATATTGAATTATTGAATAAATATTAAAATAGAAATGTAACTGGTAGGAATGGATACTTTTGAGTACTTCCCAGTTTACTACATTTCATTATTTCACACTGCTATTGCACATTTTTACTGACAGTTGGGAATGGGCCTCTGGTGGTTGCCTACTGGGATTTATTTCTCACACCCTTTTTGGGTCATGTTTTGCACCCAAACAGAGTATATTGTTGTAGGGGTTGATAAGGGAAAGGGTCCTTACACAGGTACATCATTGTTGTAGAGGAGTAGGAGAGCATGAGACCGACCTTAGTCTTGCGATGCTACCGTGTTCTTATTGAACTGCTTTGGTTTTGTTTTGCTGCACTTTGTACCTTGTGCTGTATTGTATCAGATTGTAGTGTATATTGTTTAGGATGCTTTCTTAGAATTGGAGACATGTTGCATTATCATATATATGACTGTTGGTTATCTTTTAATTCATTTCTTTTGTCCATTACAAGTTTGTATTTCTTATTGCTTTCACTTTTATATGTTTATATTTTTTTCCGCTATGCTACACTTTGACAAATGAGGGCATAGTTTCCCCACTATCAGTCCTAGGTCCTCACTTCTTGTCGGTAGCCTCTGGAATTTGGCAAAATTTTCTTGAGGTCATGTGACCAACCGGGTCCAGGGCACCCGTTGTGTGGCATCCGGATCTAGGACGTTACAAAGTGGCATCAGAGGGGTTTATTTTCTCTGTGTTATTTTATAATTTAGAGACAACAAAAATAGATAGATTGTTAAGGGATTTGTTAATAAATAGTTCCTAGGAGTAGCTACGTCATATACCGGTAAAGGCTGGATTGCCTCGAATTAAATTGTGATTTTCTATTTATGATTATTACAATTTATTTGATTTTCACCATTGGGTGACGCACATGAGATGTGCCATTTATATTTTTATACATGGGTTCTATTTAGTTGCAACCCGATGAGATGAGGGTATGCCATCTCATGCATCATTTAGGCACATACTAGAATCACATGTCATGCATAGTTTCAATGCCATGTAGGTGAATTAGAAATTGAATGTTGTTGTGATATATGCTGTCCTAGAAAATGAATACTGTTGTGATATGTACCTTGATAGATATGCCTACGGTTTATAGGGTATTGTTACATGTTATGGTTGGGTTTATGGATGATAAACTTTGGTTCCTGAGAAGTATGGGCTCTCTTAGACTGAAATTTTGCAGATCATGATCCAACCTTCAGTTGCGTTTTGTACTTTAATGTGAAAGTTTGGGTTCTAAACTTTGGTTCATAGGGAGTATGATCCCCCACTGATCAGAATTTGGCATACTGACACATGAATTTAAATAAAAAGGTGCTTCATGGTAGTTTCTGAGGTTTACTGTCTGAAAACTCTGTCAATACGGTGTGTGGTTCTATGAACACACGCCATGTACTCTTCTGTTCGATAAGAAATGAAATTTTTTTAAGTACACGCCGTGTACTTATAAGTACATGCCATGTAGTATAAGGTCGTGTTACCCACCGTGTGAGAGGGAACATAGGTCTTCCAGATTTTACCAAGGAACACACCATGTACCAGCTGTACACGTCGTGTCGTCGTGACCCTATGTCAGCTCATGCGACTAACAACAAGGAAAATGAAAACTTAGCTTATACACGCCGTGTCAATTCTGAACACGTCGTGTAGTGTAATCTTGGGATCCGGACATATAGCTAAAAACACAGGTTGGTGTTATCTTTTCAAGTGCACACAGTGTCCTTCTGAAACATGCTGTGTTGTGTGAGCTGTGTATCTGAACGTGTCACGAATAACATGGGTTGGTGAAACTCATCTAGTATGTACCATGTACTTGTGGGACACGCTGTGTAGTCCTGACTGGTGAGAGACCGTGTGGACTTGGCCATGTGGCTGGAAAAACTGGGTGGTGTACACACCGTGTGTGGGTGTAACACGCCATGTACCTAGGTTTTAGACACACCCAAGCCAGAATCAGAACTAAATTATGTATGGGATTAAGAGTACACACTGTGTAGACCTTATACATTCCGTGTAGTCTCTTTTGGCCAGTTCTTATGGATATTTCCCCTTTTTGTTGGCACTTGTCATGACCCACCTTCACCAAAAGGAGGGAAGGGTTAGCAGATTGCCAGGCCCTTCCTTTTTTAAGTTAAAGGAGAGATAATGACACCCGGAACTTGCCTCCAATAGGTCCCAGAGTGGAGACCAGCACCAAGGGTATATAATCTCACACAAAATTGAAGGCATTACCCATTTTATTTTTATAGGATTGATAGATAAGATAACAACACCAACAATACCAAAGTTGAAAGAAAAGGTAATGCCAAAAAAAAAACATGTTCCCATATGTATGTTCAACAGTAAATGATACAAAGCCAAAAAAACTCCAAATTTAAAGTACCAAGAAAAAGGAAAATGAAAACAGCAACTGCCCCATGGTCCGATCTAGTACGGTCCCGCATGATGCCAAAAGTCCTCCTGGAAACCTAAAAGTAGTTTTATATACGTAGGGTGAGCATGCAAGTATACTCAGTAGGGAAAACCAAAAGCTCTCGTGCATAGGTGGAGAGGCATTCTAATTCCCTGTGAGAAAAGAGATAACCAAAACATCTAGCAAGGTAAACTATCCACCCAAGCCTCACCAAGGAACACTCCCCAAATAATGAAAGGTGAGTAAAGTATAATAATATCACATCGATATTTAGGTACCCCGCACCACTTTCCCACTGGTTATTGAAGACATCCTACGCATCGAACCAGTCCAGCAATTCTCACCGCATTCCCACTACCAAACCCCACCCGCACACACCTAGGACATAGCCTCACCGTAGTCCCACTACCAAACCTCGCTCGTACACACCTAAGCCAGAACAACTATTGTCGTGCCCGAAGACACATGGGCCAGAACAACTAATGCCACGCCTGAAGACACCTGGGCCTCATCCCGAAGACACTTGGGAAAAAACATGCCCGCAGACACCTGAGCCAACCACCAAAACTACCCCGCCCAAAGATTATTGGGATAATAATGGACCTCAGGCCATCACAACCTGCATGAAGAGTCTTGGGCTATTTAGGAAATGGAGTAGAGAAGGACCTAATAACCAAACACTCATAGGAGTGTTGGGAAAACACCCTCCCCATGAAATGGGGTGTTCGACACTAAGTTCTCAACTTGTGTGGAGTGCAAATAAGAATCATAAAAGCTACAGATATAAGTATAGGTAACAAACACTCATCCCAAACTAGGGGTTCCAAAACCTAAGTACAAACACCCATGTTACTATTTATTTAGAAAAGAATCCATGACAATCACAGCCAAGTCACTACTCATTCCCAAACTAATTCCCCACTCAAGCATTCTTGTTTTCATGTTCAATTGATCCCATTAGGGTGAATTCTGCACTACTGGACAACTAACAGGAATAACCACAAGCCCAAAAAAAACTGCCCAAAAGCAATTTAAGCATTCACACCCGGTTCTCTTGTAAAGTCGCATCAACAAACGAGATTAGTGAGATCCCTAAAAGTACTGGAACTAAAGAAAACCTCACAAAAGGGATAAGTGAGATCCCTCGAAGTACTAGAAATAATGAAAACCCGAGACAAAACCCCATGTCTCCAAAACTAGGAACCCAACAATTCTCAAGGATAGAGGATTCCACCCCAATTCGTGATATATGCAGAGCAACCACAACCCCAGATTCAAAACCAGCAACCATGCAACATCATAGGATCCCATCCTCACCCACATCTCCCCATAGGAAGAAAAAAAGAACAATTCCCCTACTACCAAAATAGAGTAGAGAAACTTTCAGGTTCAAGCACATCATTCATTAGGTTATTCTTTCTGTTTTTTAACCGTGGTGGTTACACATGGATTCTTGTTTTACTGAGAATCCATTTAAACCAATTGGATTTACATGATTAACCAATTTCCAGGTTAATTCATTTATTCATCATATAAAACAAAGGTTCATTAGTGCACGAGGAAAGACCAACAACGACCAGGATTTTCAGTGAGCATAGGCCCGCACAATACACAACACATAAAATATAAAAGTAGTGCAGTAGAAACATCAATCACACCCCCTTCATTCTTTAAAAGTATGTTCATCATCTTCATTAAGTTTGGTTTCATTAATTCCCATAGAAGAAAAGTGTACCAAACCCACATGATACACAGAAAGGATATGCGAAGGAAAAACCAAATTGATTGATCAAAGATTGTAGTTCTTCTCCACGCGCCAAGAATTAGGGAAAAGCATGACTCGCAGGGGAGGGATGTTGGGAACTCCAAACTCACTAAGAAGAAAGGAAGCTATCCAAGAAGAAGAAGAAGGAAGAAGAAATTCCTGTGCGATATATAGATAATATCTCTTTGTTATGGGATATGGGGATTTGAATGACTTTAAATTTGGATCGTGGTTCCCCACGCGGTTGGGTGGTTACACACGACGGAATTAATTGTTATTTAATTCTCCATTGAGGAGGTCCCTCAGGATTTATTGGGTATTAATTATGGGATTTTAAATGGATTTGAACCACTTGAAAAAAACAGTTGAAAAACACAAAGAGGCATTACAGGAAGAACTGTAGAATAGAAACCGACAAGGTTGGGTGACACCGATCGGTCGTGCCAATTGGTCGCCCTGATCGGTCTCCCCGATCGGTCGCCCCGATCGGTCTACCCGATCAGTCGAACGCCGAAATGATTCCCTACCACCGAGACATCACCCCTAGGATCCAAAATTTGGCAAAGGGATGGACCGCGAGGGTCCAGGTCATCACATCACTCTTATCCGGACAAAAGAAACTTTGACAGTAAATTAAACTATGGCATGTTTTTGACCTTGTAGAATCATGTCGCCGAGATGACCATGATTTGTTCGCCAAGAGAGTGGAAAAATTATACTCCAGAGATAGTAGGCCATGGGCTACTAATGGATCCTCCAGCAGTGCTAGATGTGGCACCATCCATTATATCGGACGTAGGTGCAGATGTGCAGTTCCGTGAAGGCTTCATGTGGTTCATTCATACCTTCCAGGGAGCACTGCCGGTTGCCACATCTATGGAAAAGCTGATACGTATATTCCAATAGCATAATCTACCTATGTTTTTAGGGGTTGACGGACCAAAGGCTACGGAGTCATGGACAAATTCTATGAGGATGATCTTCGAACATCTAGAGACGCCTCCTGGGAGGAGGGTCAAGCCCACTACTTACATACTGCATGATTCCTATAAAAGATGTCGGGATGTTACCACCCAGTCTGGGCATCCACAAGACATGACGTGGAATGATTTTCGGATAGTCTACTATGAGTTTTTTTGGATATTCTAAGGGTAGATCGAGCTTGAGAGTTCATGCGTCTACAGTTGAGTGCCATGTCAGTGATGGACTATTCTGTCCGCTTAATCGAGCTACAGTGTTTTGCACCTGTTCGGGTGGACGATGAGACGTTGAGGTCAAGACACTTTGAGGATGGTCTTCGATGTGACATTCAAGCACTGGTGAATGTTTCAAGGTTTCCTACTGTATATTCTATTGTCAACCAGGCATTGATTACTGAGAAGAACCTACGGGAAGCTAGTGGTGCGAACCAGGGCGGTTCGACACCGGTCCTTGGTAATATTTATACCAGCAAGTGGAAGATGAATATGGATTTGTCTTAGGGTGGCAGTACTAGCCAGAATAATTCTTCAGGTGTCCAGGTGATGTGATACCAGTGTGGTAAAGAAGGGCACAAGAGACCTGAGTGTCCATGTGTCCTAGTGGAGTGCCGAGCTTGTGGAAAGATGGGTCATCTTCAATGTTTTTTAGGGAGTTTCCACCAGTGACTAGTGAGAGGGATTCTGTGCAAACTCCACATGCAGGAGCAGGGCCAGAAGCTTCTTACCAGTCCGGTAATTGGAATAAGTTGGGATATTCAAGCCAATGTGGTGGTCATGGCCATAGTAGCATGACACTAGGATCTTAGAGACAGTAGTGTTGGTCAGCTCTGGGTAGCTAGGCTATGTCGTAGGGTCATGGCACTGGGCATACAATTGTAATACAACAGACCCCATAGGAGTAGGATCGTGAACCTTCCAATGTCATAGGTACTATTCTAGTTTCTCTGTTTTTATATTCTGTACTTTTCAAAATAGTTTCTACACAGTTCTTTATTTCTGTGCCCATTGTGGAGAGCCTTGGGCTCTCTGTTTCTTCTTCTTCTAATATCATGATACTAGACACTCTGCTGGAAATTATAATGGCTGGTGTGCGTCAAATCAAGGAGTGCCCCCTAGAGGTTGGTGGGTATCACATTATATGGGACATCTATTTCTTAGAGATGACAGCCTATGATGTCATTCTCAGAATGGACTGGTTAGTACCCTTTTGAGCCTTTATAGATTGCTATCATCGCAGGGTGAGTTTCACATCACCAGCGGGTGGAGATTTTCTATACAAGGGCGAATGGAGTGTCCAGACAAGCCGAGCTAGACCCAAGCATTGTGGGTGAGGTGGAGTGACATCTCAGATTGTGAGTTTATATCTGGATGACCAGGGAACTTGTCAGAAGGATTTCCATCTAGTGGTTAATCATTTTAGGGATGTCTTCCTGGATGAATTTTCAGGTCTACCACCAGAGCGAGAGGTGTATTTCTCTATTGATCTAGTTCCAGGAGTGGAACCGATGTACATTCCTCTTTATAGGATGGCTACACCAGAATTATAGGAGCTCAAGAGAAGTTAGAGGAGTTACAATCCAAGGGTTTCATCCGATCCAGTATTTATCCCAAGGGGTTTCCAGTATTATTTGCTCAGAAGGCGGATGGTACCCTCAGACTCTGGGTGGATTATCAGAAAATGAACCAGTTGACAGTTAAGAACTGATATCCCTTATCTAGGATTGATGATATTTCTGATCAACTTCGAGGAGAACGAGTGTTCTCGAAGAATGAAATGAGATCTTGAAATCATCTGTTGCATGTTAGACCATCGGACATACTGCTTACATCCTTCCAGAAAAGATATGGTTTATATGAGTACTTGGTCATGCAATTCAGAATCACAAACATGCCAACAATTTTCATAGATATGATGAATCGTGTGTTCCACCCATATCTGGATTCTTTTGTGGTAGTCTTCATGGATGATATCTTTGTGTACTCTCCCACTCGACACGACCATGCCACCCATCTTGAGATCGTACTGAGTAAACTAAGAGGGAATCAGTTATATGCTAAGCTCTCAATGTGACACTTTTTTAATTGACTAGATTCACTTCTTGGGTCATATTATCTCAGAGGTCGGAGTTGCGGTAGACCTAGAGAAAGTGAGAGTAGTAGTTTTCTGGGGGCAGCCTAAGAATGTGTTTGAAATACATAGTTTCTTTGGGATGGCTGGTTACTATAGGTGCTTTATACAGGACTTCTCCCACTTAGCAGCGCCATTTATGGGTTTAAATAAAAAGGGTTTGAAGTTCATTTGGTCAAAATCTTGCGAGACAACCTTTCAAGAGCTGAAGAAAAGGTTGACATCAGCACCCGTCCTGATACTTCCAGAGCAAGAGAAGAGCTATAGAGTTTTTTTTGATGCACCAGGTATTGGGCTTGAAGTAGTGTTGATGTAGGGTGATTAAGTAGTTGCGTACAGGTCTCGACAGTTGAGGCCAATTGAGAGGAATTACCCGATGCATGATCTTGATATGGATGCAGTTGTTCATGCGTTACACTGTTTGAGACATTATCACTTGGGAGAACATTTTGTGGTGTTTACGGACCACAAAATTCTTAAATACATCATTACCCAAAATGAATTGAATTTGAGACAGCAAAGGTGGGTTGAATACCTTCGGTACTTCGAGTTTGAGCTTACCTATACAACTGGTAAGGGTTACGCTGTAGTTGATGCACTGAGTAGGAGGACTCAAATAAAGGTAGTGTAGGAGGCCAGTGGTGAGTGGAAGCTTATAGATTTGTTCTCTGAGATGCCTTTGTGGGTGTATGATAGTCAGGGGTGAACCTATCCTTCATCGTTAGCTATGAATTCTACCCTCCTGGAGAGAGTGAGGATGTGACATATATTAGATTCAAAAGGCCTAGTTCTATAAGAGTCGATGGAAAGTGAGGAATCTCCTCCTAGTTTGATGATAGGTGATGATGATGTAATTAATATCCATGGATGATTGTGGGTTCTAGAGGATATATGTGAGGATTTGATGTGTGAATTTCATGCTTCAGCTTGGGCAGTGCATCTTGGAGTTACCAAAATGTACCATTACTTGAGATGTCAGTATTAGTGGCAGGGTATGAAAAGAGAGGTAGATATTTTTGTTACGGGATGTTCCACTTGTCAGTAGGTGAAGGCAGAGCATCATATGTTATCCATACTGTTACAACTGTAACCCATTCCAGAGTGAAAATGGGAAGATGTCGGGATAGACTTCGTAATCGGGTTGCCGAGGTCACCCAGAGCCAATGATTCCATATGGGTTGTTGTGGACAGACTTACGAAGGTTATTCACTTTTTTCCAATCAAGGAGACATTCGGTTTTGACGAGACCGGGAAGTTGTATATCCAAGAGGTAGTACGTCTACATTGGGTCCTTCATTCTATCATTTTATATAGGGACAAATGTTTTATGTCTCATTTCTAGTAGAGTATTTAGAGGGCATTGGGTACACATGTGCTCTTGAGAATACCTTACCACCCTCAAACCGATGGCCAATCGGAGTATACAATATAGGTGCTAGAGGACATGTTGCATGCATGCGTCCTGGACTTTCGGGGCTCTTGGGAGAAGCATATACCGCTGGATGAGTTTTCCTACAATAACAGTTTTCAAGAAACTATAGAGATTGAACCTTACGAGGCTTTATATAGTAGGCCATTCTGATCACCCTTGTGCTGGTTGGAGGCAGGTGAGGCAACTTTACTGGGACCACATCTTGTGTAAGAGACTTCAGAGCAGGTCTAGTTGATTCAAAAGTGGATGGCTACTGCACAGTCTCATCAGAAATCTTATGTTGATCGCCATAGATGACCCTTGAATTTTGTGCTTAGGGATCATGTTTTCTTGTGTTTTTCTCTGAGGATGGGGCACAGGTGGATCCGGAGACAGGGTAAACTTTTACCAAGGTATGTAAGGCCGTTTGAGATTCTGGAGGGAGTCGGGTCGGTTTCTTATCAGTTGCAGTTACCATAGAAGTACTGGGCCATGCACGTCGTCTTCCACGTATCTCAGCAGCGCTATTATCACTCTGACCTATATCACGTTTTTCAGCCCGACGAGGTTGAACTTCAGGTTGATGCATCTTTTTAGGAGCATCTGATTCGTATTTTTGATAGGATCATAGAGGTTCTCCAAGGTCGGTCAGTTCCTCTCATACGGGTGCTACGAAAGCAAGGCCGAGTGCAGGATGAAACTTGGGAGTGGGAGACCGACATACGTGCTCAGTGGCTGGATTTGTTCTCAGCTTTATCTTCACCACCCTTGGAAGTGAAATTCAGGGATGAATTTCTTTAAGGGGGGAATTTTGTAAGAACCTGGTTCTTATTCTTGATGTACGAGTTACTTCTTTTCCTTTTCCTTGAGTGTTTTTGAGAAAACAAGGGAAATGTGGGAAATTCCCAAATTTATGGGTACACGCTGTGTACTTTTTTACACATGTTGTGTACTATGGCTGTATGGGATGAGAATACAGGGCGTGTAGGATTTTCAGTGATTAAGGGTGTAAAAACTAACTACACACCATGTACTTAGTAATACACACCGTGTAATCAGTTGGTAGGGGAATAGAGTGGTGGTGGAAAGTAGCCACCAGAGGAACAATTAAAAAGGATAGTAAACACTGTGTACTTAGTAATACACGTTGTGTAACTAGTCAGTAGATAAACAATGAGGCAGTGGAATGTAGCTGCTAGAGGAACAATTAAAAAGGATAGTACAAGCCGTGTACTTGAGAGTACACGCCGTGTAGTCATGCCTTTTCATTAAAAACTGGCAGTATCATATTTTTTTGAGATAGGAGGCAGAGGAATCCCCAGGATCAGCAGGAGAGGAGGTCTAGAATTAGAGGAGCTCTCGATCGCTCCCTAGGACTCTGATTCTACCACCGTCGATCTCATTTGAACTGTGCGGGTAAGGTCTTCCCTCTTCTTGAATCCTTCCTTCCTATTATCTCCCTAAGGGATGTTATTTAGGTTTTAATGGGTAATATTTTATCTCAGATCTACATTGTTTTTGGTAGTTTCAGGAGGCACCATTCAAGTATATCCATCAGAGGAGATCAAGGTAGGTGGTCTAGTGTTTAATTACAATTATCAAGTTGAATTTGTGCACCGTTGTGCCACGCGCCCATGTTCATGGTGTCGTATGGCTGAGACCCTGACTGTTGAGATATCTATAATTTTATATGTAATATAATTAATAAGTATAAATGGGTGTTTGAGATAGTTTCTTTGATTTAGGGCCACCCCGAGGGTGCGTTTCCCTTATTTAGCCATTTGGCAAGGGTACTAATGGGTATGCTATGATTATAGCATGTTTTGATTTATCTTTAGAGGAAACATATATAAATTTCTTGTGCATGTTTCATGCTCAGCATGGTTAGTTTCTCTTCCTAGGGAATGACCGAGGGAAGTGTTTTGTTTTTCTTGAGGGAAAGGTTCTGTTTATCCCGAGGGAATCATTTCTTATGCCTGAGGTATGTGTTTTTTTAGCCCGAGGTAAAGGATTTATTTAGCCCGAGGGAAGTGTTTTTGTAGCCTAAGGGTAATGTTTTGTTTATCTTGAGGGCAAGATTTCTTATTCATGTGGTAAGTAGCTTCTGTGCCTTAGGTAGATATCTCGTATGCTTGAGGTCAATATTTGTTATGCCTGAGGGCAGTCACTTGAGGGTTTCACTTTTGTTGGCCTGAGGTTATGGACTTGAATGTCTGAGGACAATGTTTACTTTGAATATTCACTATGGTTATTTCTTATATTGTACCTTTCAAGATAAAGCATGGGCTTGGTATTATTATTATCTTCTACTTGTTAGATAACTTGTTGTGGTTTCTGCTGTGGCATTGGTATAAGAGATTTTCAGTCAAGCCCAAGTCTTAGAAAACCTAGAATTCAATTATATTGAATTGTTAAATAATTAATAAAATGGGATTGTAACTGGTAGGAATCATTACTTATGAGTACATCCTAGTTTATCTCATTTCATTATTGCACACTACTGTTGCACATTTTCACTGACAATTGGGTACGGGCCTTTGGTGGTTGCCTACTGGGATTTATTTCTCACACCCTATTTGGGTCATGTCGAGAGCCCAAATAGATTGTATTGCTACATGTGTCGATAAGGAAAAGGTTACCTACATAGGTGCATGATTGTTGTAGAGGAGTAGGAGAGCATGGGACCGACCTTAGGCTTGCGATGATACTGTGTTCCTGTTGCACTGATTTAGTTTTCTTTTGTTGTACTTTGTACCTTGTGAAGTATTTTATTAGATTGTAGTGTATCCTATTTTGGTTGCTTTCTTATATTTAGATACATGTTGCATTATTATATATATGATTGCTGGTTATCTTTTACATCAGTTTCGTTGTCCATTTTAAGTCTATATTTTTGACTACTTCCACTTTTGTATGTTTATATTTTTTTCCGTTTCACTAGACTTGGAAAAATGAGGGCATAGATTCCACACTATCATTCATAGGACCTCACTTCTAGTAAAAAACCTCTAGAATTTGGGGAAATGCACTTGGGGTCATGTGGCCAACCAGGTTCGGGGCACTCGTTGTGGTGCACCTAGATCTGGGATGTTACAACAGGTGGCATTGAGGGCCATCTGAAAGTCCTCAGTATGCCCGGAGGCATTCATGATGTGGGCCAATAGAATGCCATGAGGTGGCTTCCAACAATTTTCATATAACTAGTATGGGGTGGTATCGATAGGGGGATACAAGAATTATCTTCCCCTCCCTATAGTGCATTACTTATAATGTGTTGAAAAATAGGGATCCATTTTTATGTGGGACAATGTTTCAATTGTACTATTCACCTGATCAAAACATGGACGTGATTGCCACAACACATTATATCTCATTCCCAACTAGTATAAAATAGAGAAATTAAATTTTCAATGGTGTTGATATTTGAAATCAGCCACATTTTTGATAGAATTCCAATATTTTCTTCTTTCTCCTAACTCTTAATGACATCAGTGGTTTCACTGAAGACATGGACTAACCATCATCAATTGAACTCAAGGCTTCCATGATTGTTATGTGGTCGATAAATTGAGATGAACATGAACAAAATAACATGAGACTTTATTTTCATGATTTAAATGAATAAATTTTAAAGACAATGCTCAAATGAATTATAAAAGTAGTTTCATGTGATTGGATCGAATAAATAAAGAGTCTAAGCATAAAAAATGAAGAATATATAATCCTCATTCCATGCATGAGATAGTACATCAAAAATATATTGTCTAATCATGAATGGAGAACTCAATGAAATGTGGTGTATGTTAAACAAAATTTGAAGTAATAAAATATGAGATCTTCATCTCTCAATTTTAGTCTTTATAATAACATATTTTTTCGGGGTTTTAAGTTATAATATAGATGAACAAGAGGATTTGATAAATTGTTTTAAAATAGAATACCTTATGTTAATAAGATTTAAATCGCTCACCTGTTTCTAATTGTTCTCAATATCTCTGGAAAATAGATTCTCTTCAGAGATTCCATTTCTAAAAGGGAAATAAAACATACTATGATCATTCAAGTAATTGTGAATAAAATAACTATAGCAAACCATTCTTGTCTTATGAAGGATATTCACACACGTCATGTGAATAAGTTATGCACAATTCATTAGAAAAAAAAGAATTGCACTCACACAGTTGGTGTTTAACAACCTTATCATGTTTTATGAAGACCTTTGATACCCTAATCCAATTCTTGAGTCACATACTCCCATTATGCTTCATGAAGATTCAGATATCTGAATCTCATGGATTACACAAAGGATAAGCGAGCTAATCATGATACCATTTTCATGATAAAGAGCTTCATGCTTTAGTCATGTAGAGGAAAACATATTTGGATATTTTTTGATATTGTTTGCATACGTGCACCTAAATTTCATAAATAGGTTGATACTTGAACTTGGTTCTTTTGAAAAAAGTTAAAAGTGGTAATTAAAAGTAAGTGACCAATTTTCATGTATACATGAAAAAATGAATTCTCAAACCCTGATAGAAAGTAAAACATGGTAGTAAGTGTACTAGCTAAAGGTGTGAATATGATTTAAATAATAAAACATACATGCATTCAAGATTAAATGAAATAGAATTTATAAAAATATAAAGATAAAAAATGGAGGTGGGTAATACACATGAACAAGGCATATATTTAGTTATATATTAAAGGAGAAAAATATGTTTATGTGAAATATTATTATTGAATGAATTAATATTGAATGTACTGTGTAAATAAGATTCATTAAATGAAGACTTCACCATGTAAGAATATATGTGACCTGATACATTGATCTATTGATTTTTTTTATTGAAATAAAAATACAAGACATTGTTACTAAATTTCATATAATTGTTGGTGTATTTACAATAGAGTGTTATAACATAATGATTGATAATTATTCAGGGAATAATAATAGTTATAATTTCATGTTGAGATGATATTTCCGGATTTAATAATCAAAAAGGGATTTTTTGATTCTATAATTATTAGTTGAAGGTGATTCAGTGTAGTTAGTTTTTCACTGATAATTAATGTGATATCAACATGATGATATAAACTATTTCATATATTTTTGTGTCACTGATCAAAGGGATAAGAGGAAGTGACATGCCAATTTGAGACCATTTTATTGTCATTTGGTTCTGATACAATTTACTCTACTTTTCTTCTACATTCAAATTATTTTGACTGATAGAAGAAGAAGAAAGGGTATCCATCATGTTTTTTGGGGGAATAAGTATGAATAAATTATTATTTTTACAAAAATTATCATCAAGGAAAATATTATCTTTAGAGGGAGTATGAATAACTACCAAGTGCTTTAAAATAATCATTGTAAATTGACAATAGTTCACTATAAGTGAAATGGTATTTTCTACTTGTTATAAACACATTTAACGGATTTGTTTCTTGTGGTTAAGATCATTTCCAGACCATGGAAAGGACTCACTACTCTAATTAAGAATAGAACCAAGTAAAAACATCAAGTTCCATTCATTATTGCTTTTATATACTTACATATGACAAGGAAACTATACTAAATGAATCAAGATCCTAACATGTCTTAGTGGTACATGGATAAAATGATGTATTGGATTAAACATTCAACAAAACTAATTCACCAACCCTCTCAACTTTAGGAGTATCCCAAACTACTCTTTTCATGTGGCATTGGATCCATGGATTCTCTATGTTATATTTTCTACAGTGAATCTATTATTTTTTGAATACATGATTTTCTTTTCTGAGTCCATAATGAAGTGATTTTTGGTAAAGATTCAGTTAAATATATGCAAAATCTTATATTTCCCCAGACATTTATTTATCTAAAAATGAAATAGAAGATAAATTTTAAGAAAAATTCTCTCTTATATAAAGAAAAAGAAGTATCTATTACAAAATTCCTGACTAAAAAAATTTAATATAATGCTTGGAATGTAATGATTAGGTGGATCAAGTTTCTATAATGATTAAGTATAACAATCATAACTCTAGTGATCATGATGTATGCGTTATTACATTTAAAAAAATTCACAAAGAGGAAAGTACTAGCACAAGTGTTATTGATGATCAATTTACAAGTTATCATGAATTATCAATTGATTGATTAAGATTTATTCTCCAAGTTATTCTTGAAGAAGGAGAATTACTTATTTTATAGTCTTAAAATGTATTTAGTAAGATTCCACCTAGCTAGAAAAGGGATTCTGATGTTTTGTAGAAGATATTGCACGTAATAATTATTGAATTTATAAATCCTTATAGACATGTTGGAGACTTTAAATAATCAATGAGGGAACTTGATATAAGTTATTCAAAATGGATAAAAGGTGTTGAGTAGAAAGATGGATTCAAAAAGACCCTAGAATAAAATATCTACTTACTTAAAAAAATTGAAAAATCATACTGATGTAAAGGCTGTAAAATTAGAATAAATTTCAAAGAAGATCAAGGAAGTTGACTCTTTAATTTATAAAAAAATTAAGATTCATGAATATGAAGTTAAAATATTGAAGGGGGATTGTGATGAAATGATTATTACGATTGAACATCATAATATCATTCTCAATACTAAAATGTCTAGAATCGGTAGGACAAATTTCCAATATTGGGAAGAAATATATTGAGTTTTTAAGAAATAAGGAAAACGTTTTTTCAACAACTAAATTACTACATGAAGATTCAATTATTCAAATACCTCCAAAATGTGGTAAGAAGATCATGAATTAATTCGATGATCTATCACAATTATCTGAGAATAAAGAGGTACCATTTATACTATCTAATAATAATGTTTAAAAATATGTTTCCAGAAATAGTGAAGTTTTTAAAACAAATTTTTAACATTTATAGATGATGTAAAGTGATATGAAACCTACCAATATGACTAAGTTGGATAAGGGTGGAAGTGTGTAATTTTGCTTCCCCATAGAGAGATCAAAAAAATCATAAAGAAGGCCAAATAATTTGAGACATCTTATATCATGAAATCTATATTTCTTTTTTCAATGTTAGTGTTGCAATAGATTTGGGAATTGCATATTAACTTTTGGTATAATACTCACAATTTAAAAGCCCAACAAAAGCTTATCTCAAGGTGGAGAATTCCATAAAATAAGAAGAAACATCCATAGGTATATAAGTATCCATTGTTGATGATATCCCCCATTTTGAATATGATGAGAAGTGTTTCTATTTTAGGGGAGACAAATAAAGAAGCTTCTATATTTTTTTCAATTATTATCAGGTCTAATTATTATGAAAATTTCATAAAGATCATGTCATTAGAAAAGGTATATCTCTATTAATCTATCAACCATGGTTATTTAAAATAAAAAACATTTTATAAAGGGGGATAAATTGAATTATATAGTGATATATGAAAAATGAAATTACAACCTGGTCAATTGTCCTACATATTTCACATAAATGTTCTTCATCTTCTTGTTGAAGTGAGTTCACAAGTTTCAGTTTTGTTATTATTAAAAATATTTATATAACATATAATTATATCATTCTACAATGAAATTGAGTAACCCTTGAGTAAAAGTATATGGTTTATTATTTCATAAGTTATCATGATCATTTATTTAGGGACTTATTTGTTTTCTAAATCCAATTTTATTTATTTCTACACTGAGAATAGACCAAGTAGACATAAATTGAAACTGTAGTTGAAGTATTTCTTATGTATGGATTGATACCCTTTTTCCCATGAAATTTGTATTTATTTTAAATAAGGTGGTGATACGGTGAGATAAAAGTTTAAAAATTAAAGGGGGGAGAGAAGATAATAGTTCCAAATATGGACACATTAATTTGGAAATTACATAGATGGTATATCCAACAAATACAAATGGGGATATTGAAGATACAAAATTTTTTTGAATTATATTTTTTGACAAATGATTTTTATTTGTTGAAAATAGTGATCAATGTAATAGGAATATCACATTTATGTCAATATAATGGTAGAGTTCCAATGTTAACGGAATTTGGATGAATTCCTCATATCATGATATTCCAAGGAACATGTGAATGGTTTGAAGACTTTTAGGTTTATAATGATTCTTATAGAATTGTTATGGATTCCTTTATAGTGAATTATGAAGAATTGTGATAGATTCATTGCACTAGATGTAACAATTGAGAAATTACACATGTTGTTAATTATGTTAATTATTGAAATAGTTCTAATATTTAATACATATTTTAAAGGTGAAATATTGTTTGTAAGCATTATAAAAATTATTAGAATAGTTTATGGGAAGATGAAGAGTTATTTGAAATCAATATTCAAAATTAAATAATAGAAAGTGTATTTTAAGAAGGTCATGAAATATTTCATTATTACTAGAGAACCATGTATTATCTTAAAGAAAATTTTGATTCTTCTCTTCATACTTTAATGTATAAATATGTAATATAATTATCATTTATAGAATGATAATTTGAATATTTGAAGAGAAATTGGGAAGGGCTTGTATAATTTTATTCTAGAGTTCCATGTGTGGAGGTGGATAATTATTTTTTGGTGGTTTATTTAAAAATATGTCATGATTAAAAAGTAATCTAGCTAGCCTCAAATGAGAGATTATGTGGGACAATAGTTCTACTGTGCCCATGAATAGACAGCCAGGAATGCCTATAGGAAATATGAATGACCGTGTGTAAGACCTAGGCACACACAAAGGTGTACACTAGTCATATGGAATTTCTAAAGAAGCTATATAGGGTTATACCAGGAGGGGGAGAGGAGAATTTTGATCCCCTCTCCAGAAAACATGACTTATATATTTTGGAAAAATAGGGATCCATTTTGATGTGCGAAAATGATTCAGGTGTACTTTTAACCCAATTAAAACATGAACATGATCGCTGCTATCAATCACATCCCGCACCCCATTTGTTTAAACTAGTGCTGTTAGATATTCCACGATGTTGGTATTTGAAATCATCAGCATATTTTTTTCATTTAAACCATCGTTTTCTTACATGAATCTCTCAATGGGACCCTTGGTTTCACTGGAGACATGGATGAGCCACCATCAGTTGAAATAGAGGCTTCCACGATCGTTCTATGGTCTTGAAATTGATATGAACATGATCAAAATATCATGAAACTTTTTTTGAATGAGTCACATGAGGAAATTAGAAAGGCAATCCGTAGACAAACTATGAACCTTGTTATAGGAGTTTTATTTGAATAAATAATGTGTTTGATTTTAATAAATAAGGAATAAAAAATCCTCATCTCTTGAATGATTTTGAACACTACAATGAATCATGCAGATCATGAAGGATGAATTCCAAGAAATGCTAAGTATCTTAAAACAGATTTGAGGTATTCAAAGATGAAATCTTATCCACTTTATTTTAGTCCTTATAATGGAATATTTTGTGGGGATTAAATCTGAAAAAACCTAAACCAAAAGAGGTGATCCACACCTATTAAATAATAATCCCTAACATTAAAAGGTTTTTTGTCAATTACCTATTCCCGAGAGTTATTGGTTTCTCTATAAAATAGAGTCTCTCAGATATTCTATTACATAAAGGGAAATAAATTGTTCATTGATCCTTCATAGCCTCGTGAAGTAGGGAAGTTCAGTGAAACATTACAGGTTTTTAAAAGACACCTACACACCCTATGTGAATATGTTATATACAATACAAGAATAAGAACAAGCATTGTACTCATGCAATATGAGTTTAACACCCTTGTCATTTTTTGTGAAGACCTTTGATACCGTTGTCCAGTGCTTCGATCGAGTACTCCCATTATTCATTGAAAATAGTTTTACCAATGAATCTCATATCTTGCATGAATGACACATGATCCTATAATGATAAAAATATGCATGATTGTGTAATTAAGTATAAAAAACAATTTCGGTTTTTATGAAACATTTTTTTCATACATTCAAATGCAGTTCTCATACAGGTTGATACCTGAAACTGGTTCTTGTGTGAAATATGTTAAGAAAAAGAAAAAAATGCACATGTTTATTTGAATAGGTGAATGATCAAACACTATTGAAAAATTAGCCATGATAGTAAGTGTACTTCCCAAGGATGTGAATTTGATTTGAAGAAGAAAACTTGCATGCATACAAGTAGAACTAAAACACAATTCATATAAAGATAAATATAAAAGTATAGATGGGTAATAGAAATGAACAATGCATGTATTGAGTTTAGAATTAAATAATATAAGAATTTGATTTTTTGAAAGATTATTCATGCATGAATTGATATTGAATGTATGGTTTAAATAAGTTTATGTAAATATTAGCTGGACCAAGGATGAAAAAAAGTGACCTGATACATTGACCTAATACTTTTGAGTATCAAAATAAGAGTATAAGACACTATTACTCAATTTCTTATAACTATGTGTCCAAAAATAATTGATTATTCCCTCTTAGTGATTGATTATTATTAGGGAAGAATAATATTATTGATGTTTTGTCGATCTATTACACATTGATTTAAAAATCACAAATGGAGTTTGTGAATATAAAATTATTAGAAGAATGTTATTCAATGTGGTTGGTTTTACACTGATGAATAAATATAGATCGAGACACTGTTATACACAATTGTATATATTTGTGTGTCATATATAAAAGGGAGAATATGAAGTTTCTTGAAAAATTGATATCATTTTATTCTCTTTTTGGTTAGAGAGAATTCAGTCCATTGGTCTATTTAATTCATTTTTTGTGACTAATAATAGAATAAGATAGTGTAGCTATCATGTTTTTTCTGGGAATAATTAGGAAGAGTTCACATCCTTCTACTGTGCAAGTAACCAAGTGATGTAGAAGGTTATGGAAGAACAAATCATAACTGTGACTCCCAACTGATCTCAATAGCTAAAAGACTATATTGGTTTTACATATCTTATCAAAAAGTAAAATAATGTCTTTATATGAAGTATAAATATCCAAAAAAGGTCTGTAAAAAATGAACTATCAATTGACTATAGTGAACTTCTAGTGAAGGTTTATTTCCTACCTTCTCTAACCAAATCCAATGGATTACTCTCTAGTGGTTGTCTGGAAAAGATCATTGTTATATCATGCAAAGTAATAGTTACAATTATTGTGTGTTGAAACATTTAAGGGCATTGTGTTCCATTATTTACTACTTTCATATACTGGCATATGATTCTAAAAAGAGAATAAGGGAATCGAGATCCTAATATATCTAAGAGGTATATGGATAAAATGTTGATTTGGATTAAAAATTCTAGAACACTGATTCACCTCTTCTCTCATCGTTTTGTATACCTGAAAATATTTTTTACAATAAATACGTATTTATTATATATATATATATGATACTTATGACATAATTATCATTATTTATTGCTAATATATAAATTATTTTCTTACATTTCAATTTATTAAAACATGATATAGTAGTTTATGTGTAAATGTGGATTAAAACATATATGAAGTGATGTGATTAGTTTTTTTCACTTCATCATAAGGATTGTATATATAAGTTTGTTTAAATATATAACATGATATTTTTTAATATTAACCATTTTATAAATGTAAAATTTTATTTAATTTATTTTCATCATGCTCATTAATAAATGGAAATGTTACTCAAGCGTATGTAAGACATTCTATCTTTTTTATTATAATGAAATTTTCTTTTTATAACAATCATTCATGGTTGGTATTAAATGATTAAATAATGTTTAAAAATTATAACTATTTCCTTATTTTTATTCTGGAGATAATGGAATAATGGCATCATTATCTAAAGTCAATACATCAAATTCGTTACGAAATTATGAACCAAACACCCTCAAAACACTTGACGTGAAAATATCAAAATATGTAATTAAATATGTCATTTTAATAAATGAAAAATATAGTTTAATGATAAATTAATAAAATAGTAAAATTTATTCAAATAATTAAATAATTGATATATTTTTTATGAAGGAGTTAAAGGACATACGTGGAAAGTCTAGACTCAAGGTAACTAATTTCATCTCAATTTAACTTCATTGAGTCATGTTTAAAATTCATATACCAAATTTGTTTAATAAGGTATATATAATATCCTTTCACATGTTACATAATGAATATATCATACTTATTGTAATTTTATGTATTTTGAAATTTTACATCATCCAATGTATTTGACTTGAATGTTTCCATGTGGTAAGGCAGTTCTTAACTAAATTTCCATTCATTTTGTTATAATTTTAATTTATTGACATTATTATTCCATGATTATTAGTGTATTGATCTATAAATAGTGTTATTATGTATTTTCACTTGTTTTATGTATATTAAAATAAGTGAAAAATAATCAATTCAAATGTTATGATCTCTGCTCGGATTTTCTTTTTCTTAATCCCATTTTTCTCAGACATGTTTCATATCGTGCACCCTAATTTCCTTATATGTTGTACTTAAATTATCATGAATTAATGTTTAAATATTACAAAAATAAATTTATTGGATTTATAGGACCATTTCATAGTAATAAATTCAATGAATTTTTATTTGAAAGATAAAAAGTGGTAAATGAATTATATTAAAATCACCTTTATTTTTGAGATTATTTATGGTCAATTTTACATTGGATAAATAATACTCCCTTATTTTCATGAATCAAATATTTTTTATTCACTTATATTTATCAATATGTTTTAACTATTTAGTTTCTACTTCCTCTATTTTCTAATAATGAAATATCATGAGTTTTATTTTCAATAGATAATAATCTATTTTCTTATTTTAAATTGGGAACGTTTCTCATCTATATCGATGTTTACTAAATTTATTTCAGGAATTTTATTTTATAAAAAATATAATTTCTAAAATCTATTTAAATTATCTTTGAGCTCCTTATAAAATATTAAAAAGTAAATTTTCATAAAGATACCTGCAATGATCAATTTTAAAATTCTTTATAAAAGTTTTAAAACAATTTTTTTATCAATTATTCCATAAATAGATTTTATTATTTTCATGAATATTATTTACATTGAAGATTTACTTAACAATTTTTGTAGGTTATTTTCAAAGAAGTTTATTTTCGTATTGAAAATATTTAATTTTTTAAAAAGTGATTTTGAAAATGGGAAGGGTATTTTCATCAAGAATGTTTTAATGATATTTTATTGGTATTTCTATTCAATAATGGGAAAAAACTGTGTTGTTACTTATGTTATTCTTGGGTTATATTTTAATTATATTGTCCTAATTATTTATTTGGTTTTACTATGATTGTTTCAAAATATTTTCATGGAACTCATTTATTTTACATAGGTAAATCAAGATATAAAATAACAATGGTTATAGTTATGTGAAAGAAATGTCAGATTATATTTGTTAAAACTATATTATTATTCATGGAATTTTTTTTGATTTTATGTGAGCCTGATATATCTCATGATGATGGGTTATCCTGATATAGTTCCTTAAAAATTACACAATCTTTAGTTTTATGTCTATAATTCACTGTCTTAAATTTTCAAGATCTTTTTGATATATTAATTTAAATAATTAAGTCCTCCTACTTACATTAATAAGTATTAAATCCAAAATTTGACACTTTCACTTAGTAACAACTTTTCCAAAAATATTAAAATTCTAATATAAAATAAGTTTTCATTTCTTACCATATTTCAAAATTATTCATCTTGACCTCATCCTTGCCCCTAATCGTCCTTAAAACCCAGAGAAATAAATTTTATAATGTTAGATGAGAAAACAAATGGTAACGAACATATAGAAATAACTAAAGAAACCTATTAGTCCATGAATATTTATTACATAATTATTTTTCTAAATAAAAATTGTGAAAAAATAAAAAATTACATAATAATGAAATCGACATCACTTACCTAATATTTTCACAAAGCATTTCAAAAGAAAGAATAAATGAGAAATAAAACTCATAAATTATTCTTTGAAATTATAAAAAACTCATGCTTTCTTTTAAAAAATTTATACATTTCACCCATAAGAAGTAGTATAAACATCACTTTAATATTAATCTCATATCATACATTGTCAAATAATAATATTTCATTGAAAAACCATTGAAATAATAGATAATTCATGTAGGTAATTTTGTTAATAATTATCACATTACTCTTACAATGACTCTTAAAAATGGAATAACCTACCCAGTATATTCCTATAATATCTTAGAACATACCTAGACCCAGTAAACTGCATCCCTTTACCAAATTCATTGTAAAGGTATACCACTCTCACCCATCATAATAACATATTTCAATATCATCTATCACCATGAGCTATATCAATATAAATAGTCATCATAAAAAATTTAAAATATCAATAAAATAATAATAAAACAAGAAATCTAGAATTTCAGAAAGTTTAATTATAAAAATATTAATTTCACCCATAAGAAAAACATATCTAGATATCGAAATATCCATTATATTTAAAAAAAACCTTTCAAATATACTTATATAAAAGTTCATTTAGGGTTTTTTTGAATAAAAAAAAATATTTTAAATGAATAGAAACATAAAATAATTATTATTCAAGTGGGAGAAACTATTGATATCATATACATCAAAAAAAATATTTCTTTTTTTCTTTCTATTAAACGATTCCATATAAGTTATATTATATAATTTCACTTGAAAAACATTTAAAGAAAGTTAAAAAGGGAAAAATAATGTCCTTTATAATTCATTCATGTACTTATAAATATATCAATAAAATAATTTTATGATTATGGAAATCTAAGAAAATGATTTAGAATGTAAATTATTGAAACTTTTCAAATGAGCAATGATGGTACAATGTACCTTACCTTGAGTCCCAATTATAATGTATTTTATTTATCTTTTTGATTATTTTTTGTTAACTTGATTAATAATATTTTTAAATTTACTATTCATTTTAATTAATATATTATCATTTTAAACATAATTTCATAATCAATTATGTTTAGGATGGATGTTTTGATTATATTTGAATCATATGTCCAAAATTAAATTGGCAAGTTGATTGTAGAAAATGGGTAATTATTTAATGATATTAAAAAAATATTCATGAAATAATTATAATTTTTATACATTAATTATATTTTATAACTAGTCACTAAATATTATTATGAGAAATGAATTATCTTTGAATTGTGGAGATTGTAGGTCAAACGTACGCACAAGTGATATTTCCATTTTTCAAGGAACATAATTGAAAGAGGTAAAGAATTATTTTTTCATTCCATAATTATTATTATATCATAAATATATTATTTTAATTTTTAATATAATTAAACATATCATCCATATTATGTGGTCATGAAAAATTAATCACATTTCTTCATAGAGGGGGTAATCCACACGTATGTACAGACAACATTACTATTTTTTCAATGATTTAAAAAGTAAAAATATTGATAAAATATCACCATTATTTAATGATAAATATGTAATTAATATAATATATATTTATATAAATTAAATATATAATTCTATCCTTCCATGAGATGTGGTGATGGATAACAAATTACATCAGTTCTTGAGGTGGTAGTCAGGAATACACAGAGACAATGGTGTTATTTCCAATTTGACAATAGAATGAGATAAATATTGGTTATGAAATTAATTTAATACTATATGAGTATATGTAATATACATATGGTATTATAAAATCATTGTTTAAGTATATTTTAGGGAAGTGGAAAATGGAATTTAAAAAAATCTCACTTGAAAACTATACCTCTTCTTCAGACAACCTCAATAGGTTTATATCTAAATCCTTTATTGGTGGGTTTTATGAAAAAACTAGGGCCTATAAAACATGGGTAGGTATGTTAATAGGTGATTTTGGTAGGGATGGATAAACCTAATTGGATTTAAATTTCTAGAGTAGAGGATGTGGTGTGAATTTTCATTGGTGTGAGAGAGGATAAATATGTAATTTACAAAAAGAATAAATATATTAATTTATTAATCAACACAAATTGCTTAAAAATAGAACATTGAAAAATAGGAGATGATATAGGGTAAAAATATCACAATTAAATATAATTTAGGTAAGTTTGTTGGTCATTTTAACCCTTACCACTTATGTTTAACCCCCAACAAACATGTTTTAACCTTAACTATGGTAACATATTTTTAATATTTTTACTATTAATTATGAAAAAAAATTATATTTAACATATTAACTAATATTAATAATTATTATTAAAAGTATCTAATCCATTTTTTAAAATTTAATTCAAAAAATTATATAACTTCATTTAAAATCAAACCAACAAAACACAATGAAAAATAAATTTTTTAATAAATAAAAATTTTAGTATAAAGATGTTTTCATAAAAATTAAAGTATAAAATTCAGTAAAACCCCATTATTGGACTATTATTAATAAAAGTGAAAAAATTTACGTTTATTAAATGCTAAAATAAAATGTAACTTTTTTAGTTCCATAAACAAAAATATAATTTTCAATAAAAATTAGTATATTTCACTATTAAATGATAAATAAAACATTTCAAAGAAATTATAAAAAAATAATTCTAACATAATTTTGAAATGGTGAAATAAATTATAAAATTAATTTTTTAAAATTAAAATTATATAATTTAAATGAAATATTTTTTATAAAACAATATATTGCCTAAAAACAATTTTTTTAGAAATAAAGTTATTTTTTATTTTGACTAAAAAAACCTTTTATTAATATAATGAATATTTGTAACATCCCATTACCATATTTTATGTATTTCCCATTTATTTATTTTTTTCATATTTTTTTTGGTGTGTCTTGGGACTTCAAAGGCTGGAGATGGTTTTTTTGGAAAAAATTACCTAAAGTCAAGGGATGTATGTTTTTGAATTAATACAGTCTAGTTACTAACGTGTAATGGTTTAATGGGGTTCTCCATTTGTTTGGAGAATGACCGATGAAGTTTGGAGTTTTCTACTAACAACTATAGTTTGGATTGTCTTCTAGGAATTTCTACATCATGTAATGAGAGTACAAGATGTGTAATATTTTCCAGGACCATTTCATTGGTTGGATACACTATGTCAATAGTTACATTCAATTAAAAGTGTCTACATGATGTCTAATGTTTAAAGATAAGTTTTTATAAAAAATGTAATGTGTCTTTTAGTGTACAAAGACCGGTGTATTACATGATGTGTTAGGGGATTACATTATGTGTAATCATCATGAGGGTGGTTTTTTATGGTTCTGTATGAGTGATTTTTTTCTTTCATTTGATACAAACTCTTATATCTTTAATGATAGAATTTTTTGAATGATTTGGGTAACCTTATATCCTTCAAGATCAATTATTTTGGAGTTTGATCATCTATTTTTTTACGCTGATGTTAAGTGTAATATAATCATTCTTCTTCTTTTTTTATTTTAAGCGTTGTAGAATAGTTTTGTTTAATTACTAGATTTTTTAATCTTTCATAGTAATTCTCATGTTTTCTTCCAGATCCATTATTTAATCCTCCTTCAGGGGCTAATAATTTGTCAGTTGTGGTGCAAGAGGTGTGTGTTCTTCAAGGTTTTTTATGATCTACACTTTTATCAATATTTTTTATTGAATATGTTCCATGAGATATGAAGATTTATTCTAGAGTTTGCATGGCTATTTTTATGATCTTCCTTTTTGGTGGATCCCATTGTGGGAATTTTTGACCCAGAGTTTCATGTAGGTGGTTTCATCTTTATCCTATGTTTTATGAACTACATTGTTTAGTTTTTTTATAAATTATTTCATAAATTAAATTACATTTTCATGTGATATAATTTGTGTGTGGATATGGGATTTTCATAAAATAAGGGGTTTTTCAAAGCTTTGGTAAATGATAATGGATTTCAAATCATGGTGAAATGGTTTTCTAATATTATTTTCTAAACATGGTTTTGATGAAATGGTATGATGAATTAGTTTTGATAATAAAGAGACTAGGAAGTATTGGGTACTTTGGTGGAAGGTGTATTAAAAGGATTCATCCATTGACACTATTGGGGGGGGGGGTCAGTCATGTGGTATTTCTATTCACTCTAGGACTATTGATCTAGGGGAATCATAGAAACTATTGGGTGTTTTACTTTTTGGGGTATTCTTCTACTACCTATATTCGAGCATATTTCAAGGGGATCAACACATAAATGATTTTCTCTGTTGGGGTTACGAGTGTCCTATCTAGCTTGACCAATAGCGATCCTTAGAATTACATTATCTATTATTTTGTCTTGTATTTTTTACTGCTATGGATATGATATGATATGAGATACATGATTTTATTTTATTATATATATATATATAAATGGATATATTTATATGAAATTCATTGAAACTATTTTACCTGGAATTATTAAAAAATGTGGTAAAATGAAAAATTAAAATTTTTAACATGATTTTGTTTTAAAAATACTAAACATTATATCATTACTTATCTTAATTAATGTTGAGAATTTTCTAGACTATTATATAGATAATTATAAAGGAACACAATGGTAAGATCCTACAAATCCTTTTAGCTCATACCCTACCCACCCCTTCAGTGGTGTGTATACCATTATATATCATACGATGTAAGGAAAGTAAATGCACCACAGTGAGGTTGCGAGGATTTCTATCAAATATTTGTTGGTTCTTAGTATAGATTTTCTGGATTATTTACCGTGATATCAAATGGAGTATCATTTTAGATTTTATTGCCCCTTTCTTTTGGAATTTCAAATTAGAGATTTTTTTTTCTACTTTTGAGTTGTGTAGTATACTTTATTTTCCTTCAATTATGGAATATATATATCTCTTCAATTATTTATCTCTTTTGTGTATGTATATATTCCATGTTTTTTACATGTTATCTGAAATTATTCCCTATGGTTTTTGTTCTATGCCTAGGTGATGGTTTCTTGCCAGTCAGGATTAGAAATTCCCTTTGAGTATATGTAAATTTGGATAGGGTACTAGTTTGAGAGGTTATCTGGTTTTATTTCATCACAATTAGGTATTAAAGTTGATATATCCTTAATATTTTTTATCTTGGGATTTTTTTTATTGAAGATAGGTTTTTTGGGACATAACATGTAGGTTTCAATGAGTTCCTAGCAATATTTAGTCGTGATGAGACTCATGTTACCATTGGTTATTGAGATGTGTGTTTCATGTTTTGAGTTCATGATCTTAATGATATATTTTAATTCTTAAACTATTTTATAAACTGATATTATTTTCTATTTTAATAATTTCTTCTGTTTTGGTATGCCGCTACTAACCTCCGACATGTGTTCCATGGGTTCCATAGGATGGTGCAACTTTTTCTCTTTAAGTAATCCTTCCATGGATTCAAATTTCATCAATGCTATATTGTAGGATGTTCATTATATTGTCCATAATGTAGAAAAAGTCCATAATTTAGTTATTGAGGTAATTTCTGGAGCTATAGAAGATAGAGATCGAGCACTGGAGTTGTTTAAAAAAACAATAGTATCCTTTAAGGTATGAATGAATCTGATGATGCAGAGGATTAGATTGAAAATGTCAATCTATGTTATGACATCCTAGATACATATGAGAGTATCATGGTGAAGTGCATCACATTTATACTTGATTTTATGAGAATAAATTGGTGGTATTATATTGTAAAGGAAGATACACATGTGAGATTTCACTATAAGGGTTCAAGACTATATTCTTCCAAAAAATTTGTTCGGAGTCACTGATGATGGATAAGTCTCAAGTATACTTCTATTTCTAGTATAAAGATCATCCAATGTAAACATACACCAATATGTTTAATGAGATGGTTCATTTTCCTCTAGAGGTAGTAATAATGAACAACCAAAATTCAGAAGTACCAGTAGGGTTTGAAACTATATATCAGATCACATGCATTTATGTTAAATCTTTCAACCTAATAATATACCATGAAAGGGGTTATAATGGAAGATATGAATATTTCATTTTAGGAAAGATTTTATTCCCATTCTCAAACACATATTGGTAGTTTTAGTGGTTCTATAGGTAAAAAGATGAAGTGGAAAGATAATTTTTGAATTTGTAGGGGTGGTTCACAGAACCTCTCCACATATACACCTTTAGTTACAACTAGTAGTATTCCCCTAACATACTATAAGTGTGGAAATGTTGGACACACCTAAAATTATTTTCCTTAACCTATAATGATGTGGAACCATTGTGGATATTATGTTCATCTACAAATTGTTAGTTTTGATATTTCTACTCCTCAATATGGTCAGGGATCGTCGTATCCAAAAGCTACTACAAACAAGTCAAAAAGGTCAAAAACTATATGGCTCAAAAAATCATCCCTAAGAGTGAATTACTATTATGATGTATATGATTTTCAACAAGATTTTTATTCATGTCTGATTAGAGTGATATTTAACTTATTTATTTCATTTTTTATAATGATTATTTTATTTGATATTGGTGGTTCATAATTGTTTTTATCTGGAATTTTTTAATATGATAAGTATCAAACAAAGCTCATGTACTTTGTTATGGAGTTAGAGAAACCTCATGGAAAGAAGAAATTATAGGGGTTTCTATGTTCTTATTGTGAGCTATATATTGGTGATGTAGAGATAGTTTGGGAATCTCTTATTCTTGATATATATTTTTTTACATCATTACAGGAAGGGATAATATATTTTTTACCAATAGGAGGTTGATTATTATCATTTTAATTTATCATTTCCTACTATTTATAGGATCTCATGGATGTTTTAGGGTGAGCGAGATATGAGTATTGGTCACATAGGGTCTTCCATCATAGAGATTAAGAGTTTTTTTATCTCATATAGTTGCTAAGACCAATGATGTTTTAACTATTATTGATCTTCCAACAATTTTTAGGATTTTGCTAACATTTTCCTAGATTATTTCTCTAAGATTCCTCCAAATAGGGGAGTGGAATTTATAATTGAACTGGTGAAAAGTAAAGATCCAGTTTCAATACCTTCTTATCATATGGAAAAAAGTAGATTTGAAATATATCAAGATTCAGTTGGATTATGTGATGGAGAAGGGTTTTTTATCCTTAGTGTTTCTTATTTGGGAACCCCATTTCTATTTTATAAGAAGGAAGATAGTCCAATATGATTGTGTGTGGACTATCAAAAGTTAAAATAGATAATAATAAAGAATAATTATAATTTGAATCGCGTGGATGATTGGTTGATATATTAATAGGGGAGAAATTGTATTTCAAATATCGATCATTGGTCCAGTTTTCTCCTGTTAAGAGTTCAGGAGTATGATATACTGAAGTTGACTTTTAGGAGTAGGTATTGACATTTTGAATAAATTTTGAATTTTTTAGCTAATGATGTTATAGTTATTATAGCTTTTCTGAACCAAATAATACATCAGTGTAACGTCAATTTTTGGTAGTTTTTTCATGATATTTTGGTTTATTTGAATCTGTGTGAGAGTAGAAGCTCTTTTTGGGGGTTTTTATGGAGATCCTGAGAAGTCTCCATTTGAATAGAAGGATTTTGAAATGAAAATTATGGATCAAAGAAGTAGTGTTCTTGGGGAACATGATTTCTAATGATGTATTATCAATGTTTCCTCTAAGATTATTATCAATGGTTCACCTTGGATTTATGAAAAAAGTTCTAGGGATTCAGGTTAGGTTGATTTCAACTATCTATCCATAGAAAGATGGTCAGATGGGGTATAATATTTTGATATTAGAGGATATTCTCTATTCTTGTGTCTTGTTTTTTTGGATATTTAAATATTCATATAGAAATAGTTGAGTTTTCTTATAATAATGGTTGTCATTCATCAATAAAAATGGATCACTTTAATGATTTTTATGGGATCCCAGGATTATAAAATATTTGTTGGGAAGAGTTGGGTGAAGCCTCTTTGGTGTCACTGAGTTTTGTTCATGATATTTTTTTTCGAAAATTCCAGATATAAGTTAGTATCTGGTAGTATCTTAGAGTCAAAAAAAATTTACATGGTTCGGAGGCATCATAAATTAGAGTATTCCTTAGGCTCATAAGTTTTCATGAAAGTTTCTACCCACTTGAGTTACCATAGGATTTGGAAATAGATAATTTTATCTCGATGATATTCTATAACTTTAGAGGTCATTCAGAAGATAGAGAAGGGTTCGTATCATTTAGAATTTTCTTTTTAGTTTTCCAAAATTCATGAGGTTTTCCTCATATCACAACTCATAAAATACCATCTCAATAAATATCACATTTTGAGTTTGGAATATATTGATTTAATGCCCATTATTTTTTTGTGGAGTATCCAATAGAGATTGAAGATTCTTAAGAAACTGTCTTTTGTGGGAATATAATTTTGTTGGTCAGAGTGTTCTGGAAACACATGACAGATTCTCATGAGACTTGGGTGTATGAGTTGATGATAAGGGATAACTGTACTCTCTTATTTATTGGACTTCATTATTCTTCTAGACTTATCAGGGATATAAATTCTTATGGGGGAGTTTGTAACATGTTGTTAGTGTATTTTATGATACTACCTACCCTTTATTTATTTTCCTCTTTATTTGGGTGCATATTTGGACTCCTAAGGTTAGAGAGAATTTTCTGGGGACAATGACCTAAAGTTTAGGGATGTATGTATGTTTGAATTAATGGAGTCTGGTTATGGACATGTAATTGATTAATGGGGTTATCTCAATTTTTAGGGAATGTATGAGGTAGTTTAGAGTTTTTTCTAATAATTGGAGTCTCCACTATGTATTGAAAATTTACATGCCATGTAACGGGAATAAACAAAATGTATTGTTTTTAAAGATCTTATCATTAGATAATACACAATGTGAATGGTTATATTTTGTGAAAAGGGTTGACACGACATGTAATTATTAATGGTCAGTTTTGTAAAAAATGGGATAGAGTTTTCAGTGTATATAGACCCCATTGATTACATCACATGTATAGGGATGACACACCATGTAATTCTCATATGTGTGGATTTTTTTGGTGTTCTATGAGTGATTTTTTTATTTCATTCATTGAAGCCTAATTTTTCTTAACCTAATAAATTACCCATAATTATTGGAATCCATATCCTTTAGAATAGATTTTTTTTGTGTTTGATCATCAGGGTTGTCTATGGTATATCATCGGGAAAGAGAATCTTTTTAATTATTAAAATCTTTTGATCATAGTAGCACCATTGTGTTGAATTATTGGATTTTTTGGGATTTTATTGAAATTATATTTTCTCGTCAATATAGATTCTATGGTCTTCCTTTGAGGGACATTCCTTTGTTGGTTGGGGTTTGTCGAGTGGGTGTTCTTCACTTGTTTGACAAGATATAACATTTCTACCATCAGTTTTGTAATTAAATTAATTCTAATAGATACATGGATTAATTACAAGGCCTTATTTTTCATTTTTTAGTCATTCCATATTCGAGGATTCCACTTAATGTGTGTGCGACCCTGAGTTTGAGGTAGGTGGATTCATCTCTAGCAAGTACTGGATGACCTAAATTGATATGGTTTTGAAAACTTGTTTTATAAATTTAATATCATGATTGAATGATTTTATTTTTCTGTGTGGAAATGGTTTTTTGATAAGTTTTGTTTTTCAATGATTTTAGTAATGTAAAAAGGGTTTTCAAAGAACTATGAAATGGTTTTAAAAGTATGATTTTGATGAAATTGGATTATGAATATTTTTGTAAAATAGATCACACATGAAGCCTTGGGTACTTTGGTGGAAGAAGAAGTATTAGGAAATTTCCATTGATACTATTAGGGGGGGTTCACTCATGGGGTGTTCCTCTACTCTAATGTAGTATTGTTCTTGGGACCTGATGGACACTATTGGTTGGTTCAATTTCTGGGGTGTTCCTGTGCAGCCTGGGTTTGATGCATATTTCTCAGGTATTGATGCACGTGTGATTGTCTATATTTTAGGTATGAGTGTACAATCTATCACAACCTATACTAATCCATTTAAGGATGTTACCTAGGACTTTTGAGTTTAGTATTTTTTATACTTACATGGATTTGATATGATATGTCATACATTATTTTATTTGTTTTGATATATTCTCTTTGATATATGTATTTGAAACAATTTTACAGCATTTTACATGAAATAATTTTGAAATATGTTTAAAGGTAAAATTAAATTTTTTATATGTTATTGATATATAAATTGATAAATTATATATCAAGCCTTTTTTTCTTTAATGTTGTGAATTTTTTAAATTTTTGTATAGAGACTTGTAATGGAACACATTGGTGGGATACTAATGAGCCTATAATTTTACACCATAGGCAACCCTTCAGTGGGACATAGGCTTTTGTATGTATTTCAATATTGGGAGCGGAAAGGCACTATAGTTAGGGGGTGAGGTTTTCTATCAGCTGAGTCTAGGTAACTGGGGTTAAGATGGTGGGATATTTCTCATGCTATCACATGTTGTAGCAGTTTTATTTATATTTCCATTGATTTTAGATTTATTAAATAAATATTTCCAATACTTTTAATTGCATAGTTTCTTATATTTTATTTAATTTGTGGAATATATTTATCTCATTCAATGTTTATCTTTGATTTTTTTATACATTCCATGTTGTTGTTTCAAGTTGAGAACAATTATTCCCTCCGACTTTTTTTAACACCTTGGGGTTTATTGGAAACCCATCGGGATCAGGATCTCCCATTAGGTATGTGGGAATTTAAGTCGGGTACAGGTTTGAGAGGGTAGCTCAGTCAATATCATCACAATATAACTCTATATAATATAATTAATTAATATTAATAATAAATTACATTGATTTTGATATTAACATTATGTGTGTTATTAACTTCCCCACTTTTGGGTGTTATGTGAAAACAATTTTTTTAATTACATAAATGAGTGGGGATATGTTTACTTCATAAATATTTTTATCCCTTTGTTGTTTCTCAAAAAATATGGTTTAAAATAACCTTAACTTGATAAATCAATTTATTCTACAATGCATTATTTCTATATTCAATAATATACACAATTTATTACTTATAATAAATGTTTTCTTATAACAAAACTACATCAGAGATCAATATATGAGATGTAATTGGAATGCAATTTTTTATACATAAAAAGTGAAATACATCAGGGACGTGAGATAATATCTATGTAAGGGCCACTCAGTAAGAAAACAATCTAATATTATCTATAATTTCATATTTTATAATGTATCATATACTTAACTTTATTTTTTCTTATAAAAATCATTAAAAATTTTCTTATAGGTAATTTAAATAAAACATTATAACCAAATACAAATGAAATATATTTCCTTCTATTATCATCATAATTTTTTAATTGTTCCAAGTGATAATCATGGGATTCTAAATCATTTTCACCTTCTCAACCATTTATTCTTCCAATTTGGGACCTAATATATTTATTTTCCCAAATTTATCAAAACAAGAAGGTGTTTGACTCCTTCACTCATATAATACTTCTAAAGGTGCGGTCTGTATGTTGGAATGAAAACATTTATCATAATAATAATCAACTAATGTTTTATATTTATCCAAAATTACATGATAAATCTTTTAATAAGACCAAATTATATCATACAATTTAGAAATAATTCTCTATTACCATAAATTTTTTTGAGTATGAAATAATATATTGAAATTTAATTCAATAACCAAGTACTTCTTAAGACTTTTTTAAATACAATTGATATATATTCTACATGTAAATTAATTATCTATTTAATATAAATTCAATAAACTTAATCCAAATACAAGTTATATAATGTGTGGTATAACTTGATAATATTTAGTTAATTGACCAATAGTTACCCGAATATAATTTTTACCTTGAGATGTCCTTAGTATTTCCATCATGAAATCTATGGATGTATTCTACCATTTCAATTCTTTCACTAAAAAAATGATGAATAATTGTAATAGATAATTGTCATTTTACTTTATTATATTGAAAATTCCAATATTTCATAGTAAAATATAATACATATTTCCTTAATTCCTTATAATGTAAATTACTCATAAGTTTTATATTCCTTTTTGTGACGCTAGGATTAATAGAAAACATAGAACTATGATCGTCACTCAATAGTTCTTTCTAAAACTGGGAATCAAAAGGAACAAAATAAAATTTTTCTAAATCTAATAAAACCTCCTCTTACAAATTAATATATGGAAACATAACCTTCATAATAGACTGTTTCTTTTCTAATAAAACATGATCCCACTTCTGAACTTTCCTAATTATATATAATTATGATTATTACACCAATACCTAAAAAATTGAGGGAGTCCCTATATGAAAAATTTATAATCCAAAATTAATCATATCATTAACCAAATAATTATATTAAATAAATAATATAGTTAATTTGTTATTATATTTCTAAATCAAAGCATAAAATACACTATTTTATTAAACTATTTGTTAATTAATCATGTCGTCGTATTCCATTTTCAAGTCAACACATCTCCTATTTCACATGTTCAACTTTTTTTGGGTGAAAAAAATACCTTAGTTTTTTATGATTAGTTTAATTTAAATATTTAATATATATATATATATATAAATAAGGTCTCAAATTTTTTTAAAGAAAAAAAAATAACAATGAGTTCAAGTTCATGTGTTAGATAAATTATCTCATAGGTATTTTATTGATGTAAGGCATAAGAAATTACTAGATTTTTGTGCATTAAAACATAAACCTTTTCCATTAATGAAGCATAAATGTAAATAAAATAGTTACCACTTTTGGATGGTAGGGAAAACCTGATTATTAAATAATGTTATTTTAAACTCATGGAAAAATTCATCTCACTCCTTTTTCAAGATGAACCAAAACCCATTTCTTGTTAACTTGTTTACTCGGCTTGATAACCAAGCATGGATTTGAACAAACCAATAGTAAAATCATAATAATATAGAAATACAATTAATTTTAGTAGAATTTATAGGTATTGTCCATTCATCAACCACATTATATTTAAAAAGATAAAAAAATTGTGTATTTTTTATTTACGATAATTCCATGGAATGGAATCCCTTATAACCAAAAATCCCATTTTCAAAATTTTTCATATATGTTATTTTCATTTAGAGTTTTCATAATAACCCTTTAATATTTTTCATGATCCTCATAAATTTTTGAATAAAATAAAATATCATCAACAAACACAAACGATTTTTTTCCAGGTATTCCTTGAAAACACTATTCATCATATCCATGAATATAAATTAATAGTTTTTCAACCCAAAAGCATAACAAATAATTCATAATACCCATAACTAGTACGAAAAAACCTTTTAGGTATGCCATCTTACGTCACATTTATATGATTTTATCTGAACATGAGATAAAACCTCAAAAAATATAGATATTTCTAGAGACAATCTAATAAGTAATTGATAAATGGGAACATATACATATTATTAATAGTGGTGTTACTCAATTCCCTATAATGACTAAAAATACTTATAGAACCATCGTTCATTTTAACAAAAAAAATAATGTCATTCAATGTTGAAGAGATTGGAGGAATGAAACCGTTATTAAGAAAATATTTCATCTTATTTTTTAATTTTATAAATTCTACTTGATTCAATTGATAATGAGTTTTTGTAATTTTATTAGCACCATGAACAAATTAATTGGTAAAATCAACTCCCTGATCAGTTATAATACATGTAAAATCATTAGAAAAAAACATCCAAAATTTTATTTTCCTCTAGAACATCAATAATCTAAAGAGTTATTTTATTTTAAACATTATAATCAAGATAAAAATCATTTACATATCCTAAAAACGTTTCTTGTTTGGGGTATGCTATCAAAGGTATGAGTTGAATCTTATGAGAAATGTGAAACTCATTTCTGAAGATAAATTATTTGGATCTATAATCTATCTTATCATGATAAACTTGAATCCAATTCAAACCCATAATATCATAAAATTATATAATGGGAAAGAGACAAATGTTTTCTCAAAAAAATATTCCACAAATGATAATACAATGATCTTCTTAAAATCTTGTTTCCTTAATACTTCACTCATCAGATTTTACCAAAAGTTCTAAAATAATTTCATAAGGATAATTTTTCATTTTACCTATACATTTCTCCGAAATAAAATAATATTTTGACATGGAATCATATAAGACATTATAATAATATGATTAAATATGCAATGTACCTATCACCACTTCATTCAATGGTCCAATATCTAAAGAAGTTATTGTAAAGTATTTCAAAACACCCTAATTCCTTGAGTATTTATTCATATAACCATTTATGTTATTCATTTGATTATAATACACATAATAACCCAAATCATTACATTTTAAAAACCATAATTCATGTTTTTCAAAATTGTCTTACAATTAAAAAAGATCTTTTTCTTTAAATTCATGAGAAATATGTCACAACTTACAATACCAGAAGAAGTTCATAGATTTCATAAGACATTCTCAATCATATATTTTATCACACATATCATAAACTAAAAACAACATTTTATTACCTTGAAATTTATTTGATGCATTATCCCTAATTTTCTTCCACATTGAGATTTTTTTCTTGTTTTCGTATAGAACCTGATCATTATTAAAATAAATTTCCACCTTATTATCACATAAAAAAGGTTTTCATAACTTTAAATTCATTATAGGCCAAGTAACATCAATATATTAACCTCAATCCAAAGTAAAAATGTATAAAAACTAAGATCTAGTAACTCATACCCAATGTATACTTTTTTAAATTGGAATAAGGTATAAGGGATGTCATCCTGAAGGGATGGTTTTTTTGTCTTAAAGAACCATATATACATATATATATTTGATTCTAATATTCAATTTGATATATAATAAACATATAACAAGAAAAATATATCAAATTCTAGTGGTGGACAATTTCTGGGTAATTGGAGTAGTACTATTGTATGGACTTTAACAGTTGTAAATACTCCTCTGTTTAGGAATTCGGGCCACCTATTTGGGTCCATGAGTGATAAGGGACATTGGGCAATCAAAGGGGGAGGTGGCACATAAATGATGGCTAGGTGTTGGAAAAGGTGTGATGTAAGGGGGGACCTTCGGCCATCCAAAAGTGGGTATATGTTCCATGTAATGGGATACATTCCTAATGTGCATTCAGGATAAAAATAATCAATTTAATAAATCATTTGGTTGCGTGGGTTATCCCTTGGTGATATATGAAATGCCTTTTATGTCTGTGTGTGTGCGGTGTGTGAGTGTTCTTGATTTTAATTGTACCCCCAAGAACATAATATAATATAAACAAACAAAATTATTTATATTATTTTGAAAGTAAAACAAATAAATGGTGATATAAAATTCCTATAAAAAGTAATGTACAATAGAATCTATCATGATTAAATAAAGAGAAATCTATATGGAATGGTTAATAATTGAAAAAACATGACCTTTAATAAAAAACATGATCACTAAATTTATCAATGTAAAATATCATTGTAGTAATATAGGGTATAATAATAACTAAATTCTCAATGAAGGAAATTTTTAGTATTGGATGTCATGATATTAAACATCATAATAAATTTACCATCAAGGTATTGTTCTAAAATAATTCAATCAATGGGTTGGTGTACACCGAAAACCCAATTAATAATTTTGGCCAATCAGTTTATTTTATATGACCCGTTGATGCATTGTGGGGATATAATTAATAATTCCCCACCAATCACTATATATAAAATTCACTCCTCATATACTAAAAGATCAGTTTAGTTTATAAAAAATATTTTTTATTAAAAAATATCCCTATTGTTTAAATAATATTTAATATTATGATTACTCTAATCAATTGAATAACCTTCATAGAAAAACATTGTTTGTAGAAATAGTATAATTTTTTTTAAATATATAAATATATGATACAAAGAATATATATAATTGAGGAAAATATTATTTTTAATTAACGAGTATCACAATAAAGTTAATTTTTCTTGTTTAATTTAATAACCACAAGACTAATATGAGATAAAATATGGACATCAACTCATCAGAAAAATGTTTTTTTACTAAAATCATAACCTTTGGAGAAAACAATTTTTAGAAAAAAATTAAAATAAGATTTCATTGATTATTTTTTACTAAAAAATCTATTAAATCGTGTACAATAATTCAAATAGAATAAAATGGTTAGGGAGATGGGAAAATCTGTAAGCATCATATATGTTAAATGGAAAACAGTACATTGGATATTTTTTAATGAATGTTCAAAATGAACCATTTAGAAGACATTATAAAGATTAATTTGAAACCTTATTAAAAATTAAAATATAACATAAAATTTTCTCGATAAATATTCTGATAAAATAAAATTTACATTCTCATTTTTTTGAAATATATGGGCATGTAATAAAAACATACTTGATTAAAAAATGGTAATTAGAATTATTTTTAATTTCACTTCTCTTGATTCATGTCCCAAATATATGATAACATGGAAGAAAATATAAAAATTAAATAAATATATATGTGATAAACAAATATTTGGAGTTTATAAAGGATATATTATATGATTCCTTTAATGAAAATAATGTCAATACAAGAAAATTGAGATTATAAAATAAATCTTCCCTCGTTGGTAACATTTAAAATGCATAACCATCGAAGAGTAAATATTAATTGAAAAATTAATCATCATGAATAAATATATAATCATGATATATACAAAATAAGAAAAATATATACACCACATATAACTAAATATGGTTATAAAAAAATATGTCATAATAGAGTGAAAATTTGGATAAAATAGCATACCTCATGTTCGAATTGCAAAAATATGATCTAAAATCCTATATAATAAATTTGAATTTATAATAATTATATAATAGAGTCATTTATATACTCATAGTCTCATATAATATCCACTGATAACATTAAAACACCCATTTAAAAATAATTTCTTATCAAAATCTCCATTTATAGGTGTTAAATGTTACATTTTTCATGAGAATTTCAGTTCAAAAGTTCTAGTCCTCGTATATTGATAAATGGTCCCATAATCTCAATAAATGAAATCATGATATAATTATCATATATATGCCATATATATATATAGATTCATCCGTAAAATTTAGAGATAGAAAAATGAAATACATCGTTCATAAATACAATAATCATTACTTATGCATGATGGATGTTTTCACTTTTTGAAATATGGAACGAAATATGGGTAAATAATAAATCACCATTCCATAATAAATATAATATATATATATATATATATATATATTTCACAAAAATTAATTAAATATATATGCATTACCATCCATGTAAATTGGAAATGAAAAATGAATCACATCGCTTTGTGGACATGGTAGTCCATATGTACAAACATTTGACATTATTGTTTTATAAAATATTGGATGGTATGATGGTATATATCTTACTATAAGGATATAATGAAAATAATTCATATATATCATATATAAAAATTATATTTATATTTAAAACCATCCAATTAAAATAGTAATGACAAACGAATTTCACCTTATCATTGACATGATAATCCATACGTACACAAGAGCGATGAGTTTTCCTTCTATAGGATGTAGAAGAGGTTTAAAAATTGTTTTAACATAATAAAAAAGTATTTTTACATTTATTATTCACGATTTATTATTTTATAAAGTATTATATCAACTTAAAGGATGTATAATAAGAAACCACATTAAAAGTACTCGGGTTGGATTTGTACATCCCCATCAAGAAACCCATTTTTCTTACACTGTAAACAATGGAAGGATGGTATTTTGTAAATATAAGAAGATCTTGGAAATGGGAATGGAATCTAGTATGATATTTTGGTATTATGTTTTTAGTATATAAGCATCAAAAGGTATGATCAATAGTGAGTGGAGGGGTAGCCTAAGAATTACATGAAGTAATAATTTAATATTATTTAATTTTCATAATTAAGTTTCTAAAATATGTTGTATTTAAATTATAACATAATGATAAATCAAAATCATGATATAAAATAACTTTTTTATAATCTTAGCTAATTTTTAAACCCTGATCACTTAGTTTTATACCCCTTTTTACCATTTTGAAAATTACCAAAATATGAATGTTTTTACTATTTAAGGGTCAATAATGTATGTATATACAGATAAGTGACCCATAAATAGACCATGGTTGAAATTTTAAGCTATATTTTATTCACATAGAATAATTTATTTATTTTTATAAATTTTAATGAATATAATAAAATATTTTGTTTTATAAAATGTCAATAATTTTATTTTTAGAAATATTCATTTACATCAAAATTATAATAATAAAGATAGTAATTTAATTAAAATAAAAATTGTTAAAAATAACCAAATATGATATATTAATCTATAAAATATTCTAAACACTATAATTTATCCATATTGTATTTATTTTTATATTTTTAAATTCATTTATTTTTTTTCTATTAATTTAATTAATATTGTGTCAGCATTGCATAAGTATTTAAGACAATTATTAACTAAATATAAATAAAAATATATTACCCCGAAAAAATTATTTCATATTAAAAAAAAATATTTTTTAATAAACATAACCTATTACTATCCATATGAAAAAATATTAGATATATTAAAGTCAAGAGAGTGACATTTTGTACTTATTCATTTCTTAAATTAATATAAAGGTCAATATCACAGAAAAATGGCATTATATGGACATATTTATGATACCTAATGGTTAAAATTCACTCATCAAATATGATAATGAATGGTGTTAATGAAATTTTAATACCGTACCCAAAAGTTTCAACCCCATATTACCAATGTTACCATTAATATTGTCACATATATTTACAACTCTTACTATTCATAATTCATGAAAATAAAAAAATATTTAAAAAGATTTGTGCTTCTAATTAAAAAAATGAAATTCATTTTATCCAATTCAATTGATATAACTTTAATAAATTAATTTTAAGATAAATCAAAAAAGTAAGATGAAAAAAAGTTTTCCAAGAATTGTTTTTTATGCCTCCAAATGAACTTATTTATAAAACATGTAAAATATTGATTATAATGGTATTAATTATATCATTATAAATAAAATTTGTATTTTATCACTTTAATAAAAAAATAGGAAAATAAATTGTATTTTTAAATTATTTTATTTAATTAAAATAAATCATTGTTTTACAAAAGAGTATTTTTTACTATTCATTAAAAATAAAACTTTTTTTGAAGAATCAAAAAATTAAAACTATGAAAACAATGAATGATAAAAAATTGATATGATAATATTTCAATAGTTTTTCATGGTTCATTTGAACTCAATATTGTGTGTAAATCAAGAAATCAATGAACATATATTTATTTAATACATCAAAAAATATCATGTTGTGACTTTTACCCCTTTATACTAATTTTTTATTTGAAATTAAATCACTATGATATAAAAAATCAGGATTTGTTTTCCATATAACATAGTCAGGTTCCCACATTGATTTCATAAATTTTTGGTTTCACCATTAACCATTCTCAAAATGACTGGTCCTGGTTTGTAGAACTTTATCTCTATGATCTGGTATTTCCATAAGTTGTTCCTCATAAGAAAAGTCCTTATATAGAGGTATGGACATTTATTTTAGTATACTTGAATGATTAGTTATGATCTTCTATAGGATAGATACATCAATCACCTTATAAACAAGGGATAGATTTGGTTGATTCTCTAAAGCGATAAGCTACAATCCTAATATGATCAATAATATTAAAGGGACCAATATATATAGGGTTCAATAATCCATTCGTTCAAACTCTTTTAAACTTCTTACATGGGTATATTCATATAAATAACATGTCAAAAAATTGAAACTCTAGATCTCACCCATTATTGTCAGCATAACTTTTTTGTTGAATTTTATCGTTCCTTATGTGTTGTTTAATGGATTTAACCATCAACATCATTTCCCCAACTAGATCAAGTTACCATGGATTTATTTATCCAACTTTATTACATCTCATTGAAGTTATTCACTACATTTCATATAAGGATTCATTATGAGGTATATAAATGCTATAGTGAAATCAATTATTGTATGAAAATTCTACAAAAGAATGTTTTTTTATCATGATCTCCTTTGAAATCCTTAGAAAAATCTCTTAACATGTATTCATGAGGTGTAATGGTCCTCTCAGACTAACCAAATATCTGATAATGATTAATTGTTCTACAACATAGCTCTATATCAAGATCCTACTGAAGAATTCTCTATAAATTCTGGTTAAGAAAAAAATTTGGATCATATACGATTGGGAGTGGTACTCCATGAAACCTAACAAATTACATAATGTGTAACCAAGTAAGTTGATCAAGAGAGAAATATACACTATTATTGATAAAAATTTAATGATTTCAAAAGGTGATTGACTACAAACCAAATAATATGATTCCATTTAGATGTTTTCGGGCAGTTTATGATGAAATACATGGTAATATTTTCCCATATCAATTTTTGTATGGGTAATCATTATATCATCCCCATAGACATCAGTCTCTCAACCTTTACTTTATAACACACCCGACATCAGGATACATACTCTTTAATATCTCATTTCATGTTATTTAACCAAAAATGATCTTTATGATATTTATACCCAATTATAATTTATGGTTAAGTAGGGAATGATGAGATATGAGCTTTATCTAAAAGATCCTTCAAATATGGTACTGATGGAAGAAGTACATAGTTTTTAAAAAATATCATTCCAAAATTTTCATGTATGAACTCAAGAACATTCCTCACCTTATTTAGTAATTATGCATCATTCTTCTTTACCTTATAACTACTCTTATGGATGAATGTTTGAAAATTCATCTGAGAAAGACAATATTTATCTACTTTCCTCAATATTTAAATATCTAACATATGAAAATATTTAAATATGGGATCTATTAAAATAATTATCCTTTAAAATCTATAATGATCCTTCTGATATAAATCTTGAACCACCTTTTCCTCCATCTCAGGGTTGTAATGTAATAACTAGTCATAATCATTGATCAATTACAACCATATTATCTAGTAAACAATCTACTATTTTTTTGTAAATATATACATCATGTATTTATCAAAAAAAAAATATCACAACATTAACCAAATAGATAATTATTCCATATATTCATTTTAAAAATTAAAACTACAAATCCAAATTGGGATTCAGTTAAGTTTTCACATGAGTTTTTAATTTTATACAGGCATAAGATATCACTATATCATTATTCATGATGATTGATCCCAATACATACATTTATGTATACAAATATATCAAAGACCCTTCTACACTATAGAGTAGTTAATATATAGGTCCTATGACCAACCTTATCTCTAGTTTATTGAAAATCTCCCTACATTTATCTATGCAAAATAACATTGATCTATTTTAGGTCATCATGGTGAGTGGATATGATAGTTGTGATAAATTTATCATAAAGAGTCTCCAGCATCCTTCTATCCTAAGAGCACTATAGATCTTGTTTATCATTGTCAGTCTTTTCCATTTGTCAATAACATTTCTCTTTGAAGGATCAGCTAATATAGCCACATTTTAAATTATATTACCTATTAATGAGACTCTTTTAACTAATATTCCCAATTGATAAATTTATCATATAGATTCTCCTTCTGTAGGGTCATCATCACAGTCCTCAAATATTCTTCATGCTTTTTATTCTAATTGAAAAAAATATAATAATATCATCTATAAATACATCCCAAAAATGATCAAGGTAATAAATAAATAATCTTTTAATTAAATCCATAAATACAGTATGAGAATTGGTAAGTCCAAATGATATTACTATAAATTCATAATGACTATACATCATTCAGATGGATATCTTTAGTAAATACTATTTCTTGACCCTCAAACGATAATATCCATATTGAATACGAGTCTTCAAAAATTATCCATCTCCTCAAAATTAATAAAAACAATTATATATAAGGAGAAGATGATAGATTTTATAGTGATCTCTTTAATTTCTCTACAATCAATTAAAATACACATTGGAACTTTTTTATTATTATAACAAAGAATAAGTGAAACTCATGGTAAATTACTAGGGAAAAAATCTCTTATCTAGAATATACTAGATTTTATTATCCAATTCCAACAACCCAATCAGGTCCATTATATACAGATTTTTTGAAATAGGTGAAACAATATATTTGAGTTATATTGAAAAATGAACATCTACATTTAGGGAAAGATTAGGAAACTATTTATTATGTACATCAATAAACCCCATACAATATTTATATCATCAAATTTGTGTTTCTCTCTAACCATATGTGATATATATCCCCCATTAATGGATGTAATTTTCATTTAGAGTTGGGGTTCATCCTTAAATCAATATAATATCATAGTTTCATTCATATAATTAAAAAAATTCCATTCTTTGATAAATTGATATGGGATCTATATAGATAGAGCCTATCTATGCCAAAAATAACATCAAATTCTACTAGAGTAATAATAATAATATTCCATGGAAGAAAATTCCTGAAAAATTATTTCAGATATAAACTCTTGAATTGATATGATATCATCAAAGCATTATGAGTTTTCACTATCAACTAAACATCAAATCATGTTTTGGGGACGTGACACCCTTATATAATTTTTAATATATAAAATATTTTTTATAACCTGAGTCAAATAAATAATTTTCACATCTGGAGTATATGATAAGTGTGAATTTCACCAAATCTCTTGGGAAATCCACATTAGTTATCGTAGTTCCATATACTTGCCCTTCTCCCAATGAATTCTTCTTTTGTAGGTTTTCATGATGTACTGGGAACCAGTTTGAATAATTCCCCATCTCATTACAATTAAAACATTGGAAATTAGTGTGTTATTTATTTTACTTATGGTCATTATTTATATGAACCATATATCTAAACATATGAAAAACAATCATTCCGTTAAGGTATTTTCTAGGATGATTCTTTTAAATATTTTTACATGATTTAAATTACTTCATTCCCTTTAATATTGTTTAACATGTTTCCTTTTTCTTGTTTCTCAACTAATATCTTCTTCTCTTGATTTCCCTTGAAAATATAATATCTATAAAATTTCCTACCTATCTTAATGAAACATTATACCATATCATCATAAAATGAAAATTTTTAGAAAATGATTCCCTTTAGATATTCAACATAAGAAAATAAAAGAAATGGATAATCACGATTTCTAGATTATGTATGTCATTCATAATATGACAAGATAATAATTTCAAGTTGTCCTCATTCTCTTCCAAACATTCTTATTCATTATACTGTCAATATAGATATATACACTATATTTCATCAGACTATTCTCTGAAGAAGTAATTATCAAATTTTAACACATTAAAAGTTCTTCAATCCCTGATTTCCATTTCTTCAACATCTTTAGTTTTCTAGATCAATGACAACCATTGATCAAAATATCCTATATAAAACAACATAAGAATATTAATATCACTTTCATTATATACCAATTCTAGTAATATATTATCAATAGACTTAATCAATTTCTCATCTACCTACAGATTAATATTTCTACTAAAATATAGGGAATTTCCAATGAAGATATCCAACAAAGGTGAATCATGCCATGGGACAATAGGTTTATGCATACAAGAATGGTTGTTTTTCATAAACTATTTTAACATCCCCAATTTTCTGTGATCTATAAAGTTACAACACAAATAATATTCTCTTAATCAGTACAGATGACTTTACATTTACAATTGGTATTGATTTGATATATTCCACTAGGAACCATTACTAAATAATGTGACACACAATATTAGCTCGTAATCATCATTAAAGTTGACTAAAAAAATTAAAATCTCTCTAATGGTAAATGTTCTCAAATACTATAATGTATTATCACAATTCACATGATAACTAGATTAATTTAAAATCTAGGTCTCGTGATTTATACTTAATATTATCTAATAAAATATATAGAAAACTCCAACTCTATTAACACAAAGTTGGTGTACACTTTATCACAATGACATAATATTAAAAAGGATCTCTTCCATAAGGAATAATTGGTTTCGTACTATTGAATAACTAGATACAAACATGTTTCTTATATAAAATTGGATATATAAAATACATTTCATCAAGAATGATTCTCACAAACATGATATTATTGTAAATATACTTCCTCATATACTAGTTAATAGAAAAAATAATGGATGAGATCAAATGTTCAATAACTTTTATGTAATACAAATTCTATCTTGAGTAAATAAATAATAATCAATATGAAATGTAAATATCTAAAAACCATGCCATTTAATCAAAAAAGTGATCACTAAATGAATCCATTGACAATATTGATAGATTAATATCGTGGATAATAATATATAAATTCACAATGAATGAAATTATTAATGCTAGACATCAAGATCTCAGAAAACATGATATAGTTTCTATAAAGACCATGTTCCAAGTTAGTTTACCCAATGGTTTGGTATATACAGAAAAACAATTTTACAATTTTTGCCAATTGATTTGTCACATGAGACATCAAAATGCATCGAGGGGCTATCTATAACTATTAACCACCCATTACTACATGTTCAATACCTTCCTCATATATTCAATGGTCTATTTAAATCCGGAACAATATTATTTATCAACAAAAATCTATATTGAGAAAATAATATATAATTTTAATATTTCCCTATAAATAAAAATATAATTCATAGTAAGACATATATCTATAAATGGTATACAGTTTAAGAAATTTTCATATCCACGATACAAAGAATATAGATATTTTCCTGAACCAAGACATCTCATAATTCATATCCGCACCTGACTGAGTTCGTGGAAAGGCCTCAAGGGTGTTCACTATCCCCAGGGGAGGACACAAGTGATCCGATATCATAAATTAGGAGTGGGAACAATTTACCAAAGTTTACATGCATTAAAAACTAATAATAACCAATAAAGAAAAATATGAAAATTCAAAACAAACAAACATTAAAAATATTTCACAATTGAATTACAATGGTCCAATCAAAACCAAATAGGGCTAAAATAAATGAGAACCAAAATACTAACACAAAAACAACCACATGGAATGATACATAACCCTCAAGACACCTCCATAATACCATGCCAAGAAATATAGCCAGCAATCGAGACCACCATACCCAAAATCTTTACCCATAACTGTGTCAGACATCACCAAGTATACATACAATGTAAGCAGTGAGTAAGGTGTGAGAATAAGCCCAGTATGATTCCAACCAAGAAAATATTCAATTATACAGACATTATAAGATAATTATCATGATATTTTACCAAAAGTAAATTCGAGTAACTATTTTAATGAGTGAAAACATGAATAAGAAACAGTTTTTAGAAATAATCTCTAAAGATGAAATAAATTTAATGAAATAATACATACTACTAAAATTACCAACCAAGCATACTATATACTGATAGTAAGTGTAATATAACCAATTATTACCAGTCATAGGAAACACCTCTAGGATCTAGATAATAACAGAACAGTAGGTACATCGTATCTCGGTGAAATGTGGCATAGAAACTCGAAACAAATGTGCTCTAATGAATGATCCACTAGTAGGGAATACACCCATAACCTAGTAGCCGCCAACAAATCATTATTATTTACTTAGTGTTGTTATCATCAATCCCGTTAAGTGAAACCGGTTCATAGCCACTACTGGATCACTAGAATATTAGTTATAGTTCACCCAGAAAGATACCCGAGCTTCCCTTTTGTGATCAATCAAGTTCCACATGTCACATAACACCATTTTCACAACCAAATTCCATTTTAAAATCATACATGCACCCAAAACAATTCGCAAACATGATTGGCACATTCCAAATAATTTAATAAACCATTAAAAAGTTTAAAAAATTATTCCAAGAAGTATCACATGGCTTTACACATATAAACCCATTAAAATCCACTATTAAGATCAAACACACACCAAAGATGCATCGAAACATAATTTGAAGCCTTTTAATAATTTAATAAACTAATTGTATTGTTTATAAAACACTACCTAGTGACACAATTTTAGTTTACCCAAAAAACACCCAATTTCATATAAATGTGACACTTAAAAATCAAACGCATATTAAACTATTTTAAAAAATAATTTTACACGACACATATAAATTAAAGAACATACTAAATTAATGAAGATGGAAAAAAATTCACCAAATAATTTTTTTTTAAATGGAACCACCAACTTTGGTTTCAAAATGATCAAAATCGGTGAGCATCTCAAACCACACCATAAGAAAGTTAAAAATGAACCCTAATCCAAGGGATAGAACCCAAAACCACATGATTAGACCTTAGGAACAAAACCTTAGCTTCTTGAAAATTAAAAATCCAAGAAAGAGGGAAGTAACACTAATAAGAAAGAAGAAACATGGGTGAAATCCACTTACATGGTGATTTTTGAAGTTTATTCCACCAAAACCCCTTCAAAATGGGTGATAAGGGAGATTGATGGAGCTTAAAGACAATATTTGGTTGAAAGTACTGAGTGGGGAAGAAGAGGGCAGATTATGTTTAACTATAGAAGGGAAATGGTAAACCACAATTTTTTTTAATGACATGGACATTTCACATGGTTAGTATACGCAGTTTAATAAATTGTGCTAAAATTGGGCACATTCTCTATCTAGAGAAAATATCTACCTGTGTTGAGGTGCATGATTATGCTGCAGTTTCTGCCTTATACTCTATGGTTAGATGGATTGGGTGCACGATTCACTCTAACCGTGCACCATCTATGCGCCTAGGTTTGTACTCCTAGAACAATCCAATTTTCTCTAATATTCAGAGTGGAACCTTGGGGAAAATATATAAAAAAAATAAAAAAGAAAAATACTTGAAATGAAAGACACAAATGTGAAAACTCTCCCCACCATGAAAACATTCCACCTCGGAAAGTGAACTCAATGATTTATCAGAAAATAAGAAAGTATACTCATATTCAACCCACGACTTCCACTCCCATGTCTCATGCACATCATTCGCAATTCCAACCATGGTATGGATCTATATTATACTTATTCAATTGAGATACATGAAAGACATTGTGAATTATTGTCAATTAAGAAGGTAAAGATAACCTGTATGCCACATTTCTAATCCGCTTAGTGATTTCCAAAGGCCCAACATAACTCGATGTCATCTTTTCTTGCTTCCCCAAGTGCCGATGGTAGAATCTAGAGGAAACATTCAAGAATACCAGATCACCCATAGAAAATTCAAGATATCGATTCCTCTGATCGACATAATATTTTTTTATCACATAGTTGTTAATAACTGCTACCTGATAAACATGACTTTATCAAACGTCTCATGCACAAGGCTCAGTCCCAAATGTGGTGTATCACTTACCTCAAACAAAAATTAATAATATCGACACAAACAACCATTGAGTACCTCGAAAGGATCCATTCAAATATAGGATGGGTAACTATTATTATAAGTAAACATGACAAATTCAAAATGGTTTTCCCACAACCCTACGAAATCCAAAACACAAACCCGATGCATATCCTTTAAAATATGATTTTCCCACTCTATCTAACCATCCATCTAAGTATGGTTAAATGTAATCATCTTAATATTTGTCCCCAATTATTTCTGAAGGCCTTCCATGAACCAAGATGTAAAATAAGGGACTCTATCTAAAACAACCTCTAATGTCACCCCATGAAGTCTTTCCACCTCCAGAATATACAACCATCTCACCTCTTCCAATTTAGTTGTATTTGTTATTAGAATAATATGGGATGATTTTATTAGATGATCAATAACCACCAAAATGGAGTTCCTTCCTAGAGGATTATGAGGAAAGCCAACAATCAAAGCGATGGAGACCTCATCCCACTTCTAGGTAGGAATCTGTAAATGATGAAGCAATCCTAAGGTTCCATAATGCTCTACTTTTACCTTCTGACATGTATAAACCTCAATACAATTTCTGCAATGTCCCACATAATTCTTATCCACCAAAACTACCAAGGAACATGATAATACATTTTTGGTTTCCCCAGGATGAATGGACAACTGAGATTGGCTCCTATCTGACATCACCACCTTCCTTAGAGACAATTGAACCATTGAATGGAAAAAAAAGTACAAGATCCCTTTGGGATATGAGGACCAATTAGAAGATGTATCCCCACCATAAATAAGCTACATAGACCAATAACATAGCTCATCACTAGGTTTCTACAACTGAATTAAGTAAAGAAGAGAAGGATTCAACTAAAAGCTTGCCAAGAATGCACCCCCACTATACTCCTTGGTCTCAATGTTAATTTGGGAAAACAAACCCATCTATGTCCACTCATTAATGGACTCCCTCAAATCCTACACTATAAATTTTTTACTCAAGGTGTTATCCACCAAATTACCTTTCTCTGGGGTATATACGATATCAAATTAAAACCCCTACAAATACTCGATCCAACAACACTGTCTCTAAATCAAATCTTTTGTGGAAAATATGTTGGAAAAGATTTTTTGATCCGAATAGACAAAAACTTTATCCCCAAAAAATGATGCCATGTATTCAGGGAATAAATAATATCTTCTAATTAAATTTTATGTTTTGGGTAATTTTTTTCATGAGGTTAAAGTTGGAGAGAACCATATGACATTACCAATCATCTTGAATGCGTACACACCTAAGTTCCATACTTGAATCATCTCAATAAACAACATTGGCCTTTCCTGAATCTGGAAAGACCAATATGGGTGAAGTAGTAAGATTCCATTTCTGCTCTTCATAGGATGTCTAACATTCTGGGCTCCATTCAGACTTCACCCCTTCCCGAGTGAGTGTTGTAATGGAATAAGCAAGCTGAGAAAACTCATGTTATTGAACACATTCTTCAGATTCTCCCATGAAATAACTTTACTGATCTTCTCAGGGTCCACCAAAACCCATTTCTCTAAAATAAAAGGTCCCAAAAACCTCACCTCCCCGATCTAGTTGGTTTATTTAGAGATCATTTTATAAACATGATGATCATGAGGTGCGACCAAAACAATCCGAAAATCCGAATTTTGATCTTCCTCATATCTAGAGTTCACTAGGATCTCATCCCTGAATACCATAATGAATGTGTTGAGATATTGGTGGAACACCCTATTCATGATAACCATAAAAACCAATGAATCATTTTTCAATCCAGGAGGAATAAACAAATAATCAAAGAGGTAGTACCCTCTTCAAAAATATATATTTAAGATGTTCTCCTATCTCTCCCTTACTTGGGGGTAAGCCAAATTTAGATATATCTTGGAAAATAACTTCCCCCCCTTAATATAGTCAAACAAGTCATCAATTTGGTTCAATATGTATTTATTCTTATTGGTTACATTATTTAACTTCTTTTAGTTGATGCACAATTGGAGCGATCCATTAGCCGTGTTCACAAATAGAACAAGAGAGGACTAAGGAGAGATGATCGGGTGAATAAACCCTTTGGATTCCAAATTGTCCAGTTTTATCTTTAATTCAATCATCTCTATGGGGCCCATACGATATGAGGGAAATGATATTTTCTATGTTCATAGTGCCAAATCAATCAAGAACTCCACATTCCAATCTGGTGGTATACTTAGAAAGTCATCTAGAAATACCTCTTGAAACACATCTACCACATGAGGTAATCCACCCTCAGGACCACCACCATCATTTTCCACTACGAGTGATGATAACTAAATAATCAGATTTCCAAAATCTAGGAGTGGAGGTCCCGCATGACCCGACCTAGGATCCGATTCCCCAAGAAATACTAGAGGAATCCCATCAGGTTCCATAAAACTCACCACCTCCTATAGATGTGAATAGGCACTTGGAAGTGCAATATCTATTCTATGATAAGGATTATGTGAGAAAGGTCCATATTTAAGACTATAAAATCCCATTCCATCTCAACCTCTGACACAGAGAGCACACACAATGATCATCTGAGTTAGTACTCTTTTATCGTACCCAACGACGTCACCAACTCCATTACAAATGACATCATCTCAGTTTAAAAATTCAATAGGTTCACAAGACATGCCTAAGTAAAAGAAATTGATGCACCATTATTAAATAAAATAGCTACTATAAACTATGCAACCAGAATGGTAACTCGGACTATTGAGGTCCTGGTATCCTATATCGCTGGTGCCAAATCCACATCATGAAGATTCCTAGTATCTACTAGGGAACGACCAATCATCATTTGATCTACCCTTAACTATCTCAGCCCAGAAGACAATATGGTCCTACTACTATGACCACCAGAATGAGATCCCACTATTCTGTATGACTCCCACTGAACTGAAACCCCCTAGAAGCCACAAACCCTTCCCCACCCTAGTATGGGCTTCTCACCTTGTAAAAACACTATATGTTCATCATAACTCTCCATAAATGATAAGGCCTATGAGGATATGTAAAAGTAGGTCATATGTTCCCTATCATCACACACTGATGGAACATGTCACACCCTACATTTGAAGCTACATATGATGACTACCGAGAAGGATGGATTGAACTACCACCTCCTTTCTTGACCTTCACATCCAGCTTCTTCTTCTTCTCAGATGAACTACCACTACCCAGCATTGATACTGCACTTAGGAACCATACCTGGCCTTGCGATCAATATCCAAAATATAAGCACAATAAACTATCTCATCATTGGTCTTCATCTCAAATAGGAATACCAGAGAAAAGATCTTTTTCTGCAAACTCTTTTTGAAAATTTGAGCCTTCATCTACTCATTAGAGACTCTTTCATGTGTATATCATACTAGCTTGGAAAATAGTTGGAATACTCCATCATTGATTTATCCCCATGAAAAAGATGAATAAACATCCTGTATATGAAATAAGCCAAGACCTTAGGATAGTACTGGTCGTTGAAGATAACCTTGAAGTCCTTTCAGCTCATTTGCTCATCCTTCCTAGCATCAAGTACTGAGTGACACCACATTCAACTAGGACCCTCTAAAAATAACGAGGAACACTTTACTCTAACTTCACCAGGAATGTCAAGAAAAAAAATATATGATCGATCATCTTAAGATACTCCGCTTCTTTCGGAGGCTTTGTACTACCTTGGAAAGAAGGAGGTTTGTTCTTGAGAAACTCCTGGGAATTGTCCTTCCTGAACTAGTTTCATCTTTTCTAACTAGAGAATAAGCAGGATCAGCTCCTTATCCATGTACCGAGAGATCTCGAACCATAGCTTCAACCAACCTATAATCTTCTGGTGAAGGATATCTCTCTTTGACTTCATCCCATGGGTTCAAAGGAGTTCTTCAGGGTGGCATGTTGCTATAATAAGAAACAGCCGTAAGAGAAAACATTAATACAATAGCTATGAAATTTTTTGATTATAACAACAAATAAAAATAAATCAAACTTTTTACAACATTTTAATGACCAACCAACACCACCCCAACCCAATATCCATGTGCAGTCTGCAACCTGCACCTCCCACCTAGAAGATATGTCATACCAAGATCCCAACATCCCATAGAGACTTAAGGTCTGTCATGAGGGGTGCTAGACAAGCACCCTATTCAGAAAAAGAACTCTGAGACCCAACAATCCTTGCTCCTATCCATCCAAACTCATCCCAAATAACATGACCCAAAGGGCAACAACTTGGCTCTAATACTATTCAGTCATGAACTAATCTCATTCTTCATCCAAACTGGTGCACAACCCAGTTTGTGGTAAGTCCTGAAGGGAATTCCCTATCCCCATAGGCTAACATAGGTTCTTAGGAATCATAAATGAGGATTCGAAAAAATTTACCTATGCTTACATGCATCAAACAACCAATAACAACCAATAAATCAAATATAAAAATTCAAACCAAACAAACCATAAACTATTTTCATAATTTAATTATAAGGTTCAAGTTAAAACCAATCAAGGATACAACAAAATGAAACCACAAGACTAAATCAATAACCACCACATGTAAATGGGCATAACCATATAGCCACCTCCACAACACCTCACCAAGAAAGATAGCTTGAAACCCAAACCACCATCTCCAAAATCTTTACCATTACCAGTGTCAAAAATTACCAAAGCTAGTGACACCCAAAGGTATAAGTGGGGTTTGATCCTATGACTATTTGGATTTCACACAAGAAAAGATTACATGATATAAATATTATAATACAAATATATTTCTATTTTAACAAAAAGGAAATTCTAGTAACAATTCTATAGAATGAAACTTTGAATGAGAAACAGTTTTAAGAATGGAACATTAAAGAAGAACCAAATTTAAAAAAAGAGCACATGAATATAAAATTACAAATCAGACATACTATGTGCTAATGGTAAATTAAATATAACCAATGATAACTATTCATAGGAAGCACCCATATAAACTAGCTAAAAATGAGAAACTAGGTACATCATATCTGAAAGAAATGTGGCCTAAAAACCATGACCAAATGTGTTATCATGCATAATCCTCTACTATGGAACACACCCTTAACCTAGTGGTCTTTAATAAATAATAATTATTTAGTTAGTATTGTTATCGTCAATCCTACTAAATTAAACTGAGCTATATCCATTTCCTAATCACTGGTATTCAAATCTTATGCTACCCACATAGATACATGGGCTTCCCTTTTCTACTCAATGAAGTTCCACATGTCACATAACAGAATTTTCATAACCAAATTACATTAAAAAATCTTTATCACACAAAAATAGATTACAAAAATGATTATCACATCCCATATAATTTTATAAACCATTTAAGAATTTATAAAACAATTCCATGAAGTATCACATGGATTTACACAAAGAAAACCATTCAAAATCCTCTATTAAAATCAAATGAACACCACAGCCACCACATCCAAACATAATTTTCAGACCATTCATATTTTAATAAACTAATTTCCCAATTTATAAAACACAAAAAGTGACACAATATAATTTTACAAAAAAACATCCCATTTCATATAAACATGCCACTTAAAAATCAAACGCAAATTAAAATCTATCAAAAACTACGTTCTCACCATAAATATTAATTAAAGAACAAAGTAAATTAATTAAACAGGAAAAATTATTCACCAAATAATTTTTATACATAGAACCACCTTCCATTAGTGTCAAAATTTAGAAAAAATGGAGTGAATCATCAATCACACCACAACCACATCACAAACAAGAAAAAAACGATTCCTAATCCTTGACATTGATAACAGAAAAGAATGATTAAACCCTAAGGATGAAACAATATCTTCTATAAAATTATATCCCAAATAAATAGAGAAGAAACCATAAAAATAATGAAGAAACAAGGGAGAAATCCACTTACTAAATGATTCTTGAAGTTTCTCCCACCAAAAACCCTTCAATAATGGATGCTAAGGGAGATTGAGGGAGATTAGAGAACAACTATTTATGAAAATAACTTATGGGGAAGAATATGTGTGGATTATGTATAATTCTAGAAGGAAAACAATGGTAAATACACATTTTTTAATGACCTAAAAATTTCACATTTATAGTCCACACAGTTTAATAAACTGTGCTCCAATCGTGCACATCCATTTTACAAAGCGCATGGTTACCTAGGCCAAGGCATATAACCGTGTGCTAGGTTCATCCTTCTACTACACAGTTACTTGGGTTGGGTGAATGGTTTACTCTAACTATGCGCCAACCATGAACTTGAATCTTTCCACTCAAAACCCTACATTTTTCTCCAAAATTTAGAAGGGAACCAAGGGGAATTGACCAAAAATAAATTGAAAAAAGAAATGAAAAGAAATACACAGATATGATAGATATTTAATAGATACATATATCCAATGAGAAATTATCACAATAAAGTAAGTTTTTCCAGATAAATATAATGGACCCAATATTAATAAGATAGAAATGGTCACCATAAATTGATCAACAAAATTGGGTTTTTAATAAAATAATTTCCCTTTTAAAAACAATGAAAATAGAATAAAAATATATAATAATATTTCATTAAATATTTTTTATAAAAAAACTATTATTTTGTATAGTAATATAAATATATTAAAATTATTATGGCTACTGAAAAATCATTTTACACCATATACGTTAAAAATAAAACATAACCTCCAACTTATTATAAAATAAATGTAAAAAATAACCCTTTCCAAAAAAATTAGATATATTGTTTTCAAAACCTTGTAAAAAGGTTGAGATGGAATAAAATAATGTTGATACATCATTTGATAACATTAAAAGGGATTTTATTTATTCATTTTTAAAATATATATATGGAAGAAAAATATACACGATTAAAAAGATAAATAATTTCATCTTTTAGTTTCAATATAAAATTGTTTCATTCAAGTTAAAAAGTGAGAAAATTTGGAATAAAATATAATAAGTCCATAAATATCTATAGTATAAGAAAATAGATGTATTTTTAAGTGACATTTAATTAGATTTATTCCATAAAAATAAAGGAAATTTCAAAAAATGAGATTGTAAAATAAGTTTTTAACACTTTAGGAAGACTTAAATTGTTACACATTAAAATATTAAACATGAATTGAAACAGTAGTCATAATTAATAAATATATATTCATGTAAAAGCATTATAGTGGAAATAAAAGAAGAAATGCCCACAATATATAATATGTCATAATTGGGAGGTAATTGAGACAAAATCCCTTACCTCAAGTTATAATTTCATCAAAAAATATCTAACTCACCATATAATTTTTTTAGTTTGTTATAATGATATACCAAATTTATTTACATACTTATAATATCAAATATGATCGACTTATAACATTTCAATGAAAATTTATGTACAATTTGTTATTAAAATCATCATTTATAGTTGTTAACTCTTTTATTTTTCATAAGAAATTTGATTTGGTAGTTCTAGTATATGTACATTAATAATGGTTACATCATATCTATAATTTTAATCATGAAATAAATTTCATATACATTCATAATAAATATATATATTTTTAGAGTCACTAATAAAATGTATAGATAGAAACACTATTACAAAACTGGCTTTATCCAGTTCTAGCTAAAAGAACTATTAAACACACACTTTGTTAGTGCTTTAAAAAGAAATGACAAAGGCCCCCCCTTTAATAGTTAATTTTTTTAGTGTTGTTAAAGATGATCACTAACTATGCTAAAGATTAATTGATTTAAATCCTCCCTTTATATGGGTTATTTTACGAGCTCTTATATAGGGTATATTTAAAAAAAATTATATTTCATTAAAAATAATATATTAATATATAAATATATTTTTATTGATATAAATATAATATATATATATTTAAAATATATTTCAGAGAAGGTAAATTAGAATTTACACTTATTATTAATGATATTTAGTGATAATGGATTTTAAAATTATTAAAAAAATATTTTTAATCAATAATTTTATATTTATTATCATTTAATATTCATTTAATATAAATTGGAAGATAAAAAATTTAAAAAATATTAAAATATCAAAAAAAAGTCTAAACCCCAATTAGAACTTTAAACAACCACAAATTTTGATCTGTTTTTCTGTTTGGGCTCTACCACATATCAAATCAAATCCTACGATGATCTTTATGCCCTTTTTAATATAGGTGAGCCTTTATAATATTTTTGATGCCCAAAAATGACCATAAGTCCTCCAAAACTGAGTTTTTAGTTAGGGTACCATAATTTTTTAATATTACATGGAATTTCAGCCTTGTTTAAGGAGGTATTTTTTCCCATTTCCAGTGGAAAATCATTTTATTCAAAGGTCTTACATTGAAATTGATATTATGGTTTTGAAATTTTATTTTTATTCACAATGTATTTTTATTTATAATTAAATATATACATATTATTTAAAGTTACTTATAATAAATCACTTGTATAAATTCATATATCAACATGTTTACATAAAAATGTAATTTTAAATATAAAAAATAACTATTTACTATTTATTTAATTTAGAGTAAAAAATTATCCATTTTAATTTCTCTATTAACATAAATTCATATTTATATATAACTTATATATATATATATAGTAATAAATAAACACACACACACATATTTACAATCTAATATATATAAATGAAAATCAATATATAATTTATGTAAATAAATTTAATTCTGTATATATATATATATAACACATTTCAAAATATATACAAAAAGAAATAAATTTCCTTAAATATTGAAAACATTACTCATGGAAAAGTGGTAAAGAGAATTCATTCGCATAAGGGAGGTCCAAGGATCAAATACAAACATGTGTAATTATTCAGTGTATCCTTATAGTGCTAATAAAGTGAGATGGGGTGTGTGACAAAGGATGGGTAGTAGAAAGCATAGAGAAAGGGGTATGTAGGTGTGGAGAATGGGGGTCCATGAAAAATTATTACTAAGCACAAATTTTCAACATCCCTTTTTTAGAACTATTAAAAGACCCCTTTGGCAAAACTAAAAAAGTGCTGATACTGGGAGCCTTTAAAAATGCTTTTTTTAGCGATGATAATGACCCCCACTTTTAATATCGCTCAAAATATCAATATTTTTTGGCACTGATAAAACCCTTTACTAGCACTCTTAAAGCCCCTTATTTCTAGTAATAAAAAATTAATTAGAATACTCATGAAGATGACTGGCTTTATGTGTGAATGAACATAGTTTTCAATTTTGGAAGGATGGAGTGTATGAAAGGGGATTACTAATTATTGTTTCAAACAACCCTTATTAAATATTATATATCATATATATTAACTAAATATATCCTTATTAGTATCAACATAAAGTGGAAAATAAATACAAATCACATCCCTTTATGGAGATGATATTGCGTGCATTCATATAAGAGATACTACAATTTTCAAAAATATTCAACGATAAAAAGGTTGAAATAATATAAAAATTTCAATAGAATTATTATTTCATAAGTATAAATTATATTAATTATTTTAATCTTTATAACCATCCAAATAAATTAGTTATGAAAAAATAATTGCATCGATCTGTGTAGATGGTTAGATATATATACAAAAAAGAAACATTTTCTCTATCCAAAGGATGTAAACACGGTATAAAATGGTTTAACATAATAATAATATCATCTATTTATACTCATAACAATTTATTACTACTTTATAGTGGATACTATAGATTTATCATAGGTATATAATGAAATAAAATTGAATGTTATCTGCTAAGAGCCATACCACTTTATTGAGAATCATATTTTTAATAACACCTTAAGCAATGAATGGATGGTGCTTTGGTGGAAAAAGTAAATATAGAACATGGTATGAAATCTAGGATGATATTATGTTAGGAATTAACCGATTTATGAGGATCAAAATATGTGAGGAAGAGAGGAAAATTGGTGCCCATTTATAACAGAGGGGAGGACACTAGGAATTATAGAAAAAATTAAATTAATGTAAATTAATTTTCATAATAATGTTTCTTAATAAAAATGAATTTAAAATATAATATGAATATAAATTGAAATACCCTTATCAAAATTTATTTATATAGGTTTATTAAATTCTTAAAACTATGTCTCTTAGTTTTAACTCTTGTTATCCCTTTAGACAATAACAACATTATCAATGTTTTTTAATTTTAAATATCAGGAATGTGACCAAAAAAGGAAATGGGAATGATAAATGGACCATTTATGTTATTTTATACTATATCCAAAAACATTTACAAAATAGATTATTTTTATGAATATTAAATCTTCTAATAAATTATTTTTTATTATAAAATATTATTAATATGTTTTTTAAAGCTATTAATTTTCATTTATTTTAATTTCATAAATATAGTATTGTAATTTTAATATAATCATTTATCAAATTAAAAATATTTTAGATTAACATATTCAATTCTTATAACACCTTAATATAACTTAATTGTATTAATTTTAACATTTTTAAAATAATTTATATTATATCCTTTTAATTTAATAAATAATTTATTCATGTTGTGTAAGAATTTAAGATAATTATTAAATCACTAAAAATTTAAAATTAATAAATATGATAAAAAGATTAATTTAAATATTAAATTTAATTTTAAAACTAAAAATAAACTATTATTATCTGTATAAAAATTTTAGAGATATTAAAGTCTAGAGAGTGACATTTTGAATTTAATCATTTCTTAAAATAATATAAAGGTAAATATAAGATAACAATGGAACCATGTGGCCATTTTTTGGTAATTGGATGTTAATGGTAGAACCCCACTCACAAAATATGATAAAAATAATGTGTTAGGGAATTTTTAAATTCTTAATCCAATATTTTAACAATGTTTTTACTATATTACCCTTACCGAGGTGATAAATATTTAACATGGATACTATTAATAGTGAAAAAAATAAAAGGGTCTTATTTAGAAAATTTGATCCTCCAGATTAAATTTTTTTGATCCATTTTATCGCATTAAATTCCACAAAATTATGAAAACCAACTTAAAAATAAATCATCAAAAGGTGATGAAAATCATTTTGGCCAAAAAATGCAATTTTTAGAATAAAAATAAACTTATATATAAACTATTTAAAATTACTATCTTAATGTAATTATTTTATTATTATAAGTAAAATCGATTTGATATAACCTTAATAAAAATTGTAAAATAGAACACTACTTTATTTAAAGAAAGTAAAGGATAGTTTTACAAAAAATAGTATTTATCACTATTCACTAAAAAATAAGTCTTTATTGAAAAATCCAAAATATTCATCCTAAAATATTAATTACATGATGAAAAAATGATATAATTTTTACATATTAATATATTAAAAGTTTTCACATTTTTTTAAAATTAGTGTTTAATGTAATGAAATATATCAATGAAATTAAATTGATATAATATATTATTAAATCTTAAGGTGTTATAAAAAGTAAATAGGTTTACTATAAAGACACCAGATAACATTTAGTTCATACCTCACAAATTTATTGAATTTTAATTCATATTTAGCCTCTAAATATTCCTCATTCAACCTATATTATAATAATTTATTTTACATTGTTAGTCAAATAAACATAAGAAAATACTACTCATGGAAAATATTATTAACTGTATCTCATTCCCTAACATCTGTTTATTTTATTTCTCATGTTTTATTAACCATTAACCACCATTTATAGGATTCACCTTCAAATTGATAAATAAAAACAATTATCTATTAATGATCTGAATAGAAGAACACATTGATTATATTTTTCAGTGATTTAAAACACCCCTTAACAATCATTGGGTTACAATAAACATTGAATATTAGAGGTTTCTATCTTATAAAATGCTCTACTATAGAAATTTACCTTCGTGGTAGATCAGTATTCTCCCTAGAATAGATTACACAGACATTTACAACTTATGTTAATTGATCAATCATAATAAAAAATTACCTAGTTTCAATTCCAAACATTCCTTGTTTCATATTAGGAAGCATATGTTCATTGTGGTGCCTTTTTACTTTAACATCCATGCTTCATATATGAAATACCTTTATAAAAAGACATAGTTTAAATGAATTAATATAGAAATTTAAAAATTCTAAATCATGGCAACCATAAATTATAATCTCTTAATTTTATTTAATTCCATTATCTAAAACTCTAAAATTATATCAAACATTCATATGAAACCAATAAAAATAACTAACCTTAAACATTACATTATCATGAGTTTTTCAAAAGGAATCAATAATCTTACATTTTTTGGATCTTTACATTGAATATTTTTTTATAAATTAGGTCATCCCCAATGATAAATAAATATTACATCACAATGTCGACACATATACCTATTATCTATTATTCAACATATTAATAACTCTAAGATATAACATGTCTTATTTTTCTAAAATATCTCAAAAAATTTAATCAGAATTCATCCTTGTTCTTACACATACTTAAAACCTATATAAATCATTTTAAAAAAATGAAATGATCAAGAAATATTTTTAAGGGTCATATAAAAAGAAATTAGGAATCTAATTAATCCATTTAAACTCAAAGAAATCATTTTTCAAAATAAATGTCAGGATCAAATTAATCATTTTCTTACCCATGAAATCAACTTAATTTATCAATGATTTCAATAAAAAAATTCATAATAAAAATTAATGTCAAAAAATACTAATGTTTTCTTTGTAATCAAGAAAAAATACATTATTTTAATTATAAAGAAATAAATTTCACTATTAAGAAGTAACATATAATTTTTTTTAAAACTAAATATCATTATTTTACATGGTGAAATGAGAAGATTTTTTTAATAACCATAAAAGGAATAGAAAAATCATGAAGTATACTTGGGATATCAGTTTCTTTTCACTCTTGCAATAAATCATTCAAATGAAATTACCTACTCGATAAATGACAATAAACTATTTGGGGAAACCTATAAATGGTTAACTCAATCCCTTTACCTAATATAATGGAGATATATTTTGGGCCCTGCCATCATCCTGATCTATATTGGGATCACCCATCCTCAGGAGATAAATTTATCCCACATGTCAGCTAAAACAATCCCAGTAACGATAAAAAATTCAGAACACATAAAATATCTTATTTATATCATCATAATTATAAAAATATTCCCTAAATTTCCACTAAAAATAATTTTAGATATAAAAATATCCATTTTAATAACCCTTTTGAAATTTTCCCCATAAAAAGAAAAAAAGTTTTCTCTTTTAATAAAATAGGAATGATTCTAAAATAACCCAAATTTTAATTAATAATTTAGGCTTTAGGAAAAAATAAATTCTCTATCTGTTAAAATAGAACATTGATTTTTGTTTTTTAATAAAACCACTTCATACAAAATACTTTATAAAATTAATTTTGAAAAACTTTGGAAGAAATTTAAAAGTGAAATATAATTTAATTTATAATTCTTAAATTTCCAGATAAGTACATCAATAAAATAATTTTAAAAATACTCACATGAAAGTGATATAATTTTAAAATAAATCCTAAAAACATTTAAAATGAGGTTTTAAAGAAAACAGACCCTTACCTCAAGTCTGACTAGTCAGGTATATTCTATATCATCCAAAATAATAAATTATATTAATTACATACTTTATTAATTAAATTTTTAAATTTTATTATTCCTTTTATTTTATTTATTACCATTTTATATACAATTACATTATAAATTAATTTCATGTTCTTGGTTTTGGTGATACTCCACTCTCATTTTATAAATTACTTTAGTAAGCTGACTATTGTCAAAGTAGACATTTTATGATCATATACAAAATAATAAAAATTAATTAATGGCCAACGAGCCCGTACCTGAGTGGTAAGGGCTCCTGCTTGGCATCCAAGAGACCCAGGTTCAAAACCGGGTGGAGGCGAATTTCCGAGTTACTATAGCAGTACTGTAGCAGGCACTATTTGGTACTGTAGCTACAGGACTATTCATCCGATTTGGGATTTCGGGCCACCAGTTTGGGCCTACAGGTCTCAGGGCCTTCAGACTACAGGGCCTTTGGGCCATTGAAGACCATGAAGTAGCCCAGTTCACATAGATCAGGCCCCAGATGAGGATCAGAGCACCAGTAGCAGTCACCAGAAGCAGAGCTAACCGTATTGGAAGAATGAGAGGGCATGACAACCACCATCGGGACCAGGAACCGTGAAACTTTGTACGAGGAAATGCTAGTTGATCAGCAATGCAGGTGGGGAGCTAAAGGAAATCAATGATGTAAAAGCTGGGGAGGGGCAGTTCTAGTGGGCTGGGCCTATGGGTCTTGTATTGGGCATAGTATGCCTCTGGGCCTTCAGGTCATGTATTACGGGTCATGTAACACCCCAAGCTTCTACGGTACGTTTCCCTTCGAATAATGTGATAGCGTGTGTTGTACGCAACACCGAGTTCTAACACACCATAACTAATCAAACTAGCCGTTATGAATAGTAATACCTACTTTTTGAAATTATATATATTTTATATTTGAAAATGGACTTCATTTTTGGATTCGGAATATCGAATTTAGCCTAGGGTGAAATTTTGGTACATTTCGGATAACTTTCATATTTTGATGAATAGTGAAAATTACTAAATTTTAATTAAAAACAACTTTTTTAATCAAATTAATTACTAGTGATAAATTATGAATTTGAGTGGTTTTAAAGTATATTTAGAATATATTTTTACCATTTAATATAATTTTGGTCATTGGACATAATTTTACAATTAAACCGAACATAAACAAGTGTCAATCTTTTGATAGTTATTATCTCTTAAAAACACGCTTTTTGTTTTAACAGCGGGAATTAATTTTAAATTAATTTCTGCCACTTCTGTGTTTTGAATTTAGGAAAATGGATTCCATATTTGGAATCAGGATGTTCAAATTGTGTAAATAGGTAACTTTTATTTTTAGACATTTTGAATAGTTACTGTGGTAAATATTTTATTTACCATGGTTAAAGGGTAAATCCGGTAAATAAGGGTTAAAAAATAATATTATAATAATACAAAATTACCCTAAAACGTGTCCTAACCTTATTGGTGGACACATAACCGACCATGGGCATCCTTGGGTCAATTTGGGGACCCCTTGGAGCCACTTGTATGTGGTAGGGACACTTTATATTAATAAAGTTAAAATAAAAATAAAAATGGCATAAGCTTACATCTTTTAGAAGAACAATTTTTACATAGGGTTATACATGTTGGATTTTCGATTATAAATATTCATTAGAAAGCTAAAAAGATTTCCTACATAATGATATTTTACTTATAATTTTTATACATTAAATAATTTATTTTATTTATGACACAATGATGATGCAGTAATTACTATAATAGTGAAAAATTAAAATAAGTGATATTATAAATACCCAAATAAATATAATATGAAACTTTTAATGAATTAAACTAATTTTCTAGGATAATATGATATATTAGGATTGATTTAAGTGACTTTGTTCGAAGTAATAAATCTTTTATGAGTTTCAAAAAAATCAACTAATGAATAGTGTCAAAATTGACATAAAAGAATTCTTAAAACAAATATTATATTATTAATTGATATTAAATTCCTAAAAATATAAGGTTCGGCCAAGAGACTTATATCATGATAGGTTAATCATTAATGGACCACTTGGGGGTCTCTTGGATGTATATAGTAAGTTTATTAACCATAATATATAAAATACAAAGAGACATTGTAAAAGTGAAACTAATTAACTTAGAGTTAATACTTAAAGATAAGGTTAATATAAGTACCCAAACCTGTCTAAATTCTATTGGATGAGTTTCTTTCGACCTATCCCCACCTCATCATTTGAATAGTCAACTTTGGAGCCTTTAGAAACCGAATATGAATTTATTATAAATTAATATTTCTAGCTTTTCCAAAGGTGCCCCTCACCCCTCTTATAAAAGGGCACTCCTCCTTCTCATTTCTTCACACCTTCAAAGCCTTTTAGTTCGGCCAAACACTGCCCAAATACTCTCCCAACATCCCTCAATAAAACCTAGAGGCCTTAGTTTGATCAGAAAGCCAACCTAAGGATCCCTTTTGATCAAATCAAAAGGAAGAACCCGAAGAAGAGGTAATGATTTCACCACCCTTTTCTAAGTTCATTTCTTCTTCCACTTCTTCTTCCTTTGTTCTTACCATTCTGAAATAATAACTCCAGTATCTCACATATACTGTGATGTTATTATAAATATGGTACAATCATATTCAGTATTCTATCCACCCTTTGAATAACATGTCACCATACGTGCGTACGTACGGCTTACCGTCTCCACGTCGTGGTGTAATTGTTATTCAATATAATATTATTTGGATGGGTATAATAATGATGTGTAACTCATGTAAATAATAAATATAACATGTTAATGATTCTGTATATATGATATACCATCCATTTATATATTATTTTAATATCAAAAGAATGATATTGTCGCTCGTGCGTACGTACGGACTACCGTCTCCACGAACGCGATGAGATTCATTCTCCATCGTAACCATTAAAGCGTAATTATCATTTTATGATTTAAAAATGATGTTTAAGGACTTGATATCATTCTGGATATGAATAATATACAACCTATCCTTTACAAACATGTCTTACGTAACAAAACATATGAAAGAAAACAAGTAAGTTAACACCCGAAACAACGATAATACTAAGATATTATTATCAAATCAATATTAAAAGATCATATATGATATCATATTAATGTATATGATTCTTGTATAATTTAATAACAATTATTTCACCATTATATAGGAGGTTAACCTACCACAACCAAGGAAAAGTACAAGGTAAGGGTTATTTCACAATCTCTTCATTATCCGAGGTTGTATTATACGTAATAATCTACTGGGATCTCTTTATCATCCACATCCATGTTTCTTCGAAATGTATTTCAAAACATTTTTACTATTTACAAGAATATGGGTTAAAGTCATTTATACCCTTGTTTGACTTTTTATAAGAGGTTTATAAAGGAATCATTCCGTCGTTTTCAAAACAAGGTCCTTTTTAACCTTTTCGACAGAATTGAGGTAAGAATGTTTTTTTTTAACTTATACGGCGAGTGCGGTTATTTTACGCCGTTATAAAATCTTCAAAGCTTTCCTTACAAGCTTATAAGAATATTTTCAAAGAAAATGTTTTATTTTATATGGATCTTAAATGATTTCAAAATAAAAGGAGATATTTCTTTAAAAAGAATTTTGATTTCATCTATGTCAACATCCTTTGATGGATTTTAAGATTATTTGAAGTTGATTTATTATGATACAAAACTTCTATATTGTATTGAAGGTTTTGTGATATGTTTGACTGTGGATGTGCTATTTTTATACCATTCATAGTTTATTGTGAAAGTATTGACATTTCGTATGCTAGTTTTAATACGAATGTTTATGTTATGTTTAAACCTTTTCATATGGGAATGCATTGGACTTAATAAGTGACGGGTGGAGCCCGCTATAGCTCCTCGATGCATCGGTAGGTCTCATGAGACAAACTAGTGTCTTGGCACAAGGCCTTGACAAAATCTTATTTGTAGTCTTGGCACGAGGCCTTGGCTATGTGGTTATGATAGTCTGGCATTATGCATTCCAACATTATGAAAGTGGTTATTGATTTTTTCATGTGATTATTCGATTAGTAGAATATCCATGTGAATAAGTAAATGGCATTATTTTATTTTACTTTTTCCATACCATGTTGAAGTTCAAATTTAAAAGGCTTTTGTTTTAGTAATGCATTGCCTTAAATGTTTATTCTTATTTATGAAAGTTTCCGCTATATTGTTATCCTTACTGGGCATTTGAGCTCACCCCTTTTCTATGTTTTATTTTTCCCAGGATGTGAAGAAGTAAATTATGAATGACCTGCAGGGATATTATGAGGGGATAGTAGTGTGGATTATGGAGACATTATGTTGTTGTAGTAGTTTTTCATTTTATGATGTAATGTAAAACTTATGAATATATCTAGTGTTTCCAAGGCTACTAAACCAATCGGTCTTTCGAGATTTGATCTTTCTTGTGATCATGCCAATGTTATGTAATAATGCACCGACTCTGGGTAACTGGGGTTGGGGCATTACAGTTGGTATCAGAGGAGGTTTAGTACAAACCTTGGAAGCTAGATTTAGATAAACTCTGATTAGAGCACGTAGACCTAAGATGAACTTTGAGGATTAGTATAGAAGAACTTCCTAGAATTTTGGTATTGTAGAGATTTTGTGAGTTTTCCAAGAAATACATCCCTGTCTGGATACGAGCAGGTAGAGGCGGCTCTGGCACAGATGTACCTAGGGGTAAAACCCGAAAACACTGCTTTGAGCTAGACTCGAACGGGAACTGGTGCACGACAACGGGCCTTGCTGCACTCTTGGTTACGACACTCCCGGGGGATATGCTTAGGATAACTCTCACTATCTTTACAAATCATTATGAAGGGTTTATGAGTATATACTTCCTCAAAGAAAACATTATTATGATTATGGATTATATCCATAAATAGATCAATTTATGTTAAGTGTTTTATAAGTATGGGATTATGTATTTTGATTCATAAACTGATCTAGTTTATGCCATTGTTTAGAAATGGCGCCTAGTGGAAGAAATGGAAACCGTATCAATGCGCGCACTCCATGTAGGGATTGCCCTCCTGCTCAAGATAATTATAGTGGGGCTGGTGATGCAACTGGTGCCGATCAGCTAATCACCATACTGGGACAACTTACTCAGGTTATGAATAATAACCTTACCCGTATGGAGCACCCTGATCCGCAGCGTGGAGGATCAATGTTAGATCGATTCATGAGGCAACAACCACCAACATTCAATGGGAATACAAATCCCTTAGTAGCTGAGCAATGGATATTTTCCTTAGAGAAAATATTTCAGGCTTTGGGGAGCAGTGAAAGGGAAAAAGTTATCATGGCAGTTTACCGCCTCACTGGAGATGCTGATCAATGGTGGTCATTGATTCAAAATACGAAGGAAGATGATGGAGTATCAAATATGGAATGGAGGGAATTCAAAGATCTGTTTTTAGAAAAATACTTCCCTCGCGACCATCGAGCGGATATGGAAAGACAATTTCTGAGTCTGAGACAAAAGGAGGATGAGAATGTCACAAAGTATGAGGCTAACTTTACAAGGTTAGCGAGGTATGCTGGAGATTATATTCGCAACCCAAGAAGTAAGATTGATCGTTTCTTTGATGGGTTAAAACCATTTCTCCGTCGAGCATTAGTCTCACAATCCTTTTCATCGTACGAAGACATTGTCTCATGTGCTATAAAGACCGAAAAGGAATTCTCTAAGTCTTATGACTTTAAAGCAAAGCAAGAGAAGAAGAGACCTGCTGATCAATCGGGGAATGAAAATAAGGGGAAGAAGGGAAAGGTTGAATATCCATCTTGTGGTAAATGCGGGAAGAAACATTCTTGTACTTGCTTGAAGGGAATGGGAGTCTGTTACAAGTGTGGTGAAAAAGGCCACCAAGCTCATGATTGCAAGGGGAAGAAGGAAGCTACCAACGTTCAGTGCTACAATTGCAGGGAGATGGGGCATTATGCAAATGCATGTCCTAAGCGTCAGGAGAACTTACCTCAGAAAAGGCCAAGGGATCAAGGCCAGGCTTATGCTATCACTACTGCTGAGGTAGAAGCTCCTAAAGACGTGGTGGCAGGTAATTTAATGGTTTCCTCAAGTTTAGCAAATGCATTATTTGATTCTGGATCATCGCATTGTTTCATATCTTCCCAGTTTGCTAAGAAAATTAGATATTTCCAATTTGATTTAATAAGGGAGTTGTCAGTTAAAACTCCTAAGGGAAGTATCGTTGCAACAAAGTTTTGTGAATCAGTCCCCATTAGAGCACATAAATTTTCTTTATCTGCTGATTTCATCGTCATACCTATGATTGAGTTTGATATAATCCTCGGTATGGACTGGCTTTCGGACTATGATGCGAAGATTTATTGTAAGAAGAAAGAGGTTACGATTCTTGATGATAATGATAAGGAGCACCTTATTTTTAGAGCAGAATCGTCACCACCTAATTCTTATTTAGATCCACCCCCAGTAGCTCAACTTAATTCAATTATTGGGGAGGAAGAGAATGAAATAACTGTCGGTGAGGAAAGGAATGTTCAAATAGAGGATGTACCTGTTGTGAAAGAATTTGTAGATGTATTTCCGGAAGATTTACCTGGACATCCTCCAGAACGAGAAGTTGAGTTTTCTATTGATTTGATTCCTGGATCAAGGCCTATATCGAAGACCCCTTATAGAATGGCCACTGTAGAGTTAGTCGAACTAAAGAAACAACTAGAGGAATTGAGTAATAAGGGATTTATTCGCCCTAGTGTTTCTCCATGGGGAGCCCCTGTTCTTTTTGTTAAAAAGAAAGATGGATCTATGAGGTTATGTATTGACTACAGGGAGATCAATGCTATAACGATAAAGAACAAGTATCCCCTACCTCGTATTGATGATTTATTTGACCAACTGCATGGAGCTCAATACTTTTCAAAGATTGACCTTCGATCTGGATACCATCAGTTGTGTGTGAAGAAGGAAGACATTCCGAAAACAGCATTTCGAACCAGGTACGGACATTACGAGTTTACTGTAATGCCGTTTGGATTGACCAATGCACCCTCTGTATTCATGGATCTGATGAATAGAGTTTTCAAGGAGTATCTCGATGAATTTGTGGTAGTATTTATTGATGATATATTGGTATACTCCAAAACCTATGAAGATCATGAAAATCACTTGCGCATTATCTTGAAGACTCTGAGGAGGCATGAATTATATGGAAAGTTTAGCAAGTGTGAATTCTGGCTTCAGGAGATTTCTTTTCTTGGACATATTGTCTCTAAAGATGGAATCTCTGTTGATCCTTCTAAGACCAAGGCAATCCAAGAATGGCCAGCACCTACGAGTATAACTGAGGTACGTAGTTTTATTGGTTTGGCAGGTTATTATCGACGTTTCGTCCAGAATTTTGCCCGATTGGCAAACCCATTAACGAAGCTCACACGTAAAGGGGTTAAATTTGTTTGGACAAAAGAGTGTGAAGAATGTTTCGAAGAACTGAAGAGAAGATTAGTCAATGCTCCTATATTGACTCTACCATCGGGGAATGATGGGTTCGTTATTTATAGTGATGCATCAAAGAAAGGACTTGGCTGTGTCCTTATGCAGAATGATAGAGTTATTGCCTATGCATCACGACAGTTGAAAATTCATGAACAAAACTATCCTACTCATGATCTTGAGTTAGCAGCTGTGATCTTTGCTTTGAAGATATGGAGGCACTACCTCTATGGTGAAAAATGTGAGATTTATACTGATCACAAGAGTTTGAAGTATATTTTCTCACAAAAAGAACTCAACATGAGGCAAAGGAGATGGCTTGAATTACTCAAGGATTATGATTGTACGATACACTACCACCCGGGGAAGGCAAACAAGGTGGCAGATGCTTTGAGCAGAAAAGACCATGGAGTTTTGAACATGATGAGAATTGAAAGGGATCCAATTTTCATGGATCTAGTGAAGATGGACATGGGAATAACCAGGGAAGGTGAAACATCAATGCTTTTTCAAATGGTTGCCAAACCATCTTTACTAGAAAGGATTAAGAGTTCTCAGACCGATGATGAAGAATTTCAGAAGAAGATTAAAGCTGTGAATGATGGGAGATTGAGAGACTTTGTGTATGAAGATGGAACTTTGAAATTTGGAAAGAGACTTTGTGTTCCCAATATACCTGATCTAAAAAGGGAATTGCTGGATGACGCTCATAGTTCCAATTTCTCTATACACCCTGGGAGCACCAAAATGTATAGAGATTTGAAGGAACATTTTTGGTGGGACAACATGAAGAGGGAGATTGCTGATTTTGTGTCAAGATGTATGATTTGTCAACAAGTCAAAGCTGGAAGGCAACAGCCTGGAGGAGTCATGCAACCTCTTCCCATACCGGAGTGGAAATGGGACAATATTACAATGGACTTTGTCATGGGGCTACCAAAGACTCCTAGAAGGAATGATGCAATATGGGTTATTGTTGATCGTCTTACCAAGTCAGCACATTTTCTTGCTATAAGAGAAGATCTACCCCTGGAACGTCTAGAAAGACTATACATTAATGAAGTTGTGAGACTTCATGGAGTACCCCTATCGATTGTTTCTGATCGTGATCCCCGTTTTACTTCAAGATTTTGGAAAAGCCTTCAGAAATCCCTGGATACTGAACTTCATTTGAGCACTGCTTACCACCCTCAGACAGATGGACAATCAGAACGGACTATTCAGACCTTAGAAGACATGTTGAGATCTTGCTCCCTTGACTTTCAGGGTATGTGGGATCAATATTTACCACTGGTAGAATTTTCCTATAACAATAGCTTCCATTCAAGTATTCAGATGGCACCATATGAAGCATTATACGGAAAGAGATGTCGTACACCAACCTGTTGGGATGACGTTGGTGAAAGAAAACTTGTAGGCCCAGAACTGGTGGAGGAAACGATGGAAAAGGTGAAGGTAATCCAAAATCACATCAAAGCAGCTCAAAGTAGGCAGAAGAGCTATGCCGATAATCGAAGGAAGGATTTGGAATTTCAAGTCGGTGATCATGTTTTCCTGAAGGTATCACCGTGGAAGGGAGTCATACGTTTTGGTAAGAAAGGAAAATTGAGTCCCAGGTACATCGGACCTTTCGAAATTCTAGAACGAATTGGGGTTGTAGCTTACCGATTGGCAATGCCGCCAAGTCTCTCCAAAGTTCACGATGTGTTCCACGTATCTCTGTTGAGAAAATACATGCCTGACCCAACGCATGTACTCACCTATGAGGAATTAGAACTGGAACCGGATCTGTCTTATTGTGAAGAGCCCGTCAGGATTCTTGATACAAGAGAACAAGTACTGAGAAACCGGACGACGCGTCTGGTAAAAGTTTTGTGGAGAAATCATAAGATGGAAGAGGCAACGTGGGAACCCGAGGAACTTATGATGAAGAACCACCCGAGTCTTTTTATGCAGTAATACCCTAGAAATTGCGAGGACGCAATTATTTGAAGTAGGGGAGAATGTAACACCCCAAGCTTCTACGGTACGTTTCCCTTCGAATAATGTGATAGCGTATGTTGTACGCAACACCGAGTTCTAACACACCATAACTAATCAAACTAGCCGTTATGAATAGTAATACCTACTTTTTGAAATTATATATATTTTATATTTGAAAATGGACTTCATTTTTGGATTCGGAATATCGAATTTAGCCTAGGGTGAAATTTTGGTACATTTCGGATAACTTTCATATTTTGATGAATAGTGAAAATTACTAAATTTTAATTAAAAACAACTTTTTTAATCAAATTAATTACTAGTGATAAATTATGAATTTGAGTGGTTTTAAAGTATATTTAGAATATATTTTTACCATTTAATATAATTTTGGTCATTGGACATAATTTTACAATTAAACCGAACATAAACAAGTGTCAATCTTTTGATAGTTATTATCTCTTAAAAACACGCTTTTTGTTTTAACAGCGGGAATTAATTTTAAATTAATTTCTGCCACTTCTGTGTTTTGAATTTAGGAAAATGGATTCCATATTTGGAATCAGGATGTTCAAATTGTGTAAATAGGTAACTTTTATTTTTAGACATTTTGAATAGTTATTGTGGTAAATATTTTATTTACCATGGTTAAAGGGTAAATCCGGTAAATAAGGGTTAAAAAATAATATTATAATAATACAAAATTACCCTAAAACGTGTCCTAACCTTATTGGTGGACACATACCCGACCATAGGCATCCTTGGGTCAATTTGGGGACCCCTTGGAGCCACTTGTATGTGGTAGGGACACTTTATATTAATAAAGTTAAAATAAAAATAAAAATGGCATAAGCTTACATCTTTTAGAAGAACAATTGTTACATAGGGTTATACATGTTGGATTTTCGATTATAAATATTCGTTAGAAAGCTAAAAAGATTTCCTACATAATGATATTTTACTTATAATTTTTAGACATTAAATAATATATTTTATTTATGACACAATGATGATGCAGTAATTACTATAATAGTGAAAAATTAAAATAAGTGATATTATAAATACCCAAATAAATATAATATGAAACTTTTAATGAATTAAACTAATTTTCTAGGATAATATGATATATTAGGATTGATTTAATTGACTTTGTTCGAAGTAATAAATCTTTTATGAGTTTCAAAAAAATCAACTAATGAATAGTGTCAAAATTGACATAAAAGAATTCTTAAAACAAATATTATATTATTAATTGATATTAAATTCCTAAAAATCTAAGGTTCGGCAAAGAGACTTATATCATGATAGGTTAATCATTAATGGACCACTTGGGGGTCTCTTGGATGTATATAGTAAGTTTATTAACCATAATATATAAAATACAAAGAGACATTGTAAAAGTGAAACTAATTAACTTAGAGTTAATACTTAAAGATAAGGTTAATATAAGTACCCAAACCTGTCTAAATTCTATTGGATGAGTTTCTTTCGACCTATCCCCACCTCATCATTTGAATATTCAACTTTGTAGCCTTTAGAAACCGAATATTAATTTATTATAAATTAATATTTCTAGCTTTTCCAAAGGTGCCCCTCACCCCTCTTATAAAAGGGCACTCCTCCTTCTCATTTCTTCACACCTTCAAAGCCTTTTAGTTCGGCCAAACTCTGCCCAAATACTCTCCCAACATCCCTCAATACAACCTAGAGGCCTTAGTTTGATCAGAAAGCCAACCTAAGGAGCCCTTTTGATCAAATCAAAAGGAAGAACCCGAAGAAGAGGTAATGATTTCACCACCCTTTTCTAAGTTCATTTCTTCTTCCACTTCTTCTTCCTTTGTTCTTACCATTCTGAAATAATAACTCCAGTATCTCACATATACTGTGATGTTATTATAAATATGGTACAATCATATTCAGTATTCTATCCACCCTTTGAATAACATGTCACCATACGTGCGTACGTACGGCTTACCGTCTCCACGTCGTGGTGTAATTGTTATTCAATATAATATTATTTGGATGGGTATAATAATGATGTGTAACTCATGTAAATAATAAATATAACATGTTAATGATTCTGTATATATAATATACCATCCATTTATATATTATTTTAATATCAAAAGAATGATATTGTCGCTCGTGCGTACGTACGGACTACCGTCTCCACGAACGCGATGAGATTCATTCTCCATCGTAACCATTAAAGCGTAATTATCATTTTATGATTTAAAAATGATGTTTAAGGACTTGATATCATTCTGGATATGAATAATATACAACCTATCCTTTACAAACATGTCTTACGTAACAAAACATATGAAATAAAACAAGTAAGTTAACACCCGAAACAACGATAATACTAAGATATTATTATCAAATCAATATTAAAAGATCATATATGATATCATATTAATGTATATGATTCTTGTATAATTTAATAACAATTATTTCACCATTATACAGGAGGTTAACCTACCACAACCAAGGAAAAGTACAAGGTAAGGGTTATTTCACAATCTCTTCATTATCCGAGGTTGTATTATACGTAATAATCTACTGGGATCTCTTTATCATCCACATCCATGTTTCTTCGAAATGTATTTCAAAACATTTTTACTATTTACAAGAATATGGGTTAAAGTCATTTATACCCTTGTTTGACTTTTTATAAGAGGTTTATAAAGGAATCATTCCGTCGTTTTCAAAACAAGGTCCTTTTTAACCTTTTCGACAGAATTGAGGTAAGAATGTTTTTTTAACTTATACGGCGAGTGCGGTTATTTTACGCCGTTATAAAATCTTCAAAGCTTTCCTTACAAGCTTAGAAGAATATTTTCAAAGAAAATGTTTTATTTTATATGGATCTTAAATGATTTCAAAATAAAAGGAGATATTTCTTTAAAAAGAATTTTGATTTCATCTATGTCAACATCCTTTGATGGATTTTAAGATTATTTGAAGTTGATTTATTATGATACAAAACTTCTATATTGTATTGAAGGTTTTGTGATATGTTTGACTGTGGATGTGCTATTTTTATACCATTCATAGTTTATTGTGAAAGTATTGACATTTCGTATGCTAGTTTTAATACGAATGTTTATGTTATGTTTAAACCTTTTCATATGGGAATGCATTGGACTTAATAAGTGACGGGTGGAGCCCGCTATAGCTCCTCGATGCATCGGTAGGTCTCATGAGACAAACTAGTGTCTTGGCACAAGGCCTTGACAAAATCTTATTTGTAGTCTTGGCACGAGGCCTTGGCTATGTGGTTATGATAGTCTGGCATTATGCATTCCAACATTATGAAAGTGGTTATTGATTTTTGCATGTGATTATTCGATTAGTAGAATATCCATGTGAATAAGTAAATGGCATTATTTCATTTTACTTTTGCCATACCATGTTGAAGTTCAAATTTAAAAGGCTTTTGATTTAGTAATGCATTTCCTTAAATGTTTATTCTTATTTATGAAAGTTTCCACTATATTGTTATCCTTACTGGGCATTTGAGCTCACCCCTTTTCTATGTTTTATTTTTCCCAGGATGTGAAGAAGTAAATTATGAATGACCTGCAGGGATATTATGAGGGGATAGTAGTGTGGATTATGGAGACATTATGTTGTTGTAGTAGTTTTTCATTTTATGATGTAATGTAAAACTTATGAATATATCTACTGTTTCCAAGGCTACTAAACCAATCGGTCTTTCGAGATTTGATCTTTCTTGTGATCATGCCAATGTTATGTAATAATGCACCGACTCTGGGTAACTGGGGTCGGGGCGTTACAGGTCATGTCAGGCCCTGTGCTTTGGGCCTACGGGTCATGTACGGGTTCCCATTCAACCCTTAAAAGGGGATTATCTATAATAAAATAAAAATAAGGCCTTCGAGCCATTCAAGATAATAACAATTAATTAATGATCATTTTTATAAATTCAATATACTTTTAAAAGCAACCATGATAAATGATTATGAAAAATGAGGTATGTAACAACTATAGTGGTGGTAGGTCATACGTATGCATGAGTAACATTTCTATTTTTCAATGAACATGGTAGAAAGAAGGTGTGAACAATTTTTAATTTCAAAAATTTGGATGATATGATAAATATATTGAAATAAACTTATTTATTTCATTCATCTGATCTTGTCAGAAAAAATGAATCACATCACTTTTATGAAGGTGGTATTCCCCACAAACACATTAATGAAATTATCATTTTTAGTGATTGTAATGGTAATAAAGTAGGACATATATTGAAAATAAATAATGATTAACATTTAATTAATATTATTTATATATTTTAATCCATAATTATAACCATCCATGAGTGGAGGTTCTGGAAAATGAATTACATCGGTTTGCGAGGTAGTTGTCTTCCATAGACATAAATGATGTTTTCATTTCCAATTAGATGGAAGAAAGATATGGATATTGGTTATTTCAGAAAAAAATAATTATATTGAATATATTGTGGTTTTTATTTTATCATAGATTATAAATATTTTAAGGAGGTAAAAATGAAATAATTTAAAAAACACTCGGTTAAGAATTATACATCTTCATTGAATAACCTCTTTAGTATTATACCTGAATCCATCTTATGATGGTTTTATGATAAAAAGGGAATATAAGGCATATAGATGGATTTAATGATGATATTGGAGTATTTACTAGGCTTACAAGAAGGATTTTTAAGGTTTTATAGAATATAATAGGGGGTGTCCATTAATAAGTGGGAGACATGACAAATATGGAATTTTTAAAAAGATTTAAATATATTAATGTATTTATCAAGAAAAATGGAACCCAAATGGAAAATTTAATATTATTAGATATGATATCATTTATATATTTCCATAAAATAATATTTATACTTATTTCTAGGTTATTTTAACCCTCATCACATAAGTTTAACATTAAAAAACCAGTTTTAACCTCATCTAAGATAAAATATTTTTATAGTTTTTACTATTTAATATGACACAAAATAAGTTGGTATTATTTATTAATATTAATTATTCTTATTAAAAATTTGGAATAAATTTCATCAAATTAAATTCTTTGCATTGGTATAGTTTAATTTAAAATCCAACCTAAAAAACAAAATGAAAAATAGTTTTTTTTCAAAAAAAGTACATTTTATGTATAAAGATGTTTTTATTCCAAATTTAATTAAAAAATTCATTCCAAAGAACATGATTGGATTTGTAATAATATAATTTGAATAATTTTTCTTTGAAACCATCTTAAAAAATTTAATTTTTGCAGTTCTTGAAACAAAAATATAGTTTTCAGGACAAACCAATTTTTTTATTATTCAATGAAAAATCTAACATTTTAGAAATTTCTAAAAACGTCATCCAATTATAATTTTAAATTTTAAATTGAAAAATAAATATCATTTTTTAAAATTACAAATATTTAAATTTGAAATAATTATTTTAAATAAAACTATATAATGAATAAAAACCCAATTTGGTTATTTATATGGATTTTTTCATTTTGGTCTAAAAAATTAGTAAATATTCATATAAGTAATGTAACTCAATAAAATATAATTAATTAATATTAGTAAAAGGATAAATATATTTACTATTAACATTACCTAGATTTGTTTATTATTATAACAACACTAAACTCAACCTTATAGATTTTGTTCTAAAAATAGAATCATTACATTTCATTCTTGATAGTGATAAATGTAGCCTAATGTATTTCATCTAAAACATAAAAAATAAAAATGAAAATATTAGATCACTGAAATACTCAAGATAATTTTAAATTAATGATTTTACAGAATTATTATGAAATATTACAAAAAAAACATGGATATGTAAACTTCATGTTTATAAAAATTTACATCATCTCTAAATTAGTTGTTCGCATATAGTTAACTTCTTATTAATAATGAACATAAACCCAATATTCAAAAAGTAAGGAAAAGGAATCATAAAAATGGTTAGCTAAAATTATCATTATAGGAAAACCTATGCATTAGCAATTTAATGTCATCAAGGGTAATAATATTGGGATAAGTTTATGGAGACATAGTAAATGTGAATGAGAATAACATAAATGAATTCATGCCCAACAAAACCTCCCTCATTAAACCTTATAAATTCCAACGATCCTATACCAAATTGGTACTGGCTCTTTCTTGTCATCCAAAAGTCCTAGGTTCAAATCCAAGTGGGGTAAATTTCTGGGGTAATGTTGTTTTAATATAGCAGTTACAATATTAGGAATTGTGTGGTAATGTAGCGGATAGAACTATTAATCTGATTTGGGACATTGATACTCTAGTTTGGGACTACAGGTCTCAAGGACTTTGAGCAACCAAGGGCCTTTGGGGAACATGTTTTTCAGGCCACTAATGCCTTCGTTCCATAGGTATTTCATTCCATTGAGACTAAGAAGCAGCCTAGGCTGAACACACAAGAGCAGACCCATAAGAGGATTCAAAGTATAGTAGAAACCACCAGAGCAAAGCTAAATGGATTGGACAAATGAGAGGGTATGAAAAATTTCATCAGTACCATGCACTGTGTACCTCTGTATAGGTAAATTCTAGATGATCATCCATGCAAGGTGGTGTGTTAGGTGCCTTCAAAATGAATATTCTAGGGAGGAAGTGTGTTAAGTCTTGGGCCTTCAATGTTATATAATGTGCCTTGTGATTATTGGAATTTGGGTCATGTATGGGCCTTATGACTTAGGACTAAAGGTGATGTAAGGGTTCCCCCTCAACCCTTAGAAAGGGTATTATCTAAAAATAAATAAAAATATATGGCCCTCAGGCTTTCATAGTTCAGATAAAACATCTTACTTGGATTAAATATTTGACCCAATAAAAGATTTGTATAATTCAACAATCATGGTCCATGTGAAAAAACCTTAATAAATTTTTTCATTAGAACAAAATACAAGAATTAATATAAAAAATATTGGTAACTTGGTAAATCATTTTCATGTCACCATTATAATCAATCTATTAAATGGAATAACATACCTAATAATTTTAAATAATATCTTAGGATAAACCTATAAGTAGTTATTTCCACCCCATTACCCAATAAATTTTAGATATAGGTCAATATCATTACTCATTAGAAACAATTGCAATGAACTATAACTAACCAAACCACATAAAATATTATATTTTTTAGAAAATCAATAACCAACTTTATTTTACAGCCTGATTTTTAAATGGAAAAGAAATAGTTTTCAAGAAATTATTTTTAAAACAATAATAATTCATCATGATAAATAATTATGGTCCTATAATTACTATATATATTTTGTGGATTATACATAACATCATGGTTAGTGGTCTCTGATAAATATAAATAGCATAAAAATATCACTAAAAACATTTTGAGGAAAATTAACTTTCTAAATTCAAATTAATTTTTTTCAAATTAGAATATTAGGGAAATTTTTTTCTTTTAAAATAAAAAAGTAAAACTGAAAAAGATGATTCAAATAATTAAGAGGCTATGACTATGAGAAATTCCATTCAGATCATAATCATTTATTTAGATATTATGTTCAACCCTTTTCTAAAAAGTACCTTCTTCCAAAAATGAAAAGAATATTTTTTATACCTTTTTAAAATAGTCAAAAATGGGTAAAAAATGAATTTGAAGAATAATTAATAAAAAGTAAAAATAATTAATGATTTTTTTAAAATAGGGATAAGAAAAAAGGTTTGTTGATCAAAAGAAGAGATATAATGTTCGGTTTTCTTAGAAACATTTTCAAAATAATTTTGAGAACCATAGAGAGAAAAATGGTAACTACATATCAAAATCATAGAAATATATAGATGATAGGAAAATGAAATTTTTTTACAAACTAAGAACCATACAATTTCTCAAAATATAAATTTTTTCCTGAACAATCATGATTAAAAGGAATTTTAAACATAAACCCATTACAACTTTGGTATCTTTTGAATATCATCCACATAAAATAATAACATAGAATGAATCTTTAAATATCATTTAAATATTTATATTCATGACATATCATTTCAAATGGTAAGTATATACACTTCATAAAATAACATTTATGCATAACATATACATATGTCCGAAAGAAAGAGAACTTGAGATGGATAACCCTTACAAAGATCATATAATTGAATTGAGGATTAATAAATGGAGAAATTATTTACAATAATTGAAAATAAAAAATATTTTAAATAAGGAATAAATAAAAATAAATCATTTATCACATTAACTTGAAATAATATAATCAATAAATATGTGGTTTAATCGCATGAAATAAATTGTGTTGAGATACCCCATACCGCTCTGGTAACTTCTGAATAAAAAAAAATCCTTTGATGAATTAACATGAATTTGAACATAAAAAACCATTATTTAGGTTCTATGAACGATATAATAGGTAAATAGAATGTATATATACAATAATAAATAAATTAGGTGTACAAATTTAAAACATGTCTCAATGAAGGGAAATTGAGACACACTCCCTTAACTAGAGTCCAGACATTACTTATATGTCCACTAAGAAAACTATAATGAAAGTATATCAATTATTTAATTTTTTAATAGAATTTACCAGGTTCATTAATTTATCATTAAACATTTTTTTCATTCACTAAAGAGGTATATTTAATTACTTAACAGGTTATGCCAATGTGAGGTGCTTTGAGGAAGTTTGGTGTATAATTTCAAAAAGGATTTGGTAGGTTAACCATGGTAAAATATTTATTTGTTATATAATATATATTATAATAATCCTGAAATAATTGTAATATTTATATATTAATAATAATATTTAAACAAACTATAAATTATGGTCCTGAAAAATTAATTATGTTACAATCATCAAGATGGAAAGTCATATGTACGCATGAGTACGTTTCCATTTTTCAACTACTATAAGAAAAATAAGGTAAGTATAATTTTATATTTATATAATAATTATTATACCATAAATATAATATTATATATTTAAATAATCTTATATATACTATCCTTGTGACATGTTAATGAAAAATTAATCAAATCACATTTTAGAGGCGGTAATCTATATGTACACATGGATGACGTTATCATTTCTAAATGGATAGAAACATAATAAAATAGATGATATATTATCATTATAAAATTACAATTATTTCATTAATATCATATATATACATTTAATAAAACATTAAAAGAAGATATGAGAGGCTTTAATGGATAATGGATTATATTGCTTCTTGAGGGGGGGTCATTTGCAAACATGAAGGATCATTTCATATCCCATTTTATGGAATAAAAACATGTATATAGGTTGTTTCACTAACATTAATGCATATAAGTATATGTAATATAGTTTTTTTATTATGTAATCATGTTTTAAAAATATATAAGGTGGTAGGATAAGAAATAAAATAAAAAAATCAGGACAGAAACAATACATCTTCTTTGGGCAACCTCTTTGTGATTTAACCTAAAGCCTTACTTGAATGGTCTTATGATTAGAAAAGGGAATCTAGGATATGGGGAGGGATGTTAGAAATATATTTGTAATTTGCATGAAAAACTCTAAAAGAATTTGATTTCTGGGGAGGAGAGTAGAGAGGGTGTTATTTTATAAGTGATGGAGGGGTACTTTGGGAAATACATTAAATATAATAAAACAATAAGGTTCCGAATCATGTAAAATGGATTCAAAATAACATGGATTAAAATATAAATAGAATAATACATTAATATAATAATATAATTTTATTTTCATAGGTTTATAATTCTTTTTAAATGTTATTTTTAAGATTTATCATTCCATTTATCATTGTTAACCCAAACCAGTGTTAAAAATATTTCAATATTAATGGGTAGTAAATTTAATTCTATGTAAAAAATGGCTAATTAATGGATAGGGGTTGAAATTTAAATGTTTTTTTCATCGTAATTTTCCTCTTTAAATATTTTTATAATTTTTTAATTATTTTGAAAAATATTTTTAATAAAAATACAATTACTATCATTTTAAGAAATAATCAAATAATTTGACTTTGAAAAAACATTAATTTTTTAATTTAAATGTAATAAAATTAACCATCAATGATACATTATATGTAACTAAAAATTCACATTAAAACATAATTTATCCAAAAAATAATCCTTTTGATGTTTTGAAAATACTTTACTTTAAATTTCTACACCTTGTGCAAGAAATGTGACGACATCACGTAAACATTTAAGGTAAATATTTCATCACTAAAAATAAAAAATTAAATTTTCCAAGAATTTTTTTAAATTATATTCAAAATAATATTTAGTAACCATTAAATACATATGGTTATCCCTATGTAAAAATATGATTTAAATTTAAAAGAATTAGAGTAACATTTTGTATTTTTTAATCCTTAAAATAATATATATTACATTTTCAAAAAAAAGTTGTACACTATTACCATAACATTGAATATTTAATTATTATGGTAAAAACAAACTCATAAATTTTATTAGTTTCATGTTTTATGGTAATTTTTAATCTTTTTCAAATTATTTTTAACCTTAATTATCTTATTTACTATTATTATGGTGAGAAATACTTTCAACGATTATTATTCATAATAATATGAAATTAAGGGTATAATTTAAAAAATTTCAAAATCCGGATTCCAAATATAGGTTATATTTTTTAAAATTTATTTTAGATAAGTTCAATAATTTAGTTTAAACATACACTTGAAAAACTTGATTAAAAATGATTTTTCAGAAAAATGATATTTTTATAAAAAAACATTTTTACACAAAAATCAATTTTTAAATTGATTTCTAAAAAAATTATTGGATTATTTTTAATAAAAGGAATAAAATTAAAAACAATTAAAAAATTTAATTTTAAATTTTAAATACTTAAAAATAAAATAGAATTTTAATTAAAAATATATATTTTTTACAATTCATTGTGAAGGAAAAAGTTTCAGAAAATTAGAAATATCCATCTTAAGAAAATTTTACATTACTCATTGAAAAATAAATTTACATTTTAAAATATATTATTTTATTGTTTTGAACTAAATATTTTAAACAATACAAAATAATGCATTAAAACCCCTTATTATTATAAATAAAACCATTTATTTATACAGAAAAAGTATCTAATATTATTATAGTGAAAATATATCTATAAATTATTATTTAGTAAATATTAATATTATAATAAAATTATTTATCTTAACATCACTTGGGTTTTTACATTGTAAACCACTTTTGGAAATTGGTCCCTCAAAATTTTATCTCATTCCCAATAGAATGTGTTTAAAGTATTTTCAAAATATTTTTAAAGGACTAGAAGATAATGAATACAATCATGAAATGAAAACATTTTAAATATTTCAAAATACAGTTATTCAAAAACTATATCATAAAAAAGGGATAAAAAATATCATTTTGAAAATATGGAAAGGTCAATATAGATGTATACTCGAATAACTCATAACTTGGCTTCCATATAAGAGAAAATTAGTTTGAAGTGAAAAGATGGACGTGGAAAAAAGATACAATATCGAAATAATGATGGAGAGTAAAAAGAAACATTGATCCCAAAAAAGTGAATGATCATGAGAAATTCAATGAACAACAAATCATAAACCAATGAGGTGTGAAATGGCCATAAATTTATCCAAAATAAAGGTAATAGGTCAAACTTTTTGTATCATGATCCTTTTCCAAGAGTTCATGAATTAATTTAACATCTTCAAAAATAACATAAGTTAATATACTTAACAAATGTAAGATCCAAAGTTTCTATGTTATAACAATCATATTCATTTCAATTTAATTTTTTTATCTATATTGGAATTCCTTCTGAGTTTATGAATGTTCTAAGGGTGTTAGGGCTCAGCTTGGGGCCTACAATTACATTTTTTAGTGAAATGTGAAGAGGTTCAACGTTTGTGATAACCACACGACATAACCCTATGACCCAAAATTAATGAAACTTTGAGGTAAAACATGGGAGAATGTCCAAAAACCAATGTAAATCATGTAATAAATTTAAGGTGTGAGTCACATGACATGTTCATAGTTATAACTAACCATGTTCAATGGCCATGTGAGATGTGGGATTTGGATAGTGGAAAAAGAAGGGATGAACCTAGTTTTTTAACCTTGTGAATGAACCATGTGTGGGGATGGTGATTTAATATTCTACGACACATGGTTGGATCATGATTTAGAAAACTATTTAGCCAAGCCATATTCCCCGTTGAAGAGATTTATATGACCATTTTCCATACTATCCAGGAAAACTAATTTCTAATTTCTCATCTCCCATTTCATAAACACAACAGCCTATTGAGCTTCCTCAATAGCTCTGCACTAGGCTTGGTTAGATCTCCTTCATCTTGCCTCTGAATTGAATGATGTCGGTGCATCATATCCCACATAGTAAGTATCTGAATATTTTTTTGTTATTTTCATAGTTTATCCCACTTTGTTGGATGCTACTTCAATGAGAGACAATATACCCTATTTTTATGAAATTTGTATTGCTTACCCTATTATCCTATTCTACAGAAAGAAAAAGGCTGATAATGGATGAGAAGTCGACAAACTCAATATGTTAGGTGGTCTTTTAATTTTACTTAAATTTCTTGATGTATATATCATGAACTGTTCTTCCTCACACATGACATTCCATGCATCTCTTATTAAATGTGAAACTAATTGAATGATTTGGTACTAACATGAGAGTTAGTTCATCGATGTACCCTAATTTTCATTATTGAAGGTTTTCTACCTGAACCCAAATAACCCCTTAAAGTGCATGGATTATATTCCTTGAACATAATACTTATTAATATGTTTCAAACACCCATGGGTGAATCTATTAAATTTCCTAAACAAATTTCTTTGTTTATGAAATAAAATAACCTAGAGGTGAGTTTGACTATTTTCCTATAAATGTCAAATTAAAATGAATTAAACCAAAGGTTAATGGTAAGACAATGTCACTTACACATAGTATTATTATTACATATTTAATGGGTTTGACCTTAAAAATGTAATGGATAATTTGAACTAATTTATTTTATGAACAACATGAACACTAACATGGCCTTCAACCACTCTTATTCTTCCATGTGTGATACATGGTATCAAATTAAAATTATATTAATGGTATCACTAGGCATATTGAATTTAATAAGTTATAAATGATATTATTTTTTTCCATTTGAGATACCTAGATTATTTATACAAAATATGTTGGATGAGGTCATAGGGACATTGAGATTATATTGTTTTATGGGTTATACCTGGATTCTTTATCTGAAAATCCATGGATGTGGTCATGGGGAAAATGAGATTATGTTCTTACATGGGAGATACATGTGTTATTTTATATAATTCCTTATATGGGCTCCTAGAGAAAATGAAATTATATATTTCCTTGAGTGATACTTGTATTACCTACATGGGAGACTTGGATGGGATCATGCCATCATATATTTTCAATGAAAATTCTTCTAAGTCGAATAACATAAATGGATTCTGTCACTCTATTAGGTATATAAATTCATTGGTTTACATTATATAGATTTTTATTAAGTTCCTTCTGAATTTTTAATCCTTTATGAAATTATAATTATGTATGTATTCTTGAGTTATGTGTGATTGGTCTAAATCATATCTTATATTTAAATAAATTGTCAAACATAATATAGAATATGCCAAAGTAGGTAGTATTGAATGAGTATCCCAGGAGTAAACATATGAAACATGGTTTTTCATTATTTATATTACTATTTTTTTCTCAATTTTTACAAACTTCTTAATTATATAATAATATACTGGATAGTATATACATTATTAGTGGCGACCTACTATATCTTACACACTCACATTTCGACTCACTAATTAGTAATCAGACATAATATTTGTATGCAAGTAGGTACAAGGGGAAGCCACAAAATATTGACACATGATTTTCTATACTGAGATTGAGTATCATATAATTGTACTAATCTAGTACACATGACGTTTTTGGGGTTTATATTTACAACTTTTTAAGTTTTTTACAACTTATAAAATGTATGGGTACTTCTTGATCTATTACATCGAATTTTTGTATAAGATCATAATATCATCATTTCATATATGATAATGTGTACTATTTTTTCTTCATGTATAATTATTATTATTATCTAGAAGGTTATTAACTCTACTATTTATCTATTATATTATTTCTCTTTCCAATGATGTGTCTACTAATTACCACTATGGTCCACTCTACTAATCTGGGAATAGTCTTCATACCATACCACAATAGAACCTCATTACTAGTTTGTAGTCTATAGTATATTGGGAGGTTCCATTGAGGCCATGTGGATAGCATGATTGGATAGATATCAGGGAACTAGTATTGGGATGTCGAAAAGTGGTATATATGTTCTTTTCTTGAAATAATATTTGTTGATGGTAGAAAAAACAATTGGAGGTGTCCTAATTTGAAAATGATCCTATTATTGAGAGTAGTTGACCCACATTTTGGGAAAAGAAATACTACCAGGGAAGGGAATTGTAATTATAGTTTTCACCTTTTATAATATTATTATTTATCCATTGGGTGACACACATGATTTATGGATTTTATTTTGATTGTTTATTTTTACCATTTTCCTAATACGATAAAGAAGTGTTAATCATGCATCATTGTAGGATCCTAAAGATTTATAGGTCATGAATAGGTAATGACATTTAAATTGAATTATTATATTGAATTATAATTAATATATTTGTTGTGAGTGTTATATCTATTATTTGACTAATCATTCTATAAGATGAATGAGATAAATAATTGGTAAATTAATGTTTCTATATAAAACTATGTTTTTCCCAATAACATGGTTTTTTCACCATAAAAAACTAATTATGGAATTTTGTTCCATGGAATATTGTTTTCATGGGATAAAACATTAGAGGTTGAAATTAAATAAATTCCAATTTCAATTTATAATGTTATGGGAATCTTAAATTATAAATGGTGATTAAAATAATTAAACCATCATAAATGGATGGTTTCAATTACATTAAATTCAAATTTAATATTATAAAGCACAAGGCATTATAACTTAGGAATGGTAGGTATATCTAAATAAACCATTATATATATATACTCTTTAATTTTAATCATTAAGGGAACCTATTTAAATTAAATGGGTATTTCAATTGTATCTTAAAAGGAGTTTTCATCTGTAACTATTAATTGAAATTACATATAATAGAAAAATATTATTAAAGATATGAATTATACCCTTTATTGACAATATTGTTTGGTATTTGGGTTTTTCATTAATTAAAAAATGAAGGTTATTTACCTATCACTTTTTCATTTTGATGTTCTTTAGAAATGTATTCTATATTAAGTCATGTGTTTGGAACTATAAAGTTATGCATCCATGAAGGCCTCTAGTTAAATGTCAGGAAGGTGGTGATTAACATGCTCTGGATATTGTAGGACCAGAACCATCAATAGTGACTTCTGAAAAAATTCCTTTCATACCTAACTGGGACCTTTATGTATAGTTATTGGACAGTTTAACATGGTTCATGTAGACCATACTAGGATTCATCTGAACTTCTCTTACAATGGTTGAGTTTATGGAAGAATTTATACAACTTCATCTACCAAATATTTTGGGTTATGGTGTCCCCAAGGTACTTGAGTCAAGGATTGAGTCCATTCTATATAGTTTCAAGCATATAGATTTTCCTTCATAAAGGTGGGTCAAGATAAAATCCTACATGCTTAGTGATTCTTCCAAATATTTATGCGATGTTATTATGTAGGAAGATTGGAATCAACATATGGTTTGGAGGAATTTTGAATTTACCTTCTACGATTACTTATTTTCAAAAACCATGAGGGATGAATGATATATGGAGTTTATAATTTTTCATCAGTGTTCTATGTCTCTAATGAACTATTCAACATTCATTACAGATCCCTTGTTTTACCCTAACCATTTATAGTGATGCATTTTTTACAATGATATGGTTTGAGGATGAGTTCATGAATGGCATCCGATCACATGAGGAAATTTTTAGTATTCCTACAATTTCTGAGATAGTGAATAAATCCCTCATCTTTGAGCATATCTCAATGGAAGATGAGCATGTGGTCTATGGAGGTTTAGCACCTAGATAAGGTGGTAGTTAATCTAGTCATAGAGAAAATTATTATAAGTTCTCTCATGAATGACAAATTTTCAGAGTATATATACAGATAGCTATGTGGTATTCCATCAATGTGGTAGGCTAGGAAACAAAATAATCTTCTGTACCAAAGACTTAGTGGAGTTATGGGAATGTAGAAATATGGGTTTTATTTAGTGGTTATATAGGACTATTCCAATAGTGGCAACTGTAAGAGGGTCATCATAAGATATATGTTCTATATAAGGATCTACATATCTATTTCAAGCACGAAGACTGTATATTATCCAATTTATAGACAATGAGGTGTATATGGTTGATGAAGACTAATTTATGATGTGTACCACCAATAGGGTGGACATTTTTAGGGTAATTGGGTTGTAACTCAGGGTTATGGATCAGGCCAGTTACATGCAATACTTCATACAAATGAGAAGGAGAGTGTTGGGATGTCTACATTACAAGGTATGTTTCTAGTAGACACTAAAATGTTTATTTATATACTTACATCACATTCATTTGTATCCACAACTACTAGGGTATACCTTGGGCTCAAAATATAGAAATTTTTGGAGTGATGACTCTTGATACTTAATTGAAAGTATGATAAAAAAATTACAACAATGTATGGATTTTTCCCTTGAGATTAGTGGTTACCATTTCATATGGAACCATTTTGTTATCAAGATGATTGTATTTGAAATTATTCTTGGGTTGTATTGGATAGTTCATTATCATTCCCATATTGACTTTTATAATTTTAGGGTGTATTTCTCATCACCTAAGGGCATTATCTACATATAAAAGGTTAAATGGGATGTCAATGAATGTCTTGATAGACCTGATAATCATGAATGGGGTGGCGTACAGCCCAAATTGGTAGTCTCTTTATAAAGGACTAGGGAATGAGGTAGAAAAACATCTCTCCTCAGTGGATCATTTAGTAGATATTTTCATTGATGAATTTTATAGGAATCCTCATAAGAGATTGGTGGAGTTCACTATAGAGATTATTCTAGGAGCAGAAACCATATCAATTAACCCATATAGGATAGATCCTACTACAATTTTGGAATTCAAGAGGCAATGGGAGGAAGTAGATGAAAATGGTTTATTTGACCCAATACATAACTTTGGGGGTTCACCTATCTTTTTCACTAATAAGGTGAACTATATCCTTAGTATGATTTTTGAAATATTGTGTCACGACCCATCCCCTGAGGCCCGTGTCGTAATAACCCCATGATAGCCTTCCATAGGCTAGGGTCTGGCGACTAGCACCAAAGGCGTAAATCCCGATAAAAAGAGAAGTCATTTCCTTTCTGAAATGTAAACACACACAACAAGAGTACAAGAAAAATAAAACTCTAAGTAAAAAAGAATAACAAGTGTGATGAAATTACAAGGTGGCCGGAAATACAATCCCAACAGAAAGGTACCGCTACAACTGAAATAAAGTACAACTGAAAGAAAAACAATTGGAAGATGGAAGCAGCTCTTGGATCGTCCTCCGGGTTCCTACTTGAAGGGTAGGTACAGATGTCCTCCTCATAACTCTGCGTCAATCGGTCCGCTCTATGTGCCATCACACCATGTATCCACCTCCGGGTACCATCCAGTCCTCGTACACTTTGCCTCGGTCAATGCTGTCTGTCATCTGGATCCAACACAACGAGCTGCGAGCATAGCATGTGCAGGTGTGAGTATAATGACACTCAGTATGGACCGCGAGACCCTCACGGTCTCACTAAATCTTACAAGGATAAAACACAAAAAGATCATAACATATAACCTTTACTTAGGTATATGACCATACATATACCATGTTATCAAGTAAACCATCTCAATCATGAGTTAAACACAAAGGCCATTGAATCAACTCAAACCAGAATTTTTATTCATGATTTAGAAAACACAGCTACTAGAGAAATCCTCCACTATCGAGTACAGTGGTCCTATCACAACTCTGAGGTGCTACTCACTAACCTTAAACTTCTGAGGTACTCCTCCTTTGTCGAGTACCACGGGTCTTTCACCCCAACAAATTAGTGCCCCCCCGCCATGGGTCTGCCACCCCAACACAGTAGCGCTCCCCCTATTAGCATATAGAGGTACTCCTCCTGATATGGATCAGATTCAGCCCAAGGAGAATAATTTTGGGCTTAATAAAAATTCCAAGCCCAATTGTCATTCGAATTGGATCAGCCCACACTTCTTGATGTCTAACACTATGGTGGGCCACAACACACTTATTTGGGACCCAAAATCATTTATCCACATGGAAAATGGTGGAAATTCGTAGCTGCACATTAATGAGGAGAGAGAAGGTGGAGAAAAGCATCATTAAGAGGGAATCCCGCTACTTTGGCCAGTGGGGTCATTAAATGGCATGGGAAAGTGTTATTTTTTGCTTTTTATGTGTCTTTTCGGTTCCCCATGTCTTGTAACTCGAATTGGATCATTTTTCTTTATTTATTTTGTCTTTATATTGTATTTTCACCCCTTTGTAATGGGGATGCTTGAATGTGACGGATTTTGGAAGATTATTGTGATGTCCTATTGCTTTAGCCTTTTCCCTTTGCCCGGAATTGGTGGTGCAACTCCAGTGCTGGTGACTTTTTCTTTAAGCGTGGAGTGACCTTGGCGGGTGGCATTGCCTTTAAGCCTTTGCCAATTCGGCTACATTACGCTGCTCCTTTTCACTTACTCGTTTTGAGCTTCCGGCGACGCATCACCTCCTGTTGAGCACCACGGGTCTGCCGCCCCAACACAGTAGAGCTCCTCCACCGTGGGTCTGTCTTCCCAACACAGTAGTGATCCCCAATGGGCTAGTGCTGTCACTCCGAATTGAATCGGATAAGTAGTCATCAGGTCTCAGCCAACTACAAGGTCTCCGTACTCCTTACGCTCGTCTCCAAAAGGATCCACTACATGAGCTACTGGTCGATACATACAAGTGTCACGTAATATCATGTGGAAGTATCTCAATGGACCACCTCGTCATAGGAGTCTCAACACAACAGACAGCACGTCAACCGGACGCCCAGTCTGTGAGTTATTAGGCTTTTTATCGCGGGGGCCCGGTTGGTTTCTTGAAAAAACCAACCCGACCGTATCTCAACTTTACCCTAAACACCCATGGGGTATACTCAAAAGAATTATTTCTCAACGAGATTACCGGCGCCACAAACAGTTCGTCACACGGACGTCCGGTCTGAGAGTTATTGGCTTTTCTGTTCTAGGGGCACGGTTGGTTTTGAAGCTAAAAAAATCCCGACCGTACTCCAATTGCGTCAAAACCTCAAGTGGAGTATGCCATGGGAACCGTCTCGTCAGAAGGAATCCAACTCAATTGACGGCACATCAATCAGAAGTCTGGTCCTTAGTTTATAAGCGTTTCTGCTCTGAGTGCCCGGTTGGTTACAGGTTCGAACCAAACCGGCTGTACCCAAACTTCACCGAAACATAGAGTGTAATAAATCGAAATGACCATCTCGATCCAAGAAATCCTACGCAATATACAGTGCGTCGATCGGAGGTCCGTAGCTCATGTGATGGTCCTTTAACCGAAAATGGTCCGAAAAAGGGGGGGTCTAGGCCTGGTCCGACCCAGCCCAACCCACCATGGGTTGGTCCGCACCGGGTCAACTTGACTCGGGTCTGGGTCTGGCCCGGTTGGGCGCGACCTGGCCTAGCCGGCATGACCTAGCTTGCGTGGCCTGCCCCGGCCCGGATGGGGGAAGCTGGCTTGGCCATCTGGCCGAGAGTGGGGAGGCACGACCTCCCCCAACTGGACGCGCTCAGGTGGTCCAATTTGCCCACCGCTTGCACCTATGGCTCTCCCAGGACCCATTCTTCACAGAGATGGCTTCCAAACACCATTGTGGTTCTATTTCATTATCGCTTGTCAATCCACTCACAAACAAACAAACTGTGGAGGGTCGTCGGTCCGGGTTTGTTTTGCCTACGCCCTCCACGTTAGGCGTTATTAATTTTTCAAAGATAAAAAATGTTTCATGTAGTACGAAGAACAATTTTATTCAAATAAAATTGAAACAATCCATCAAACAATTCCCCCTCAAACTACTAATCCCAACCCGCAAAAGAAAACATCCGCAGATCAGCTTGATAATGAGTTGATCTGCGTTCTCTGTTTTAGAAGGGAAGAACATGGGAATTTAAACATACTCAAATTAAACCCCAACCTCGGAAAAGATTCGTGGTAGCCGAGCGTCGTGGATGATAGTGTCAATTCCCTCATCGTCGGAGTGTACAAGAAGAAGTGGCATCTCCCCTCTTGTCGCAGAGACAAGAAAAGAAGCTGCATTATCATTGGCGAGTTCCTCATGGTAGTGTCTCCTCCCTTGATGTAGAGGAAGTAGAAGATTGGAGAAACGTGAAGCATTCTTCACCGAGGAGATGAATACTTCTCTCTCTTTTCTCAAGAGATCTCTCCCAATGTTTTTCCAACACAACAAAGATCCTCCCCAAAATAAAATATTAGGCTCGGCTAATATTTTATTAACACATCCAATTCCAAATTTCAAATCACTTAATTAGTTAAATGAAGAGGTTCATTTAATTAATTAAGGTATCTGGGCAAAAATAAAGAGGGAGAGAGAGAGGAGAAGAAGAGTCTCATTAATTAAGGGGGTTGCCAATTTATTGAAGGAGTTTAAGGGAGTTTAGGGGGAGGTGAAAGGTTGGGGCTCATGTGGGACCCACCTCTCAAATATCCACACATGGGAAGTTGGGTGGTTGTGGGCCCACCAATAACTTCCCATGGGAGGGATTATCTTCCAAAGACATAAAATTGTTCCAACAATTTTATTTAACTTCTTAACTAACCCCAATTTCTAATTTAGAACCCGTAAAAAAATGAAACTGCGGTAAAGGTCACCTAAAGAATTTACCGGCACTGTGAGTTCATCGGTGCCCTTGGATTTCATTTCTGAGCACCGGTTAAAAAGATAGAAAAACCCGCCACTTATTTAACTGAATGTACCTGAGCTATACTTCGAAAATTGATTCCGGGCACACCGGGCCTCAGAATCATGTGTCGTTAGAAGGCACAGACTCATAAAATTACAATGTATTTAAGAAGAAAAAATTTCATTGAAATTTCCGGTTCTTTACATTACTCTCACCTCAAGGATTTACGACCCAGTAAAGCTACAACAAAAATAGGAAAAGAAGATGTGGGTACTGAGCATGCATCTGAGCCTCTTACCCCCATGTTCTCCCCTAGAGGTTCTTGTGCTACCAGAGAATGCGCACCATAGGAATCGATCATCCATGTAGGAACTGCTCTTGTTGATCCTAAATATCTACTGGAACCTCCGTGAAGGTCGCCCCGTCATCGATGTACAGCTCCCCGTGGTCGATGATGTGGGATGGATCGTGCACACATCTCCACCGCTGAGATACATGGAAGACGTCGTGCACGTAGCGAAATTGAGGTGGAAGGACCAGGTGGTAAGCCACCTCGCATACTATACTGAGGACCTGGAAAGGTCTGATGAAATGCAGAGATAACTTTCTGCTTTAGCGAAATCTCCATAGACCTCTTCAAGGTGAGACCCATAGGAAGACGTGGTCACCATCCTCGAACTCTAGTGATCTTCTTCTCCTATCTTCATAGGACTTAAGTCTGATCTGTGCAGTCTTCATCTGCTCCTGGATGATCTTCAACTTCTCCATCATTTCCTAAACCACCTCTGGTTCTACACGTGATAACTCCTTCACTATCCACAAAGGATATCTAAAATGCATCGAGCTCCTGTCTCGCCACTCCTAACAGCTGAATGCACGATCTCCTACAAAGAGAATCTTCTACAACATTCCCCTTCCCATGAGTATGGACTATCTCGAAGTAATAGTCCTGGAGGAACTCAAGCTATTGCTGCTATCTCAGGTTCAGGTCCTTTTGTGAGAAGACACACCTTAGACTATTGAGTTTAGAGTAAACCATAAACCGTTCACTGAACGAACAATGGGTGAGACTATAGAATTGTAAGAATTCATCTCCACCCTTCTTCATCTACGTTCTACAAGAGCTGCTGAGATTTCTTCTCTGCCAAAAAGAGAAATCTGGTCTCATCTCCTGGATGAACCACATTCTTTGCCTAATACAGTCAATCCTGACATGAATAGTAATATTTCATGCCACTAATGATGTCGTAAGGCCTCAACGCTACTACTAAGAGATCCAACCGTTACTCTCACCTCCAAGGGTTGAGTCACACTGTCAGCATCAGTTCATGGTTAATGGGTCTCCTCTAGTAGGAATCTCGCAATTGGGGGTCAAGTCAACAGTTTTAACCAGAACCTCTTAGTATCAACCAAACAAAAAGGATATGAAAGTAAACATCAAAAAGATAAGTGTCTTTTATTACTGCAGCTCAAAGTACAAAGACACATTACAACCTCAAACAACAACCACACGGAAACTAGAAGTACCTAGAACAAAGGACTCCAGGCCTGGAACCAGTCCCGCTCATGTCCACCTGCTTCCAGAGCTCCACTACCTTGTCCACCGCTCGACTGTTGCTCATACTCCTGTCGCGGCTTCTGTCTCGGTGGCTCCTCCAATACCTACGGATCAACTTTTTTGGGATTCGGACAGTCACATGCCATGTGAACAGGCCCGTCGCAGGAGAAGCACTGTGTGTTCCTGGTATTCCTGGCTCTGACTCCACCCCGGGTGCCCCGCACTACTGATCCTGAGTCATCTGGTCGACCACTTGTAGGTCTGGTCCTCTTGGACCCCTGCATCATTTATTTACTACCTACAGATGACTCGGCTACTAACTAAAAACCACACGGAAAGGGAAGCAGCTCCTGAGCACGCTCAGAGTGTAGAGTCGCTAGTATAAACTCCAACCTGAAAAAACTCTTGATGTTTCCCCAGGTGAAGGTCATCTCATCGCAAAACTGGAGCATCTGGAGCCACCACCTCTCAGCTACTCCCTGAAAGAGACTAACATCTAGGTACACCATCAAGTCAGCGGGTGTCCCAGCTGTGTGGAAAGCTCGTGCTACAAACTCCAGCCAGTACCCAGCCATTTGAAAATCTGACTCGCCTCGAAACCTCGAAGGCCTCTGTCCCTAGAACTCATGCAACGTGATCAAGATGCGTGCATTCTTTTCTAGTGTCTCAACTAGAAGAGGGCCTTGTACTGAGGCCTCGCTTTTCGGTGGGCTATCATCACACTCTCGACTTGGTACCCATGCTGACTGACTGGGTGAAGAAATCTTGAAAGAAACAGATGTGACATTGTCAAAAGACTATACCTAGTGACCTGAACTTTTTTGAGCTGATTTAAAAGAAACTTTTGAAAACACACACACAATCAATGTTTTTGTGCACTGAGTCAGAAATCAGAAGTCAGGGTCTTGGTGTATGTATACGTCGGCCTCCCGCACCAATACTGGACTCCCTGAACTGAAAACCACACTTAGTACCCTTAACACTATTGCTTCACAGAAAGAAAATATCAGATTTCTATGTTCTGTGGTAGAAAGGACTCCTCTGATTCCAATTTTCACGACCTGTCCCCCGGGGCCCGTGTCGTAACTCCCCCAAGCCCGCCTTCCATAGGCCAGGGGCTGGCGACTAGCAGCAAAGGTGTAAATCCTGATAAAAAGGGAATGAATTGACTTTATGAAATGTAAACACACACAACAAGAGTACAAAAAGAATTAAACTCTAAGTAAAGCAGAATAACAAGTGTGATGAAAGTAAAAAGGGGCTGGAAATACAAGCCCAATAGAAATGTACCGCTATAACTCAAAGAAAGTACAACTGAAAGACAAATAGCTAGAAGATGGAAGAAACCCCTAGATCGTTCTTTGGGTTCCTACCTGAAGGTTGAGTATAGATGTCCTCCTCATCACTCCACGTCAATCAGTCCACTCCATGTGCTGTCATGCTGAGTATCCACCTCTAGGTACCGTCCAGTCCTCATACACTCTGCCTCGGTCAGTGCTGCCCGTCGTCTGCATCCAACACAACGAGGTGCGGGCATAGCCCATGCAGGGGTGAGTATAATGATACTCAGTAGGGACCTTGAGACCCTTAAGGTCACACTAAATACAACAAGGGTAAACAAAAAAGAAAGATCTTAACAGATAAACTTTACTTAAGTATATTCCCATACATATTCCTAAGTTATCAAGTATCCCATATCAATCATGAGGTAAACACAAAGGTCATTGACTCAACTCAAACAAGGATTTTTATTCATGATGTGGAAAACACGACTGCTGGAGAACTCCTCCTCTATCAAGTACATTGGTCCAGTCACAACTCCGAGGTGCTACTCACTAACCTTATACTGTTGAGGTACTCCTCCTTGGTCGAGTACCGCAGGTCTGCCACCCCAACACAGAAATTCCCCCCCCCCCCACCATGAGTCTGCCGCCGCAAAACATTAGTGCTCCCCCTAATAGCCTACAGAGGTACTCCTCCTGTTGAGTACCATGGGTCTGCCTCCCTAACACAGTAGTGCTCCTCCTCTATGGGTCTGTCCCCCCAACACAGTAGCGATGCCCACTAGGCTAGTCAAGTCACTCCAATCGAATCAGACAAGCATTCATCAGGTCTCATCCAGCTATATGGTCTCTGTACATCGTATGCTCATCTCTAGGAGGATCTTCTCCATAAGCTAATGGTCAATACATCCAAGTGTCACATAATCTCACATGGAAGAATCTCAAAAGACCACTTCATCATAGGGGTCTCAATGCAATAGACGACGCGTCAATCGGACGCCCGGTCTGTGAGTTATCAGCCTTTTTATCCCGGGGGCCCGGTTGGTTTCCTGAACGAACCAACCCGACCGTATCTCAACTGTACCCTGAACTCACATGTGGAATACTCAAAGGAATCATTTTTCAACGAGATTACCAACGCCGCTGACGGTTTGTCAAATGGATGTCTGGTCTGAGAGTTATTGGCTTTCCGTTCGAGGGGCCAGGTTGGTTTTTAAGATAAAAAAACCCGAATGTACTCCAACTACATCCAAACCTCAATTGGGGTATTCCAAGAGAACTGTCTCATCAGAAGGAATCCAATGCAATTGATGGCATGTCAATTGGACATCCGGTCCTTAAGTTATAATCGTTTCCACTCCGAGGGCCCTGTTGGTTACGGGCTCGAACCAACATGGCCATACCCAAACCTTGCCGAAACCTTGAGTGTAATAAACCAAAAAGACTGTCTTGATCCAAGGAATCCTACTCAGCTGATGGTGCGTATATAAGAGGTCTTTAGCTCAAGATATGGTGGTTTAACTGAAAATGGTCCAAAAAAGGGGGTCTGGGCCCGGTCCGACCCAGCCCAACCCACCTTGGGTCAGCCCAAATTGGGTCGACCCAACTCGGGACCATGTCCGGGAAGGTTGAGCATGGCCCGGCCCACCTGGCCCACCCCGGCCCGGCTTGGGGAAGCTGGCTTGGCCAGCTGGCGGAGCGTGGGGAGGCACGACCTCCCCAACTGGCGCGACATTAAGCCACACCCCATGGTTTTCCGGAACGGCTTTGCTGTTCCGGTTCAAACCACCTCCATGGCTCGGTCGCAGTTGTCTGCTCAGATGGCGCACCGCCGCTACCGCCATGCCAGCGCAGCGCGCCGACATCGCCTTCCGCGGACCACCGAACGTGCTACGGTGGTCCGATTCGCCCACTGCTTCCGCCTGTGGCTCTCCCAGGTCCCGTTCTTCACGGTAACGGCTTCCAAATGCTGTTGAGGTCCCGTTTTATCGTCTCCCATCAATCCGTGCACAATCAAACAAACTACAGAGGATTGTCAGGCCGTGTTTGTTCGACCTTCGCCCTCTACGTTATGCATTATCAATTTTCCAAAGATAAACAAGGTTTCAAGTTGTACGAAGAATAATTTTATTCAAATTAAATTGAAACAATCCATCATAAAATTCCCTAGAAAACTATAAATCCCAACCCGCAAAATAAAACATACGCGGATCAACTTGATAATGATTTGATCCACGTTCTTTGTTTTAGAAGGGAAGAACATGGGAATTTAAACATACTCAAATTAAACCCCTATCTTGGAAAAGATTCACGCCAGCCGAGCGTCGAGGATGACGGTGTCGATTCCGTCGTCGTCGAAGTGTACCCAAAGAAGTGGTGCCTCCCCTCTTGTCGTGGAAAAAATAAAAGAAGATGCATCATCTTTGGTGAGTTCTCCATGGCGGGGTCTCCTCCCTTGATGTGGAGGAAGTAGAAGATTGGAGAAACGTGAAGCGTTCTTCACTGATGAGATGAATACTTCTGTCTCTTTTCTCAAGAGCTCTCTCCCAAAGTTTTTCCCACACAACAAAGCTCCTCCCCAAAATAAAATATTAGGCTCGGCTAATATTTTATTAGCACATCCAATTCCAAATTTCAAATCACTTAATTAATTAAATGAAGAGGTTCATTTTGATTAATTAAGGTATGTTGAAAAAACTAAAGAGGGAGGGATAGGGAGAGGAAGAGTCTCATTAATTAAGGGGGTTGACAATTTATTTATGGGAGTTTAAGGGAGTTTAGGGGGAGGTGAAAGGTTGGGGCTCATGCGGGCCCCACCTATCAAATATCCACACATGGGAATTTGGGTGGTTGTGGGCCCACTAATAACTTCCCATGGGAGGGATTAACTTCCAAACACATAAAATTGTTCCAAAAATATTATTTAACTTCTTAACTAACCCCAATTTTTAATTTACAACCCACAAAAAAATGCAATTGCAGTGAAGGTCTCCTAGATCAATTATCGGCGCTGCGAGTTCATCGGTGCCCTCAGATTTCAATTCTGAGCACCGGTTAAAAAGATTGAAAAACTCGCACGTTCTTTCACTGAATGTACCCGAGATAAACTTCAGAAATTGATTCGGGGCGCACCGGGGCTCGTAATCAAGTGTCATCCGAAGCCACAGACTCCTAAAATTCCAAAGTATTTAAGAAAAAAAATTTCCTTGTAATTTCAGGGTCTTTACATATTGGTGTTTAATTCATCTTACAATTTATAAAAATGATCCATTGCCTCATATAGATGATCTCTTTGATTTTGTTTGAGGACGTGTAGTTTTCAAAATGTTGTATTAGATTATGGGATATCATATTGTATAGGTTAGACCATCAGATATACCATGAAAAAAAAAATTCTATAATAGATATGGATCTTAAGAAAAAAAATTCTTACTGTTTGGTCTCAGGGATGCTCTTTCAATCCTTACAATTTTAATAAATTAGATTTTTAAAATTACCTAGATTCTTATTTAGTGGTTCCTATAGATGATATCTTAATGTATTATCAAACTAAAAATGATCATTCCATTCAATTAGACATAAAAATGAATACAATGAGATAAAACAAACTATATTCTAAGAAAAAAATGAGATTTTTTTATTGATAAAGTTCAAACATTGGGTCAAATAATATCACAATTTAGGATATCTGGGGATACAGGGATGATGGGGGACATAATTAAATGGGTATAACCCCTGAAAATATTTGATATTCATAGTTTTCTAAGGATAATTGGTTATTATTGAAATTTTATTAAGGATTTATCATGACTTTTATCACCTCTTTTGAGCTAGAACAATAAGGGTTATAAACTTTAATAGTCTAAATCATATGAGAAATCTTTATAGAAGTTGAAAGGAAGGTTAAACATAGTGTCGATCAATATTTTAACAGAGTATATTGGAGGCTATAAAAAATATTCTGATACATTAGGCATTTGGATGGGAGCCATTTTTATGAAAAGGTATCAAGTCGTGACATATTGGTCTCATCAGTTGAGGCCTCACAAGAATAATTATCTAACACATGATATCTAGTTAGATTTAGTTTTTCATGCATTGATTTTTTGGGGACATTATTTCTTTAGGGATGAATATTTTATATAAAAAGAGAAAAAGTCTCAAATATATCTTAATCGAGTATTTTATTAGTCATAGATAATGTAGATAGGATAAATACCTTCAATATTTTATTTTCAAGATTTCTTATATGCCTTATAAGTAACATGTAATGGCATATACTCAGAGATAGAAGACTCAGACACAAACTAAGGAGGATGATAATATAATGTGGTAGTTGATAGATCTATTTTCTAAAATGTATCTTGAGATTTAACGAGTCCCACATGAAGCCTAATCTTATGGACTTGTAAGTGACCCCATAACTTTCTGACCTATTGAAGATGATAAATATTTTTAATCTTGAATGCTTGGTCTTTTGGGAGAGGGTTTCCAGTGGGGACCAACCACCTGGTTGGGATGTTGATGAGAATGAGGTCTTTCATATTCATGGAAATTTTTTGGTACATACAGACATGTTAGAGAAATACATGGGAGAATCTCATGCCTCCAAATGTGTAGTTAACCCACAACATAACAAGATGTATGGTGAAAAACAAAACTAATATTTTGAACTTGGATAAAAAGATAGATAATAGGTTTTTTCACTCATTGTTCCACATTTTTGTATGTGAAGGTGGAAAACACATGAACTATATGTATTTTATAGAAGTTAAAAATTCATATGTTTAAAAAGAATACTATAAGTTTTACATTTTGGGATATGCTATTTGAAATCACCTCATGGTAGTGAATCATTATGGGAGATCATGTATAGGATAATGAAGGCCATAAATTTCTTTCATATCAGAGAGACCATCTCTGTAGATGAAAATAAGAAACTTTTAATTTGAGGGATTGTACCCATTAATGATGTTCTATAAAACATCATATTAGATAGAGATAGTCATTTAATTCTTGTTTATGGTAGGGGTTGTAGATAGCTCTCAGTTCAGAGGTAATTATAGGCAGAATATACCATCCTCAGATTGATGGTCAGTCTAAGAAAACTATATATGTGTTAGAGTAAATTATTTGAGTGAGTATCAATGATATTTTTTCTCTTATGAGAAATAATTACTTACAGTTCAATCAACCTACTATAATAGTTTTCAAGAAACTATAGAGATGGATCCCTATGAGGCCCTATATGATAGGCCATTTCACTCACCTCTATTCTAGTAAGATGAATGGGAGGAAATGCTATTGGGACCACATATTATCTGGGATACACAAGAACATATACATCTAACCAGAAAGTATATGATTACAACCCAATCTAAGAAAATATATTATCCTCATTTCCATCAAAACCCATTAGAGTTTCAGGTTTTTGATAAGGTCTTATTTTGTGTATTGACTAGAATTGGTCATAGATCTATTGATGGTTAATGAAATAATGAAACTAAATTTTTTTGGTCCTTTGGAGACATTGTATAGAATTTGTCTCGTATACTATATGATATAGATACCACAAAGGTACTAGACCATGAATGACGTATTCCGAGTATCTCATCTTTTCCATTATCATTTCTTCCCATCACATGTCCCCGATCATTATGATGTTTAGTTTGATGTTGAATATTCATTTAATGACTATAACTTTTTTAAAGTTGATCATATCATGAAAGATATTCATGGAATGGAAGTTACTCTAAATTATTTTTTGTGCAAGCACATCATTGTTTATAATGAGACCTAGGAAGAGGAGGCTGATGTACGTTCAGAGTGGAAAATGTTATTATCGAATGATGGTCAACCACCCTATGGGAAACTTATGGATGTGTTGATTAATATAGGAGATGTTATAATATCCTATATTTTTTGGGTTATAGATCCTATAATTTTCATTCTAATTTTTCTTTCTATATGAGAATATCTAATGTGGAAATGTTTGTTTCAGAAGTGTTTAGGCAAGGATCAGGGCTCAGAGATATATTTTTTGTTTAAATAGGAATTGTAAAAGAATTGATACATATTTGGTGGTAAAGGTGTGGCTCAACCATGTAGACAAAAAATTTAGAGAAATTTTTTTATCCCTTAGAGGGAGGCCTAACACCCATGAAAAACTTATAGTAAACTTTTGTTTTGTGTCACATGGTGTGATACTAATTAAAATTAATCGTGAGACTATGATCTAAGGGGTGTGGTCTTAGTATGCATCCAAACACAAAGTGTGTGTATATAAATTTTAATTATTCATATGATCCATGCGAGGGAATGATTATTAGGATGTTTTACTTTTATAGTTGGCGTGCGATTTAGAAAATTGTGATGTGAAACCATGCACCCATTTAAAAATGGTGAAATAACCAATTTTCCCTTTATTACTTAAAATAGTTTCTCTTTCTCCACCCTCATGTCTCATGCATAGAATCTGATCGAGCTTCGCACATGTATCTCCTTGAGGCATGGTGATATCAACTTCATCCGACCTCCAAATTAGTCATCATTGGTTTTGTTAGATCCCCCCTAGTATGTCTATGTTTCCTTTTGATTATTTTTATATTTTATCATAAAACATTGATTCTTTTTCATAAAATTAAATATCCATTATTTTCATGGATTTTTTATTATTTTTTGTTTGGTGAAATTCTTTCCCAACTGATAGTATGATAATGGACACTGATTTTACTTCTAGAATAATGTAGGAGGTCACATAATTTTCCCTAAAAATATTAATGTCTATATCATGCAATTTTGTTCCATGATCCATAATTTTCATGTTCCACCTCATAAATGTTAATGTGATTAAATTACTTGGTACTTCCATAAGTTAGTTAGTTCTATATACCCTAATTCACATCATTGGTAGTTGTCTACCTCATCCCAAACCACCCATTAGGGTGTAGGGATTATTTTTTCATTACTATAAAACTTGTTTATAAGGATAAAATACCATTGGGTTAGTTTATTATATTCCATAACTAAATTCCATTGTTGATGAAATTGAAACCACATTTGATGATTTTTAATAATTTCATATAAATTTAATATTCTAAAGAATAAAATGAAATGTTAATTGTAAGGTCGTGCCACTTTTCCATTAATTTTGTTTTTTTCTTATATCCTAAGAAATCCCTTAAAAATTAAATGGAAAATTTGAATTAGATGAATTCATGAATGACTTGGAAATAAAATTTCCATTTTATAACTTTTATTATAAAATGGTCAATAATGGTTTCTAATTAAGAATTCCTTAGATAAAATCAACAAGAATATTTAATTTAATGAACTTAAAATGATATTATATTGTTCCATGTGAGATACTTCGATTATTTTTATGGAATAACATGAATCAGATAATAGTTAATTTTAGATTAAAATATTCCATGGGTGATGCTGGGATTCCTTATACAGAATACCATTGATGGGATCACAAGGAAGATGACTTTTTTCCATGAGAGATATGTGGTTTATTATATGTGATTAATTGGATGGGATTATAGTGAATACTAAAATTATACAATTACTTTAGAGGAACCTAGATTCCTTAAAAGGAATTCCTTAGACTAACTCAACCTACCAACAATTTTCATTGACTAGTCTTCCAAGTCAATGAATATAATTTGATTTGGTCAGTGTATTGAAAACATAAATTCCTTGGTTTACATTATATAGATATTTCTTATGTTTCATGGGACTTAATGACCCTTTATATTATAATAATAATGTATTGATTCCTTTATTATGTTCATTGGGTCTTGAGACTATCGTATATTTAGATAAATGATAAAGAAGATTCGGCTTAGGTAGAAGAAGGTAGTATCAGATGGGTATCCCATGTGGAACCCAAAGAGACATGGGTAGTTTTTTTATTTTATTTAATGATATATTTATGATTTCTTGAATAAATCTTCATTATATATCAATTGTAAGCATTGTATAAAAAATGTTTGTGGTGGCCTGCTGAGTTATAATCAGACCCTATCCATACATCGATTGGTACATTTATATACACCTTGGTTGAAGGTAGGGACAAGGGGATATTCCCAACTATGGATGCCTAATTTTATATACTAGGATAGGATACCAGAGTAGAGGATATTTCTAGGGCTGAAGGTGCTATTTTATTTTATATTTTTCTTTTTTTGATTTTTTGTATAGCAAGTATTGTTTGTGCCTACCTCCATGTCCCTTGCATCAAATTTTTTATAGCATCATGAAACATAACTTTTTATATGATACATTTTGGGGGTTTTATTCACGAGAGATCATTATTATCATCTATATGGTTATGAATTATATTTTTTTAATTATATTATTTATTCTCCCACTAATTTTTCTACCACTTACTGTAGTGATTAACAGTTCTGATGAGGGAAGAATCTCCACAACATATGACCACAGACCGTCACATATAATCAAAATGTTATGGTGTATGGGGCGGTTCACCTAAGGTCATGTGGTTTTTGGTTTATTTTAATTATTAGTGATCCTTGTTGGATATATCACACTAAACAATTATAATTTTATTCATTAAATTTTTTTCTCCACAATCTCGTATTTTCTGTAAATGATGATTATTGAAGATGATTTTTCATTATTGAAGCTATAAAAATAAATTATATCTTATCACATAATCCATAAATGGATAATATTCTATTCATTTTATCTTTATATTTTAATAAAAATTCCATTTTTTCAGTAATAGGTATGTTAATAATCAATATGTATAAACCTTCACATGAATAAATAATCCTTTTGAAAAAAAAATTCCCATAATAACAATGTATGTTCAGAATAGATCATTATATAAATAAGTAACCCCATGTGCCAAATAACCTCAATAACCATAACATTAATATATATTATAACCTAAATATTATATTTTACCCTTGATCTTACTTCCTAAAAAACATAATTTAATTCCACAAATAATCCTTCTCATTAAAACACATAATACACCTAATGGTTACTTGAACCCTAGTCAAATGAAATTTGTCCCCAAAATGTCATTAATTATATTAAAATCACATCACATAAATCTTAAAAGGGTGGTATATATAACATTGAACTTATTAGAAATATTAAAATATAAAACCATGATAGTATCCAAAATTTTAAGTTAAACTTACATGAAAACATCATAATATCCAAAATTATCTAATCCTTTTCTCGGATACTAATTGTGAAAAGCCAGAACATGAACTTTGAAATATGGTGATAAAAACACAATCATGTTGAGTCACTAAGTTTTCCTTATGAACATTTCATTCCTTCATGTTGGGGGAGATTTTTGAGTTAATAAGGTTTCATTATGACTTTTCCAATCCTTCTTGTTTTGAAAATCACAAACACCCTATCTTAAGGATAAATTCATTTCCCCTATCATTTCCCATAACAAAAAAAATTTTCCTTCCTCAAGGAAAATTTATCCTTACCATATTTTCATTGTTAATATTCTAGTTGCTCTAAAACTGACTCATTTTATTTCTAATTGTAAAATTCAGTTTCACATTTAAAATCTCATAATTTTATAAAAACATAGTTATAGAGAATTTTGTTTTAAGGATCCAAATTAAGTTTCCAAATTTTCTGAATTTAGACTTCGAAATTTTTGATTTCAGGTTTTGAATTTTATAAATTTAAGATCTGAATTTTCTAAGTTCAGACTTTTAATTATTATGGATTTAGACTCCGAATTCTTTAAGATTTCCAGTTATGAATTCTTCATAATTTAGGTTCCGAATTCTGCAGAATTTTCACTATGAAGTCTATGGAATTTCGATTCTGAATTCCTAAGAAACAGAATCCAAATATCCTTGTAATATAGACTCTAAAGATTAACTTTCTTAGACTCCAAACTTTTATTACACTCCAAAAAATAGATTTTGTTAACCAACAATATTTTTACTTGCCTCTATTATAAGTATAAAACAATTTTGTGCATTCTGTTATTTGCTAACTGTTGTTTGAGTTACATATATATAGGTCCCTCCAAAATTCAAGAAAAAATATGACCGTTGGAGGAGGGAGTCAACCATTAAAGAAGTAACTATAAATAGGAGCTCATTTAAACGATCTTAGAACTTTTGAAGCATAGAACTTTTGGAATACTTTTTGGGAAAATTGATGAAATGGTATACCAATCTAGAGATTACATGCTAGATAGAGAGGCTCTTTCAACTCTCAGTGCTTTGTTCAGATGTTGTGAATAACTCGTTTGGGTTTGAACAACTTTTCTAGACTTTCTTCGTGCAGACTCCGATCGTGATGATCGTGGGATTCCAGGTTTGGAAGACAAAGGTTCTGATTTCCTTCAAAATAGATCACTTGCAGGGATAGCAAGACAGATACCGATCTTTGGAATGAGGGCTTACCCAAGTTTGGGTAAGACAGACTTTCGTGAAAGTATAAATCAAGGGACCTTTATGCAAGTTTGTTGGATACCCAACTCATTGGGTTAAAATATTTCTATACTTATTACTTGTACTGTTTTAAGTTTTTTTACACTGTATTTTGGTTGTTGAGTAAAGTATAATTATCATATACTTTCTTATACTTGTACTCTGATTAAATAAGATTAAATACGCTTTAAGTTAGAATCTTTGTTTTTGTAAACATTTGTTAAGTTTCATTTCTGGAACCACATTTCCATAATCTAGTATGTTTGTAGAACTTGTTTCATTTTCAGAACCACATTTCTGGAAAATCATTTTCGGAACAACATTTCTGGAGTCAAGAAAGTTTGTAGAACTTAGAGGTTTTGTGAATTTACTTTGTCTAACTTTGTGAAATAATACCATCTTTAAAAGTTCTTAAGGAATTTATTAAAGTATACAATTCACCCCCCTTCTTGTATATTGTGCATCTACATCATTAATTTGATACTACAATCAATATCATGTCTATCCTACAATTCGTATTAGAGGGGGTCTCTGAAATACTTATATTCATATATAATTTTTCTTGATCAAGTTTTTCATTGTTCTATATTTTCTTTGCTTAGGAAATTTTCATCTTTGATTAAAAACTTTTATTACTAACAAGTTTTTATGGAAAGAAATTTTCTAAAGATGGAAGGATTAAATTTTGGTTCAATTGACAATATTAATCCTACTAGAGCACCTATTTTTGATGGGAATGATTATGAATATTGGAGAGATCGTATGAAGACTTTGTTCATTAACACTAGAGTGGACAAATTTGTTATGATTACTGGAGACTACAAGATTCATGATAAGGAAGTCCAAACTTTTACTAATCATGAGAAGTTACAATATCAACTTAACTATAATGTACACAATACTTTGTTGTGTTCCATGACCAGGAATATATATAGCCAGATTTTTTCTTGTGAAGCAGCAAATTGTATTTGGAAAAAGGTTTAAGTTACTCATTTTGGAACTTTTTATGTTATTGAAACTAGAAGATCTATGCTTAGAGCCACATACCATAATTTTTTCTTTCCTTATAGAGAACATATATGTAAGGTACAATAGAGATTCATGACTATTGTCAATAGATTATAATCCATGGGTAAAAAAGGATTGGATGATAAGGCACTTATAGAGAAGATTATAAATATTATGCCAAATGAGTGGGAATCAAAGAGAAAAACTATGGATGAGAATATAAATGTCTCACAGATTACTCTTTATGAGATTTTTGGAACTCCTCTTCAACAAGAGAATAGAATGAAGAGAGATACTAATAATGTTAAGAAGACGAATGAGAATGGAGGTGTTGCTTTTACAACTACTTCAAAAAATATGAAAGCCAAGACACCTATGAAAGTTACAAGATCCCAATCGAAGAAGGTCACTTTTTTATCTGAATCTAGTGAAAGTGAACATTCTGGTAATGAACTAGCCAATATTTCTCGAAGTATGAACAAGATAGTTGGGAAAAAGAACTTTCAATATAGATATATGAAGAAATATGGAAAGGATAAATAATATGGAGAAGTGACATGCTATGAATGAAGAATAACTGGTCATGTTAGACCTGATTGTACCTTACTTAAGAATAGAGACAAGAAGGAAAATAATTCTAAGAGAAATAAGAAGAAATCCTACAGATAAAAAAATAAGAAAGTCCTAAAATCCAATGACATTAAGAGTGACTGTGCTGGATATTCATCCGACGATTCTTCAGATTATGAATCTTCTGAGCAATTGAATAACAGTTTATACCCCAAGCTCAATTTCAAAATAAATTTCTAATGTATAAGGTACAAACTACTGAATCCTTAACCATTATAACTTTGAGTGAAAATGTCCCCGATAAAGATGTTTGTTTAGATGAAGAATCTTCTTCATCTGATAATGATAATTATTTTCCTTCCTCTGAGGAAGTCTCTAGGTTTTCAAAGTTTCTAGAAATACAAAAAATTTTATGTTTCTAAGAAACTCGAAAAATCAAATTCTAGAGAATTTATTTTAACAAAATAAATGTCATATCTGACCAAAGATCTTGATATGAAAAATAATGATTTTGAAAATTATTTTAAGAAACCAGAGGAAGCTAATTCTAAGAAGGATAAGCTTTCTATGGATCTTAAAAACTATTTTTATAAAAATATTTTTTAGAGGATAAACATAACTCTATGTCTATTATTCTAGAGGATAATAATTTAGTCCTTAGACTAAAGTCTTAAATTTTATCTTTGAAGAAACTTCTTGCAAATTTGAATTCTTGCAAAGAAACTTTTAACAAGATGTATTCTCAGATCTGACCTCATGGTAATTATCTAGGATTAGTTTATTCTCATGAAAAACCTGTATTTAAAAATTATTTTTTTTCCTCCTAGATCCCCTTTTTGTACTTAATGTCAAAGCGGTGAGCATTGGAAGAAGAACTGTTCTTTAAATAATGTTCAATATCTTGGGTTTCATAAAGCATACCTTTCTAAACAAATGTGGATACCCGAAATTTTATTGTCTAACAATTCCAGATCCAAGAAAGTTTGGATTCATAAATTCCAAAACTTTTATTTTCAAAAAAATAATGATAGTATCAACAACAATACTTGGTATATTGATAGTGGGTGTACGCAACATATGAATGGTAACAAAAACCTATTTGAAAAGATTATCAAGACTAAAATAGGAGAAGTATCTTTTGGATATAATTCTAAGGGAGAAATTATTGGTATAGGTAACATTTTTCCTCTTGAAAAAACAATGATTTAAAATGTTTTATTTATTAAGGGTCTTAAGCAAAACCTAATTAGAAAAATTCTATTATTTGATGAAGGTTACATTATGAATTTTCGGAATGAAAAGTGCTTAGTACACAATTCCAAGGAAAATTTTATTATCTCTGCCAATAGGCAAGATAATGTTTACACACTAAACATAAAAGACCTTAGGAGCCAAGATCTACCATGCCTTAGTGAAATGGAAGAACATTCTTGGTTATGGAATAGAAGTTTTGGACACTATAACCTTAAGAACCTATGCCAACCTTCTAAGAAAAGACTAGATAAAGATCTACCGAAGCATCTATTTGATTTTTCAAAAGTTTTTGATCCTTGAAAATGTATAAACCAACATAAATAATGTTTTAAATAAGTTGTTGAAGTCTCAAACACTGATGCATTAAAATTGGTGCATATGGATATTTTTGGTCCAACACAAACTGGAATCATTGGAGGAAAATATTATGTATTTGTCTTAGTTGAAGATTACTCTCTATTTTCGCGGGTCTAATTTATAGTAAAGAAAACTGAAGATTTTTCTTATTTAAAAACTTTTAGAGTCCAAGTTAAAAATGAGAAAAACCTTCCTTTGATAACTATTCATAGTGATCATTGATGGAGATTTTTAAAATTTTGATTTTGAAACTTTTTGTAGTAGAAAAGGAATTACTCATAACTTCTCAACACCCAAAACACCTCAACAAAATGGTGTTGTTGAAAAAAGAAATATAATTATTCAAGAGATAACAATAACCCTATTGAGTGAATATTATATAGCCAAAAATTCTTATGCTGAAGCGGTAAGTACTCTTTGTTATACTATAAATCGTGTTTTCATTAAACCTTTTCTTAAAAAAACTTCTTATGAGTTAGGGAATTGTAGAAAACCTAGACTTTCCTACATAAATAATTTAGTTGCAAAGTATTCATTCTGAATACTAAAGATAATCTACAAAAATTCACACCAAAATATGGTGAATGAATTCTCTTAGGCTACTGCACAACTTCTAATTATTATAGAGTTTTCAAAAAAATACTTTTAATGTTGATGAAACAGTACATGTTAAATTTGATGAAACTGATCCTTTTGTTTCTAAAAAACCTCAACCGACATCTTTAGATGTGTTTTCAAAAAATAATTATCAACTAATGTTAGAGGATTCTTCTAATAAGGTAAATTTTCATTAAAATATTTCTGAAACATTTACCCTAGAAGACTTCCTACCCTATGTTGATGAACATGTTTTACAAAACCCAAATCAATTGTTTCTAAAGAATAATCCTAGTGATAGTATCATTTTTGATGTAAATCAACCTATAATGACTATATGTTCCTTAGGAAATGAACTTGAACTTCTAGAATTCCTTTTCCAATTAGAACTTAAAATCACTGATTAAGCATTAGGTGGTGGTGATTGGATAAAATCTATACAAGATGAGCTAAATGAATTCGAAAGAAATAAAGTAGAGAACTTGATTGAAAGGCCTAAGGAAAATTAAGTTATTGAAGTAAAATGGGTATTTATAAATAAATGTGATGAAAATAGAATAATAGTATGAAATAAAGCTATATTGATTGATAAAGGATATAATAAACAAGAAGGAATAGACTTTGAATAAATATATGCTCCAGTAGCTATACTTGAATCTATTCGTATTATACTTTCCATGGTAGCATTTTTTAATTTCAATCTTTTTCAAATGGAAGTTAAATGTGATTTCCGTAATGGTTATGTTCAAGAGGAAGTTTTTATTAAACAACCTTCTGGTTTTGAAGATACAAAACATCCTGAACATGTTTTCAAACTTACCAAACAATTGTATAGACTTAAGAAATCCCCTCCAGCTTGGTATGATAGACTTACTGGATTTTTGTTTCAAAATAATTATGTTAAAGGAAATGCTGATCCAAATATATTTTTAAAGAAAGATAAGAAAAAAGTTTTTATTGTTCAAATTTATCTTGATGACATTATATTTTGTTCAACTCAGCAATCTTTAACTAATTCCCTTGCAGATCTAATGAAATCTGACTTTGAAATGAGTGTGATGGGTGAGTTAACGTTTTACCTTGGTTTTCAAATTACTCAAAAACCAGAAGGAATCAATATATCCCAGCATAAGTATATTAAAGATATTATTAAAAAGTATGGACATGAAAACACTAAGAGAATAAGTAATCCCATTAGTACCTCAAATTCACATGATCTTGATGAAGCTGGGAAACTAGTAGATCAAACATCTTTTAGAGGTATGATAGGAAGTCTACTTTACTTGACAGCTAGTCATCCATACATAATGTTTTCAGTATACTTATTTATAAGATATCAATCCAATCCTAAGGAATCTCATTTTAAGGTAGTGAAAATTATTTTTTACTACTTAAAGGGAACAATGGATCTAGGAATCTTTTACACCTCTGGAAATGATTTTTATTCAAAAAGTTGTTCAGATGCTGATTTTGGTGGATATAGAATGGTTTGGAAAAGTACATCCAAAAATTGTCATTTCTTAAGAGATTCACTATTTTCATGGGGATTCAAAAAACAACACTCAGTAGCACTTTTCACTATTGAAGCTGAATATATAGCAGCTGGAAGTCGTTGTGCTTAAGTTTTGTGGATGCAACACACACTCACAGACTATGATATGAGTTTTACCAAAACACAATTTTTTTGATAATACTAGTGCCATTTCTTTAAGTAAAAACCCTACACATCACTCTCATGCAAAACACATAGATATTAGGCATTACTTTCTTAGGTATCACACACAAAAAAGAGATATAATTCTTCAATTTATCGGAACACAAGATCAACTTGCATATATTTTTGCAAAATATTTACCCTCTGATAGATTTGAATACATTAAACAGAAGTTAGGAATGATAACTATAAAGTAATCCTCCATGTCAAATTCCTTTTTAAACCAATCTCTATTTAGTAAGGAACTTCTTTTCATATGTGGAGTACATTTGTTTGTTAGATTTTATTTAAATAAATTTATAGTAAATTTTTTTTATTCGTAGTAAAAATTATCTTATAGTCAAATTTTTTTCTGTAGTCTAAATTTTTCATAGTCTAATTTTCATTAATGATTATTTTTGTACTTAAAATTTTGGAAATGAATATTTTCGTACTTAAAATTTTCAAAATGAATTTTCGTAGTCTAGAAAATTTCATAATGGAGTTTTTCATAATAAAGATTTTCATAGTCAATGTTTTCAGAATTAAAATTTTCTAAATCTAATGCTCTTCAAGAAGAATTTTACTCATTAAGAATAATATTCCTAGAAATCCAAAAGGTATGTTTCCTTTCCAAAATTTTCTTAATAATCTTTTACTTCTTGGTATTTTCATTTGTTTTTACTATTTTCCTATTTCTTTTTTTCTTGAATTTGAATGTTTTTATTAAAAAACCTCAAAAGATCGGTTTCCATAAAAATCTCATTCCAGCTAAAATCTCAATCGTAAGATCTGATCAGAATGTTTTTCAACCATTGGATTAAGTATGGAAGTCGATCCATTAACTCAAACGCCTATATAAAGGACCCCCCGATGGTTATCCTACATCGAAACTAAATCCTTTGTGTGCTGAAGCTCTGCCCTCCTACATAAGACCGTTCCGAACTTCTCAGATCTTTCTTACTTTCGAATGTCGACCGAAGTATCCTCTTAGAATGATATGTCAACTGTCAAACCAATATCGGAATGGAATATATACAGAGAAAGGTTAGTTGATCTAATGATTTTCTAAAAGTATTATTCTATTATCCCCATTAATATAAAGTTGAATGGGTGGGAAAGCATTTTCCTTTCAAAACCAAAAGATCCAGATTTGGTATATCAGGATATGTTAATAGAATTCTATGAGTATGTAATTTTCTTCAAGGAAGAAGGTAGGAGAATATTTTTTTTCAAGTGTTATAAAAAACATATTCACTTTCTGACACCAAGGCTACAATTGTGGTTGGTATTCTTTATGAAGGGGAAGATGAGTTGTGTTCTCATAAGGTACATGATGTACAAGGATGTTTTGATAAGGTAAAAGCCATGGTTTTCCTTGGTCTCTCAGAGGTAAAGACTCCTAAGATTATTCAACTGGCTCTAAATTTTCGGATTCATGAATTATGGGTTCAAGGATTCATCATATAGAGAAAAGGATACATGGACACTTTGAAGGAAAGTGATATATACACTTTGGATTTCTTGGTAATCCTAAGGAAAATAATCTTAGTAAATCATATCTTGGTTATGATTAAGAACCTAAAGAATTGAAATTTTAAGGCTAATATTATTATGTATCCAGCCATTCTATCAAAGATGATTGTTCGGTGTCTAGAATCCTTCAAAATTCCTTGAAAATATTAGTCAAGGAATTACCAAGTAATGTTTTTAAGTGATGAAACATTGAGAAGAATGATCCTTGGATTTTCCATAGAATCCAAAGAATTATATAAGTTTTCTGAAGAGGAAGTTGAAGCTATGTCAAAGAAAAAAAAGTTTGATGAGACCTCTAATAAGGGTGGAAGGAAGAGGAAGTTGAAGGATGTGCATTAGAAGGAAAAAACCCCAATGGCTAAGGGAACCCAATCTGCACCACCGAATTCAAAGAAACAAAACTATTACAATGATGAGGATATATCTAAGTATAGGGAAGACAAGAAAAATATAAAAGAAGAGGAGCCTAAGTTTGACTTGGACCTTGATCAAGAAAAATCTTAGAAAGAAAAGGTAGGTGAAGAGCTTGAGAAGAAATATAATGAAAATAAGAAAAAGAAGAAGTTGTCTGAGGCAGAGATAGTCCAATCCCTTCTAAAGGCTGCTGAGAAAGCATATGAGAACATTTTTGTATGAGAATCCTTATTGAAAAGGGATATAAGTTTTTTTACAAACTAATAAAATTTCTAAAGTCCTTATATTCTTTTTAATGAGGATGTTTGTGTTTTCCAAAAAGGGGGAGATTGTTGAGTCAATAAGGTTTACTTATGACTTTTCCATTCCTTTATGAATGGGGGAGGTTGTTGAGTCAATCATTTTTCCTTATGACTTTTGCAATCCTTTTTATTTTGAAAATCACAAACTCCTTATCTTAAGGGAAACTTCATTTTCCCTAAATTTCCCTTAACAAAGAAATTTTTCCTTCTTCAAGGAAAATTTATCCTTACCATATTTTCATTGTTCATATTCTAGTTCCTCTAAAACTGACTCATTTTATTTCTAATTGTAAAATTCAGTTTCACATATAAAATCTCAGAATCCTATAAATTCAGACACTAAACATTTTGAGTTTAGGTTCTGAATCCTCTGAATTTAGACTCTAAAATTTTGGAGTTTAGAATCCAAATTATCTGAATTTAGACTCCAAAATTTCTAAGTTCAGACTCTGAATTCTTATAAATTTAGACTCCAAATTCATTAAAATTTCCAATTCCTAAATCTTCAGAATTCAGGTCTTCAATTCCTTTGAATTCAGACTCTAATTTCTATAGAATTCTGATTCTAAATTCCAAAGAAATATAATATGAGTATCCTTGTAATATAGACTCTGAATATTAACTTTCTAAGAATCCAAACTTTTATTACACTCTGAAAAATGGATTTGGTTAAGAAACCATATTTTTACTTACCTATGTTATAAGTATAAAATGATGTCATGCATTCTATTATTTACTAACCATTGTCTGAGTGACACTTATAGAGGTACCTCTTAAATTCAATGAAAAATATGACTGTTGGAGGAGGGAGCTGACCGTTAAAGATGTACATATAAATAGGATCTCATTTGAACAAGCTCATAACATTTGAAGCTCAGAAATTTTGAATGACTGTTGGGGAAAATTGATGAACTTCTCTACCAATATAAAGATTAAATGCTAGAGAGAGATAGGATCTTTCAACTCTTAGTGCTTTGTAAAGATGTTGTGAAAAACTTGTTTCAGGTGTGAAAAACTTGTTGAGACTTGTTTCGTGGAGACTCTGATCGTGCTAATCATGGGATTCCAAGTATGGAAGATAGAGGTTCTGATTTCCTTTTAATTTGAGGGCATGCAGAGATAAAAATATAGATAACAGTCTTTGGATTGAGGGCTAACCTGGGATAGGGTAAGACTGACTTTTTTAAAAGTATAAATCAAGGGACCTTTATCAAAGGTTGTTGGATACCCTACTATTTGGGTTAAGAGATTTCTATACTTGTTACTTGTACTATTACATGCATTTTTTCCACTGTATTTTGGTTGTTGAGGAAAGTATAAATATCTTATAATTTCTTATACTTGTACTCTAATTAAATAATATTCCATATGATTTAAGGTATAATCTTTTTTTTTGCAAACATTTCTTAAGTTTCATTTCCAAAACCACATTTTCGGAATCTAGTAAGTTTTTAGAACTAGTTTCATTTCTGAAACCACATTTCCAGAATCTCATTTTTGGACCCACATTTTTGAAATCAAGAAATTTTGTAGAACATTAAGGTTTTGTGAATTTACCTTGTTTAACTTGGTTAAAAAATACCATCATTAAAAGTTCCTATGGAATTTTTTAATGTATACAATTCACCACCCTCTTGTATATTTATGATCTACATCATTACTTAGATACTAAAATCAGTATCATTTTGATCCTACAAATCCATATATTTATGGATTGATACTGATAAATGAGACCCAATTTTAACCATCAAGAGCATAAAACATCAAAAGAAACTATTGGATCACATACAAACACGAGGGAAATTTAGGTTTATTATGTTATACAATTAGGTAAATTTTATACATAACAACATGGATACATAAAAAATGATTTATATAAATCATGTCATCTCTAAGTATGTTCATCACATCTAGAAACCTTTTGAAGAATAACATACATAAAACCTTTCTTCATAACATATGTAAAAGGAAATATGAGATGGGTATGTTCAAATGCTTGGTAAGGGTAAACATAAGAAATAAAAATGTAATGTCACGGTAAGCCTAAAATGAGAAAAAATTCTATAGTGACATAATCAAAAGAAATTATCATAACATAATATATTTCATTCACTTCAAAACCTATATAATAAAACACGATACATGGAATTAATCATTAACATAAGAAAAGATACATATAATATAATAACCATAATCCATGTGAATTTTTCTTATGAAAATTATCTATAATAATTTTATTCCATCATAATAAAAATAATATTGGTTACATGGAACATATACTTCATATCACTCTTAAAATATCTCCTATAAATGGAATAATGGACTTGATAAATTCCAATAATCTCTTAGAAAAAATCTATAACTGATTAACATCAACCTTTTACCCAAACCATTTGAAAGATATATTAGGATCACCAATTATCACAAACAATTTCCATGAACTAAAACATAATCATAACACTTGAACACATTAATTAGTAAATATAATAATGAACATTTTTATTTTATGGATTGATTTAACCACTTAATAGAAATGATTTCTATGAAAATATCTTTGAAACAATCATAATACATCTATTTAATGAATTATGATGGTATAATTTTTATATATCACTAATGGAGAATAATTAATGTCAACCATTATTGTCATTGATGTAGAGAAAAAACATAAAAAAATTATTAAAAACATTGGTCATGAAAATATAGTTTTACCACATGAATATCAGTTTTAAAAACAAATTATTTCTTAAATATTAAGGGTTTTTTAAAATAGAATGATGTGTTATTTTTGTTTATGATTCAATTCATTGAGTGGTTATGACATAGGGAAATTTATTTCAATATATAATCATTAAAATAGTGAATATATTCACAACAATGATAAAAAAACCTATTTCAGAAAATGACTATAAGATTCAGTATAAAGGTTTTTAAGTAAATACTAAAATATGGGTAACAATAACTTTAAAATATCATCATAGAATACACAAAAATATTATTGAAATAATTTTTTAAATTAAATATATGGATGAAAAATTAATCTAACTAAAAGAAGAGAAATATGGTTGGATTTTTTAAAAAACATTTTATATACCATTTTGATAAGAAAATAGAGAAAAACAGTACTAAAAATCATAAATAACTATATTAGAATAAAAATAAAATTTATCTATCAAATATGGATCATATAATTTTCTCCGTGCAAATTAAAGCATAAAAAATCCAGATTAAAATTAGAATAAAACCTATAAACATTACCACTTTGGAAACCATTGAAGTGTAATCCCAATGAGAGAATGTCATTAAATGAATCAATAAATATCATGAAAATAAGGAAATTCTTGATAAAACATGAAAAATTTGTGTTATATACGCATAATAAAATAATATTATTGCATAACATAAATTTATTCAGAAAGAAAGAGAATTCGAGATGAAAACCCCTTATAAATATGATATCATTAAATTTAAATTAATTCATTGATTCGTTATGTGAAAAAAAAATTAAATTCATAAAAAAATTATTTTAAATACAATATAAATAAAACATAGTTTAGTTCACACATAATGATGACATAATATAGTTGATGAATATGTGATATGATCCAATGAAATAAAATGAAGGTAAGAAACCCTATATCTCTTTGGCGATATCCAAATAAAAACCCCTTGTATGAATTAATAAGAATCATTGTATAAAATACCATAATGTATGAAAGATCCATGATTTTATATTGAAAAGGGTATTAGGTACATCATATAAATAAATTAGGTGTGAAACATTAGAACATTTCTCAATAAAGGGAAATTGAGATGAAATCCCATACTGTGACTATAAACATGTCATGCATGTCCTCTAAATACAATATAATAAAATTATATAAATTATTTACTTTTTTGAAACCATTTAATAGGTTTAATAATTTATCATTATGGATTTTTTACATTTATTATAGTGAAATATTTAATTACATAATCATTTATATCAACATCAGGTGTTTTGAGGACATTCAGTTCACAATTTCAAAATGTCTAAATTAGGGTAATTATGTTTAAATAAGTCATTATAAAATCATCTCCAAAATAATAATGATAATATTTTTTATATTTTTTCACATTAATTATATTTTTAGAATAAACCTAAAATATTTTTAAGAATAATTAATTACGTTAGAGTTATAGAGATAGACAAATGTATGCATGGGTAACATATTAATTTTTCAAAGAGCATGTGGTAAAGAATGTAAGTATCATTTTTTCATTATATAATGATTATTATATAATAAATATAATATTATCTCTCCAAATAAACATATATACACCAACATTGCGATTTGATGATGAACCATAAATCATATTGTTTCTTGGAGGTGGTAATCTACACGTACTCATAAAAGACATTGTCATTTTTCAATGGATTGAAAGGCAAAAAAATAGATAATATATTATCTTCAATTAATTTTAATTATTTATTAAAAAACATGTATATAAATATATATATTAAATCCATAATTATAACTATCCACAAAATTGATTATAAAAAATTAATTATATCAGTTGGTGAGGCGGTATTCTTCCATACACTGGATTAATTTCCCCTTTGATGGATGCCAAAGATGGATAAACACTATTGCATTAAAATAAAAATATCTTTGTATATGGAATATATTTGTCTCATTATGTGATAATATTTGAATAATATTTTATGCAGGTATAAGAAGAAATAAAATGAAAATGATTGGTCACAAACTGTAACTCCCCTTTAGGAAGCCTCTTTTGGATTATAAATACATACTTCTAGGTTTCTTTTTTAATCCAAATAGGAAATTTTTGACATGTATAAGGAGGTTGGGAAATAATTTTGATATTAATTAGATGATCCTAAAATATCTTGACCTGTCTATAAGAGAGGAGTCAAGGTGTCGATTTGAATTTGAGGGGGGGAAACTTTTGAAAAAATGAGATATATTATAAAACAATATTTGTGTAATTATTTTAAAATGGTTAAAAAATGACATATATTGGAAGATAAATATAGTTTTTTCCTAATATACAAGTACCATAATATTATTACTATTTTAAATGTCATTTTAAACCTTATCTTTAGGATTAAACATTAAGTTAAATGCTTCTCACTATAATCGTAGTAATAAACTTTTCAATATAAAGGTTTATAAATTTACATATAAGTTAAAAAATTTCACAAACATTTAAAAGGGATTATATTTCCAACCATTAATTATCCTAATTTTCTAATTTAAATATTATTATGATTTTTTATAATTTAATAAAATATACCTAACATAAAATACTTTTAATGTCAGTTTAAAAAATATTCACATAATTTTACATCGAAATCAATATGGAAGTAATTAAATTTGAATATAATGCATTTCAACATCTTAAATGTATTATAATAAATTCAAAAATTATTATGACACTATAAATTTTAAAAAATTACTTTTTATGTAATTAAAATCATTTAATATAACATTATACTAATTTTACATGCATTATACTGAAGTTGTGTATCTATTAAATGTAATTATTTTGTCACTAAAAATTAAAATTAAAGTCCCTTAAACTAAAATTTTATTTTTTCTCTAAATTTTATATCATTTTTGTGTTAAAAAATTTCAATAATTTCTTATTGGTTCTAATTAAAAAAACACTTACATTTATCTTACTAATGAATTTTTTTTATGTAAATTTCAGGAAACTAATATTCATTCAAATATTTAATCTCATAATATATTCATGTCATTGATCCATGTGGAATATTTGATAAATTATTCTATAATTTTTTAATAATATTCTAGAAAAACTATTCATACCATACATTTGTAAGTGTAACATATTTTTCAGTAACCATATGTTTGAAGCAGCATGTATGGATCATGTGTCCTACACTGTTGGACAAATATGGTTAATTAACACTATATTCATAAAGAACTCGACATTTGTGGAAGAAAACATATGATATATAAACCATAATTTTGTGATAAATCATACATTATAAAACCCACACTTGGTTATTTTTACATCACATGAAGGAATCCTATGTTTTACAATTCAACAATTGAGTTTTACTTAATTAAATTTTATGTGATTTCTACAATGGTCTCGATGGAAATTAATATTTTTAAAATTCTATTTTATGAATGATTAAATTTATATTTATGAATTATTTTATAGATCCTATTTGATGGAGTGATTCATTACTAAAATTACACGATGTTACTACACTCTTGAATGATTTTGAATTCAAATACTCCCCATTTATTGTGCGATATTTCTGGAACTGGTTTATCTAGGAGCTATTTATCCAACCGGATAAATATGAAGAGATTATTCATTAGAATATATAGTATATGAGATATAAATAAGGTTAATTAGTGTTTCTGATATATAATGTGTATCTTTGACTTCATATTTACACATTGGAGACATACATGTTTAGATCAATCTGATCGACTCGTTGTTGTTGCGGTCACTACTACTTCATTGTATTATTTTCTCTTCTTCTACAATAATAAAAAACATTAATAAATGATATACATTGATGAAATGCACATTTAAAAAAACTTCTGGTGTTGTTTTATGATATTTGATGAAATCCTATGAAATGTTGAAGATGTATTTGTCATTGTGTGTTAGTGAAGTATAAAAACATTTTTTAAATTCTTCTGAAACTGTGATGTTTATCGTATGATTTCAATCATATAATACTTTTTATATTTATAAGATATTTAAAGTCACTTACTCAGTTATGGTGAAGTGTTACTTTTTATACTAAGTTGTGGATTTATGTTTCTTTATAAAAGAACCATAATACCTTGTAAAATCCTTATAAAGGCGTCAACTTCTTGAACTCAGTTTTAAGGCCTTATGTTAAGAGGACCTATCTAGTGAAATAAAAAACCTCATGGAGTTTAGAGTTTTTGGAGTGTATGAGGATATCATTGTGCCATGAACCACTATATATCACTATTTCCTTTTCAAATGATTATTTCCAAAGCTTGTTTGTCTTTGATAGAAAAGAAAGGGTTCACTGCATAACAAGAGCGGTGTTCTGAATATATCAGTGTTTTTAAGAACAAAATTCATCACCCCTATTGTGTCTTTATAGTATTCATATTCATATTGACCTAAAAATTGGTATGAAAGGGAGGTTTATATGGAATGTTTACCCATTCTAACAATCTTATGTAAATGATTCAGACAACTATTTCATAAAATGGATGATTTTAGAGAAGGTATGTCAATGATTCATGATCCACATTTTAATGGTGAAAATTATGTATGTAAGAAATCCACTATAAAAATTCATTTTAAAAATATTTGAATAAGGGTATTTTTAAAAGATTTTAATCTTTTTGAGATTCAAAAGGAAGATTTTGAAGATTGGAATGAATATAAATAACTAGAACATGATTTCAATAAAAATATATGAATTTTATTGTGTGTGGATTAAGAATTATTGATTTAAATAAAGTATCTCAATGAAATTATACATATGATATATGGGAGACATTGTTTTTTTCCTATGAAGAAACTAATAACATCATATATCTATAGTACAGATATGTAAAACTAATGTTTGAAATACGCAGAATGTGTGAGGATGAAACTATTACTCAAATGAATAAAAGATTGATGGAAATTTTCAATAATGATGCTACACTAGGAGGTCCAATTTCAAAATTATACCATGTGTCAAAAATACATAGAGTACTAACCCTTAAGTAGAATGGAATATTTGTATCTATACACCAATCTACATCAATGAAAAATTTAACTCAGAAGGAATTGATCGGAGCATAATGATGTGTAAAGATGAGATGTAGGATGAAGCTCAAAATAATATAAAACATAATTAATATTATCTCAGGATTATAGTGGATGAATAAACTAATTCAAGTTGTCCAAATATGGTTAAACATTTATAATATATTGTTAAAATATTTTAAAATCTATACAGAAATAAGAATAATGATAGTGAAGAAACTAGATGTTGTGAATACAGAGAAAATGTCATTCAAAGGAATACAACACTTTAACCCCAGATCAATGAAAATCCCATTACAAGATAAAATGAAAGAATGTTGTAAAGATTACCTGGAGTATTACTTCTTGTACAAATGGAAATATTTTTTAAATTCTGATACTGGACATAAAAATAATATTGTATGTCTTATTCCTTATAATGATGAGGAACAATCTTCTTACCATAAACACTCTGTTTGTAAAAAAATGAATTACAATGAATAAATTCTGTATGAATTTATTGGAAAATATAAATATGAGTCCTTAAATAGATACCATATAAAAATTATAAAATTTTATGGTAATTTTCTATTAGATAATGAAAAGTGTTAAAATAGATTACAAAGTTAAGCCTTAATTATTCTAAAATTACTTATGATATCCATGATACAAATATTATATAATTTTTTGCTGAATTTTGTAATTTGAAACAATATTATAATAATATGATTAGTGGAAAAAACTATTTAAATAAAATTCATTGTAAAAATCAAATTTTGAAATGAAAATATGGAATATAGATAAATAAAACAAGACCAAAACATTATTATAATTATTTTTTTCCTCCTTTGATTAGACAAAACATGTCTACTGTTACTTGTTTTTTTCCGTATGAATGGTAAAAATAGTAATGATATATAATTTAGAAAACCTCAAATTTTGGGTGCTAAAAATGATCATTACTCAAAATAATTATTTAACATAAATAGTAGAATTTATACTTTACATAAAAAATCCTAGTTACCTATGATTTTAATTTCTCAAACTACTAGACCTAGAATCATATCAATCCCAAAAAGAAATTTTATTTTATGATCTATAGGAATATACCACTTATTTTCATCATTAAATAATGAATTTTTTTCTTTTCAGTATATGAGAAATCTTGATCATAAAGAAATGATCAACTATGAATTGTTCATTATGAAAAATCCCTAATCCTAGAAGTATTTATTTTTTATATGTTTTACGTCATATGGAGAAATAAATTTTTTATACTAAAGAATAATTCTATCTCTTAAAATATGATAAAAACTATTATTTACTCTTTAATTGAAGTATTATTCTATTTTCTATTGGATATTTTTTTTAAAATATTTCTAAACACTATTTATATGATTCAAATAATAAACCACCTGTTTAAATTATAAATGAACACAAAATTTCTCTATTTAATCCTATTAAAATCTTTTTATTTCATGTTCTTAATTTTTTTTACTAAAATAAAATGTATTTCTTACATAATATTTCCTTTCAAAATTTAAAATATTTAATAATTATTGTTTATTCTTCGGTTGAAAAATATGAAAGTCATCTAAAAAATATCAAAAACTAACACATCATTTTTTCATAATTATTTTTTATTGTTACATATTCTTCATCAAAATATTATATTCAAATGCTTCTAAAAATCTAGTCACTACAATATGATGCAGCCATGTACCTCAATTTTTGAAGAAAATATTTCTCACAAAAGGAAAAAAGTCATCACCCTGAGTGAAGAAAAATTAAATATTCAATCTTGTCTAGATGCATCTAAAAATTTGTATAAATGAATGCACAAATCATTTCTATCAAAAATGGTTTCTAATTCTTTACAAAATAAATTTCTGAATATGAAATATTTTTTGATCCAAAAGGTATACATTGAATCCTTCAAGGTAGAAATGCTAAGTCATATAAAGTTACTTAGAAGAGAAGTTATTACAAAGATGGATATTAATAAACTAAAATTATTTTTGGTTTAATAGTTCTTATATTCTTTATATAAAATTAAAAAAAAATGTTAAAAATATATTATAATTACTGTTAAAAAAATTAACAGCATTAAGCGAAAATGTTTGATGTTCCGATAGTTAATATGAACAATCAACTCATTTTTAACTCTTCAATTTTGTTTTCTACTATTTATTTAAATTCAATGTTATATAAAATATTTTTAGGTATTTTTTTGTGAAAATATTTTTTATAAAATAATTTCTTAATTCCTTTTTAACTTTTTCATTTTTAAAATGCATGATCGTAATATTGGTTTTTCTCACTATATACATTATATTATTGTCGTAAGTAAATAATTATATTTTTTAAAATATAATTTGTGTAAACATTAGTAAAAAGTTTTTTATTTCTTTAAAATATGTTATAATTCATGAAATAAAGTATATTATATAATTTATGATGTATTTTTCAAAAATGTTAATTTTATTCGTTAAATAAATTCCCATTATTTCTAAACCATATCGTTTTAGAGAATGAATTTTTGGGGGATTTTTTTAAAATATGATTGAATCTTATCTTTTTAATGTCACAAAAATTTTGAGAATCTTAAAGTTTTAATTTTATAATCCTAATGAGTAATATGGATAATTATAACCTTAATATCATTGACATTGGGGAAGAAAGTATATTTCTAAGAAAAATTATATAAAGGGATAATGGTGGAGACATTTCCTTATTGAAACAAATGTTAAAAAATGTTATAAATAGAAGATGCGGGAGAAATTTATTTTTATAATCTAATTTTTCATTTAATTTTATTTATTTAGTCATTTGTTTATTTATAAAAAATAGGGGATATTATTAATTATGTGTGGATTCAACAATTTCTCCATTTTTTTTTGTTGTGATGCTCACAAATGCTAGCATTTTTGTTTGTAACAATTTTTTATGTGAATTTCTGAAATTTAATATTCATTGAAATATTTATTCTTGAAATATATTCACATATTTTCTCTACAAGTTATATTTTTTTGAAGTATTTAATAAATTTCGATGTGTATTTTGGAAATATTGTTCATACCATATTTTTGTAAGCATAACATATTGTTCGACAACCATATATTTGAAACAACACATATGGATCATTTACTGTACAATTTTGGGATAATATATTTTAGTGAACCAATTTTTATAAAGTTCACATACATTTGAGGAAAAAAATCTATGATATATAAACCCTAATTTTTTGATCAACCATACATTTCAACCCTACATTTTTGGTTTTTTTGTAACATGAAGGAACCCAATTATTGATTTTTTAACAATGGGGTTTTATTAAAAGATAATTTTTTTTGTAATATCTATAATGGTAAAGAAAAAATTAAAAATTATTTAATTTTTTAATGAAATATTCAAAGGCTCATTATGAATAATTTACTGGATCATATTTAACAAAGTAAATAATTTCCATTATTATAGGAAGTTACAACTCTCATAAATGATTTTGAAATTCAATATTCACAATTTATTATGTGATATTTCTAGATATGTTTTGACCTGAATATATTCTACCTAAAGTATAAATATTGATATGTTCATTAAAATAATATATAGTAGAGGATATATAAATAATGTAAATCCATTTTTAATATAAAAAATCATGTCATAGCCTTCAAAACTATTCTTTGGAGACATATATGTTTTGATACATCTGATCGTCTCACTTTTATTTATTTTACTACTACTGCATCTTATTTTTACATCTTTGACAATAATTATGGAGAATTTGGAAAAGATACATTTTAAATACATACATGTTTAAAAATATTTATGATGTTTTCTTTGATTCCATTTTAATAATTCTTATGAAACATTGAAGATCAATTTACTAATATGTTTTATTGAACATTAATTACATTTGTTGGATGCTCCTGCAATTTTGATGTTTAATATGTTTTTTCTATCAGATCAAACATTTTTAATTTATTAGAGTGAGAAATTATCCTACTTAGTCATAGTGAAGTTTCAACTTCTTATACTAAAATGTGGATATACGGTTCCCTATAAATGAACCAAAAGGACCATTAAAGCCTTTTAAAGGTTACAACTACTTACACTCAGTTATTAAGGTCTTATGATAAGTGAAATTGTTTAGTTAAATCAACAAGATTGTGGAGTTGAGTGTTTGTGGAGTGTACTAGGGTATCTCTATTACGTGGAGCACAATATATCACCATGTTCTTTTCATTTATTTATTTTCATTGATAGTTCATCTTTCAGAGAAAATAGTAGGATCGCTGTATAATAAGAGAGTCGTTGAGAATCTATTAATGTTTATTAAGAACACAATTCACCAATTCTTCTGTATTTTTATTTATCATAGTCATAAAGAACTAACAAAAATAACCTTTATTATTCATTTAAAATATATCTTTATACCTATGTTAATATATGAAAAAAATTTAATAGAAAGAGAGTGAAAATTTGTATTTATCATTGCTTAAATAAATAAATAAATAAGTTTTAAAGAAAAAGGAAAGAAAGTACATAACATATAATATTGGATAAGGATGGTTGAAAAATTCTCATCAATTAGATTAATGGAATGTTTTAGGGTCATTTATTTCCTCACCATATTATTTTTTACCCGAATTTCCAGATTTATGCTTACTGATGTGATAAAAAATTTCATTGTTGTTACTATTCATAATGGAAAAAAATAAAATGGTACGTAATTAAAAAATTTGAACATCTAAATTAAAAATATTATATTAAATATTTCATATTTAATTCATATAAGTATAATAATTTAATTTAAAATTATTCTAATAAAACAAGACGATGATTTTTTTTAAAATGCATTTTATATAAGAAACTTTTCAATACTTAAAATTGATGTATACTAGTGATTCAAAACCCAAATATTATATTATGTTTAATAAAAATTAACCAATTAAAATTTTAAAACTAATCTAAAATATAATATTAATTTTTAAATAATTTAAAGGAAAAGAAAATTTTCAATAAAAATTATTAATTTTCACATTTCATTGAAAAATAAAATATTTCATAAAATTATTAGAAATTAATCCTAAAATAATAATTATTTTTTAATTCCAAAATTATTTTAATTTTATCAAATTTTATTTTTATAATATGGAAATAATTTTTTTAAATAAAACCATACAATACATGATGCCCAATTTTTAAAAGCAATAAAGCCTTTTCATTTTTAGTGAAAAACAACCTTATATTCCTATAATGAATATAACTATATGGAATATAATTAATGAATATTAATAAGAAATAAAAAATGAGTTATAAAAACATTACTATTATATAATCTTTATATTTAATTCAAGAATTAACTTTCTTACATTTGAGGATCTTTATAATGTATTGTTTTAGAGAATATGGTAATCACCCTCACATAAAAATATTAAATCACAACATGGACCATTGAAATCAATATCCATTTTTTACATAACAAAAAATTAAAGATATAAAAAATTTTATATTCATGATATGCCTTCAAAAATTTCATCTTTACCTATCCATTTCACTATCCATCCTTAAAAACCTATGAAAAACATTTTTAAATGTGGGATGATCATAAAAAGCTCAGTAAGGGATATATAAATAGAAATAAAGAAACTTGTTAATCCACAAACACTCTTATAAATTTATTTATTTTAAATAAAAATTAGGCTCAAAATATTTTTTTACCAATGAATTAAAATATTATTCCCAATGTTCTTCATAAAACATTTCATAAGAAATATTAATGAAAAAAAATTCACATGATGGTTTATTTTCAATCATGAAAATCTAATATTTTGTTTCACAAAAACATATATTTCAAACATGATAATAAGCATAAAATTTCCATTAAATATATTTTCATTATCTAACCTTATAGAATAATAATATTTCCATAGGTAACTTGGGGGATCATTTTTACATAACTATAACAATCACTCTTATAAATTTAATAATCAACCTGGTAAATTCATGCAATCTCTTTAGTGAAACGTATATCTGGTTAACTCTCTTCCTTTACCCACTGTATTGATGAGCTATATTGGTCCCGCCCATCATCATGAGCCATATCAAGATCACCCATCATCAGGAGTTATGTTAAGCTCACCCATCATCATAAAAATTTCACAAGAACCATAAGAAAATAAGAAAATATGAAATATTTTATTTCCATCATCAAACATATTAAAATATTCATTGCATCCACAACAAAACAATTTTGGATATTTCATATCTCTTCCATTTAGAAAAACTTTTTAAGATGCCAATAACTAATTTAAATAAGTATTTTCTTCGAATATTTTAATTGAAACCAAATATTAAATAAATATTATGGTGGTGGAGAAAACTATTGATGTCATATATTTTATAATAAAACATTTATTTTTCATTTTTCAAAACATATCTTATAAAAAATATAAGAAATTAATTTCTAAACCTTTAAATGAAAGTCAAAAGTGACACAAATTTTCCATTAAAATTAATTTATGCTAATAAAATTACATTCATAAAATAATTTTATGAATATTATACTAAAATAAAATTATTTACATATTAAATCTTGTAAACTTTTAAAATGATGGTTTTATAGTAAAGTGTTCCTTACATAGACTCCTACTCATCACGTACAAATTATATATCATAAAATAGAAAAATTAGTTTTTAATTTAAATTTATTTTTATTAATAAAATTACATTAATTATTTACATTTATATTACTTTTTTATTATTACCTTTTTTTTTATTACCTTGTTATTTACAATTAATCAATAAAATAAGTTTATGCTGTACATTTACAAGATATTATACTCATATGTACAAAATAAATTTGGTTGGTTTACTTTGGTCAATGATTCCATTATATCAAATTATTAAAAATAATAATCATGAAATAAATATATTTTTTATACATAAATTAATCTTTTAAAATGACCCTTGAAATATGGTTTTGAAAAATGAATTTTTTGACAATCATGTAAAAGTTAAGTCATAAGAACACATGATAAATGATTATAGTTTTTCAAATAACATGAGGGAATTAAGTGAAGAATAAATTTATCTCAATAAAAATTTTATTATATCATAAATATATTAAAACTTATTTAAGTATACTTATATGCATAATCAATGCGATGTGATCCAGAAAACTAAATCACATCCCTTTTAGGATATAATGGTCCACATGGACTCATGAAAAACATTATCATTTTTCAACGAATATATAGGTAATAAAGAAGAAGGTATATTATATTTTATAAATTAGAAATATTTTAATAATATAATATTGAAATATTAAAATAATCATTATATTTTCTTCTGATAGGAGTTGATGGATAACAAATTCTATTTGTTCCTGTACCGGTAGTCTTCCATAAGCATTAATGATGATTTCACATACCATTTTATTGAATAAAAGATAGATATTTGATATAAAATTAAAACAATAAAATATTAGAATATGTAAGATAATTATTATATTATTTTATAATGGTTGAATAATATTTTAAGGAGGTAGAAAAAGAAATAAAACTAAATACCTATTGTAAGAGCTATACCACTTCTTTTGAAAATATTTTTATGTTTATACCTAAATATATCATAGGATGGAATTATGATTAAGCAAGGTCCTTTAAGGAATATGGATGGTTTGAGATGGTATTGTAAAAAATAAAAGGATCCTTATGTGTGAATCAGAGAGGATATGGAAATCAATTTTATAAGTTGGGAAAGAACACATTTGAATTTTCTTAAAATATTAATTTATATTAATAAATTTCTAAATTAAAATGGATCCAAAATAGAAAATTTACTATTATTAAAAGATATAAGTTATATTTTTTTATTAAATATAATTTAGATAATTATATTGGAAATCTTAACCATTATCTCACTATTTTAACACCTGGTAAACCTAGACTCACCATGGACATGGTTATAAATTTTAATGTGTTTAAAATTAATTATGATAAAAAATTATTTTGAAATTATCAAATAAAATTTATTATGATGATTCAGAATATGTAATATATTTTATCAAATTGAATTCATAGTACTAGAATAAGTTAATTTAAAATTAAACTGCCAAACATGATGAAAAATGTGTTTAAAAAAAATACCTCTTCAAGTATAAAACTTTTTTAAGAACAAATTAAAGTATAATGATGATTCAAATAAAAATTTATATTTTATTTAATAAAAATAAATTAACTAAATTTTAGAACAAATTCATAATATATTGTGACTTTTTAAATACATGAAAAGAAAAAAAATTCAATAAAAACAAATTTTTTATTATTTAATGGAAAATTGCATTTTTAAAAATTTATAAAAAACCTAATTTAAATTTGAAATTTTTAATAAAATTATGAAAATTATTTTTTACTATTTAAATTATATAATTTTGAAATCAATATTTAAAATACAACCATATCAAGCATTAAAAGACAAATTAGCTAGAAATAAATTTGTTTTTTTTATTAAAAAATTCACTTAAATTTCAATAATGAATATAACTTTAAAAAATACAATTAATTAATATTAACAAGGCATGTAATTTGATTAATATTAAATTTATAATGTTTTTTTAATTTTCACCAATTTAGATATAATGTCCTCACAATTTGATTCATGACTTTTAATGGTGGGAAGATATTTCATTTATAGCATTTTATGATTCCCATGTTACTTCATTGATATTTGTGTTTTTTCACAAATATATAACGAGATAATTCAGTTTATTAAGAAACACTTTGTCTCTAACAAAAATAATATTCACTGGATGTTGACTATAAGAATTTATCTCTTCCAATTAAACTAATTCATGGAAAAAATCTTTAGATGCATCTAGAACAAATTTTCTTTAAAAATAGACATAAAAAAGATCATGTACCTATGATAAACTTAGAGAAAAGGAGACTCAATAGGATACTGGTCAAATTTATTCTGGGATTTCGTACTGTCCAATGAACCATAGACATATATTTCCTTTTAAGTCCAAATTAATAACAATTTTTTATAAATATACATTAATAAAAACATGATATACTACATAAAATGACATATATTTCCTCCTATTATATGAAAAACATTTATACCATCCTTAAGATATCATGAAATGATTTTCAATAATCTTCTCCATCATAATGATATATTTTACCAATTATTGTCCTAATAAAATGTTTCTCCTAATTCATCCTAACAAGATGGTGTACGACACTTCTTTCCATATAATTAATTTAAAGGATATATATGTACATTTCAATGAAAAATATTATTATAAGAAAACTCAACTAAAGACAGGTTTTGATCAAAACTTCCTTGATAATTTATTATATCTGTTCAAATCTTATCGTCTAATTTCTTCATTTTTTTTGTAATTTCTACCATATTGAGATTATTAATTTATAATGATATTTTATGTAGGACACAATAACATCTAAATACATTTATAAAAACTAGAGGTAAACACGAGATCACATTAAGTTTCAATGGAAAGGGGGACACCTTGTAATCTAATTATCTCCATAACATAATGTCGATAAAGCTGATAAGAAGAAATATTATCTCAAAAAGAGAATAAAATGTTATGATTTAGTTAAAAAATCTGCATTTACATATACCCCATTATTACATCATGATATATATTGTAATCCTACCACAAAATCCATGGATATATTCTTTCATTTGCATTGTGTAACTAAAGAATGATGAAGTATCTCATTCTATAATGGTAATTAGACTTCGAAATATTAAGAATTAAAACATTTCAAAGTAAAATAAAAAATTTATTTCTTTATTCCTTTACACAAGAAATGTTCTTTAATGTCTCTATATATTTTTTTTGCTCTAGGATGAAAAAAATAAAGAACTATATGCCTCATATAAAAATTATTTCCACTACTAGAAATAACATGTCTCACACAACCTCTTCTCAAATCTAATAACGCCATCTTAATCAACATTATACTATAAAAAATTAATCTTTTTAAATAATTCCACCTTTTCAGCAAAAAAAAGATCCTCCTTCTTATATTTCTTAATATTATCTAACAAATATAGTTACTATAAAACCAAAAAAAAACTATTGACTTCCATAATGAATAGCTTATAAGCCATAAATCATCAAATATTAAAAAAAGGTTCATGTTTTAGATGTATCATGAAACAATGTATTATTATCTTATTAACCCAAATAATAAGCCAATCTATTTTATTTTCCAAGATAGTAATGAAATATGCAGTTCTAACCCCTTATCAATTCTATCCTTTACTTTTTTGTGACAATATACACTTTCTGAGTGAAATATATACTATAAAATTTTATGATCTATATTTATTTCACACATTACTGCACATAAATTATATCTCAAAATTTTTAAATCAAACACTCTAACCTCTGCCAAAATCTCATGTATAGGATAATTTTTTTAATAGTTTTCAATTGATGTGAAGAATATGAAATAACACAATCATTATTTATTTAAAAACAACCCAGTCCCTTATATGAATAATTTTTCATGAAAAAATAATACCATTTAAAGATAGATAGTAATTTTTTTTATCATTTATGAATATTATTTAAAATTCCCAGGAATATTTTTCACACTCCTATATCTGGATAAACCTAACACTATTTCATGTTTACATGGTTATAATTGTAGATATCCATGAAATTTTATAAAAAACACCTATAATATCCTACTAATACAAGATAAATATGATTCTAAGATAAATTTATAGGTCTTGGACATTCATCAATATCTATAGTTTTAGATGGATCAATAGTTATTCCGTATTTATTTATGATATTTCTAAGAAATGGAATCTATGTAACCAAAAATCAAATTAACAAAATTTTCCCTATAACATCTATTATTTATGGGTTTTTAGAATAATTATTCGATTATTTTTCATTATCCTCGTAAATTTTTTAATAATCAAAATATCATCAATAAAAACAAATAAAAATTTATAAAAGTATTCATTGAAAACTCTATTAATAAAATCTATTAGTAAATCTAGATCATTCACCATCTGCAGAGGCATAACAAAAAAACATAATTCCAAATCGAAGTATGAAATGGTATCATTATAATTTAAAACTTCTTCTCATTCAATAAATGGTATCTAGACCACAAACCATCCTTTAGAAATAATAATATCCTTAGAGTTGATCAAACAAGTAATTAATATGAGGAAAACGAAACTTATTCTTAATAGTGATGTCATTAAATTCTATAAAATCGTTGTAATGATTCATGGAACCATCATTATTTTTTAAAAATAAAACAGGAACACTGCTTACTAAAGTTATAGGACAAATAAAACCATTATTAAGAAACACTATTAACTACTTTCTTAATTATAGAAGTCCTAATTGATCTTTTCAATAAGGGGTTATTGAATTGTCTTAAATCATGTACTAAGTCAACTATTAACTAAAATTACAAATTAGGTATAATAAAAATTTATTCAATAGAAAAAATATTCACAAATTCTTTTAGTATCAACATATCACTAATCAAAATAGTTCCAATATTTTATTAATATGGGCAGGATAACATTCATTTCAATATCCTAACATTTTCCCATATTCTTGATATGTTTTTAAATTTATGAATGGATTCATATATACATGAAGAAACTAATTTCATTAAATAACTTATTTAACTCTCTAATTTAAATTATAATGATAAAATGAAATTCAATCCATACCCAAAATGATATATAATTCTATATTGGGAAATTTAATAAGGTTTTTAGGGAAAAATCGTTCATATATAATTTCTTGAAGATATTTGTAAAAAAAATTCATTTATACTATCTCTACATATGTTTAATAGAAGTTTAATCGTCATTTATTGAGGTTAAATTATCATTTCATAAGAAAATTTCTTTGTAATATGATAACTCCAAAACCCCAAATTAAACATAAAATAATAATAATTTTAATAAACAAGTAATGTAACTATTTCCACCTAATTTGATGGAACACTATATTATGAAGTTGATGAATAATGTTTCACCACAACTATTTTGCATATATATGGGACGTCCCATACCTGGATGTTACATAGAGTTTCTATGATCCTGGTTAGAAAGATGGCTTTAAGCATATCTCCTCGAATTGTAGAGGCTACTGATTATAAGTGAGGGAATAAAGTGCTTTTTTGGGGAGAATATTCCTTTATTACTAGATTATTGCATAATAGGTTAATATAACATGATAAGATATAAGTATAGGAAGTAATATAAGTAAAAAATACCCTAAAATAAGAATACTAGAATAAAAAATAACTGAATAACTCATCAAAAGATATAAAATCTAATGATGATATATGTCATGTGTCAAGAAAGCTGGAAAACATGGGAAGTAAGAAGTGGGCATAACATGATATAAAAATATAGAAAAAAGAAACCAAAACCCATCCTAAAAAAACCTAAAATTTATCTCAGTCATCTTTAAAAATCTCTATCCTAAGAAATAAAGTAATAAATCATTTGAATCCACACACATCCCTTAGTCAATACATGTATACATGCAGTCTTCTCGGGTACCAAAGGCACCGAGATAGGGTGTGAGATAAATCTCAATAGGCCACCACCAATGGTTTATATAACAACATCTATATTTAATATAAAAAATAGTGTTCAAGAATAAATATATATAATTAAAGTATTATAGTAATATAAATACCGATGTAACTGCTTCCACCCCTAACTTGTGTTTGAACATGTAACTGATTCATTAATTTATTAAGTTAAAGTTTATATATTTATGTAACATGATGTTAATCCAACAATGACATAACCTCATGACCATAATTGGAAAGGTTACAAGATGGAATAAGGAAACCATGATGATTTTATTATTTAAGAGTTTTCAATGTAATAACCAAGGAAAACTAGACCACGTGGGTGACTAAATCAGTTGTAATTGTATCCTGGCTAAGGGGTAAGAGTGTAACCCCATACCTTCATCCAATGCATTCTATAATAAAAATTATCTAACCGAGTCCAATGATTACATCCAAGGTAAAATGGGATAAGGAATGGCTAGGCCATAGGTTGTAACCAAGGATCCTCATGTCCATTGAATCAATGCTGGATCAAAGAAGTATATCCATAGAATCCTGTAATAGTAATGCAGGTATCCTATAGTTTCATACTGGGAATCCACAAATAGATGAGGATCGGGTTCTAAGGTGGGTCTCAACCATGGAAACTGACATCCTTAAATTTTAATGGCATCTATGAGTGATCATGGAATTCCATTTGGAATCCCAAAGATATATAGAGTCTTAGAAATCCTATAAATATGTCAAGGTCCATTTGTATAATTAGGAACATTAAATTTAATTTATTTAAATAATTTGTCCATTTAACACTCAATCTATTCAATATATCAAAAATTTCATTCCATTGCATTTAATTACTCTGAACATGTGAATTGGTAATGAAACCATTTAATAAATTTATTTATGATATAATAACTTAATAGGTTAAATTGTGATATATTCTATTAGACAAGGAAAGGGGTACTATGGATGTGAAACCAAGTTGTTAGGTTAAAATTATTTATGTCAAGTCTTATATATACGATATACATTCCATTTCCATTAATAAAGGATTAATCAATTTCAAGAACAAACCTTAGGTGTGTCAAGGATAATACTAATGAAGACCATTAATATTTAAATAGTCATTTAAAAAAGGAGTCTTAATAATAGGGTCAAGCAAAATCATTCATGTACAGTGGCGTAGGCACACATTTTAAAGAATTAAAAATACAATTATGAATAACACCATAGATGGGGTGATCAACGTTTTTGAGCTAACCACCAATGTAGAATAACATATTTCATAAGAGCATTATAATACACTTCTAATAACTATGATCATGGAATTAGAATTTTACATTCAATTCCTGAGGAAATTAGCAAACCCACAAGACAATTTATAAAATGACCGAACATGAGGAATGGGTTATAGAACTCATACCATGTAATCATACAAATTTATTAATCAATTAATATCCTCTAATTTTCCCTGGATAAGAAGTGATCTGAATAATAGTCCAACACCCTAAAAATTGGGCATATGAGCTTGCATCTAAACATTTTCCCCATTAGGAATAATAATGATGAAATGAGTTAAAGGAGTAAGGAACTTACCGGTGTACTTCCAATGAGGCAGAAAATCTAAAATTAGTGTCTGGAGAGAGAAGTGGAAGAAGAAATTATCTTACACTTCCTTGGGTACTTCCTGTTAGAGAGAGGTTGAGGAGGTGAGGTTCTATCCAAAACGGAAGACCATGCCTCCTATTAAAAAATATAAAAAAAATATTTACATGATTTTTAAATGATTTACATGTCTTGTAAATATTGGGGTATTCCTCACTGAAAAAACCATTACATGGTGAGAAAGGTTTTTACCAGACCATTACACCTCATGTAATAGACACACATATTGTATCTTAATTAAACGGTGTGTAATTTTCATCCATCTTACCTACATACCTCATGTTCCATTTTATTAAAAAACAAATAAACTAGTCCATGACTGGGATTTAGGGTCTGAAACAAAAATAGAACATTACATAAGCTAAAATCAGAAATTAAAAGGAATTTTACCTGAGTCAAAACCTGAGATCTTATAGTCTTTACCCCTTAAATGACCTCATCCTTGATTTCACCTTCCAATGGTGGAGAAACACTATCTCAAAACAACTCTTTCCATAAGGTATGTACATTGGTCTCCTGCTCCCAAGTCTCATCCTGTATATGGTCTAGCATCAATATCACTTGTACTTGAGGGACATATCGGCCTGGTAGAGAATTCAGGCTCTAGTTAATGATGCATATATCCTACTCCCCAAATGAAGAATTTACATCTAGCTCAACTTTCTTGGGAAAAAAAGTATGAGATGAGTTGACATGATACCGATGAAGCTCTGAAATGTGGAACACATCTTTCATGGAATGATACATCTGAGTTAATATCAACCAATTTTCTAATAGATTTACTATATATATATATATTCTCAAATGATCCTAAAGAATGTGGTAACAACTTTCCATGCCTTTGTATCCATATATTCCCTCATATGGGATATAGACAAAGGAAAACATGATCCCAAACCTCAAACTCCAGAGGTTTTTGAGGGTGATAATCATTTGATTTATTTTTATACTGAGTAATAGAGATAAACAATGAAATCAAATAAACCAAATCATAATTATTCTACAAAATACAAGGACATAATTGGGCTAACTATCCTACCTATAACCAGCACATTGTTGTATGACATGACCTATGATACAATCCATCTAAATGATCCATCTGAATAATCTCCTAAAATATATTATTAAAGGATAACTTAATGATAGGATTACGCTTCTCTAATGAAAAATTGAAATCAAGGACACATGCCTAGAGAATGTCATATATAACTTGTATTTTCCATTCCAACAGAATATCAATGTGAGGGTAAAATGTTGTGATCAAAAGAACTTGTGTAAACATAGCCTTGAGAAACTCATTACTGAATAATGATGTGAAGTTAGAATCCCAATATGAAATAATAGCATGAGGGAACCTATGTAGTCATATGAATTCATGGACATACAGTTTTCCTATCACATCAAATCAGAATTTTTTCTAGATAGGAATTAAGTGGGATACTTTAATCAGTCTATCAATGAAAACCGATACATCATCACTACCTCTAGTTGACCTAGGTAAAAAAACCACAATGTCCATGTCAAAAAATTATCATTTCTATTTCGGGACTCGAATTATATATAATGTACTATATATTTGTAGTCCTCTTCCTTCAAAAAATTATAGGTGGAACACCTAGTAATAAATATTTCTATTTAATGTTTCATTCTAGACAATCAATACTAGAATCACATATCTCAATACATTTTAGTGATTACGTGATTAAAAACACACTGAGAAGTATGGGACACCCATATCAACTCTCCTCTCATATATTTAGGATCTCAGATAAATCCATTAATATATAGGATGTCATCTCTGTCCATAGAACAATCCGATGGTGGGTTGTCTCTTCAAATAATATCATGGAGAACCAATCCCTCAGGATCTAAATATTTCATGATCTTCACCTTTTCAAGGAGGGAAGAGGTAATTATCATGGGTGAGACATATGAATTCTTGTGAAAATTGGGATACTATTGATGAAGATAAAAAAATAGGGCCATCAATTTCATTCAACATTATCATCCCATATGGCATTTTCATGTGTTTTATGACTAAACACATCTTCTATTGGATTTCCCTATCTAGGCATATAATCTAGCTCAGAATTGATGGATTGAAGATATTAAAACCATATTCACTATTTAAGTTTCATGAGACATTATGTAAAGATATATTTAAGGCTCTTGTGGTCTACAAACACCACAATTCACTCACATAATGGATAGTGTCTCCGGTAATGTTTGGAATTGAAAAATACTACTATCTCAATATTGTGTGTTGGGTATTATATCTCATCAGTCCTCATCTACTGAGGACCATATGAAAAACCATGTTTTCCTACATCATCACTACTCCCAGGCTGATTCTTGATGAATCACAAAACATATTTTATCCTCTTCTAGGCTCTGGTAGACTAAAAATAGGTTCCAAGATGATCCACTATTCCATCTCATAAAATATTTCTCACACACTTCTGTACAAAGGAACCTGAAACCATTATTTTTAAAACACGTATGAGGTGAAAAAAGGCATGATAATTCATATATAAAATATATGGTATAACCATCCATCTTCAGAAGCACTGAATATCAAACATGCTATTCAGATTCCCTAAGGAAACCACAACACTATCCTTCTTTAGGTCTATAGAGACTCATGATTCTAAGGCAATATGACCCAATATGTGTAATTTTTTAAATATAGAAGTGGAACTTAGAAATATTGGAATAAATATGATGCTCTTTGTTGTACTTAGAATGATCTCAATGTACTTAGAATAGTCACTATGAGTGTGAGAGTACAACAAGATGTCATCTAAAAATATTACGATATGGGAATCCAAATAGTTGTGAAGCACCATATTCATAAAATCCATGAAAATGGTGATAATGTTTGAAAGAATGAATTACTAATAGGGTAATCACAGAGAACATAGAATCTAGGGACCCCTATATAAGGATTTTGTGATGGCCTGACTCACACATGATGATAGTCTGATATCAAGTCAATCATAGAAATGACCCTGCTCCTTATAGCTGGTCAAAGATATAATTTATTCAGGTCTTTTTTTTAAGGGATCTTGACCATAAGCTAGTTCAACTATCTATAATCCACACATAGGATAAGGGTCCCATCTATGTTCTTGGTGAAAAGAGTGGGTAAACTCCAGGAGGATGAGTTAGGCCATATAAAACCATTGTCCTCCATGTTCTCTAAATGCATATTGAGATCATGAAGCTCATTTGGTTGCATCTTGTATGTTTAAATAGACATAATATATTCTCCTAAAATAAGATCAATCATAAGATTTATCTCTATATTTAGAATTAAACTTTGAAATATTCAAGAATGATGTCCATGAAACAATATACTATAAGAAGTAATTCATCTTGAAGTAAAAAATTGATCCTCTATAATGATATCAGAAATATGGGCACTCACTCCAACTATCCTATGATGCTCTAGTCCAGCTCTACTAGCCTAAACAACCCACTAACCATTGCGTATATAAATTCTTTATTATGATGATGTAAAAAGTAACATTCAGTGAAATCATTATACAAAGGCATGATATAGAAACAACCAATCCCTCATATGAATGAAATTTAATCCCACCATTTTGAGAACAAAGTGGTCCTACAGGTATTGGTAACTGCCTACCTCAAGGGGGAAGTCCATATATTGTCATATTCTTTCTGACTGTACTCTATAAAGTGTATCAAAGGACATTAAACCACATTAATACTATATTTATATCCCAAGGCTTTCCATAATAGATAAGAAGATGAAAGAGTGCAAAGGACTAGTATAAAATTAAGAAGATATTATAGTGGGGACACAAGAATATAATCTCATAATATAGATGGTCATGTAGCTTGATCCTCGGGTATAAGATGTAGTATATGAAACTGACTAGATCAATGTCCATATGCAATAGATAGACTACCATGATCAAAAATGCTCTTCAGGTGTTGCTGGTGATAAAGAGTTTGTATTCTATGTCCATGACCTCCTCGTTAGACAGTCCTACCAGTGCTACTCCAACTCCCCACCAAACATGGAGTAAAAAAACCTTCCCATGATAGTGAAGCTTGTGAAAAACCTATTCCACTAGAAGCTTATGAAAATATAAGAAAAAATTTATTAATATTACCCATATAGTATCAATTCTAGAACTCTAGAGGGTCTCTATCACACTGAGGCTTGAGGTTCCCCAATTATCCACCCCGGTGACACACCATAGAGCTAACAGCATGGGTGCTCTAGCTTCCACTTCTCTAATGAGAAACCTAGAGGGATCATATTTTTCTATTAGAGTAGCTACTGGCCTACCTAATCATGGGTCCTCTATGCCTAGTACTATCACCTTACCTTATGTTTCACTCAAAGATTAGATCATGATTTAATATTTTATCAAAATTAGGTAGGAGAAAGGAATTCAACGATGTATTGATGGTATACTGATGCCCATCCACGAACCATCTAGAACGTAAAATCTCATCTAAATCTAGTATTGGTGAAATGTTCTATAAATCCGTGAAGTGCACATAATAATCTATAAATAACGTATAATCCTTCTCGAGATGCATAAACTGTCTAGTTATGTTGGCTCTAAATGTTTTATGAAAGAACTAATAATTGATGTCAGTTTGGAAATCAGCCCAAAACTTGCCATGATGGTGACTATCTTAGGTTATTACATCCCACCACTGCTTGGAAAAATATTGCATCATGTATGAAACACGATTTAACCTCCACTCTCATGGAATATCTAGATGATAAAATATACAAATATTAGACTTTACCCAAGAATTTATATCCTATGGACCTCCATCCCCCAAGAAGGTAAGAGGATACTGATGATGGAACTCACGATTCAGGTTATCCATCGTCGCTGCAGAACATAGAGAACCATGCATGGACTATATCAGATTTAGGAAACTATCACTAACCTAAGTGTCAGTTCCCATATTAGGTACAACAAGTGGTGCCTCATGTGACACTCATGGATGTAATACTGGAAACTCATGGACCACCAATTTTGGATAATTAACATTTCCATCCTCCTGTAGTACAACATGAAGAAGTCATGGCATCATTGGTCTACAAATTCTAAGCCCACACCTCAAAACATGCTTTAAGAATATAGAATGAAACAATAGTATAAAATGAAAAAACTAAAAGGTCATACCACCCATGGTATACAACCCATCTACCCTCTTATAAGACTAGGTATTTGTAAGTGCTCAAGTATATATCATAGGGGTTCTATTAGATAAAGGGCCAAAAAACGAACAGTCAACAATAAAACCTCATGAATTGAAACCAAAAATCACTAAATCAAATACAAGAGTAGAACAAGTAAATTTATTCAAAAAAGGATCACGAACAATAATAGGAATATCAAGATATGAAATCAGTAAAATTCACCTATATGGCCTGGAAATATTCATCAGATGTAAATTTTAGGTGAATATAATGATGCATGTAATAATACTCCTTGAGCTCATTTCATCGAGCTAAGGATTAAATAAGATCTTAAATTAAAATAATAATCAACCACACCACATATCATTTGAATAACCCCATAGTAAAATGATATCAAGAGTAACATTGAAAAATAGAACCCCAATTATAATTTTGGATACAAAGTTTTTACATTGAGAATGGGTTTGCAACACCTAAACAAAACTTATAACCAAGTACCATGTGTTCTTAATATCATGAATATTGTATTAAAATATTAATGAATGAATTGAAATACTGTCATACCACTTTTTGATATCCCAAAAATTGATTTCACTAAGAGGTTCCCTGATCCCAGTTGGCCACATGGCCTCAAGCACATAACCCCAATTTTTAAAGGCTACGAACAAGAAACAAGGTCATCTCCTGTTTTTATGGGGAGAACATGCCCTCACTAACAGAGTTTAGCACAATATATAAACATAACGTAATTATATATAGGTAGAAAAAGAAATAAATAAAAAAAATAACACAATATAATCAAACTGAATCACTAAATAACCAAAAAATGATTAAAATATTCAAAAGATGATGATGATATATGTCATGTATATAGAAATCTGGAAAAAATGGATACAAGGAATATATTATAAAATGATATAAAAAAATAGGAAAAAATAAACAAAAAACTATCCCTAGTATCAAAAACTCGATCATGGTCATCTACTACAAACTCCATTCTAAGGAATCAAGAAATGAATCATCTGAAGCCACACACTTCCCTTTGTCAGCATCTGCATACATATATTCTTCCTGAGTACTAGAAGATCCTAGATAAGGTGTGAGATAAATCTCAATATGCCACAACCAATGGTGACTATAACATATTTTTTATGTAATATAACATGAAATAGTGTGCCAGCACTCATATATAAATGTAAAGTTGTACAGTAACTTAAATACCCAATTATATTATTCATCCCTCATCTAGTGTCTGAACATGTAACCAGTTAATTAATTAATTGTATTCCATATTATTTTTTTCACATGATGCATATAGAATACTAACATCACCTCATGATTGTATTAGTAATGTTTTTTTGATGTAACAAGGAAACCATAATGATTATGTTATTTTAGAAGATGCAATGCAATAACAAAAGAATATAAGACCTCAGTGGATGTCAAATCAGTAGTAACTACAACATAGATAAAGTGTAATAGTTTAATCCATGGATCATCATCCATGTCATTTCACAATAATTATTATCTAATTTAGTCCAAAGAATACATACATTGTAAAATATGATAAGCAAGGGCTAGGCCCAAGGATATAACCAAGGAACAACATGTTCGTACAATTTATACTAGATCAAAGGAGTGTATCCAAGGCATCTTGTAACAATATAGAAGGGGTCCTATGGTGTCAAACAAGCCATCCACTAATAAATGAGGATCAAGTTCTCAGGTAGTTCTTAACCAGGGTAACTGACATCCTAAAATTAGAATGGAGCCAACGAGTGCTCAAGGAATTCCCTTGGGAATCCAAAAGTTATATCAAGCCTGAAAAATAATATAAACATATCATGTTCCATATGTATAGTTTTAAACCTCACATATAATTAATTAAATTAACTAGGCTATATAATTCTCAATCCATTAAGTAGATCATTTGTTTCAATCCATTGGATTTCACATGTGTTACAAGGACAACTGAGAATGTAACCATTTAATAAATTCATTTAAGTCACAATCATATATTAGGATTCACTCTAATAACTTTCATTAGTAATGGATTGGGGTTCTATGGACATTCAACCTTGATGTTGGATTATAATTCATTAGGTCATGTCAGATACATACAACATACCTTCAATTTTAATTTAAAAAATTACTTATCAATTTCAAGATCTTACCATAGGTGTGTCAATTGAGAATAACATAGATAAATATTATCATTTCAATATTTATTTAAACAAGGAGGATTACCATTAGTAGGTTTAAGCCTAGGCACACACAAAAGGTGGAACATACACATGTGATAAAGCATTAAAAACCCAATTATGAATAACTACCAAATTGGAGTGGTTGATGTTATGAACATAAAGACCAATTTTTAATAACATTTTCAATGAGATTATTAAAATATTTTTCTATCAACTATAAGTAATAAAAATAAATTTTATCTATGAAAATTGATGAATTCAGTGTACCCACATGATAAGTCCAAAAATGATGGAACTTGAGGAGTACTTTTTAGACCACCTACCTCATACTTGTATGACTCTTCTTGTCCAATATCAACCTCCAGTTTGAATTAGATTGGAATAGATCTTAAGAATAGACAAACTCTATAATAATAGAGCATACGAGACTTCATCATAAAATTTTCACTTATAGTAATACGAATGACGAATAGAGCTAAATGACTGAATCATTTTCCAACGTGATTTCAATAAGAGAGACGATTCTAAAATCAAAGTCCAGACTAGGAAGTGGCAGAGGAACCTAGATCTGGCCTCCTTGGGTACATCAAACATGAGATAGGTTGGGGAGGTGGGGTTATATAAAAAAATAGAGGTCCTACATCCAATTTCCAAAAACAATTATCATACATTTACAATACATGTAAATTATTTACAGGTCTTGTAATTCTTAGGATCTTCCCCCATGGAAAAACCAATTACATAGAATATATGGTTCTGCCCAAACCATTACACATCCAGTAATTGAAACACATCATGTATGTAAATTAAATGAGATGTAATTGGAATTAATCCAGCAAAGATCCCAAAAATTCCATTTTCTTTAAAAACAAAAAAACTAGACCATATTTTGGATTTAGGGTCTAAAACCAAAAGATAACTTTACAAAATCATAAAGCGGAGATTAGAAGGATCTATAACTGAGTCAAGAAATGGGTTCTTATAAAAAAAAATCTTCTTCCAACAATGTTTTCCTATTATTTGGATATGTATCGATATTATAACCTATATCATTACATTTAAAACACATTTATTCTATTTATAAATTTTTTACCACTACAATGTTCGTTCTCTTTAAAATCACAATCCATATTACCAAACATACCACATTTAAATCACTTCCTAGATTTTATAGGACATTTTTTAGGGTTCTTTTTATCACACCCATAACTATCTAAAAGCATTATTTTCTTACCTTTATATTCCTTTGATGTATTTTTCCCATTTATATTCCTCTTGAACCACATTTAATAATAGTTTTCATAATACACCCAATCATTTGAGAACCTTATTTACACCTTCTCGATACATTGAAAAGGTTTTATAGAACTTATAAATTCATGAGAGGACAATTTGATTAATTATCTTATATTTAATCCTAGGTAAAAGTGATTAATTTTAATATCAATACCCAAAATACAATTAGGCATATACATCGCCAATTAGGATTATTTTTTCACACACAACCACTAAATATTTTTTATTATTCATGAATTAAATGAATTATTTTTCTATACTAATTTGAAAAAATTAGAATCATATTTCTCAATGAAATGTTTCTTAAATGTATCTATTTTTTATTGGTTCATTCATACTTTATCTTTTCTAGTCACTCTATGGAAAACCATTATGAACATACATTATTTAGTTGAAACAACATATAAATATTCAAATATTATATTTTTGTAACCATAAATTAAAATACCTTATGGTTATTTACATTTATTATAATGTCCTATAAAATTATCTTACGAGTTCTTATGATACTAATTATAAGGTCTCGAACATAAACAATACATATTTTTTATTTTAACTCAATATTTTAATTTTTTTAATTTTCAAGATCTTTATGGGTTGGAGTTTTATATAAATAGGTCATCACCATTACATTAATAAATATTACTCCATAATGTGAAAAATTAAACATAGTATCCATTTTTTCCACAATAAAATACTTTTTATATAAAATGATTTAATTTTATAAAATCTCTTCACAAATTTCATGTGGACCTCATTTTTCCCCATTCATCATTAAAACCATGTTTTTTTTAAAATGTTGTATGATTACTAAAATTTTATTAATGTATACATTAAAATAAATAAACAATACTATTCATCCATAAATACTCATTAAATTCTTATTTTTCTAAATTAAATTTGATCTAAAAAACAAATTCTTACCCCAAAAATAAACATCAATACACAAATATTTTCATTAAAAAATTCATAAGATATCATTGTGAAAAAAAACTAATAAAGAATTCAATGAAATCATGAAGAAACTCATTAAATCTTTTTAAAAAATTTATAAAATACACCCTTAAAAATTATTATAATATTCTATTTAAACATAATCATATTATCTTACCTTGTGAAAATATAAGTTTTTCATGAAAAACCAAATGAGGAATTGATAAATCAGATAGGTAAATTGGAACATAATTTTCATTTAAATATTATAATCACTCTTACAAATGAAATTACCTACCAAGTGACTTAAAATAATCTCTATAGGGGGTCATATAATCGGTTAACCCCACCCTTCCACCCAATGCATTGGAAAGCTATATACATATCATCTATCATTAAAAACTATATCAGGCTCACACATTATAATAACATATGTTAGGATTTATCTTCATCATAATAAATTAGTAAGAGTAAAAAAATAACTATAATATAACAAATCTTTCATTTCCATCATTATACGTATTAAAACATTCTTTTATCGCATAAGAAAAAAAATTCTACATATAAAAACATCTATTAAATTTAATATGATATTTGAAAGTACCAAAAAAATAAAGGATGATTTTTATTTAATTAAAACATAGTATCTTTTAAATGTATAAGAACATAAAATAATTATTACAACAAAATGAAAACAATTTTGACCCTGTATATGTTAATATAGAATATTCATTTTTTTTAAAACATTCTCTCTAAAATATATAATAATATTATTTTCAAAAACCTTGAAAATATGGTCAAAATTGAAATAAAATTTATTTTAAAATTAAATTATGTATATATAAATACATTAATTTTTTTAGTATATAGACATGGTTTAATTATATTTATAAAATAATGATTTAAAAGACATAAAATGAGGTTTTTATGATAAAGTGTTCTTTACCTTGAGTCCAAGTTGACACATATGTTATTAATCATCCTAGTTAAAGAAATTTTTCAATTTTTTACATTATTAAGAAAATTTATCAGTTTTCATATTACTTTTTTATTTTTTACCATTTTATATATAATTACTTAATCAATTAATTTCACATGGGATGTTTTTAAGATACTCACAAAATATGTTTGAGATGGCTTTATTAGGTTTACTATAGGAAAATACATTGTTATTCCATTATATTTAGTATAATAATAATGAAAAAATTATCATTTTTACATAAATTTTAATTTTAAAATATAAGATGAAGGATGTTTAATAAAATTTAATTAAGTTATAATCATGTTCATAATAGGTCGTAAATATGAGTGAGTAACATTTCCATTTGTCATTGAATGTAAGTGAGAAAAGTCATGTATTATTTTATCTTTTAAAAATGATTGTCATATCTTAATTATCATATTATTTCATTAAATATAATTATATATTTCATCCATGTGATGTGTCCATGAAAAATGAATCTTATCGCTTCACGGGGGTGGCAATCCACATGTACTCCTGAACAATGTTATCATTTTTTCCATGGAAGAAAATTTTGGAATGTAGATGACATATTGTCTATAAAAAAGAATTAAAAATTCATTTATGTCATATCATATATATATATATAATTGATAATTATAATCATTAGTTAGAGGTGGTGATATAAAATGAATTACATTAGTTTAGGAGCCAATATTCTTCCATAAAAATGCATGATAGTTTCATTTCCAATAATATAGTATAAGATATGGATATAGGTTATGAAAGTAAAATAATGTAATTTCATTATATTTAAGATAGTAATTTTTTTATTTAAAATTTTATTTAAAATATTTTATTTTTGTAGAAGATTAAATAAAATGAAAACACCTAGTTAAGAACTATACAACTTCTTTGGACAACCACTTTCTATTTGTAACTAAAACCTCCATGTGTTGATTTTATAATAAAACAGGGGCCTCTAGATCATTTTTGGAGATGTAATGAAGGTATTTTTTGGGTAATGTATAAAAAATGGACCATTATAGTTGGAGAGGATTGGATTGTGGGTGTATTTTTTTATGTTAGGGAGAGATCACACTTTGAATTTTTATAAATAAGTAAATACATGAATGTATTACATAGTAAAAATGAAAGATAAGGGAAAATTTATAAATTTTAGATGATATAAAGTTTAAATATGTTCATGCAATATGGTTTTTCTAGATTATAGGTCATTTTAATCCTTATCTCTTTAGTCTATCCTTTTTTAAACCACTTTTGACTTAAACTATAGTAACCATTTTTTATTTTTTTAATATTAATTATAACAAAAATATATATTGAAGTGCCCAGATCAGTGTGAATCACTGAGAGGGGGAGGGGGTGAATCAGTGATCCCTTTAAACTTTTTACTAATTGATTCTTTATCAATTAAACCTCTATGGCTGGTTAAAGCCTCGATCCACTCTTCTGGTATCTCTCACCTTTCCACGAATGATGCAGTAAATGTAAAGGCACTGGACACAAGGATTTACAAGGTTCGGCACCAAAGGCCTACGTCCTTTCCATGTTGGTTATACGCCCCAACATGGTTTCTCCATTATAACTTGTTAGAATTACAATGGTCGATACGGAGTCCCACTGTATCTCTCCTGAGTCCCACAGGAGGGTCTTTATACTACATCCCACAGTGTTACAAGAGTCCCACTGGCCTGCTCCAGAATCCCACTGAAGACTTCTTCCACCCTGAGTCTCACAGGGGGCTTCTCCTGGCTCCTCGAGTCACACGAGTAGCTCTTCTTCTTGTTCAGCTCTTTAAGTATCTTCAGCAGCCTGGGATAAAGACTGCTGGCCTTGCTCTGTACCTCTGATCACTTGAGTTGATCAAGTCTTCTCGTCTTGCTCAGGATTTATCTCCTTCTTCTCAGGATAACCTGGCTTCTCTCCAGCTACTGAATACTTAGACAACTGATATCTTTAACTTCAGTCTGGTCCAGTCTCACATCAGAACAACTTCATGCACTGAGTGCATGGCATCTCTGCTTCCTCATGCACTGACTGCATGGTCTCTTAATTCTCTTCAAGAACTTCCGGTCTTGGTCAACTCAGATGCACACAACCATATTTGTCTTTGTTCACATGTGCATGTGCATGCATGCATGCATGCACTCTCCTCTTTCTCCTCTTGGTGCAATAAACCCTCAAAGGGTGTAGTCACTTTAAGCACACACCTTTTCTTCTTTTCATTCCCACGTTTAATTCCTTTTGATTACACACATAAATGTGTGTTATACGTTGTGTGAGTCCTCTTCTTCTTCTTCTAGGTGAACACACTTTTAGTGCACACACTAGGTTCGGCCACTTCACTTTTCACACCCAACTTTTTCACTTTAGCACACACTTGAGCATGGACTCCTCTCTTGTGTTTAACACCCACAACCCATTTTGTTTTAGTTCATTTAGGTGTAAGCCTCGGCCTTCTTGTTTTGCACATACACCACTAGGGTGTGTTCTTTCACTTCACACAAGGCACTAAGGCCTCGGTCTTCCTCTTCACTTGCCACACACACAACTTGGTGTAGTTCTTGGCCTCTCCTTCTTGCACACCCCAAAGGCTACTGCCTCTTCTTCAAATGCACACACAAAGTGTGTTCTTCAATTTGGCACAACCAAGGTATGGCCTCGTCCTTCCTCCTCTTCTTGCACACTCACGGCTAGGGTGTATGTCTTTCACTTGATTTGGCTTTCCTCCTCACTTAGCACACAACCCGTAGGTATGTAATGCACTTCATCTTCATGTTGCACTAAGAAAACACACTGCCCAGGGTGTTCTTAATTTTGGATCGCGCAAGGTGCTTGAATACAAGCCTCGGCCTTCCTGCCTTCAACAGCCGTGCAAGTCCTCTGACAGCCGTGGGTGCGCAGGGTGTCAAGGACACCAACTGCCGCGCAAGTGCGGGCTTCAACCGTGGGCGCGCAAGGTGCTGCAGCCACAGGGTCTTCCTGCCACGCAAGGGGAAGGCGCGCATGGGACTCCTTCCTTATTTCGTGAAAGTGTGCGTGAAAGGAACCTCTCAGAGCAAGGGGTGCTCCGAGCTTCACTGCCGCACAGGATGCTGTGCGGGGCTTCGACTTCGCGAGGCACAGAGTGCTTCTCACGGGACTCCTCAAATATTCAACAAAGGATCAGCAACAGCTTCAAGCGCCTCGGGTGCTCCTTTTATAGGCAGAGGAATTCCTCTGTCCATCCGCGTGATAAATATCGAATCACCGAAGATTTCGGATCTTCAAGATTTTCTCCAAATCTTGTTTTCCTTCGCAGTTTCACGCGACTTTATCTTCCTCTTTCATTCCTCCTCGTGCATGCGATTTAGAACGCATGCACGGCCTCTGTTTTGGCCATCCCATGCAAAACATGAATTCGTCAACGCCTCGCACCTTCGGTTTGCTTCGGCTTCGACCGAAATATTCCTCTCGTTGCATGGAAACTCATTTTCGTGCATGGATGGGTTCAGAAGGGCCAGACGAGCTCCATGGTGCCTTTATCTTCGAAAATGGTGGTTGGGAGCTTCAAAACCATCCTCGGGGAGGCTCTGGTTCAGCGGCGGCAAGCGGGTGGCACGGGGTGTCCTCGGCTCAAGCTCGAGGAAGGAGATGCCTCGGAGCCGTCGGATGCGGCGTTGAAAAGATCATCAACGGCCTGGATCTGAACGGGAATGGCGCGATGAGATGTGCGGCCGAGATCGGGCGCGCGATCAATCGTGCGGCCAGGATCCGCTCCTGGAGATTTTTCCGCGTCCCACATCGAAACGGCGAGTGGAGTTTCCGTGGTTTATCACCCAAGTGCTCTCCGCTACTCCCCAGTTGAACTTCTCCCCTCACGATGCCGCCCCGCACCGTGTTCTCTCTGCGGGCGCGCTCTTGCGCCCACCCCTGCCACTCGGGCGCGCGCTATGCGCCCTCTATGCACACTGACACTCTTGGGGGCACGCTCCTACGCCCCTGCCGCGCTCCTTCGGCCGTGCCCCAGGCGCCTATGCGGTGTCTTGGGTGCGCCCTACCGCCCTGGCTTGCCCCACAGGGTTCCCCCATGGGCGTGGTGCCCTAGCGCCCATGCCTTGGGGTTTGAACCCTCAAGGTGCCTTGGCTGGCCATATTTTTTGGCAAAGGCATGAATAAGGACTTTGTCAAATACAAAGTTCTCCTATGAGTATAAGCCAAATGCCAAGCCCTTCAAGCCTTTCTCCCTTCTTCATTTCTTCTCATCTCTTCTTCTTAGGAATTCCCCAATCCTCCTCACATATACTCAATACATAGAATGTGGAATTCCCGAAGGGTCTTCTTCATCAACCGAGCTCCTTAATCAAATAGATTCTTCAATGTTCTTCATTGATCTAATCAGAGATCAAATTGGATCTTCTTCAAATTCACATGCACTAAGTGATAGTGCATGGACTTCTTTAATCCACTTCATCCACTTAGAACTTATGGATGGATCACTTTCAACTCCTCATGCATTGTCACTACAATGCATGGTCTTCTAATCATGTTGTGACTTTGTATCATCTTGATACAAGTTTTTTACACTTAAGGAACAGCTCAACAATCATCAGATTTGTAATGATGCTCCATCATCATCAATTCTTCAAGTGGTGTAACTTAGTATCATCTTGATACAAGTATTGAAACATTAAGATCAGTTCTACAATCGTCTGATATTCATAGAGAATGTTTCAACCACAACATCCTATGTCACTTAGTGAATCTCCTAAGTGACATGCCTCTAAGTACCATGGCCATTCTCCTTCATCACCATCACCATCACATCCTTTGTCATTCACATCTTGACATTCCTTGACATCCATTCATTCCATGACAAAATCATGCCTCATTGACAACAAATGCAACACAGTGCATTTCATATATTATACTTATTAATAATTATTAATAACATAAATTAAAATTATGTAGTGAATTCTACCAAATTAAATTAAAAAAACGGGAAGAATATAATTTAAAATTAATCATATTAAACATTATGAAAAACATTTTTTTTGAAATCCCTTTTATGTAAAAAAATGTTTTTATAAAAATTAAAGTAAAATATTAAATACAATAATTTTTTTAGATAATAAGTAATAAAAATGAAATAATTTAAATTTAATAATAGTCTAAAATATAATATAACTTGGAATATATTTGAAATTAAAAGACATTTTTTAATAAAAATTAATATTTTTCACTATTTATTGAAAAATAAAACTATACAAAAAATTCCCAAAAATTCGTCCTAAGATAATTTCATCGTTATTAATTAATTTTTTTTTTCATTTTTTAGAATTAATTTCGCATTATTTAGAAGGAATGATTTTATATAAAATAATAAAATTCATGAAAACTCAATTTGATTAGAAATAAATCCATTTCCCTTCCAAAAAATATATGAATAGTTTTATAATAAATATATATATATATAATATAATTAATGAGAACATAAATGGAATAAAATTGATTTAATATTATGATTATTAGGACACTATTTAATGGGAAACTATCCTTTAAAACCATTTTTAAATATTTTGAGGTTTTATTTTATAAATCATTTTCTTCATTGTCCATATTCATAAAATTATTTTGTGAATGCATTTACTGGGATATAAATGAATTATAAAAGGAATTTTTATGTCACTATTTTACTTATTTAAATTTATTTAAAAATTATTCTTTATATAAATATTATATATATATATATATATGAAAAAAAGATAAAGGGAATGTTTTATTTTTATTTATACAAAATTAATAGTTCTTCACACCAAAATGACCATTATTATATGTTTTAAACATCTTAAAGGTTTTTTTTTCATAAAATAAAACCACTATTTTATTTTGTTCTTGGAATTTTTTAAAGGGTTTTTAATAGAAAATATATTTTGATATCCAAATTTGTGTGATGAGTTAAAGTAATATTTTTATATGTATGATGATGGAAATGAATATTTTCATGTTTTTTAATTATAATATGTTTCTTGGAAATTGTTTATGATGATGGGTGAGAACAATATTGCTCACGATGATGGGTGTGATAGATTTAACTCATGATGATTGGTGATCTTGATAATTCTCACTAATGCATTATGTAACAGGAGAAATATAACTGTTTGGGTTTATCAGAAGTAATTATTAGTGTTTACTTGTTAGATTATTCCATTTTTAAGATCGTTTATAAGAGTGATATGATGATGATGTCTCAAGTTACATACATGGTTTATCAATTTATTTTATTTGTATTTATTTAAATATAATCATTTCATATTTTAACCTAATGTGCATAAATCTAAAGGGATGTTTATTAAGATAACCCGTATTTTAATACACCTTAAATAATTATTTATTACATAATGATACACATAATAAAATACTGTAAGATCATAAGACATAGTTTATTTGTGAAATTAGGCAAATAGAACATTTTTATGTAACATTTATACACCAACATTAATCAAAAACTCTAAGACATGACATTATATTACATCAATCTTCTTGTACAGGATGTGATTACCTAGGGACATATAAAAAAAATCATGAGCTATAAATACAATTAAAGGAATAATCAATGAATTTCATGATGATTGTAAAACATTATATGAAATAGGTATATCCTAGCAACATAAAAGGGATGATAATAAAAAAATTTGATCACTGAAGCATGATTCAAGATGATAACATAAAGGATACATGGGAATGTGGAAACTAATAGGATAATTTCATCCCCCTAATGATTGTACATAAATATTAATGGAATGGTTTAATGAGAGTGAAATGGAGTATAAAATTACTTGGAAATCACTAGGATAATTATGTGTATTATTATGAAAAATATTCCAACATGAATAATTGGAAATAAAAAGGAATATTACGAAAAGTGATTGAATAAAGAGGTGATGAAATATCCTCTACCTTGAGAAAGAACTTATAATAGTTTGGGATAATCTTCCTATGAGCTTGTTAAAACCTTTGGAGATATTTAAAGAGATATTGAGAGATTAAATTAAATCTCAACATGGTTTAAGTTATGAATAGTTGGAGGATGCACTGGTATTTGTACAAAAAGTTGGGGGAATTCTTTATTAATTTATAAATTTGGATTTTGGACTCTATATGACAAAATAGAAATAACAACCAATAGTTCATCCAAGTTTTTCATACCAAAGAGGTGAGGTTTAAAATATTTTATAAGGACATGAACCAAAATAATTAAAATAACATTCTAGGTGATGTAGAAGTGAGTCATTTTTATACTCCAAACCCATTTTTTCATTTTCAAATAATCCAATTTATGTTTAGTGGGAACATAAAAATTACCATTTCTAGATAACAAATTCAAAATATCAAAAAAAAGTTAATAGAATGTGAAATTACCAAAAATTCACCATTTATGTGATATTCCAAACTCTACTGAGACCAAACTTTATCGCACAGGAACCACTTCAGCCATGTCTACTCAAACTTCGGTATCATCACCTAGAATCATTTTAGTGAAGAAGTTACTAAACAGATCCAACCACTCCACCACGATTGAGTGAATTGAAAAAACATATCCAACCATCCAACCCTCAAATTGGAAGATTTCCAGAAACCAAAAGAAAGGAAAACCAAATCACTGAAAGAAGACCACCCAAGACGTCAAAAACAAGATGAAACCTTCAAAATATGGGGAAATCCATCATTGTGAACCACCATGAATCCCTAGTTCCATTTGTAGGGAAAACACTCCTAAATCCAAGATGAATTTGAACCATCACCACCCGAGATACTGAAACCAAAGGAAGAATGGAACCAACACAAAACCACCTAGAACATTGTTGATGGGTCAGCCTCACATCCCAAAATACCCATGATGACCATCAATAAAGATTGGTATGAGGTCCGTAGAACGATAGTACTGGAAGAATGAGTTGAAGAAGGACCAACATTAGTCTTCTATAGAGGACCCAACCACATAAAGAAACACGAAGAAGAAGAAAAAAATAATTCTCCAACATACACACATCCCAATCCCAAATCACCCATAGCTCTATCGTACCAGAACAAGATTTGGATAAGCGTATTGGGATAGTGAAACAAGATCAAAAGGGAGATTATGGAGGAACTCAATGCCAAGAAACCAACACTAAGAGTGAGATCAAGAAACAAGAGATGCCTGGAAGACCGACAAGAAAGCGGAACGAATAAAAACCCAATATGAGACCAAAATAATGAGGGATGGATGAAAATTCCTATGAATAGAAGAGAAAAGAGAAAAAAAGAAGAAGAACACTAGGGAGGAGGGATCACCGGCAGAAGAAAATGAGGTGAATCTCTGGGAGTCATGTTTATAGGAATTGATTTTAAAACGTTAAAATATAATTTATTTTTTTAATGATTCTGTACATGTTTAAAATATTCATAAAATAAAATGAAAAAATATTTTAAAGGGGAAACATAATTTTTGTCAATTAATATCATTATTATATTTATTATATCACCTTTTTGAATTTATGATTTCATAATACATATGGTATATTTGTAACGAATTTAATTTTTATAAAAAACATCAAATATCACAGAAAATAATGAAAAGTTCACCTTTGGAATAATTTGTAATGGTGTTTAAAAAAATGATTATTTAATAAAACTCATTCTCTAAATATTAAGATATATAATTTTAAGTCTAATATCCATATTCATAATAAAATATATATTTTAAGAAGATATTAGCTGATAACAATTATAAAAATTACATTTGTCCTTGTAAAATTATATTATCATTTATATTTTAATAAATATTATTTAATATAGATTTTTTATTTAAATAAAATATATTTAAAAAATTATTTGATTTATCTAAATAGTTTCTTGATATAATATTTATTTTTTGCAAAAAAATTAATTTATATTTCTGAATATCAAAATATAAATTTTATCAAAATAATTATTTAATCATTTATAATGTAATAACAAAATGAAAAAATATAATAAATAATTTAAAAAAAATTAAAATAAAAAAATTAATTCTCTTAGTTTCAAGATAAAAAACCACTTATTACAATAGCGCATTCATTAAGGGTAAAGTGTATGATGATGACAATTTTTAAATGTGTTTTGGTGAACATGGTTTGGGTTGGGCTGTTGATAAGCTGGAATATATTTCATAAATAGCGTCAATAATATTTTTATTGTTAGATCTTGTCTTAAGATTTTTTCCATGGGAAATCCAAGTGATGATATATCCCCAATAAGATTCAATAAATGGGATTCATACGTTATAACCCTATTTGTTGAGGCCATCACATCATTCATCAGTGTCAATTTGATTTATCATAACCCTTAGAATATACAGATAATAAATATTATCATTCAATGGATATATTATCAATGGTAATGATTCTTAATTTTATTTTGAATTTGAAATGATATAACTTATAATGATCCAAAATATCCATATATTTTCATGTGTTTTCTATAACATCAATACATTAAAAGGAATTTATTGATTTAAAATGGAAATTCATTTATAATTATTTGGGATTCTACATTATTCACTCATTCTTAAATCTCACCCACTAAATTTAATTTTGTACCCTAAAATAGGTTAGGGTTATTTTTATTCATCACTTATTCCATATCCCAGGTTACTTCCTCGAACATGTTGTCTGGTCACAACACATTGACTGATGGAGATGTTTTTTTTCATGTAACACTGTCTCTACAGTCAAATATCTTTAATAGCTACTCCTGATATGATGGATAATTCTCTAATGATAGTAAATCTGGATTCCGAACATGTGAGGGGTTTAATATTTACTTCCTCAATAGTGATACAAGGAACACATCCTTTACTTAATATTTCGTTTTTGGGAGTTCTAGTCAATTAAAAATAGATCCACTTATATTAAGGTTCTCAATAGGGCTAATATATCTTTTAATAATATTTTCCTTCTTCCAAAACATCATGAATGTAATTGATAGAAATATAAAATGTATGTCCTTATCTCTAATACCAAACTCAAGATCACATTGATAACATTTTTCATAAATTTTCTATAAACTTTTCTCAGATTTCATATGATACTAAATGATTCAACCTTCTCTTTAATCTCGTGGATAATATAATGCCCCATCAACTTTAACTCTCCAACTTCATCCAATCAGGTTGGAGTGTGATGAATCTTCTTATACAGGGTCACATAAGGTCCCATATGAATACTTTAGTGGAAACTATTATTATATGAGTACTATACTAGGTGAATGTATAGATCCCGACATCATTGTAAATCAATTGTGTAATATCTCAGAATATCGTACAGAGTTTGAATGGCTATATTATACTAAAAATTTTTATGAGGGTGAAAGGAAGTATTAAAATTCATATTAATTTCCAACACTTGATAAAGGATTGTCTTGAACCTTATGATAAACTTCAAATATCGATCTGATATAATGAAGGGTGTAATCCCATTTTGTCTTACAATATCACTTATTTATATCATGGTGAGTTATTCAATTGAGAAATATACCTTCATTGAAATGAAATATGATAACTTTATAATGCAATCGTCTAACAAAAATGGAATTATTTACATTTTATTTCATGAGGATCCATATTAACAAATTCATGGTTATGTTCTACCACATATATACTAGTATGGGAAATAATTGTATCATATGATTAGACTTATGTTTTTAATAATTGACTTGCTCGAATATGAATCAGCATGATATAATTTATTCAATCTCTGCTTCATGTTATCCCACCATAAGTCTTTATTAGATCTATATACATAATAGTGCTTCATGGAAGAATAGAGAAGGAGTATCTATACACATCAAAAAGAGTTTCCCACTTAGGATATCAATTTTATGGGACATATATCCAGTTACAAATCTTATAACAACATCATTAGAAAAGGTAAATTTTTAAATATTCACAATTTTTTTTGCACCACACTATCTTTCTAGGCCTCCATATCATGTCAAAAATAGATGGTTATAATGGTATTTGAATAAGTTAGGACAAATATCCTTTTATTATTCTCATAAACATCCTTTTCATATCCCTGGGGAATTGATAACTTTCAATCCTCATCATTGATAGGGTTACATGATATTTTATACTCATAGGATCTTCTAAATTGTTCACCTTCCCATGATGACAATGGAAATAATAATAATAATTCATGATCGGTACTAAAAACATTAACTGATTTATATTGAGATCATTTTGTGTGAATAAAATATTGAGTATTTTATTATCTATATATATTTCAAACTTCTTCCCCTAGAGATAGTTTTGAAAAATAATTATTTTGAATATCAATATATCCAAATGTTTAAAATAAATTTCCATGATCTTATAATATATCTTGTATTTAAAAGAGGTATAGGATATAAATTTTTCATTTTAATTGAGTTAAAAATCCAATCCAATTTTTGAATAAAAAATATAGATAAAATATCCTTCAACCTAGTTGTTAATGTGAGTACCAATGATATAATTAGACAATTATTTTATGCTTTAAATCTCTCCTAGAATTCAATAGTTTATAAAAACATGGCTCTATTTTGAGATATATTTGTTAATAAAAATGATAATCATGCATACTTTATAACAAATTTATGATAGAACACAATTATCCCATGGAAACTATAGATCTTTACTAGAGATATTGGAATGTGACATATTTTAATTTCTTTGGGTTTTGATAGATCCATAGATATCCCTTTTCTTGTGTTAGGATTCCATATGTATGTTATTTTCTATATCCATAATTCACTTTTATTGCAATTCACATACAAATATTCCTTTCATGCAGAATTCAGTATGACATTCACATTATCCTCATGTTCCTCTTTTCTTTTGGAGTAGATTAGAATATAAACTATAAATACTACCAAAATAATTATAACGTAATCCTTAAATTATCTATTCATTAAGTCCATAAAAAATTCTAGATCCTAATTCCTTCCAAATGAAATAAAAATGAACTTGTAGTTCTAGAACTATTTACAAAAAATAATCCTTGGACATATCCTCCTTCAACATTATATGATAATATAGATTCTATATATCCACATTAGTGAATTACCATGCTCTATATAACTTATTTAAAATATCATAATTGCATGTATGATGATAATTTTTCTTTTTCATGATCTTATTGAGCTCACAATAATCAATGTAGAGGAACATTATCCCATCCTTATTCTCAAAGAAGAGGATTGGTTCACCCTATAGTAAATCACATGGGTATATAAACCCTTTATGCAGATTAAATTATGGTTTATTTTTCATCCCTTAAATTTCAATTATTTAAATTATATATATGTTCAGGGATATTTTCATAGATCTAGGAAAATTATTGATTTATAACTCAATCGATCAGTTTGAAAGAAGACAAAATAATTTTTTTAAGAAACACATTAGTGAATTCCCTAATAAATTGAATTTAATCATGGAAGATATTTTCTTTAATATAAATCATTTGAGCAAGATATGATTTAAAATAATGCAATAATATCAAATATTCATAATATTATACAAAAATATATTCATTATCATCCTTTAACATGTATAAAATTAGGGAGAGATTTGTTATATAGAGTGTTATTTTCATCGCTTGAAAATTTATGTTGGATATATACAGGGAAATGCAATCCATAGTCAGAATGGAATAAAATTTAAATAATTTAAGTATCACATGGTGGGTTGGGAGTTTAGACCCATAAATATGGACATCGAATAGCTTATATACTAATGATGTAGTGACTTACCCGTTTTTCATCTTCACTGATAACTCTACTTCCATGATCTGATATGGTGTTGGAATATTTTTAATAAAATTTCATGATATGATAGAATTCATATAATATTGCACACATAATAAATTTCATGTATATTAATGGGAAATAACCCTACCTTTTACTATTAGATTCTTATTTTAATCATTTATATAAACCAAAAATAAATTAGGGTTTATAATTCATAAAAAATTAAACATATAAATGAGAAATTATAAAAATTAATGGGACACGTAAAAAATGACATATATAACTTTACATGTGAATTATAATGTTTTAAAATAATTTATTAATGATATTTTTCCTAAAATAAAATATTGTGGGAAATATTATTCCCTTAATAATGGTTCATAAGGATCTTGTGAATTTTTCAAATAATATAACCAAAGAGTGTAAAACCATGTGGGTAGTAGTAACTCTATATCATGCACTAGGTGATGATCATGTTAATAGAAATGAAACATTTTTGGGTTAATTACCCCTACATATAACTATAATAGAGACACATTGACTTATAGCATAACTACATATATGTATTTTCTCAAAATCCACATACTCTACACTTTACAAAATGTTATGGATGTTTTTCGATGTTTATTCTTTTACCTGTGTATTTCACAATGGTTTTATAATCTCAATCCCAAAAATAAATAGTCATTCCTCTAATACACACTATGGAAACCCATAATTTAATATATGTTAATTCAAGATTTATTATACAAGGATACACATGGTACAATTCTATATGGTCATGAGACCTGGTTCCTTTTGAAAAATTGGTTCATAGAATTATAACCTAAAACAATAGTATAACAACATTATATAAAAACACTCAAACATTCCATTATATTCAATAAATCTTTCAATATTGTGGGAGTTACCTTGAGGATGTATATAGGAAAAGGGTTAGATATAAATCCTAAAAAGGGAATAATAAATGAATCACATGATAAAAAAACTAAATTTTATGAAAGGGGAATATCATGGTGAAATAAGAGGGTGGATTATCATAAAAATATTATCAAATCGTGATATAAGAAGATAACATAATGAAAACCTGAGAATGTAAAAAGACATGGTATCATATGAATAAGTCAAGGATAACCACCTAGAAGTCTTAAAATAGTGTTCTTAGGATAACCACCCTTGTATAACACATGGAATTTAATTATATAATAACATTACATAATGCGTTATAGGGTTATATAATTATAGGCCCACCCGTCACATTTAGATCAGGTACATGAGTTTGTGTGGCACACAGATCATAACATATAGGAATATATTCCACCAGTATTGACCCAAATATTAAAGAGTGTGGGTAAAAAAAAGGATGTCCCCAATCAAGTATTAATAGGTACATCTAGGTGAATACTATTAAATGTAAATGAGGATAGGTATTCACTACCTAAATGTTTGCATTGAAAAATAAAAGGATAATTTCAGCCGAAAAATAGGTATACAATAAGTACAAATGGAATTGTTTTATGAGAGTGAAATAGGATCTACCATTACCTAAAACTTTCATAGACAATAAAATGGATGTATAAAAAATATTACATAAAAAAAGGAAATCAAATGGAATAATACATAGGGAATTCTTGAATAAATTAGAGGAGATGACCACATACATTGAGGGGGTTCTTCTAAAATTAATTAAGTATATTATTAAGATAATGGTAACACATTAGGATGGATCAAGAGATATATAGGTAGTGTAAATTAAAACTTAATCATTTTTTATTGAGGAGTATTGGGAGGATGGGTGAGTATTTATAACAATAGATGGGGAATTATTTATTAATTTTTAATCAAATGTTTTTCACTCTATATGATAAATTAATCAAAACCAACAACATTCCTATGGTTTCCTCCTATGTTTTATATAATATTTTTGTGGTGTTAAATAGTTTATAATTATATGATAAATAATAAATAAAATAATAACCTTAATGATGTGGAAGTGAATCATGTTTATAAAGAATTTATTTTAAAACCATAAAATACATTATAGGTTTTGGGGGATTGATTAAGGGTTCATAAAACAAATAAAATGAATTAAAATGTAATTTTAATAATAAAATATAATTTTGGTCTTGTATAATATTTATATTTTTTATTACATCAGACTTTTGTTTTCATGATGTCATAATATATACCATAGAATTATAATTTATTTAGATTTTCATAATAATTTTTTTATTATCATAGAAAATTATGAAAAATTCATAATTGGATAATTTTGAAATGATTATTTCATAAAATACTATTTACATAATAAAAATAACACTCTAAATATGAAAATTTACTCTATTAAATAAAAAATCAGCATTAAATAGAAAATAATGTTTTTATAATGGAAATAGTTTCTAAAATTTATAAAAATTATTTTTCAATTCATAAAATTGTATTATAATTTATATTTAGATAAATAATATTTAGAAATAATATTTTATAAAAATTACATTCTTTTAAAAAAATTGTTGAATTAAAAAAAACGCCCAGGGATGAATCAATGATCCACCCCTAACAAATTTATTGAAAAATAAAGGCAAGAAACAAAGAATCATAAAGGATATTTACATATTCTGGTAAACACCATGCCACAAGGGTAAGGTCTGCAATGGTGACACATTCATGTGGAAGTTTTGTGAATAATGTTTGTACTATTATCTTCATAGTATAGATATTATTCTATAAATAATCCCACTCATTTTTTTGTTATTATAACACTGATTGGGCTTGGTCGAGGAAAAAGCCTTATGATTCCATCTTCCTAAGAAGTTATGATAAAATTAGATGTATAGGATAGGATCCTACTGGTAAAGTCCATTATTCCTATCACTTCTTCAGTTAAATTTATCATAACCCTTAATATATATTAATCAACAAAATTATTGTACAATTTCTATATTATAAACTGTTATAATTTTTATTGTCCATTAGAATCTAATAAGAAATAACATATAATGGTCCAAAATAACTACTTTAGTGTATGTTTTTTCTATACCTTCACTGCTTGATATTTTATTTACTTATTTAAAAGGGTATTTCATTTATAAATGTTTAGGTGGCTATAATTTTTCTACATCTTATTTGTGAAATATATATATTTTATAAAATTTTTCATTAGTTTTTATGGATTTTAATAAAACATTTATGGGTTTTATTTTAAATTTAATATTAATTATCAAATTATTTATATTAAATTTTAGATAGTTATGTTCATTGATTAGGTATGAAAATTGCTATTTAGAGCCTAATGTTGATTTTTAAAAGAAAACTTCTTGTTAGTATTCATTGGAAAAATTTCATTATTTATTAATATATGTACCTACTGAGATTTTTTTCTCGTCCCACATTTTAAAATTTTTTTGATAATATTTTATTTATGGGTAGGTACAAGGATGAGGTAAAGATGAAAACATGGAATATGTGTCATTAAATAGAAACATGTTAAATCATAAAAGTTTTGTATTCTGTAAAAAAGCATATGGAATAGTTTTATCAACCATGTTAGGTAAAATTTAATTATATGAGGATGATGAATTAATTCTAAAAAAATATAAATTTTTACGATTTTAAATATGTAAGATAATGAAATTTGGAGTTAAAATTCAAAATCATTTAATGTTTTTGGCTGAGTCCTTATAGTTGGTAACACATGAATGGATTAAATGATTTTAGATGTAAGGATAATAGAATTAAATACCCTTAAGACATTCTAATGTTTGGTTATCATGTTATAATATAAGAATATTATAGTGTTTCTTCATTTAAACTATCTTTGTTTAGAATGGTTTTCTGTATAAGAAATAGTGATGGTAATGTTTGGAGGCACCAAGATTATAATATAGCTCCATATTATAAGATAGAAATGGTTGTAATTGTAACTGAGTAGTTGGTTGTTGTAATGGTTTTGTTGAAACAAGATATTAATAGGTGTGGAATCCATAATATAGAGAAACATGATGTACATCAATGAAATATGTCAGTAGAATAAAATTTTATAATATAAAAACCGTCAACATTTAGTGGATTTTTTTTACACAGTAATAGTTGAGAGATAGGTTAAATCTATAAAAAAGATGTTTAAAATCATGTGTTATTACGATATGAGAAGGGTATTATTTCTATTAAATATTTTGAAGGTTATGTTGAAAAATAGCGACTAAAGGATAAGAATACTAGATAAATAGAAGATATAGATAAAATAGAATGAGATATATTGATTAATTTTTTAGTTTATATGTATATTAATAAAGTCGTTCGATGTAGAATGGAAAGTAAATTCATGGAATTGAAGTAGAAAGAGAAATTTTTAATGGTTGTGTATAATAAAAACATCAACTGACTATCAAGGTACACAAAAAAATTTGTCCATAATATTTGGAGTATAATTAATTGGTTTTTCTCATAATTAAATACATGATACCAGAAAAATTTGGCCTATAATGAATTTAGAAGCTATTAGATTTTTTTGATGTTCCCCGAAGGTAGAAATTGAGTTTTTTGAAGATAATTTATTCTAAAACAACAGGAAATAAATATTGTCTAGGTGTAGTAAAATATGAAGAATCCATCAAAGAAATCTTATGGAATTAAAAAAGAGTAGCATGTTAGTGATAGTTGTTGTAAAAAATACCTTGTTGAATGACTTATGATATATAGGATATACTTTTTATGTGGTATGTTTTAGAATACATCTCATTATCACAAAAAGTACATCATTGTGTTGGTACGATAAATTTTGATAAAAGAGAAGTAAGGAATTTTAAATTTAATTTAATGGGTCATTATGATTATGCATGTCCAAAGAAGAGAACAAATTATGTCAAGAAAGAAGAATATATTTAGAATGGTGCTGTGAAATCATTTGCAACTACATTTTTAGATGATGGGCCATCGAATAAAATGTTAAAATCTAAAATAATTATTTATTCTGATTATGCTAATGCCTTTTTATATTTGGGGTATTCACATTCTTTCATTTTTTAGAATTTTTCTATTAATATGAAACTGTAACTTTGATAAATTAATTTAGGATTTGGTAAAAAAACCGTTGGATATTTATAATCCAATAAGAATTTAAAAATATCTTTAAATTGTTATATGTGGAATATTTATCCATACAAAACCTCTCTGTTTTTTCCATTATAGAATTTAATTACATTGTGGGTATTGGTTGGATTTTGGTTTGACATTATATGATATATTGAAAATAAATAGAATTAATTTCTCTAAATTAGTTTATATATATATATGAATAAATTAATACCTTGGATAATATATCAAGGAGTTAAGAAATTTTTAGAAGATGGAAATGAATTTTTTCTTACTCATATTGTTAAAATTAGGGAACTATTCATATTAATGATATTCCAATAGTAAATGAATATATATTTTTTTAATGAGTTTCATAGTATTATAATTTATAGGGAATTTGATATTATAGTTAAATTAGTGAATGATTATAATAGTTTTAGAACTGCCTTATCGAATGGCTGAAGCTGAACTTATAGAATTGAAAAGGATGTTGCAAGATATTCTTTAAAAACATTTCATTCATCCAAAAATTTAACATGGGGTTGACTTAATTTATTTTATGAAAATAAATATCTTTCCATGGGGATTTTAATTTAATATAGATAATTTAGTAACATTGATTTTAAGAGTAAGCATATTTTGTCTCTTATGAATAACTTGTCTGATCATATCCAGGGAGCTAAGTTTTTTTATGGTTTATCTCAGTTCTATCTACTATTAGATGATGTTAAATGAGGATGGAATATATAGAAAAACATTTCTTATTTTTAATGTGAATTATGATTTTTCAATTATTCCCATTGGGTTGAATAATAGTTCAGTTGTGATCAAGTATTTTATGAGTATAAATTTCTATAAATATTTAAATACATTTATTGTTTTTTATGTTTATTATATTTCAGTTAATTCAAAACATTTTGATGATTATGAAAAACATTTAAGGAATATTCATATAAATCTAAAATAAATGATTTTATAAGTAAAATTTAGTTAATTTAATTTTTGGTTACATAATATTTCATTCCATTCAAATATGGTAAATTATTATGGCATAAATGTTTATCCCATATAAATGAAATTGGTTGATGAATGTCCAATACCTTCATAGGTTACTACGATTTTTAGTCACTTATACAAATTGGATATTTCCATATGTTTATTGGGATTTTTTCAACTTAATATAGACCATGACTGTGTTAACTTGAAAATTATTCTAGTTTATCTAGAAAATGGTATGTGATTAATATTTCCATGAATTGAAATTAATATTAGTAAATGCGGAAGCTTTGGTCCCTACAAAAAATAAAAGTGACTTTATTCTCTAAAATGATTCTTTATTTAAGGTTCTAGGTTGTGTCTTGATATATAATGATCTGGTAATTTATTATGATTCACTTCATTTAAAACCTAATGATTAGAATTATCATGAACACAAACAAGAACTGGAGGCTTTTTTGTTTGATAAAAAAAGTTTGAGACATCATTAATATGAATTAAACTGTGAAATATGTGTTCAATATAATTTTTTAGGCATATTCACCAAAAAAAATGTTGAAAATGATATAATTGAGATGGATATAATTGATGATGTATTGTGACTCTACAATTAATTACCTTCAATCTAAGAAAAAAATATTATTTTTTCCTTTGATTCAGACAGATGAAAATACATTACCTATTATACATCAAGAACATGATAATATGGCTATTTATTTGAATAATATTTTCCCATAAATCATGTGTGTGGGTAATCATACTGGTTTTTAATTTTTCACAACAATCACCTAATTCATAAATAAATATATATAGGATTATATGTTAGATCATGTTTTATAGTATATGGTTGATTACATCAATACAGGAAAGAATCTGGAGTTGAATTTTCATGAAAAATGTGTTATTAAAGTTGTAATGTTGTTTTGTGTTCCGTGTTATTTCCAGTTAATGAAAGAATGGTTTAGTGGGGATCGTGGCTATATTCTTTCTACTCATAATTTCAAAATAAAAAATACAGAGATCTATTTCAAAACATTTCTTTGGGATGTAATGAAGACATGTTTTTCTGATTTTACTAATAAATTGTTGACTTATCAAATAGTTAAAGCCAAACCACAATAAATAAAAGATATTATTAACCCTTTTATAGAGTGGAACCGAAATGGGAAATTGAATCCATGGATTCAATGGTAGGATTTCCAAATAAATATTGATTTAATAATGTGATTTAGATAATTATTCATCAATTAAATAAATTTTCTCATTTTACTCCCATTTGAGATAATATATCTTTAGATAACCATTATTAACATTGTGATAAAGAGATAATTAGATTATATGAAACCCCTATATAAAGATTATCTAATATTGATCCAAGGATTTAATTTTATTTTCAAAAAAGTCTTTATATATCTTTGGGTACCACATTGAATTTCTGTACAACCATTCATCCTCAATCTGATGGAGTGTCAGTGTGAAGGATTAATAATTTTGCGAATATAGATGAACATTTTTAATGGTTTATCAGGGAAGTTGATATTAAAATATAAATTTTGTTAATTTTTATTATGATCAAAGTTTTAATTATAATACATATATATAACCCTTTAAATAATTATATGGAAGTTGATGTCAAACTCTAGCTTGTTGCGATGAAGTAAAATAATATATGTTTTGTTGTCCAGAATTGGTAGAATAAATTGTTTTGATGATGGAGATGATTTAAAAACATGTTATAAATACTTATAGTAGGTATAAAAGTAATAAAAATAAATAGAGAAAATATATTTCTTTCATAGTAGGTGAGGATTTTTTTAAAGTGTCTCCATGGAAAAGTATCATTTGTTTTCATAAAAATGGAAAATAATGTCTATATGGAATTAGATTCTATGAAATCATAGTTAAATTTGAAATATTTTTATATCGAGTTTCTCTGTATATGATTTTATCTATGGTAATTTATGCCTTTCATATTTCCATGACAAAAAAATATTTTTCATATACATATAATGTTTTGATGTCTAATTTATATTATTTAGAAGAAATTTTTTCTTACATGGAAAACACTAAAAAATTAATGTTAAAAGCAATTCTATTCTAATAATTATTAATATTTATTAATAATATTTTATATAGTTATATTAATTATAAAAATATTTTGTAATTTTTCAATAAAAAAGAAAAAATCGTTATTTCTAAGAAAATTAGGATTTCTTACCTTAATGGGTATTATTTTAAATATATTTTTCTTTCAAATATTAGATTATTAATTTAAAATTAATATGTTAATTTTTAAATTTATAATTTCAAATTATATTAGGTGGAATATCATTTCTCTTTGAAATTTTTATATTTTTAAATGAATAGTGAAAAATATTGTTTTTATTAAAAGCCATATTTTTTCATGAATTTAAAATGTTATATATTTTTTGAATTATTTTCAAATATTAATTTTTTTCCTACTAATTAAAAATATCTAGTAATTTTTATTGGAATCCACAGTATACTATAAATTTTTATAAAATCAATTTTATACTTTTTTTACAAAACCATTTTCCCTCACATTTTTTATGTTACATTTAAAATGAAATTCCAAAAATACTTGGAATTGAATATGAAAAAATATTTCATAGTTGTAATAAAAATAATTAATAGGTGGTAATAATTCCATCTTAATTTCTAGTCATAATTAATAATAAAAACAGTGAAAATTTATCACTATGATTATTGCTAAAATAGGTTTATCAAGGGTTAAACTAAAGGGATGCGAATTGAAATGAATTGGAAACCATTAAAATTTATATTAGATGGATATATTCAAACCATATTTCAAATAATATATATAAATTATTTACATTGGATCAATTTCATATAGAAATACATAAATATATAATCTTTTTAAAAATTCCATGTTTTTCCTCTCCCCCAACTTATAAAAGGAAAGCCCCTCTACTCTTATCTCCTCAATTCAAGTGAAGTTCTGTTCAAAAAATACCTACTAAAATAAATTCCTTTCATGCATATGCACATACTCGAGGACCAATATTGTTTAGAAAACCTTTCTATAAAAGATTCATGTATAAACCCAAAGAGGTAATATGAAGAGGAGAGACACATCATAATAAAAAATTTGTGTTTTATTTCATTCTCTACAACTATAAAATCTTTTTCAACTTTGTTGAAATAATATCAAAATCATCTTCCATGTAGTAATAATTTTTTATGTTATTTTAATAACCAATATCCATCTCCTTCTTCCATAAAATAGGAAATGAAACCATTTTTCATGTGTAAGGCATACTACTACTTAAATAACAAATGTAATTATATTTTTATCCCCACATTTCTTGGATATTTATAATTTCAAATGTAATTTCAATATATGATATTTATAAAATATTTATTATTCTAGAAAGATAATATATCTTCTAATTTTTTACTTTTCCATCTATTGAAAATTGATAAAGTAGTTCATTTATACGTATGTATTACTACCACCACGATGATACATGATTCTTTTTTCATGAGAATGTCATATAACTGCTATATATAAGTGTATTTAATTAAATAATATTATATGTTTTATATAATTATCAATATACTAATAAAAACTATATATACATTTTTTCCACAATTTTTGTTGAAAAGTGGAATCATTACTAATCTATAAATACATGTTACTAACTCCATGATTATAATATAATAAATTTTTCATAACCATATATATTAGTTTATTTAAAAAAATATTATTATATAAAAATATAATATTTTCATTATTATTATTATTATTATTATAGAATAATGAAAACGTTGACTATATTCAACTAACCAATTTAATTTTTGACATATGAGTTCAATATTGTGAAAATATCCCACATAAAGCTTGTTGAATAAGAAAATATATATAAAATTATTAGAAATAAAATAAAAGGAAATAAGTTAAATAATTAACACATGTTTTTATTTTTTTTTTGATGATTTTTTTGATAATTTAGACTCTATGTAAGTGACACATTTCCCAAACACATCATTTTAAATGTTTCAAATATTTATTTTCAAAAAAAAATTCCATTATACTTATTCTATTTTTTTCTAAATGTATATATAGGAATAAAAGAATTATTTTAGACATCATAAATCAATTTTTAAAATTCTTAATTCTTTTTGAAAGGTATCTTATTACATATTTTATACGGAACATTTTTTAAAAAATTGAAAAATGAATGTTCAATTTTATCGTATATGACATCAATAGTTTTTTCTTACCATTGTAACCATTACATGATGTTGGGATTCCTTTAACAGATTCTATTTTTTCATCATTGAAAAACCCACATTTCTTTTTTTCCTGGTATATTATAATAGATATTGAAATGTAATATATATTTTAATATCTATAAATTATTTTCTTAAGGTTGAATAAAATATATTTATATGTATGATGATTTAAATGAAAACATTCATGTTTTATGATTATGTTATGGTTATTTATATTTTTTTATGAAGAAGTGTGAGCCTAAAATAGTTAATTATTATGTGTGATATCGATATATAACATGATAATGAGTGAGCCCATTATAGCTCACCAATGCATTGGGTATTGGGGAAAAGTTATCAAGTTATATTTCTCCTAATTTATTTTTTATAATTTATAAAGTAGTTCATTCAATTTGTAATAGTGTTAGTAAGAGTGACATAAATATTATGTCCTAATTTACCAACATGTATTAGAATTTAATTTTATGGGTTTTAGAGAAATATTATGATTTCATAAGGTTATCTAAGTTGAATAGGTTTTAAAATAATATTACTCCACTTCATAAAAATGAAATATATTAATTTATAAAATAATTCTGATGAGATTTTGATTATTGAAAAGAAACCCTTAAGAATTTAAATTTTCCATTAATATTTATTTTGAAATGTTTTATAAAAATCAATGGGTAGAGTTGTTGATTTACTAGGTAATAAAATTATTATTCTATGATCAATGTGTAGTTGTAAAAAGGAATTTTTTTGAGTAATCTTGGACTAACGGGTTTCTGTCATTCTTCTTATATTTACCATTCTGATATTTTCAGGGTCAACCTACATTGTAACTTTTTTCAATAGTGTTTAATGTTTAGTAGGTATAAGATTAAGGAAAAGATTAAAACTATAAAGATATGTCATTAAAATAAAACTTTTTATATCTTAAGTGTTTAGTTTTGTGTAAAAAATGGATATTGAGTAGATGTTAAAACATTTTTATTTAATGTTTCATTATGTTAGGGTGATGACACAATTTTATAAAAATTTAAACCATATAGATAAATAGGAATGAATGAAAATTTATTTTTTTATAAAGATTAAAATTTATAAATTCTTTAAGGGTGGTTCTATATAGTTGGTATCACAGTGAAGGTTTAGATTATTTCATTTATTAGAATAATTTATATAAATATCCTTAATATATTTTAATTTATGTTTATCTTGATATTGAATTTGAATATTACCATATCGATTTATCTGAATTTTGGTTTTTTTTATAATCCTTTTCCACAGAGGAAACTTGTAATATAAAGTAGTAACACCCCAAGAGGAAAATATCCATCCAAAATAGAAGCACGGAATGGTTAGAATTATAAAAAATTAGTTTATTTATTGCGATGGATAATTTGGAAAACGTTATAAATGGTTGTTGTATCCATTCTAGAGAGAAACATGGTATATAATAGAGGAACATTCTGATATATTTTTATTTTACATGGGGACACCCTCCAATATTTAGTGGATACTTAACTCATTGGAAGATAAGGGATGGATTAATTCTATGAAAATATATTTGAATTTATGTCTTATTCAAATAAGAATTACATTAATAATGTTATACAAATTAGGATATAAATTAAATTATTTAAATTTAGGTTTAAAAAGAATGATTTTGTGTTCATTTGTGAAGAAAACATCATCAAATCAGAAAGGTATGAACCAAATAATATTCAATTTTTTGATTAAAAAATTAATCAGTTTTAAGTATGATTAAATCCAATATATCAAAGATATTTAGTGTCTTAAAAATTTAATTATTATGATAAACTTGTTTGTTTTGAAGAGAAGGTGGAATTTATGTATTGAAATGGTCCATTGTTTTTTGAAAATAAGAAAAAGAAGGATAGGTCTAAAACAAATGGGAATTATACATTAAATAAATATGATGGTACGAAAATCATGTTCGCAGTTTTTTATTGTTGTAATAAACATCATCCTGGGTAATTTCTTATGAAATCTGTGATGTGGTTATGATGTGGTATGATTGTCTATATTGATATTTATTATAAACAAAACTATCTTAATTGTAGAAATATTGATTATCATAAATAGGATATAAATCATTTTAAATGTAATCAGATGGGTCATCATGTAGTTGTATGTCATAAGAATAACAAAAATGTTGTGAAGAAGAAATAATATATATAGAGGGGTTTGGGGGAATCAATTACCAAAACATAAACATATGTTGGCCCATCATATGATGTTATGACATGTATATTACTTTTTTATTCATATTTTTATAATTCTTTTTCTGATTTAGGGTGTAGAAATTTGTTCATTTTAAATAAATTTTTGTGGAAAATGAAAATTTTACCTCAATAAATGAACACATGAATTATGGTAGAAACACATGAAGGTAGTATTAAAGAAAAAGTAATTTATAAAGACTTTCCTGTTTTCTCATGTGGAAGAGTTTTATTTGAAAACAATGTTATCATTCCTATTGTAGAATTTTATGTTATTCTAGGTATGGATTGAATATTATCTTATCGTTATATGATAAATTAAGAACTGTAGAGGTTATATTGTAAAATTAGATCTCTCTTGTACAAAATAAAAAATTCCTACATTTTATAACATATCATGAAGCAGAGAAACTATTGATTGATGGAAAATAAATTTAACATTCTCTTATTGTTGAAAATAAATAAAATTGAGATTAATTATTTGTGGGTATAATAGAATATTTTTATATCTTTCTAGATGATTTTTATTGTATTAAAATTGACCAGTAAGGTGATTTTAATATTAACGTAGTTTTTGATTCTAATCCAATTTCAAATGACGCCCTCATATTTAAAAGATCTTGTAGATTATTTAATAGAAAAATAAGCTATAATAGTTACATGATAATGGTTTCAGTCAAACTAGAACTTCCCCATGGAGTGATCATAATTTTTTGAAAGAAATTTGGTTCTATAAGGAAGTTAATTATTTATAAAGAATTGAATTTCATCACTATTAATTATAAGCATATGTTTCCTCATATTGATGACTAGTTTGATCAGATTTATGGGTCTCATTATTTTTTATTGTTTTATCTCATATCATGGTACCATCATATGAAGGTGAAGGATGATGGAATCCATAAAGCAACATTTCATACATGGTATTGGAATTATGATTATTTAGTTATTCCCTTAGGGATGATGAATTCTATATCCACATTAAAAGATCTTATAAATAGAATTTTCAATGAATATTTCGATAAGTGTGTGGTTTGGTTTATTGATCATAAGTTGGTTTAATAAAAAAATTAATGAGGATCATTAAATATATATATGGATCATTCGAGAAACAATGAATGAAAATAAGATATTTGAAAAAAATTAATTTTTATTTTTGGTGATAACATATTTCATTTTTATATATATCATAAATAAAGATGACATAACTATTGATCCCACTTATTCAAACGTTTGTAATGAATAGACATGACATACAAATGTTACTAATATTTTTGGTTTTCTTGGATTAATAGATTATTTCATGAAGTTTTTTGAGAAGATTATATGGTTATCTTTCTCACTAACAAATTCATCAAGAAATGGAGGTAGGTTCACCTGTAAAAAGAAATATGATAAATGTTTGTAGGAAATTGAAATAAATATAGTGAATTCATTAATTTTGGACCAACCATTGTGAAATGTTAAAATTATAATCTATAAAAATTCTTCAGTAAAGGTAATTTGTTGTGTTTTAATTAAAAAATATCAGGTAATTTCTTATGATTCGATTCAACTAAATCCTCATGAGAGAAATTATACTATAAATAAACTTTTACAATATTCTATAATGTTTTCTTAACTTTTTTTAGAAATAATTTATATAGATTATTGTGTTTAATATATAAAGATCATTAATGTTTGGAGTATATATTCACTCAAAAAGTGGTTAGAATTATAAATTAATCATATATAGAATTGATAATGGTTTATTGAAGCTTAGTTCATTACCAGCAAGTTAAATAAAATAGAGAAGATTATTCTTTGAGTCAAAAATATAACTCTACAATAACTATTATACGTATGGAACATTGTATTTTAGTTAATGATTTGATAAATGTTGTCTTAGAAATATTCCATGTAGAAAGTCTGAAAATTTTTATTCAGGTGTGAGTGCAGTATTCATTAACTAAGATTTATGAACTCCCTATAGGAGGATCATGTGTTATAGGAAAAGGAAGGATCTATTAAAAATGGTATGTTTCTAAGTATTAATATTGACGATGAATGATTTATTATATATAGAAAGATACTTCATTTCACCAAGTGATTCCCAGAATGAGAAATAACTATAGAATAAGGTGTATAGTTCTATATTTTCAATTCATCATAGTTGCTCAGAAATGTATAGAGACATTCATGAACATTTCTTTTGGGAAGGAATGTTGAAATATATTGCGTACATTACAATGAAATTTTTTCTTTATCAATATGAAAATTAATAATGATAATTTAAAAAGGGGATGATTTTGAATTTTCTTATTCTATAATATAAATTAGAGAATACATCCTTGGACTTCATGGTGGGATCTTTGAAGACATCTCATTGTAATAATTCAAATTGTGTAATTGTAGATTAATTAACAAAATCTTATAATTTTCATCACAATTGAGATAAAATGATTCTTTGTCAAATTTATAGAATTTTTTTAATAATATATTTCGATCAAATATATACCTTATTTCTATAGTGTGTAACTATAATCCTAGGTTACCAACTAAATTTTATAATAGTCCTAGAAAATGACTCGACACTAAATTAAATTTCATTATATATTTTCATCCTCAATCTTATCGAATCTCATATAAAATGATTCATTTATTGGATAAAAATATTATAGAATATTTAATGGATTATCAGAAAATTTGGGATCGACATCTCTATTTTGATGAGTATAATAATAATTTAGTTTCCATTCTTGTACACCAATGGATACCTCTAAAGAATTATATTGAAATCAGTTTCAGACTCTATGTTATTGGGATGAAGTAGGATAGAAGAAGTTGTTGGATATAAATTTGAAAGATGAAATGGTTTAGAAGGTGAGTATGATTCAACAACACATGAATCTGGATCTAATAAAGGTGAAAAGGTATGTATATAACTATAGGAATGATCTTTTATTTTTGGTATATGATTATGTTGTTTTTAAAGTTACTCCATAGAATGTGTTATGTCTTTTGGTAAAAAGGTAATGTTACCTAAGACTTCCATTAAACCATATAAAATCCAGGAGAATGTAAGATCATTTTCTTATTTAGTTTTTTTCCTCAAACATTATCTTAGGTATATAATATATTTAATGTTATGTTGTTAAGAAAATATGTGACAGTTGCATCTCATGTTTTGATCTCATAATTTTTTAGTTGGAAGAAAAAATTTATTATGAAGAATAACTAGTATAGATTCCTAGACATAGAGATAAAATATTATAGAATAAATTGATTCATTGGGTTAATGTTTTGTGAAAAAACTATATTATTGAAGAAATTACATGGGAATCAAAATGTGATATTATAGAGAAAAATAACTACATATTTATGTTATGAATAAAATTGTGAGTATTTCATTTATAAAGTAAAGGAATATTGTAATAAATCATGAAATTTTAAATTAAATAAATTTCATTAAGTATTAAAATTAGTTAAATATATTATTTATAGTTATTTACATTATAATAATATTGTCCAATTTTTCAATCAATAAGAAAAAAATCTATATTTATAACAAATTAGGTTTTCATACATTATAAATTTTTATTTAAATGATTTATTTACAAAAGGTAATGCAACGGACCTGGATGCCACTCCACCATTCCCCAATCTTGGTTGGCTATATGGCCTCCAACATATCTCCACAAATACTAGAGGCTACCAACTAGTAGTGAGGTCCTATGTGTGTATTTGGGGAGACTATTTGCTCATTATAAGAGTATATCACATTTGAAGTCAATAACATATAGATAGTGGAAGAAGATATAATAAGAAGATAAATAAGGGTAAATAAGCTAGGGAAAAAATAAACAAGATAGAAGTATCTCATATACAATGATGAAGACAATACATGTATCTTAAAAACTACCAAATTAGATACATAGATGTAAAATTCAACATAAGTACCTCAAAATTAAAAAAGACAAAAAAGGTGTACTCATAGTATATCAAGACTCAACTTAGTCCCATGCTCTGCTAACCAAAGAAACAATCAACATCCTGTCATAGGGAGATTTCCCAATCGTTCCATACAACCATATAATCTATTTGGGTACCTAAGGGAGGCCCAAAATGGTGTGAGATAACAATCCATTTAGTAACAACACATGGGTATATATAGTTTAGTTTTTCATTTTAAACTTTTTAGTGTAAGTAAACTAGGTTTGCAGGAAAGCATGAAATAAAGTAATTTTCCCATCGCATGTAAACCCCTACTAGAAGGTGATTTAAAATATAATCTCGATCTTAACTGCAAAAAATATCAATCTCTTAACAATGTATCTATAATAAAAAGAATAAAAAACATGACCTTTCCATACATATATTTATATCCTGTCTAGATGCCATTTCCATATAATGAAACCATTCAAAAAACCCATATCTTTATCATATAACCACCCATGTCTTATATCCCATGGCAATGCCATATAATGATGTGTCAGACCATGTTATCCTCATCAAGTCATGGGAGCATCTCAGTGGTAACATAATATATGAACTAGATAGGGTCTTAGGTACATGTACACCAACATGTCCTACGTAGTTCCAAGCTAGCCATATCTATGGGCTAGAAATGTCTAAGGCATCCCATGTAATCAAATACCAAGAATAATTACCACTCAAGGCATTCATTATTGGGTTCAAGATCTATGGAGAGCTATCTATGTCCTCTAACCAATAATTAATCCCTTTCACATCATTTAAAAATTCAATTCCATACGAGTCTACCAAATAATATAATCAATTTCATTCAATTCCACTCAATAAGTATACCCAATATTTTAATAAAATTCAAACCAAAAACATCCCATGAGTATACCCACTCAAGTATTACATTTCCATTTAATCAAGTCCCAAGGGAATACCCATCCATTTATTACCATTTTCCATTAAAAACACCACATGGGTATACCCACACTAAATCAAAATTCACAAGCACTGAAATTTATAAGTATACCCACTCATATATCTCAACCTCACATTTAAACATGTCTTATGTATTTACCAATATATTTATCACCATTCACATTTAATCATGTTTATGTGTTTTACACACTCATTCACATAAATCCAATTGAGCAATTTAATCAACTCAATCATGGAGTAACATAATAACACTGGTCAATGAGGTATTAAATCTTTTAAGAATGTAATTCAATTATATTTAATTATAGTTGAGGTTCATTCAACTAGGAAAACTCTTGAACACACCACTTGTGTGGTTCATGAATATTCAATACCTTGGAAAAATCATGAAAGACCGCATGGGTGGCCTTGGTTCGGGGTAAAAACAACCAATTAATCTTAATGAACCTATGAGAATCACTAATGGGTCCCATTTCATTTATTTAAATTAACCAGATGAATTTCAGGGCCTTTCCATAAAGTCTGGCGGGAGACATAATAGCTGATATCTCTATAAATCACTAAAATCCTAATGAAAAGTATAGATTGGGTACCTTAGCTCAGTAGTGGAGTTATCATCTAGTATCAAGTCCTGATTCCGATTATTTTTGTAGTAATATTATGAACAATAAAATAAAGTGTTATTAGTTCATATGAGACTAAATCCAAATAGAGTAATCGATAGCTAGAAGAATCAAGAAAGATAAAAAAGGAATATATATCATAACAATGTGAATCTGATGAGATAGACCGGGATCAAATCCAATATTAGATGACAAATATATTTCAAATACTATGTTATCATCAAGTGGGAGCTCCCAAAATTTTTATCTACTATCTATGGAGTGAAAACCTAAATTAGGTTTAAAAAAATTAATTTAATTAATAATTATTAAAAAACCCAAAATTCAAGGGTTTCATGGTTTAGGCCCACGATTTGTTATATCAATCTCCAAACTTGCATTGTTTCTATAGGATAAAGGGTATCCCGTACTGTTTACCATCATGGTTTATAAACCATGCACTAAACTGTGTGCAAAGCCACTATCAAAATCTACAAAAAAAACCACAAAACTAGTTGGATGGACATTTTACTCCCCTTACATAGGTTCCAAAAATTGTGCGTCATGTATCACCCCTATATCCATCCATGAATGGTTTATAAAAATTGTGTGGCCTTCCCCACACGGTCTGTACTAACCACACACATGGAAAAAAACACCCCAAATTGGTTTCTAGGCTCCGAACAAGCCCTATACACCCCTAAAACCTATGTTACCTCAATGGGTATTCATATTAGTCCATATTTATGCTTTAAAATTGAAAAGAAGGGACACATACCTCATATGAAAACCTATGTTTTACAATATTTCCCCTTCTAGAAATTCATTCCCAAATTACTCTATGATGGGTGGTCAAGATTTATCTAAGATCAACTCTGGCCACTGAGAAGGTGCATCGGCCTCCAAATATTAGGTCTCACACTATAAATGTCCATGAAACCATACAATTGGTACTGGAGTAACTGAAAAACCTCAGATAACCTCTATTCTCCAATAAACTATACAAATCAGATGATCCTTAAAGGATGCATCAACCTACAACTCAACCTACTTAGGCTAAAAATCATGAGATGGGTCCTAATGATAGCGGCACAACTGATAGATATAGAATATTTGATGAATGGATCAATACTTATGAGGTAACTATAACTCTAAGAATACTTAAGAGACTCTCTCCAAAATCCTGGATAGCTTGACAAATCACCCATGAAAGTTTACTGGTTCTCTTGAGACTCTCATATCCTATCCTCGGTGAAATAAGTAAGAAACCCTAATCCCAAAACCTTGAACTCTAGAGGCCATCTTTGGTGAACGAAATATGATTTCTGTCAAGACTGTGCATTAGCCATCATATTCTAAATGAACTGGACTTACTCAGAAGTCTCTTTCTGGAGAGTCGGCCCCAGTAAAGCTTCCTCACCTATCTCTAACCAGCATAAGGGTGATCCACATTTCCTACCATAAAAATCCTCATAATTTTCCATATTTATATTCTTTTGATAACTATTAATGTACGGTAATTCAACAAGGGGTATATTCCTCTCCCAAGATCCCCCAAAATCTATAATTAATGGTCGAAACATGTCCTCTATCACCCATATCATATGCGAAGACTGATCATCTGTCTGATGGTGGAATATTGTTCTTAAAAGCACCTATATACCCATCAACCTCTGAAGACTCTTCCAGATACTAGAGGTAATGCAAGAATAACTATAAGAAATGATAGAGCACGAGATCCTATGAAGATATACTATCTCACAAACCTACAATATTCCTACCTCATTAACATTGAAGTTCTCATTGATCAGAAATAAATGAGATAGCATTATGAGCCTATCAACAAAAACCCAAACAACATTGTTACCTAAAAATGAACTCGGTAAAACGGTTACAAAATCAATCACAACATCATCCCATTTCCACTCCAAAATTAGTAAATGATGTAAAATACAAACAATTTCTAGATGTTATACACTCAGTTGCTGATAGGTGTAAAACCAATTTATGAAACAAGCTACCTTTCTTTTCATACTCAACCAAAAATAATGATGGGGCGAGTAATATTACATATTGGAGACTCAGGGGTGTACTACCCAAGTTGAATGAAAAACCCCTACATCAACTCCTTATATATTTCCACTAGAACCCAAAATTTTTACGTGGATATATAAAATCTCATAAATGTCTATGGTCCAATAAAGAGCTGGGTCCTCACTTTCAACACTCTCATATAGAACTAGGCCCTCATGAATATGATAGCTTCCTCATCCACACTCAATCTAGTAAGGTAGATGTCACAACAAAAGATGATAAACATATATATTCCTAACTGTCATGCACCTCCAAGTGCATCTTAGAGAATAATTCCATAAGTTGACACTAACTATTAGCCTACTACACTCCCAATATCTGATTCCTCCTGCTAAGTGCATCTACTACCACAATGCCTCTACCAGGTGTGTTGGAAGCTCAAATTTGAAAGACTCTTTGTATTTTATGAAACGTCTCTTCCTTAGATTGATAGATAACTTTTCAAAAATATACTAGAGGGTTTCTTGGTACATGTAAACCACAAAATTCAATCCCAGTAAATATTTTCTCCAATAAGGAAAAGTGTGAACAAATATGTCAATCTTCAAGTAATGTGATGTGTAATTCCTCTCATGTGGTATTAGCTTCCAATACCCATACGCCGTGACTCTATCTCACTGCATTAAAACTTCCCCCAAATATATAGATGATGCATCACAATAAAATGTATAACTTTTGCACTGTTCTGAATGTATCAGAACTGGTGCTGATGTAACTCTTCCTTTCAACTCCTAAAAGGATGCCTTGCAATAATATGATGATAAAAAATTCTCACCCTTCTTATTCAATATCATCAACATCACTTATATGAATGATAATACCTATATGAAACACATGTAGTAACCAGATATCCCAAAGAAACACTTAATTTAAAAAATTTACACGTTTTTTCTAGGAAACTACAATTCTCATCATCTCTAGGTCTACTTATACTTATATCTCTAAGATTATGTGACCTAGTAAGTTAATCTTATTCATCCAAAAGTGGACCTTTATGATTTTAGCATATAACTGATTCTCTCTTAGTGAATTATATATATTCTCAAGATGGTTCGCACGGTCATGTTTATTATGAGAATACACAGAGATATCATCCATGAAAACCACCAAAAGAGAATCCAGGTAAGGATGGAACACTCGGATCATAAAATCCATGAACACAACTGGAATGTTTGTGAGACCAAACAACATAACCAAATAGTCATATAGACCATAAATACTATGAAAGTCTATATGAGGCATGCATGTAGTAAAAACCCATACTGGTGATATATAGACCTCAAAAAAATTTCCCAAACACTCGATCCCCTTTATGATGATCAAATAGATAATCTATATACAGAATGAGATACTGGTTCTTAACCATTAGATGGTTAAAAGTCGGATAATCCACACATAGCCTAAGGGAATCATCCTCCTATTTAAAAAAAATACCAGTGATCCCTATTGAGAAGTATTGGGTATGATGAATAAATTTGCCTCCAAATCCACTAGCTACCTCTTGAGCTTTTGCTACTCTATTTTAGTCACCAGGTAGAGAGTAATGGATATTTTTCAACTCATGGTAGTAGCTTAATGGATAAATCCACCTATCTCTCTAGAGGTAAAAATGAAAATTCATCAGGAAATACGTCCCTGAAGCACTCAACCATAGGAATAATGTCTGCCTAACTCACTCACAGATCACCTATATACAACCAAGCAATATGGGTTCTCATTACTCATAACCCATGATATAATGGTCATATTTGACTCACATAGACATCCCATTCACCATTGTGCATATACACTTCACCCTCTAGTGATGTGGAAGTCCCCCTATGAAAATAGTAGTCAACATAATCTCAATAATATACTAACCAATCTATCCCGAGTATGACGTCAACCCCTTTCATATGAAGGAAATATAGATTCCAGATTATGTGAAACCCACCAAACTCATGGGGGAAATCCTTACACTCGTGCACTTCATTAATTATATTTCTAAATGTCATGTATAGCATAAAAAGTATCTAGAATACAAAAAAAGCCCATTTATTTTTACCACAGCTATAGATATAAAGCTATGTGAGGCACCTATATAAAAAAGATAAGATGAAATAGTAGACACAACTAGGGTAATACCATTCACCGTAGATGGTCCAACCCTACTTCTGGGGGGTAGGATGAATAGTGTTGAAATGGTCTGAACCACAACTATGTGATACAACTTTGCAACTCGGCACATGCCCACTCTAATGTATCTGGTTAACCGGTGTCTAGACGACTCTTCTATGACCACCATTACCTTGTCCAGCGCCGCTCTCACCCACTGCCTGACATGTAGTTAAGGAACCTGATCCTGAACACGGTGTATGAGCTAAACCCTACCAACAAAAGTTTGAGGGAATTATTTATAGAAACGTTTGACATGGCCTATCCCACCACATATTCAGCACATGATTGGGTTTTTACAACACAAACTCTTCATGTGGCCTCATCTACCACACTGATGAAAACACACTAACCTACCAGTACTCACATCCTCACTCAAACACATTTCATGGAAATAATCAAAATTATGATTCCTTCTTGAAGAAATAGAACCATTCAGTTGAGAAATAGCACTGAACTACTTATCACCCAACCTCTCTCAGGATTTACTCTGTAATTAACACCTAACTAACAATATTAGTGATTAAGGTCAACCTGAACACATTTACCTTATATATAACACCATGTTTGGGAACATACTAGAAGTTTCTTTCCATATCTATATCATTAATAAGGTACATCATCATAACATGTATGAAATATGTAAATTTCTCTGAGTACTCCATAACTTTCATGATACCCTACTCCAATGGAAGTACTCATTATCCTACTATGGTCATAAAATGTCTGGGAAGAAATAGTCATAAAAGTGAGTTTGGTAATCATTCCAGCCCATATATCATAGCATATCATCCTAGTTCAGTATATCCAAATGACTCATTGCTGATCCACATAGCATGTAACTGAAAAGAGATACCCTCCTCTCTAGTGGCATCTTGAGATGCTCAAAAATTGAAAATGTTGTCTCAAGTAATATCTCACCAACCTAACGACTATCATCCCCTGAGAATGTGGAAGGATTCTACTACTAGAACGGTCAAGTTAACTCATCCATAGGAATGGAATGCTGTGGTGTTCCTTGTAAGGACTACATAGAGAAAAATAATCCCTCACATTACTATTCCTAAATACCTAGGTCCATAACAGAAATAGGTGTTGTAGTTGGCAATAAAGATGGATCTTAAAATATCCCATGTCCCACCGTCTTTGAAGTGTTTTCTTTACCACCCTTTTTATATAAAACTAGAGGATTTTATGGTGGCATCTCTCTAGAATTCCAGACACATGACTCTCAAATAATGTCCTCAATACTCATAACTCAGAAGTGTAGGATAGAACAAAACCCTCAAAAAAGAATTTTGTTCCACAAACCTCTCCTAAATCTAGGAACGAATAAGGAACAGTGAGAATACAGATAGAAACAATTCCTCTTTCCCAATAAATAGTCATGTCTAGGTCAAGTCTCTGTTTTTTCCATTTCAGTTTCATTTAACAGTCATTTGTTCAAATGATTTAACTCATGGAACCTCAAATTTAGGATCCATGAGGCCCCATAATACTTTATGAACCAAAATTTTATTCCCTTATAATTCATACCATATATCATTTAGTTTAATATAAAAAAATAAAAAGGATGCATTATTTCCATGTCCATAATGGATAATAGATCTTATTAATTGGAAGATGATGTCACTGACTCTATGACTTGCAAAAAAAATCTATCACAATAGTAGATATAGCTATCACATCACCTATGACAACAACATGCATCATGTAATGAATCCTAAATGTCATGACACAACACATGAAAAGTGATTCCTAAAAGTAACCATTTTATGAATGAGATTCCATACCCTTGTATCATTAGGTTGAAACTGAAATAGAACCCATGATTGCATCAATAGTAACAATATCAATCGTGTCTGTCACCCAATGGTGAAACCAAATAAACTATTATAGAAAAATCTAGAAAATTACCGTTCAATTCGAGGTTATTTGGATTTCTCTATACACGAGGTAGAAAATCCTAGGAAGAGATTACTATCAAACATCATTTTCATCTTATACCAATATAATATAACCAAATAGTAAATCAAACTAGAAAATATTTTTCTCTGATAACACTATGTAACGTACAAGATCTAGACTCTATTCAACTATTCATCAAGCCCGATTAGTGACATGGCCATAAGAGCATCTCCCTAAATTCTAGAGGTTGTCAACTAGAATAGAAGTCCTAGGTGTATCAGTTAGGGGACTATTACCTCATTAATAGAGTATATCACTACAAAAATCAATAACCTACAGATATAAAAAGAAGATAACTGAGGGGTAAATAACATAAGAATAAATAAAAAAATCAAAAGTGTCTCTTATAAAATGATACTGATGATACATATATCTAGAAAATATCCAAAATAGGTACATGGTTGTATAATAAAATAAAATTACACAATAGTAAAAAATACCAAAAATTGTGCCCATAGAAACACAAACATAGATTGGGTCCCATTATACTCTTCTCCAAATAAATAATCAATATCATGTGATTGGATGATTTCCCTGATAATTCTCTACAACCATATAATCTATTTGAGTCCCCAAGGGAGGTCCAATAGGGTCTGAGATAAAATCCCTTTAGGTAAACACCCAAGGGTCGATACATTTCAGTCATGCATTATAAAATATTAAGTGTATGTAAATAAGGCTTGATAGTAAGCATGGACTAAAGTAATGTGCCCGTGGATCATAAAATAGTACTAAAATGTGATGTTTAGTATACTCTATAGACTCCTAGTAAAAAAATTCAAGCTCCTTACAAGGTAGCTATAAGAGAAAAAATAAACAAAACAACATTTCTATATTCCATCCAAATCCCATCCACATGGATTTTCTATATAATTAAATGATATCAAAAACCCATAGCCTTTCTTAATAACCAATCATGTAATATATCCCGTGAAAATTCCATATCATGAAGTGTCAGACTATTAAGGGTTGGATCCAAGGTTTTAAGGACCAAGGCATTCTTTTCAAGTCGTATTATCATCTTAGTGGAAACTTGGTACTTGCATTTTTTGGATTCTGAGGTACATGTATACCATCACATCCTACACACATCGAATCATACAAAATCAAAGGGTTAGAAAATTGTAATTCATCCCAAATAATCAAAAACCAAGAAGGATTACCACTCAAGGAATCCTTTACCATCTTCAAGATCTATGGAGAGCCATCTATTTCATATAACCAATTATTCATCCATTAAATACAATATAAAAATTCAATTTCATATGAATCTACCCCCAAATATAATCAATTTCCTTCAATTACATTCAATGAGTATACCCACTCATTTTTCAAATTTCAAACCAAAAACATCTCATGTGTACACCCACTCATGTATTCCATTTCCATTTACTGATGTTCCTTGGGTGTACACACCCATTTATTATCATTTTACATTTAACACATCACATGGGTATGCCAACCATAAATAACAATTCACAAACATGAAATTTAATGTGTATACCTACTCATCTATCTCGACCAATATTTTAAAAATGTTATGTGGAGTTATCCAACCATTTTTTTCCATTCATATTTAAACATATTCTTTGGGTTTACCCACCCATTCACTTAATTCCATTTGAGAAATTTATCAACTCAAGCATAGAATAACATAACAACATAGCAAAATTATTTTGTACATCTCCTATTATTGTAATAATATTATATTTAATTACAATTTAGGTTCCTTTGACTGTAAAAACTCATGAACACACCCCTAGGGGTGTTTATCAAAGGTTAAAAAAAGGAAAAAGCACGAAAAACTACATGGGTGGAATTGGGATGGGGAAACAACTACCAATGCATCTCAAGAAACCAATGGGTATCTTTTATAGTACATATTTCATTTATTTATATTATCTATTTAAATTTTAGGTCTGTTTTGGAACTTCTAATGGGTGGAATAAAGGATGATAGCTCTATAAATCACTAAAATCCAAGAAAAATTATAGACCACCAACCTTAACATAGTAGTGGAGTCCTCATCTAGTATCGAGTATTGATTTAACCAATTTTTGGAGAAATATAATGTATGGATGAAGATTTAGAAATAAGGGATTATGATCCAAAATGCAAATAGAAAAATCTATATCTATAAGAGTCAATAATGGATAAAAAACAATGTATATCATACTGATGGAAAAATGATGAGAAAAACCATGTTCAAATTAATTATTTGAAGAATAATATAGATCAAATCCTTAGTTAGCCTAAAGAGGGAGATCTCAAAAAATTAAGATACTATTCATGGAGTGAAAAAATAAATTAGGTTTTAGAAATGAAATTAATTTAATTAAAAATTAATAAAAAATAAAAATATAGGAGCTTCATAGTTTAGGAAGATGGTTTGGTAAACTTTGTGCCAACCATAATCTGTTCATGTAGGATAATGGGGAAATGGAATGGTTTGCCCACATGCTTTACAAACATTGTGAAATTTGTATGAATAACCTTTATCAAAATATGAAAAAACTCAAGAACTTGATGCACGACCACACAACCCCCCTCACACAGTTTCTATAAACTTTGTATCCCATATCAACCCTCTATCCAGTGTCACATAGTATCTTCAAACTATGTGTCCAAACCTATACGGGTTTTACTAACTATTTTTCAGGATAAAAACACCCCAAAATTATGTTTCTAGCTCTAAACAAGCCCCCAAAACCCCAAAACCTTAATGAACACAAATGGTAACCCTATTCGTTCGTATTTACGCATTCAAATAAAAAATATAGGATTTGTACATCATAAAAAAACCCAGGTACTTACAAAAAATATATAATTTTTAATTGGAAAAATGAATAATTTTTTGAATTTATTATGTCAAAATTATATTAGGATGATTTTATGATAAATTTCTGAAATGTTTTTTTGTGACAAATAGTGAAAAACATTGTTTTTTATAGATTAATGTATTTTCTTTTAATTTATTTTATAGGTAACATTTTATTTTTCAATATTTTTTAATTTTAATTGGATATTGTTTATTAAAAATTCAACAATAAATATTAACATAATATATATTATACATCAATTTGACATGAAATATTTTTATACTCAAAGATTAATTTTTTAAAAAAACCATTTTGGTCATGTTTTATGAGTTTAATTTTAAATTAAATTATACAGCTTATAGAAATTTAATTTGATTAAATAATTTTTACATTTTTTAACAAAATAAATTATATTAGTATATAAGGTCAATACAATTTTTGGTTTTAATGAACATAAAAGATAGTAGAAATATATTACCATAGTTAAGGTTAAAATAAGTTTACGAGGGGTTAAACATTTGTGATAAGGGTTCAAATTCCATATAAAATTTCCATCATTCAATTTTATAAACATTTATAATAAAATGATCCTTTTTTAGCCATTTTTAGTGAGTTATACATCAAAATATTTTAATCTCATTAACAATTCCATGTTCTCTCTCCTCCCAAACTTCATATACTCTCCAATTCATGTATAAAATGACTTTTGGGTCATCTAATCCCTTGTATGTTTCCAACCCCAAATCCCTACCCATTACCTACAGTCCCTATTTTCATTAGAAAAAAATCCTAAAAAGGATTTATGTATAAACCTAAAGAGGTTTTCTAAAAAGATATATTTTTCTTAGTCAAGTTTCTATGTTTTATTTATGTTTTTAACACATTAAATTATACTATAAACATGATTAAATAATAAAATCATAATAATCTATATAGTTTTATTTTATTATATTAATGGAATAAAAAATATTCATCCTCTTAATCCATAAAATTGGAAATCAATCCATCATTCCTGTGGACATTGAAATACTAGCTCATGAAACTATGTAATTCAATTTCTATAATCGACTTTTATGAATATTAATAATGGTATATTTAATATATATATATATATATATATTATACTCATGACATATTTATCAATATTTAATGAAAATATAACACATACTTTCTTACCATTATCCTATTGAAAAATGATAATGATATTCATGAGTATGTGTGGATTACCACCACCACAAAGAGATGTAATATATTTTTCATAACCGAATCACATGGATATTATATATATGTTTATTTAAATATAAAACCTGATATTTATTATAAAATAATAATTTTATAAATATAAAATAATACCTACCTTCTTCTCATCATTTTCATTAAAAAATGGAAAACTTGCTCAAGAAAATGTGTGAACTACCCTCTCTATGATTGTATTAAAAAACATTTTTCATAACCATACCACATGGTTGGTTTTAAAATTTCAATTTAGTAATAAAATTTATAAATAACAAATGCTTTTTTTTTGTAAAATGGATTAATGACCACATTGACCATAGTTATCTTAACAATGTGATTTTGGACATATGATTCAAATATCCTCAAAACAACTGATGCAAACATAAATAATTAAGAAATTTTAAATTAAATGGTATTAAATAAAAAAGAGGAATAATAAACTGTAAAATTGTTTTATGAAATTCAATAATTGACATAAATTTTTTATTTGGGAATATAAATAAAAAATATGATGATTCAAACCTGAGTTATGAGATACTTTACCAGAACAAACTTATTCTAAATATTTCATGATTTTTTTTATATATATTTATTGTGTCCAAATTCAAATAATTTAAAAAATGTAATTTTAAGCAGGTAACATAATTTTAATTTAAAATTTAACTCACTTTTTACTTTATTTCAATGGTTTTTAAAAGTAATATTGTTAGGTTTTCTATATGGATTATTTTGATATAAATGATCAATGGAATGTTTTATATTAATTTATACTAAATAAATGGTTTTTTCTTACAATGTACCCATTTTTTATTCCTATATTTCTTTACCTGATTTAATATTTTCATCAAATAAATACCATCTTTCCCTTTTTTCTATGTATTTTCAATAATGGTTTTAAATTTAGTCGATATTTAGATATCTATAAATGTTTTTCTAATGGGATGAAATAATATTTTTATAAGTACGATGGTTGAAATACAAGATTTTATGTGTTATGATTATGTATTATTTCATTGAATTTTTTATGATGATGGATGATCTAGATATAACATTATAATGAATTGGGTAATGTTATAGTGTTAAGAAATTTTGTTTCTCCTAAAAATTTATTAAAATTTATAGGTTATGTTATTTTTTTTATAATAGTGGTTCCATGTGTGAAATGAAAACGATTTCCAATGTAAAAAACATGATTTATCTATTTTTATGTTGGATTTTAATGAACATATAATGATTTCACAAGGTACTGTAAAGTATTTAAGCTTAAAGGGAAGTTTATTCTATATCCTATGAGTGAAATGTGTAATTTTTTTTAAAAATTTATAGTTAATATTAAACTCTAAAAGAATGTTTTTTAGAGTTTTATTGTCCCATAAATATTAATTATGAAATTTATTATTAAATTATTTAGATAGAGAAGTTTATTTATTAGTTAAAGAAATTTTTATTTTGATATTAATGTGATTTTGGAAAATATTTCGTTAAGTATTCAAATACTAAAATGTTATTTATTTATTTTTATATATCCCTTATAAAGATCCTTTTTCTCATCACATGTTTTTAGTGGATGTATATGAAGAAAAATCTACTCTATTAATGAGTTAAATGACAAATAACATATAGGATTGTGGTATTAATATTAATCATTTATACTCAGTATTAAACAAATGAAACTGTAGAGATATAACATCTATTTAATTTGATTTTTTTTGGTAAATTTGTTTTATGTGTTGGGAATGTAGAAATGAAGGTTTTAAATGATCATATGTTTTACAAAAACTATAATAAAAGGTGGTCCATGTGAAATACAATGGGAATAATCCTTTAAATAAATCTAATGGTAATAATATCACATTTTAAATTGTGATATGTGTGGTAATAATCACATTGGTAATATTCATATAAAATATTGGAAGTGTTTCAGATGTGGTATGCTTGGGATTATAGAATGTGATTGAAAATAAAAAATATCTCAGATGTGGTGTGACAAATTGGGAAATTTTGGCAATAAATTATATCAAATGTATGTTGATGTGTCAATATATTCATATGTGTGTAGACCATATAATGAATGATGGGATTTGGTAATATTATTTTTGTAATGGTTTTCTAAAATCCTTTGCAGCTACTTTGGTAGATGTTGGGCCATCGAAGGAAGTGGGAACATGTACTTCACATGTTTATTAAGATTATTTTAACGTATGGTTTAATTCAGGTTCTTCAATCTCATTTATTTCAGATACATTTACTGGTAGAAAAAATATCACCACAAGAAATGATGTTTGGACTTTTTGTAAAAGGATATAGGGGATTTATTAAGGACATAAAAATTTATGAATATCTTCCTATTATGATTTATGGAATATTTAACCTTGTTAACTTTTTTATGTTTCCTATTGGAGGAATTGAAGCTATTTTGGGTATGGATTGGTTTTAATTTATAATGAAAACATAGATTACGAAGCTAAAGAAGTTAATTTCCAAGATGAGTTTCCATTTGTATAAAACAAATAATTCGTACCCTGGAAACCATATCGATAAGATCAGAAACTAAAAAGTTATGAAAGTGAAATTAAACTTTCTCATATTATTAAATATAACGCAACTGTTCTGATAAATGATGTTATAATAGTTAATTAATTTAGGGATTTTTATCCTAACTAGTTTCATGGTATTATAAATAATTTATTAGTTGAGTTTATAGTTGAATTAGAGCCTCATTCTAATCCAATTCACAAACCCCGAATCTAATGGATCATTTAAAACATATGGAATTGAAAAATTAGTTATAAGAGGTACTTAATAAAAGTTTCCTTAATCATATAAATTCACCATGGGGTGGTCCAATTTAATTTTTGAAAAATAAAACGGTTCCACCTATATTTTCTTTTATTATATAGAATTAAATAATATCACTATTATGAATATATACCCATTTCCTCATATCGATGTCTTGTTTCATCAGATCAAGGATGCTAAATATTTTTGAAAAGATGATATCAGGTCTAAGTATCATCTACTAAATTTAAATTAGGATAAAATACCTTATAATATTATTTTTACTTGGTCTAGGCAATATGAATATATTTCTATTAACATTGGGTTGATTAATTATACAGCTATATTAATGGATCTTATAAATATAATTTTTTATGAATATTTTATTATGTTTCTAGTTAATTTTCATATAATATTTTGGTTTACTAAAAAACTTATAAGGATCATAAAAAAATCTGGGGATTATTCTTGAAATTATGATAAACATATGTTTTGTGGAAAATTTATCAAATGTGCCTTTTGGTTAAATAGGTTTTTTATTCCACGAATATATCATAAATAAATATGGAATAATAATTTATCCCACTAAAACAACAGTGGTTGATGAATCGCCATGTACTAAAAAATTTATAGAGAAACATAGTTTTGTTAGATTGATATGATATTAATGGAACCTAATGATAAAATTAACAATTATATACCCTAGTAAACATAATAAGAATAAAATGAGTTATGTTAATCTGAAAAATGTAATATGGTGAATTCTTAAAGAAATTGAAAATAATATTAGTAAATTCTATGGTTTTGGATAATTCATATATAAATAGTGTATGTTTAGCTATTATGATGTTTCATTGAATTTAATTGGTTACTTTTTAATTAATAATTATTGAGAAAATGATTAATCTTAACATGAATTAAAAACTCATGATAAAAATTTTCCTCTACATTACCATGAAGAGGAAGCTGTATTGTTTTCATTAAAAATAATTTGATATCATTTATATTGAGAAAAGTGTAAGATACATAATAATCAAAAATAATTGATGTATATATTAACATATAAATATTTGAACATGGAATAGTGAATATTATTTTAATTAAAAAGGATTGTGATTTTAAAATTCATTTTAAACTAAGTAATGTTAGCAAAGTAGCTATTTATTTTTGATGGAAATATTATTCTACATTAAACATGATACATGTATACCATGATCATTAAGTAATTTATTAGATTAATGTTGTCTATGAAATTGGGAAACCAAGAACTCCCTTTATTTTGTTCAAGGTTTCTGTGAAATTTTCATGGTATGAAAAAATTAAGAATGATCATAAAGGGGACAATGTTTCATAAAAAAGGTAGAATATGTTAACATGGGTATGTTTTAATAGTTTAATGTTTATGAAGAAGGTTTGATGATATTTTTAAAGTGTTTTTGGGTGACAACTAATTCACAGTTGAAGAAATGAATTTTTATTGTGGCTCATAGTTCAATGTTTTATATTTATCCTTGCATGAAAAAAATGTATGGAGATTTTTGGGAACATTTATAGTAGAAATGTATAAAAAAATACTATTAGGATTTTACTATAAAATATATTACTTGTAAAAAAAGGTAATGTCGAAAAAAAATTATCCAAGGGAATGATTTATCATTTCATTATGATAAAATAAAAACAAGATAATATATTAAAGGATTTCATGATCTGATTACTGAATACATCTCACAGTAATAATGTGGTAAGGGTTATTACTGATAATTTTACAAAATCTGTGCATTTCTGTCGTAATCGAGGTAATATGTATATGGTTAAAATTTATCAAAATTATATTAATGATATAATTAGATTACATGGAGTCCATATATCCAATGTATCTTATTGTAATCCTAATCTTTCCTTAAATTTTTATAAAGTTATTATGATGTTATTGGGAACTAAATTAAATTTTACTACAACTTTGCATCATAAAAAAGATTGAAATTTAGAGTAAATTATTAATACATTATTTTATATTCATAGAGCATGTTTAATGGGTATTTAGGGAATCTGGGGTCAATATCTTACCTTAGCTAAATTTTTGTAAAATAATAGTTATCATTCCCATACACAGATGTAACTTTTTGAGTTATTAAATAGAAATCAATGTAATACTCTATCTTATTAAGATTATCTCAACAATATAATTATTTTGGAAACATATTTGGTAAATAAATTTTTGAAAAGGATAAGATGATTTGACAAAAAATGAGAAGATCACAAAGCATGCATTAAATACTAACTAATAACGAGATTAAAGATATTTCATTCAATATTAGAGATAATGTTTTTCATAAAGTATCTCTATTGAAAAGTGATATGTGTGTTGGAAAAAAGTAATTTTATTTCCAAATTTCATTGGAAAGAAATGAAATTATATTGAATAGTCTAATGGTTTCTTACCGTGTGACCTTTCCTCTGACATTATCAAAAGTTCATGATGATTTTTTTTCATTGTTAATAATATATATTATGGATGTATCTCAAATTATGAAAAATGAAAACGTTAAATTAGATGAAAAAATATATTATGTAGAAAATACAATAAATATTATTGAATATAGAATGTAATTGTTTTAGAAAGAATAAATTTTCCATGTTATGGTGTTATGGAAGAACCATATGATTGATTAATAAACATTTTAACTAGAAAATGAAAGGAAGGAAAAATACACCAACTTGTTTTGGTAGCGAAGAAAATTGGGAGAAATAAATTACCAAATGGGGGAAGAATGTAACAACCCAATTAATGTTAAGATATATAAATTTAATGTCTTATTATTATTCATTAATAATATTTTATAAAGTTATAAAAATTAAAATAATATTAGGTAATTTTATAGTAAAAAGGAAAGAAAATTATTTATAAAAAATTTAGATTTACATGTCTTATATAAATTTATTTAAAATATTTATTTCCAAGTTGTATAAATTTATTTTGAAAAGAAATCATTTTTGAATTTATCATCTCAAAATTATCTTAGTTTAAAATTTCATTTTTTTGAAATGTTTTTTTTAATATATAGTGAAAAATATTGATTTTCATTGATATAAATAATTTAGTTTCAAGTAATTACAATGGTCAATTTTTTAATCTATTTTTTTAATTTATTTAGTTCACTAATATTATTAACAATCCAATTATAATTGCTGAAATGAATTTTTTATATGAATTTTTTATAAAAATATCTTAATACATAAGAATAAATTGTAATAAAAAATCCTTCTTCATCACATTTTTAGGAATAATTTTATTTCTAATTCAACTAAATATTTTAATTTAACTTTATGAAATTAATTTTTAATTTGGAATAATAATAAATAATTTTATTTAATAAAACCAAGTTCATTTTTGATCAGAATGAATGTAAACATGGTAAAAATAGGTTACCATTGTTAAGGATAATACTTGTCTACCAGGAGATGATCTTAAGAGATAAAGGTTAAAAATATCTATAAACTTTTATAAATTATATTCTCTATAAATATTTTGACCCTATCTCAAAATTAAATTTTAAATTGTCTATTTTGGAGGTATATATTATTTAGCAATAAATTAATATGTTTTAATCTTTTTAAGATGTCTTATTTTTTCATCTCCCCCTCTTATAAAAGGACTCCATCTATCCATATGTTTTGCACAAAGAAATCATTATTTAAACTACAACCATAAAAATACTTTCCTTACATCCCTCCCCATTTCCTAGAATCTCTGTTTTGATCAGAAATGGAACCCAGGACTACATTTGGTATAAACCAAAGGAGGATGTTTGAAGAGGAGGTATAGTTCTTAGCCGATCGTTTTTGATTCATTTCTTCTTTAACAACCATAAAATATTGTGTAACCATTATTAAATGATAACATCAGTATATTATACACGAAAGAGATGTTATTATTTTAATTTTATAATGTATATCCTTATCACGTTCTATCAATTGAGAAATAAAACCATTGTTTGTGTGTGTGGTGGACTACCACCTCATGAATGGATGTAAATCATTTTCCATCACCGCCTCTCACATGTGGTCATAATGATGGATTTAATATATATATATGTGTGTGTGTGTGTGTGATATTAATTAAATATTTATCATTCTATAAATTTAATATATCCTCTAATTTAATATATTTTAATCTATTAAAAATGATAACACCGTTCGTGTGTACATGTTGATTACCACCACCACCAAGTGACAAGATTAATTTTTTCATGGTCAAATCACATGGATAATATATATAATTTAATTAAAGTAAATAATTTTATATTTATGATATAATTATAATAATATAATGATAAAATAATAATTACTTATAAAATGGAAATTTTTCTCATACATACTTATTGCGTACTGTCTCAATGATTGTAACATAGTTAATTTTTTATAACCATTATTCATTGAAGGTTTCAATGTATAATTAATATTTAAAAATTATAATTTTTTCATTTTTATTATTATTTAATTAATTTAATAATGACCTCATTGACTATAACCAATGTACCAATGACATTTTGGACTGATGATCTGAATGCCCTAAAAACATATAATGTGAACTTATTTGATTATTTAATTATATATAACATGATAATAAATAAAATAAAAGTAAAAATAAACATGAAATGGATATTAATAAGTTAAATAATTAACATGGTTTTACTATACATGAAGGTAATGAATTTATGTGATGATTTAGACTTGAGTTAAGGGACACTTTACTTTAAAACCATGTTTAAAATATTCTCAACTTTTTTTCAAAATATTATTCTTCCATGTCTCTATTCCTAAAATTATTCAATTAATATATTTGTGTAGACCATATTAAATTATAAAGGTTATTTTATAAAATATTTTACCTTATTTAAAATGTTTTCAAATAGAATTTTATAGAGTATTTTATACCGTGTTTTTGGACCAAATATGCCTCAGTGATGGGAAATTGAGAGGAAATCTCTTACCTAGATTATAGAAAAACTATGTATGTACTTTAACTCATGTATAATAAATTTATATCAATGATTTTAAAATTTTAATAACCGTTTACATGTAATTTAATTTATAAATAAATTATTTTTTCATTTAGTAAAATGTCATATTTAATTTATGAATTAGTTAATTACATATCATGTGTTTTGAGGAAATTCAGTTCATAATTTGAAAACGGATTTAGTATGTTCACCATTGTCAAATGGGTCACTATTATATATATATAGAATAATAATAATTTTATTAACATATATTTTATATTTTATTATAATTTTTAAACTAACAATGAAATATGGTTATGAAAAATAATTACATAACAATCATAGAGACAGTAATCCATATGCACAAATGAGTAACATATTAATTATTCATAGAGATTGATGGAAAAAAAGGAAGTATAATTTAATGTTTCCAGGATTATTATTATATTAAAAAAATCATATTATCTCTTTAAATAAGATTATTTACCATCTATGTGATGTGGTTATGAGAAATGTATCACTTCACTTCATGGAGTCGGTAGTCAATATGTACGCACAAACGACGTTGTCAATCTTAAATGGGTGGAAATCTAAGACAATAATGGAATATTATCTTTATATAATTATAATTATTTTATGAGTATAATATATATATATATATATATTAATTCAATCTATCAATATGAACAGACTTGAGATGATGTTATAGAAAAAAATTACATCCGTTCGTGAGGTAGTAGTTCGATGTACAAAAAAATGATGTTTCATTTCCATTTTAAATGGTGATGATATGGATATAGGTTATTAAATTAATAAAATTACTTATTATTTTAGTGAAGGTAATTTGTTTATTTTTTAATTATTCTAAAAAATTATTTTGAGGAGGTAGAAGAATAAATAACATGAGCAAGCTCAGTTGTAAACTATAAATCCTCATCAGAAAACCCATTTTGGTTTATTACTAAAACCTTTTTAGTTCGCATAAATGATCTACCCAAGGAATATGTGTAATGGGGTGGTATATTAAGAAGGGGTATGGGTAGGGTTTTATTAACCGAAAATTTTATTGAAGTGTGGACAGGAGAGGAAATGGGGTGACCTTTTATATGTCAAGGGAGGGGTATATTTGGTAATACATTAAATATTATAATATAATATGTTTCTAGCTCATTTAAAATGTGTCAAAAAAAATTTATATTCAAATTTAATTATGATTAATTCTCAATATAATGATAAAATAATATATTGACATATTTAGATATCATTTTGAAGCTTATATTTTGGACAAACCCTACTATAAACAAATTTTAACCTTAACCATAATAATAAATTTTTCTATATAAAAGTGTTATAAATTTAAAACACAGATAAAAATTATATAATAAATTTTAAAAGGAAGAAACTATATATCATTAATCATACTATTTTTAAACTTTAATTATTATAATGTTTTTTAATAATTTTATAAAATATATTTAACATAAAATACTATTAATTTCATTTTAAGAGTTATTCACATATTTTCACTTTTTAAAAAACATAAAAAAATGGAAGTTAAATATAATGAACTTAAACATAAATAATACATTAAAATTAAAAATAGTGTTCATTTTACACCAGAATTAATCCAAAAAACATTACTTTTGATGTTTTTAAAATTATTTAATTTAATTTTCTAATGTCTTCACAAGAACTATATAGGTGTTTCTAAAGCATTGAAGTAAATTATATCATCACAAAAAATAAAAAATAAGTTCATATTATAAATTTTTTTATTATTATTAAAATAATAGTTATTATTCATGAAAAGACTATTTTATCCTTATGATAACATATAATAGAAATTAAAAAACAAGAGCATGACATTATGTATTTTTTTAAATCAAAATAAAATATACGTAATTTTCAAATATATTTTGATTTTTTACATAAATTAGAATTATTTATGAGTATAATCTAAAAAATGATAAAATATATTATAATAAATTATTATGGTATCTTTTAGTCCATTTAAAATTTTATTAACATTAATTACTTGATTTTGTCTTATGGATGTTACAAATATTTACTACAATTAATATTCATTAAGAAATAAAATAACATGAACATATTAAATAATATTAACTATTATAATTCCAAATATGGAATAATTTTAATCATGTTAAATTCACATAAGTGGTAGAATTTAATTTAATATTTTTCCTGCAAAATCTGATAAAGTAAAGTTTTTTAGAAAAATGAATTGTTAAATTAAAAACAAATTATACCACATTCAGGTATAATATTGATTATAATAGAATTTATTTATTTGTCTAATGAAAAGGAACTAAATAAAATTTAAAACTAATCCAAAAATAATGTGACTTTAGAAATACTTGAAAAGAAAAGACTGTTTTCAATAAGTAGTATTTTTCCTTATTCATTGAAAAACATACCTTTTATAAAATTATCAAAAAATAATTGAAAGATAATTTTTACACTTTGATTTAAATAATGAGGATTTTTTAAAAAATTATATATTTAATTTGGAAAAAAATCAAATAAAACGATATAATGCATGAATCCCCGACTTGGTTGGAAATAAACCATTTTCATTAAGAATAAATCATTTCCTTATATTTTCATTATGAATATAAATGTATAAAATGTAATTAAATAATATTAATATTACATGATTTTTTTAACATTAATCAAATTATTATGTTCTTCACCCATTTTAGAAATTACGTCTCCATAATTTTATATCATTCCCAATAGAATGTGTTTAATACATTTTCAGAATCAATTCCCAAGAGTGGATGATAAAATAGACACTTATGAAGGAAACATTTATTTATATTTAAAAATATTTTTTAAACCCACATTTTAAAGAGACAAAAAAAAATAATTTTTGAAATAGGGAATTTCAAATATAAAGGAAATTATGATAATACAGAGCTAGGTTTTTCAAATTGGAATAACATTAGTGGGAAGTGAAAATATAGACATTGCAAAAAATCGTAACATCCAAATAATGATGGGGAGTGATATAAAGAATTTATCTATGGAATATTAATAATTATGAGAAATTTAATGACCATAAAACTCTAAACCAATGAATGATGTAAAGTGCTATCAATTCATTAGAAATGCATGTAATATAATAATATTTCTATTTCAAGATCTTTTCCCCATAGTTAAGAAATTAATTTAACATATTTAATAATACTATAAGTAAATATCCTTACTTCAAAATTTTAATATCAACCATTAATTAATTTCCACTATATTCTCATATTTTTCTCCAAACTATGAATATTAAAGATGAATTATTCTTCCTCGATGCCCTAAAATCAACTTCTAACTAGTCACACAATACAAAAAATGTTATCAAGATATTTCTCCTATATTTAGATCTTAACAAAAATAGGAATGGTTAGCACATGTTAATTTAATACCCAAAATGAATAAACCATCATATAATGAAATAACACATTAATCTCTAAAATTCAATAATAAGGCCAAAGGTTCATCCTAGATCATTCCATAAATGAATAAAAATTTATCCAAATTAACCAAAATAAACTCAAAATTCTATAATTTTTAACCAATAATGTTATATTATACATTTTATATTACATCCCCAAAAATGTTGTACCATTCTCCTAGAAAAATACATCATGTTAACCCTATGGGTTATATATACATCAAATCAATAAATGATCACCGAAAATACCAATAACTATGTCGAAATCAAATCACTTAAGACATGAAAATGGGTTCCTATTCATTTTTTTACTTATTATCAACTTAAAACATATAAATTTTTCATTGTATACAAAATCATTATGTTAAAATCTCGTAAAAACGTCATATTACCAAATTTATCTAAACATTTTATTTTCTACCAACTATAGTTGCCCCAGACCCAAATTCTAATATCTAGCACTAAAAATGCTATAATAAGATTAATATATTTATATAAAAAAACATAACATAGTTTTAACCATAAAAAATATATAACATCATATTGAAATATTGAATCACTTACATACCCAAGGGACTTTTAGATTTATTTTTGTACTAAATTTGGGAAAAAACTTATATAACAGTACCCATGTATTCAAATGAGTATTTATCTTAATATACTCATATTTCCATATTACACATTATGTATTCTACATATCCCATAAAATTATTCATGCATGAAACTTTTAAAGACATAATTATTTTAACATCATTCATCACAATGTACAGTAATTGAACATATCATAAGGGTGATCACAAATACTGAATATGGCTAAAAATTGTCATTAACAATTGACTATCGTCAATGATAATAATATAATGTTATAATGTCATAATAAAAATACATGAGCATAACATGATATAATTATAATCAATAGAATCTTAGATCATAAATAATGAAACATGGAATAAAACATAATCAGAAGACTGGGGACATATGAATCAATAATAATCCTCCATGGGATAAAAATATTTGTGAATAAGATACATTAGAAATTGTTTCAAGAAAAAAAGAAAACATTTTTTTAATAGAAAACATAATTTTCATACCACTCTTATAATAACTCCTACAAATAGAATAACTTGTCCATTAAATTCCAAAAATATATTATGATAATCGTTAAACTGGTTAACCTCATCCCATTACCCAATGTATTAGAGAGCTGTATCTGGATCACCTTTCACAATCATGTATATCGATCTCACATTCCATGTAATGTCTCATATTTTCTGTGTATTATCTCTAAGTATCATATGGAATTATTATGAGACCAGTGTTTCTAACAGCGTGCGATTCCAAGGCCCGAAGTTCCAGGAATAAATGTTTGAAATAAATTAATCTTTTAAATAGTGATCACGAGCGGTTTTCCTTAAAAAATATAATATATTTTAAATGAGAGCATGGATTAGAAATTTGAGGGCACCATTCCGTTCAAAGCAGTGACTTTACATTAGGTGGTGCATAACATTGATCGGCATGGGTTGGGTGCTAAAGATAGTTTTTGGACATTTAATGGAAATAAAATAAAACAATACTTTATTTTATTTAGAAGTTTCCTTTTTGGGCAGTGACCAAATTCCTTCTTTTTTAAATACCTACTTATGGAAAGTTTGCAGAGTCAGCCTCATAACCCAGCAAAATGTGCGAGAGACTCTTGGAGGTTTATCGGAGAACCCATTGTCAGATGACGACGAAGCATCTCAGATCCTGTGAGCCTCACCAACGAACATGACACAACGATCATTCTTCAACCAGGTCGAGGTAGGGGTTTGTTATTTTGATTTAATTCTTCCTCATTCTTGGATTAAACTATGAATGAGGATTAACCAATGAACAGGTTGATCCACGGATTCGTACGTTCTTGCAGGGGCGTTTCATTGGGTTGATCTCAAGGAAATAATCCATGTTAGATTATATTTTTTTATTTTTCTCCATTTGATCCTACTAATGGGAGCAGATCAACACCGTGACGAATGAAGGCGGAGGTTCGTTCCTCAATTTTTGTTTTGGATTTATTTTCCCTATTTCTTTTCTCTTGCATTCATCATGTTCTTCGTGGGGTGATGAACAATGGATCATTGCGCATCTGTTTTGTGATTCATCGATCCCAAATTAACCAGTGGACCTCCTAGAGGTCTTGTGGAGGTGCGACAACGGTAGAGGCAGACGAATTGACACAGTTCGGGAATGATTGTCCTTCAACCGTTCTCTGCACGGATGATCAAAAAACATTTTTAGGGATGATTGGAGGCCCAAAACTTAAGGAATCGACTTCATGATGATCAGGAAACCTCAACCATTCTATTTCGTGATGATCGGATGGCCAGATAAAGGATAGGAGGAGCTTTTAGGCGTAGAAACGAAGAACATTGGATCTGGAATTTTCCAAAATACACAATGTGTATCCCAATGAACACGTCATGTGGTATCGGAAGCGGCGGCTAGGGTTTTGAGTGTCATATAGGTATCAAATAGTTTGTGACCCTAGTCATACAGTGTGTTGGACATTCCCGGAATCTCAACATATATTTTGGGAAGTACACGAACACATGATGGACTACAAGACTTTGGAACACAGTGTGTAGACCTTACGCGACATGATAGAGGCAATTACACCAGACTTGGCATGTATCTTAGGTGATACATGGACACAAGATAAAGTTTTGTACAAGAACACATCCACGTACATGGAGCCGACCCTAGTTACTCAGACACGGTGTCTAATCTGTACTACACTCCGTGTACTGACTTTCCTACACGACCAGCATTACGAAATGAGCTGTAGTACACGGGAAGTACCTGGGGTGATAAGACATGTCAAGTAACAGTAACACATGCCGTGTACTTTTTAGTACATGGATTTAACTTCTTGTGCTCCATATCTTGGACATGTTTCATTTTGGTTAGTGCCCCTTTTTCTCATTCCCCTAATGGCCAGGTATTATTTCCTACTATAGGAGTACGATCCCTTCAGCAGGACTTTCCGAGATAGAATCAGGTATCCCTCCAAGAGGCTCAAAGCGAGATCCTCTATTGATTCTTGACCCTAGGCGGAGCTTGGTATCGACGTGAACACTTCCATAGTGCACTGATCCTCTACCTAGAAGTTAAATTCCAGATGAGTAGCGGTAACCACCAACTCCCTGGCAGTGATCCTAATCTGTGTATCATAATCTTTCCCACTCAGGAGTGTGTTATCCCTGAATGGGTGTGTCTATATCTTTGGACCTTTCCTGATAGACAATACTTGTTGGACAGACAACATAGGACCTAGCAGACACATGGAGTGAGTTCTCCCAAATGAGTGCATTGTGGAATCTTTGAACTGAATCTCTTGTGGTGGTATGTTGTTGTGTGACCTTTCCATAGACTATAGGTTTGGGATTTGAGTATAATTGGATATTTTCTATTTCTCTTGTTATATGTTTAGTAGAAATATTTTTCAGAGATGATTGTTCCTTTTATTTATGTATTTCTTGGGGGTTTTTGGGGTCCTCAACTGAGTATTTTTATACTCACCTTTTCATGGGCTTTTCCCGCACGTGTCATGTCTTATAAAGATGAGAATCCCTTTGACAGAGTCCAGGGCGGACCAAGATAAGACCGAGCTTTCTGAGTTCCCTACAGGATGTGGTGATCCTATGGCTATGAATAGAAGTCCTGGTACCACTTTGTGTCTCTAGGTTGGACTTTATTGTTTTTAGACTCTTGTTTTTTATGGGCTTGTATTCTGGCCCAGTTTACATTCAGTACTATACTTTTTGTCGTACTCTGTTGGTTGGGTTTAATTGTATGCATGGAATTTCTTCAAGAGTTTTTTTTACATTTCACCATTGTGGGCTTCGAGATGTTTGCATGTGTATAGGTACTTAGGCAATGCCTCCCATGTTATTAATATGCCTACTCAGTTGTAGTCACATACCCCTGGCCTATTGGAGGAAGGCATGGGGAGTAGTGGCATGGTCCCCACTAGGAAGGGTCGTGATAGAGTGGTATCAGAGGTGGTCGGTTCTACCTTAGGACCACAAGTCTGTGAGATTGGTTTGGGGAAACAGTGTTAAGTTTTTTTGAGCTCGTCTTTCAGGAAAGAGACTCTAGTGTTGGTGCGGGCGGCCGACGTATCCATACAACAGGACTCTGATAACCTGCATTTCGATTCGGTACATGAAAAAACATGTTACAGGGATATAAAATAATGGTTCATGCATCATATAAGAATGGGTTGTGTTTTTCAATTTCTTTATGTCAGCTATCCAGATATACTCATTAACCATGGTACATCTTGTTTCATTTCAGGATGCCTCCTTGACGCATACCCGCTAGGATTTAGCATCATGATCTTGATAATGACCCATAAGTGTTGAGGATTCTATACAGGGACCAGTTCCCCAGGAGTTTCTACCAGGTGATGCACCTTCAATACCACCACAAGTGGAGTGGCCCGTTGTACATGCAGCACCGACCGTTGGGGAGCATAGGTTGAGCGTGCTCCATGAGTTCTAGAGATAGAGACCCCTCAGATTTAGAGGCTATCCCAACCCTCAGGCGGCAGAGGAATGGCTTGAGGTGGTGACCAAAGTCTTCCATCTCGCGAGGACACCAGTGGACCAGATGGTGATCCTAGGAGAGAGAATTCTTCAGGGTTTGGTGGGATGATGGTGGAGTCTGACCACATAAACTACCGATGAGGATACTCTTTCATGTACAGAGTTTGATCGACTATTTAGGGATGAGTTCTCTCTAGTTATGCTAAGAGCAGTGCTCATTTAAGATATTTTTGAGCTATAGAACAATAGTTTGACGGTAGATGACTATTCATCATGGTTCACCAACCTTTCCAGGTACACAATTGATATTATCAGAGATCAGTACTTCAGAGCTCAGACCATCGAGTGAGGTCTATAATGGGACATCCAAGGTAGTGTCATGAATCTATGCATTTCTACTTATGCTAGAATGATCGAGCGTGCCGTGGTGATCGCGAGCTTCTTGGTAGAGCAGAGGAAACCGACTGCTGTTAGCAGCAAGCAGATAGGTGCGGAGACCTCAACAGTAAGGAGCCGACAACTGGAACTGGGATTGGGACGTGGGATATGTCATTGGAGGACCCAAGATAGTGGATCGAGAGTCCATGGCTCTTATTCTAGATCCAGTTATCCTAGGGAGAGGCGGTGATACTCGTGTGATAGTAGGGGGAATATCTATAGAGAATTTTTGACCTGTAAAGCTGCTGATAGGGAGGTGGTTGTGGACCAATAATTCAAAGGTAGAGAGTGGAGAAGGCAGACTCACTAGGTGGTAGATTTGGCAGAGGAAAATTGGATGTTGTCGAGGAGTACGACGCAAGGACTATGGGGATGATCCAAGGTATGATATGTGTCTTATCTACCTTAGCTTCCATACTTATAGACACAGGTTCAGTCATTCCTTCATTTCCACATGTCTTGTGCAAAACCTTGAGATTCTCGTAGAGTCGTTGACTCGATCCTTACACATGGAGACACCTAGGGGTGGAGAATCGATGATCACATACCTTTGCAGATAGTGTGATATTACCCTTGGAGGTGAGAGTTTCAGTTAAATCATATTAGTGGTAGCTTTGAGGCCTTACGACATCATTCTTTGTATGGATTGGTTAACATTAGTCCATGCTCAATTTGAGAGTTTTAGGTAAACAGTGCAGTGTGTCCGCAGGGATGGGAAGTGGTTTTCTTTTGTTGGAGAAAAATAGATCCATGTAGCACAAAACGGGCTCATGCATATGAGGGTGTAGCCGATATCTCATGAGTTAGCTATCCTTTCCCTCCAAGTAATAGATGTTATGAGCTCATAGTTCATAGTAGTAGTGGTAGAGAACGAGGAATACTTTCCTGAATATGTTCCAAGACAACCTCTCCATCGGGAAATCGACTTTTACATCCACTTACACCCCGGGGCGACACTGATTTCCCCATCAGCATATTGGATGGCTTCCACAAAGCTTCATGAGATGAGGGTGCAGTTTGAAGATTTTCATATCAAGGGTTTCATAAGACCCCGCATTTCACCCTGGGTGGCCCCAATTTTGTTTGTTAAGATTGTAGATGGGAGTTTAAGACTATGCAAGGATTACGGGCACCTGAACCAGGTGACGGTGAAGAATAAGTATCCACTGCATAGGATCGATGACCTATTCAACCAGCTGGGAGGGGTATAGGGGTTCTCAAAGGTTGACCTTCAATTAGGTTATAACCATTTATGAGTGAGGGATGAGGATATACTGAAGAGAACATACATATGCCTCTACAGTCACTACGAGTACTTTGTGATGCCTTTTGGCATGACCAATGCTCCCATATTGTTCATGGGACTGATGAACTGGATCTTCCAGCTATACATAGACTGGTTCATAGTGGTCTTCTTTGAGGACATCCTTGTGTACTCGATGTCAGAGGATGAGAACATGAGACACCTGTGGATGGATCTAGACAAAGTCCAAGAGCAGTAGCATTATGGGAAGATCTCAAAGTGCCGATTCTGGATTTAGGAGGTACACTTTTTGGGACATGTCATCTTAGCTGATGGTGTAGCTATGGACCAAACCATGGTGGAGGCAGTGTTAGCATGGGATCCAACTCAGAGCGTGACAGAGGTGCATAGCTTCCTTGGGATGGCAGGATATTACCAAAGATTCATTCTTGATTTCTCCCAAATATCAGAAATGATGACAACCCTAAAAAAGAAGTGGAAACCCTTCATATTGACGGAGAAGTTCCAGCAGGCTTTCAAGAAGTTGAGGTGAAGTTTGATGAGTTCCCCGATCATGATATTACTAGAGGAGGGTGTCAGGTACATAGTTTTCTATGATGAACTGAGGGCCGGGCTTGGCTGTGTCATAATGAAAAGACAGCTGGTGATTCCTTTTGGTTCATTCCATCTTATACCACATGAGAAGAACTATGTGACCCGTGATCTATAGTTAGTAGAAGTGGTATTCGCCTTGATGATGTGGCGAAAATACCTTATCAGCGAGCAGTTTATCATATACTCTGACCACAAGAGCCTCAAGTACATCATCTTGTAGAAGGATAAGAACTTGAGATAGAGGTGTTGGCTAGGTTTTCTCTAGGATTATGATTTTGAGGTCATCTATACTCATGGGAAGGTGAACAAGGTGGCATATTCTCTTAGTAGAAGGTCGAGCTTGTAAATCTTGAGTGAGGCGACTGAGTAGTTAGACACGTTGAAATTATCCGTCATGGACAACAAAGACATACATTAACTTTAGTAGATGGTTTTCACCCCTCCACTCTTACAGTGAGTTTGGGAGGTATAGATTTGGGATGTCGACTATGAGGTTTTATGTTCTCAGTTTTACACAGGACATGCTCCTAATGGATATTCGCATGGTGGGGAGAACATACTTCTTTTCAGAGGACGCATTGTTGTACCAGTGGTGTTGTAGGAGGAGGTCTTGAGGGAGTTTCATACTTCCCCTTTGTCGATACATCTGGGAACGATGAAGATGTACCTAGATCTCTGACGGCAGTTTTGGTGGTCATGCATGAAGAAGGAAGTAGCAGAGTTCATTTCTTGATGCCTTACATGCCAGTAGGTGAAGGCTGAGCACTAGGTTCCAGTGAGATTAGCTCACCCCCTGGATGTTCAAGAGTGGAAGTGGGATGGAATATCGATGGAATTTGTGATGGTATTAACATGGAATTCCAAGGAGAATGATTCCATCTGGGTGATCGTGGACTGACTCACCATGTCAGCCCACATCCAAGATATCAGGGAGAAGAGTACCGTAAAGATATTGGGGCGCCTCTACATGCAGGAGATAGTTTAGATTCATGGAATCCCTTCAAAAATAGTCTCTGATCGGGAATATTACATCACATCCCGGTTATGGAAGGGATTGGAGGAAGCTTTTGGGACTCAGCTACACATGAGCATGACGTTTCATCCCCAGAAAGATGGTCAGACTGAGAGAACCATCCCAGTTCTGGAGGATATGTTGTGGGCATGTATCTTGGACATTGTTCGTAGTTGGGAGGACCACCAACCACTTGTGGGATTTCATAAAACAACACCTTCCACTCCACCATTGGAATGAAACCTTTCGAAGCTTTATATGGGAGACCCTTCTGTTCACCGCTTTATTGGACCGACCCTAGAGACTCAGCACTCATGGGTCCAAAGTTGGTACGATCTACTACTGAGAAGGTGAAAATCATACAGGAGAGGATGAAGATTGCACAGAGATGGAAAAAGTCGTATGATCATAGACAACAGAGACCTCTGGAGTTTGAGGAGGGAGACCATGACTTTTTATAGGTCTCACCTCGATGAGGGTTGCATAAATTTGGATGGGGTGGCAAGCTATCTCCAAGGTTCATTGGACCTTTCCAGATACTATGCAGAGGTGGAAAGGTGGTGTACCACCTAGATCAACCACCACAGTTACATCAGGTCCCTGATGTCTACCATGATTCATAGCTGAGAAGGTATCTTTATGACCCATCACACATCATTGACTAGGGCGAGCTGGACATCGAGCATGTAGTGACCTATGATGATTACCAGGTGGAGATAGAGGATCGGTAGGAGATGAACCTTTGTGGGAGATCAATTCCCTTGGTGTGCGTCTGGTGGAAGCATGAGAATCATTAAGAGAGAACGAGGGAGCGGGAGGCTCAAATCTGTGCCCAATACCCACATCTTTTTGAGTATCCTTTGTTTTGGATTTTTGGGGACGCAAACCCCCAAGGTGGGGGGAATATCATGTCTCGGATTTTCTATGCATTATTTTAAAATATTATATGGTATTATTACAAGACCATTTTTTCTTAAGGTGTGCAATTTCGAGGACCAGAGTTCCTGGAATAAATGATTGAAATAAATTAAACCATTAAACAGCGCACGCGATAGGTTTTCTTGAAAAAGTAGAATATCTTTTAAATAGGTGCCTAGATCACAAATTTGAGGATACCATTGAGTTTATAGCTATGAATTTAATTTAGGCAGGGCCTAATATAGACCAGCTCCTTTAGACTGTTAAAGTTAGTTTTTGGAAGTTTAATGGAAATAAAATAAAATAATAATTTTTTTAAAGTTTCATTTTTTTGCAGTAATCAAATTAATCCCATTTCAAATACATGATTATGACATGTTCACAGGGTTAGCCTCATAACCCTATGAATTGAGGTAGAGGATCTTGGAGCTTTACAGTAGAACCCATTGGCAGATGATGATGACACATCTCATATCCGATGAGCCTCACCAACGAACATGATGCGGTGATCGTTCTTCAACTAGATCGAAGTAGGGGTTTGTTATTTTGATTTAAATCTTCCCCATTCTTGGATTAATTGACGAACGCAGATCAACACTTGAACAGGTTGATCAGTGGATTTGTACGTTTTTATGGGAGGGTTTTTATTTGGTTGATCTCAGGGAATTAGTCCATGTTAGATTATTGTTTTGATTCTTCTCTGTTTGATTCTACTAAAGGGAGAAGATCAACTCTGTGATGAACAACGACGAAGGTTTGTTCCTCGATTTCGCTTTTGGATTTATTTTCCACCTTTCTCTTCTGTCTCATTTTATGCATTATTCATGGGGTGATGAATAATGGATTGTTACACATTCGTTTTGCGGCACAATGGTCACAATTGGAGATCTGGCCACATGGCAGCCTAGCGGAGCTGTGACAGCGATGGCCGTAGAAAAATCGACAAGGATCATTAATGATTTTTCTTCAATTTTTCGTTGTGCAGATGATCAAAACATGTTTTCAGGGCCGATTGAAGGCCCAAAACATATGGAATCAACTTCATGATGATCCGTAAACCTCAAACCTTCAGTTTTAGAATGATCGGATGGCCGGATCAAAGATATGAGGTTCTCCAAGGTGCAGCGACAAAGAACGTCAGTTCTATAATTTTTTGCAATACACGGCATATATCTCGATGAACATTATGTGTTGTATCAGAGGTTATGGCTAGGGTTTTGGGTGTCAGATAGGTATCACATGGCATGTGACCCTGATCAGATGTTGTGTTGGACCTTCCCCGATGCTCGGCGTAAATTCTGGGAAGTACACAGACATGAGATGGACTACACGGCTTCAGAACATGACGTGTAAACCCTACATGACATGACAGAGCCAATTACAACTGACTTGGTGTGTATCTCGGGTGATACACGGACATGGGAAAATCTATGTATGGGCACACGACCATATACATGAAGCCGACCCCAATTACTCAGACATGGTGTGTGATCTATACTACAAGTCATGTACTGACTTTCCTACATGACCAGCCTTGCGACCTGGGCCATAGTACAAGGCCAGTACCTGGGGTCAAAATACATGGTTTGTAACACTACTACAATCCATACACTTTTTAGTACATTGCTTGATCTTCTTGTCCACCGTGTCATGGACATGTTTCATTTGGGTTAGTGTACCTTTTTTTCATTCCCCTGAAGGTTAGGTCTCATTTCCTACAACAGGAGTATGATCCCTTCAGAAGGACATTCCGAGATAGAGTCAGGTATCCCTCCGAGAGAACCGAAGCGAGATTCTCTATCCATTCTTGACCCCAGGTTGAGTTTGGTATCGACTTGACCACTTCCATAGGGTGCTGATCCTTTACCTATAAGGTGAATTCCGAATGGGTCACAGAATCCGTCAAAGCCTTAGTAGTGATACTCATATGTGTATCATGATCTTTCCCACTCAAGAGTATGTTCTCTCAGAATTAATGTATCTATCTCTCGTGACCTTTCCTAATAGACAATACTTCTCAAACAGACGTCATCAGAGCTATCAGACTCGTGGAGTGATTTCTCCCAAAAGAATCCGTAGCGGGGATATGTTGTTCCGTAACTTGTCCATAGACCACAAGTTTTGGATTAGAGTATATGTAAATATTTTCTATTTATCTTTATATATGTTTAGTAGACATATTTTTCAGAGATGGTTGTGCCTTTCCATTGTGTATTCCTTGTGGTTTATGGGGTCCTCTACTGAGTGTTGTTATACTCACCCATGCACGAGATTTTCCCGCATGTGTCATGTCTTGTGAAGACATGCCTCCTTTTGATAGAGTCAAAGGAGGACCAGGACTGGATAGAGCTTTCTGAGTTCCCTACCGGCTATGGTGATCCTATAGCTATGATTAGTAGTTCCAATACCACTTTTTGTTTACCGGTTGGACTTTATAGTTTTCAGACTATTGTTTTTGGCGGGGTTGTATTCTAGCCCTATTTACATTGAGTACATTACATTCCATCATACTATGTTGGTTTGTTTTAGTGGTATGCATGAATTTTGTTCCCTAGTGGTTATTACATTTCAGCACTGTGGGCTTAGAGATTTGTGTGTGTGTATAGGTACTTAGTCAATGCCTCCCTTTTCAGTAATATGCCTACTCGGTGCTGGTCACCCACCCCGGGCCCATTGGAGGACGAATTGGGGAGTCGCGTCAGGCGCCCCACTGGGATGGGTCATGACACTCCATCATTAAAAATAGAAAATAACCATATCATATACTTAAAACATGAAATATTGAATTTTTATCAAAATAATAAACATTTCTATTTCTTGAATTGATTTACCCATGGAAAAGATTATAGTTCTTGAAAATATCTTTGAAAAATCATAATCCATTGATTCAAATAATTAGTATTGAATAATTATAATATATCTCTAGTGGTGAATAATTAACAACAAGGGATGGTTTCTATGGTGGATAAAATATATATGGAAGGGACATTAAAAATTACATATTAAGAAAACACCACATCCAAATTGAAAAGAATATTAAAAATAAAATATTTCTTGAATAGTTTAGAAAATATTTTATTTGAAAATATAATGTCCCTGACTCAGAATCCACAATAACTGGTGCCTTGAGTTGGGTCATCACATGACCTTAGGTGAACCTCCCCATAAACTAGAGCCTACCGACTAGTAAAGTAAATTTAGAATGAAAAAAGGGGATACTATACCCTCTTATCAGATTGAAGAAACAATATAAGTAACATCAACAGATAAAATAACCAACATTAATAATAAATGGATAACAAGAGTCAGAAACCAATAAGCAACCAAGTATACATGCTATAACAAAATCATGGAAATGAATGACATATCACATAGCAATATAATTTAATCCAAGACCCAAAGTATCAAAGGACTCTAAACCCAAATAGAATCCCCAACTCAATCTTGGACTCAATGATCTAACCCATCATACCATGAAAAAAACACCAGGTCTATATCCTAAACTTGTACCTAAAAACTAGTAGCATCATCTCGGGTACCCAAGTGCCATTTTAGAATAAACAGGGTGTGAGTACAACCCAATAGCCCACCACCAATGGTGTCTAAAAAAATATCAAAACTGTACAAGGTGTAAGTAGGTAACAAGTTACATAAATAAAATATAACTAAAAAATGTTTATGTGGTTATCTAATAATCATTTATTCATTTTTTACTATTATTCCCATTTCATCACTTATGATATCTTTATTACTAAATTCATCTTCATCTCATGTTACATGGGTTAGTAATTTACATCATTTACACCATGACCAAAACTAGTCAATTACCATGCATAAGGGGACAAGTCACGTCCCTACCTCACTGGGGATAAACACATCACAACAACCAATTATTGCAACCTCGAAGACTCTATCCTGATAGAATATATCTATTAAGGGAATAAAGATATGTCCTCTCCCATAACCCATGCATTCCAAGGTGGAGTTTAGATCCCCTGTCTAACTCGACCCATGGGCAGAGAATCCTAGGTCAGTACCCCACACTACCAATCTATGTGAATTTTATTATTTATCCATCCAACACACAATACCATATCAAAAACCATATTAAATACAATACACAATCGACAACAATCAACAAGGGAATAAATATTATTCCCCAACCAGTTAACACAATTTTCATTTATATTACATAATTGTTTTACTAATTTCCCATTTCTTATGATTAACTCATTAATCATATTCACTAATCTTCATACATTAACACATTTAACATATTCAACAATTTCCATATGTTAATTCACTTCACTCATTCATCATTTCCAATGTATTATCCTTTTATTCATTTCATTTAAAAATCTGAATTCATTGGGAGCACTCACATTAATCCCATTTTCACTTCTTGCTAGACACCCACTTACGCTATATCACCAACTCATTCCATTCATCATTTATTCTACTTCATAATGATTTTAACTTGTAAAAATAATTATTTTTAGTTCTATTTAACTAACCCTTACATCCATTCAAATAATATGGTATCATGAAACATTTATAAACTATTAAATAGAAATAAACACAAAATAAAAATACTCATTGAAATCTTATTGAAACCACCTTGTAAAATTTGTGTCTCCACCTTCCAAAAAATAAAACATTCCCAACACTTTTTTTCAATTTTCAACTAATAGTGACAACCATTAAATAATTTTCAAAAAAAGGGAACCATCTAACCATTTCAAACACTTTTATAAATCCATTTGAAACCCCCCTTTAAAATCACTTTCATCTCAACACCTCCATTCAAAACATTCCTCACTTTCAAGCATTATTTCATTCACAAATCTAAAATCGGGTCAAAACCCCAAACATATCATTAAAATAATTTCAAAACCCTTCAATAATTTATGAAATATAAATTATAATTTGTTTTAATCAAACCATTAACCTTACCCAGACATCAATTACATTTTTATTTTCCATTATCTCTCATGATACCCATAATCAAGGTTTACTAGTTTGTGTGCACCACTTTCAGGGGCTTGGATCACCCCATGGGTGGCCTTAGGTCCGATTTCACATCATTAATGAACCCAAAACGGTTTTTGAAGGTCTTATAACCTCTATATAAGGTCCAAATACCATTATATAACCCATGACATCAATACAGAACATAATAGAGAAATAGAACAACTACATGCACCTATAACACATCATGACTTTGGGAATGTGATTTTAGACCACCTACCTCTTTCCCATTGATTAATTCTTGCTTAATCATCATCATTGATTTGAATTCAAAAACCATCTAAATAAGAAACCTATAATACACTATAAAAAATTGGGCTAAAGGGATTTAGTAGAAGAGGATAGATTCTACAATCCCTAATCCCAAAATTAGAGAAAGGAAGAGTGTTGGACTCACCAGGATATTTAATTCACACTAAGAAACACTCTAAATTCCCTAGAATCGAAGAAGAATCATTTATTTAGGGATAGGGGGATGTTGGTTCATCACCTATTGTATAGGGGGATGAATGGAAGAAAAATTGGGTTGGAATAAAAAAATCTCGAGATGAAAAAACAAAAAATTACTCTACTTTTAATGGGGAACACAGTTTACCTACACCATTTACTAAGCCGTCTGAAAAACCTATACAAGTCACTATTTTAGGAAAGTTAGGTCACACAATTACCTAAAGATACCGACATTGTTTTCTCACCATGCGGTAACCTTTCAGTATCCCTATATCCCAAATGGTTACAAAGCCTCTTGATTTCCTAGGCTTAGCGCATGGTTTACAATAACCATTCTCCAACCATACTCTATGAACTATTTTTTCACCTTTCTCCTCTTTTCACATCCCAAACAAATAGACTGAATTAAAAACTCCTCACGCACTCAAGATACACATTCTTAAAAAAAGTGAGTCTAACCAAAAAAATTTACAAGGGAGTACCTTCACTAAAGACCAAGATCTTACAACCTCCCCAATTTATAATGGATTGTCCTTGAGGAGCACTTACAAGAATATCCAAAACATCAAGAACAAAAACATTAAACCACAGAACAGAAAATCAACATTCTCTTTCATATTTTTTCCCTAAACTCGACTATTCCATGGAAATGCTTAGAGTAGGGAAATAGTCCAACCTCGATAACATTTCACCCCCAAGTTCCATGATCAAAATATGATCCTCCTTGTACATGCACCTAAAATCATTATTACCAAAACCAAGAACAATAGAAAGTTCCGGTTAACACCACATAAACACCTCATAGAAGGATAAAACATTAGAACTATATTACCTTGGATGAACCAACCAGAACAATATCGGTCTAATTATCTTCACTATTCATGGTCCAAATTTGTTAGCGTCGTCTCACCCAGAATATTTTGAAGCACCAAAGATGATCCAAAACCAACATCAATAGAGAAAAAATACAAATTTTTAACCACACCTCACAACATACCCGAAAAATACTCAAATCCCAATATCATCATAAATTTTTTGAATTTTCAGAAATCACAACCTGAAATCAGTATTTATCTCAAGGCACTCAACAAGACCACACCTGAGCCAACACCCTTCACCAAAACCATTTCACCAGGATGTCTTCAATCTGACTCCATCTATATCAAATCATTGATTACAACATTTACCAACCACTTTCTCTCTATGTTACTATGCACCATATGATTTAACCTGTTAGTACCATTTTTCAAGTATTGAGAACTCCCGTAATCAAAAAATACAAAAAAAACATCAATTCGTCTTTTTGAACTTACCCAATATTTTTTCTAAATCACTGCTCCCACCATCCATGAGAACACCATCGAACATTATCATTCTGTCATTCCATAAAAACAACCTAAATTGTACCCCTCAACATTCCATACATATTTAATGGTATATTGGTTCTTCCTGAGAGCCCATTTTCATTACCAAAACACAGTTATCCTTCCAACAGTAACAAGAGGTCACTTAAAACCAACCTCAGTTGTTCCTTTCTACCCAACTGATTTGGGCCATTCATGGTTGACTCACTCAGTTGATTCCCAACCTCTGCTCTTGGTACGTCCCCACTTTACATGGAAACTATGCATTTTTTACTTATTACATCCACCATCATTTGTACGGACCTACAAAATTCATCCCCAATGTTTGTAAATACATCTTCGCCATGACCTTAACTACTCATCAAACTGTGGTCATTCTCTTCAGCACCCATCAACACATATCCATAGAAACCACTCCAATTATATTTACAACTTGTCCAATCTCGATGCTAGTTCCCATCATGATCGACCATCACACCCATGGAAACCCAAACATCTACCTCAGAATTTTTAAATTGGCATATCGAACACATGATACCCACTTTATAGCTTTCTCAACACATCCATGACATTACATGATGTTCACCACCTTAGGAGTATCATTTTCATCATTTTAATCACTCAATTTCAACTTCTATAGCTCATATATTGACATAGAGAAAACCCTTAATCTAGGTGTGGCCATCCAAATTCCAATATAATAATAAAAAATCCATCACAAAATACAAATTCCCAGCTTCTGAGGATGTCACCCATGGAATTATTCAACCTATAATCCATCCTGGGGATGAATCCTATAATCGATCAAAGGTGTAATCCCTAACCATGTGACTCCCATACAAATGCCACTCAACTAACGTATCCTTAATGATGTCTAAATCCTCCCACCTCACAGTCATGGCACTAGACGTATAGCCAGAGACTTCTCAACATACATTGACGATGTTAAGATATTGGTCATGATCATCACTGGTTAGAGGTACATAAATGAGTTGTTGAAAAACACCACCGCAACTATCCATTATCATCATTTTCTCTTTCCAAGTGGACACCTCAAGCTATAGAGGGTCTCAAGCTTCCCTTACCACCAATGTATTTTTTTGTAATAGAACACTACAACTCTAATGGAGTTTCCGGCCAAAATCACTACCACATCATGACCCTCTACCATGCGGTCGTGACCCAACATTCATTTTTCGAGCAATTATCATCACCCTACTTTAGTTCTTCTCTTTTAGTTCTTCTGGTCACAATAGATATGAAACTTTTTATTCCATCAATCCGAATCCAACCAGTATCTCAACCTACAAGGGCCTCAGTACTTTGAGTTCTTGTAAAACACTTATTCTTACATCCAAACCAAAAAGGAACATTTCCCAAGGCATCATTCATTTCTAACACATGTTGATGACCCGAAAATTTTCAGAACCACCAATGTCTTGCACTTCCCCAAGGAAAAACAAAAACCCATCTCTAGCTCACAAAAAAATATACATCACTCAATATATTAGTAAGAAAACATAAACATCTGCATCTAATTCCAAAAAAAACCCTAGGATTCGGTCATTAAATGATCCTTCCCATAACAACTACCCTTATAACAACTACAAGCACCCATGTGCTCCTCCAAGATGAGTATACAGAATAATGTTTCACTTTTACCATATCATAGTGTCACATACTATTCATCGATTTCACCACTATAGAATCTTCCAGTGCTTCAAATTCAAAGGCACCAACCACACTGGGCCATCCTCCCTCGAGTATACCCTCAATTTATCGATATTTTCAACTCATAGTCAGAACTGTATCTGTTTCTACCAAAAACATTAACCTTTTCACTTATCCCTCTATGTTAATCTTACCCTAGGAAACACATCAAGTGTTCCACTTAAAATGTCTAAAACATATACCTATTACACACACACACACTCAAAATCATTAAATCCAAGACCGACCTATCTCACAAGTCATCATCAAAAGTGAACTGATATTAACTCCCCAACTAGAGCCACCCCACTAAAAGGTCGATGGCTCTCTCTCGAGGTCACACTAACCAAATTCAAACACCCGGTTGTTCACAAAATTCGTCCTACTACTATTCTAAGAACACTGTGTCTAACAAACCTAACAACCATTTAATCTAGGTCCGACACCAATGATATATGAACATGTACACTGGAACCATAAACTGATCACCCACTCTAAGGTCCAAAATACAACTCAATGGGTTTCAAAACAATGGAACTCTCACTACCCAAACCACATATACCCAGATTCAACAACCAGAACATGACATAACCACCAATATAGTCTCTAAAAATCTCATTATTCATTAATTTTAACAATTGATTACATTTCCATTTAAACCCACAATTTCACTTCTCAAAAATATTCATTTTCAAAATCTGATCATTTTCAATTTTTAAACCCTTTTTACTTACCCATAATATAAAAAATCCCAAATTTACAATAATTAATATTTCAAAACATTGTTGATTTCAAAAACTCAAGGAATCTACATTTCCCAAAAATAGTTTTTATCACCATTTTAACATTCAAATATTTTATTCAATTACACTTCCATACCCATTTTGGTTTAGAATCATGTCATTCCCAATTCAATCATATGCAACATATGGATATCCTACTTATCCTATAAGCCTAACATGATGCATGAACCCAGTAATCATCTCCTTCCATGCTGAACCAATAGATAAAAACTCATAAATCAATAACATAACATGTAAGTATGTAACTAAAGTTGAAAATATTGAATAAATGTAAGAGAAAAAACTAAACATCCTTTCCCACCCATAGAACGTTGTGTTTTCCCTCATACAATGGGCTGCAGGTACCCATCTAAAAGATCATTAACAATTATAGTCATGTTCTTTCTCTCATGTCTTATATTTTCAAATAGTAAGACATAAGAAAACCTATTGTCATTCTTATTTGTAATGTACACAAATAAAAAGCCATATAACTGGTTCCCCAATCCGGGTCATCACATGAACCCCATGCATGCTACCCCATACTCCAAGGGCTACTAACTAACAACACATGTCTTAAAAGAAACATGGGGATAAAATACCCACTTATCAGAGCAAAGTCACAATAGAAGTAACATCAACAGATAATGTAACCAACATGAACAATAACTTTACAACATGTGACAAAAACCAACAAGTAACCATGTTAACATGCTATATAAAAATCTAAGAAATTTAATACATGTCTAGAAGTCATACAATGTAAAACAAGACAAAAAAATAAAAAAAAATATTCTCTCAGACCCAAGACCCAACCCATTTATGAACCCCATGCTAAAACCCATCATTCCATATAAAACCAACTACTAGTCCCCTGTCTGGAATATGTACCTAAAAACTAATATCTTTTTCTCCAGTACCCATGTTCCATGGAATCCCAATAAAGGTGTGCGTATTACTATGTAGGACAAACAAATGTTGTCTAAACTAATAGAAATAATTTACATGGTTTATGTTGGAAATAAGATTAATAAATAAACTACTAAAAATTAAAATTATTAGGTGGCTATCTAGATTCATATTTATCTTAGGTTCAATGGGCTAGGCATTTAGATAATTTACACCATCTCCAATACTGGTAAATTACCTTCTATAAGTGGATAAGTCTAGTCTCTATTTCACAAGGAATCAACACGTCACAACAATCCATTATCTTCACCTCAATGCCTTAGTAGGGCTGGAAAGCATCTGTTAGGGGAATAAAGCTATTTCCCCTTCCCTAACCCATGCAGTTTTAGGGTGGAGTTTAGAGCCTCAGTCTAACTCCACCCAGTGATTTAGAACCTCAGGAAAATACCCTACACTACCAAGACATTGAAACATGCTTATTTATCTATCCACCAAACAATATCATATCAAAATACATCTTCACAAAAATAAACAATCCATAAAAATAAACATGGGAATAAATACTATTCCATAACCCATTAACAAAACATTCATTTACATTGCAAAATCATTTAGCTAGGTTCTCATTTATTATTCCTAACTTCTTATACATATTCACCAATCTCAATAAATTAACACATTTAAAGTATTCAAAAATTTCTATATGTTAATTCACTTAACCCATTCATAACCTCCCATGTATTATCTACTTATGAATTTCATGTACATGTTAAAACCAATGGGGCACACTCACATTAATAAAATCATAACATCATGACAAACATGCTCTAACACTATATCCCCAACAAATCCCATTCATCATTTATTTCAATTAATATTCATTTTAAAATTCCAATATAATTGTTAAAAATATAGAAATACCCTTTGAAATATTCTTGAAAGAACTTATTAAAACATGGTTCTTCCCCTTTGAAAAACTAAAACATGCTTAAGGATTTAATTTCAATTTTCAACCAATGAAGACAACCATTAATCCATTTTCACAAAAATTTGAACTTGTTCCCATTTCAAACACCATTTCAAATCGCGTGTAAAAACCACTTTTAAATCACATTGATGTGAACTTCTTCTTCCAAAACATTTCTCATTTTTAATCAATATTTTTTTAATAAATATAAAACCAGTAGAAAACCCCAAACATACCATCAAACTCATTTCAAGTTCTTTCAATAAATTACAAAATCTATCTTATAATTTGTTTCAATTAAACCATTAACCGTTCCCATGCGTAAATTAAATTTTTACTACCCATTAACTGTCATAATTCCCCTATTCAAGGTTTGTTAATTTTTTTCACCACTTACTAGTGTCTAACTCTTCCCATGGGTAGCCATAGGCCCGATATCACATCATCAATAAACCCAAAATGGAATGTTAAGGTTCTCTAACCTCAATCTATGTTCCAAATCCATTTTTATCCCAATTCATTATGATGCAACATTATAGTCAAATAGAACAACTACATAGACTTATAACACATCTAGACTATGAGAAAAAGCATTAGGACCACCTACATGTTGTCCGTTTATGATCACTTGCTTAATATAAAACCATGATTCAAACTAAAAGTCCCACTAAATCATAAACCTAATATCTTGTTTAAATGTAAAGGTTTAATGGATTCATTGAAATATAAGAGATTATGCAAGCCCAAATATGAAAAATAGGGAAAAGAGGAGTGTTAGAATCACCCTGATATATGATGAACACACAAACATGCTCCAAATTCACAATAATAAAATAACAATCATCTATTGAGGGAGAGAGGGATTCTGGTACATTTCCAATGGAAATGGGGTTTGAATGGGAGGAAATATCATGTGGGGATCTAAAGAACTCAAAATGGGAAAACTGTAAATTTATTTACTTTTAATGCGCACAGTTTTATAAACCATGTGAAAACCATGTGCATGACCCAATCTAAGGATAGTTGGGGCACATGGTTACCTAGAAGTGCCAAAATTATTTGTTTAACCATGCAGTAAGCATGATCTATCCCCATGTACAAATTTGTCATCAAGATGCACAGTTTCATAGGGCTGGCGTGTAGTTTACAGTAACCATACACCATCTGTTCTCTATGGATAGATTGGAAAATGTTCTTCTCATTCAACATACCACACCACTAAAACACTTCCAAAACTACTAAATCACACATGAAATAATTTCTTAGAAAAAAAGAGTCTATATAAAATTTTTAACAAGGGTGTACCTTAAATGAGGACTAGAATCTTATATTCTCCCCACCTATTAACAAATTATCCTCGATCTGCACTACCAGGAATTCCTAAACCATTAAAAACTAAAAAATTTCATACCATATACCCACTGATCAAACTTCACCATTTGAGTTTTCCCCAAACTGATTCATTCAATGACATCACTTGGACCACAGAAACTGTTCTTCCCCAAGAACATCACTCTAAGAAAGTTCCACAATCATTATAAGATTCTACATGAAGATATATAGACATCAACACATTATTACTGACACAATGAACAAGAGAATAGTCCAGTTATGTCCACTAAACCACTACACAGAGGGATACTGACTAGGAACTATATTACTATGGAAGAACAAACAAGAATAATCTCAGTCCAAACCTCTCCCCAAGTTATGGATCAACTATCTTGGATCCATGTCACCCAGATTATTTCAAAATAATAATGATTATCCAATCCTGACATCACTAGATGAAATGCCTATTTTCTTAACAACACTTCAAGGCCAAACCAAAATAAAAATGACATCCCAACATCCTCAGTCCATTATAGAATGTTATGAAAGCACAACCCAAACACACTTTTCATCTCAAGGAACTCAACCTGACAACCCCCAATCCAATGCCCATCACCAATAAAATTTCACCTATATGTCTTAAAGTTGAGGTCATCCATCTCAAATTGTTGGTTACAACATTAACTGGAATCCTTTCCACTATATTACTCCCCACTATATGCTTTAACCTATAACCACCCTTTTTTGGTATTGAGAACTTATATAACCGAAAAAAGAAAAACATAGCTTCAATTCGACTATCATAACATACCGAAAATTTTATCCAACTAACCACTCACAACATCCACAAGAAAACCATCCATCATTGGAATTTTTCTTTCAATAAAAACCACATGAATTATACACCATGACTATCCATACTTATTTAATAGAAACATGTTTTTTTCTTAGAGACCATTCTCATTAACAAAACATGACTTTCCTTCTAACATTATGTAGAGGTCACTTACATCCCACCTCAGTCAACAATTTTTTCACAACAATGTCAGGCCATCATCGGTCAACTCACTCCGTTGATGCCCAACCTCTATGATTGGAACATCGCCAATTCACCTATCCATGATGCCTTAGTTTTTTTACTAGACATACCTACATCATTTGAACATACCTAATGAATTCATATATAATGATTAGTAATACTTATCTATAATGGACTTCACTACTCTTAAAATAATATTTATGCTCTTCAGCACCCCTCTACACATCTCTCACGTGACGACTCTGATTACATTCAAAACTTGCTTGATCTCAATGCTTGTGCTGAACCAAATTGACCATCACACCCTAGAAAAACCCTACCTATCAGCTTATAGGTTTCCGATTAACATATATTTTCCAACACATCCAATTCATAGCTTTCTCAACACAACCATGAATTAACATGAAACTCCCCACCTTAAGAGTTTCATTTTCACTACTTTCCTCACACAATTTCAACCTCTATAGCTCATTCTCAGAAAACGTTGAACCCCAAAATCTATATGTGGCCATCCGTATTTTACTATAATAAACAACCATCACCCATTACTCATTTCTAGAATTCAAGGATGAAACTCATAGAATATTTCGACCTATGTTCCATCCCAATGACCTCTCCTGTAACTGTTCGATGGTGTACTACCCCACCATATGACTACCATTAATTTTCTACTCCCCTAGTGTATCCTTCAAGATATTGACATCCACCCAAAACACACTCTAGCCAATAGGCATATATCTAGGGTCATCTTGACATACATGGATGATATCAAGATATTGGGAATAATTGTCACTGATTAAAAGTACTCCACTGAGTTTTCGAAGACAACCAACACAACTATCCATTGTTTCCATTACTTCTGACCAAGTGGAAACCTCATCTTAAATAAGGAATCGAGCTTCCCGACATGATAAATCCTAGTACACACTAGGAAACCACAAAAAGAATGGAGTTTCCAACCAAACTAACTACCACCTCATGAACCCCTACCATGAATTCATGACCACGAATTTATTTTTAGAAAAATTACCATCACTCAACTATAATTCTTCTCATACAGTTATTCTGATCACAACAGATACACAATGATTCATTCCAAAGGTCCAAAACCAACCAGCCTCTCGCACTACCCGGGCCTTTCTACTATTATTTCATGGAAAGTAGATACACTATCATTCAAAACACATGGGAATATATCCCAAAGAATCATTCATTTCTAAAACATTCTCATAACATGACACATTTATAGAACCATCTAGTTCTCGTACTCTCTTTAGACCAAACACAAAAACCACCTCAAGATTAAAAAAATTATACATAAATTAATATAGCCACAATCCAACAATTCTTTATGCATCTAATTCCAACAAAACCACATTTTCCAATCTCCTAACAATCCTTCCCATCACAACCACTCATAAAACAAAATTTAAGAACCTAAGGGATACCCTGTGGTGAATCAAAGGAATAATTGTAAACTTTTACAATATCCCGGTGGTACCTACCTTCCATCGATATCACCTCTAATGAATCCACCTATGAAACACATTCTAAGGAACCTAAAACACTTTTTCAAACTTCTGAAATTCTACACCCAATTTATCAATTTCTTCAACTCATAGCAACAAATCTAGCTATATAACCCATAGATATTAAACTTTCCACTTAGCCCTCTAGGTAAATCCTTCCCCAGGCGACAATCTATGTGTGCTGTTATAAAAGTCTGAAAAATATAAATTTTACACATGCACCCATAAACACTGAATCCACAACTGAAATATCTCCTAGGTCACCATAAAAGATACATCGTGAAAAATCCCCATCTTGAGAAACACTAATAAAATCTCACTGGATCTCTTTTTTAGACAGAAACATCAAACCCAAACACCAAGATGTTCATGGTGGTCATAATATCCCCATTCTAAATGCATTGTGTCTAATTCACCAAACAACCATTTATTATAGGCCCCCACCCAAGATACTTGCATATGTACATAGGAACCATGAACCAAACACCAACTCAAGGGTCCAAAATGAAACTCAAAGGATCTCAAAACTATAAAACTCTCACTACCCAAACCACCTGTACCCAGGGTCAAAAACCAACACATGAGATAACCCCCAATGGTGTCACTATAATTTTCATTATTCTCTCACTTGTATACTTGATTACCTCACCATTTAATCCCACCATTTATCTTATCAAAATTAATCATTTTCCAAATAGGAGAATTTTCTCTTTAAAAACCCTTTTTACTTACCCCATCAATTAAAAAAATCCAAACATTATTCAAATTCATATTTCAAAACCGTTTCCACTTTAAAACTTTGGTATTTTAGATTTATTGAAAACATTTTTACTCACATTTAAACAAACAAAGATTATAATCATTTCAAAATTCATACCCATTTGATTTTACTTCATTTCATTCACAATTATATCACATGAAACATATAGATGTACTACCTATCCTATGTTACAATCATGATGCATGAACCCACACAACCTCTATTTCAATACTGAGAAAAGAGATGAAACATCATAAATAAGTAACATAACATCCAATTATGACACTAAAGGTGGAAATTTCAACCAAGTGTAAAAGAATAAAACTGAGAATAATTTCGCACCCCTTGAAGCCTTGGTTTTCCCTAGTACATGGGGCTGCAGGGACCCAGGAACGAGCTCATTACCAAGTCCCAAGAAGATCACAGTCTCTTGTCTACCATTCCAAAATAATAAGACAAAAGAAGAAGTCATCTAATACCACTTTATAAAGTCTCCAACCCAAAAGACACTATGACTGGTTCCTCGAGCTGGTTAGTCACATGATATCATACTTGCCTCCCCAAATGCTAGAGGTTTCCAACTAGCAATTCAGGTCTAGAAAGAAACAAGGGGTGACTATACCCACTTATCAGATTGAAGCCACAATAGAATTAACATAAATAGATAAAATATCCAATAGAAATAATAAATGGATAATTTGTGATGAAAACTAATATATAAACAAGTACACAGGATATAATAAAATCCTTGAAATGAAACACATGTCAAACAGCCATAAATTGTAAACCAAGAACAAAAATATCCAAAGACACTAAACCGAGACCCGATCACTAACTAAGTCCCAACCTTCATAACAAAACCCATCATCCCGTGCACAACAAAACAATAAAACGTTAGGTAAATACCCCAAACTACCAAACCATGTGAAAATTTTTATTTATCCATCCACCACACAATACCATAAGACAAAATATCTTCACAAAAATGCACAATCCATGAATATCAACATGAGAATCTATACTGTTCTATAATCCATTATAATAATTTTCATTTAAATTATATAATCATTTATCTAAATTCCCATTTTTATGTATAAATCATTAGGAATATTCACTAATCTCAATACATTTACCAATTTAACATATTCAATAATTTCCATTTGTTAACTCACTTAACCCATTCATCATTTACCATGTACTACCCACTTATGAATTTCAAGTAAAAATCAAAATCCATTGGGAAAACTCACATTAATGCAATTTACGAATCATTCCAAGAACCCCCTTATTCTATATCACTAACTAATCCCATTCATCCTTTAGTACATTTCATGATCTTGTTAACATGCCAACTTAATTGTTATGAGTTATATCTCACTGACCCTTACACCCATTCAATTATTATGGTCTTATAATACCATTATAATCTATATCATGTTAAAAAATAGAATCAATATAATCATTTATATCATCTTGAAACCACCCATGAAAATGAGGGTCTTACCCTTTGAAAAACTAAATCATGATAAAGGCATTTATTTCATTTTTTAACCAATAAATACAACTATTAAATCATTTTAACATAAGGGAAAATTGTTACCATTACAAAAAACATTTTGAAATCCCTTGGGAAACCCCTTTTGAATCACATTGTGGTAAAAACTTCCATTCAAACCACTTCACACTTTCAAACATCATCTTCCATTAATAACTATAAAAATGGGTCAAAACCCCAAACATGTTGTTCAAATGATTTCAAAACCATTCATTAATTAAAAAAATATAACTTATAATTTTTTTCAATATGAAAATTAACATTACCCACCAATTAATTTCCTTTTCATTACACATTCACACCCATAATACCCTTATTTGAGGTTTACTAGTATTTTTCCATGACTTACAAGGGTCCATTTCACCCCATGGGTATCCCTAGGTCTGGTCTTACACATTCAATAAACACAGTGGGGTCCATGAAGGTTAATGTACCTAAATATCGGGTTCAAATTCCACTCTAAAACTCAATTCATTAATATGGAACATATTCTCGAAATTGAAAAACTACATATACAAATTAAACATCAAGACTATGGGAAAAAATATTTAAAACCACCTAACTCATGTTCATTGATCAAATATTTCTTAATGTCCACCCTTGATTTGAACTCAAACACCCAATAAAGTCCAAACCTAAAATCCAATGGAAATCGGAAGGTTTAATGGCTTCGGAAGAAGAGGAGTGATTGTACAGGGCATAATCTAGAAAATAAATCAATGAGGAGTGTTAGAATCACCATATTCTTGATTCCTACCCAAATGACATTAAAACTCCAATGAATCAAATAACAATCATCCATTAAGGGATAGGGGTCTTTTGGTCTATCACCTAAGGGAGATGGTTCATATGGGAAGAAAAATTAGAGGGTATCTAAAAATATAGAGGTGGAGAAACTGAAAATTTTCCATCTTTTAATGGGGATCGTTGTTTACCCACATGGTTTACCAAATAGTTCTCAATCCACACTATTATGAAATTTGTGTTACACGATTACCTGGTGATAGCTGCACAGTTTGTAAAAAGATGTGGTAACTATTCACTAGCCTTCTATCCAAAATTGTAATCAAACCACATAGTTTCCTAGGCTTGGTGCATGGTTTACCAAAACTGTGTTCCATCATCGAACTATGCACTATTTGGAAATATTTCTCCTCTATTTATGTCCAAAATCCCCAGGACACTTCTAAAACACCTCAAGCACTCAAGAAACACGTTCTTAAAAAAACAAAATAGAGTTTAACCAAAAAGTTTAACAAGTATATACCTTCACTAAAGATTGGGATCTTACAAATAATATTTATAGATTCATGTCATTTAGTTTTCAAATAATTTATAATTCCAGATGATGTGAAATTTAAATTCATTTTTAATAATTAAAAAATATTTTTTTTCACACCATTGGTAAAAAGTACATGTTTCAGAAAATGACAATAAGATATTTTTAAACAATTTTTCATAAAGTAAAACATAATTAAAAATGACTTTAAATTTTAATTGAATATTATTAAAAAATATACATGATTTTTTTTGAAACCATGGATATAGAAGAAATTTTGTTTCTCACTGAATGAGGAAAATAATGTTGGATTATAAAAAACATTTTTTTAAATAATTTTGATTTCCAAAGAAGGGAAAATGTTATTTTAACTTACAAAGTCCAAAAAAATAGATAAGAATAAAAATTAATATGGATTATTATATTTTTGTTATATAATATCATTAAGGTAAAATCATTCCAAAATAATCCAGATTAAAAGGGAATTGAAACATAAATTCCTTTCCAGTTTTTTAACATTTTAATTATAAGACTCATAAAAGAATTACATCTAATTTATCATTAAATATCATGAACATAAGGAGATTCATGATATAAGAAGTCAATGGGTAATTATATTCACCTCCTAAAATAACATAGGTTTATAACATAAATATATTTCTACAAGAAAGATATATTGAGATGAATAACCCTTATAAAGATCATATCATGGAATAGAAAACTGTTAAGTGGAGTGATTATCTATATAAAATATAAATACACATACAAAAAAGTATAAATAAAGAAATATTTAAAAAATTAAATTTCCAAAATAATATTCACATAATATATTCAGTAATGTATAAGTATAACTCAATGATTGAAAATTGTGTTATTAAACCTCTTACCAGTTTGGTTTTTCCCAATAAAATTCATTTATATTAATAGTATGATATGGATCAATAAATCCCATGATTTTTTAATATATAAAAATAATTCATGAGGAAGAAATTACACCATATACAGAAATCATGGTTCATGACATGAATCATGTATTAGAAAAATGAGATTAAGACACAGAAATCCAATGTAAAGATTATAAATTTTGATGTGATAATTAATCCATGATGTGATTATGTGAACAGATTAAAATCAATGAAAGATATTTTAAATATAGAATAAAAAATAATTAGAGATAAAATACAGTATAATCATGTCATAAAAAAATCAATGAAGTATAAGTATAACCTAATGAAAGAAATATAGTTAAGCCACCTCTTAAATCTTATAAACATTCATGTAAAATCCATTGGATGGAAATATTTTTAATTGTAACATAATATAACCTGAAATAAATTAAATGAAATTTAAATGTTATAGTATATACACCATAGAAAATAAAATAGTTGCATAACCTTAAAATATGCCTCAATGAAGGAAAATTGAGATGAAATCCCTTAACTCGAGTCCAGGCATGACATGTGGGTACATTAAATCAAATATAATAAATTTACATAAACTATTTAATTAATTAATAACATTTTATTGATATATTAAATTATCATAAAATTATTATTTTTATTTATTACAATAACATATTTCATTACTTGACCTATAATATCCATGTTGGGTGTTTTGAGGATGTCATTTCCTAATTTTAGAATGGATTCAATATATTGATAGTAGTCAAATGAGTCATTTTTACTTCAGATACAAAATAATAATCATGAAATAAATATAATTTTTATAAATTAATTGTGATTTTATAACCAAACATGAAATATAATTATGACAAAATAGTTAATATATAATCATGGAGTCGGTAATCCATACATACATAGGAGTAAGATTTTATTTTTTTAAAGAGAATGAGGTATTAAAGTTATGTATCATTTTATATTTCAGAATGATGATTATATCATAAATATAATATTATATTTTAATATAATTATATGTATAATCCATGTGATGTGGTTGAAAATAATGAATCACACCATTTCATGGATATGGTGATTAACACATATGCACGAACAACATTATCATTTTTTAATTAATTGAAATGTAAAAAAATAATGACATATTATATTTATTGAGTGAATATTATGTTGTGGATATCATATATATATACATTAATTCCATGATTATAACTGTATGTGGTATCAAATGATGGAAAATTATTAAATCAGTTTTCTATGTGGTAATCCTCTGTACACACAATCAGTGGTTTCATTTATTATTAGATTAAAGAGGATATGGATATATGATATTTCACAAAAATAAAAAAATATCAATTAAGGTAATATAATTATTATTTTTATTTCATAGTGTTTGAATAATATTTTAAAATGGGAGAATAATAAGTAGAATTAGAAAAATCAGTCAGGAATTATACATCTTCTTTGGAACCCCACAATAGGTTTATAGAGAAATCATTCCTAATATGAATTTATGATAAAATTAGATGTAGAAGGAAATGAAATGGGGTTCCAGTAATGAATTTTTGGGGCTTAGAACAACAAAATGTATCTTCACATGTAGTGAGAGAGGATAGTAGAAGGGGTTTCCTTTTATTTGTGAGGGGAGGGGCACTTTTGGATATACATTAAATATTATAATATAATATGTGTATAAATATTTTCAATGGATCAAAAATAATATTTAATTGAATATAATGAGGATATGGCATTAGTATAATTTTATGTAATATTTTTACTTTTTTGTATATCATTTGAAATTATATCTATTTGATTAACCCTTCTTTTAACAATATTTAACCATTACTATGAAAACTATTTTTTGAGTATAAAATGGATTTAAATTTACATATAAGTTATCAATTGACTTATAAATTGAAAATGGATTAAATTTATCACCATTATTCATCTCAAATTTCCACTTTAAATTTTTTTAAATAAAATATATAATACATAAAATACTGTTACTATCATTTTAAGAACTATTCCCACAATTTGACTTTAAAAACAACATGAAAAAAATTGAAATATAATGAAATCCATTTTACAATAAATAATAATGTATTATTTATATTAAAACTATTTTGGACCTATATATCATCCAAAATAGATTACTTTTTATTTTTTTAAAATCATTTACTTTAATTTTTTACTGCTTGCATAAGCAGTATCCCGACGTTGAATAAGAATTTCATGTAATTATTTCACCACTAAAAATTAGAAATAAATTTTAATCATAAAAATAATTTCATTATTTTTACAAAAATTAATGTTCATTAAAAAATTATTTTTATTCCTATGTAAAAATATACTATAAATTTAAACAAAAGAGATTTAATTTTTGTATTTTTCATTTCATAAAATAATACAAAAATCATTTTCAAGTAAAAATGGCCCAGAAATTATATAACATTGAATATTGGAATAGATGGTCTATCTCCACTCATAAATATATAAAAAAAGTGTTAGTGTCATTTTGTTTTTATTTTCATATTATTTTTTACCATATTTACCAGATTTACATTTACGGAGGTGAAAGAAATTACTATGATCACTATTCAATATGAAAAAACTAAACTGACCATATTAAAAATAATAATTATTCTTATTCCAAGGGTTATTTAAAAATAGTTTCAATGAATCCATTAGTATATTTATATCCGCATATATTATATAACCATAGTTTAGTAAACTCTTGTTATTTCTTACATATATTGTTCATTATCATATATCAACTATCTAAAATCATCGGTATGTGGTAAATTTATTACAGTGTATTCGACCTGTTATCTGATCGAATTTATCAAACATCCATGTATGATTCTTACCAAACCACAAACCCCCCCCCCCACCCCAATTTAAGGCTATATGGTTTTACCCCTCAAATTAAATCATTAACAAAATTACCCACAGACATTATCACCACCTCTTCAATGCACTCCACCACTTTTCCCCGCTCATGGTGGTTTCATGCAGATAGATGGTGTAAAAAATTATATAAATTTCTTAGTATATTCATAAATTTATAAATATTAAAAAAACAAAACATTCAAACAGTTAATCATAATCTATGGAAAAAATTTTTATTGATAATTTATGAAAAAACCAATCATCTATCTATAATAAATTCTAATTTATACATTGGATTTTTATATTCAAGGTAATTTTATTTTTTTAATACAATATACACAAAAATATATCATTTTATTGATAATATTCTACACCTTAAATAAATTTAAATTATATTAAAATAATATAATCAATTTTTTTAACATGTCACTAAAATATAAACTATCAATTCCATAAATATTATACAATTTTATTTGTACCCGTTTAAAAATTTATATTTATAATCTATTTTTCTTTATTTTCATGTTTTGGCCTTGAAATATTATAATGATGTTTGATATGATTGAAAATATCTCTATTAATAACCTCAATTTATAACCTATATTGGTGTCATGTATCTTCTTAACCCAACTAAATTATTTCAAGGTAGATATCTACATAACCTCATTCCATCCACCCCATAAACATGAGGTTGTTGACTGGAAGCGATGGTGTTGATTCCATTTTTTGTGGATAATATACCATTAGTATAAATACATACAAGAATATTTAGTAATATACTGGAATAAATAAACAATTATATAGAATATGGAATGAAATATATCTCAATACATATAAAATAATAAAACAAGGACCCCCAATGTGGAAGGCCAACAAGAGTATGAGAATGACAGGTAAATGAATAAAACATTATACACTTATTCAGTTGTTTTCCCCTTTACCACCTCCAATCACTATTCTTTATCTACTAAATCCCTATCAATGGGGTCATTTTCTTTCTGGTAATCTTAACCATGAGGTCTACATGTGCATCAAAATTCTTGTGCATTGTGTGAGAATAAACCCAGTAGGATGCAACTAGTCGATCTGTAACATGAGTTCACAATACTAACTATGTATTCTAACATTATAAAGACACATGAACTTAACAAACATACAATCATGTACCAAGTGAAAATGAGATATCCAAACTGCTAGAAATCCCAAAATGTACCTGTAACAGATCCATGAATGAAATGTAGTCATAACAAAAGTCATGGACAACAGTTCACCAAAATGTCTCCACCACTATCCTTAAAAAACCATAATTCTTACATGTGTTGGTTCATACTGAAAGGATGTAAATTATTTTCATTGTCACAATTCTATCTGTAAGGACTTTTCATTAGGACACTACATTGGTTCATCCATAAGTATAATATCTCCTGACACCGTGTCAGAGGTCAGGACACCATAGACTGTGATTCACCACTATTTCCACTTGAGTTTGATCATGCAAGAAAATCATTCACCCTTTTCATTCCACAAGGCCTTCATTCCCCCACTATCTAACTCTTTCATGTTATCAATTCACATTTATCATCTAAAAACACTAACCCTATGAGATACCAAGGCATGATGAGTCCACTTTTCATATGGTATAATGCAGAAAAAACAACTAAGCAAATACCAAATACAACACTTGGAAATATTTTCGACACATAAAGAGGTAAAATATAAAACATTTATGGTGATAAATAGTATAAAAAGTTACACATGTGATCAAAATAAAATATGGTCTCAGGATTTAAGTGCACCAACATGTGATCAAACATCATGCATTGTCCCACGGGCTATATATACGCACCCATGTGATCAAATAAAAACATAGTCAAAATAATTTAATAACATAAATTAAAATCATGATGAGAATGATATAAATAGACACCATATGGTAATGAAAATAATACCTCAAGTTTGACAGCATCATCATCAAGGTTTATTTAGAGAGTGTTCACCAAAATCAAGTTCACACACTAACCAGAACAAGCTCAGATTCCATAAACAACTATAATGTATTCCAATCAATCATAATGAGATTTTTAAAAGAGGATCAATATAGAAAAATCCATGGGGTAGAGAAAAACATTACCTAAAGTTAAACGTCACTTATTGTGTAATTTGAGTCTAGATAAGATAATAAAACCCACTTCACATATAATAGTGACCATAGAAGTGGGAAGACATGTTTCCCTAAATTTGGATTGAAAATAAAAGAACCCAACTCCCATTTTTAATCTTAAAGAAAGGTTGACCTAGGAGGGACATGATGAATGATTTTTCTTATGAAAACAATCTTACAAATTAATATTTTCTTGGTTTATCAAAGGTGAATGTAGAATTCCTACAAAAATCATCCAGATCTGAAGAAATCAATAGATAAGAGAGTGGAATAGTTAATATTAGTAATATATAACGTAAGATAAATTAAATTATCCAAATTTATTATTTTATTTGTTGCCATTTTAAAAAATACAGGATCAAATAATAAGGTAAATGGTTTTACCCATCTTAAAACCATACAGATGCCACCATGACCCACACAATGACCCTACCACGACTGTGGTATTATTTAGAACCTTAATCAAAATATTTACCTCTTATTAAATGTTTCTAATAATATATATATTTTCCCACCACACCCTCCACCATGGGAATGGTGAGGTATCCCAATATATGGTATATTGAGAGATATGTTTCACTATACCCCCACATTCTTACCCATATCAATGGTTTTCCACCCTTTTCCGTTTTACACAAGGCACACTAAAGACCATCATGGCCGTGGGTTTTCCCATTCTGGTTTAAAAGGTTATTAAAACTCATTTTTAATATTTAAAATTGTATTTCTATCCCATTAAGATTATCCAATACATTCATCAATATATTATAATGAAATTATGTGGACTTATTAGGGTTGTCTCGCATGCTTTCAGAAATATTTTGGCTTCTTCTAAGTGTAGAATAGTAGATAAACTAACTGAATATTTTATAGAGCAATTAAATTAAATAATGTCTATTTTTTAATAAATGAATGGTGAAAATAAGTGAAAATAAGGAAAAATTTCATGGGGTTTTGGTTGGGTGATTTTTTTAAAAAATATTGGGTAAGGAAAAAATTTCTTTAAAAAACCAATATAAATGATTATTGTTGATATAACTGACCCCTTAATTCATCCTTAATAATTATCCATTAATATGAAATTAAATAAATTATGGTTCCCATGTTCAATAACCTAAACTCCAACTAAATATAACATAACCACAAACCCTAAGATAACATCATGAAATCCAATTGTGAGACCCTTTGATTTTTGTGAAACAAAATACTTATGATCAATGGAAAATTAGGAAATCAACTCCACTCTAGAAGTGAGAACTTTTTAATTTGGGGGATTATAATGACAAGCAATTGACTTATCAAATGTTTATTATACTTTTCAATTAAGGTTCCCATCTAGTGACTCAAACATTCTTAGCCCACAGTCAATGCATCTATTTTTTTCTTGACCATAAATTTAAAAAATAATTCCGTTATCCATTATTTTATGAATTATAGTGGGTAAATGTATTAAAAAATAAATGAAAAACTCATGATGTATACCAAAAAAATAACTACACTCCTATCAGTGGAATTTTCACTATGTATACTATTTTCATAAAAAAATATTAAAATGGTAACGGAAAATATTGAATCCACTATTATGATCCCATATCTTGAATAAAAATGAAAATATAAAAATAGATTAATAAATAATTTTTATATATCATTAAAATAGATTACAAGAATAAAAAAATAACACTTCATAGAGGTAAGATAAATGTGTATTCTTGGATATGATCCTTGAAAATTTATTGTAAAGTAAAATGGAATCACCCTTTTATCCACACATTAAACCATACTCAAAAAACCCACCTAAAGAGTGAAAATGTAATTTTAATTTAGAGTGGGAGGGTTGGTGTTTCAAATTAAAAAAAAGGTGAAAGCATAATTTATCCTCTAAAAGTTACTCCATGTAGAGACGAACTTTTGACCACTATCTCATGTGAAACATGTTTATCTCAAGTTTAATTAAATTTTATAAATAAATTCCTTTAAAAAATATTAAAATTTTAATTAAATACAAGTAGTTATTAAGATACGATAGCCAGATTATTGAGATGGGGCCAATGTTTTTGAATTCACTAGGTCCCCTATTTAATGTAATGTTCTATCCCCATATAAACATGATCATGATTTCATGATCTAAATGAAAAACGATGAAACATTTGTTTTTCATAGAAATATTTTTTTAAAAAAATTTCTATAAAAAAAATGTTATGATAATTTTTATTAGTTGATATTAAAATAGTACAAAGAATTTTATCTAATATCAAAATTCATTAAGAAAACACATATTTTTAGTAAATATTCAAATAAGGATCAATGGGTTGAAAGTATATAAAATATTTTAAAATATTATTTAAAAAACCTTGCCTTTTTAATCTCCCACACAAATAAATTTTTTTAGCCCTATAAAAATCCAATGTCATTTAATCCAGAAAATGATACATGGTTAAGTTTCGCAATCCATGATGGAAATATTAGTATAGAAAGAATGAAAAAAATAAGTCAATTTCAATAAATCATAAAGTTAATGTCTCAAAAGTTTGTCCAAAAATAAAATAAAATAAGATCAATTACACTAATTAGATGAAAACATTTTATGCGTAAATCATGCCACAAAATTTTCAGGTGTATGTGTATGAACCATTTCAAGCTTTTATCTCCAATCAATATCCAATTTATTGAGGTCATGTAACTTTTTTATTCTTAATGTATACTTATCCACTAAACTATTACAACATATTTTTAAATAAAATTACAAAACCTACTCATTAAATAATTAATGGATGGAAATCCTTATTTTCTTAACCTAGATATCCCCACATGTTGTATATTTAATCACTCCCCTATAATATGTTATTAATTTTTTTTAATTTTTTTTGTTCTATAGTAGTATATTTGTTAAACATGTAGAGTAAAATCTAATAGATTAGTGGAATTGACCCAAAGAGAAACTCACATTTTCATATATCATGATATAAGTTAAAAACATTACTTAAAATTACTATGTCATCAAATGGGAAAGAAAAAAAATAAAAAGTCATATTTATTGTAAATAATCACGAAAGAATAAATTAATAAATTTCCCCCAGAAGTCCCACAATGAATTATTTCAAAATATTATAGATTTTATAAAGAAAAAACCCAATATACCATTGAGAATTGACCATTTTTACTAAAATAAACCACTAATTATTATGAATTACCAAATCTGGAAATACTTCCCATGAGATTGTGAAAATAATACATGTATTTTTAAAAGATTCCATAAATGTAATAAGAATAAGAAATTATTTATTTTATTTTTTTTAATTTTGTTATTTTTGAAAACAAGTAAAATTATTGAAAATAAAAAAAATACTCCAATGGAAGCTACCCAAAATGCCATCCAGCCACACAAAAATGATTATAACCATATGAATTAAAGTACAAAACTAGTAGAAATATTTCATTTGGAAATGATAGTAAAATGGATTTATCAGTACTATAGAATCACTGATAATATGAGAGATGCTAAAGGGTTTTCTTTAATAGTGATCACAATAAGTACTCATAAAGGAACCCTTTAATAGTACTAAAAAAGTGCTATTAAAGGTTTCCTTTATCAGTGTTTTTTAGTGTTGATAAGGACCCTTTTTATCATTATTTGTTTTTATGAACCGACAAAGGGAGATAAAATCATTTTTTAAACCGCTTACCACCCCACCTTTTATCACCACTTCCCACCCACTTTACCACTATTTTTTACCTACTCACCCAGCCCCTATCAGCGCCTTATGTTATTACAGCCTCCTGCAGACACATGGATTTGGTATATGTACCTCTACTTTGTAATTCAAGAACCTTTACCACTGTACCATGTTGTTTTATTATCTATTTTTCAATATTTAGTTTTATATATATATACATATATATTTTTTATTTATATATTCATTTAATTATTTTTAAATTCAAATAATGAATTTATTTTTGTGTGTGTGTGAAATATATACACCTACATTTATTTAAATATATTATATATCAATATTACAATATATGTCAATATATTTACATATACACATATAATCGTCTATTTATATATAAATTTTTTATATTGTTTTTATAATTATTTACTACAAAATAATTTTCTATACTATATTTAATGATAATGATAACAATAATTATTTACTTATAAATTTATATTTATAATTGACATATATCTATAACACACACATACATATTAAAACGTTGAAGTATTCATGTATATTTACCAGATACACATAAAATAATATACATAATATGTATTTATTGAAATATTTTCGAATATAAATATAACTATACATATAAAATGAATTTTTTGGTATATTTGTTTTAATTTGTATTTATACATTGATTTATTGTAAATAAATATAAGAAAATATGCATTCATTTAATTATAAATAAAACTAAAATTTGATAAAATATAAAATTTTAATACCATAATAATAATATGAATGTAATCCTTAGGAATAAATTCAATCTCCCATGAATAATTCAAAAAAAATCCAATTTATGATGGCTCAAATTCCATCAAATGTTAAAAAAATTGGGATATCCCAATAAAAATCATGGCTTTGGCATCACTTTGAGAATTTTTTATCCTCTAAAAATATGATTATGGGTTCTCTTGGTCACCGTGGTGTAGATATTTTTTATTTCTTTATTTTTTTGTGGTAGAGCTTAAAAAGTCACTTAGGTCAAAAGTTATATCCATTTGAATTTCGAGTCATGTTTTCAACTAAATTTTGGGTGTTTATTAATTTTTTTATTTTTTCCAATATTAAAATTGTTATTTTTAATGTTAAGATAAGAACTTTACTAAAAGGAAAATCCCCTTTTAATATATTATTTATAATGTTTTTTTTTGAAATTTAACATTTATCAATGCTATTTAAAAATCAAAAATAAATACCCCCCCCCCCCCATTATTAGCACTTTTTAACTAGTGTAGATAAATTTCCATCGTTAGCATTATATATTAGTAGGGAAAATGAAGGGACCCCTTATTAGTTTATTTTTTTCTAGCATGGTAGAGGACCAACTTTATCATATCTTTGTCATTAGCAGATAAAGACCTTCATTTTGTGTGTTTTTTAGTGGTGATAGATGGTGCCTTTATCAGCTCTTTTAGCTAGCGATGATAAAGTGGAGAACATTTAAAATTATATTTTGTATTGGTGGAAGTAGCTATGGTAGGGATAGAAGCAACTAAGATGCAAAGATACGGGATAGTTTTTTTATTTGGACTCTTTGACTTATTCAATGAATTACCACCACCTACACCCTAAAAATTAAAAGAACAATATAATTAGAAATTAAGGATATAAGTAATTGTTAAAAAGTTAAGATAAACATGGGTTATACCCTTAGATGTGTATTATTTAAAATACCCATATCTTGGATCTTACATTTGGACATCATTTATCCGAAGGTTGATTATGTTTTTTTAGAAGGAATTGAAACATGTTATATCTAATGACATATATAAGATGGTACCAAGATTTGAAACACCCATGAAAAGTGAATAAATTATTGTATCCCTAGAATTGGAAAATGGAAGAAGTAAAAAGTGGGGGAGGGGAATAGAAGAAGGGGTAATTAATATCAATATTTATGGTGTCGTCCATTAATAGGTGAACATGTTTATGTAAAGAATATAGTAAGATCACCACATGATACTTGAGTTCTTCTTCTTCTTTATCAAATAGGGTTTTCATAGTTTCTATGAAAATAACTTTTTTTGTTTCAAAATTATCTAATTTTTATAAAAAACATATATAAAATTATTTAAAAATTTAATTTGAAAAATATTAAAACTTGAAGAATTTAAAACATCATGATATCCTGCATTTTTTCGGCATTAAATTCATCTTATATAACCCTTGTAATTTTTATTTCATTAAATTATAACACCATATTCTCTTATATAGTGGTCACTCTATCCACATTGTCATAAAATAACATGAATATAATCACAACAGATTATAGAAAAGAAAAACCTGGTAAGTGAATTGGATTGAATAATAGGGAAAAATAAAAAAACAAGTGATTCTAAAGTTGAATCAACTCTATTTTGTTGATCAAAATAATTATTATTTAGTTATTATATAATCATTAGAAGGATTTTCGAGATATGTGGGATAGATGTATTTTCAAATGTACCTTCCCCCTCCATAATGTCTTAATCAAATATAAGTATTTATTTTGTTCATTTGGACTCGTGCTAATTGAATTCAAGATAATATTGAGAGAACTAATATAATTTATTATCTAAGGATTAAATATATTTTTTAATAACCTATATTAGGTCTCTTAGTAAATCATTAAACAAATAATCCCTAAATTAATACTTGTAAAACCCGCTTAATTATTTTAAATAATTTTTATTTTTTTCTTAAGAAATGATCAGAATTAATGAATTTCATTTTTCAATATTTATATGATGAAAATTATAGTTAAATCACATCCTAAAAAGGGTTGAATAAAACAATTCCCCATATAAAAATGTCTCTAATTGGATAAAAATTATTTCTCACACTCTTAAAAATATTTGTGATTTTACTAAGTATAGTACAGAGGATAAAGTATATAATTTACTTAAGGAGGAATTAAATTATAATACCCCTAATAGAATTGAATAAGAATAAAAAAAGTCAATACAAGGATAAGAGTGAGCATGGGGTCTTTTGAGAGATTTTATAACAAAAAAATTAAGGAAAAAAATTCATTAAAAACTAATATAGTTGATTATTTTAAATATAACCTACCACTTTTAATTTCATTAATAATTATACCTTATAATGATATTCATTAAATCATATTTCCATAATTTTTTAATCTCAATCCATATAGATGGGAAAAAATCAAAAAAACTATGTTAAATTCATGACATCCAATGATAGCTCCTTAATTTGATTGTGGTCCAAAAGAGAAAATATAATCAGTGGAAAATTATGAAATACACTACACTATGTAAATAAAAATTCATTGAGTATGGAGAATATATAAAACCTCTATAAATTGATCCTTGGATGATTATATTTTACAATTAAAGTGTCGATTTAGGGATTCACACATTTCAGGTACCCAATAAATTGTTTCAATAATTTAAGTGATCATAAATTTATTAATTCATTTCATTAACCAAAATATTATTATTTATAAGTATTACATTTATTAAAAAATGAATAAAGGAGGTAAGAATATGATCAACTAGAAGATGAAGTACTCTCCATTTGGTGGAATTTTCACTGAGGATAAGTTATAAACAAGAAATTAATTGAATGGGAAAAAATGAATATCATCACCAATGTTATGTTACTGCATCAAGTAGAAATATAAAAATAGATAAAGAGAATATAAAATAAGTTTTATTCAAGATTAAAATTTATTACAAGAATAAAATAAAAGTAATGACAAAAAGATGTGGGATTAGAGAACCTTCTTGAAAGAGATCCTTATACAATAGAATCATTATTAAAAAATGGTTATATAGTAAAATGGAAACACTCATTCTGAAGACACCTTCCCTAATACCATACAAAAGTTCTCAATAATTGAAAATATCATTTAAATAGAGAGTGTTACTGTTTCTATTTCAAATTCAAAAAAGTGTATATTTATCACTATCTAACAAAAATTGCTCTATTTTGAGCCACATTTTACCCCACTATCCTATACATAATAGTTATAATTTTAATTTTAATAAATTAAACAAACAAATATTTTCAAAACCTATCAAAATTTCAGGAAAATCCAAGAAGTAACAAAGATGTTAAGATTGAACAAGTGATGTGAGACATATTATTCGTAATTCACTCTATCCCTAAAATAATGTCCAATTTTCCCCCAATAAATATGAGATCCAACATTCATTTTCAAAATTAAAAATATGAAAAAATATTTTAAAATATAAATATAAAATTTTACATCAATATTCTCTTAGTAGAAAATGTTATGAAAAAATTACAATGGAGATGTTAAAATAGTAAAAAAAGTTTTTTCCTAAAATTCTAAAATTCAAGATAAAAACATCTATTTTCATTTAATCCTTAAATAATGCTCAATGTTTTGAAATAATATTAAATATTATCTATAAAATATTGAATATAAATATGAATTATCTGTGACATGGACTTTTCATACATGAAAAAAACTACTATTTTATAATCTCCTCCCCCAAAAAATTCTAAACCTCAAAAAGCATATCTTGAGGACATTCTAGAAAAAAATGACAACATTGGGATATAAATTCACACCTCCCCTCCCATGTTTCCTCAATGATCCGTTCATGAGGCCATAAGACACAAACAATTGTCACCACCTTCTCTATAACACTACAAGATCCTATGAATTTTTTTAAAAAAAATTTATCCATTTAGATTTATTTTATTACATGAAAAAACATGTCTATATTTAGGTTACATGGAACAATGATTTGATATTTCATTATATAAAAAATAATGTTTAAACCAAACATGTCATACTATTAAGATATTATTATTTAATATGACAGTTATCAAAAAATACATTTCAATGAAAATTATGGAAAACATTAAATAAATTAAGAGAATATAGGGTTTAGAAATGTATATATAATACATTATTTTGTGACCAATTAATTATAAGTTAAATAAAACTATTTTAAAAGAAAGGAATTTTTTTCTAAAAAACTATTTTGATGCACAAAAAAACGTGGTTTATATGAATAAATAAAAAATAAAATTTTATGAATGATTTTAGTGAAACATATACACTATATTTTAAATAAAATTCTAGAAATTCAATATACTTGTTTTCTATAGAAGAGTTATGAAATAATTTTATTTTTCACTTAAAACTATATTTTTCCAAAATAGGTTTTTTATTATTTTCCACACTTTTTTTGAAACTAATTATTTAAAATTTTATAAAAATATACATTAAAAATAAAACACATTTTTTAAATAACCTCTAAAAATTTACCATGAGGTGAATTTTTTTATAATTTTCTAAAAAGATAAACGTTTTATTGAATATTGGAAAAAATATTATTTTTTAAAAAAATCATCTATTTCACTTAAATAATTTATAAGATATTATTTTTTTAATATGTTTTTAAAAGTAACTATAGTAGAATTATATATCTACTAATTCAATTTCTACCATTGTAATCAATTTCATAATGAATTTTTATATAAAAACTATTTCAATATTTAAAACTTTTTGGTTTCGAAACCCGGTTTTTCATCGAACTTACTAGATTAAATTATAATTGATATTTTACAATTCAATGAATTGTATTTTGAAAAATGGATTCTATATATTTACTAGGAATAATTTATATTTTTAAATAATATAATATTAAAAAAATTTCATTAATAATTTAAAAGGCAGTCAAATTTAATTACCTTGGATAATGTGAAAATGGGTTTACATGGGGTTAAACTAAAATTATAAGAAGTAAAATGAAATAGAAAATTATAAATAGAAAAAAAATATAGCCATATTTATTCCCCATCATGTATGATGTTCGATAAGGTACCATTTTTGAGTATTGTGGCATGTGAAAAACGCAGGTACACCTTTTTATTTTAAATAATTACTTGTGTTCTACTCCCATAACTTATAAAAGGATAACCCTAATCCTATTCTATTGACTCATCCGAAACCCATTGGATTATACCTGAAATTGTAATATCACAACCTTATATCACTTATATCTACCTATAAGCCTCTGTTTGGTCATAAATCCAACCCATGAATGATTTTGGAGTTAGCTTAAGGAGGTTACGCATAATAGAGGCAACATTCTTCCATGAAATTTTTTTATTTCTTAATCCACAAATTTCAAAGATTATTAAAAAAATTATTATATAATAACCAATGTGTTATAAATATTTTTTACGTAATGTTTATAACTTACGATCCTCTCCACTTCCATCAAATTTGATGCAAAATCATCCATCGTGTGTACATCGGACTTTCGAATCGTGAACCAATGTTATTGATTTTCCATCACCCCCCCTAAAAGCTATATATACGGAAATATTAAATGTTTATATATTATATTTAGGTGATTATTATTCTAATTGACTTGTTACATCAAATATAACTTCTTAGTTTCAATTAATTTGGAATATGATAATGTCTCTCATGTGTAAGGAGGACTACCACCTCACAAAGAAATGTTATTATTACATGCATTAAATGCAAGGTAATATTGATATATTTAATGGAAATATATTATATATATTAGATAAAATAATTCTATAATGGTAATATTTTTTCCATTCTTTCTTTCAATCATTTTTGAAAATAGAATAAATGTTCTTGTGTACGAACGACCTACCTTCTCCCAAAATTTCATATTTCATTTTCTATATCTAAATCATATAAATTACTATAAATATGTACATAATGGATATTTAGGATAATTATATCATTTTTAACATTATGTATATTATGGAAGTACGGTCATTTTAAGAGTAAAAAAAAATTAACAAATCATAACATACAAATAAAACTAAGTAGTTGTTTCCTGAAACATAAATTTAAATGGAATCATTAATAAACAGGTAATAAAAGTTTATAAGTATATAATATATACTGAGATAAATATGAATATAGTTTTATAATATATATATATATATTTATTTATTTATTTATTATACTGGTGTTTTTAATGTGAAAAAATAAAGTCTAGACTTAGGGTTTGGGATTTGGATCCCACAATTATTTTATGTGAGATAGATCCCAAAGTCACAACTTGTTTTGTTTTTGTGGTGTATATACTATTAATGAATGTTTTTATAATTCCTATCTTGAAAATTATGTGTATTTACATATCCATTTTTATATTTAACTTCCATCAGGGATACATTTTCAATGTTACCAATGTGCCAAGGGGTTTTTTGTCTCAAATTGTCTTCCCTAGAACGTAAGATATGTTATGCACCTATATTATTCTATAAGGTTTCTGTAGTGTAAAATAAAAACTTTATATCATGAATGTATTTATTTTCATTATATTCAATGTTTCATTATATTTTATCCTTTAATGGGTCCTACGATTCAAAAGATACCAAAGTGTTACAGGTTTGAGGTTACAATCTCATTTTTTATCTAGATTATTTATTTTTATGCATCAAATGATGAAATATTATGTTGTATCTTTAAAAAATCATGAATTTATCTCACCTATGGTAATTTCTTGAGAATAAAAATTTTCCATTAATTTTCCTCTCTCTATGAAATCATGATTTTATAGGATAGTTTTTAGTAAAAATCGACTTTATTTATGTTTTCGTTTGAAAACCACTTTTATTGAAAATCCTTGTTATTTATAAATTCATTGAAAATTGTGTTATCATTACCCAAATCATTTTTTAAATAATTTTTAACCATTTTTTTTGTTTTCACATAGAGTTTTAACGGTAATATTTATGTCATTTTCAAAACTAGGGATGGTTAGATTTTAATGAAAATGTGAAAGGAATATTTGGTTTATCATGTTTGAAATTTTCCTCTATAATAGAAATTAAATGTTTTAAATGATCCTTTATAATATCCAATGGTTATTTACAAATATATGGTTTTTTAAAATGTTTTATTTTTCTGAAAAGTGTTTTCTAAAGTGGAAAGGATATTATCCTCATGAAAAGTTTTAAATAGTTTTTAAATATTTCTTTACATAGTTCAAGTTTATTTCAAATGAGATAGATTTCTAAAATATTTTATAAAATTATTGATTTATAAATATTATTTTCAATTAAATTATTTTTTTCTTAAGAAATTTTGGATGTGATTTTTTCCAAATCATTTTCCATCTAAGATGACATCATTTAAAGTGACATATGCACTAAAACTGAAATGATCTATAGATACCATTATTATTTATTATATAAATGGTTTATGATTATGATGAAAATATATTTTTAAGACTCATTTATTTTCTCTGGGATATACAATGATAAAATATTTAAGAAACCCACTTTATTTTCCATGGGTTATGATGTGATGAAATGATAATGAAACCAATATCTTATCCATAGGATATGGTTTGTAGAAATGTTATGAAACCCAATAATTTGTATAGGTTCGGATATAATGAATATTTTATGTCATATGCACACATATGTATGATACTTCATATCTGATTGGTGGGACTTATATGTACCTCCAAAACATTGGGTAAAGAGTGATATCTCATGACAAAAACATGAATTTAATTGGGATTATACCTAGTTCTATAATAAAATCTCTATATTATGAGATTTTTTAAATTGAACATTAAATAAAATTATTGTTTAAGAATTGAACCCCATTCATTATGATAATCATGAAAATGATCCTTGAACTACAATGGAAATGATATTATTTTTTTGTGTATGCTATAATTCTATGTCTTATGCCAATTGTATATTCTCATATCTTATATCATTTGATTCAATTATGATTCATGTCTTATGAACTACCATGAATTATGAAATGAATCATGTTTATGATATGTGACATATAGGGCTTGGTTTTCAAATTTGATTCACATATACTCTTACAATTATTCTCTTTATATGTTTATATATCCTTTGTTTGCCCTTATTGATCATTTTATCACACCCCTTCCTATGTTTTGGTTCCCTAGATTACGAAGATAAGTTTTAGGTAGAATATTTATAAATAGAGTATGATGTGGAATAGTTATAATGAGATATATTTAATATCTTTCAAGAGATAGGATGATTTTTTGTCTAGTTTCCAAAATTACCATACCTTTATGGTCCTCAGTCATTTGTTTGTGTAATGTAATGAATATTTATATATAAAAATGTAATATATAAATATTAGATGTTTGGGTCTTTAAATTCATTTACAATACATTATAACACTAGATAATGATCAAAACCATGCACTCCAAAAATGACGCACCTCTTACAATTCAATATATGTGTAGCCGACAACATGCATAAGATCTGGCATGTACCTCTGAATAAGGAATCATGAAATACATCATGCATTTTTTGATAACAGGGAGGATGTTCTAGTAGAGAGGGACCTGTTATAATATGTTTATAAATCATCTATGGTCCTGCTAACCGTGACAGAAGTTTCAAATTCTTCTAAAAATGAGGATTAATTTACCAAGGTGGCACTAGAAAGAACACCAGAATTAAAACAGTAATATTGAAAAGCCATATCCTTTGGTCAGTATATGATTGATGTCTTCTATGATATATAAACAACCCTTCCTAAACAACATTACCCTCTCAAAATTCTCCTACTCCTTAATCAACTAAAAAACTTCTATTTTATTGATCTCATTGCAATGTAGTTGTGTGTAATGACTACCCATAGATGTCTTCAAAGGGTTAAATTTCAATATTGTCTAATAAAATGTAATTTTATTAAAAAATAAACCATGTCTCTATTATCATCCCTTGATCCACTGAAGTCTAGGATGTATGCTTGAAGCATATCCTCAAAGATTAAAGTTTCCACTAAAATAGTACATCCATCGATGAATGATACCGTGTAATTAGCTTTAAATGAGTCCCTAAATCTCTTTGTAATACTTTCTAAAACCATGATCGGGGAAAATACTTCTCCATTTTATATGATAATATAAGGCACTCCATAAAGTCATAAAATCTCTCAAGAATAAAACTTTATCCTCTCTTATATAGAGTGGGAATCTTAGATTGATACGAAATGTTCCACTTTTATCAACAAATCGGCTATCATAGAAAATAAATCATGGTTTCTTAGTTTATTGGGCATCTATAACAAAATATCCACTTTTACATAATCCAACATCCACTTCATCATGGGATGTGGATGAGGAAACCCACCCGGGAGCGGCTGTTACGCCTTTACCCACAAGTAGGTAGGACATCATGAAACAAATCAATTGATGACCCTATTCATTGAAGGACACTATAACTAATGTCAAATTTTATATTATATTTTCATAGACCCTTGATGCACCTCCCACATTGAGGCCCAAGATTCTCTCATCAATACCCCCAGAAGGATTCTGGCACCACAACTCTCTCAGAGATGTAGATCACACCATAATTATCTAAGGGATGTTTTTGAACAAAATAGTCATGTTTAGCATTCTCAAATCACTACACACTCAGGGTCTGATGCTTGTCCTGTTCTCAAAAGGTCCACTAACTAATACATGATCACTAAATAAGCACATTTCAATACACTAAAATCATTTGAAGCATCCATAGGACACTTATCCATGAAACCGAATAGGCACTATTAATCTCATAAAGGGAACTCTCTAAGATGATGCATCTCCAATATTTTTATAGTGAGTGAATTTACAATGGATTTAAATTCACCAAATCATAGTTCAACCCAATGTTGAATGTCTATAGACACTCCACCCAAAATAAAAACTGTATGTCCAGATTCTACTGAGAGAGGATATATTATAGGATTTTAAGGTTTGAGTAACTATTAAACCTAAAAAATATGAGATAATGTTACCAAAAATTCATAAAGTGGACCTCAATTTTAAAATCAATTTTATAAAATGGGTATTTCTGCTCATGGGTTCATAGCTAAGTTGACTCATATGATACTACCTTATTCATATGCATCATAAAAACTACCAAAAAAACACTAGAGTCATAAAATTAAAATCAATAACCAATATCATGCTAAAAAATGTCGGATCAAGTAAATTAAAAATATTATCATTGGGTCAAGGAACATGAACTCTCACTGATATCACCTTTTAAACATCTCTCACTTAATTATTATCTTAGTGGATGACCCTTAAAAATGATAATTAACATATAAACCGTATATAATACCCAATTAATCTAAATAATCCCTTTATATGAAAACTATTCCACATACGATCCCAAATCATCCCCGCTTTTAACTTTTCATGTTCTAAAAATGTATAACAACATATATCGCATTACCATGAAACCACATTTTCTAAATCCAGAAGTGATGCCTCTATATATTGTTATAAACCTAATTTGATTGATGTGTACCCTATATAAAAAACATAAAACTAGAATATATTTGTGTGTGTGTGTGGAGTATTATAGTATATCAAGATATCATAAAAAATACCACAGTGAAGGTGTCAAGATACTTATTAAAGACCCAGTTCATGTGTTCCAAGGGCATTAATGATGAATTTTTTATCCCGAAAGGCATGAAATATTACCCATATAGTTCTTTTTTACTCTTGAACATTGTATTTTGGATATCCTAATCATTGAACCAAATATTATGGTACATCAAATGAAAATAAATACTAGAGAACCATCAGGATCTCCATAATTGGTCAGAGAAGTAACTGATCCTCATAAATGGGTATCAATTCATTAGGGTAACTTGGTTCAACATTATATAGTATACACAGAAACATATATTACTATTTTCCATAAATAATAGATGCTGGAAAAACCCAAGGAGTTGTGTTTGATCAGATAATGTATTTTTCTACTGAATCCTCATGATGTACTTTGACATCCTTCAACACATCCAATTCCATATGTTTTGGTGGAATTGATAACTGTTGTATAGTTTTCATGAGTTGGATCTCAAAGTAAATTACATTCTTAGGAAGAATACCTAAATTATCATCTATAATGACAATATCATACATTTCTACCACTTTATTGAAGGAAGATACTAATACATTCTCTACTTCAATAGCCATGCTAGCCACTACCGTTGTAATAACTCCAAAATGAGTCAAGTCATGACCCACTCCACCAACTCCAACATTCCACTCACTAGTAAAAACCAAAATAACCCTCTTAGGTATAGTAATTAATACACGTCTTTTATAGTAGTTGATGTGTGAACAATAACTAGTCAACCAATTTATACCAAAGATCACAATGAATCAATTCAAGTGAAATATTATGATTTCCCATAGGCTTTCAAAGCTAGAAAATAATATAAGAAATAATAGGAATCTTCGAATAAGGTCAACATACTATCAAAAGGGTGTTTTAAGTGAAAATAATTTCAAGGAAAGTATAAATGGTGGTCAAAAAACTAAAACATTATATATATATAAATGAATGGGAAGCACCACTATAGATAATAGAGGTAGAAAGATTATTGGTGATCAATGTGGTACCTCTAATGGTTGATGGTCCCTCTCTATATTCATTTGAAACCTGGTCTACTGTATAAATTTGGTAAGCCTCTAGTACATGTTAATTTCTATGATTTGAATGCCTCAATAGAGGAATCATCATTTTAGGGGTAAAAACCAAACATTAAGGGCACTATCTAGTCCCATGTCATGATTCCCACACTTGAATAAAACCCAGCTATGATAAATTTTCCAAGATGTCTTTGAGAGGAAGCACTACAGATTCCTTGTACTATATATAAAATGACAATTTAACTCAGTATTTTTGTAAAATATTTTTCAATGCATACTTTATCCATAATTTAAAAACAATGGACCTAATTCTCCCCAAAAAGTGCGGAAACATACTTTATCTGCACTAGCTTCCTACTGCTTCCCTGGTCTGAATCCTCTTTCCTCCACTTCTTAACACTAGAAGAATCACTTGGAAGTTAAAGGAAAGGATGAAAGAAGGTGAAAAACACTATACAAATATAGATACTTCTTTACTATTCAGTTAATCTGAATAAACTAAGTATATATCATCGGGATGAAGCTTCTTGTATGAAGTCTAACTCAGGTTAGATGATGATCTCAAACATCAGGGAATTATATGCCTCTTTCTTTGTTAATAGAAGGGAAAATTGAAGCAACTCCCTCAAGTAATAAAATTTTGAAGACACGAAGATAGATCCCTACTAAAACTCATTAAACCCATGTGCATAGTCTAGATTTAGTTTACCCATAACTACTGACTTGAAGAAAATGTCTATAAATGTCATCCATGTTAGACTTTCAAGTCTACTTGTATCACACTGTGATTTTGAGATATTTTGTAATTAAATTTAATACTTTGGATATATTTTATTATATCTGGAAAAAATATTCAATTACATTGAACAAAACACTATGTTTAGCCTATGCTACATGCAACACTGAGTTTATTGAAAACATAACATACTATTAAAATATGTTTACTTAATATAATTGTTATTTCCCATCTGTTTGAATTATGGGTATGAATTTGATTAAATATATAATTAAAATATTTTTTTTACACTAATATATAAAATAAATTATTTAGTGATTAAGTAAATAGAAATGAAAATTAAAACTATTTGAAAATAAAGGAAACTATTTTTTGGAAAACTATTTTTAGGAAAAAAATCCATTTAACCTTAATAAATTAAAAAAAAATTATTATTTTTTGTTTTAATGAAATTTTTACTTTATATATTCAATTAAATGTGTAACATTCATCATATGTTTTTTCTTGTCAAGAAAAATGAATTAGTTAAATTGTTTCACATAAAAATGAACTTTTACAAAAAACGGTCTTGTCCGCTTTTGTAAATTTATTTTAAAAATGTTTTTCTTTCAAATTTTGTAAAATTTATTTGATGAAGTAAACATAATTTTTTACATAATTATTATTAAATTGTTATGGTGTGATTATTTTCCAATTTTGTGAAAAGATAATTTATTTAGTGAATAGTGGAAATATTGGTTTTTATATAAAATAGCTTTTCATTCAAAGAAATTATGAGATAAATTTTATATTAATATGGTTTTAAAAATTAGTATGATTATATATATATATTATGGAAAGTCTTATTATTTTAATTAATTATATATAGTTTTTTGATAAAAGAACTTTTTAATCTTTTTAAACGTTTCACTTTTTAATAAACACATTTTTTGTCGTTTCTTTGGGCTTAATTTGAAATTAAAATTTTCTAATTATATGAATGTAATTTTAAATAATTGATTCCATATTTGGAATAAAAATAATATATATCTTCTAATATTTATAACTTAATTTTTTAAATTTATCAATAGTTAAATTAGTAAATATTAATTATCACACTTATGGTGAAAATGATTTTAATTAGGGTTAAACGAAAAAGGATAAGCGGTAAAATGTAATAAAAACATTTTAAGCAATTTTTTTTACAATATTTTGATATTATAATAAATAATTATATATTCTTATTATTTTTTGAGCATTTTATAATTTAAAAATTATGGTTAAACTTTTTTCATTTTAAGAATTACATGTGTTCCAATAATGAGACTTATAAAAAGAACACAGCCTCTCATGTCCTATTAAAACATAAAAAACCAATTATATAATAAAATAACATACCAAATAAATTAATTATTTACCTAAACTCATCCAAGATTGTTTTATTATGTTATAAATCCATCATTGGAAGGCTTTTGAAAAAAACCAAAAGAGGTTTCCCGAGTAAGAGGTTACATTCTTTAATGGGCGTTTTAAATTTACTTCTTCCTCCACAAAGATAAATTATTATTAAAACATACTAATATAATATTTTCATAATAATTGGTATATTTATATATTTTTATGTCAATTAAAATTACTAAAACAGGATCCACCTCCCTCAAATGATATACAAATATCCTCAGTCCAGTTTATGGAAGACTACTGCCTTACGAGCTGATGTTATTCGTTTTCCATCACCACCTATCAAAGATAGATATAATGATGTATTTAATTTTTATGCATTATATTTAAGTTATTTATGTAGTTATTTTAATTATTATATCACATATACTGTCATACATTCAATTTTGGGGAATATGATAATGTCCCTTATGGGTACGATAGACTACCACCGTGCGAAGGGACGCGAGTCATTCACAATTTTATTATAAAGTAATAATGAGGGTTATAACAAAAATATGTGAAATATATTATGTAAAAACTAAACTAAAATTTCAATATATTATTTAAATTTAATTATTACAATCCCTCTAGAAAATAAAAACATTTTTCATTAGTACATATGGTTTACTGTCTCTATGAACAATGTATTTTATTTTCTTGATTAAAATGTTAAATATTACTCTAAAAAGATATATATTTAATATATATTAAATTTATATCGTCTTTAAAAGTATACATATTAAGGAACCTTGATAAATGTAAGAGTACCAACCAAATATGAAATTAATACATATGCGAAAAACAAAGTAGTTATTACATTAAATGTGACATTTAAATGGAAATGATAATAACCATTCAATAATAGTTCATAAGAAAATAATATATTTTATTATATATACATATTCATATTTAATATATTTTTAATAAAATCATATTTATTATATCTTGGGATAGAATATTTTCAAAGTAATTCGATACTTCTTTTATGATATTTTTATCTCACTTTTTTCTTATGTGAGGAACATTACATATTCAATACCTATTTATTTAATACGGTGTATATAATTAATATGAATTTATTATAAGACAATTATATTTAAAATTATTGGTAATTAAATATAAATTTTAGTATCTTATCCTTCATGAGGTTTATGGTTATGAAATACCAAAGTAGTCATAGATTTTTTGTCTCACTTTCATATACCTGAGATATATCCCATATTGACCACATGTTTCTTATTTTTGATGTATATACATAAAATTAATTTATTTCTTATTTAATCTCACAAATCATATGGGTTTTTAATTATCCATTTTAGCATCACCTCTTTCTAGGGTTTTATGTTTTAAATGATACAAAATTGGTAAGGTATTTTTTTGATAATTTTCGTTCATTGAAATATAGGTTATATTATGAACCTATATTATATTATGAGGTGTAAATAAAGCCCTATTTACAAGTAATATCATGAGTTTATTTATTTTAATTATGTTAGATATTTCATTTAACATTATTAATTCATGGGGCATATGATTCAATTTTATCTAAGTGCTAAAGGTTTTATGTTACAATCTCATCATTTTATATGATTACTCATGATTATTAATTAAATGATAAAATATTATGATCTATCACTAAATAAACCAGAAATTCTATTTTCATATATTTATTTATATATAATACGTGTTTTAAATATAATTTTAGAAACATTTATAATTATTATTTTTTAAAATAACATTCATTTTTTATATCTTAATATCACCATTTAAATTTTATAATTTTTTATATTTTTCTATGAATTATTGTTTTTTTAATGAGTAGGGAAAACACTATATTTTAATTAAAAACTGCCTTTTTCTCTAAAATTTTTATAAAATAAATTTATATTTTTAATTTGATTTTATAGTTATATTAGATAAAAGTTACACCAATTAATCCATTTTAGGTCATTAGAACCAATTTTATATTGATGGTGGATATAATCAAATTCCAATCTTTTTAACATTATTACTTTAAAAACTCACATTTGCGACCCATCTACGGGATTAATATTAAAAAAAATTCCTCCAATTATGTGATATTAATCTAGATAAATGTATTAAATATTTTTAATTAAAATAATTTATAATATATAGTGATTTTATTTTAGTTTTTGAGAAAAAATATTAGTGAAACCAATTAAAAATAATTACAGTGATAAAGGGGAAAAATAGTTTATTAGGTATCAAAATTTAATCATAAGGGGAAAATGACATAAAAACATCTAAAATATATATATAATTCTGATATGTATTCCATAAACCCACTTATTTTTAATTTTATGAGTTATTGGGACATTATTCTATTATAACATACTAATATAATAAGTTTGGGGAAAGGGAAAAAATAAATCCTTCCTTGCCTTTAACATTTATATAGACTTAAGACATGAAAAAAATCCACATTATTTATTTTTGACACATTACTTATCTCAGTAATTGATTTTTTTCATCATATTAATTTATATTTAATTTTTAGTAATGAATTATTTAGATTAACTCCTTAAGTAATACCAAAGGCCCAAATTATTTAGTTAATAATGAACTAAAATAAATTATACTAAAAACATTAAAATAAAATTGTATTTTTAAATTATTAAGATAATTTTTTAGATGAAAATATGATTTAACAAGTCGTATAAATTAATATATTAAATCCCTATATTTTTATTTATTTTTTTAAAATTTCAATTAATAATAAAATTTGAATATATACATTAATGTTATTTTATAATAATTGATATTTTATATAAATTTTAAATTTTACTAAAAAAACTATATTCTTACATTTGTTTTTGAAAATTTAAATAAATAATAAATATTTTTTATTCATGCACCAATTGATATTTTATAATGAACATATTTAATATTGAATTTAAAAAACCTTGTCAGCACGGTTCTAGTTAAAGTAGTGTGTTTGCGCATTACATGTGCTTATTTAAAAATTAATTTTCAATACACAAGGGATTTATTTTTTGAAAATTGGATATTATAATTATTTTTTAGTGGGACTAAATTTACTAATAAATATTTATTAAATTTATCTATAATGTTTAAATTACTTAGGTGAGAAAACTAGTGACATTAATAAAAACCAAAATTGAAAAAGTGGGGAAATATAGAAGTTAAGGACCAAATTTATAAAATTTCACTTCATTTTTTTTGGATGTTGTTATAGATAATAATTAAAAATTAATAGATTACTTTATCATTTTGGATTCATTTGAGGTAAGAGATTCCTCCCAATAGTTTTTACCTTTTTCTATTTATAAAAATTTGACCCCTCCTCTACAAAATGTTATTCAATCTTCCCATTCCTCACACCTCTCAATCCACATTGGATAATCCAAAACCTGACAAATAAGCCCCCAAATTACATACCTTTATCCAAAAGGAATTAAGTTTTCTATAATTACCACCAATGAAGATATTTGGTGAAAAAAATGGATTTACCTAAAGAAGAGGTAACATAATTCCACTATTAGTTTTTTTTATTTTCATTCAACACAAAATAAATTATTCTTTCAACAAGATTATAAAATTAACTCTTTACCCTCAATATGCATATTTTTTTTATTTTAAGTGTTTGATTGGAATCTACATACAGTTCCATCAAATGGGTAACAGACTTACCGTTCCTGTGTAAGAAAGACTACCACCTCGTGAAATATTGACATTTTTTATCTTTACCACCCCTCACGGTTTGGAATTATGTTGAAAATAATGATTTTATATGATATATATTATATTTACTATTTATTTATTATAATTTAATTTTTATATAAATCATACCATCATGATTCCCATTTTGTGTAAATATGATAACATCATTTGTGGATGTGTGGACTGCCACCTCTTCAATGAGAGGTGATTCATAAAAAAAAATTCAAGGAATTTATTACTGATTGGTTTAGTAAATTTGGAAGACATATATGAAATAATAATTATTTGATAATGATAATATATATATATATCATTTCTTTTTTTCGAAATGACAACAAAATGGAGACATTGTTAATGCGTACGTAAAGCATTCCATCTCTATGAACCATGTATTCCATTTTATATTTCTATAAATAAAATATATTATATTTAAATCATGTTTTAAATTATAGAAATATGTATATAACTATATATTTAATAGTATCAATAAAAAAGTCAAAAGATAAATGAAAAATAATGATGATATTACTCGAAACGAAACATTAACATGAAATTTTTAATAAACATGTAATATGGAGTAATAATAAAATCACATATGGTATAAGATCTAATAATATGGTTACTTTCAGGTTTATAATTAACTTATATTTATGATACTTTTTGTTTTAATGTGTATGAATAAATTAAATACCTAACATAAGGGTTTTCTCGTCTCACTTTTATTTGTATGATATATATTCTCTATTCACAAATAATTCCTATTGTGTGGTGTTTATACCTACTTATGAAATTTTATATCCTGAATATACTCTATTCAATTATATTACATGTTTCAATTTATTTTATTCATTCATATATCTCATGATTAAAAAGATACTCCAGTAGTTAGGGGATTTCATGTCTAGATTCTATTTCTATGAGATATATGCCTTATTTACCATTATCTTTTTTTGTGTGGTGTATATAATAAACATGAATTTATTATATGAATAATATATTAAAATTTATTTTTATTTATATTTTTCATTTATTTATCTATATTTCATGGTGTTCAACAGTTCAAATGTTACAAAATTGGAAATGTATTTTTGTCTCAATTTGTCTTCTTTGAGAAACATGTTTTCTTATGCACCTATATAAGTTTACAAGGTGTATATAATTACCATTTCCATGTTATATCATGAATATCCTTATATTAATGATATTTCAATATTAATGTAATGTTATTAATTCATAGTGATTAGGATTAAAAGTTACCATAATGGTATGTGATTATTTCTACAATTTTATCGTTTATCAGGATCTTTTAAAAATATTCATCCATTGATGAAATATTTTGATCCATATCATAAGAAATATCATAAATTCTATTATCCTTGAGTTATTCAGGTTATATTGAGGTTATGTTTCCATTTTTTATATTATAGAACTTATGAAAATTAAGAAAATGTTTTTATGACAATATGATTTTATTTCCCTTTTTAGTTGGAAATAAGTGTTTGTTTCAAAAAAGAGTTTCCAAAAATTATTTTAAAAATTGTTTTAAATGATTTTAAAATATTAAATTATATGTTTTTAAATATGTTTTCATGAAAAATGTTTTAAAAATGTTTTCAATATTCCTTTATAAGATTTCAAATCTATTTTCAAAAGAAATGATTTTAAATAATTTTCAACCCTGCTTTATAAGGTTCTTAAGAAGTTTTTTTTTGATTTTTTTTTCATATTTTCATGATTATTTTATAATAATATAATTTTTTTCAAGGTTTGTTTCTCAAAATGTTTTCATGTATTCTTTAAATGTATATAAACTATTATCAATGAAAAATATTTTCCAAAATATTTCAATATTTTCCTAGATGTCATCAAATTGTTTCATGGAAAAAAAATTTACAAATGATTTATGTTTTAAAAATAAAATTTTAAGTTGAAAATATATAATCCCTGAGAAAATTTTTACAATAAATATAAATTATTTATTTATTAAAAAATAATTCTTTAAATGGTATTATGAAAGATATTTTAATAGAAAGTCTATTTTCTTTAGGGAATTTTCCAAACGAGCTTTAAAAATACTTCTCCAACTAAGATTAAATAATATTAAATAGTTTATTATTTACTAGGGATATGGTCCATGGAAACAATTATTCTTATAATTTCATTGAATGGTTTAGTTTTTCGATTAAAATTTGTTTATGAAACCCGTTTCTCTTTCAGGAGTTATATAATTTTTAAACCTGCCTCTTTTAATAGGTTATTCTTTTATTAAATGATTAAAAACCCTTATTATTTTACATAGGTTATGTTATGATGAAATATTTATGAAACCCATTTCATTTAATGGGTTATGATATGATGTTTATGAAATCCATATCTTTGTATGGTTCATGATATGATGATTTTTTATAATCCTCTAGAATATGTACTTATGATTTTATTATGTGACGGGTGGGACATATATCTCCCTACAATGAATTGGGTAAAGATTCATATCTCATTATATAGACATGGATGGAATGTGGAATGAATTCGTTTCAATAAAATACATTTTCAGCTGTGTTGTTCTTGGGAGTGAACCTTGACTACTAAGATGGTCTTGAATGTTATCATTGACTACAAATATGGTCTTATGAGTGAAACTGGACTTCTAATATGGTTTTGGAATTGAACCAATTACACAAAAACGAAAATGGATTAGATAAGGGATAAGGGGGTGTCCATCCTAGTAGGTGCATCCCCATGAGTTTACTTAATATATTTTATAAATAATCTTTGAATCATAGGTAATTATTTTTTAGGATTACATGTATGAAAAATATTATATATAGTATTACTATTTTATGGTCTCATGGATTATTCTCTTGATTCCATTATGATTCGTGTCTTATAAACTACCAATATTCATTCCATGACTCAAGTATATGATTTTTGATATTAATGGTATTATATTAATTTTTTATTATCATGTTCTCAAACCCTTAAGTTCGTGTTATTATTACATAAATACTTAATTTTACAATAGCGATAATTTTATCTCACCCTTTATTATGTTTCCTTCAGTAGGTTTTAAAGAATTTTTTATATATTAGTACTAAAGGGGACATTTTTTTGTGGTAAAAAAATAATATATTTAACTATGTTAGAAGATTTTGATACATGATTCCAAACACACTAAACTATCATGGTCCTTTTGAATATACTTATGTAATTTACTGAATATTCATCTAATTTGATGTAAAATTCATGTTCATTAAGCATGGGTCTGTATAGTGGGTATCAATGGAAATTATTTTTCATCCATTGGATACTAGTATTGGAAAACCATAGTAAGATCCAAAGGGATATTTATCAGTATATTTATAAAGATTTTACTAAGGATAATCATATGGTTTTAATGAATTAATAGAATATTTACTGATTTAGAAATCTTATAATTGATTTTTCATGATTATGTGGTTTTCCACAATGATAGGTGTTGATCACACTATGCTTTCTGGTTTTAGTCTACTGTTGGAACTGGAAGAACTGGGTTAACATTGAACGTTTAAAATTTTAAAATTATGGGAACAATGAAAATATATGTCCCAAGTGGAAATCCCATGAAGAGAAATAGGAAGGTGGAATGAGTATTTGTTATTAAACTGAAGATAAAGAAACTGAGAATGAAATGTAAATGTTATGGGATGTTTTATAAATATTTTTTCATTAAACATAAGAAGAATTATTAAAATGAGGTTGATGAACCTTAATTCATGATTCATATTTCATATTACATTAAAGAGGTATTAAAAAATATGATGATGAAACCTATGTATTGTTTTGAAATAAAATTAGATGACTGAAGTGTATATATATTTCAATTCAAGAATTATGTTATATAAATCCTGAATTATATGCTTTCCATTATGTATTTTGAAAAAATATATTGAATGGTTCTAATGAACTAGAAATGTGATTTATTGTAAGAGTGATATTTTCATTAAGAGAAGGTAACCTTTAATGTGTTCCTAATGTTGAATTTTATTTAACTTGTATAAAGATATGATTATGAATAATTTAAATTGGATAATACTTATTACCATAGAAATGATTTTTGATTTTTTGAAAAAGTGATCTATATTGCCATAAATGGAGTTTATATAAATTTTTGATTGAAGGAAAATATCATATAAATATTGGAATATGGAAACATGCATGTTCTCTTTAAGTATTTATAGTAATTCAGGTTACTACGATGTTTCAAGAGAAAACATGATGACTGTATTCACATGTTAGGTATGTGACCAGTAAGAGCTACATTGTGGAATATAGTGGATTAATACTAAGATCATTTAGAGATATTTGGGGACCAAATTATTTATATTTTTTAATTTAATTTTTTAGAAGGGTTTTAAGGTTTATTATTTAAGAACTGGATTATTTTAAACATCAGATGAGGTTTTAGAGAACAAATTATAATCTCACCATAAGATGATTTATGCATATGGTATAACTTGTGATAACCATTTTATTGTTATAAAGATAGATGGAATGAATATCATTATATTTATGGATCTCATGATTCTATAATGATTCAAGAATGAAAAATTCATCTTCATTTCTTAGAGTAATTGATGAAATTAAAATCTATAAAGGCACAACCAAATGGTGATATTGTGTATATAAAATTGAATAAAATCAATTTGATATATTTCTTTAATTTCATAAAATGTAATATACTTCCCTATATATATAAAAAGGATATTGAAAACGACTAATCCTAATACCTTTATTTTGGTCGAACCAAGGGTCTTATAAATCATCAAATATTTATTTTTTTGGGGCCCTTAACATTCCATTCATCATCCACTTGCTGGTGATCAATGATCCTTATTAGTCTCAATAGTAATTTACCCATTTCGTACATATAAAACCATCACTTTCAACCTATGCTCCTATTTTTAAATCTAATTATGAGTTAATTTGGGAAACCATTATGGTTTTATCCTTATTTTTTAAAGTAAGACTTAGTATTCATTTTTACAATGTTAGTTTCTATAAAAAATCATGTATTAAAATTTGACAGACCAGATGAATTTCATGGGTGAAATTCATTTTATGGGCAGTGGAATATAACACCACATTTTTTTTTGATTTTTGTTTCGAATTAATTAAATGTTATCAATATTGTCCATTTCACACAACACTAAATATATAATGGGTTATATAAAAGAACCATGTTTTTTTTCAATATACACAACACTATATTATGGTTTCAGGATACGTAAAACATAGATTAAATTTCATTACATGAAACACTAGGTTTTTCTTATATTACCCACAATGTTGAGTTCTATTGATTTCTTGTGTTACTTGCAAGGCCGAGTTTGACAAAACAACAATATACTATTACTGTTGTTATTGAAATAATATTATAGTTACCACCTTGTTATTGCAACGAAATTTATGAATATAATTAAATAAATTGTAAAAATATGATTTAAAAAGGTACAAAGAGTTGAATTATTTTATTAATTAGTTATATATTAAATTAAGAACTATTTGAAAATAAAATAATTCCTCTTATAAAAAACTTTTTTCTTTGTAAAAACGAAATTTTAATTCAATAAATTAAAAGACATAATTTTCATTAATTTTTTAATAAATTTTAAATATAATATAGGAAAATTTAATTTTTTTAACTCATAAAATATATTTTATAGACATAAAAGAAGTGTAAATACAATAATAAAAATAAAAATGTGTATTTTAAAAAAAAGGGTAATTTGAACTCCTTTTAATGATGCACCAATTCTAAATTTAATGTTTTATACTATAATAATTTTTTTAAAAAAATTATTTTTGATATGGAAATATAAAAAATTACTTGGGTTGATTTTTTTTATTTTTCTATAATTTTTCTTTTTTTGAAGAATAATCTAAAACACTAACCTTTAATTAAAAACCTCTTTTTATCTAGTTTTTTTATATAGTTAAATTATATTTTAATTTTTTTTAAAGTTTAATTTGATAAATTTTACATAAATTAGTTTAATTTGGGTATTGTAACCAATTTCACATTTAAATTGGATATAAAAACATTTTAATCATTTGAAATATTTCACTTTAGAAACCCACTTTTGAGACACGTCTATAAGATTAATGTTAAAAAAATATGTATCAATTTTATGATTATAATTTGAAAAAATAGATTCCACATTTTGAATAAAAAATTTTAATTTATATTATGGTAGACACAGTTTTTTACCAAATTTTTTTGTGAAATTATTTAAAATTAATTACAGTAAATGAGACAAAAAAATTAGTTTACTTAGTGGTTAAATGTAAATCTTAATTTGAAAATAACCTAGAAACTTTCCGAAAATCTATTTCCTTTTAATATTTAGACATTATACACTATTGTTTTTGAATTTTATGAGTTAGTGTGACACAATTACATGAAAAATAACTTATATAATATGTTATGTAAGGGGAAAATTCAAAAATAAAAGAAAAATTCCATACCATTAACATTTATAAATTCTTGAGACGAGGAAAAAATAAAAATTATTTCATTTATACTCATTATTTTGAAATTTTATCGATTTTTTTTTTCATAATATTAATTTATATTTATTTTTTAGAGATTAATTATTTAGATTAACGGGTTAAATAATACAAAATGCAGAAATTATTTAATTATTAATTATCTAAATTAATGAATTTTAGAAAAATTAAAAGTGAAGTATATTGATTGAATTATTATATTTATTTTTTAGATTATTATATAATGAAAAAAAATGTGTGAACTTAATTGATTAAAATTAAATATTTTTCCTTATATTATTTAATTTAAATAAAAGAAATATTCTGAAAATTAATATTACTGTTATTTTATAATAACTGGTATTTTATTAAAAAAATTATAATTTACTAAAATTCCTAAATTATAGTATATGAGTTTTAAATGTTATTGACTATAAATATGGTATATTAATGAACCAATTTATATTTTATAATAAATATATTGACCTATAAATAGTAAAAACATTGTTAGCAGGATAATGTTTAATGAAGTTTTTTTCTTGTTACATGTGCTTATTTTAAAATTAATTTCCCACACACATGAAATATATTTTCTAAAAATTAGATGTATTATTTATAATTCATTTGTTATATATTTTCTATGAAATATAACTTTAATTTAGTCTTAATGATTAAATTACATATGTTAGAAAAATAATTACCTTAATAAAAACCAAAATTATAGAAGTGGGGAAAATTAGATGTTAAGGAAAAAAATTATAAAAAAACACTTAATTTTATTTGATGGATATTCCAAACAACCATAATTATAATTTGATCTATTTTTTATGAACATTAGGTAAGGTAGTTCTACAAATAGAGTTTACCTTTTGGTATTTACAAGAATTTCACCCCTCACCTTCTATAAAAAGACATTCACTCTTCACATTACTCACACCTATCAAGCCACTTTTTCTCATCCATCCCCTAACCAAATATGCTCCAAAATTAAATCCCTTCATCTATGAGGCCTCACATCAGGATTAAATACAACCAAGGTCGTTCTTAGGTGAAATCAAAATAGAGTGACCCAAAGAATAGGTAACATCATTCAACACGTACTTTTAATTTTTTTTTCTACATGACCTCAATTATGATTATTCTATAATTATATAATAAAATAAGTATTCAAAATATATTTATATGTTTTTTTCAAATTTTTACACCTAAAATAACACAAACATGCATCAAATGGGCAACGAACTTAGCGTTTGTGTGTACGGTAGACTACTGCCTCACAAGACGACGTCATTCATTTTCCATTTACCACCTCCAATGGTTGGGAATTATGATAGAAATACTATTTTTATGATATTTATTATATTTATGATTCCATTATTCATTTTTAATTAATATATAAAACCTACATTCAGGATTTACTTTTTGTAAATACGATAATGTCATTTTTGGATGTGTAGACTACGCCCTCCTCAAAGAGATGTGATCTGTTCGCACTTTAAATAGAATGTATTATAGATGGGTTTTGTAAACGTAAATAATATATATGAAATTATAATTATACTTCAATTAATATATATTTATATATTTAGATATATTTTATTTACTTTCATTATTTTAATACAACAATAAAATGGAAACAATGTTAATGCGTACTTACGGCCTACCATCTTAATGAATGGTAAATTCCATTTCATAATTCTATATTCTTTCTATATTATTATGTATATATAATAAAAATATATGAAACATAAATCATGTTTTACATTTTTTTAAATAATTAAATAATGGTCTATGTAATATGGTAAATATTAATAAGTCAGAACATATACAAAAAACAAAGCTGATATATCCTAAAAGGAAACAATTACATGATTTTGTTAATAAATGTGTAATATAACATAATAATAAATTAATATATGGTTTTAGATATAATAATAAAATTTAGTGGTAGATTTATAATAAAAATATTCTTATTATACATGAGTTTTGAATATATATGAATAAACTCAAGACTCAAGGTAAGGTTTTTCTCGTCTGACTTATATTTCTGTGCGATATATACTATATTCAACAATTATTCTTATTTTTTAGTGTCTATACTTACCTATGACATTTTATATGATTAATATAATTTATTTAATGATATTAAAATTTTCAATTTGTGTTATTCTTTCATGTTTCCCATGATTCAAAAGATACTCCATTAATAAGGGGATATCTTATCTCTCTTTTACTTCTCCTTGACATATGCCTAATTAACAATAGTTTTTAGTGTGTGGTTTATATAATGACCATGAATTTATTATATTGTTTTTATAATTTAATTTATCGGTATTTATCTATCACTTTTATGATTTATATTTCATTGGGTTTTGTAACTCAGTGTTACCAAATCTGTAAGGTAATTTGGTATCAATTTTCTATAATTAAAACACAGGTTTTGTTATGAACCTATATTATTTTACAAGGTTTACATACATACCATTTACATGTTTTAGCATGAATATGATTATTTTAATGATATTTTAATATTTATTTAATATTAATATTTCAATAGTATTAATAATGAAAGTTAACATAATGGTAATTGTTTATTTCTTTAATCCCATCCTTTTTCAGGATTTCTTAGAATTACTATTGAATTGATGAAATATTTTGATCCATATTTCACCATTCTCATGAATTTTTTTATGATATACTTATTCATGTAATTTTAATTTTATGGTACCATTTTTCACTCTATTTTAATTAATACAATTATGAAATTTTTTTATTGAATATATACCTTTTTTTCTCTTTTTAGTCATAAATCTATGTCCTTTAAAAACCTTATTTTTAAAATATATTTGACCTAACATTTTATGTATAAAAACTATTTTATATGATTTTAAAATCAGACTTTATACTTTTTCAACTATGTTTTTAAGGATGAGGTATGAAAAATGTTTTCAGTTCTCCACAATAACTTATCAAAGATATGTTCAAATAAGATAAATTCAAAATGATTTTATGATTACTTTATTAGTTTTACTAGATATTTACAAAGAAAATGTTTATGAGATGATTTAAATATTTAATTTTATGTTTTCGAATCATTTTCAAATATTTTTTTTCAAAATTATTTTCATGTTTTCTTTATAAAATTTTAGTGTATTTTCAAAGAAAATGCTTCCAAAATGCTTCTAGACTTTTCTTATAATTATCTAAAGTGTTTGAGAAAAATGTTTTCAAAATTATTTACATTTTAAAAATAATATACGAATATAAAAGATATTTTTCTAAATAAATTATTTAAATTTAATTTTAAATATTTATTTATATGAAAATTATTTTTTGAGATGGGTTTTTTAAATGGATTTTAATAGAGATTTAATTTTCCTTCACAAATGTTCCATATGGTATTTATGATACCCAGTTCATTTCTTGGGTTATGATATGATGTTTATGAAACCCATTTCTTTTTAGGGGTCATTAAATGGTGATTTTTTATGATCTTGGGGAATATATATGTATGATTAGAATATGAGACCGATTTACCTATATCTCCATATTATTAATTGGGTAAATATATAAATCTCATGAAAAGGACATTGATGGAATGAGAAGTTATGTTAATTTATTTAAGGAAATTTTTCTACTAAGATGGTATTAGGTGGGAAACTTGACTAATAATATGGTATTGGGAGTAAAGCTTCACTAATAGGATGACATTGTGAGTGAACCTTGACTACAAATATGGTTTGGGGAGTGAACTATTCCACTAAAAGGATAGGCCTGCCACTATATATTGTTGGGTGTCCCACCTAGTTGGTGTATCCCCTATTAACTTCACTACTAGGTTTATACAATAAGGCTTTAAATATAGTTAATTATTTTAAATGCTTACGTGTATGAGAAAAATTATATGTCGTATTATTATATTATAATCTCAATGATTATGATCTTAATTCCCATATGATTCATGTTTTATGAAGTGAAAATATTTATTCCATGGCATATTTATATGATATATTATATGAATGGTATTATATTAAAATGTTATTATCATGTTCTTATACCAATATTCCCACATTACAGTTATGTATGTCCTCAATTCACCCTTACTGAGCAACTTTGGTCACAATTTCTCAGGTTTCCATTCCATTGGTTATAAAGAATATTTTTCATTATAAATAATGAAGGGGAAGATCTTTTTGGGAAATATCTATGATATTTCCCTAAGTTTGAATATGTTGTTCCATGATTCCAAATACAATAAAATATTATGGTCTTAAGGAATGTAATTTTGTAATGAGATGAATATTCATAAAAATTGATTTAATATCTAGGTATGTTAATCATAGGTCACTATAAAACCGCAAGTCTTCCACATGTATCCCACTACTATTATAAGGATAATGACTATCAATTTAGGAAACAAGGTTGTTAAGGGTCATATCTCTTATGAATATTGAAAAAAGGTCATTTCATTATAAAACTAACACATGTTAGACTATAAATCCATCATATCAAGACACCTTGTTCTATATATAGTCATTATAGACTATCATACCCAACTACTGGCTCTTTGGCCAGTTCAAATAAGATCACCATTCCCCATGGTATGGCCATATAGTTATCACAAATCATTGGGTAACTAGATCATTTCTTCATGTCACATGGAACATATAAACATTTTCTCATTTAGGGATACCAAAACATAATAGGTCCTTCTATAACATGGTACCAAACATAGAATGAAAACATAACATACACAAATTACATCCCATGGAAGTATTTTGAACACATATTGAGGCACCACATATAATATCCATTTTTATGAATAGTATAAAAACAAAAAACATTTGATCAAACTCAAAAATATTCTCATGGGATATACACACACACAAACACTAGTGATCAAACTCAAGAATGGTGAAAATAATAGAAGCACACAATTTAAAACCATGATAACATTCATATAAACAATATATACATGGTACAAAACATAAAACCTTATGCATATTGACGTCAATACCATGGTTTTCTAAGAGTATTACCACCTAAGTTGTGTTCACACACTAGTTAGAATTAGACCGAATTTCAAGAACTCATAGAACTTATTATAATGAAATATAATGAGGTTCTAAATAGTAGATCAATAAATAACAATCCTATATGTAGAATAAACACATACGCAATATTTAAGACCATAATTGAAAGAATTCATTTATATTTGAAAATAAAATAACATAATGAACCTATAAAAACTACCAAATAAAGTCAAGTTTCCATAATATGAATCTCGAAGGTCATACCCCATCTCCAATGTTTGATCATATAGAAAGGATGTGGAAGGAGGTCGAAGAAGAATATGTTTTTTCACGGAGGGATCCACACACACGATGGGTTTCTTGGTTCATCTAAGGGGGTTTGGAATTCAATTATAAATCACCCGGATATGAAAGAATAAAAGAGGAGGAGAATCAGTCAATCAATTATGAAAATATTTGACTTAAAAGAAAAAAATATCCAATATTCATAATCATAAAATTTTCTCTTTGAAAGAAGACTAAATTCATCAAGAATCCCATTTGTTTCATCCATTTAAAATGCCATAGAGATTACACCATATTCAAGCACCATGACCATATTGCTATTAAACACTCCAAGTGAAATGTCTTGCAACTATGTCTTGATTTTGGGACTATTTCTTATTTTACCTCTCTATTTTCCACCTTGTGTGTCGTGATGTATCCTAATTCATAGTCTATTGATGGAACTATAATTATTCATTACCATGAGCATGATTAGTCCATCTATTCCCCCTACATATTTCATACACAATGCATTCCAAGGACCACCATAGCCTACACCAAGACCATAGTGATTCTAATTTTGGCCAAGCGAAACTAACATTTTACACGTATGAAAACACTAATCAATAGAATGGAATTATATTAAATAACCATATCAATTTATCCATTGAGTCCTCATATCTAATGAATTCCCATACTCTGGTGGTATCGACTATGTTAATTGAAACTTTAATCCTTTCCTTTAAGTAAATTCATCTATGTGTTGGGTATATGGATAGAATTTAGATCAAATTAGTTTTTTAATAATATATTTTTTTATTTAAAAACTACCCACCATAAAAAATTCCAAAAATGCCATAAAATTTACGAAGTATCATCATAAAAGAAACTCCTCATTCTAGAATCAATGTATATGTATATTTCTAAATAAGACACTCCTTTAAGGAAAATAGTATAGTTTTACCCTTTTAATATAAAACCATTAAATTCATAATTCAATTCAAATTACAAATATAGGCTAATTTATACTAAAACGTAAATAATTTAATATCATTCTACGGACCTTTAATAGTTTTAGTCCTTAAAAAGAAACCAAATGACCAACAACACAATTATTTCATCCATTTCTCATAACATTTCATTTTAAAAAAAAGAATAAATATTTTTTCTATATTCAAAATAATGAAAAACAAAAACCTAAAAATGAAGATTATCAAAGTATAATTCAATACCTTATACACTCTCAAAAAACCATATAATGATATGTTACTGATGTTTAAAAAGAATCATAAAGGTTCTCTTAAAAAAAATTCTTGATATGTTTTAGGAACACAAGATTACGCTTTTATAGACAACTCATCGAACTGAACACATATCTACTACAAGTCTTTTTCCCTTTAGTACTCTCTTAAAACTAGATATGAGAAAATAAAATTTAATTATTTCTACTATACATCATCATTTATCAACACATTCCCACTATAATGAAACCAATTAAAATAATTGCTTGTATAATTACAAGAGTAATATTTTATATATTATTTCATCAAATAGTTCAATCTCTCAAGAATCTATGTGGCTCTAACTTTAATCAACAACTTCTCCCATATGAAAAATAACTTTTTATATTAATGAGCAAGTTTCTTACAAATAACAGTCCATAATTTCTATGGTACTATTAAAACCATATGTATAATAATATATTTAGAGAATGTAATAATATTACCCACCCATCATTGAGAATTCAAGGATTGACTTAGAAACCCTATAGAATCCAATTACTCAAAGTTACTTATAATAGATGAATATTAAAATACCAAATACCTCAAAAAATAACATGATAAAAAATTTAACAATATATTTTGAATTAAATATTCATAGAATTCAAAATATTAATAATGTGTGTGATTTAATTAAAAATTTTCAACCATTTATCATCATCAAAGACCATAAAAATCCATTTCAATAAGAATAAAATGAAATATTTTTCACCAAATACTATATTATCTCAAAATATACACTCACTAAATTATTCCCAACATATTATAACATAATTCAAAAACCAATAAAACTTATATTAATCTTTGTATCTCAGCTATAAATTTTTTATAAATGAAATTTAAAAACATCACATAACAATTCATCATTCTATTTGAAATAACTAATCACTGAATAAAATTCCCCATGATCTCAATAATGAGACATCTTCCTAGAAAATGTATTTTAAAACATCACTAAAAATTATGATCCTCTCATTTATTACCCACTAAAAATGTTAGGGCTTTAAAGAAACAAGTGAATTTTTATTGCATTATAATATAAATAATGAATAAATATTAACAAGAATATTTTAATAATCTATATTGCATATATTTTTTCCTGTAATTTTTTCAAAATACATCAATTATAGATAAGTATGATTATGTAAACAATTATAAAAAGTAACTTTGATTATTTAATCACTTCTTATTTAATTTTTTAAAATATATTCTCATTTAATGTAACAGGATTACATTTATTTCGGCCTTTTAAATTAAATTTGTGATCATGAACTCCCAAAAAAAACTCCACATTATCTGAGTTTACATAAACACATTAAATATTTCCAATTGTTATTTATTAAAACAATTACCATACCAAAATATGAGTTACTATTCCCTCACATATTATAACTATTTATCCACCATCTAAAGTAAATATTTCAACCACAAAAATATAAAATTAATTGATGAACACCAACATTGTTATTCCACTCATTATCATCATATTGCATGAATTCTTATCTCAATTTAATTCATACATTATAATTCTTGTAAAAGATACATACCATTGACTTTAAATTGGTATGATTTCACTAAATGATATTTTGTTCATGTGATTTTCTCATTATGAACAAATAAAGCCTTAAGAATGTATCAAAACTAATAAAATTACAAATTCTTTAAGCCCCAGACATAAACATTACATAATCATGAGTTATTTCAAGAATTCACACTGGGGATCATTACTATTTTAGAGTTTTAGAGAATTAAGAAATAATTATTACATTTCATATAAAATATTACAATTTATAGACTTCTAATCATTCAAATTTTTATACAATAATAAATATCCTCAAATAAAAAAATTATTTTCTTGATAAAAATCATCTTGAATTCTTTCTTTATCATACCATTCCTTATACACTATGAAAAGCATTTCAATAACATGGGATGGGCATAAAATTCTCCGTTAGGGATTTAAAATAAGGAAAGAATGCATTATTAATCAAATATATACAAATCAATGAAATCACACTTTTTACTCAGAGAACATAAGTTCTTTAATATAGATCATGAAATCACAATATTTATGAATAACTTGTAGAAATCAAAAAACATAAAGGTCACTCTAGGAATCCATAACATACTTACATTTTAGATTTCATAGCTATATAGGTAGTTAATTTTAGAATACCCATCATAGTATATTCCCTAAATCTATTTGGAGAAACATTAAAGTTTACCTCCTTCAAATTACCAAATACATTAGAGATCTATCTTTAGGTCACCAGCCCTTGGTTTATCATGGGACCACCTTTATATATAAACAATTCCCAAGAACCATAACATATTCAAAACACATAAAACAACAATAAAGGAAATATAACATTTCCAAATTGCAATAAAAATATATCATTTAAATATATTGACATAATAAATGCTTTTCCAAACCCATTTTCAATTACAAAACATGTAAAAAGGGTATATGGTATTTATTTTTATTTTAAAAACATTACATCTTGTTAAGGAAGTAAAATATCAAAAACTTCTGCCTACGACAGAAAGGTTGTTGTCACCGCGTATGTTAAAAATAAACATTCTCTGGTCATGTAGTAAAACACTTCATAAAAAAGGTACCTTCTCTAAAAAAGTTGAATGAAATTAAAATAAAAATGGTATAATTATACACCGTATAAAAGAATGTCATGTATAAACCAAAATATTCCTCAATGAAAGAATATTGAGACAAAGACCCTTACAAATAATGTATCATTAGATTAAGGATCAGTCAATGAAATAATTATGCGAGATAAATATACATACACCAAAAATAAGTGAATATTTAGTAAAAAATAATCATAGGTCATTCACACATATTGTTGAAAAAACAAAACCAATTGCATGGATATTAAACTCAGTGAAATGAGAATGCGTTGAGATTTCCCTTACAAAATTTGTATCAAGGAAATAAGAATTTATGAATGGGGGTGATTATGAGTAGTGAAAGTATATCAACTAAAAATGAAGTGGAAAATAAAACATAAATAACTAAATTATGATTCCAAACATAATCATGGAATAATATAATCAACCAAGTATGTGTAAAACCTAATGAGTGGAAATTGAGTTTAGAAATTCCCTTACAAAGATAATTTTGTATATAAAATAGATATATTATATATATTATATATAAATACACATATGGAAAGCATAAATACATGTTAAGATATCAAAATTTCTTTCTCACATATTCTTATCATGAGATAATCAATAAGTATAAGATTAAACCAAAAAAATAAAAATTGGGTAAAGAAGTAACCTTACCTTGAGTATGACTTAACTTGTTCATTCTTAATATTCCTAAATAACATAATTATGTTAATTTATAATTTATTAAAAATATTTTACTAGTTTAATATTCCTTCTATATCACTTATAACCTTATTATAACAATCATATAATTATTCTTGTTCATATCGGTCATTTTGTCGACATTCAGTACTTGAGTCAAAAATGAAGTTGTTATAATTTAGAAATTGTACATGTGGTCAAAAGACGATTATATCTAGAATATTATTCATGAATTAGATATCATATATTTCCTATATAATATTATTTATAAAAGTACATAACATTTTGAGACAATAAATGAAATTCACCATTCATGGAGATGGTAGGTCATACATATTCAAGAATACTACTTTCATCTCTTTCTCATAATAAATTATATATAGGTTTATTATAATTCTTGAAGATAACATATGTTATATATGCTACATAGTTTAATTAATTACATAATTTATACATTCAATGTATGTCATCAACGAGTCATATCACTTTGAGGGGGCGTTAGTCCACACATCTTCAAATGAAATTATCGTATTTACACATTATGGAAAGTCTAATGTTACGATGTAAATAAAAAATAAAAAATAATAGAAAAAATTTAAATATAATATATATAAAATATAAATAAAATTACATCATAATGGGCACCATGATAGGTTGTATAATCGAATAAAACAATCATCATTTCATGAGGTAGTAGTTTTCTGTACACAGAAACAGTATGTTCGTATCCATTAGATGGAGGTGTGTGTAAGTGTAGTTCTAATACTAATAAAAAAAATCCTTGTATATTTATGATATTGGTTTTTTTATTTAATCAATGAATAATAAGATAATAGGGAGTGTAAAAATAAAATAAAAGAAAAGAACTTGAGAGAAGATGTTACCTCTAAATTGGGTATCCTCGTTTTATTTGAGCCAAAAGGTTATCTTGAATTTCATTATTCCCAAGGTGTGGATTCTATGAGAAAGGGGGGATGTTGGGTGATTATTTGGGTAGAATTTCTAAGATCCAAGGGGTTTTAGAGGTGTGAGTAATGTGGGTAGAGGTGTTGGCCTTTCATAAGATGGAAGAGGGGCACTTTAGGAAAGTCTAGAAATAATAAATTATTATAAATTCATTTTCAAAAAAACTTGGTCAAAAACTAAATTAATTATAATATAAAATTATTTTTGTTCAAATAAACATCATTCAATAATTTTATGACATGTTTTGAATATTTTTTATCTTTATCTTATTGGTTAAACACTTATTTTACCCTTTTTAATCTTAAAGTGATATCATGTTATTTACACATCGTGGGTTAATGTAATTACCATATCATGTCAAAAGACCCAAAAATACCTTTTTGACTTATCCTATCCATTTTTCAATATATTATATTTTTAGAAATTTAATATCATTTAATAAACTATTTTATATTTTACGATATGAATTATTTCAATTTTGGACACTATTCATACTTGACTTATTTAAAAATTCATAACAAATTGTGTCCTTAGAAAAAAGATTTAACTCAATGGAAATATGTTAATATAATCTAGAAATTATTTGTATGGAATCAAAATATTACAATTATATTTGTCTTAATAAATATAATATAATTTATTTTAAATCTTTATTAATGATGTAATCATTGCATCATTATTGTGTTTAACTACGGTGGTGTCGTGGTTGTGAAGAAGAGTGGTAAAACAACACCAGTGTTTGGGAAGTTTATGGTTAAAATCATAGGAGTCCATTTTCGGGATGAGCCTCTCCCTCAGGTTCCACCAGTTTTTCCGGGTCTCCCAGTCTCAATTGGGTGGGTAAAATGAGGTGCGACCCAACGTGCAGATAGATTTCTTTAACGAACCATTGTTGATCGGTTTGTCACCCTTCGGGACGCTCTAACATCTCATTTGGAAATGAATCCTTACCCAGCTCAGGGTCTACCTCAAGACAGTGACCTATTTGTGGGGGATGGGGTTACTATGTGTGGAGGGTTCGAAAATGCCACACAAGGGAATTCTCTTTTTGAAAAAAAGACTACATCTTCATTAAGTCATAATTAAAATTATTTACATCATTTATAAAAATTATAAATAAAATACCATGGTAAATTATATCTTTTTGTATTTTTATTGACTATTTATAGTCAAATATATAAGGTATACAACTCCATATTAACATTATTTTTCTAAAATATACACGTTTATCTTGTATTTCTCTTTACATTAAATTAATTCTTATAAAATTTTATTTTCACATCCAAGTGGATCCACGGTGTCCCAAAATAGACCCAAGGATTACTATGGTCATAAATATCTCATCCAATAGAATTAATAAGTGTGTTAGGGTAGTTTAATATTATTATAATATTATTTTTCACCCTTATTTACTAGATTTACCTTTTATCCATGGTAAATAAAATAATTACTGAAGTTACTATTGAAAATGTTCAAAAATAAAAGGTGCCTACATATAAAATTTGGAAATTATGATAAAAAATATGGAATCCAATTTTTAAAGTTCCAAAAACATAAGTTGAATTAATTAATTTAAACTTAATTCCTATTGTCAAAACCAAAAAGTGGGTTTTTAAGAAGTAATAACTATGAAAAGATTGAAATGTTTTTATGTACAATTTCAATGAAAAATCTCTTACAATGAGAAAAATTGAATAAAATGCTAAAAATATATTTAATTTATACTTAAAAACCATTAAATACTATGATTTAACCAAATAAATTATCTCGATTGAAAAAATATGTTTTCAATTAAATTTTATTGTATTTTTACAATTCATCAAAACATGATATTTATCAGAAAAATATCGAAAATTCATCCAAAGTAAATATTGATGCCCTCCTTATAAAGTATAATTTTATTTTTTTAAAATATAACATATAATGGTGTTAAAAACTAAATTTAAAAAGGTTAATCTATCAAAAGGCTGTAAAATTGAATTTTTGGGAAAAAAATACATCTTTTATCCGAAAAATTGAATTTTTCATTATATTATATCTAGAAAACAAATATGATGAATTTAAAAAATTACATTTAATATATAAAATTTATTTTTCATTATATAAAAATCCATAAAGAGTGATATGATTTTATAAACACAATTATTATCTTTTAAATAACATTTCATAAAAACACATCCTTTATATTCAATTGGTTTGATTTCCATTTATAAGAAATTTAGTATCCAATGAATAATTATTTAAATATTTTTAAACCATATTTTCGTAATTAAGTTGATATTATTCATTCCCGCCATCCCAATTTCTAGGCATTAACGACTTTTTAAAATAATAATGTTATGACTTTTTTATTTTTCGGTATAACTCATCGTTGTGTGTAACATATGATTTCTGAGAAACCTGTTGCTGCATGTTGATTACACTATCAGACATAGCATTCCCTTTAATGTAAAAATAATATTTTATTCTTAAATATTAATAAAAATGAATTTTTTTAAATACCTAGGTCATTACATCATTACCCCTTTTGGAAATTGTTTCCCCGCAATTTTAAAATTGGGCTTGGAAACATCATTGAAAATCCCCCTTCAGAAAAAGATTCTATAAGACTATCACATTAAAATAAAGAAATATAAGTATAAAGGTATCTCGAGATAATACATACTATTATTTAAAGTAGGAAAACATATATATGGGAGAAAAACTAACCCTCAAGTTCTGATGGAGAGTGATTGAAAATATGATAAAAAATAAAGTTAACTACAAAAAAACCATAAATATGTGATGGGTTAAATGGTCTTTGATTTCCCAGTAGGAAAAGTAAATGTACAATGTATTCTTTTATTATTCTTCTCATAACATTTAGGAATTTATTTATTATATTGACTAAGAAAATAAGGGTATATTCTTACTTTTAAAGTAGAGTTTAATCCTTTAATAAATTTTTACAACAAACTCATCTTTTCTCTAAACAATGAGCATTCAATATTACTTGGTCACACCAAAATCACTGAATCAACTTCTAGATAATCACACAATACAAAAAATATGATCTTTATATTTCCCCTATCTTTAAACATTAACCAAAACCAAAATGGTTAGTACAAGATCCTATAATACCCAAAAAGAATAATCCTTTATTAAATTAAATACAACTCTTAATCTCCAAAATTCAAAAAACAATACCCAAAGTTCAAAAATTACCATTCAATACACAATAGTCCATAATATTTTTTAAAATAGTCCAAACAATGATTGAAACCCGAAATTCAGAAGAATTTTTTTACATTGTCTTCCATGGTAAATCTAAACATTTATCTCTAAATAACATCGACTATTATTAATGTCTCATACTTAAAGGTAAATAACCTAATCACATATTCTCCAAAATAGGTTAGTCATTTCCATAAATAACCCAAATCACCATATTTCCATAACAAAAACATAGGTTTTTCGAAAATAATATTCAACCATTACTCCTCAAATGAAAACTCATAGTATTCAACTTTATTTATGCATATAATGTACCCAAAAGAGAGAACATATTCCAAAATAACATTTTCCATTTAATCACAAAATCGTTTTCCTATAATAAGAATACCCATTTGATAAAACAAAAGCTTCAAAAATCAATTTATTTTTTATCCATAAAATAATTTAACTAAAAATATTAAGTCATACTAATAAGGGAATTAATGTACACCGGTGGTAGGTGATAAATCCTATTCTAACTTTGTTCGGGGGTTAGATTCCTGTAACTTTGTCCCACACGATGGGTTGTATCATGGTATTTGTGTTTCCCTTTTTCATAAAATATATGATTTTATAACATTCCCAAAAATGATATAAATTCCTCAAAAATAACAATAACATATTTTAACCTCAAAGGTTATCTCATTCCACACATCTTTCATCCCAAAATGTAATAACCCATAATTGCTTCAAATTCAAGGATCATATAATACATAATGTTTATTTATAAAAATATCCAAAAAATAAAAGATAATTATTTTAAAATTAAAATTTTTATTAAAAAAATATGGGTTACAAATACTATAAGTATTCAAATGTAATCCCATAATTAATAAATTTAAACATATCATCATCCTTAGATCTACCATAACTCTTTAATTACTAGAATTTTGAAATCTTAATCATCAAACATTCATTGTGATCTTTTATCCTTGTTTTCCATATTATTATTTTATACTTATTTCATACAAAAAAAATCATACATAATGTCCTAAGATTCAATAATGTAATAACATGGGCTTAGAAATAATCAATACCTTTTATAGGTTATATTATGTTTCCTCATCTTCAATTGAAACGGAATTAGGTATTGGTAAAAATATTTTTTTTTTGTCCTTCTAATCTCATTCCCAAACCTTCTTCATAGGATATCTATTTTCATAATAATTATGCACACCACATTTAATATATTCAATGGATCACTCAGAAATAAATTATTTCCCTTTCCTAGAGTCAACTGAATGCTTCCTTTTTCCATGGAAAGTTATTGATTTATGTCCTTTATTTTCACATCTATAAAATCTTCCCATCCCAATGAATCATTTTCCTTGGTGTTTCTTTCCACATCCTTAAAACATAGTTTTTTTAATATACTTACCTTTATGATTATTAACAGAACTTCCACATGTATTTATTTCTCCCAAACATGACTCCTTAGAAAACCCACTAAGGTTAAAGTGGTCAATAATGACCCTAGATTGTTTGTTAATAACATCCACAAGAGTTCTCATTTTAGCACCCATTTCACTCGGTTACTTATTCTTAAAACCACCACAGTTTCCTTTATATCCATTTTTACTTTGATACTAGCTAGATCCAACAATTTACTAAAAACTAAAAGGATTGTCTGAGTATATCAGTAAAATAATCATATACTGTCTTATGAGTATGGTAAACACTAAGATATACTAAGTTCTGTTATCTTAAACTCATTCAAATTTATTAAAATAACTATGACTCTTTCAAATATTCTAACCACTATAGTTATAGTAAAAATATCAGTTATGCTTAAATAACACCCTAACATCTAAAGTTATCTAAACCGACCTCTGATTCAAACTATAAGGTCCCAACCATAAACATTACATAATCATGAGTTATATAAATAATTCAAATTGATTATCTTTTTAGGTTTAGAGTTTTAGAGAATTAGTCTACAACTCTTAAAATAAATCTCAAATATTATAATGTACATACATCTACTCTATCCATTTTTTGAAAAATAGTAAAACATCTTAAATAAAACAATAATTATTTTCTTGATAAAAATATTCTTGAATTATTCCTTTCTTTTACCATTCCTTATACCCTATAATAAGAATTTAAAGAACATGGAATGAGAATTAAAAGCTCAGTAAGGGATATAAAATAAGGAAAGAAAACATTAGCCCCCGAATACATACAAATAAATAAAATCATACTTTTTACTCATAAAGTATAAGAATTTTAATATACCTCATGAAATCATAATATTTATGAATAACTCATATAAATCATAAATCATAAAGGTAACTTGTGCAATCCATAACATACTTACATTGTAATTTTCAAGTCTACATAGGGAGTTACATTTGGAATACACATCACAGTATACTCCATAAATCACTTAGGAGAAACATCCAATTTTACCTCCATCACATTACCCAAATCATTAGAGAGATATCTCAGGATTACCCACCCAAGGTTTATCACGGAACCATCTGTATACATAAAAAATTCTCAATAACCTTAAGATGTTCATAACCCATAAATGAACCATAAAAGAATGATAACATTTTCAAATTGCAGTCACAGTATATCATTTCAATATATTAACATTATAAATTCTTTATCAAAACAATTTTCAATACCATGATATGTAAAAAAAGGGTATATAGTTTTTATTTTCTGATTATAAAACATTATGGCTTGTTAAGGAATCCAAATACCAATTAATTCAAATGGTGATAGAAAGGTCATTGTCAACACAAACATTAAAAAAATTACCTTTTTATTTAGTAAAATGATTTATAAAATAAAATATTGCTTTTGAAAACAATTCAATGAAATAAAAAAAAAGTTTATGATTATACACCTTATAAAATAAGGTCGTTTATAAACAAAAATATGCCTCAATGAAAGGAGATTGAGACAATTTTCCATACAAAGATCTTATCATTTTATTAAGGATTAATCAATGAAATAATAATGTGTGACAAATATAAATACACAAAAAATAAGGGGATATTTAGTGTAACAAAATTATAGGTCATTTACATATATTTTTGGAAAAAAAACAAATAATATGCATATTTAACATAATAAAATGAGATAGAGTTAAGATTTCCCTTAAAAAATTTGTATCAATGAAATAAGAATTTTTAAATTGGGTTATTATGAGTAGAAATAGTATATATATAGAAGGAATTTTGAAAATAAAACATAAATAAATAAATTTTTATTTCACACATAATCTTGGAATAATATAATCAATGAATTATGCGTAAAACCCATTGAGTGGAAATTGATTTTTGAAATTACCATACAAAGATTATTTTTTAATCAAATTGATATATTATGTATATTCACTATAAATCCACATATGTAGTATAAATACTAGATAATATATCAAAATTATTTTCTCACATCATCTTATCATGGAATATTCTAGATGTATAAGAATTGGGTTAAGAAGTTCCCCTACCATGAGTCTAACTGGTCTTGTTTATTATTTATCTCCCTGAGTAATAAAAGAAGTTAATTTATACCTGATTTAGAACTCTTTTGAAGCTTATTATTCCTTTTATATCACTTATTACCTTGTTATAATGATAATATAATTATTCTTGTTCATATCGGTCGTTTGGTTGATGTTTGGTAGTTGAGTCAAAAATGAACTTGTTAAAATTTAAAAAAATTCCATGTGGTAAAAACTCCATTATACCTAGAATATAATTAATTATTTAAATATCATATATATTCTATGTATATATGTATTTATAATAATTAATAACATTTGGAGATAGGAAATAAAATGCACCGCTCATGGAGATGGTAGGTCGTACGTAACCGTGAATTCTACTTTCATTTCATTGTCATACAAAATGATAACTAGTTATATTATAAATCCAATATAATATATATGTTATATATGATTCATAAGTTCATTAATTTCATTCTATATACTTTCTATTTATGGAATTAACAATTCATATCACTTTGAGGGGGTAGTAGTCCACACTTCCTCAAATGAAATTATTGCATTTACACATAATAGAAATCATAAAATTATGATATAAATAAAAAATATATGAGAATAAAAAAATATAAATATAATATATGTCATATATAAATATAGTTCCATCATAATGTCTACTATGAGCGGTGGTAGGAGAAAATTGAACGATCGTCGTTTTGTGAGGCAGTAGTTCAATGTACACAGAAACAGTATGTTCGTATCCATTAGATGGAGGTGTGTGTAAATATAGTTCAGATATTTCTCAGAAAAACATCTTAATATATTACAGATTCTGGTTTTTTTATATAATCAATGAATAAGAAGATCATATGGAGTAGATAAGGAAAATAAAAGAAAAGAAATTTGGAGAAGATGTTACCTCTAAATCGGGTAACTTATTTTTATTTGAGCCAGAAGGCTTTCTCAAATGACCTTATACCAAAGGTAAGACTTATAAGAGGAATTGAGGTATGTTGGGATATTATTTCTTTAGAATTTAGATGAACCATTGGAATTTAGAGGTGTCAGTTATGCGGCTAGAGGTGGTGGCAATTTATAAGAGGGACGAGGGAAACTTTAGGAAAGTCTATAAATATTATTCTATTATAAATTCAATTTTGATTAAATATGGTACATAAATTATTTAATTATAATATAATATTATTTGGGTTCTAATACCCATAATCAAAAAAAAATAGACAGGTTTTGAATAGTTTTTTATCCTTATCTTTTTGGTTTAACCATTATTTTACCCCTTTTAATCTTAAAGTGGTATCATGTTATTTAGACATTGTGGGATTATTTAATTACCAATTCACAAAAAAAATTACAATAAAAATATATTTATGAAATATTTGGACTTATATTAACCATTATGATGAATCTTATGTGTTTTGGAATTTTATATCATTCAATAAAATATTTTATATTTTTAGATATAAATTATGTTAATTTTGGACACTATTCAGATTTGAATTTTAAAAAAAATAATACAAACATTATTCCTTCTAAAAAAGAATTAACACAAATATAATATTTCAATACCATCGATAAATTTTTTTATGGAATCAAAATATTTAAAATAAATTTATATTATTATGTATAATATCATCTAGTTGAATCCTTTATTAAAGAATCAATCCCAACATTATCATTGTGGCATAATTAAAATTATTTATTTTTGTCTAAAAATTATAAATAAAATACCATGATTACTAAAATATTTTTATCTTTATAATTAATATTTTTATTCCAAGATATAAGTTATAAAAATACAAATTAAATTTTTTTTAGTAAAAGGTTCATGTTTTTGTCATATTTCCATTTAATTTAAATTAATTCTTATAAAATGTCATTTTCACATCCAAGTGGATCCCTGGGGTCACAAAATCAACCCAAGGATTTCTATGGTCATAGATATCTCATCCAATAGGATTATTAAATGTGTTAGGATAATTTAATAATATTATAATATTATTTTTTATGCTTATTTACCAGATTTACCCTTTAACCATGGAAAATAAAATAATTACTGAAGTTACTATTCATAATATACAAATATAAAAGTTACCTATTTAAACAATTTGGAACATATGATGGAATATATTGAATAAATATTTCCAAATTCAAAACACAGATGTTGCAGTAATTAAATTAAAATTAATTCTCATTGTCAAAACCAAAAAGTAGGTTTTTAAGAAGTAATTACTATAAAATTATTGAGATGTTTTTTATAGAATTTAAATGGGAAATTAATTATAATTACCAACATTGGATTAAATGATAAAAATATATTACATTTATAATTTAATAAAAATAATAATATGAGTTAACCATATAAATTGTCTCGATGGAAAAAGTTGTTTTCAACTAAAATATATCATATTTTTAGTATTCATAATAACATGATAGTTATTAAAAAAATATCAAAAATTCATCAAAAGTAAATATTTATGTACTGATACCAAATAATATTTTTTTTGTCAAATATAAAATATAATGGTGTCAAAAACGAAATTTAAAAATGGTTCGCCATCAAAAGTGTAATGCCCCAACCCCAGAAGCCCAGAGTCGGTGCATTATTAGGTATCATTGGCATGATCACAAAAGATTAAATCTCGAAATACTGATTCATTTAGTAGTTTTCGAAGTACTAGATACATTTATAAGGTTTACATAACATCATAAAATGGAAAACTACAACAACATTGTTTCCAAAGACAACACTGAGATCCAATAGACTATCCCTGCAGGTCAGTCATAATATACTTCTTTGTATCCTCTTAAAAATATAATATGGAAAGGGGTGTGCTCAGATTCTCAGAAAGGATAATAATATAACAGAAACATTCATAAATAAGCATAAACATTTAAGGTAATGTATAAGAATAAAAGAAAATTCTTTTATACTTGAACTTCAGCATAATATATAAAAGTTAAAAATCCAATAATTCCATTTACTTATTCACATTGATATTCTACTAGTCGAATAATCACATGAAATATCAATAGTAACTTTCATAATGATGGAATGCATAATTCTAGACATTCATAACCATATAGTCAAAGCCTGGTTCTAATACTATAAATAATATTTTTTCACGGCCTTGTGCCAAGACACTAGTTTGTCTCATGTGACCAACTGATACGTCGAGGAGCTATTGCAGGCTCCACCAGTCACTTACTAAGTCCAATACATTCCACATATGAAAAGGTTTAAACATAACATAAAAATCCATATTAAAAATATCATATGAAATGTCAATATTTTATTTATAAACCATTAATGGTATAACATATCCACAGAAAAACATATCACCAAACCTTCAATACAACATTGATGTTTTTTATCATAATAAATCAACTTCAAATAAGCATAAAACCCATTAATGGATGTTGACATAGATGAAATCAAAACATTTTTTTAGATAAATAACTATTTCTATTTTTAAATCTTTTAAAAATCATATAATTATAAAAGAAAACATTTATTTTGGAAATAATCTTATAAGCTTGTAAGGGAATCTTTGATGATGTTAGAACGTCAGAAAATAGCCATACCTGCCGTATAAGTTAAAAAATGACATTCGTACCTTAGTTTTTTCAAAAAGCTTATAAAGTAACTTGTTAGTAAAATGACGGAAAGATTACATTAAAAACATATAAGGTAAAATAAGGGTATAAATGACTTTACCCCATTGTCTAGTAAATTGTAATAATGTTTTGAAATACATTTTTAAGAAACATTGATTTGGATGATAAAGAGGTCCCAGTAGATACTTACGTAAAAACAACCTCAGATAATAATGTTATTGTGAAATTAACCCTTAACTTGTACTTTTCATTGGTAAAGGGTAAGTTAACCTCCTTCATAATGGTGAAATAATTGTTATCAAATTATACAAAAATCATATACATTAATATGATATCATATATGATCTTTTAATATTGCTTTATTAATAATATCTTAGTATTATCATCATTTATGGTGTTAACTGATTCCTTTTCCTATATATAATTTGTTATGTATGTAATGTTTGTAATGGATATTATGCATCTTATTCATATTCATAATGATATTTAGTTTTTGAACATTATTTTTAATCATCTAATGAAAATTAGTCTTGAATGGATACGATGGGGGAATGAATCTCATCGTGTTCGTGAAGAAGGTAATCCATACATACGCACGAGCAACAATATCATTATTTTGATATTAAAATAATATATAATTGGATGGTATATCATATATACAGTATCATTATCATTTTATATTTATTATTTACATCAATTACACTTCATTATTGTACCTATCCAAATAATAATGAATTGAATAACAATTACACCACGACATGGAGATGATAAGCCGTACGTACACACATATGGTGACAATTCATTCAATAAAATCACATTATTTATATGATACTGGAGTTATTATTTTAGAATGGAAACCACAAAGAAAGAGGAAGTGGAAGAAGAAATGAACTTGAAAGAGGTGGTAAAATATTTACCTCTTCTTCGGGTTCTTACTTTTGATTTGATCAAAAGGGCTCTATAGGTTGGCTTTCTGACTAAAGGAAGGCATCTAGGATGATTTTAGGATAGTTTAGAGGGTATTTTGTTAGAGTTTGGCTTAGCTAAATGGATTTGAATGTTTGAATTAGCGAGAAGGGGGAGTGCCATTTTATAAGAGGGGTGAGGGGTACCTTAGGAAAAGCTAGAAATATTATTTTATAATAAAATCATTTTCGGTTTTTAATGGCTTAAAAATGAATTATTTAAATTATAAGGTGGTTATGGGTCGAAAATAACTCAACTAATAGGTTTTAGATAGGTTTTGGTCATTATATTAACTCTATCATTTAGATTTAACTCTTAGTTAAATAGTTTTCCATTTACCCTGTCTCTTTTTATTTTTATATTATATGGTTAATAAACATACTATAAACTTCTAAGAGAACCCCAAGTGGTTTATTTATGATACAAATATCATTATATAAGTATTTTGGACGAACCTTAAATTTTTAGGAATAGAATATCAATTAAAAATATAATATTTGTTTTAAAAACACTTTTATGTCAGTTTTGACAGTATTTGGTATTTGGTTTTTACTAAATTCATAACAGCATTATTACATCGAAAAAAATTCATTTAACAAACACAAAATGTCATATTAACCAATAAAATTAGTGTAATTCATAAAAAGTCTGAAATTTCATTTATATGGTATTTATAATATCAATTATTTTAATCTTTCATTAATACAATAAGTACAGCATCATCATTGCGTCATAAAATTAATTTAATTATTTAATTTCTAAAAAATATAAATAAAATAACATTATGTAGGAAATATTTTTATATTTTTAATGATTATTTATGGTCTAAATTATCTTATGTATAACCCTATATTAAAAATGTTTCAGTTATTAAACATTGATTTTAGCTCTTTTAACTCTTCTTTAAATAAAAAAATAATAATGGTCATAATCTAATCCAAGGGGACATAAAGGATCATATTTTATTGCTAAAGTTGTTTCTGGTCTAATTACACTTATCCAATAGAATTAGGACATGTGTTAGGGTAATAATAATGTTTTTTACCCTTAATTACCCTATTTACTTTTAACCATGGTAAACCAAAGTAAAAAGTTATTATTCACGAAAAATTATTTTCATCTTATTGAACCAAATTTTACTTACTGATATCAACCGTGTCGGTTGAATTTTTGAAATTCAACACACAGATGCCGTAAAATTATGTTTTATGTAAATCTGTAAATGCTCCTAGGAGGTTGGTAAAAGACAGTAAAAAGTTCAATAAAATATTTATATATCTAAAATTATTATAAACTGACTCTGATGAATTAAATTGAACTTATATAGGTATTATGTATCTATTTTTAATAAAAAAAATTTAAATAAAATAAATAATTATTTAAATAAAAACTCTGTTTTAAACTATAACTCAGTGTTCTTCACTATTCATCAAAAATTGAATGTTTTCGGAAAAATACCAAAAATTCACCCTAAGATAATTTCGATATTAAAAATACAAAAACGAAGTCTATTTTGAAATATAAAATTTTAAAAGGGGGTATTACTATTCATAACGGCTAGTTTGATTGGTTGTGGTGTGTTAGAACTCGAAATCGCCTACAACACACGCTATTGTATTATTCAAAGGGAAATGTACTGTGCAAGCTTGGGGTGTTACATTCTCCACTCCTTCAAAGAATTTTTTCATTGAAATTTCTATAATATTATTGCATAAAATGATGTGGGTGTTTCTTCATCATAAGTTCCTCGTGTTCCCATGTTGCCTATTCCATCTTATGGTTTCTCCATGGAACTTTTACCAGACGAGTCCTCCAATTTTCAGCACTTATTATCTTGTATCAAGAATCTTGGCAGTCTCTTTGCAATAAGATATATTGGGTTCAGTTCTAATTCCTCATAGGTAAGTACATGCATTGGGTCAGGCATGTATTTTCTCAACAGTGATATGTGGAACACATCATGAACATAAGAGAGACTTTGAGGCATTTCCAAATGGTAAGCTACAACCCCAATTTGTTCTAGAATTTCGAAAGGTCTGATGTACCTAGGACTCAATTTTTCTTTCTTACTGAAATGTATAACACCTTTCCCTGGATATAACTTCAAGAAAACATGATCTCCTACCTGAATTTACCAATCCTTTGGTTATCGGCATATCTCTTCTGCCTTCTTTGAGCTACTTTGATGTGGTTTTGGATTACCTTCACATTTTACATCATTTCCTCCACCAGTTCTAGGCCAACGAGTTTTCTTTCAACAACATCATCCCAGCAGGTTGGTGTGCGACATCTCTTTCCATATAACGCTTTTTATGGTGCCATCTAAATACTTTATTGAAATCTATTGTTATAAGAAAATTCTACCAGAGGTAAATGTTGATCCCACATACCTTGAATGTCAAGTGAACATGATCTAAACACGTATTCAAATGTTTGAATAGTCGGTTATGATTTTCCATCAGTTTGGGGGTGGTAGGTTGTGCTCAAACGAAGTTCAGTATCCAGGTATTTCTGAATACTTTTCTAGAATCTTGATGTAAAACGTGGATCATGATCAGAAACAATTGATAGTGGTACTCCATGAAGTCTTACAAATTCATTAATATATAGTCTTTCTAAACGATCAAGTGGTAAATATTCTCTTATAGCAATAAAATGTGCTGACTTGGTAAGATGATCAATAATGACCAATATTGCATCATTCCTTCTAGTATTATTTGGTAGTCCCACGAAAGATTCAAACGTAATATTATCCCATTTATACTCTGGTATGAGAAGAGGTTGCATAACTCTTACAGGATGTTGCCTTACAAATTTCACTTGTTGGAAAGCCATACATCTTGACACAAAATAAGAAATCTCCCTCTTCATGTTGTCCCACCAAAAATTTTCCTTCAAATCTCTATACATTTTTGTACCATTAGAGTGTATAGAGATATTGGAACTATGAGAATCATCCAAAAAATTCCCTTTTTAGATCAAGTATATCTAGAACACAAAGTCTCTTCCCAAATCTCAAAATTCCATCCTCAGAAAAAAAAAGTCACTCAATCTCCCATCATTCACAGCTTTAATCTTCTTTTGAAACTCTTCATCACCGGTTTGAGAACTCTTTATCCTTTCTAGTAAATATGGATAGGCAACCATTTGAAAAAGTACTGATGTTTCACCTTCTATGATTATTCCAATATCCATCTTTACTAGATCCATGTATATGCGATCCATTTCAACTCTCATCTTGTTCAAAACTCCATGATCCTTTATACTCAAAGCATCTGCCACTATATTTACCTTCCCTGAGTGGTAGTGTATAGTGAGATCATAATCCTTGAGTAGTTCAGGCCATCGCCTTTTCCCCATGTTGAGTTATTTTGATGAGAAAATATATTTCAAACTCTTGTGATCGGTATATATCTCACATTTTTCACCATAGAGATAGTGTCTCCTAATCTTAAAAGCAAATATTATAGCTGCTAACTCAAGATCATGAGTAGGATAGTTTTTCTCCGGAATTTTCAGCTTCCGTGAAGCATAGGAAATAACCTTATCATTCGGCATAAGGAGACAACCAAGTCCTTTCCTTGAAGAATCATTATAAATAACAAACCCTATCAGTATCTGATGGTAGAGTCAATATAAGAGCATTGAATAATATTCTCTTCAGTTCATAAAAACATTCTTCACACTCTTTTTTTAAAACAATTTTCACCCCTTTACATGTGAGCTTTGTTAATGGGTTAGCCAATCTGGAAAACTTTTGGATGAAACACCGATAATAACCTAAAAAACCAATAAAACTACGTAACTCAGTTATACTTGTCGGTGCTGGCCATTCTTGGATCACTCTTGTCTTAGCATGATCAATGAATATTTTATCCTTATAGATGATATGGCCAAGAAAAAGAGATCTCATAAAGCCAGAATTCACACTTGCTGAAATTCCCATATAATTCATGTATTCTAAGAGTCTTCAAGATATTGCGAAAGTTATTTTCACGACCTTATTAGCTTTTGAAGTATACCAAGATATCATCAAAAAATACCACTACTAATTCAACAAGATATTCGTTGAAAACTCTGTTCATTAGATCCACAAAAATAGAGGGTGAAGTAGTTAATTCAAAAGGCATTACTGTGAACTCGTAATGCCCAAACCTAGTTCGAAATGTTGTCTTAGGAATGTATTCCTTCTTCACACACAACTGACGATATCCAGATCAAAGGTCAATCTTTGAAAAGTATTGAGCTCCATGATGTTGGTCGAATAAATCATCAATGTGAGGTAGGGGATACTTGTTCTTTATTTTTATAGAATTGATCTCCCTGTAGTCAATGCATAACCTCATAGATCCATCTTTCTTTTTAACCAAAAGTATAGGGGCTCCCCATTGAGAAACACTGTGGAGAATAAACCCCTTATTACTTAATTCCTCAAGTTGTTTCTTTAGTTCCACTAATTTTGTAGGGTCCATTCTCTAAGGGGTCTTCGATATGGTACTTGAACTAGGAATTAAATCAATGGAAAAGTCAATTTTTCGTTCTAGAGGATGTCCGGGTAAATCTTCTGGAAACACATCAACATATTCTTTTCCAATAGGTACATCCTCTATTTAAACATTCCTTTCCTCTCTAATAGTTATTTCATTCTCTTCATCCCCAATAATTGAATTTAGTTGAGCTACTAGGGGTGGATCTATATATGAATCAGGTGGTGAAATTTCTACTCTAGAGATATGGTGTTCTTTATCATCGTTATAGAAAATAGTAACCTCCTTCTTCTTACAATAAATTTTTGCATCATGTTCTTAAAGCCAATCCATACTAAGGATTATATCAAATTCAATCATGGGTATGCCGATGAGATCAACAGATAAAGAAAATTATATGCTCTAATGGAACTGATTCACAAGACATTATTGCAATGATACTTCCTTTAGGGTTTTTAACTGAAAACTCCCTTGTTAAATAAAATTGAAAATATCTAATTCTTTTAGCAAACTGGGAAGATATGAAACAATGAGGTGATCCAAAATCAAATAAAGCATTTTATAAACTTGAGTAAACCATTAAATTACCTTCCACTTCGTCTTTTGGAGCTTCAACCTCAGTAGTAGTGATAACATAAGCTTGGCTGTGATACCTTGTCCATTTTTAAGGTAATTTCACCTGATTCATAGGACATTCATTCACATAATTCCCCTTTTATCTAAAACTGCAACATTCAACATCGATATCCTCTTTCTTCCACTATCAATCACGATCTTGGTGGCCTTTTTCACCACAATTATAACAGACTCCCATTACCTTCAGGAAAGTACCAGGGTGTTTCTTCCAACATTTACTACAGGTTGGATATTAAAATATTCCCTTCTTCCCCTTATTTCCATTTCCAGTATTTTGAACATATCTGTTCTTCTCTTTCTTTGCTATAAATTTGTAAGACATAGAGAATTCTTTTTCTGTCTTGATAGCACATGAGACAATATATTTGTATGATGAGAAGGATTGTGAGACTAATGCTCGATGGATAAATGGTTTTAACCCTTCCAAGAAACAATCAATCTTACTTCTTGTGTTACATATATAATCTGTAGCATGCCTCGCTAACCTTGTAATGTTAGCCTCATATTTTGTGACATTATCATCCTCCTTTTACCTCAGACTCAGAAATTTCCTTTCCATATCAGCTCGATGGTCACAAGGAAAGTAATTTTCTAAAAAAATATTTTTAAACTCCCTCAATTCCATATTTTATACTTCATCATATTTCTTTTTATTTTGAATCAATGACCACCATTGATCAGCATCTCCAGTGAGGGGGTAAACTGCCATGACAACTTTTTCTCTTTCACTACTATACGAGGAATGAAATATTTTCTCAAAGAAATTTATCCATTTCTTAGATACTAATGGATTTGTACTCCCATTTAAATGGTGGTTGTTTCCTCATGAAGCGATCTAAAATTGACCCTCCACGCTGTGGATCGGGTTGCTCTATATGGGTAAGGTTATTATTCATAACCTGAGTGAGTTGTCCCAGTATGGTGATAAGCTAATCATCACTAGTTGTATTACCAGCTCCACTATAATTATCTTGAGCAAGAGGTAAATACCAACATGGAGTGCATTCATTGATACAATTTTTATTCCTTCCACTAGGCTTCATTTCTAAACAATGGCATAAACTATATTAGTTTATGAATTTAAATACATAAATCCAAACTTGTAAAACACTTAATATAAACTGAACTATTTATGTATATAATCTATAATAATAAATAATGTTTTCTTTGAGTAAGCATATACTCATAAACCATTCATAATGGTTTGTATAGAAAATGATAATTATCCTAAACATATCCCCCGAGAGTACTGTAACCAAGAGTGTAGCAAGGCCCATTGTCGTGCACTAGTTCCCATTTGAGTCTAGCTCAAAGCGGTGTTTTCAGGTTTTACCCCTAGGTACATCTGTGCCAGAGCCGCCTCTACCTGCTCATATCTAGACAGGGATTTATTTCTTGAAAAACTCAAAAAATCTCCACAATACCAAAATTCTAGGATGTTATTCTATTATAATCCTCAAAGTCTATCTTAGGGCTATGTGCTCTAATTAGAGTTTATATAAATCTAATTTCCAAGGAATGTACTAAACTTCCTCTGATACCAACTGTAACGCCCCGACCCCAAAATCCCAGATTTGGTGCATTATTAAGTATCATTATCATGATAAAAAAAGATCAAATCTCGAAAGACTGATTAGTTTTGTAGTTTTGGAAGTACTAGATACATTTATAAGGTTTACATTACATCAGAAAATGGAAAACTACAACAACATTGTCTCTAAAGACAACACTGAGATATAATAGACTATACTTGCAGGTCAGTCATAATATACTTCTTCGTATCTTAGAAAAAATAAAACATATAAATGGGTGATCTCAGATGCTCATTAACGATAACAATATTGCAAAAACTTTCAAAAATAAGTATAAACATTTAAGGAATTGTATAAGAATAAAACAAAAGCCTTTTAAAATAGAACTTCAGAATAATATGGAAATGATAAAAATAAAATAATTCCATTTACTTATTCACATAGATATTCTACTAGTCGAATAATCACATGCAATATCAATAGCCAATTTCATAATGATAGAATGCATAATGCCAGAATTTCATAACCACAAAGTCAAGGCCTTGTGCCAATACTACAAGTAATATTTTTTCAAGGCCTTGTGCCAAGACACTATTTTGTCTCCTGAGACCTACTGATACATCATGGATCTATAGTGGGCTCCACCAGTCACTTACTATGTCCAATGCATTCCTAATATGAAAAGGTTTAAACATAACATAAACATTTGTATTAAAACTAGCATACAAAATGTCAATACTTTATCCATAAACCATGAATGGTATAACATTTCCACAGTCAAACATATCAAAAAACATTCAATACAATATGGAAGTTTTTTATCATAATAAATCTACTTCAAATAATCTTAAAATCCATCAAAGGGTGTTGACAGAGATGAAATCAAAACCTTTTTTAGACAAATATCACTTTATATTTTAAATTCCATTAAAAACAATATAATTAAAAAAGAAAAAATTTATTTTGGTAATATTATTATAAGATATTAAGAGATTCTTTGATGATTTTATAATGGTGGAAAATATCCACACCCACTATATAAGTTAAAAAAGACATTCTTACCTTAGTTTTGTCAAAAAGGTAATAATGTTCCTTGTTTGGAAAACGATGGAAAGATTACATTAAAAACATATAACGTCAAATAAGAGTGTAAATGAATTTACCCCATTTTCTATTAAATAGTAAAAATGTTTTGAAATACATTTTTAAGTAACATGGATGTGTATGATAAAGAGGTCCTAGTAGATACTTACGTAAAAATAACCTCTGATAATAAAGAAATTGTGAAATTAACCATTTCCTTGTACTTTTCATTGGTCAAGGGTAGGTTAACCTTGTGTATAATAGTGAAATAACTGTTATTAAATTATAAAAGAATCATATACATTAATATGATATCATATATGATCTGTTAACATTTCTTTGTTAATAATATCTTAGTATTATCGTCGTTTTGGGTGATAGCTGATTTGTTTTCCTTTATATGATTTGTTACATAAATAGTGTTTGTTATGGATAGGATGTATCATATTCATATTCATAATTATATTCAGTTTTTAAAAATTATTTTTAATCATCTAATTGAAATTAGTCTTCAATGGATACGATGGGTAATGAATCTCATCGCGTTCGTGGAGACGGTAATCCATACATACGCACGAGCGACGATATCATTAATTTGATATTAAAATAATATATAATTGGATGTTATATCATATATAATGAATAATTATTATGTTATATTTATTATTTACATCATTATTATACCTATCCAAATAATAATATATTGAATAAAAATTATACCACGACATTGACACGATAAGTTGTACGTACAGACGTATGGTGACAAGTCATTAAAAGGATGTATAGAATAATTAATATGGCTGTACCATATTTTTAATAACATCAACGTATATAGAGGATAATAGATTTATTATTTTATAATGGAAACAACAAATAAAAAATAAGTGGAAGAAGAAAGGAACTTGAAAGAGGTGATGAAATTTTTACCTCTTCTTCGGGTTCTTCCTTTTGATTTGATCAAAATGGATACTTAGGTTGGATTTCTGACTAAAGGAAGGCCTCTAAGAAGATGAGAGGAAATTTGAGAGTGTATTTGGGTAGAGGTTGGCAGAACCAAATTTCTTGGAAGGTGTGAATTAGTGAGAAGGGGGGGGGGTGCCCTTTTATAAGAGGGGTGAGGGGCACCTTAGGAAAACCTAGAAATAATATTTGATAATAAATTCATTTTAGGTTTATAATGGATCCATAATTAAATATTTAAAGGATAAGGTGGGTATGGATCTAAAACCACACAACAAATAGGTTTTAGACAGGTTTGTGTCATTATATTTACTTTATCTTTTAGATTTAAATCGTTGTTAAATAGTTTGACATTTACCATATCTCTTTGTATTTTTATATTATATGGTTAATAAACATAGTATAAACATCCGAGAGAATCATAATTGGTTCATTAATTAAACACCTATCATTATATAAGTCTTTTTTCTGAACCTTAAATTTTTAAGAGTAGAATATCAATTAATAATATAATATTATTTTATAAAACTGTTTTATTTCAATTTTGTCACTATTTGCTATTTTGTTTTTTCTAAATTCATAACAGAATTATTACATCGAAAAAAATTCATCTAACCAACCCCATTATATCATATTAATCTATAAAATTCGTGGAATTCATAAAGAGTCTCAAATTACTTTTTTTTGGTATTTATAATATAAATTATATTAATCTTTCATTAATACGTTAATTACTACATCATCATTGTGTCATAAATAAATTTTATTATTTAAGGTCTAAAAAATATAAATATAATACCATTATGTAGGAAATATTTTTATATTTCAATTTAATATTTATGGTTAAATTTATCTTATGTATAACCCTATATTAAAAATGTTCTAGTTATTAATATTTTATTTTAACTCTTTTAACTCTTCTTTAAATAAAATAATAATAAAAGTCCTAATCTAATACAAGTGGACCTAAAGAATCATATTTTATTCCTAAGGTTGTTTTTGGTCGAACTAGACTTATCAAATATAATTAAGACATGTGTTAGGGTAATTATAATGTCATTTTTACCTTTAATTACCCTATTTACTTTTAACCGTGGTAAATAAAAGAAAAAGTTACTATTCACCAAAAATTATTTTCACCTTATTGAACCAAATTTTGTATACTAATATCAATCGTGTCTCTCAGATTTTTGAAATTCAACTCACAAAAGCAGAGAAATATTGTTTTTTGTAAATTTTCAAATGTTCCTAGGAGGTGGGTAAAACATGGTAAAAAGTTCAATAAAATTTTTTTATATCCAAAATTATTATAAAATGACTCCAATGAATCAAATTGAACTTATATAGGTATTATGTATCTATTTTGATATAAAAATTAAATTAAATAAATAATTATTTAAATAAAAATTCTATTTTAAACTATAACTCAATGTTTTTCACTATTCATCAAAATTTGAATGTTTTCAGAAAAATACCAAAAATCCAACCTAAGCTAATTTCAATATTCTGAATCTAAAGAGGAAGTCCATTTTGACAGATAAAATTTATAAAATTTCAAAAATTGGGTATTACTATTCATAAAGGCTAGTTTGATTGGATGTGGTGTGTTAGAACTTGAAGTTGCATACAACACACACACACTATTGAATTATTCAAAGGGAAACATACCGTGGAAGCTTGGGGTGTTACAAAAAGGTCATAAAACATCATTTTTCGAAAAATACTTATTTTATAAGAAAAATTTAATTTGTTCTTATATCATATATTGAAAAAATATAAGATGAATTTAAAAATTTACACTGTATACATATAACATATATTTTTCATTAATTAAAAATCCATAAATAGTAATATAATAGTATAAACACAATTACTTTCTTCTAAATACATTTTCATAAAAACACATCATTTATATTAAATTGGTTTTTATTTCCATTTCTAGTAAATTTGGTAACGAATGGATCATTATTTCAACATGTTTAAACCATATTTTCATAATTCAGTTGATACTATTCATTATTTCTATTCCAATGTCTAGGTGATAAATATTATTTAAAATAATAATATTATTACTGTTTTACTTTTCTGTATAACTCAATGTTGTGTGCAACGTATGATTTCAGAGAAACCCATTTTTCATGCCAAGTAACATATCAAACATAGCATCCCCTTTAATGTAAAAATAATATCTTATTCATAAATATTAATATAAATGAAAAATTATTATTCTATAAATACCTGGGTCATTACACCTTAATCCTTCAATCATTTTACAAAACAATTATTTATTTATCAGAGACATATACCACCATTTCTAATGCTCCTTGGTCAATATATATATATATCCAACCATGATTAATCTCCAAAAAACCCTAGAAAAAGACCCGAAATAATTAACACGACACTAATGTAAATAAAATAATCACATACTCAAATTAAATAATAACTTTTTCAGGACTCTTCACCAATAAAAGTCATCCTAGGTCCATAGTGAAGCTGTTTATAACTGAAAATTCATACCTTTAATATGACAAATACAGAATGAAACTGTCAAGGGTATGTCCCACACATTATAGGTGACATTACTCTTATAAAACCCAGGGAGAAAAAAATACAGAAATCACCAACAAATCATAATTTAAATGATGAAAACCCAAAACCTATCAATAATATAAATATACATGAAATGTCAAATGAAATAAAATAAAATATCTAAAAATTGATAAATAAATCGAAAACACCTAAATTAGAAAATCAAACACCAAGTCATCTATATATCAAGATCTAGAAGTCCCAAGACACTCAAAAAAACATTCCTAAAAACTATAAAAATAGTGTATTGAACTAACACAAGATACCCTACCCTAGTTCCCAAGACATTCAGCCATAATTATTCATAATATAAATAGTCTGATAACATGTTTCAAATGATTATTTTTATTTATGGTAATTATTTATCTGAAATAAATAAAAAATATTGATGAAAGGGGTTCTAAACAGAAACAAAAAATTACCATTATATATATTATAAATATAATCCTGGTGAAATATATACTTTTTAAATATAGATATCAAAACACATCATAAACAATAATATCTCACAATAGAATAACATACAACATCAATAAAATATTAACATATGAAAAATAAATTACAGATAACCATGAATTATAAAATAAACCAAAAAAGAAGAAAAACTACTAATAAATAATGTAGAAAGTCAATGAGGTTGATCCACACAAAAAAATTATATTGAAAATGAAATGAAAAAAAATCATTTGGGAGTGATAAGAGAGATCAATCAACATATTACCTCATCTATTCCAAAACAAAGACTATAGAATGTACATTATCACAAAGTGTTGACTATTCCTTTCCTGCATTAAAAATACTAGGACTATAAATACACATGGATTATATATAGCATGCGAGTGGACATTATTGATTGGATTTGAAAAAATGCCCAACTTTTAAAAATATTTCATGTTATTCATGTTTTAAGTACATTTATGAAAATAAAAATTTCATTTTAATGGAATCAAGTAAGACGGGATTATCAAAATAAAAGAATTTATTTAGGAAAACTAAGTAATTCATGTTTAATTATGATAGTACATGTAAAAAAATATAAGTACATTAATTATATAAAAAAAGGTGAAGTAAATATTTATTTGAATTATATTATAAGATCATGAGAGAGTACATATGAGACTCAAGCAGAGAAACTAAGGATCCTAGTAATAAGTACAAACCGTATATATATCTACCAATATAATGGAAAATAGCCAGAGGGAAACATAAATTTTTTGGAACTATTAGATAGTGACAATTTATAAAATAAATAGATGATGGAACATGTGTTCACCAGATGATCGCACACATCAGTGAACCTACACTATGAAATTAAAACAAAACTACAATATACCTTAGTTTGTTTTTCACATTCATGATATTATTTTGAGCTATTACATTATTTTTTTAGAATTATATTTATCCCATATATCTCCTAAAAGTTTTAATGCAAATGGGATTATTTGACCCGGTAGTAGATGGTGCATCGTTGAAGCATGGTTAGGAAAAACTACGTGAAAAATATAGAGGAGAGAATGCACCTTGGAAATGAGCATTATCAAGGCAACATGGTTTACCACATGGGAATACATGATCCACAAAACATTCTTGGATCGATTTCCTCTTAGACATAGGAGTCCTCATAGTTTCCCCATGTTTTGGAAAACAATGTGGGCAAAACCTGTGACCTATATATTTCATTAAAAATATGATTTTACTTTTTCCCTTGTTTAAATTTAACCCCATTTCACCCCCTTTCTACCAAATTCATGATTTTATGACCAAGTCACATACATGTCTCTTCCTTTCTCCCTTGGACCACAAAATCATGGGCGTATTTGGCTTTATATCTTTAATAATCATCATGTAACTCCCTTATCCTTTGGTTTATTCTCTATTCAAGGGTTTTTCTTCTATCCAACTTGAGTTATTATTTTTCCAACAAATTAGTTTACCTAATAAAGGTTCGATAATGAGTTTTTCTTTGAGGTATTTATGTTTTTTTAGGACCTAGCCCTTATAGATCCCTTTTGAGTTTTGGTTGTGGTTTTCCACTAGATTCTAGATACTTCTGAGCTTGAGGTAGGTGATTCCATGTATAATAATTATTATATGTTTTTGGTATGCTTTCATTTATTCTTGAATGCATTCTATGAATTTTTTTGAAATGGAGAAGTGTTCTTTAAAAGTATTTTGACATGATTATGGGTTCAAATATGGGATTATAAAATAAATTGGTTGTGTTTCATGTGTTCTCCCTTTTTATGCTTCCTAAATGTGTGTTATTAATTGTTTAAGTGTTGTGAAAGTGTCTTTACATATTTTTTTGTGTTTGTATATATTTTAAATAGGTTATTACTATTAAAAATGATGAATTTTATATGTAATAATATTTATTGATGTATGTGTGTGTGAAATCGGGGAACTATGAAACATGTCAACTTGAAATTAAGCACAAATGTAATTTTAGGTATCTAGGTGGGTGGACATGGACTAGTATGCCTGGTAGATCAATGTAGTTGATGGTTATTTTAATTTTTTTTAGGATTTATGCTACAACACTAACTAAATAATGATAATTATTGGTGAACACTAGAACATTGATAGATTCATATATATTATCGTGTGCATGATGAAACTATGTTTCATAGTTGTTATACCATTTTCATTAGGATAAAAGGTTCTTAGTGTACCACTAGAGCTATATATTTTAGTGATTACTTATGGTTCTATATTGTGACGTAGTGATCACCATCAATACAATATGGAATATTATTTCATTGTAATTTTAAATCATGTTTCCTTTTAAAATTTTTTATTAAAAAAAAGTCCTGAATTTTTTTCCTTAAAATGTTTTCAAATTCACTCGTAAAATATTCATGCAATTTTTATTATAGTGTTGTGGAATAGAATCTATTTTGGGTGGAATCCTAATGGGATGTTTCACGCACGCTACATATAGACTTGGGTATATACATACATTATTATTAATAACCTAGGAAAACTAATGTTGTTCCACTCTTATAATACTGGATCTAGTTTCTAGTTTTCATCTCTTAAAGGTGTTTATGGAGGTGGATTAAGGTTGTTGGACTTCATATTTATTGGAGGTTATGGGTTATGATAAACCTAGTTCCCATCCAATTTTCATATTTCTCATTTTGGTTAATGATCTAAAATTTGAAACATTGAACTTCATTATCTCTTTCGTTATGGGTATTGATCTTTGTATTATATTCCATATTGAAAATGGTTCTTGGATATTTATAATTGGTGAAATCATTCCAAAAAGTGGGTTTTGATACCCATGTACTGGTTTCTATCTCGTTGGGATTAGGAAAACCCATTGGTTGATGTCACAGGCTAGGTTGGGTGTTGAGATGGATGGAACCCGAGATTGGTTATTAAAAAAATGATATTAATGGATTTTTTTGGGTAATGATATTTTTGAAGCATCTAGATAGAATGAAACTAGGATTATCAAGGATTGATGTTTTGGTAGTGAGTGGGGTGTCTTTCCAACACATCTCATAACAGGCCTTGAGTTTCCATAGGATGTTGGGATTTTCATTGAATTCCCCTCCAGGTGATACATACATGCTATAGACTATGTATAGACACTAAGAAGGGGTGAAATAATCCATGATTGTATTTTTCCTGTATGTGTTTTTGATATGAGTTATGTAAGTGTTTGAATTTTTTGTGGTCAATAAAACATATCAAAATTGTGTATTTATGATTTTTTTGTTGCTTTATGTTGCAATTTTCCACCCCAGAGACTTCCTGTGAAACCAAAGGAATGAGAGGAGAGATAATTCTCCCTCACTAGTTTGTTAGATTCTAGTTGAAGTCATGGTTCAGGCTTTTCAAGATTTATTTTTTGGATTTTGTTTTGGTCCTTCTCATGTTGGTAAAACTAAACTAGGTCATATAAAGAAAAAATATTCTGATTTCTTCAAGAATAATCCTATTTAATTTTGGGGTAGAATGGACCCCCTAGAAGCTAAGGATTTGTCTGATAAAATCAAGAGGATGTTTAGGTTTCTTGACACTCCTATGGAGATCAATGTGAAGTGTTCATAATTATTATTGGAAGGTCCTGGTTAGAGGTGGTGGAACTCTATGGTTTGGGCTAGGATGTAAGATAGATGGATTTGAAGGAATTATAGGTCATCATTAATGAATAATATTTCTCTATGACCTCATATTTTTCAAAGACTTGGGAGTTATTTGATCTCCATCAGGGGAATGAAACCTTTTTGGAATATGACAACCTCTTTGTTGAGTTATTTTAGTTCATGCATGATGTGGTTTCCAATGAGAAACTAAAGACTCAATGGTTTCAAATGGGGATATGGTTGGATATTTATCTCAAGTCTTCTTGTTTTTATTTATGACTTATGAAGAGGAGGTTGAATTTGTCTTTATGGTATAGATAGATCATAGTACAGTATATTATTTTTTTAGAGTAATGACAATTGTGGGTCCAGGTAGTTATATTTCATATGAGAAGAAGTGGAAGCGGGATGAGGTTGAGATAGAGGGAGGTGGTTGTTCAGACCATCCATCTGGGCAATCCTTATCTAGGCATTCAGATGTTGGATCAGTCCTACAAAATCATTTTTTGGAAAGATGAACAAGTGCAGTCTATGTGTTCAGCTCCAACTAGACATTTCCATCATTATTGACATATGGGTAACTATAAGTGGCCTTGTAGAGACACACATCCATAATAGGGTGGTGCAGCTTCATCATCCTTTAAGATAATTCAATCCAAGTCAAATCTAACTAGAATGGGGCATTCCAAATTAGGTTGTCATGGTGGTTGTGATGGATCTTCATCTAGAAAGAGTCATGTCAAGGAGGATACACATGTCAGTGTTTATTCTCTAGTTACGGAAAATACAAGATGTTTTCATTCTCTAGATCTCGCACTCGTGGAATTTGTGTAGGTCATATGATATTTTAAGGTACTATTATTATTTCACCATCCACTTTTTTTTTCTTATTTTGATATTGGTTCCATAATATCTTCAATTTCATCCCTTCTTGTGGATGTGTTGAATCTATGAACTAATATGATGCAATTTTTGATGGAGTTTGTGACACCACCTAGTAAGAATTACGAATAGGGTTTCAGGAGTCCATATTGTGTAGTCTAAAAGGACAAGGACGTGATGGAATGATATTTTATTGGTTTGGAAATGGAACTCTCTGAATTGATCCATGGAATGGATTGGATAGTTCATTTCCAAGTGCTCATCGATTGTTATAAATAGTGAGTGTGTTCTGTGGAAAATGATGGGAGATATTAGGTTATTCAAAGTGAATGATATCCTTAGTCAGGACTTCATGAACCCACAAATAAAATGTTGAGTAGTCTTGATTTACATATCTCTTCACTAATATAGGAGGATGATAGTACTATTTTTTAGGGAAGATTACCTGTTGAGCTGGATTTTATCCAGGAGTTATTCCAAGATGAATTTTTAGGGTTTTCTTAAAAGTGGGATGTGGAGTTCACCATTGATTTGGCACCAGGGACACAACCGATTTCTCTTCCATCATATCATATGGACCCACTAAATTTATGTAATTAAAGGTACAAATGGATGATTTGGACTCCATTGGGTTTGTTTATCCGAGCATCACACATTGGGATGCCCCATTCATGATTACAAAGATGGAATATGGATCTGTCTTGTTATGTATCTATTAACAATGTTTGAATAATGTGATGACTAAGAATAAATAACTTTTTCACTATATTGATGGCATTTTTGACAAGCTTAAGGGAACTGGGTCGTACTTTATGTTTCATATGTGTTTTGAGTGTCACCAAGTCAGAGTTGGAGATGCATATGTTCAGAAAAAAATCATTTCAAATGTGTATGAACAGTTTTGAGTATTTGATCATGCCTTTTAGATTGAAGAATAAACTAGTGGTTTTCATTGGTCCCATGAGCATTGTGTTCCACCAGTATCTCAATTCCATTATTGTGGTATTTGTGTATGACATCCTGTTTTTCAATAGAACTGAGTAGGAGAATGAGAAGCTTCTGAGGATCATGTTGGGATCTTTTCGTGATCGTCTTACCTATGAAATTTCTTCCAAGTAAACCACATGAATCAGAGAGGTTATGTTTTTGGGTCATGTTATCTCTGAAAGAGGGGTTTTGATGGACACTAGGAATATCGATGTCATGGTATTATGGGGTAAGTCAAGGAATGTATTTGAGAGTAATACCTTTTGTGGAATATAAGGGTAATATAGGTTGTTTTTATCGGATTTATATTGGTTTTCTACAACCATGATGGTGCTCACCAAAAAGGTGTGACATTTGAGTGGATCTAGAAACATAAATCTCCATCTAAGGAGCTTATGAGGTATTTCATGACAACACCAATAATAATTTTTTCCAAATGTATAAAGGGATATTTGGTTTACATAAATACTTCAACTATGGGTCTTGGGTGTGTGATAATGGAGGATGAGCATTTGGTGGCGCACAACTCTCATTATCTTCGACCACATTAAATGAATTGTCCAACCCATGAATTTGAATTTGTTGTAGTGATGAATGACTTTAAGGCATGGAGTCATTATATTTTTTGGGAGATTTTTGTAGTTTATTCTGATCATAAGATTATAGCCAACATTTTATCCCTGAAGGACCTAAATTTGAGGCATCATCACTGGGATGAGTACATGAAGGGTTTAAATTTGATATTTTCTATACCCTAGGAGAAGTTAATGTGTTGGGAGATGACTGGAGTAGAAAATACTAGTATAATCTATGATGGAGTTCAACTAGGAGTGGAATTTGATGTGTATTTATGAAATTCATCATGAAGTAATGTAGAAGAGTGTAGTACTATTCATGGATTGTATTCACCAGATACATTCCAATTGGAGTTGGTTTGGTTTGAGAAGCCATGTTCTATGTTGTGATAGCATTCAACATAGTTCCAAAATGGTGGGGAGGTTCCTTGTGTATGGTCATTGTCTCTTGATATAATATTGTGTTTGATGGTTCAATTCATGGCGTCGTTGTCGTTACACAATGTGGTGATGTAGGATAGAAACTAGTCTTAGTGGGTCGTTCATCCAGGTGCCACAAAGATGTTTTATGATTAGAATAATTAGTTTTTGTGGCTAGGTATGATACAAGACATATATTACATTTCATTTCATTATTATACTTGTTTGAAGATCAAAGCATAACTCTAGAAACCATCGGGTTTAATTTATCCCTTATCCTTTTCATACCATGAAGTGGGATGAGATCGCCATAGATTTTATTGTTCGCATACCTCTTAAACCTAGGGGATGTGATTCTATTTGGGTAGTTAATGACCGTGTGACAAAATTGTCCTATTTTATCATGATATTATATTTAAATAAAGTAGAGTAATTTGGTTGGTTCTATTTGTAGAGTATAGTGACGCTCTGTGAAGTGACATTAGAAATATTTTCAGACAGATACCACCATTTTACCTCATTGTTTTGGGAAGTCCTTCAGATGTCTTGGGGGCCATATTTCTTGTTGATTATGGTATACCACCCCTAGATAGATGGTTCTATGTAAGGGGAGAATAAAATCTTGGAAGACATGATATGGTCATGTGTGTTAGATTTCAAAGGCTCATGGGATAGCCATTTGGGGTTGGTTGAAACATCCTATAATAATATTTTCTCATCCTAGAATAAAATGGAACTATTTTAGATGATTTATATTCATTTGTGTCAATTTGATTTATATTTTACTAAGTTTGGGGAGACCTTATTATTGGGACTGAGCCTCGTGATGTAAATGTCTGAAAAAGATAGATTGATCAGGTAGTGTATTTTACTGTTAAAATTCATAACATGTATTATGATAATCATAGGCACCAATCCTTTGAATTATGAGTGGGTTAGCATGTGTTTTTGAATGTGTAACTCTCTTAGGTCACTGTCATCTTAGTAATTAAGGGATGATAATTCCAAAGTTTGTCATAAATTTTTAGGACATTAGGTTGGTTGATAAAGCGTCGAAACAATTTTAATTTCATTCTTATCTAATGTCAATTCATGAAAGGTTTAATTTATCTTTTATGAAAATTTATAATCCCGACCCATATCATGTGTGGAATTGGTAAGAGTTGGAATTGGATCCTGGTTTATCTGTGTTTGAGATGCCAGTACGAATTGTGGATTACTAATATAAAGTGCTTTTGGGGAATTATATACCATTGGTCTGAGTCCTTTGGACACATGGAAATGATGATCATGAGGCATGGTGACAAAATCCTCTGGTTGAGAAGTAATATACATTTTAATTCTCCAATCAAACATCATGTCAACTTTCTAATTACTGAAAGCTTCCCTGGTGGAGAAAATTTTCACATCTGTGATTATATTTTGAGTTATTCCTTTTTTATATTTTTCATATTGTATTTATCCCTCAGATATACAGGGAGATTTTATTAAAAATGGTATTCTGGACCAGAATTAGGTTGTTTATGGTTGGAGTACAATTAGGAAAAATTATACACCATCCTAGGAGAGACACTACACCCTAGATAGTGGCACTCACTAGGATGCACCACCTACTGCGTAAATGTCCGCCCATCCCCATGAAACTTTGTTACCGTTTTCCTCTTGGATTGACGATACTACATGATTTCCATACATTTTTGAAAACAGTGTGGGATAATTATATGGCTTATCCAGGTCATTAAAAATCGTAATTTTACCTTTTTCCCATCATTGATTTTAACCCAATTTCCTCCACCTTTCATTCCAATTGTCTCTTTTCCACCCTAGGTGACTCCCATATCATCCTTACTCCCATGGACATCCAAATGTAGTGTGTATTTGGATTTGGATCTCCATTAATCATATATTAAGTCACTTGTCCTTGGTTTTCTTCTATCTTCTAAGCTTCTTGTTTCATTCCACCTTGAGGATTATTTCTACAGCACATTAATTGACCTAATAAGGGATATATTGTGTTTTTGGGTAATGTACTGATGTTTTTGGTATGATATTACCTTAATAGGGTCCTCTTGTGGTGTAGTGGTGCTTTTACACTTTATTCTAGAGGTTTGAAAGCTTAAGGTCGGTGATTCCATATTTTATAATTATTACACTATTTAGGTATGCTTTATTTTCTTATTGAATGCATTATATGGATTGTGCTAAAGATGAAAATATTATATAAAAATAGTTTTTAGGTTCATATGGTTTTTGATATTTCTTTCAAAAATAAATTGGATGTGTGTCATGTGTGATCCCTTCTTATGTTTCCTAGATTTTTTATATACATTGATTATGTGATGTGATGTGTATTTCCAAATAGAGTTGGTGTGCCTATGGACTTGAAATAAGAACTAACTCCCTCTCATAGTTTGTGATAGTGTTAGACGATGTGAAGAAAAATTAAAACACTCTCAAAACATCATCACACCTTTCACACACTATTTTGTGAAATCACACATAAAAATTTAATCAAGGAAACAAAAAAAAAATGATGCACATAGATTTTATGGGATGTAATTTTCTTCAACTTATATTAGAGAAAACTACTGAATATTAATTTCACTTGAAATATATGTAATTTAATTACTATGAATATGAGATAGTAATTATACATTGTCTCAAATTAGAGACATTTCCATCTAGTCACCAAGTACACATCAAAAACATGTCCCAACACTTTTAATAAGGGTCGTCGTCATGTTAGGCTGGTAGAATCACTATATGAGATCCATTTACAACACCTCAATGAATAATATACTCACCTATAACCATCTCAAGATCATGTGTTGCAACTGAAGGAATATTAAAAACATCCCATTAGGTCATATGATTCCAGCATAACCCAAAAGTCATTAAATTCATACCAAAATGAATAACACAATGGAATATTAGAATATTCTATCAAAATTAACTGAATACCAATGTCATCAGCTATGGATACCTTGATAATATATATTAATCTTTTTGGAAAATTTAATCGGATAGCATGAATAAGGCTCTATAATACTAAAAATCACCCACATCAAGACTGGTTCATGGATTTCTTCAAAACCCTCCAATACATAGGAATAACTCATCCAAGTTTCTCATTTTATATTATTTTATTTCAAATTACATTCTCCCTAGTCCAACTAATGCACAATGTTTCGTTATGATTTTCTAGGCCAATAGCTTTGTGAATATCTGATAGAGATTTTAATTTCCATCTAACTGCCTTATTTCTAATAATTTTTCCTTAAGAATATTATGGATGAAATATAATTTCATGTTAATGTGATTCATTCTTCCATGAAATACAACATAATAATAAATACTGACTTCACTCTGATAATCATAGAAAAACACACCTCATAATAAACCCATATTTAGGTCTTTCAAAATTTGAAATAACTACATTAGCTTATTTCCAACATTCATAGATAATTTATATTCTTCTTTCATAAATGATAAAGTAACCACATGTTATTGCTGTGGAAAATTACTATGTGTTATACAATTAAATTTAAACACAACACATGTGTCTATTTTTTAAGTGTTTTAATCCCAAAAAAATATACACCCATGAATCACAATAATTGTTCATCTTCCTTAATGAATTGTATTATATCTTATGGTATTTTTAATTTTAGAATGATCCAATTTACATCATCCCATATCTCCCTTTTAGGTTTTGAAATTAAATATCCAACTTGACTCATTGAAATGAATATATATGGACCTATAAAAATCATTGTGTACATAAAAGATTCTATATGCTCCAATCCATATTTTCTATTTTCTAAAAACACTTTTAAGGGAAAAGTGTGAACCCTAACAAAATTAAAACCATAAAGAATATGAAGTGGGAAATCAAACATGTTCAGGACAAAAGAAGTTAAACACAAAATGAGGTCACATAGTCATTGAAAACGAGGCTAAAATTGGAGGAATTACTTACCCAATATAAGCCCCATTGAAAATAATGAACCTATGAACTTGGATCATATCTGATACGATCCTCAAAATGAGCATTGATATTGTACCATCACTGTATGTATTCCTCCACATTGATCTTCTTTTCATTGAAGTCATGAGCTAAGATCCAGTCTTGTTTGTTGATCCAAGCCATTTGAACTTTATTGGCATTAATACGAAGTTCCCTCTCTAAGATTTTCTCCTTTTCCTTCTATGAAGCCTTGAGCTCCATGGTTTTAACCTACATTTCTTCATTTCAGTGAAGAACAAGCTCAAGATGTTTCTTGGGTTATTTAGAAGAAACATGTTCAACCTGTTGCTTTTCCTTTTGAGTGTCCACACACTTCTTTTTTCCCTCGGGTTTGGCTTCAATCTCGTTATTCTTTGTCCAGCCTGAAGATCTGGTTACGATTGTTTTGGGGGTATTCGAGTAGTCCTTTCGAGGTCTTGACTCCCCCCCTTTTTAATCCGGAAATATTTAAGGAGAGAGTTTCCTTGCTTCCCATTTCTTGAGTCATCTCTAACCAACGTGTGACCGTGAGATTGCTCATGATGAGAATCAACCTCAATATCACTTGATTCTAGAGATCAAGATCGGCCCTTTTTTCTTTTCCATCACGGGATGACGGTTTTCCATTCTTTAGGATCCACATTCTCCTTTCCAACTCCATCCAAAGCAGCGAAACGATTTGGGGACTTCAAAGACATTGATGTTTCATGTTGTACAGTCACTTCTTGACCCAGAGACACCATCACATTCGGATCATGGGAGTTAACCTTATATGTAACCACTGTTACTTTAGAGTGAATAATTCCTTTGTTATGAGCATCCACCTGCTTATCCACCTGACCATTAACCAACTCACCCGACATCACTAACTCAGCAAAGGAGGGAGCCATCGATGTGGAAGGAACATCTGAGGCAAGAATGGTCGACATGGAAGACCCCAAATCATGATACAACCTTGAAAATATGTCCTTGACTCTTGGATCCTTTTCATTATGATTAGGATCATCATATATTGTTGTTAGATGTTCCTAGGTCAACATGAAGTATCCTATAAGAGGGGTTTAGAAAGGCTAACATTCAATTATTTGAAAATTTTGAATGATATTATGGATTCCCACATTCCAGGATAACAACAATGTACTAAATTTCCAATCCCCCCTTATTTTTATCTCATAGTTATTATTATCATTACAAGGATCCCTTATTTCAAATATTCCAAAAATATTACACCATATCTCTTGAATCCATGTATTATATGGACCCTAAAGAAATAATTCATCCACATACCAAAGAATATTGATGCAATTACTATATTTCTTGGGACTTATGATAATACCAATGATTTTAGTCACATTATGTGAAAACTTATTCATTCATGAATGGTTCAGACATACATTTACACTCTCTAGGTGCATGTTTTAAGGTAAAGGATTTTTTTTAACATACAAAAATGACTTTATTATATTTATTTTAAAACCGATTTGGTTAATTCAGATAGATATCCTTCTCTAAGTCATACTAAAGAAATATAGTTCATACATCCATTTTTTCTAGATGTAGATCATCAAATAATTCTAAAAAAGCACTATTTGGATTATAATATTATTAAATACATATGAAAATATACCCAAAAAATAAATGCATTACTTTTGGTGGAATCCATTCTCCATTATTTTTTCCTTATATATTGTACATATATTAAATTATTCCGTTAAATGGAAATCCCATTTATTCCTTAGTTCCCACTTTGTCTCCAAAAAAATTGTCAGCTATTAAGATCCATTGAACTTCAATGCATTCATTTCTTTCTTTATTATTGAATTTGAATATTTTGAGTAATTGAGTATTTCCTATACTTATATGAATTTGTGTTACCTAAAATATATTATAATTATGATATTTAATTCAGATTTGTGTCCCTAGACTATATTCCATGATCTAAAATATTCCTAACTATGCTTATTCTTCTCTATTTTTGGGGTTCTTATTTTTGGCATGCTAACTTATAGTGTATTTACTTCTCATTTCATAACATCAAGAGCATTCCTAAATGATTAATTAAATCATGATATTTTTGAAAAAACAAATAATTTTTATACTCACAATGAATCAATGTTGAGATCTATTATCCCAAGAACTTGTAATCTTCTAGTTCTTTCAACCTGATCAGTATGAACATTTGTGGTTTTTTAGTTTCCTTCAACATAAAATTTAGTCAAATTCATATCATTCCTTAGGATCTTCTCTAGAAATATAACATTACTAATTCTGATAAATTAGCACTTCTAATCATCTAATTGTTGTGAAATTAATTATCCATTCTCACATCCACCAAGGAAATAAAACATAGAAATATAATCATTTTTATATCTATCCTTGGCATCGATGTGAACATGTTTAAAATTATAAATATTTTATTGTTTTCAATGGATTATAACAAACAAAATTATATATTTTTTAATATAATATATCCACAAGAAGATAAAAACATATATTCAATAAGTATGAAAATTTTTTGATTTTCTTAATCCAAATGACTTTGGTAATTTTAGAGTGCATAGACTATCGTCGTGCCTTATTATTCAAAGTCAGGTAAATTTACAATGCAAAACATTTTTTTTGGGGTTTTCTAGGTATATAGAATACAATTCGGATATCATTCATCCAGAATAAGTTTAAAATGTTTATAAAATTTTAATCTCCATTATTATTTGATCTTTGATACTTAAATTTTCCGCCAATTTCTATTTCCATGATAAATTTACACTAAACAAAGGGACTAAATAAATCATAATTAATAATATGGAAATAAAACCACAAATTTTTTATTGTTTCATCAATGAATGTAAAAATGTAAATGGATATATCATGTGAATGAACTTGGGTTTCTTGAAATACTTTTTAGTGAACTAATTCATGATTAAGGGATTTTGGTTTCTAACTTTTATGAATGAACTAGATGTAGTATTTTCCCTATTACATAAATCTCACAACTATAAATTCTTTTGTGATCGAGCTTTATTATATCAATCTCTACTAAAGTTTTCATGATATTCTCAATGAGGTGACCAATACTATATTTTTTAATTTTCCATATCTTATAGGTTTATAATTATTCCTATGAAATTTAATCAAAAATTTTTTCTGGTAAAGTCTTACATCCTTTACTCCATGTTCCACTTCCAAGGATCCATGAATCATCTTTTATATTCCATAAAATGTTATTTTATACCCTGTTTCATCCAATTGTCCAACCAAGATGACATTATTTAGAATGTATCGATTATGTCTCACATGATATAAGAATATAAAACACTAATTATACTTCCATAAGTTCACATATCTAATTTCAATGATATCTAGTGATGTTTTAGACACTAGAATTACTTTTCTAAAACATCCATATACATAGTTGATCATGAACCCCTGATATGTCATTTAATAAAAACATACACCATATTCAAAAAATCATGAATTCAGAAGAATATATACCTTGAGTATTAGATTGTTACGTACAACTATTTTATTGAATGAATTTGAAAATTTGGATGATTCCCTTCCAGTTTCATCATTGGGATTTATAAAATTCTTTTAGAGGATCACATGTTTCTCATAATTCAAATAGGTTTTTCTTTTACTGGTTTATTTTCCTCGAATACTATCCCTTGATTTATATTTTGGTCACAACTGATTTTTCCTCTTAGATGTGTATCCCATTCTATTAGTATTCAGTGTGTTATAGGAAGGTACTTGGTCATCACTTTTTTTAGTGTAACTCATTGAGGATAAAATTTTGGACATCCACAAACACCAAATCATTATTTCCTTAGAAAATATTAAATATAGTAACAATTCCATTAATTGATTCCGAAAGAGATTATAACAAAGTATTTCCTGGACATAATCTATAAAAGTTGAATTCATTACAGTTAGCTAAATCCTGATCGTGTTGAAATCATTAGCATGATCTTACACTAAATATCATTCCATTAGAATATAAAAAATAAGAATCTCATTAAGAACACTTTTTTTATGATGTTGGTATTTCTGACATGTCTTTCACAGATTCCATTAGTTTAGTTATTGTCTTGTTCTCCTATATGATGGAAGAATCATTTCATTCCAAATATATTCTCACTAATATGAATTTTCTATGAAACAATTGTCATTAAACCTTCAATATCTTGTCTAAATTGAATCCACCTATCCAAATCTTCAGATCCATTTGTATAAGATAATATTCTATTTAGATCTTCTAGAAACTGACGTTTCTTCCATAAAACTTTTCAATTCGTACCTATCCATAATCTTTCTTCATATCTTATAATTAGATTTTTCCCAAATAAAAAATAAAATAACATCATTAAAATTTTGACTACTATTTGTGGTATTGGTAGTAAAAAACAGAGATGGATACCAATTTTTGTGAGTATAATTTTTATGCAGTAATGGGATAATAAAATATGAGTTCCCAAGAAGATGTCACACACCAATGATCATGTGTAATAGAATTCAAAACCACATAAAACTCTCATTCCTTAGTATATCAAAATATGAGAAGAAAAATCACCTCAATTACAATTATAAGTCACACCATTCAATCACTTATATGAAAAAATCACACACAAACATTCATAAAAATGAAAAAAATATGAAAATAAAAGTATATGGAAATGATTATGGGGTTCAATGTTTCTTCATACATGCATTGGGGACCACTTACAATTATTTATTTCACTAGAAATACATGTATTACCAGAAATATATCATAGGATCCAGTAATTACACATAGCATCAATTTTAAGATATATCAATTAACTCTCCATGTATACTTATACAACTTTTCTCACTTTTATTTTATGGTGGTCCTCATCCACTTGTGTAGGTAGCACCTCCATCTGATATTCACAGTCCATGCCTCATTGAATCATTCATTCACCAGTAACTATCACCACCTCATCCATTTCAACAATATAATATTCACAGATTCTTATATGGTTACATGATTCCAACATAGCAAAACATTAGTTAAACTCAAACTAGTATGTTCATCCCATCAGAATATCATCATCCTTGGTCGAAAATACAAAAACAATAAATTCATTAATTTTTGTTGACATGAAAAGACAATAGGTTCTACTTTAATTACTCCTTATCATATACTGAATCCTTAAATTTGAAGTAGTCTTCAAATTATATAAAAAATCTTTTATGTAATTATCCAAGATTAATAAACCAAAAAAATTAATCTATGTGTAGTTAATAATTATAAAAATGGGTAACAACATCAAAAGGGTAACTCCTGAAAAAATGATTCTAAAAAATCCTGACAACTCTTTATTCATTTAAAAATAAAATAAAACATCTTTAATAATAATTTATTTTTTATCAAAATAAATTTAAAAAAATAATAATATAACATATTCCACTATAAAATATCCTTGGCCTTTTTTAAAATATATTATTTGTAATAATGACTGATGAGTAAAATTTCTACCATCTAATAAATTTTTTCACATTACCAAGAATTAATGGAAATCAATAAAAAAAGGATTAGAATTGAAAATATAATCCCAAAATTCATATATATATATATTATATGGTTTTTATATCATTTTTGATAATATTAATTAAATTAGAAATATATTCATGGTTTGGTTAAAAAATGAAATTACATAGAGACACATACTTATACCGTTGGAATATTGTGAAAACTTGACAATAATACTATAATATTCTAAAAAATAATAAAGTGAATACAATATTGGAATTATAAAAAAAATTAAATATCACATTCCAAAACTGAAAATTTTAAATAAAACCCTTGTATACTCCCAACATAAGAAATTTGAAAAAACAAAAATATAGATTACTAGAAATTCCCAACATAGAAATTATAATTTTAATTAAATTAATAGGTAATTTTATGAAAACTTATGAACTGAGAAAAAATCATTGGATGAGATGTGAAAAACATGAATCATCATACTAAGTCCATCCTTAACAAAATCCCAAATTTTTACAAGTTAAAAAAACCTATAATCACTTCTCCAAAATTAAAAAAATTAAAAAATCTAGTAATCCCACCAAAATAATTTTTTCATTCCTAAAAATGAGTAGAACAATGTCAAACCAATTATTTAATGAGTTTTATTAACTCACTTTGGTCTAAATAAGATAGATAATGAATTATATCTAATCCATGACATGATTTCATAATGTTTTTTGTAAAACATTTCCAAAATATCTAATTTTGGAATCAATAAAAAGTATAAAAATGAAGAATGGGTACCTCAAGATTGAGGTTGACATAGCCTCTAGACATCATGATTTGAAGGGATGAAAGATGATCCAAGATCATGACTCCCCTTGATCTCTCTTTTATACATCGAACCAGAACCCCCAACAAGGTTCTATTTCTCATATCTTCTACACTACTCGGATCCCCAAATTTCCAAATATATACAACAACAAGAACAACAACAACAAAAAAACAACAACAACAACAATAACAACAACAACAACAATAATAATAATAATAATATTTCACATGTATATATGTTTAAAAATTATGACACTTTATTAATTGTACCATTTCAGTGACAAATATACATGGATATAAAATTTAAATACACATGTGTAACATATATTCTATAATATATTAATACACATCTATATCACATTAATATTAATGAAAATGTTAATACACCCTTTCATAAATGTATATGTATTAGGTGTAAAAATAATAATTTCAAAATTTTATAATGAAGATTTATTTTCTATGCCCACAATAATAATAAAAATAATAAAACATCTCATTGTATTAATTATTAATAAAAAATATTCATTATCAAAATATTAATTTTGAACTAAATATTTAATATTTTATTTTATCTAATAAGCATACCAACCCTATATTTCGAAAATAATATTCCTGTTTTTCCATAAAATCCACTTTTAAAACATATTAATATGAAATTATTAAATCCCGATTATTTTATTTAATAATATATAAAAATTCTCCCCAAGATAATAAAATAATATATAAATATATTTTATAAAAAATAAATAAATGAAAAATATATAAAGACTAGTTGTTACAGTTCTTCCCACCATAACACTTTCCACCCTGAGAAAGTCCCCTTAAAAGTTATCATTAGAAACCCATTATGTTTTAAAAATTAAAATGAAAATTTAATTTAAAAATGATGCAAGAGATCAAAATATATATTCATTACCTCATAACATATTTATAAATAGTTTTATACTTCAATATTTCTCATCATTCCCCATATAAGCACTCCACTCTATATTGGATATCAAAATATTAATGATATCAATATTATAAGTTCATCATTCGATTCACCATTATGTTTCAAACATTTAAAATATATATTTTGATGTACCTTCCCCTCAAATGATATGACTTATTATAATTTTAACTCTTTAAAAACACATATTTTCTTGAGGAATATTAACATATGAATAAAATTAAAATCCATTAAAAACATATTTCAAAACATATTTCCAGTTGGAAAACATATTATAATAAGATTAAAATTAAAACATTTTATTAAAATAAACATAAACATACATTAAACATTTTCCAAACATGGATTATAATTTTTGAATTAATTACAATTAAAATGAACATTATGATATAAATATCATGAAATCATTTTTAAATAAACACTTTTATGTTAAATCCAACAACCTAAACACATACTAATTAAATAATTTCAAAATATACAACAAATTAATTCAATATTAATTTATAAACAATGTATCATAAAAGGATTACATCCCCTATAACCTAATTTTAAATTTTAAATTGAATAAAATGTACCATATTTTATTTTAATATATTATTGAATAAATAGATTATGTTTTTAACATGAAAATTATCTATTAAATTAAAATCTAAAACGAAGACCTTCCAAATTAGAGAATCCTTAATCAAAACCATGTTATAATAACCAAATAATTTTTAATTCAAAAAAATGCTAATAATAATAGACTAAAATAAATACATTTAAAAAAAATAAACCAAATAAATTCATATACATTATTACTAATATCTCTTTAAAAAATCATCATATATCCTATTTAGAACCAATACATATCTTTGAATCCTTTTCCAATGAAAATTAATTTTATTTTAAAAAACAATTTTATAATTTTAATCCAAAATAAAACAACCCAAATAAAATCCAATAATGAATTTAAACTATTAATTATATCTATGAAAATCTCATATCCCTTTTTATGAAATCATAGAACAAAATAATTTACATATATAATAAAAACAATTTAATCTTATCAAAAATGGCTGTAATTTATGAAAAGTATTTTCTTAGAATATATAGGTAATTTAAAACAAATTTTATGTTCAATAAAATTTAAATCAACAGTAAATATTTCTTTATAGGTTTTAAATAGTCCATAAAAATATATTTAATAACTTATTTCAAACAAATTAATAAATAATTATTATTATTTTATTTGAAAATTTTGATATTGAAGAACAACATTGAAACTAAATTAGAACACTTGTAAAACAATATAAAGTACATTAGGAAGAGAAATCCCTGATATGAAATATCATAGTAAAACCTCTATCATAAAAATATATACGGTAAATACATGAAACACTTATATATCATAAATAAAGTGAAATTTAAATACCAAAAACATTTCCTTTAAATTGAATTAGGTTCTTTCCTATTTTATGATATCCTAAATTAAAAAAATAAACATACTAGAATAACCTTAATTCAAACAAAAATTATAAAACAACATAACAAAGAATAATTATTTTCATGGAATATACTAACGAGTGGAAACCATTCAATAATATATGAATAATTTTCTAAATACACAAAAAGAAATGTCTCTAATTTAAAACCCAATTTCTAACAAATTATATTCATAATTAATAATTAAAAACATTTAGGTTATAAAAATAAAATAATATAAATTTTGATAAAAACATTGATTTTAGATTATTAGAAAACAGTTATCAGGTATTAAAGATTAAATACCATCAATTTTTGAAAAACCTTCTAAGAGAAAAAATATTATAACCATGATTCCCCAATAAAGTAATTCTAAAAATATAGAAAATAAACAATAAAATATTACCCATACCATAAACAAATTATGAAACGTATCCAAAACACATCAATATATATCTTGATATGTTCAATTAATTAGATAATACTAATAACCACTTACATAATGCTAAATGTTCATTTAATTCATCAAATCAATCAATATAATCCTTGATATATTAAATGAAATGAGTAAAAACATAATTATCCTATAATATAAAGGCTCATTGAATATCACTATAGAAAAAATAAAGAGTAAACCCTAAGGGTTAACCAAAATTTATCAATCCAATACATCCCTAGTAACATGGTATTCCACCATAAAGAGGGATAAATGATGATTTTTGGTTTAATTTTCATGTTTTGACATTACTACTACCACCGGATACTGAACCAAATTACCTCTTACACTAGTATACTACTTCGTAATGAACCAACCTAAGCTTTCCCCATATAATACCCTTGTCGGTCATCCATAAGGCCTATGTTGTGTTGTTAATCACTGCAAACTATAAAAAAGTTACAAACTATTTAATTATTTATTGTGGGGGTAATTTATTACATATAAATAAAAAATTGATGAAAGAAATTAATAATTAGCACATAGAAATTCCATTCTCTATACTGAAAATATCATACATGTGAAACAATCACTTTTAAAATAATGACTTCAAAATATTACCAAAAATTATCTCATAATAACATAATATTTTATGAAATTAAAATATGAACATAAAAAACCTCCTTTATAGATGAAAATGAATTTGAAAATTAACAATAAATAAGAAAAACAATAATAAGTAAATCTGAATGATTTACAGGATAAAACACAAAAGAATAGAAAATATCTAACCAGTATATCCAACCGAATCAACTAATCTCCAGGTGAAAAGAGATATCACTTAAATTATATCCTAATATATACCCAAAATAAGGCTAATAAAAATCCATTACCTCAAAGATTATACTTTCATTTTCCTACATTAAAATGAAAATGAATATATACAGACAATTTTTATATGTGGTGTGTAAATGAACATGCTCAATATGATTAAATAATGTTATCTATGTCTAATATTTTAAAAATAAACCATATTATAATAGTTTGAAAAATTTTAAACCTAACATATTCATTTTTAAAAAATGTGTTTGACAATATTATCTCATTTGAAATAGTAATTTATGATAAACATGTAATGTGTTCTTAATTATGAACATCCATGTAATGTAAAAAAAGAATGAAAGTACATGGATAAAGTATTATGGGATGAAAAAATCTATTATTATGGATCATAGAATAAAATCATGGGATAATACCAGTGGGACTTATGGATGGAAACCTAGAGTCCTCACACTATTTCGAAATAATATCTATATTTATCTATGTATAAGAATCTGAACTAGTGGGGAATCACATAATATAACAAGACATAGAGGAAAACATAACTAGTCCACTCTAGTAATAGTTGAATATTTTTCTTCTATGGGAGAAAAAAGGTAGATCTGAATCATTCCCTAAATATGTACAAATATTAGAATGCTTATATATATTTAAATTATTTTAATGATGTTTTATATAATTAACGAGACTTAATGATTTCAAAAAAAATTATAAAATAATACCCATTTTAAATAATTATACATGATCTACAAAGAAATGTAATTTAGTTATGCCTATACCATAATAATAAAACGGGATAATGAATATAACTAATATGTCACCCATGTAATAAATATTTTGAAAAATCCAAACACTTTTTTCATAGAAAATTGTTATAAAAAGACATTAATAATTATTTATATTTTATAACATAATATTTAAAAAAGCATTCAATTTTTTCCCAATAAAACCTCATTATAATGTTTTCACATAATTTACATGTAATATTTTTCAATTTATAGAATTCATACATTTTAATAAAATGATTAAACGATCTAGTGTAAAAAATAATGTAAAAAAACTAATAGCCAATATATTATCACAACATTGTTATAATATTATATATAATTTTCATATCATTAATGAAACAAGAATTAATATAGTAAAAATTAATGGTTTAGTAAATAAATTATAATTACATAGATCCCCATATATAAACAATTAGGAATATCATGACGACTTGAAATAAATATAAATCATTGTAAAAAATATTAAACCCAATATACACTTTAATATAAAAAATTAAATTTCAAAAACCAAAATTATAGTTAAATTAAATAAAACCCTTACCCAAACCATGATGAAGAAATAAGACACTATTCTATTTAAAATATCTAGAAAAATATAATGTAGAAATCCTAATTTTTAAATAAATTCATAGAGAAATTTAGAGCATTATGAAAACTATCCAAACTTCTTCATTTATGAGGTGTGGTAGACCTCAAACGACATACTATGGTGGTCCTAAACAAAATCACTAATTTATAGAAATAATTTAACCCCTAATATCATCCTAAATATTAAGAAATTCAAAAAATTCACTATTCCTAATAGAATAATTATAAAAGAAATAAATAGAGAAACTGATGTCAGCATAAATATTTATGTGGTATTATAGACTCTCTCTAGTCTACCAAAGATAGTTATGGAATAATCCAAATGTTATGAGATAATTTCCCAATGATTTTATTGAAATAAAACCAAAATCCATAATATTGGAAAAAAAATTTATGGGTGTGATATAGAAAGGGTTCCTAACATTGATGATTGATATAACCTCTAGACATCATAATTTGATGGGAAGAAGATGACTAAGGATAATCTGAGCTATCCCCCTATTTTCCTTTGTGTGTCACAAAGAGGACCCCGCTAGTGTGGGGATCCATTTTTCTCCTATATTCTTAACTAATCACCCATTACCTAGTAATATAATAATAATAGTAAATTCCACATATATAACTAAATATAAATTATATTGCATTATTAATTCTACCATTTTAATAACACTTACACAATGATATAAAATTTAATTAAACATTTATAATATATGTTATATAACATATGAATACACATGTGTGTGATATTAATATTAATGAACCTATTAATGCATATTTGGATTCATGTATATTTCATACACACCATAATAATAATATAAAAACTATTACATTAAGATATAATTTCTATGTCAATGTTATTAAAAATAAAAATAATAATAATTTTATATATCATTTTAATAAATAATAATACAATATTTTCAATATCATAATATTCATTGGATATTATGTAACTTTTATTTAATTTTATTAAATAATTATACCATCTATATATTTTAATGAAAATATATATAAATTTACACAACATAAACTTTTAAAATGTATTATTATAAAAATATAAAATAGCAATAACTTTTTGAAAAATTATCTTGAATTTCAGAATGAAACATGAAACATGATTGTTTTTTAATAGATAAACAAGAATATAAAATAAAATCATGGTGTTATAATTAATATATTTAAGTAGGGTGATCATACAAGGTTACTCAATAGATTCCTCCTCAGAAACTATCATGATAATTTGGTAGAATCATAATCAAGCCTTAGTGAATTACTATGAAACTAGATAATTTCTTACATCCAGGTCAACTACCAAATCATGTTAGAAATAAATTCTCACCAAATCCAAAAAAATATACATATAAAGTAAATCATAAAAATCTAGTAAAGGATTTACCTTAAACCCACTTTTCTTCTGATATAATCACCCCCACAGCCCATTGGTAAATGTGATGGTGCTCTAATCCCACCCCATATCAACAAACCATAACCATATTCCTCATTATTAAACCACCACCACATACTAAATCTGCATACCACAATCAAAAATTATTTCAATATATCACAACCAAAGACCATAAATACATAATATAACTACATACCACATACTTTTACCACATAACAACACTACGACAAGAAGAAATAGAAGGGTGGTTTAGTAAATCATCTATATCTCTAATATCATGGTTTATGTAGGTTCATTAGTACTATAAACAACCAATGATAATTTTTTAGGGTACTCAACCTAGGTGGCGGTCTGTGAGAAATATGAAAAAGTACAATGATCAGTAGAGATACACACAATCCTAACCTGGCGTTAAATTCCTGTAAAACTACAAATATTACATATTAAATCTTCATGTAGTCATTTCTATACAAAAATACATTCTTCCACATCCAAAAATACTATACAATAATAATATATTAATGAAACATTGACATATTTATTACCATCACATATTTCAAAATTAAATATTCGTTATTATCAAATAATTTAATTTATTTGGAAATATTAAATATTTATTATATGAATTATAGTTTCATATAATCAACTTAACCTTTCACATTATTCAATATTTACAATTAAATAATCATAAAATCTTGATAAGAAATTATTAATTGAATTCATATTCTTTCTTATGAATTAAAAAATACATTCCCATTATATGTATCTTAATCATTTCATTATTTTAAACAAATGTTGAAATCTATGGAAACTACATCTTCTCAATCAGTCCAACCACACTATATCACCTTGTAAATAAACAATAACAAACCTAATACTTTACCAAATCCTTCTACAACTACAAAATGACAACATACTACAAAAACATCACTATCATTCCAAAATACACCATTTGTCATAAATTTAATTTTATTTCCATATGAACATAAATATATTCATAACAATACAAAATATGTTTCAAGAACCCGTTTATTATTTTAAAAATGGATCACATCTTCATGATATCTTCAATTCTCAATTTTGATATAACAAATTAATTCAACCATTCTAAAAATAATATTAAAAAAAATTAACAATGAAAACATGCATATCACAACTAATATTCATAAATTAAAATAACGAAAATCTTGGAAATCATATAATATTAACATCCCTCCTATATGAAATTTAATACTTCTTTTATTAGACCAATTGTATCTGTTTATCCAACAAGAAACAAAATCACTCTTAAACCCCATTAACACAATAAAAATACCAGAGGGAATCAAACTCACATACCTCAAGTGGAAACATGAATCATTTTGACATTGGGAAGGACATATATTTTTTATCAAACACTCACATTTCCACAAATGTTCACTAAAAATACGTTAATTAGAAAGAAACAATCACATGAAAAAAATAATAGAAGACTTATAAAACGAAACTAAAAACCCCAAAACCAAACCATATAGTCTCCAAGAGTTTCAATAAAGTTAAGGATACTAAATGACAGATAATTATAATGTAAATTTATATTTAAAATAAGATAGAACTAACCATGACACATTGAATGTAATCCATGACATGGATTATCTTAGTAATCCCCTACATGAAATCTAGGATGATTTAAAATTATGGATCCCCATTTAATTCTTCTGAAATAAATCTTCATAAATTAATTTTTACCAAAACTACATGTGGTTAATAATCTTTTACTATTTTTCTTCAAACCTCTAGATAATATAATGATGTTATACTCTCCTAATATTTTTTTTGTTCTAGGATAAAAAAATATCCATTTTTACCTATGTGAACCTAGATATACCTCAAAATCCATCATTGAATAATTTATTGACAAATTAATAGTCATCTAAAACCATATTTTGGATTACCTATCATTAAATATAAAATCCAAAAAATGGACACACATATCTCAAAATCAAAATCTAGAGTAAACAATCACTCCACCGTGACTAGATTAGAAAGCATGATGTTATTATAAACAATAAAATGTGTTGAGGACCTAACTGTTATATATTTTTTTGCAAAATTTTAAAGGTAATTTATTTATCTATAATTCACCATTAATCACACTTATATGGTATCCAAAAGTGGGAGGTTATTATATAATGGATAAGGAAAACCCTAGACTGTGCTTTAGAAACTACTAAAATGATTATTATCTTTATGAGTGAAAACCTTACCAAAAAGATAAAAATAATATAAAATTTAAAATACACCATGGTATTCCACTATAACACGAATATTTTCATCATAAATGCTCAAACACAACATTTAAAAGAAAAATAAATGTTAAAAACATATTATAAAACAATAAATTAAAAAAATGAATAAGGTTCAAAAGATTTGATGTACTATGACTACACTAGAGTGTATCACTCCCATGTAAATTATTTTAAACAACCTCCCATATATAAAAGTTACACCAAATGAATGACATATAATCATAATTATTTCTCCAAGATATTCAGAAACTCTATAGGTCACTCCAATAATTTCACATCCTACACAATATCTTACTCCCCATAATCAATGACATGATAATTTTCATGAAAATACATATGAAGCATAAAAAATTTAAAAAAAATCTTGAATACAATCTATTTAAGATAGAACAATCAACCAATATACAAATTTTTCTACTTATTGCAGCACCACTAAGGGTATGATAAACATGGAAGAAAGCATATTTCCAATACATAACATCATATTACCATGAGGATTATAAATTTTAAAAAATAGATGAACAAAAACCTCAAATTCTAATAATATCCTCCATAAATATACAAAATTATTCCAATGAACACCATTATCCTTAATCCACTCTTAAATATCCTAAAATGTCTCTATGGAATGATGCACTAAATCTATTCAAATGATTTTAACACTCTAATAGTACTCCAACGCAAAGGGAATATACCAGGAATCCTTAAAAATGCCTCAAATAACGACTTATGAATAATTATGATATTATTAAATCAAGAATACATGAATTCAACAAGTCCTCCAACCTCTAGGTCGTTCAAACAATATACCTATCTTTATGAGGATAAAGATCCTGTTATGGAACAACTATGATCCAAATTCATACTGGAAACCTTTCCACATATATAAAATTAAATAAGGATATTGATATGAAATTATAGTCTACAAAACACTATGAATCCTAACAACATTATTCAAAGGGATACTTTCTAAATAATTTACTACACCATAATGATTAATTATTATGAAATAGATAGTCTTCATTAGTTGAAACATAATATCCCAAATGCACCTATTTCCTCTTAAATGTCAATGAAAACATTTCAAAAATTTCTTGATATATCATTTTATTCCCATTAAAGAAACTCTAATTTCTAATAAACCATAGACTTAATACTTAAAGTTTTTAACTAAAGGATGAGATATCGAGATATGAACATGTCCTTTAAATTTTATAATCCAAAAAACCAAATATGTTACCTCAAGTTATGATAGATATTAAATATATGGGGATGAACAAACAATGGTGTAAAACCCATGGATCTTAATATATGATTAGATTTAAATATTTTAATTTATTCAATAACACGTGTTTTACAAAAAACCTAATGTAAATGAGTTGAAATGTGTTATAATAAAAATTTTAATTTATATAATATCTTAATCAATAAAAATCATTACATGTATAAGATAGATAATTAATTTAAGTAAATTTTTAATCAACATAATTTCATAGTATTAAATATTTTACATTAAAATATAAATTTTCATATTTTATAATTGTAATTAGATAAAATAAATATAATTTATTTATTTTATCATATCAAAATTTATATATTATAAATTTTGTAGAGTTTTATATAAATTATTATTTTAAGTCTAAATATAAATGAATTAAAAAATTATAATTTTCATGTTTTATCACTAGGTATGGATAACTTATAATATTTAAAGAAAAATAAAAATAATAAAATATGAAATTTTGGAATAAAATTATTCATTATAAAATATTATTTGTATATAAATAACCTATGAAAAATATCTATATCTAATGTAAAATGTTACTTTAATATAAACTATTTTTTGTCATCTATTTTAATCAAGTATTTTAATGGTGTTGTTTTATTTTTGACTATCTTATTAGCGTTATAAATTTCAATAAACTCATAATAAATAAAATTATAGCTTTAAAATTAGTAATCACGATACTTTTATCATATATATAAATTTTAAATCTTAATAACATTATTTTCTAGAAAAACTGATTTGAATGTTTAATTATTTGTATTAAAATTTTAAATTTTAGGCCTGCAACAAAGTTAATTGATAAATATTTTCCAAAAAATTGAAACCATAAGATTAAAATTATGTAATAAGGTTAACGATATCATTTTTTCATTAATTTTATTACCATGTAAAAAAATTAATTATCATTATAAAAGTGATTGGGGTAAATTCTGTTTTACCTTGTGTAATGTCCTAAAATATTTAAAAAACGAGAGTTGTATTAAATGTTTTGGATTTGGGTAAAACAATACATGTGAACACTAAATTTTTTTCCATTTTTGATCCATGGGAAATTGAAAAGGGAAATTACATTGTTTCAAAATGTAAAGATGTTTCCAAATGTTCCCTTACATTTACTAAAAATATATACCACTTCCATGCTTAAAAGATAAATTATACATTCAAATTAATTCTTTAAACTCTTATATATTATTTTATCTATAAATATATTCCATTTACATAATCCCTGTTCCACTCAATGGTATCCTATGTCATTCAAATTTGAGTATACTTCCAAGAAAAATTCAAGTCCCCAACAAGCGTATTATAAAATAATTATTTTTATTAGCGACCAAATTATATAAAATAAATTCATGAAAAAATAAAAATATTATATTATTATATTATTATATATTATTTACATAAATTACTTTATATTTATAGAATTATTTTTATTTATTCATAAACCAAATCCATTAAGAAAAAACATATGTTCATCTGTTGTGCGGACTACTGACTCAATGATGTATTGTATTTTCTTTTCCATCACCACCTTACATGGATGGATATTAGGATGGAATTTAATATTAAATATAAAATTTATAAAAATTTTAAGGACTGGTTACAGAAAATTATATAACCCATTAATGACTTTATCACCAAAAAATCATTGTACTTTTATTTATTTAAAAAATGTTAAAAAGAAGATAATATATTAATCATATTTTATAATGTTTTTATATTAATTAAATATTATGATTTCTTATAATTATTATATATCACAGTAGTAAAAAATAAAAAATATTCGTACGATTTTTTAATAATGACATTATAACCAAACCACCACATAATCATTTACTAAATCAATGTATGTTCGTGTTTGAGTTAGTTTAATAACCGAATTGAACAATGCTACAGATTTATATAAAAATGAATATGGGAACATATTTTCTAGTATAATATGATATTAATATTTAAATAATGTTGTAATTTTCTTTCTGTTATGGTTATATCATATTTTAATCAGAAATTAATAAAATACCAATTAATTGCCAAGAACCACTAAAATAAGCTTCTTATTGATTTCATCATCAAGGATAAAGAGTAAACCACCCAAGAAAGGATTTTGTGACATTATAAATAATTATTAAAAATTATTATATGTAACAGTAATGATCTATTAATGACTAAATTTGGAATAATATTGGATATGGGGAGCACTATTATGAAACCAAAACAAATGATCAAACCTAGAAACCCTAGATGTTGACAATTGGAAGAATTCGTGAACATAAAGAATATTTTAAAAAAGAATGAATTAAAATAGATATGAATTAGTTTCTAAAATATGTTATTATATATATATATTATACAAGAAGGTAAATTACATTCGTGGAAAATAGGAAATGACGTATGGGTTTCAATTTCAATTTCTTATCAATGAGTCGTGTTTGTGTTATACACTATGTTTTTTTTACTTTTCACCTAAAAAATCATTATAAAATTTATATCATTATTTTATAGTATTTAATTATGTTAAATGTTCATTTTTTAACATATTTATGATATTTTTGTTCCAATGTTGTAATTGTTGTAAGGTATTTCATCACAAATTACACTTTTTGAGATAGGTTTGGTGTTATGCGGTAGGTTTCATTTATGTGATGTATATACTATCTTTTTGAGATTTAATAACAAAAATAATATCTTAATTTCACTAATTTATTTTCAATTTAAGTCACTATATTTCATGGTATTTTATTAGATTTTTTTAAAAATCCATATGCGGTTTTCTTGGTCCAAAGTCATATTCTTTGATACATGACACATGTTATGGGCCATGATCCCTTTTTATTATGTTATATTGATTTATTATCCCATAAATTTTCTATAATTTATTTCCTTACATGATAAGGTATTTTCTCCCCAAATAATGTTCCATTATTCTATATTCTATGTGTTTAGTTGTTTCCCCTATAAAAAATAATTTTCGTAACTCAACTCTTATTTATTGAGTTTTGATCATTCTATTTAGCTTATTTCATATATGTTGGGTACAATATTCCATTTTTTGCACGTATTATATCATTTTTCTATTGATATACATTCCTACCATATAAACCCTTTTAAAAATATTTCTAAGTTCATGGGAAATGTTCTTCTAAAACCATCCACAGTCCTTTAATGGATGGATTATGATCATGATATTCTAGTATTAACCTAGCTCTATACTAATTTATATATATTAATATAACATAAAATTTTATATATCTCATATTGGATTATGTAGACATAAAAATTACACTATTGTACTATCATAGTGAAAATTATAGGCATACCACATATTACTATTCCAATAGATAAAATTTATGAAAAGCAGACTATGTAATGTAGAACCATACACTTTCTTTCCTTGAATTGGTTGTGATCATGTTATCCCTTTATTGGAATGGCAGAATGTATGATAATCTTGGTGATTATGGGAAAAAATTATTTCAATTATTTAAGGGTATTTCATATTCTTCATTATACAAATAATTATATCTTTATTCCATTAAAGGTTCTATATGATACTAAATAAAACGTTTTGTGGACTCTTATGGTGAATGAATTGGAGCTAATCAGGTGAATGGTGGGGCCCATAATTATTTTACCCCCTTATAAAATGACATTTTTCATGTCAAAAACATTTTTGGAAATCTAAGAAAGAAGTCTTGACTATAATCTCTAAGGAAATTAAAGTTAATTTTCACATGGCATTAACATTAGGTTTTTCATATATAATATTATGTATACTATCAGTATGAGATCAGTTTAATTGATATAAATATTTAAATTTATAATCTGGGTATTCCATTCTTCCAGTTTCTAGTTGATTATGGATACATATTGTTTACCTATTCCTTTAATATTATTTATTCCATTTCTAAGACTTCATTATTTCAATTATATGTTTCCATTAATGTGTTTTTTATCACACATTTTTCATGTTTTTGTTATTCATGTTGTGGTTAATATTAATACATGTGTCGTGATTATAATGATAAAATGTCTAGAAGAATTTATTGAATACCTTGTAATTAATTAAGTATCTTTTTTTATATATAATAAAAAAATATATCTTCTCTTTACAAGGTACATAATATTTATTAGTGTATTAAATATCTTAATTCTCTAATGATATAAACACTGAAAGATCCTTTACATGTAATATATTAAATAATAATTTAATATTATTTAATTATGTATTGTTATATCATTGAATTTATAGCTTTTATAAAAGAAATTACATAATGTGTTTTTTCATTTGCAATAGATCCAGGAGGGTGGGTTTTGGGTATCACGGTTGGTATCAGAGGAATACTTTAATTAACATTAGAAATTAGGATTCTTAATGAAGATGATTTAAGGTTAGATAAGTTATGGTTGATCATAATAGATAACCCTTTATTTAAATATATGATTTCTTTCTAAGGTGTTAATAGACAATTTATTTTCAGGTTAATATGTGAGAAATTTAGGAATAAGTCTAAATATTGGATAATATTTAGATCTTTTGGTAAAGTAAGGATTATAATTTTTCCTATAAATATGTACCTTTCTATATAATAACAGTACTATGAGGCTATTTTATATATTCACTAAGGTGAAATCAATTTAAAAAGGTTTTATAGAGTATTGAATCATACCTTACACTGATTCATAATGAGTGGACCTAAGACTGTACATCTAGAGAGAAACTCCTAACATATTTTATTTTATTAATCACATTTTCTTTAGGAACCAATATGAATGATTTACTAATAATTTTAATTAATTTGGTTAGATAACCTAGTAGAAAAATTTACATTGAGGGATTGAATAAATAGATTCATAGGTTGATCAGGTGTATCATATATTAAAAATAAAGGTTCCCTAAGGGAATAATTATTCGTATTGATGTCTTCATCTACAAATTTTTAATATTTTCATAACTATTTTGGTATTAGTGTATATTTGGAATAGGATCATAGAAATGAATCTGATTAATATTTATACCTAGAAACCACTATGTTTTATAATTGAATAACTAAACGTACTTAAATGGTAGATAATATTTTTATATACATGTTATGTGGGAAAAGTGAGTTTCCTAGTCTCACCTAAGTCTGTCAGATTGATATTTCTACATATGGAGTAATATATATTTATGAGATTATATTATATTATAATGGTTATGAGGATTATGTGAAACATATAAGGATTATTCTTCCTTAGTTCTGGTTTGAGGGTATGGGGATATATATTATGTGGTATTAATGACCTTGAAAATGGATTTTTTATAAGGTTATATTTTTTTGTGATTACTACTAGCGAACACATGATTGAGGTATGAATAACTATTATGTTTAATATATATATATGTGTGATAATGAGAAAAAAATGGTGGTTTTATTTATAAGAAGTAATTTGGATATTTATTGGTAACCTTCATATTAATAATTTATTCATGACACTTTTTTATATTTTAATCTCATTTTGGGGATTACGATACATAGTGACTATTGTATGAACTGATGGTTAGTATCATATTATGGTTAAATATAAAGATAATTTTTGAAGAAATTTGTAATCATGTATTTGGATTAATGTCTTAGAGATTCAAATCGGGTTTGGGAATTTTATGTTACTAAGTCTAAATTTTTTAGGCATATACATACATGGGTTTATGATTGTAATAATGATTGGATAAGTATAAGTTAGACATTGAGAAAATATAGTTTAATGATTAATTATATTAGAATACTTTTATAATGATTATAGTAATTTTTTATCTCTCTTTGAGGGATTATGTTTATAATTGCGGGAGAATCAAAATAAATTTAACATTGGTTGAACCATGAATGATATATTCTAAAGTGATTGTGATATTGGTTTAATTGAGTCTAATGCAAGTTGAGTTATAAGAACTATATGATACCATGATTTTTTAAAAGAGTGAGACATATTGAGGAGAAATTTTCCTACTGTAATTTATGAATATTAACTTTTAACCATCATCACTCATTTGAATAGTTATGGTTTTAAAAATGGATGGAACATTAATGAACCATTGGTATCAGGGACAATTTTTAGATTGCCTTAAGGAAAAACCAATTGTATTGGGAAAATATTTGAAAATATTTTGACTATGTCATAGTAGAATGATGACACATTTGCCTAGGCTCTCTCTCTCTCTCTTGGCAGCTCTTCCACTAGGGTTCTTGAGACCCTCTCAGCTGTTATGGATTATTCCCAATTTTCCTTCTCTGGACATCCTACTTTCTACTTACCTTATTTGTTTTCATTCGCCGGTGTGATATGGAATCCATCTACCACCCTATCCTACTATGACAGCATGATTCTCTGAACCTCTTCTAGTTTGTGCTAGAGTGGAGGTCTCGAAGAGACATTGGGTTTTTGTGGTTCGGCGGATGAGGGGTTTTCAGGTGCTACTAGAGTCAGACTGATTTTGATCTTCTTCCTCTTCATCATGCTAGTGTTCGGATCCCTCTAACGCTAAATCCCTCCACTGAACTTGGGTTTCTCTATGACCCTCCTTTTCTGATCTAGAACAGGTGTAACTATGAAGATTTGTGATGTTTTTCTTGGTGGCATTTCGAGATCCATATGCGGGTTATGTCAATTATCTCAGGTGAAAAAGGTATTTTGTTTTTCAGACCTCTTAGTAATTCTTCATAAATGTTTTCAGTGAAGGTTTGTTGTGATTTTCCATGAGTTATTATTGTTTTTAATATCTGTTTTGTGGAAAATTTGTTTTTTTAGTGTTTTTGTATCTGTTGCAACGTTGGATGTCTTTTCAACGACGAGGTTGGCTCTCTTTAGTGTCCATGGTTCATGGAGGTTCTAACCGTGTTTGATCTTGAAAAATACTTCTTTTTTGTAGATCTAGTTTGAGGAGTCCACCATTCTCTCTGAGGTGGAGATGTATGGAGGTCTTAAATGTCCTTTGATATGTGAGTCTGAGGGGGTAGTTTCAAAAGGTTGACAGTGAGGAAATTTAAATCATGGACAGTGAGGTTGTGTTTTTTCTCTGGTGATGATGGTGATGGTGATTTAGTGTTGTGGGACGATGCAATGTTAATGTGACAGTTTTCATCATTCCAGCAGTGGCAGTCAGATATGTGGTCGGTGATGATAAAGTGATAAGGATGATTACTATTAATGATGTGAAGATCTGAAGGCGATGAAGGTGTTGCGATGTCAGACCGGCAATTTAATGATAGTAGTGGGTGAGATTAAAGGTCGCCCCATCATGAGGATTGAGGTGGGTAGCTCATGGTTTGATGTTAAATTAGCCAGTTTGTATGAATTTTGGTTTTGAAATCTGAATGTTCTATTTTGATTTTGGGATGATGGATGGGGGTTTTGGCATGAACTGGTGGATTTTTCTAGTATGGTTCCCACTTACCCAAAAAAGTGACATTTAATAAATACAAAAAAATAGATTGTGGTGGATGTCATAGTAGTTATTGAAATTTTTTTGTTATCTTTGGGATTGTTGTTTAGGTCCAAAACACATGAATAAGGGTAAATAGGGTCCCTTATAAAAGATCAAGGGATGAAGATGATGAAAGAATAAGGATTTAATTACCAATATATCAAAAACTATAGAAAAAGTATTGTGGTAATTTCTTTAATGCGACTATAAAATGTTATAAGTATAGAGATGAATGTTTTATTACATATAATTTTAAGGTGGAAAGAGGAGATACCAAAAATTTATTGCTTCAATTAAAAGATAATTGGGAATTATATAGACCAGTTTCCAAAACCAAGGAATAATTAGGTAAATAGTCACTAAGAATAATTCAAACAAGGAGAATAATATAAAATCAGTACAAATGAATCTTATAGTGAGTTTTTATTTATGATTTTATATTATCATATTTTTTGTATGATTTCACCTACGAGTTGATAATTAGTTTTAAATATAAACCAAAATTGGGATGATTATCATATAAATAATGTTTTGGGTTTGTAGAAAATTAATCCTTATTGACATAGATCATCATCCATTTGTAAAATACAATGGGAAATTAAGAATGGGTCATATCTCCTTATAAACTTATTATAATATTTTTTAATATAAATAAATCTCATTCCACAGCTTGGATATATATATTAGCATCTCGTATCTTATTATTAATTTTAAGTTTCATAAATAAATTCATCTAATCATATGAGTCAAATTGTGAGGGAAAAACATATTTTCTGTGGGGGGGGGGGGGAATGTGACGCCCATAGATATTACTTTTTTACCACCATTAAATAAGACAACGTATCTAGAAATGTTTCTTTTATAAAACACCATATTTAATTGATCCAGAACATATTAGAATAAAATAAGTAATAAACATATTATGACAATCAATTAAAAATCTCTACCTTTTGAACATAAAAGGTTTATATAAACTATATAAAATAAAACTAGTCTTATTTAGTTATTCATTTTCCATTAGAAGATAATTTTTCAAAATTTAGAATTTGAATAAGTGAAAATATACCAGATTTTTTTATTTCATCATATAAATATTTGCTAATTTAAAATTTATTAGATTTTTTAAAAAATAATAATTTTTATTTAGAATGGTTGGATTTATGAAACTATTAATATCCATGATTTCATGACTTTCTAAGAATAACACAGAATATTTAAAACCATTGATGAAATAAAATACAAAATTATGGAAAAAACTATTCATTTTTTAAATAATAATTGTACATAGAAACCTTATTCCAAATATTTTTAAAAATAATTTAAAATGTTACATTAACATTCAACACTATTATTGGTATACTATTTGAATTATATATTTTCATGGGGAGGCTATATTTTGGAGTTCTTTTTAAGAATAATACCTTTTAATAAATTCAAATTAAATAAATTTACTTCTTTTAGATTAGTAACCATGATAATTTTACCATATATACAGATCATAAATCTCTAGAATTCTATTTTTCAAAAAATTATACAGGATTATGTTTTATTATTTTAAAAATAAAATTTCATACTCAGAAATTTTATTTAATAAAATTAGTATTAAAATTAATATCAAAATATTAAAAATATGTAATAATTTATTTTTCAATTTTTTCATTAAAAATAACCATAAAGGATAAAAAGTGATCATCATAGAAACAAAAAACCTGGTAAATTTAGTTTAATGTAGTGTAAAACTACTAAAACATTTAAAAAACCAAACTTGAATTGGATTTTTTTTATTTCTATATAAAAATTCATGTTTACATTATAATATTAATCAATTTTAGAGACTTGGGACCATTAGATGGACATTTCATTATTATCAAATATAAAAAGTGTTTTTAAAAGTACCCTTACTTTAACTTATTAAAACATACAACCTTCACAATTCAAAGATACACATCACCATTTAATTCCTCTTAGATACCCTACAATTTTAATATCATTGGAACCCTCTCCAATGTAAATAATCATATGGTTACTCATTTTTATCATATTCTCTTCAAAATTAAGGACAATGCCTAGGAAAATTTAAGTCCCTAAAATTAGTATTATCTAATACATCATTTTATTCATAAATGTATTTTTTATATTTATTATTTCCACACTAATAAAATAAATATTCATCCCTTGATATAATATATTTTAATTATTTGATTTCATTTCACCTCTATTTTAGGCTCTCCCAGTTGAGACTCATTCATCTTTTAAAATAATATATAGTGTACCATTATTTGATATAAGAAATCTTCACCACTGAACACATTTATATCGAAATTGAATATTGAAATATCCGCTACCATCCTACACTCATATCTTGTTGAATAAGAATATTCACCTCATGTTCCACAACTATGGGCATTAACTACCATAGTACCATTCACTGTAGTGTACGGTATATATAAGTTATTGTCAAATGGGAACTATATCCATTAATATAGGTATAGATTCAAATCATATTAATAGAAGAAATACTTAAGTCTTATGTTATCTAAAAAGATCATAAATCTCTCCACAATTACGTAATTATACAAAATATTAAAAGAAACCCCCATTATAAAATGCTCAAGATCATGGGTGTTTTAATTACACACATAAAATAAATTTAACAATACCTATAAGATATCACAACATGATATTTTGTTAACACTCGTCTTTAATCATGGTTATAAGCACTGTGATAAATGAAAAACAAAACTCTTCCTTTTGGATAATTGAGCATAGAAGAACTTATAAACTTTTATTTTGGGCACACTAACCTTGAATCATACTGAACCATTCATATACAAGCCTACTCATTTTAGGTTAAATTTTACAAAGGTGCCAAAGTCCATAATAACTCAGATAAAGTCATCATGAAATAATATAAAGTACCATCAAAACTACATATATTTTTTATTTTATTTAGTGATTTATGAGAAACAACTTCCTCAATTTTCAGAATAATCAATAGATAAACAATAACATGAAATGGAATGTCTAAGGAAATTCAAATCATACACCTAAAATGTATACATAATCAACTTTATCTGTATATTATTTTATCAAAGAGAATATAAAATTTCCATTTATTTACCAAAATGATTCTCTTATAACATTGGATATGCAAGAATATCATAAATGAAAACTACCATAAACATTTCCTTGAACTCATTTAATATTTTTTTAGCACCACACCCACTAGGGACTAATAGGTTAAGGATAATCCAAGTGTGACACTCCATGCCCGACTCCAATAGCCCTGGGGATGGAAACTTTTACTAATTAGGCTTATCACATACCTGGGAGTCCATAACCATTGGTACATGTACACAGAAACACATAACCCAATACTCGTATAATGCTGAATGGTAAAATAAAATTTAAGCCAGAATTAATTCATATAATTATATCCCATGTTAGAGTATGAAATAAGTACTAGAAATCATGAGGGTCAAAATGAAATCCTTCCAAAACTGTAAAAACAACCCAAATTTCTTGGAAGGATCAATGTACTGTCAAATTCAATACCTTGCGTGAACCATGTTTCTTCAAGATCAACCATTCCCCACCTTCTTATATTCAATTTTGGATATCACTGAATTGAAAATCATTTTTATATAACACAATATGTAGGGAAAGTTCCCAAAAAGGTGTGATTGTAACAATATGAAGTATTACACTATGAAATCACCTATCATAAATAATCGAGAGAGTAGTAATTCAATTATCAAAAAGTTAGTTCAATCATATTATGAGACATATGAAAACAAAATTGTATATACTCAGGGAATAAACATTGTATCAAGGAAAATCCACAACCATGCTGCCATTATATGATATTACTCGATGCTTTATATCAACACTCAAATTGGAGAACTCACTAATTGAGTCCAACAAAATATATGGGACTCATCCTAGAAGTTGTGCCAATTAGGAAACCCTAGGAAATAGTTTATTGCATAAATCTAAAGGTATAGATACAGAGACTAGAGATATCACCCATGGCTTTTGGGTTATACCAGGACCTACCCATAAATAACCCAATAAGTAGGGGATTGAATCTGAGATATGTTGGTGATGATGATTCCTAAAAACCCCACATAGAGAAGATGTTCATGATAGGGGATCACACCCAAGGCCAAATATGAGATTCTTGAACTCCTTTTGAGAATAATCCTACAGAGAGGATCCCAACCTTTGATTAGGATGTGATTCCTCTCTATGCCTTCATATGGATGGATCGAGTGGACACACAGACAACAAGGGCCTAAAAATAACCTACAGTAATAATATCGTGAGTATTGGGAGTACACAGAATGTCCCGATAAGTCTAGACATGGCCATGTTCATCAACCTAAGACCATGTACTATGGTCATGCCCTATAATATATCCATACATATATACGTATCCATGAATGAGTACCCAGCCATGTCTGAGTAAATGGTCATGCCGATGTACCCTGGTTGTGCTCGTGTTCCACATTATGTCCTAACACATGTTCCTCGAGGTGAAGACGATGTTTCCAGTCATATTTGTTACAACACGTGGTTGGTCCCACACAGTTTGGGATATTTTATTCTATGAAAATCCTATAAACCACACATAGGGGATTACACAACATGTGTTCATTGGAAAATGTTCCTTGTATGTTATTTTTTTCTTAAACGAAGTTGTTTTTCAAGTAGTTCTAATGATTCGACATTCAATATCAATTTTACCAACAAATATACCATTAATTATAGATTTGGGATTAACCAAGTGTTACTATCATTATTTGGTGGATTATGTCCCCCAATAGGCTCAAGAATCATGTTTCATTACTCTGCATCACTACCTTAGTTCCCACCCATGTATGATGTACACTGATTTGATATTAATCCATCTTCGATATCACATAGTATCTATCATATCATGACCATACAATGAATCTCAAGACTGATCTCATGGTAATAATTTGTTTCAAAAAATAATGATTGTGTAATTATTCTTCACTAGGTATTTGAAAAACTTCTAACTAAATGGAATACCGATGATTAGTGCATGAAGAACAGGGTAGGGAGAAATCATGAAAACCAAAATGTTAGGAATAAACCAATATAATTATTAGGTTTGGATTATATTTATTAACTAATAAAAATACAAAAAATCATGGAATAATAAAATCAATATCCATTCCTACTTCAAATATGATAAAAATTCAAGCATAATCAACCGTCTGTCTGTGAAATAATTCTTATTAGGTAAATTTATATTAAATTTAAATAGGACATCAAAAAGTGATTAAATTGAATTAGAAAATTCCCCTACATCAATTTTTGTTCAATCATTAATGAGTAATGGTTCCATATAATTGATCAATGTTTATATCCACAAACACTATTGAAAAATCAAATGAAAACCTGTGATCCATCATTATTCATCCAAAAATATTACTCCAACATCTCCTCTCAAAAAATATTGGTTATATGGTTAAAACATTGGATTTTACACAACTGGTATAAAATATAGGAGCTTAGTGCGCAAATGGTTTTATACTGTTGGTTATGTGGTAACTATTAATGAATTTATACTCTAAAAAATGGTATGTGATACCCCTATTTATTGTAAAATTTTATAATTCATGATAGAATAATATCCTATAGAACATGAATGGTAAGCTCAATCTAGATATTTATCTGTTGGTGAAACTCTATGATCAAACAAAATTGTTTCCTAAATGCATCCTGAAATCCTATCCATAATCATGATGTGAAGAAACAATCAAAATATAAAATTATCTTCAATGGAAGTTTGTGCAACAAAACTATGTCATGCACATAAAGGAGTCTCAACCTCTCTACTACACTCTTCACTCGGATGGCTATGATGTGGTTCAACATGTTGAGTTAGTCTATGATCAAATAGATAACACTGTACCATTTATATGATCATGGATTACCTATCATGAATCCCATATAGATTCCATCCAACATTTACTCTGGATATTCAAGGTGTTTATCCAAAACCACAAAAACCTGGTTCTCAGCTTTCACATGCGGACAAGTGATTCATCGAGAGAAAAACTCCACTACTGACATCTTTATTCATATCCACCAAAAATAATTAAAAAGGTCATGGTACATCATCTGAGCTACTGGATTTACTTCAAAGGAGTGTATGAAGGTCCCTCAAAACCACCTCTCATAGCATCACTGGTACCATGGTCCATCCTTATAAAATGATAGTGTGTTTCTAAACATAACAAAAAATCCCTAAGGATCATATCCAGCTAATATATAAATAGAAAATCTCTTATAGTCAGTATCTCTAAGATAATCCCTTTAACACAGTATTGAATAATACTGATAAGAAACATCAACTAGAGGTAATCTATATCATCCTTTTCTAATAAGCATAGATTCTATGAGTCCAACTTGTCTGACTCCTCTTTCAATAACTGTAATAAAGATCTCATTTTAAGAGAATATACCAAGATATTTTCATTTCCTAAAGTATTAAATAACTCAAATTCACAATCATGGAGGAACTCTTTTCATCACCTATATATAAAATTAATATCCCTATATGAAATTATATTCTTTATACTCTTTTGGTAAAAATAGAAGAAGAATGGTTATCCTATAATATAGCGTCTCAAAATGTTTAGAGCAAAGATAACTAATGTTTTCAATAGATCATTGGTCACGTAGTTGTTCTCAAGAGATCTCATATGTTGAAAAAAACAATAATTCACCACCTAACACTACCAAAGAAAAATAATCCAATCCTAGTACTAGATGAATGACACAACACCAGATATTATACACCCTCCTCTGGTAGTATCAATATGGGGGAAGTCATTAAACCCTACCTAAACTACTACAAATCCTACATGAAGTTCTCATTTCACATGAAAGGATTCTTATTTCAGGTCAAATTAGTTAATGGAATGACAATACAAGAAAAATTGTGTGTCTACATTTGATGTTAGTCGAGTAGTGCAAGAATCATCTATACCTCAATCACACCATTAAGGGGATCCATTGCAAGAACTACCTCAACATTAACTGGATCCACTTATAGATTGTCATCCAAGATGACATGTCCCATGAATTGAACCTATCAAATATAGAGCTGAATATTTGAGATATTCAAATAAAGATGATTCTATTATTGAATTTTTAGGATCCATCCTCATGTGAATCCTATGCTACTCCCATGAAACTGAGTACATTAGGGTATTTTCAATGAATAATACCATGAACCAATCTAAGAAGGGATTAAATATCTTGTTCATATGTTCCATGAATAATTTTTTGGAATTATTCAGTCTAAAAGGAATAAAAATACACATAGTGATAATAGATAGATCATAATGTTGTCTTAATTATATCCTTATCCCAAAATTATAGATTGTGACAGCCTAACATAAGATGAATATTCAAGAACCACATTTCTCCCTTAAACTAGTCAAGGAGGCTGTTGATTCTTAGTGGTGGATACATATTCTTAAAAATCTATTGGATCAATAAATATAAATCCATACATATCCTCAATCCCCCATTATTCTTCTTCGAAAACAAAAAAAGGGATTCCCAAGGGAAACATTAGGCTTGACAACGCCATTTATTTTTAATACCTCCAAATATACCATCATTTAATGAATCACTATGGAGGAAATAAGATATAATAGCATATATATCGGGGTAGTACGTAGGTGTAACTGTATTCATAAGTTTACCTCTTTTTTGGGAGATAATCCCATAATTTCCTTATGGAATACATCCTCAAAATCTACCACCACTCTAGGAAGTTTAAATCTTATAGAATCTACATATCTTAGTGAGATACTAGCCAAAACGTGAGTAATCAACTATATCCTCATATATATGATCCCACATTGATATATCTATGTTTTATTCTATCAAAAAATATAAAACTGTAAAGACCCTAATTTTCCATGTAATTTTTTTAAAATTATATGGAATATTATGAGTCTGCAAAAATTTACAGCACGTGATTCTAAGGCCTGGTGTGCCTGAAATGAAATTCTGAACATTTTTCTGGGTACGTTTAGTAAACATGCGAGTGGGTTTTAGTAAATTTTGAATCGGTGCTCAGAATTGAAATCTGAGGGCACCATTGAACTCAAAACACCGGTATTCTCTTAACGAGGCCTTCACCTCAACCGCAATTGGTCGAGGGTGAAAGTTAGGTTTCATGTTTTTTGTGGAAATAAAAATAAAATAAAGAATAACTTTTATTTTATTTTCCATTAACCCCCCAATTGAATGTTATGTGATGGGGACCACCCAATCTAGAAAAACCCACAAATTCAAATCCATGGTGGTGGGGACCACCTGATCCCTTAAAATGGTGGAAAACCTCTCAACTCCCACATAGTTTATTCTCCCATTTAATTGAGCCAAATAATTGTGCCAACAAAATAAATTGTTAAAAATAATTTAAATTAAATTGGCTCCCATCCACTTTTGAGAGGATTGGTTGGAGAAGTTTTTGAAAAGACAAGAATTGTGAGAACTCTTGGAGAAGCCCTTCTTCTCCAAAAATGAATGCCCCTCCAATGAAGAATGAAGAACCGACCCGAGATGGATCGAGCACACCTTGCGGAGGAAAAGAATGCTGAAGTTCTCCAATGACTTCAACTTCTTCCTCATGGTATTCTCCAACAAATGACATGTTAGGGGTATTTTTGTTTAACGTGGTTTGACTTGAATTAATCCTCTTGATCCTCCAACTACCTATCTAATGGGGAGGTTGCGGGACAAATGAACACGACCCGATCCCTCTACTTTTCTTCATGGTTGTCGTATTCTTCACAGTGGAGGATGGTGGCCGTTGCAACTCGGGCTAGCCGTACGGAACCGAGGCGGCGCGCGTCTGCGCCAAAGGTAGAGAAAGAGGTCACGACGGTGGATAGAAGGTGGTCAATGCTTTTGCTGGAAATAGAAGCACGAGCAACATGACCACGCACCAACGTCAGAGCAAGTGGCCATGGCCTGCCTGGCCAAGGTAGATGGTGGAAGGCAGTCATCGTTAGGCCGACCACAGAGGGGTGACGCACGAAGCGTTCCTATGAGGAGAAAGGGGTAGGTTGTTTCAGTTGGCTGACCTATACCAATCAGGAACCATGGAGTGTCCACATGCTACCTGGAAACTAAACAGATTCAGTCGTTCGGTGATGGAGGGTGGGGTGTGTGTGACTCCCCCCCTTGCATGTGGTCAGGTCAGGCCACCTAGTGAATTTTGGGCTGCCCAGCACGGTCCAGGCTAGACCCAATGAGTCAGGTTGGATTCAGTGGGCTGAGTCCAACCCAGGGCTAGACTTGAGTTGGCCCAGGCCTGGTCAGGCCAGGTTGGTCTAACTAGGTTGGACCGGACCCAGACCAGTTTCGACCCTGTATGTTCTTTCGTCCATATCTTCAGCTCTGTGCATCCATTTAATGAACTACCTACGGAAACGGAAAACATGGAGCAAGATGGTCCTATTGATATACCCCACTTTATATTTGAATAAAGTTGGGGTATGGTCGGGTTTGATCGAGTACGAATCCAGCCGGGCTCTCAGGACTAAAAGGCTAAAAACATGAAGACCTGATGTATGTTTGATGCATCGTCTATTGATTTGATACCCCTAAGATGTGGTGGTCCATTTTGATACTTCTTTCTGGTAATTCATGACAGTTGCTGTATTGACCAGTGGCTTTAGGAATGGACCCTCCTATAGACAAGCGAGCTTAGTGTGGCAACCGTATGGCTGGATGTAACATTAGAAAGAGATCATGTGTGGGTCTGATGTTTTACTAGGATCCTGTGTGTGTCTGATGATGTACTAGGATCCTGTGTGGGTCTGATGATGTACTAGGATCCTGTGTGGGTTTGATGATGTACTAGGATTCTGTGTGGGTCTGATGATGTACTAGGATCCTGTGTGGGTCTGATGATGTACTAGGATCATGTGTGGGTCTGATGACATACTAGGATCCTGTATGGGTCTGATGATGATTTAGGATCCTACATGGGTCTTCCTCTTAACAGTGTAAAATGATTCAGTAGTTACATCTAATTATCTCTACTAATAAACCTAAGTTAAACCTGGTGTGAGGTGAGTCTTTACCTTTGTCGTATTCTTCTTTGTGGCATACCGTGTGGTAGATACCTTTTTTTTGATACCTTTGTGTTATTCTTCTGTGGGGCGTACCTGTGTGGTACTTACCTTCATGGTGATACCTTTGTGGTATTCTTCTATATGGTGTACCTATGTGGTACATACTTTCATGGTAATCATTCCTTCAGGGAACAATTGTACTTTAGATAAGTAGTTAAGCCTTGTGTTTCCTCATGATTGAGATGGGAACTATTTGATAACTTAGGTATATGTATGGGTATATACCTAAGTAGGTTTTTCAGTGGTTTTCATGATTTTTGGTTTATCCATTGTGGAATTTTTGAGACCTTAAGGGTATTGGGGTCCCTAATGAGTTCGTTATACTCACCCATGCATGGGCTTCTCCTGCACCTTGTTGTGTTTGGTGTAGATGATGGACAACGCTGATCAAGGTTGATGGTACCTAGACTGGACGGTACCCAAAGGTGGACCATACAGCGTGTTAGTACATAGAGGAGATGGGCGGACGTGGAGTGCTAAGGAGGCGGTCTTTACCTTTCATTCAGGTAGGAACTTGGGAGGACAACTCAGTTGTTGTCTTTCTCTTTCTTTAGTTGTATTGTATTTCTTGCTGTACTAGTACCTTTAAGGTTGGGCTTGTATTTCGGCCCCTCTTACTTTCAACACTCTTTTTGTTATACTATTTATTTGTGTTCGTATTTGATTGTGTGCTTATTTGAGTGTGTTTACAGGATATAAAGTCAATGCCTTCCTAGTTTTAGGGGATCTGCCTTCGGTGCTAGTCGCCAGCACCTGGCCTATGGAAGGCTGGCTTGGGGTAGTCACAGCACGGGCCCTGGGGGACTAGTCAAGACAATTTTGTTATCAGTGTAGTTATTTCTACAATATAACATTATACAATGGTCCTTTTTATGACAATAGTGTTAAGTGTAGTGAGTGCGGTTATCAGTTTAGCGAATCTAGTGTTGGTGTGGTGGCCGGCGTATCCATACACCCTGACCCTGACTTCTGATTTCTGACTCAGTGCACACAAACACTGATTGCATGTGGGATTATAAATGTTTTCTTTACGATCCATTTTGAGTCAACTCACCAGGTATAAATTATTGACGGTGGATCACCAGTTTCTTTTTAGGACTCCTCCACGCAGACAGCTAGCTAGGGTTCTGGGTATAGTATTTACTAATAGCACATCGAGCGATGAGGCCTCAGTGCAGTGCCTTATTCTAGTAGAGGCACAAGAGGAGGCATCAACGGTATCATTACCCATTGGGCCACCGATGCCACCAGTCCCTGCAGTAGAGAGTGCATCCAGCCTGAGCGCGTTGCACGAGTTCCAGCACCAAAGGTCACCCAGGTTCAGGGGAGTGATGGACCCACATGCAGATAAGGATTGACTGGAGGTCATGGTATGATTCTTCCGACTGGTATGAACACCAGCTGATCTCATGGTGTTCCTTTCCACCATTCTTCTATAAGAAAAAACAAGAAGATGGTGTAGCTTCATGCTCCAGTTTCATGACGATGTGGCACTTCTCTAAGAAGACTTGTAGAGCCTATTTTGGGAAGAGTTTGTCCCAGTGACTCTTCGTGCAGTGCGCATATAAGATATTCTTCATCTACAGTAGGGTACCATGATTATGGCTCAGAACTCAGCGAGGTTCCCTAACCTCTCACGCTACTATACTGATATGGTGATGGGCCCATTCTTCAGTTCCTGGACCTTTGAGTAGGGACTCAGGTGGGAGATCAGGGCTTCAATGATTTCTATCATCATCCCGACGTAGGTGGGTGTGTTAGAGTGAGCCCCCTTAGTGGAGAGTTTTCTTGCTGAGGAGTCTCCCTTAGTAAGAACCACCACTAGGCGTCATGTAGTGGAGTCTTCTCCAGCTGGTAGAAGATAGATTCCATGGAGGTTTAAGAGAACCAGACAAACATGTGGATGACTGCTGGACTCAGGGTCAGTTTTCTGGGGCATCAGAGATAGATCTGGTCATGAGAGGGGAAATCAGTGTTTCACATACGGTGGGTAGTGTCACATGGTTCTTGACTGCCCGAACCGTTGTACAAATGATCAACAGACGGTCAAAGGACTGCCCAGGTAGAGACAAAGGTTCGACTAAGGAGGTCCGTAGGGAGCAGGCAGACGTGGAAGAGGAGCAGGCCATGGAGCTGGTGGTGGGCGACGATTCGAGATGTTATCTCCACCACAACCAGGTAGTCCACCCCGACCATAGGGAGCAGGTGGACATGGGTGTGCTTAACTCCAGGCAGTTGAGGCCTATGACTATGGCGCTCCAGATATGCTATGAGGTACGATCTGTGTCTAATCCACCTTAGCTGCTGTACTTATAGACACAGGTGTCAGTCATTATATTAATTCCACTGCCCTCGTTCAGAGCTCTGAGATTCTAGTAGATATTTTGGCTTGATCCTTACACCTAGAGACTCCTAAATGAGTAGATTCTATGATTAGACACTGGTGTCAGCAGTATGAGCTTACTCTAAGAGGCAAGAGCTTTTACTATGATCTCATAGTAGCGGGGTTGAGGCCTAATGATGTCATCTAGGGTACGGATTGGTTATATACAGTCCATGCTCAGATTGACTGTATTAGGCGCGTAGTGCTGTGTGTCTGCATTGATGGGACTAGGTTTACCATCACTAGTGAGAATGGAGGATTTGTAGTACAGGATGGACTTACCCAAAGGAGAGTGTAGCCAATCACTTGTCAGTTGGCTAACCTTACCCTCAGAGAGGTTGATGTGGAGAGTCTTAGTTTTCCTATAGTGGTGGATCGGTGCATGGATTTCTTCCCTGATGATGTATCAGGTCTACCTCCTCATAGATAGGTGGACTTTTAAATTGACTTATACCACAGGATGGCACTAATATTTACACCAGCGTATCGGATGGCTCCGGTAGAGCTTCGTGAGCTGTGGGTATAGCAGGAGGACTTATAAAAGGAGGGGTTGATCCGGACCAGTGTTTCTCCTGGGGCAGCCCTGATTTTATTCGCCAAGAAGGTAGATGGGAGCTTGAGACTTTGTGTTGACTATCCTCGCCTGAACCAGGTGACCATGAAGAAAAAGAACCCACTCGCGATGATTGATGACCTCTTTGATTAGGAGAAAGGAGAACGTTGGTTCTCGAAGATAAAATTCAGATCAGGTTATCACTATCTCATAGTATGAGATGAGGATGTGCAGAAGACGACATTCAAATGTCGGTATAACCACTAAGAGTTCTTGGTTATGACATTCGGTGTGACCAACACCCCAGTAGTGTTCATGGGACTCATGAACATGATCTTTCATCCATACCTTTTTCACTTTCTAATAGTCTTCATTGACGACATTCTGATCTACTCGGTTACTTATGAAGATCATGCCTATCACTTGCAGGTAGTATTGGATACACTCTGAGAGCACCGGTTTTACGGTAAGATCTCGAAGTGCTAGTTTTGGATATAAGAGATTCACTTTCTAGGATGCGTCATCTCAGAGGTTAGAGTTATAGTGGAACTAGAAAATATTGAGGTAGTACTTTCTTGGGAGCCACCTAGGAGTGTGACATAGGTACAGGGTTTCCTAGGTTTGGCTGCATACTATCGATGTTTTGGTCTAGATTTCTCTAGAGTTGCAGCACCATTATCAGTATTGAAGAAGAAGGGGCAATACTTTGTGTGGTCGGTGAGATGCTAGTGATGTTTTTTGCAGCACAGGCAGAGGCTGACTAGTGCCCCCATCTTGAGGCATCTAGAGGAGGGAATTTGGTATGTAGTCTACTACGACGAATCAAGGATTGGACTCGGATGTGTCCTCATGCTAGAGCAAGCAGTGATCAAGTATGGTTCTCAACATCTAAGATTGAATGATCCTAACTATGGTACCCAGAACCCAGAGTTAACAGTAGTGTTCTTCGCATTGAAGATACAACGCCATTACATGATGGGAGAGTGTTTTACAGTCTACATGGATCCGATGTGTCTCAGTTATATCTTCTCTCAGAAGGACCTAAACCTAAGACAAAGATGTTGGCTTGAGTTCCTCTAAGACTATGACTTCGAAATAGTTATTCACTTAAGAAGGGGAAGATTATAGTATATGAACACAGTAGGAGGTCTGGTATAAAGCTGCTAGGTGAGGTGATAGAGCAGTTGGTCACTTTGCAGATATCCTTTGTGGATCACGATGGAGCAACTTTTCTTCAGTCTCTTACAGTCACTCCCCAACTCTTTCATCAAGTCAGGGAGGTGTGGGGCAGGGACACTAATTGTGAGGCTCGACTTTCTCAGATATCCACAGGACAGGCACCTGATGGATTTTTTGATGGTGGGGAGCACGTCATCCTATTCAGAGGACGTACCATGGTACCAATGTCGCTTCAGGAGGATGTTTTGAGAGAGTTCCATACATCCCCTCTAGAGGTACTCCCAGGAGTGGTGAAGATATACTAGGATCTCCAATTATAGAACAGGTGGCTGGGAATGAAGAAAGCAATATCAGATTTTGTCCCTCAGTGCCTCACTTGTTAGCAAGTGAAGGCGTAGCATCAGGTACCAATAGGCTTAGTTTAGCCTTTAGAGGTCCCAAATTGAAAGTGAGACAGGATATTCATATACTTTGTGACAGGACATCCACATACATCTAAGTGTCATGATTCTATCTGGGTGATCGTTGACCGACACACCACATATTCCCACTTCCTTCTGATCAGAGTGTGGGGTTTAGTAGAGAGCATGTGATGCCACTATGTGTAGGAGATTTTTCAGATACATAGATTACCCTAGATGATTGTCTCCGATCGTGATACACATTTCACTTCCTAGATATGGAAGGGGTTGCAGGAGGCTTTCGGGACGCAACATCATTTGAGCACTGCCTTCCATACTCAGATAGATGGCCAGTCTGAGCGGACCATTCAGACCCTTGAGAACATGCTACGTGCTTGCAACCTTGACTTCGGTCTCAGCTGGGAGGATCACTTTCATTTGGTGGAGTTTGTATACAACAATAGCTATCACTCCACCAATAGTATGACACCTTTCGAGGTTTTGTACAGCCGACCTTGAATATTTCCTTTATGCTAGAATGGCCAAGGGGAGTCCACACTAGTGGGACCAGAGATGGGATGGGATACCATGGAGAAGGTGAAAATCATCCATGAGCATATGGAGACAACACAAATCAGGAAAAAGTCATATGCCGATAGGAGACAGAGACCTCTAGAGTTCATGGATGGCGAGGTGGATTAACTCTTAGCTCTTCCTCCTATGTTGCACCAGGTGCACAACGTCTTCCATGTATCCATGCTAAGGAGATATGTGCATGCCCCATCTCATGTCATCAACCACGACGAGCTGGACATCAACAATGGGGTGATGTTTACAGAGGTTCCAGTAGAGATTGAGGATCGACACGAGCAGGTCCTTCGTGGGAAGTCAATACCCTTGGTGAACATTTACTGGCATCATGGGAATCTCTAGGAGAGAACATGGGAGTGGGAGGCCCAGATACGTTCTTAGTACCCCCACTTGTTCCCTTAGTTTATGTTGTGGCTTATAGGGAAGAAAATTCTTGAGGTGGGGAGAATGTAAAGAAACAAATTTTCCATTAATTTTTTTAAAAATATATGTAATATTACGATTCCTCAAAAATTTATGGAGCATGATTTTGAGGCCTGGTGTGCCCAGGATGAATTTCTGAACTTTTTTTGGGTACGTTCAGTAAACATGTGAGCGGGTTTAAGTAACTTTTGAACCAGTGATAAGAATTGAAATCTGAGGGAACCATCGAAATTTCAGTGCCGATATTTACTTAAGGAGACCTTCACCTCAACCGCAGTTGGTTGAGGGTGAATGTTACTTTTCATGTTTTTCGTGGAAATAAAAATATAATAAATAATAACTTTTATTTTATTTTTCTATAAACTTTCAATTGAATGCTCGGTGGTGAGGACCACCCAAGCAAGAAAACCCCCCAAATTCAGTTCCATGGTGGTGGGAACCACCCAATTCCTTTTAATGAGGGAAACCCTCTCAACTCTCCATTAATTTATTCTCCCATTTAATTGAGCCAATTAATTGTTCCAGCAAATTATATTGTTAAACCTAATTTAATATATATTGGATCCCCTCCACTTTTATGAGGGTTGGTTGGAAAAGTGTTAGAAAAGAGGAGAATTGGTAGAAAGATGTGGAGAAACCCTTCCTCTCCAATGAAGAACCCCTCTCCAATGAAGAACAAGGAACCGACCTGAGCCTGATTGGGAACACCTTGCGGAGGAAACAAATGCTGACGTTCTACAATGACTTAGTCTTCTTCCCCGTGACATTCTCCAAAAAATGACAAGGTAGAGGATTTGTTTTTTTACGTGGTTCGCATTGAATTAATCTTCTTGATCCACCTGCTACCGATCTAATGCATAGGGTGCTGGTCAAATGAACACGGCCCGATCCCTTCACTGTTCTTCATAGATGTCGTATTCCTCGGAGTGGAGGATGGTGGATGCTAACACATGGGCCAGCCTCATAGAACCGGGGTGGCATGCATCCGCGCCACCAGTATAGAAAGAGGTTTCGATGGTGGAAAGAGGGTGTTCGGTGCTTCGGTCGGCCGTAGAAACATGGGCGGCCCGACCGCGCACCACCGTCGAAGAAAGTGGTCGCGACATGCTTGGCCGTAGCGGATGGTGGAAGGTGGTCGGCATTCGGCATTCGGCTGGCTATGGAGGGGCAGCACACAACGTACTGCTAGGAGGAGAAAGGGGTCGTCCATTTCGGTCGGTCGAGCTATACCGAGAGGGACATGCAGCGGGTCCTGCGTGCTGCCTGGCGACCTAATGGATTCGGTCTTTTAGTTATTGAGGGCGGGGCGCACGACTCCCGCAGCATGCTACTGGGCCGAGCCGCCCTAGTCCGGATGCCCAGCACTGTTTGGGCCGCCTAGTATAAGGCCCCAGCCTTAAACCTTACTTAATCTTGAGTTATTACAAGATTACACGTTGAGGATCTTTTCGGGTTTAGAGTTTTAGAGAATTAGATCATAAAACTTGCATTACATTCCACATATAAACAAAGTGGTTACATAAAGATAGTATTCTTCATTCCCATCAATTGAAACACATTTAAAATAAAACATGGATTATTTCTTGACACATCCTTGACTCTATCATCTTATCATGTACCTTTCCCTTGACCTGTGAAAAACATTTCAAAAACTTGGGATGAGCGTAAAAACTCAGTATGGGTTATAAAAACATGGAAAGGAAACATGAGTTCATATATACATAAGAATGAAATCATACTTTACCCATAAAACATAGGCACTTTAACATACCTCATAAAAACATGAATAAATCATATAAATCATAAGACATAAAGGTAACTTGAGGCATTCATAACATTCTTACGTAGGGAGTAACCCTCTTGGTTACGTTTGGAATACCCATCACAGTATATTCCCTAAAATCTCTTCGGAGAAACCTTAACGTTTCACTCCTTCGCGTTACCCAATGCATTGGAGAGCTATAACGGGCTCACCCGCCCTTAGTTTATCACGGAACCACCCGTCTTCATAATAATGCCCAAGAACCATAACATAATCATATCACATAAAACATGCATAAAGGAAACATAACATTTCCAAATTTCAATCACGAGATATCAATACAACACATTGATATAATAAAAACATTATGAAAACCATTTTCAATACCAAAGTAAAACATGGTATTTATTTTTCTTTTAAAAAAGAAGGTATGGCTTGTAGAGGAAGCTGAAACTCAAATAACGGTTACGACGGCGGAGAAGTCGTTGTCGCCGCATACGTACGACAAAAACATTCCCTTTTGTCATTTAGTAAACGCTTCGTATAAAAAGGATTCCTTTAGAATAAACGTGAAAGTCAAAGGGGTTTATACACCGTATACAAGAAAGTTGTGTATAAAGAAATTATGCCTCAATGAAAGGAGATTGAGACGAAGTCCCATACAAAGATAATTTTTAAAATAAAATAGATACATTATGTGTATTCACTATAAGTACACATAAATAATGTACAAATAAAAGATACGACATAATAATATAATGACATAATTTGAAAGTAGGAGATTAACCCAAAGAATGGAAATTGGGTTAAGAAGTTCCCATACCTCGTATCTGACTTGACCCGACCGTTCTTTAAACTCCTGAATAATAAAATTTAGTTAATCTCTACTTGATTATGAATATTTTCCAAGTTCATTATTCCTTTTATACCATGTTATGAACATCATGTAATCATTTAAGTTAATAATGTTCATTTTGTCGGTATTTGGTTCTTAAGTCAAAAATAGACTTCTTACACTTACATGTTGTTAATTTGGTCAAAGGTTCATTATATTCAGAATGGTATTCATGATGTAGATATCATATATGTCATATATATACAGTACATACATGTATTTAAAATATTACATAATCATTTAGAGGTAAGAAATGAAATGCACCGTTCATGGAGACGGTAAGCCGTACGTACGCATGAACGCTACTTTCATTTCTTTTTCATATTAATGGAATTAAAACTAAATGAGACTTATGTATATTTTAATTCCAGAATTATATTCATCATTTAGATATATCATTAATTTTATATATCCATTATATACATGTACTTTTAATAGTACATTACATTTGGGGATAAGAAATGAAATGCACCGTTCATGGAGACGGTAGTCCGTACGTACGCATGAACGCTACTTTCATTTCTATCTCATACTTTAATGGAAATAAATGATAATGATATATATAGGTATATTATAATTCCAGTATAACATCATATATAATAACTTTAAATCCATCCTTTACACGTCCCACATATGGCATTAACGAATCACATCACTTTGAGGGGGCGGTAGTCCGCACTTCCTTAAATGAAGATATCGCGTATACCCATAATGGAAGCCATAAAGGTAAGACACAAATGAAAAATACAGAAGAATAAGTAAAACATAAACATATTACATATCATATATAAAAATAGTGACATCATAATGGCCACCTTTGAAGGTGTTAAATGAGTATTGAACAATCATCGTTTCGGGAGGCAGAATTTCGCCATCCACGGAAACCGTATGTTCTTTAACCATTTGATGTAGTTGTGTGAGAGTGTAGCTCAAATAAATCTTATAACAACATCCTAGTATATTGAAGATACTGGTGTTGTTACAAAAGAAGTAAATAAAAAGAGTTTAGGGGGTTGGAGAAGCAAAATAAAACAAATGAACATGAGAGAATGAAATACCTTAAAAAGTGTAACTTCTTTTGGTTTGAGCCTAAAGGCTTCCTTTGAAAGGATTCTGCCCAAAGGGAATCCTCTAGGATGAGGAGAGGGATGTGGAGAGAGCAAATGGGCAGGGGTTGGCCGAGCCAAAGGCTTGAAGAGTGTGTGAAATAAGGTGGAGGTGGGGGCCTTTTATAAGAGGAGAGGAGGGGCACTTTTGGAAAGTAAAGAAATATAACTTTGTTTGAAAATGTGTTTCGGTTTTAAAAGGTCCCACATTGATGGAATTCGTGGATAAGGTGATAAGGCATCGAAATCCATTCATCCAATTGGTTTTGGACATGTGTAGTTCATAGATTTTATTTTATCTTTCCATTTTATTTAAATCGTCAAATAATGATGTCATCGCTGCATCATTATTATGTCATAAATAATTTAATTTATTTAATGTCTAAAAATTATAAAAAAAAATACTATGATATAGGAAATCTTTTTAGCTTTCCAATGACTATTTATAATCAAAATTTGGGCTTGTATAACCCCACTTAAAAATTGTTTTCGCAAAACATATTATGTTTGTGTCACTTTCACTTTAACATTAAATAAAAATATATTATTGTCATTTTCCAACTAAAGTGGATACATGGGGTCCCCAAGTTAGGCCATGGCTTGTCTTGGTCGGCCATGACACAACCAATGAGGTTGGGACATGTGTCTAGGTCATTTTATATTATTAAAGTATTATTTATACCATAAACTACACTAATTACCACTAATCGCGATTAAAAACTTAATAAGTTACTATTCACCAAAAAATTATTTTAATCTCATCGAACCACATTTTACTTCTTAATGACAACCATGTATGTCGGATTTTCAAAATTCAGTACACATTAGTGGTAAACTTTCATTTAACTGAAAAATCAGTTTGCTTGATTACCACTTAGTGGTTTCACTATTCATCAAAAATTGAAGTTTTTCAGAAAATTACCAAAAATTCACTCTAAGCTATATTTGATATTCCGAATTCAAAAATGAAGTCTATTTTACAAAATTCTAATCATATAAGTCACATTAATTAATTTAATAATTAATTCCCGCTGCCAGAGCAAATAGCGTGTTTTTACAAAACAATAAGTATCAAAAGATTGACACCAGTTTAAGTCTAATTTCAAATCGAAATTGATTCCAATGACCACCATTGGATAAAATGGTAAAAATATATTCATATTACACATTAAGACCAATTCAAAAGATAATCTAATCATATAAATAAATTAGATTAAAAAGCAGTTTTGATGTAAAATACAACATTTTACACTATTCATAAAAAAAAATGAACTTTATCAGAAAGGTACCAAAAATTACACAAAGTAAAATTTGATGTCCCTATTCTTAATAAGAGTTTTATTTGGTCCAAAAGAATGTATAAGAGTGATCAAAACTATATTTAATGACGGTTCACCATTAAAAGGTGATAAGTGAACCTTTAGTGAAAATTAGAGTATAAAAGCCTAAAATTGAACTCTTTCCGTATTTTAAGCCTTTGTCTTTTATTGGGTAAATGTAAAAACATCTAAAAACATATCTATTCATATTTTAGTTATTTCTATTCATTCCCGCCAGTACAACGGCTACTTGTTAACTAACATTTAAAATAATATTATTATATTACTAGTGTGCTACGTAAGTTTCAAAGAAACTCATCGTTGTGTATCGGGTACGCTATCGAACATAGCAACCCCTTTTAATTAAAATTCATATTTAATTCTCAAATATTAATAAATATGAAAATTATTTATTCTTTAATTACCTGGGATGTTACATCCTTCCCCCCTTTTGGGAATTGCGTCCTCGCAATTTTATTCACTTATCAAAATAAGTGGGGGTATTTATCCCTCATAGCATTTTCAGATTCCCATGTTGCCTCTTCAATCATGTTGTTTTTCCACAAAACCTTTACCTGGTGAATCACCTTATTCCGTAACACTTGCTCCCTGTGGTCAAGAATCTGGACCGGTTGTTCCTCATAAGATAGGTTCTCTTCCAGCTGAACTACCTCTGGACTCAAAACATGAGATGGATCTGGCATATACTTTCTCAACATCGAAACGTGAAAAACATTGTGTACCTGAGATAAACTCGGAGGTAAAGCCACTCGGTATGCAACTGATCCAACTCTCTCTAGAATTTCGTATGGTCCAATGAACCTTGGACTCAACTTTCCTTTCTTACCAAATCTCATCACACTTTTCCAAGGAGAAACCTTGAGAAAAACATGATCACCTACCTCGAAAGACAGATCCTTCCTCCGGTTATCCGCATAACTCTTCTGCCTGCTCTGAGCTGTTCTCATGTGTTTCTGAATCAACTGAACTTTTTCTGCCATCTCTTCTACCAATTCTGGTCCCATCAACTTTCTTTCACCCACTTCATCCCAGAAAGCTGGAGTTCGACACCGCTTCCCATATAATGCCTGAAATGGTGCCATCTGTATACTCGAATGGAAACTATTATTATATGAAAACTCAACCAAAGAAAGATGTTGGTCCCAACTTCCCTGATAATCCATAGAACAAGCTCGTAGCATATCCTCCAATGTCTGAATTGTTCGTTCTGACTGCCCATCTGATTGAGGATGAAAAGCTGTACTAAAATTTAATTCAGTACCCAACGACTTCTGAAGGCCTTTCCAAAAGTTAGAGGTAAACCTGGGATCACGATCTGATACAATGGAGAGAGGAACTCCATGTAACCTGACTATCTCCTTAAGATACAAACGGGAAATTTGATCTAGATAGAAAGTATCTCGTATAGAAAGGAAATGAGCAGATTTAGTCAAGCGATCAACAATAACCCAAATTGCATTATTACCTCGAGATGTCTTTGGTAATCCAACAACAAAGTCCATGGATATATTCTCCCATTACCACTCTGGCACTGGTAAAGGCTGAAGCATCCCTTTCGGTAACTGCCGCTCTGCTTTAACCCGCTGACAAGTCAAACACTTCACAGTAAAATCAGCAATATCTCTTTTCATTCCATCCCACCAGTAATACTCCCGCAGATCTCTATACATCTTAGTACTAACAGGATGAAAAAAACAACTCATTCTTCAACTGTGAATCACAAGGCACACATAACCTCTTCACAAACCTCAAAACACAAACACAAACTTATCCAAGAACTCATGGAAAATTTTATTCATAAGGTCCATGAATACAAAAGGTGCATTGGTTAACCCCAAAGGCATAACTACAGATTCATAATGGCAATAACTAGTATGGAACACAGTCTTCGGAACGTCTGCTTCTTTTACTTTCAACTGATGGTACCCTGACCTCTAGTCAATCTTCGAAAAATACTGAGCTCCCTGGAGCTGATACCACTTCATTCGATGGCCCAACATCTGCTGAAGTAGTTGCAAAGGATTTCGCCACCCCTTTCTGCTTGTAGTCTAACTGCTTCCCATCACTCAAGCTCCTTGTCGGACACTCGTTTGCATAGTGACCCATCTCATTGCACATATAACATTTCACTAACTGTAAATCAAATTTGTTCTTACCTTCACCTTGATCCTTTTCAGTGCAATCACGAGCCTTATGTCCCATCTTACCACATCGGTAGCACTTCCCAGAATTCAGAAGACATTCCCCAGCATGCCTTTTGCCACATTTATCACAAACTGGAAACTTAGTTCTCTTACCATCATACTTTTTTGAAGAATTCTTACCTTTCTCCTGCCACCTCGGTCTCTTCTTCTGCTGGTTGTTATAGAAAACTTGGTCATCGGCAAACTCCATTTCTACCTTCTCAGCACATCGAACAAGCTTTTCATAACTTTTAAACTCACGAGAAGCTAATGCCCTTCGATACTTTGGCTTTAATCCTGAGTAAAAACGATTGATTTTACTATCAAGGTCCCGGATAAAATTTGGAGCATACCTTGCCAATCGAGTGAACCTTTCTTCATAGGCAGCCACTGATTCTTCCTCTTGCCTCAATTCCAAGAATTGCTTTTCCATCCTAAGTCGAACAGCCTTAGGAAAATACTTCTCAAGAAACATACCTTTGAATTCATCCCAGTCAAGAGCATCAATCTCATCGGCGTCCCTGATATGTTTAACCATAGACCACCACTGATCTGCTTCACCCTCCAAACGGTAAATAGCAAGACTAACCTTTTGATTGTCTGAACACCCCATGACATCAAAAATCTTCTCCAGTGCTTTAATCCACCCTTCAGCTTGCACAGGGTCAGATGATCCTCTGAATGATGGTGGATGTTGCCTCATGAAATGTTCCACCACTGACATGTTCCTCTGCGGTTGATCTGGCTGATCTCGTGCATGGATACCACCGCCATTTATCGCCTGAGTCAACTGCGCCATTACTGCAACAAACTGTTCAGTTCCAATTCCGACCATTTCTGGATGCTGATTCGGAAGGTTGTCTTCCTCCTGATGTCGTCCCAACATAGCTGCTTTGTTTCCTCTGCGGAAAACCATTCTGAACATGGAAATATCTTAGGCGAAGCAACATGGTAATCCGTAAATGCTATATCATTTCAATCATATTATAATTTAACACTTTTCTAACTCCTAAAGTTGTCTAAACCGACCTCTGATACCAACTATAAGGCCCCAGCCTTAAACCTTACTTAATCTTGAGTTATTACAAGATTACACGTTGAGGATCTTTTCGGGTTTAGAGTTTTAGAGAATTAGATCATAAAACTTGCATTACATTCCACATATAAACAAAGTGGTTACATAAAGATAGTATTCTTCATTCCCATCAATTGAAACACATTTAAAATAAAACATGGATTATTTCTTGACACATCCTTGACTCTATCATCTTATCATGTACCTTTCCCTTGACCTGTGAAAAACATTTCAAAAACTTGGGATGAGCGTAAAAACTCAGTATGGGTTATAAAAACATGGAAAGGAAACATGAGTTCATATATACATAAGAATGAAATCATACTTTACCCATAAAACATAGGCACTTTAACATACCTCATAAAAACATGAATAAATCATATAAATCATAAGACATAAAGGTAACTTGAGGCATTCATAACATTCTTACGTAGGGAGTAACCCTCTTGGTTACGTTTGGAATACCCATCACAGTATATTCCCTAAAATCTCTTCGGAGAAACCTTAACGTTTCACTCCTTCGTGTTACCCAATGCATTGGAGAGCTATAACGGGCTCACCCGCCCTTAGTTTATCACGGAACCACCCGTCTTCATAATAATGCCCAAGAACCATAACATAATCATATCACATAAAACATGCATAAAGGAAACATAACATTTCCAAATTTCAATCACGAGATATCAATACAACACATTGATATAATAAAAACATTATGAAAACCATTTTCAATACCAAAGTAAAACATGGTATTTATTTTTCTTTTAAAAAAGAAGGTATGGCTTGTAGAGGAAGCTGAAACTCAAATAACGGTTACGACGGCGGAGAAGTCGTTGTCGCCGCATACGTACGACAAAAACATTCCCTTTTGTCATTTAGTAAACGCTTCGTATAAAAAGGATTCCTTTAGAATAAACGTGAAAGTCAAAGGGGTTTATACACCGTATACAAGAAAGTTGTGTATAAAGAAATTATGCCTCAATGAAAGGAGATTGAGACAAAGTCCCATACAAAGATAATTTTTAAAATAAAATAGATACATTATGTGTATTCACTATAAGTACACATAAATAATGTACAAATAAAAGATACGACATAATAATATAATGACATAATTTGAAAGTAGGAGATTAACCCAAAGAATGGAAATTGGGTTAAGAAGTTCCCATACCTCGTATCTGACTTGACCCGACCGTTCTTTAAACTCCTGAATAATAAAATTTAGTTAATCTCTACTTGATTATGAATATTTTCCAAGTTCATTATTCCTTTTATACCATGTTATGAACATCATGTAATCATTTAAGTTAATAATGTTCATTTTGTCGGTATTTGGTTCTTAAGTCAAAAATAGACTTCTTACACTTACATGTTGTTAATTTGGTCAAAGGTTCATTATATTCAGAATGGTATTCATGATGTAGATATCATATATGTCATATATATACAGTACATACATGTATTTAAAATATTACATAATCATTTAGAGGTAAGAAATGAAATGCACCGTTCATGGAGACGGTAAGCCGTACGTACGCATGAACGCTACTTTCATTTCTTTTTCATATTAATGGAATTAAAACTAAATGAGACTTATGTATATTTTAATTCCAGAATTATATTCATCATTTAGATATATCATTAATTTTATATATCCATTATATACATGTACTTTTAATAGTACATTACATTTGGGGATAAGAAATGAAATGCACCGTTCATGGAGACGGTAGTCCGTACGTACGCATGAACGCTACTTTCATTTCTATCTCATACTTTAATGGAAATAAATGATAATGATATATATAGGTATATTATAATTCCAGTATAACATCATATATAATAACTTTAAATCCATCCTTTACACGTCCCACATATGGCATTAACGAATCACATCACTTTGAGGGGGCGGTAGTCCGCACTTCCTTAAATGAAGATATCGCGTATACCCATAATGGAAGCCATAAAGGTAAGACACAAATGAAAAATACAGAAGAATAAGTAAAACATAAACATATTACATATCATATATAAAAATAGTGACATCATAATGGCCACCTTTGAAGGTGTTAAATGAGTATTGAACAATCATCGTTTCGGGAGGCAGAATTTCGCCATCCACGGAAACCGTATGTTCTTTAACCATTTGATGTAGTTGTGTGAGAGTGTAGCTCAAATAAATCTTATAACAACATCCTAGTATATTGAAGATACTGGTGTTGTTACAAAAGAAGTAAATAAAAAGAGTTTAGGGGGTTGGAGAAGCAAAATAAAACAAATGAACATGAGAGAATGAAATACCTTAAAAAGTGTAACTTCTTTTGGTTTGAGCCTAAAGGCTTCCTTTGAAAGGATTCTGCCCAAAGGGAATCCTCTAGGATGAGGAGAGGGATGTGGAGAGAGCAAATGGGCAGGGGTTGGCCGAGCCAAAGGCTTGAAGAGTGTGTGAAATAAGGTGGAGGTGGGGGCCTTTTATAAGAGGAGAGGAGGGGCACTTTTGGAAAGTAAAGAAATATAACTTTGTTTGAAAATGTGTTTCGGTTTTAAAAGGTCCCACATTGATGGAATTCGTGGATAAGGTGATAAGGCATCGAAATCCATTCATCCAATTGGTTTTGGACATGTGTAGTTCATAGATTTTATTTTATCTTTCCATTTTATTTAAATCGTCAAATAATGATGTCATCGCTGTATCATTATTATGTCATAAATAATTTAATTTATTTAATGTCTAAAAATTATAAAAAAAAATACTATGATATAGGAAATCTTTTTAGCTTTCCAATGACTATTTATAATCAAAATTTGGGCTTGTATAACCCCACTTAAAAATTGTTTTCGCAAAACATATTATGTTTGTGTCACTTTCACTTTAACATTAAATAAAAATATATTATTGTCATTTTCCAACTAAAGTGGATACATGGGGTCCCCAAGTTAGGCCATGGCTTGTCTTGGTCGGCCATGACACAACCAATGAGGTTGGGACATGTGTCTAGGTCATTTTATATTATTAAAGTATTATTTATACCATAAACTACACTAATTACCACTAATCGCGATTAAAAACTTAATAAGTTACTATTCACCAAAAAATTATTTTAATCTCATCGAACCACATTTTACTTCTTAATGACAACCATGTATGTCGGATTTTCAAAATTCAGTACACATTAGTGGTAAACTTTCATTTAACTGAAAAATCAGTTTGCTTGATTACCACTTAGTGGTTTCACTATTCATCAAAAATTGAAGTTTTTCAGAAAATTACCAAAAATTCACTCTAAGCTATATTTGATATTCCGAATTCAAAAATGAAGTCTATTTTACAAAATTCTAATCATATAAGTCACATTAATTAATTTAATAATTAATTCCCGCTGCCAGAGCAAATAGCGTGTTTTTACAAAACAATAAGTATCAAAAGATTGACACCAGTTTAAGTCTAATTTCAAATCGAAATTGATTCCAATGACCACCATTGGATAAAATGGTAAAAATATATTCATATTACACATTAAGACCAATTCAAAAGATAATCTAATCATATAAATAAATTAGATTAAAAAGCAGTTTTGATGTAAAATACAACATTTTACACTATTCATAAAAAAAATGAACTTTATCAGAAAGGTACCAAAAATTACACAAAGTAAAATTTGATGTCCCTATTCTTAATAAGAGTTTTATTTGGTCCAAAAGAATGTATAAGAGTGATCAAAACTATATTTAATGACGGTTCACCATTAAAAGGTGATAAGTGAACCTTTAGTGAAAATTAGAGTATAAAAGCCTAAAATTGAACTCTTTCCGTATTTTAAGCCTTTGACTTTTATTGGGTAAATGTAAAAACATCTAAAAACATATCTATTCATATTTTAGTTATTTCTATTCATTCCCGCCAGTACAACGGCTACTTGTTAACTAACATTTAAAATAATATTATTATATTACTAGTGTGCTACGTAAGTTTCAAAGAAACTCATCGTTGTGTATCGGGTACGCTATCGAACATAGCAACCCCTTTTAATTAAAATTCATATTTAATTCTCAAATATTAATAAATATGAAAATTATTTATTCTTTAATTACCTGGGATGTTACACCTAGTGCCGGCTCGGTCGGATTCCATTAGTCGGGCCTGACACAGGGCCAGATTTGGGTTGGCCAAGGCTGGGTCTGGCCAGGTCACCCCGATCGGGTCAGACTGGACCCAGACCAGTTTCAACCCCATACATTCTTTAGTCCATATCTTGAGCTACAAGCGTTTGATTGATGGATCGTCTACAGCTCCGAAAATGTTTGAGCAAGAAGGTCCATTTTGTATAACCCACTTGAGATTTGGTTAAATTTGGCATACGGTTGGGTTGAATCAAGCACGAATCTAACATGGACCTCGGGACTAAAAGGCTAATAACTTACAGACTGGGAGTCTGTTTGACGCACCGTCTGTTGCATTGAGTCCCCTATGACGTGGCAGTCCTTTGGGATACTTCATCAGGGTATTTTTTGGCTGTTGGAGTATTGAAGAGTGTCTTTAGGATATGACCCTCCCAGAGACAATAGATATTAGTGCAGGAACCCTTTAGCTGGTTTTAACATGAGAAAGGAATCCTGGGTGGGTCTGATGATGTACTAGGATCCTGTGTGGGTCAGATGATGTACTTGTATCCTATGTGGGTCTCATGATGTACTGGGATCTTGTGTTGGTCTGATGATATACTAGGATCTGATGTTGGTCTGATGATGATTTAGGATCCTACATGGGTCTTCCTCTTAACAGAGTAAGATGATTCAGTAGTTAGATCTAACCATCTCCACTAATGTACCTAAGTTACACCTGGTGTGAGCAGAGTCTGTAACATTGTGGTTTTTTTTTCTATGTGGCCTACCGTGTAGTACTTACCTTCATGGTGATACCTTTGTGTTATTCTTCTGTGTGGCATACCTATGTGGTACTTACCTTCATGGTGACACCTTTGTGTTTTTCTTCTAAGTGGTGTACATGTATAGTACTTACCTTCATGGTAATGTTTCCTTCATGGAACAGTTGTAATTTGGCTATGGATTTGGGCATTGTGTTTCCTCATGAATGAGATGGGTAATATTTTATAACTTTGGTATATGTATGGGAATATTCCAAAGTAGTCTTTTCACTTGGTTTCATGCTTTTTTTTATATTTTTTGGATTTAGTGAGACCTTGAGGGTCTTGGGGTACCTACTGAGTATCGTTATACTCACCCTTGCACGGTATTCTCCTGAACCTTGCTGTGTTTGGTGTAGATGACGAACCACGCTGATCGAGGATGAGGGTACCAAGACTGGATGGTGCCCGGAGGTGGACCATACGGCGTGTCAGTACGCAAAGGAAGCGGGCAGACATGGAGGGTTGAGGAGGAGATTTATACCTAGCCTTCAGGTACGAACCTTGGAGGACAACCCAATAGCTATCTTTCTCTTTCTTCAGTTGTATTGCACTTCCGGTTGTACTTGTACCTTTACTGTTGGGCTTCTATTCTAACCCCTCTTACTTTAGTCACTCTTTTTTCTATACAGTTTACTTGTGTTCGTATCTTATTGTGTGATTGGTTGATTGTGTTTACAGGATGTAAAGGAAATTCCTTCCTTGTTTTTGGGGATATGTATTTTGGTGTAAGTCTCCAGCCCCTGGCCTACAGAAGGCAGGATTGGGGTAGTCAAGGCAAGAGCCCTAGGGGAGAGGTCGTGACCAAAACCTAGTCCCATAAACATGGAAACACAACATCCCCACCTTGAATAGTCAACCTATAATTGAGTTGAAGAGAGAGATAGAGTATATACCTAAAATGAAATCATAATGTCTCGTCACTACTATTTAAGGATCTATATTAATGTTCTCTCCTCTAAGAGTAGGTTTACATTATCAGTACAATTTTGCAATATTTGAATATTATTTACTAAGAGTCTACAATCAGTGGGGTTGAGCCGATTTTGTAACTATAATATCAAGATATCAAACAAAAGATGAGGAAAGAAAGGAATAAATTATAATTATATGTTTAAAAAGTACAACTAATGTTAAAAAGAACCGAATCATATAAATAATAATCTCATGATCCCTTGGGTTGTAGGTGTCCACTACCCATACTTGGCCTCATCCTTGACCACCAAATCCTCATGAAATCTATAGAAAACCTAGGGGTGGAAGAAATAATAGACCTAATTACCTACTATCTTCTACAACCCCATCTCCATTTCCATCTCTGCCACCATGTTGGCCTCCCTAATATAACCACTACTTCTGTCTCTATATCCTATCAATTGTCTCTATATCTACTACTTAGAGGGTACAATAATCCAACACAAGATGTCCCCACCCATCACAAGAGTTACATCACCTATCCCTTAGTTGAATATAGTAGGAATGCAATCACTCAACTATATGCCCTCAATCATGAGAATTCATTTGGAAATTACCATATCACATGGTTCCCTGAGTATGATGTTTGATAAAAGCTAATGATGTCTCAACTCAAGGATTTCCTCTATTGGATTTGGTGTCCTAACATCTGTTTTTATATTGATTACATGTATGTGAAATGTATTTAATTATAATAAAACATATTATTATATACAATTTATTATTATTAATGAATCTTATATAATAATGTTCTCTATTATATGACACATTAATTTGGCAATAGATGTTACCCGCTTTGATGGGAATCATGAAGTGATATGATGATATCCATAAATATAGTAATGTGTTCCGATAACAAAATATGATGGGACACATAGAATATAAACTCTCTTCTCTGATTAATCATAAGAATAAAAGGATTATTCTCATGACTTTCATAGTTAGTAATCTCCATGATGGGAGATTATCATAACAAACTTACTAGTAGGAACTCAACTTTTTTTTGTGTCTTCTTGTATTCCCATATGTGATCATGTGTAATGGTCCATATAATTTATGATTATCATTAATTCATGGAATGACACTTACACATAGTTTTTCTATGATCATGATGATTCTATATTTTTTGGTGACATAGGTATGGATTGGTGCATCACCATTGACATGTCATTAATGGATAAGTCAGGGAAGATTTTTCACTTCCATATTTAAAGTAGTGTATATCTTAGTATGTTGATTGAAATAAAACCATCAAACTAAATTCCATGGAAATGGTGTAGTGATTCATTTATTTCTTATAATCATTGAAAAACATATCGAGTATATTGTTTGGTGATACATATATTTAAAACCTTCTTGATGTGTTATTTATACAAAGGGATTATACTCCACACTGAGAATCATGTGTGGGTTTTAATTTTTATATTATAATGTTCTTTCTCTTAGGATCCATGACCTGTCTCTAAGTAGCAATATTGGTCTTTTGGAAATACCACATAATAAAAATTATAATGAATCCTATAGGTTCAAACACGATGTGTTTCTGACGATATCAGTTATATTCTATTTTAATTTTAATAATTCAATAAATATTTTTCTCAAGACTATGGGATAATTTTATTCATGTTTTACCAGTAATAAAAAGTTAATAAATTATGATATAATAAATTTTAATGTTTTTTTGATATAAAATATGTTTTATCATATTACAAATTAACTGAGGCAGAGTTAAGTGACCAATACTAATTAAAAATCAGGTTAAATAATATTTGTTATTGTGAAAGTTATTTTTCACCATAAAATAATAATAACAATCTATTTCATGGGGATTATTATGGATTTTATATTATTCATTGGTTGACATAAAATTAAAAAAAATTATCCTAAACCCTTGAACTATAAATAAACCATTATGTCTAATGTGTATTGCATCTAAAATCGACACATGAGAATAATTACACACACAAAAACTCTATCTAAGCCCATCCTTTCTCTTTTTCTCTCATGAATTAAAAGACAAGAGAGATTCATTCAATATTGAAAGACATGTGATCAGTATGAAAATTCAAGGCTATCGAATCACCAAACTAGATCCTTAAGATCAATTTTTATTGAACAGATATCAAAATAGAATTTGTAGATCAATAGTAGAAGAATTAAAACCTTGTATATTTACAATTTTTTGAAGGTAATTTGAAAGGATATTTTCAAATGATACACATATACATTGATGAATGGATTTTCATTTGAGGTATTCATTTGTTCTTATATTAAAAAAAATTATAATAAATTTAATGTTCAATATACTTACATAGGTTTTAGGATACTCAAAATTGAAATAAATTTTAATATATCTCCCACCCCCACATGATTCTATTATGCCTAGAAAATATACCCACTACCATCACCAACTATTAGTGAAAACTCTTCCAAGATACCATCCACCCCCAATTCATTGTCAATTACTATAAAATCAGTAGGAATGTAATGAGATTTCAAAACAACCATGATATATTTATGATGGTTAGACTCAATGCTCTATTTTTGGATGAATTCATCTTTAACCATATCAATGGTGTATTGTGATTGGATAGTGAACAAGATAGAATAGTCTATTTCTACAATGATAGAATAATGAAGCTAAAAAAGAATTAAGATACCCACCTCTCACAATGTCGCTAGATAGTACTCCTTTGTGAAATGATAATGTAGAACTAACAATCAAAGAGTCACCTCAACACATATCATAGTCAACAGGATCCACTATCTAATCAAGAGGTGTCCTAAAAAGTATGAAAATTGAAATAACTACCTCAGGATATTCCTCAGCATCATGGGGGTATGGATTACCAAAAAAATGGGAGGTATCTACATCTGAAACTCATAATGTGTGCTCAGTCTGTGTGCCTCATATTTAAGTATTTCTAATGAAACCTGTTACTTGATTGTTGTTGGTACAATTGGAAAACCACCTTTTGGTACCATGAGTAAACTGGTCCCAATATCAAATCTTCAAACTAGGTGGAATATCCTACAAATATTTCTAGGAATCCAACCTAGCAGTCATCTTAGATGCATCAATAAATTTACCAGACATACCATAGTTTAAGATTGTATCTATGGATATATCTTAAGATTGACATAGAAATCAAAAATTATTCCTATATGATGCACATACAAATGTTCTCACGATAACTAGTTCCTACTTGTACCAAATTAAAAATAATTTCATCCAAGTCTAAGTGAATAGATACGTTTTTCTTCTGGACAACTCTAAATTCTCTATATCGGGAGTCGTACTCAAAAACCATTACAATCTATAAACCTAATCCCCAAACCAATCCTCAGAACTAGACAACCTATAAATAATAAAATAATATGACTTCTTATGATACTACATTTTCATGATCCAAACCACCCAGTCCTTCCAAGATAGTGGTATTTTGAGTGTGATACCCCATGAACTCCTATAATAGGCCAGTGGATGGACACCATCGTCTTGTGAGAATATCACACACATGGGAGGCCTTAGACTCTATTACCTTTAAAGGAGAACACTTCTCTAGATTCACACATAATTATGAAAGGTAAAATAAAAATGATACCAAAATGAAATCATACAACTATATCCAACATCAATGAACGAAGAAATTATTGGAAAGCATAATGGTCCAAATATAATCCCTTCAAAAATAAAAAAACAGTCCAGCAGTATAGGTAGGTCTGGGATCTTGTAAAAAAATTAAAATTATTCTCAAGCATGGTATTCCTATGTATATAGTCTCAACCATCTCTAGGTCCACCTAAGAGATAATATAATGGTCCATTTTCTACCTAAAAAGGGATATGTGTGGGCATTGCCCATACATGGTTGAGTATAACAATACCCAGTTAGACATCTGGAAATCACCAAACATATCGAGTTGAGAGAGTAGTCATTATATCATCAAAAAATAATTTTAATAAGAATGTGATGCATAACAACAATAGCATAAATATATCCAAGTATTAAAATAAGTGTTGAGGAAAATTGAATCCATACAACTATCCTCAGATCCATTTTGTGCAATCTAGGGAATAATCTACTAGAAGAAATCACTATAGAAATCTGATATCAATTATGTAGCTCTTCTGAGAGGTTTTTTTAGTCCAGTATTGACATAAAGATAACATGCTAAACCTCTAAGGATATAGATTCAAAGATATGGAGTCTCACATAGGGAATGTGGTATATACAAGACCCTATTCAAAAATAACCCTCTAGGTAGGGGATCAATTGCAGAGTATGTTGGTCCCGAAAATTCCTAAAAACCCGACCTAGAGAATAAGTTAATGATAGAAGATAAAAACCTATGAAACATGGAGGGATTCCTATACTCAATCCATGAAAAATCCCATAGATGTTATCACTTCTTAAAATATGGTTGCAATGAATTTTTTTACCCTAATGAAGATTTACTGAGTGGACACAAACTAGAGATACTTGTTTATCTTGAATAGAATAGAGGCCACAAATATCCCGAGAGAAATTAAATTATGTTTTATAGGGAGTACAAGAAATGTATCTACAATTTTGAACATCCCCATGTCCATTCCCATGTTCATAAATTTTTTCTTGTTTACTATGACCATTATCATATATACATGTCATGTCCAATTACCGGGTTGTGTCAAGGTACCATGGATGTGTCAGAGTATATATTTATGCCTTTATACTCTATATGTACCCATGTAATTGACCCTATCCATGCCCATCGTCCCTTGAGTACATGTCGATTCACCCTTCATGGGTGACATGGAGTGTTTTTTATGTTTCACAGCATGTGATATTTTATTTTTACAAAACACAATTCACCATATGAATGGGACTACATGATAAGGTTTCATCAGACAAAACACTTTGGAATTTAATAGTTTCAATAAACCATAAGTATTTCATATGGTTCCAATAGTGTCACCACTATCTTCAATTTTTCCTCCAAATCTACTGATTATTTATTTCATAAGCTAAACCAAGACAAACTATCACCGGTGGCTAGATTCAGGCCACTCAATCGACTAAGTAATTGATTTCAATCACTTTGCGTCATAGAAACACCACACAATGGGATACAAATAACCCTAGTATGATACATATATATTTTGAATAAATAATAGTCTAATTAACAATGATATTGTTCTATAGATCCTGATTGTAATATTGTGGAAGCAATCCAACGCACAATTGAATGAATATGCAAGGATAATTCTCTGAGTATTTGTTAAGACACCAGAAAATAGGTATTTCATCAATGAACATGAAATGAACAGGGGTAAAATCCACAAAAGATATGTCTAATGAACATAAAAAAAAATTCATGATTTCTTACATTCTATGACTGAGAAGGTAAATAACATAGGTAATAATTTGAGATAATTCAATTAATAATTATAGAAAGATGAAAATATCAACTACAGTCATCCATTGATCCATGAATCAATTCTTGTTAGGTTAATTGATCTATCTTCATCATAGGATATGAAAATGATATTAATAAAAATAAAAAAACGGCACCCCCTGAGTTTAGATCAATCACTAAATAATAATGCTTCAATTTTGGTAATTTTTGGAGAGATCCAAATACTCATTTAAAACACAGATTAAATACATTCACCCCATCGGTATTTTTATAAGAACTATCCTCCAATGGATCCTCTCAAATCTATATTCTTATATGGATAACCCATAGAGTTTTCTATAAGAGTGATTAAGTATAGGTTGGGTATTTAAAATTATTAAAATAACTCATAAATATATTAATCTATCTGTTAATTACTCCACCCATGAAGGATATTAAAAACCCAAACATTGAATGATATTATGTAACTCCTAGGGTAAAACCAATATATTTAATGGTGGCCCAAAATTTCCCATATTATAATCCATTCAGGAGTTTTTCCATTATTTCAAAAGTATTGTGCATGTGTAATAAAATATAATTAAACATTTTCTTATTTCAATTCCAAGACATCATGGGCCCTAAATTCTAAGGATGAATCATTATCTAGGCTTAAAAGGATTCTTTAAAATATTAAAAAAAAATTACAAGTAAAAAACCAATTATTTTTATATTTCATTGATATCATGAATATCATTGGTGATTTCATGACTTTGAAGGAAATTACTAAAAAAAAATGGTTAAAATGGTACATGAATGATGTTTTATACACATCCCTTCTTTTAATCTCATATAGTGATAACCTGATTGAAAATAAATATTCTGGGACTAGTTATAACACCTAAACTTATTGAAAATTTCATCAATATATGGGTGTAGATAATGATTCATTACCCATACCTTCTGTAATCATGGATAACCAATAGAAAACTATAATCTATCATATCCCATCTTTGAAAAAAATATTGTTGCTCCTCAAGGTGATATTCTAGGCCTGATTAATTCCATTTATAAGGTATCATTAATCTAAATTTTTAATTCTCATAACATAAAAGAATTTATACTATAAAGAGAAATTGAAGAAATGAAAAAATAGGGATATATTCTATCACAAAATTATCCTCACATAATGACTATCCATCTATATACTTCAGTATAAACTTCTAAAAATACTTTCGAATTTCATATAAACTACATCACATACACTTCTACTAACCTCAACACCAATTCTAAAATCTAGCAAAAATTAGTGCAGTACATTTTCAATCTATATAATGATGATTGTCTCTAAAACTATATCATACACACATTACATGACAGAGAAGATGAGAAATTGGTGTAGTAATGAATGATATCATAAACAAAATATAACCAATGCATAATGGGAATGAAATCACATGGTTGTGTCCAAAACAAGAGGAATTATCCATTTGATCGATATTTCGCCAACCCCCACTCATAAACTCCACATACCTCCATGATACTAGACTAACCAAAACCTTGAAATGATAATAACAAGGTAAAAATAAGGCTATCAACTTTATGTCCCAACTAATACCTTTAGAAAACTGTGAAGACACACCTGGGGGTGGGGTTAAGTGTGGTCCGATTTTACAAAAAAATGATTAAATCATTTAATTTTAAAAACCTATTTTCTTTTTAAAATTTCATCCCAATTTAGTATATAAATTAATCCCTTGGTTTTTAATCTTTTTAAAAACCTATATGTACTGATAATATTTAATGTAATAAGTATTCACATTTACATTCACAATGTTTTATCTGAATCTAGGTATCATAATCCTTATCATGTTAAATACCATTTAATAATGGATTATAGAATATAATATAATCAGTAACTATAATGAGGTTCCATATATCATAATGAAAACTTAATCACACAATAAAACACATATGTTTCACTATATAAATAATGAGAAAAATCCATCACTATATAACAATAGTAAAGGTGTCTATATATTGTTTCAATAGTCATTAGTTAATGTTATTACTCTTCTTACATATTTTTTACAAAGTAGATATTCTCTATAAAATGTGTGGACCAACACCCAAAATAATATGATATGTTTCATGTTCTTAGGGAATTGGACTTATATAATTTCTTCAAGTTCAAATTAAAAAACATAGTATTTTATTGCCTTCTTAGTTCACAGTTCTTCTAAATCTATTCAATGGATTCTCAAACTCATTTGTAAATAATATATCATAGAATATTCTTGTATTACCGTACACACTATAGTCGTTTTTTATAATTGTATTTGGAGATATTTACATGATCATATGGGTCTTAGTTTTCTTCTCCACTTCTTCTTTAATAAAAATTTCTATGAGTTGTCATTATTATTACTCTTGTTCTTTGAGAAATTAAAGTCTTACTAACATAGACTATGGGAATTTTTTTCACCATTAACCATACCAAAATGGAAATGGGAAAACACTATAATTGGTTTTATATCAGACTAACAAAGACATCTAAAAGAAAAAATGATATTTGTTTTATAGTATACCTATTTACAATTTCATAACACTTAATTAAGATAAAAAAATATTTATCTATTGATATTCTATCTAAAATATATATTGATGAATTTGTGAGGTTTTAGAAAGTTCCATATTCTTTTTTACCTGATCATAAATCAATTTTTATATTAATGTTCAATTTAATTCTTCATAATGATTTAGATATATATTATAGATTTTGTAATGTTATCATATATAGATAGATGGTAAGTATGGATGAACAATTCATCCCCAAGTGGGTATATTGAAATTTGTTTTTTGGATTTCTATTTTCGTTGGGATCAACACCCTATTCAAAACTAGTTTTCACACAATAATATATTTCACTCGAGCATTAAGATCTATAATTTTTAATACCTATATAAAAATAAGTGTATTACTCCATTGTGTTAGGTTTATGTTGGATGAATAAAGTAATTTTGAACCATGATATCTGAAAAATGGTAGAGAATGTGAACACAATTCTGAAGAACATGAAGACAAATCAATGTCGATCAAAAACAAAATTTAAAATCACTGATGAAATATATAATTCAAGGAAGGTGATAAGTTATTTCTATGAATTAATCCACAGAATAAGTATATAAGATTAAATAATAAAGGAAAAAAGCCTCCGTATTATTGGACACTTTGAGATTTTTTTATTGATTACAGGAACCATATATTCTTGGCCCCTCCTACAAACCTCTCTCATTATCATCAGGTGTTCCATGAATCTCTTCTAGTAAAGTAAATACCCAATCCATAACATGTACTACAAATATATGTCTTAAACCTATATCATGATCTATTCAATAATGACAAGTCAATAGAGAAGTTGGATCATATAGATAATGTGATATGGGATAAGACTACTCACATGGTTAAAGTTCTATAGAGGCATCCAAAATTCAAATAGGCTACTTAGGAAATATAGGATGTGATAAAATAGAGATATCCTAATTAATTTTTTTTATGTGAAAATTTTTCAAGGGAAAATATCTTTTATAGTTTGTATAATGTAACACCATTATATTTTATGTTATATTTCACTTCAAATTAATTTCATTTCTTTAATAAACTATGATACATTCGTAGTTGAGTTCAAATGATCCATTATATAATATTAAAATATTGTTATTTAATATGGATGTTATAGTCTATCCATTAGATTAGAGGGTATGAAAAAGAGATAAAATAATTATGACTCTTTTGGTTTCCACATGTATAAAATAAATTCATTGATAATATATTTATTATAAATGAACATTAAAATAGTTTTAAAATTAAAATATGTTTTTATGAAACACCATTTTATCTGAGAAATTGGTTTTTATCACAATAAATTACATTAAGCACTATAAATGAATTATTTAAATGAATTATTTAAATTATATGTTAAACTAAATGTTTTAACAGAGATCAATTTTTTTTCTTAGCATGGGATATGAATAAGTCCATTTTTATTATTAAAAATATATTAACAAAAGATTTTTGTTGTGTTCTCCACACTAAATTCAAAATAAATTTCCACCACATAAAGATATTTAATCATGAAAAATATAATAAATATTTAGATTATGGACGATCAAGTTTGGTAGATTGTTCTATTTTATTTCTATTCCTTATTAATATAAAGCATGGTAAATATTTTTCACCTAGGTAAGGGGTAAACGGGTAAAGTGTGGTTTAAAAATTTATATAAGGCTTTAAAATTTAACTAACACTTGAATTTATCCTTTTGGATGGGTGGAATTAAGCCATTTATATCCAATTATCGAATATATGGCCACTTGGTTCCAATTATCATTGATTATGTTCAATATAGTAATTTAAGAAAATAATAAATACAAAACTACACTCTCTAATTTTATATCTCTAAAAATATTATATAATTATGAAAGAAGGATATTTTATATTAAAAATATTTATTATAAAGAAAAATTAATTTTTTTATATTAGATATTTATTTTTAATTTCTATAGATTGAATAATTTCCATAAATTCTTATACAATGCCAATATAATATTTATTTAATTAGAAGAAAAATAAAATATATGATTTTAAAAATATTAAATTTAATAAAAACTAGATGAATTTTTTTTATATTAATTTATTAGAAGAAAAAAACATATCAGGGTTTTTTATATGGTATATATATAATAAAATAATGTTCATGTTTCTTTTAATGTCAAATAAAATTAATAGTACATGAAATGAAAATAATTGTATTTTATTATAAAAAAGTTTTGCTAAATTGTTTATAAATTGTTAAATTACTTCTTTAGGTTAAATATAATTATAAATTGATTAAAATTTCATCCCTTTACCATTAATGATAAAATTTTTACTTCATATGTAAAATTATAACCCACAAATATTAAAAACTTCATTAACACGGTTTTGATTAAAATTGGCTTACCAAGATGATAAAACTAATGATGAGGTTTAAAATGATATAAGATCCAATTAAATGCATAATTTCTTTTCATGGGTTAAGAAATGCTGAATTTTGTATATTCTTCAGGATTTTAATTTTGTGATGGTGTAAATTTAATTATATTTCCCTCCAATGCATTGAGTAAAGATGGATATCACATGAGATAACAATGAATTGAATGGGGAGTTAACCAAGTTCAGTAAGAAGCTCTATCCATAATGACTATCTTGGGAGTAAAAATTTTCTAATGATATAATGGAATGGGGTGTGAACCAAACACAATAGAAGGATCTTAGAAGATATTTATGACTCATGAAATAATTTCCCATGCTTATGTGTATGCCAAGAACCTATGTCATATGCCAATTTTATGCTATAATAGTTCAAGTGCATATATTCCTTTATGATTCATGTTAAATGAACTACCATGATTTAAGCCATTACTCCTGATTATGATATAGAATATATAAGTTATAGTTTTGAAATTAAAATTTAATGGTCTCAAACCCATATGATTATTTTATGATTAAGTGATCATTAATATCTCTCTTATTTACCATTAAAAATCATATGATATTACACTTTATTATATTTATTTTTCCTAGTATTGATGAATGGTTTATTTTGGGTATGTCGAAGAAGAATTCAATAATGGAATATCTTTATTTGGTATGTTTAAGATCTTTCTTCCAATATGATTATTGTGTATCTAGTCCCCAAATACACTTATCCTATTCAATTAAGTAATGGATCATTATTTTATCTGATAAATATTAATCTAAAAAGATATAACATTAAAATATGAAAACAATGGTTTTTAAAAAAAATAATAACTTATTTTAATTAAAAGAATTATGATACCTAGTATGATTATACCATTATTCATCATGACTATTACCTCTAATATTATACATATCATGGACTTTATTAAATTATTCAATATTATTCTCTATGTAAAGATTCTTCTTCAACATTTCTTTCTTTTTCAATGCACCATGGTGTACCCTCTCTTTATCCATTATATACCTTACTCTATTACGTATCTAAGTTACAAATACTGATATGTTATTCAATAAATCAATATTTCTATTCAAAAATCTCATACAGTAACAATACCTTCAAATAATCCTTGTTCATTCGACTTCTGGTGAATGATATGCAACATGACATGCTTGATGTTTTTAGGATGGAACCCAAACCCTTTTGGATATTTTTAGGTATAAGTTATTCATAGATAAGATAACATCCTTAATAAACATATTATTTGATTTCTCAACATCATTACTGCAGAAAAGTTTTATAAAATTTCCCATTTGTTCTATACTTTCAAAAATATCATATTAAATTCAAGAAACTTTATCGATATTGAGGGATAAATATTTTTATGAGATTGAGATGTAGGAATTAATAGATTATCCTAATCCATTAGTTCTATCATCTTGATCATTATCTGATGTTGGTTTCACTTTTAATATTTGTGTGGTAATTTATTTCTTCTCCATAGTATGAGATGTTCTAGATTTTTCTTCTTCTAAATATTTCAACTCGACATTCAAAGTACATGAAATATTATTAAGGGTGTATATATCATTATATAAGGATCTAATCCTTAGCTAAAAAATTTCTATCTATCTTTTTAACTTTATCTTTATTCATTTTTCTGTTCTCAAGTATTGAATTATCAATATCCAGTATCCTATTTCATTTAACTTAGAGATAGATGAACTTGATATCTATGGAGACATTATAATTTTTCCCTAGTGCATGGAACACATTATAGAATTTTTAAATAAATAATTATAATAGATAACACTATGAAATTATTCATTAAATTGAATGAATATTTCATTTCAAATCAGGGATATTTATTAATTCTCTATAACAAGAATTGGGAGAGTATTGTTGATGCTCATTTTAATTTATAAAAGATTATCCATTACATCATCTTCTTCTTAAAGTTGTGACTTATCATTTTGAAACACCTTGATTAATCTAATTACATAGATATATACTAAAATTTTGAAATTATTCAAATCATCCTTAACATAAAACTAGAAGACTTTACCCATTAAATCAACACTACAACATGAGATACATTCATAGATGTAATAATAATCAATAAAATTTGAAAATAAATCATCACCATCCAAATTATCATTAACATATCATGTTTTATTATTATTTTTGTCCAATTTTTTTCTATTTCCTTTATTTTATATTTATTTTTAAAATAATTAATTGATAATTCCATGTTTGTTTTTGACAAGTGTGGAATCTGAATTTCCCATCAAAGGAATCACCTTATGATTTTAAAATATGAACTTCATGTTTTCAAAAATGAAATTGGGAAAACATTTCAGAACATATTATAGGGAACATTGTAATTAATATTAAATTAATATAATATAATATATCCAAATAGAGGGATCATGGGATTTAATACTAATTGAGATACTTAGAGGAAAATTTAGACACACCAAAGGGGTGTATGGTGAATAAGGTGTGAATCAATTTTAGGAAAATCAAATTTCATCATTTAATCATTGATACCCATTTGGTTTTTAATCTCTATCATTTGTTAGGATATAAATTAGTGTATTCTTTTACAAAATAAACAACTTGTATGGGTTTTATAAGTTTAAAGTAAAAATTTCCAAGGTATTTTGAGATGGTTCAGACCTATTGTGGGAATCCCACCCCTTACTTTGTCATCTCCTATTGATTCATACATTTTCTAATATAATAGAATAACCAATTGAAATGGGTGACCAATTATCGTCCTAAAACATAAAAACATAATATTACATATTCGTGGTCAAAATATTATATAAGTGAAAATACTAAACTATAAAAGATGAAAGAAGTTACCTTTAAACTACTTCAAAAATCTACATATATCAGAAAATAATTACTTCTTAATTTCTATAAATGTAGATCTACCCTATTCAGTAATTTTATATTCATCAATAACAATATTATCATCACCCACATCAAAAAGTTTTCCAATTACATAATACATTTACGTTTAGTATATGAAAGTCTATCTCTTAAAGTATTATTAGTTCATAGTTTATCTATATATATTCACTAGATTCTCAAAATCAATTCCTCAAAAAGAAAAACTAGGAAATTTACTGGAAGGATTTATAAAGATGAAAAAAATTAATAATATTTTTTTGGGGATATTCAGATAATCACGTGGGTTTGATCTTTCTCTCCCACTTATTCCTCACTAAAATTTGTAGTGACTACTACATATTTATGGAGATCATTATGTCTATCAGATTCACAGTTCACTTTAATATTTCACTAAAAAATCAAGGGGACACTTCTCATTTTCATCTATTTTTAATATACTCATACTCATTTAAATAGTAAACTAAATTAAATGATTTTAAAATTTCAAAAATTCCATGAATGGTATGTTTATAACATTAAAAAATCATCTAGAACAAAATCACCTGTAATTAATTTTCATTTTGTACTTTAATAAATTATAATTCATTTTTTCATGTTAAAGAAAATTCCACAAACACCCAAAATAAATGATCCCTATTTTTAAATTTTTTTTAATATATCATTATTTTATTCTTATGCTTTAATATCATATTCTTCTAAAAATTTTAAAAAACCTTCTATTAAAATATTCATAGCTATACTTAAATCATACAAAAAACTAAGTATGTTACATGGAACTCATCATAATTTTACTAAATAATGAATTCAAAAAGTATTATATTTTCTTAGGTATTGGAAAATTTTAAAAACACCCACCTCAAATATTATAAAACACTCATAAAACTTCATATCCTAAATGACGTTGAATTTTTTTAATATAAGATCTATGTTTGATGGTTCTTTATTTTCATTATTCCTAAAAACACATTATTCAATTTTTTTATCAAATAATACAAGTAGTGAAAATATTAATTTGATCTCACTAAAAATAAATATTATATTATATACACTATAATAATCATGATTTTATGAACTCAAAAGAAAAGAACAATAATTTTAATATTTGAGTTCGATTAGAATTAAATAAATCTAGAAACTCTCTTTTTTATAATGCTTTGAACTTTACTTCCCAAGGATGATTATCATCTTTTATTTATTCTCATGCTTTAATAAAAACCCATCCTAGGATTTTGTAAATTTTATACCATTAATTGAAAAATATTTAACCATACCACGTAATTTTATCTTCCTCATATTTGAAATCTTTAAACCCGATTTTTCATCCCACAAAACATCAAAATTTTCTAATTGATGAATTTTTATGCTGCGAAATTTGATGTCTTTAATTTTAAATAGATTAATTTTAAAATAAATACTCTAAATAGATGTATACATTGTTTTATATATATAATTATTATAATTTTTCCTTTTTCTATTGTCAAAATGCATTAAAAACATAGGATGGGTAGTGAAGTCATGAGATAAATCATTAGGATTATAAAATACTTAAAATTCATAATGTCAAGTGATATAGTTGAAATGGTTATGGTATCATTAATTATTTATCCTCAAAACCTAATGAAATACATTTTTTTAGTGATATGATATGATAAATAGCTTGTGTCGTATATTCAGAACATAAAACCTTGCATTCAGGCATCATTATTTTTCTCGTTATCACCACAATCTTGTTTTCTACATATAGCTTTAAAACAAATTCTGACATCTTTTAGGGGTTCTTAAAATTCATAAAATCATGTTTGAATATATCCAAATAAATATTAATATAATTCTAAACTCATTAAAATTAAATTTTAGGCATTTAATAATATATAATACTCAAAGTAGATTATTTCCTTAAATTCCTCTAGAAACTGATGTGGGGCAATATTCAATTAATCCCAGGCCATATATATTGACATAATCATTAATATAAGAGTATATAAACTCGAATTAAATCAGATCACATAATTTATAATCAGCATATATGTTATTTGACTTTAGATTCAACAGAATATGTCCAGCCATCTATTCCAAAATCTTGTGGTCTTATTATTTTCTAGAAATTCCTCATGAAAACTGGTTCACTTTCATGGGTGGATACTCACCCCATCACCAGATACTTCTACATAATTATAAAAAATCAATGAATTTATATTTTATAAGAAAAAAAAGTTGACACATCCTTTGGACACCATAATAATACACAAAATAATGTATGTGAAATGAAAGATTGTGAAACTCATTTTTAAAGAAAAACATAAACTAGGGAAGAATATAAAAAAATGATGATTCAATAATAATCATTCCAAATTTTTTAGGTTATTATATAACATGATTTTTCCCCTGTATTTTAATCTTACCATGATGTCCTTATTTTCATCCATGACTACATATATGCCTCACTCGATGTATCTAAATAAATGAACCATTTCTAGTATAATGTCACCATACATTATCAATACATAGTGGAAGAAAGGCATTCCACCTAAGTTGTTGCTGATAAGATTTACAAGGAAACTAATATTTAAATATTATGTCTCTATCAACTACAATATCACCAAATATACACAAAACAAATAGATCATATGGATATTGGTACATCTGATGACCCCATCCTTCAAAAACCTAACATACCACACTTGATTTACTACTATAATCATGAGAACTACTGTCTTTGGAGAAATGAAATAAATATGGATGAGGATAGAATTGTAATATTTAAAATAATAATCACCCATTTACACAAATTCTATATTCAGTTAGTTATGATGATGTTCCTTATGTTGAAAATTAGAATACGAACAGGTTTTATCAATCAACTCAACCCTCAATAATATCTCGATATATTTCATTAACATGAAAGGATAGACCTGATAGTAGAGAACTAGGAATAAAACCTCTTTAAAGTTTCAATTACATGACACAAATACTATATTAAAATTAGAATAATAATGGAGAAGGTTTATAAACCTTACTATGAATTTATATACTCTAGAAATATATTCTTAAATGGAGGTAATATCCTACTAAAATGTCTCTAATATTATCCAAGATAAAAATTAAACATGTAAGTAACATATCAATGTATCCCAAGTAACCATATACTCATAAAAATTAAAAATATGATGTGTAGACTACCATCAAGTAGTGACTATCAAAAATCTAAAATCTAAATGAATCTCGTATCCCTTTCTCACATGAATAACACTGAATGAAATTCCAATCACCTATATGTACCTCTCTATATAGAAAATATACGTAGTCTCATTGTACACCAATAAAATTTTCCATCAAAACTCCTTTAATGTGTTACACTATGAATACTCCACCTTATGCTCATCCAATCTACTACTCTATAAAATATACTATTACTATCCCCCATTTAAACCCCACGAGATCATCATCTGGTCACCATATCCGTAAACGAAAATAAACTTCTAAACCTGAGTTATGGATTAAATTTAAATTATATTAATTAAATTCATTATAATTAAAGAAATATCTTCCTTAATTCAAACATAGACAAAAAATTATTATTCATCTAACAAACCTAGGTACCTACCCTAAAATATGAACACACTTTCCTAAGAATGATTAGTATATTGTCAAGTATTTTTTTTCCAATAATAAGATCCCTTTTATGTCACGACCCGTTCCCCGAGGCCCGTATCGTGACTACACAAAGCCCGCCTTCCATAGGCCAGGGGCTGGAAACTAGAACCAAATGCGTAAATCTCTATCTAGGAAGTTATTGACTTTATAATTGTAAACAAACACATCAGACTACATGACCGGAAGAAGAAATACTAAGTAAAACATTATACAAAAGATGATCTGGAAAGTAAAAGGGGCCAGAAATACAAGCCCAACAGGAAAGTACGAGTAAAACTGAAAGAGAGTACAACTGAAGAAAAGTAAAGCAGCTACTGGGTCATCCTATGAGGTTCCTACCTGAAGGGTAGGTACAGATGACCTCCTCAACACTCTCTTCCATCCATATTCTTTGTGTACCGTCACACTGAGTGGTCCTCCTCCAGGTACTGTCCAGTCCATCTACTCTGTGCCTCAGTCAGCGCTATCCATCATCAGCTACCAACATAACGAGGTGTGGGCATAGCCCGTGCATGGGTGAGTATAAAGATACTCAGTAGGGACCTCGAGACACTTATGGTCTCACTAAATCCAACAAGGATAAACCACAAATCATGAAATCAACTGATAAACATTACTTAGGTATATTACTATATATATACCTATGTTATCTACTAACCCATCTCAATCATGAGGAAAACACAAAAGTTATTGACTCAGCTCAAAACAGGATTTTTATTAATCCGAACCCTTGGCTTCTTGAGAACTACTCCTCTATCGAGTACAAGGGGTATGCCGCTTCACACAGAGGGGCTTCCCACTAACTTGGACTAATGAGGTACACCAGCTATCGAGTACAGTGGATCTGATGCGCTCACACAATGGCGCTCTCCACTGTGGGTCTGCTACGCTCACACAGAGGTGCTCCCTTGGTAGCCTTCTGGGGTACTCCATGTGTCGAGTACAATGGGTATGATGCGCTCTCATAGATTCTCACCCCTCCATGGGTTTTCCACACTCACACAGAGGCGCTCCCCATTGGGATAGTCGAATCACTCCGAGTTGAATCGGTCAACAGTCGTCAAGTCTGAGCCAATTACTAGGTTCCCGCACAAAATTCTACTCGTCTCTGGAAGATATTCTCCACAAGATACTGGTAGATACTCCTAATGTCATGTAGTCACATGAAGAAGTATCTCAAAGGTCTGCCACATCATAGGGCTCTTAACGCAACAAACAACGCATCAATCAGAAGCCCGGTCTGTTAGATATCAGCCATTTAGTCCAGGGGGCCCGATTGGATTCATGTACGTTCCATCCTGACCATATCTCAACTCTACCCCGAACTCTAGTGGGGTATTCTAAAAGGGACGACTTCGATCCAAGAATACTGGCGCCGCTGACGGTTCGTCAAACGGATGTCCGGTGTCAAATACATTTCCCAAGAAGGTAAAAAGGTCAGTAATGGGCCCGGGTCCAGTCCGACCTAGTCGGACCGACTCGGCACAACCCAGTCTGGGATAACCTGGTCTGGGTCATCCCAGTCAGATTCGATGGGTCTGATATGGCCCGTTGGGAGAGTAAACCCACTGAGTTTTGGCCTGGTCCGCTGGGCCTGGCCCTACGGACTGCGAGGGTGGTTCGACCTAGAGGTTGCGATGCAGGAAACAAGGCCCAAAGGCCAGGGCCTGTTCGGCCAGTTCCGTGAGGGGGAACGACTCGAGAGACTCAGTCCAGGAGTTCTGGTCGGTCATGGAACCAGAGGACAGGCATCTCGGAGCACGGGCTGGCCGCGGGTGTGCCAGTTAGGGCGCGGCAGGGGCCGGGCAGGCCGCGGGGGTGCAGGCAGGGAACCACACAGGGCTCAGGGGGCCCGGATAGGACATGGTAGGGGTAAGAAAGGTCTCTAGGGTGCTGGCAGGGCGCAGGGGCACTGGGGAGGACGCGACAGGGGAGGGTCATGCCGCGGGGGCGCCAGAAGGTAACCGCGCATGGCGCGGGGCCGCCCGGAAGGCCACGATAGGGGACGGGACGGCCATGGGGGCGCCGGTAGGGTGCCAGGCAGGGCGCAGGGAGGCCACAGATAGGCAGGCCGGGCGCTGCTCAGGCCGATGATGATGGGCTGAAATCATTGTTGTGCCGCAGGGGCGACGCGATTTTCAGAGGTTGTGGGTAGGTGGGCTTCGTCATTGCCGCCTTCATTGTCATTGCCTTATCGCCATGCCGATGTTTATCACAAGAAGAAGATCGATGAAGTGAGTCGGGACATGTTAGGATGGCCCACACCCTCCGTGATTAGGGTGATAGCAAAAGGTTCTTAATAACAAGGCACAACAACTCACCCACAAAATAATCGTAAAGTCATTCTTCATTTTGAAAGAAAGAAAGAACATGGTGAAAAAAGGAGGAAAACTCTTACATTTGATTCGTTGATCGATTTTCTTCGTTCTTTGATGGTGTTGGTGAAAGAAGACGATGAAATTCGTCGTTCGCCACATTTTTCATGCACTGCCAATCCTGAGCTGCATCGGCCGTGGAAGACACTTCACGTCATTAGGATCTGAGGGACGAAGTCGTAGAAGGTTGTTGGCATTCTTCATTCTTTGTTGGAAGAACGGTTCTTCATTCTTTGTTGGGAGCTTTTCTCCCTAGCTCTACACTTCCTTAGTTCTTCCAAAACAAATCATGCGAACAAAAATAATATATTGGTTATCTATTATTCCATTGGCATAAAATTAGAAAAGGAAGATTAAATTAAGTGGCTCCACCTAATTAATGCATGAGAGTTGTCATGGATTAATTAGGGGAGGTCAAGGGGGTTTCTACCCACTTAATTGTAGAGTTAAGGAATCATGAGACTCTCCCTCATTAATGAGGGAGAGTTGAGAGGTTTTATCCACCTCCATCAAAAGGGGTCGGGTGGTTCCCACCCCTATTATTTAAAAGAGTGGTTATGCGGTCTCGTTTGGTCCCTACGTCGTAACCTCTCGCTGGAGGTAATGTTCAGGTGGGCCCCTCCACCATAACCATTCATGGGAGGTTATTTCGTTTGGGCCCCACCATCATAACCTATCATGGGAGGTTAGGGTGTTGTGGTCCCACCTCCAACACCCAAGTGGAGGTTTTAACCAATAACCACTCGCATGACAGCTCAAAATAAAATAAAGTGTTGTACACTTTATTTTATTATTTATTTTTTTTATAAAAATCCAAAAACTACCTTTTATTTCCGACCATCTTCCATCAAGGTGAAATTCTTCTTAAGAAAATATTGGCTCTACACGTTCAACGATACCCTCAGATTTCAATTCCGAGCACCAGTTCAAAAGTTATAAAATGCCGCTCATACGTTTACTGAAAGTACCCGAACAAAATTTCAGAAATTGATTCTTGCACACCGGGCCTCGGAATCAATCGCCGTAAAAATTAGAGGACTCACAAAATTCCCATGTATTTAAAAAAAATCCCATGGCATTTCTAGGTCTTTACATTCTCCGCACCTCAGGGCTTTACGTCCCCGTATGCTACAACTCAAACTAAGGGGAAAAATGGGGGTATTGAGCATGCTTCTGTGCCTCCTACTCCCATGTGCTCTCCTAGAGGTTCCCATGCTACCATTGAACACGCACCAGAGGTGTCGAACGTCCACGTAAGAACCACTCCTGTCAATCCTCAATCTCTACTAGAAACTCCATAATCATCGCCCCATCGTCGACGTCCAGCTCCCCATAGTTGATGATTTGTGAAGGGTCATGCAGGTATCTCCTCAGCTGTGATACATGGAAGATGTCGTGCCTCTGGTGCAATTGAGATGGAAGAGCTAGGTGGTAAGCCACCTCACCTACTTTGCTGAGGACCTAGAATGGTCTGATGAACCTTAGAGATAACTTGCCGCCTTGGCCAAATCTCTGTAAACCTCATCGGGGTGAGACCCAAAAAAAGATGTGGTCACCATCCTTGAACTCCATAGGTCTCCGTCTCCTATCAGCATATGACTTTTGCCTGCTCTCTGGAGTCTTCATATAATCCTAGATGATCTTAAACTTCTTCGTGGTAGCCCGTACCAGCTCTAATCCCACCAGTGCTGACTCCCAAGGGTATGTCCAGCACAAGGGTGATCTGTAAGGTTGCTCATACAATTCCTCTAAAGGTGTCAACCCTATGGTGGAGTGGTAATTGTTGTTGGAGGTAAACTCCACCAAGGGTAAGTGATCCTCCCAACTACCTCTGATGTCTAAGACACAAGCAGAGATCATGTCCTCGAGGGTCTGAATAGTCCACTCAGTCTGACCATCTATCTGAGGATGGCAGGTGGTGCTCAAGTGAAGCTGTGTCCCTAAATCCTCATGCAACCCCTTCCATAGCTAGGAAGTAGATCGTGAATCACGGTCGGAGACAATAGAGAAAGGTACTTCATGTAGTTGCGCAATCTCCTGCACATAGAGGAGTCCCAAGCTCTCTACTAAACCCTTCTCTCTGATCAGTAGGAAGTGGTCTGACTTGGTGAGTTGGTCGACGATCACCAAAATAGAGTCTTGACCACTGGATGTATGTGGAAGACCCGTCACGATGTCCATGGATTTCCCATCCCACTTCCACTCTGGGACATACAATGGATGAACCAATCCTACTGGTACCTGGTGCTCAGCCTTCACTTGCTGACAAGTGAGGCACTGTGAGATAAACTCTGCTACAACCTTCTTCATACCTGGCCACCAGTGCTGTCGTCAAAGGTCCAGGTACATCTTCGCCACTCCTAGATGTACCACTAGAGTGGACGTGTGGATCTCCCTCAACACTTCCTCCTGTAGTGCCACTGGTACCAAGGTACGTCCTCTAAAGAGGATGACATGCTCCCAACCTTCATAAAATTCATCAGGTGCCTACCCTATGGATATCTGAGCACGTAATGTCTCACAGTCAGTGTCCCCGTACTGTGCTTCCATGGCTCACTGAAGGAGTGGGAGTGTGACCGTAAGAGACTGTAACACCCGAGATTTTTATGAGTAATATTTTGTTCAAAGGAATATTTCACTACACACTTTATTGGCTTACTTTACATGCAATCGTGACCTTCCTCGATAGCTTGCGTCGTACGCAATACCGAGTTTCACTAAACAACGATATGCTATTAAAATATTATTAAAACTAGCCGTTATGAATAGTAATAACCACTTTTTGAAATTTTATAAATTTCATTTTTTAAAATGGACTTCATTTTTGGATTCGGAATACCAAAATTATCCTAGGGTGAAATTTTGGTATTTTTCTGAAAACTTTCAATTTTTGATGAATAGTGAAACCACTAAGTGGTAGGTTAAAAACTGAATTTTGCATAAAACTTAATTTTACCACTTCTGTGAATGTAATTTCGAAAATCCGACAGACACGGTTAATATCAGTAAGTAAAATGTTGTTCAATGAGATAAAAATACTTTTTTTGTGAATAGTAACTTTTTACTTTTTTTTACCGCGGTTAATAGTAAATAGGGTAACTAAGGGTAAATATGATATTACTATTACCCTAACACATGTCCTAATTCTATTGGATAAGTTTAATTCGACCAAAAACAAAATTAGGAATAAAATATGACCATTTAGGCCCACTTGGGTTAGATTAGGACATTTATTATTAATTTATTTAAAGAAGGGTTAAAATAGTTAAAATCAATGTTTAATAAGTAAATCATTTTTAATATGGGGTTATACATAAGATAAATTCTACTATAAATATTCATTTGAAAGCTCAAAAGATTTCCTACATAATGGTATTTTATTTATAATTTTTAGACATTAAATAATTTAATTTATTTATGACACAATGATGATGCAGTAATTATCTTATTAATCAAATATTGACATAATTGATGTTATAAACACCAAAATAAATGTAATTTGTGACTTTTTATGAATTCCAATAATTTTCTAGGTTACTATGATATATTAGTGTTGATTTAATCAACTTTGTTGGAACATATAATTCTGTTATGAGTTTCACAAAAATCATATATCAAATAGTGTCAAAATTGACACAAAATAGTTTTTAAAAAAAATATTATATTATTAATTGTTATTTTATTCCTAAAAATCTAAGTATCGTCCAAATGACTTAGATAAGGATATATATATTAATATTAAACGATTTGGGGTTCATTTATTAACCATATAGTGAAATAAAACAAAAAGACACGGTAAAAGTTTAATTATTTAACTTAGAGTTAAATCTAATTGATAAGGTTAAAATAATACCCTAAACATGTCTAAATCCTATTGGTTGATAGGATTTCGACCCATCCCCACTTTATCTTCGAAATAAGACCCTTTGGATCCATTATAAACCGATTTTTACTTTAATATAAATTAATATTCTGAGATATTCCTAAGGTGCCCCTCTCCTCCCTTATAAAAGGGCACCTCATCCCCCTCCTCCTCACACCAATTTGAGCACTCAAGCTCGGCTAAACCCTGCCATTTTCTCCTCTCCACCTACCTAGAATAATCCTAGAGGTCCTGGTCTTCTTCAAAAACCAATCTTAGTTCCCTAAGTAGAGGATTCAAAGAGGCGTTCGAAAGAAGAGGTAATATCCATTACCGATCTTTTCAATTTCTTTCTTCTTCAAATTCTTCTTCTTTAGTTGTTTCATGATAAAGTAATAACATCAGTATTACTTACATACTGATATGTTATTATAAATATGAAACAACCCTAATTCACTTTCTATCCATCCTACGGAAAAATGAAATCACCGCGCGTGCGTACGTACGGAATACCGTCTCCACGCCGTGGTGTAATCTATTTTCCACCATCAACTTACAAGGATGGGTATAATGGTTTAATGAGTAACTATTTATGATTATTATAAAGTAATATTGATACTTAAATAATATATATATACTCCAATACAATTCCACGATCATAGGAACGATATCATCACTCGTGCGTACGTACGGAATACCGTCTCCACGATGTGATGCGACTCGTCCTACATGATCATCATTACATAGTAATTATATAAATGAATTGAATGAATAAATATGATATATGTTACACTAATACCATTCTGGATATAAGGTATCTGTAACCTTAAAATAATAATAAGAATTTATTCTGAAAAACACGCATAAGAACCAAAGGCAATAAAGACCCGAGTAACAAGTAACAATGAAATATTACTAACAAGAAGCTAAGAATATGACCATATATGATATCATATCAATATGTATGATTCTGGAATAAGTAAATAACATTATTTAAACCATTATACATGAGCTTCAGACACGTACAAAGCAAATCGGACCTAAGGTAAGGGAAAATATCACAATCTCATTTTTATCCGAGATTATTTTTACTTTGGCATTTACTGGGGTGTATTTTATCATCCACATCCACGTTCCATCAATATGTAATATTGTTTCCATACACTTACAATATTTTAAATCCAATTTTACCCTTTGGTGAGTTTTTAGTAAAGAATATGAAAGGAATCTTTTTTCGTTTTTTCGTACGAGGTACTTTTTTGACTTTTCTGACAAAAGTACGAAGAATGTTTTTTTTAACTTATACGGCATGAATGGATTTTTAAAACATTATTTCCAAGAAGCTTACTTTATAAGTTTTCAAGTTTATTTTTAATAAACTTCTTTTAGTTTATAATTGTATGACATGTTAAGAAAAGAAAAGTGTTTTTGAAGAAGAAAGGATATTTTCCTCAAGAATGGAGTTCAAGTGTTTTATCAAAATTATTTTCCATCTAAGATAATAAAGGGTTCTGTTTGTATCCCTATTATTAAATTGATTTGATTATGTTGTGAGGGAATTATTTTTATGAAGTCATTTACCTTATATGATTTGTTTTATGATGTCATGATGTTTCAAGAATCCCATTTTTGTTACACGTGTTATGCGATGATGTATGATTTATGATTTATGTGGCACACATAAGAAAGGATTCATTATAAGACAGGTGGGACCTATATCTCCCTCAAATGCATTGGGTAAAGATTTATATCTCATGAGATAGACATGGCTGGAACGGAAGGTTATTTCGGTTCAGTGATACAGGACTAAAACGAGGAGTGAACTCGGTTCAGAAATGGACTTTGTCCGCTAAGATAGTCTTGGCAATGAGTCATGACTAACAAGAAATGATTTTCCATGATTATGTGTGCATGCCACATGGTTTCAAGTTTTATGTTATGATTATGGGGATCTCATTTTCACTTCTATGATTTATTCCATGTTAAGATATTATGATCTCTTTTGCAGGTTATGATTTTCAAAAAGATATGATATGATTTTTATTTCCTTTATTTTCCTTTGCTGAGCATTTGAGCTCACCCTTTTATGTTTTCTTTTCCCCAGGTCAGGAAGATGGATATTAAGTAGAGAATATGCTAAAAGGGACCCTAGATATGATGAAATAAATGGGAGAAACAGTAGAAGATTTATGAACCAGTTGTTTATGTTCCACAGTTTCTAAAGACACTATACCTATACGGTCCTTTGTGGTTTGTCATATTTTGTAATAAGTGTGCTTCAATTTTGAAGTATTAACAATGTATGTAAAGTATGGTTCGTTATAGTTGGTATTAGAGGAAATGTATAGTCAACCTTTGGAAAATAGGATGTGAAAGCCTTAGTAAGAACCCTAAGGATAAGTCTAAGCATAGAACACAATCTTAGTGTTTTATAAATGGCCATGAATACCCCAGGATAAGACCTTAAGTTTGAAATTTTATCCTTGATTATGTGGTTTTCCTATTATAATTAGTGTTGCTCACACTATTCATCTTGGTTTTAGTTAATGGCTGGAACCCGAAGGAACCGTGTTAATGCGAAATGTGATGGGCAATGAAATGATTGTCCCCTGAGTAACCAAACGATATGGGAGCTAGAATGAAAAATATTGTAGCCATGCTCACACAACTTTCTCAAGCTATGAATCATGCAGGACTTCCAAACGAGCAAAGGAAGGACCAAAATTCTGTAGAATCCTTCATGAGGCAGCGTCCACCTTCTTTCAGCGGGTCTACTGATCCATTAGTTGCTGAACAATGGATTAGTACTACTGAAAAGATATTTTCAGTTCTTCAATGTTCTGAACATGATAAAGTCATCCTAGCAGTGTATCGTTTGGAAGGAGATGCTGATCAATGGTGGAATCTTATTAAGAATACGAGGAAAAGGGATGAAATTGAGTCCATGGAATGGGACGAGTTCAAGAACTTATTTTTCAATAAGTACTTCCCTCGTATTCTCCGAACAAAGATGGAGAAAGAGTTTCTTGAACTGAAGCAAAGGGATGATGAATCTATTGGTACCTATGAAGCAAATTTTACAGGACTTGCAAGGTACGCTTCTTGTATTATTATCCAACCTGAGAGTAAGATCGATCGATTCTTTAGTGTCTTAAAACCAAGTCTTCGAAGGGCGTTATCCATAAGGGACTTCAATATCTACGAGGAAATCGTTTGATGTGCTCTCAAAGTCGAGATGGAGATTGGAGTATCCCATCAGTCACATGGGTTTGATAAGAAGAGGAAGATGGAATTCAAAGGAAAATCTAAAGAGCACACTGAAAAGAAGATGAACTTTCCCTTATGCTCAAAGTGTGGAAAGAAACATGGAGGGAGTTGCCTTAAAGGGACAAGTAAATGTTTTAAATGTTGAAAGGAAGGTCATCGGGCATTTGAACGCTGTGATAATGGGAAGAAGATGTCTAATGATGCAAATAAAGGATGGGATACACAGAATGAACCTACTACACTTCAATGTTTCAAGTGCAAGGAGATGGGGCATTATGCCAATCAATGCCCAAATCCAAGGGTTGATGATGATGGTCGACGTCAACAAAATCTTAAGGCTAAAGACAAAGGAAAGTCACATGCAATTTCTATCAGTGATGTGGAGTACGATAACGAAGTGGTGAAAGGTACACTTACCATCCACTCTAAAGTAGAAAATGTTTTATTTGATTTTGGATCCACCCACTCTTTTATTTCTAAAGAATTTTCTAAGGGTATCACTGTATTACCTCAACTATTAGATGTTGAGTTAGCTGTGACAACACCTAATGGCACAACAGTCGCATCAAAAGTTTATAATTCTTCTCCGATTGAAGTTTGTGGGAAAGTGCTTCCTGCAAATCTTGTGATCCTTCCTATAGTGGAATTTGATGTGATTCTTGGCATGGATTGGCTTTCTCTACATGGAGCTCATATCAATTGCCAAAAAAGGGAAGTCACATTTCATATTCCAGATCAATCTATGATCGTCTATCAATTCAAGGATGAACATAACCTTCCAGTGGAAATTTCATCCATATTATGGGTCTTGATTCCACTAAATGAAGGTTAATTATCTCAAATGGTTGGTGAGAAACTCATGATTAAGAATACGCCCATTGTACGGGAGTTTGATGATGTCTTTCCGGAGGAATTACCAGGTCTTCCACCAAATCGTGAAGTTGTGTTTTCAATAGAACTCGTACTGGGTGCTTTGCCTATTTCAAAGACACCTTATAGAATGGACCCAATTGAGTTGTAGGAATTGAAGAAGCAACTCCAAGAGAATCTTGATAAGAGATTCATGTGCCCTAGTGCGTCACCTTGGGGAGAACCTGTTCTATTCGTTAAGAAGAATGATGGATCAATGAGACTTTGCATTGATTATTGAGAACTTAACAAGATCACTATCAAGAACAAATATCCTCTCCCACGCATTGATGACTTATTTGACCAACTACGCGGAGCTCAATACTTTTCCAAGATTGATCTTCGTTCAGGGTATCATCAATTAAGGGTCAAAAGGGAGGATATACCAAAGACGGCTTTCCGTACATGGTATGGACACTATGAATTTAATGTTATGCCATTTGGTCTTACTAATGACCCTGCTATCTTCATGGATCTAATGAATAGAGTCTTTAGAGACTATCTTGATCAATTTGTGGTAGTCTTTATAGACGATATTCTTGTCTATTCAAAGAGCAAGGAAGAGCATGAAGATCACTTGAGAATTATATTGAAGACCCTGAGAAAGGAGAAGCTTTATGCCAAATTTATCATGTGTGAATTTTGGCATCAAAAAGTTGTATTTTTGGGTCACATAATCTCAAAAGAGGGGATATCTGTGGATCCAGCAAAAACAGTGGTTATCGAAAGATGGTTGAGACCAACAACAGTAACTGAGATCCGAAGTGTTCTTGGTTTGGCTGGATATTATCGACGTTTTGTAAAAGATTTTTCACGATTATCTAATCCACTAACCAAGTTGACTCGGAAAGGAGTTAAGTTTGTCTGGACGGAAGAATGTGAAGAGAATTTCAAGGAGTTGAAAAGAAGGTAATCCAGTGCACCTGTGCTCACACTGCCTTGTAGTGGAGAAAGGCTTGTGATCTACAGTGATGCATCCAAGAAGGGATTGGGGTGTGTTCTTATGCAAAATGATATGGTGATAGCTTATGCCTCACGACAGTTGAAAATTCATGAGCAAAATTACCCAACACATGATTTGGAGTTGGCTGCGGTAATCTTTGCATTAAAGATTTGGAGGCATTACCTTTATGGTGAAAGGTGTGATATTTATACTGATCATAAAAGTTTAAAGTATATTTTCGCACAAAAGGAGCTGAATATGCGTCAAAGAAGATGGTTGGAGCTGATTAAGGATTATGACTGCTCAATCCATTACCACCCTGGGAAAGAAAACAAGGTGGAAGATTCATTAAGTCGACAAGACCATGCTAGTTTATCCATGATGAGGATCACAAAAGATCCAATATTTATGGATTTACAAAGGATGGATCTTGGAATTATAATGGAAGGGGAAAAATCTTATCTTTCTCAAATCAATGTTCAACCATCTATACATGTGATGATTAAAGAGGCACAGAAAGAAGATGTCGAGTTACAAAATAAGGTGAGAAATGTTCTTGAATTAAACCTTGATTGTGATGGGATAATAAAGTTCAGGAATCGGGTTTCTGTTCCTCCCATCCCCGAATTAAAGAAGGAGCTGCTGGATGAGGCTCATAGTTCTTCATTCTCTATTCATCCTGGAAGCACGAAGATGTATAGGGACCTGAAAGAGTACTTCTGGTGGGATGGCATGAAAAGAGATGTTGCTGAATATGTCTGTCGATGCTTGGTTTGTCAACAAGTTAAAGCTGAGAGACAGAAGTCTAAGGGGTTGTTACAACCATTACCCATACCCGAATGGAAATGGGAAAACATCCCTACGGACTTTGTCACAGGACTTCCGAAAACATCCAAAGGAAATAATGCTATCAGGGTCATAGTTGATCGTCTTACAAAGTCTGCACACTTCATTGCTATTAGAGAGGATTTCTCTCTAGATCAGCTTGCCAGGATATATGTAAAGGAAGTGGTAAGATTGCATGTAGTACCACTTTCTATTATATCTGATCAGGATCCGATATTTACCTCGAAGTTCTGGTGAATTCTTCAGCATACTCTGGATACAGAGTTGAGTTTCAGCACTGCTTATCATCCTCCGACAGACGGTCAGTCTGAGAGAAAAATTCAAACCCAAGAAGATATGTTGAGAGCTTGCTCTATGGATTCCAAAGGAGGTTGGGATCAACACCTACCTTTGGTGGAATTTTCTTATAATAATAGCTTTCACTCCAGTATTCAGATGGCTCCTTATGAAGCTCTCTATGGAAAGAAATGCCAGACTCCATCTTGCTGGGATGAAGTTGGGGAAAGAAAGCTATTAGGACCTGATCTCGTTGATGAAATGGCAGAAAAGGTCAGATCTATTCAACAACACGTAAGAGCAGCTCAGAGTCGACATAAAAGTTATGCCGACAACCGAAGAAAAGACCTAGAGTTTGAAGTGGGTGATAAAGTGTTCTTACGAATATCTCCCTGGAAGAGGGTTATGAGATTTGGAAAGAAGGGGAAGTTGAGCCCTAGATATATTGGTCCTTTCGAAATACTGGATCGTGTTGGAAAGGTAGCTTACCAATTGGCGCTTCCACCGAATCTCTCTCAAGTTCACGATTTGTTCCACGTATCTCTCCTGAGAAAGTACATACCTGATCCTTCACATGTACTCAGCTCAGAAGTTGTACCGCTGGAGCAATATCTTTCTTATGAAGAACAACCGATAGAGATTCTGGATCGTAGCGAAAAATTCCTACGAAACAAGACCACTCGATTGGTGAATGTTTTATGGAGGAACCACCAACTTGAAGAATCTACATGGGAGCTTGAGGATATTATGAGGGAGAAGTATCCTCATCTGTTTGTTACAAAGTGACGAATTTAGAGGACGAAATTATTTTTATGGGGGGTAGAATGTAACACCCGAGATTTTTATGAGTAATATTTTGTTCAAAGGAATCTTTCACTACACACTTTCTTGGCTTACTTTACACGCAATCGCGACCTTCCTTGATAGCTTGCGTCGTACGCAATACCGAGTTTCACTAAACAACGATATGCTATTAAAATATTATTAAAACTAGCCGTTATGAATAGTAATAACCACTTTTTGAAATTTTATAAATTTTATTTTTCAAAATGGACTTCATTTTTGGATTCGGAATACCGAAATTAGCCTAGGGTGAAATTTTGGTATTTTTCTGAAAACTTTCAATTTTTGATGAATAGTGAAACCACTAAGTGGTAGGTTAAAAACTGAATTTTGGATAAAACTTAATTTTACCGCTTCTGTGAATGGAATTTCGAAAATCCGACAAACACGGTTGATATCAGTAAGTAAAATGTGGTTCAATGAGATAAAAATAATTTTTTGGTGAATAGTAACTTTTTACTTTTTTTTACCGCGGTTAATAGTAATTAGGGTAACTAACGGTAAATATGATATTACTATTACCCTAACACACGTCCTAATTCTATTGGATAAGTTTAATTCGACCAAAAACAAACTTAGGAATAAAATATGACCATTTAGGCCCACTTGGGTTAGATTAGGACATTTATTATTAATTTATTTAAAGAAGGGTTAAAATAGTTAAAATAAAAGTTTAATAAGTAAATCATTTTTAATATAGGGTTATACATAAGATAAATACGACTATAAATATTCATTAGAAAGCTAAAAATATTTCCTACATAATGGTATTTTATTTATAATTTTTAGACATTAAATAATTTAATTTATTTATGACACAATGATGATGCAGTAATTATCTTATTAATCAAATATTGACATAATTGATGTTATAAACACCAAAATAAATGTAATTTGAGACTTTTTATGAATTACACTAATTTTCTAGGTTACTATGATATATTAGTGTTGATTTAATAAACATGGTTCGAACATATAATTCTGTTATGACTTTCACAAAAATCATATATCAAATAGTGTCAAAATTGACACAAAATAGTTTTTAAATCAAATATTATATTATTAATTGTTATTTTATTCCTAAAAATCTAAGGTTCGGCCAAATGACTTAGATAAGGATATTTATATTAATAATAAACAATTTGGGGTTCGTTTATTAACCATATAGTGAATGAAAACAAAAAGACACGGTAAAAGTTAAATTATTTAACTTAGAGTTAAATCTAATTGATAAGGTTAAAATAATACCCTAAACTTGTCTAAATCCTATTGGTTGATAGGATTTCGACCCATACCCACTTTATCTTGGAAATAAGACCCTTTGGATCCATTATATACCGATTTTGACTTTAATATAAAATAATATTTTGAGATATTCCTAAGGTGCCCCTCTCCTCCCTTATAAAAGGGCACCTCATCCCCCTCCTCCTCACACCAATTTGAGAACTCAAGCTCGGCCAAACCATGCCATTTTCTCCTCTCCAATTCCTTAGAATAATCCTAGAGGTCTTGGTATTCTTCAAAAACCAATCTTAGTTCCCTAAGTAGAGGATTCAAAGAGGCGTTCCAAAGAAGAGGTAATATCCATTACCGATCTTTTCAATTTCTTTCTTCTTCAAATTCTTCTTCTTTAGTTGTTTCATGATAAAGTAATAACATCAGTATTACTTACATACTGATATGTTATTATAAATATGAAACAACACTAATTCACCTTCTATCCGTCCTATGGAAAAATGAAATCACCGCGCGTGCGTACGTACGGAATACCGTCTCCACGTCGTGGTGTAATCTATTTTCCACCATCACCTTACAAGGATGGGTATAATGGTTTAATGAGTAACTATTTATGATTATTATAAAGTAATATTGATACTGAAATAATATATATATACTCCAATACAATTCCACGATCATAGGAACGATATCATCACTCGTGCGTACGTACGGAATACCGTCTCCAGGATGTGATGCGACTCGTTCTACATGATCATCATTACATAGTAATTATATAAATGAATTGAATGAATAAATATGATATATGTTACACTAATACCATTCTGGATATAAGGTATCTGTAACCTTAAAATAAGAATAAGAATTTATTCGGAAAAACACGCATAAGAACAAAAGGCAATAAAGACCCGAGTAACAAGTAACAATGAAATATTACTAACAAGAAGCTAAGAATATGACCATATATGATATCATATCAATATGTATGATTCTGGAATAAGTCAATAACATTATTTAAACCATTATACATGAGCTTTGGACACGTACAAAGCAAATCGGACCTAAGGTAAGGGAAAATATCACAATCTCATTTTTATCCGAGATTGTTTTTACGTTGGCATTTTCTGGGGTGTATTTTATCATCCAAATCCATGTTCCATCAATATGTAGTGTTGTTTCCATCCACTTACAATAGTTTAAATCCAATTTTACCCTTTAGTGAGTTTTTAGTAAAGAATATGAAAGGAATATGTTGTCGTTTTTTCGTACGAGGTACTTTTTTGACTTTTCTGACAAAAGTACGAAGAATGTTTTTTTTAACTTATACGACATGAATGGATTTTTAAAACATTATTTCCAAGAAGCTTCTTTTACAAGTTTTCAAGTTTATTTTTAATCAACTTCTTTTAGTTTATAATTGTATGACATGTTAAGAAAAGAAAAGTGTTTTTGAAGAAGAAAGGATATTTTCCTCAAGAATGGAGTTCAAGTGTTTTATCAAAATTATTTTCCATCTAAGATAATAAAGGGTTCTGTTTTTATCCCTATTATTAAATTGTTTTGATTATTTTGTGAGGGAATTATTTTTATGAAGTCATTTACCTTATATGAGTTGTTTTATGATGTCATGATTTTTCAAGAAACCCATTTTTGTTACACGTGTTATGCGATGATGTATGATTTATGATTTATGTGGCACACATAAGAAAGGATTCATTATAAGACGGGTGGGACCTATATCTCCCTCCAATGAATTGGGTAAAGATTTATATCTCATGAGATAGACATGGCTGGAATGAAAGGTTATTTCGGTTCAGTGATACAGGACTAAAACGAGGAGTGAACTCGGTTCAGAAATGGACTTTGTCCGCTAAGATAGTCTTGGCAATGAGTCATGACTAACAAGAAATGATTTTCCATGATTATGGGTGCATGCCACAAGGTTTCAAGTTTTATGTTATGATTATGGGGATCTCATTTTCACTTCTATGATTTATTCCATGTTAAGATATTATGATCTCTTTTGCAGGTTATGATTTTCAAAAAGATATGATATGATTTTTATTTCCTTTATTTGCCCTTGCTGAGCATTTGAGCTCACCCTTTTATGTTTTATTTTCCCCAGGTCAGGAAGATGGATATTAAGTAGAATATGCTAAAAGGGACCCTAGATATGATGAAATAAATGGGAGACACAGTAGAAGATTTATGAACCAGTTGTTTATGTTTCCCAGTTTCTAAAGACACTATACCTATACGGTCCTTTGTGGTTTTGTCATATGTTGTAATAAGTGTGCTTCAATTTTGAAGTATCAACAATGTATGTAAAGTATGGGTCGTTATAGAGACTGTATAAAGGATACTCCATATCTATCCACAAAATATATCTATAATGTGGCTAGATGCTTCGTCTCCTATCCTAGAAGATGTATACCAGACCTCATGATGAGTTCATCTACAACAACATTACCCTTCCTAGGAGTATAGACTTTCTCTAAGTCTTAGTCCTAGATAAACTCAAGCTATCAGCACTGTCTCAGATTCAGATCCTTCTAAGAGAAGATATATATGAGAATCTTGTGATCATAGTACACTGTAAAACACTCACCCATCAGAAAGTGCAGCCACATCTTCAAGGCGAAGACCACCGCTACTAACTCTAGGTCATGGGTAGCATAGCTCTGCTCATGTTATCTGAACTGTCGGGAACCATATGCGATCACACATAGATTCTGCATCAGGACACACCTGAGTCTGATCCCTAATGCGTCGAAGTAGACTACGTACCCTACGCCTTCCTCTAGAAGCCACAAGATGGGGGCACTAGTCAGCCTCACCCTTAGCTTCGGGAAGCATTGTTGGCATATCTCTGACCACATGAAGGGTTTCCCCTTCTTCATCATGGCTAATAGTGGTGCTGCAACTCTGAAGAAGTCTAGCACAAACCTTTGATAGTATCCAGCCAAACCAAGGAAACTTCGTACCTCTGTCACACTCATGGGTGGCTCCCAAGCAAGTTTTGCATCAATCATTGCTGGATCCACTGCAACTCCATCCTCCAAGATCACATGTCTAAGAAAGTGAACCTATAGAATCTAAAACTAGCCCTTTGAGAGCATACAATAAAGCTGGTGCTCTCGAAGTGTGTCTAGTACTTCCCGCAAATTGTAGGCAATCTCCTCCTCAGTAGTTGTGTAGATCAGAATGTCATCAATGAAGACTAAAACAAAGAGATTGTGGTATGGATATAAGATTCTGTTCATGCGTCCCATGAACACTGCTGGAGTGTTGGTTACACTGAAGGGCATAACCAAGAACTCTTAGTGGCCGTACCGAAACCTGATGGTCATCTTCTGTATATCATCATCTCAAACTCTGAGATGGTGATATCCTGATCTGAGGTCTATCTTTGAGAACCACCGTGCTCCCTTCAGCTGATCAGAGAGGTCATCAATCCTCGAATGTGGGTACTTTTTCTTCACGGTTACCTAGTTCAGGGGATGGTAGTCAACACACGGGCTCAAGCTCCCATCCGCCTTCTTGGCGAACAGAATCGGGGCTTCCCAGGGAGAAACACTAGGCCGGATGAATCTCATACCCTACAAGTCCTCTAACTTTACTCACAGCTCACGAATCTCACCGGGAGCATCCGATATGATGGAGTAGATATCATTGTCATCCTATGGTAAAGTTAAATGTAGAAGCCCACCTCTCTATAAGGAGGTAGTCATAGAACATTGTCATGGAAAACATCCGCGTACTGGTCCACCACTACAGGATTTCTCGGACTCTCCACATCTACTTCTCTGAAGGTAAGGAAGTCCAACTAATGAGTGTTCGGATGCACCCTCCTCCAAGTAAGTTGGTCCTGCACTGGAAAGGCTCCCTTATCACTGGTCAAGGTGAACCTGGTCCCATCCATGTGGACACACTACACATTGTGCCTAATACAGTCAATCTGAGCATGGTCTGTAGATAACCAGTCCATACCCATGATGAAATCATAAGGCATCAACGCCGCTATGAGGAGATCCCAGCTGAAGCTCTCGCCTCTTAGAGTAAGCTCACACATCAGTCACTAGTGTGTAATCATCGTGTATGGTCTCGTATGGGTCTCTAGCCGTAAGTATCGAGCTAACAGATCCATCAGAATCTCCATGCTCCGAATGAGTGTTGTTTCAATAAAAGAGTGACGACCACCTATGTCTATAAGAACTGCAGCTAAGGTGGAGTAGACACAGATTGTACCTAGAATCATCTCCGGAGTTTTGTGATCGTAGGCCTCAGATGCCTGAAGCTGATATCTCCCCTATCCACCAGTTCCTTATGGTCGGGGGCAGACCTCTTAGTGGTGGTGGTGGTAACCACTCAAAACATCGCCCATCGCCAGATTCTTGACCAGCTCCTCTGCCATGTACACCTGCTCCCAGCAGACTGCCTCGATCAAATCTCTGCCTCTGCCTGGGAGGTCCATCAACTGTCTGCTGATCATCCGAACGATAGGTCGGACAGTCACGTGCCATGTGAACATGCCAGCCGCATGAGTAATACTGCATGTTACTGGCATGTGTAGCTCGACATCCACTCTAGGTTCCCCGCACAACTGATATTAAGTCGTGCGGTTGTCCACCTATTGGTATGGTCCTCTTGGACCTATGCAACATCTGTCTACTGCCAGCTGTAGAAGACACTGCTATGTGTCAGCCAGTAGTGAGTCTCAGTGCTGGTGACTGCTCAGCAAGGAAACTATCCACTAGGAGGATTCTCTCTAACACCCCCACCAGCATCGGGTGACTGAGGGAGATCATCAGAGCTCTGATCTCTCACCTGAGACCCTGCTTGAAGACCTGAGCCTTGAAGAATGGGTCCACATCATATCTATGGAGTAGAATGAAAGGTCGGTAAACCTCGCTGAGTAATGTGCCACCATCATGTTACCCTTCTGTAGAAGCAGTAGCTTCTGTACTCGCACCGCACGAAGGGTGGATGGTACAAACTCCACCAAGAATAGGCTCTCAAAGTCTGCCCATAGTATAATCACCTTGTCAAGAACCTATAGAATTAGGCTCCACTATATGCCTACTACTGTCTGAACAAGACTCATGTCAAGGATCACCATGAAGTCTGCTAGTGTCCCTACTAGCCTGACTCTCTCACTATTGCCTCCAGCCAATCCTCAGCTGCAAGTGGGACTGTCTCTCCCCTGAACCTACGTGGCCTGTGGTGCTGGAACTCGTGCAACGTGCTTAGGTGGCGTTCATCGTCTACTACTAGGGCTGGTGGAATCAGTGGCATAATGGGAAGTGGTACCGCTAGTGCCAATGCTGGTTAAGGTCCCTACACTGAGGCCTCGTTGCTCGGTGGGCTATCAGTACGTATGAATCTCGGGGCTCTAACTGGTTGTCTGTGGGGAGGCATCCTGAAAGAAACAGATGTTACACAGTCAAAAGATTATAACTGGTGAGCTGACCTAGTTGAGCTGAGTTAAGAAAACTTTTGGAAACACGAATGCAATTAGAGTTTTCATGCACTGATTTGAAAATCAGAAGTCACAGTCCTAGTGTATGGATACGTTGCCTGCTCCCACCAACACTGGGATCCCTTAACTGAAAACCACTTTTTGTACCCATAACACTTTCACTTCATAGAAAAAAATGATCAAATTTCTATGTTCTGCGGTAGAACCGAATCCACTGATAATAATTTTTCACGACCCGTCCCCCGGGGCCCATATCGTGACTACCCCAAACCTGCCTTCCATAGGCCAGGGGATGGAAACTAGAACCAAAGTCATAAATCCCTATTTAGGATAGAATTTCATTTATAATTGTAAACAAACACATCAGATTACAAAACCGAAAGAAAAAATACTAAGTAAAACAGTATACCAAAGAAGTGATGGAATGTAAAAGGGGCCGGAAATACAAGCCCAACAGGAAAGTACAAGAACAACTGAAATAAAGTACAACTGAAGAAAAGTAGTGTAGCTATTGGGTTGTCCTTCGGGGTTCCAACCTGAAGGGTAGGTACAGATGGCCTCCTCAGCACTATCATCCATTGTTCTTCTTCGTGTACCATCACAACGAGTGGTCCTCCTCTGGGTACCATCCAGTCCTTCTACACTCTACCTTAGTAATCATTGTCTGTCATTTCCAACCAATACATAGAGGTATGGGAATAGCCTATACAGTGGGGAGTATAACGATACTCAGTAGGGAACCTGAGACCCTCAAGGTTTCGCTAAATCAAACAAGGATAATTCACAAAGCATGAAATCAATGGATAACCATTACTTAGTTATATGCCTTTACATATACCTAAGTAATCTAGTAAAACATCTCAATCATGATAAAAAAAGTAATTGAATCCGCTCAAACCAAAATTTTTATTAATATGAACCCTCAGCTGTTGGAGAACTTCGGATCTATCATGTACAGTGGGCCTACAATGTCACACAGAGGTGCTTCCCAGTAACTTGGACTGCTGAGATACTCTTCCTGTCAAGTACCGTGGATTTATTGCACTCACATAGAGGCGCTCTCCACCGTGGGTCTGATGTGCTCACACAGAGGCACTACCCTGGTAGCCTACTGAGGTACTCCACGTGTTGAGTACCATGGGTCTTCCACGCTCACATAGAGGCGCTCCCCACTATGGGTCTTCCTCCCTCAAACATAGGTGCTCCCAACTGAGCTAGTCGAATCAATCCGAGTTGAATCATTCAGCAGTTATAAAGTCTCAGCATGCTATTAGGTCCCCGCACAAATGTCAACTCATCTCTAGAAGATCTTCTCCACAAACTACTGGTCAAAACTCCAACTATCACGAATTCCAATGAAGAAGTATCTCAATGTTATGCCACGCCATAGGGGTCTCAACGCAATAGACGCCACGTCAATTGGATGCCCGGTTTGTTAGATAGAATCCTTTTAGTCCCAGGGGCCCGGTTAGATTCGTGTATGATCCAACCTTACTTTTTCTCATCTCTACCCCGAACTCCATTGGGGTATTCTCAAAGGGACGACTTCTCTCCTAGAATATTGGCACCATTTATGGTTAGTCAAATGGTCATCCGATGCCAAAGTTATGACCTAAGAAGGTAAAAGGGTCAGTAATGGGCCCATGTTCGGTCCGACCCGGTCAGACCGACATGGCACAACCCAATCTAGGATGACTTAGTCCGGGTCATCCCAGTCAGACTCGCTGGGTCTGATATGGCCCGTTGGGTGGGTCAACCTGCTGAGTTTTGGTTCGGTCTGCTGGGCTTGGACCAGCGGACTGTTAGGGTGGTTTGGCCCGGAGGTTACAATGCAGGCAACTCAGTCTAAAGGTCGGGGCCGGTTCGACCAGTGCTGTGAGGGGGCATGGCTTGGGTAACTCAGACTAGGATTTCGGTCTAGTTGGGGAACCAACGGGCAGGCCGTGGGGAGCATGGGCTGGCTGCGGGTGCGCCGTGTAGGGCGCGGCAGGGGCCGACCAGGCTGCGGGGGCACCGGGCAGGGCGCGGGGGAGGCGGGCTGGCCGCGGTAGGGGTCCGACAGGCTGCGGGGGACATGGAAGGGCGCTGGGTAGGGCGCGGGGGCACCGTTCAGGCCACAGCAGTGGCCGGGCAGCCCGCAGGGGCGTTGGGCAGGCCGCAGCTGGGGTAGGTCCGGTCGCGGGGGCACCGACAGGGCACCAGACATGGTGCGGGGAGGCAGCAGGTAGGTGGTCTGGGTGTCGCTCGTGCCAACAATGATTGACCGGATTCTTCGGTGTGCTGCGGGGGCAACGCGATTCCCAGAGGCCGTGGGTAGGTGGGCATTGTCATTGCCACCTTCGCCGGCATCGCCTTATCGCCATGCCAATGTTTATCACACGAAGAAGATCGACAGAGGTAGTCGGGCCATGTTAGGAAGGCATGTACCCTCTACGATTAGTGTGATAGAAAAATGTTCTTACGAACAAAGCACAACTACTCACCTGAAAAAGAATCATAACCTCATTCTTCATTTTGAAAGAAAGGAAGAACTTGGCACAAAAAGGAAACAAACCCCTACCTTTTATTCGTCGATCAACGTTCGTCGTTCATTGATGGTGTTGTGGAAAGAAGATAGTGGTGTTTGTCGTTTTTCGAGTTAATCATGCACTCTCAGTCCTGAGCTGCGTTGGTCATGGAAGACACTCTATGTTGGTAGGATCCGAGGGAGGAAGTCGAAGAAGGTTCTTTGCGTTCTTCATTCTCTGTTGGAAGAACGGTTCTTCATTCTTAGTTGGGAGATTTTCTCCATAGATCTCCACTTCCTCAGTTCTACCAAAATGAGTCATGCAAACAAAAATAATAGATTGGTTATCTATTATTCTATTGGCATAGAATTCAAAAAGGGAGAATATATTAAGTGGCTCCACCCAATTAATGCATGAGAGTTGTCATGGATTAATTAGGGGAGGTTAAGGGGGTTTCTACCCAGTTAATTGGGGGAGTTGAGGAATCAAGAGGCTCTCCCTGATTAATGAGGGAGAGTTGAGAGGTTTTATCCTCCTCCATCAATAGGGGTTGGGTGGTTCCCACCCCTATTATTTAAAAGAGTGGTTATGCAGTCTCTTGTGGTCCCCACATCGTAACCTCTCACGGGAGGTTATATTCAGGTTGGCCCCACCACCATTACCTCTCATGGGAGGTTAGGGTGTGGTGGTCCCACCTTCAATTCCCATGTGGAGGTTTTAACCAACAACCACTCATATGGCAGCTTAAAATAAAATAATGTGTTGTACACTTTATTATATTATTATTTTTTTATTAAAAGACAAAAACTAACTTTTATTTTCAACCATTTTTCGTCGAGGTGAAAGTATTCTTAAGAGAATATCGGTGTTGCAAGTTCAAAGGTTACCTCAAATTTAAATTCCGAGCACCGATTCAATAGTTATAAAATCCTACTCGTATGTTTACTGAACGTACCTGAACAAAACTTCAGAAATTGATTCCGGGAACACCGGGTCTCGGAATCAAGAACTGTAAAAATTTTCGGACATTCAAAATTCCGATGTATTAAAAAAAATTCCACAGAATTTCCAGGTATTTACATTTTATACCAATATAATTTCCTTCATATATGGTATATTCTATTATCATGGGAACTGTAATTCTCATTCCCCCCAAATACACAAATCCAATACTGGAACCATATTATTTACACATTAACGTTGATAAAAAATCAAAATTTATACATAACCAACCAATAATGAATTGGTTTATAGAAAGGATCATGATTCATATTATATCCTCATGATCATTTAGGTATATAATTTTATTGAGCTATTAGAACTTTCACATAAAAAAGTGAATGCTTTTACTCCATGTATATTTTTAAAGAAAAAAAATATTTTCTCAAGATTAAGTTCATACTAATTTCTTGAATATTTTTTCACTCCTGATGGGTCACAATAACATAGATTTTTTATTTTGATGATTTATCTAATCATCCATAATACATATTAAAAACATTTTAATCCTGACACGAGTTAAAAAAACTCAATAAAGGAATAAATATAGGAACCTATATATACATGGAAAATCATCCAAACCCATAAGATTATTTCCCTTTTTAGAAACATAATCGAGCTCACTGTAAAATATAATCACTTATAAAATCAAAATTTGTTCTACAAAAAAAAAATAAAAAGAATAAAAATAATATAAAAAACTATCAATTTATCTTATTACGTTGTATTCATCACCAATTTTTACATGTGTTTCACCTATAAGGAATAATTAATAATAAGAAAATACAAATAAATATTTCTATTGAGAATAAATCATTCCCCAAGGCAATGGAGGGATATACCAGGGGCCAAGCTATCATCATATATAGTGTTTATTAACCATTAAAATAAAAAAAAATATATAATATTTCACTATTCATCATAACTATCATTTGAACCAATATTGAAAAGAACATTCAAGAATCTTATAAAAATAAGATAAACTATAAATTTTATTAGTTAGTTTTTTAAAAAATAAAAATTCCATATAAAAATAGGCATTTAATTTACATTTGATAACCGTAAAAATTAATAAGATTAATTATAGTGAATAATTATTATTATGTGTGGATAAGGACATCATGTGTTAAAAATAAATAAATGTTTTTCACACATATAAATTAATGAAAAAATGACCCATACAAATAAATTAAATGATTCATTTTTAAATAATTGCAATGAAAATAAAAAATATATGAAAATGAACCTAAAAAATAATTATACTATTTATAAGAAAATTTTTGAAACACTATAAATAATATGGATATTCATGTAAAATAATATAAATTATAACATTGAAATAATGTTTCTAAGAAAAATCCCTTACAATGAGTGTTATCATTCCATACGCATATTTTAATTCTTAGAATAATAAACATATATTAATTTTATACCTTCCTTAATTCCATTTAAATTTTTATTATTTTATTATTTTTTCTTCTATTTCATACACGACAACTTTTTATTTAGCTACTAAATTAGGTAAGTTCAAAATAATTTTTTTATGATTGTTCAAATTATAATATCCAAAACAACTATGGTTGGTTGACCAATGAAAAAGTGGAAATGGTTCCATCACATGTAGAATTTAAATTAAGAAATAATTAATATTTTTATAATTTAAATATAATTTTTAGAACTATCCTTGTAAATATTTATTAAAAATGAAATATTTATTTTAATGGAGGTTGTTGTCTGCACATACAGATGAGAAATATTTCCATTTTAAAATGTATGGGAGGAGATAAGGTAGATAATATTTCACCAATATAGTGTAAAAAATATATCATTAATATCATATATATTCTATAATTCCATATTAATATCCATCCATGTGTTGTTTTGAGGAAATATGAGATACTTTTTCTATGGAGGCGGAATTACAGATGTACACGCAAACAATATTTTAGTTATTGATTGGATGGAAAAGAGAAATAAAAAGGTTGCACCATTAACAGAATAACATTTCAGTGTAATAAATATACAAAATTTCTTATAATATTATGATTATAATTTATTCGATGATGGTTGAATATGAAGTAAATATGAATGAATTTGGTTATGATTTTTACCTCATCCTTGGAAATCCTCCTTTTCCTTACTCCTTAAGCCTTTATAGTTTGGTATTTGATACGGAAAAAAACTAATAAGTGATAAAGATAGTTGGGAAGTGATTTGACATATTTTTTTGATCTAATGTGATGAAGTATTGTTGATAATCATGGATAAGATATTTCCTTTTATAGGTGAGAGAGGTAACTGTTTTGAATATATTAATTACATTAAATAATTAAATAATTTTCCATTAAAATTGGAATCCAAATTCAAACATGGGATGATGGGGTTAGAAATAATCTCTTAAAATAATATTATACATATATTTTAGTGAAATATTGGTTCCAAATCCCCAATTTTTATTCCTTTTAAACCATTTAAAGCTTATTGGGGTGAAAAACTATTTACCTGGGAAATTTACTTATATTAGTAAACATAAAAAGAAAAAAATGTTATCTAATTTGAATATTATGATTCCAAATATGAAAATAATTTTATAATATTGGGTTTAAATAAAATTTAAATATTAATTTTCTTATAAATTCATAAAACATAATGTAATTTTTTTTAGTAAAATCCCTTTTTATGCATTAAAATTAAATATACACAAAATTATTTTATACAAAATAAATTATCATTACATTTAGTAATTTATTAATTAAAATATATATTTACATGACTATAGAAATAGTCCACAACATAATTAATCATTATAATTACACTATTGAAACAAAATAATAAAAAAATATCTTCTTATTAGAGTGAAATAATTACATATATATCAAAATGTCCAATTTAGGCTTCAAAATTATGAAAAATATTTTAAATGTTTTATTTAACAAACAAAATTTTTTCTATAAATATATGCTATTAATTATCAAGTTAGTATTATATAATAGAACATGAATAAATGTTATAGTATTAAAAATATAGTTATTTTCACATTTCTCTCAAAAATAAACTCTTATTGAAAAATATAAAAAATCCACCTGTTCTAATTTGGTCTTGGTGTATTCCAAAATTCAGTCAATTTTAACCATTTGAAATTAAAAAATTAAAAAATTTGGTATTTTATTAAAACAATATAATTTCTGAAAAACAATTTAGTTTGATTAAAACTATTCGTTTTTCAACTTAAAAATTATATTAAATTATATTATTTTATTTGAATCTCTAAATTCTAATTATGGAACTTCATAAGATATTAAAATGATTTACTATTAACATTATCTAGTTTTTCGCATCCCCCCCCCCCCGTAAGAAAAATTACATCATCCTTATATTATTCATTAATAAATAAGAGAGTATATTTTTATCATTTTTTTCATATTTCATTATTACTTATTAGATCATTTTGTTATACCAAAGAACTTCAACTAGATTTGTTACATTATTCAATAACCCAAACAAGATTCTCCAAATAAAAAAATCTTTTAACTTTGCCATCGAGGGATTCAAAACTTGATATGCATTAGGAGCATATTTCACTCATAATGAAACATAGAACATATCATATACAATAATTAAAATCTATCATATGGATTCCTAGTCAAAAATAGGACCCACTTTATTTATAAATTAATACCAAATAATAAACCATGAACATTGTTTTCACTTTTATCAAAAATACATCACTAACTCCTAAGGATATATTTTAAGAAAAATATGGTCTCCAATATCAAATGAAATATATTTCTTTTGGTCACCTACATTGACTTCCTTCCTTCTCTATGCTACCCTCATATGATGATGAATCATATATTCATTTTTTAACCATATCATTTTCCAATTATTTCCTGAAAATATTTATTTTCCTAAATTGAAACTAAAATGTTGGGGTATAACATCAATTTTCATATAATGAATCAGACGGATCCAATTGTATACAATAAAAAAATGTTCTTATAAGAAAATTAATCTAATTAAACATGTCAATAAAAAATTAAATTATAATTTAATAAAAATGACAGAAATTTATCAAATGATATCTAAATCTAGACATATAATATTTATCAAAATGGAGGGGAAGAGATTAATTGAAATATAACTCAGTATCCAATAAACTCTTAAGTCCTTTCATAAAATTATATGTAAATTTAAGACCACAATAAAATCTTATAGAAATAGGAACACTATGAAACCTAACTATCACTTTAAAAAGAAGTCTATAAATATTATCTGAAGACATATTTTGTTATATAGAATGAAAAATCTAGAATTTAGTCAAATAGTCAATAATAACACAAATATTTTCTTCACCTCAAGATGTATTGGGTAATCAAACTATTAAATCCATGGATATATTATCCCATTTCAATTTTCATGATGGAATGAACTGAGTCATTCCCTACAGTAGTTTTAACTTATCTTTAATTGATTATCAAATAAAATATTTCATTATAAATTTAGAAATACCTTTCTCCATCAATTCCCCCAAATAATATTCATTAAGTTTTCCATGATTCCTAAAGCTACTAAGATGAAGATAATATTGAGTGTTGTGATATTCACTTAACATTTCATTTTCTATTAAAAATAAATCAATACCCAAAACAAATTTTTAAAACACATAACACCTTCTTCATAAACATTTCACTCATAAAATCCTACCTTATAATATAATTATATTTTTTCTTATGAAAAATGGTCTTCTATTTAATCCTTCATAATTTTTTCTGAAAGGGATGAGTGTACTAATAAAATATCTAAATGATAAAAGGATTATAAATACACAACTTACATTCAAATATTTATTTAAAATTTAAATATTTAATCATTTTCCATGTATATCATGTTTAATGATGTATTATCTTTTCATATCATTGAATATTCATCCCTATTATTTTTATATAGATGATATTTAACTGTAAAATCATAATAATTTTTTAGTTACATCCCTCCTCTTTTCGTAATGTTCTACTCTTTTTAAGAGAATATATATTTCATGATTTCAAGATATCTGTATATATCACATTTCTCAACATATAAAATATACCTCAAAATTTAAAAATAAAAAACTACCATTGAATGTTAATGTTCATGAATTGCATAATTATGATCATTGTATTTTAGTTTTCATATGCTATTACTCAATTTTTTTTTCATCAAAACAAAAAAAATAAGCTTCAATATTGCATCATAAAAAATAAAAAAAAAATCACTATTTGATGATGATAGTGATAGTAGTATATAAATAACTACTAATTTGTTGTATTATGGAAAGGATTTAACCTACCCTATTTTCCAAATAATGTATACTCCCTTTTGAGTGAACGTGGTTAGTGGGTTAGTTAATAATGAAACATTTTCATGAAACCGATGATAATAAATTTATTTTCTATAAAAGCATCAAATAAAAGTGGCACTAGTAGACCTTATCCATTCATTCACAACATCAGTATTTATAAGATCAACTATAATGTTATTATTTTATACAACATTTACAAGAAAATAAATTTATGGAAACTTAAAAACACATTTTCTAAAATTTCAAAAATAATTATTTTTTAAGGTTTTGTAGGAAAATCATTATATGTTTCTCGTGATCCTAATAAATTTTATTATATACTAGAATATCATTAATAAATAACACAAATGATTTATCAAAATACTCCCATTTTTTTCATAATATCCATTTATACAATAGGTTAATTTTTCATCCAAAATGACATAACAAGAAACTCATAATGTCTATACCTTTGTCAAAACACCATCCTTGGAATTTTATCTTCCATGACATTTAGTAGATGATATCCATACCCAAGATCAATCTTCTAAAAATATTATGATCATTAGAGCTAATTAAACAATTCATAGATTTGTGTTGAAGGATACTTATTCTAAAAAATAATGTTATTTAGTGGTATGTGATCATTGAAAATCCTTATAATACCCTCCTTTTTTTAACAAACAATATAAGAGAAACATAATTTTATGTGACAGGATGAATAAAATCACCATCAAGAAACATTTGAAACTAATTTTTCAACTCTAGTATCTTTATTACATCCATTTGATAAGAGATATTTGAAATTGACTTATACTATAAAATAAATTAAATGATATATTCAACACCACAAACATGAAATATACAGGGAAACTAATTTGGAGTTATATATAGATAATCATTTAACACTAAAAAATTACTAATTTGAATTAATTTCTTATTGTTAATAATATATGAATTAAAAAATTCAATTTACTATTTAATCAATTTATTATATTTTTAATACTCTATCTTAACCGTGATATTATTCAAATATATGGATTTAAATTATTTATAAATATTTATAGAAACCCTATTTTACCTAAAATCTATCTTACCATGATAAACTGAATGTTAATCCATACAAAAAATAAAATCAAACTATACTTTTATTGTGATAAAATTATTTGAAGGAAAAAAATTCACTTATGATAATAGTAATATTCCTTTAAATCATTTTATGTTAAATATATCATTTATGATTTTTAATACATGATCAATCTTAATTTATTGAGGTTTTATTCTTAATGTTCTTGAAAATTCCCCAGAAATAAAAAAATTCATACATACCAAATCAAAAACATATTGTTTCATAATTTGTGTTAACATGTATTGTATCTAAAAAAACATCCTTTTATGGTCCAAATGCATCCATTGTTATAAAAATTGAGTTTTCCATACATCTATACATTTGATCATGAAGATTCCATTCTAATGTGACATACATGTATGTAAGAAATCAAAATGATGATTTTAATATAAAATATTTTTAAATATATTATATTCCAATGATCTTATAGTTGTATAGTTTTAGAAAATTAGATAAACTATTACATGACAATTTATACAATTCTAATCATTGTATATTTATTTCATAAAAAATAATATTTTATGTTTAAACTCCTATTTCATTCATGATACCATTTTATCAATTCATGATGAGTCCCCATAGCTATATCATTTTTGATATTAACGTTCTTACTAATCCCTAAGCCCTATGAAAAATGCTAAAAATTGTGGGAAACTAAAAATATATCATTATGTGAAATAAACATAGAGCTCATAAAAAAAATAATCAGATGTGAAATAAAACATTTATCATGAATAAAATTGAAAATAATAGAAATTATTAATAATGAAGGTATATTGAGAAATTATATTAATAGATCACATTCATTCCTACTTCACCCATGTAGAATCACTCATAATCAATTAATTTAAATATTAATTTATCTAGAGAACAAATCCAAAAAAAATGCATTTGGGGGATATATTCATGACCCACCTTTCATCATTTATAATTTAAAATAACTATTACATAAAAAAACATATAAAATATTTCACTTTTATCAAAACATTTATTTTATCCCATAATCAAAATAACATTCAATTATCTTATAGAAATATGATGAAATATCATTTTTCATTTGATAAATATTTATAAAAGAATAATTTTGATAAAATTGATCTTTAATTAACATTATGAAAAAGTATATACTTAAAGAAGAATCTTATTAATAAATAAAAATAATAACGAGGGGAAAATTTTGTCTTGGGTAAACATTATAAAAATTATTTTCACATTGTTATACGAATGTAAAAAATAACTCATCTTGAAAATATTAAAAATGTTACTATTAAATCAATTTTAATGAAATTAAAATAATTTTTACTGTGAAATTAAACATTAATTTATATATAGATAATAATTAATTTGAATCAACAAAATGAATAAGGATATAATAGAGAAATATTTTAATGGAAAATAATAAAACATATTTTTATGAAAAATACCATACCTCGAATCCTAAATTTCAAAATACATATTTTATATTCCTGAATAATAAAATTATATCAATTATTTAAATTATTTAGAACTATTTTCAATTTTATTTTTTTCTTAATATTCCTATTATTTCATTTATTTCCTTGTTTATTTGTTATTTAATTTATTATTTTCACTTCATGCATTTTGAGATTGTTCAATTCATTATATAAAATTCATCTTTGGTAGAATAAATGTAACCACCCTTACACTTATAAATAAAGATTCCATTTTCGATTTAGTTAATGTTATAAATATGTAATATGGTTATATAAAACACTTGAACATCCATGGTTTTATCTTTGTAATTAAAACGCTGATAAGAATATTATGATTTTTAATGTAACTGTTAAATAATGATCACATGATTAACATAAAAATAGAGATTTAACAAATCCAAGTGACATAAACAAAGTATGTGGTGACCTCATCTAATAGGATTTTACCCCATAAAGCAAATTTATCATAGATTCTATGGGAGATAGCATCAATTGGATTTTCACTTGAACAACCCCAAGTTGAGTTCCAATAACAAAAGCATGATGAAACCCATTTATAGTAATAGTTCAAGTTTAATGAGATCACCAACCAAACCATGTATGCTGAACGGTCCCATGAAAGTCTCACCATCGCACACCTTACAATTATGGTGTATGACCATGTAATAAATAGATATGTATTGCGACCTTAATAATATGAATATATATGAATATTACAGTATAATTATTTTATTTTCATGTTTATTGTTACATTATAAATCATTTTAATTTTTATTCAATTAAACATAAATTATATTTTTTGAGTAATATTCAAATTCAATTTCGAGATTTATTTTGATGAATTAATTATTTTTATAAATAAATAGTATTTTAATAAAAAAATTACTATTAAATATGTTTTATTAGTTATAAGTGGTTATATAATTTTATTTAAGTGAATTGTACTTTTTATAAGGGTTCAAAAACAGTTACCATAAAAACCCATCATTTATGAAAAAATGTCATCTATTATTTTAAATGTGAAAATGACCATATTTAAAATAATATTTAGATATAATGGATATTTTTTTTATAAATCTTGACCTCAAAATTTTATAATGGTGAATTATTCATAGTTTGTGAGAGAATTGTGTTTTTATTTAAAAATTAAATATCGTTTAAATAAATTTTGTCTTTGATGACATCATAATGACCCAAAAATTATGTAATAATTTATATAATGGATATAAGCAGATATTTTTCTATTTTTAACTAAAATTAATGTGATTTTATGTTTACTTGATTAATTTTATCAAGCCTTTATGAATCCTCCAAATAATTTAATATATTTTAGAGTTTTAAATTCATTTATTTACAATTGTGAATCACCTCAACATATGAAAGAGAATTATTTTTAAATTTTAAGTCCTTTTACTAATAAAATAATGAAAGCCTCCAAAATTTTTAAAAAATTATGGGCAAAAACCATGGTACGATTTCTAGTTTTGAATATTTTATTATATAGAGTCAAAAACCTATGTTGGTGAAATATTAAAAAAATTCTATTCACACTACCTAATTAAACCCACCCATGATCCTGTGTATCTTCACTAAAAATCATTTTATCATGTCCTTAATCTTCCCTACCCAATCTGGAATCCTACCAAGTCATCCCAAAATCTCAAAAAAGCCCCATTTGAAGCTTTTGGAGTCGCACATTAAAGTAAGGTTTCATTTATTTCTTATCTTTACCCAAGTATATTTATCTTGTAATGCAATTTTATTTTGAATTATATGTGATTTGGTATATTTTAAAACCTCCCACATACATTCGTTATTTTTCTAAATGATAGAAGACCCCTTTCTTTAACATTTATCCCCCCATATACACCTGTATCCATGCCAAAATTTCATAAGCATCATTTCTTTTCTCTTTTTATTCAAGATTATTTATTATCATATGCCTTTTTTATAATTATAAATGTCTTTACTGGTTCTCCCATGTCCCTTTAAATGTAATTTGTATTTATAAGTGACAATAAATCCATATCTTTCTCAAAAACCAATTTTATGATTTTTTTAGTGACATCATTATGTAGTCGATTTTTCACCACGGTTTTCCATGACAAATCATTTATATCGTGAATTATATAACCATTTTATATTAAGGATGTTATACTTTGTGAATATATACCTATTTATTTGGGAATTACATGTATTTATTCCACTATCCATTATCATGTAATTAATTATAATGATGAACAAATCCAGGTTTTATGATCTATGTTTCATACTTAAGACTGAGAATGAAATGAAAGTGATTGGTGTTCCTAGAATTATATAGCACCCCAAAGAATTGGGTAATGATTAGTATTATGATATGTTAAATTGGGATAGGGTTGTACCTAATTATTTTATGGGACGTTTTCCACCAAGAAGTCTGGTTAGTGTGGCCTTAACCTATGATGTCGTGTATTTTTATTGTTGCCCCATTTCCCATGTTGAGAGTATCATGCTATATCCTTCCTTATTATTCATGCTCCTTTATACCTCATTGATATGTGTTTTAAACCTTGTATTATTATCTACATGTTATTCCTCATTTATTACCTTAATGGTATTTATTTCTCACCCATTTATTATGTACTTTCCAATGTTATCCAATGTATTTTTAAGTTGAACCATGTAAAATAAGTTTTCAACAAAGATGTTGTTATTAATGTTTAAGGATATAATTCAATTTATGTATTTCCCAAAGAAAATATATTTCACTATATTTCGGTTTTTATTAAGTGTAATTTTATGCAATTAAATTGTGTCATAATGTGAAATAAAGAGAAGTGTTTTTTTATAGTTAGTATGTAGGTAAATATTTAGTCATTTTTGGGATTAGGATAAGAAAAATCTAGAAAAATACATAGAAATAAGACTATGTATTATAATAAATCCCAAAAATTTCGGTGAGTATAGTGTCAGTGTTTTATAAAGAAATTAAATCCCTATCAAGATACTACATGTAGACGTGGTTATGGTGCAAATGTGAATAGGAGTAACAACTCTGACATGGTGTTTCAAGCTTAACTCTGGGTAACATTGTAAATGACAGTGATCCTTACTAAACAACTAGATTGAAACTCCCTTGTGATATGTTTGGTAATTCATAATCTCATTACAAACCATTAAAATGGGAATAAAAAATATAATCATAAGAGTATATGTTTGGAAATTGAGCATCGATAACAATTTTTGAGGCCTATAAATCCATATATTATGGAAAATCCTATATGTTGTAAGTTATACATTTTGTGTCATTAAATTATAATTTAGGATTATGATAGTTTAATATAATCATACTTAATTATCCATCTATTCTATCCAATTGACAAAAATATGAGGAATCATGTAAACCATAAATGTGAAGTGAAATGTGACGATTGACCCAATAAGACGCCCAACCTGATGGGAGAAGAAATTTTACACTTCATGACAATAATACCTTAAATGAATCAAGTTTTTAATAGAAACCAATATTAGGGGGAGCATCCAAATCCCCCCAAAAGAGAACAAACTACCATCGAGAGCTTCATGCGACAAAGGCATCATACGTTCAATGAAACATATGATCCCTAAATCACCGAACAATGGATCAACTCCATTGAGAAGATATTATCCATTCACCAATGCTCTGAATAAGAGATTTTTCAATTAGATAATTTTTTAATGGAGGGTGAATCTTATCAATGGTGTACATTGATGGAAAAATATGAAGCATGGGGAAGAGATCGATGGAATGGTGTTGATGGATTAATTGGAAAACATATTTCGATAAATATTTTCCTCACACTATCTATATTAAAAATGGTAAGTGTTTTCTTTTCCCCCAAGAAAAAAATGACAAATCTGTTGGGGAATATGAGTTAATATTCACCGTGATTTCATGGTACACCTCCGACTTTTTCATTACCCCTAAATGCATGGTCAGATACTTATTTGGTGGGATAAATCTTATCTTATGGAAATATCTCGAAATATGTGACTTTGATAGCTTTGAGGAAATGGTTTGATGTTCCCTCGAAGTCGAAAATGAAATTAGTGGATCTCAGGGGAATCATGGGGATGTGAAGCCGAAAGTGGAGATCAATTCTGGCGGTCATATAGAGAGATAAAATGATGCCATGAAATTTCAACATCACACATAGAAATGAATTGGAGATAAGAACATTAGAAATGGAACGAAGGGGGTGATGAAATTATGTAGGTGCAGGATGGAAGGGAACCTAGTTAGTGATTTCCAATAGATGAAACTAGCTACTTAGACTAAGGAATGGAATTCTCAGGTCAACCCTCATCATATTATTCATTGCTATAACTTCAAAAACTAGTGCACTTAGAAATCCAATTCACTAAGGTATGGGTTTTCAGAGACAACCAATGACCTTCAAGGAAATAAGGTTAACATTTGTTTACCACTACCACCGAACTGAATCCCGACAATAATGGGGTGAAAGGTATGCGCGTTATTGGTTTAAGAATAGATAACATAATTTTAGATTCTGGTTCTATGAATTTATTCATATCATGGATGTTTATTATAACTATTCAAACACCACAAAAAATCATGGACATAGAGATGTTGGTGAAAATGGAAGATGTGGAAATTATTGCATCCTATGTATATAACTCCTCCAATGTAAATGTTTGTGGAATTAATTTCCCAGAAAACCTTGTCAAAATATCATTGGTTTAATTTGTTACAATATTGGGTATGGAGTATCCTTCCTTATAACGAGATGACATAAATTTTTGTGGGAAATAATTCACTCTTCTTACTAAGAATCATTCTTGGATTCTGTACAAATTCCAGGAGAAGGATGGATCCACATTTTCACTGTTATCTCATGAATGGATATTATTTCCCTATAAGAATGTTTATCTAGATCAAATGATTGATTCAAAGGATAGAATCAACATTGAGACATGCCCATTGTGAGGTAATCCAATAATATGTTTTCCAAGAAATTTTCAGGTCTTCCTCCTCATCGATATTTTGAATTCATTATCGATCTTATAACATGGGTGTTACCGTTATCCAAGACTCCATATTGAATAAATGTTGTGGAACTTGAGTAGCTAATGAAAAAAACATAGGAGAATATCAATAAAGGATTCATACTCACATATGATTCATCATGGGTTGAACTAATCCTCTACATCAAGAAGAAGGATGGGACATTGTGCCTTTTCATAGATTATCATGAGCTCAACAAGATCTCAATAAAGAACAAGTTTCCCCTACCTCAGATTGATGAATGTTTTGACCAGCTACATGGAGCATTATAATTATCCAAGGTGGATCTACAGTTGGGATAATTACAAGTTATGGTGAAGAAGGAAAATATCCCCAAGAATTCATTTTGTACAAGTTACGGGCACTATGAATTCAAATTAATTCTTTTTAGACTCATTAATGTTCTATAAATCTTCTTGTACAAGATGATTATTGTCTTTAGATATTATCTGAACAAATTTATGATTGTCTTTATAGATGATATTGTATTATACTTGAAAAGTAAATTGGAGAATGAGCAGAATTTGAAAACTATGATAAAGAACTTGGGAATGGAAAATCTTTATACCAAGTCTGAATAATGTGAGTTCTAGTTTAAGGTAGTCTCTTTTTTAGGTAATATCATCCCTTGTAATAGGATATATATAGGCCCTTAGAAAAAAGAAGAAATTGAAGGATGGAAAATTCCAACATATATGAAAAATATCCATAGTTTTTTTGTGTAAGGTGTGTAATAACAATGATTCATGATAAATTTATCATAATTTTCAAACCCTCTCACCAAACAAACTGAGAAGGGGGTCATGTTTTCTTATAAAGATGAATGAAATAAATTATTCAAGGAGTTGAAAAAGAAGATTATCATTGTTCCTATGATAACAATAACCATAAGTGGATAGGTTTTTTGGTATTCAATGATTCTTCTATAAAGGAAATGGGATGTATATTAATGAAAAACGATAAATTAATTTCTTATGATATAAGGCAGTTGAAAGTTCATGAAAATAACTACCAAACACATGATATAGAGTTGGCTACAATGACTTTCTCTTTATAAATTAGGAGGCATTATCTCTTTGGGGAGAAGTATGAAATATATACGGACCATAAAATTCTCCTCTGCATAATCACACAAAATGATGTGAATATGTAATAATGAATATTATTAGATTTGATTGAAGAATATGAATGATCAATCTACTACCATATTTAGAGATTGAATAAAGTGGAAGACACTCTATGTAGAAATTATCTAGTAATTCTATCATTGATTATAATTTAGAGGGATTCAATCTTCATAGATTTGAAAATGATGGACATGGAAATAAAAAAGGAAGTAACATCATCCAACCATTCACAAATTATTTCTCAACCATCTCTTCTAGATAGGTTAAATGATATTCAAAGATTTGATGTGGGAATTATGAAAATAGTGGAAGCTATAAGGAAAGGGAAATCCTCAGAGATCATTTTTAATGATTCTGATGTTATGAGATTTGGGGAGATACTTTGTATTCCATCAAATCCTCAGTTAATGTAGTTGTTAGATGATTCACATATCCCAACCTTCTCCATCCATCCAAGAAGCACAAAGATTTATCGAGATATCCGAGAACAATATTGGTGGGACAATATGAATAGGGATATCACATAATATACATCATGATGTCTTTTATGTTAGCAAGTGAAATCAAAAAGGAAAAATCCATGGGGATTATGAAACCATTTCCCATACCTACATGGAAAAAGGAAAACATCACAAAAGACATTATCATTGATCTTCCAAATACATGAGGAGGGAACAATTATATATGGGTTTTGGTGGATCCTTTTATAAACAATTCACATATCATTCTGATACCATATGAATTATCCCTTGATCTACTTTCAAAAATGTACATCAGGGTAGTAGTCAAGATGCATGGAGTACCACTGTTGATTGTATCTGATAAAGATCCAAGATTCACCTCTAACATCCTGAAGAGTCTCCAACACACTCTCAATACTGAGTTGAACTTCAGTATGACCAATCACCCCTAAACTGATGTCCAATTAGAGTACACTATCTTGAAACATGATGGGTTATTGATATCATGATCAATGGACTTCAAAAGAGGATGAGATAAACATATTTATCTAGTTGGGTTATGTTACAATAATAGTTTCCACATGAGAATCCAAATGGGTCCCTATAAATACTATTATGGTAATTGGTTTAGGACACCATCATGTTGGGATGAATTTTTGAACAAAACCGCTTGTTCTTAAAATGGATGAGGAAATGTTGGAAAAGATTAAGATCATTCAGCCACACATCGAAGGTAATCAGATTCAATAAAAGAGAAATGCTAACATTTATTGAAAAGACCTGGAGTTTGATGTTATAGGAATGGTATTCCTCCACATATATCTATGTAATATTTAGATGAGATTTGGAATAAGGGAATCCATAGTACAAGATAGACCGTCCCCTTTGACATCTTTGATCGCATGGAAGTTGTGGCCCATCGAATTGTAATACCAACTAAACTATCTTTATTTTATGATGTATTCTATGTATCAGACTTGAGGAAGTACATACATGAAAACTCACATGTAATAAATAAAGAGGGGGTACCATTGTAGAATGATCTTTCTTATGAGGAGCAGTTGGTGAATATATTATATCATAGAGACAATGTTCTTTGATATATGAAAATTCACCGTGTAAAAGTGTTGTGGAGAAAAAAAATGTTTGAAGAAGAAACATGGGAACCAGAAGAAGTGATGGGACATAAATACCCTTATATATTTAAATGGGTGGTGAAATGAAAATTTCTAGGGTGAAATATATCACTAGGGAAAATTTTAAGGACTTAAAATGTTATTATTTAATTTTCCCTTTATGATTTAATTAAATGTCTTATTATGTAATATGGTTGTAGAAAACACATTAAAATACATGGTTATATCTTTTAATTTAAAATACTATTATGAATATTATCATTGTTAATATAATTGTTAAATATTTCTCATATGATTCATATAAATATAAGTATTTAACAAAACTAATTGTCATAGACAAAGGAAATGATGACCGCATCTAGTAGGATTGTACCCTATGAAGCCCATTTATTAAAGCTTCTAATGGAGATAAAAACACTAGGATTTTCCATTTACCAAACCCTATTTGAGATCTAAAAAATTAAACATGATTGAAACCATTTGTGGGAGAAGTTCAGGCAAATCAAGATCCCCACCGAGACCATGTTAGTCGAATGACCCATGAAAGTCTCACAATCACACACCTTACTCTTAGGAAATAGTATGGTGTAATAAAGGGATATATATCAAGACCAAAATAAAAAAAAAATTATATATTATATAATAATAAATTTATTTTCATTTTTATAGTTACTTTATAAATTATTTTGACTTTCATTCAATTAAACACAAATTGTAATTTTAGGTAATATTCCAATTCAATTAGAGGATTTATAATAATTAATTAATGGTTTATTGAAATAAATAATATTTCTATAAAATTTAATTATTAAATAATTTTTATCAATTATAAATGGTCATATAATTTTAATGAAGTGAAATGTACTTTTTATAATGTTCCAAAAAACTATTATTTTCAAAAACCCAAAACTATTCAACAAATGATGAATATTTTTTTAAAGTGAAAATCAAAATATGTAAATAATTAATTTATAGAGTGAATATCATTTTTAAAATAATAATTTCTAAATTTTCTAGTGGTGAATATTTTATACTTTTCTAAAATAGTCAAATTTTCGGGTAAAAATTAAATATCATATAAATAAAAAGTGTATTTTATGACATCATAATGACACAAAACGATACAATAAATACTATAATGGGTATCCAAGGCCAAAAATATGTTTTTAATTTAAAATAATGTGATTTTTATTTTACATTATTAATTATATTATATCTTTATGAATCCTCCAAAATATTTAATATATTTTAGAGTTTTATATTCATTTATTTAAAATTGTGAGTCACCTCCACATATTAAATGAAATTATTTTAACATGTTTGACCATTTTTCATAAAAAAACCAAATGAAATCATCCCCCCATATTTTAAAATTATGGGAAAAACAATAGGTTGGTTTTTTGTTTTTTATATTTTATTATATAGAGTCCAAAACCTATGTTTGTAAAATATTAAAGAATTCCCCTCTCATTTCCTATATAAAACCACCAAATGTCCCAATTATATTCACTAAAAATACTTTTAGAACATTATTAATCTACCCTAATTACTTTATAATCCTCCCTTGGTTCCCCGCGCTCTCAAGAAGCCCCTTTTCATGCTTTTGGAGCCACACATTCACGTAAGGGTTCTTTAATTTATAATCTTTATCCAAGTTTCTTCATCTTGTAATGTTCTATTATATTCAATTAATAAGGATGTGGTATGTATTTTAACAGCCCCCATACTTCCTTTTTATTCTTAAATGATGAAAGACCCCTTTATATCTCATTATTTCCTCCCATTTACACCTGTTACCATGTAGAAATTTCATAAGAATTATTTTTTTCCTCTTTTTATTAATATTTATTTATTGTAATATTACATCATTTTTATAATTATAAATATGTTGAAATTTACACTAAATACCATATTATGGTCAACTTTATTTCAAAATTATGATATACACATTTATCTCCCATAAACCCTATTTATGAAATTTTAGGTGACATCGTTATGCTGCTGAATTTTCACAACAAATTTCTTCACAAACCCATTTATTTAGTGAATGTCGTACTTATTTCTCTATAAAGTGTGATAACTATTATACATATATACCTTTTTATTTGGGACATAAATATATTTATTGTAGTCATCTTGACCATAGAATAAATTATAATGTTGAATGAATCCATGTTTTATGATCTATGTGGCTCACTTAAGCATGAGAATGAAATTAAATTGATGGATGCACCAGAAATTATATAGCGCTATGATGCATCAGAAAATTTTTAGTATCGGGATACTTCATATTTGGATAGGGGTGTACCTTATTCCGTTATGGTAATTTTTCAACTATAAAGTCTTGGTGTTTTATCCTTGACCTATGATGTAGTATTTTTTGTTGTTTCCACATTTCCAAGGCTATGATTATAATGCTATATCGTGCCTTATTATTCGTGTTCCGTTATGATTCATTGATATTCCTTGTATGACATGTATTATTATCTTCATTGTATTCGATGTTTATTTTTTTATTTGGATTTATGGTCCACCATTTTATTATGTATTTCACTAGGTCATAAAATATGTTTTTAATCTCAAGCATGTTAAAAAAGTTTTCAATAATGATGTTGCAATTCATATATAATTTTGTAATTAAATATACCTAATTTACAAATTCAATATAATTTTCAATATTTCATGTTGTATTACGTTTAATTTTATGCAATCAAATCATGTATTAATGTGTAATTATTATAAGGTATGTTATAATTACAATGGTTTGAGGGTTCATGGTTACATCATCTATAGAATCTAAATAATATAAAATTTATTATGTTTATAAAAGAACAAATAATTTTAGAACCATACATGTATGTTAATCATCAAAAATTACATAACTCATTTCATGGAGGTGGTAGTCCACTAGTATAAATGATTGATATTTCTATATTAAAATATATTAGTTGAAGTAAATTAAAATATATTTTATCTTTCCAAAAAAAAATCATCTCATTGATATCACAGATATTCATTAAATATATCTTTTTAACCACTCATGTGTGGTAGTGATTAAAAATGGCATACATAATCCAAGAAGTTAGTTGTCTACACATATAGCTAAACAACATTTTCATATTCAATTGGAAAGAAAGGAGATGGAAGAATTATATACAATAAATATAATAACATTTCAATATATTAAAATTTCAAATTTCATTATATTTTTATGGTTATATATTATTTTATGGTGGTACAAGAAGAAAAAAAATTAAGAAACTTTTTTAAGACATTTGCCTCTATCTTGGAAATGCACCATTGGATGAACCTTAAAAATTATATTTTTGTCAGTTTGTGAGATAAAAACAATTAAAACATGGTTTGGAAAGTTGGAATTTTATTTGGGTAAATATTTATTGAATTAGTGTTCTGAATATTATTTTAGAAGTGTTGAGAGGATGTTTACTTTTTTATGTGAGAGGGGTGACATTTTTATAAATATTACAAACACTAAAATAAAATTATGTAATTTTAAATTTATAGTGGAGCAAATAATTTAATTTTGGATTAGGTGTGTTGAAATAAAATCCTATAGTAAGATTATAGAGAAGTTTTAGTAACATCTTGTGGCCTTATCCCACAGTTTTAACCCTCTTTATCAATATTAACTCTTACTACGGTGACAATATTTTTATCCACTCAATTTAACTATATATAAAAAGTAAAATAAAAATTATTAATTAATTTAGATTTTATGACTAAAAATATGAAAATGATTTTATAGGAATAAATTTATATAAGTTTTAATAAATATTATTTTTTAAAATTTATAAAATTCAATGATAAAAAATAATTATAAAAACATATTTTTAAACACAAAAATTGAATTTACAAATAAATAATGTATATAATTTATGATCAGGAAATTTATTAGGAAATGGATTAAAAATAGGATAGTAATAGATGTTTTAAAGTAGTACATAATCTAAGGTAACATTTTAATTTCTTAAATAAAAGAAAGGAGCCAAAAATAAATTTTTTAGGAATAAAATATTACTGATATATCAAAATGTCTGACATCAGTTTCAAAATTGATCATTATATTTTAACTATCGGATTAAAATTATTCAATACATATTTATTCTATGAAATATGTTTCGTATATTTTCTTGTCATTATTATGTCATCACCATTTCATAAATGTTTTTGTATTTAAAAAATATGTATTTTCTATTATTCCCCATGAAATCGACTCTTTCTAAAAAAATACAAAAAATGAGCATAATATAATTTTGACATGATGAATAAAAAAATTACTTATATTTAATAAAATTTAAATTATAATATGAATCAATTTATTATTTAAATAAAACCATAAAATTTATGGAAGATCATTATTTATAAAAAACTATTTCCTTTTAAATTGAAAAAACTCATAAAATTGTTATGTTGAATATGAATACATAAAATATAATTAAGAACAATAATAATAAATAAAAATTATTAATAATTAAAATATAATATGTTGTCACTTTTTTATCCCTTAAAGAAATTTTATCCCCATAATTTTATTAATTTATAAACTATTGAGGATATTTTTTCCACATAGATTTTAATGATTACCATGTTTTTTTATACATATAGATCATTAAGAAAATAATAATCATAAGAATTAAAATACTCAATAATACCAACTTTCTACATTAAAGAATCTATACTCACTTATTCTTTTAAGAAAAAATATCTTCTATATACTCCATAATTTGACACAAAACATGAGATTCATTAGGTATATATTTTTTTAATAATGAAACATGAAATATATAATGTAACGGAGAAAAAATCAATGATAAGGATGAATTGAATGAAACATAACACTATTTCTCTATAATTTTGAACAAAGCAATTCATTATAAATTTAATTGTCACTTCTACCAAAAATAATCACACCATTACAAGTAGATATTTTAACAAAAACATAGCCTCCTACCTCAAAAAAACTATCTATTCTCTGGCCATACAGATATCTTTTATTATTTCCTTAAGATTTACTCATATGATGATGAATCATATTTACTATTTCAACCATCTCTACTACTGTTTATGTCTTTAAAATATTATCTCCTTGAGTTATTATAAGACATGCTAGAGTCTGACATTACATTTCATATTCTCATATGGTTTCATATGTATACTAGAATGAAAAATATTATGAAAAAAAATCATCAAAGAAAATATTCATATCCACACTTATTTGATATTTTAATGATAAATCCCTTTTAATATCTGCCAATTTATGAATTTTCCACTCTCAATGTCCATCATATTGGGGGTGCAAAGGTGTTTTGAAACATAACTATGCACCCACTGAATTTTTAAGTCCTTTAAAATTATTCAATTATACAATTATATAATGATCTAACATAATAAGTAGTTGTACCTCTAGTGACATAAATATAAAACAATATGGAGTCCATAAATCTGATCCAATTAAATATTATCACTAATATCATGAAAATGTATATTTTTATTAAAATAATCAATAATTACCCAAATATGATTATTACATTGTGATTTAACAAATAATACACCCATGAAATACATTTATATATTATTCTATTTCAATTCATGTATTTCTAATTAATGAATAATTCCATTTAGTAGTTTCTATTTGTTATTAAATTTTTGAAATTCCCAAAATTTAAGGATAATTTTCTTTATTATCACATACCAAAAATTATATTCTTTCTCATCCTTCTTAATTCTATTTTAAAACAATTATTTTAGAGAAAATACAGAAGGTTTTGAGATACAGATAATTAAATAACAAATTTATTAAATTATTATCAATTGAATCATCTTCCAAATGTTGCATGGCTAATGATACATTTTCCATTAAACTAATGGTATCCAAGTCCATGTAACTATTCCCAAAATGGTTGTGAATCATGATATCAAAATTATTTAATAATTCTATACAACTTATTTGGCTCAAGTTCTACTTTATTTGAGAGAATATATACTTAAACATTTTATGATCCATGTATATATCTCAAATTTATACCCATATTGAATGTTCCATCCTTTTTTAAAACCAAAAACTACAATTGAATGCTCATTTTCATGGATTGGATAATTATACATGTAGGTTTTCAACTGATAGGATTCATTTTCAATAACACAATCTTATTTCTTTACAACAAATATGCAGGCCATTAATTATGTTTTTAGAAAAACAAAAATTACCCATTTCTTGATGGAAGGGATAATATTTGATAATTTACCACTATTCTTTTTAATTATTTAAATACATTATCACATACTTTTTTATAATATATTTATCTTTATTTAATTTTTTCTTGATTTGTGTGTAAGCTAACTAAAAAATTTTGTGAATAAAGCATCAATAATAACCTTCTAGTATAAGAATACATTGAATCTCAGTGATTGAAGTATGTTCCTATCTAGTATCCCAAAACATTAGTCTTAGAAGGGTAAAATGTTATTGGATATTTAATTTCAATATACCAATAGAAAGAAATATCATGTAACTGAAATTCACATTAGCTAAATTTTTTATACAACGTGTTTTATTTTAGGGTACACAGAAAAATAATTATATATTTCTCTTGATCCATATAAAATTTAAAATAGACCATAATTTCATTAATAAATTCAACAATAAATTTAATCAAATGATAATGAAAAAAATATTCATAAGATCCATAAAAATAGTAGGGGCATTATTAAATTCCAAGGGATTAATTAGATACTCATAATTGTTATACCATGTTCAAAACACCATCCTTGTAGTTTATTTTTCCTTTAACCACATCCGATGCAATTAATAAATGATATGAATAATTGAAAAATAAAACCCTTCCTAGATTCTATCAAACATGACATTGATATGTGGATAAGGATATATATTCATAAAAATAATGTTAGTGAGTGCCCTATAATCAATTAAAATACACATAGAACAATCCTAAAAAACAAGATTATTTCAAGGTGATGTGATAGGTTGAATGAATGTCTTATTTGGTAACTCTTGTAAAATATTTATGAACTCTAATAGCTCTATTAGAGAAATTGTTCAAGGTGGTTATGATATTGTCATAATTTCTAAAACCAATTCAATGTTAAATTAATCCACTTGATTTAAGATATTTCTAGGGGAAATGGAAATATATATATACTAATAGAACATTAATAATTTTAATGAATTCCTCTATTTTGATGATTTTATAAAGACAAATTGGACTTACATTAATAATCCTTATTTTAGCTTCATTATATATTATCATTGTTATGAAATGATTCATATATAATAATTGATACTTCTTGGGAAAATCTAATTTAACCTCTTTGGATCTTCAATATATATTTTCACAATAAACTACAAACCAATACATACACAAAATAAAATCAATATCTAATAAGGTCTAGCTAAGAAGACTGTTATGAAAGCCCATTACACAAATAAAAGTATGAAAAAAAATATTTTTTTAATACTTCCCCCTAGAGTTTTGGAGATGAATTTTGTCTCCATGCTATAAGGTTATATTTCTATATTAGATTCAAATTTCAATGAAATAAAATAATTTGTAGATATTTAATCAAGTATTCCAGTGTAATAATTTGAATAAATATGAAATGTACATATCAACACATTATTTAATGGCCCAAAATATATCATAGTAGTAATAAATGACATTGTCACACCTTTCTAATTTCAATATTGATGATTCCATCCTCATGTAACAAACAATAGACATGAGTTTTTATAATTAAACAACTTATCACAATAAAAAAATTTCACTTATAAATTCCCAACAGATATCCAATTACTTTTATGATTAATACTATTTTCATTTAGTAACTACCCACATGAGAGAACATACCATAACAATAACAATTTTCTGATCTTGTTAGACATTCATTAAAATATTTCTGACAATATTTGGGAAATATAGAATAATTACCACTAGGTTTACTTTCAAAAAAAAATCTCCACTTATTTCTACATCAACCACTTTATATTCGTAATTTCATGAGATAAATAAGAGTATAATAAATCCAGATCAACATTATTATCAAATAAAAATAATCCAAATAAATTTTCAACTCCTGAAAGTAAACCACTCTTCAAAAATAGTGTTTCAATATTAAGTAAAAGCTATTTAATTTGTTCTCATAGTATATAATAATATCTTTTTAAATGTAAAAAATATGGTAAAATTTTCTTCATAAGCGGAAACAGAATTTTTATCTACTTTAATCAAATATCAAATTTTTTTCTATTTCAAAAAACATTATGAATTTTATTTCAAGAAATATATCCTTTAATATTATGTACTCTATAGTGTCTATTTAATTCTATTTCATGAATTATTTATCTAAAGAGCACCACTAATCAATTTTAACTTGAAAAAGAAAAACTCATAAAGTTAACTATATATTATATAGAAAACACAAAAACATAAAATATCAATTTCATATAATTAATCCATAATTCAACTACCACTAGATATGAGGTTCTACCAAATTATGGAGTGTGGTGTTTCCTGAAATTATTGACTTTTGAAATTTTCCACGTAAAATAATATAGTTACATTATTATATGATTTCATCAATTTATTACCTTTATTAATTGAGTTATTACTCCTAGAAAATTATTATTTTTTATTATGTCCAATCTAAGTTGTTGATTCAGAATGATATGGTTGTCTTGTATTATACATCATTATCAATGTCAACTTAGTAGAAAAAACATCTATAATAGATATAGATTATGTGAAGTAACTTGGAAACCCATAAGAAATATATCATGACAATATGATTATAAGTATTCCTAATATATATTTTATTAACATCATCATAGCTCCTAGTGTTATTTGATCCATCATCTGATATCGACTATAATTTATTTAAAAAAACACCTTAGTCTAATGATGGAAACATATTCATTACACATTCTCATCGATACTAACATTAATGAATTGTATATAACTAGCCCATAATGATGGGTACAATAAAAATGATTATGAACCTTATGATATTATAATGATCAGTTAGTTTTATATTTTTATTTAATTAGTAAATCCATTACATAAAATAGTGTAAACTTCAACTCAGTTTAAAGTTTCCCTAAAAATATGTCATTAGTATTAATTTCCAATTTAATTTTTGAAACATTTTTTTCATCTGATTTTTTTTATAATAACAATAACTATTACATTATTAATGAACTTACTAATCCTTAATCAATATGAAGAACATTTTAATATGTGGTATTAGAAAATAAAATCATATTAAGTGTTATAAAAAGAAAGAAAATCCATTAGTCTTTTTAAAAACATGAAAATCTATAAGAATGTTTCCCTTTTTCACAAAATAAACATTGAACGCATAATAAATCATAATAACCTGTGAAAAAATGCATTAATGAAAACAAATATTAAAAATAATAGAAAACATAGAATAATTATTAAGTTATATTGGGGAATTATATTCATCATCAGTGATGACTCTTGTTTCTCCCATATTGGACAACATATAATTAGTAATTTAGAGTAATCATTTCACTAGAGAATAAATCATTATCCAATGGATTCAAGTGAAATATCTTGGGTCCACTATCATTATCTATAATTTATAAGAACCATTAATGGAATAAATAATATTTAATGTTTATCTTCTCATCATAATTTTCATTTAATCACATAATCATAAGAACATTGAAAAATATCTTAAAAATATGATAAAATGTCCATTAATTTTTATAACTCATTAATAAAATAAAATCACCCAAAAACTATTGGGAATTTAATTTTCAATGAAAAACCATAAAAAAATGAAGTGGATGGTTTATAATTATTAATACTTATAATGCTAGGAAAACTCCAAAATTTAATAAATGTAAAAAACACTCTTTTAACACCGTTATATGAAATTAAAAAAAGACCCCAATTGAAAAAATTAAAAATATTCCTTTTTAAAATGTTATAATTAAATTCAAAGATAGTGGACAATGAACATGAAAAATCATTTGAGTATATTTAAGGGAATATTTGGAACTAAATAAATATATGAAAATGGAAGATAAATATTTAAATTAAATTATTTAAAACAAGGTTTTAAAGAATAATATCTTACATCGAGTCTTGACTTACCATGTACCTTAACACACTAACCCTACCCATTGTAATGGAGGGACTAGAAATCTACTTAAAATTCATGAACTCCCCTATAAAATTTAGTCGAGAAATAAATTATAATGGGTTTACTCAAATTAGAGGGATTATATAACCTTATATACATACAATTTGAAATACAAAAACTCAACATAACCAAATAAAAATAATCCATGACATAAAAACCAATAGAAATAAAATGAAATTAGAATCTAAAATCATAATTAGAGTCACATTATTAAGATAGAAACCAAGAGTATAATATAATAAATGATATAAAGATACCAAAAGAAATAAAGGAAATGATGTGTACTATTGATTAACACCACAATAATGCATCTTAGTGATCTATCTCACAAATAACAATACTAAACCATTATGGTTGAAAAATATTTAAGTATTAGAATATATTTTTACCTCTATCATGGTAAAAATTATGCATATATACATTAGATCCATATTAATGTTGTGATTATATCAACTCTGTAGGAAATCCCCCAGACATCCCACACAAAAGACTTGGAAAAAATCAATTTAACAAATTATTAATGTAAAATGTGATCTTGAAATAAAAAAGCAGTTAATAAATATAAAAATATGTTGAATTAGTGGTAAGAGTCACATTATAGAGGTCTTAAATGTCACGAAATCATACAAATGATTTTGTAACACCCAATACTCATACTGTTAAAGCAGTTCCTCTGAATAACCAATACTCATGGATAATACCCATTTCCCTAGATATATGTTGTTTCTTGATGGTAAAATCCATGGAATAAAAAAATAACCAAATGACTAATTATGACTGGATGAGGCCCTTTCCATGTGAATCACGAACACATGAAGATAATTACATGAATAATTCTCACAAAAATGATACATATTTGTAAAAGAATTATTTATTAAATATTTATCTAAACATGTAGTTGTATAATCTCACAACCCATAGCTTTTAGGCTTGTAAAATGAGAAGATTCATCTTGGGGTTATATCAAAAAAAATACAAAACCTCTTTATTTGAAAATCAAGCATTCATGTTCAAGATAATTTTAAGAGGAGTTGTATGAAACTACCAAAAAAGAGTTCTATATAATGAAATTGTCCATGATTTATAGATCTGACCACCATTTTCCTTTTCATCAGTGAATACCAAACATGTACTTTCAAAATGATCCTTAGATCATAGATTTAGTAATTAAAGAAAATATCATGTGTTTATTTAAAAATAAATGAAGGATAGTTCAATGGTGAAGATGAACAAGAATTATTACATTTTATTACCTAGTTATAATGCTTGAAAAGTAATTTCAACCATTATCATGAATGAAAAATTCCACAAAAATTTCCTTGAGGAATCCTCTGATTTGAGGGAAAAGAAGGAATTTAAATGAAAAATTAAGTGTCACTAAATTTAATAAATGGATAGATCTAGTATAATTAATGGAATAAATGTTTAATTCAAACAATGAAATCATTTATTCCAATATACTCTTTAATTGGTATTGCAACATATTTCGTAGACCATAAACTCATTCATTCCTTGAATAGAATTCATGAAAACCTTCCAATATCCATTAACTCCATAAATATCCATGTTGACTAAGTATACTCATTCACATATTATATTATATTCTATAACCATATTCTAGATCACATTCTACTTTCTATTATAGAAACTTCCATAAATCCAAACTGACCATTAATACCATAACAATCAGTATAAAATGGTAATTTACCTCAAACTATGTGTTTCAAATTTTACCCACAATTTAACATTACTTCCTATAAAAGAATGAGAATATTAATGCATCGTAAAAGTTGAAGAAATTTATTAATCATATGTTTTTACTATTACCACGTATTTTCTTACATCTAATCTGGTTTCCCTAAGATCCACACACTTAAGATCCATCTTCCACACAATACCACGTATTTTCTATCTAGAATGTGAATCGTGTTTATGAATAAACATAGTATTAGGATATAGAATCATGAAATTACAATTTATTACATGGTCATGATGTTGTTGATACTTCATTAATTATGAGATATATGAAAAAATATTAATGAAAATAAATCGCAGTGGTAGGTTTCACCATTAATCATCTTTAAAATTACACCGATTAATTTAAAACGGCATAACATTATGAGGGGTTAACTTACCTTGTATATCCAAAAAATAATGACCCAACCTTATAGAAATAAATCAGTATACAAGATCATCCACTTAAAAGGAAAATGGACAACGATGATTTTTTACATTGGATTTATAATGGCCCTAGGTTATATATAGCATTTCCCAGTCATCTGTGTCTTCTTGGTAGTATCATGTACGAATCATGGTCTAATCTGTGATGTTCCCAAGTCTCAACCATATAAATTGGTGAACGTAATTTAAGAACACATAAATATATAAATGGATGCATTTTTATTATTTCTTATTATGTATTATTATATGATGACTATACTAGATTAAAATATTTATCGAATAGAAAACTAATGTCATTACAGAAGCTGAAAGAATGTCTTCCAATGTTTGAATTTTATGTTTTGATTGACCATAAATTTTATGGTCATATAATGTGATTATGGTCAAAAATATTCCAAGGGAGTATTTTTAGAACATCCAAAACAATTTTGTGAATCTATAGGCTTTACAGGAGACAACAAAAATTGATAACCCATTCAATTTGAAGACTTATCGAATATAGATATTTTGAAATTTTTCTACTATGATTATCTCCTAGATTAGAATTAATTTTTTCACCATCATGTGAATGTCCTAAATCACCCTAAAAGTTTAATAAAATTGAATAATTATTGGTAAAAAGTAAAAATTCCGTATAAGTATTCTTGTATTACTATATGGGTATGGGAAATGATTGTAATATACCGGCTGCATATTGATGTCTCACCTTCACTTACTAACAAGTAAGGTATCTCACAACATATTCTTCCACATTTCATTTTATACTATTATATCAGGGAATATTTCTCAATTCCTTACACATTTTCTATTTTCACCGGTGGATTTTCCATTTCAAATGGCTATCAGAATGAAGAAATAGGTCATTGAATGTTTTGGTTTTGATTTTAGTGGAAGAACCTGTATATAATGGACAAATCATATTTTTAGTAATTATTTAAAAGTAATAATTTTGGTATATAAAAAATAACATCCTGGCCAACATAATTCAAAGATAAATATAAATTATTAAACACTTGATATATTAATAGAGGATCTTCACCTATAATTTGGTAATTAATTTTTTAGTTGATTTATAATCACCTAAACATGTACTTACTTAATAATTTTGTATTTGGTTTAATCAATATAATCATACTATCACTACACTGTAGAATATAGGTGAGGAATTCCCCTAGAAGTGATCCATAGGTTTGAAAAAATATTTGAACATCACCATGGAATCACTAGGAGTATCCATGGTCTATCATGATATTTGGCATCATTCATTGTTTTTTAAAGCATAATTTTTATATAAGGATGATGAGTACTTGGTGATCTATCAATGGCATGATAGAAGAATTAGAGAGTGCAATATTTAGATATATAGAACTATCTCTAGATCTTAAAAGATATTTTATCTATCTATTGTGAACAACATGTATGTCTATAGAAATTAATAAAATTAGATATTTATTATCGTAGGTATAGGGTTTGTAACATGAAAAAATCCCTTTTTAAATTAAATAATTATTATTAAAACCTATTTAATAATATTAAAATATTTATTATTGAGTTGATATGTTAATAAAAAAATAATAAATAAATATCATATATTTTATTTCCATTTAAAATATTAAACTCTCTTCGCATACCCTCATCAGCATTTAAAAAAACTTGAATAATGGATATTTATTAAAAATATTAATATAAATAAATTATTCATCGATAAATATAATAAATATAATATTCACATAACCCATTAAATAAATAATTTTTTATTATTACTTAAATCACTTATTCATTCAAAATATTTGTGATTAAATATTTTCTATCAACAAAACCTAAATAAATATTAGTCCTGAATGTAGGAAAACATTTATTCCAAATTGATAAATTCAACATTGAATTTATCCATGATTAAAGATATTAATAGTTTATGCCACACTAGTCCTCTTACTTAGTGTCAATAAGTGATGATAAATAATTTTAAGGATTTGTGTCTAGAAACACACCAAGGAACACATAGACAAATAAGCTAAATTCACAATGATTAAATTCTTCTATGAATAATTACCATGTAATATAATCCCTTTGTCATGAAATAAATAATAAATAATTTAGCTGTCTCGTATCATCAATTTATGTTCTTGATGTCTTTTTCTTTGACTTTCCAAAAATCAAAATTCCTACAAAACAGCCTAACCATAGATTTATCTATGTTGTTCTATTTATGAAAAAGAGAATATGATATCATCTTCCATTAAGATATATAATGGATACATACTATATCATATTATCCATTACTAAAATATCACTCCTTGCACACTTGAAATTCAAAACTTTTCCATTCAAATATGTCTTCATGGTTATCATCAGTATAAAAATCTATATGAATTTTGATAATAAGTAATTATATTCATAATGATAAAGTACCAATAAACATGTTCACAAAAAGTAACATCTAAGGAGACATAAATTCTGAATTTTTTAATGGAGTGATCATTCTTTTAACCTTTATTCATTGATATTACCAAGGGAGAACATATTGATAAGGAATCTCAATCATCCTTTATGCGTATTTCCCCAAATATTTTGTATCATCTATTTCCTATCAATAATTATCATCTATATATAGAACATTTATTGAATAATATTGTGGTGGGTCTTTTATGTTATCATTATAGCAGGGAAATGATGGGAACGTTCAGTTTGACAGAATTAATCATAAATTATAACATAATATCTCATGAAGAGGAATAATTATGATGTGATAAAAACATAAATAATATTCAAGATGTTAAATAAAAGTAATCAGTAACCCATAACATGGTTATAGTGATCCAACTTCAACAGACTCCCACATTTACTAGTGAATTTTTTTGAGAAACCTTGGTGCACTAACTCTCACATGATACTCCTAACCAAGCCATGATAAATACTTCATCAAAGGGTTTTCTATGCATGATATTGATCCCTAAAATTTTGGACACTACACCTTTGTCCATCATGGTGATAAACATTCTCATACAAGAAATACACTATTAGAATGTTGGTATCTATTTTCCAATTAGTAATATTTCACAAATATTTACTATAATGAAAATGAGCACACTCCCAATAAACCACTTGTAAACAAATTGCTCCTATTTATCCTTAATGAAACCGAATTATGTTATGGATTCATCAAACTAATTTTTTCGAGACTCAGATGCCTTCTATAATCTGTATGTAAAATTTTCAACATTCCTACATTTTTTGAATTCATTAGAGTGAGAATACTTTCTAGATATTTCATATACTCATCTTCATAATAGTTTCCATTAATGAATAATTTTTAGCATCATCTACCAAATCTAATTTTTAGGGAAGAATATCATAGTATAGAGAATTATGATGTATTTAAACATGGAAATATGATAAACGGGTACACCATATTTAATTCCATGATGATGTCTAAACCCTTTGTACACAATCCATTCTTTATAAGTACCAGCATTCCCTTCTATGTCCAGCTCCCTCTTGAGCACCCATTTTCATCCAATGGTCTTTCAAACTATTATAAGATTGACCCTAACCTAAAATTTTTATAATACATTAAATCAATCTTGAGAATCATGGATTCTTTCCAACACCTTACATATAAGTTTCCAATTACCTCTATTTTTTATATATAGTCATTCTTACCGGTGAATAATGAGTCACTATATTTTTCTTAATGACAAAACTTTTACCAATAAAATCCCCTTCTGATAGTGAAAAGGACACACAATTATAGAAAAAACAAGCAATACATTGGTTATATGTACACCCTATTATAACTAAAATACTATTAGGAATGTTAACTATTGATTATATAGTAATTTTACATTGATTTATATAATTAGAATATATTAAGTGTAAAGATACACTCTAACTAACATCGAAGGAAGGAGTGGTGGCCTCAACCTATATGATATAAACCTTTGAATCGCATTTAATAGAGATTCCATGACAGATGGAATCACAATTCTTTCCCTTTGAATATGACCATGTAAAAATGAAACTAATGGAAAATACCTGAAACCATTTATGATTGAAGTTCAATATTGTTAGGATCACAACAAAAACCATGATTGGTGATCCACTAAATGAAATCCCCACATTCCCACTCCTTACACTTTGGAAATATGCTAGTTTATTAAGGGGTTATTTATCTCATCTCTAGTAATACATATTCTAATAATTTATTTTTTATTAAAATAATGATTCAATTTATCCATTTAATTATTAAAATTGTATATGATTTGATTGAAATTATATTTTGACATAAATAAATGAAAATTATATTTTTTTAAATATATGTATTTAATTAAAACACTATTTTTGATAAGTTAAATTTAATTTAAATAAATTATATTTTCGTATAATAATATTATTAAAAAATATTTTCATTTTAATTATAATAATGTTTATTAAATTATAATATAATAGTTATAACTGTAATAAACCTATAATTTTCATAAAAAACGTATTCATAAATAAATTATTTCTTGATATCAAAGTTTAATAGAAAATATTTTTAGAAATATGTTGGGAAAATAATTTTTTTGAAATCATCACCTTGAAATTGTAAAATGGTATGTTTTTCAGAATTTTATGGGGAAATCAATTTTTTGGGGCATAATTTATATATGGTTTATATAGATATAGTATGTATTATGACATCATAATAGTCCAAAAGTGATGTAATAAATTTGTTAAATGGAATCCATGATAAAAAGTTTTAGTTCCCCTTAAAATAATGGCCTTTTAAGTCATGTGATTAATTTTATATTATATTTCATGGTTTCAAAATATATTCTTTATAAAAATCACTAACATTCACATCCCCCAGGGTATTATTTTCTGTTTTTTGGTTCATAAAATTAGAAATAATTACAAAATATGCCTATTTAAAATAATAAAATGGGAAAAAAATTGGGTGGTTTTCGGTTTTAATTATTTAATTACATTTAATCCAAAACCTGTGTTTAAAAATTGATAAATAATCCTACCCTATTTTACTAAAAATACACACCCATATGTATGCTCAACATTACTCAAAATCCATTGATATTAAATTTAATCTCTTTATATCTCTAAAAATCCCTCCCATGGTGTTCTCAATCACTTAATAAGGTCCTATAAGTCTTTGTGAGCCCCAATAACACGGTAGGAGACTCAATTAGCTGCTATGTATGTTTAGTACATTACTTGTACTTATCACTTGTGATTTTAAATTTTTCTTTTTTTAATGTGTCTATACATATTACTTTACCCTCCTTATTATTCCCATGTAATGAGAAATAACATTTCACTATCATTAAATGATTCCATAAGGATTTATGTACACATTTTGCGATGCCCTATTTAGCATGTAATTTTCTATGATAAACATTTAGCTATTGAATACCCATTACCATTTCCTCTAAACGGTATTAACTATGTTTTTTCTATCCTACATTGATTTTATACTTCCCTATATATAAACCCCAATTCTTAACTATGGGGTAAAAAGTGATTAATAGTGTTTATTTTTTCTATGGTCTATTTGGCACAAAAATACTTGTAGATGATTTGAATATGAGAGTTGGGCATAGAATTTAATATCCCTCTGATTCATTTGGCAATATTTTTATCTCATGAGATAACATTTATGGTCCATGACATGTTATACTAATAACACAATGTTATGGTATATTGGAAGTTAACCATGACTTATTATTATGAATTTAAGTTTTATGTTTTTCCACATTCGTTTATTACCTAGATGTTATCATCTCATATCATGATTATATAACCATGTTTATTATTATTAGCCCTTTTATGTCACATTGACATTCATATTGACGATATTTTATTACATTAACGATGTCATTCTATAATTGTTACATCACACATATTTATATCCCACCATTTCTTATTTATATTCCTAGGATATCCACTGAAAAATTATAAGATTAATGGAATATAAAGGTATTTTTTTAGTGTTTTTAAATAAATCTATTGTACCCATGTTTCAAATTAATGTATTTTATGCCAAAATACCTAATGAAACTATGCCTTAAAATATTATGGTATTGTATTATGTGAAACATTATGTAAGCAATAATAAATTAATATTTATTAGAGATATGGGTTTTCATAGTTGGTATCAGATGAAAGTATAGTAAATTTTAGAGATTAGTGTTATAAAAACTTATTCAAGCCTTGGGGATACATGTAAATAGGTTAAATTGCCATATATTATAGTAAATTTTATATCAAGAGGTTTCCAAGAAACAAAATACCTATATAGATACTAGAAGTGGATGTCGATCTGGAATAGTTGTACAATGGGGTAATGAACTCTAATAGGGGGAATTGATATTTGAATTTTTCATCACTGAATTCATAAAAAATTTGCTTCATAGCACATATAGTTTGAAATTAAAATGGGAAAATCTTTGTTACATTCACAGTATCTTTAAAACCCATTATAGGGGGATCAAAAATGCCCATAATTTTTTTTTTATGAAATAGAACATGAATAATATAGATTAAATCATTGATATTTATATGTTATGGAATTAATTATATTTATGTGTTATCCCTTAAATGTTTAAAATATCCATTTTATTCTTCTTTTAGTTTTAAAATTATAATCATTAAAGTTCCCTTTATTTTATCCAATGGATGATAATTTGGGGAACTGAGTCAACAAAAAATCTAATGAGTAATTTATTCACTGCTAAATTTGATGGGGGGATAAAGTCAAGAACATCATAATAATACATTCTCAATTAATTCATTTTCTAAAAATAAACATGTATCTTTGGGAAAACCCTCATATACCTATGAAAGAATATGTTTCAACTAATACCTTTATACAAGAAAATGCATTTTAAGTTTAGTGGATTTTCAAATACATTAATTGAAAAACAATGGATCAACTCCATTGAAATGATCTTCTCCATCCTTCAATGTTATGGGTATTAAAGTTTCATTTTATATGATTATAATATGGAAATATATTCTAATAAATGGTATATGTTGATAAAAAATGAATATATAGGATGACATGAAAGTGATGTTGTATAATGAATTATAGATTTTTTTTATAATATTTTCTGTACACTATCTATCATAAAAAGGAAAGATTTTTTAGGAATTAAGAAAAAGGATGAATAATCCATTTGGGCAAACAATGATAAATTCATAAGACTTTCATGATATTCTTTCAACTTTTTCATTTACCGAGAAATTTAAATTAAAAGTTCCTTACTGGGATAAATTTGAGTCTATGAATTTTTTTTAAATGAAAAAATTAAACTATATGATAAAATTTTATGATTTGACATCAATGATAACATGGAGATAAAAAAATCTCTAGTGTCTCGTGAGTTTAGATATAGGAAGTGTATAATAGTTTTTAACTCTGGGGGAGAATTTAGGAAACATAACAATGTTAAGGTAGTATAATATACCAATTATCAACTTTGTGATATGTTGTGTCCATTTAACCCTTATTCTATTTGAAATGTTTCAAAAAAATAAATAATCTGCGTGAATCAATGCACTAAGACAAGTATTGTTAATTATTACCATTGAAAATCAAATTCTTGTCCTTGAGAGCAAGGGATAGATTATTTTATAAAATCTCCTATAGTGGATCTTGACAATTATGTGGTGATAAGTATAGTAGTTATCAAATAAATAATAATGAATTTACTATTTGATTTTATCTCTACACATTCATTCATATCACATAAGATAACTAGAAGTATTTAAACACACCCCTAAAAACATGGATGCGATTTAATTTAAGAAAATGGATAATGGTGAAATTATTGCAACCCAATTATATAACTTCTCTTATAACCATAGTTATGGGTTTAAATTCATATAAAACATTAGATACAATATTTAGTGTAAATAAATAAAAGTATATGTATTTATTTTCTTACATTATATAATGAATAAAAATTCTACAAGAATGAAATTACATTTCGTATTGCAAATCGGTCTTTCATTCTATACATGTGTAAGGATGGGGATGAATCTCTATTGGGGTCATAATATTAGGAATGGTATTATTTATTCATGAGTGAGCATATCTAGATCAAATTATTGAGACTGAGGAAAATTCCAATCTTGATTATATTCCCATTGTAAGGGAATATGTTGATGGGTTTCATAAATAATTGAATCAACTTTCTCCAAGCTATGAGGTTTTTTCCTCACTCAATTTTATACATAAATATTTTAAAATATTTAATTATTCATGTATAATAAACACTTTTTAACTTTATTAGGTAAATAAGAATGTATTTTAGTATATGGATAAATATTTGTATACTTATGTGCTTCACCAAGGGTTGCACTAATCCTCTTCATCAAAATGTAGGCTGGTTCAATGCACCTCTGTATTGATTATCATGAGCTCAATAATATCAAGATAAAGAAAATTAATCCTCTATAATTAATTGAGGATAGTTTCTATAAACTACGAATAACACAGTACTTCTTTATAGTGGATATTTATTTTACATTTAATCATGAAAAATGAAGGAGGAGATCCCAAGAAACATTTAAAAAAAATATTATATGAATGTGGGGTATATATTTATTTCTTTTAGACTAAATAACTCTCCAACAATATATATGGAATTTATGAATATAGTATTTAAGAATTTCCTCATTATATTATTGGTAGTATTTCTAGAATATATTATTATCTACTGAAAAAATAAAGAGGAACATAGGGTGAATTTAAATTTTTTAATAAAGACCATATAAAAGGAAATGTTTCATGTGATATAAAAATAATGAGAGTTTTTTATTTATAAATTCACATTCTTATGGAATTTTATCCCCAAAAATGGATATATGGGGTTCCTTCAAAAATATATACAATTAATGGATTGTAAAAAAACTACGACAAAAATCTATAGATTAATTGGATTGAATAGGTTTTATAATAAATTAATGAGAAAATTCATATGATTTTAAGGATCTTTAACAATTATAAATTGGAAGGGAGTGAATGTTTTCTACACTAATTAATATAAAGATTTATTTAAAGAGTTAAATTAGTGGATATTCACTGCACATGATCTCACAGTAACCACCATTGGGGAAGTATTTGTGATCTATAGTGTTGTATCCAAAAAGCCTTTAGGTTTTTTACTTATGAACGACAAAAAATGATATTCTATATCTCTTTCCAATTAATGACCCCTAAAAGGTATGATACAACTCGTGATCTAGAATTACTACAATTATCTTTTCATGGAAGATTTATTAACATTATCTCAATGGGGATATGTATGACATATATATGAATCATAAAATCCTTTAGTATATATTCAAATAAAAGGTGAATAGTATGTTCTTGGAAATTCAGTTTTAGGTGGTCAAAAATTATGATTGTTAAAATAATTACCATCATTGGAAGGCAACAAATGGTATAATATCTTATTATAAAGGATTTTTCAACCCAACACATGATGAAAATTGGATGAGATACAATTTCATCTATAGAAAAAGGATGGGGATGTTAATATTAAAAGTATATTTATCTATAATTGATCAAATAAATGATCCACCATCCATTTAAAAAGGATCATGGAAGCCCATAAAGATAATGGGGTGATATAATAAATGATATCAAATATTAAAGTGTATTACATTTCTAAATATGGAGTCATGAATTTTATAACCTGGATATGTGTTCCATCATGTAATGAACTTAAGAGGGAACATATATATGATTCTCTTATCCCATATTTATCTATTTATCTAAAAAGCACTAAGTTTTAAGGATATATGAAGAAGAGATTATAGTTAGATAACATTATGAGGGAGACTACAAAATTTCTATCTCAATTCTTATTATGAAAACATGTCAAGGAAAAATGATTGATTAATAAGATTATGATGAAAATAAATTATAATAAAAGTATAAAAATAGAAATACATAACAATGTATTTCATCATAGGAGTTACCAAGTCATATTAAGAAAATAAAACCATTTGGGAGGTTTTCCATCACATTAAAAAGTTTGTATATTTCATTTCTATCAAGGATGATGTTTCTATCAAAACAATTGGCACGATATACACTTGAGAAGTTTTAATACTTCATGAAGTTGCATAATTCATTATTTATAATTGATATTTTTGATTACCTCATGGTTTTAGAGAACCCTTTAGTAGGTTTTTGGAGAAAAACTGAGTTTCATTACTACTTATCACCAATAGATGGATAGTTAGATGAAGGGAACCATTGAAACTCTAGAGGATATGGTACAAGAATTTTAAATGTATTTATAATGATAATGAGATCAAAACCTTCCACTAGGGGAGGCATGATATAAAACAATTTTCTATTCTACCTTCGAAATAGAACCTTATGAGGTGTTGTATGGGAAGAGGGGTCAGAATCCAACATGATTAAATGAAATGAGAGTCTAAAAACTAATGTGACCTAATATTATATATGAGATGACTGGTAAGGTTCAAACCGTTAAAAATCATATGTAATAAATGAAAACTCAATAGTGACTCTATTTATAAAATCATCAAAATGACCAAGAGTTTGAGGATGGAGATAAGGTATTTCATGGTATATCATCATGGAAGAAAGTTATGAGGTTTGGAAAGAATGGAAATCGAAGTATAAGATACATTCATCCCATTTAGATACTTGATTTCATCTAAGATTTAGATTATTGACTTGTTATCAAATTTTATTCTATCTCTAGTGAATAATGTGTTCCTTGTATCCCTCTTGAGTATTTAAATTCCATATAAATTACATTTATGAAATACATTCGTGGTAACCAAAGTGAATTTTCATTCATTCAATGAGTAGCTAGTGAAGATTTTAGATCACAGAGATAATTCTATAATAAACAAGGAAAATATTCTAATCACAATGATGTGGAGAAACAAGATGTTCTAGGGGAAAATATATGAAATAGAAGATGTGAAAAAATAATTTACCATCAAGTAATATAGTTTTAAAAAGAAAATTTCAATGTAGATTTTTTTTATGGGGTGAAAATGTAATAACAAAAAATTTTATAAATGAAAACTTTCAAGATTGATTAAATGAATTATAGTTAGAGAAAAAAATCTCTACATTGGCTATTTTTATAGATTTAATGATTTTAAATACCATGATAAATGTTAACAATTGAAAATATAACAATTTTAGAGTTTCTTATAAGAATAATATATATTTAGGGTTATGCTAAAGTCTAATGTTAATAGACGGAAAGAGAGGTAGGATAATACCGTATGATTCCCATTTATTAGTCCTTTTTAGGGATATTACATTAAAAAGATTTTCCATTGACCAATCCTAAGATAAAATTCGACACTTGAATCTAGAACTAAACCGTTTATGAAATATGTTGAAGCTTATAGATATCACAACCAAACCCATGACACCTGACCAGTCCATGAATGTCCCACCATCGCCATAATTATACATAGTCTATAATCTAGTGTAATAAGGTGTTCTATATTTAGAATATAGTAGTATGAATTTTTATATTTAACAGGTTAATAAAACAATTTCCATACATATCCCTTTTCTTTATTACAGTATCATATGTGTTGATAAAAATTGGGTATTGATATGCATAAGAGAAAATTGTAATTTTTTTTAAATTTTTGGTCTCAATTATAACACTATGTTTGATAAATTCAATAATTTTGAAGTAAATTTTATTTTTATGTAATATTACTTTTAAATAATATTTATATTATTATTAACTATTATAGTTTTATAAATAAGTATTTTTTGAGAAATAATATGTTTCATTTAAGGGTGTAAATTTTCATATATAGATTATTATTTTAATAAAATAAATGTTTTTTTAAATAAGTATGGCTAATTTATCTATGGGTAAATTTTACAAAAAAAATAGCAGAAATAAAATGTTGGATAATAATGAAATCTGTTATAAATATTTGGTTTTTATGATCACATCATAAAATTTTAAAATTTCTTTAATAAATAATATAAACTTTATCCATGAACAAATAAATATTCAAGCATTAAAATATTTTTTTGATGTTATGTGAATAATATTAAAAACCCTTAATAAAATATCCAATACATATATTATATTTTGAGGATTGGAAAAAAAATTATTTATAAACATGAAACAATTCAACATCCACAAGGTCATTATTTTAATGATTTTGGATGTTATAAATTTAAAATATTGAAAATTAAAATTATTTGGTAGAAACCCTGGTAAGGTGTGTAGTTTTTATTATTTTAGTATATAGAGTCTAAAACACATGTTTAGAAATTAATATTGAATTCTCCACACTTTTGTAATAAATACCAACCTATCCTCCACTAAAATTTACTAAACCCCATTTTATCATGATATTACTTTACTTATCGCTCTCAAAATCTATAACAAGGTGTTTCAATGCACTTGGGAATCTCTTTAAAATAATTTAGAATCCCCTTCTCAATGTAAAGTAACATCTCCCCTTCATTTTACTGAAGAACATTCATTGTACTAAGTCCTTAGGATTTTCAATTTTCAAAGATATAAGGTTTTGTAAACAAATATGTAATATCCTTAAAATTACCATGTCATGAGAGTCTAATTTTACCCCCTCATTCATCTCATCCATAAAACGAACATTTTTATGCTTTTAAATTTATCAAGATATTTTCCATGACGAACATTTTTTTAGTGAATACCAATTTCCATTTCTACTCAATGGTATTAACTTAGTTGTACATATCTCTCATTTATAGGACTTCCCATGTATTTATTCCCCATTATTTTATTTTTAGGTTAAATGTTAAGAAATTCATTCTTATATTGTATGATCCATGTGGCGCAAGAATTCATGTTCATGGTAAAAATGTGATGGATCAGTCAAAAAATTATACAGCCCTACAACTCATTAGGTAATGTTTTTTATATATTGATATTCCATTCTTGGTGCATGATAGGTTATCCTATACACACTATATTATGATGAATTATAGATAATGCATTTTATTATGCTTATGATGTCATGTTTTATGTTTTTCCACATTCATATGTCACTTTAATGTTATAAACTTATATCATTTGTTCGATGACAATGTTTTTTATGATCACCATTTTATGTCACAATGATATACCTCTTACTGAAATGTATCAATTTATATTGATCAGAGTGAGTAAATAAATAGGAGGCTGAATTGAGTTACTAAGAAAAATTTATATTAAAAAAATGTTCAAATAAAACCACCTAATTAAAATAAATTCACTTAGTTATTCAAAAAAGTAGCTTAATATAATTATGATGTTTTAAAAGATAAATAAACAAATGATTACTGCTCAATTTAAATAATATGAAAATCAATTTAACATTGTAAAAAATTTTATCAATAATATACTTCTACAAATACTAGTTTAGATTAACAAATAAACTAATAGCATTTTTTATAGCATAAAAAATATTAATTAAATGTATATAAATAATGAAACTAAAAAAATCACACAATGTAATAAATTAAGGTGTTCAGTATCTATATGATACATAATCCCCTATACATGGAAATTTCCCACCAACTAGAAGATTATATAACTATAATATGATCCAAAACTAGGATTGACAATTCAAACAATAGAGTACTTCCTCTCCAACCAATGTAGGGAACTCTTCCACAAGATCCAGGGGAAGAAAAAAATATAGTCCATATAAGGACATATTCCAAAATAATTATGCATATAAAGATGAAAAGTACATTAATATTGGATTAAATATTCTTAAATTATAGAACATGAGTTAGTTTGTCTTGATAAAAATAAAGTTCACAATTCTTGAATATAAATGAAAAAAATAAATAGAAACAAATAATATATAGAGAAGGTAGTGTTTCTCGATCGGAAGTGATCCAAATCCTAGAGTCTCTACTTATGTGGATTGGATAGGATATTGAGATATTTATATGACTCTATTTGTAAAAAAGAGTTTTATATTAATATTCAAGATGCTTAACTCGTTTATTGTTCAAGAAATAAAGAAAAGTCCAGTGTATCCCAATGGATTATAAATATGAATCAACAGATATCGATGTATATCATATTTGTAAGAGTAATGTGTGTATAAAACCCTTCTTAAAAAAGATATATATATATATATATATATTTGAAAAAATTAATAGTCAATTAAGGATAATCAGAAGAATTTCCTAAAACGTCATATTTGGATATGAAAATATCTTCAATGGAACAGTGGAATAATTAATGATTATTCATTAACTAATTCAACACATTAAATTAAATAACATATCCGTTGGGAGAATTTAATTCAAAATCCTTAGAAAAGTGATAGTAGAACACGCTAACGGTGACTCATATATAGTGGTGAGTTAGTCAAGCTGTTAGTCAGGCTGGTGGTAGGACATCTGGTTGTAGGTCATTTGGTGGTGACTCATGTTCATAAGTGACTCATCTAATGGTAGGTTATCTGGTGGAAGGTAATTTGGTTGTGAATCATGTTCATTGTTCAGTTATCTGATATCATGTCACTCGATAGTGAATAATTCATGACATTTACTCTTTTATGGAAGTGGCTCTTTATTAGAGGTGACTATTTTCTGGTGGTGAGTCATGTCAGGGAGTGATAGTTTTCTATAATTAGGGAATTTTTCTCCAAATTATTATTTATAAAAAATATAATATGATACTACATGAAACTAATTAGTAACATAAGAATCATTATTTGAGATAATTAAAACAAGGAATTTCTAAAACTCTTCCATTTAAAAAAAGGAGGTTCCAACAATGTCACCATTAATGATGATAAAAAATCAATGAATTTTAGAAACCAAGAATAGAATAATTTTTTATAAAATGATGTGCTTGAATAAATAATGATATCTACTTAATATTATAGAAATATAATGTGACATCTTGAGAGTAAATTTTAAAAATGAATATAAATAAATATCGTATCACATATATTGTATGAGAGTATGCAATAAAGTATAAATAAATTCCCATAAATGTCCTCCCAAGCATATATATTCCAATAATTTCCTACCCTTTTGGGATTATTAAAATATGATGATAAAAAATAATAAATACAAAGAAGAAAAGGATGAATAATAATGGGAGTTCTATTAAATAAAAATATTTAGTGAATTTTATTTAAAATTATATATAAAATAAATTCTTTATCAATGAAAAATATCTTACCAGAATCAATCTCATCATGGGTACTGTTAATTTCTATGTATTTTACATAATCAGAGAAAGTGGTCAGAGAGAGAGGTTAATGTAACATTGTAAATGGAATGATGTACTATATATACATAAGTATAAGGTAGATGTTTGATAACACTCAGCTAAAATTCCTAAATGCATCCATGGGTGACAAACATAGAGGGTATAACAGAGAATGTAAAGGTACAAATAGATCCAATGAAATAGGTGGATTGAATGTGTAGTGGAGGTAGCTATAGTAGAGATATGTGAGGTCACTGTAATGGCCTTAGGAGATACTACTATAGTACCAAACACATGTATGAAAGGCTTCATTAGATTGATAAATTAAACAATAATTTTGCCTACACTATCTAAGGAAATAAAAATATATTTCATTATCTCCATAAAAAACATAAGAACATGTGTCATTGCCTTTAACTAAAGGACCCATTCCTTAAAATACTTGGTAACAGGTGGAATCTAAAGGTTTTAAAATTATAAATTTAAGTGTGAGTTTTATTCAATATTGGCTTAAATCTTGTAATGTAATTATTTAATGGCCTTGGTGATTGATTACCAATCACTTTTTCAATGATTTAAACAATCAATGAAAATGTAATTCCTATGTTTACTATGCACTTTGATCTTCCACAAATACTCATGATGGGTAGAATTAACATATCATAAAGATTCAAGAGGTTATTCTCTAAAAATAGACTAAATCAACACTATATGAACAAATTTTAAGAGAAGTGAATCATTTAATGAAGTATCAAATAATGGTAAAGGCCAAAATATATCCAATAATATATATAAAATGATTGTAAAATAAGTTCTAATCCCCTAAATAATAGATCTCAAGGACCCCATCTCATTTTCTAAAGATCTATTCTCAATATAAATATAATGAATGTGACGAATCATCTTTAGCTAGATGTGCAACACAACCAACACAAATTGTTTTCTATTTGTATTCTGAATGAGATGTCTGATTAGAGGTGCCCGATTCCATAGAATCCTAACAAAATTGAAAAAAAATGATGTGTCTGAATTATTAATATAAACTCAATAAATATCACCTAAAATCATAGGAGTAGTAGGAGTTTGAAAGGGTGTGACATCTCTATCACCAGAAGTCACATAAAATTCTTATGGGTCGGGGCTAAAATTTTCTTCTAAATTAAATTATTAAATACCTCATGAAACAAAAAAAATTTCTACCATGGATCCCTTGGAATATATCTCAACTAAAAATATAATAGCTGGTCCACCATGATTTTATATACTTCTCTCATCGTTACCTGAGTCAAATAGTCTAATATAAGACTCACATAACTTGGGAATCATTCCAACTCATCAAAAGATATGAAATGCATCATGGAAGAATATAATAAAATTTGTTCAATATATATAAGTTCAACTCAATGATTTCCAAATATATGGGATTCCACCCACCCAAAAATTACCCACATATCTTCTCTTAGAAAATAAGCTTCGTCAAAATCCGGAATAAAACATGGTCTTTCCTATGGCCAAGTAGAAGTTGATACAATTGGAGAAGAATTATGTGTCTGATTCATCTCATGATCATCACAACAACCATTCTCAGATCCATCATCACGTACATCAACATCATCATTTCCTTTAATATTATCATCTCCATCACTTCCATCATTTCCATTTTGTGTACCATCACATTCATTTCATCTGTTTTCCTCATAATATTTTGATGACGTACTGTTAAACAATTCTTCCACTTGAACATATGTTTACATTTCTAAATCTCCTTAGTTTATAAAATTTTATCTAATAATTAGATATATTTGAGTACTATATGGACCAAAAGATACAAATGGGATCTTTGTTGTGTCTGGATCACTTCCCTTATCAACTGATGACTCATCCCCATCACCAAGTCCAACAAAATCATTGTCTTTTTTTTAATCATCTGAGTACCCTACTACCTCATATTTCACCAAGATAGGACCAAAATTTTTTTTGGGTAAGGTGATCTATAGGATTAAAAACCTCATAATTCTTATCAACATAATCGAACCACATCTTTGTACATGGGTTCTTGTTTACCCTCACTCATTTTTAGATGAAATCATCCCTGAAAAATAAACCACACAAAACTTTAGCTTCAATATCTTCATCGACTATTCCTTTGTCCTGAGGCCTCCAAATCATTATTTTAACATTCTAAAATCGATATTAGGTTTTAGTCAAATATTCACATTTGAAATAAACGATCTAACAAAAATGAGACCTCATAATTAAAATTCTAAAATTAAAATGGAATATAACCAAAATACATAGATTCATAAATCACATGGTGATCCCAACACAACCACAACTTGATTTCTAATAGCACTGAAGTCTTATTTTATAGGGAATAACATGTGCTATATAAACTTAAACACAATATGCACTCACAATCCAATATAGTTTCACAGAGTATTATTAAATATCAATCTACTATAAAATTTCATAAGGCATTCTCATACACAAATGAATAACTATAACTTGGAATAGACCCTTGATAGTTATTTGATACTCGTTCATGTGGTAATTTAGTGATCATATACAATTGTTTTAAATATTATACTACCTCTTATCCATATATCACACTACTTATCCAATATTTATTTTTTAATTCACTGAACTCGTCATATTGATAAAATTGGTGAATAAATATAGGATAGAATTGTCTGACATTATTCAAGATCCATTTTACCCATACCTAGTCATGTATCACCCTGATCACAATGGATTTTCATGAAAACAACTATGAGACATTTTCTTCATTCTCAGTGACCCCTATATGATTTTTGAGTTTTAGTTTCTATAGCTTGACTACTAATCAAATTGATTTTCTTCTAGTATTAATAAAAGGATGTAACTCATTTGGATGAAACTTAATAGGTCACATTAATCATAATTTTTCACCTGATTTAGGGTTCATGTAAGGAATATTGAAGACAAAATTTTGGGAGAGAAAGGGTAGTAGATAGGTTCGAAAAAGAAAATGAGAAAGAATGAGAGTGATCCAAAATTACACATAATACCAAATTAATATCACTTAGGAATTTGAGAATAGAAATCAAAATAATAAATTTAAATTAAAAAAATTACCCAAAAATAACTATTAGCAATAGTTGATTATTTCATTAGTGGTTTATTTATAATGATCAGTAATTTCCAATGGTGGGTCATTTCCAGCAGTAGGTAATTTTCCATTGTCGGTAATTTCCAATGGTAAGTAATTTTTAATGGTGGAAATTTTCCAGTGGTGGATCATTTAAAATATTCGGAATCTTTCAATGGTGGGTCATTTTTAATGGTGGGCCATTTACAATTTTGGGTTGTCCAATGGTGGGTTCACAAAATTAAGGACTAGCCCAAATTTATTAATCATAATTCATATATAATGAAGTTTATTCTCTCAAAATTAAATTTATTAGTAAAAATATTAGCAATATGGTGTTCACATTGTATTAATTTAGGACTTTTATAACCCTTTTGAAAATGATCTCTCAGAAAGCGATGTTTTCATCTATATTTTTTTATAGAGTGAGATGAAGGATTCAAAGAATCATTTATTTAAGGTTTTTTCAACAATTTATAGGGACGTTCATGAATTGATATCCATAGTCTAGAATATTGTATTTTATCGACAAATTTTGAGCACATCTACCCACAGATATGTATTTGACATGAACAGTAAGCAGTGCAACATATTTTTCATACTTTCTACACAAAGATACTAGATTCAGGAAAATAATGTTTCATGATCTAGAGTTTTTCATTTATCTATCATACAACCAAAAAATCCACATATAAATTACTTAAAATGTGAAATTATCATTCTATTTGATTGAAAAATCATAAAATGTTTGTATAATTTAGGTATTTGAAAATTTTAAATGAAATTAAAAGAGACTTTTCTAGATTTTTTAATACGAGTATACTTACACATAGATCATAACATGAGGTCAGCTAGCAGTAATTTATAGAAGACTTCCAATCATACCATGATAAATTGTTTTATCCACTCTCATTATAATTTAAACAAGACCCAACATACAGGTGGTACTGATAGGAGTTTCAATACTTTTATTGTTGAACTGAAACATTTTATAATTTATTTATTATACATAATTGGATTTAATATTATTTATTATTTATTTTCAAAAATCTAAAAACCAGTAATGAATTTCAGTTCACAAATTAAACTCATTTCAAATTAATTTTGAATTTTTTTTGAAAAATTAATACCCAAATTTTCATTAAATATTCTTATATAATATTAGCTATAATGATTTGAACAGCTAAAAAAGATTCTAAAAATATTTTAACATTACGAGAAGGATCAACTATACCTTTTGAAAAAACATTATAAAATAGAAAAGTATATGACCCAATCATAACAATAACTATTTAAAATTTTAAACCATATGAATATTTAGCTAATTAAAAACATGATTTGGAAAATAATGATATTGAAATACGTGGGGTTTTCAAAAAAATATCATCAACTATAAAAGAAATTATGAATTCAATTTTCTACATCCATTTGATAACGTTTGAAATTAATATGTGTTGTATAAGGAAGTATTATTCAAATGGATTCATTTCTAGGCACCAGTGATAAGGCTTCATCACAGTCAACTCTATCTTCTTGACATTACCCTTGTGCATCCAACCAATCCTAATTTTTTTACAATTGTACCTGACTCATCATCCTTGTTTCTAAACACCCATTTAGTTCAAATAACGAGATTTTATTTTGGTCAAACTATAAGATCACAAAATTTATATATTTTAAAATGATTAATTTCCCCTTAGATATCCATTACGAAAAAGTCATCATTAATTACAACATTTATGTCTTTAGGATAAATATGCGACAAGATTGCTTGATTGTTAACCTGATTTCAATGAAAAGGTATGGTCTTTGTACCTCTATTTAGGTATGAAACTACAATATATATTGTATTATATTTACTAGTCCAAAATATTATATAATGTGATGATATGGATTCATCATGGTCTTTTCATATTCAAGTTAAGGTTTAGGTTATTTCTTCTGTACTGGATGATGTATCTACTTATTTCATAGAATTTTTATAATGTTTGGCATTGATGTCCCATGTTAAAAAAAATCATTCTAAAGAATTTCTAATGGATTATTCGGGTTTTATAGTTTTTTATCATCAAACATCACATAAAATTTTTCTTCCCCAATATTTTTTATTTTATTAAACACCTTATACTATTTAATAGATGTTGAATAACCATGAAAAATTCCATCAAAACTATTGGAAGAATTTTTTTCAATATTATCCTTAGTTTTATGAATAATGAATTTGAAACCAAAAACACTAATTTAATTAACCTTAACCTTTCTAGTTTTTCATATGTCTTAATGGGGGGGTTTTAAGAGAATTCATATCAAAACTCTATTAATAATATAACAAGTTGAATTCATAGTTTCAACCCAAAGGTAAATAGGATTGTCATATTTATTAAGCATTGTATGTGAAATTCATTGATGTTTATAATTTTACATTTTTACCAAACTATTCTATTGGGGGTGTCATAGAGGAATAAAATTATTGATTATATCTATTTTGTGAGAAAAATTATTCAAAGACATGATTTTACAACAAGAAGAGTGTTGAAATATAGTTTTTTAATATCACATGACTCCATAATTGAGACAGAGGTTCCTCTCCATAATTTTGGTAAACATATTAATAGTCACATCATATGATCATTATTAGAAATAGGATTTTCCATATATTGCATTGAATTCACAATATCATTGAACCTAAGATTCATTTCATAAATAATCTCATTATATTTCATCTTAAATGTATCATATTCAATTTTATAAGTATTTATTCTCATTTGATTAAAAATATTTATTCTTTTATGAGAAACAGCTAAAGTGTCCTAGATTTGAAAAATAGTTTTACGTGGGAATATTTTATTTATTTCTTCATCTCCTAAATCCCAATAAATATCATCCAATGATTTAATATTATTTCTCTATCCATATTTAGTATCATCATTCAATGAAAATATATTTTTTGAGGTAATTATTTGTTATCTTCTATTATAGTCCATATATCAAATCTAATACCCTCAAGATGATATTATTCATATCTAAAATCCCAATAAATGTCATTTATATCTTCTCTATTGTTGTTCTATCCATATTTAATATCATCACTCAACGAAAATCTATTAGTTTGAGGTAATTAATATTCATCTTATACTATTGTCCACATATCAAATCACACACTCTCAAGATGCATTTTCATCTTATTTTCCCACTAATTGAAATTGATATAATGTTGATTGTTGGTACCAGAACTTTCTTCAATATTGTCCATTAAATAACTAAATTTATAAATTATATAAATTTAGGTTCTTTAAAAAATCTAAAATAAATGTAGGAATGATATTGAAAATTCAATTGATACCAAATAGTCCTCAGAGTGATAATCTCATGCAGGCGGGGGGGGGGGGGTGAATTGAGTTCCAAATAAAAAATTATTTTAAAAAAATATTAAAAAAGAATCCCCAAATTTAAATAAATTTAATTATTTAATCAAAAATATTTATTTAATATAATTTTTATCTTTTAAAATATCCATAAAATATTGATTACTACTCAGTTAATAAAATATATAAATTACTTTATCCTCTAAATTCGATTTAATCAATCGAATACTTATATAAAAACTAGTTATGATAAACTATCAAAGTACCATTTTTGTTTTTATCAAAATAATATAGTTTAAATAATTTTAAATAATGAGAAAAATCAGGGATCAAAATAAAATAATGGGTTTAGACTCAATCAAAGACCTAATACACTCCTCTGGAAAATCAACCACTAACAAAAATATTATACAACTATAATATTATGCACAACCTAGATTGAGTAATCTAAAAATATCAAATAATCTATCTAGGACATGAAAGGAACTATTCGAAAATAACCATTGGAAAAAATATTGTCCGCACATGGGCCCCTTACACAATAATTGAGGGTATGAAAATGAAAATTAAGTTGATTGAATATTCAATATTCTCCATTTCTGGCATTGGAGTCAGTATTTTTTCATACAAAAAAAACAACCAAAAAACTACTCCAATGTAAAATAACCAATTATAAATAAAAACCAATAATATTTATAAAATCTATTGTCTTTTGGTCTAATGTGAACCAGATATTTGAGCCTCCACAGATGTTTCATGGTGAGGAGCTACAACAATTTCTCTGAAAGTAGTAGTACAATAGAGTTTCATATTGATCTTATAATGCTCCACTATTTCATATTTTAAGAAACATAGATGAGTTTATCGTATCTCTTTATATTATTTATATGACTCTATTAATATTAATTTATATCAAATATATATTTATCATGTATGTATCACAAACCTCTTGAGAGATATATTCTTTTAAATATATATATATATATGTGGATGAATGAATGAATGGTAATTAATGTATAATCATAATAATTTCCTAAAACCTAATGTAAGGATCTGACATTGAAAACAATGTGTCCATAAATTACTTGAAGAATAATAATTAAATAATAATTTACATTAACATCAATAATATATCCATTTTTAGAATTTAATTCAAAAGAATTAGACTAGAAATGGTGGTACATGATTACGGTGGCTTGTCACCAACTTAATCCTATTGTCATCCGAACTGGCACCAAACCCGGCCCTTGGAAAGACCTGAAGGGCATTCTGGATCCCTGTTGGCTCACAAAAGTGTTCAAGTATCATAAATTAAAATTTGGTAATGATTTACCTGAGTTTATAATAATAAAACAATAAACAAATCAAATATAACAAATATGGATTTTTCAAAACAAGCCATCTTTTAAAAATATTCACAATTGAATTACATAATATAAAAAAATTCTCAAAGACTATAAAAAATGAAGAAATCCAAAATTTACATCCCATGAACCTCCTTATGGATATATGAACCACCCCTACTCCATCTCCGTAATACTTCAATACAAAGGACCGCTAGAAACCTGAACAATTAAAACTAAAATATTTATGAAAACCTAAGAAAAAATAACCTAGTCTACTAACACCCAATGGTGTATGTATGCTGTTATCCAAATCTTAGTAGGATTCCTCTACTACAAGATTTCATGTGATAAACATTCTATGACAAAACGATTTGCATGTTTTCAAAAACATGAGATGTTATTGAGAATTTTAAAGAGATGCAACTTTAAATAATTTTTTTCAAGTGGGCTACATGAAAGAATAAAAAATTATAAAATAGAATACCAAATCTACTGAATCTTCTATAAAAACATATTTTATGCCGACGGTAAACCTCAAGTATCTAATGATCACAAGCAATGGGAAAATAACCCTTAGGCACTACCTCGCGGTGGGTCCTAGGTACCTCATATCTCAATAAAAGTAACCATACAAATATCGATTCTCATTAACATGAGACACTAGTAGTGATAATACCCATAAACTAGTGGTCCCCCATAATCATCATCATCATCATAGTTTAGTTAGAGTTTCCATCGTCAAACTTGCTACATGATACTAGGGCCAAACCCCATGATATCACTAGCATACTAATACATGTCCGCACACCAAGATACCTGAGTATTCCCCCTTTTTCTCAAACAAGTTCCACAAGACATTAAATTCCATTTAACTAATCACACACACATGCCAAAAACCCACACACAAGTAACATGATACACTTTTCACAAAAAAATCATCTTTCACATCATACTCACCCAAAAGAGCCCACAAAAGTGTTTCCTGCCCTTCATTCAATTTTATAAAACACATAAGTAATATAAAAAATATCCTTAAAATGTTTTACATCATAAGTTACCACTTTACCTTTCGAAAACCCATCTTAGGTGGACGCACTCACCAAAATAGTAAATGTGCATCCTTTTCCCACTTTGTTTAACACAATAAATCATTTATAATTTTAACAAAACAATCCCAAGGGGTATAACCTTGTTTTGCACACAAAACACATTTCAAAAACTAATTTCAATGAAAAATTACCCAATACCAATCTAAAATAGTGTTTTCATCCCTAGAAACATTTATAAAACAACTAGTTAATGTTAAAAAATTACCTCAAATGATACAACCAAAGATACACATGGAAAACACACATTTTCATACAAATATGAAACTTTGAAACTAAATGATTAATAAATACTACCAAAAATGGTTCCCGCACCAAACATAAAATAAAAAAACATTATAAAAATATTAATTCATCAAATCTAACTCACATTAGGATCCATATATATGGACCCCCTTACCACTTGTGCCAAAACACCAAATCTTGGTGCGAAATATCAACTGCACCATCTCCTCCCCAGGAGGAAGTAAAATTGAGCCCTAATTGACAATAATTCACAAAAAAAATACTCAATTTTAAACCCTAGGTACTAACCCCACATATTTTACATTTTATAACCTCGTGAAAAGTTGAAGAAACCCAAAGAAAATGGGAGGAAAATGAGAGTAAACCCAGTTAATTGATATATCATGAATAAAACGAACCAAATACACCAGTATATAAATTTAAAAACGTCCCAAAATTCATGTTATGTTATTATAAGTCATAAAAGTTCTTGTAGGAACTAGAATGGGGAAAAAATAGTAACAATTGGAGAACTTATGAAATAAACAATTTATCTCTTGAAATATAGATGATTTGAGAAATCCCTAGAATTTTTTCCATAACTCGCGATGAATATGACTTCAAAATATGTGTAAGAGAGCATGGGGGCTCTCCTTGGGTAAGTGGGATCGGGTGCGAGCTATAATAACTGAAGAAAACCAAAAATTGAAGGATATATTAAAGAATTAAAACAAAATTTTAATGCATGAAATGGGCATTCGGGCTCTAAAAATACTTTAATAAAAAAACCCAAATACATCATGATTATGGTTTCTTATGAGGTCTAAATAGATATGGTGGTTTTAATATACTAGGGGATGGACATTGGGTATTGGAATGAGTGTAAAATATTGAAAAAGGAAAGAGTTATAAAAGAAAAAAAATATGTTTTTAAATATTGAAATGGGCTCACAGTTGGCCCACATCAAGAAAACTCTCCCTTTCCTAGAAAAATATATGGGAAACCCCACAAAAAAGAATGAATGGAAATTAAATTAAAAAATAATTTTAGAATAATTTATGGATGTGAAAATTATCCCCACCATAAATCTTTCTTCTCCTGGACAGCCACATCAAGGACAAAAGAAAAAACTGAACCCAACCAATAAACCAAGACGTACTCTGCCAAGTTTCGTCCAGCCCAGAAAGTACAAAACACCACCTGTGAACAATTAAAGAAGAAATAATATAACAAACCAAAAAATACGCCACTTTACTGAAATAATACACCACATTTATACTTTATCCCAAAAAAACTCCTCAAACACTATCCAAACAATACTCATGAAACTATCTTGGAATCGATAATGAAATGAATGAGGTCACCACAATATTACTTCAACAAAACTGTTGGCCACACTCCAATCCTAAAATTTACTCAAGGAAGAAGTTATAGGTAAAATAAATCTGAATGTGACTACCTATTTCTATGCCAACACTATGGAAAACATTTTACTGATACGGGGAGACACAACCAGACTCCCCAACATATGAACAAACTTTCTTAACTGAAATGCATGGGATGACACAAAAAGACCCCAATATTTAAAGAGTTGGAATGGATACATGGTTAGTCTACATAGTGTGGGAAACCTTTCACTAACCATTTGGAGAATTATATACAATGGTGAAGATCTGCGCGGTAACATGGGCCATGGCGCATAGCCATGGAGAGATAGTGCAGTAGCTACTAACTTTTATTGCATGGTTTCCTAGGTTGGCACATGGTTACTACTAACCTTGTGAAAACCATGATCTTAAATATACCTAGCCCAAATTTTATCCCTTTCTCTAAAAATTAAAAAGAATCCCAAGGGAATAACATGAACTCATGCTTTAACATGGAAAGGAGGTCCTCCCACCTCTACCACAAAACATGAACAATTAGAGAAAGACAATGACCTCAAAGGTTTGAAATATTATCATCTTTTATACTATGGATATAACTTTGACCAAAGGTTTAAATGACCTTGGGATTTCCCATAACTACATGAAAGCTTCACTCTAGGACCTGTGGCTGCAGCTTAAATAATTGAATCATCTTCAGCCTCGCTGTTAGGTTTTAGAATCCCCCTAAACATGAAATTCTATTTTCTATGCCTTGAAAACTATACCCTGGTCACATATGGATTCACTAAGACATAACAAATTCTAAACCCACTTTAACCTAGCCTGAAAGTTTCTAAAAAAAAGTGATTAGATGACTCCCACACATAACCCCTTGTTTCTTCAGATGAGAAATGGAAAGAGGAAAAGAATATATAGAATCACATTCTTCTAAACAAAGGATGTTGATATCTCCCAAAAAGTGATTCACTTCTGAAAAACAAAGACTCAAAAAATATTTTAAAACACTACCTTTACAATCAAATGAGCACATGACATCACAAAGTGTCACTGAACATGACTATTGTAACTCATAAAAACAATACATGGAGAGGGACCATATGCAACATTCCAAAACATCACACATTTCTTGAAATTGTACATAACAGCCTCTCATGAACTGATTTCTCACACTAGTGGATTAATGTGAATCCATACATCGAAGAGACTACAAATGACCCAGAGGACCACCTAGGCACCATCCACACTAACAATCTTAGACTACATTCACCTTCAACGATTCATGTAACTGAAGAAACTAAGGTCTCTTTTAGCCTTCCATGATCACTATCCCTCTACAAGGGGATCCACAAAACCAATAAATGAAATCGTGTACCCTCCACCTCCAATGATCGAGAAAAAGAGTCATTGTGTTGATCAACTGGAGGACTTTATAATGGAGAGGCCATCTGGACTTCACTAAATTCTTGAATTAATTATTTATTAGGGCATACTGTATCCAATGAGATAACCGAAAGACCCAACCAAGAAGGTATATTGGTCCAAAAAATATCACTATTCATAACTAAACTCATGAGGGTATCCACCACAAGGGCCTGTCAAACTTTTCTCAGAAAATACCACTAACCATTCCTTCAACCCAACATACCAACCAAACAGAAACCCAAAACACCATTCAAACTAGAGGGGTTCTTGGACTCAAAAAGTACCACAACAACAACATTTCCAAAAGCACATAAGACACACCATAACAAACTAGTTATCAAGACATCATGTTTTCCTTTAAAATCATCTCATTGAAATCAAATGGTTCGGCGGCTAGAGTATCCACCAATGGTACCTCATAGGCCTGAAACATGAATGTTTCTATGACACACCGGTCAGCCTCCTCATATCCGTCCTAGAACTCATCCAAACATTCCATTAACCATATATCATCCCATATATGACCATGAATGTGGTCGACCATGGAAATAACAATGGTTAAAACAATGATTCTTTCCACTTTTCAATACCAAATCAATCAACCAATACTTACTTTTTTCTGAAGACTGCTAACCTTGAAATCAAAATCCCAATTTATATATTACAAAAAAAATATTAGAAGGCCCAATAATTCAAATAAGTACTCAATTTCATGTCATTCATATTAATTTCAGAATATTTCAGCCCATTTTAAAAAACTTCTAATTTCATGACAAACTCTAATTCATGAATCCTTATTAAATTAGGAACTCAACTCTTCTCATTTTAAAACAAGTTTCCAAAATTGCTTAAAATTTTTCAAAGGATATCTAGTTACCAAATCAATGTCTATTTCCAAACTCCACACATGACCCCCAAAAAATTCCATCCCATTAAAAAACATTTCAATAGTTTATATAACTCTCTTGGAAACACTTTCAAAACCAACTTTAACATAGTTCTTGCTTTTTAAAGAGGTGTAAAAACATCATTTTACATTTCAAAAAATTCTAAAAATTCAGTTCTACAATTTTAGATATCAAGAATCTCTCTATTTATTATAAATACATTTCACAAAAACATTACTATCGTTAAACCATGTCGTTTTTTATTTAGAACCAAACTTCCAAGATTCCAACATGAAGAGGAAAAAGACAATGTGTGAGGACACTAGTTTTGGTGGGTTACTTGGACATATGGTTGGAGTCCATACGCCAATCACTTCATCATCATAGAGTGTGTTATATGAAAATATCCCAGGCTCCATATGGATTTCAATTCCATGAGATCTCACTAAGACCATTGGCCCAAATCTCTTTTTGTTTCCCCTAATAATCATCAAACCAAGAAAACCAAAGGACTCAGATAAAAACCGACTTCCCCTACCAACTTGAATAATGTCACGAGGTGTGATGGCTAGGGACCATACTCATAATCAGAATTTCAAGCCCCAAAAATCCTAACTCCCAACTATTATGACTCTTCCCCTAATAATGTGACCCAAATAGAGAAAACCCACTCTAATACCATTTTTTCACGAACTGAATATGGTCACCATCAGAACCGTCACCAAACCCAGACTGTGGAAAGACCAAAAGGGTGTTCCCGATCCTCACAAGCTGGAACAATTGACTGGGTATCATAAATTGAAATTTTTGAATGATTTACCTAATTTTATTATCATAAAAAAAATTAACAAATCCAATATTACAAATCGGGATTTTTCATAACAAACCTTCTTTAAAAAAAATAATTTAATTGCATAATTTAAAACAATTATCAAAGACTATATAAAATGAAGAAACTCAAAATTGATAGCCCAAGATCCTCCTCATAGATAGAGGCACTACCCTCAATCCATCACCACAACAATTCAATACGAAGGACCGCTAGAAACCCGAACCATTGGCACTAAAAGTATTACCCAAACATGCGTCAAAATAACCAAGTCTGCATACACCCAAAGATGTAAGTAGGGTTTGATCCAAATCCCAGTTGGATTACACCACTAAAAGATTCCATAAGATAAACATTAGAAGACAAAAATCCTGCATGTTTTCATAAACATGAGATGCTATAAATAATTTTAAAGAGATGAAACTGTAAATAAAAATAGTTTTCATGTGGTATACTTTAAAGAATCGACAATTTTGAAATAGAATGAAAAAGCTACTGATTTTTTCAACAAAACATACCATACATTGATGGTAATAATAAAGTATATAATTATCATATTCAACAGGAAAATAACTACTAGTCACAAGCTCATTGTGGGTCCTAGGTACCTCGTATCATAGTGAAAGTAACAATAAAAATATTTGTTTTCGTGCTCATGATCCACTAGTAGGAATCATACCCATAACCTATTTTTCCCCCAACTTCATCATAATCCTCATCATAGATTAGTTGGTGTTTTCATACTCAAAATTTCTACATGAAACTGGGGCCAAACCCTACACGATCACTAGCATACTAGTACAAACTCACCCACATAGATACCCGAGTTTTCCCCCTTGGGGTCAAAAAAGTTCTACAAACCCTCAAATACCATTTTCTTGATGACACACACCGTCCAACATCCCAAAAAAATATCACATAATGCTCCTTTCAAAAAAAATCATTTCTTACATTATACTCGCACAAAACAGCCCAAAAACATGTTTTGTGCCCTTCTTACAATTTAATAAAACTCTTCATCAATTTATAAAACATCTTAAAAATCATTGAAATATTTAATCACCAATTTACCTTTCAAAAATACATCTTTGTTGAACAAACTCACCAAAAAATTACTTGTACATCTTTTTTCCACTATTTTTAACTCAACAAATCATTAATAATGTTCACAAAAGAGTATCATGGGGTATAACCATGTATTACACACAAAAACCATTTTAAAACCCTCTTTCATGGACAAAATCACACCAATACCAATCCAAAATAGATTTGGTATCCTTAAAAACATGTATTAAACAACTTTAAAATTTTAACAAATTACATCAAATGTTACAACAAAAGATACACATGGAAAACACACATTTTCAAACAAATATGCAACATTCAAATTAAAAAATTAATCAATACAACCAAAAATGGTTCCTCTACCTAAAATATTGTAATATAATCCTAATAAAAACATTAATTAACTAAATATAACTCATATTAGGATTCTTACACATAGAACCACCTGCCATTTTTGTCAAAAATTAAAATCTTGCTGCGAAACATCAACCACACCACTGCCGTACCACAAGGAAGTAAAATCAATCCCTAATATACAAAATTTCCCCAAAAAAAATCAAAGATAAATCCTAGGTATGAACCCTAGCTGTGGGATATTTTATAACCTCAATAAAAGTGGAAGAAACCCTAAGGAAATGGGGGAACATGAGAGGAAACCAGCTTACATGAGATATCTTGAATAAAACGACCCAAATACACCCATTTATGAATTTAAAAATTGCCAAAAATACATTTTTGGTTTGAATAAGAATTAGGAAGTCATGTAGGAAGTGTAATGGGAGAAATAGAGTAATTATTAAAGGAATTATGAAATAAAAAATTTAACTTTTCAAATATAGATGATTTGATAAATCCATAAACGTTTTTTCCTAATTGGAGATGAATATTATTTTCAAAGATGGGGGGGTGGAGGACATCCTAGGGAAAGTGGGCTCAGATGGGATTTGGAATCACCAAGAAACCTTAAAAATTGAATGATATTTTAATGATTTAAAACTAATATTTAAAGAAGGAAATGGGTTTTTTCGGATGGCCCAATACTTCAATAAAAACCCAAATTCATCATGATGATGGATTCTTATAAGGGACAAGTGGATATAGTGGTTTTAATATACCAAGGTATGAAAATTGGGAAGTATAATAGGTGTAACATGTTTAAAAATTAAATAGTTATAAAAGAAATATAATAGGTTTTTCAATCTATAAATGGGATCATGATTGGCCCCAATCATGAAAACTCATCCTTTCCTCAAAAAAAGTATGGGAAAACCCCCGGGGAAAAAAGAAATAATGCAAATAAAATGAAAAAATACTTTAAAATAATTCATGGATGTGACATGTATCTTTTACAGTAGTGGGTCAGTCTAGCGGTGAGTTAGGCTAGTGGTAGGACATCTGGTGGTAGGTCATGTAGTAGTAGGTCATCTGGCGGTGACTTGTGTTCAATAATGATTTATATAATGGTAATTCATATTGAAGCAGGTAATACGAGAGTGGATAATGTATAGTACTAACTGATATCACAGTATATGATCCTATGATGATACGTTATTTGTGGTGACTCTTTAATGGTGGTGAGTCAAGTCTGGCATTGAATCTTTTCTGGTGGCGACTCTTTTCTGCTGGAGATACTTTTCTATCATTGACTCTTCTTATGGAGTTGATTCACGTATAGTAGTGAATATATTTGAAACATATCAAATATCTATTCAAATTATTCATTATAAAAACAATATACTACCATAAAACATGAATCTCATTAGAATCAAAAGAATCATGATTTGTGATCATTTAACATAGGAAGAGCCAACACTCTTCCCATTTAATAAAAGATGTTTCAACATTATAATAATGTCATACAATGATTATTCCTTTATGAGTATTTATACGTAAAACGTTTCTTATTTACATTTGTAGCTCGATAAGTGTAGTACTAGAAGGTTGATGGATTATAAGGACAAGTTTTGGAGTTTTTTTAATAATGTTGGTATACCCTGGATTCATGTTAATATAATATGTACCTGATTTCCTAAAGAAAAAAAGGCATCATGATTCATTGGGATTATATTATATTTTTCTCTATGTAGTAAATGATGAATTGGAGCATATTAATGTTATGGGTTGTCATTTTCTGTGACTAGAAAACCCTATTATTCTAGTTCTCTTACCACTCTAGTGATCATAGTAATTTCTTGTGTTTTTGGAAAAATTTCCTCTATGGGGACATATTGAGTCTATTTCATTAATACCTCTTCTATATCTCTCTTTATAAAACTGTTCCTTGATGCAACTATCCTTATTGAGGTTTTATTCCATCTAAATTAATATAACTTCCCTAAAAACTATAACCTTTTTATCTGAAGGATCATATAGGTAATAATGCCTCATTTTATTGTGCTAATGTATAAAGATAAAAATCATTCCCTTGGGTTATAGTTTGTCACTTTAGTTGGTATTCGGATTAGTATGTACATTGTCTTGTGTAATGCATATCCCCCAAAGGGTAATTAAAGGCAAATATTACTCATCATCAATCTTACTATGTTATAATGGTTTGATTCCACTTATCACTATCCCAATTAAACTACGTTTTATCAGAAAAAGTGAGTTGTGATAAAATCCCATACTCCCATAACATATTGATAAACTTATGGCCAAAATATTCATGAACTCAATCTAATTTATATTTCATTATCTTATTATTATAATGAATCTAAAAATTATTATTAAAATCAGTAGACTTATCAAAGGACTCATAATAATATCACATCAATTAAATGTAATTGTTCCTACTCATTTCATCAATAAAAGTACTATAGTATGAGAACCCGCTCTGGATTATACTTGAAAATGACCATACATACAAGTGTGTATAAATTATATGTTCTCTTTTCCTTCTCAACATGACCACTAAATGGTGTGTTTGTAATATTTCATTGAAAAAATTATTAAATATTTCTAGGGGTTTGATATAAAAAGATTTTAAGTAAGTATATTGATATATATAGTCAATTTATTCTCATTTACATAGACAAGGTTGTAATGCACCATTTTTTCATGAAATGAGTTTTGTGAATTTTTTTCATTATCAATTTTAAATATTTGGTTTTAATATTTTAATACATAAATAACATTATAAAGTAATTCCACACCTTTAGCATATACATTCATTATAAAAGTATCATCACTTATTTTCAATGATGAAAATAAATACATCCTAATATAAATTATAAATAGAAATGATATTCTTGTTAATGATTGAAAAAAAAATCAAAACCAAAACAATTCATGTTAGAAATGTATAGTGTAACTTTTAATGGATAGAGTATCTAGTCTCCCTCAATTGGTAGCTTGTAGATTCACATTTCCCCAAGAATTTTTTTTAAATATTCTTGGATCCTGTATTTAGATACAAATTTTAGCATCGCATATAGTATTTAATAAACATATTTCACATAATGAATGAATACACCAGATAATAAAAAACATAAAGCATCTCATTTATTCATTGGAAATACGCAGTTTCTATTATTGTTATATTTTATTCCCCACATAAAACAAAATCTACTCTACTCCTTTTCATGTAGCTTTACATTCATATTCTTTGAATGAAAATTCCCTAGAATCATAGAAGAAATCGTGTTTTCATTTCATGCAGCTGGACCTTAATATTTAAGGATTAATTTAGTTTTACTATTTTAGATAATTAGGTTATAACTCACACAAAAAAACATAAAATTTAAATTGTAAAGATACTATTAGTGTCAATTTTCTCACACTATAAATTTTGTAAAATAAATCATGTTTTCATATCATGAAAACTATTCCAAACATTCATCTTGACTACCTCATTTGACATTCCCATAATTAAAATCCTATTGAAAAATATGAAAAGCATGGGATGAGAAAAAAATTCATAGTAAGGGACATAAAATGAATAAAACCATTATCATAGTGATAGAATTAAAACCCATAAAAACACATTAATGAAAACATAACATTTTACCCATAAAAGGGAAATATTATTCCATTAAATGATCATTTATTTTACCTTATAAAATAAATTTATTTTCATAATTACTTATTAGATCATATATAAAATTAATATAGGTGCATTTGGACATATTCTCAAAGAACCCTTAAACACTTATAGGTTAGAATAACCATATTTACAACTTCAAATATAATTATCTAAAAAATATATTCATTACCCAAATAATTGAAGCTGCATATTTTCAGACCCATAATTTAAGTTATAATTGTCCCGCTTAGTCCTATCTAAGAACACATATCACATATAATATCCATAAAACCCAACATGAAATTAAATTTTCATCATTTATAAAATGCATTTAAATTCATATGAGAATAAAATTCAGATATCAAGATACTATCCATTTCAAATACAAAAATAATAAAAAAAATATGTTTTCTTTATTTAAGAAACTTGTAACCTTTCTATGGAATCTAGAAATGAAATAATTTTCACAACTTCTAGAAAAGGCCTTTTATCCAATCTATTTAAGATATATAAAAATATTCCTTTTGATAACCATTGAAATGATGTAAAATTTATATAAAATGAACTTTATAATAATTTTACATCCATATAAATCAATTCAAAAACCATTTTAATCCTGGAATTAGATGATAAAAAGAGTTTAAAAGAAAAAAAATATTAAAATATGATTTATTTAAAAGACAATTTCATTCTAACTTTATAAATATCGTGTAGAGGATTTATTAAGCATGCACGGATGGAGAAAATATTGTAAAACCATGTGGCCAAACCGTGTAACCCTGAAATTATTGCGAAATTACCATTACAGTCCAAATTAAATCTATTTGCAACCTATTTCTATCATTCTTCTCCTATTTGAGTACCCCCGTCCTTTTATTCCTTCTATGGATGATATTCATGAAAATGATAGATCATTTACATTTGCTTCCTATTTTAGGAAAATTTCGTTTTTTATCCATCTTGGTAAGTTATAAATTCAGTTTTAGCTCTTCCTCTTTTGATTTTTTATAAGATGCACTATTTAGAAGAAAGATAATTTACCCTATTAAAATTTTCTTCATCAATTATTTTATTTTTCTTGACCTGAGTCGAATCAGGAGCTAATATTGGATGATCTATCCCTTATTTAAATATAGTAGGTAGTATCATGGAATTAATTTATTTTTGAATTGTTTATATAAGATGTTGTTCCAAGAACCCAATTCTCTCAGTGGTTCCCTGAAATGAATTTAAATTCTTTAATTGAATTGATAGATTTATCCAATGTAATTAATTTAGTTAGTTGATAAATGTTAAATAGCTAAGAACCTTAAATGGAACCACCACTTTATGTGTGTTTTGTATTTAAATGGTCCACTTTGATGGCTTGTGATTTTCCAAACCTTTTAGGTGTTCCATTTATCCCTTTAATTGGGTTGTTATTATTAAATTTTAAGTTTCAATGAATGGATATATAATTTGAATAGATATTTCAATTGAAAATTGAATTTATAGAGAAAAGGGAGTGGATTCCAATTCCCTAGAGAGTGTCCATAAATTTGTTGTTTAAGAATGAGATGATTGTTAAAATGAAATGAAACTATGATTAGAATTAAGTGTTAACACTTCTAATCTTATCCCATTCCTTTATAATCCTTTTTAGGTGAGTTCTAAATAAATTATTTTGAGTGTGGACATTGATATTGTTAAATGGAATTTGTTGAATGATATTGTTTAAATGAAGTTGATTGAATTTTATTGAATTATTAGGAATATTTCTTGGTTGAGACATGGATTTAATGAAGAATTATATGGATTTAATCATTTTGAATTTACCATTATTACACCCAAGTGATGGTTAGACACCAAATATGGACTTCCATGGACTAACTAATAGGGGATGACTATTATTTTCCATGTGATACAAGTATTCAAAATTAGGAATTCTATAGATGGAAATTGATGTTGTTTTATTATTATTTTATTGGTGATATTTGGGATTCCTTATAGGAAATATAATGATGGACTCAAATAGAAGTGGCGTTATACCATGCTTAGAGTGATTCTTATGTTCTTATAAGGATCTCTAAGGATGGTATTTTAAGTTGTTTGGTTTATGATACACCAAGATAGAATCCTAGATTACAATTTTGGAATTACATTGATAGGATAAGATTTAAAATTGAATAATGATTGAATGGATTTATATCACTTGTATTCTAAGGCAATGAAAAGTATTGGTTTCGATCACTATGTTACACTTTATGGATGGCCATTTTAGGCATCCTCTATTTATGTTATCATGGGAAGGCTGGGCATTATTTTAGTTCTTGATATTTATTTATTAAATTTAATTTAATTTTTAAATAAATCTGATTATGAATAAGAACTTGGACTTTATTGGATGTTTAAATTTAGTACATCATTTATATCATTATATACTACCTATACACTGTGATTGCTATATATTCACTTAATTGATTGAACGTCAACATCGGTTGTTACCTACTATGATTAGGTCTCACACCATATTCTGGCCACCTTGGGTACTCGAACATATTTTATGATTGTAGTTATTGATAAGGAAGGCTCCATGATATGAGTTGTTGAATGATTCCTCGATTCCTAGGAGCATGGGACCGAGATGAGGCTCATATTTCTAAGTGTATTATTTTATGAATTTTTTTCATTTGTTTCATGGGTTGTATTGATTCCATATATACCTGTTTTGGAAATTTTTTGAGACATATGACATGTATCAATATTGTCATTGTATATTAGTTCCATTTTGGAATTGTTATCTATTAATTCATGTTTTACACTATATGTTTGATTTTATCCTTCTATTACTTATATTTTATTGTTATTATACTATTATACACACCAATGATGAGGTTACAATCTACCCATAGAAACACTATGTCCCTTGCTGCTAGATAGAAGCCTCTAGAATTTGGGGAGATAAACTTGAGGCAATGTGGCCAACTATGCTCGGGGAACAGTTGACTGGCATCTGGGTTTGGGATGTTACAAATTTTAATAAAAGGAATATTTTTGAAATTTACTAATTATTTTCAGAAAATAAAAAGGAATAAGAAGAAATTTAAATTTAGTAATGAGATGTCTCTGAGCTTAGTTAACCCATAAACATGAAAAATCTAAATTTCCTCGAATGAGGTTGGTATTTTTCGGATAATGAAAATTACAGTTGACATGATTATAATGTTTGGTGATTCTCTTATATTATGATATTATTATTGATATGATTGTGGGTTCTATTTTTTTTGAAACCCAATGAGATGAAGGTATTTCATCACATGCATCATATATAAACATTACAATAACCACTTTTCATGCATTATGCCATGCCATTTAAGATTCATTAATAGTTTCATGCTATTGTGATAAGTTTCATGATATATATAATAACTATTGTGATAGTTATTCTATAATGAGTTATGGTGTGTATTTTGTGGAAGCCATACTTTCGTTCATGGGGAGTATGAGCCCTCATGGATCAGAATTTTAACAAACCAATTGTTTAACCTTTTAAAATTTACAATGATATAAATGTGAAAATTATGAGAAAATGATATTACATAGAGAATATAACTTTACATAGATACAAAAATTGTAGTGGGTAGTATTAATTTCCTCAATCATTGATATATTAGTTGTACATCCCCAAGACCTGACACAAGGAGCAGGTAGAGGGGTGTGTTCTTATAGAGGAAGTATTGTACATTTACAAAATAAATATATGTTTATTAATCTATAAACATGGATAATAATCTAGATCAGAGGAATGTGCATGGTATTTATAGAGCTATTCTGCAAAGAAGTTCTCTTTTCATGCTACAATAAGGGGGGTATGACCACACTCCAGAGGTGGTAGGCCATGGGATACCAATTGATCATACAGTAGTTCCATCTGAGGCACTAGTAGTTTTTCGAAACATAGGTATAGAGGAAAATATAAATATGTTGTTATTTAAATTTATGCAGTCTGTTCAGGGAGAACTATTACCTACCCAAACTATTTAATTGTTGAAGTGTGAGTTCATGTAATAAAATATGTCCATAATTTTGGGGGATAACAGACCATGGACTGTAATGTCAGGGTTAGATGTCATTCTATCTATATTCAAGCATCTATATATTAATTCAGAGAGGAGGGTAAAAATTTCTAAATATATTCTTATTGATACCGCTATGAGATGGTGGGATGTCATTAATCATATGAAACTTCATCAAGAGTTAGAATTAAGTGACTTTAATATGGCCTCCTATGACTACTTTTATCCAAAGATGTTGAGGGCTGATAGAGCAAAAGAGTAAATGCAAATGAAGAAGGTTGTAATATCAATAATGGAATATTCATCCAATTTTACTGAGCTCTAGTGCTTCACACTTATTATGATGGATAATGAGCAGTCTAATTCTAGAAGATCCAAGGATAGTTTTAGGATCGACTTTTGATCATATGTGAATGTATTTTGGCTGACTTCTATTTATCGAATAGTGAATTAGTCCATTATCATAGAGTGTAACCTGAGAGAGGATGGGAGTGCGATCCTAGGAAGTTTAGAATATGGACTTGGTACAACATTAATTAGTAGTAGGAAGTTCCATATAAGATCTTCCTCATGGTGATATTAGTAAGAATACCACATACTCAGGTAACTAGGTGAGGTGTCACAAGTGTGTTTGGATGGAACATATGATACCTCATTGTACAAGAGATCTATTCAAGTGTTGATTCTATGGAAATATGGTCCATCTACAACGCTTTTGAATAACTTTCCCTCTAAAAGATAGTGAGAGAGGGTATTCACTGACTCCCCATTCTAGAGTGTGGTCAAAAAGTTCTCATCAGGAAGAGAGAGAGAGTATAGATGGATGAACCTTCAAAGGTGGTGGTCATGGCCATGGTATTTAGACCCAAATTTTACAGTGATTTTTGAGTGGATTTTCTTTGGGAAGATGGGTCATATGATAGGGCCTCAGTTCAAGAAGATATATGCAATGCACCGGACCCTTGAGGAGAGGGATCCCATGACATCTACCATCATAGGAACCATTTTAGTATACAATACATTTTTCAAATGTACCTTTTTATATAATGGATTCACATATATATTTATCAATTTCCATTTTGGAGTTCATTGGGATAATTTTATATACATATGATGGATTCAAGATGTTTAAAACTACATCAGGGATTAGAATAGAGGTTGTACATTAGTGCAGGGAGTGTCCCCTATAGATCTGAGAGTGCCAAATTGTATTGGACCTATTTTCCCTCAATAAGAATGGCTTTAACATCATTATCATGATAGATTAGATTGTTCCCATTCATTCTATGGTTGATTTCTATCATCACAGTTTGACCTTCACATCATTTGAGGGTGAAGAGTTCATTCACAAGGGTGAATGGAATGTTCAGGTGGGTAAATCTAGAGGGGAGCATCATGGGATGGGTTCAATGATATCCAATATTACAAGTTTATATTTGGATGATCAGGGAACACGTCATATATATTTTAATCTTGAAATTGAACAATTCAGGGTGGTTTTTTTGAGTGACATTTTAGAATTACCTCTAGTGAGACAAGAAAGGTTCTCTATTGATCAAATTCTAAGAGCTACACCCGTATCCATTTCACCTTATAGGATGCCTACTACTGAGATGCTGGAGATCAAGAGGTAGTTTACAGATTTAAAGCCAAAGGGTTTTATCTAACCTAGTACTTTATCATGGGGTTCAGCAATCATTTTTATGATAAATGTGGTCTTAACTATTATTCTATGTGGGGATTACCATAATTTGAACCAACTAATAATTAATAATTAATATTTTCTACCATAGATAAATGATATCTTTGATCAACTTTGAGAAGATAGATTATTCTCAATGATTGATTTGAGATCCGGTTATTATCGGCTTTGGGTTAGACCATCAGACATACCTCATAGAAACTTTCATCGTAGTTATGGTATATATTATTATTCGGATATGTCATTCGGTCACATGATTTAACTATAAATATTCATGGAGATAAGGAAAACAGTCTTCCTTCTATATTTGGTTTCATTTGTATTTGTTTTTTTGGATGATATCTTGGTGTATTCTCATAATCAACACGACCATTCAAACCATATTGAGATCAATTAGGATACACGAAGATATCAACATCTATATGATAATCTCACAAAGTACCACTTTTTATGGATTAACTTCACTTCCTTGCTCATGTTATTCTAGAGACAAGAGTATAAGTTGACCTGGAGAAGGTGATAGTTTTAGTTTCCTAGGAGGATCCCAATAATGCCTTTGAGTTTTGGGGTTTATTGGGGTAGTTGGTTATTAAATTTATTTCATACAGGGATTATTATGATTAGAATAAACATTCACATGATTTAATAAAATGGATTTGATGTAGTTGTGGTCATATTACTATGAAATAGTATTTTAGTTGTATAATGGGACATTTACTTCAGCATCGATACTGATTTTCAACAAAGACAATACGGAGATATAGTGTATAGTGTAATGAATCAGGTATCAATGTAAGAGTAGTTCTTAGCAAGGTGGATAGATTCATGGAGTATGGGTATCACTATTTTAGGATACAAGAGAGGATTTAACCAACACATGATCTCGAGTTAACTGAAGAAGTTCACACCTTGCACTATGGGAGACATTACTTAATTGGAGAGCATTTTTTGTTGTACCCAGACCAGAGAGGGATCAATTATATATTTACATATGTTGATATGAATATGAGTAAGTGAAGGTGGGTGGTATACATATAGTATTTCAATTTCTATACTGACTATGTGACTTGTAAAGGTAGTGCATTAGCAAATTCATTGAGTAGTAGGACTCAAATATAGGTATTTTTAGCATAAAAGTAGCGAGTGTAAGATCATGGATTACTTCTCTAATATGAACTTGGATGTTCATGATTGTCAGGGGAAGAATTTTATGTTTCCTTAATTTATTACCCCTGCCCTTTTAAATATATTAAGGATGTGGTAACTAATAGATTCTAAGAGCTTAGTCATATTGGAGAGTGTGGCATGTGGAGACCGTCCTCTTGGGTGGACCATTGGCATGGAAGAAATTCTCCATGCGCAAGGTCATGTATGGGTTTTAGCATACATGTACGAGGAGTTGATGTGGGATATTCCTGATTCATATTGGGAAGTGAACCCTAGAATCACCATGTTGTATCAGGATTTATATCACCAATAATGGTGTTTGAGTATTAAGAGATGGTGTTGGTTTTACCATGATGTGTTCCACCTTTAAGCAGGTGAAGAAAGAACACCCATGATCAGTCAAATCATACAACATGTACCCATAACTAATTGTTAATTGAATGATTTTGCGATGGATTTTGTGATAGGTTTAATGAGGTCACCTCAATGTAACTATTTTGTATGGGTTTTTGTTGAGAGGTTCACAAAGGTTGATGATTTCTTACATATCAAGGAGACCTTTTCAGTTGATTATCTTGAGAGGTTGACTATCTATTAGAAAATATGGTTTCATAGGGTCCCACAAACTATAATTTAATATAGGGGATCCCAGTTTTCATCTTCGTTTGAGAAAAGGATATAGATGGTAATAGGTACACTGGTTGTTCATAGCACAACATATCATCCTCAGACTAATGGAAAGGTCAGAGAGTATAATTTAGCTGTATAAGGACATGATGTGAGTTTTCCTACAAGATTTGGGGGGGGGGTGGTCATGAGAGTTGTAAATAACTGTGGTTGAGTCCTCTAACAATAATTTTTTTGATTATACAATTTATATAGACCCATATAAGGATTTTTGAGGTAGTCCATACTGATCACCCTTATACTCATTAGAGGGAGGAGAGGAATCTATTATTGGACCCTGTCATATTTATAATATCATAGATTAGGTTTAGTTGATTTGAAACTGGATGGATTCTATGTAGTCCCATTAAAAATCACACGTTGATCACTGTAGAAGACCCTAAGAGTTCATGGTTGTTGATTGGGCTTTCTTATGTGTTTAACCAAGGCTAGCACATAGTAGAATCTTGAGACATGGTAGGATTAAACTGTTGTATATCAGGCCATTCTAGATTCAAGAGGGGGTTCCGATGGTATGAGTATCATGGCATTCAGCCTAAAGAGGTTGAGTTATAGGAAGATGCATCAATTGTAGAGCATCCTATATTTATTTTGGATCATATCACAGAGGTTCTCTGAGGTAGGTTAGTTCCTTTGGTATCAGTACTATGGAATCACATCTTAGTATAGGTTGATTACATGGGTGCCGTAGGTTGTTGTATGATTTCATTGTATGGAGTTATTCTCATATCATGCTTCACTACCATTGGAATTGAAATACAAGGATTAATTACATAAAGCGGGATGTTTGTAAGAACCCAGTTTTTCTTTGTGGTATATATTATTTTAATTCATTAAATTTACTATTTAAATATCTTAATATGTCTTAATGTGAATTAAGTTTTGAGGGTATGGAGGTATTATAGATGTTCATGGATGGATTGGATCTAGGATCCAACCACATGAGTTGAAAAAAAAATTGGAGCACATTTGGTGAAAACATTATGGGGAATGCCACACAATTAGATAAAACCATGCATGGATGAATAGTGTAAAACTATAAGTTCATATATTAAAGAAAACGTTGTGATATTGAGTGAAAGAACATGAGATCATTTCTTCAATTGTTACAGTATAGATTTATAGGGTTTGATCACGGTTTCTTAAACCATTCAAGGAAACTATTTGAGGTTCTCCTCCCAACATCATAGCATGCATGGTTAGAACACGGGTTGGGAAACTGTGAATCCAAACTTATAAACCCTATAATTATTGTAAAATTAAATTTTTACCCCTCATTAAATCTATTTATAACATATTTCTCTCATTTACATCCTACAAAGTAACTCACATCCATTGAATCCCTCCTTGTTGACTATTCAGGGAATTAATAAATCTCTTCGTTTCGATGCCCAATTAATGATCCATGCATCTCATTGGATCCATATCTATAAGTTCTCAATTTTTTTGGTCATTTCTCATTTTATTTGGTATCAACTCCACTATTTAGGTGCAAGAAAATTTTCATTAATATTAGTTTCTTCATATATTCTGTGATTTTATCCCAATATGAGTCAAATTATGAGCCGGTATTGGATGAGCTATCCAAAATAGACTTATAGTATGTGGTGTGGTTCATTTCTATTAAATTAAATTTTTTTAAACATTTCATTGTACCATGCCCCAAATTCTAGGTGTGACACCCTGGAAATGATTATAAATCAATAATTTGAATTTATAGGTTTATCATGTTTAATTAATTAGACACTTTAATATGTAAATTACATTTAAAACATTCTCCATTAGGGATTATTTTAATTAATTTAACAGGAGAAACATTACTCATTTTAATTTTGTTTTTATAAAACCCCATCATTAAAAAAACACACTTATATTAAAATAAAAAAAAGATGATTCAAAAGTAATTAAGTTGATTAAACATAACAAAATAATAATTTTTTTACCTCAAATTAAATTGAAATCATACTAGGACTCTTATCTTATATAATCTATTAAAAAGAAAAGGTATATTATAAAAATTTGTATTTTTCACTCTTTAGTATAAAATGATCATTTTGTAAAAAATACCATAATTTATCTAAAATTAAATTTTGATATTATGATTTCAAAAAAGGTATTAAATTTATAAAATCTAAATTAAAAAAAATTATAAATTAATCATTTAAATAATTACTTATAAGGATAGTGTTTAAGTAAAATAATTGGATTTTTTGATTAAAAAATATTTATTTTTTTTATTAATAATATAACTATCTTATTCATATTAACAAATTTGAAAATGAATTATTTTATAATTACCTGGGTTTTTATTTACTTAACCCATTTTATAAATTTCATCCTGTATATTTTATTCACCTTTTAAACAAGAGGGGGGTATCTTTCGATCATAGGATTATTAGATTCCAGTTATGCCTCATCAATGATATAGTTTATCAATAAAACCTTATCCTATAAAATCACTTTATTCCAATAAATTTATCTCTAAGTTCAATAACTTGAACTAGATGTTCCTAATAAGAAATATTTTCTTCCTACTAAACTACTTTAGGGTTCAAAACATGAAATTAATCCCTCACATATTTCTTTATCATTGAAACTTGAAATACGTTATGTACCAAAGATAAACTAAGAGGTAAAACCACTCTGTATGAAACTGAAAAATCATACTCTTCAATTTAATTTGGTCCAACGGAAAATTGACTCAGATTTTCATAATTAAAGCAACTCATCACACATTTCTGTGGTGATAATTTTAGAATGAAAAAATAAAATACCTAGAAAAAAATCTTTCCTCCCATTATCCTCACAACATTTCTATGTATTATAAGATTTTATTATATGTTATTAATGAAAATAAAATTTATCTACCATTTCCTCAACCAATTTTAGTCTCATGAGATTCATTTTTTCCAATATCATCCTAAAATGTGGGTTTCTAGTACCACTTCATATATAGTGCATCTAATAGCACCATTAAATTACTTTAATGGAAAAAATATTATAAGAAGAATCTTCCAAAGTATGTTGTTGACCCAAAATTCCTTGGTTTTCCATTGAATAATAATGAATAATATCATTCGTAGTCTGAATTTTATCCTCATATTGTATATCAGATTAATTGTGAAATTTTACACTGAGTAAACATTGACCACTAACTCCATTTTAGAATATTATATTTGAAACTAGGATCGTAGTCTGATATAATAGAGAGAGGATCTCAATGTATCTTGACATTCTCCTTTTGATGAAATTGAGAATGGTGAAATATAGACATTATATCTTTAATGGTAACGAAATGTTCATATTTAAAAAAATGATCAATAGTAATAAAAATTTAATTATTACTTTGATATTTCTATGTCAATCGAACCAAAAAATTTAATTATATATGTTTCCATTTCTACTCCATCACTGGAATAGTTTTAAGCATAACCTTCAATATTTTTTCTGTTCTTTAACTTGGTTTTAAGTCAAGCACTTCATAGTAAGATTAGAAATATATCTTTTCATTATATGATACTAATAATACACCCAAATATCTCTTTATATCATAGTAAATCTTGGATGAATAGTGAATAGAGAAATATGAATGTCAATCACTAACTATATCCTCAACTCATAATCAAAAGGGCTACATAATAATTTTTTAAATCATATGAAATATTCATTATCAATATGAAAATTTGGAAACATAACATTATAAATCTGATCTACCCTCTCTTATAAAGATAGAATCTCTTTAAATGATCTCTTAATACTTTTTGATAAATTAATAATTTCTAGAGCCTGAAATAAAAAAAGAAAATGTCCTTACAACCACAACATTTAGTACAATATTCCACAAATCATTAACCAAAGGTCCACATTTTAAACATAACATTGTAAATATAGAGAAATGATTTTAATTAAAATCATTGAACACATTTTTTTATTTTTCAAGATGGTAATAAATCATGAAATCATAATACTTGATCAATTTAAACAATATCTCTCGCTTATTTTAAAATAAATCTGAGTGATTATATACTTCCACATTTTATAGTTGTTAAATAATTCACACTTTACTCTATAAAAATAATGCCTCTAAATTTTTAAATAAAAGACAATTAAGATAATTCTCAATCATAGTCAAGGTAATTTATCTCATCCAGTTTAAACATACATGATGAATAAGAAATTACATGACAATTCTATATTAGGTAGCAACTAAGACCATTCAATGAATAAACACTATATAGTATGAATTCTTCATTTCTAGAAGGCATGGAAGAAACTAGATCATTCAATAATCATCTATTAATTTCTTATCACCACATCATTTTATGTCCCAATATAAACCATAGTAGTAGAAAATTATTTCCCAATACTATTCTATTTTTAATCAGGGAAATTTCAATCCTCTACAACTAACTTCTAAAATTTATTATAATAATGACTATAGTCATTGTAATTAAAACATATTATTATTAGATAGTTATAATTTTTACCATTATTTAAATTTTTAGGATTCATTTAATTAAATTGACAAGATATATGGAAAAAAAGTCCACATCAATAATAATTTACTAACATCATAATACATTCTCTTAGTTTTATTTTACCACACATAAAAAAATATGGGAACATCATTTTCATGCATCTATGTTTTATGTTGTATTATTCCAAATAACCTTCCAATTGGAACGATTCTAAAATTCATCATCATGAGGAACATAGGAGTTAGACAACTCCATATCAAACTTATCATCATAGTAAACAACATTCTCATATATTTAAAATATCATCCTAAAAAATATTTTTATAGTGATGGTTTCAATATTGAGTAAAACCTATTAGTTTTATTTCTATGTATCAACTAAAATCCAGCACAATCCTTGAAAATCATGGGGAGTTTTCCTCAAATGAATAAACTAAATCTTTATCTTTTTACCATAATTATAGGAATTATTTTTCTATTTTAAGTTGAACTACATTAGGGAAATATTTCTATTGAAAAATATAAATATATATTTCTCATTCCATTGAATATATCCCTTCTTTCACTCTAATATATTTATCTTGATACCACCATCGATGAAAATCACATTAAAACATTAAAAATAAGAGTTGCATTTGATTATTTTAACATCCCATTAAATTTGATATCTTCTCCAAATAATTTATCAATCATTCAGCAACCACTGAGTCAAATGATCCACTAAATTATTGGGGTGTTTCTTCATGAAATGAACTACCAAACACATGTTAGTTTGTGGGAGATTAGGTTACTATCTGGTATGGATACCACCACCATTTATATACTATTCCAATATATACATCACTATAAATAACATCGTTATTCCTATTCCATCTATCTCAGGATATTTATTTTGAAGGATTTTTTATTGGTTCCTTTCCACTAAAATTTCCCTATTTCCTTGTTGGGAAACCATTTTGAATAAAAGTTATTTAGATGAAGAGACATGGTATTCTTAGAATTATATATAATTTTAACTTGATCATAAGGTAAAATATTTCAATATAATTCTATTATCATTACCATATATACTAAAATTATCTAAAACATCTCTTTGATATCAATTATAAGGATTCATCTATAAAAATTACATAATATTTCTTTTTAAACAAGAATTTTCATTCCTTCATTATAAGGATGTTTTCAGGTTTTTAGATTTAGATAATTTCTTCAAAACTCATATATAACAAAATAATAAAATTAAAAAGTGGACAACTATATTACCATAAATTTTCCATATAAAATAAAAATTTTAATCTAATGTGGGATAACATTTCATGAAAAAACAACATGAATTTTTACAACACCTCTTACTTTACCTGAACAATACTTAAATTATTGTTAACACATTTAAACAATCTGGGATTGAAAAAAAGAGCACAATGAGGGACATATAAAATAAGAAGACCATTAGTCCAGTTAAAAATATTGAATCCTATAAAACTGATTTCTTTAAAACATAATATTTTACACATTATGGAAAATATCATTCCTTTAAATGATAATTTATTTTAACTATTGAAAAAATAATAATTTCACTAAAAACTCATTGTCAAAAATAGAAAATTATTGTTGGTACCTTGGGAAATCATCTCGTATAACCATTAAAAAACTCTTTTATAACCATTAAACATTATAATAAGCATATAACCAAATTCCAATTAATTATGTAGAGAAAATAATTATTATGAAATGAATTAGATATCTATATGGGAACACAAATCATTTAAAATTAATGGGATCAATCTGTGTTATCATCCATCATATAAAATGTCCAATAATGATAATAATAAATAAAAATTACATCATTTTAAAAAATAATTTAAAATCATATGAAAATAATTTTTTATTATCAAGATAATATTTTATATTGAAAGAAATTCGTAACACCAAAATACTAAAAAAAGGAGAGTGTTTTTTTATTTATTAAGTCCTGTAATCTTGCAAAGGAATCTAAAATCAAAAAATACTCACGACATTGGGAAAAATCTTTTTCGTGGTTCTGTTGAAAACACATAAAAGGATTCCTTAAACAATATTGAAATAAATTAAAAGATTCATAAAATTAAATGATAAATCTCTTATTTACAAATAAAACACTTAAAAAATAATTTTAATACATGGAAACAAAATATAAATATAGATTAAAGGAAACATTTAAAGAGGATTTATTTAGATGAAAAGTCTCTTATCTCTTAGAAAATATTTGTAACAAAAGCCCCACAAAAATAAAAACTTTAAAAAATATTAAAAGATTTTTAATAAAAAAATTAATGATATAAAATATTAAGGGATTCTATATACACCTTATACAATAATAATTTTCCATAATCTAATGATATTCCTTAGTGAAATGAAATTAAGATGAAGCCCCTCAACATCAGATAGACATGACATGTATGTCTTTATATTCTTGAATAATAAACAAATGTTAATTATTTAATTTATTTAGAAAAATTTTCAATTTGATTTTAGTTTTAATATTTATTAAAATCATGTTATATAGAAATACATAATCACTTAAGTTTTTGTTAGATATTTCGATGATATTTCGCTTATAAAGAAAAAATGACTTTTGTAGGTTGGCTGTGGTAAAATAGTTCATTGTTTAAATAATTAAATAATAGTAGTCATGGAATAGTAATTATATTTATAGTTATATTATACTTTTAACTCTAGTAATGAATTATGTCTATGAAAATTCATCTAATATTATGATCATGGGGACTGTAGGTTGTACACACATATGAGTAACATTTCAATTTTTCAATGATCATTACGAAAAGATTGTATGTAAAAGTTTATCATTATGGAATTATAATTATATTGTAAATACCATATTATATAATTATATATACATATATATATACATATATATATATATAATTCTTGGTATGTGGTGATGAAAAAAGTAATCACATCTCTTTGAAGAGGCGGTAGTTCACACATCCACAAATGTTGTTTTCATTTTATTGAATGACTCAAATTTTATGAATGAAGTGAGATATTATACATGAATAATAATAAATATGTCATTAATATCAAAATGTATTTAATTTATATAACCTATATTCCTTATATTAACCCTTTTTTCTTGTAATGTAATGTATTTTTGAAAAATGAATAACATCGCTTCACGATTTGGTAGTCTGTCATACAATAGAATAAATTCATCATAACTATTACAAAATGGAATTTAAAAATTATATATATGATACAATTACCAAATTGGTTTAATTTTTTCATAAATATCATATATAAACATTAGATCTATCATTATAATCAACTGTGATAGATGGTAGTGGAAAAATTAATGACATCATTTTGTGGGGAGATAGTTTTTCCAAACACAAGAATGATGATCTTTTCACTCTTTTGATGGAAGTATTTTTTGTTGTAGGTTGTAACATTTTTTATAATATCATTTAATTATATTGAATATAATGACATTATTATATCATCATGGTATAATAATAGTTGAAGGGGTGGAGGAAAAAATGAATTAAGTCGTTGATGAATGTTATCTCTTCTTCGGGTATCTCCTTTTGGTTTTCACTAAAAGTCTTTATTGGTTATATTATAGAAAAAATAAGATTATAGTATGATATGTTTAGATATTATTTTTTTAGTTCTATACTAAATTACTTGGGATTTAATTATTGAAGATAGGAGGAGATGGAGGGGCCTTTTATAAGTTAGGAGAGCTACACAATTGTATTTAAATAAAACATTAGGTGCACCAAAGTTTTTAACACCCAAATAACCCAATACTTAAAAAAATATGATATATTTAGATACAAATTCTAAATAGGGTCACAAAATGGGTGTTAGACAACTTTTGGGTAAAATTTATACCTTATATTCAACATTTAACAATAAAGTAATCTTTTTTTACCTTAATTATTGTATCTAATTATAATTTTTTTCACTAATAACTTTTGTAAAAAATAATGTTCACCTTTTTAGATTCTATAAACTATTATTTTTTAAAGTGTGGAATCCACTATTCCAAATTAAATTTGCATAATTGATTGAATTTAATTTAATATTTTTTTTAGATGCGATGGGATGGTGGGTTTATAATAAGACAATTTTTTTTAAAAAAAAGATGATTATATAGTTAATATATGAATAATGATAATAATTTTATGAATCTAAATTAATATGTAATTAAATAAAATATATATATTACTTATAAATAATTACCCATTAATTATTATTATTTTTAATTTAAAAAGATAAACATTATTCATTTTAAAAGAGTTTTTAGAAAAACCCCCATATTTAAACCCCAGACATACTTACATTAAAAACGAATACAACATTGATTAAAGATTAGTTATGTAAATTAAATATAACTATATAATAACTATGCTCCATTAAATCATATTAAAAAATATTTGGATTCCAAAATTAATTAATTTATTAAAAGAAAAGACTTTTAAAAAATTCATTATTTTTCACTAGTCACTGGAAAGTCATTATTTTATTGAAAAATAAAAATATTTATCTCCAAGTAAATTTTTAAATCATTAATTAAAAAATAAAATTCAATTGATTAAATTAAATTTATAAAATTTGTAAATTAATATTTTGAATAAAACCTTTTATGAATAATTTTTAATTTAAAAAAAAATTTGATTAATAATCACTAGATATTTTTATAACAAATATAATTATATAATTAATATTAATAAATATGAAAATAATTTATTCTATCGATACCTAGTTTTCTACATTTTTAATGGGATTAATATATTCTGAATTATTCTTATTGTTATTTCTTATATTGTAATTAATAATGAAACTATATAATGTTATAGGTCATGAGGACAAAATGAGATATGTGTGAAACTTATTAGGTAACATAAACCCCAAGATTTGTAATAATAATATGGATCTAATCATTAGGGATATATGTGGCCTAGTTGGGGATAACTCTCTCAGAAATCATGAGATATGCTCATTGAAGATTTCATATCTCTCATTGCTTTACTACTCCTAAAAAAGATCATGATGTTGAGAAATGATACTCTATGCATCCGAATAATCATATTGATTTATAAGACCATTTTACATGATGTATTGAATAAAACATTAGACATCCATTTTGTCACTCACAAGTTTTAGGTAGATAAAAACTTCTTTCTCACTATTATATTTCATAACCGACCTGGGAAGTGGGGTTTCTAGTATGTATAATTTTCATTCATGGTGTAGTGTACATCAATATGAAACAAATAATTTTTTATAATTATTTCCAATGATATGGTATTACTTCGATAGTATGGATCCTAAATATATTGTTTAATTCATGTGGTCTTCCATTTGTATAAAAAATAATATGAGATGGTTATTACTAACATGATTACCAAAATACATTAATAAATTGAAATATCATTATTCTCTATTTATAATGTCCAAATCTAATACACCTCACTAATAGAATTATAATATCTTGTTAAATAAATATTTTAGTGGAAAGGTCTCACACTCACCATTTTATTACCCCCAAAATAGACCATAAAAGTATATTTGTGGGTTTTAGGTCGGTGTAACATTTCAAATTCATTAACTTGTAATTCCATTATCTGTTGACTGAACCCCTCAATCCAAAAGTCATGGATAAGGATTTCCACTACCCTATAATATTAGTCTCACCATTTCATTCTGGTGAAGTAAACCCTTTTTGTGAACCATGTTAAACAATACAAACGTTCAAGCAAAATGTTCCATGATAATTGGAAGATCTCTGACATGGGTTGATCAAGAACATTAAACTATGAGTTTAACTCTAACTCATTCATTTAAAGGATATAATTGATAAATTTTTTAGTTGAATATTTTTTTGGTTTAAAAAAATATAATGATCATATTGAATTATTTGATAATATTTAATGTTTTTTACTTATATTATTACCAATGTATGAAACAATTTATATATAATTTGGTTTTATTTTATCCCATTATGAATAATTGTTAATTTACATAATAATTAATCATGTAACATTCAAAAGAATAAATTATCAACCATGGAACTGATAGAAATAAAATATAATTGTAATTATGATGAGATTCTATAATGGTAATTTTACCTACAGGGCGATAAATTAAATCTTGAACATAAGGGAAACCCTTAAACAATAGTGGGTTCATATTTCAAAATTCCATCATGACTCTTACATATCACCTTGTTTGGGTTTTCCATAGTTCTCGGAATCATGCCTTTTCCTCTCACCAGGGAGTTCTATCTTTTCATAATATTTAACACACAAGGTTAAGGGGATCCAATGGATTAGATAAGGAGGATTACATAAAATAAATTATAAGGACACAGACAAATACCTAATAAAGATGAGGGGATTAAATTAAGGCAAACATTTTAATTTAGTAATATAAAAAGAAAATAAAATCAAATGCATGAAAAGGTCTTTTATATTCTCATGATCAATAGTTTTTCATGTCATGAGAATTTATATTCAATTTATAAATCTATTAATTAAATTAATAAATTGATTAATACAAAGGTCCAAAAACTTATCCAATTATCATAATTTATCTATTTACAATCTGATCATTATTAAAATTTCTCCACAAACAATTTTGAGGAAAATTAAATAAATAATTTTATTTAAAATTCTTAGATTACACATGATTTCTTATAAGAAATGGAATGTGCATTTAAAAACAACATATAATGATTTTCATGCTTGTGTATTCCATTTAAATCCAATACATATTTCATAATAGGTAATCAAATGGTGTGTACTATCAATGAAATGACACATGTGATTTATTTGATGCGTGCGGAGTACACTGTAAGAAAATTCCATACACTACTTGTATTATTTAAAATTTACATATAAATAAATTCAGTAAAAAATAAATAATACTAATTCATGGAATGCACATAGAATTAATGACCCAAAAACACATTTAAATCTGTTTAATTATATAATAAATTATTCTATTGAAGTTAAATTAATAATACAATTTTTAGTAGACTATATAACATATAACAGTTTAACTAGTTTTTAGGGACTTCTACAAGTTCTCAAGACACATAAATTGGAACTAGGTTTTTTTCTTACCACAAAAATGTATGAGGATAATTTTGGGTCACCTTTCTATATGATGTGCGACCTAATAGTCATATAGTCTTTCAGTACCCAATTTGTGTTGCGGATAAATAACACACCTAGACCCCCTGTATTATCCATCACATTAAAACATGAACTACACCCCCTATTTGTAGGTGAAATAGAGTGTGGTTATTCTAATATATATGCAAACCTATATCGATAAATTTACTGATCCTTTGTTATTATATCACTAATATGATTTCGTCATTTTGATTTGATATTATCACAAGATACCCATAACATACACGGGTAAATGGTTTGTGGATTTAGGGTACAAACCATATACACTTATTATACCATGATATAACCATAGGAAAATCCACATGGTTCATTCAATTGTATCACCATTTTTCTTACCTCATTTTTTTCCTATTATAGATAATAAATTTGAGGAGAGAAAACACGGTTCATAGTTCTAGAACAAATAAATATAATGTAAAAAGATATTTAATATGGATAAAATTCAATAAAAAATAATAAATTAATATAATTTAACAACGTAATTACTATGATACCACTGAAAGGCTCCTATAATAGTAGTAGAGCATGTGTGACATGTATAACTCAGATGTTGCTCTTAATTTTAAGAATAATTGTTTCTATAAATAACATATGATGTCATGAAAAATTAAATTTATAGCATTATTTAATAGATTGAATTCTAAAACCAGAAGAAATGTATCATCACATGTAATTTATAATATTTCTATATATAGATATAGAATTAAATGAACTTGTAATTATTTATTCTTCCATGATCCAATTGACTTGATATCATTTTACCATCATTGTGTTATAGTATCCATGTGAAGAATTCCAACATTGTTAATACAAATGTACACCACAATCTCTAAATGTCACCACAAAATCACTAGGTTATACTATGATCAACCTCGATTTCATTCATTATTCATGTTTGAACAAAACTGAATTCTTATATAATGACAAATAACTCCTGTCATTCTCTCAGTGTATTTAGATATGTGGAGGAGATTGAAAAAATTATACATCAATAAATATCTCTATTTATTGAGAGAGATTCCCTCAATTTATTTGGAACAAATAGTTTGTATATGGAAAGATATTTATTTAAATATAAAATATGCAAGGTTTAAGGTCAGACACTTAAAAAAATCCTCCTTCCAATTAAATAATTTATAATTAACCATATGTCATAATTATAGGATAAGTATCACTAACATAACATGAGCTTCACCAATGAATAATTAAATATCATTTATATTATTTTCAATTAGAGCAATGACATTAGTTTTGTTGGTCATAGTGAAATCTCCAGAGGGGGGTGAATTGAGTTCCTACTTATAATTTATGTTAAAAAATTTATTATAAATATCCGCCAAATTTTGAAAACAGCCCAACTAATTAAGGAGGTAGAGATATAGAAGTCTAATTGGTCAATAGGTTTCTCAAAGGTTGATTATTCCTCAGTTGAATTAGTGAGTAACACTTGTTCAACATTTGAAACAAGTTTAATGAATTAAAAAAATATACACACTAACCAAAACTAACTATCAATGAAAAAGAAAAACATTTTTATGTTTTAGAAAATTATAAGTAATGGAAAATAGATACAACAGAGTAAAACCAAATATAGTGCATAGTGAAGTAAAATAAGAGGTTCAGTATTAATCTAAGACTTAATCCTCTCAAATTGGTGATCACCTGCCACCAAGCTGTTTATATTAGCAAAAAACTTGATACACATCATGTATCGGGCTTTACAACAATTTTCAAAAACTGTCCAGAGTTCACACCCCCAACCACTGTTCTTCATGGGAATGAAAAATAATACAGACCGCATATGGTCTCTTCCACAGTTATATATGGGAAACAAATGTACATGATGTTTGATGCGAGGATATTCAGTATCCTCCATTTTAAGCATAGGGGATAGTGTGTGATACAGGCAGACACACCCACTTCTCAGAAATGTAAAAATTAAATAAACACAATAGATCAATTTGAATGAGATAAACTTTAGAAGGCTCTATGTGTTTTTAGTTCAACTCTTAACTCCATGAAGTAAGGAATTGAATGTTTTAGTGTATCTCTGGAAGTTGTCTCCAAAACAGAGTGTCACAACTCCAGGTACTGGCTTTCAGCAATTGAATGGTCTTCTTCTTGAGTTGATTGAATGTTTATGAGACACAGATGGTAGCCTCAGGTTGTTTTCTCCAAAAGATATTCTTGAAGTTCTTGTTTTCCACTGTGAAAGTGCTCGTATGGTTCTTCCTTGTTCTTTAGTAATTTATTTATCATGCCTTTATCTTCTAGACACCCTTTTATTTTTTTCCTCTTTACCTCTTTATATCTTCCATCCTTGGTCTTTTTCTTTCATATTTGAGGTCCGAAAATAGGATTATGTACATTACATGAAATCTTACACGTTCCTCAAACCATTAACATTGTTCTCCTGATATGTCTATAATAAGAATTAATTATTTCATAAGCCTTAAAGTTAGAAAAATATGACCGTTAGAAAAATATAAGAATTTGAAAATGTATGGAGTAGAAGAGTATGGTAGAATGGTAATGGTAGCCTTTACATCAGTAGGCTTCAACAGAAGGTACACATCGGCAACCCCCAACTATAACCTTTCATTGGTAACCTTCATCGGTAACCTTTTTCAGTAGGCTTGTATCGGTGGCCTTTGTATTGGTGACCATGTATTAGTGAACTTGTAATGGTAACCTTGTAGCGATGACCTTGTAATGGTGACCTTGTAGTGTTAATCTTGTAAAGGTGACCTTGTAGTGGTGAACTTGTACCAGTGACCTTGTAATGGTGACCTTGTAGTGGTGACCTTATAATAGTGACCTTGTACTAGGGACCTTGTAACGGTGACCTTGTAACGGAGACCTTGTAATGGTGACCTTGTACATAGATAAATTCTAAACTGTAAGCTTATCCAATCAAGCAGTGAGATTGAGAGTATATGAATATTACTCTATAGAAACAAGAAACATTAATGAAACATAATTAACATAGAATAAAAACATGATTGAAACATGATTTGGGATTATCAAAACCTGATTTGGGATTGTCAAAATAGGTGAGTCCAACAATCTCCCCCTTTTTGATAATCACAAATTATGTCATTGAATCACTAGGTTTAATTGTGTCGAATCAAGGTTAAACAGATCTTCTAATTTCATGAGTGATGTGAGCATACAAAAATTTTAGGGTGAACAGTACATTTAGGCCAGAATATATATAACGTATATAGACACATATAAACACTTATCCCATTTTGCGTAACTTATAGTGTTCAAGTTAAAATATTTTCTCCCCCTTTGTGATTAATAAAAAGGAGTACATAAGAAATAGTGAAATGAGAGATTTTGAATTTAGAACACAGTAGTACAATATACAAAAAAAATATACCAATCCCTATCAGCTAAGACAGTCCAAACTCAATCCACATCAGATATGTCCATTGAATAATTGCCTTTGGAAGCTGAGGATGATGGTTCTGAAGGTGGAGGGATAGGTCAAGCTATTAAAGTTAGCAGTATAGGAGGAGCAGTAACTGAAGAGTCATTAGACCTGTAGTGAGGAGATCTCTGAGGAATAGTGGGGTTCAAGCTTCTGATGGCCTGTGTATGAGTCATCATAATAGCATCACTGGAAGATCCTGAGGCACCTAAGGTAGATGGCAATGTTGGAGGAACAATGATGGGAGTACCGTCCACATGGAAGAAAGTCAACAGAATATTATTGAATTCCATAATGATACTGCCTCCTCTTTCCATGGATGGAATTAAATCATTCTTATTCTCCATAAATTTCACTAAGGCAGGACTCCAATCTCGATGTTTTCTCACTTGATCCTTAAATACCTGGGTGACAGGTGGAATCATCAAGTTTTATAATAGCTACATGAAGATTCCATCCATCTGATGCTTAGTGTATACCCTTTTGTAATAAAATTCAATTATTTCTTTGATGGCCTTCTAATCTTGAGTATCATTCCTTAAATAATTTCCCACAAGGTTATAAATTTCCTTGGTAATGGAAATGACCTGAGATTCTGAGGTACTATCACTAGAGAACTTTTCCACCTCTTCTCTAACAATGGTCTTGAATGCTTAAATGTTAACTGGAGGAGAGGCTGAGGTGGAAGAAGATTCTCCTAGATGTTGTAGAGAGAAAGCCACAGTCTCCATAAATGACTTGGTTAGCCCACTGATCATCCTTTTTACATCATCATCCTGGACTTTCAAATGTGTTTCTAGAGGCTTATTAAAATCTTTAAACATTGTGACCATTTGTTGAACCACACTTTTACATATCTAAGGTCTCTTTCCACCTGAGCTCTTGAAGACATATATGCATCTAAGCTGGCAATAGACTGGTTCACTAATTCTATAGACTCTGTCTAATTTCTTACATGATTCTGACATTCCTTGACCTCATGTATCATAGTTGAGTGAGAGGTAGAAACAATTTTTTTCCACTGTATGTGTCATGAGTTATTGATTGAGATCTATTGTTCATGCTATCTCAATGGTTTTTTCATCAATATGCATCTTCAGTTCTGATTTCAATGAATCTAATTCATCCTTCTCTATATAGTCTCAAGGTAATAGAACCACTGGCTGCACAATGGTATTTTCTGAGATAGTAGGAATCAGAGGACTTCTAACAGGTTGTTCATCATCAAAATCTCTATAATCTAGGCCTAAAACAACAAATCCCAGAGCTTCTATCTAGTCCTCTGTCTCATGAGCAACAACAACTGATCTGGTAGCAACAGGTTCCCCTCCCCCTCACTTGGAGAATTATCCTGAACAGCCACATCTATCTCCACCTGACCTCCTTGATCGACTTCATCAACAAGAAGGTCTATTTCCACTTCCTCCACAGAATCATCAACAACTTCCAAAACAAGTCCAACTTCATCTAAATCAGCAACTTCTTCATCTCTACATTCAACCCTTTCTGTATGTCCTATCAAAGGACTGAGATATAAACATTCCTATTCACTTTCAGTAGAAGCATTGTCTAAGTAATCATGACTTGACTCATGGTCCTCATCCTCATATAAGTTATCTCTAATGTCTCTTAGGACATTTTCATCTCCTTCTTCTTCACTGGTTTCCTCTTCACTATCCCTTAGGACAGTATCCCTTTTAGGAAATCTCTATGGTGGTCTAGGCTCACCAAATGTTATAGTATTAAAACGAGGATTTGAGGGAAGGTCAGGATCACTCCTATCATCTATATTCGAATCCTATCTTTCTTGAACAACATCAACTTCATCTCCTACTTCATCTGAATAAAAAGGCTCAACTTTATGAGGCTTAAGACCTAGGTCTCACTTATTCTCAGGCCTAGTGGGATGAGTCACAGTGTTAAAATCTTCATATACCATAGACTCATCATTCAACCATCTCATCCGCCATGGATTCCAGTTGATCTTGATTAACTTGCAGATCACTTTGGTGATGCAATGGTTATCTTTCACAACAATAGTTTCTTCTTTAGCTCAAGCTACTTGTTTATCTTTTAACATAAGGGATATCAAAATAGCATGAAATATGGTGTTGGATTTGGAACGGGTCATGGTAATATCTACTAGTTGAATCATCAACAACCTACATAAGTTGATACTCTATTCATACATTAAAAAATACAAGAGAAAAATATCCTTCTACTTTAAAGAAGTAAAGTCCCCTCTCTTGGAACTCAAAACATGATGGAAAAACTTAAACAGCAGCTTGTCTTCTTCTCCCATCTCAGCAGTAATTACATTCCTAGGAATTCCATTCCCTATCAATTCAGTTAATGCTTCTTCATAGAAAAATAACTCACTAGTGGTAGGAACCACTTTTTAGAAATAATCATAAATTCCTTCAGGTGGAACCCCCAAGAAGTCAGCCCACTCAGTAGAGGAGAAACTCACACTTACTCCCTTTACTCTGGAAGTTATCCAGTGCTCATCCACAGACTGATCAAACTAGAGATACTTATAAAATATATTCACTAACATTGTGTAATAGGGTCCATTATTGTTTGTAAAACACTTAACCCTACCCTGAGCTTCAAGTGAATATAGTACTAAAGACCAGATCTACAGAAGCCACTCTGAACTTAACTCCGTCTCAAACACTATTTCCCTCTTCGATAAATGCAGGTTAAGAACCTTTTCCACTATCTGGATTCCACTAGTCGATTCAGATCTTGGTCTTTTAGGATCAGTCATGTCTCCTCCATCAGCAACAGACGACCTTTTGACTCTTTCCATCGATCTGGAGTGGTTCAAGGTTTCAATAGAGGTTTAGGTTCTGAGATTGGGGAGAAAAATGTTTGTGTGATGGTTTGATGTGGATCAAAATGTTATCTGTGTTTTATTTTTATCATTTAGGGATTGAAAAAAGAAACAGGAAAAATAAATAAGTAATATACAGAAAATGTTTCATATTTCGGTTGAGAACAAAAACACAAAATCCTAGACTCAATTCATCTATCGGTAAGGATGTATCGGTAAGGTCTAACGGTGAGTTTCTATCAATAAGGTCTCCAATGGTGAGGTCTAATAGTGAGGTCCTATCAGTAAGGTTTAACATTGAGGTTTTATCAGTAAGGTCTAACGGTGAGATCCTATCGTTAAGGTCTAACGGTGAGGTCCTATCAGTAAGGTCTAACGGTGAGGTCTAACGGTAAGGTCTCTAACGGTGAGGTTTCTAACGATGAGGTCTAACGGTAAGGTCTCTAATGGTGAGGTCTAATGGTAAGGTCTCTAATGGTGAGGTTTCTAATGGTGAGGCCTAATAATAAGGTCTATAAAGGTGAGTTTTCTAACAGTGAGGTCTAACAGTGAGGTCTAACGGTGAGGTTCTATCGGTAAGGTCCAATTATAAGGTATCTAACAGTGAGGTCCTTAACTCAACAATTTATCATACATAACTAATTATTGATGTAATTTAACCTCTCATAATTCAAAGGATTTGTCAATATATCTTCTAATTGGTGTTCAGTACTATTGAATTCAAGAGTGATTTCACCTCTTGAATAATGATCTCTCAAGAAGTGATGTCTTACATCAATATGCTTTGTCCTAGCATGAGATATTGGATTTTTAGAGATTTTGATAGCACTCGTGTTGTTACTGTTTATAGAAACATGTTCAAATTGATATCCATAGTCAATTAAAGTGTGTTTCATCCACAATATTTGATCACAATAGCTACGAGCAGCTATATATTCAGCGTCAGCAGTAGATAATGAAAAAAAATTATGTTTCTTACTACACAATGATACTAGTGACTTTTCTAACATGTGACATGTTCCATAGGTTATTTCCCTATCTAAATTACAACCAGCAAAGTAAGTATCCAGAAAACTTATTAAATCAAACATTTGTCCTCTTAGATAAAACAGTCCTAGATTTATATTAAACTTGAGATATTTAAAATTCCTTTTAACAATAGTTAAATGCTATTCATTTGGATTATCTTAAAAATGAGAACACATGCATACATTGAACATATTGTCAGGTCTGCAAGCAGTAATGTATATGAGACTCTCAATCATACCTAGGTAATAGGTTTGATCCACTAGTATAATAGTTTCATCAGCATACAACTTACAAGTGGTACTCATAGGTGTATCACTACCTTTATTACATTCTAAACCAAAATTTTTTTAAAAATACATAGTATATTTACTTTGATTTAGAATAATACCTTTTTTTATTTTTGAAATTTTGAAATCAAAGGAAAAAATTTAAGTTCCTCCATTAAACTCATTTCAAATTCATCTAGTATCATTTTTTAAAAATTAGTAAAAAAAGTGTTTCTATAGGATCAAAAGAATATATCATCTAAATAAATTTGTACTATTAAAACATCTTTGGAAATCCTTTTAATAAACAATGTAGGATCCACTATTCCTTTAGTAAAACTTTTTGAAATAAGGAAAAAACTAATTATATAATACTTATCCCTTAGAGCATGTTTCACACCAAATAAGGCTTTTGATAGTTTAAAAACATGATTTGGAAAATGGTGATTTGTAAAACCATGGGGTTGTTCAACAAATATATCTTCAACTATGAACCCATTTAAAAATGCAATTTTTTACATCCATTTGATAATGTTTGAAATTCAGATGATCAATATATGTAATTAGTATCTTAATGTATTCTATTCTAGCTACAGGAGCAAAGGTTTCATCATATTCTATCCCTTCTTCTTGACTGTATCCTTGTGTAACTAATCTATCCTTGTTTCTAACTATGTTTCCAGATTCATCAACTTTATTTCTAAAAACCCATTTAGTGCCTATGGTCAAGGGGTCTTTAGGTCTGTCTACTAATTTCCAAACATTATTTCATTCAAAATGCTTCAATTATTCTTGAATTTTTATCATCCAAAATTCAACACTAATTGCATAATTGAAATTTTTAGGTTCAAGCTATGAAAGAAAAGCCAGATGTTCAACCAGGTTTCTCAGAGAAGCTCTATTTTTGTCCCTCTATTTAAATCACATACTACATCATCTAAAGGATGATTCTTGAGAGTTATAATACCTTATTAAAGATTTTATCTAGACTCATAGTTGATTACAGGTTTAGACTCAATAGGTGCAGATTATGGAAGATTTGCAGAACTAGTTACTTTTATAGGGGGTTCACTATCATTATCATTAAGGTCCAGAATTTACATATCTTACTCAAGATGTTCATGAGAGGTTTTGGGATCAAGTAGATCAGTCTCATCAAATTTGACATGAATAGATTCTTCCACACTTTTGGTTCTCTTATTAAATACTCCATAAGCTTTACTAGAGACTAAGTAACCTAGGAAAATTCCTTTATCACTTTTGGAGGCAAACTTGTCACGATTGTCTTTAGTGTTAAGGATAAAGACTTTTCAACCAAAAACTCTAAAGTAATTAACCTTAGGCTTCTTATTATTATAGATCTCATAATGGGTATTCTTAGGAATAGTTCAAATCAAGACTCTATTGATAATATAACAAGCTATATTAAATGCTTCAACCCAAAAATAAATAGCTATATTATACTCATTGAGCATAGTCCGGGAAATCTCTTGAAGTGTCCTATTTTATCATTCTACAACCCCATTTTGTTGAGGTGTTCTAGGAGAATAGAAATTGTGAGAATAGACATTAAGTGAGAAAAATGATTCAAATTCCTGATTTTCAAACTCACGACCATGGTCACTTCTCAAGGTCATGATTCTAAGTCCACTGAGATTTTCTACAGACTTTCCGTATTTGATAAAATAAGAACAATCTTCAATTTTGTAAGCCATAAAGTATAACCAAGTGTATCTAGAAGATCATCTACAAGAACATAAACATAGTTCGTTTCATTTAAACATGAAACTCTTGATGGTCAAAACAAATACATGTGAATCAACTCAAGCGATTGAGAAGTAGAAACTTTTGTCTTCGGTTTGAACGAAACATTGTGTTGTTTTCCCTTTTTACAAGGATTACACACTTATTTAAGACGGAATTCTAATATAGGTATGTTTCTAGCTAAACCTTTCCAAGTCAGTTTCCTAAGTGAGTGCACATTGTAGTGTCTTAATCTTATGCGCCACAACAAGGATTCCTTAGGAAATGAATTTAAAAAAGAAACATTTTTCTTAGATAAGGAATCTAAATCAACAGCATATACATTCTTGTTTCTATGATCAATAAATATTAAATCATTTTTAGAATTAAAAACATTACATGAATCATTTTCAAATTTAACATTGAATCCATCATCACACAATTGAGATATACTTAGTAGATTGTATTTTAACCCATCAACAAAAAGTACATTTGAAAGTAATACAAAATTAGGGTTACCAATCTAGCCTAAGAAAAAAATCTTTCCTTTATAATTATCACCAAATGTGACATATCCTCCATCAAATTTTATTAGACTTTTGAATCATGATTATTCTATTTCCATATGTCTTGAACATCCATTATCCAAGTACTATAGAGTTTTACAAGAACTCTTCAGACAATTTTCCTACACAATAGATTAATTGTATTGTGACATTAGTACCTATAATTTCTTGGGTCCAGAGAAGTTAGAAAGTAAAAATTTGAGAACCCAAACTTGTCACATAGATTTCCTATAATTAAAAGATATATTTTGAGATATAAACACTTTGTTTGGTCCTTTAGATAATTGTTTTTTAAGAAATGGTCCAGAACTTGAACTAGCTGTGAATTGACCATATTTTAGAATAAATGTAGTTCTAATGATCCTTCTCTGTCCTAGTTGATACCCTAGACCAATTTTATATTTTGGAGCAATCTGTTTTCCAAGTAACTGAGTCAGGGTATCTCTACTTACAGTAAACTTCTCATGATCTCTCTTTAATTTCTCATATGATAATTTCAGTTCAGTATTTTCTTTTTACAGCCGAGCACATTTTTCTTTCTCAATATTCATATCAGGCTTATGATTGGAATTTAGATCATGTTTCCTTTTCAATAATTTATATTTATACTTGAGTTCATTAAAAGTATCCTCAATCATTCCAAAGTATTCAAATAGTTCATCCTTAGTTATATTTTCATCATTGTTTAATTCAATTTGAATCTCAGAATAATAGACATTATGTAGAGGAGAATTGGGTGTTACCTTCGATGTTTCTATCATGAAGAACAGATTTGCACATTTGTTCTTTTCATTATTAGAAGTTTTAGATCCACTTGAGTTATCTTCTGAAGCACCCTAGGTGGAATTCATAGCCATTTTATATCTTTTTCCCTTGTCTTCATACTTCTTCTTAAATTTATGCTTGGGGAAATCAGCCTTCACATGACATTTTCATTTAAACTCATAATAGACTATATTAGATTTGTTGTCATTCCATTTTCTATCCTTTTTCCACTTTCCTTTATTATCATACATTCATTTGTTGTTAGATTGTCTAAATAAATTTTTCTTTCATTAAAAATTCTTAAATCTCTTGAAAGATGATCCATCATATCATCACTATCAGAGTATGAGTATTTACTTGTGGAAGTATCTACAAGAGATTGATCTTTTTCTTTATCATTGTTCTTTGAGATAGTAGTCTTGAATGCAAAAGATTTATTCCTTGGTTCTTCATCTACATCATGATTCACCTTATTCTCTTCTTCGTACATCATAAGATTTCCAATATGTTCCTTCAGTGGTGGTTTTTCTTTGTCATAAGATTCTCAAATAGAAACATATGTTCCTCACTATCTGTCAGGTAGGCATCGAAGTAGCCTCATAATCTTGCCCTTGTTGTCCACTGGTCTTCTAAGTAGTCTCATGGTATTCATTATTTCATTGAACCTGAGATACATTTCAGAATTGAGTTCATCAAGATTCAATTTAAAATTATCGTATTTAATAGTATTTGTATTTAATCTCATTTCATTACCATTGTTTGTTCCCTCATGTGAAATAGCCAATGTATCCCAAATTTTATATGCAGTTTTACAAGCATATATTCTATTGAATTCATCATCACCTAGATAAAATTATAAAGAATTCATTAATTTAGAGTTATTATTATATGTCACTTTAGTCAGCTGAGACCATGTGTACCTAGAAGTAGTAGGCATTACATGTTGTTTTTTAATTGTGCCCTAGATTTCAGGTCCCATGCTCTCTAGATACAATTTCATTTTTAATTTCTAGTGAGCATAGTTATTACCATTAAAGAATACATGACTGTTAGTAGTATCACCCTCAACTATGTTATCCATAGTGATTTAGAAATTAATGAACTCAAAATTTAGAAATGACAGAAATTTTAAGATCTTTAAGATAAAACTAAAATAAAAGTTAAATAATTTGAAAACTGGATAAACAATCATTTGATACCAAATGTTGTTCATAGTGGAATCTCAAGATGGGGGTGAATTTAGTTCCTACATAAAATTTCTGTTAAAAATTTTATTATAAAGATCCCCAAATTTTGAAAATGGCCCAGTTATATAATGAAATAGAGATATAGTTGTCTAATTGGTCAATAAGTTTCTCAAATGGTTATTAGTCCTCAGTTGAATTAGTGAGTAACACTTCTTCAACATTTGAAAAAAGTTTAATGAATTAAACAAATGTACACACTAACCAAAACTAACTATCAAAGTGAAAGAAAAACATTATTATGTTTTAGAAAATTATAAGACGTAGAAAATAGATAAAATAGATTATAACCAAATATAGTGCATAGTGAAGTAAAACAAGATGTTCTGTCTCAAGATGAGACTTAATCCTATCCACTTGGTGATCACCTACCACCAAGAAGTTTATATTAGCAATAAACATGATACACAACCTGTATCAGGCTTTACAATAGTGTTCACAAACAATCCAGGGTTCACACCCTCTACCACTGTTCTTCATGGGAAATACAAACAATACTGACCACACAAGGTCTTTTCCACAGTTTTACATAGAAAACACATGTAAAAGAATTTTGATGTGTGTATATTCAGCATCCTCCAATTTTAGAACAGGATATAGTGTTTGAGATAGAAAGACGCACACACATCTCAGAAATATAAAAATGAAAGAAACATAATAGGGAAATTAGGATGAGAATGATTTTTAAAGGCTCTATGTGTTTGCAGTTTAGCTCTTGACTCATTTAAGTAAGGAATTTAAAGATTGAGTCTATATCTAGAAGTTTTCTCCAAAACATAGTGTCACGACTCCAAGTACTAGCTTTCAGGAATTGAATGTTCGGCTTCTTGATTTGATCGAATGTTTATGAGACACAAAAAGCAGCCTCAAGTAGTTTTCTTGAAAAGATCTTCTTGATGTTACTGGGGTTCACAGTGAAGGTTCTCGAATGGTTCTTCCTTATTCATCAGTAATTTAATTCTCATGAATTTAACTTCTAGACACCCTTTTATTTTTGTTTTTCTCTATACATCTTTATATATTCCTTCCCCAGTCTTTTTCTTTCATATTTGAGGTCCGAGCATAGTAGTAAGTAAATCACATGCAATCTTTCTGGTACCTTGTACTGTCAAGATATGGTCTCCTGATATGTCTACAATAAGCATTAATTAAGTCAGAAGCATTAAAGTTAGAAAAATATTATCATTAATAAAACATATGAATTTAAAAAATTATGGAGTAGAAGAGTATGGTAGACTGGTAACGATAGCCTTCACATCGGTAGGCTTCAACAACAGGTGCACGTCGGCAACCTCCAACTATATCCATTCATCAGTAACCTTCAGCGGTAACCTTTGGCAGTTGGCTTGTATCAGTGGCCTTAGTATCGGTGACCATGTATCGGTGAACTTGTAATGTTGACCTTGTAGCGGTGACCTTGTAACGCTGACCTTGTATCCCTGACCTTTTAATGGTGACCTTGTAGTAGTGACCTTGTTACGGTGACCTTGTAACAGTGACCTTGTAGCGGTGACCTTGTTACGGTCACCTTGTAACGGTGACCTTGTAGTGGTGACCTTGTAACGGTGACCTTGTAACTGTAACCTTGTAGTGGTGACCTTGTAGAGGTAACCTTGTAACAGTGACCTTGTACTTAGATAAATTCTTAATTGTAAGCATAACCAATAAAGTAGTGATATTGAGAGTATATGAAAATTACTCTATAAAAACAAGAAACATCAATGAAACATATTTAACATAGAATGAAAACATGATTGAAACAAGATTTGGGATTATCAAAAATGATTTGGGATTATCAAAATAGGTGAGTCCATCATGTTTCATTATCCTCCTTCCCATTTACCAAACCTTGAATAATTAATATTTATTTAACTAATAAATATCACACTATTCATTGATAATTAAAATAAATATAACATTCACTAAACCATAAATATATATATATATTATTTTTAACACACTTACTCTTTTCAATATCTTCTAATTACAAATTAATGATCAGCCAAACGTAAATAAAAATAAAACCACAAATCATGGATACTATTTATTATAACATGTTTTATTCAGGGTTGTTTTTTTTTTGAAATTACATATACACATAGTGTGTAACCCTACTGAACAATTTTTCATTGTTAATAGGTAGAGATTTATCAAGTTCATGGTTTTTATATAACCAAATTCCAGGGAACCCATATAGAAATATATTAATGTTGAAATTTCCAAAAAAAAACATATTAAATATAAAATATTAATATAATATATTTTCCATTATATAAAAAAATAAAAAAAATCATACTGACGTAATTAACCTATATTATCAATGTCACATTATTTAACATTATGCTAATGAAATTTCCACATAACACCATGTCCATAGATTTATCTATGCAATTCAATTTCTACAAAAGGGATTGAGATATCAACTTGTATCTATGGAAGGAAGGTATAAATTTTTTCTCGCATTATCAATTAATTAAATATCATTTGTGACGTACCCAACGTATCCTACTTCATCATGAGGAGATATTGTCTTGTTTTTCATCAACACATCAATGTATGTGACTTATTATATTTATTAATTATAATAATAGTGTCTAGGGACCAATACATATGTTCACAAATAGAATTTCAAAGACACATAAAATGGGGATATCCTACTGGTTAGTTTATTCTAATAACCTCCCTTCTTGGAGATTACCATGGGTGAACACTATAAGATGGTGTATCAATGTATTATGAGACTAATAACCCTGATAAATTTTATTTTCTATGACCCATATTAATATATCATCCATCTATAGAAAATTTATTTAATAATAATGTGGTAGAACCTTAACATTATCATCATATCAAGGAACTACTTTTAACATTCAGTGTGATAAATATTATTTGGAAATTATCACATACTTTGTCAAGAAAGAGAAAATAATTAATTGATAAGAAACTTCATAAATATTCCTTACAATGAATACACATAATAAATTACTCATAATTTTTTTCTATGAAACAATGTCTAACAAAATTATTTCCTTTTTGTACATCCATATATGGTCCCCCCATTGATATGGTTCAAGTACACTGCTAGAAAATAATTCTATACTTACTTTGCCATCAATATTTGTATAACAAAGTTAAGAATGAGGTTAAATAGAAATAAAAATATAACCTAGTAATGGTTAGAAATTTCATGTGCATATCTGTAATATCAACATCAACTAACATTAGTCTTAGTACTTTAAAACACATGATTATATTATTTAAAACCTAATACATTAGCCACAAATTTTATTTTCACAGGTGTATAGACTATGTAATTGATTAGTAGATGAATATATTACATCAAAAATCATTTTTATATGTTCAATTCCCACTATGAAACGATGCGTTTCAATATTGTTTTATATGTGAACATTGTGAAATTTTCAGAAAATTTTAAATTTGAACTATTTTTTTAAGAATTGGAGCATTTTTTATAGTTCCCGGACATGGTTTGGATAGTTCTTCTCAAATATCCTTAGTTTTATAAGCTATAATATATTAAATAATATCTATATATGATAAAATATCCCAATAAAGATCTATATGTATAAGGACCCAGCCTTATAACATACATAATCTTGAATTTAGTTAAGAAAACACTTCCTTATACATTGAGGATGTTTTCAAGTTTAGAGATTTAGAGAATTGGGACATAATACAATCACAACATGACACATTGTTACAGATTGGATACAAAAAAAATAGTTTTCTTTTTTTGAAAATAATTTTTAAATTTTTTTAATTAAATTTTTAAATAAAATTATACTTAATTAAATAATTAATTATTTAAAAACTATAACATCTTTTATATCACATTAAAAAATTAGTCAAAATGTCATTATCTTAAAGCCTTAATAAAATAAAATAATAATACAATTTACTATTCATTAGGGTCATATTACTATTCATATTACTATTCATAGGGTATGTTTCTATTCACCAAAATAACAATTTGGTTCGAATAGACTCCAAATAACATACTGAACACAATTAGAGATGACAATTTTTCAAAATCCAAAACATGTATGCAGTAAAATTATGTTTAAAGTATACTTATAAATATCCACATTAAAGAAAATTTCAAGCATTTCAATTTATTTTTACAAAACCTTTTTGTGTTACTTTATCACTACCTTTTGGAAATTGCGTGCTAACAATTTTATTTACTTATTAAACAAGGGAGGAAACCTTTCCCTCATAGAATTTTCAGACTCTCATGTTGCTTCATCAACCATGTGGTTTCTCCACAAAACCTGTACCTAGTTGATTACTTTATTCCGCAATACCTGTTCCCTTCGATCATGAATCTGAACTGGTTTCTCTTCATTTGAAAGGTTCTCCTCTAGTTGAATAGCTTCTCAGCTCAAAACCTAAGTCAAATATGGTACATACTTCCTCAAAATGGAAACATGAAAAACAATGTCTAGCTGAGACAAGCATGGAGGTAAAGCTACTCGGTATGCAACTGGTCCAACTTTCTCCAGGATTTCAAAAAGGCCGATGAACCGCGAACTTAGCTTTTTTATTCTTACCAAAATGCATCACACCTTTCCAGGGAGATATTTAAAGGAAAACATGGTCACGTACCTCGAAAGGGAAGTCTTTCTTTCTGTTATCTGCATAACTTTTCTGCCTACTCTGAGATGTCCTCGTGTGATGAGAGATCATCTTCCCTTTCTCAGACACTTCCTCCACTAATTCTGGCCCCATCAACTTTCTCTCACCCACTTCATCCCAAAACACTAGAGTCCAACACAACTTTCCATACAAAACCTTAAAAGGTGAAATATGTATACTAGAATGAAAATTATTATAAGAAAACTAATGTATGAAATATATTGATACCAACTTATCTGGTAGTCTATTGAACAAGATCAAAGCATATCATCCAATGTTTGAATCAGTCGTTCTGACATCCCATCTGATTGAGGATGAAAATTTGTGATGAAATTTAACTTTCTGCCCAAAAACTTTTGAGGTCCCTTCCAAAAGTTAGAAGTATTCCTGGGATCCCAATCAGATACAATTTAAAGAGGAACTCAATGTAACCTAACAATATCTTTGAGGTAAAATCGAGAAATCTGATCCAAAGGCATTGTAGCTCGAATAGAAAGAAAAGGTGTAGAATTTGTAAACCGATCCTCAATAACTCAAATTGCATTGTTACCTAAAGATATATTAGGTAGTCGCACCACAAAGTCTATAGATACATTCTCCTACTTCCACTCAGTCATTGGAAAAGGATGGAACAACCCCTTTGGTAACATCTTCTTTGCTTTAACCTGCTAACATGTCAATCATTTCATGATAAAATCAACAATATCCCTTTTAATTCTATCCCACCATTAATACTCCCGATGGTCTCTATACATCTTAGTACTACTAGGATGAGCTAAAATTAATGAACTGTAATCTTCACTCAACAAATCAATCTTCAACTAAGAATCACAGGGCACACACAACATTTTTCCAAATCTTAAAACACTAACTTTATCATGGTTAAATTCTAGGATCTTACCCATTTTAACTAATTCTACCTTTTCCTGTAGCTCCCGATCTTCCTTCTGTGCTCCCTTAATTCTATCAGACAACAAATATTGCACTACAACCTGAGACAAAACAAATGTATTCCCTGCACCAACAACTACTGTTCCAAAATTCATTAAATCAGTAATCAAGGGATCATGTTCTGAATATAACATGTTTAATGATGCATGATGTTTTCGACTCAAGACATCTGCCACATGGTTTGTTTTTCTAGAATTGTATTTTATCGTGCAATCATAATCCTTTATCAGTTCAATCCATCTTTTCTGCCTCATGTTTATTTCCTTATGAATGAATATATTCTTTAGAGATTTACGGTCAGTGTATATTTGACATTTGGATCTATAAAAATGATGACTCCAAATTTTCAAAGCAACAACCACAACTTCAAATTACAATTCATTTGTGGGATAATTAATCTCATGAGGTTTAAGTTTTCTCGAATCATAGACAATTTCCTGATCATTCTGCATCAAAACACTACCAAGTCCCTTCAAAGAAGCATCACTGTAGAAGACAAACTCACCATTCTAAGAAGGTAAGGCCTAAAATAAAGCATTCACCAATCTATTATTCAGTTCCTAAAAACATCACATTTTTCTATCTAAAAAAATTTAACCCGTTTCAGTGTTAACTTAGTTATCGGGCTAGATACCTGTGAAAATTTCATAACAAACCGTCGGTAATAACCTACTAACCCATGAAAACTACCAATCTCTATAGCATTTTTGCATCTTGGACATTCATCAACTACTCTTGTTTTGGAAGGATCAACTATTATTCCATCCTTATTTACACTGTTCCCAATTTTTTGCAACCAAAAATCACAGTTGCTGAATCTTCCATACAGTTTAATTTCTTTTAAGGTTTGTAAAACAACACTTAAATGTTTTTAATAATCCTATTTATTTTTAAAAAATTCAAAAATGTCCTCAATAAATACAACCAAAAAATTATCCATGAACTCATGAAATACTATATTCATAAGATTCTTGAATACAGCAGGTGAATTTGTTAACCCAAAGGGTATAAATGCAAATTCATAATTCAAATATCTAGTACAAAAGGCTATTTTTGGGATGTCATCCACTTTTACCTTAAGTTGATGGTATCTAGAACTGACATCAATCTTGGAAAAGTATTGAGCTCCCTAGAGCTGATCAAACACGTCATCGATATGAGGCAAAGGATACATGTTTTTAAAATTGATGTTATTCAAAGCTCTATAATCAATGTAAAGTCTCATGGAACCATATTTATTTTTAAAAAACAAAATATAGGCTTCTCATGGTGAAGTGCTAGAATGAATGATGCATTTATCAAGAAAATCTTACAACTAATTTTTCAATTCAAGAAGTTATATTTGAGCCATATGATATGGGGGTTTTGAAAATTGGCTTATCATCAGGAACTAAGTCAATTGTGAATTCGACTTTTTGATCAGGTATGATACCGGGTAACTCATCATGAAAAACATCAAGTTATTCATTTACCAATGGCACATCATTAATATGAATCGTTCCCTTGTTTTCAATAATATGAGAAAGTTAACTTTCATATACATCTTTCAATAGTTTCTCATCTTCTTAATATGTTATAAATTGTATGGGTTAGTTCTTATATACAAACAGAAACACATTCTAAAAAACAACTTCTTTAGCTCTATAGTAAATCTTTTCAAGATAAACAGAAAGCCAATCCATTCCCAGAATCACATTAAAATCGACTAAGTGTAAAACCAAAAGGTTTGAAGGTCATATATTTCCACAGAACACAATATAAAGATTCGTATAATTCTTTTTTTCTATAATACATCCCCCAGGTGTTTTAACAACATGTTTGGGTCTCATTTATTGAGGTTATATTTTCAATTTACCAGAAAATTTCTCAGAGATAAAGGAATTTGTAGAACCTGTATCAAACAAAACATTAGGAAAATATGAGTGAACAAACAAAGGACCTGGTACAACTTCATTGGATGGCCCGACATCTGCTAACTTAGTCAGAAAGGATCTCACTACACCTTTCTTCTTGTTTTCTGGCTTCATTGCATCATTCGGATCTCTCTTTGGGTAGGCATTTGCATAATGGCCCGTCTCACCACATTTAAAACACAATAAAATTTTCTTATCAAGACAAGTCTTTGGATCATTTTCATTACAATCTCTGGCCATATGTCCAATCTTACCACATTTAAAACACTTCCTAGTTTTGCTAAAACATTCCCCAGAGTGTTTCTTGCCACACTTTTCACAAACTAGAAATTGGATTTTGTTACAATTATATTTCTTTGGTTGATTCTTACCCATCACTTGCCATCTAGACCTCTTCTTATCCATGTTTCCAAAATACATGTGATCCTCAGCAAACTCAATCTATACCCTCTCAGCATATCTTATAAGTTTCTCATAAATTTTGAATTCATGGGAGGCCAACGCCCTTCGATACATTGGCTTCATTCCAGAGTAAGAGCCTTTGATTTTGTTATCAAGATCCAGAATAAGATTTGGAGAATACATCACCAGTCGGGTGAAGTTCGCTTCATACATAGCCACTAAATCATCCCCATTTTGCTTTAATTCAAGGAATTTCTTTTCCATAATAAGTTTCAACACCATTGGAAAAAAATTTCAAGGAAATCACTTTTAAATTAATCCCAATATAAGGAATAAAAAGTTTCTTTACACCTAATATTTGTTACCATTTACCACCACTGATCAGATTCCCCTTCAGAATAATCAATGGAAAGACTTTCCTTTTAATTTTTTGATCATCTCATAACATCAAATATCATTTCAAGGGATTTTATCCTTCTTTCATCTACTACTGAGTCATAATATTTATTGAAAGCAGGAGAGTGTTGTCTCATAAAATGTTCCACTATTGTCATGTTCTGTTGTGGTAACTCTATGTGTTCTCTTACATGGACGCAACCACCATTTATTTACAACATTAAAAGAGACATTACTAACACAAACTACTCGGTTCCAACCCCTACCATTCTGGGTTGAATATCCTACAGGATTTCATTCTATCAGTTCCTCTTCTCTTCAACATCCCTATTCCTACTACGGACAACCATTCTGAACAACCATATTTTAGATGAAGAAACATGGTAATATCTTAATGCTATAACATTTCAAATTATTAATAGAGTAAAAATCATTTGTGGTATTCTTTTAACATTAACATAAAACCTAAAGTTATCTAAAGAATCCTCTGATACAAACTATAATGACTGAGCCTTATTACATACGTAATCTTGAATTTAGTCAAGAAAAACATACTTTTACATTGATGATATTTTCAAGTTTAGAGGATTAGATAATTGGGAAATAATACATTCATAACATTACACATTTTTGTAGAGTAGATACCATAAAAGCAGTTTCCATTTTCTGAAAAAAAAATCATTTTTTTAATTTAATTCTTAAATAGCATCATACTTAATTAAAAAATTAATTATTTTAGAACTATAACTTCTTTTTTATTACATTAAAAAATTATTCATGATTTCATTATCTTAATTCCTTAAGAAAATAAAATAATAAGAAAATTTACTATTCATTTGGGTATTATTACGATTCATAAGGATATGTTACTATTCACTAAAAAACAAGTTGGTTCTAATAGACACCAAATAACAAACTAAACACTATTCTAGATGACCATATTTTGAAATTCAAAACATTGAGGAAGTAAAATTATGTATAAAGGATACTTATAAATATCCACTTTAAACAAAATTTCAATAATTTCAATTTATTTTTAGAAAACCTTGGGCTGTAACAATATGCATCATAAAAGACAATATGGACCTCATCTAAATCCAGAAAGATAAAGATATGTGACAATGTATGTCAATCCATAAGTTAATATAATTATTTATAATAGTCATGACTCTAATATAATGGTATTACATTCCTTTATAATTTATTCATTGGATAATGGATATGTAAGAAGTATCTAATAATGAAATGATGACACCCTAATAATCCTAGAAAGTTATGTGTCTCAAAAACAGTCGTTGGTTGTTTCCATGAAATGAAAGCCTCAGTCTTATGAGGATCAAATAATATGAATATTTATGAGATGAAGTGGCCATGATTTTCAACATAGTATCTTGGATTCACACTTTATTAATTTGAAATAATCATTAATTTCAAATAATATACTCATAATGATCTCAATGTAACTTTTAATTGTCATATTTTGGGCATGAATGCACCATGATATCATAAAAAATACCATTAAAAAAAAGAATCCATGTATCTATGAATTATATGATTGATCAATGAAATGACTATTTCTATATAATTAGTGAGAAAATAGTCTTAAAAATTTATTCATAATTGTATAAATGGATTCTAAATACTATCTTATGAATACCCACATTCATGATATAATGTCCGTGATATCTTTATCTAAGGCATTTTTTAGAACCATTTGGATCCCATAAATTAATAAAAAAATATCACCAATTCATTGAATATGATATTGATTATTTTTCATAAATTTTATAATATTATGATACTCTAATAAATTTTGAGGAGTGCAATCTCCTTTTATAATGAAAAGAACTAGAGTGGCCCAAGAAAATGTACATGGTATTTTGAATACATTTTATTTCAACTCCTCTATATGGAACATTAATTCTATAAATTTTCTTGGTTCTATTCTATATGATTGAAGTGAAATATGATTTTTTTCATGATAGTAGGTCAGTAACAAATTTCACTCCTTTTTTAGGTGGTAGACTAGAGAAGTTATCTTCAAATACCTCTGTGTATCGATCTAATATGTTAGGAAAATCCCTATTTTTAGTAATATAAAAACCAAATAGTTATTGAAATTAAATGATATGTGATAGACCCAACCACTATTACTAAATTTTATAAATTTCCTCTATTAGCATCCCTTTCTCCCTAAATATATGGAACAATTTTCTAAGAGATATAAAAGTCACTTATTGGGTGTGAGATTAAATTCGATCCTTGAATGGAACCATCTAATCCATACCATAGATGATATCTAATATGTCCATGTCCACAGAAGTATGATCATACTAAAAGTGGACTAATTCAGTGGTGATAGGACAAAGAGAACATTTAAAAACGTTTTCACACTCATTTCCTGAAATTTTTTCTTGATCCTCATAACAAGATGTATTATTTACACATTTAATACTAGGTTTTACCACATAATGAAAAATTATAGAATGCATGGAGTTGGTGTAAAAAAAGTCTTGAGATTACCATTAAGATAGTAATTATGATATATTTTAGGCGGTTATATATATTCCATCTTCATATGATCCAAAAACCCACATTTAAAAGAACCGGGTTGGTTACTAGTATGTAGAGGCAATGAAATAAATTTGGGTGGCTAGTTTTATTATTCTCCATTACCCTAGGAGTATGTATTCCAATTTTTTTTTCTTATATTAGAGTAATCACCTATGCATTAGATGATAATGGGGTTCCCTCAATTAATGTTCTTAGTGATGTATTTACCTATCACCGGTTCCTTTTTATCTATATCTTTGTAATAAATTACAAAAAAACACTCAAGAATAAGTCTCCAATCATATGTAAACTTCAATAATTTACTTCTTGATCGATTCACTATTTACCACTTTCTGTGTAAAATTATAAATTTATTTAAAATGGGAAACATATTTATTTACTAAAAGGTTTCAATTTTTCATTTGGATGAAATAAAAGTTTTTTGAATCTTAAAAGGAATAAAGGTAAATTATTCTATTAAAAATTTACTCAAATGCATCCAACGTGAGTCCTTGGTTGATTTTATCGTTAACTTATTCATTACACCACTTTCATGACATATCCTCAAGAATATTCATAGAGAGATTCACATTTATATCAGTTAGGGTTCCTAAAATAATCAATTTTTATATTTTTCCTCTCAATCCCTGATTTATCTTACATGGGTTCTAATTCACCCCTAATAATTGGTGGTAGTAGACTTTGGAATTCACTTGAGTGGTCCACTTGACATTTTTCTTTATGTTCATTTACGTTTTCAATAGCTAATAAATATTCCAAAATTGTTCTGATGGGATTCTGTTTCAGTTGTGGTTTATCAATTGGAACAACATTTTCAGTAGTACCCTCTTACTAGTTTCTAATTCTCTCAACATAAGACATCATCCAATAGTCATAATAACCCATCCACTAATTATTAAAAAAAATTAATCACATATATTTTTCAATATTCCCATAAATAATAGGAAACATTATAAAATAACACATTAATGGTTATATCTATATTAGATTTCTTTTACTAATTTATGCCACTATACTCTCATCGTATAAACCCAAAATGAATAGGTGATAACAACTATAATGTTAATTACAACACTTTTTATATAGATCCACCCTAATAACATGATATTCAGTATAGATAAATGAAACATTTCTTTTGTACTTACATTTCATTTTTTGATAGATCCCATATCCACACCCAAAATTCTTACTGATGGAATATATAAAAATAACAGATCAAGTAAGCACCTAACCTAATCCACTACATTGGGAGGCACCAAAATTCTACTAACCATAGGGGATGTCCCCTTGAGATAAAGTAGTGGAAATGAATTATAAGTCAATTAATAAATCATGGGTAATGATTTATATATATATATATATATAACTATAATAGATTAACATAAAATAGTAGAATAAATAAAATATATCATATAAAAACTAATAGAAACCCAATGTCAAAAGAACACATATTCATAATTAGAGTCATAAAAGTAGAAAAACCAAAGTTATACCATAATCAAAGACCCAAATATATGTAAGGAAACCAAGGCCTATACAAGACACTGATACTACCTACAATTCTATATCTCCAACCACCAACCCCTAGAAAATGAGATCACAACATGATACTGGTACTCTTGTAAAGTATGATACCTTCCACTTACTCGCATCATGGTAAAAATATCATTATATGAATCGTGATGCCTATACAAGGGGAGAGTATATAGATTCAATAGTAAATCTCCATGACTTCCCACACATGCCACTAGAATAATAATATGTTTGATAACATTGAACATAAAACATGAGTGATTTGTATGATCCAATTGTGAAATATATACTAATATATCACTAATGATAAAAATTACACCAAACTTGTCTCTTTTATCCTGAAAAGTTTCCCATAAAACCACATTTCACATGGGAAAAACTATCCTTGAAGCACCATTGAATATACCATATTTAAGAGGGAAACCTATCCCATCTTATCGAAGTCATTACTAAGTGGTAAAATTCCTTGAGTCTAAGACTCACCATGTGACCAAGTATAGCTAGATAAGGCCCTTTCCAAATACATCTTGAAAACACAACAATAAGGAAATTAAATTTTCTCACACCTAAAATACATCTTTAGAAACAATTTCTAATTAATGAATTTTATTAAGCATGTTTTGGGAAAATACCACAACCCAGAGTTTTAAATATAACCAAATTAGGTGAATAATAATAGGTTTTTATACAGAAAATTTTACAATGAATTTTTAGAAAAAGAAGATTTTATGTTCTACAAAATAATGATAGGGAGAAAACCCACCATTGTAAAAGTATTAGACAAGAATAATCCTTCCTCAATTTATAGAATCATTATACCCTTTCAATTCTTTTAGTGAATCCCAAAGTGGTTATATCAAAATAGATCTATACCATAGATATATGCATGAGAACCGGAGTCTAGGGATTCTATGAAATGAAAAAATAGTTTAATGGATAAGAAAAATCAAAATTATTATCTTTTATTCCTAGGTTATAATTCTTAAATACTCCTTAAAACCAATATCTACAAGGAAAATGACTCCAAAAATTGCATAGCATGAGTATGGGGATATTGGAAAAATAAATTAGAATAATGTAAACCGAATAGGTGATAGAATTTAAAAACTTATTATATGATTTATTCATTCATAATGTAAAAGAGGAATTCACTCTATTAAATCATCACATCATACATACACCTAAATTTACATATCCTGAAATTTTAAAGAAGAGAAACTCATTCAGGTCTTGAATAAAATTCGTTGTAAATTTAGAGAAATCATTCAAGATAATAATAATAATTAACACCTTAAACTATCTCCTAAAACAATATTTATTATCCCATTCAACTCTCTCATATAGAAAAAACTATAAATAAAACACTATCATCTATAACATAAAATATACAACATAAAACTATAACATACCTAAAACATGGTGTGTCACACTTACATATTTTACTATAGTGAGAAATAAAAATACATTAACAATTTCAATTTCAACAAAACATTTTGAATATTTATTCATTTATTATTATTCCTATTTTTTCATTTATTTCAATACATTATTTAGTTACTAAAATTTTTATGTTCATGTTTGATATTTGGGGAATGCTTTCTTCATAATATAAAAAAATCATTGGTAAGATAATAAGGGTAAAAGGTGTAATGGTTAACTCATTTAACAAATCTTACTTTTATATAAATTAGTATTTACATAAATTAAACATTATTTTGTAACCATATATTTATTTTGGTCCTTAAAAACAAAATTTTCCATTTCATGGAGGTAGTAGTCAACAAATACACAGGAGCAACATTACAATTTTACAAGGTGTTTGATGAAATCAAGTAGATAATAGTTTATCATTATAGAAACATAATTATATAATAATTTGATATATATTAATTAAATACATCATTATAATAATCCATGCGATATGGAGATAAAATATGAGATACATCGTCTATGGAGGTGCATGCCCAAATGTACACACAATCAACATTTTCATTATACAATTTTTGGAAATGAAATGGAATTTTTTTACACTAAAACTAATAACATATTTTAATATAAATATATCTAACTAATTATATAATTATTTTAATACAATATTTCATGGTGGTGGATGAAGAAAACAAGTTGAAAAAACCTGGTTAAGGCTTTTACCTCTTCCTAGGAAATCCCCCTAGCTTATACATTAAGGCGTTATAGTTTATTCATTTTTGTGAGTTAATAACCTCTAGAATGTGTTGATTCTATTTGGGAATTAATTTTAGAACATCATAGTAAACAAGAAGTGTTAAAAGTGTGAATATAAGTGAGGAGGGGAGAGTTCATATTATAGGTGAGAGGGGTGGAAATTTTAGTAAATATTCTTACCATTAAAATAAAATTATGAAATTTTCAACGGAAACTAGGACAAAAATTTAAATATTGGAATATTTTGGTAAAAATTAAAATCAAAAAATAATATTGATGTTATGGTTTGATGATATCTTTGGGTATTATATATTTGTTTTGTCCTTTTAACCATTTTAACCACTACCGTAGTGAGAAAAGTCTTACAAAGGTAAATTATTTTATGGACTAAATAAAATGAAAATTATTTGTTAATTTTATCTATTTGATTCAAAATATTAAAATAATTTTACAATATTCTACTTATAAAGGTGTGAAAATTAATTTTAATATAAATAACTAAAATGAGAAGAATAACGATTTTTAGAAAAATGCATTTTAAAGCGTAAAAAATAAATTTAGACCAAATTAATGTATATCATTGACCTAAATAAAATTTATTAGTTTAATAATATAATATTAATATATATATGTGGTATTTAAAATACTATATTACTTATTTAAATATTCTAAATACGTAATTAAATGAAATGAATCAGAAATAGTCATTAATAGAAAAAAACATACGAAGAAATAAAAATGATCAATGTAAAGTTTAATAAAATATGTTTCATATAAATTCAATTGATTTTCATATCATGATAATATCATAAAATTGAATGTTTTTCCAAACTTATTATATTTCCATATTCACAGAAAAATTAACCATTTTCAAAAAAATATATATAAAAAACCCTAGAATGATTATTTAATTTTTTTAAAAAATAAGTGGAAAATTTTAAAAAATAAAAATTGTATAATTTATAAATTTAAAATTTATATTAAACCATATAATTAATGTAAACCAATTTATTTATAATAAAAGTATTTATTACTAAAAAACTATATAAAAATATTTTATTGATTATGAATCCTTGCAATAAAATTACTAACATTAACAATACATGACATTGAATTATTATTAAAATAACATAGGCTTTCACATTTACTTTTTTTGAACAAAACCAACTCAATCCTCATTGATTCCTAACTCAAAAGATCAACCTCACTCTTTACCAACCCTTTAACACTAATCGTTCATGAACAATGCTCACCAGAACCCTATATGAGTCAGTATTGATGAAATCTTTCAAACATTTAATCCTCCCTTTAATCGTCCATGATTCGGTGAATGGTCATAAGGATATATTCACACAAAATAAGATACATTTCCCTTAAAAACAATATAATAAATAAATGAAATAACAATTAATATCCAATATAAATGAAACAATCCAATAATCCCATGAAAAATATAATTATTATTTTTATTTTAGTTGAAATTATTTAACATAATGAAACATATATAAATAATAAAATAGCCCAGATGATTTCAACCTTGACACCAGTTGATCTCCATGTCGTGACCCAATGAGGAATTTCCTTATCACCAAAACTGACCCCACAAATACATAAAGATAATATATAGAAGTGTAGTTTATTATATAAGTATACATAGTAGGTAAATACTTGTAAAATATCATGTTAATTTTGAATATTTATGATTAAATCAAATGGAATAAATATTGGAAGAAACTCGTTTCTCACACCCAATTCAACTACAAATACATATTTCTAATGTTTTATCACCAAATACACAAACAATATACATTGGTAGTAAATCATGAATAGGCAGAAAATTTTGCAACCCCCAGTATACTAACTATTTATTTAGTCTTTGTCACATCCTAATGAACAAAATTTAGGTTCTCAAATCCCATCCCATATCCATATAATAAAGCCACATGTTGTTTCTTCGTACCAAAACCACAAATGATATTAACAGGCCATACACAAAAAATAAATATATATATCATATCTTCATAGAAAATTTGTATAAAAATCATATACTAGATACCACTACAATTTGAAAACAATATGAATATATGGAAGGAAAATAATGGGTGAGTAGTTGACAATCCATATCACCCAAAACCTCGATATTAGGGGTTCAATTGGAACCCAAAAATTCCCATCAGCATTGGTATGACTACTGGACTTGGGTATTGGTGCATAAATATTTTAAATAATGTATAAAAAATATGTATAGATACAAAAAATCCTCATATAGGTTTCATGTCTTCTGAAACTACCGATATTAAACATTGAATTATCATAGTTTCACTAATAGAAAACAACAACCACAACAACATATAAACCCACTTCACCATAACCATATATTAATTAAACATCTATATCATTCATTCCAACTAATATGATAAAATATTCACTAATTCATTATCAACTATAAAAACTTATTTGGCAATATTTCACATCAATTACTACACTAATTATTTTATATAATCTATTCCCTATCTCATATTATTCAGAATTTAAAAATCAAATTCTACATAATCATGATAAAAAATTATTAATTTAATTCATCATCATATATATGCATCATATACTGATTATCAATCCATGTTACTAAATTTATTCATTTATTTCAATATAATTTCTTATCCAGGGATACATGCCCATTCAAATAAAAAAATCATATATAAACTCACCAATAAATAATACCAAACACCCTACTCTATCATAATCATGTAAAATAATAAAACCTATACATGGTAAACACAACATCATTGTCATCTAAAAACACCTTGAATTTTCATATCTTAAATTCTACTACAATAAAAACATCACAATATATACACAATAAAAAAATTAATTATAGTGACAACTTATTTATTTAAATCAAGCTTTATATATTAATTCTATATTAAATTATCGATATCATGTTATCTAATTAATTCAGTAATTAAATAATCAGTGTCAAAAAATTAATAATAAAACTCTATTAATAACACCTTTCATATCACAATAAATGGACATGAATTGAAATGAAAAATAATAATTCATATAAATAACAATAAACCTATATTTCTCAAATATTAAATTTCATTATTCTACTTTTAATAATCCAATTATTATTACATTCTTAAATATAAAATAATTAATTATTAAGATATATTAATATAAGAAAATTTGGGTATATTATTAGTAAACTATCATTAATGTAATCATAAACTCTTTAAGAAATGAAAAATATAAAACTTCACTAAAAGACTCCCATGTTTCAATAATTACTCAATAACCCATCATCCAATTGTGAAGACTCAATAACATGAAGAAAAAGTATTATTTAATCACCAATTTTGTTTATAACCTCTAAAAAATGAAGCACATAGATGCCTAGGAATTCAAGAAGGATGAGGTTACCAAACAATAGAATGGAAGCACCTAAATTTATATTAAATGTTTTTTGACCAAACCATTAGGTTTTGAAACTAAAAAATATTGTGGATTGATCCGTTTACACTAATTAAAAGATGAAAATGATATCACTCCTTATATTGTTACTTAATTTCAATTTAGAAATATAGTTTCACCAAGACCATGGAATGATCTATAAACCAAGGATAATTTTTCATCCATCACCATTGCAACTAAAATATCCCTCTAAATAAATCATTAAACATTAAATGAGACACTTATATTCATCTAAATCAATTTCATGGTTTTCCAACAACAATGATAGTATAAAAAATTCCCAAGCTCATCTCAAAGTGTTTATACCTACTAAAAAAGATACTCTAAAATGACTACATACACAACATTGATAAATCATGAAAAACAACAATGTGACGAGGATCTAACCATGACATGTTTTCCCCAAAAACAAAAAAAAATCTAATTATTCACCCTATATAATGATTGAACTTGCTAAATCCACCTCCTATAACATAAGATCGCAAAATAAAGTTTCATGAAAAGATTATCCCCTATAAACATTCAAAAAATTAATGTTTTAGTCATCTATATTGTAATAGAGCTTAAAAATTAGTTAAAAAATTAAATTTTTCAATAATTTCAACATTATAACTAATTCACTAATAACCAACTATATTTTTATGATCGGGTATATATTTCTCAAAATAAAATTTACCAAAAAAAATATCATGTGAAATTATCTTCTGATTATCTTCTATCAATACAAACGATTCATAAAAAAAAATAATTATCAACAATATCAAGGAAACCATATTATTAATAATAATACAAGATGAATAATATAAAAATCCTATAATAATAGAATATCATGTTATAAATGAGAGAAAAAAAACATGCCTCATGTGGGGTCTCCTCATATGGAATTGTTAAAGATCAAATATTTATCTTCACTTTCAGAAAATTTCACATATTTATTATCCATAATGTAATCTCATCAAAACCCTATAATTCATTGATCTGGGTTACTTTAATGACCCACCTATCAAATTCACATTGAATACCTTGATGTTTGACATATAAAATAAGTAACAATTCAAAAAATTTATTAAATTCATAATAATATCATATAAAATTAAAATATATAGTTATATTTTTTATTTTCCTATGTGGAATTAGTAACAAAACACATCTATAATACAATATGAATCTAAAAAAAAATTTAAAATTTCTATCCCTTAAATCATAATAAAACTCAGTCACATCTGTAAACTCTAACCCTATTTTATACCGCTATAACAAGAATTAACAATTAATATAACATCCAAACAATTGCAAACAATTTTCATTTTCTATATGAAAAAATTAGGATATAAATATATCTTAAAATATATTATGGAAATTAAAATATATTTCGTTTTTCATCCCAAAAAAGATAATTCAAAAATTCAATCAATTCAATAAAATCAAAAATTAAAAAAATTATTTGAATATACATGAAAAATATTCTTCTAATATATATATATATATATATATATATCTTTTATTAGAAATTCATAACACATAATCATCAATAAAATTATTCTATATAATAAAATAAAATCTTGAACTATTTTTAGATTCATCTATTATGACTAAAAAACATGATATGGTAAAATTTATTATATACCATTCTAAAGAAATCACACATGTGATTAACCTAAAATATAACCAAAATCTTTTCCACCTTTCATAGGATTTGTTTTGATATCTGGTGAAAATACATCATCAAAGGCTCAACATAAGGTTTCATTGAAAGGATATAGAATGTATACTGACTAGTAGGTTTCTTGGATCTATTTGTGCGAAGATTCAAATAATCCCTCCTCCTTTAAGAATCATAGGCTAGATCAGACTATTCCTTTTGTGTATTCTTTTAGAGTATTGATCATGGTGAATAGGGTTGAAAGTGAGCCATGTACATCTTGAAGACTTTTTTAATCATTACTTGATGTTTATTATAGTTTTTATTTTAAAAAAGGGGTATAATTATCATGTGATTTCAAAAAATTATATATTATTAAATAGACTTTATATCTATGATCAATCAATCATTGGGTGTATTTTTCTTCTAAATGGGAAAAATAAATTTAATCTTGAGGATCTGGTAAGCAAATTGTCAATTATATATGTTTCTATTAACTAAAACTTCCTTTTAATTGAGAATGGATTCTACCATATCCTATTACAATATAATGATTCAAAGAATAATTCTTGGTTCATTGGTTTCTTTTCTCTGAAACAATTATATTTTTGAATTGTGGATGGGAATTCCATCTTGAAACACTCTAAGAAATGAAAATAAATTTTTGAATGATTTGGTTTGGATTTTTCCCTATGAGTAGGATCATTTTTTAATAAATGATTCAGTTTTACTTTCTTCTTTAATTGTAGTGTCAATCAAATTGGAAAAAATAATTTATTAAGGTTGCATCAGTTGCATTGAATGATTAAAATTTGAGGTTTACCTAAATTCACCAGGTACTATAAAGTTGGTGCTACTAACATATAATGATGATATGAAAATGTGTTTTGAATATGAATACCTACCTTCCTTTAACCCACTATGTAATGTAATTGGAAAATATATTACTTAATGTAGGAAGATTATAAATTGCTTAGTGGAACTACATCGTGGACACAATGCCTCTACTTATAAGAGACAAATGCCAATGAATTACAAGTGGTTTCATAATATTGAGACTAATAAAAATAATAATAATAATTACTCTCATTAATTTTAATGTAATAAGAATTTTTCTTGGAATAATATTATCTCTGATATCATTCTAGGTGTGGTTGATGCTTTGAAGAGGAAAGATGCTTCCTTAATGAAGAGTTTTATGGTTTTTGATGATACATCGGTCAATTCATCTAAATGTGAGTAATTTTAGAAAAGAAATTTTATAGGATTGGTATATCTAAATACTATAATGATTGATAAAACTAATAATGATCAACATTAGAATCTATCAGGTAGAATTGTTCACTTGGCACGTACTGGTCATGTCACATATAGAAATGGGTAGTAGAGTTTACATTTTTCTAACACATTTTATGGCAGTCCAAACAATTAATGAATGAAGTGTTCATATTATATTTTAATTAATTTTTTTATCACCCCTATACATAATGATATGTTACTTTTTTAACTAAATTTAAGATTTTTGATGGCTTGCGATACATGCAACAATGAGTTCAAACAAAATGTGATACTATATTATTTAAACATAGACATTATAACCCAGCCATTATGTTGATAGTTACGACTAGTAATAAATAATGTATGAATAATTTTATGTTTTATACATGTATAAAATAAATTCAGTCATTATCTAGTGATTATAAAAAAAAATATAACCCCAGTTTTAATGAAAATAGGATATTTTATGAAAAACAATATTTTTCTAAATGGTGATTTAGTCATGCGTTGAACACATAATTTAAAACTCTTTTTCAATTGAATTAGAAATATTAGTATAAAAAATTAAATCCATTCTATTTCATTATATAGAAATTATATTAGGGTTATTTTTTGTATTTTTCTATAAAGTATCATTTTTAGATAAATATTAAAAAATATAGATTTTTATTAGAAATTGCATTTCCATTTAAATAAATTAAACAACCAATTTCACATTAATGTGGGTGTAAAATTAAAATTATTTTAATTTTATAATAATAAATCCAAATTAGGTCATTTTAATATATTTTATATTAATTTTTGATATAAACCAATTTTATATTTTGAATATTTTTCTTTTGGAAAACCATTTTTTGGACATGTCTGTATGATTAATTTTAAATTATATTATTCTAAGTATGTTATTTGAATTTGGTAAAATGGATTCATTATTTTTAATCGTTATAATTTTTTTTAAAAAATTAGTTCAAATTACTTTTTATCAATAAATAATATTGAAAATAGTAAAATTTATTTACGGGAATTAATGAAAAAATTTATTTAATGGGGGTTATAAATGATCGAAAACAATTATAATTGAAATTTTATGGTCACAATTCAACATTTTATCTTTATAGATTTTAAAATGCTTCATTTTTTGTCCTTTTGGTGTGAGAAAAATGTGGCTGTAATTATTTATTTTTAAAAAATTCCATGTGTGTCCTCACCCCCACTTGTGAAAGGTCACTGCTTATCATCTTCCTTCCACACATTGAAATTAAATTATCTCAAAAAATACATTCCCAATTAAATTACCTACTTACCGCACCTAATCTTGGTATCCATTTTTGGTAATAAATTGACCCTAGGATGGTTTTTGGTGCAAACTAAAAAATTTTATTCGAGGAAGGTGTAACAAACATAACAAAGCATTTAATCTCCACCTCCTTAAAGTATTACTAAAACATGAAGATATAATAGGCATAGTATCTTAAATATAGTGATATTTTATATTCAATTTTACGGACCAAAAAATATTTTCTCCACTATAAAATGTGAAATGAATCATATGGCCATGTGTACGATGGACTACTGCCTCCCAAAATGAGATAATTCATTTTCAATCACTATTTCTCATGTACCAATATAAGAAAGTATCTGAAATTTATGTATGGTATTTATGATATAATTATAAATATGGAATTATAATATCACATATACCTACATAATTTCTATTTTTTATATAATACACTAAAATATCTCATGTGTACGGTAAACTACCAACTCACGAAGCTATGTGATACGTTTTTTTTACCACTTCACATGGATTGAATGTGTAATGGAATTTAAAGAAATAATTTTATTTTTATGTTATAATTATCACTCTATAAATATATGATAACACTAAAATTCATTCCATTGTGAAATTTGAAAATTTGAAATTTTACTCATGAATTCATAATGCCTATTGTCCCTAAGATTATAACATTGTTCATTTTTAATAAAAATATTTCATGGTTGGTTTAAAAATTATAATTTATTTCTAAAAAAATTAATTATTTAAATTTTTCAATTATATATATATTTTATTTATAATTCCATTGATCCGAGTAAATTTACCAAAGTGATTTATGACATATGAGGCATTTATCAATAAAACATGTGACATGAAATTAATTGTTTATATAATTGAATATGACATGGTAACAATTAAAATAAAAAATAAAAAACATTAAAATTTTATTAAGAAGGTAAATAATCAACATATTTTTATTATCAATAAAGATAAATAATTCACATGAAAAATGAGGCTTGAGGTAAGGGATCTTTCTGATGAAACATTTTATTTTGGTTATGACCATTTTATCTCTAACTCACTTTACCTCTCTTTAAAGTTATGGAATGATCATAAATTATTTAAATATGTTTCTCAAATTTATACAAATATTATTCTCTCTTATATTTACTGGTCAATACATTCTTTATGATCATTTATCAAATAAATTCTTTAAGTAATTTATTAGTATTATGTCGAGATAATATTTTACAACTCAATTATTTCCATGGGTAATTCATACGTTTATGGGTTATGATTTATATCCTTATGTGTTATGAATATAAATGTACATGAAATCAATGTGATGGGCGATCCTATATTTATATAACGATCCAATTCATTGGGAATTTGTTTTCTAACGAGACATCATGGGTGAGATTATGGAGTTAACCTAATTTATTGAGGTGCTCTGTAGACCATGTATTGTTTTCATTGTAGTTAACTTAACACATATATATGTCATTTTTTGTTCAATTTACACTTTATCGTGTTTCTATGATCTTATGATACACGATATTAATTTTTTTATTCAATTGATTACTTATATACCTTCTCTTTTAAAACATCAATTTATACCTTTTAATCACATGTTATGCTTAATTATCATGTTTATTACCTTAATGTTACTTTTACCTCATCTCTTTATTTATAAAATCCCCAAGGTATCCCATGCTGTTTTGTGAGATTCAATATATTTTAAAATGTCACTATGTAAAATAAATTTTGGTTTCCATGTTTTTGTTTTGTTTGTTTTATTTTGAACTTAGTCATCTAAAGACAATATACCTTTTACGATTGTTGTGTTGTAATTATTGGATATTTATGTTTTAAAATTATGTAATATAATGTGTAAAAGTATTGTTTCTCTTTTAGTATTATGGAATTGTATTTTCTATAACATAGTAAAACTATATTATATTTTATATACTAATGTTATTATATATGAATGACTGTGATAGTTTTAAAGGAATTATAAATAAACATAGATGAAATCGATTAAGAATTATACATCCTTTTTCGATATCCTCCATTCCATTGAACAAAATGGACTTTAAATAGATTTTTATGATAACCTAAGTAGATTGGAGAGTTAGTAATGGAATTTTACAGATGTACTTGGGTAAATTTGTGAGAGAACAAAAAATATGATTTTTTTTTTGAATTTTTTGAAGTGACTCTAACTTTTTAGAAAAAAATAAATAGCATATTTAGAAAAAAAAATAATCTTCAATGGCCACCAATGTAATTTTATATATACCAAGTGGAAAATAATTTAAACATAAATTATTGGATCAAGAATTATAAATCTTTTTGGGTAAATATATAATTTTTTTGTTTTTAACTAGTTAAAAAATAATTTCAATCAATATATATCATTTAATTTCATTTTCAGAAATATTTTAAAAGTATTTATTTAATAAATGTGTGGAAAAATGAAATCAAATTAAAACACATAATTCATAAATTTTCATTCATAATTTTATATAATTTTTTAGTATTATTATACATATAAATGATATTATTTCAAATTTTTTTAAAACTATTTACTTTATTTTTATACTACTTAAAAAAGAATTGTGGCGGAGTTTTGTAATCATTATTGGAAATTATGCATCAATATTAATAAATAATAATTTACAATCATAAATATAGTTAAATATTCATCAAATTTGGCATCTATATTCATTTACATATCATTATTTTTTATTTTTACATCATGAGGCCATAACAAGTGATAGAGAGTGACATTTTGTATTTACTCTTAACTTAATATAATATAATTATTTTCATGAAATGAAATTGGATCCAAAATAATTTATTTTAGAATATATGATGATGATAATATAATTATACTCATAAAAGGAAATAAATTCATGTCTCATATTTATTTTGAGACTTTATCCCACTATTTTAAGATCATTTAATCTATTATATCTTTTACCATGGTGATAACCAATTATCATTGTGACAATTCATTTTAACTGAAAAATAAATTCACTATATTGCCTGATATGAACCTATTTATTTAAAATTTGATATAAATTTTCAATATTATATTTTCATAAGTTCAATAAATTTACTTTTTATAATTTTAGAAAATAGAATGAAAAATTAGTTCAAGAAAAAAAATACTATTTTAATAAAAAAATGATTTTACACAAAAATCATATATATAATAAATTTATATAGAATTAATAGGTTTATTTTGAATGATATTATAATTATCTTAATTTTTAGGAAATAGAAAACAAAAGTATCATTGAAATTAATTTTATTAAAATTAATAAAATGCTTGATTTTGAAAAATTTGTATTTCTTCACTATATACATTATAATCAACCTTATAAGAAAAATAATCTTTTTTCTTAATATTATTTATAAAAAAATTATTTCAAAAAATATTTCCATTTCATAAAATTAATTTTCAATATGTGGTGGAAAATAATCATAATTTCATTGAAGAAAATGAAATAAAACCCATTTTTTATGTACAAAAATAATTTATACTCATTCATTATCTACTAAACAAAATAAGATAAATGTAAATTTATTTTATTAAATATTTGATATATAAATTTCATTAAAATAATTCATTTATAGTGAATATTTTAATTTACATTGATAAAATAATTCACATATAAATCAATTTAGAATAATATAACTACTTTAATCATATATGATCTTATATAAAATTGAGTTCTAATTTCCTGTTCATTAATCAGTAAATTTATATTGAAAAAACGTTTCTACATATATTTTATAATGAAACAGATTTTATTCATAACTATACATCTAAAAAGTAGGCTATAACTGTTGTATTTAAATAATAATATTTTAATAGTATATCAAAGTTTTGTTAAGGTTTTTATTGTGTGCGGTATCCAAAATCCGGTATAATATTCTTCTAAACTATAATCCAAGGTTGTGAAATTTTTATATCCATAAAAAATTAAATTATTTTAATTTTATCTAATGTCTAATAAAAATTATTTAAAACTTTTTTGAAATCAATTCCAAGGTGTGTAAGATAAATATACATATAAGTGTAAAGTAATAACTTTTAATAAACTATGGTAAAATTTTCTTTTTGTAAATAACCATAATGTCAAGAATTATAGTAGGTAAATTATCATTTAAGAAGAATTTATTAATTATTTAATTTACTATAATTAGAATCATTATAGATAATGTTTTTTATAAACTATACCCTCAGAACTGAGTGATATTTTATGTACATCTCTCAATAGATTTATGTCTTTATTTTTTATGTTGTGAAATTTATTTACAATCAAGATATAGAATAAGTGGAAATACATGTATAGGATTTCATTTCATTCCTTAAAAATAATTTTTTACTTCGTATTTATGCTATGTAGTTTTTGACATATAATTCATCTCATGTTCTAAATGAAAATTGACTATGATGAATTTTTCATGATTGAAGCACTAATGTTTTTTGATTGGATAAAAGTTCTAAAAAAGGATAACAAGTCATTTATTCTTTTTTATATATGTTAACCAAAAAAATGTTCATAATAAGATAATGCGATATCAATTATTAATAAATAATACATTAATATCATATTCCTCAACTAATTACTCCAAATTTTCATCATAAATCGTTCCATAAATACCGAATCATAAACTCAAAAAAATATTTCTAACCAAAATTGAATCTCCGAAATTATAAATATTTATTCTCAAATTTTTCTAAATATAGTATAAATTTATATCCAATTAACATAAATCACTCCTAATATCACATAACAAAATTTTATACACCATAATCAAATATTTTAAAAAATATGATAATCTTTTTTTTTAAATAGATAGAAATACTCAAAAGAATAAATAACATAAAATAAAATTCAAATATATAATTAAATTTTTCTTCCTAAAATAAAATCACATCTCACCCAATAACATTCTTACATACCTTAATCTTGTAATTATCACCATATATTGTACTTCTTTGAATATAAATTTAATCCCTTATACAAAAACTCAATTTTCAATCCAGGGTAATCTATATAATAAAACAAATATTCCCAATTTTTATTAACCTTTATCCCAATTACATAAAATTACCTAAATAGTAATGAATGTATTAACACTAACTTTTATCGATACAATTCAAATTATGTCCCCAAAATTTAATTAATAATTATTCAAATATCTTTTTCAATAAAAATATATTAACCCAATGGATAATTTACCATGAATTTCTACCAAAATATTTTTAATCATCCTAAAATCCTATCGCATATAATCTAAAAAGGTGTATATATGCCTTTAATATTATAATATAACACATATTTATTTACCTATAATGGTATATAAAACTCTTAAAATTTCCATGCATGAATCAACATAAAATCTAATGTTATTAAAACTAATACTTTTATACCAACTATAAGGTTTAATGGACAAATATACTATAATTACACTATTAATAACTAGGGATTTTATTTTTCTGATTTTGGGGATCATTCTAGTTTCATGTTTTTTGTAATTAGCAAAAAACACATATTTAATTGTTAAAAAAATAGATTATTATTTTTCAAGCATGTTTTTATAAATGAAACCATTTATTTATTACATAAATAAATCTATTGACCCTTATATAATCCGAAATAATATTTAATACATATAAAAAGCATCGATAAATTTTGGATGAAAAGAAAAAAATTTACTATGGGAAAACATAATTGAATCTCATTAACTCATTTTTAATTTAGGGAAGCCCCAAAGAAGGTTTTAACTATAAATAATATCCTTTTATGGAAAAAGTAATCATTTAAATAAACCTGAGATAAAATTAGAAAAAAATTATAAAATATTCTAAAAGAAAGAATAAATAAAAAATTATAACTCATGAATACTTCACTATAAAAATAAATATTTCACATTTAGAATATCATATAATTTCTATTAAATCATATTCAATAATAAAATCATTGATTAGATTTTAAATTAAAAAAAATTCTACAAAATCACATTTATAACAATTGAGAAAACTTACTTTAATATGGGGCCATACTATTATCATACATTCATTTATGAACTAACTAATAGTAAAAATTCAATATTATCTTATGGGATACTGTTATGAGTTTAGTCTATCAAATAATAAGAGTAATTAAATCAATCCAAAATATCTTAAGATCATATTACGTTATTTAACTTAACTGATTTACCCAATATATTAGATATATTTAAGGGACCTACCCTTCACATAATGAACATTTTCCCATTATGTTTTCATTTCAATACCCATTACAACATTACATAGTAACACCAACGTTCCATGGTTAAAAATCAAACAATTTAATAAATTATAATTCTTTTCACAAAAAACATAAAATTTATATTTACCCAATAAGAAAATCCACTATTAGTTATCAAATTAAAATTAAAAGATATATTATTTTATTTAGAAGACATATAAAAATTAAATTTTACTAAAATAAAAAGGAAACTATAACTCTTGAAACAATCATTGAATATTATAATGGAAATTGATAAGATGAAACTTGATTTATGGTCATAAAATTAATTCATGTCATATATAGTAAAAAAAATACTCTAAATTTGTAAAAATAAAAATAAATAACCCATATAGAAATGTTTTATGAGATTCATTTTTAAAATATTTATGAAAAGTAAAATCTCGATGAAAATAAAAATAATAACCATTTGAGTATAATGAAGAAAATTATTTATTTTTTAAATAAAATCTATATGGAAGATAAAAATTTTAATGTAATTAAAATAATTATTTCTAAAAAAAATATTCACACTTTACTAAATTTTGAATCAATAAAAAATCAGTGAGATAACATGAAAATTATTTTTAAACTAATTTAATATTTGATAATTATTGATAAATGATTTTCAAATGGAAATATATACATATCCTAAAACAAAAATATTTAGCTATAATGGAAAAATTATCAATAAAAGGAAATTACGATGATAAATCCCTTTACACTGAGTCCCGAATCATTTATGAGGTTGTCAAACTCCTTAATAGTAAAATTATATTAGTTTTATACATAATTGAAAAGATTTTTCTTATTTATTAAATTGTTATAATACAATTAATTTTATTTATTAAATTGAATATTATATTTACAAAATCCATTAATTTTATATCAGATGTGTAACATACCTATATTTTTTGGAAGGGAATTCTTGTATGAATTTTATCATTTTAATATTTTACGTGACCTAGAACACTAAGTTTATACAAAATATTACATACTACTAAAATATTATTATTTAATATGATAGCTATCTCATAGCCATTATAGTGGTGGGTAGGAATATAATTAACTAAATTATGAAAATATATGGTTTAAAAATTTCTATAAAATTAATTCTTTGGTTTTCAGTTAATTATAAATTAATATAATACTATTTGAAAAGAAATAAAAAAATTTCAGAATAAAAATTGAAAAAAAACTATTTTTACCAAAATAAATTTTAAAAAAATTATTATTATTAATGAAAAAAGTATATTATATGTTGAATTTTTTTAACATCCATATTTTTTTCTATACAATATATAACTATAAATTCAATTTTACACTTTTGAATAGCATTTTTCTAAAAATATATATTGTCTTCTTTTGAACACTCTTTTTAAAATTATTTTTTGACATGTATAAAAATTTTATTTTTTAAGGTAATGATAATTTTTTTAATATTATTTTCAATATTAAATTAGAGTGAAATTTTTAATATTTTACAAGAAGGAAAATGTATCGAAGAATAATGAAAAATACTAGCTTTTAGTAAGAATTATCATTTCATTTAAATATTTTAAAAACATAAAAATTATTTTAGATGGATTTAAAAGATAATTTATTTGAATTAAATATATTTTAACCCAATTTATTTTATTTAAAACATTTCCATACAGAATTTAGATAAAAAAATATTTTAAACATTTGGTCATTTTTCCTTGAAACCCCACTTTCTCATCGCGTCTATAAAATTAATTTTAAATAGAAATTTTCCACTAATTTTGAATATAATTTTGAAATATGGATTTTATAATTATGACCATATTATTTTATGAAATATAATAAGGTAAAATTATATTTTACCAAAATATATTGAGAAAATAGAAAATTATACTAATAACTTTTAAGGTTAAAATGGGTTTACTTGAGTGGTTAAACTAAAATGATAAAGGTTATAAATGTCCCAAAACATGTCCAAACCCCATTTTATGAAATTATATAGACCTTATATCTTATATGTTTGAGAGTTTCTGATTTTGAGAATCTTTTCATAATGAAAACATTCTTACAACTATTTTTTCAAAATACTACATGTGTGCCCCCCGCCTAACATATACATGGCCACCCATTCTACTATCCTATTCACAATTTAAAACCCATTAGTTCAGACTATAATAGTATAAATAACATAATTAATTCCATACTATAATCCTATATTCCTTATTTTTTCCATAAATCCATCATATGAATCCTTTTGTTTCAATACAAAGGATTTTTTTTTCTGAAGAAGATGTAACATCCCTAATCTAGTGTATTATTTACTTCTTCCTCATCCTCATTAAATTATTATTAAACAAATATAAAAAAATAAAATTGGTATAATTCATATAATTTTAAGTTATTATTTTAAATAAATATGCTAAAACCTTCTAATCTTTTATCCAATGGGTTATGAAATCATCATTCTTGTGTATGGCCTAGTATCGACTCACGATCTAATGTTATTAATTTTCCATAACTAACTCTCATAGATAGATATAATGGTGAATTTATTGTTTATATATTATATTTTTTATATTATTATTCTTATAGAATTATTATATTATGTATTTTTTATTACATCCATTCCCTGGGAATACAATAACGTTGTTCGTGTTTATGATAGACAACCGCCATGTGAAGCAATGTAAATTGCTCAGGATTTACATTGAGGGATATAATGATGGGTTTAATAAAAATAAGTGATATGTTTAAAATTAAAATGATTCTATAAATTTAATATTTTATTTACCTTTATTATATTTTATCCATCAAAAAAATGGAAAAAATGTTCATAGGTACGTATAACCTACCATCCCCATGAATGGTATATTTTATTTTATACCTATAAATTTTTGGGATTATAATTAATTAATATATAATGAATATATATGTTATTAATATCATGTAAATAACTTCTTATATTATGGATACATTCCCAATTAATTAAGGAAAATTAATAAGTTAAAACATAGACGAAAAACAAAGCAGTTATTTACGGAAACTAGATTATAACATGGAATTGATAATATAATGGTAATAAAAGGTCATAAGTAAATTATTTATGATATTATATATATATTTATGGTTATATAATATATTTATAATAAAGTAATATACATAATATTGGAGTTGTTAACATGTATGAATGAATTCAAGACTTAGAGAAAAGGTCGATGTTTTATTTTTGGAAGACAAATGAATTTTTACCATTAATTTTTTTTGTGTATATACTGAAACTTTTAAATGGTATATGATTAATATAATTATATTAATAATATTATATATTTAATTTTAATTTGTTATTTATTTTTATTATTATTTATAATATTCCTAAAGCGGTATGGTCTTTCAATCCCACTTTTATTTTATGTGATACATAAGTCATGTTCACTATTTTTTACTTTAATATATTTTTTATTTTGACCATGAATGTATTTTATAATAATTACGCTTAACATTCTTGGTATTTATATTTTAAATATAGGACCTCTTTTTCATGAGGTTTACTATTCAATAGATAACAAAAGCGGTAGTGGATTTTTTTCTCATTTTTTCTAGTTTGGGACATATATTTAATTATGCACCTATATTATTTTATGATGTATATATACTTCCCATTTGACTTTTTATATCAAAAATATCCTTATTTTAATGATATTTATTATATCCTTTTGGGTAAATATTTATTATGGAATATTATTTAAATGACTAATGAAGTGATAAGGGATATTCATCTTACTTTTATTTTATATGAAACACATGCCATGTTAAAAACATGCTTCTTTTATAGGGTGTATATAATTTACATGAAAATTTTTTATGAGGATTATAGATAAAATAATGGATAATTAAATATCCATTTTAGAATATATCTTTTTTGTGGATTATGATTTAAGAGACTACAAAATCGTTAAGGGATTCATTGTCCCAATTTTCATTCATTGAGTCAAATGTTCTATTATGAACCTATATAATTCTATTTGGTGTATACACTGAAACATTGAAATTTCATATCATTAATCTTCATATATTAATAATATTTAATATTTCATTTAATATTTTTCTTTCATGGGGCATGCATTTCATTACTATCAACATGGTATGTTTTTTATGCTACAATATAATAATATATCCAGATTGTTTATGATTATTCATCGAATAATGAAATATTATGACCTTTATCTCAAGAAAATATTTAATATTATTACTCTTTAGTTATTTCTTGAGAATAAAATTTACCATTCATTCTCTTCCCTATTGGTACACGTGATTTCGAAGTAACTTATTTTAACAAAAATCATCTTTTCAGTAAAAACCCTTTGTATTCCGAAACCAATTTTTATAAAAAAAATTAAAAAAAATTATTTTTATAATTATTAAAATGATTTATTAAATAATTTTTTCCAAAATTTTAGTTTATAAATAAAATTTTAAAAGAACCTTCATATAATTTCCCAAAATATTAAAAATTTTCTATTAACCAAAAATGTTAAAGGAATAACTATTTTAACATGTACAACATTAATGGAATACCCCAATGTTATGGATATTATTTTATTTAATGATTAATCTTTATGTTTTATGGTTATTTTTTGTGAAAATTATTTTAAAAATAAATTAATATTTCAAAATGTTTATTTTAAATTGGAAATCCTATTTTCATGTTGAAATGATCCAAGTGATCTTTCAATATCATTTTCTATTTATGATTACATAATTTAATGTAACTTATGATTTACAAGGGATAATATTTATCTTTATTTTTTATTTGGATCTTAAATGTTTATATTGAAGAAATTTTTAAGAAATAAATTTTATTTACATGGTTTATGATGTGATGACATGATTATTGTCTTATGATATTGTGGAACACAGAAGTATGGTTTTCATTCTGAGACATGTAAGAACTATATATTTATATTATGTAGTGGTTAATGATTTATATATCATGAGATAACAATGGGAAATAAGTCTTTTTGATTGATTACCAATGATAATATAGTGAGTTTGAAATCACTCTGGGAAACAGGAGAGTCCTAATCAACTATGCAAAACAGGTGCATACTGATCTACTCTAAAAAATAGGTGTGTACGAATCCATAATGGAAAATATGAGACTATTCTTAATCCAATATGCTAATGGTCTTTGTAGTTAAAATTGAAATATAATTTTATTAAAAAAAATTATGGTGTAAGACTTTTATGACATGAGATTATGGATCATGATTTATTTATAATTATTTCTCACTCTTATGGGACTTATTTTCTAAAATGATAAGGTTTTATTCTATGACTCATACTTATGATCTATGAATGGTTTAGTATGTAAGTTTTATGTTATGTTAAACATGATGGAATCATATTATTATATTATTATATATCCAAATTTCTTATGTTTACCCTTAATGAGCATCAAAGCTCCCCCTTTCTCAGGTTTTGGTCTACAAGTTATGAAGAATGTTTTATATCGGGTATGCCTAAGAGGATGAATATTAGGGAATATATTTGTGGGTGATGTTGAAGATCAATCACCAAATTATAATATTATGTACCTAGTTTATAGTGGAACTCTAACTCCCTGAGATTTTATGAGAAATATTATTTTTTAACTTCTTTGATGTCTTGTGTTGCACGCAAGAGAGACATTCCTCGATAGCTTGCATGGTATACAATACCAAGTTTCACTAAACATTCATATATTATAATATTAATATGAACTAGAAGTTATTAATAGTATTAACCAAATTTTAATTTTATAACATTATAATTCATTTTACACATTTTCTAGATCATGAAATGAGAACAAAATAAAATTTTTGGGTAAAATAAGTATTTTTTCAAAAAATGCAGTTTTGTATCCTTTTGATGGCGCACCCACTTTAAATATAGCTTTGACATTTTTATAAGTTAAAATTGATGAAATAAACTTCTTTATTTCAATAAGAATAGAAAAATTAACTTTTTATAATTTTTTAATATTTTTCTGTTAACTTTTATATTTTTATGAATAGTAAAAATACGCTAAATTTTAATTAAATACAACATTTTTCATAGAGATAATTTATATGGATAAATTATAATATTATATAGATTTAAAGTATAAATAGAATATATTTTTACCATTTAATATAATTTATTTAATTATAATTAATTGTACATTGAATTCATAGGTAAACGCATTTCCATCTTTTACAATGTTTTAACTTTTAAAATTCGTTTTTTCAACAGTGGGATTAATTTTAAATTAAATACTACAACTTCATTTTTTTGAATTTCGAAAAAATGGATTGAATATTTGGAATCAGTAGGTTAAAATTTGGTTAATAGGATGATTTTTTATACATTATGAATAGTAACTACGGTAAATTCTATTTTCTACAGTAAAAGGTAAATCAGGTAATCAAGAGAGACATTCCTCGATAGCTTGCATGGTATGCAATACCGAGTTTCACTAAATAATGATATATTATAATATTATTATGAACTAGCAGTTATGAATAGTATTAACCAAATTTTTAATTTTATAACATTATAATTAATCTTACACATTTTCTAGATCATGGTATGAGAACAAAATAAATTATTTGGGTAAAATAAGTAATTTTTCAAAAATTACAGTTTTGCATCCTTTTGATGGTGTACCCACTTTAAATATAGTTTTGACACATTTATAAGTTTAATTTTATTAAATAAACTTATTCATTTCAATATGGATACAAAAATTTACTTTGGATTATATTTTAATATTTTTCTGTTAACTTTCATATTATGATGAATAGTAAAAATTAGCTAAATTTTAATTAAAAAAAACATTTTTCGTAGAGATAATTTATATGGTTGCATTATAATAATTAAGGGTTTTGAAGTATAAATAGAATATATTTTTACCATTTAATATAATTTATTTCATTATAATTAATTTCACATTGAATTCATAGGTATAAACATTTCAATCTTTTGCAATGTTTTATCTTTTAAAAATCGTTTTCTCATTAGAGGGATTAATTTTAAATTAAATAATGTAACTTCTTTATTTTCAATTTGGAAAAATATATTCCATATATGGAATTAGTAGATCCAAATTTGGTTAATAAGCTACTTTTTCATTTTTAGACATTATGAATAGTAACTACGGTAAATTTTATTTACTACAGTTAAAGGTAAATCAGGTAATTAAGGGTAAAAATAATATTATAAAATTACCATAACACTTTTTTTAATATAATTGGATGATTATATTTCTTTTTGAAATATACTTGGGTCGAAATTTTAACTTTTGGAACCACCTTGGATATGATTAATACCTTAAATTTATTTTATTTAAAGGAAGTGAAATATTTCTCACTCAAACTTTAATAATTTAAGTATTTTTAATATAAGATTATACAAAATATAAATTCTATTATAAATACTCATTTGAAATATAAATTTTTTTTATTCATCATGGTAATTTATTTGTGATTTTTAAGACATATATAATTACATTAATAGCTTATACATTAATGATGAAAAAATTATTTATTTAGTGAAAAATGAATAATATGGTTTTTATTAAAATAATAATACCAATCAAAAGGACCAGAAACCTGACCTAACCTTACTAGTCGAGTATAGATATACTCTAAGAATGTAAGGGTCGACTTGTGGACCATTTGGAGCCTTATAAGACAGATTATTGCATTTATATTATTTTATTTTAAATTATGTCAAAGTTGTCACCTTCAAACATTAATAAATATAACAATTTAAATGTTGTGAATCTAAGATTATAAATTTGAGTAAATGTATTATTATATAAGATATTAGATTTATCACAATCATATTATTTTATTTTTAATTTTTATGTAACCAATAAGTATATGAAATAATTATACAATAATCTTATAGTAATTATTTTATTAAGAGAAATATCAAATAAATGGGTTAAAAATATTAAAATAAATATTATATGAACAAATTAATGTGCCCTATGAATTTTTTTATGAATATATCTTGGTCGGAATATATTAAATATTTTGGTTTGAATATATATTCAGTGTGAATTTTATTTAAATTCAAATAATTGAATAGTGTCAAAATTTACACTATTGATGTTTTATTAAAATAACATATTATTAAATTTTTTAAAAATTACAAAAACAATTACAAATTACAAATTTATAATTATATGGTCGAAAATGTAATAATTTATCTAATTATGAAAAATTCACAACGAAAAAGTAAGTATTAATAGAAATTTAAAAAATAGAATATTTTTACCACAAATAAAATAAAATAGATTAAATAATGATAAATCAAAATGATAAGGTTTAAAATAAATAAAAAAAAGTATTAATTTGATAAGTTGATGAAATTAAAACCCTATCTTACCTCATATCCTAATTTGAGTCACTTTTTATGTTTTTATGTGGGGTCTGTTTTTCTTGTTAACTAATATTTTAGAAATTTCCAAAAGTGCCCCTCTCTTCTCTTTTAAAGGGGAACCTCCTTACACACCTATTCACGACATTTTGAGCCTTTATGATCGGCCAAAACCTACCAATTACCATTCTCCACTTCCTTACAAACATACTATAGGTCATGTTCTTCTTCAAAGACCAACTTTAGTGACCTAGGAGGAGGTTTAGAAGAGGCGCGACGAAGAAGAGGAAATATCCTTTATCGGTTCTTTCAAATATATTTCTTCTTTTAATTCCTCTTCATTATTTTTTTCATTATAAATTAATAACATCAGTATCAATAATATAATGTTATGTTATTATAAATATGAAAAAACTCTATTTCACCATCTATCCATCCTACGGAAAACGAAATCAACGTGTGTGAGTACGTACGCCTTACCGTCTCCACAGCGTGGTGTAATCTATTTTTCCACCACCACCATACTTTGATGGGTATAATGGTAGAAATAATAAATATATATGATTATTATAACATCATACTGATTTTGAGATATTATACCATCCACTTAAATTCCATTCAATAATTATGGGAAAGATATCATCGCTCGTGCGTACATATAGATTACCGTATCCACGACGTGATGAGATTAATTCTCCAAATTAACCATTCAAGAATGATTAATAAGTATATATAATAAATAATAATGAAATATATGACATAATAATGATACTGTAATTATTTATATGTTATTTACTTCCATTCAATTTAATAAGGAAATAAAACCAGCATTCATGCTTTCGTACGGCCTACCGTCTCCATGAACGGTGTATTTTATTCCATTTATTGATATATTAAATATATATATATATATTATATTATATTCTGAATATATTATATATAAATCTTGTTTTTCATTCAGAAAGTAAGTAATCATGATCTAATTAATCATATGAATAATTACAAGTCAAAACATGTATGACAAATGAAACAATTTTACCCAAAACGCTGCTTTGACATGGAATTGACAAAAGAACGGGTAATATAAAGTAATAAGTGAATAATATATGATATCATAAATATTATTATGGTTCTATTACAAGTTAATAATATGTTTAAACCCACTATACAAGTGTTTCAGACATGTATGTAAGAAATTGGACCTATGGTAAGGGATTATTTCATCTCACTTTTATTACTATGAGACATATGCCTTAATCACCATCTATTTATTTTTTATGGTGTTTAGAATTCCAATTAATGTTTTATGATTTTTATTATGGAAGATATTATATTTACATATTCATGTAATGCTCTTTATTTTATGACATGTATGATTCCACTGATTATAATTGGTAAGGGATAATTATTCCAATCTCATTCTTATCCGAGATTATTTATTCATAAGTATTTACTAGGGTTACATTTATCATCCATGTCCATGTTTTATAAATAAAGGTTTTCATAAAGTTTTTACTACTCTTACATGAATTTTTAAAGTGATGTTTACCTCTATTTTACGTTTACCACATGTTATGGAAGGAATATTTCTTTTTTTACCATACGAGGTACTTTATGACTTTTTTGACAAAAGTACAAGAAGAATGTTTTTTAAACATATACAACATGAAAAGATTTTTATGGTTTCATAATGCCTTATTTTTATAAATCTTACTCTAGAATATTTCATGATTATTTTCAAAAAATATCCTTTTCTTTTAAAATTGTCCTGCCATTTTGTGAAATGAAAATGATTTTGAAGATGAAAGGATATTTTCCTCAAGAATTCATTTCATGTGTTCTATCAAAACTATGTTCCATCGAATATGATGTTATTTAGTATGTTTATGTTTCACGTATAATGTCTCTATTATTTACATGGTTTAATTTTTCTTATGATTAAATGATATCCATTTTTTTATATAGATTATGTTATGATGGGATGATTTTTATGAAACCCATATTATCCTTTGGGTTATGATGAATGGTTTATGTTTATTTTGTGACACACAAAAGAATGATTTCATTATGGTTTGGGTGAGACCTATATATCTCTCAATTCATTGGGAAATGATTTATATCTCATGAGATAGACATGGCTAGAATGGAAATTAAATCTGGTTCAGTAATACAGGGATTGAACGGCAAGTAAACACGGTTCAGTAATGGACTTCATCCACCATGATGGTCTTGGTAGTAATGACTTGTCTACTATATAAATCATAACATGGTCTTGATGGTTTTCTACAATTAAATGTTTTATTACCATGCTATTTTATCATGATTGATGTTTTTTTATGATCTATGCCTTACGTGCAACCAATATTTATTTCACAACTCAAGATTTTAATGTTTAAAAATTATGTTCATTTTTTTAAGTAAAAATGTATATTGTTTGTTTTATTTTCTCCATGATTACACTTACAGAGAATTTCATATCACCCTTTATATGGTTTCTTTTCCACTAGATATAAATAATGGTTTTAGGTAAAAAAAGAGAGGAATATTTTTATGGGAGATGTTGAAGATCTTTCACCATGATTAGAAGATTATGTTCCGAGTTTCCAAAGACACTAAACTATTATGGTCCTTGGTTTTTTGTTTTTCTTATGTATTGAGTATATCACAAAAGTAATGTAATGTCTATGTACGTCAAGATTAAGTCTCTACAGTTGGTATCAGAGGAAAGGTATAGTTAACCGTTGGAAACTAGGATGTGAAAACTTTAGTGAAATCCCATGAGATATTTCTAAGGTATGTCTAGAGATGTCTGTAAGGTTAAGTATAAGTATATGTTTCAATCCTTTAATTATGATAACGATCATGAATAACCTTGGAATAAACCTAAGATGTTATAGATTGAAATTACTCCACCTTTATTATGTTGTTTTCCAAGAATGATTTTTACCTCTCACACTATTCTTTTTGGGGATTTATAAAATGGATAGAAATAGGAAGATTCATATTAATGGAGAATAAGATAGACAAGGGAATGATATTCTTCATGAGAAACCAAATAAAACGGGATTTGGAAGGTAAAACATCATTATTATTCCTAATCAGCAATCTCATAATATGATCAATAATCTCAACTTTGGTAAGTTTTTTGACTCATCTAATAATAGAAAGATGGAGTTTCATGATGATCATAGTGGAAAGAAAGTTCAATTTCCCTATTTTAAATCATGTGGAAAGAGGCATTAGAGAGAATGTTTCAAGGGAATTGGAAGATCATTTGGGTGTGGAAAAGAAGGACACAAAGCCAGTAATTTCAAAGGAAAAGTTTCAGTTAACACAATTGACAAGGATAATGGTATTTATAAGACATCAACAATGGTTAAATGATTTAAATGTGGAATGTACAGGAATTATGAAAACTAATTCCCTATAGGAAAATCTCATTAAGGGAATCAGCATGGTCGTATGGGTAGTAATTATGTTCATGAGGATGAAGTGTCTAAAAATCGTATATGAGATGAAAGAAGTGTTGGGGAATAAAATGATGAAGCTCGGCCAATGGTTTAAGAAGGTATTATAACGATTTCATGTTTATCAAGAGTAGTGTACTATAAGTAATTTCAAGGTACTATGTAATAAAGAAACATCTAAGGATTGTTACACTAATGTTTTTCCTTATGTTTTTGAATGTATATGTTTAATGGTATTGGTAACCATGAAAGGTTATTCAGATATTTTTTGAAAACACCTAATATGCAAACAATGAAAGGATAAAGAGATAATGAAATGTTTAATAGTATTTATTAGCTCATGACTGATATAAGGACAATGTGATATCATGATTTGAGTATATAGAAATTTTGGGATTTTGGTATATAGAAAGAGTTAACTTTTGACATCATACATATTTTCACAAAGATTATAGGGTAATTCATGTTTCAAGAGAATACATGATTAAGGAATTCACATGTTTGGATAATAACCAACAAGAGATATCTTATGATATACGGGGGTAAATGATGGAATTCACATGCTTTGTAGATGACATTTCTAGTAGTCGTTTTCATTATACAATGAGATGGGACAGAAGTATTTTCAATATGCCCAAATATTTTAATGGATTAAGTTGGAAATCAGATAGTATTGTTTAAGGATAACACTTTTTTTCGAGAAAGTTATAATATTATAGTTTTAGAAAAAAGGACAAACTGCAGGATGGGCAACAACCCATCGCGTCGGACAAGGATGCGGGAATCAAACCCTCAACCAAAGTGTGACAGGACTTTATCGCATACCACTGGCCTACAAGAAGTACCTGGTTTGTAAAAATTAGTTTTATTTTGTTATGTGGTATGATAGAAACAGTATAAGTCCATTTTTAGAATCATATACACCATAGATGGACTTATGTAATTTGTGCAAACCTTTTTGTGATAAAGAGAGTTGGAATGACCTATCATTCTATCAAATGATCTGTTAATACTTCAAGAATGAAAAATTCAACTTAATTTCTTTAAATAATAAATGAAGTGGAAATTGTTCATGGAATTACCAAAGAATGATTTCACACTGAAATAAGGTAAGTATTTATCCTTATGAAAAAAAATTCATCAACATCAGCGAAATGATCTAGAAAACTGAAAATGTTGTCCTAGTACCCTCATATTCGATGAATCAGATAGTACAATAGATCATCAAAAATTTATGGGTTTGTGATTGTTGGATTTTTTATAGCCATGTTCTCTACCACTCTTCATCAGAACATGATGGTTTAATTTCTCTTCCATATCCATATTTTCACCTATATTCTCTTATTTGGAAACTCAATGTTGAGTTACTTTGGTTTACCATTATGTTTCTAATTTTCCTTTTAAAAATTCAGTTTTATTATTCATTTTTTCTATGTAGGTTTCTATGAAAGAAACTTTCAAGTAGTAAACATTTTATAACCCTGACTGATTTCGAGGTTGAAATTCATTTTAAGGGGGTAAAATTTAACACCCTGATTGTTTAGGAGAAATATTATTTTTTTAATTTCTTTGATGTCTTGTGTTGCACGAAAGAGCGATCTTCCTCGATTGCTTGCATGGTATGCAACGCTAAGTTTCACTAAACAATGATATAATATAGTATTATTATGAACTAGCCGTTATGAATAGTATGAACCACATTTTTAATTTTATAACATTATAATTCATCTTAAACATTTTCTAGAACATGGTATGAGAACGAAATAAATTTCTCTGGTAAAATAAATATTTTTTTAAATGTAGTTTTGCTACCTTTTGATGGCGTACCCACTTTAAATATAGTTTTTGACATGTTTATAAGTTCAATTGGACAAAATAAACTTAATCATTTCAATACGGATATAAAAATTAACTTTGGATAATATTTTAATATTTTTCTGTTAACTTTCATATTTTGATGAATAGTAAAAATACGATAATTTTTAATTAAAAGCATCATTTTTCATAGAGATAATTTATATGGTAAAATTATAATATTACATGGTTTTAAAGTATAAATATAATATATTTTTACCATTTAATATAATTTATTTAATTAGAATTAATTTTACATTGAATTCATAGGTAAACACATTTCAATCTTTTGCAATGTTTTATCTTTTAAAACTTGTTTTCTCAACAGTGGGATTAATTTTTAATTAAATACTAAAACTTCTTTTTTTTGAATTTGGAAGAAATGGATTCCATATTTGGAATCAGTAGGTTCAAATTTGGTTAATAGGATGCTTTTTTGACATTATGAATAGTAACTACAATAAATTTTATTTTCTACAGTTAAGGGTAAATCTAGTAATTAAGGGTAAAAATAATATTATAAAATTAACTTAACACTTGTATTAATATAATATGATGATTATATTTCGTCCTAAAATATACTTGGGTCGAAATGTTATCTTTTGGAACCAACTTGGATTTGATTAATACCTTTAATTTATTTTATTTAAAGAAAGTGAAATATGTCTCACTCAAAATTTAATAATTAATGTATTTTTGATATAAGGTTTTACAAATTATAAATTATATTATAAAAAATCATTTGAAAGATAATTTTTTTTCCTTAGTAATGGTAATTTATTTGTGATTTTTTTGAAATATATACTTACCTAATGTCATATACATTAATGATGCAGATATTATTTATTTAGTGAAAAATCATTAATATAGTTTTTATTAAAATAATAATACCAATCAAAATGACCAGAAACAGGACCAAACCTTATTGGTCGAGTATATATATACCATAACAATCGAAGGGTTGACTTGTGGATCGTTTGGAGCCCTATAAAATACATTGTGACATTTATATTATTTTATTTTAAATGATGTCAACGTTGTCACCTTTATACTTTAATAAATATGACAATTTAAATGCAGTAATTTTAAGATTCTAAATTCGCGTAAAAGTATTATTATTGAAAATATTATATTTATCTTCATTATAATATTTTTTTTTAATTTTTATGTAACAAATAAGTTTATTAAATAATTATAAAAAAATGTTGTATTAATTATTTTATTAAGAGAAATATCAAATAAATGGTTTTATAAATATTAAAATAAATATTATATGAAAAAATTAATGTGCTCCATGATTTTTTTAAGCATATGACATGTCAAAAATCTATTAAATATTTTGGTTTGAATATATCATCTGTTTGGATTTTATTTAAATTCAAATAATTGAATACTTTCAAAATTAACACTATTGATATTTTATAAAAATAACATATTATTAAATTGTATAAAAATCACAAAAATATTTAAAAAATAAAAATTTATTATTATATTTTTTAAAATTTAATAATTTATCTAATTATGGAAAATTCACAACACATAATTAAGTATTTATAACAATTTAAAAATTAGAATATTATTACCATAAATAAAATTAAATAGATTAAAAAAGTATAAATCAAAATGATAAGGTTTAAAATAAAATCAAAACATGTATAAATTTTATTGGTTGATGAGATTACAAGCATATATTACCTCATATCCAGATTTGAGTCACTTTGGATGTTTTTATGTGGGTTTTTTTATTATTAACTAATATTTTAGAGATTTCCAAAAGTGCCCCTCTCCTCTCTTATAAAAGGGAACCTCCTCCCTCTCCACTTCACAACAGTTTGAGCCTTAAATATTGGCCAAACCCTACTCCTTTACCTTCTCCAATTACCTAGAAACATACTAGAGGTCCTGGTCTTCTTCAAATAAATACTTTGGTTCCCTAAGAGAAGGTTTATAAGAGGCGTGTCGAAGAAGAGGTAATATCCGTTACCGATTCATTAAAATTTATTACTTCTTTTACTTCCTATTATTTATTTTATTCTTTATAAAGTAATAAAATAAGTATCACTCATATAATTTTATGTTATTATAAATATTGAATAACCCTGTTTAATCTTCTATCTATCCTACGGAAAATGAAATCACTGTGCGTGCGCACGTACAGCTTACCGTCTTCACGCCGTGGTGTAATATGTTTTTCCACCACCACAATACTTGAATGGGTATAATGGTGTAAATAATAACTATATATGATTATTATAACATCATAATAATTATGAGATATTATATCGTCCACTTCAATTCCATTCCATAATTATGGGAACAATATCATCGCTTGTGCATACGTACAGATTATCGTCTCCATAACACGATGAGATTCATTCTCCAAGTTAACCATTAAAGAATGATTATTAAGTATAAATAATAAATAATAAAGTAATATATTACATAATAATGATACTGGATTTATGTATATGTTATTTACTTACATTCAATTTAATAAGGAAACAAAAACAATAGTCATGTGTACGTACGGTCTACCCTCTCCATGAACGGTGTATTTCATTCCATTTATCGATCTATTATATATATAAGTATATTTATATATTATGAATATATTATATATAAATCATGGTTTACATTTTGGATGTAGGTAATCATTACTTAAGTAATCATATGAATAATTACAAGTCAAAACATGTACGATAAATGAAACAATTTTACCCAAAACACTGGTTTAACACGGAATTGACAAAAAAACGGGTAATATAAAGTCATAAGTGAGTCATATATGATATCACAAATATTATTACGGTTCTTTAACAAGTTAATAATATGTTTAAAACCACTATACATGAGTTTCAGACATGTACGGATGAAATTGGACCTATGGTATGGGATTATTTCGGCTCACATTTATTTTTGTGAGACATATAACTTCATCACCATATATTTCTTTTGTATGGTTCTTATGATTCCCATGAATTTGTTTATGATTTTTATTATATAGTATATTATATTTACATATGCATGTAATTCTATTAATTTTATTACTTGTATGATTCCAGTTATTATAATTGGTAAGGGATAATTATACCAATCTCGTTCTTATCTGAGATAGTTTATTCATAAGAATTTATAGGGGTTATATTTATCATCCATGTTCATATTTTATAAAAAATGGTTTCCATATAGTTTTTACTATTCATCCAAGTATGTTTAAAGTCGTGTTAACCTCTTTTTGACTTTTACAAGATGGTATGGATGAATATTTCTTTTGTTTACCAAATGAGGTACTTTTTGACTTTTCCGGAAAAAGTATGAGAAGAATGTTTTTTTAACTTATACAGCATGGACATATTTTTACTGTTTCATAATGCATTATTTTTATAAAGCATCCTATACTAGATTTCATGATTATTTTCAACAAAAAATCATTTTCTTTTAAAATTTCATGGCATTTTGTGAAGAGAAAATGATTTTTAAGAAGAAATGATATTTTCCATAAAAATTCATTTCAAGTGTTCTATCAAAACTATTTTCCATCTAAGATGAAATTATTTAGTATGTTGATGTTTCAAGTATAATGTATCTATTATTTATATCGTTTTATTTTGGTTATGATGAAATGATATCCATTTGTTTTATATGGATTATGTTATGATGAGATGATGTTTATGAAACCCATATTATTATTTGGGTTGTGATGAATTATTTATATTTATTTTGTATAACATGAAAGAATAATTTAATTATGATATGGGTGGGACTTATATCTCCCTCCAATTAATTGGGAAATGATTTATATCTCATGAGATATACATGGTTGGAACATCAAGTGAATCCAGTTCAGTAATACAGGGTTGGAACGATAAGTAAACCCAGTTCAGTAATGGACTTTATCCACTATGATGGTCTTGGAAGCAATGCCTTGGCTATTATGGAAATAATAACTTGTTCTTGATGGATTTCAAAAATTACATGTTTTATTAGCATTATATTTTATCCTGATTGATGTTATTTTATGATCTATGCCTTACGTACTGCCAATATTTATTTCACAACTCAAGATTTTAATGTTTAATCTTTATATTCCTGATTTTAATTTCAAATGTATATGGTTTGTTTTATTTTTTCCATGTTACCTTAAATGAGAATTTGAGATCACCCTTTATATGTTTTATTTTCTCCAGGATATAAATAATGTGTTTTGGTAAAAAAGTATAATATATTTATGGGAGATGTTGAAGATCATTCACCATGACTAGAAGATTATGTTTCGAGTTTCCAAAGACACTAAACTATTATAATCCTTGGTTATCTATTTTTGTTATGTATTAAGTATTCCGCAAATGTAATTTAATGTCTATTTATGTCAATATTGGGTCTCTATAGAAACTAATCTATTGTGGTTCCCAAGTGTGTGTTTGTGAAATGTGTTGAGTATTTATATAAAAAGTTGTGATATTGAAGTATGAAAATCTAGGGTCATTATAGTGGGTATCAAATGAAGGTTTTAGTTATCATTTGTAAACAAGTAAGGTAAAACAATAGTGAAATACATATGAATATTTCTAGTGATACGTGTAACATCCCAAGATTTCATAGTACATTATCTCCTTAATGTAATTCAATAGCTTGCGCTACATGCAACGCCGAGTTCGAGCACACCGCAACTTACCAAACTTGTAGTTCATAAAGAGGTAATGAATATTATGAACTGAATTTTTAATCTTATATACTCTATATAATTTTAACATCCATATTATTCTTTCTTAGATATAATATAAGAACAAATTCATTTTTTCAGATAAAAGCAGTATTTTTCAAAAAAAGCAATTTTTCTGCCTTTTAACAGCGAACACTTTTTAAAACCAATATTTGACACTTTTATATATTCAATTTAATGAAATTAAATTTTTATTTATTATTTGGACATAAAAATTTAGTTTGGATAAATCTTTGTTACTTTTCTGATAACTTTCTTATTATGATGAATAGTGAAAATTACTATGTTTTAATTGAAAACCACTTCTTTAATCGAAATAATATATAATATGAAATTATGCATCTGAATTTTTTTTAAGTATAATTAGATTATTTTTTATCATTTAATATAATGTAGGTCATTATATTTAATTTCACATTTAAATTTACTATAAACACATGTCAATATTTTGATAGTTTTTACTTTTTAAAAACCCAGTTTTTGGATTTTACAACAAGAATTAATTTTAAATTAACTAACGCAATTTCTATGTTTTTAATTTGGTGAAATAGAGTTTTTTTTTGAATTCAGAATATAAAAATTAGCTTAGGGTTAATTTTGTTTATTTTTCTCAAAACATTCAATTTATTATAAATTGTTAAAAACACAGTGTTATTGTTTAAAATAGAATTTTTATTTAAATAGTTATTTATTTTATTTAAATTTATTTTAGGTAAAAATAGAAACATAATACCTATATATTTTCAATTTAATTTATTGAATTCATTTTATAATAAGTTTAGATATATAAAATTTTATTGATTTTTTTCCATCTTTTACCCACCTTCTATGAGCATTTTCAAATTTGCATAAAACATAATTTTACCGCTTATTTTAGTTAAATTTAAAGAATATGATAGACATGGTTGACATCATTATGTAAAATGTTGTTCAATAAGATGAAAATAATTTTCGGTGGATAGTAACTGTTGACTTTTATTTACAATGGTTAAAAGTAAATAGGGTAATTAAGGGTAAAATGATATTATAATTACCCTAAAGCATCTTCTAATTCTATTAGATATGTTTAATTCCACCAAAAATACCCTCAGGAATAAAATATGATCCTTTTTGGTACACCAGTATTAGATTAGGACATTTTTTATTATTATATTTAAAAAAGAGTTAAAAGTGTAAAATTCAAAGTTTAATAAATAACCATCTTTTAATATATGGTTATACACAATATAAATTCAACTATGAATATTAATTAGAAATATAAAACTATTTCCTACATTATTTTATTTTATTTGTAATTTTTAGACATTAAATAATTTACTTTAATTTTGACACAATGATGATGCAGTAATTACCTTATTAATGACAGATTAAAATAATTGATATTATTAATATATAAATAAATTTAGTTTTATACTTTTGATGAATTCCACTAAATTTATATGGTAATATGAAATGTTATGGTTAATTAAATAAATTTTTTCAAAGTAATCATTCTGTAATGATTTTCACAAAAACCAAATACTAAATAGTGTCTAAATTGACATAATTGAGTTTTTAAAAAATTATTATATTATTAATTTATATAGTACTAAGAAAAATCTGAGGATCGGATAAAGAACATAGATATAGTTATATACATTAAAAAAGAACCACTTGGGGTTCTCTTGGCTGGTTATAGAAATTTTATTAACCATATAATACAAAAATACAAAGAGACTTGATGAATGTCAAACTATTTAACTAAGAGGTAAATCTAACAGATAAGGTTAATATGGGGACATAAACCTATCTAAAACCTATTGGTTGAAAGGATTTAGACCCATCCACACCTTATCCTCGAAAAAAATCGTTTTGGAGAGATTAGAAACAGAAAATGATTTTACTATAAAATAATATTTCAAGATTTTCCTAAAGTGAACCTCACCACTCTTATAAAAGGGTTCATACCCTTCTCTTAATTTAACACCACTAAATACATTGGTCTCATCAAAAACTTGCCCAAATATCCTCTGAACTATCCCCTATTAATCTTGGAGACTTCACATTGATCATAAATCTATCCTAAGGATCCTTTCTGATCAACTCAAAAGGAAACACCTGAAGAAGAGGTAATAATTTCACCACGCTCTTTCATGTTCTTTTCTTCTTCCACTTTCTATTTCGTTATTTTTTCCATACCAAAATAATAAATCAAGTACCTCATACATAATATGTTGTTATTCTAAATCTGGTACCACTATATTCATTATTATATCCATCTTTTAAATGAAAAAGTCACCATACGTGCGTAAGTACGATTTACCGTCTCCACGTCGTGTTGTAGTTTCTTATTCAATCATTTTATTATTTGGATGGGTATAATAATGAGTGTAACTAAAATAAATAATAAATATAACATGTTAATTATTCTTTATATATGATATACCATCCAATTACATACGATTTCCCCATCAATACAATGATATTGTTTCTCATGAGTACATACATATTACCGTCCCCACGAACGTGATGAGATTCAATCCACATCATAATAATTCAAGAATAATTTTCATTTAATGATTAAAAATATTTTTTATGAACATAATACCATTCTATATATCAATAAAATGCATTATATCTATAACAAACATGGATTATGTAACCAATTATATAGAGGAAAATGAATCAGTTAACACCTGAAACAATGATACTACTTAAATATTTTTTTACAAAGAAATATTTTTATTGAAGAAATATTATAGGATCATATATGATATAATATTTATGTATATAGTTCTTGTATAATTTAATAATAATTTTTTAACTATTATACATGAGGATAACATACCATCAACTACGAAAAATTAGAAGGTAAGGGTCAATTCCACAATGTATTTATTATCTGAGGTTATTTTTACATAAGTATGTACTAGGACATATTTATTATCCATGTCCATGTTTTATATAAGTGCTTTCAAAGGGATTCATTTTAAGGTAATTTTTTACTAAAATATCACTTTAAATATTTTAATGATTTATTCTTCTAAAACTTTTTCATTAATTTTCATGTTTTCAAAATGGTTTTACAGATTAATTTATATGTATATAAATGTTTTAAAATGTTAATTATTTTCAAAAGATTAAATGTGGTATGGGACACTTTCTTTCAAAACTATCTTTTAAATGACTTCCTTTATAAATTATCTGACTTTTAAATGATTTCATGAAAAAGGGATATTTCTCTCAATGATTTTGACTGATCATTTTCCACTATGACAACATCCTTTAGGGGATATTATTCTTGATCGAGGTGAATTTATTATGATACATATATTCCATATTTTATTGAAGGTTTTCTTATATGTTTGACTATGTATGTTTTATTTTTAAACCATTCATTATTTATGTATAAAGTATTGACATTTCTTATTCTAGTTTTAATAAAAAAAATTATGTTATATTTAAACCTTTTCATATGAGAAATGAATTGGACTTAGTAAGTGATTGTAGGATCCCACTATACATCCTCAATGCATTTGTAGGTATCATGAGAAAAACTAGTGTCTTGTCATAAGTCCTTGACAAAATCTTATTTGTAGTCTTGACACAAGGCCTTGACTATGTGGTTATGATGTCTTGAATTATTCATTTAAACATTATGAAATTGGCTATTGATATTACAAGGGATTATTTGACATGTAGAATATCCATGTGAATAAGTAAATGGAATTATTTTATTTATCTTTTCCATATTTTGATGAAGTTTAAGTTTAAAAGGCTTGTGTTTTAGTTTTATAAATTTCCTAAAATGTTTATGATTATTCTTTAAATTTTCCACTATATTGTTATCCTTAGTGAGCATTTGAGCTCACCCCTTTCTATGTTTTATTTTTCCAGGATGTGAAGAAGTATATTTAGAATGACCTGTAGGGATAGTCTAAGGGATGAATGTGGTCAACGGAGACAATTTTGTTGTTTTTTTCATTTTATAATTTAATATAAAACTTTTGAATGTATCTAGTACATAAAAGGCTACTAAACTGATCAATCTTTCCGGATTTTGATCCCTTGTGATCATGCCTATATTATGTAATAATGCATCGACTCTAGATAACTAGGTTTGTGGTGTTACAGATGGTATTTGAGGAATTTTAGTACATACATTAGAAACTGGATGTAGGTAAACTATGATAAGGGAACATTACCCTAAGATAGACTTTGTGGATTACTATAGAATAACTTCCTAGAATTTTGGTAACGTAAGGATTTTGTGTATTTTTCAAAAAATAAATCATTGTCTAGATACTAGTAGGAAGAGGTGGCTCTAGAACTAATGTACCTAGTTGTGAAACCTCTGACAAGGAGTTTCAGGCTTGACCTAGGGTATCCTGGTACACGACAACGGGCCTTTCTGAATTTTTTCTTACGACACTCCTGAGATATATGCTTAAAATAATTCATATTTTCATTATAATCCATTATGAAGGATTTAAGAGTAAATACTTCCTCAATGAAAACATTTTTTATTATAGATTACATAAATATTATTTTCAATTTATGTTTGGTATTTTACAAGTTTGGAATTATGAATTGAGATTTATAAACTAACCTAGTGTATTCCATTGTTTAGAAATGGTGCCTAGTAAAAGGAATGAGAATTCTAGGAATACGCATTAGTATTAAAAAGGATCATATCTTTCATAGTATTAGGCCAACATTTAAAAGGGAAATAGTCTCTCATGTATTCTCATCATATGATGAAATAATATAATGTGTTAATAAGATGAGTAAATAATTCCTTGAGTCCTATGGATTTGAAGGAAATAAAGAGAAGAAAATGATGGAAGAGAGAAATTTTGATAAAGAGAAGAGGAGAAAGAATGATTTTCTCATATTAGATAACTGTGGAAATAATCACTATTTTAAATGATTGAAGGGAATGAGATTTTGTTATAAGTGTAGAGAAAAAGGACACCAGCGTTGTGATTTCATGGGTTAGAAAAAGGTTTCAAAAGTACAATGCTTCATCTGCAAGGAGTTGGGACACCAGGCGAATCAATTTCCAAATCATCAGATTATACCCCAAATGCTACTATTTGATAATAATCACGAAATGATACTACTAGAGATGAGGTGGAATGATTAGAGTAATTATTTTTTTATTAAATTATTGTGTCATTTGAGTATTGTATTAATGATGTACATGTTATGAGAATTATAGAGTATATAAGGATTTTACTTTAGTACTATTTCATTATGGGCTTGAGATTGTGTGGAACCAAGAAAAGTGACTCAATAGATGGATAATTTTATTGGAAAATATATCGTTGACAGAAAGATAACCCATAATATAGTTCTGATACTGTGATAGTGATTTTTTAATAATATATGATTGATTTTGATAAATTATATTGGATATTTTTTATTACCTTGAAACTGATTGATCATTTGTATATTTCATCATTGTTGGAGTTTACAACATTTCTGTATAGAAGGAGAATATACAGTATTCTATAAGTTATAAGGGAGAATGAATGTAATAAATAAGTTTTTATAGTAATTTGGGGTGTTACAGTGTTTTCAAAGAATACATGATGAAGGTATTCACATGTTTTTATGTGGAAAAAAGGATCTTCATTGTGTTTCCTTTCTTATAAATTTTGGAATGTGAGTTTGGAAAGAAGTGTTTTGGATAAGTCTAAAGGTTGGAATCGATTAATTTTGACATTGGACACTATTGTTAAGGTTAATTAACTTCTTGAGATTATTTTTTTATTGTCATAAAAAGGACAACCCAGAGGGCGGGTGATAACCTGTCGTGTTCGGTAAGGCCACGAGACATGAACCCGCAACCAAAGAACGACAATGGTGAAACACCTACCACTAGCCTATGTGATGTCCTGAATTGTATAATGTAGTTTATCTAAATGTTCTGACAGATAAATTATAAATTAATTTTTTTAGAACCCTATATGATTAGGATAAGTAGAATATTTTTGAATTCTATTATCTTTTGAAGTGAAATATTACTTTGTGGTAGGAATTTGCTGAACGATGAAACACTACATTTCAATTATATATATATATATATATTCTTATCATTCTGTGAATAAATTAATTCTTAAAGTTTAGGTAAGGGATCTTAAAACCAAAAATGTGTTACCCTAAAACCAAATGTTTTCTTTAAATTATTATATTTTATATCATCTTAGATTGATGGCTTTGATGCCCCAAATTTTACACATGTTTGTGATTGATGAGCTCAATCACTCCCTATAAATATTTATGTTTTCACTAATTATGTGTCTCTAATTTCTACCAATGTTCTTCTAATCGAGATTATAATATGGGGGTGATTTTTTATTTCCCTTTCCCTCTAATTAAGACTAAATTTTATGAACCTAATATCTGATGTGGGTTTTCCACAAAGGTATTTTTCAATTTTTAACAATTTATTTTAGAAGAAGAATTTCAAATTGTGAGGATTCCATTTATTGAAGGAGGGGAGAATTTAACACCCCATGATTTCATAGTACGTTATCTCATTAAAGTAATTCAATAGGATGTGCTTCACGAAACAACGAGTTTGAGCGCACCACAACTTTCCAAACTAGTAGCTCAAAAAGTAGTTATGAATAGTATTAACTAAATTTTGAATCTTATATACTCTATGTAATTTTAACATCAATATTATGTCTTTCATAATATAATAGAAAATTCATTTTTTAGGAAAAAGCAGTATTTTAAAAAAATGCAATTTTACCGCCTTTTAATGGCGAAGCATTTTTAAAACCAATATAGGACACTTTTATATATTCAATTTAATGAAATTAAATTCTTCTTTATAATAGGGACATAAAAATTTATTTTGGATAAATTTTTGATAATTTTATGATAAATTTCATATTTTGATGAATAGTGACAAATACTGTGTTTTAATTGAAAACTACTTTTTTAATCGAAATAATTTATATTGTTAAATTATGAATTTGAATTGTTTTTAAGATTAATTAGAGTTTATTTTTATAATTTAATACAATTTAGGTCATTATAATTAATTTTACAAATATATTTAACATAAACACATGTCAATCTTTTGATAGTTGTTACTTTTTAAAACCCGATTTTGGGATTTGACAACGTGAATTAATATTAAATTAATAAATGCAACATGAATGATTTGAATTAGGTAAAATAGAATTAATTTTTGAATTATTAATATAAAAATTATATTAGGGTGAATTTTTGGTATTTTTCGGAAAATATTCAATTTTTAATGAATAGTGAAAAACACTGTGTTATTATATAAAATGAGTTTTTATTTATATAATTATTAATTTTATTTAAATTTATTTTAGTTCAAAATAGATAAATAATACATATATATGTTAAATTTCACTCATTGGAGTCATTTTATAATAAGTTTAGATATATAAAATTTTATAGAACTTTTTACCAACTTTTTCCCACCTTCGATAAACATTTGCAAATTTGCATAAAACATAATTTTACCACTACTATAATTTGATATTCAAAAATTCAAGATACATGATTGAAATTAATGAGTAAAATGTGGTTCGATAAGATTAAAATAATTTTTGGTGGATAGTAACTTTTGACTTTTATTTACCACGATTAAAAGTAGATAGGGTAATTACGTGTAAAAATGAAAATATAATTACCCTAACACATGCCATAATTCTATAGGATAAGTTTAATTAGACCAAAAAAATCTTACGAATAAAATATTATCCTCTTAGTTCCACATGGATTAGATTAGAACATTTATCATTATTTTATTTTAAGAAAAGTTAAAAGAGTTAAATTCAAAGTTTAATAACTAAACCATTTTTAATGTAGGGTTACACAAAATATAAATTCAAATATAAATATTAATTAGAAATATAAAAGGATTTCCTACATAATGGTCTTTTATTTATAATTTTTATACATTAAATAATTTAATTTATTTATGTCCCAATGATGATGCAGTAATTACCTTATAAATGAATGATTAAAATAATAAATATTAAAAAAATATCTAAATAAATTTAATTTGATACATTTGATGAATTAAAATAATTTTCTAGGATAATATGACATGTTAGGGTTAATTAAATAATTTTTTTGAAGTAATCATGCTGTTATAATTTCAAAAAAACTAATACTAAATAGCGTCAAAATTGACATAATTGAGTTTTTAAAACAAATACTATATTATTAATTGATATAATAATCCTAAAAATCTAAGGATTGGCCAAAGGAAATAGATAATGTTATATATATTAATAATGAACCACTAGGGATTCTCTTGTCTCTTTATAGTATGTTTATTAGCCATATAATATAAAAATACAAAGAGACATGGTAAATGTCAAACTATTTAACCAGGAGTTAAATCTAAAAGATAAGGTTAACATGTGTCATGACCCCCTCCCACAAAAGATGCCCCTCCTAAGCTGGAAATGGTAAAAGGGAGATAATGACCCCCGAGTCCTGCCTCCAGTAGGCCCCAGAATGGAGACTAGCACCAAGGGTAAGAGTTTTCACAAATATTGGATGCATTACCCTTTTATTATTTAAGATCGGGAAATAGGATGAGTCAAAAACCCAAAGAAAAAGGAACAAGTAAATGAAAATAAACCTCATCCAATCCTAGACGAATGTTTGAATAATTCTGAAATAAAGTATAGGAAAACTCAAAAGTACAATACCAAAAGAAACAAGAGTACAACAACTGCAACATCTCCAACTGTCCTGACTAGTTGGGACCCGCATGGCCCTGGTAGTCCTCCTAGAAACCTGAAAGTAAATATAGGGTGAGCATACAAGTATACTTAGTAGGGAAACCTAAAGCTCTCGTGCACAGGTGGGTAGACATCCGAATGTCCTGTGAGAACAATAGAAGAAACCAAAACCTAGCAAGGAATTCTACCCACCCAACCTCACCCGCCACGCTCACCAAAAACACAATACAACAGGTAGTTGTATATAAGAACAAGAGTATTGGGTACCCCACACCATTTCCCACTAGTTATATGCTCTTCCTAATGGAGAAAGTCTTGAAGCTACCACACTCTTCCTTCCCGCACACACCTGGGCCTCAAGAAACACATATCCTGCCCGCACACACCTCAGCCTCACAACCACATATCCCACCCACACACACCTGGGCCTCACAAACCACAATCACATCCCCAACCGAACACACCTAGTCCTCATCCCGAAGAATCCTGGGAATAGTATTCCTACCTGAAGATTCTTGGGGTAAAACCACCCCAATCGAAACCTTCCTGAAGAGTCTTGGGTGTAAGGTCGCATCAAACCATCACAGCCTATGGAAAAAGGAGCAAGAAGGAGCTAGAAACTAAGGGGAAAACACCCTCTCCCATGAAATGAGAGTGTTCATCACTAAGTACTCAACATGGGTGGGGTGAGACAAAAAACAAAAATAAATACATACATACAAATATATATATATATATATACCAAACACATAGCCCAACCAATGGCTTCTAAACAGAGAGACTGAGCATGTGCCTCGGCACTGCCACTACGAAGCATGCATACAACAAACAACCCCAACCCCATTTATGTTTTCATATTTCAATAGTATTAGTTTATTACTTCCTTAACTACTGGGAAACAATCAAACCAGATCAAGCGTTTCATTAAACAAAACCTTGTCAACCACAAATCATGTTAGATAAAACTCAAGAAACAAAAAAACCAACCTTTTTATCATCAACCAATTCCCATTGAATATTCCCGCGTTTAATTCATTATCGTTTCTCCACAGATCATTTATCAACTTTCCACCCTCCTTTAATATCACAACCCATCCCTGCTACCCTGCTGCCATTATAACCATATCTCCACAACTGTATCACAAAACAAGGCTCGTGCCACATCATTTCCCCATTAATATCATTTACGGCAGCCCCGCTGCACATCCTATTCATAATAACCCAGGATTCACCCTCCCCCTTTCACACACCACTTAACCAAGCCAAAACCCACATGTTCATTATTCCATTTGTTTCAACTGGGGTGATCACAGAAGGGTTCTTGATTTTAATCAGCCAACTTTACTTGATTAACCAATTTCCACATTCCACAAAGTTCCATCCACAAAAACGGTCTAGAGAGATAGGTAAACATTTAATTGCACAAGAAAAGTCCCTCAACGACCGTGATTTTCAGTAGGCATAAGCCTGTTAAATTTAAAACATAACAATAGGATAAACAAAGATAAACATAACAACTTCCCCCTCCCCATTCTTTAATCCAGTTATTATATTCATTAAACTGGTTCAACTATGTCTCGTGAAAGCAAGAGGACACCCATCTCGCATGATACAAAAATTAGAGAGAGACGAAGGTAAAATCCCTACCTCAACAGGTTCTGATCACAATGCTTCCCTGGATCAACATTAGAAGACGTCCGTCGGTGTCCGTCGCTTCTGAAAAAACTCAGAAAAACCTCCTCGGGTGGAAGAAGGGAAGGAAAGGCTGAAGGGAAAGCAACAGATCCAAGCTTAGAAGTTCTGCCTTGTCGTTACGATCTTGCGGCCACTGACGAATCGTAAATCGGAGCTCGGACGAAGAAGTTACGGAAGAAAGGAGATTTGGAGTCTTTTGGGAGAGCTATGCTCGAAGGAATGGGGAAGAGAGGAATGCTATAAAAAGTAGGAGAGGCCCCCTCCTTTTATAGGTGAGAAAAACTAAAGTACACGGTGTGTACTTCCTAGTACATGGCATGTACTCGGCCATTCCACACGGTCGCCACACGACTTCCAACACGACATTCAACGCGGCACATGGCCCTTGACTGGTCAACACACGGTTTGAGGGTAACACATACGCAGGGAGAAAATACACGACGTGTAGGATGTGCTACATAGAATGTACTTATTTATTTCATGCAGTAAGTACATGGCTTCAACACGGAACATGACTGTTGACTGGTCAACATATGGTTTGAGGGTAACTCGTACGTGGGGAGAAACTACACGGTTTGTAGGATGGGCTACACGGAGTGTACTTATTTATTTCACACGGAAAGGACACGGATTCAACACGAAATATACTACTATAGGTGGTAAACAGCGTGTACTCACACTACACGGCGTGTAGTCACAAAATTCTGAAAAGTGTGAGAAAAGTCTATTCTACCCTCCAGAACACTTCATGACCTTCTTTTCAACAACAGAATGGGCCGGAGAGGTCCAGGCCATTACACAAGATACCTCTTAAAACATTATTTTCCCTAAGAATTCAAAAACCAACCTAGAGGAACCCAACAAGATGCCTCTTGGGGCTCTCATTATAACAGGAACCCAACCAACAACCCTAATCATATGTTTTAGGAATTCTTTCTCCTATGTCGAGATATTATCCGTTTTAAGCGACACCGACTCGCCTGCATGGGTGTAATCGCATCCACATTAATGCATCTCGATTAAGGATTGGGTCTTCCCACTTCCATATATTAGGATTTTTTTCAACTTACACTGACCCCAACACCGTACAACCAACACACTGTCTGGACACATGTCTTGGGGAATTCCTTCTCCTATGTCGAGATATTATCCACTTTAGGCGGCACTAACTCGCCTACATGGGTTCAATCGTATCCGCATTAATGTGTCTCGATTAAGGATCAGGTTTTCCATTTCCCCACATATCTGGACACGTTACACAGTTCCAGATAATAAGGAAACAAAACGTCTCACAACCAACATGTCATGCATTCCATATATCAAAGTTACAGAGCATAACATCAAAACAAGCCCAGAAGAACAAAATAAAACACAAGGAAAAACAACTTTGGTTACTGAGCATGCATCGGGGCCTCCCGCTCCAAAGTGCTCTCCTTGAGGCCGCCATTCCTCCACAACACACGAACCAAGGTGATGGTTTGTCCACGAAGCACCTTCTCTTTACGATCCTTGATTCAGACTGGTCGTTCCTTGAAGGTTGCATCATCTACCATATCTAACTCTCCCCAGTCGATAACATGAGAGTCATCGTTTAAGTACCGATGAAGCTGGGAGACACGGAAGACGTCGTGAACCTTTCTAATTGAGGTGGTCGGGCCAGGTGATATGCCACCTCACCGAATCGCCTCAGCACCTCGAAAGGTCTGATGAACCTAGGGGAGAGCTTACTCTCCTTCCAAAACCTCCACTGCCCCTGTCAAGGGGAAACCATCAAGAACACGTAATCTCCCACCTCTAACTCTAAGGGCCTCCTCTGACGATCACCATAAAACTTCTTTCGGTCCTGAGCTGCTTTCATCCTCTTATGCAGAAGCTGAAAATTCTCGATGGTCCTCTTTACTAACTCTGGCGCAAGAGCACCTGTCTCATCAACCTCTGCCCAGAAAATTGGTGAACGACATGGTCTTCCATACAGAGCCTCAAACGGTGCCTTGCCAATAGTATAGTGGATGCTGTTGTTGTAGGAAAATGATACTAAATTCATGTGTCGAACCCATGATCCTACAAAATCCCGAATACATGATCGCAGCATATCCTCCAATGTTTGGATAGTCTGCTCTGTCTACCCATCGGTCTGGGGGTGGAATGTAGTGTTAAGCATAGCTGGGGGTCAACAAAATATTATAACCCCCTCAAAACTTGTGAGGTAAACCGAGTATCTCGATCTGAGATGATAGTATTTGGAACAACATGAAAATGCACCACCTCATCTACGTACCTCTGTGTTAAGGTATTCACCAGGCCCGACTCCTTAATTTCAAAGAAGTGAGCTGATTTCATCAGCCGATCCACCACTACCCAGATAACATCGTTACCACCCTGAGCTCTGGGTAGTCCTATGACAATATCCATTGAGATGTCATCCCACTTCCACTCGGGGACATCTAATGGACGCAACAACCCACTGGGAACACGGTGTTCAGCCTTTATTTGCAGACACACAAGGAACTTAGCCACATACTCTGCCACTACCTATTTCACCTCGGTCCACCAGAACTGTTCCCTCGGGCCTCAGTATATTTTTGAAACACCCAGATGTACCGCCAAGGCTAAGATATGGAAATCACGTAGAACTCCCTCATGCATCGCCTCCGGAACAAACAGCCTTCCATGAAAAAGCATCTAATGTCGGCTGTCCTCTAACCATCCTTCTGGAGTGTTTCCCTGATCGACACGATCCCGCATTACTTCCACCTCAGAGTCTCCCCACTGAGACTCTTCCACCGGCTACAACAAGGAGGACTGTACTATCATTTGAAACAAACATCCTCTAACACACTCTACCCTTGCATCCATGTTCAAGGTAGCCAACTCTACAATGGCTTTCCAAGCATCATCGGATTCTCGAACCACTTCCTTATGATACTTCCTGCTCAGGGCATCAGCCAAAATGTTACCCTTACATTAAGTGTAAGAGATCTCGAAGTCATATACTTGGAGAAACTCAACCCATCTCCACTACTATAAGTTCATGTCACACTGGGAGAAGATATAACGTAATCTCTTGTGATCTGAGAAGACCACAAATCACTCCCCAAAGAGGTAATGTCGCCAAAACTTCAGTGAGAGCACTACTACTGCAAGATCTAGGTCATGGGTGGCATAATTACGCTCATGAGGGTGCAACTGCCTAGAACCATAACCGATCACACCCTTCTTCTGCATCAGTACACACCCCAAACCAATGTCAGTAGCATCACAAAACACCTCATACAACAACCATTCCTCTGGAAACCTGAGTACTGGAGTAGTGACCAACTTCTCCTTCAGGTAGTCAAAAGCTTTTTGGCATTGCTCCCTCCATAGGAAGACCTGGTCCTTCCTATTCAAAGATTTCAATGCAGAAGAAACTCGATAGAAGTCCAAAATGAACCTCTGATAATAACCTACCAACCCCAAGAAACTACGAACTTCTGCCATGCTCTTGGGTGCCACCCATTAAACAACTGCCTCCACCTTTGACGGGTCCACTGACACTCCATTCAGAGACACCACGTGCCCAAGGAAGTGTACTTCTTGTGTCAAGAACATACACTTCGACAATTTCCCATAAAGCCGGTGGTGTAGAAGGACTTCCATGACTGCCCAAAGATGCTCAATGTGCTCCTCCTCTGATCTTGAGTAGATCAAGATGTCATCGATAAACACAATGATGAACCGATCCAGAAACTCTCGGATGACAAAGTTCATAAGTCCCATGAACACAGCCAGTGCATTTGTAACTCCAAACGGAATCACTACAAACTCGAAGTTCCCATACCTACACCTAAAAGATGTCTTCAAGATATCACTATCCTTTAACCTCAGCTGATGATATCCAGATCGTAGAAAAATATTAGAAAACCAACATGCACCGCTCAGCTGGTCAAAGAGATCATCTATCCTTGGAAGGGGGTAACGGTTCTTGACCGTCACCTGATTCATCCTTCGGTAGTCTATGCATAGCCTGAGACCACCATCTTCCTTCCTCATAAAAAAACTAGATCACCCAATGGCGACACACTGAGTCAAACAAAATGCTTCTCCATCAGATCGTCAATCTGAATCCGCAACTTCCCCAACTCCGAAGGTTCCATCCAATAAGGGGCCATCGATATCGGATGGGCACCAGGCTATAAGTCTATCCCTAGCTCAACGTGTCACACCCCGACCGCGGATGTCTGTAATTGTTCTCCTTTCTTGGACCCGGTTTAAATTTTTTCGGAGATTAATTGCATTGGCGGTTTCGCGCCGGTGCGTGGTCACCGCATCGTTAGCGGTGACCGTGTGTTCAGCCCGGGTGACAATGTGTTCATCCGGTGTTTTAAATATTATAATTTTTATGTTGGCTTTTTATTATTAATACGTGTTTACTTGTGTTGTTGTATATATGTTTATATATGTTTTTATATATATATATGTATAATAATGTATGTGTATATACATATAGATCTATATATGTATAAATTTATATATATGTGTAACATCTTTAAATTATTTTATAATTGTTATTTTAAATATGCGATCAAAATAATTATTATTTGAATTAACTAATTTATTATTTATTATTATTACAAGTTTTATTATTGTTATATAAGTTTTATTATTATTAATATTATAAGTTTTTCTATTATTATTATTATTATATATATATATATATATTATAAGCCTAACCCTAATCCTACCCCTCCCGCGCCGCCTTAACCCTCTCCCCTCTCTCTCTCTTCCCCGTTTCTTTTTTTTCTCCTTTCTTCGTTTTCTTCTTCTTTTCCCCCTGCTGGTTCGGCCGACCAGGCATGCCGCCGCTGTTCTTCTTCTTTTCCCCCTGCTGGTTCGGCCGACCAGGCACGCCGCCGCTGCACCCTCCCCACCTCTGGCCACCGACCACCGCGTCACCGCCCCGGCGTCCCAGCCGCACCACTTCCCCGTCGCCGACCCGGATCGTCGGCTTCCCCGTCTCCCGCTGTCGCACCTGCCAGCCGTCCCGGCTCCCGCCTCCGCCTCCCGTCGAGCCGGCCTCCCCTCACCACCGGCGTCCTGGCCCTGCTCCCGCCCAGCCGCCGCGCCCGGCTGCCCTCTCCCCTTCTCCCTCCTCTCTCACCGCATGCACCCCCTCCTTCCCTTCTCCTCCACGCAGCGCCACCGCCCGACCTCCTCCCTCCCTGCCGTGTCGCCGTCCCGGCCTCCCTGTTTCGCCGCTTCCCGCCTAACCGCTACCGGCCTCTCCGGCCCCGCCTTCGCCTCGCTCAGCGGCTGCCGCCGCCCGCCCTGCTCCCTTCACCGCCCGCCGCCCACGCCCGACCTCACCGCCGGCGTTCTTTTTTTTTCAGCTCCGGCCCCCTGCTGGTCGTCCCGGCTCCCCCGCGCAACCCCCGGCCTCCGCCGGCCTCCCCGTCCCAGCGTCCCGACTCCTCTGCCGACCTCCGCCCGGCCTCCGGCCTGTGCCGTGGAGACCCCGCCTGCTGCCTCCTCCCTCCCCCCTTCCGCACCTCTGTAAGTTGTTTTCCTTTTTGTTTCGTTTTTTTGTTTTTTTTATCTTATTTATTTAAGTTTTATTTTGTTAATTATTATTATCATTATTATTATTATTATTATTATTATTATTATAATTATCACATTATTATTATTATAATTATCACATTATTATTATTATTATTATTTTTATTTTTATTATTATCATTAACATATTATTATTATTATTATTATTATTATTATTATTATTATTATTATCATTAACATATTATTATTATTATTATTATTATTATAATAATTATTGTTATTGTTATAATTATTACTATTATTATTTTAATTATCATATTATTATTATTCTCATATTATTATCATTGTTGTTATAATTATTATTATTACAATTAGCACATTATTATCATTATTATTATTATTATTATTATTATTATCATTATCACATTATTATTATTATTATTATTATTTTTATTATTTTTATTATTATCATTAACATATTATTATTATTATTATTATTATTATTATTATTATTATTATTATCGTTGAACTCGTTTATCGGTCTCCTGTTTTTAGGACCGGTTTGACGGTGCAATACGGTGCGCCCCTTTACGCGACAGAAGTTTTGCGCCGTATCGTTTTTCGTTCCGAGCTGCGTCTTGAGGTAGGTCTCCCATCACACTCGCCTTTAAATTTAGAATTTATTTATTTCTTGTCCTTTATTGGATTTCAGTAAATTTAAAAGTATTACTAAGTAGTAACTTATAATGTGGTTTGCTCTGCTTATTTCTAGCATTTCAGTGGAAGTAGTTTTTCTCGGTTTTAACTGTGTATGTTTTCCTGATGATACTACTAAATGAGTTCATTATGAAATATGAAGATCATGTTGAATTGGGTTCTCAAGCGGTTTTGGTGTGTGTAAAATGGTAGGCGTATTGGTTATGGAAAATGGTGTTTTTCTGTGAACCTTGATTAGAGGAAGTGTCGTGTGACCTTTAAACTCGATTTTTGGAAACATTAAATGTGGTTCTTGGTTGTTGAAAAATGTTTTCCTTTGATGCGTGATTAAAATTCTGGATTTCATTTGAGAAATATTATTCTTTCAAAAAGTGTTTAAAGGCCCGTTTGGCTCTTGATAAAAGTGGGGTGCGTTTGGAACTTGGAAAATGATTTCTTACTTCTGACACCAACGTCTTCTAGGTTTGAGATGCTGATTTGAGTTTCTTAAATAATGTTCTAAGTGCGTTTCTGGTTTTCAATGGTGTGGCGTATGTCATGTCCCTTTGGAAATGTTTTAGTGTTAAATGTTCAAAATGTAAATGATATGACGGCCTGGTTGGCACTTTATAAAATGTGAAGTGATTATATATATATATCTATATATATACATACTTATGAGGGCGTCTCTACAGGGGGACTTCCCTTCGAGGGTTGTCGTGTAGCGATGTCCGTCTAAAGGGTTGGCAAGTGCGGTGAGATGAGTCACGCGTGCGAGGGTCTCCCACTTACATAGTGTTACTAAAACCACCATGGGTTCCTGGGCGTCTTTTAGATTATCGAGTGACGGTTGCTTGCTAACCCCGATTAGACGGGTTAGTACCCCCTGGAGTTGTGGACAGGCCAGGAGGGATGTGCCACTGGTTGGCTATTAGGGCGGCCAGTTGGTTATTGACTATGGAGTACCATGCCGGCAGGTAGTCTGAACCCGAGTACGTCCAGGGGTTTTCTTGGGATGTTCAGGATCGCCCATGGTTACTGCTGATAACTTCTAGTTTATTTTTACTTGCACTTGGTTTTTCCTTGCCTGTTCACTTTTACTTGTACTTGTTTTTTCTTTCATGCTTGTTTACTTTCAGTTCTCCTTTACAGCTTGTACTGGTTGCTTTGCGGAAATGGCTTTCAAATAAAAATGCATTTTTCTCTTGTGTAGTAAAACTGAAAATGTAACACTTCTTTATCGTTCAGAACGAATTTAGAATCAATGAAAAGAAATTCAACATTTAAAACGGAATAAGGGTAATGGCTCGTGTTTTGTTTTTCAAGTGAAACATTGTAAAAGCATACTTTTATACATTGTAGTTCAAACCTGGAATAGGTAGATTCTTTATTTACTGGCAGTGCTTTGGGATTTGTTGTTGGGATCACCTACTGAGTACTTTTGTGCTCACGCCTATCTTTTACCGTTTCAGTTGCAGGTCTTCCCTTGCTCAGGTCTTCTGTTCTGAGTCGCTCAGTGTTGGAGCGAGGTTGCTCTCTAGTTGGGTGGTGACCTGAGAGGTCACACGGAGGTACGTGGTCATGTGGCTTTTATGTCTTTTCCGCTGTTAGTGTTTATTCGTTCTATTCTTTTTACTTTTTTTGGGCTGAAATCGTTCCCAACGATCAATTTTTAGTGCCCGACACTTGTTGCCATCCCGGGGGGATCGGGAACACCCCTCGGGACATGCTGCGGACTGGCTCGGGTGACCGGTTCAGGGTCGCCCCGTGCTGGTTCGTATCGGGAACGCCCCTCGGGACTTGCTGCGGACCGGCTCGGGTGACCGGTTCAGGGTCGCCCCGGGCTGGTTCGTGACAAAATGGTATCAGAGGGAGGTTGCTCTCTAGTTGGGTGGTGACCTGAGAGGTCACACGGAGGTACGTGGTCATGTGGCTTTTATGTCTTTTCCGCTGTTAGTGTTTATTTGTTCTGTTATTTTTACTTTTGTTTGGGCTGAAATCGTTCCCAACGATCAATTTTTAGTGCCCGGCACTTGTTGCCATCCCGGGGGGATCGGGAACGCCCCTCGGGACTTGCTGCGGACCGGCTCGGGTGACCGGTTCAGGGTCGCCCCGGGATGGTTCGTGACAAAATGGTATCATAGGTGGTTCTTGTTATTTTGGGTTGTCCGGTAGAAGGAGATTAGGACTGTCGGAACTCGAGGGGTAGGTACGGGAAGAGCGTCGCGAACTCTTGCTCGCACTGATCTTCGAGTTACCAGGGGTAGTTCGGGAATTGTGTCCTTGTCTTTTCTGGTTTGTCTTGGATTGAGAGATGACAATGGAGGCAAGCCGATGTTACGTCGTGATTTCACATGGAGTAGTGACCCATGTGGAGTCTGAGTACACGGTTTGAATTCCTCCTAGTGGTTGATGCTGACTCGAGACATGGCTCACTACCCTTTCGCCAGGTTGAGTGTGACTACTAGTCCCTCACTTCAGTGGTTGATGCAAATGTGGTTGCTGCCTTCGTTTTGGTTTGTGTGAGTGCGTTGTTAGTAATGAAAAAGGGTTTTTGGAAATTGGACTGGTTTCTTTTAAAGGATGTTAAATGTATAAAATGGGTTTTAAAACTGAAATCTCTTGATTTGAAAATCTTTTGTTTGCTTGGAATTGGTTAAGAATGATTTGGGATGAAACCCCAGGTCCTCTTTATGAACGTTCGCACATGTGTGAGAATGCATGGAAAAAAAAGGATGCTTGTTGGTGCGAGTATTATTGGACAGTGGATGAAGACATGTGCAACGATTCATGGGATTACCTGGGTGTGTATTTGAAATTAATGGCTTGACCTTGTTTTCTAAATTGGTTTTAAAGGGGAAACGGTTTTGGAAAGTTTTTGGTTTGAAAGTGGATTGGTTTTGGAAAGTGATCTTGAAAAAGGGTGGTTTTGAAATCAAAAATGAAAAGGGAATTTTAAAGAGGAGATTTTATTTTGGGTTGTGTTGTATTTGATTGGTCCTTGTGCTGACTGTTTTTGATGAAGGTGCTTTTATTGATGTTGGTTGTGGCCTTGTGTTTTATATGTCGCTCAAAAAATGCCGCCCAGAAAGGTCCCTAAGGATTCTGATAGGTCATGCCCAGATTTTGGTCCTCCTCAGACTCTGCCTATTCTCCATGGTGATCAGGGTCCGTTAGAGGCAGTGAAATGGCTCGAGGAAGTGGAGCGTGTCTTTAGAATGTTGGGAACTCCCGATAATGTTAAGGTTCGTGCAATTATGAAGTTGTTCGAGGGTCCAGCTCTGGACCAGTGGAAGGTGGTTTCCCCACCATCGACGCAAGTTGAAATGAAGTGGGATGTCTTTAAAATTGTTTTCATCCAATGGTTTGTACCTGAGGAAGTGAAGCTGGAGAAAAAGAGAGAGCTTGTGCATGTTCAACAAGGTCAACGGACGGTGAAGGCATATGTTGACCATTTCAAGGAACTGATTCCCTTTTCTCCAGAGGTAGCATCGCATGAGCTCACGAAGGTCTCCCTTTTCACTGGAGGTCTTCGTCCAGAGATCAAGGAGCGAGTCCTCCCTTATAAAGACCTTTGTTTCGAGAAGCTGGTGGAGGAAGCTTTCTTGGCTGAGTTGGTTTCCGGTGTGCGGGTGGTTAGTACTTCAGCATCCCCAGTTGTTCGTAAGAGTTCCTCCTCTGGTGTGGAAAATATGCCATAGATACCTGTTCCTAATGAGTTATCCCCTTTGGTCCTAGCTTCCAGTTCGTCAGATCGTTCGATGGTATGCTATCAGTGTGGTCGTTTCGGGCATTTAAAACCGTCTTGTCGCAACCCTCCGAAGACGTGTCATAGATGCGGTTGTCTGGGTCATCTGGAGAAGTTTTGTCGGAAGCGTCGCTTAAAGAGGACACCATGATGGGAGAACGTCAGCACCTGACTGTGAGGCAGAAGATGCTTCATCCACCAGAGCCCCAACCACAGGTCTTAGGGTGAAGCTCGCGCACAGTCAGGAGTCCCCAGGGGTGTGAAGCCTTGGTTCAGGTTTTGAGTTTCGTGTTAGCAGTGGAACAATCAAGATCTTTTAGTACTTGTTTTTCTGTTGTTAAGTTTTGACGATATTGTTTGTTCATTGTTCTACCATGGGGTTATCATGGACTTGTTCTATTATAATCCAAGTAGTCCGGTTTATGTGGATGTGTTGTTCTGAATTGTGTGTCTTTCGAAGGGTGTGTTTGACCCTCGTGTGGGTTGACCTCATTTTAGTTATGTTGTCGATGTGGTTATGTTTCGTGGACTTCGGTGAATCATATCTCCAATTTGATATTGGTTAAATGTTTTTCTATGGGTTTTCCCTGGGGTTGATGTTGATGACTCCAGTCGTGGGTTCAAGGTTTCGACGGAGGTGTTGTAGTAATCGTGCTATAAGAGTTGGTTTGAATTGGTTGGGAGTTCCCGCATCGACCCCCCTTTTTTTCCTAGGGTTGTCTATTTATATGGTCAACTTTTCTGCACTAGTTATGTTCTTGTGGTGGGGAGAACCCTTTCGTGTTCTCCCCTCAATCTCGGACCCCAGTTTTCTCTTGAATCGGTCGGGTGTGACCTGTGCAGAGTAAGGTCATCCCCGAGATTCTCAGTTCTCTCTGGTTCCTTTCGTTCCGTTGGGGCATGGACCTGAATCTGACGACTTTTGGCCTGGTGACTTTCTGGGGGCAGAAAGTGTCTGTGGTGGGGAGAATTGTCACACCCTGACCGTAGATGTCTGTAATTGTTCTCCTTTCTTGGACCCGGTTTAAATTTTTTCGGAGATTAATTGCATTGGCGGTTTCGCGCCGGTGCGCGGTCACCACATCGTTAGCGGTGACCGTGCGTTCAGCCCTGGTGACAATGTGTTCATCCGGTGTTTTAAATATTATAATTTTTATGTTGGCTTTTTATTATTAATACCTGTTTACTTGTGTTATTGTATATATGTTTATATATGTTTATATATATATATATATATGTATAATAATGTATGTGTATATATATATAGATCTATATATGTATAAATTTATATATATGTGTAACATCTTTAAATTATTTTATAATTGTTATTTTAAATATGTGATCAAAATAATTATTATTTTAATTAACTAATTTATTATTTATTATTATTACAAGTTTTATTATTGTTATATAAGTTTTATTATTATTAATATTATAAGTTTTATTATTATTATTATTATTATTATTATTATTATATATATATATTATAAGCCTAACCCTAATCCTATCCCACCCGCGCCGCCTTAACCCTCTCCCCTCTCTCTCTCTTCCCCGTTTCTTTTTTTTTTCTCCTTTCTTCATTTTCTTCTTCTTTTCCCCCTGCTGGTTCGGCCGACCAGGCATGCAGCCGCTGTTCTTCTTCTTTTCCCCCTGCTGGTTCGACCGACCAGGCACGCCATCGCTGCACCCTCCCCGCCTCTAGCCACTGACCGCTGTGTCGCCGCCCCGGCGTCCCGGCCGCACCGCTTCCCCGTCGCCGACCCGGTTCGCCGGCTTCCCCGTCTCCCGTCGTCGCACCTGCCAGCCGTCCCGGCTCCCACCTCCGCCTCCCGTCGAGCCGGCCTCCCCTCACCACCGGCGTCCTGGCCCTGCTCCCACCCAGCCGCCGCGCCCGGCCGCCCTCTCCCCTTCTCCCTCCTCTCTCACCGCACGCACCTCCTCCTTCCCTTCTCCTCCACGCAGCGCCGCCGCGCGACCTCCTCCCTCCCTGTCGTGTCGTCGTCCCGGCCTCCCTGTTTCGCCGCTTCCCGCCTAACCGCTGCCAGCCTCTCCAACCCCGCCTTCGCCTCGCTCAGCGGCTGCCGCCGCCCGCCCTGCTCCCTTCACCGCCCACGCCCGACCTCACCGCCGACATTCTTTTTTTTTTCAGCTCCTCCCCCCTACTGGTCATCCCGGCTCCCCCGCGCAACCCCAGGCCTCCGCAGGCCTCCCCGTCCCAGCGTCCCGACTCCTCTGCCGACCTCCGCCCGGCCTCCGGCCTCTGCCGTGGCGACCCCGCCTGCTGCCTCCTCCCTCCCCCCTTCCGCACCTCTATAAGTTGTTTTCCTTTTTGTTTCGTTTTTTTGTTTTTTTTATCTTATTTATTTAAGTTTTATTTTGTTAATTATTATTATCATTATTATTATTTTTATTATTATCATTATCATTATCACATTATTATTATTATTATTATTATTATTTTTATTATTATCATTAACATATTATTATTATTATTATTATTATTATTATTATTATTATTATCATTAACATATTATTATTATTATTATTATTATTATTATTATTATTATTGTTATTGTTATAATTATTACTATTATTATTTTAATTATCATATTATTATTATTATTCTCATATTATTATCATTGTTGTTATAATTATTATTATTACAATTAGCACATTATTATCATTATTAGTATTATTATTATTATCATTATCACATTATTATTATTATTATTATTATTTTTATTATTTTTATTATTATAATTAACATATTATTATTATTATTATTATTATTATTATTATTATTATTATTATTATCATCGTTGAACTCGTTTATCGGTCTCCTGTTTTTAGGACCGGTTTGACGGCGCAATACGGTGCGCCCCTTTACGCGATAGGAGTTTTGCGCCGTATTGTTTTTCGTTCCGAGCTGCGTCTTGAGGTAGGTCTCCCATCACACTCGCCTTTAAATTTAGAATTTATTTATTTCTTGTCCTTTATTGGATTTCAGTAAATTTAAAAGTATTACAAAGTAGTAACTTATAATGTGGTTTGCTCTGATTATTTCTAGCATTTCAGTGGAAGTAGTTTTTCTCGGTTTTAACTGTGTATGTTTTCCTGATGATACTACTAAATGAGTTCATTATGAAATATGAAGATCATGTTGAATTGGGTTCTGAAGCGGTTTTGGTGTGTGTAAAATGGTAGGCGTATTGGTTATGGAAAATGGTGTTTTTCTTTGAACCTTGATTAGAGGAAGTGTCGTGTGACCTTTAAACTCGATTTTTGGAAACATTAAATGTGGTTCTTGGTTGTTGAAAAATTTTTTCCTTTGATGCGTGATTAAAATTATGGATTTCATTTGAGAAATATTATTCTTTCAAAAAGTGTTTAAAGGCCCGTTTGGCTCTTGATAAAAGTGGGGTGCGTTTGGAACTTGGAAAATGATTTCTTACTTGTGACACCAACGTCTTCCAGGTTTGAGATGCTGATTTGAGTTTCTTAAATAATGTTCTAAGTGCGTTTCTGGTTTTCAATGGTGTGGCGTATTTCATGTCCCTTTGGAAATGTTTTAGTGTTAAATGTTCAAAATGTAAATGATATGACGGCCCGGTTGGCACTTTATAAAATGTGAAGTGATTATACATATATATCTATATATATACATACTTATGAGGGCGTCTCTACAGGGGGACTTCCCTTCGAGGGTTGTCGTGTAGCGATGTCTGTGTAAGGGGTTGGAAAGTGCGGTGAGATGAGTCACGCGTGCGAGGGTCTCCCACTTACACAGTGTTACTAAAACCACCATGGGTTCCTGGGCGTCTTGTAGATTATCGAGTGACGGTTGCTTGCTAACCCCGATTAGACGGGTTAGTACCCCCTGGAGTTGTGGACAGGCCAGGAGGGATGTGCCACTGGTTGGCTATTAGGGCGGCCAGTTGGTTATTGACTGTGGAGTACCATGGCGGCAGGTAGTCTGAACCCGAGTACGTCCAGGGGTTTTCTAGGGATGTTCAGGATCACCCATGGTTACTGCTGATAACTTCTAGTTTATTTTTACTTGCACTTGGTTTTTCCTTGCCTGTTTACTTTTACTTGCACTTGTTTTTTCTTTCCTGCTTGTTTACTTTCAGTTCTCCTTTACATCTTGTACTGGTTGCTTTGCGGAAATGGCTTTCAAATAAAAATGTGTTTTTCTCTTGTGTAGTAAAACTGAAAATGTAACACTTCTTTATCGTTCAGAACGAATTTAGAATCAATGAAAAGAAATTAAACTTTTAAAAAGGAATAAGGGTAATGGATTGTGTTTAGTTTTTCAAGTGAAACATTGTAAAAGCATACTTTTATACATTGTAGTTCAAACCTGGAATAGGTAGATTCTTTATTTACTGACAGTGATTTGGGATTTTTTGTTGGTCTCACCTACTGAGTACTTTTGTGCTCACGCCTATCTTTTACCATTTCATTTGCAGGTCTTCCCTTTCTCAGGTCTTCTGTTCTGAGTCGCTCAGTGTTGGAGCGAGGTTGCTCTCTAGTTGGGTGGTGACCTGAGAGGTCACACGGAGGTACGTGGTCATGTGGCTTTTATGTCTTTTCTGCTATTAGTGTTTATTCGTTCTGATCTTTTTACTTTTGTTTGGGCTGAAATCGTTCCCAACGATCAATTTTTAGTGCCCGGCACTTGCTGCCATCCCGGGGGGATCGGGAACGCCCCTCGGGACTTGCTGCGGACCGGCTCGGGTGACCGGTTCTGGGTCGCCCCGGGCTGGTTCGTGACACAACGTCACATCGTGGGGTAGAGTCACAACCTCCTCAGGAAAAACATTTAGGAACTCCCCAACAACCCCTAAGACATCCATCATCTTTGTATCAGCTGAAACCACTGATAACCTACCTAACAAAGAAATGAGAGTCTTCACATGCTGTCTTCCCACCTGATAGCTCCTCTTGACAACAAAAGCTACTTTCTTCCCATCCACATCTGAGAACATGACTCTTCTTCGGAAGAAGTCCATAAGGGAACTAAAAAAACAACAACTAGTCGATGCATAGGATGACATTGTATAGCTGCATCTATAGAAAAAGAAGATCCCCACAGGATCGATGCGGTCCCAACGTCATCTCAAATCCCCGACAAACACAAGATATGCTGGTATGAACTTCAACTGGTGTACTCAGCACCCGAGCTACGGAAAGTCTCTCTATGTGTAGACCCAAAGCATGGGCTAGACCGGGTGCAACAAAGGAGTGTGAAACTCTTGAATCGAACAAAACAGAAACAAGAGTGCTGGATAAACAAATCATACCTCACACCACCTCTTGTCCTGTTGGAGCCGCTAACTCTGTTGCATGCAACTATCCACACCCAGCTCCTCTACCTCTCTGATGTCAAACACCTCCCCGACCACTCCCTGGTTGAGGTCCCTGAGGAGCACCATGAGGTAGGCCTCTTCCTGCAAAGTCTTACCTTAGAGGAACAGGGTCTTGCTGCTGCTAGAAGGGCCTCGCCAAAAACTGGTGCTGCTGAGGCGGGCACTGAACCTTCCCACCTCCACTGTACTGAGTTCGGGTCGGGCGCCGAATCTAAATGTGCCCGAAACCTCCACAAGAGAAACACTTCGGTACTGGGCTCATGAAAGATGGACGAGGACCCAAAGATCTGAACTGGAACTGCTGGGGCCTACTCCCTATAGGCCTGAATCTGGAAGGTCCTGTCGCAGGAGACCTGCTACTGACTGCCTTCCCCTTTAACGAACTTGGATGGATCCCCTCCCGTGGTGAACCTCCCTACGAGTGCATCCTCTCTACAACCTCTACCTTCTTCTATACTTCCATGTACATCGGATGGGTGAAGGGGGTAACAGCATACTGGAGCGAAGGATCAAGTGCCTCCTCCAAACGTCTCGCCCGGGACTCTTCATCTAGAAAGAGATCCGGAGCAAAGCGTAGGTGTAACACCCCGAGATTTTATGAAAAATATTCTTTTTAATTTCATTAATGTCTTGTGTTGTACGCTACACCAAAGGGAGCTTTCACAACACGCATCATTGACTTTACTTGCATTACGCGCAATCACGACCTTCCTCTATAGCGTGTGTAGTACGCAATATCGAGTTTCACTAAACAACGATATGCTATTAAAATATTATTAAAACTAGCCGTTATGAATAGTAATAACCACTTTTTGAAATTTTGTAAAATTTATTTTTCAAAATGGAATTTATTTTTGGATTCGTAATATCAAAATTATCTTAGGGTGAAATTTTGGTACTTTTCGGATATCTTTCATTTTCTGATGAACAGTGAAAATTACTAAATTTTAATTAAAAACAACCTTTTTAATCGAAATAATTAATAGTGATAAATTATTCATTTGAGTGGTTTTAAATTATATTTAGAATATATTTTTACAATTTAATACAATGTTGTTCATTGGATGTAATTTCACATTTAAACCAGACATAAACAAGTGTCAATCTTTTGATAGTCATTATCTCTTAAGAACACGCTATTTGTTGTGACGACGAGAATTAATTTTTAAATTAATTAATGCAACTGATATGTTTTTAATATGGTAAAATATACATTATTTTTGAGTTCATAATATAAAATATAGCTTAGGCCTAATTTTTGGTATTTTTCTGGAAACTTTCATTTTTTGATGAATAGTGAAACCACTAAGTGGTAGTTAAGAAAAATGATTTTTTTCATAAAACTTAATTTTACCACTTCTGTGAGTGGAATTTCAAAAATCCGAGAGACATGGTTGATTTCAGTATGTAAAATTTGATTCAATGAGATGAAAATAATTTTTGGTTCATAGTAACTTTTTACTTTTTTACCACGGTTAAAAGTAAATAGTGTAATTACGGGTAAAAATCATACTATTATTACCCTAACAAATGTCCTAATTCTATTGGATAAGTTTAGTTCGACAAAAAACAACCTTAGGAATAAAATATGACCATTTAGGCCCACTTGGATTAGATTAGGACATTTATTATTAATTTATTTAAAGAATGGTTAAAATAGTTAAAATCAAAGTTTAATAAGTATATCATTTTTAATATAGGGTTATACATAAGATAAATTTGACTATAAATATTCATTATAAATATTAGAAGATTTCTTACATAATTATATTTTATTTGGAATTTTTAGACTTTAAATAAGTTATGTTATTTATGACACAAAGATGATGCAGTAATTATCTTATTAATAAACTATTGACATAATTGATGTTACAAATACCCAAATAAATATAATTTGAGGCTTTTTATGAATTCCACTAATTTTATAGGTTAATATGACATTTTATTATTTATTTCATTAACTTTTTTCATACTAATAATTCTGTTATGATTTTCAGAAAAAACAATGACTAAATAGTGTCAAAATTGACATAAAATTGTTTTTAAAACAAATATTATATTATTAATTGTTATTTTATTCCTAGAAATCTATGGTTCGGCAAAATGAATTAGATATGGTTATATATATATTAATAATAAATAACTTGGGGTTCTTTTGGCGGATTATAGTAATTTTATTAACCTTATAATATAAGAACACAAGAAGACACGGTAAAAGTAAAATTATTTAACTTTAAGTTAAATCTAAATGATAAGGTTACAATAGGAACCTAAACTTGTTTAAATTCTATTGGATTAGAGTATTTCGACCCATACCCACCTTATCTTCGAAATATATCAATTTGGAGCTATTAAGAACAGAATTTGACTTTATAATAAAATAATATTTTTAGTTATTCCAAAGGTGCCCCTCTCCTCCCTTATAAAAGGGCACCTCCTCCCTCTCTTCCTTACACCACTTTGAGCTTTCAAGCTCGGCCAAACCCTGAACAATTATATTCTCCACTTCCCTAGAAACATCCTAGAGGTCTTGGTCTTCTTCAAAGACCAATTTTATTATCCTAAGAGAAGGACTCAAAGAGGCGCTTCAAAGAAGAGGTAATGTCCGTTACCGATTCTTTCAACTTTATTTCTTCTTCCATTTCTTCTTCTTAGGTTGTTTCACTATGAAGTAATAACATCAGTATCACTAATATACTGATATGTTATTATAAGTATGAAGAAACCCTATTTCACCATCTATCCATCCTATGGAAAACGAAATTACCGCCCGTGCGTACGTACAGAATACCATCTCCACGCCGTGGTGTAATCTATTTTCCACCACCACATTACCTGGATGGGTATAATGGTGTACATAATAACTATATATTTTTATTTTAAATTGATATTGATTCTGAAATAGTATACATACACTCCAATAAAATTCCACGATCATGAGAATGATATCATCGCTTGTGCGTACGTACGGACTACCGTCTCCACGACGCGATGAGATTCATTCTCCACATTAACCATTCATGAATGATAAAAAGTATATATAATAAGTAATCATGAAATATATGACATAATAATGATACTGGATTTATGTGTATATATATGTATGTCATCTACTTAATTCCATTCAACTCAATAAGGAAACGAAAACAGTGTTCATGCGTACGTACGGCCTACCGTCTCCATGAACGGTGTATTTCTTTCCATTTACTAATCTATTATATATATGTATATTCTGAATATATATTATATATAAATCATGTTTTATATTCTGTAATTAATTAATCATGATCTAAGTAATCATATGAATAATTACAAGTCAAAACATGGACGACAAATGAAACGATTTTACCCAAAACGCTCTTTAACAAGGAATTTACAAAAGAACGGGTAATATAAAGTCATAATTGAACCATATATGATATCATAACAATGAGAATGATTCCGGAATAAGTCAATGTCATTATTTAAATCATTATACAGGAGGTTCGGACACTTATGTATCAAATCAGACCTAAGTTAAGGGATAATTTTGCAAATCTCATTTTTATCTGAGATTGCTTATTCGTAATTATTTAATGGGGTTATTGTTATCATCCATGTCCATGTTTCCAAAAAATAGTTTCATGTATGATTAAAGTCCTTTTTACCCACTTTTGACTTTTACTACATGGTATGTAAGGAATATTTCTTTTGTTTATGTTACGATGTACTTTTTTGACTTTTCCGGCAAAAGTACGATAAGAATGTTTTTTTAACGTATACAGCATAGAAGGATTTTTATGGTTTTATAAAGCCTTATTTTCATGAAGCTTCCTTAAAAATATTTCATGACTATTTTCAACAAAAACCTTTTCTTCTAAAATTTCATGACATTTTGTGAAAAGAAAATGATTTTGAAGAAAAAAGGATATTTTCCTCAAGAATTCTTTTCAAGTGTTTTATCAAAACCATTTTCATCTATGATGACATTATTTCACATGTGTATGTTTCAAGTGTAAGGTCTCTATGATTTACATGGTTTCACTTTTCTTATTATGAATTGATATCCATTTCTTTTATATGGATTATGTGATGATGGGATGATTTTTATGAAACCCATTTTATTTATTGGGTTATTATGAATGATGTATGTTTATTTTGTGGCACAAGTAAGAATTATTTCATTATGAGATGGGTGGGACCTATATCTCCCTCCAATGCATTGGATAAAGATTTATATCTCATGAGATAGACATTGCTGGAATGGCAAGTTAAACTGGTTCAGTAATACAGGACTGGAACGAGGAGTGAACTCGATTCCGAAAGGGACTTTGTCCACTAAGATGGTCTTGGTAGCAATGCCTTGGCTACTATAGAAATCATATCATGTGCTTAATGGTTTTCACAATTACATGTTTTATTCCCATGCTATTTTATCATTCTTAATGTTTTTTTATGATCTATGCCTTACGTACTTCCATGTTTTGTGTTATTTCTCAAGCTTTTGATGTTTAAACATTATGTTTATGTTTTTAAGTTCAAATGTATATGGTATGTTTTATTTTATCCATGCTTACCCTTACTGAGCATTTGAGCTCACCCTTTTTATGTTTTCTTTTCCCCAGGATATAAATAAAGGATTTAGGTAAGAAAAAAAAGGAAGATCTTTATGGGAGATGTTGAAGATCTTTCACCACGATTAGAAGATTACGTTCCAAGTTTCCAAAGACACTAAACTATTACGGTCCTTGTGTGTCTGTTTTTGTTATGTATTAAGTATTCCTCTAAAGTAATGTAATTTCCATGTACGTCAAGCTTTGGGTCTCTACAGTTGGTACTAGAGGAAAAGTTTAGTCAACCTTTTGAAACTAGGATGCGAAAACGTTAGTGAGATCCCTAGAGATATTTCTAAGGTATGTCTAGGGATGTCCCTAAGGATAAGTATACGTATAGGATATAGTCCTAGAACTATGGTAACAATATTAGATTAAACCAAAGATGTTAGATATTGAAGTTACTCCCCTTTATTATGATTTATTCCTCTCACACTATTATTTTTGGATTTTAGAAAATGGATGGAAACAAGATGATTCATGATAATGGAGGATACGATGGACAATGGAATGATATTATTCATGAGAAACCAAATTAAATGGGATTTGGAAGTCCAACCATCATAATTATGCCGAATTAGCAATCTCACAATATAATCAATAAAGTAAAATTTGGTAAGTTTCCTGACTCTCCTAATAAGAGAAAGATGGAGTTTCATGATGATCATAGAGGAAAGAAAGTTCAATTTCCCCTATGTAAATCATTTCGGAAGAGGCATCAAGGAGAATGTTTCAAAGGAACTGGAAGATGCTTTGGGTGTGGAAAAGAAGGACACAAATCCAGTAAGTGAAAAGGAAAAGGTTCAGTTAATACCAGGGATGAGGATAATGGTATTGCTACGACATCAACAATGGTTAAATGTTTTAAATTTGGAATGTACGGGAATTATGCAAACCAATGCCCTAAGGGAAAGTATCATGAAGAGAATCAGTATGGTCGTATGGGTAGTATTTATATTGATGATGATGAAGAGACTACAAATGATATGTGAGATGAAAGAATTGTTGAAGCTCGGTCAATGGGTTAATAATGTAGTGGAATGATTACATGTTTATCATGTGTAATGTTGTATAAGTAATCTCATGGTACTACGGAATAAAGAGACATCTAAGGATTGTTACACTGTTGTCTTTCCTTGAGTTTTGAAAGTGTATGATTAATGGTACCTGTATCCCTGAAAGGTTATTCAGATTTTTTTGGAATGTAGATGATATGCGCATAATGAAGGGATAAGGAGAAAATTAAATGTTTGATAGAATTAATAAGCTCAGGATTGATATAAGGAGAAGGTTATATCATGGTTTGAGTATATAGAATTTTTGGATTTTGGTATGTGGAAAGAGTTAACTTTTGACAGTATTCATGTTTTCACTAAGGTTTAATGGGTATTCATTTTTCAAGGGAATACATGATTAAGGTATTCACATGATTGGAATGTGACCAACAAGATATATGGGGGATAAACTATGGTATTCACATGCTTGGTTGATGACATTTCAAGTAATCATTTTCTTTATACTATGAGCTTGGACCGAAGTATTTTAGATAAGCCTAAAGGTTGGAATGGATTATGTTGGACAGAAGTTAGTATTGTTTAAGGATATAAATTTTTTTTGATATTATTTATTGGATGTTATAGTAATGTAGTTTTAGAAAAAGGACAACCTACGGGACAGGAGACAATCCATCGCATCAGACAAGGCTGTGGGAATCGAACCCACAATCGAAGTGCGACTGGCATTTATCGCCTACCACTGGCCTACAAGAAGTCCCTGTTTAGTAGAAACTAGTTTTATTATATTAAGCAGTATGATATATGAAGTATATGTCCATTTTAAGAACTATATATGATTAATCTCACTATATATGGACTTATGTAAGTTTTGATAACTTTTCTAACCTTTTGTTTGAGACAGATGGAATGACCTATCATTCTATCACATGATCTGCTAACACATCATGAATGAAAAATTCAACTTCATTTCTTTAAGAGATGAAGTGGAAATTGTCCAAAGAACGACCAACGGTGAGACTATACCAAAATCACGAAAGTATTTATTCTAATTCCAATATCATCAACATTAGGGAAATGATCATGAAAACCAAAAATGTTGTCCTAGTGCCCTTTTATCTGATGAATCAGATGGTACCTTAGATCATCACAAATCTATGGATTTGTGATTGCTAACATTTCTATAGCCATGTTCTCTACCACTCTCCATCAGAACATGATGGTTAGATTTCTCTTCAATATCCATATTTTCATCTATGTGGAAACCCAGTGATTAGTTTTTTTGGGTAACCGTTACGTTTTATACTTTTGTTTTTAATGATTGGTTTTGGTATTCCTTTTTACGATGTGGGTTTCTATTAAAAAAACTTTCGAGGAGTAAACCATTTATAACCCCGACGAATTTCAAGGGCGAAATTCATTTTAAGGGGAGTAGAATGTAACACCCCGAGATTTTATGAAAAATATTCATTTTAATTTCATTAATGTCTTGTGTTGTATGCTACACCAAAGGGATATTTCACAACATGCATCATTGACTTTCCTTACATTACGCGCAATCGCGACCTTCCTCGATAGCATGTGTAGTACGCAATACCGAGTTTCACTAAACAATGATATGCTATTAAAATATTATTAAAACTAAATGTTAGGAATAGTAATAACCACTTTTTAAATTTTGTAAATTTTATTTTTCAAAATGGACTTCATTTTTGGATTCAGAATATCGAAATTAGCTTAGGGTGAAATTTTGGTACTTTTCGGATAACTTTCATTTTCTGATGAATAGTGAAAATTACTAAATTTTAATTAAAAACTACCTTTTAATCGAAATAATTAATAGTGATAAATTATTAATTTGAGTGGTTTTAAAGTATATTTAGAATATATTTTTACAATTTAATACAATGTTGTTAATTTGATTTAATTTCACATTTAAACCGGACATAAACAAGTGTCAATATTTTGATAGTTATTATCTCTTAAGAACACGCTATTTGTTTTGACAACGGGAATTAATTTTTAAATTAATTAATGCAACTGATATGTTTTGAATTTGGTAAAATAGAAATCATTTTTGAGTTCATAATATCAAATATATCTTAGGCCTAATTTTGGGTATTTTTCTGGAAACTTTCATTTTTTGATGAATAGTGAAACCACTAAGAGGTAGTTAAGAAAAAGGAATTTTTCATAAAACATAATTTTACCACTTCTGTGAGTAGAATATCAAAAATCCGAGAGACATGGTTGATGTCAGTAAGTAAAATGTGATTCAATGAGATGAAAATAATTTTTGGTGAATAGTAACTTTTTACTTTTTTTACCACGGTTAAAAGTAAATAGGGTAATTACGGGTAAAAATGATATTATTATTACCCTAACACAAGTCCTAATTCTATTGGATGAGTTTAATTCGACCAAAAACAACCTTAGGAATAAAATATGACCATTTAGGCCCACTTGGATTAGATTAGGATATTTATTATTAATTTATTTAAAGAAGGGTTAAAATAGCTAAAATCAACGTTTAATAAGTATATCATTTTTAATATAGGGATATAAATAACATAAATTAGACTATAAATATTAATTATAAAGATAAGAAGATTTCCTACATAATGATATTTTATTTGTAATTTTTAGACTTTAAAAAAGTTAATTTATTTACGACACAAAGATGATGCAGTAATTATCTTATTAATAAAATATTTACATAATTGATGTTACAAATACCCAAATAAATATAATTTGAGACTTCTTATGAATTCCACTAATTTTATAGGTTAATATGACATTTTATTATTTATTTCATTAACTTTTTTCATACTAATAATTCTGTTATGATTTTTAGAAAAATCAATGACTAAATAGTGTCAAAATTGACATAAAAATGTTTTTAAAACAAATATTATATTATTAATTGTTATTTTATTCCTAGAAATATATGGTTCGGCCAAATGATTTAGATATGGTTATATATATATTCATAATAAATAACTTTGGGTTCTTTTGGTGGATTATAGTAAGTTTATTAACCTTATAGTATAAGAACACAAGAAGACACGGTAAAAGTAAAATTATTTAACTTTAAGTTAAATCTAAATGATAAGGTTACAATAGGAACCTAAACTTGTTTAAATTCTATTAGATGAGAGGATTTCGACCCATACCCACCTTATCTTCGAAATATATCAATTTGGAGCTATTAAGAACAGAATTTGACTTTATAATAAAATAATATTTTTAGTTATTCCAAAGGTGCCCCTCTCCTCCCTTATAAAAGGGCACCTCCTCCCTCTCTTCCTCACACCACTTTGAGCTTTCAAGCTCGGCCAAACCCTGAAAAATTCTCTTCTCCACTTCCCTAGAAACATCCTAGAGGTTCTGGTATTCTTTAAAGACCAATTTTATTATCCTAAGAGAAGGACTCAAAGAGGCGCTTCAAAGAAGAGGTAATGTCCGTTACCGATTCTTTCAACTTTATTTTTCTTCCACTTCTTCTTCTTAGTTTTTTTCATTATGAAGTAATAACATAAATATCACTCATATACTTATATTTTATTATAAGTATGAAACAACCCTATTTCACCATCTATCCATCCTACGGAAAATGAAATCACCGCGTGTGCGTACGTACGGAATACCGTCTCCACGCCGTGGTGTAATCTATTTTCCACCACCACGTTACTTGGATTGGTATAATGGTGTACATAATAACTATATATGATTATTTTAAAGTGATATTGATTCTGAAATAGTATAAATACACTCCAATACAATTCCACGATCATGAGAATGATATCATCGCTCGTGCGTACGTAGGACTACCGTCTCCACGACGCGATGAGATTCATTCTCCACATTAACCATTCGTGAATGATTATAAAATATATATAATAAGTAATCATGAAATATATGACATAATAATTATAATGGATTTATGTGTATATATATTTATGTTATCTACTTAATTCCATTCAACTAAATAAGGAAACGAAAACAACGTTCATCCGTACGTACGGCCTACCGTCTCCATGAACGGTGTATTTCTTTCCATTTACTGATATATTATATATATGTATATTCTGAATATATATTAAAAATAAATCATGTTTTATATTCTGGAATTAAGTAATCGTGATCTATGTAATCATATGAAAAATTACAAGTCAAAACACAGACGACAAATGAAACGATTTTACCCTAAACGCTCTTTAACATGAAATTTACAAAAGAACGGGTAATATAAAGTCATAAGTGAACCATATATGATAACATAACAATAAGTATGATTCTGGAATAAGTCAATGACATTATTTAAATCATTATACAGGATGTTCAAACACTTACGAAGCAAATCAGACCTAAGGTAAGGGATAATTTTTCAAATCTCATTTTTATCCGAGATTGCTTATTCGTAATTATTTACTGGGGTTATTGTTATCATCCATGTCCATGTTTCCTAAAAATGGTTTCATATATGTTCAAAGTCCTTTTTAACCACTTTTGACTTTTACTACATGGTATGTAAGGAATCTTTCTTTTTTTTACATTATGAGGTACTTTTTTGGACTTTTCCGGAAAAAGTACGATAAGAATGATTTTTTAACGTATACAGCATGAAAGGATTTTTATGGTTTTATAAAGCCTTATTTTCATGAAGATTCCTTCAAAATAGTTCATGACTATTTTCAACAAAAACCTTTTCTTCTAAAATTTCATTACATTTTGTGAAAATAAAATGATTTTGAAGAAAAAAGGATATTTTCTTCAAGAATTCATTTCAAGTGTTTTATCAAAACCATTTTCATTTAAGATGACATTATTTCACATGTGTATATTTCAAGTGTAATGTCTCTATGATTTACGTGGTTTCACTTTTATTATTATGAAATGATATCCATTTCTTTTATATGGATTACGTGATGATGGGATGATGTTTATGAAACCCATTTTATTTATTGGGTTATTATGAATGATGCATGTTTATTTTGTGGCCCAAGTAAGAATGATTTCATTATGAGATTGGTGGGACCTATATCTCCCTCCAATTCATTGGGTAATGTTTTATATCTCATGAGATAGACATGGCTGGAAAGACAAGTTAAACTGGTTCAGTAATACAGGACTGGAACGAGGAGTGAACTCGATTCCGAAAGGGACTTTGTCCACTAAGATGGTCTTGGCAGCAATGTCTTGGCTACTATGGAAATCATATCATGTGCTTAATGGTTTCCACAATTACATGTTTTATTTCCATGCTATTTTATCATTCTTAATGTTTCTTTATGATCTATGCCTTACATACATCCATGTTTTGTGTCATTTCTCAAGCTTTTGATGTTTAATCATTATGTTTATGTTTTTAAGTTCGTATGTATATGGTATGTTTTATTTTATCCATGATTACCCTTACTGAGAATTTGAGCTCACCCTTTTTATGTTTTCTTTTCCCCAGGAAATAAAGAAAGGTTTTAGGTAAGAAAAAAAAGGGAAGATCTTTATGGGAGATGTTGAAGATCTTTCACCACGGTTAGAAGATTGCGTTCCAAGTTTCCAAAGACACTAAACTATTACGGTCCTTGTGTGTCTGTTTTTGTTATGTATTAAGTATTCCGCTAAAGTAATTTAATGTCCATGTACGTCATGCTTTGGGTTTCTACAGTAGGAGACCATTAAACCTGATCCCCAACTCTCGTACTGACATACTCCCCCGTTGGAGGGAGATTAACTCATACCACTTCTCCGCCGTGATCATGGAAGAAAGGACTTCCTCTCGGAACTCCTTCTCTATGTCAGCCCATGTAACCTCTGCCTCTGACCTCTCCCCGAGGTAGAGGTTCCACCATTGATGCACTGCACCTCTTAGCTTACTGACTGCTAGGGGAACCCAGTACACCCTTGGAGCACGGATCAAAGTAAAAGAGATCCCTAGATCCTCAATCCACCCCTCCATCTCCATATCCTAAGTACTACCCTCGTACTTCTTGAGGGTTTGTCATTGGAAAGAATGGAGATAATTCTGCCACTGGCCATCTTCCTCCTCTTGTTCAATCCTTAACTGATCGACCACATGAATCTGTTGGGCCTCGATTGTCTGAGTCACTCGGGGATGATGTCCAGGTGCCATAGCTATATGGTAAAAAAAACTCTTAATCCCAAGTTGCATGGAAATTTATCAAGATTTCATTTTATCACTTTATTTCAATTCTTTCCCAGAACACCAAAATCATGTAAAACACAATCATTAAGATGCATGTACCTTCCATAGGGTCTATACCTTGCAATCATTGTAGCCTCACTTGGTCGTTCGGTAGGCTCAGAGTCCTTGCATCTGATCACAGGGGGCCCTAAAATCCTGTTTCCTAGCCGGTCTTCTCTGAACTATGTCATGCACCATGATCAGCCAACACTGTCTCCCTACCATCCCATGAAATACTCAATGTGCCTAACTCCAGACTCCATCCTATCTCTCAACCATCTCCTCTGATACCATTCTATCATGACCACCTCCCACCAATGAAGCCCCTCCAGAGTTGGCAATGGTGAAAGGGAGATAATGACCCCCGAGTCCCACCTCCAGTAGGCCCCGGAGTGGCGAATAGCACCAAGGGTATGAGTTTTCAAAAATATGGGAGGCATTACCCTTTTTATTATTTATGATCAGGAAATAGGATGAGCAAAACACAAAAAGAAAAAGGAACAAATAAATTTAAATAAACCCAAACCAATCCCACATGCATGTTTAAACAATTCTGAAACAAAGTACAAGAAAAATAAAAAGTACAATACCAAAAGAAACAAGAGTACAACAAATGAAACAACTCCAACTATCCCGACTAGTAGGGTCCCGCACAGCCCTGGCAGTCCTCCTGGAAAACTGAAAGTAAAGGTAGGGTGATCATAGAGGTATACTCAGTACGGAAACCTAAAGCTCTCGTGCATAGGTGGGGAGACATCCTAATGTCCCGTGAGAACAATAGAAGAAACCAAAAACTGGAAATGAATTATATCCACCCAACCTCACCAGCCACGCTCACTAAAAACACAAAATAACAGGTAGTAGTATATAAGAACAAGAGTATTGGGTACCCTGCACCATTTTTCACTAGTTAGCTTCTCTTCCTAATGGAAAAAGTCCTGATGCTACCACACTCTTCCTACTCGCACACACCGAGGCCCCAAGAACCACATATCTCACCCACACACACCTGGGCCTCCCAAACCACAATCAAATCCCCACCCGAACACACCTGGGCCTCATCCTGAAGATTCATGGGAACAATAAAACTTCCTGAAGAGTCTTCAGCTAAAACCACCCTAATCGAAACCTACCTGAAGAGTCTTGGTTGTAAGGTCGCGTCAAGCCATCACAGCCTATGGAAGAAGGAGCATGAAGGAACTAGTAACTAAGGGGAAAACACCATCACCCATGAAATGGGAGTGTTTGGAACAAAGTACTCAAGATGGGTGGGGTGTGACAAAACACAAAAATATAGATATATATATGTATACCAAACACACAGCCCAATCTATGGCTTCTAAACAGAGAAACTGAGCACGTGCCTCGGCACTGCCACTACGAAGCATGCTTACAAAAAACAACCCCAACCCCATTTTGGTTTTCATATTTCAAAAGTATAAGTTTATTAATTCCTTAAATACTGGGCAACTATCAAATGAGATCAAGTGTTTCGTAGAACAAAACCTTTCCAACCACAAAGCAAGATAGATAAAACACAAGCAACACAAAACCAACCTTTTTATCATCAACCAATTCCCATTGATTGTTCCCGCATTTAATTCATTTTCATTACCCCATAGTTCATTTATCAACTTTCCACCCTCCTTTAATATCACAAACCATCACTGCAGCCCTACTTCCATTATAACCACATCTCCACAACCGCATCACAATACAAGGCTCGTGCCACATCTTTTCCCCTTTAATATAATTTACCGCAGCCCCCCTGCCCATCCTATTCCTAATAACCCAGGATTCACCCTCCCCCTTTCACACACCAAATAACCAAGCCAAAACCCACATGTTCAATATTCCATTTGTTTCAAATCACAAAAGGGTTCCAGATTTTAATCATCCCACTTTACGTGATTAACCAATTTCCACATTCCCAAAGTTCCATCCACAGAAAACGGTCAAGAAAGATAGGGAAACATTTAATTGTGCAAGAAAAGGCCCCCAACGGCAGTGATTTTCAATATGCACAAGCCTATTAAATTCACAACAAAATAATAAGATAAACAAAGATAAACATAACAACTTCCCCCTCTCTATTCTGTAAGTCAGTTATTATCTTAATTAAACTAGTTAAACTATGTCTCTTGAAATCTAGAAGACACCCATTCCACATGATGCAAAAATTAGAGAGATACGAAGGTAAAATCCCTACCTCAACAGGTTCTGATCACAAATCTCCCCCGGATAAACTTTAGAAGACATCCATCGGCGTTCGTTGCTTCTGAAAAAACCCGGAAAAATCACCTCGGGTGGATGCTAGGAAGGAAAGGACGAAGGGAAAGCAACAGATTAAAGCTCATAAGTTCCGCCTCGTCTTTTCAATCTCGTGGCCACTGACGGATCATAAATTGGAGCTCCGACGAAGATTTTATGGAAGCAATGAACTTTATAGTCTCTTAGGAGAGCTCTGATCGAAGGAATGGGGAGGAGATGAATGGTCTGAAATGGAGTAGAGGCCCACTCCTTTTATAGGCGAGAAAAACTAAAGTACACAGTGTGTAATTCTTAGTACATAGCATGTACTTCTTAGTACACAGCGTGTACTCGGCCATTCGACATGGTCGCCACGCGGCATCCAACACGACATTCAACACGGCACACGACCATTGACTGGTCAACACATGGTTTGAGGGTAACGCGTACGCGGGGAGAAACTACACAGCGTGTAGGATGGGCTACATGGCGTGTACTTATTTATTTCACATGGCAAGGACACGGCTTCAACATGGCATACGGCCACTGACTGGTCAACACATGGTTTGAGGGTAACACGTACACGGGGAGAAATGACACGGTGTGTAGGATGGGCTAGACGGCGTGTACTTATTTATTTCACGCGGTAAGGGCACGACTTCAACACGGGGTATACTCAGAAAGTTGGTACACCGCGTGTACTCACACTACATGACGTGTAGTCACAAAATTCTGAAAAGTGTGGGAAAAGTCCATTCCACCCTCCAGAACACTTCATGACCCTCTTTTTGACAAAGGAATGGGTCGGGGAGGTCCGGGCCATTACAATATGGTGACCTAAACCTATCTAAAACCTATTTGATGAGAGGTTTTCAACCCATCCCCAATTTATCCTCTAAATAAATCATTCTGTAAATATTAGAAACCAAAAATTATTTTATTATAAAATAATATTTCAAGCTTTTTTTCAAGTGAACCACACCTCTCTTATAAAAGGGTACTTTCCATTATCTTAATTTCACACCTCCAATGCCATTTGGCTTGAACAACCATAGACCAAATATCCTTCGAAATAGCTCACCTTCAACCCAGATTCCTTACATTTTTCTTAAATCCAACCTACATTTCTCTTTTGATCAACTCAATAGGAGACACCTAAAGAAGAGGTAATAATTTTACCACCATCTTTCAAGTTATTTTCTTCTTCAACTTCCTATTTCTTTGTTGTTTCCATACAAAAATAACAAATACAGTACCTTATACATAATGTGATGTTATTATAAATATGGTACAACCATATTCATTATTCTATCCATCCAATAAATGACAAAGTCACCATACGTACTTACGTACGACAGACCGTCTCCACGTCGTGGTGTAGATTATTATTCAAACACTTCATTATTTTGATGGGTATAATAATTAGTATAAATAATGTAAATAATAAATATAACAAGCTAATTATTCTTTATATATGGTATAACATCCAATTACATATGATTTCACCATCAATATAATGATACCGTCGCTCGTGCGTACGTACAGATTACTGTCTCCACGAACGCGATGAGATTCATTCTCCATCATAATCATTCAAGAATAATTTTCATTTTATGATTAAAAATAATTTTTATGAAAATATTATAATTTATTATATGAATCAAATACATCCTATCCATATCAAACATGGATTACGTAACCTAGCATATTGGGGAAAATGAATCACTTATCACCTGAAATGATGATACTTCTGAAATATTATTAAAAAAGAAATATTATTAACAATGAAATATTAAAGGATCATATATGATATCATATTTATGTATATAGTTCTTTTTTAATTTAATAAAAATGTTTTAACAATTATACAATAGTTTAACATACCATCGTCTAAGGAAAACTACAAGGTACGGGTTAATTCCACAATCTCTTTATTATCCGATGTTGTTTTTACTTAAGTGTCTACTGGGACATATTTATTATCCATTTCCATGTTTCATAAAAGATTTTTTAAGGGATTATTTTTAAGGGAATTTTTTACTCAAACATCATTTTAAATGTTTTAAAGATTTATTCATCTAATCCTTTCTCATTAATGTCTAGTTTTTCAAACTGGTTTTAAGGATTTATTTAGATGGACATTAATTTTTTTAAAGGTTAATTCCTTTCAAATGTTTCAAAGTGGTATTGGAAACATAGATTCAAAATTATCTTTTAAATGAATTCCATTATAAATTATTTGAATTGTAGATGATTTCATGAAAAATGGATATTTCTCTCAATGATTTTTACTGATCGTTTTCAACTATGTGAACATTTATTAAGGGATATTATTCTTGATCGAGGTTGATTTATTATTATAGAAATATTCCATATTATATTGAAATTTTAATGATATGTTTCACTATAGATTTGTTATTTTTATACCATTTATGGTTTATGGATAAAGTATTGACATTCCATATACTAGTTTTAATACAAATGGTTATGTTATTTATAAACATTTTCATATGAAGAATACATTAGACTTAGTATATTATGGGTGGAGCCCGCTATAACTCCTCAATGCATTGGTAAGTCTCATGAGAAAAAGTAGTGTATTATCATATGGCCTTGACAAAATCTTATTTGTAGTCTTGGCACAAGTCATTGACTATGTGGTTAGGAAATCGTGAATTATGAATTCCAATATTAAGAAATTTTCAATTGTTATTACATGTGATTATTATACTAATATAAAATCCATGTGAATAAGTAAATGGAATTATTTGATTTATAATTTATGTATTATGATGAATTTTAAGTTTAAAAGGATTCTGTTTTAGTATTACACAATTCCTTAAATGTCTGTTCTTATTCTTGAAGGATTCCACTCTATTGTTATCCTTACTATGTATCTGAGCTCACCCCTTTCTATGTTTTATTTTTCCTAGGATGCGAAGAAGTATATTATGACTAACCTACAGGAATAGTCTAAGGAATAAATGTGGTCAATGGAGAAAATGTTGTTGTTCATTTTCATTTTATAATGTAATGTAAAACTTATGATTGTATCTAGTACATCCAAGGCTACTAAACTGATAGGTCATTTAGGATTTTGATCCCTTGTAATCAGGCCAATGTTATGTAATAATGCACCAACTCTGGGTAACTATGGTTATGGAATTACAATACTCATATCGATTTTTCTAATGATATGTAAAATTATTAGTGAAAATAAATGAAAACATCCTTGAATTTTTTACGGATAGCAAATGCGGTTTCTAGTAAATTCCATCATTATATAGATATGATAAGATTATGTGTATATTTCATTGATATAACTAAGATTTATAAATCTAAAAATTTCACAATGAGTTGGAATCGATCATCACATGGTTTATGATAATGGGCTTTGTTTCACACCTTGTTCAATACTCCCAACGGATTTTCTAGGAAATTGAAAAAATAATTACAAACCATTATAATGTATTTAAATAGTTTCCATGAATTAACATTGATTAACCTATGGATACATTGATTAAATGGAAGTAGTAATTATTTATACATCCACTGAGTAATTTTTTATGGACAATGTGGTTTCCCACTATGAATATTGTTACTCACACTATGATTTTTTTTAGTAAATTGTAGTAACCAGAAGAAATTATATAATAATTTAATGTAACAGAAAATGTGTTGAGGAGGAACCAAATAAGATGGAAACTAAATTAATGAATATAGTGATTATTCCGAATCTATTACCACGATATATTATTAACAACTTAAACCTTAACCAAATCAAATACCCACCAAAAATAAATGGATTTGGTTCATTCTGAGTATAGGTAATGGAGACCATAGATGAAAGAAGGAATTGTATTTTATATGTAATGAATGTGGGAATATGATCTATAGGGAATGCCTCAATGGAATGAAAAGATGTTATATATGCAGAGAAAGACACATATTAAATGAACATTATGAAATAATTTAATATTCAGTTAACAAAATTGATGAGAATAATGGTTTTCCTAATGCATCATTACTGGTTTAGTTTTATAAATTTATAATTTATGTCTATTATAAATATCAATTTCTCATAGGGAATGCTCAATAATAGGGTTATCAAGGTAGTACATTTACAGTTTTTGTTTTTGAGGATGAATAGAAAAAAAATGACATATGAATAGAAATTAGTATTAAGGAATAACATGTTGTATTTTAGTTAGTGGTTCAGAAATGATGTAGAATGACTAAAGTGATAATTTTTTAGAATTAATGAATTATTTAATATATAATGATTTTTCGACATATGTTTTTCATTATGTATTTCCAATATAAGGTTGAATGGTTTTAATGTCCGGGATAATTTATTTAATAGAAACAAGATATTTCATGAAAAATACATGATTAATGGAAAGATAACACTTAATAAGTTGTTAATGCTTAGATAATAATGTTAGTATAAAGATTCGATTGACATAGAGAATCTAAATTATAGATTATAGGTTACCTTATATTTGATTACATTTTTTCCAAAGTTGTGTATTCTATCATTGATGGAGTTTAAAACATTTTGTATTTATGGAATATATCCAATAATCTATATTTAATTTATGTAATAGGGAAAAATGTATGTTTTCAATAACGTTTTATAGTAATTCATATTTTTACCATGTTTCAAGGGAATACATGAAAAATGTATTCACTTATTTGGTATGTGATAATTAAGATCTATTTCCTATTTTTTGGGGAATAATGATATGTTCATTTTGAATAATTTGTGACCTTATTTTTTATATTTCCATTTTTATTATTTTTGAAGTTTATTAAGATCTACCAATTATGAAATGGATAGAGTTTACTTTTGGAATAGGTTTTGGAAATTAATTTATTACTTCACCATATGATGATTTTTCCCAATATGAAAACTAGGGTTAACTATTTTGTTACAACTACATATTGGAATAATTACTTATCATTATATTATGGATTTCATGATCCCTTAGTGCTTTTGAAATAAAAAAATAATCTTCATTTCTCGGAGTAAGAGATCAAGTGGAAATTGGTCAATGAAAAAAGGTTGAATTTTTTTTATAAAACAATGGAATGATAAAACCTAGGTATATCAATACCATGGATTTTTTTTCATCATATTGGTATGGTATCCTATAAATTAGCATTTTGAAAGAACATCTCTTTACTTAACGATGTGTTCCACGTATCTCTATTAAGGAAGTAAATAACAGATCCATAATATATAATGAAATTTGAGGTGATACCGCTGGAGTATGATAATTCCTATGATAAAAAACCAATATATATTTTGGATCAAATAGGCAATGTTAGACAAAACTATACCACTCACTAGGTTAATGTTTTATGGTGCAACGACAGGATTTAGGAATCTATGTGGGAAGCTAAGGATGTAATGAAGTGTTAGTATCCCCAGTAAGTGGTACCAAAATTATTAAACATAAGTATAAATTCATTTTAAGGGGTTTATAATATAAATCCATGATATTTTTTGAAATATTTTCTTTTAGTAAATTTAATTTTTTTCATTTTTTTGTGATTCTCCCAACACATAATTCAAATTAAAAACATGGCATACTATTAAAATATTACTATTTAATATGATTTATATCACCTTCCATTAGAACGAAATATATGAATATGGATAAATAAACAATGAAAATATATTTTTTAAATATATATATATATATAGTTATAATTATTTGATGGAAAACTAATTATAAATTAAAATAAAAACTATTTGAAAATAATGGAAATAATTTTCTAGAAAACAATTTCTATGAAAACAGACATGATCTACTTCAACAAATTAATAGAATTTATTTTAGTGAATTATTTATTGATATATATATATATATATATTATATTTTCAATAAAACTTTATAAATTTTTATATGTGTTTTCTAGATTAGATATAATAATTATTTTAATTTTATACCTCAAAATATTTTTTTCTAAAAATTTGTTTTTCACCTTTGGAAAAATTATTTGAAAACTAATTTTTGAAATAATTAATTTTTTTTTTCAAAATATAATTTTATGTTTGGAAATAATAATGTAAAAATTATCTTAGGGAAAATATTTTTGAATTTTTGAAAACTTATATTTTCTGATGAATAGTGAAAAATACTACTTTTATTAGGATTATCTAATATTTTAGTTATTTTAAAAAAATTAAAATTATATATAGAATGGTTTTAAAAATATATATTATTTCAAATATACATATATTAATCAATTTTAGTTCATTTTAATAATTTTTAAACTGAATCCATATATAAAAAGTTTTAAAAAATTTGAAAATATCCTTTTTGAAAACCCACTTTCTCATCGCATCTACGATATTAATTTTAAATTTAAATTATCCACTAATAAGAATTTAATTTGGAAAAATTTATTTCATCTATATAATAATAATAATTTATATTATCTAATAAGTTAAAAATAAATTTTTACAATAATAAATATTAAAAATAGTAAAAGCATTTTATGGTAGTTATGGTAAAAATAAAATTACTTAGGGGTTTAAACTAAAATGATAAGAGTTATAAATGACGCAAAACATATCCAAAAAACATTTTATGGATATATATACCTTATCTCTTATAGGTTCTATAATTTCTTTCTTTTTATCCATTTGGAATGAGAATCATGCTGGTACACCTTTCCCTTCTTGAAATATTAAAATTGTGTCACTAACATCACTTATAAAAGGCCACCTCTTCTCCAATCATTTTCAACATTACAAAAATTGGTTCATAAAATAATTATCCAAATCAATTCATTAATTCCATAATATCATCCTATAATCATTATTTTATCATATGTGTAACCTTAGAATACATTTGGTGAAAACACAAAGAAGGTTTCTAATGAAGAGGTAATGGTCATAATAAAGTGTTTTATTTTATTTCTTCCATCGCCTCCTTAAATTATTATATAATCATTATGATATATTAAAATAATTATATTGTATATGATAATATGTTATTGGGAATATTTTTTAACCCAAATTATTATCCCCTTACATCAAATGGGTTATAAAATCATAATTTCTGTGTACATCAGACTACCACCTCACGAACTGACATTATTTTTTTCCATCACCACACGTAACTATTGAAGATAATGATTTATTTATCATTCAAATTTTGTATTTATGAATTTATTATTCTTATTCACTCACTATATCAAAATTTCCTTCTTACTCTCCATTCTTAGTAAATATGATAAAATCACTCATATGTACGTAGGGTTACCACCTCGCAAATCGATGTGATTCAATCACTTATTAAATTAAATAAAATAGTGATCGTTTGTATGAAATTATGTGATATATATTAAATTAAAATAATTATGATATTTTAAAATATTATTTTCCTTTCATGATTTCATTTCTTTAGGAAAATGGAAACAATTTTCATGCATACATATGTACTACTATCTCAATTAATAATGTATTTCATTTTCTATCTCTAGAATTAATGTATCACACTAAATAAATTCATAAATAATATATATTTTATTTATATCATATATAACATTAAAAATAATATATAAATTTTTTTAAAATCATAAAAATAAAAATAATAAATCAAAACATAAATGAACAACAAAGCAGTTATTAGTTGAAACATGACTTTAAATTGGAATTGTTAATAAAATGGTAATATAAGTTCATAAGTAAATCATATAAGGTATGATAGGTAAATATTTTTTTTTTAATAGATTTATAATAGAAATATATTTATTATAAATTACATTCAAGCATGTATATAAGAAGTCGAGACTTGTGGTAAGGGATTTCTAGTCTCTCTTTTATTTTTAAGAGACATTTATAAATTTACAAGTTGATTATTTGGGGTTGTGTATTTATATAAACAAAACAAAATTATATAATTAATCTTGTTTTTTAATTAAATTTAATGTTTCATTTATTTTATTATTTATTGGGTCTTACAATTCAAAATATTATGAAAACTGTAAGGGGTTTCCATCACATATTTACTTTCTATGGGACACAAGCCACGAACACCAGGTGTTTCATTTATAAAGTGTATATATGACACATTATTTTTTTATTATAATTATTATACATAAAAAAGTGGTATTTAAATACCCATTTTACTATCTCTCATTCATTGGTTTTACATTTCAATATTTTTCTAAAGTGGTAGGTATCTTTTTTCTCAGTTTATCATTGTTGAGACATATGTGTTGGTATGCACCAATATTATTTTATGAGGTGAATGAATATAAAATTTCATATGTTATATCATTAATATAATTTTTCACAATATATTTAAAGGTTAATTATATTGTATTCTTTATTGGGACTTATGATTTAAATGATTAATGAAGCGATAAGGGATTTCCAAGTCACTTTTTTTTTGAGACACAAGCCTTATCCACCACTTGATTATTTTATGTGGTTTTTATACTACCCATGAATTTGTTTCATGATTACTATACTTAATGATATGTGATTCTACATTTCTATGGGAATATTTATCTTTCATGGGGATTTCAATTCAATATATTAAAGAAGCACTAAGGGATTTTGGTCTCAATTATCCGTCTTTGAGACATATGTTTTGTTATAAACATAGATTATTTTATGAGGTTTATATAAATCCTTTTTTTAAACTTAATATTATTATATACTTATATTCATGATATTTTATGTTTAATTTTATATTATTCTTTCATGGGTATTTCTATTCAATTTTTCAAAAGTGGTATGTGTTTTATGTTATAATCTCATCGTTTTTCTGGATAGTTTTTTATTATGCATCCAATGATGTAATATTATGATCAATATCTCATAAAATTAATTAATTATATTCTCCTATTATAATGTAAAGAGAATAAATTTTTTACCTTCGTTTTTCAATATTTATATAATATGGTGCTCAAAATAATATTATTAAGAAAAATCATCATTTCATTTTAATCCATTTTCTTCAAAAACAATTATTTCTAAAAAAATATTCTTGAAATTATTCACATTATTATTAATGAAATTGTTCCCCATTTTATATTTCTTATGAAATGTTTTTTCAGTAATCATCATGTTGGTTTCCAAAAAAATTCTTCTTTGCAATTTTCTGAAAATGTGAGAGGAACCCTTTTCTTAATATGTACGGAAAAGATGGAATATTCCATTATCAAGGAATTTTTTTTATTTTAAACGTACCTTATATTTTCATGTTTATTTTAAATAAAAAAATTTATCAAATTTTTATGTTTTAAAAAGTTATTTTCATAGTGTAAAGTCTATATTACTCATAAAATGTTCTATGTGATCTTTCAAAGTCATTTTCCATATATGATGACATCCTTTTAAATTAGATATACTTTACCATAGTTAATAATGAATGATACAATTATTATTATTTTGTTATTGTGGTTAATGATTATTTTGACTAAAAGCTAATGAAACCCATTTTATATACATGGGATATTACATATAGATAAGATAAATGATTTATGATATTGTGGAACACATAAGTTTGGTTTTCATTAAGAGATGGGTGGAACCAATATCCACCTCCAATTAATTGGGTAAATATTTAAATATCATGAGATAACAATGGGAAATATATTGATGGATATGATGCACTATAAGAAAAATATGACCCATGATCCACTATGTGAAATAGGTGAGTCCTGATCCACTATAGTAAGAAGGTTCATCCTAATCCACTATTGAAAATTAGTGCTTCCAGATCCAAAATGGGCTCATGAGTCCAAACCACTATGTTGATGGTATTGGTAGTCTAAAATGATTTACAAAATGGTTTTAAAATTTTATATTGTTTCCACACTTTTAAGAAATGAGTGTATTATTTTGATTTATTTATGATGATTTCTTACTCTTATTTCCCATGTTTTGTTAAATAAGAATGTTTTATTTGATGAATCGTGATTGTAATCTATGATGGGTTGTGTAGGAACATCATAAAATAGGTTCATGATAAAATATTCTTATTCTTATACTATTATTTATTATTATAATAGATTGAGAAATCATATATTTACTATTACTGAGTATCTGATATCATAATTTTTTAAGTCTCCTTCAATGGGTTATGAATAATGTTTTAGAGAGGTGAAGCATAGAAAAAATAATATATGAGAAGATATTTTATTGATATGTTGAATATATTTACCCAAATTATAATTTCTTATACCTAGTCTAAAAATATAAAAATAGTATGGTCCCAAGCGGTGTGTTTTTTGTAATTAGTTTAATATTAATATAAATATATGATATTTATGTAATAAAATCAGGGGTTGTTATAGATCATTTTTTTTTCTAACATTAAAATAATATCAATTATTTTATTATAATGAATTATTTTATTATAAAACAATATATAGAAATTTAAAAAATATATAATTATAATTATTATATAATAAATTTAATTTTTATTCTATTATTGTAATTTTCTCATGAAAAATGATTCACATCATTCATGAAGGTGGTAGTTTTTACATACACATGAATAACTTTTTCATTTTTCTAGTAGATGAAAGATAAAAGAATTATATTATGTTTTACTTTTATGTAATTATTATTATGTCACACACATCATATAAATTCATTTTATCCATCATTTAATGTAGCTTCATGAGCTGGTTATGAAAAATAAAACACATCAGTTGGTGGATATGGTAGTCCATATGCATACAACAATTAAGTGTTCATTTTACATTAGATTTAAATTGTGGATGAATAATTTATTACCATTAACATTATAAAATTTAATTATATTTGAGTCCCTGATTTTATTGACTAATAATGTTTATTATAGGTTATTATTAGGTATAAGAATAAATGATCACAGAAGAAATTAGTTAAAATATATACCACCTCTTTTTATAACCAACATTTAATTAATATTATGTACATTAATGGAAAGTTTTCAAAACAATCTAAGGGATTCAAGAAATGGGACTTGAATTTTAGTGTGGTAATTTTTATGATTTTTAGATAAAATCAATCATTTTTTGTGTTATTAAATTGTTGAATCCATTCCATTTTTATAAGAAATAATCAATTACATCTTCATAATATTTCAAACATTTAGGGTTATGTGAGTAATTTTATAAATGATAATTGGAACATAAATGAAACATGACTTATAATATAGAAAATCTCCCATAAAATTGACTAAATATAGGTGTTCAATGACATTATAATGATGTAAAATTAATTATTAATTATTAAATTACATATAATTATATTATCATGTCTATTAACAAAAAATGAATTCAGTCGTATTAATGAAATAATGGAATTCAAATTAAAAAAATTCATCACTTACCCTTCATAATTATTTATAAATATTATATAATAAATTATATCATCCAAATTATATTACTTTTAATATTTTTAATTCAATTTACCTGATCTTTTTTCTCCTTATGTAAGAATTATGTCGGTGTTGTGTAAATTTTTTTAGAAATTATACTATCACTAAATATTAAAATCTATTAAAAATAATTAATATTTTTTATTATTAATCATTTTTAGAATTTGTCTATTTTCTATATAATTTATTTATAAATATTTATCAACAAAACATTATAATTTAGAGAGAGTGATAATTTATAACTACTCTTAATAAAAAAATATAAAAGATGTAATCAATGGAATGTGGATAAAAATGACTAATTATATAGCTTATACTTTTAATAATTTAATAAAAAAATTCAATGAATTTATGTAATGTTTTGGACGGATATTCACACACTATCATATAGTTTTAAACCCATTTTGCAAATTATACAATTTATGTTAGAGATAAAATTTTACCGTGGTTGTTATTCATTATGACTAAAAATGAATTGATCAATAATACCTAATATGAACCAATAGGTTCCAAGTATTAAATCCGTTTTTAATATCCAATTTTTAAATGTATATGAAAATATTTTTAATAAAATTTATCCATTTAAAACCAAAAACCATTTTATAAAAATACTATTTTAAGCATAAAATGGGTTTATAAAAAAATAAATTATAATGTTGATTCTAATTAAATTAATTAGATTATTTTTAATAAAATTAAACTTAATTGACATTAAAACAAATCCAAAAACAAATGGAATGTAGAAATTACATTATTAAAATCTAAAGAAATGATTGTTTGTGTAATATCGATATTTTTAATTATTTACTAAAAAATTAACATTTCTAGCTAACCTCCAAATTATATTATAATATTATATTAAAATTATGTTTTATAAAATTACTTTAATTATATTTAATACAATTTCCAAAATCACCAAAAATTAATTATAATATCCACACACAAAATGCAATGAAAACAGTTTATGGAGAATATGTATTTTTGAAGTATAACTAGTAATAACCTTCAAATGAATGATAATTTACATTATTGAATATATTATAATTACATTTCACTAAAAAATTAATCTATATTTAATAAATTAATTTAATTATATGAAATTTATATTGTGGACATGTATAATTTTTATTAAAAAATATCCTTTAACCTTATATGTTCTTTTCAAAATCGATTTTTTATTTTATAGGAATTAAAAAATACATTCAAATTAATGAAATGCCTAGTACATTTATTTGAAAAACAATTCTCTTGTCCATACCCACCAATCAAAATACTCGGTTATTACTATTATATATAAATAATAATAATTCAATAGTATATCCCATTTTGTTTAACAATTGGTATTTTGTGTCGCTCATGAAATCATTCCTTATATTAATTTATATCTAAAATCTTGGGGTGTTATAGTTTTTATGTTCATTACAAATAAGTAATGATTGAGAAAATATAATGAAAATGTTTCACTAATTATTCCATAATATCCTTATTTTATTTCATTGTAAGGATTAACATAAATCATTATTGTCACCCATAAAATGAAATGGTATATATATATGTATATAATCACATTTTATAGCATCAAATGAGAATATTTCCTACACATTACATTGTCCCACAAAATTCCACCACATACCCAAGATCCAAGACCCTCAATACTATAATTTGCATTACAATATTTTAGAGAGGATTAATATTACCTTGTTGTAACATCACATCCTGAAACGCAGGATCCATGCCGGAGTTCCACATGACCATAGGCTTCCTCCCCAAATTCCAGTGGCTTTCGACTACCAAAGATGATCTAAGGTAAAATCATGGGGGCTCATCACCCATAATTAGTGTGAAAATGTATAAATAAATATCTGAACTTGTAAAAAAAATTATAATTATAGGTTGAGTAAAATAATCACTATAATGTTTGTAATTGATGAATACATAGAAACTGACCTGAACAGTCATACCTGAATTCATAGATACTAATCAAACACCCGGATGATCACATATACAAATAAGAAAATAAAAAAAGTAAAAATAGGCTCTACACCCAACTATAACCCTTATATCATCCCACTCCCTTGAGCCATAGAAATCTATCTTGGTTAAAGATGAATCTCATTCCTCAAACACACCTTTACATAAAATAATCATGGGATTCATAGTTACCCAGTTCCATGGATGACTGAGAAGGGTGTAAGTATAACTCTGTAAGACACCCCCACCATGGTCTATTACACAATTGATAAATTTAGTGTACATTTATGTGAAAATATTAGTATATAGTAAACAAGTGATATATTAACTACAAAAGCATATGAAATAACCCCCAATAAAAAAGTGAGAAACAAATAATTACATACCGATTGGTTGTGTTCTTACAATTACTCCTTCAACCCAAGGCCATACCAAATTTTACTTCACGCTAGAACCATAGTCATAGTAAATTTCAATAGTATTCAAGGTCTATATACAAGGACGATGAATAAATCATTCAACATCCAAGAGGCATTGGGATTCATGTTTGGCCATAAGGCCTACTAGTGATCATGTTACTCAACATCCTCAGGGAATTGAATGAACATGCCAGTATCATGGGTCTGGATGAGAGGTCATCTTTCACAAAAAATGTGTATTTTTCTATCATCTTTTCTATTTTATGTCAGGCACACTTTCGCTCTCTTGATAACTATGTAACAATGGTCCACCTATTCTTGAATAAAAAAAACAATACATCCAAAGGTATTTTAATAACACATAGAAGAGTTGATCTTATAGGGGAATATCATAACATTCATTCGTAAGAATTAAGTATCAATAAAAACTGTGACAAAATCCTCAGACGTAGTATCTGAAGAAAAATAACCACACTGATGGAATCAGGTGTCATATATGGGTCTCATGATATAGAGATACAACCAAATGTGATCAAACATAAAACATGGTCTCATGAGCTATACATGAACACACATGTGATCAATGTATCTAACACGACCTCACAAGATACACATGCAGATACTACGATCAATAATCATATGTGATCTCATGGGAAACACTCACAATCACTTGTTACTAAGGAATAAAACATAGTCTCACATGATACACATTGACATACTTGTTATTAATACATTAACATGGGTTTTAAAGCCTCATGTATCATGTAGCACAACAAAACACCCAAGGGGGTCTATGTAACTAAGTTATTCATTAATAATTATTACATGACCATCAGTGGCCTACATCATTCTAGTGTACAAGGGTACATATTAACCATTATCATGTTTTTTGATTACATTAGGAATGCTTTAAATCATTAATTTAAGATTAATGATAATTAATTAACATGGAATTAATTTATATTCATAAATATTTATTTAAATTTTAGGGTCATTGACCCATAGTGGGGAACCTTGTACCATAAAGTAATAAACAATTGAAAATACAAATATGTATATTTCATGGGACCACCTACCTCAAATAGAGTTAACTCCCAACTAATAAAATTACACCAACATTGGTCGAGTCTATTAAAGTCCATTCAATCTCTATCGATATTGATGGGGTCCTAATAATTCAATAGAATTTCAAATTAAGTAATTATAAATAAATTATAGTTAAAGAATCAGTTACAATGAATGTCACATTCAACGGTGGATGCATACTTTTAGAAAGACTTACTAGATATTGCAATCTATCCAGAACCATGATGAAACACTCTTGGAGTCTGCATCTCTCACATTCAATATTATTCGAGGAAAAGCACCAATTATGGATAAACAAAAAAGTATAATTTATTATGAATAAATTGGAACATTTAGAAGAAACTAACCATGTGACATTCCATATCCCTAACATCATCCAATGGAGTGTGGCCACTCCTTTCACACTCCCAATTCAATGATGAGGAAAATACTCAAAGTAATTCCACTTTCCTATTCTTTATTTAATTCATATTGACCACAAAAAATAATATATCATTGAGGGATATACCATTAACAAATAAACCATAAATTTCACATATTTATCATTACAATACATCATCGATCCATTCTGATCCCAATCCCCTTCATTCTCATACAATTACAAGATGATATAGTGATATTTTCATCCAATTTTGTATTCCAAAACATTTGAATGATTAAACGGCGATCAATAAGATCATGTAGGAGAGGGTCAAAAAATAATTTTTCCATATAGTATTAAAAGGGAATAAGTATACTGATAGGATCACCGATGAAAAATGGAAGAATGATCAACCACTACAGGTAGAATAAAGTGGCCAATATTAAAAATGAATAAAGGATATCACCCTTGCATAGAATATTTTCTCTTGTTTACAGACTTATACTCTTAATAAGTTTGTGTGCCAAAGTTTTTCCTAAGGATGGAAGGTTTAAATGTTGGTTCTATCGACAACCTAAATCCTACTAGACAACCTATCTTTGATGGTAATGATTATGAATATCGGAGAGATCATATGAAGACTTTCATTATCAATACTGGGGTAGATAACTTTGTCATGCTTACCGGAGGATACAAAATTCCTGACAAGGAAGTAAGTGCTTTCACTAATCAAGAAAAGCATGAATACCAAATCAACTATAATGTACACAATAATTTACTTTGTTCAATGACTAGGAATATATATTGACAACTTTCTTCTTGTGAAACAGCTAACTGTATATGGAAGAAACTTGAAGTTACATATTTTGGAACATCTAATGTGATTGAGACTAGAAGAGCCATGCTCAGAGCTGAGAATCATGGATTTAATTTTCCTTATGGAGAACCAATTTGTAAGGTGCAATAAAGATTCATGACTATTGTGAATATCTTACAATATATGGGAGAGAAAGTTCTAGATGATGAATCTCTTGTGGAAAAGATTATTGACATCATGTTCAATGAGTGGGAATCAAAGAGAACTATTATCGATGAAAACAGAAAGGTTACTCAAATTTCTCTTGATGAACTATTTGTAACTCTTCTTCCACAAGAGACTAGAATAAAGAGAGATGCTGACAACCTAAAGAAGAAGAATGGTAATGGTAGTGTTGCTTTTACTACAACTTTAAATCACATGAAAGATAATACTCCTGAGAGAGTTACTAGATCCAAATCTAAGAAGTTTATTATCCAATCCTAATCTAGTGAGAGTGAAATCACAGAAAATGAGTTAGCTAATCTGGCTCGAAGGATGAACAAGATATGTGGACAGAGAAATTTCCAATCCAAGTATAAGAAGAAGGAAAGGAAAGATAAGAAAGATTCAGAGGTCACATGCTATGAATCCAAGGGAGCTGAACACATAAGACCTGATTTCTCTATGCTGAAGAAGAAAGTAAGAAAAGATAGGCATTCTGAAAGGAATAGAAAGAAGTATTACAAGTCCAAAGCTAAGAATGTTATGAAAGATAATGACACCTGGAGTGTCAGTGGTGGGGACTCTTCATATGAATCTTCGGATTATGAATCTTCTAGACAGAAGAATCTTGATCTTATTTCCAGACTACATATTGATAATCATTGCTTTATGGATAAGGTACAAAATGATGAATCATTGACCAAAGTTTCTCTAAATTCTAGTGATAGTAAATATTATAAATCTTCGGATGAAGAATATTATTCTGATGAAGAAAATACTTTACCTACCTATGAATTAGATTCTACATTTTCTGAACTTCTTGAGATTGAGAAAAAAAACTCATGAAAAATATTGATAAGGAAAACTCTAGGAATAATATTCTTACTAAGGAAATATCTTATGTTTATAAAGATATTGATAAGAAAAATACTGATTTTGATAGTAGTTCAAAACATCTTGAGAAAGTAAATTCTAAGAAGAATAAACTTTCCAATTATTTAGAAAAAGTAATTTCTAAGAAAGGTGTTTTCGAGTCTAGCTCAAAATCAAATGTTTTTTAAGACAATAACCTTGTTATAAAACTCAAATCCGAAATATTTTCTTTGAAGAAGTGTTTTTCAAACATTACCCTAGGTAAAGAAAATTTTGATAGAATGTATTCACAAATTCAACCTAGAATGAATACTTCTGGTTTTGGTTACACTAGTTCCAAACCGATTTTTAGTAACAACTACTTTGTTCTTCAAAGTGCCCCATTTTTCACAAAGTGTCAATGTGGTGGTCAATGGTCAAAGAAATGTTCATAAATAAATCCCTATCTTTAGGATTTCATAAGGCTTATTTTTCTAAGTAGATGTGGGTACCCAAAATTTTACTTTCTGAAACATTCGGATCCAAGAAATTCTGGATTCCAAAAACCTAAATTTTTCTTATTTTCACGAAAATAGGGAAAGTACCAACAACAATATATTGTACATGGGCAATGGATGTTCCCGGCATATGACCGGTAACAAAAAATATTTGGAAAATATTGTCAAGACAAAAGGAGGAATGTAACATTTAGAGATAATGCTTAGGGAGAAATTATTGGTATAGGTAACATTGTTCTTCTTCGAAAAACATTGATTTCAGATGTTTTATTTGTTAAGGGTCTTAAGCACAACCTCATCATCATAAGGCAATTATGTGATGAAGGATACCTTGTGAATTTTAGGAATGATATGTGCTTAGTACACAATTACAAGGAAGAATTTATTCATTCTTCTAATAGGCAAGAGAATTTTTACACACTAAACTTAGAAAACCTTAGGAGCCAAGACTTACCTTGTCTTAGTGCAATGGAAGATCATTCTTGGTTTTTTCATATACGGTTAAGACACTGTAACCTTAGGAACATATTCAAACTTTCATAGAAAGGTTTAGTTAAGGATCTACTGGAGATTAGATTTGATTCTTCAAAAGTTTGTGACCCTTTTCAATATGGCATGCAACAGATATCTTGTTTTAAATCAATCGGTGAAGTCTCAAAAACTGATGCACTACAGTTGGAGCACATGGATCTTTTTGGTCCGACAAAAACTAGAAGAATTGGGGGAAAGTATTCGGTATTTGTCTTAGTTGATGATTAAACTAGATTTACATGGGTCTATTTTCTAGCAAAGAAGTCTGAAGCATTTCCTTATTTCAAAAGTTTTACAGCCCCAGTTAAAAATGAAAAAAACCTTCCATTGACACTATTCGTAGTTATCATGGAGGAGAATTTCAAAATTCTTATTTTGATACTTTTTGTAGTAGAAAATGAATTACTCACAACTTTTCAGCTCCCAGAACACCTCAATAAAATGGTGTTGTTGAAAGAAGAAATAGAATTATTCAAGAGAAAACTAGATCTATGTTAAGTGAGTATTCAGTAGTCAAACATTTTTTGGCTGAAGCTGTAAGTGCTCCTTGTTATACTATAAATCGAGTTCTGATTAGAACTTTTCTTAATAAAACTCATTGTGAGTTATGGAATGGTAGAAAACCTAGACATTCATACTTTAAGGTTTTTGGATGAAAATTATTCATTCTAAATACTAAAGATAACTTACAAAAATTTGCACGATAATCTGATAAAGGAATTTTGTTAGGCTAATCCACAACTTCTAAGGCTTATAGAGTTTTAAAAAAACACTTGTACTATTGAAGAAACTGTACATGTCAAATTTGATGAAACTGATCCCTTTGATTTCAAACAACCTCAACCTATATCTTCAGATGTGTTTTCAAAAACTGATTATCAACCATTGATATAAAATCGTTCAGATAAGGAAAATTCTCAAGAAGATGCTTCTGAAACATTTACCCTAGAATATCTCCTACCCTATGTTGATGAACAGGTTCTTCAAAACCCAAATCAGTCATTTTGTAAGAATCATCATAGTGATAACATCATTGGTTATGTCAATCGACCTGTAAGGACTAGAAATTCCTTACTAAATGAAGTAGAGTATCTAGCATTCCTTTCCCAATTAGAACCAAAAAGCACTGATGAAGCTTTAGGTGATGATGATTGGATTAAAGCCATGCAAGATGAACTAAATGAATTCGAAAGATATAAAGTCTTGAACTTGGTTGAAAGACCTAAGGAAACTTCTGTAATTGGAGTAAAATGGGTTTTCAGAAATAAGTGTGATGAAAATGGAATCATCGTAAGAAATAAAGCTAGATTAGTTGCTAAAGGCTATAATCAACAATAAGGAATTGACTATGAAGAAACCTATGCTCCAGTGGCCATACTTTAATATATTCATATTCTACATCCATTTGCAGCATTTTTCAATTTTAATCTTTTTCAAATGTATGTGAAATGTTCTTTCCTTAATGGTTATGTTCAAGAGGAAGTTTTTGTTGAACAACCTCCTAGATTTGAAGATACAAAACATCCTGATCATGATTTTAGACATACCAAAGCTTTATATGGCCTTAAACATGCCCCATGATCTTGGTATGATAGACTTACATGATATTTTCTTCAAAATAACTATGTTAAGGGAAATTAAGATCCAAAAATTTTTATAAATAAATAAAAGAAATTTTTTTTGATTGTTCAAACTTATGTTAATGACATTATATTTGGTTCAACTCAGAAATCCTTAAATGATTTTTTAGCAGATCTAATGAAATCTGAGTTTGAAATGAGTATGATGGGTGAGTTAACATTTTTCCTTGGTTTTCAAATTTCTCAAAAACCAGAATGAATCTACATATCCAAACATAATTATATTAAAGATATTCTTAAAAAGTATGGGTATGACAACACTAGGAGTATAAGTACTCTTATTGGTACCTCAAACACACATGATCTTGATGAAGCTGGGAAACCAGTAGATCAAACATCTTTTATAGGTATGATAGGAAGTCTACTTTACATGACAACTAGTCGACCAGTCTTGATGTTTTTTAGTATTCTTATGTGAAATATATCAATCCAATCGTAAGGAATCTCATTTAAAGGTAGAGAAAAGAATTTTTTTCCTACTTAAAGGGAACCATGGATCTAGGACTATTTTATACTTCTGGAAATGATTTTATCTTAAAAGATTTTTCAGATGCTGACTTTGGTGGATGTACAATGGATAGAAATATTACATCCAAAACGTGTCATTTTTTAAGAGATTCTTTAGTTTCTTGGTCATGTAAGAAGCAACATTCTGTAGCACTATCCACTGCTGAAGCTGAATATGTAGCAGTTGGAAGTTGTTATGATCAAGTGTTGTGGATGCAACACACACTCACAAACTATGGCTGGAGTTTTACTAAGACTCAAATTTTGTCTGATAACACCATTTCCATTTCCCATAGTAAAAACACTGCACATCACTCCCATGAAAAGCACATAGATATTAGTCATCTCTTTCTTAGGGATCACACACTAAAAGGATATATCATTCTTCAGTTTATAGGAACAAAAGATCAACATGATGGCATTTTCACAAAATCATTACCCTCTGATATATTTGAATACATTACAAATAATTTAGGGATGATAAAAATGAGTTAATATTCGTTCATTAACTTCTTGTTGAACCATTCTCCTTACAGCAATAAACTCCATTTCATAGTGGGGTACATCTCCTTGTATGTTTTGTAAAATTTTAAGTAGTTTTTTTGAAATATTTGTAATGAAGTTTTCGTACTAGAAATTTTCGTAATGAATTTGTCGTACTAGAAATTTTTGTAAAGAAGTTTTCGTATTGGAAATTTTTGTAATGAAGTTTTCATATTGGAAATTTTTGTAATGAAATTTTTGTAAAGGAAATTTTCGTAATGATGTTTTCGTATTGGAAATTTTCTTAATGATGTTTTCTTAGTAGAAATTTTTTGTAATGAAGTTTTTGTACTAGAAATTTTCGTAATGAGAATTTTCGTAATGGGAATTTTTGTACTCATACATTTTGTACTAGAGTTTTGGTGCACAATGTTTATAAAATAAATGTTTTGACTTCAACTTTTTCATAGTGAGTTTTTTGTAGTAAGTTTTTCGTAGTTAAATTATCTTCAAGAAGAACATCACCTATTAAGAATAAACTTCCAAGCCAGTCCAAAAGGTATGATCTTCTTAAATATGTTTTTGTAATCATATTTTTCATGTTGGTATGTTCTTCTATGTTTCTCAGATTTGTTTCTTCTTAAATCTGAATGTTTTTTATAAAACCTCAAAAGATCGGATTCAAGATTTCCTTGAGGGCATGTCTTCAACCGTCAGATCAGATCTGGGAGTTTTTCAACCGTTATATTGGTTTTGGAAGATGAAAGGTCACATCCTCTGCCTATAAAAAGGGGACCCCCAATGGTTTCCCACATCAATTTCAAATCCCTCGCATGTCGAAGCTCTGCCTCAGTTCTTAAAGCTCGTTCTGAATCTTTCAGTGCTCCTACATTCCGAATGTCTGTAGAAGACACTTCACAAGAAATGTCTACTATCAAACCAATCTCAAGTTGGTTAGTCTATAGGGAGAGTTTTCTCCATCGGAAATTTTTTAGTAAGTATAATTCTCTTATGTATAAGAATATCAAGCTAAATGGGTGGGAAGATTTCTGCATCTCAAAGACAAAGGATCAGGATGTTTTTTATACATATTTTCTTGTATAATTTTATGAGTCTGTTTCCTTCTACGAATAAGATGGCAGTGAAAAATTCTCCTTTAAGAGATATGTCAAGGCTTACAAGCTTTCTTACACCAAGTCTGTAAGCTTGGTTGGCTTATCATACGATGGGGAAGCCAAATTTGGTTCGCATAAGTTACCTGATGTGCAAGGAAGTTTTAGAAAAGTGAAGGCAATGGGATGCCTTGGACTCAAAGATGAAAAAACAACAATGATTTCCCATATCTCCACCAACAATCGGATTCTACAGTTTTGGGTTCAAGGGTTTTTCGTTCCGATTATAGGTGATAAGGATATCCTAAAGAAAAGTGACATTTACATCTTGGATTTATTGGTAAATCTAATAAAGATCAATCTGATGAGTCACATTCTTATTATAGTTCAAAACATCAAGAATGGGACTTTGAAAGCTCAAATTATTATGTTTCATGGTCTTCTCTCCAAGATTATTATTTGGTGTCTTGGTTCTTTCAAGGATGATTGCACTTCCAAGGTGAGGAATTGTAAGGTGATGCTGATTAGTGATGACACCTTAAAGAGGATGAAAGTCGGTTTTTCAAAACAGTCAGGTGAGTTTTATGATCTGCCAGAGGAGGAGGCAGAAGCCATTTTGGAAAATGTAGAGAAAGTTGAACCATCTAAGAAGGTAGGGATGAAAGGAATCTAAAGGAAGTGGTATCTGAAGACAAGACTCATAAATCTAAGGAAACCCAATCCGCACCTCCCAAGCCGAATAAACATAACACATATCTAGATGAGGTGGTTGTTAAATGGAGGGATGATAAAGAGAAAAGGAAAGAAGGGGAACATCAGTTCGGATTGGACCCTACTGAAGCTAAATCCTTAAGGGAGAAGACAGTTGAATACCTTGTGAAGGTAGAAAAAGAGAAGAATATGGAGAAAAATATGTCTGAAGCTTAAGTTTTACAATCCCTTTTGAGAGTCCCAGAAGTAGCTTCTAAGAAGATTCTTGTACCGGAAACTTTTGTTGTTCAACCATTGCCAAAGACCCCTAGAGAGAACTACATCACTCCAGAAAAAACTAAAGAGAAAGAAGTTATTGAAAGAGTAGAAGAAGAGGGGGAAGAAGAAGAAGAAGAATAACTAGAAGAAGGCTATGGTGATCTATATGACTTGATTAAAAAAGTTGAGGAATATAAAGAGAAGGCAAACCCATCAGAAAAACTACCACTCTGAACTTCTGAGGCCAAGTCCTCAAAGCCTGTCACTCGGGGAAAGGGAGTTGAGGAAGATCGTAAGAGAGATGATGACAAGGAAGAAGATAATGAAAATATATTATCTTAGGAAGAAAGCTATGAGAATCACTTTCTTGAAGAAGGAGCAAAGAAGGAGAAACCTGATGAAGACAAGATAGTTCCACTATCTGAAAGGGAGGAAGAATCTTATGATGAGGAACCCATTCCAAAAGTTGATAAGGGTAAGAAAGTGCATATGGACACCCAAAAAAAGATATCACAGGGAAGAAGGATGTTGGTGGATCTTCCAGAAGAATGTTGGTGGAAATTGAAGAACAACAATCCCCGAGCAAGGTGTCTGATTCGGAATCATCAGCATTGGGACATGATTTTGTTGTTGAATATTTGAATAAATTTATAATGAACCATAAATTACATACATTGTTTTTACTTCAAAATTGAAGCACAATTTTTACAACATATAACAAAACCATGAAAGGTCCGTATAGGTATAGTGTCTTTAGAAACTGGGAAACATAAACAACTGGTTCATAAATCATCTACACTGTCTCCCTTTTATTTTATCATATCTAGAGTCCATTTTGGAATATTGTAATTAATACCCTTTTTCCTGGCCTGGGGAAAAGAAAACATACAAAATTGTGAGCTCAAATGCTAAAAAAGGGTAAACAAAATAAATATCAATCATATCATATTCCTAAGAACATATCATTTTGGAAATCTTATCCTGCAAAGGATATCATAATTTCATAACATGGGATAAATCATAGTAGTGAAATGTAATACAAATAATCATAACATAAAACATGAAACTTTGTGGAATACCCACATAATCATAGAGAATCATTTCCTAGTAGTCAAGACTCATTGGCAATATTATCTTAGCAGGCCATGTCCATTTCTGAACTGAGTTCACTACTCGTTTTAGTCCCGTATCTCTAAACCATATTAACCTTCCATTCTAGCCATGTCTATCCCATGAGATGTAAATCTTTACCTAATTAATTGGAGGGTGATATAAGTCCCAAACATCTCATAATGATACCATTATTATGTGTTCCACAAGATCATAAATCATACATCATAACATAACCCATGTAATAAAAATGGGATTCTTAAACATCATTCTGTCATAACATAAATCATATAAGATAAATGGAAATCATAAAAATAATTCCATCATAACATAATTAAATCAGTGTAAAAATAAAGATAGAAACAGAACCCTATATTATCTTAGATGGAAAATAATTTTGATAACACTTGAATTTCATTCTTGAGAAAAATATCCTTTCTACTTCAAAAACATTTTTCCTTTCATAACATGTCATACAATTTTAAACTAAAAGAAGTTTATTAAAAATAAACTTGAAAACTTGTAAAGGAATCTTCATGGAAATAATGTTCTAAAAAAATCCATTCATGTCGTATAATTTAAAGAAACACATTCTTCTCGTACTTTGGCTGGAAAAGTCAAAAAAGTACCTCGTACTAAAAATGACAAAAGATTCATTTCCTATCTTTTACTAAAAACTCAAAGAAGGGTAAAATTCGATTTAAACTATTGTAGGAGGATATAAATAATATTACATATTGAGGAAACATAGATGTGGATGATAAATATTTCTCAGTATATTCTGAAGTATAAACAATCTCGGATAAAAATGGGATTGCGAGATTTTCCCTTACCTTAGGTCCGATTTTCTTCGTACGTGTCCGAACCTCCTGTATAATGATTTAAATAATGTTATTTAATTATTCCATAATCGTACTCATTGTTATGATATCATATATGGTCATATTCTTTGCTTCGTATTAGTAATATTTCATTGCTACTTGTTATTCGGGTGTTTATTTCTTTTTGTTCTTATGAATGTTTTGTCGAATAAATTCTTATTAGTATTTTTAGGTTATACATAACTCATTTACAGAATGGTACTAGAGTAGTATATATCATATTTATTCATTCAATTTATTTATATAATCATTATGCATTGAATATCATGTATAATGAGTTGCATCACATCGTGGAGACGGTAGGCCGTACGTACGCACGAGTGATGATATCATTCCCATGATCGTGTAATAGTATTTCAGTGTATGTATACAATTTTAGAATCAATATAACTTTAAAATAATCATATATAGTTATTCTTTACACCATTATACCCATTCAAGTAAGGTGTTGGTGGAAAACAGATTACACCATGGCGTGGAGACGGTATTCTGTACGTACGCATGTGCGGTGATTTCATTTTCCGTAGGATGGATAGAAGGTGAAATAGGGTTGTTTCATATTTATAATAACATATCAGTATATGGGTGATACTGATGTTATTACTTCATAATGAAACAACTAAAGAGGAATAAGTATAATAAGAAATAAATTAGAAAGAATCTGTAACGGACATTACCTCTTATTTGAAGCACCTCTTCTTAACCTCCTCTTAGGGCACTAAAGATAGTCTTTGAAGAATACCATAACCTCTAGGATGTTTCTAGGTAAGTTGATAAGGGAAATTTTCAGGGTTTGGACGACCTTGAAGGCACAATGTTGTGTAAAGAGGAGAGGGAGGAGGTGCCCTTTTATATTGGAGGATAGGGGAACTTTAGGAAAAACTAAAAATATTATTTTATAATAAAGTCATATTCAGTTTTCAATAGGTCCAAAATTATTTATTTCGAAGATAAGGTGGGTATGGATAGAAATAATCTCAACAATTAGATTTTATACAAGTTTTGGTTACTATTTTAACCCTATCATTTAGATTTAATTCTAAGTTAAATGATTTAACTTTTACCGCGTCTTCTTGTTTTCTTACACTATATGGTTAGTAAAATTACTATAACAAGCCAAAATAACCACATGTGGTTCATTATTAATATATATAACCTTATCTAAGTAATTTGGCCGAACCTTATATTTTTAAGAATAAAATAAAAATTAATAATATAATATTTGTTTTAATAACTATTTTATGTCAATTTTGACACTATTTGGTACTTGATTTTTATGAAAATCAAAACATCATGATTAGTTCGAAACAAGTTAATTAAATCAATAATAATATGTCATATTAACCTATAAATTTAGTGTAATTCATTAAAATTCTAAAATTCAATTTATTTGGGTATTTATAATATCAATTATGTTAATATTTTTTTAATAAGATAATTACTGCATCATCATTGTGTCATAAAAAAATTAAATTATTTAAAGTCTAAAAATTATAAATAAAATACCATTATATAGGAAATATTTTTATATTTATAATGAATATTTATAGTCTAATTTATCTTATTTATAACCATATATTAAAAATATATTAGTTATTAAACATTGATTTTACCTCTTTTAACTCTTCTTTAAATAAAAATAATATTAAATGTCCTAATCTAATACTAGTGGACCTAAATAGTCATATTTTATTCCTAAGGTTGTTTTGGGTTGAAATACACTTATCCAATAGAATTAAGACATGTGTTGTGGTAATAATAATATCATTTTTACCCTTAATTATCCTATTTACTTTTAACCGTGGTAAATAAAAGTAAAATGTTACTATTCATCAAAAAATAATTATATCTTGTTGAACCATATTTTACCCCTTGATATTAACCGTGTCTCTCGGATTTTCAAAATTCCACTCAGAGAAGTGGTAAAATTATTTTTTATGTAAATTTTCAAACTCTCCTAGGAGGTGGGTAAAAGACGATGAAAAGTTCAATAAAATTTTTATATATCTAAAATTATTATAAAATGACTCCAATGAATTACTTTGAACATATATAGGTATTATGTATCAATTTTGACCTAAAATAAATTGAAATAAAATAAATAAATATATAAATAAAATTTCGGTTTTTAAATAGTAACCCATTATTTTCACTATTCATCAAAAATTGAAAGTTTTCAGAAAAATACCAAAAATTCAACCTAGGCTAATGTCGATATTTCGAAACAAAAAATGAAGTCCATCTTGAAACATAAAATTTATAAAATTCCAAAAAGTGGGTATTACTATTCCTAATGGCTAGTTTTAATAATATTTTAACTGCATATCATTGTTTAGTGAAACTCGGTATTGTGTAAAATGAAAGCTATCGAGGAAGGTCGTGATTTCATATAAAGAAAACCGAGATAGTGTTGTGTGTAGTGAAATATTCCTTTGATGATGTATATAACATAAATAAAATATTTCTCATAAAAATCTCGGGTGTTGCATTCTACTCCCCTTAAAATGAATTTCACCGTCGAAATTCGTCACTTTGTAACAAACAGATGAGGATACCTCTCCCTCATCATAACCTCAATCTCCCATGTAGCTTCTTCTAATTGGTGGTTCCTCCATTAAACTTTCACCAAGTGAGTGGTATTGTTTCGTAGGACTTTTTCGCTACGATCCACAATCTCTATCGACTGTTCTTCATAAGAAAGATCTTGCTCCAGCGGTACAACTTCTGAGCTGAGTACATGTGAAGGAACAGGTATGTACTTTCTCTGGAGAGATATATGGAACATATCGTGAACTTGAGAGAGATTCGGTGGAAGCGCCAAGCGGTAAGCTACCTTCCCAACATGATCCAGTATTTCTAAAGGACTGATATACCTAGGGCTCAGCTTTCCTTTCATTCCACGTCTCATTACTCTCTTCCAAGGAGATATTTGTAAGAACACTTTATCACCCACTTCAAACTCTAGGTCTTTTCTTCAGTTATCGACATAACTTTTTGTCGACTCTGAGCTGCTCTTATGTGTTGCTGAATAGATCTGACCTTTTTTTCCATCTCATTAACAAGATTAGGTCCTAATAGCTTTCTTTCCCCAACTTTATCCTAGCAAGTTGGAGTTTGGCATTTCATTCCATAGAGAGATTCATAAGGAGCCATCTGAATACCGAAGTTAAAGATAGTATTATAAGAAAATTCCACCAAAGGTAGGTGTTGATCCCAACCACCTTTGAAATCCATAGAGCAAGCTCTTAACATATCTTCTAGAGTTAGAATTGTCCTCTCAGACTGACCGTCTATCTAAGGATGATAATCAATGATGAAACTAAAATTTGTATCTAAAGTATGCTGAAGACTTTTCCAGAACTTAGAGGTAAACCTCAGATCTTGATTAGATATAATGGAAAGTGGTACTCCATGCAATCTTACTACTTCCTTTACATATATCCTGGAAAGCTGATCAAGAGAGAAATCCTCTCTAATATAAATGAAGTCTGCCGACTTCGTAACACGATCAAATTTGATCCAGATAGCATTACTGCCTTTGGATGTTTTAGGAAGTCCGGTGAAAAAGTCCATAGTGATGTTTTCCCATTTCCATTTGGGTATGGGTAATGGTTGTAACATCCCCTTAGACTTCTGTCTCTCATCTTTAACATGCTGACAAACCAACCACCGAGAGACATATTCAGCAACATCTCTTTTCATGCCATCCCACCAGAAGTACTCTTTAAGTCCCTATACAACTTCATGCTTCCAGGATGAATAGATAATGAAGAACTATGAGCCTCATCCAGTATCTCCTTCTTTAATTCTGGGATGGGAGGAACACAAACCCGATTCCTGAACTTTATTATCCCATCCCAATAAAGGTTGAATTTAGGAACATTTATCACCTTCTTTTGTAACTCTAAATCTTCTTTCAGTGCCTCTTTAATCTTCACATGTATAGATGGTTGAACATTAATTTGAGAAAAATAAGATCTTTCCCCTTCCATTATAATTCCAAGATCCATTTTTTATAAATCCATAAATATTGGATCTTTTGTGATCCTAATCATGGATAAGCTAGCATGATCTTGTCGACTTAATGCATCCACCACCTTGTTTGCTTTCCTATGGTGGTAATGAATTGAGCTGTCGCAATCCTTAATCATCTCCAACCATCTTCTTTGGTGCATATTCAGCTCCTTTTGTGTGAAAATATACTTTAAACTTTTATGATTAGTATAAATATCCCATCTTTCTCCATAAAGATAATGCCTCTATATCTTTAATGCAATGATTACCGCAACTAACTCCAAATCATGAGTTGGGTAATTTTGCTCATGGATTTTCAACTGTCGTGAGGCATAAGCTATCACCATATCATTTTTCATGAGAAAACACCCCAATACCTTATTGTATGCATCAATGTAAATCACAAACCTTTCTCCACAACAAGGCAGTGTGAGCATAGGTGCACTAGATAACCTTTTTTTAACTCCTTGAAATTCTCTTCACACTCCATAGTCCAAATGAACTTAACTTCTATTCGAGTCAACCTGGTGAGTGGATTATATAATCGTGAAAAATCATTCCCAAAACATCGATAGTATCCAACCAAACCATGAAAACATCGGATCTCAGTTAAAATTGTTGGTCTCGACCATCTTTCGATAACCTCTGTTTTTGTTGGATCCAAATATATACCCTCTTTTTAGATTATGTGACCCAAAAATGAAACTTTTTGAATCCAAAATTCACACTTGTAAATTTGGAATAAAGCTTATCCTTTCTCAAGGTCTTCAATAGAATTCTCAAGTGATCTTCATGTTCTTCCTTTCTATTTGAATAGACAAGAATACCGTCTATAAAGACTACCACAAATTGATCAAGATAGTCTCTAAAGACTCTATTCATTTGATCCATGAAGATAGTAGGGGCATTAGTAAGACCAAATGGAATCACTATAAATTCATAGTGTCCAAACCTTGCACAAAAAGCCGTCTTTGGTATATCCTCCCTTTTGACCCTTAATTGATGATACTCTGAATGAAGATCAATCTTGGAAAAGTATTGAGCTCCATGTAGTTGGTCAAATAAGTAATCAATGCGTGGGAGAGGATATTTTTTCTTGATATTGATCTTGTTAAGTTCTCGATAATCAATGCAGAGTCTCATTGATCCATCTTTCTTCTTAACAAATAGAACAGGTGCACCCTAAGGTGATGCAATAAGGCGTATGAATCAATTATCATAATTATTTTTGAGTTTCTTCTTCAATTACTGCAACTCAATTGGAGCCATTATATAAGGTGTCTTTGAAATAGGCATAGCACCAAGTATGAGTTCTATTGAAAAATCAACATCACGATTTGGTGGAAGAACTGGAAATTCCTCTAGAAAGACATCATCAAACTCTCGTACAATGGGCATATTTTTAATTGTGAATTTCTCACCAACCATTTGAGATAAATAACCTTCATTTATTAGAATCAATACCCATAAGGTGGATGAAATTTCCACCGGAAGGTTATGTTCATCCTTGCATCAATAGATGATCATAGAAGGATCTGGAATATGAAATGTGACTTCCCTTCGTTGAAAATTGATATGAACTCTATATAAATAAATTTAATCCATGCCAAGAATCACATAAAATTTCACTATAGGAAGGATCACAAGATTTTCATGAATCACTTTCCAACAAACTTTTATTGGAGAGGAATTGTAAACTTTTGATGCGACTGTTATTCCATTAGGGGTTGTCATAGGAAACTTAATATCTAAATGTTGAGGTAATTTGGTGATAACCTTAGAAAATTATTTAGAAATAAAAGAGTGGGTGGAACCAGAATCAAATAAAACATTTTCTACTTTAGAGTGTATGGTAATTGTACATTTCACCACTTTGTTATCGTACTCCACATCGCTGATAGAAATTGCATGTGACATTACTTTGTCTTTAGCATTAAGAGATTGTTGACGTCAATCATCATCAACAACCCTTGGATTAGGTCATTGATTGGAATAATTCCCCACTTCCTTGCACTTGTAACATTGATGTGTAGGAGGTGCACTCTGTGTATCCTATTCTTTGTTCGCGTCACTAGACATCTTCTTCCCATAATTGCGGCATTCAAATGCCCGATGACCTTCCTTTCCGCATTCGAAACATTGACTTGTCCCTTTAAGAAAACTCCCTCCATGTTTCTTTCCACACATTGAGCATAAGGGAGAACTTATCTTCTGTTCGGTGTGGTCTATAGATTTCCCTTTTAATTCCATTTTCCTCTTCTTATCAAACACATATGACTGATGGGTTACTCCAATCTCCATCTCAACCTTGAGAGCACATCGAACGATTTCATCATAGCTATTAAAGTCCCTTATGGATAACACCCTTCGAAGACTTGGTTTTAAGCCACTAAAGAATCGATCGATCTTACTCTCAGGTTGGATAATAATCCCAAAAGCTACCTTGCAAGTCTTGTAAAAGTTTCTTCATAGGTACCAAAAGGTTCATCATCCTTCTGCTTTTGTTCAAGAAAATCCTTCTCCATATTTTTTCAAAGAATATGAGGGAAGTAATTATTAAAAAATAATTTCTTGAACTCATCCCATTCCATGGAATCAATTTCATCCCTCTGCCTCGTATTCTTAATAAGATTCCATCATTGATCAGCTTCACCTTCCAAACGATATACTGATAGGATGACTTTATCAGGTCCAGAACATTGAAGAACTGAAAATATCTTTTTAGTGGTACTGATCCACTATTCATCCACTAATGGATCAGTAGACCCACTGAATGAGGGTGGACGCTGCCTCCTGAAAGATTCAACAGAATGTTGCTTCTTCCTTTGCTCGTTTGGAAGTCCTGCATGATTCATAGCTTGAGAAAGTTGTCTGAGCATGGATACAAGATTTTGCATTCCAGCTCCCATAACATTTGGTTTCTCATGGGGACAATCATTGCATTGCCCGTCACATTCCACATTAACAAGGTTCCTTAGGGTTCCGGCCATTGACTAAAACGAAGAAGAATAGTGTGAGCCACACTAATTATAATAGGAAAACCACATAATCAAGAATAAAATTTCACACTTAAGGTCTTATCATAGGATATTTATGGCCATTTATAAAACACTAAGATTGTGTTCTATGCTTAGATATATCCTTAGGGTTCTTACTAAGGATTTCACATCCTAGTTTCCAAAGGTTGACTATACCTTTCCTATGATACCAACTATAAAGACCCATATTTTGCATAAATTGTTTTTACATCAAAATTGAAGCACACTTATAACAACATATAAAAAACCCATGAAAGGACCATATAGGTATAGTGTCTTTAGAAACTGGGAAACATAAACAACTGGTTCATAAATCATCTACACTATCACCCTTTTATTTTATCATATCTAGAGCCCCTTTTGGCATATCATACTTGATACCCTTATTCCTAACCTGGGGAAAAGAAAACATACAAAAGGGTGAGATCTAATTCTAAGTAAGGGTAAACAAAATAAATATCAATCACATCATATTCATAAGAACATATCATTTTGGAAATCTTAACTTCCAAAAGAGATCATAATTTCATAACATGGGATAAATCATAATAGTGAAATGTGATCCCAATAATCATAACCTAAAACATGAATCTTTGTGGAATACACACATAGTCATAGAGAATCATTTATTAGTAGTCAAGACTCATTTCCAAGACTATCTTAGTGGACAAAGTCCATTTCTGGGCCAAGTTCACTCCTCATTTCAGTCTTGTATCACTGAACCAGATTAACTTTCCATTCCAGCCATTTCTATCTCATAAGATATAAATCTTTACCCAATGCATTGGAGGGAGATATAGGTCCCACCCGTCTCATAATGGTACCATTATTATTTGTTCCACAAGATCATAAATCATACATCATAGCATAACCCATGTTATAAAAATGGGATTATTAAACATCATGCCATCATAGCATAAATCATATAAGATAAAAGGACTTCATAAAAATAATTCCATCATAAAATAATTAAATAAATGTAAAAATAGGTATCTAAACAGAACACTATATTATCTTATATGGAAAATAATTTTGATAAAACACTTGAACTTCATTTTTGAGGAATATATCCTTTCTACTTCAATTTTTTTCCTTTCTTAACATGTCATACAATTTTAAACTAAAAAAATTGATTAAAAATAAACGTGAAAACATGTAAAGGAAGATTCATGTAAATAATGTTCTAAAAAAATCCATTCATGCCGTATAAGTTATAGAAAAACATTCTTCTCGTACTTTGGTTGGAAAAGTCAAAAAAGTGCCTCGTACTTAAAACGAAAAAATATTTCTTTTATATCATTTACAAAAAACTCACCGATGGGTAAAATTGGATTTGAAAAATTGTAGGAGGATAGAAATAATATTACATATTGAGGAAACATTAATGTGTATGATAAATATTCCCCAGTAAATTTTGATGAATAAACAATCTCGGATAAAATTGAGATTGCAAGATTTTCCCTTACCTTAAGTCCGATTTGCTTCGTACGTGTTCGATCCTCCAATATAATGATTTAAATAATGTTATGGACTTATTCCAGAATCTTAATAAATGTTATGATATCATAAATGGTCATATTCTTAGTTTTTTATTAGTAGTATTTCATTGTTACTTGTTATTCGGGTGTTTATTGCTTTTTGTTCTTATGCGTGTTTTGTCGAATAAATTCTTATTATTCATTTTAGGATATAGATACCTCATTTCCAGAATGGTATTAGTGTATTATATATCATATTTATTCATTCAATTCATTTATGTAATCATTATTCATTGAAGATCATGTAGAACGAGTCGCATCACATCTTGGAGACGGTAGGCCGTATGTACGCATGAACGATGATATCGTTCCCATCATCATGGAATTTTATTGAAGTGTATGTATACTATTTCAGAATTAATATCACTTTAAAATAATTATATATTGTTATTCTTTACACCATTATACCCATCCAAGTACGGTGGGGGTGGAAAATAGATTACACAGTGGCGTGCAGACGGTATTCTGTACGTACGCACGCACGGTGATTTTATTTTCCGTAGGATGGATAAAAGGTGAAATAGGGTTGTTTAATATTTATAATAACATATCAGTATATGAGTGATACGGATGTTATTACATCATAATGAAACAACTAAATAAGAATTTGTAGAAGAAGAAATAAAGTTGAAAGAATCGGTAACAGACATTACCTCTTCTTTGAAGTGCCTCTTCTTAACATCCACTTAGGGCACTAAAGATGATCTTTTAAGAATACCAGGACCTATAGGATTATTATAGGGATGTCTAGAAGGTAAATGGGCAGGGTTTGGCTGAGATTGAAGGCTCAAAGTTGTTTAAAGAGGAGAGGGAGGAGGTGCCCTTTTATTAGGGAGGAGAGGGGCACCTTAGGAAAAACTAAAAATATTATTTTATAATAAAGTCATATTCGGTTTTTAATAGCTCCAAATTGATTTATTTAGAAGCTAAGGTGGGTATGGGTCAAAATAATCTCAATAAATAGATTTTAGACAAGTTTAGGTTACTATTTTAACACTATCATTTAGATTTAATTCTAAGTTAAATAATTTAACTTTTACCGTGTCTTCTTGTTTTATTACACTATATGGTTAATAAACATACTATAACAAGACAAACAAACATGAATTGGATCATTATTAATATATATAACCTTATCTAATTCATTTTGTCGAACCTTATATTTTTAGGAATAAAATAACAATTAATAATATAATATTTGTTTTAAAAACTATTTTATGTCTATTTTGACACTATTTGGCACTTAATTTTTTTGAAAATCTTAACAGCATGATTAGTCAAATTTATCTTATTTATAACCCTATATTAAAAATGTTTTAGTTATTAAACTTTGATTTTACATCTTTTAAATCTTCTTTAAATAAAAATAATATTAAATGTCCTAATCTAATCCATGTGGACCTAAATGGTCATATTTTATTCCTAAGGTTGTTTTGGGTCGAAATACACTTATCCAATAGAATTAGGACATGTGTTAGGGTAATAATAATATCATTTTTACCCTTAATTACCCTATTTACTTTAAACTGTGGTAAATAAAAGTAAAAATTTATTATTCATCAAAATTTAATTTTATCTTATTGAACCATATTTTACTCTTTCATATTAATAGTGTCTCTTTGATTTTCAAAATTCCACTCACAGAATCGGTAAAATTATGTTTTCTGAAAATTTTCAAACTCTCCTAGGATGTGGGTAAAAGAGGGTGAAAAGTGCAATAAAAAATTTTATATATCTAAAATTATTATAAAATGACTTCAATGAATTAATTTGAACTTTTATAGGTATTATGTATCAATTTTGACCTAAAATAAATTTAAATAAAATAAATAATTATTTAAATAAAAAGTCGGTTTTTAAAAAGTAACCTAGTGTTTTCACTATTCATCAAAAATTGAATGTTTTTAGAAAAATATCAAAAATTTACCCTAGGCTAATTTCGATATTCCGAAACCAATAATGAGATCCATTTTGAATGATAAAATTTATAAAATTTCAAAAAGTGGGTATTACTATTCATAATGTCTAGTTTTAATAATATTTTAATAGCATATCGTTGTTTAGTGAAACTCGGTATTGCGTACAAAGAAAGCTATCGAGGAAGGTCGTGATTGCATATAAATAAATACAAGATAGTTTTGTGTGTAGTGAAATATTCCTTTGATGATGTATATAATATAAACAAAATATTTCTCATAATAATCTTTGGTGTTACAAAATTGGTGGATACAATTTTGATCTTTCCCACCGTAGACTCCAGATACCAGATGCTTCAGCACAGCCTAAATCAGAAATCAGAATCTGTATCCATGGTAATGGATAAGTGTGTGAACATTGAGGCTGAGCATGGAAATTTTCTAATCAGTTATGATGTTCATAGAAAATCATGCAGCAAAACCACTCTACGGTCAATGAAAATTGATGATAACATGGCAGAGCTTGATCAATTTCAGAATGATGTAAAAGAAGATTTTGACACCGAGGATGCCACGATGAAGAATCTTCAAGATAACATAACCCTTGTGAAAAATTATTAGAATCAACAGGTGAGGGATCTGAATGGGAAGCTTAACTCTGTTTCTTAAAACTGGAAAGAGGAAAGAGATCTCCGGATTGAGATCGAAGAGAAGCTTGTCAAGATGGATGAAATTATCAAGGCACAGTATGAGGCTCTGAAGTCTCAAGATGAAAGGATTAAAGCCTTAGAAAAACAAGACTAGGAGGACTAGAAAGACTTGAATAAGTTGAAAACCCTATTGAAGAAGTTAATCCCCATGGAAATGGAAGGAAAATAGACCAATCCGATTTTTTGTTGTAATTTCATTCCTTGTAAAAATTCATTCAATTATAATGAAATCTCTGGTTTTTTATATCTTGTGTTATTATGTACTAATGTTTTAGGTACTTTATTTCTTTTCCATTCACTTAAATTATTTTTGAAAATCACAAAGGGGGAGAAGGAAAAAAGAACTACTCAAAAGGGGGAGAAGCAAAAATCTAAAAGGGAGAAGAAAAATTTCTACGTTAAGAACTATCCTTAAGTAATGGGGAGTTTATCATTACGAAGTTTTTCATTCCCATGATTATGTAAACTCCAATCTGAAAATCCAAAATACAATCCATAGAGTTCCTAAGCCTAAGGGGGGGTTAGTTTTTTTAATCATCATCTATGAACAATGGGAGAAAAGTTTTAATTTCAAAGTCTAAAGAAATTTTTATAGTTCCTTATATTCTTTTTCAAAAGGTAGTTTGTGCTTTCCAAAAAGGGGGAGATTGTTGAGTCAATAATGTTTTCCTTATAACTATTCCATTCCTTCTTGTTTTGGAAATCAAAAACACCTTATACTTAATCAAATCTATATTTTACTTCAATAAGGAAAATTTCCTTCCTAAAGAAATTTACCCCTACCATGCTTTCATTGTTCATTTCAATATTTTTCTTAAGTATAAAAATCGGATTCATATATAAAACCTCAGAATCATATAATACTTAGATATGAACCATTCTGTTTAAGGATCCAAATTCTGGATACGAACTCTCAAGAAGTTCCCCTCCGAGTTCTCGATAAGAACTCTCATGAAGTTCCACTTTGAATTCTGTGTACGAACTCTCATGATGTTCCACTCTGAATTTTGGATACGAACTCTCATAAATTTCCATTCCAAATTCCAGATACGATCTATCAAGATGTTCAACTCTGAATTATGGATACGAGCTTATATGATTTTGACTCCGAACTCCTACTAGTTCGACTCTGAAATTCTATGATTTCAACTCCGAACCCATAATAGTTCGACTCCATACTTCTATGAGTTTGACTCAGAACTCCTACTAGTTCGACTCCGAACATCTATGAGTTCGATTCCGAACTCCAACTAGTTCGACTCCGAACATCTATGAGTTTTTCTTCAAATTCCTACTAGTGCAACTTCGAACTTCTATGAGTTCTACTCAGAACTTCTACAAGTTTGGATTCAAACTCTGTAAGTTCAGATTCCAAATTCTAGTGAAACCAACTCTGAATTTTCTTATAAATTCAGAATCCGGATTTCTAGTGAATTTAGGTTCTGAATTCCTACAAAAAAGAATCTAAATATCTCTTTCTTATATACTCCGGATTCCATTTTTTTAGACTCCAAACTTTTAGTTGCTTACGTTCCGAACTTCAGTTTTACATATTCTTACAATTGTTTCACTACAAAATGATGTCATTCTTTCAGTTATTGACAAACTGTTGGTTGAGTGACACATGTAGAGGTCCCTCCAAAATTCAAGGAAACATTTTACCGTTGGAGGATGGAGCCGAGCATTAGATCATTGCCTATAAATAGAAGCTCATTTGAAATTGTTCAAGACTTTTGACACATTGCTTACATGATATTGAAGTTATTTCTAGAGAGTGAGTCTCTTATCAACTATCAAGCTTCGTGCAGAAAGTTTGAACAACTTGTTCAAACTTTTCCTTGTGAAGACTTGCTTCGTGCGACTCCGATTGTTGATGATTACAATCGAGGGATTCTAGGGATTGTAAGACAAAGGTTCCAACACCTTAATGTTGAGGGCTTCCTTGTTGAGGAATACAGAGGTGTCGACTACCCGATAGTTGTGGGCTTGCGGGGATAGCAAGATAGACTCTAATCTTCATATCGAGGGCTTACTTTGGTGTGGGTAATAAAGACTTTCTTGAAAATATAAATCAAGGGACCTCTTATCTAGGTTTGTACCCTTCTCTTTGGGTTATAAGATTTATTGTTTGTTACTTGTAGTTTTACTACTTTGTTTTTCCACTGCATTTTGTATTGTTAAGGAAAGTATAACTTTCTTATACTTCCTTACGTGTACTCTGATTTAGTTAGATTCTATACGCTTTAAGGTAGAATCTTAGCTGGTGTAAACTTTTTTTAAGTTTCATTCCCGGAATCACTTTTCTGGAATCAAGCAAGTCTTTAGAACCTAGAGGTGTGGTGAATTTTGGTTATCCAAAATTCCATAAGGGAATTTTTTAAAAGTACACAATTCACCCCCCTCTTGTATTTGTGTCTCATGGTACTTATTCGATCCTAAGTTTGGTATTACAGAGTATATCATACTCAGAGTCATACCGTCCTAACAGTTGTTACAACATTTCCATGTTATATTAACCATGTTATATCATGCCTTTATGTTCATGTATTTCTTGTGCTCAATTGAGATACCTATTTCCTAACATGTATTGTATTTTTCATGTTTTACCTTGTTTAATCCTTTAAAATGCTATATCATGCCTTTATGTTAATGTTTTCTCTAGTTATTTAATGTATCTAATTTCACAACACACGAGACCTCTCGATCCTTGAAGTTTTCTTATGTGAATGTTTATGTAATAAATCATGTTTAAGTTTGTAATAAATAGCAGGGTTGTTATACCTTGAACACGCAATATCGAATTGTCTTGAGCTACAAACAATATCGACTTGGCTTTCACTACATGCAATTCTTACTTGGATAGTTCTTCCTAGAACATAGAATTGGAGTACATTACATGCAACATCGACTTAGCGTACAATGCATGCAACACTAATTTTCTGTGATATATATATATATATATAATTTAAATTAGATAAATATAGAATAACTGGTAGTCTTAGTTATATGAATATCAATAACTAGTCGTAAAATATTGGTTATAGTCAATTTATATAAATTAAACATATTAATATTGAAAGATAATATTTTTAAAGAAGTCTTTAATGTTAAAAATATTGTTTTCTTGAATGAAACGCTTATAATAATAAAATTAATATTATAAACATTAATAAAATAAATTTTATAACATAAAAATAATTTTTAATTAATAATATATAAATTAACCTAGGGTGAATTTTTGGAAAATTTTCTTAGAAACTTCAATTTTTGATGAATAGTGAAAAATACTGCTTTATGTTAATAAATGCCTTTTTCCTAATTAATTATTATTTATAAATGATGAAAAAAAATATATTATAAGGCCAAATTAGATAAATATTACATCTATAAATAAAATTTAATTTATTATAATCAATTTTACTTTGAAATTGGATTTAAAATCTTGACAAACATATGTCATTTTCCTACTTTCAAATGTCGTTATTTAATCCCGTATGGAGGATTGACACTAATATCAATTATACCACTTCATTTAATTTATTTTAAAAATACTTAATATACCATTTTTATTAATTATAATATTTGGAGTCTAATAAGTCCTAGTTAATTTTTGACCAAAATGATTAGTAAAAGTGATTAAAATTAATCACCACATTTAAAACAAGATTAAACATAATTAGGGAATAATCCCTTAAAATAAGGTCCCAAATGCGAAAACTACATTTCCAAAAACCATTGGATATCCATAGATCTTCCTTATACCTTCCATTATTGAGTTTTTTTGGTTTGGTAGGACTTTTTTTATGTAAGATAATGTCCACACTAACATGTTTCTAGAGATTCCCAATGAGTTCTTTTCCTTCCTAATATAAGGCCACCCACTCTACCCATTCCTCAAAACTCTCAAAACATTGTAGTTAGTCCAAGATATTCCCAATTACCCTAAATAAATCATCCCTTATAACTTTAATTCTCCCTTTAGTATAAAATCTTCCCAAGGAAGTCTTTTGGAAAAAACCAAAAGGAGTTACCTGATTTTGAGCTAATGTATTATCTGAAGCTCTATCGATTAATTTTACTTCTCCACCATAAACACTATAATTATTAGATTATTGTGTGAAAAAAACAGTATCCTCTATATACTATAATTTTTTTAGGAAAAGGTTCTGATCTACACTTATAGACACCACCATAAAATGAATGTTTAATTTAATATTTCTGTGTACATAAAACGACTACCTCACAAAACAATGATTGTTCATTTTTACTTTACATAAAATCATGGTGGCCATTAGGATAAAAAATATGTTATTATATTTTATATATTATATTTAATATCCATTTATGATTCTGTATTCATTTTACTACACATATCTCTTTATTTTCTATTTGGTGTTAATACAATAATTTCGTTTGAGGAAGTGTGGACTATTTCCCCCTCAATGCGATGTGATTCATTCACCCACCACATTGCTTACATTAAGGATAGGTTTAGTGAACATAAATGATATATATATTATAGTAATACAATTGGAATATATATATACATATATTTCATTTACATACATTCTTTTAATAGTACAATAATGACAGAAACAACGTTCATGCGTACATACAGATTATCATCTCCATGAATGGTTTATTCCATTTCATACTCTTGTATTTTATATATTATGATAATAATCATATAATTTACATAAATGGTATGTATATCATGGTTTACAATATTGAATCATGATATAAGTTTTAGGACCAAAGATTTAACAAAGTAAGACACATGCGAAGAACAAAAAGAATATTACCCAACATGAAACTTTAACATATGATCATTAAAAAGTGGGTATTATAAGGTAATAATGAAACCATGTGTGGTAATATTTATAATAATAATATTATATAAAATATTTATTATTAACTAATATTTATTATATAGTAAACATGTATGAGTACGAATGGAGTCAAGAAAAAAGGTTAGGGGGTTTCGTCTCACTTTTAATTTCTATAAGATTATTGTTATGTTCACCACCCAATATATTTTTGTGGTATATGAACTAACCACAATTTTATTCTAAGAATATTATACATAAATTTATGGGGTTTACATTTCCATATTATGACCTTTCTTTCATGGGGTTTATGATTCAAAAGTTACCATGTTTTTCTATTCACCTAAATAGTTTTCAAGGTTTAAATACATCCATATAACATGATAGGTCACGAATACCCTTATTTTTAGGATTTCTTATGTTTCATTTAATTTCCCTTTCTTAAATGGAGAGTATGATCACATGTTACCAAGTTATAATAGTTTATTGAGACAATTTTATCTCTTTTCAAGATTGTTTATGTTTATCCTTCACATGATTAAATCTTATGATCCAAATATCAATAACCCTCATGGTTTTCCTTATAATATATTATATCATCATATTTTCCGGTTTTTTTACCATTATTTTACTCTATGGTACATAATATAGTTAAGAAATTGTTTTCAAGAAATCCAAACTTCTCATATCCTTGGTCAGAAATCTATGTTTTCTAAAAAGAGTATAACCAAATCTTATACCATTATCCAATGATATATAAAAGAAATTCTAACCATTTTTTATTTAAATAATATCTTAAAAGGAATATTATTTTCACTTTTGAAACAAGTAGTTTTTTATAACCTTTTTACCTCATAAAATGAATGTTCTTTTTACCTCAAATGACATGTAAGTATTTATACACCATAATTACTTTAAATATTTCTTTTCATTTTTATAAGGTTAAAATTTATTAAAAAAATTAAAAATTATTTTTCAATAATTGTTTTAATTTTTTCAAACTTCTTCTATAATTTTTCAGAGAATATTGTTTTTAAAAATGTTTTCTCACTTTGTTTACATGTTTTCAATGTGTTTTTAGATAAATGGATTTCAAAACATTTTCAAGAACTATTTGAATATTTTTTTTAATTTTTATAAAAAATATTTTATAATTTTTTGAGGAAAAAGTTTTTCAAAATTATTTCAAAAGTTTCAAGGTATTTTATAAAAAAATTATTTTCAAATGTTTTTATGTATTAAAAAGCCTTTCTCCAAAAATAAGGGATATTTTCTTCAAGAAACGTTTTTAGAGGATATTTCCCATATAATATGGCATCTTTTTATGTTATTCACCCATTTCTAAGAAATGATCTAAATATTTTAGTCATATCTCTAATATTAATTTTTTATGCTTAATGTCGTTGTCATTATGAAATATATTTCATTCGTGTGTTATATGTTTAATAAAAACTCATCTTCTTATGTGTTAATCTTTGATTAAATGTTTATGAAACATATATATTTCCATAGGTTATAATGTGATAAAATTTTAACGCTACACATTTCATTTCAGGGGTTTTGATTTGATGTTTATTAATCATATATCTTTTTTGGGGTCATGATATGAAGAATGTTTTATTATCTCATGGAATATGTATGCATGATTTTAATATGAGATTAGTGTGAAATTTATCTCCCTCCAATGAATAGGGTTATGGAAAAATGTTTTATGATATTAGAGGGTACATTAGAGGAAATACCAATCCCAAAATAAGAGGGAACAAGGGAGAATATCCCAATCCTGAAATAAGAGGGAATATGGGAGAACATCCCAATACTGAAATAATAGGGAATATAGGAGAACACCCCAATCCCCAAAAAAGGGTAAACGAGAGGAAATCCCAAGACCTTAACAAGAGGGAATATGGGAGAACATCCCAATCCCGAAACAAGAGAGTACACTAGAGGACATCCCAATCCCAAAACAAGAGGGTACACTGGAGGACATCCGTAGCCCACAACATGAGGGGATATGGGATAGAATACTAATCCCTAAACAAGTGGGTATATTAAAGGAAATATCAATTCTAAAATAAGGGTAAATGGGAGGGAAAACCATGTCCGAAGTAGGTACATGGGTGAATAACCTAAGCCTAGCTTGTTACAAATGTCTTGGTAGGTCACCTTGACTTTGGGTTTTTATATGATTTTTCCCAAATCCAATGTTTTATTCCTATGTTATTCTCTCATGGATTATGTTCATTATTTATTCATGAATCATGTCTTATAAATTTCCAATATTTATTATGATCTCTGATATGTAGGTAATCATCATCATATGTTATGCTCATTTTACATACCCTTTTATTCATGTTATACTTATGCATTTTCTTTATTGACCCATACTGAGCATCTATGATCACCTATTTATTATGTTTCCTCTACCAATACAATAAATAATGGTTTTAGGTGGAAATTAAAATGGTGTAGATCATTATGGAAGATTTTGAAGAACATTCACCATGATAGAAGATTCAATTTCCATGTTTTGAAAGACATTAAACTAGTATAGTCATCAGGAATCTATTTTTCCAATGTACTAAATATTCATCTAAAATGATTTAATATCCATTTATGTTAATACAGGGTCACTATAGTTGGTATCAAATGATTGGTTTAGTAAACCATTGGAAACTAGGATGTTAAAAACTTATTGAGATCCCTAATTGTATTTTTAAGGATCTGTTTTGGGGTGTCTCCAAGGATAAGTATATGGATGAGTTAATGTTTAGGTAAATGTCTTGGAATTTTGGAAAAGAATACAATGAGCGGTTTCCTAGAAATACATACCCTTCTATATAATACAAGTCGATGTGGCTCTAGAAAAGATATAACCAGGTGTAAAACCAATAATAAGATGTTTTGGCCTAACTCATTGTAAATTGGTACATGACAACAGTTCTTCTTAGACACCTGGTTTGACACTCCCAGGAGGAACATTTTGGGAACTCACAAACTATTCATGAACCATTATGAAGGATTTAAATACAATTTTACTATGAAAAAATTAAGATGAACCTTGGATGTCATAGATTAAGGAAGGTGACATGATTTAGATATCCTATAAGTAATTATTTTCATGTATATGTGGTTTTCTATTTTGATATGTAATTATCAGACTATGCTTTTAGTTTTCATAAATGGAAGGAACCAAAAGGAACTGGGTAAATGTTTAATGTGATGGATGATTTTTTTATGAGCAGTCAAGTTGGTTGATCACTAGAGGGAACGATGTTGTAGTCATGCCTAATATGTTTTCAAGGAACATGATTAATAATGTTTACCTTAACCAACTCTCAGACACACCAAGGAAGATAAAGAAGGAGTTCACTAAGTGTTTGGGTAATGGAGACCATGGAGAAAAGTGGGTTCCTTTTTTTATGTCAAGAATGTTTAAATAATCACATAATGTAATTTCTTATCGGAACATGATGATGTTTTGACCGTGGAAAATGAGGACACAAAAAAAGTGACTAAAAAGGAAAAATGAATAGTTCGGCTAATGGAATGGAAGGGAATGTTGGCCTTCCTACGGTATTATTAGATGATGAATTATTTATATTTATAAATTATGGGAATTATAAAAATCGATGTCTTATGTCGATGTCTAATGAATATAATCAGAAAGGTGGTGAAAGTAACGGTTTTTTTACTTATAATGAAGAGACTAAAAACAACATGTGAAAGGTATGTGATTTTCTTCTAGTATTGATTACATTAAACATAAGAAAAATTATTATATTGAGCTTCAGGAGCCTTAAGACATGATTCTTATTTTATATTCTAGTAAAGAGTTTTTAAGGAATAGGTTAATGAAGCCTCAATAATGGATTAAGAAAAATGTTGGATGGATGGAGTAATTATGTTTTGGAATTCTGAGATTGGTTTATATGAATCATGAAATATATGAGTATTTTGAGTATAAGTTTTCATTATGGATTTAAAAGTACAATATGAATGGTGATTAAGAAATATAAAAGTGATTTCATGTAAATTTGATATTTCTATTAAGGGAAGGTGACCCTTAATTAGTTCTTGACATTGAGATAATGATATTTGGAAAAAGATATATTTGATATGAATATGTAAATTGGACTATTTTTATTACATTGAAACTAAGTAAGGATTTGTTGATAGGTTGAATATTCTATCATAGATGAAGTTTATATAATTTTTTGGATTTAAGGAATCGATACAATACACATTGGAATAAGGAATCATGCATGTTTTTTTAAAGTATTTATTCTAATTTCGGTTATTACAATGTTTCAAGAGAATATGTAATGATTCTATTCAGATGTGTAAAATGTGACAACCAATAGTTACATTGTGATATGTTGGGAATCAATGATAGTCCCATTTTGTGACTTCTTTCTAATGTTTTGGATTTCTATATTTTATAAGTATTTTAAGGTTATCCATTTATGAAATCTTTGTGTTAAAAATAAGATAAAGTCAGTAAGATTAAAGTGTTATCTATCCATATGAATATTTATACACATTGGAAAAACTATTATTAAAACAATGTTTTAATCTAACTTATGGGATGACATATCATGGATCTCATGATATGTTAGTTCTTCAAGAATAAAAAATTCACCTTTCCTTTTGGAGAGAGCGATGAAGTAGAAATTTTTCAGTACATGACCAAAGGGTGATATTTAACTCATGAAAGGGAATGAAATCACGTAAGTATGAATTTTCAGAAAACTATTCGACCATAGAAGAATGATCTTGAGACAGTAAAGGTTATCCTTGTACATTACATTCTGATGAATTAAATGATCCAATAGATAATCACAGATTTTGGGATTCTTGATTATTAACTTTCACCTAAACAAGTTCTCTATTACCCTCATCCAAAACATGATGGTTATACTTTTCTTCTATTTCCATGTTTTCACTTCCCACCATTGTTCTCTTATATGGGACTCTCGTTATGATTTAATTTGGGTAACAATTATGGTTCCGACTTTAACATTATATGGGATGTTTTAGTATTCATTTTTATTTTGTGCTTTTCATTGAACGAAACATAAAATTATTAAACCTTTAATAACCTAGGCGAAGTTAGAGGGGGAAATTCATTTTGAGGGGGTAGAATGTAACCCCTCATTATTTTGTGAAATATTTTTTTTCGACATTATTTTACTTTTCTATTTGTTTCATTTCACATGAAACTGAAAATAGTTATATATATATATATATACTAAATCAAATGTTCCTCTCACATGTAATACAAACTAGTCCTGCACTATACACAATACCTACTTGGTTTGTGCTATATGCCACACCTACTTATCTTGTGCTACCTGCAACACCAACTTGGGGTTCATTACATGAAAAACTGAATCGGTGAAAAATGCATCCAATAATGAGTTTATATGATATATATATATATATATATATTAAATGTGATAATTATAATCTAACAGTTAATCTTAGTTAAAATAATTGTAATAGCTACCTGTCAAATATTTTTTATAATCGATTTATATAAATAAACAAATTGAAATTTAAAGATAATATATTTGGTAAAAACATTTTATGAAAAAATATTTTTTCTTAAATGAACATATTTTAATAATAAAATCAATTTTAGAAAAATTTATGAATTAAATTTGTTTGAATAAACATCATTTTTGAATTCAGAGCAACAAAATTATCCTAGGGTGATTTTTTGGGATTTTTTTGAGAAACATCATTTATTGATGAATAAAGAATATATTACAAATATTTTTATGGTAAAATTAGATAAATATTACATATAGTAATAAATTTTAATTCATTATAATAAATTTCAATTCGAAATTGAATATAAAATCTTAACTAACTTTTTAACGTTTACCTACTTTAAAACCCTATTATTTCATCCCATCTACATGATTAACATTAATCATAATATTTCATTTTCTATGAATTGAATTTAAAAAATATTACATAAAATTTTGTATTCAATCTAATATTTAGAGTCTAATAAGATAAAGTTAATTTTTTTCCACAATGATTACTAAAAGTGATTAAAATTAATCAATGTTATTAATGCCAATTTTGGCTTAATTAGGATCTAAACATTAAAATTGAGGGCCCAAATAGAAAGACCACTTACCCAAAACCCCTTATTTTTCCATAGTTCGGACATAAACCTTCCATTATTGAGTTATGTTGGTTTTTAATGACTTTTTTTAGGTAATATCATGTGCACACCTAACTTGTTTCTAGATATTTTAAATGATTCCTTTTCCTTCCCTATAGAAATCCACCACATATAACCAAAACTCCCTCCTCTCAAACCATTTATGTTCATAAAATATCTTCCCATTTAGCCTTCTAATTATCCTCCCTTAGACCATGAACCCTCCCTTTTGGATGAAATCATCCCAATTAATCCTTTAGCACAAACCAAAACGAGTTACCTGATTTTGAGGTATTGTATTCTCTCAAGATCCTTCCATTTATTTCCATTCTCAACCCATTCACACTCTTTATATCATTATTGTGCAAAAACAATAGTATAATAAATTTACTATGATGTTTTTATGAAATATTTCTGACATAAACTTACACACATCTCCATATAATGGATTTGTAACATATTATTTTTGTGTACGATGAACTACTGTCTCACGAAACGACACTGTCAATTTCTTCATTACCATAAGTCATGGTGGCCATTATGGTAGAAACACTATCTTTATATTTCATGTATTATATTTACTATGTATTTTATCTTATTTATTACTTTTACAATACTCATATCTTTAATTTCCATTTGGTGTTAATACGATAATATTGTTTGAGGAATTGTTGACTACCACCCACTCAAATGGATAAGATTCGTTCACACACCCATTAGAATGTTTTAAGTTTTAATTTAATGAAAATATATGATATATATGATATATTAATTCTACATTAAAAATATTATATATATATATATATATATATCATTTACATACTTTCTTTCAATACGACAATAAAGATGGAAACTAAATTCATGCGTAGATACGGCTTACCGTCTCCATGAACGGTGTATTCCATTTCATACACATATATTATATAGATTGTTATAATAAAAATATATTGAATATATATATATATATGATATTTATATCATAGTTAACATTATGGCCTCATTAAATAAGTATAAGGACCAATGTTGTAACAAATGAAGACACTTACGAATAACAAAGTGAATATTACCTGAAGTGAAACATTAATATAGGCTCATTCATTACAGGGTAATATAACATCTTAATAAAAAAATATATAATAATATATATAATAATATTTTTCTATAAAATATTTATAATAAACTTTTATTTATTATATTGGAAACGTGTATTGTTATAGAGAGAGACAAGACACAGGGTAAGGGGATTTCATCTCACCTATAATTTCTGTGAGATACATGTTCTGTTCGCCACCCACTCTTTTTTGTGTGTTGTATGTACGTCCCATGATTGTATATTATATACCTTATAATTAAATTTGTTTTCATTAACATTTTCATCTTATTAACATTATTTAATGTGGTTTAAGATTCAAAAGTTACCTGATCGATAAAATATTTTTTTCTCAATTTTTCTTTTTTGAGACTCATGCTTTGCTATGAACATAAAAACTTTTTCGTGGTGTATATACTTCTATTTTAAATTTTATACCATGAATATCCTTATTTTTAGGATATTTTATTTTTTATTTTATTTATTTTTCTTACATGGAGAGTATGATCCCATGTTACCATGTTATAAGAGTTTATTTAGACAATCTCATCACTTTTTGAGGTTATTTATGATTAAGTTTCCTTTGATTAAATCATATGATCCATATATCAAGAAAACTCTTGAGTTTTCTTCTCAAAAATTATTTCATGATATATTCAAGTATAGGTACCACATTTTTACTCTATGGTACATAATATAGTTAAGAAGGTGCTTTTAAGAATTCCCAACTTCACCCTCTCCTTGGTCAGAAATTTATGTTTTCTAAAAAGATTTTCCATGAATATTATACCATTATCCAATGATATATAAAATTAATTTATTTCCTTTGTTTATTTTACCAATATCATCAAAGTAATATTCATTTCACTTTCTAAACAAGCCATTTTTATACCCTTTATACTGTGTAAAAGGAATGTTCCTTTTACCTTGTACTACATGTATGCATTTACCATCATCATTACTTTAAATCATTTTTTCATTTTTAAATGGTCCATTTTGAAGAAAATGTTTTTAAAATTATTTTTCAAGATTATTTTTCAAAATATTTTCAATCTTCTCTTATATGTTTTCCTAGAAAAATATTTTCATAAAAATTTTCAAGCCTTATTTAAATGTTTTCAATGTGTTTTAAAAGAAATGGTTTTAAAAATGCTTTCAAAAATCCATTATATTTTTTTAAAGCTTTTTTGAAGAAAAATGTTTTCAAAATGTTTTGAATATTATTTTATATGTTTTAAAGGAATTTTTTTTTCAAAATTACTTCCTAACATTCAAGAATTTTTTTAAGAAAATCATTTTCAAATGTTTTAATGTATTGAAATTTCTTTTCGAACAAGCAAGGATATTTTCCACAAGAAATGTTTATAGAGGATATTTACCATGTAAGATGACATCTGATAATTTTAATCATCACATTATAGGAAATTATCTAAGGATTCAATTCATATCCATTCTATTAATGTGTTATATTTAATGACATGGTCTTTGTATAGTAGGTTTCTTTCAAAGGTCACCTGTTTAGAAAACCCGATTCTTTTCATAGTTAATAGTTTGATGAAATAATTATGAAACCTGTCTATTTTCTATAGGTTATGATGTGATGAAATGTTATTGATACCCATTTCATTTCATGATTTATTATTTGATGATTATAAGACCTATGTCTTTTTATGGGTCATGATATGTCAATTTTTTTATTATCTTGTTCCACATGTATGAATGATTTTATTATAATATGAGTGGGACCATTATCTCCCTATAATTAATTAGAAAATGATAAATGTTTTATGAACTTAATGGGTACATGAGAGTAAATACCAACCCCAAAATTAGAGGGAAAAAGGGAGAACATCCCAATCCTGAAATAAGAGGGAACATGGGAGAATATCCCAACCCTGAAATAGGAAGGAACAGGGGAGGACATCCCAATTTCAAAACAAGGTGGTACAAAAGAGAAAATCTCAAGCCCATTATAATAGATAACATGGGAGAATATCTCAATCCCAAAAAAAGGGTCACACAGGAGGATATCCCAATCCCAAAATAGGAGGTTACAAGGGACGACATCCAAATCCCACAACAAGAGGAAACATGGGAGAACATCCAAATCCCAAAAAAAGAGGGTGCATGGGAAAACATCCCAATCCTAAAACAAGAGGGTACATTGGAGGGAATCCCAATCCCAATGTAGGTACATGGGTGATTAACCCAAACCTAACATGTTACAAAGGTCTTGGTAGGTCACCTTGAATTAGAATTTTTATACGTGTTTGCCACAATAACATGTTTTATTCCTATGTTATGATCTCATTTATTTTTTAATTATTTAATTTTGATTCATGTCTTATAAACTTATAATATTTTTTATGATCTCTAAAATGCGGGGTATGACCTTCAATTATTGTGATCATGTTCCATACCATTTTGTTCAGGTTATGCTAAGAAATTTTCATTTTTTACCCCTACTGAGTATCTTTTCTCACCCCATTCTTATGTTACCTCTACCTAGGACATGAAGAATGGTTTTAGGAAGAATTATTAATGGTGTAGATATTTATGATATGTGATGATTATATTTCACTAGGATAGATGATTTGGTTTCCATGTATCAAAAGACACTAAACTACTATAGTCCTCAAGCATGTATTTTTTCAATATACTAAATATTCATCTAAAATGATGTATATACATGTATGTTAAGCCTGGGAATCTATAGTTGGTATACAAGGTGTGGTTTATTTAACATTTAGAAACTAGGTTGAGAAAACCTTAGTGATATACTAATGTTTATTTATAAGGATATGTCTAGGGATTTCTCAACAGATAAGTATAAGGATGAGCTAACATATAAGAACATTTCCTAGACTTTTGGTAAAGGATATAATGAGTGGTTTATTAGTAATATATTTCTATATAGATACTAAAGGTGTATGTGGATCTAGAAAATATGTACCTAGTTGTAAAAAACAACCATAATATATTCCGGGCTTGACTCGGGGTAATTCGGTACATGAAAATGGGCTATGGTGCAAACCCAGTTTGACACTCTTGGGAGATAAGATTTGGGAATTCACAAACTACCAATATACCATTACGAAGGATATAAATATAATTTGACTATGAATACCCTAGTATGAAACTTTGGTATCATATATTATTAAAGGTTACATTATTTAGATATCTTATATGAAGTTCATTTAATTAATATGTAGTTTTCTGGTATGATAATAATGCTAAGACTTTGCTTATGGTTTTAGTCAATAGAGGGAACAAAAAAACAAAATTAATGTTGAATTTGAGGGATTGTTTTATAATGTTAATTCATGTTGGATGATCACTGGAGTGAATGATGTTTAAATAAAGCCTAATTATTTATTACAAAAGATGATTAACAATGTTTTCCTTAAACAACTCTCAAACTCACAATGGAAGATAAAATATGAGTTCACAAAGAGTTTGCATAATAGAGACCATGGATGAAAGAGGTTATTTTTTATTTTATTTATATATTTTGTAAATAATAAACTTTGTGAACTTCTTAGATGAACAAGAAGATGTTTTGACTATGGAAAAGAAGGACACAAATTATGTGGGTGGAAGGAAAAAATGAACAGTTCGATTAAAAAAATGGAAGGGATTTTTGGCATTCCTATAGTATTATCAGTTGATGAATGAATTATATGTGGAAATTATTTGGAAATCTAAAAAGAAATGTCTTATGTGGAAGGCTTGGGAATGGAATCAGAAAGGTGGTACAGGTGATATTTTTTCTTCAGGTAATGAAGATACTAGAAACAACGTGTGAAAGTTATGTGATGTTCTTCCAATATTGATTACATTAAACATATGAAGCATGGACAGATTGAGTTTATGAAACCTTAAGACATGATTCATATTTCATCTTCTAGTATGTATGTATTTAGGAATGTATTGATGACTCCTAAGTAATTGTTTAATAATAATTTCTGATGAATAATGTAATTATGTTTTGGAATTCAATGATTACGTTATATGAATCATGAAATATATAAGTATTTTAATTATAGGGTTTCATTATTAATTTAAAATGAAATTATGAATGTTGATTAATAAAGATAAATTTTATTTCACGTAAATGTGATATTTTGATTAAGGGAAGATAACCTTTAATTAATGCCTAAAATTAAGATAATGATATTTGGATAAAGACATGTTGGATATGAATAAGTAAATTGGACAGTATGGATTACCTTGGAACTAAGTTAAGATTTTTTGATAGGTGGTTTATTCTATCACTGATGAATATTGTATCATTTTCTATTTTAATTAATAGATCACTTTGGAATAGGAAAGCATGAAGGATTTTTGAAAGTATTTATGATAATTCCGGTTGTTTCCATGTTTCAAGAGAATATATGATGTGGTTATTCAAATGTTTGGAATGTGGCAACCAAGGGATATGTTGTTATATACGGTGTATCAATGTTAATTCTATATTGTGACTTATTTATAATGTTTTTTATTTTCATCTTTCAAATGGATTATAAGGCTAGCCATTTTTGAAAAGATTAAGTTAAAAACTAGATGAAGTTAGTATGATTAATGTGTTAACTCTCTATATGAGGATTTATAAATATTGGGAAACCTGATATAACAACATGGTGTTGATCATAACTAAAGTGATGTAATATCATAGACCAAGTTATCTGTTAGTTCTTCTGAAATGAAAAATTAACCTTTATTTTTGGAGATATAGGCAAAGTAGAAATTGGTCAATACATGAACAAAGGGTGATATTTTACTTATGAAAGGGAATGAAATCAAGTAAGTATGAATTTTCAAAAAATACTTCATCCATAAAGAAATTATCTTGGAACCAAAAAGGTTTTCCTTGTATATTATTTTAGATGAATCAAATGGTCCCATAGATAATCACAGATTTAGGGCATTGTGATTATTAACATTCACCTGACCAAGTTCCATATCACTCTCTTCTAGAATGTGATGGTTAGATTTATCTTCAATGTCCATGTTTTAACTTCCCACCAATGATCTCATATGTGGGATTCTCATTATGAGTTAATTTTGGTAACTATTATGGTCACTACTTCCCCTTTTCTAAGGGATGTTTTAGTATTTAATTTTAAAATTGGTGTTTCTATGAATGAAACAATCAAGTATTAAACCTATGATAACCCAGAAATTTTTTGATTGAAATTCATTATAAGGGGGTAGAATGAAACACCTTGTGATTTTTGTGAAATTTTTTTCGAATTACTTTTTCTTTTTAATATTTTAAATTACATGTGAAACTGAAAATTGTTCATTATATATATATAAACACACACACACAGAGATATATATATATTAATACATTGAGTCAAACATTCTTTTCACACACAATACCAACTTGGATTATGCTACACACAATACCGACTTGGCATGTGCCACATGAAATACCAACCTTTCTTTCTCCACCTGCAACACCAAGTTGTTATACATTACATGAAACATATACATGGAGTATATTACATGCAATACCGACTTGGCATAAAATGCACACACCGCTAAGTTTCTAGGAAATATCTTTGTATATATGTAATTTAGATGAAATAATTAGAACCTAACCATTAAACATAGAGATAATAATAGTAATAACTAATTTTCAGAAAAAAATTAATGAAATATTAATATAAATAAATCATATTGATAATGTAAGATAATATTTTTGGTAAAGTCCATTTATGTCAAAAATATTTTATTCTTAAATAAACAAATTTTAATAATAAAATTAATTTTAGACACATTTATAAATTCAATTTGATATAATAAACATCATTTTTCAATTCATAATGCAGAAATTATAATGGGGAAATTTTTTTGGATTTTTCAAAGAAACTATATTTTTGATTAATAGTGAAAACGATGCTTTTTAGTTAAAAAACATTTTTTCTAATTAATTATTAATGTTAAACGATGTTATAAATATGTTTTAAAATCAGATTATATAAATATTAAATATATTAATACAGTTTAATTTATACAATAAATTTAACGTTGAAATTGAATATAAAATCATAAAAAACTTTTGAACTTTTTCCTACTTTAAAAACCCATTATTTCGTCCTGTCTGTGGGATTAACACTAATATTAATTTTTCTTGTTTTATGAAATGAATTTTAAAAATCCAAAAACACTCTTTAATTCATTATAATATTTATATTCTAATAAGTCCAAGTTAAATTTTGACCAAAATTATTAGTAAAAGTGATTAATATTAATCAGAGCGGGTAATGCCAAATTAAGCTTAATTTGGGACTAAACGTTAATATTAATGACCCAAATGATCGAACCACTTGTACAAAACTAATCATCAGTCCATATTTTGTCTAGAAAACTTAAATTATTGAATTTTTTTCATTTTTATGACTTTTATTATGAAAGATCATGTGCGCACCGAACTTGTTTTTACAGATTCCAAATGAGTCATTTTCCTTCCTAATAAAAAGCCACGACATATACACATTAATCACTCCTCTAAAATCATTTAAGTTTGTAAATGATCTAGCCAACTAGCCTCCTAAAAATCATCCCATTAACCTTGTATCTATTTTTGGGAATAAAGCTTCCCAAGGAATCCATTTGGCACAAACCGAACGGAGTTTCCTGATTTAGAGGAAATATCTTCTCTCAAGAACCTTCCTTTTATTTTTCATTATCCACGCACTCTACTCTATTTATTATATTATTTTGTGACAATAAAAGTAAAATATGTATACTAAGATGTTTATATTAAAATTTTATGACATAAAATTACACACACCTACTTCTAATGGATGTTGAACATATTGTTTCTATGTACGGTGAACTATTGCCTCACAAAATGAGGATTGTTCATTTATTCATTAACACCAATCATGGTTGAAATTATAATGGAAAATATGTTTATATATGTCAAATATTATATTTAATATGTATTTAATATTCATCATTCCTTTTAAAACACATTTCTCTTTGATTTTCATTTGGTGTTAATAAGAGAATCTCGTTTGAGGAAGTTTAGTCTAGCACCCCCTCAAAGCGATGTGATTCGTTCGCACACCAAATATAATGTATTAAGGATTATTTTAATGAAATTATATAATATATATGACCTATAAATGATACTATAATATATATATATATATATATATATAATTCATTTACCTACATTCATTAAATGTGACAATAAAGATTGAAACAATGATCATGCATACGTATGACTTACAGTCTCGATGAACAATGCATTCCTTTTCTTACTCATATATATTGTTTACAATGATAATTCAAATATAATTTATATATATTATATTTATATCAATTTTTACATTTTGGAATCATAATATATGTATAAGGACCAAAGATGAAACAAAATTAAGACACATGCGAAGAACAAAGTGAATATTACCTAAAGTAAAAATTTAATATATGATCATTAAAAAGTGGGTAATATAAGATAAAAATAAAACCATATATGTTAATATGTATAAAGATATTATTATGAAAAATATTTATAATTAAATTAAATTTATTATACAATAAACATGTATGAGTACGGATAGAGTCAAGACCCAAGGTAAGGGGATTTCCACTCACTTTTAATTTATTTGAGATATGTTTAATGTTCACCACCCACTATTTTTTTGTGGAGTATGTTATTTCCAAGATTTGTTTCTTTTTAACTTATACATAAATCTATGGGTACTCACATTTCCATATTATGATCTTTCATTCAAGGGTTTTAATTTTCAAAAGTTTCCAAATCAGAAAAATGTTTTTTCTCAATTTACCTTCTTTGAGAATCATGTTTTTCTATAAACCTAATGCCTTTTTTGAGGTGAATAAACATAAATTTTTCATGTTATATCATGAATTTACTTATTTTCATGATATTTTAAGTTTCATTTAATTTACTTTTCTTAAATGGAGAGTGTGTTCCCATGTAACCAAGTTATAAATGTTTATTGAGAAAATATTATCTCTTTTCAAGATTGATTATGCTTATGATTCCTCTGATTAAATCTTATGATATATATCTCAATAAAACTCATGAGTTTACTTATACTCTATTATTTCATGATTTATTCATTTATCGGTTCCATTTTTCTAATATATGATACATAAGATAGTTAATAACATGTTTTTAAGAAATCCCGACTTTACCCTCTCCTTGGTTGGAAATCGATGTTCTATAAAAATAGTTTTCATGAATATTATAACATTATACTATGATATATAAAAGAAATTTTTTAAAATTTTGTTTTTTAACAATCTCATTAAAGTAATATTCTTGTCACTTTTCTAATAATGCATTTTTCAGCCCTTGCTTCCATACAAAGGGAATGTTCTTTTTACCATGTATTACATGTATAGATTTACCTGTAGTCATTCCTTTGAAGCTTCTATTGAATTTTTAAAAGGGTAATCTTAAAGAAAATGTTTTTAAAAGAAATTTTCAGGAATAATTATTTTAAAAAGTCTTTTCAATCTTCGTTTATATGCTTTCAAAAAGAATTGTTTTAAAAAATGTTTTAAAGACCGGTTTACAAGTTTTAAATGAGTTTTCAAAGAAATGGATTTTAAAATGTTTTAAAAAATTATTTAAAATTTTTAAAAGTGTTTTTGGAAGAATACTATTTTTAAAATGTTTGGAAGATTCTTTTATAAGTTTTGAAGGGAAAGGGTTTTGAAAATTATTTCATATGTTTCATGATTTTTTTCTAAGAAAATGATTTTCAAATGGTTTCATGTATTAAAAATCCATTTCCAAACAAGAAATTATATTTTCCTCAAGACATGTTATTAGATGATATTTTATATCCAATATGACATACATTGATATTAATCATACCTTTATTTTATATTATCTAAAGGCTCCATTCATATCAATTATATGAATGTCTTATGATTAATGTTATGGTCTTTATGAAATCTGTTTCTTTCTTGGGTTACAAGTTTATGAAACATACTTCTTTTCATGGGTTTGGATTTTCTAAAATGGTTATGAAACTTATCTCTTTTCCATAGGTTATGATGTGATGAAATGTTAATGATAAAAATTTCATTTCATGGGTTATGATTTGATTATTATAAATTCTATGTCTATTTATGGTTCATGATATAATGAATGTTTTATTATCATGTAGAACATGTATAAATGATCTTATTATGAGATTGGTTATACCTTTATCAACATACAATGCATTGGGAATTGATAAATGTTTTATGAACTCAAAGAGATCATGGGAGGACTTACCAAGCCCAAAACAATAAGGAATAAGGGATAATATCTGAATCTTGAAAAAAAAGTGGGAACATGAGAGAACATCTCAATCCCAAAAAAAGAGGGTACACGGGAGGAAATCACAATCCTACAATAAGAGGGTACATAGGGGGACACCAAAATCCCACCAAAAGAAGTAATAGGGGATAACAACTGAATCACGTAATAATAGGGTACATGGGAGGACATACCAATCCCGAAACAATAGAGTACATGGGTGGGAATCCCAAGCCTAAAGAAGGTACACAGGTGATTAACCCAATGATAAAATGTTAGAAAAGTCTTGGTAGGTCACCATGACTTAGGGTTTTTTATATGTATTTACCACAATCCCATGTATTATTCCTATGTTATTCTATCATGGATTATGTTCATTATTTCCATATTATTCATTCCTTGTAAATTACCAATCTTTATTATGATCCCTGATATGTAGGTTATGACCTTCAAATGTTATTCTCATATTCAAAACACTTTTTTATTGGTATGATTATGTATTATATTTATTTTCCTAGACTATGAATCTATTCTCACCCAATTCTTATGCTTCCCCTCCCCAAGTTATGAAGAATGTTTTTAGGTAGAAATGAAAAGATTGTAGATCTTATGGGATATGTTGAAGATCATTCACCTAAATAGAATATTTTGTTTTCAAGATTACAAAGAAAAAATATTTTTATGGTCGTCATGTAGTTATTTTTGATATGTACTAAATTTTCATATAAAATTATGCAATATCCATATATATTAAGCATGGGTATCTTTACATGTCTATAATTTTCAGGACTTTTTATATAACATACCTTTTTCTGGTGGTTCCTAGCTGAGTAAAAATAGATGTCACTTATTAAAAATGCCCAAGAGTTTTCAAATAGGATCTCTAATTACAATACCTATACACATCCATAACACACTCTCTTAAAAAAGTGAAAAAATAATGTGAATAAACATTTTAAAAAAAATATCAGTTCTTAGTTTTAAGAAGGAACTCATCATTTTTCAAAATACGTCCTGATAATATGATAGTATTCATGGAATTGATAAGAATAATCTTTTATTGCAACTTATTGATGTGAAAATGTGCATTCTATAAATTTTTATGAACATTTATCTATATTGGAGTTCTTTGTTATCGTTATGAGAGTATTCATTCACATGTGTGTCTTCTATTTATTAATATCCATATTTCATGAAGAGGATAACTCTGCATTTTTATATATCCTCTTTCATTTTTAACATATAAATGCAAGATATTCATTATGGTCAAGTTTAACATCCTTGGAAAAGATTATATGATAGGCTATTAATGGAGTGTGTCCATACATTACATATATGTAATAAGCTTCTACAATTTAACTTTATGATATAACCTTGTTTATATCATTCCATTGATATAAAAAATATACATTTTAGAGATCAATATTTTCTTAAATAGAAAATACATTTTATATATCTTCTAAAATAATAAAATGAATTTTCATGGGATTATTAATTTAATCATGACATTGTGCATAAAAAATTATTCATATGACATTCAACTAGTATTACTATTATCATAAGATAAACTTATATTGGAATTTGTAAGAAAAAACAATTATTTTAATTATACCATGAGTAAGATAAATTAAATTCAAAACTACATAGGATAATTATTTTGTGTATGATTAATATGTTCTTGTTGTGCAATTCTTTGCATTCAAAATTCTTTTCTTATATATAAAATAATATTTTATGAAAACCATTTTTATAAGATAAATAATTCTCATAAATTATTTCTGAAAGAAGTATCAGAAATTGAACATACAAATACACAATAAATCAGTTCTTAAGAAAAGATCATATATAGTAAAACAAACATTCAACATAGAATTAATTAATCCTGAGTAGATGGAAGATATTCTTCCAAAACACATATTCTCTTAAAATAAAATTAATTTCCATAGATTGAATATTATATAAATTCTAATATGAACTATTATAGGTAGATAAAGATAAATTCATTATATAAATGTATATTTTTAAAAAATTAAGATAAACACATTACAATAAAAATAGGGATTTAGTGAATCGTAAAAAAATGGAATAAGTTAGAACGACATCTGTATTTCCAACACTATGTATTGATGATTTAGAGGAATTATCAGTATGAATATAATTTTCATATATATATATATACAAGGAGAAATATATTAAAAGATATATTCACATAGGTGGAGATGAACATATTCCAGATAACATAGTTAGAGTTGGTCGATGATTATTATTTCTTCATATTGAACTATTATGGGAAGAAAAATGAAGAAATTGATTTCAAATATATAAAAATATAGAAACGTTACTATAGATCAATATCCAAATGACCTCATGAATGTTTCATTGTGTTTCGAATTATTTCTACTTGGGGTCTGAGTCTACCAAAAAATGTGGAGTCTATACTTGAAATATGATCATATAAAATAACATGTAAATAAAATTTAAAAAACATTTGATTAAGGGAAATGATTTATGGTGAATAATAAACCAAAAGAAATATATAATATGAAAATTTGATAATATAATTATTCTTAATCTAAACATATAGAGAAACAAAAATAATTATCAATTTTTAAGATGATATAATAAAAAATTTAAACTAAAAATAATACATGGGAGACTAAACTATAGAACCTATGTCCCTATTTGAACACGTTTCCAAAATCTCTAACCTAGTCCCGTATCTAGATCCCATATACAAAAAATCTCAAGGATTAAACATACATTGGGTTCTCATACAAGGAATGAAAAATAAATTTTATCCATGCACCATGATCATGGTTTCTCAAATATATAGTTATTGATTGATTATAAACACAAGAGTTAAAATTTTGAGTTTTCATTTCAGGTAATTATGTTATAATTATATCAATATTATACATTTCTTTACTAATTAAATCCATCAAAAATGGAATAATTCATCTCATAATGAAATTTTTCCTTCATCCCACCACTCATTACAAGGGACATCCAAAGTGTCTCAATGAATTTCTTATCTCTTAGGGTAGGATCACATAGGATGTACTGATCTCATTTATATTCTCATACCAATACACTTTAACTCAGGGTGAGGTTTTATTCCTTGAGTTATACCATATCCTTTCAATACCACATACTACCAGTCCCTCATATAGGGTGACATCTCAAAAAAGTTCCCATTACTGATTCCCTCCAACTCAGGTCATTCCATTCTAGTAACCTATCACATTGGTCCTAGTATCAGGAAAACATTCAATACTCATACCCACCCACATAGGATAATCCATGATAGCACCCTATCATTTAGTGGAAGGAGTTTTAATCACATATTATATTGTTTTCCACTCACCCTAGGTTGTAAATTCTAGTACCGTCAAATATAGGTTAAGGTATAAAAAATAATATCCCTAATTTATACTCTCACTCATTGGGGATTATGCCAACATCCTCTCACCCCTAGTTATTAATTCTAAATAGTACATGGATCTATTTTTTCCCACCTAGGGTGGTCTATGAAAAAACCCTCTCACTCAGGGTGATTCTTCACATAATGAATTTCAATCAAACATACAATTAAAATCATGGGAAAATTTAAAAAAAGAATGAATGAAAAAAATCCCAGACCTAGACCTTATTGAGCCTCTAATATGAATATATCAACTTCCAAGAGAATAACCCACAACAAAACTAATCATATGCAACCCTAAATAATTTCCCTATACTTTTCCACCATATTCAAAGCATTACTGACATAATATTACCTGAAACTGTTATTTTTCTATGGTCATAATTCGTCTATAAAAAAGAATACAAATGGAAATCAATAAGGCCCCAGCCTAAAACCTTACTCAATCTTGAGTTATTACAAGATTACACATTGAGGATCTTTTCAGGTTTATAGTTTTAGAGAATTAGATCATGAAACTTGCATTACATTCCACATTTAAACAAAGTGGTTACATAAAAGACCGTATTCATTCTTCCCATCAATAGAAACATATTGAAAATAAAACATGGATTCTTTCTTAACACATCCTTGACTCTATCATCTTATCATGTACCTTTCCCTTGACCTGAAAAACATTTCAAAAACTTGGGATGAGCATAAAAAGCTCAGTAAGGGATATAAAAATATGGAAAGGAAACATGAGTTCATATATACATAAGAATGAAATCATAATTTACCCATAAAACATAGGCACTTTAACCTACCTCATCAAATCATGAATAAATCATAGAAATCATAAGACATAAAGGTAACTTGAGGCATTCATAACATTCTTACGTAGGGAGTAACCCTCTTGGTTACGTTTGGAATACCCATCACAGTATATTCCCTAAAATCTCTTCGGAGAAACCTTAACGTTTCACTCCTTCACGTTACCCAATGCATTGTAGAGCAATATCGGGCTCACCCGCCCTTAGTTTATCACGGAACCACCCGTTCTTCATAACAATGCCCAAGAACCATAACATAATCTTATCACATAAACATGAATAAAGGAAACAAAACATTTCGACATTTCAATCACAATATAACATTTTTAGTATTTTGAAATAATGAATCCATACAAAAAGAAACCATTTCCAAAACCATTTAAAACATTTAATAAAGAGATTTTTGAATCAAAGTGTCCCATACCACCTTGAAGATTTTAACATTTTAAACCATTAATATCCATATAAATAAATCCTTAAAACCATTTTGAAAACATGGATATTAATAAGAACAAAAAATTAAAACATTTAAAACGATATTTTGGTTAAAGGGGTTTTACCAAAATTAGAGACACTTGAATACAATAATTGAGGAATAACATTTATTAAGAACTTTATAATATCATGAGAATAAATGGATTCATGATATAATACTCCAAAGGACAGTATATACACCATATAAGAGTGAATTGGTGCACAACAATAATGAACCCTCAATAGAATGTCAAATGTGATGAAATCCCTTATAAAGAGGGTATCCTTAAATTAAGGACAAATCAATCTCAAAAAAATGTGTGAAAAATATAAAGACACCCAATATAAGTGGATATTAAGTGTAAAACAATAAAATGTCATTCACACATATTCAATATATGACATATTCAATGACTACATGTTGAACCCAAAGAAATTGAAATTGGGTTAAAAAGTTCCCTTTACAGCCTAACGGCATCACATCAAAATGAGTTGATGAGAGATAAAAAGTGTATCTCATCACATGGACATAAAATTTACATCAATAAGGATATATGAGAACATATCCCAACATAAAAATATGTAAATTAAAAGACCCAACAAAAGAAGTCTTTTAAAAAAAGGAGGGTGAAAGGTTCCCTTACCGACTTGGGTATCTTTCAAAAGATACACCCCATGAAATAAGGACAATAGATCATTGATGTAAATACTCATAAATTAATGTATATTATACAAAGAGTATAATAATGGGCAGTACATACACCACTCAATGGAATTTGTGGCAAATGTAGCATAAATCTCACGAGAATAAGAGTGAGATGAAAAATCCCTTACGAAAATTCGGCAGCCTAACGGCGCCACTCAAAACTTACAAAATGGATTGATGAGAGAAAATAGGGTCTCTCATCATATGAACATAATAAGTATAGTAGTAGTAATATAAAATAACATCCCAATCATAAGAAATATGAGCTTAAAAGGAATGACATAAAAGAGTGTACTTAAAAAGAAAGAGAGTTGTAGGATCCCTTACCTCGGGTCCGACTTGACTCGATCGTTCTTTAATCTCCTGAATAATAAACATGAGTTAATTTCTACTTCCTTAAGAACATTTTTCAAGTTCATTATTCCTTTTATATCACTTATTACCATGTCATAAACATTATGTAATCATTTAAGTTAATAATATTTGTTTTTCCGATATTTGGTTCTTAAGTCGAAAGTGGACTTCTTACAATTACATGTTGTTTGTGTGGTCAAATGTTTATTATATCCAGAATTGTATTCATGATTTAGATATAATATATTTCATATATATCCAGTACATGCATGCATTTATAACATTACATAACCATTTAGAGGTAAGAAATGAAATGCACCGTTCATGGAGACGGTAAGCCGTGCGTACGCATGAACGCTACTTTCATTTCTATTTCGTATTTTATAGAATGGAATAATAATGATATAAAGGTATATTATAATTCCAGTATAATATCATATATAATATCATATTTCCATCCTTTATACATCCCACATATGGTATTTAACGAATCAAATCACTTTGAGGGGGCGGTAGTCCGCACTTCCTTAAATGAAGATATCGCGTATACCCATAATGGAAGCCATAAAGGTAAGACAAAAATGAAAAATACAGAAGCATAAATAAAACATAAACATATTATATATCATATATAAAAATAGTGACATCATAATGGCCACCTTTGAAGGTGTTAAATGAGTATTGAACAATCATCGTTTCGGGAGGCAGAATTTTGCCATCCACGGAAACCGTATGTTCTTTAACCATTTGATGTAGTTGTGTGAGAGTGTAGCTCGAATAAATCTTATAACAACATCCTAGTATATTTAAGATACTGGTGTTGTTACAAAAGAAGTAAATAAAAAGAGTTTAGGGGGTTGGAGAAGCAAAATAAAACAAATGAACATGAGAGAGTGAATTACCTTTAAAAGTGTAACTCCTTTTGATTTGAGCCTAAAGGCTTCCTTTGAAAGGATTATTCCCAAAGGGAATCCTCTAGGATGAGGAGAGGGATGTGGAGAGAGTAAATGGGCAGGGTTTGGCAGATCCAAAGGCATGAGGAGTGTGTTAAATGAGGTAGAGGTGGGGGCCTTTTATAAGAGGAGAGGAGGGGTACTTTTGGAAAGTAAGAAATATTACTTTATTTTGAAATTTGTTTCGGTTTTAAAAGGTCCCAAATTGATATAATTCGGGGATAAGGTGATAAGGCTTCGAAATCCACCCATCCAATTGGTTTTGGACATGTGTAGGTTGTAGCTTTTTCATTATCTTTCCATTTTAATTAAATCGTTAAATAATGATGTCATCACTGCATCATTATGATGTCATAAATAATTTAATTTAGTTAATGTCTAAAAATTATAACAAAATTACTATTATGTAGGAAATCTTTTTATCTTCCCAATGACTATTTATAATCAAAATTTGGACTTGTATAACCCCACTTAAAAATTATTTTAGTAAAAAAATTTATGTTAGTGTCATTTTCACTTTAACATTAAATAAAAAGTAATTTATGTCATTTCCCAACAAAAGTGGATCCATGGGGTCCCCAAGTTGACCCATGGCTTGTCATGGTCGGCCATGACACAACCAATGAGGTTGGGACATGTGTCAATTTCATTTCATTTTATTAAAGCATTATTTTTACCTTAAACTACACTAATTACCACTAAACGCGATTAAAAACATAATAAGTTACTATTCACCAAAAAATTATTTTTATCCCATTGAACCACATTTTACTTCTTAATGACAACCATGTATGTTGGATTTTTGAAATTCAAAACACATAAGTGGTAAAATTTCATTTAAACGAAAAATCAACTTTTATAATTACCACTTAGTGGTTTCACTATTCATCAAAAATTGAATTTTTTCAGAAAATTACCAAAAATTCACCCTAAGCTATTTTTGATATTCTGAATTCAAAAATGAAGTCTATTTTACAAAATTCAAAACATATAAGTCACATTAATTAATTTAATAATTAATTCCCGCTGTCAGAGCAAAGAGCGTGTTTTTATAAAACAATAAGTATCAAAAGATTAACACCAGTTTAAGTCTAATTTCAAAGTGAAATTAATTTCAATGACCACCATTGGATTAAATGGTAAAAATATATTAGAATTTCACTTTAAAAACAATTCAAAAGATAATCAAATCATATAAATAAATTAGATTAAAAAGAGGTTTTGAATTAAAATACAACATTTTACACTATTCTTTAAAAAATGAACTTTATCAGAAAGATTCCAAAAATTTACACAATGTAAATTTTGATGTCCAAATTCTAAAGAAGAGTTTTATTTGGTCCAAAATAATGTATAAGAGTGATCAAAACTATATTTAATGACAGTTCACCATCAAAAGGGTGATAAGTGAACCTTTAGTGAAAATTAGGGTATAAAAGCCTAGAATTGATTTATTTCCGTATTTTAAGCCTTTAGCTTTTATTGGATAAATGTAAAAAACATTAAAAAACATATATAATCATATTTTAGTTATTTCTATCCATTCCTGCCAATACAAAGACTACATGTTAACTACCATTTAAAATAATATTATTTTATTATTAGAGTGCAACATAAGATTCCCAAGAAACTCGTTGTTGCGTGTTGGGTACGCCATCGAGCATTGCATCCCCTTTAAAGTCATATTAATATTTTATTCACAAATATGGATAAATATGAAAATGTCTATTCTTTATTTACCTGGGGTGTTACATCCTTCCCCCCTTTTGGGAATTGCGTCCTCGCAATTTTAAAATTGCGCTTGGAAACATCCTTGAAAGTCCCGCATCGGAAGAAGAGTCGGTAAAACAACCACTTTAAAATAAAGAAAGATAAGCACAGAGGTCACCCGAGTTAACCCATAATAGGATTCCAAGTATGAAAATATGGACATGGAGGAAAAAACAAAGGGTCATGTTCTGATGGAGAGTGATAGAAAACACGTTTAGGAGAAAGTTAACCACGAGAAAATCACAAACTTGTGATGGGTTAAACGGTAATCGATTCCCCAGTAGGAAAAGTTAATAGACAACATTTTTGTTTTAAGTTACTTTTTATTGAGGAATTTATTCATAAGGAAACATAATCACTTATCATGTTGACTTTAAACTTTTACTAGATTCCTTAATCAAACTCATATTTTTTTTCAAAAGACGAGTATTTAGGAGACTTGTTCGCACTAAGAGTACTATAATCAACTTCTAGAGAATCACCTAATCCACAAAAGAGAACTATGTACATCCTATGTCTTTAGGCTTTAACCAGAACCAAAACCAAAAAGGTTAGTACAAGGTCAGATAATCCAGAAAGGGATAACCCATTAAAAAGAAAATCCATGCTTAATCTCCAAATTTTTTCCAACAAAACCCAAAGTTCAACGAGGACCATCCGATAAACAATTTTTCCATAAAATTCTTCAAATTAAACCAATCTAAGATTGAAACCCAAATATTTGAAGGATTTAGTCACATAGTCTTCCAAGTTAAATCGTAACATTTATCTCCAAAAAACATCAGTTGCTCCGAAAGTCTCGTATTGAAAGGTAATTAACCTAATCACATATCCTCCATGATAGGTTAATCATTTTCATAAATAACCCAAAATCAACTTACTCTTAATTCATAAAATCATATAACCAAAAAGAATCAGTCAAAATAACCAGGGACTTCACGTAGTCCAGTGGTAGGCGATAAATACCAGTCGCACTTTGGTTGTGGGATCGATTCCCGCAGCTTTATCCGACGCGGCGAGATGTCACACAGTCTGCGTGTTGTCCTTTTTCCAAAACTATATAATTCTTAAAACAGTCCCCGAAATGAGATAAAATCTTAAAATATGATCATAACATATTTTAACCTCAAGTTTATCTCATGCCTTTCATTTTCCATCATATCATATAATAACCCATAATTACCTCAAAAGTAAGGATCATATAAACTCTAATGGTTACCTTTATAATTATTACCTGAATTTCCACATCGAGTTGGCCATCTCATACATGATGCATTAGAGAACTCACCAAGGTTGAAGTGGTTGATCATGACTCCTTGATAGTTGGTTTAGAACAACCATGAGATTCCTCATTGAATCCCCTATCTCATCCAGTCTCTTAATCAGAGAACCACCGCAGTTTCTTTCAAACCCATTGTCACATTTGTGCCTACTAGATCCAGCCATTTACTAAGACCAAAAAGGTCAGTGTGATTATATCAACATAACCATCATGTACTAATGAGTAAGATAAAAACTAATATATACTTTCTCATTCACTTTATCTAAAACTAGTACTCTTTCTGAAATCCTAACCATTATGGTAATGTCACTTGTGCTTAGAGAATACCCTAACCTCTAAAGTTATCTAAACTGACCTTTGATACCAACTATAAGGCCCCAGCCTTAAACCTTACTTAATCTTGAGTTATTACAAGATTACACATTGAGGATCTTTTCAGGTTTAGAGTTTTAGAGAATTAGATCATGAAACTTGCATTACATTCCACATTTAAACAAAGTGGTTACATAAAAGACCGTATTCATTCTTCCCATCAATAGAAACATATTGAGAATAAAACATGGATTCTTTCTTAACACATCCTTGACTCTATCATCTTATCATGTACCTTTCCCTTGACCTGAAAAACATTTCAAAAACTTGGGATGAGCATAAAAAGCTCAGTAAGGGATATAAAAATATGGAAAGGAAACATGAGTTCATATATACATAAGAATGAAATCATAATTTACCCATAAAACATAGGCACTTTAACCTACCTCAGCAAATCATGAATAAATCATAGAAATCATAAGACATAAAGGTAACTTGAGGAATTCATAACATTCTTACGTAGGGAGTAACCCTTTTGGTTACGTTTGGAATACCCATCACAGTATATTCCCTAAAATCTCTTCGAAGAAACCTTAACGTTTCACTCCTTCGTGTTACCCAATGCATTGGAGAGATATATCGGGCTCACCCGCCCTTAGTTTATCACGGAACCACCCGTTCTTCATAACAATGCCCAAGAACCATAAAATAATCGTATCACATAAACATGAATAAAGGAAACAAAACATTTCCACATTTCAATCACAATATAACATTTTTAGTATTTTGAAATAATGAATCCATACAAAAAAGAAACCATTTCCAAAACCATTTAAAACATTTAATAAAGTGATTTTTGAATCAAAGTGTCCCATACCACCTTGAAGATTTTAACATTTTAAACCATTAATATCCATATAAATAAATCCTTAAAACCATTTTGAAAACATGGATATTAATAAGAACAAATAATTAAAACATTTAAAACGATATTTTGGTTAAAGGGGTTTTACCAAAATTAGAGACACTTGAATACAATAATTGAGGAATAACATTTAGTAAGAACGTTATAATATCATGAGAATAAATGGATTCATGATATAATACTCCAAAGGACAGTATATACACCATATAAGAGTGAATTGGTGCACGACAATAATGAACCCTCAATAGAATGTCAAATGTGATGAAATCCCTTATAAAGAGGGTATCCTTAAATTAAGGACAAATCAATCTCAAAAATATGTGTGAAAAATATAAAGACACCCAATATAAGTGGATATTAAGTGTAAAACAATAAAATTTCATTCACACATATTCAATATATGACATATTCAATGACTACATGTTGAACCCAAAGAAATTGAAATTGGGTTTAAAAGTTCTCTTGACAGCCTAACGGCATCACATCAAAATGAGTTGATGAGAGATAAAAAGTGTATCTCATCACATGGACATAAAATTTACATCAATAAGGATATATGAGAACATATCCCAACATAAAAATATGTAAATTAAAAGACCCAACAAAAGAAGTCTTTTAAAAAAAGGAGGGTGAAAGGTTCCCTTACCGACTTGGGTATCTTTCAAAAGATACACCCCATGAAAGAAGGACAATAGATCATTGATGTAAATACTCATAAATTAATGTATATTACACAAAGAGTATAATAATGGGCAGTACATACACCACTCAATGGAATTTGTGGCAAATGTAGCATAAATCTCACGAGAATAAGAGTGAGATGAAAAATCCCTTACGAAAATTCGGCAGCCTAACGGCGCCACTCAAAACTTACAAAATGGATTGATGAGAGAAAATAGGGTCTCTCATCATATGAACATAATAAGTACAGTAGGAGTAATATAAAAGAACATCCCAATCATAAGAAATATGAGCTTAAAAGGAATGACATAAAAGAGTGTACTTAAAAAGAAAGAGAGTTGTAGGATCCCTTACCTCGGGTCCGACTTGACTCGATCGTTCTTTATTCTCCTGAATAATAAACTTGAGTTAATTTCTACTTCCTTAAGAACATTTTTCAAGTTCATTATTCCTTTTATATCACTTATTACCATGTCATAAACATTATGTAATCATTTAAGTTAATAATATTTGTTTTGCCGATATTTGGTTCTTAAGTCGAAAGTGGACTTCTTACAATTACATGTTGTTCGTGTGGTCAAATGTTTATTATATCCAGAATTGTATTCATGATTTAGATATAATATATGTCATATATATCCAGTACATGCATGCATTTATAACATTACATAACCATTTAGAGGTAAGAAATGAAATGCACCGTTCATGGAGACGGTAAGCCGTACGTACGCATGAACGCTACTTTCATTTCTATTTCGTATTTTATAGAATGGAATAATAATGATATAAAGTTTTATTATAATTCCAGTATAATATCATATATAATATCATATTTCCATCCTTTATACATCCCACATATGGTATTTAACGAATCAAATCACTTTGAGGGGGCGGTAGTCCGCACTTCCTTAAATGAAGATATCGCGTATACCCATAATGGAAGCCATAAAGGTAAGACAAAAATGAAAAATACAGAAGCATAAATAAAACATAAACATATTATATATCATATATAAAAATAGTGACATCATAATGGCCACCTTTTAAGGTGTTAAATGAGTATTGAACAATCATCGTTTCGGGAGGCCGAATTTCGCCATCCACGGAAACCGTATGTTCTTTAACCATTTGATGTAGTTGTGTGAGAGTGTAGCTCGAATAAATCTTATAACAACATCCTAGTATATTGAAGATACTGGTGTTGTTACAAAATAAGTAAATAAAAAGAGTTTAGGGGGTTTGAGAAGCAAAATAAAACAAATGAACATGAGAGAGTGAATTGCCTTTAAAAGTGTAACTCCTTTTGATTTGAGCCTAAAGGCTTCCTTTGAAAGGATTCTGCCCAAAGGGAATCCTCTAGGATGAGGAGAGGGATGTGGAGATAGTAAATGGGCAGGGGTTGGCCGAGCCAAAGGCTTGAGGAGTGTGTTAAATGAGGTAGAGGTGGGGGCCTTTTATAAGAGGAGAGGAGGGGTACTTTTGGAAAGTAAGAAATATTACTTTATTTGAAAATGTGTTTCGGTTTTAAAAGGTCCCACATTGATAGAATTCGGGGATAAGGTGATAAGGCTTCGAAATCCACCCATCCAATTGGTTTTGGCCATGTGTAGGTTGTAGATTTTTCATTATCTTTCCATTTTAATTAAATCGTTAAATAATGATGTCATCACTGCATCATTATGATGTCATAAATAATTTAATTTAGTTAATGTCTAAAAATTATAAAAAAATTACTATTATGTAGGAAATATTTTTAGCTTTCCAATGACAATTTATAATCAAAATTTGGACTTGTATAACCCCACTTAAAAATTATTTTAGTAAAACAATTTATGTTAGTGTCATTTTCACTTTAACATTAAATAAAAAGTAATTTATGTCATTTCCCAACAAAAGTGGATCCATGGGGTCCCCAAGTTTACCCATGGCTTGTCATGGTCGGCCATGATACAACCAATGAGGTTGGGACATGTGTCAAGTTCATTTCATTTTATTAAAGCATTATTTTTACCTTAAACTACACTAATTACCACTAAACGCGATTAAAAACATAATAAGTTACTATTCACCAAAAAATTATTTTTATCCCATTGAACCACATTTTACTTCTTAATGACAACCATGTATGTCGGATTTTTGAAATTCAAAACACATAAGTTGTAAAATTTCATTTAAACGAAAAATCAGCTTTTATAATTACCACTTAGTGGTTTCACTATTCATCAAAAATTGAATTTTTTCAGAAAATTACCAAAAATTCACCCTAAGCTATTTTTAATATTCCGAATTCAAAAATGAAGTCTATTTTACAAAATTCAAAACATATAAGTCACATTAATTAATTTGATAATTAATTCCCATTGTCAGAGCAAAGAGCGTGTTTTTATAAAACAATAAGTATCAAAAGATTGACACCAGTTTAAGTCTAATTTCAAAGTGAAATTAATTCCAATGACCAACATTGGATTAAATGGTAAAAATATATTCGAATTTCACTTTAAAAACAATTCAAAAGATAATCAAATCATATAAATAAATTAGATTAAAAAGAGGTTTTGAATTAAAATACAACATTTTACACTATTCTTTAAAAAATGAACTTTATCAGAAAGATTCCAAAAATTTACACAATGTAAATTTTGATGTCCAAATTCTAAAAAAGAGTTTTATTTGGTCCAAAATAATGTATAAGAGTGATCAAAACTATATTTAATGACAGTTCACCATCAAAAGGGTGATAAGTGAACCTTTAGTGAAAATTTGGGTATAAAAGCCTAGAATTGATTTATTTCCGTATTTTAAGCCTTTAGCTTTTATTGGATAAATGTAACAAACATTAAAAAACATATATAATCATATTTCAGTTATTTCTATCCATTCCCGCCAATACAACGACTACATGTTAACTACCATTTAAAATAATATTATTTTATTATTAGAGTATAACATAAGATTCCCAAGAAACTCGTTGTTGCGTGTTGGGTACGCCATCGAGCATTGCATCCCCTTTAAAGTCATATTAATATTTTATTCACAAATATGGATAAATATAAAAATGTCTATTCTTTATTTACCTGGGGTGTTACATCCTTCCCCCCTTTTGGGAATTGCGTCCTCGCAATTTTAAAATTGCGCTTGGAAACATCCTTGAAAGTCCCGCATCGGAAGAAGAGTCGGTAAAACAACCACTTTAAAATAAAGAAAGATAAGCACAGAGGTCACCCGAGTTAACCCATAATAGGATTCCAAGTATGAAAATATGGACATGGAGGAAAAAACAAAGGGTCATCTTCTGATGGAGAGTGATAGAAAACACGTTTAGGAGAAAGTTAACCACGAGAAAATCACAAACTTGTGATGGGTTAAACGGTAATCGATTCCCCAGTAGGAAAAGTTAATAGACAACATTTTTGTTTTAAGTTACTTTTTATTGAGGAATTTATTCATAAGGAAACATAATCACTTATCATGTTGACTTTCAACTTTTACTAGATTCCTTAATCAAACTCATATTTTTTTTCCAAAAGATGAGTATTTAGGGAGACTTGTTCGCACTAAGAGTACTATAATCAACTTCTAGAGAATCACCTAATCCACAAAAGAGAACTATGTACATCCTATGTCTTTAGGCTTTAACCAGAACCAAAACCAAAAAGGTTAGTACAAGGTCAGATAATCCAGAAAAGGATAACCCATTAAAAAGAAAATCCATGCTTAATCTCCAAAATTTTTCCAACAAAACCCAAAGTTCAACGAGGACCATCCGATAAACAATTTGTCCATAAAATTCTTCAAAGTAAACCAATCTAAGATTGAAACCCAAATATTTGAAGGATTTAGTCACATAGTCTTCCAAGTTAAATCGTAACATTTATCTCCAAAAAACATCAGTTGCTCCTAAAGTCTTGTATTGAAAGGTAATTAACCTAATCACATATCCTCCATGATAGGTTAATCATTTTCATAAATAACCCAAAATAAACTTACTCTTAATTCATAAAATCATATAACCAAAAAGAATCAGTCAAAATAACCAGGGACTTCACGTAGTCCAGTGGTAGGCGATAAATACTAGTCGCACTTTGGTTGTGGGATCGATTCCCGCAGCTTTATCTGACGCGACGAGATGTCACACAGTCTGCGTGTTGTCCTTTTTCCAAAACTATATAATTCTTAAAACAATCCCCAAAATGAGATAAAATCTTCAAAGATGATCATAACATATTTTAACCTCAAGTTTATCTCATGCCTTTCATTTTCCATCATATCATATAATAACCCATAATTACCTCAAAAGTAAGGATCATATAAACTCTAATGGTTACCTTTATAATTATTACCTGAATTTCCACATCGAGTTGGCCATCTCATACATGATGCATTAGAGAACTCACCAAGGTTGAAGTGGTTGATCATGACTCCTTGATAGTTGGTTTAGAACAACCATGAGATTCCTCATTGAATCCCCCGTCTCATCCAGTCTCTTAATCAGAGAACCACCGCAGTTTCTTTCAAACCCATTGTCACATTGGTGCCTGCTAGATCCAGCCATTTACTAAAACCAAAAAGGTCAGTGTGAGTATGTCAACATAACCATCATGTACTAATGAGTAAGATAAAAACTAATATATACTTTCTCATTCAATTTATCTAAAACTAGTACTCTTTCTGAAATCCTAACCATTATGGTAATTTCACTTGTGCTTAGAGAATACCCTAACCTCTAAAGTTATCTAAACCGACCTTTGATACCAACTATAAGGCCCCAGCCTTAAACCTTACTTAATCTTGAGTTATTACAAGATTACACATTGAGGATCTTTTCAGGTTTAGAGTTTTAGAGAATTAGATCATGAAACTTGCATTACATTCCACATTTAAACAAAGTGGTTACATAAAAGACCGTATTCATTCTTCCCATCAATAGAAACATATTGAAAATAAAACATGGATTCTTTCTTAACACATCCTTGACTCTATCATCTTATCATGTACCATTCCCTTGACCTGAAAAACATTTCAAAAACTTGGGATGAGCATAAAAAGCTCAGTAAGGGATATAAAAATATGGAAAGGAAACATGAGTTCATATATACATAAGAATGAAATCATAATTTACCCATAAAACATAGGCACTTTAACCTACCTCATCAAATCATGAATAAATCATAGAAATCATAAGACATAAAGGTAACTTGAGGCATTCATAACATTCTTACGTAGGGAGTAACCCTCTTGGTTACGTTTGGAATACCCATCACAGTATATTCCCTAAAATCTCTTCGGAGAAACCTTAACGTTTCACTCCTTCGCGTTACCCAATGCATTGGAGAGCTATATCGGGCTCACCCGCCCTTAGTTTATCAAGGAACCACCCGTTCTTCATAACAATGCCCAAGAACCATAACATAATCGTATCACATAAACATGAATAAAGGAAACAAAACATTTCCACATTTCAATCACAATATAACATTTTTAGTATTTTGAAATAATGAATCCATACAAAAAGAAACCATTTCCAAAACCATTTAAAACATTTAATAAAGAGATTTTTGAATCAAAGTGTCCCATACCACCTTGAAGATTTTAACATTTTAAACCATTAATATCCATATAAAAAAATCCTTAAAACCATTTTGAAAACATGGATATTAATAAGAACAAATAATTAAAACATTTAAAACGATATTTTGGTTAAAGGGGTTTTACCAAAATTAGAGACACTTGAATACAATAATTGAGGAATAACATTTAGTAAGAACTTTATAATATCATGAGAATAAATGGATTCATGATATAATACTCCAAAGGACATTATATACACCATATAAGAGTGAATTGGTGCACAACAATAATGAACCCTCAATAGAATGTCAAATGTGATGAAATCCCTTATAAAGAGGGTATCCTTAAATTAAGGAAAAATCAATCTCAAAAATATGTGTGACAAATATAAAGACACCCAATATAAGTGGATATTAAGTGTAAAACAATAAAATGTCATTCACACATATTCAATATATGACATATTCAATGACTACATGTTGAACCCAAAGAAATTGAAATTGGGTTAAAAAGTTCCCTTGACAGCCTAACGGCATCACATCAAAATGAGTTGATGAGAGATAAAAAGTGTATCTCATCACATGGACAAAAAATTTACATCAATAAGGATATATGAGAACATATCCCAACATAAAAATATGTAAATTAAAAGACCCAACAATAGAAGTCTTTTAAAAAAAGGAGGGTGAAAGGTTCCCTTACCAACTTGGGTATCTTTCAAAAGATACACCCCATGAAAGAAGGACAATAGATCATTGATGTAAATACTCATAAATTAATGTATATTACACAAAGAGTATAATAATGGTCAGTACATACACCACTCAATGGAATTTGTGGCAAATGTAGCATAAATCTCACGAGAATAAGAGTGAGATGAAAAATCCCTTACGAAAATTCGGCAGCCTAACGGCGCCACTCAAAACTTCCAAAATGGATTGATGAGAGAAAATAGGGTCTCTCATCATATGAACATAATAAGTACAGTAGGAGTAATATAAAAGAACATCCCAATCATAAGAAATATGAGCTTAAAAGGAATGACATAAAAGAGTGTACTTAAAAAGAAAGAGAGTTGTAGGATCCCTTACCTCGGGTCCGACTTGACTCGATCGTTCTTTAATCTCCTGAATAATAAACTTGAGTTAATTTCTACTTCCTTAAGAACATTTTTCAAGTTCATTATTCCTTTTATATCACTTATTACTATGTCATAAACATTATGTAATCATTTAAGTTATTAATATTTGTTTTGCCGATATTTGGTTCTTAAGTCGAAAGTGGACTTCTTACAATTACATGTTGTTCGTGTGGTCAAATGTTTATTATATCCAGAATTGTATTCATGATTTAGATATAATATATGTCATATATATCCAGTACATGCATGCATTTATAACATTACATAACCATTTAAAGGTAAGAAATGAAATGCACCGTTCATGGAGATGGTAAGCCGTACGTACGCATGAACGCTACTTTCATTTCTATTTCGTATTTTATAGAATGGAATAATAATGATATAAAGGTATATTATAATTCCAGTATAATATCATATATAATATCATATTTCCATCCTTTATACATCCCACATATGGTATTTAACAAATCAAATCACTTTGAGGGGGCGGTAGTCTGCACTTCCTTAAATGAAGATATCGCATATACCCATAATGGAAGCCATAAAGGTAAGACAAAAATGAAAAATACAGAAGCATAAATAAAACATAAACATATTATATATCATATATAAAAATAGTGACATCATAATGGCCACCTTTGAAGGTGTTAAATGAGTATTGAACAATCATCGTTTCGGGAGGCAGAATTTCGCCATCCACGGAAACCGTATGTTCTTTAACCATTTGATGTAGTTGTGTGAGAGTGTAGCTCGAATAAATCTTATAACAACATCCTAGTATATTGAAGATACTGGTGTTGTTACAAAAGAAGTAAATAAAAAGAGTTTAGGGGGTTGGAGAAGCAAAATAAAACAAATGAACATGAGAGAGTGAATTACCTTTAAAAGTGTAACTCCTTTTGATTTGAGCCTAAAGGCTTCCTTTGAAAGGATTCTTCCCAAAGGGAATCCTCTAGGATGAGGAGAGGGATGTGGAGAGAGTAAATGGGCAGGGGTTGGCCGAGCCAAAGGCTTGAGGAGTGTGTTAAATGAGGTAGAGGTGAGGGCCTTTTATAAGAGGAGAGGAGGGGTACTTTTGGAAAGTAAGAAATATTACTTTATTTGAAAATGTGTTTCGGTTTTAAAAGGTCCCACATTGATAGAATTCGGGGATAAGGTGATAAGGCCTCTAAATCCACCCATCCAATTGGTTTTGTCCATGTGTAGGTTGTAGATATTTCATTATCTTTCCATTTTAATTAAATCGTTAAATAATGATGTCATCACTGCATCATTATGATGTCATAAATAATTTAATTTAGTTAATGTCTAAAAATTATAACAAAATTACTATTATGTAGGAAATCCTTTTATATTTCCAATGACTATTTATAATCAAAATTTTTACTTGTATAACCCCACTTAAAAATTATTTTAGTAAAACAATTTATGTTAGTGTCATTTTCACTTCAACATTAAATAAAAAGTAATTTATGTCATTTCCCAACAAAAGTGGATCCATGGGGTCCCCAAGTTGACCCATGGCATGTCATGGTCGGCCATGACACAACCAATGAGGTTGGGACATGTGTCAAGTTCATTTCATTTTATTAAAGCATTATTTTTACCTTAAACTACACTAATTACCATTAAACGCGATTAAAAACATAATAAGTTACTATTCACCAAAAAATTATTTTTATCCCATTGAACCACATTTTACTTATTATTGACAACCATGTATGTCGGATTTTTGAAATTCAAAACACATAAGTGGTAAAATTTCATTTAAACGAAAAATCAGCTTTTATAATTACCACTTAGTGGTTTCACTATTCATCAAAAATTGAATTTTTTCAGAAAATTACCAAAAATTTACCCTAAGCTATTTTTGATATTCCGAATTCAAAAATGAAGTCTATTTTACAAAATTCAAAACATATAAGTCACAGTAATTAATTTAATAATTAATTCCCGCTGTCAGAGCAAAGAGCGTGTTTTTATAAAACAATAAGTATCAAAAGATTGACACCAGTTTAAGTCTAATTTCAAAGTGAAATTAATTCCAATGACCATCATTGGATTAAATGGTAAAAATATATTCTAATTTCACTTTAAAAACAATTAAAAAGATAATCTAATCATATAAATAAATTAGATTAAAAAGAGGTTTTGAATTAAAATACAACATTTTACACTATTCTTTAAAAAATGAACTTTTTCAGAAAGATTCCAAAAATTTACACAATGTAAATTTTGATGTCCAAATTCTAAAGAAGAGTTTTATTTGGTCCAAAATAATGTATAAGAGTGATCAAAACTATATTTAATGACAATTCACCATCAAAAGGGTGATAAGTGAACCTTTAGTGAAAATTAGGGTATAAAAGTCTAGAATTGATTTATTTCCGTATTTTAAGCCTTTAGCTTTAATTGGATAAATGTAAAAAACATTAAAAAACATATATAATCATATTTTAGTTATTTCTATCCATTCCCGCCAATACAACGGCTACATGTTAACTACCATTTAAAATAATATTATTTTATTATTAGAGTGCAACATAAGATTCCCAAGAAACTCGTTTTTGCGTGTTGGGTACGCCATCGAGCATTGCATCCCCTTTAAAGTCATATTAATATTTTATTCACAAATATGGATAAATATGAAAATGTCTATTCTTTATTTACCTGGGGTGTTACAAAATCAACCATTCCAATTAACAAAATCCCTATAAGAAATCACTGAACCACTAAGTCCATAAAATCCTAACTCATTATCCCTAGGAATATGACTAGTGATCAAAACCATATTCTAAGTCACACTAAGACCCTATCATATTTTATAGACATTTCATGCACTCAAAACACAATGTATATAAAGGGTTATGACACTAAATCTCCCCAGAGGGTCACATCATTAAATGTACCAGAGTCAAAATATGAAAAACCATTTCATAATCACATGAAATTCTATACATATCTCAATAATCAAGTCACCCATATTTCATTCCATAAATATAACCCCTTAGTAATTCAATATCCACACTATATACTATAATTCCCTAAATTTTAATGTCTTTTAATAATGAAAAACAATTATACGGTAGAGATTGTAACCCAAATGAACCACATTACTATCACCCAAAATTTATTAAGATGTCTTGGAATCCATAAAGCACATCCAAAATACATTCTATATGATACCTGGAGTGATTATCACACTTAAACCTCTACCATAGTCTTCATTAAAATAATAATTCCAATGATTACTCATACAACCTTAAACAAGGACATTCACATTCAATTTCTAGACTTATAATCACCGTATGGTCCATTGGAGTCAACTAGTGGATGTTCTTCTAGCCTATATATGTATTGAGTAACTCTAAAATCATAAAAAAACATAAAACACGCTAATTATAATATTGAGGTTATGCCCTAGCCTATCCCACACAACATGACTCACCCAACCAATCTCTAGAATTCCTAAACAACAAACCTTAGGTATGTTCATAAACATCACAAAAAAACATACTCCATATAGTAATATTTTTATGGAACCACATTTTTCATACATATAGGATCCCACTCATCAAATATCTTGGCTCAGTTCATCATTATTTATTACAAATATTGAAACTAGACATCAATAACCAAAAATGTGGTTTACATTGAAATAGTTATAAATTTATGAGTTAATTAGAGATTATATAGGTTTTACCTAATCCTCAATAAGAGGATCCTCCATATTTTTATAGATAATAGAAATTTTAAGGAATGGTCATGCATGAGATATTTTAAGGGGGTGAGTTATGGGAAATGATAGAAATATGGGGAAGAGAGTATCAAATCAAATGACTAACCATGTAAGAGTGGCTCTCCATTTATCAAGAATAAATTTTAAAATAAAAAAAACATATTCATAAAAAAAATGTACCAAATTTGGTCTATAGGGTCACTTGGTGGTACGCCTAATGGTACCTAGCTACTACCAGTACCATTGGGTACTTGATGAACCTATATAATGTACCTGATGCTATTTTGATGATATTTTATTAGAATACCACACCTATTACTACAAACCAAATCCCTTGACCACCACCCAGATACACAATAACAAGTAAATACATCCCATAGGGATTTAAATACTATCATATTATTTATACATGTTGTAATTTTCAAAAAATCAACATTTTAATGCTAAAAATTCGATTTCTTTTTATATTTTCTGACCAGTGACGACATGAATTGTTGCAGTGATGATCAAAATATAATGGATCATACATCTTAACAGTTAATTTTGATTGAATGTATAATTTATTTAATGACGTAAAATGATTTTATCATAAATATAAAATATAGGTATTTTATCCAACCTTTCCAGGATGATTGGTCAACCATTAACCCTAATAATATTAAATAATAAAACATGTGACTTGGAGTTACAAATATTTGTGAAAACAATAAATTATATGAAATAACATATTTAAAAATTGATAAATATGAGTTCAGAATATTTTAAACATATTTTTTTATATTGGATTTTTAAAAAAATAATTTATTAGATGGAAAACATAACCTATATTTCATAATTCTCTTAGAAATCAAGAAATTATAAATATATTTATTAATGAAATTTTATTTAAAAATCATGACGAATTATATTTAAAAATACACATTATGCCTCTTATATAGTATAATGTTAAGGTATAATGTAGGATGTTAATGGGGATAAGATGCAATTTACCCAAAAAACATGGAATGAGAAAAATCACCAAGACATTAATCTTGGGACTTACAGGGATCTATAAATTATTGTTTAAAGTAAAATAATATATAAATTATTTTTAATTTAGTCACTATTAAAAATGTTTTTTTAAATAATTATATTTTAATGACAAATATCAAGGAAATTATGTGACTAAAAAGGATACCACTTTTTATTATATCTAATCATGATCCCAATATAATGCTAAATTTTTTTAAGAGTATTCTATATAATTTAAACAAAAAATGATGTATATTGAGTCTTGTGGCACTCAAAAAAGTAAATATGAATAGAAAAATTAGTATTTGGATTATATTAGTAGATTATACATAATAGATATCAAAAGAACATAGGAACAATATTTTACACTAGCTGAGTTTGGATATGACAATACCTTTCACTCAAGTATATAAACAACAATACATTAATCTGTATGTGTAAAAAGATATAAAAATCATATTTTATTTGATATATTTGTGAAAAACACTATTTATTCGAATAAATTTATAATAAAAATAATAGTATTTACAGAAAATTTAAAAATAAATTAAAATAATAAAAATTTCATAAAGATCTATGTTGAAAAACATCAATGTGATCTTGTTTTTGATGTTGGGGAAAATGTATGCATTTGAATATATCAATAAATTATTTTGTGAGTTTTTAATGACTATAATGGTAAAACCATCATATACCAATTACATTTAAATTCATAATGATGTGAGAGTCATGGAATATCAATTGATACATCCACTAAACTAATATCATTTAAAAATTTTGTTCTATGTATCACTTTTAAGAAAGTACATATCAAATCCTTCACACATGCCACCATAAAATATAGTAAAACTTTATCATGAACATTATAATGAAGATTAAAATTTAATATAATAGATCAACGAGAGAGAAATTGATATGAAATAAGTCCCATCATGATATAAAAATTTAGTGTTATAAAAGTATGTATGAAGAGGAATCATGGAAACCTAAATAATTAATGAAACAAAAGTGCCATCACATGCTTTCATCTACATGTTCAAAATAAAATATCATATAATTTTTTGTAAGAGAGGTAAAAATGTATCAACTGATGTTTTTTCATATAATATTTAATAAAAACATCGATTTAGTGTAGTTTTCTTTATAGTGATGAACCTCTCCAACTAAAATGCCTAAAAATACTAGGGCAATATTTCATAACATGAATACAATTAATAAAATTTATATATTGAATTTAATAACTGAAAATAAAAATTGATAATAAATATATATATATATATAAATATGTTAAGAATTTAGATTTATACTCCAAAAACCCAACCTTGACATACATGAATATTAAATTACCTTTTTGAAATACTTAATACATTACAAAAATGAACACCCAATGACAGTTTTTGTTTAGTTCCTTTAGAAACTATGAACCCATTCTTCTAATTTGGTGAAATTTCATCAACATCTCTTATAAAGATATTAACCTTTAGTTTTCCTACCTAATATATTTATTTATATCATGGGAGAATTAAAACAAATGAAAAAGGTGAGCTCGAGTAATCAGTAATGGAAAACAATTAAAATATCAAACAAAACATAAATATAATAATGTAAAAACATGAAAATAAGTTTTAAAAATTGTACCACATTTAACATATATCAAAATCTTAAGTCATGAAGTAAATAATGGATGTTCATAATGAATAAATCATAGAGGAATATGATTCATGATAAAATATAAATGGAATTACACATGGAATTTTGGAAAACACATAATTATAAAAAATCATTACCATTTTATCCAAGGATCATTTCTAATACCATCATAAAGGGAAAAAATCATTTACTGAACCAAGTTCACTCCTTCTTTCATACCTATATTACTAAATCAGGTTTACTTATTGTTACATCTCAGAGTTACTGAATCAAGATAATTTCCCATTCCATCCTTGTATTAATGAAAAATTAGTTCCCCCATTAAATAATATATAACATCAAATAATATTATATTATATTAAAGAAATTTTTATGGAACACTTTAAAACCATTCTTAAATAAAATTTCCTTTCTTCTTCGAAAATGATTTTTTTAAATGTTGAACAGTTTTAAAAGAAAATAATTTATTTATTAAATAACATTGTAATATTTTAAGGGAATATTTAATGAAATAATGAATTATGGAATTGTAAAATTTCATTCATTCTATATAAGTTAAAATATAATATTTCTCTCGTTATTGTTCTATAAAAGTCAAAAAGTTCCTCATTTAGAAAAAGACAGAAGGATTCTTTTAAAACCATGTAGTAATGGGTAAAAATGACTATAAATATACATAGGATAATATTGAATCATTTTTGGAAAACATTTTTAGAAAATATTGAAAAGGATTAAAAATTTTCCTCAACAAAGACGTAAAATGAAACAATTATATATATTGCAGATATTGTAAAATAAATACTCTTTACTTTATAATAAATAGAATCATATACCCCATGAAAAAAATTATGAAAAAAATAATAACTCTATAAAATACTCATAAAATTTATTCAGGGGGATTATATAAACCATTTAGAAGAAACACATAGTGTATACAACATGTTTCTCAGAGAAATAAAGGTTAGACAAAAATAATTCATTACCTTAGACTGGATTCCATTTCTCTATATCCAAATCACCAATATAATGGAATAGATAATTTCATTGACTTACTAAAAAACCATATTTATTTTTATGATACTAATTATGATCATCTTATCACCCTAATGATAATAAAATTTCATTATTACTAATATTTGGGGTATTAAGGCCTCATTTTATCAAGCATGTTTTGTCATTTAAGTTTTCATTATTCATTATTGGTTATAGTTATATCATTTCCATTATTATATTATTGTAATATATGTCATATTTATTCATTATATACATTTATTTAATCATTCTATAATGAACATCATATAGAATGAATTGCATCTCGTCGTGGAGACGGTAAGTCGTGCATATGAATGAGTGAAGATATAAGTCTCTTAATTATGGAATGGTATAGAAGTGGATTATATATATTTTGGTAAATAATAGATATCTTGTTATAATAATCATATTTATATTTTATTTCCATCATTACAACTTTCCAAATATTGTGGTGATGAAAAACAGACCACAATACGCTACATAGATGGTAAATTATATGTATGCCCGCGTTGTGATTTTTTTCTTAGGATAGATGAAAGGTGGAATATGGTTGTTAAATAATAATAATAAAATATCACAATATAAGTGATATTGGATTTTTTACATTATTCTAATGCCCCTACCCCAGTTATCTAGAGTCAATGCATTATTACATAACATTGGCATGATCACAAAAGATCATGTCTCAAAACACCGATTAGTTTACTAGACTTGGATGTACTAGATACATTTATAAGGTTTACATTATATCATAAAATGAAAAACTACAACAACATTGTTTCCATGGACCACACTCTTATCCCCCCAGACTATCCCAGCAGGTCAGTCATAAAATACTTCGTTCCATCCTGGGAAAAATAAAACATAGAAATGGGTGAGCTCAGATGCTCAGTAAGGATAAAAAAATAGTAGAAACTATCATAAATAATAATAAACATTTAAGGAAATGTATAAAACAAAAACAAAATCCCTTTAAACATGAACTTCATCATTATATGGAAAAGATAACATCAAATAATTCCATTTACATACTCACATGGATATTATACTAGTCGAATAATCACATGCAATATCAATAGACACTTTCATAATGATGGAATGCATAATGGAAGACATTCATAACCACATAGTCAAGGCCTTGTTCCTAGACTACAAATAATATTTTGTCAAGGCCTGGATCCAAGACACTATTTTGTCACATGAGACATACTGATTCATCAAGGAGCTATAGCGGGCTCCACCCATCACTTACTAAGTCCAATTCATTCCTCATATGAAAAGGTTTAAACATAACATAAACATTCGTATTAAAACTAGCATAGGAAAGATAAGAATCAGGTGGTGATGATTCTTCTCTAAAGATAAGGTGTTCATTATCGTCGTCATCAAAAATAGTAACCTCCTTCTTCTTACAATAAATTTTTTCCATCATGGTCTAAAATCCAATCCATACCGAGCATTATATGAAATTCAATCATGGGTATCATGATGAGATCAGCAGATAACGAAAATTTATATGCCCTAATGGGGACTGATGCACAAAACATTGTTGCGATGATACTTCCCTTATGAGTTTTTACTGACATCTCTTATGTTAAATCAAATTGAAAATATCTAATTTTCTTAGCAAACTAGGAAGTTATGAAACAATGTGATGATCCAGAATCAAATAAATCACCTTCTAAACTTGATTAAACCATTAAATTACCTGCCACCACATATTTTGGGACTTCAACCTAAGAAGTAGTGATAGAATAATATTAGAATTCATCCCTCGTCCTTTTCGGAGGTAAGTTCCCCTAATGATTAGGAAATTCGTTCACATAATTACCTTTTTCTCTACAATTGTTGCATTCAACATCAACAACCACTTTCTTCCCCTTGCAATCACAAACTTGGTGGCCTTTTTCACCACACTTGTAACAGACTCCCATTCCCTTCAGTTAAGTACCCGGGTGTCTACTACCACATTTACTATAGGATGGATATTCAAATTTTCCCTTCTTCCCCTTATTTCCATTTCTAGATTGTTCAGCAGATCTATTCTTCTCTTGATTTTCTTTAAAGTCATAAGGCTTAGAGAATTATTTTTCTTTCTTGATAGCACATGAGAAAATATCTTCGTATGACGAGAAGGATTGTGAGACTAATTCTTGACAAAGAAATGGTTTTAACCCATCAAAGAAACGATCAATCATTACTCTTGGGTTATGTATATAATCTGCAGCATGCCTCGCTAACCTGGTAATGTTGGCCTCATAATTTACGACATTCTCATCCTCCTTTTTCTGCATTCTCAGAAACTGCATTTTTATATCTGCTCGATGGTCACGAGGAAAGTATTTTTCTATGAAAATCTCTTTAAACTCCCTATAGTACATATTTGATACTTCATCATCTTCCTTTGTGTTTTGAATCAATGACCATCATTGATCATCATCTCATGTGAGGTGGTAAACTGCAATGAAAATTTTTTCCCTTTCGCTACTCCCTAAGGCGTGGAATATTTTCTCTAAATAATTTTTCCATTGCTCAGCTAGTAATGGATGCGTACTCCAATTTAATGTTGGTGGTTTTTGCCTCATGAAGTGATCTAACATTGATCCTCTACGCTACGGATCAGGGTGCTCCATACGGGTAAGGTTATTATTCATAACCTGAGTGAGTGGTCCCAATATAGTGATAAGATGATCAGCACTAGTTGTATCACCAGATCCACTATAATTATCTTGGTCAGGAGGGAAATCCCTACATAGAGTACATGCATTAATACGGTTTCCATTCCTTTCACTAGGCACCATTTCTAAACAATGGGATAAACTAAATTAGTTTATGAATTACAATATATAAATCCAAACTTGTAAAACACTTAAAATAAATTGAACAGTTTATGGATATAATCCATAATCATAAAAATAATTCTTTGAGAAAGTATATACTCATAAACCCTTCATAATGGTTCGTAAAGAAAATGAGAATTATCCTAAGCATATCCCCCGGGAGTGTCGTAACCAAGAGTGCAGCAAGGCTCATTGTCATGTACCAGGATACCCCGGGTCAAGAAAGAAACTCCTAAAGGACCCTGGGACACCCTGAGAGGGGAGGGGTGAATCAGGGTGACCACTTTTTCTTTTAAAGTGATGGATATTGTTCCAATGTTGGTAGGAACTTGTTGAACCTGAATGATGATTATGATTAGAAAGCAAACATTCACATGCACAGAGAAGACACAACACTTTTTTACTAGGTTCACCACTAAGGGATACGTCCAAGGAGCATATGCCGACAAGTTGTCATTCGTACCCAATTCCACTAATCTTCACTAGTTGTGGATTACAATTGTTCGGGCACAGTCACTCTGTCCCAGGATCACTGCCTTTACAAAGGTTCAGGGATAGCTCACTGCTTCCCTCAGGTCACTCCCGTTGACTCCCCCAGGCACACTTCTGTTGGTGAAGTCTCACTCAGTTTATAGACATGAAGGTCTCTTCAATAGATTTGCATTAAATTCATTTCCTATGCTCAGCACGAGACTCTGCTTGCATCGATGTCTGGAAGAGATGCACTAGAACACACAGAACCACTGAACTGGATAACCAAAACGTGCAGACAAACCTTACTGACAATTGTGCAAAACACCAACCGTTTGCGTGAAAAATATTCCTATTGCGCGCAAAATTTACTTTTTGTGTGGAAAAAGATTTCGCGCAAAAATCCCCTTTTTCGCGCAACTCCGAATATTTCACGCAAGCCCCTTTACGTGATCCTTTATCGCGCATCAGACCTCAGATCTTCCCTAAGTCTTCAACCTCATCAAAAGAAGAGGTTTACCTCATATTTATAGGCGTCTGAGACCCCCACGTGCAAAATCCCCTTCGGCGCGGAAAACCTCTCATCTGGCGCGTAATATTTCAGGCAGGTATCATTTTCCGCGCACCTCTCCAGATATTTCGCGCAACCCATGCCTTTTCCATTTTTCGACGGTGTGAATCCGAAACACCATTTGCGCGAAAAATTTTGCTCCGCTATTTCGTGCACCATGCTGTTTTTCGCGCCCAGCTCAAGTATTTCACCCACAGCCCTTATTTTCCGCACAACCCATGCCTTTTCCATTTCTCACCAATCTGATTTCGAAACACTATTTGCACAAAAAACCCCGATCCAATATTTCACGCATCCCGCTGTTTTCCGCGCCCAACTTAAGTATTTCACGCAAGCCTATTATATTTCGCGCACCACTTCCTTTTTGTGAGAACTTCTTTTTGCAGAAAATCCATGTCTTCATTTTCCAATTTTGAGGCCCAAAAATTTGGCAAACACTTTGAAACAGCACCACCTTCAATACTGTTGCCTTCTTGAACTGTATGATCACTTTGCTGGCACACATTCGGAACTTCCACTGAAGATTGACAACAAACACAAACCAAACTCCAATTCCTGCATAGAACAGCCATGGTTCCAACAATCTCCCCCTTTGGGTTTGTTGGTAATCAGCAAATAAATTCAATATATCACCATCCACATGCATACCAAAAATGAAAGGATCAAATCAGCCAAAACTCTAAGTCTACGTGAGCAATGATCGGTGTAGAAAACAAGAGAGGAAGCTTGAATTTGGTTCCCATGTTTTGAAATGCTCAAAGACGCAAGAAATTGTCTTACACGGAATTATCATCATGTCATAGAAGCATTACATGTCTACAGACAATCCTGAATTCCTGAATTTATTCCGTCCACAGACAATCCTAAATTCCTGAATTTATTCCTTTCCTTTCTCCCCCATTGACAATAAACCCAAAGACCGATAAATTAATCAATGTTCAGCTCAAACCATACTCCCCCTGGATAGTATCTCCCCCATAAACCTACATCACAGCCATAAAGAAATAGAAAGAATTACCATAATAGGGGAGAGGGGTTTTCCAGAGTCTCCTTATGTAGTAGGAGGTGGTTGAACACCGAGGTTCAACCGATGCTTCTCAAACACAGCTGCAGACAGTGGCTTGGTCAGGATATCAGCCACTTGCTCATCTATTCCAACATGGTCCATTCTAATCACGCCTTGTTCGACCTTTTCTTTGATAAAATGATACCGTATTTCAATATGTTTGGTACGAGAATGCTGAACTGGATTCTTCATAAGATCAATTGCAATTTTGTCATCACAGTAAATCCCCATTGGTTGCTGCACCGTATCACCAATATCTGTTAGTTTCTGCTTCATCCAAAGCAGTTGAGTGCATGCCTTTGTGGAAGAGATATACTCAGCTTCAGCAGTACTAAGAGAAGTACTTTCTTGTTTCTTGCTCAACCAGCCAACACATTTCTGCCCAATATAGAAAGCTCCACCACTAGTAGAATTTCTGTCTACCACATCACCAGCCCCGTCAGCATCAGAAAATGCGGATAATTCACTGTCCCTGCCTGTAACAAAAAATAACCCGAAGTTATGTGTACCTTGAATGTACCTCATGATTCTTTTTACTGCCGCTATATGTTCCTCTTTTGGATTACTCTAAAAGCGGGCCGCAAGTCATGTTGAAAAGACAATATCTGGCCTTGTCGTTGTCAGGTACAGCAGGCTTCCAATGATCCTCGTGTACATGGTGGGATCAACAAAGTCCCCTTCCTCATGCTTTCTAAGTTTAGTTCCAACTGAAATCGGAGTTGACATTGGTTTGGAGTCTTGCATATTGAACTTTTTCAGTAACTCTCTTGCATATTTTTCCTGACAAATGAAAGTGTATTCCTTCTTTTGAATCACCTGCAGCCCCAAGAAATATGTGAGCTCCCCAATCATAGAAATTTCAAATTCTGATTTCATGTGGTTGGAAAATTCATCCACTGATTTCTGCCTGATTCCACCAAAAATAATATCATCAACGTAGACGAGAACCATGAAATGATCTTATGGAGAATTCTTCACATAGAGATTGTGTTCAACTCCTCCTATTTTGAATTCCAACTTCTTGAGATATGAATCCAGCCGTGAATACCACGCCCGTGGTGCCTGCTTCAAACCATACAGATCTTTCTTCAGTTTGCAGACCTTTGTTTCATCAGTACCCAAAACAAAGCCCACTGGTTGTTCAATGTAGACTTCTTCTTTGAGTACACCATTCAAGAATGCTGTCTTAACATCCATTTGATATACTTTATATCCTCTTTGGAGTGCCATGGCAAGGAAAAGCCTGATTGACTCCAGTCTTGCCACTAGAGCAGAGGTTTCTTCAACATCAATGCCTTAAATCTGGGTGTATCCTTTACATACCAGTCGTGCCTTGTTTCTGACGACACTTCCATGCTCATCAAACTTATTTTTGAAGATCCATTTGGTACCAATCACATTTTGACCTTCGGGTCTCTGGACAAGATCCCATGTTTGATTCTTGTCAATCTGATCCAATTCATCATTCATGGCTTTCACCCAAGATTTATCATTTGCAGCTTCTTCGAATGAGGATGGCTCTACAACTGATAGAAATGAAGATTGCGTGTTATTCCTCATCCTCTTTGTTTGAGTGGGCACACTCCTGTCCCCAATTATGTTGGATGGATCAATCTCAGCTCTTTGATTTCTCCTGTGAGGTTCAGTAGCATTCTCTTCAACCATAGTTTCTTCTTCAGATTCTTCTTCTGAGTCAACATCATGATGTGGCTGCTGAGTGTTTTGAACAACTTCCTCTATTTCTATATTTTTATTTTCTTCACGTTCACATTCTTCCTGACTTTCTATCACATCAGCATATGACGTCCTTGAAGCATTTTTGGTTTTATCTTCAATTATCTTAACATCACTGTTTTCCAAAATTCTTCCCAAATGCTTGTTGAAACATTTGTAGGCTTTCCTATTCATTGAGTAACCGAGGAAAATTCCTTCATCTGTATTGTCGCCATATTTCCCTTGATTTCCTTATTTGTTCCTAATGAAGCATTTACTTCCAAAGACACGAAAGTATTTTAGAGAAGGCTTCCGTCCATGCCACAATTCTTATGGTGTCTTCGTCTCACCCATATAAAGTCATGTTCGATTCTGAATGTACACTCCATCTTGAACAGCCTCTTTCCAGTAATGTCATGGAATACGACTTTCAATCAGCATAGTTTGTGCCATGTTGTTCTCATGTCGATTCCTACATTCAACAACTCCATTTTTTTGTGGAGTTCTCACATCAGCTACCTCATGCTGTATCCCATGTTTCTCTAGATAATTATCAAATTCAATGGATGTTTATTCTCCTCCATTGTTAGATTGAAACACTTTGATTTTTCATCCAGTATCATTATTGGCGATTCGTCGATATGTTTTCATGCAGTCAAGGACTTGTCATTTCCTGTGAATGACCATCACACATAACATTCTACTGTAATCATCTATGAAAAGGACAAAGTACCTTTATCCATGAGTTTCAAAAACATTTATTGGCCCACAAACATCTGTATGAATCAGATCAAGAAGGTGAGATTCCCTTTTCTTCTTTGGCCGATATGAACTGCAGACCAGCTTCTCACGAATACAAGCATCACAAGATTTTTCACGCTCACGCTTCAGGTTGGGAATGTCCATGAAAATTCTCAATTTTGATATTTTCTCCATGTCTTGTTGATTGATGTGTCCCAGTCTCCGATGCCACAAATTGTTTTCTTCTTCAAAAGTCATGTAACACACATTTTCTTCACTGTCAAGCTGATACAAGTTGTCTTCTGTTCTGCATCCCTTCACAAGTGAATTTCCAATCTTTCCCTTGATAGTGCATCCATTCTTATTAAAAGTAACTATAAGTCCTATGTCACAGAGTTGACTCACACTGAGGAGATTATGACGTAGGCCATCTACGTAATGGACTTCAGTCTTCTTTAGTTCTCCATTAGCTAATTCGGTACTTCCACTCCCTATGATTTTCAGAGCTCCATCATTACCAAATCTTACTGTACCATCGAAATTCCTTATGATGTTCGTTAGTAGGCCGGCATTACCTGTCATATGAGATGAACAACCGCTATCCAGAATCCAGGAACTGTTGTTCTTTGTAGCTTTGAGGGCCACCTCTGCAAGGTTGGATTTCTCAATCTTCTTCCTTTCCTTCCATGAGACATTAGATTGAGTATATAGAACTGATGGCCTTTCAATTATCTCTTCCGCATACCCAAGTTCTTCATAATCAAAGTCTTCATTGAGATGTGAAAACCTGTTTGAAAGAGTAACACTGTCTTGCTGACGAGACCTGACTTGTATTGAACTTCAGTATGAGGTGTCCATGTCCCTTCTCTGCCTGCAATTAGCGGCATTATGACCAAAGTTTGAACAACGAAAACAATATCCATAGAAATTATTTCTTCTATAAGAATTATGATATGAAAATTTTCTCCTTTTTTTAGCTTCTATATCTTCTCCATTCAGATAGCTTATTGCCTCTTCACAATAAGACATGGTATGGCCCAGATAGCCACAAAACTGACACTTTATGAGAATAAATGTCTTCTCACTTGAATTTCTCCTCATACCTTCTTCTTTGGGAGAATAGTCAGACTCTCTGTCATTTCTGAATGTCTGAGGATAATATTTAGGTCTCCTTTTAGTTTTGATTGAGGGTTCCTTCTTCAGCACTCTAGGTAAGGCTTCAACATGTTCAACTTTCATCTTATTTTTTTTTTGGATATTTTCACTTCCAGCAGTTGATGTCTCTGTCTCACAGCCAATTCCACTCTTTCCCATGCAAGTGGGTCTTTGATTACTCAAGATTTTTTCAACCCCATCTGAACCACACTTAGCTCTTGCTAGTAATTCTGCATCTGAAAATCTTCCAAACTATTTTTTCTTCCTCGATTATTTTGGAACTGATTCAGTCTCCAGTTTACTCCTTAGAGTAACTACTTCCTCCTCAAGACCCTCAGAAGTCTTGGATTTTTCATCCAGTCTGGAGGGGAGGTCATTGATGACCTTTGTCTGCTCTTCAATTCTCACCTTCAGATCTACTACATCATCATTGCTTTCAATTATTTTAGACTGTACCTTCACAAATCCTTCCAGTCATTCAATTTCAGCTTTATGTTGATCAACATAATTAGTTTATTCTTCTACAATTGATTTCCACTTATTGCATCTCTTACATTTAATCTTTAGCTTACTAACCGCATCCTTAAGTTGCATCTTAGAATCAACACAAGTTCTCAGTTGTTTTTCTCCATCAGTATCTTTTGACTTTTCAACAGTGGCCATCATAGAAGCATGGTTCCCAGTTTTGAATTCTGGTACTTCTTCATCACAGAATTTATTATCATCTTCTTTCTCTTCACAGACAAAACTCTTCCTTTTCATTTTCCTACCAGATTTAAAATCTCCCTTTTTGAAGAACCTTCTTTGAGGCTTCTTGAAGTTTTCATCTTCACTATCTTCATCATTGATAATTTTTAAGCACTGAGAGGCAATGTGCCCAACTTTTCCACAACGGAAACATGCGAGAGGTAACTTCCCTTTGAATTTCCCTTTCCCCTTCTGAAACATATTTGCAATGAGAGAAAGAATTTCTTTTTCTTCTTCATCTTCACCGCTACTATCCTTTGAGATTTTCAGTTTATCCATGGCCTTGAATGCCATTTCCTTGCTCACCCGAGTCGTAGCATCTTCTGGTTTTACTCTCATTTCATATGCTACCAAGCTGCTCAGTAGATCATCTAGAGAATGTTTGGAAAGATCTCTTTCCTCCAGGGCTGACACCTCGCATTATACAGAGGTGGAAGTCTTCTCAATATTTTCTTTACAATATCAATGTCTTTTATTTCTTTGCCTAGACCCCGAATTTCTCCAACCACTTCAGTAATTTGATTGAAGAAAGAGTTTTCATTCTCGTCTGGATGCATCTTCAGATCATCAAACCGATTGTGCAGCACTTGCAATTTTGCCTCCTTCACTTTGTTATCTCCTTCATAAATATTCTAAAATTTATCCCACATGGATTTTGCTGAGGTGAAATTCATCACCATTAGGTAGATCTGATCAGAAAGGGCTGCAGTGAGTGCATTCTGTGCTTTAGCATCTGCATCAAGAAGTTTCCTGTCTGTTTCAGTAATAGCCAGGACTGTTAGTTCAGTGACTTGTTTTCCTTGCACAGTAGAAAAAAGAACTTCTATTCCAAGATATCTTAGATGAGATCTCATTCTATTCTTCCAGATCTGGAAATTTCTTCCATCGAAGTGAGGGACTCCCCTGACATTGACTGCGTTTTCCATGACGAAAAAGGTCAGATTCAACACTAGCAACCTTTAACCTCGCTCTGATACCACTTGAAGGACCCCGGGACACCCTGAGAGGGGAGGGTTGAATCAGGGGGACCACATTTTATTTTAAAGTGATGGATCTTGTTCCCACGTTGGTAGAAACTTGTTGAACCTGTATGATGATTATGATTAGAAATCAAACATTAACATGCACAGAGAAGACACAACACTATTTTACTTGGTTCACCACTAAGGGCTACGTCCAAGGAGCATATGCCGACAAGTTTTCAGTCGTACCCAATTCCACTAATCTTCACTAGTTTTGGATTACAATTGTTTGGGCACAGTCACTCTGTCCCAGGCTCACTGCCTTTACAAAGGTTCAGGGATAGCTCACTGCTTCCCTCGGGTCACTCCCATTGACTCCCCCAGGCACACTTCCATTGGTGAAGTCTCACTTAGTTTATATACGTGAAGGTCTCTTCAATAGATTTTCATTAATGTCATTGCCTCTGCTAAGCACGAGACTCTTCTTGCATCGAAGTCCGGAAGAGATGCACTAGAACACACAGAACCACTGAACCGGATAACCAAAACATGCAGACAAACCTTACTAACAATTGCGCGAAACACCAACCGTTTGCGTGAAAAATCTTCCTATTGCACGAAAAATTTACTTTTTGTGTGGAAAAATATTTCGCGCAAAAATCCCATTTTTTGCGCAACTCCGAATATTTCACGCAAGCCCCTTTACGTGATCCTTTTTCACGCATCAAACCACAGATCTTCTCTAAGTCTTCAACCTCATCAAAAGAAGAGGTTCACCTCATATTTATAGGCATCTGAGACCCCCGCACGCAAAATCCCCTTCGGTGCGGAAAACCTCTCATCTGGCGCATAATATTTCGCGCAGGTATTATTTTCCGCGCACCTCTCCAGATATTTCGCGCAACCCATGCCTTTGCCATTTTTTGAGGGTGTGAATCCGAAACACCATTTGCGCGAAAAATTTTGCTCCGATATTTCGCGCACCATGCTTTTTTTCACGCCCAGCTCAAGTATTTCACCCACAGCCCTTATTTTCCGCACAGACCATGCCTTTTCCATTTTTCACCAATCTGATTTCGAAACACTATTTGCGCAACAAACCTCAATCCAATATTTCACGCATCTCGCTGTTTTCCGCGCCCAACTTAATTATTTCATGCAAGCCTATTATATTTTTCGGACCACTTCCTTTTTGTGAGAACTTCTTTTTGCAGAAAATCGATGTCTTCATTTTCCGATTTTGAGGCCCAAAAATTTGGCAAACACTTGGAAAAAGTGCCACCTTCAATACTGTTGTCTGCTTGAACTGTATGATCACTTTGCTGGCACACATTCGGAACTTCCACTGAGGATTGACAAAAAACACAAACCAAACTCCAATTCCTGCATAGAACAGCAATGGTTCCAACAATATCCCCCCTTGGGTTTGTTGGCAATCACCAAATAAATTCAATATATCACCATCCACATGCATACCAAAAATGCAAGGATCAACTCAGCCAACACTCTAAGTCTACGTGAGCAATGGTCGGTGTAGAAAATAAGAGAGGAAGCTTGAATTGGGTTCCCATGATTTGGAATGCTCAAAGACGCAAGAAATTGTCTTACACGGAATTCTCATCATGTTATAGAAGCATTACATGTCCAAAGACAATCCTGAATTCCTGAATTTATTCTGTCCACAGACAATCCTGAATTTATTCCATTCCTTTCTCCCCCATTGACAATAAACCCAAAGGCCGACAAATTAATCAATGTTCAGCTCAAACCATACTCCCCCTGGATAGTATCTCCCCCATAAACCTACATCACAGCCATAAAGAGATAGAAAGAATTACCATAATCGGGGAGAGGGGTTTTCCGGAGTATCGTTATGTAGTAGGAGGTGGTTGAACACCGAGGTTCAACCGATGCTTCTCAAACACAGCCGCAGACAGTGGCTTGGTCAGGATATCAGCCACTTTCTCATCTGTTCCAACATGGTCCATTCTAATCACGCCTTGTTCGACCTTTTCTTTGATAAAATGATACCGTATTTCAATATGTTTGGTACGAGAATGCTGAACCGGATTCTTCATAAGATCAGTTGCACTTTTTTTATCACAGTAAATCACCATTGGTTGCTACACCGTATCACCAATATCTTTTAGTTGCTGCTTCATCCAAAGCAGTTGAGTGCATGTCTTTGTGCCAGAGATATACTCAGCTTCAGCAGTACTAAGAGATGTACTTTCTTGTTTCTTGCTCAACCAGCCAACACATTTCTTCCCAATATAGAAAGCTCCACCACTAGTGGAATTTCTATCTACCACATCACCAGCCCCGTCAGCATCAAAAAATGCGGATAATTCACTTTCCCTGCCTGCATCAAAAAATAACCCGAAGTTATGTGTACCTTGAATGTACCACATGATTCTTTTTACTTCCGCCATATCTTCCTCTTTTGGATTACTCGGAAAGCGGGCCACAAGGCATGTGGAAAAGACAATATCTGGCCTTGTCGTTGTCCGGTATAGTAGGCTTCCAATGATCCTCCTGTACATGGTGGGATCAACAGATTCCCCTTCCTCATGCTTTCCAAGATTAGTTCCAACTGCAATCGGAGTTGACATTGGTTTGTAGTCTTGCATATTGAACTTTTTCAGCAGCTCTCTTGCATATTTTTCCTAAGAAATGAAAGTGTATTCCTTCTTTTGAATCACCTGCAGCCCCAAGAAATATGTGAGCTCCCCAATCATAGAAATTTCAAATTCTGATTTCATGTGGTTGGCAAATTCATCCACTGATTTCTGCCTGCTGCCACCAAAAATGATATCATCATCGTAGACGAGAACCATGAAATGATCTTTTGGATAATTCTTCACATAGAGATTGTGATCAACTCCTCCTCTTTTGAATTCCAACTTCTTGAGATATGAATCCATCCTGAATACCACGCCCGTGGTGCCTGCTTCAAACCATACAGAGCTTTCTTCAGTTTGCAGACCTTTGTTTCATCAGTACCCAAAAAAAAGCCCACTGGTTGTTCAATGTAGACTTCTTCTTCGAGTACACCATTCAAGAATGCTCTCTTAACATCCATTTGATATACTTTATATCCTCTTTGGAGTGCCATGGAAAGGAAAATCCTGATTGACTCTAGTCTAGCCACTGGAGCAAAGGTTTCTTCAACATCAATGCCTTATATCTGGGAGTATCCTTTACATACCAGTCGTGCCTTGTTTCTAACGACACTTCCCTTCTAATCAAACTTATTTTTGAAGATCCATTTGGTACCAATCACATTTTGACCTTTGAGTCTCTGGACAAGATCCCATGTTTGATTCTTGTCAATCTGATCTAATTCATCATTCATGGCTTTCACCCAAGATTTATCATCTGTAGCTTCTTCGAATGAGGATGGCTCTACAACTGATAGAAATGCATATTGCGTGTTATTCCTCATCCTCCATGTTTGAGTGGGCGCACTCCTGTCTCCAATTATGTTAGATGGATCAATCTCATCTCTTCGATTTCTCCTGCGAGGTTTAGTAGCATTCTCTTCAGCCATAGTTTCTTCTTCAAATTATTCTTCTGAGTCAACATCATGATGTTACTACTGAGTGTTTTGAACAACTTCCTCTATTTCTGCATTTGTAATTTCTTCACGTTCACATTCTTCCAGACTTTCTATCACATCAGCATATGACTTCCTTGAAGCATTTGTGGTTTTATCTTCAATTATCTTAACATCACTGCTTTCCACAATCCTTCCCAAATTCTTGTTGAAACATTTGTAGGCTTTGATGTTCATTGAGTAACCCAGGAAAATTCCTTCATCTGTATTGTCGCCATATTTCACTTGATTTCTTTCTTTGTTCCTAATGAAGCATTTACCTCCAAAGACACAAAAGTATTTTAGATAAGGCTTCCGTCCATGCCACAATTCTTATAGTGTCTTCGTCTCACCCATATAAAGTCCTGTTCGATTCTGAATGTACACTGCAGCTTGAACAGCCTCTTTCCAGTAATGTCGTGGAATACGACTCTCAATCAGCATAGTTCATGCCATGTTGTTCACTTGTCGATTCCTACATTCAACAAATCCATTTTGTTGGGGAGTTCTCACAGCAGCTACCTCATGCTGTATCCCATGTTTCTCTAGATAAATCTCAAATTCAATGGATGTGTATTCTCCTCCATTGTCAGATCTCAACACTTTGATTTTTCGTCCAGTATCATTCTTGGCGATTCGCCGATATGTTTTCATGCAGTCAAGGACTTGTCGTTTCCTGTGAATGACCATCAAACATGCCATTCTACTGTAATCATCTATGAAAAGGACAAAGTACCTTTCTCCATGAGTTTCAGAAACATTTATTTTCCCACAAACATCTGTATGAATCAGATCAAGAAGGTGAGATGCCCTTTTCTTCTTTCGCCGATATGAACTGCAGACCAGCTTCCCACGAATACAAGCATCACAAGATTTTTCACGCTCATGCTTCAGGTTGGGAATGTCCATGACAATTCTCAATTTTGATATTTTCTCCATGTCTTGTTGATTGATGTGTCCCAGTCTCTGATACCACAAATTGTCTTCTTATTCAACAGTCATGTAACACACATTTTCTTCACTGTCAAAATGATACAAGTTGCCTGCCTTCTATTCTGCATCCCTTCACAAGTGAATTGCCAGTCTTTCCCTTGATAGTGCATCCTTTCTGATTAAAAGTAACTATAAGTCCTAAGTCACAGAGTTGACTCACGCTGAGGAGATTATGACGTAGGCCATCTACGTAAAGGGCTTCAGTCTTCTTTAGTTCTCCATTAGCTAATTCGGTACTTCCACTCCCTATTATTTTCAAAGACCCATCATTACCAAATCTTACTGTACCATCGACATTCCTTATGATTTTTGTTAGTAGGCTGACATTACCTGTCATATGAGATGAACAACCGCTATCCAGAATCCAGGAACTGTTGTTCTTTTTAGCTTTGAGGGCCACCTATGCAAGGTTGGATTTTTCAATCTTCTTCCTTTCCTTCCATGAGACATTAGATTGAGTATATAGAACTGATGGCCTTTTAATTATATCTTCCGCATACCAAAGTTCTTCATAATCAAAGTCTTCATTGAGAGGTGAAAACCTGTTTGAAAGAGTAACACTGTCTTGCTGACGAGACATGACTTGTCTTGAACTTCGGTATGAGGTGTCCATGTCCCTTCTCTGCTTGCAATTAGCGGCCTTATGACCAAAGTTAGAACAATGAAAACAATATCCATAGAAATTATTTCTTATATAAGAATTATGATATGAAATTGTTCTCCGTTTTTTGAGCTTCTATATCTTCTCCATTCAGATATCTTATTGCCTCTTCACAATAAGACATGGTATGGCCCAGATAGCCACAGAACTGACACTTTATGAGAGGAAATGTCTTCTCATTTGAATTTCTCCTCATACCTTCTTCTTTGGGAGAATAGTCAAACTGTCTGTCATTTTTGAATGTCTGAGGATAATATTCAGGTCTCCTTTTAGTTTGGATTGAGGGTTCCTTTTTCTGCACTCTAGGTAACACTTCAACATGTTCAACTTTCATCTTATCTTTCTTTTGGATATTTTCACTTCCAGCAGTTGATTTCTCAGCCTCATAGCCAATTCCAATCTTTCCCATGCAACTGGGTCTTTGATTACTCAAGATTTTTCCAACCCCATCTGAACCACCCTTATCTCTTGCTAGTAATTCTGCATTTGAAAATCTTCAAAACAGTTTTTTCTTCATCGATTATTTTGGAACTGATTCAGCCTCCAGTTTACTCCTTAGTGTAACTACTTCCTCTTCAAGACCCTCAGCAGTCATGGATTTTTTATCCAGTCTAGAGGTGAGGTGATTGATGACATTTTCCTGCTCTTCAATTCTCACCTTCAGATCTACGACATCATCATTGCTTTCAATTATTTTAGACTGTACCTTCACAAATTCTTCCAGTCATTCAATTTCAGCTTCAAGTTGATCAACGTATTCAGTTGATTATTCTACAATTGATTTCCACTTATTTCATCTCTCATATTTAATCTTAAGATTACTAACCGCATCTTTAAGTTGCATCTCAGAATCTACACAAGTTCTCAGTTGTTTTTCTCCATCAGTATCTTCTGACTTTTCAACAGTGGCCATCATAGAAGCATGGTTCCCAGTTTTGAATTCTGGTGCTTCTTCATCACAAAATTCATTATCATATTCTTCCTCTTCACAGACAAAACTCTTCCTTTGCATTTTCCTACCAGATTCGAAATCTCCCTTTTTGAAGAACCTTCTCTGAGGCTTCTTGAAGTTTTCATCTTCACTATCTTCATCATTGATCATTTTTAAGCACTGAGAGGCAATGTGACCAACGTTTCCACAACGGAAACATGCGAGAGGTAACTTCCCTTTGAAATTCCCTTTCCCCTTCTGGAACATCTTTGCAATGAGAGAAAGAATTTATTTTTCTTCGTCATCTTCACTGCTACTATCCTTTGAGATTTTCAGTTTATCCATGGCCTTGAATGCCATTTCCTTGCTCACCCGAGTCGTAGCATCTTCTGGTTTGAATCTCATTTCATATGCTACCAAGCTGCTCAGTTGATCATCTAGAGAAAGTTTGGAAAGATCTCTTTCCTCCAGGGCTGACACCTTCGCATTATACAGAGGTGGAAGTCTTCTCAATATTTTATTTACAATATCAATGTCTTTGATTTCTTTTCCTAGACCCTGAATTTCTCCAACCACTTCAGTAATTTGATTGAAGAAAGAGTTTGCATTATCGTCTGGATGCATCTTCATATCATCAAATCGATTTTGCAGCACTTGCATTTTTTCCTCCTTCACTTTGTTATCTCGTTCATAAATATTCTCATGTTTATCCCACATGGATTTTTCTGAGGTGCAATTCATCACCATTAGGTAGATCTGATCAGAAAGGGCTGCAGTGAGTGCATTCTGTGCTTTAGCATCTACATCAAGAAGTTTCCTATCTGTTTCATTCATAGCCAGGCCTGTTGGATCAGTGACTTGTATTCCTTGCACAGTAGAAAAAAGAACTTTCATTCCAAGAGATCATAGATGAGATCTCATTCTATTCTTCTAGATCTGGAAATTTCTTCCATCGAAGTGAGGGACTCCCCTGACAATGACTGCGTTCTCCATGACGAAAAAGGACAGATTCAACACTAGAAACCTTTAACCTCGCTCTGATACCCTTGAAGGACCCCGGGACACCCTGAGAGGGGAGGGGTGAATCAGGGTGACCAGTTTTTCTTTTAAAGTGATGGATCTTGTTGCCACGTTGGTAGGAACTTGTTTAACCTGTATGATGATTATGATTAGAAAGCAAACACCACATGCATAGAGAAGAAACAACACTATTTTACTTGGTACACCACTAAGGCCTACGTCCAAGGAGCATACGCCGACAAGTTGTCAGTCGTACCCAATTCCACTAATCCTCACTAGTTGTGGATTACAATTATTCAGGCACAGTCACTCTGTCCCAGGCTCACTGCCTTTACAAAGGTTCAGGGATAGCTCACTGCTTCCCTCGGGTCACTCCTGTTGACTCCCCCAGGCACAATTCCGTTGGTGAATTCTCACTCAGTTTATAGACGTGAAGGTCTCTTCAATAGATTTTCATTAATGTCATTGCCTCTGCTCAGCACGAGACTCTGCTTGCATCGAAGTCCGGAAGAGATGCACTAGAACACACAGAACCACTAAACCGGATAACCAAAACGTGCAGACAAACCTTACTGACAATTGTGCGAAACACCAACCGTTTGTGCGCAAAATCTTCCTATTGCACGCATAATTTACTTTTTGCGTGGAAATATATTTCGCGCAAAAATCCCCTTTTTCGCGCAACTTCGAATATTTCACGCAAGCCCCTTTACGTGATCCTTTTTCACGCATCAGACCTCAGATCTTCTCTACGTCTTCAACCTCATCAAAAGAAGAAGTTCACCTCATATTTATAGGTGTCTGAGACCCCCGCGTGAAAAATCCCCTTCGGTGTGAAAACCTCTCATCTGGCGCATAATATTTCGCGCAGGTATCATTTTCCGCACACCTCTCCAGATATTTCGCGCAACCCATGCCTTTTCCATTTTTCGAGGGTGTGAATCTGAAACACCATTTGCGCGAAAAATTTTGCTCCGATATTTCACGCACCACGCTGTTTTTCGCGCCCAGCTCAAGTATTTCACCCACAGCCCTTATTTTCCGCACAGCCCATGCCTTTTCCATTTTTCACCAATCTGATTTCGAAACACTATTTGCGAGAAAAACCTCAATCCAATATTTCACGCATCCTGCTGTTTTCCGCGCCCAACATAAGTATTTCGTGCAAGCCTATTATATTTTTCGCACCACTTCCTTTTTGGGAGAACATCTTTTTTCAGAAAATCCATGTCTTCATTTTCCGATTTTGAGGCCCAAAAATTTAGCAAACACTTGGAAACAGCGCCACCTTCAATACTGTTGTCTGCTTGAACTGTATGATCACTTTTCTGGCACACATTCGGAACTTCCATTGAGGATTGACAACAAACACAAACCAAACTCCAATTCCTGCATAGAACAGCCATGGTTCCAACAACTCCTTGTCAGAGTTTTCACTCCTAGGTACGTTTGTTCCAGAGCCGCCTCTACCTTCTCGTATGCAGACACGAATGTATTGCTCATAAAATACACAAAATCTCTACATTACCAAAATTCTAGGAAGTTCTTCTATACTAGTCCTCAAATTCTATCTTAGGGTTATGTATTCTAATCGGAGTTTATCTAAATATAGTTTCTAAGGTTACAACTAAACTTCCTCTGATACCAACTATAATGCCCCGACCCCAGTTACCCAGAGTCGGTGCATTATTGAATAACATTGGCATGATCACAAAATATCAAGTCTCAAAAGACAGATTACTTTAGTAGCCTTGGAAGTACTAGATACATTTATAACGATTAAATTGCATCATAAAATGAAAAACTACAACAAAATTTTTTCCATGGAACACACTCATATCCCGTCAGAATATCCCTAAAATTCAGTCATAAAATACTTCTTCGCATCCTGGAAAAAATAATACATAGAAAGAGTTGAGCTCACATGCTCAGTAAAAATAACAATATAGCGGAAACTTTCATAAATAAGCATAAACATTTAAGGAAATGTATAAGACTAAAAAAATCCTTTTAAACTTGAACTTAAACATAATATGGAAAATATAAAATCAAATTATTCCATTTACTTACTCACATGAATATTCTACTAGTCGAATAATCACATGCAATATCAATTGCCACTTTCATAATGATGGAATGCATAATACCAGACATTCGTAACCACATAGTCAAGGCCTTCTTCCAAGACTACAAATAAGATTTTTTCAAGGCATTATGCCAAGAAACTAGTCTGTCTCATGAGACATACCGATGTATCGGGGATCTATAGTGGGCTCCACCCGTCACTTACTAAGTAAAATTCATTCCTGATATGAAAAGGTTTAAACATAACATAAACATTTGTATTAAAACTAGCATACGAAATGTCAATACTTTATCCATAAACCATGAATAGTGTAAAAATAACACATCCATAGTCAAACATTTCACAAAACCTTAAATAAAATATGCAATTTTTGTATCATAATTAATCAACTTCATATAAGCTTAAAATCCATTAAAGGATGTTGACATAGATGAAATCAAAAACCTTTTTTTAGAGAAATATATAATTCTATTTTGATATCATTTAAAATTCATAAAATTATAAAAGAAGACATTAATTTTGGAAATATTATTATAAGCTTGTAAGGGATGCTTTGATTTTGTTATAACGGATGAAAATAGACGCATCCACCGTATAAGTTAAAAAAACATTCTTACCTTAAAAAGGTCATAAGGTGCCTTGTTTGTAAAAAGACAGAAAGATTTCGTTCATCCCAAAAAAGTCAAAAAGGGTATAAATGTCACGACCCTACCCTACCCGGGCTCGAGCCACAACTACCCCAAGCCCGCCTCCATAGGCCAGGGGCTGGAGACCAGCGCCGAAGGCACAACAACTCGGGGAGGCCTTTGCCTAAGTACCTGTACACACACACACAGCAAACTCAATGCCAAACTGCAGAATAAAAGAAAAGACAAGCAGAGTAAAAAAGAAAAATTGCTATATATAAACCACATAGTGCATCGACCTCTACAAGATACAAAGTAAAAACTGAAAAGAAAAGGGTAAAAACACGCGCCCAACCAAAATGGTGCCACAACCCGGCAACAGGTAAACAAAAAGGAAACAGCTGACGGGTCTCCCACCTGGAACCCAGCCACGACCACCGCACGTGGCCCAAGGTCCCAAGCTCCTACGCTCCACCGAAGTCACGCTCCACCTATCCATCGTCTGCAAGGGCACACCAAGTGCGGGCAAAGCCCAAGCAGGGGTGAGTATAAAAATACTCAGTAGGATACCCCGAAGGCTCGAGGGAGCAACAAAGGAGGTACCGAAGGGTGAGCAGTAGAGAAAACAAGGAATAGAAAGGAGTACAATTGGAAGTGAGGTAAAGAGTCCAGCTCAACCCATCAAGAGAAAGATAGAAGACTCGTCCTACCATGAGAAGCTAGAAGCGGAAAGCACATGGCATACCCCGCGCGTCTTCGCCTCTCCTGAAGGAGAGTAGACAAAACCCAAGGAGTGGGTACTCAAAACATGGTATATACAAATCCATATGCTCTGTCGAGAAGCCTGAACAACATCGTAAGGGGATCTCCGTCCCGTAGCTCAGCCTAAGAAGATGAGTCGCCAACAGTCCCAAAGGTAAACAGCATCATCGATGCCCAGCATCCCGCACGTCTACCCTGAACCGCAAGCCAAGGGGCGCAGTCACCGCACCTTGATACTATCTGCTTTGGGCGGCACTGACTCGCCCGCACGATTTTAGATCGCGTCACAAGAACGTGTCTCGGTGGGGAAAGTGCCCCTAGAACTTGAGAGTTCTAGGGAAAGTCAAACCACACCTCGTCACTGCCCCGCAGTCGAGAGGTCTCCTCAAAGTCAAGCCGTCACAACACTGACCCGTATAACCAAGGGTCCCCCTCCGGTAACCACGGAGGAAAGCCACAGAATAGCCTTGTACTAAGGACTGAGTCTGGAATGCCAACAAAAGACCCACTGCCCAGCCCTGCTGGAGGGTAATTCATAACCAAATAACGGGTGACCCACGGCCCAGCCCTGCTGGAGGGTAAACCCTAATACATCAACCGGTGACCCACTGCCCAGCCCCGCTGGAGGGTAGACCATAAGACGTTATCAGGTGACCCACTGCCCAGCCCTGCTGGAGGGTAGACCATAACACCTCATCCGGCGACCCACTGCCCAGCCCCACTGGAGGGTAAACCTGGAATAAGTCGACAGGCGACCCACTGCCCAGCCTTGCTGGAGGGTAAACCTGGAATAAGTCGGCAGGTGACCCACTGCCCAGCCTTGCGGAGGGTAGACCTGGAACTAGACGACGGGTGACCCACTGCCCATCCCTGCTGGAGGGTAGACCCTAAGAGGTCATCGGGTGACCCACTGCCCAGTCTCTGCTGGAGGGTAGACCCTAATAGTTTCGGGTGACCCACTGCCCAGTCTCTGCTGGAGGGTAAACCCTAGAAGTCGATGAGTAACCCACTGCCCAGCCCCGCTGGAGGGTAGAACTCCAAACTGCTCTAACCATCAACACTGGAGGGCACAACACTGGCCAACTGAACACAGAGTAGGTATCGCGCAACCACCCAACTCCAGCACAGCTCACCCAAAGGGGTTCATCGCCTGTTCCATCACGGGGTGCCACTAGCACCGCCACCGGCCGTTCCATTAAGAACGAAACCAGGGGGAGACCACTCAACCCTGTTGGTCAACCAAACAAGCACAATGCCAGGGGAGATAAAGTCCACCCTGCTAGCCCAAACCAACGAGCACAAAGGGACCCTCTACGCCAGGAGAGGTCCAAGCACGCAAGGCAGAACTTGGCACGCACATGGGGCCCACACGACACGCGGCCCCACGTCAACCCCAACTGAGCGCACAAACGTCTCAGGTACAAACCACACGTACCTCCAAGAGCTCCCTATACCCCCCGAGTATACCTCGTCTCCATCCCAAGGGCTATCGTGCACACGACACCCTACGTCAACGCGAAGGCGTGACGTGACAACTCCACCTCAAAGGCCCAGGCACGGCCAACCACGTCACCTCAAGCATTTACATCACTCACACGGGAGTGCACGCGATCACTTGCCAAAGGTCCGCTACAAGAAAAGTAGGGTGAACCACCATTGGAGCACCTTTCATACTTCCACATTCCTCAAGATCGCGCAAGAGGCTCTGTACAGCCAAACGGATCACACCATTGTAATCCTGGCGGAAAAACACACGAGTTAGACTACTCACTCGCCCGAAACGGTCAACAGGTGGAAAAGGTACTATTCACCGTGACCAGACCCGTGTGGGGCCCACCCCAGAATCCCGAAACTGAACAAATGGAGCACACCACGACGTTCCCCTCAGAAAAACACACGGGATTGAATACTCAATCACCCAAAATGGCCACCCGGTGAAAAAGGTACTATTCACCGTAGCCCGGTCGGGTGGGACCCACAACACATCTCCGACAGAGGTCGGGCGGACTGCGCCATCGCGATGCTATCGGAAAAACACGTCGAAAGCACTACTCGCTTGAGTAGAACGGGTATCTGGAGAAAAAGATGCGTTCCGGGGCACCGCACATGAGCGGCGCCACATGGGACCCGCATCCCGGTCCCAAAACTCAACGAACGGATCGCACCATTGCGATCCTCTCGAAAAAGTACACAAGATGGACTACTCACTTGTCCAAAACGGTCGCCCGGTGATAAAGATGGAAATCACCGTCAAATCCCGAGACGGCCCTCGCGGGGCCCGCACTGTCGTGTGGAATTACAGCGGGCAGACTGCGCCAACACGATGCCCTCAGAAAACACCCAACATCGACTGCTCGCACGCCCCGAACGGACGATCGAGGAAAAAGTCGCTAGAAGCTGCACGCAGCTCAAAAGACGGGTTGTGGGGCCAGCGCCTCAACTCCAGCCTCAATGCCTGTAACTGCACTGGAAACCTCCGCCTCAGTGCCAGGGTCACAACGCCACTGACGGCGCTCAAATCGGACGTCGCATGCGTCCGCGCCGTCCAAAACAAGAAACTCGGGGGGAAACGCTCTCCCACTTAAAGACACGTCGTGCCTCCGCGACCTCTCGTTTCGGGAATTAAAATTTCCCGAAACCATCTCAAAACATTCCCCTCGACGCAAGCTCCGTGCTGCCGCAGACGGCGCGCAAAACGGACGCCCGTAGCCCGAAATACGGGTGTCCAAAGGCTGAGGGAAAAGCCCCTTGGGCCGGACAGGCCCGGTCCGGCCGAGACGCGGGCTGCCGCTCCGCGGCCCGCTCCCTTTGACACCCGCGCGCCGCGCAGGCCGGTCGGGATTTCCAACAGCGACCCGCTTATCACGGGTCGCGGTCTACCGCACGGGGCCGCGAGCCACGCGGCCCCCTCCGCCTGTCGGCGCCCGCGGCCGGCATCCGGAAGCCGCCGCCGCCTCCCGGCAAGTGCCGCCGCCGCCTCTGAAGCCCCGGCCGACCTCCCTGCAGCGCCGCGCTCTGCCCCGCGCCGCCCCACTCCACCGCCTTCGGCCCTCGCCGGAAACCGGCCATGGCCGGAAAACTTCAGAGGACCACTAGAAACGATCCGGTGGTCGAAAATTCAATCCGGAAAACATTCCGGAAAGCTCGGGACAAGATCTACGCGATTATGGGCTTGGATCAAAGATCGGGCAGAAAATCGACAATGTAAAATTTGGACGATCATGGTGCGGAAAAAAATAAAACGAAACAAAAACAACTCCTACCTCTTGGGCGATGCCCGGAGCTTCACGGGGAGTTCGCCGCCGTTCCGCTGCCTTGCCGGAATCGCCTCGCCGGAGCTCACCAGAGCTTGCCGGAAAGGAGGAAGGGAGGGGGAGGGATTGTGAGGAAGAAGAAGAAGGGGGGGGGGGTGCGTGTTTAAATAAAAACACTTAAACACCCCGCCCGGCACGCCCCCGACTCCGCTCCCGAAGCAGACAAAAAAAAGGGCGTCCCTGGGGTAAACATGACTCTCCGAGCACGACGGCGGTCTCGTAATTTTAATCCGAGACCCCGTTCAAAAGTTATTAAACTTAGCGCCCGAGGCCGCCAAATTGCGAAAACGCCCCTGGGGCCATTTTTCACAAACGGCCTGCGCCCGTGAAACTTATACCCCTCCTAGGGTAAAAGGCACGCTCCGAACTCAACGGTGCCCTCGTTTTTCCAATCCAAGCCACCGTTTAAGAGATACTAGCATTTCTCCATTAAATGAATAAATTAATTAATTAATTTATCCATTTAACGTTCCGGGAGCGGGCGAGGGGTCCAAACATCCCGTGCCGACAAGTTTTATGTCGTTCCTAGGGTAAAAACCCAATTCCGAACCCATCTGTACACTCGTATCTCTGATCCGGAACTCCATTTAGTAGTTATCCCATTTATTTGGCGTTTCCAGTGTGAACGCACTGAAAATTTAATTCCGGCCACTCCGGGGCTCGGAATCGCACGCCGTTTGAAGGCGCTACTCTGTAATATCATCAAGAATATTCCAAAGTCCTTCACAGCAAAAAAATGGTTCTTAAATCATTCCCTCCTTCAAGTTTTTCATCCTCGAAAAGAAAAACTAGGGAGCAACACAGGGTACTAAGCCCACACCTGGCTTTCTCACACCCAGAAGAACCCACACACAGCACTGCGTCACTGCGCAGAGACCAAAGGATTGATCTGTTCATGCTAGGTTGGCCCATGCCGACGTCGTGCACCCACTCCAGACTTTGGGGTTAGGGAAAGGCGGTAGGGTACCTCGCCATCCCTTTGCACGGTCTCAAACGGCCTGAAGGCCCTCGGGGGTAGCTCACCTCCCCGGTCAAACCTCTACATCGCACGCCATGACTGGAATCAACGCCCGCACCTAGAACAAGGCCCGGTGATTCCCTCCTTCAGAATATCCATATGGTGAAACACCCAAGGATATCTGGTCACGCTAGAGGCTCCATAGTCGATGCTCTCTTACACGCTCAAAAGGCGAAGGAGTCAACACCATCCACTAAAGGAAAAGGACTCGCGCCTTTCTCATTACCACCATAGGGTTACACCCGACGCCCTGAGTCACCCTGGTAACACCTCAAACAAGGAGCCAAGAGAGAAGCATTTCACACGCATAGACTAACAATTCTAATACAAGCAGTTGAAGGGTCGCAAGGGGTACCTCTGACCATCCCGTGCCCTGCAGGATCGTAGACATCCAAAGCTCGCGGCTGCCCGTGGTCCCAACCGTCAGCTCCCGGAGCCTGACGTGGACCGCCTAGTGGTGATTGGTAGATCTCGTAAAGTTTTCCCCCACCATCAGCTCCTCCCGCTCCTCTGCTAGCACCACCTCTCTGGGTACTACTCCGATCACGAAACTGCCTCTGCCGTGGTGGTGCGCCTGCTGCCTGCTCGAAGCTCCCAGCAACTCGGGTCAGGCAGTCTCGTGCCAAGTGACCTCGCCCATCACAAGCATAACACCGGCACTCTCTGGGCTTCCCTGGTACCCTTCGGCGCCACTGTGGTGTACGACCCCGGCCCGAGATCCACTCACGGAAGGGCATCCTCGACTGAGGCCCTGCGCCCCTTTCGCCACCGTGGTATACGACCACGTCTCCAAAACCGGCAGTGGGAAGGCCACCTGCATCGAGGCCCTATCCTCTGGTGCCTACTAGCTATGGGAGACGTCCCAGCTCCGTCGTTCCCACTGCCACTACCAACCGCAAAACATGACAGGAATCCCCCTGTCACCAGCGCCTGCTCTAGCACCCCAGAACATGTGGAAATTCCCAAGGGTACTCTGACAGCACGAATCTCTCAGCGGAGACACTGCTCAAAATTCCGCGCTCGGAGGTTATCGTCACGGACCAAGTCCGGGTAAAAGCGTGCATGGTCTGAAAAACTAGCCGCGTACTCGGCCACAGTCATCCCTCCCTGCTGAAACTGCAGGTGCTCCAGAATCCGAATGGAGCGCAAGAAGGAGGGGCAAAACTCCTCACGAAAAAATAACTGAAAGTCGTCCATCGAAAGCGATGACTCCTCAAGAAACTGAGTCACCAGACTCCACCAACGCCAAGCTACTCCACGAAAAAGGGTGGCCGCCAAAGCCACTATCTGATCTGTCGGCGTCTGCACTAGCCTGAAAAGGCTAACCACTACCTTGAGCCAAACTTCTGCTGCCTGAGGGTCGGGCTCACCACTGAACCTCAGCAGTCCCTGCCACTGGAACTCACGGGGCGCACTCAACCTGTGCTCAAGCTCAGCCTGCTCTGCTGAAACTGTCTACTGCTCAACAGGTGGGGGGTTCTGGTATCGGCCCACCCGGAGAAAGGGCTCGCATGATGGGTCCTGGACTGTGGTCTCATAGCTCACAGGGTCGTCGTCACGCACCCAAAGCTGGTATCCTGGCTGTCTATCTTTGCGGAGACATCCTGAATATTATCAAGGAGTGCCGCGGTCAGATGAGCATATATGTATATACCAATAGCAACGATGGGGAGCTTACTCAAGAAGGACGGTCAAAGACTCGATCCTATGTGATGCACAAACAAATTTCCCTACAACAAGTGTCTCAGCATGCCAAGTCGACAAGCGGGTTATCAAGGTCCTGGTGAATGGATACATCGGCCGCTGCACCATCACTGGACTCCCTGGCCTGAGAGCCGCTCTCGAGACACGTTAACACTGTTTCCCTATAACCCAACCAATTCCTCTTTTAAGGACGTCCGCACAACGTCCCAAGGAACGAACCATCTCTGATACCACTTTGTCACGACCCGACCCTACCCGGGCTCGAGCCGCAACTACCCCAAGCCTGCCTCTATAGGCCAGGGGTTGGCGACCAGCACCGAAGGCACAACAACTCGGGGAGGCCTTTGCCTAAGTACCTGTACACACACACGCAGCAAACTCAATGCCAAACTGCAGAGTAAAAGAAAAGAGAAGCAGAGTAAAAAAAGAACAACTTCTATATATAAACCACAGAGTGCATCGACCTCTACAGGATACAAAGTACAAACTGAAAAGAAAAGGGGCAAAACACGCGCCCAACCAAAAAGGTGCCACAACCCGGCAACAGGTAAACAAAAAGGAAACAGTTGACGGGTCTCCCATCTGGAACCCAACCACGACCACCACACGTGGTCCAAGCTCCCAAGCTCCTACACTCCACTGAATTCACGCTCCACCTGTCCATCGTCTGCAAGGGCACACCAAGTGCGGGCAAAGCCCAAGCAGGGGTGAGTCTAAAAATACTCAGTAGGAGACCCCGAAGGCTCGAGGGAGAAACAAAGGAGGTACCAAAGGGTGAGCAGTAGAGAGAATGAGGAATATAAAGGAGTACAACTGGAAGTGAAGTAAAGAGTCCAGCTCAACCCATCAAGAGAAAGATAGAAGACTCGTCCTCCCACAAGAAGCTGGACGCGGAAAGCACGTGGCATACCCCACGCCTCTTAGCCTCTCCTGAAGGAGAGTAGCCAAAACCCAAGGAGTGGGTACTCAAAACATGGTATATACAGATTCATATGCTCTGTCGAGAAGCCCGAACAACGTCGTAAGGGGATCTCCATCCCGTAGCTCAGCCTAAGAAGATGAGTCGCCAACAGTCCCAAAGGTAAACACCATCATAGATGCCCAGCATCCCGCATGTTTGCCCTGAACCATAAGCCAAGGGGAGCATTCACCGCACCTTGATACTATCCTCTTTGGGTGGCACTGACTCGCCCGCACGGTTTTAGATCGCGCCATAAGAATGTGTCTCGGTGGGGAAAGTTCCCCTCGAACTTGAGAGTTCTAGGGAAAGTCAAACCACACCTCGTCACTTCCCCACAGTCAAGAGGTCTCCTCAAAGTCAAGCCATCACAACACTGACCCGTATAACCAAGGGTCCCGCTCCGGTAACCATGGAGGAAAGCCACAGACTAGCCTAGTACTAAGGACTGAGTCTGGAATGCCAAAAAAAGACCCACTGCCCAGCCCTGCTGGAGGGTAATTCATAACCAAATATCGGGTGACCCACTGCCCAGTCCTGCTAGAGGGTAAACCCTAATACATCAACCGGCGACCCACTACCCAGCCCCGCTGGAGGGTAGACTATAAGACGTCATCAGGCGACCCACTGCCGATCCATGCTAGAGGGTAGACCATAACACATCATCTGGAGACCCACTGCCCAGCCCCGCTGGAGTGTAAACCTGGAATAAGTCGACAGACGACCCACTGTCCAGCCTTGTAGGAGGGTAAACCTGGAATAAGTCGACAGACGACCCACTGCCCAGCTTTGCTGGAGGGTAGACCTGGAACTAGACGACGAGTGACCCACTGCCCAACCCAGCTGGAGGGTAGACCCTAAGAGGTCGTCGGGTGACCCACTGCCCAGTCTCTGCTAGAGGGTAGACCCTAATAGCGTCGGGTGACCCACTGCCCAGTCTCTGCTGGAGGGTAAACCCTAGAAGTCGATGAGTAACCCACTGCCCATCCCCGCTGGAGGGTAGAACTCAAAACTGCTCTAGCCATCTACACTGGAGGGCACAACACTGGCCAACCGAACACGGAGAAGGTATCGCGCAACCACCCAACTCCAGCACAGCTCACCCAAAGGGGTTCAGCGCCTGTTCCATCACGGGGTGCCACTAGGACCGCTACCGGCCGTTCCATCAAGAACAAAACCAGGGGGAGACCACTCAACCCTGCTGGTCAACCAAACAAGCACAAAGCCAGGGGAGATAAACTCCACCCTGCTAGCCCAAACCAATGAGCACAAAGGGACCCTCTACGCTGTGAGAGGTCCAAGTACGTAAGGCAGAACTCGGCACGCACATGGGGCCCACATGACACGCGGCCCCACGTCAACCCCAACTGATCGCACAAACGTCTCAGGTACAAACCACACGTACCCCCAAGCGCTCCCGTATACCCCCAGAGTATGCCTCGTCTCGAGCCCAAGGGCTATTGTGCACAGGACACCCTACGTCAACGCGAAGGCGTGACGTGACAAATCCACCTCAAAGGCCCAAGCACGGCCAACCACATCACCTCAAGCATTTACATCACTCACACGGGAGTGCACGCGATCACTGGCCAAAGGTCCGCTACAAGCAAAGTAGGGCGAACCACCACTGGAGCACCTTTCATGCTTCCACATTCCACAAGTTCGTGCAAGAGGATCCGTACAGCCAAACGGATCACACCGTTGTAATCCTTGCGCAAAAACACGCGAGTTAGACTACTCACTCGCCTGAAACAGTCAACAGGTGGAAAAGGTACTATTAACTGTGACCAAACCCGTGAGGGGGCCACCCCAGAATCCCGAAACTAAATAAACGGAGCACGCCACGGTGTTCCCCTCAGAAAAAAACACGGGATTGACTACTCAATCACCCAAAATGGCCACTCAGTGAAAAAGGTACTATTCACCGCAGCCCGGTCGGGTGGGATCCACAACACATCTCCGAAAGAGGTCGGGCGGACTGCGCCATCACGATGCTCTCAGAAAAACACATCGAAAGCACTACTCGCTTGTGTAGAACGGGTATCCGGAGAAAAAGATGTGTTCCGGCGCACCCACACGAGCACCACCACGTGAGACCCACTTCCCGGTCCCAAAACACAACGAACGGATCGCACCGTTGCGATCCTCTCGAAAAAGTGCACAAGATGGACTACTCACTTGTCCAAAACGGTCGCCCGATGATAAAGCTAGAAATCACTGTCAAATCCCGAGACAGCCCTCGCAGGGCCCGCACTGTCGTGCGAAATTACAGCGGGCCGACTGCGCCAACACGATGCCCTCAGAAAAACACCCAACATCGACTGCTCGCACGCCCCGAACGGACGACCGAGGAAAAAGTCGCTAGAAGCTGCACGTAGCTCAAAAGACGGGCTGTGGGGCCCGCGCCTCAACGCCTGGAACCGCACTGGAAACCTCCGCCTCAGTGCCAGGGTCACAACGCCGCTGACGGCGCTCAAATCGGACGTCGCATGCGTCCGCGCCGTCCAAAACAAGAAACTTGGGGGAAAACGCTCGCCCACATAAGGACACGGCGCGCCTCCGCGACCCCTCGTTTCGGGAATTAAAATTTCCTGAAACCATCTCAAAACATTCCCCTCGACGCAAGATCCGCGCTGCCGTAGACGGCGCGCAAAACGGACACCCGTAGCCCGAAATACGGGTGTCCGAACGCTGAGGGAAAACCCCTTGGGCCGGACCGGCCCGGTCCGGCCGAGCAGCGGGCTGCCGCTCCGCGGCCCGCTCCCTTTGACACCCGCGCGCCGCGGGGTTCTCCACAGACCGGCCAACTGGCTGGTCGTGATTTCCAACAGCGACCCGCTTATTGCGGGTCGCGGTCTGCCGCACGGGGCCGCGAGCCTCGCGGCCCCCTCCGCCTGTCGGCGCCCGCGGCCGGCTTCCGGAAGCCGCCGCCGCCTCCCGGCAAGCGCCGCCACCACTTCTGAAGCCCCGGCCGACCGCCCTACTGCGCCGCACTCCGCCCCGCGCCGCCGCCGTCTACCGCCTTCGGCCCTCACCGGAAACCGGCCGTGGTCGGAAAACATCAGAGGACCACCGGAAACGATCTGGTGGTCGAAAATTCGATCCAGAAAACATTCCGGAAAGCTCGGGACAAGATCTATGCGATTATGGGTTTGGATTGAAGATCGGGCATCAAATCGACAATGTAAAATTAGGACGATCATGGTGCGGGAAAAAAATAAAACGAAACAAAAACAACTCCTACCTCTTGGGCGATGCCCGGAGCTTCACGGGGAGTCCGCCGCCGCTCCGCTGCCTTGCCGGAATCGCCTCGCCGGAGCTCACCGGAGCTCGCCGGAAAAGGAGGAAGGGAGGGGGAGGGGTTGTGAGGAAGAAGAAGAAGAAGAAGGGGGGGGGGCGTGTTTAAATAAAAACATTTAAACACCCCTCCCGGCACGCCCCCGACTCCGCTCCCAAAGCAGACAAAAAGGAGGGCATCTCTGGGGTAAAAACGACGCTCCGAGCACAACGGCGGTCTCAGAATTTTAATCCAAGACCCCGCTCAAAAGTTATTAAACTTTGCGCCCGAGGCCGCCAAATTATGAAAACGCCCCTGGGGCCATTTTTCACAAACGGCCTGCGCCCGCAAAACTTATACCCCTCCTAGGGTAAACGGCACGTTCCGAACTCAACGGTGCCCTTGGTTTTCAAATCCGAGCCACCATTTAAGAGATACTAGCGTTTCGCCATTAAACGAATAAATAAATTAATTAATTTATCCGTTTAAATTCCCGGAGCGGGCGAGGGGTCCAAACATCCCGTGCCGACAAGTTTTATGTCGTTCCTAGGGTAAACACCCCTTTCCGAACCCATCCGTACACTCGGATCCCTGATCCGAAACTCCGTTTAGGAGTTATCCCATTTATTTGGTGTTTCCAGTGTGAACGCACTGAAAATTTAATTCCGGCCACTCCGGGGCTCGGAATCGCACGCCGTCTGAAGGCACTGCTCTGGAATATCATCAATAATATTCCAAAGTCTTTCACAGAAAAAAACGGGTTCTTACAATAAATGAATTTAAACCATATTATAATAAATAGTAAAATTGTTTTGGAATAAATTTTTAAGAAACACGGATGTGGATGATAAAGTGGTCCCAGTAGATACTTACGTAGAAACAACCTCGGATAATGAAGATATTGTAGAATTAACCATTACCTTGTACTTTTCCTTGGTCGAGGGTAGGTTAACCTCCTGTACAATGGTGAAATAATTTTTAATAAATTATACAAAAATCATATACATTAATATGATATCATATATGATCTTTTAATATTGCTTTGTTAATAATATCTTAGTTTTGTCGTTGTTTCGGTTATTAACAGATTTGTTTTCCTTTATATTATTTGTTATGTGAGTCATATTTGTTATGTATGGGATATATCTTATTCATATACAGAATGATATCAAGTCTTTAAACATTATTTTTATTCATCTAATGAAAATTAGTCTTCAATGGATACGATGGGGAATTAAACTCATCACGTTCGTGGAGATGGTAATCCGTACATACACAAGAGCGACAATATCATTATTTTGATGTTAAAATAATATATAATTTGATGTTATATCATATATACAAAATCATTATCATGTTATATTTATTATTTACATCAATTACACATCATTATTATACCCATCCAAATAATAATGTATTGAATAACAATTAATCCACGACGTGGAGATGGTTAGCCGTACGTACCCACATATGGTGACATGTCATTCAAAGGATGGATAGAGTAATGAATTTTGTTGTAACATATTTATAATATCATCACAGTATATAGAATATACTAGTGTTATTATTTTATAATGGAAACAACAAATAAAAAGTAAGTGGAAGAAGAAAGGAACTTGAAAGAGGTGATGGAATATTTACCTCTTATTCGGGTTCTTCCTTTTGATTTGATCAAAATGGCTTATTAGGATGGATTTATGACTAAAGGAAGGCCTCTATGATAAAGTTAGGACATTAGAGAGGGTATTTGGGTAGGGGTAGGTCAATCCAAATGTATTTGAAGTTGTGAATTAGAGATAAGGGGAGTTCCATTTTATAAGAGGGGTGAGGGTACTTTAGGAAAAACTAGAAATATTATTTTATAATAAAACCATTTTCGGTTTTTAATGGCTAAAAAATGTATTATTTAAAGTAAAAGGTGCGTATGGGTCAGAAACCACTCAACCAATAGGTTTTAGAAAGGTTGGGGTCACTATATTAACTTTATCTTTTTTATTTAACTCTTAGTTTAATAGTTTGACATTTACCATGTCACTTTGTATTTTTATATTATATGGTTAATAAAAGTATGATATACTTCCAAGAGAACCCCAAGTGGTTCATTAATGATACACCTATCATTATATAAGTCCTTTGGCAGAAACATTGATTTTTAGGGATAGAATATCAATTAATAATATAATATTTGTTTTAAAAACTTTTTTATGTCAATTTTGATACTATTTGGTATTTTGTTTTTGCTAAATTCATAAGAGCATTATTAATTAGAAAAAAATTCATCTACCCAACCCTAATATGTAATATTATCCTTAAAAATTTGTGGAATTCATAAAAAGTCTGAAATTACATTTATTTGGGTGTTTAACATATCAATTACAATATTTCATTAATTAGGTAATTACTTAATCATCATTGTGTCATAATAAATTAAATTATTTAATGTCTAAAAAATATGAATAAAATACCATTATATAAGAAGTATTTTTATATTTCTAATTAATATTTATAGTTGAATTTAACTTCTTTATAAACCTATATTAAAAATGTTTTAGTTATTAAAAGTTTATTTTAACTCTTTTAACTCTTCTTTAAATAAAATTATAATAAGTTTCCTAATCTAATCCAAATGGGCCAAAGATGTTCATATTTTAATCCTAAGGTTTTTTTGGGAGAATTATACTTATCCAATAGAATTAGGTTATTCTTTTGGGTAATAATAATATGATTTTTACTATTAAATACACTATTTACTTTTAACCGTGGTAAATAAAAGTAAAAAGTTACTATTCACCAAAAATTATTTTCATGTTATTGAATCAAATTTTTCTTACTGACATCAACCGTGTCTCTAATAGTTTTTAAATTCTACTCACAAAAGTGGTAATAATTATGTTTTAGGTAAATTTTCAAATTCTCCTAAGTGGTGGGTAAAAGACGGCGAAAATTTCAATAAAACTTTTATATATCTAAAATTATTATAAACTGACTCCAATGAATTAAATTGAACATATATAGGTATTATGTATCTATTTTGACCTAAAATAAATTTAAATAAAATAAATAATCATAAAAATTCTGTTTTAATGTATAACTCAGTGTTTTCCACTATTCATCAAAAATTGAAAGATTTTAGAAAAATATCAAATATTCACCCTAATCAAATTTCGATATTCCAAAACCGAAAATGAAGTAAATTTTGAAAGATAAAATTTATAAAATTTCAAAAAGTGGGTATTAATATTCATAATGGCTAGTATGATTGGTTTTGGTGTGTTAGAACTCGAAGTTGAGTATAACACACACTACTATATTATTCAAAGAGAAGTGTACCGTGGTAGCATTGTGTGTTACAATTATAATGTAAATAACTCATAATTATGAAGTACAAGAAGAAATAAGTTTGAATTAATAAATAGAAGAGATTACCACTATTTTGGTGATCTCCCACAAGATCTCATATTAAGAACACTAGAGCCAGTCTTTTGATGGGACCAAAACACTAGAATGTAACATGGGACGTTTTGAAGTGAAATGCTGGGAGATTTTTGAGATTTAGGTCTCAATTTTGGGGGAATAATTGAGGGAGGAGGATACCTTTATAATTGATGTCATGGGAACTTTTGAATCTCAAAAATTATTAATTTATAATAAAATCAAACAACATCTAAATTACTCAAAAATTTCAAATTTAAGAAAATAAGATAAGATAGTACTATCATCAAAAAATATATTTTAAAAATATATTTATACCAATTTAAACCTTATCATTTTAATTAACCCTTACTTATTCTATTTTAATTTTAATTATGGTAAAAAATTATTCAACATTAAAATAGTGTATTTGTTACTTATTTTCTGTAAATTAGACTATAAATGAATAATTTAGAACATTTTAGACCATATTATAATTGTTTTATATATTTTTTGAAAATGTAATATGGTTTTTATTTAATTTAATAAATCGTTATTTTGAGAAATAATCAATAGTTTCAATTTTGACACAATTCAATTTATTAATTTATTTTAAATGAAAATAACAAATTCACTTAAAAATTTATTATATTATTATATGGTTAAGGTATTTTATAAAATATGTTGGATATATTAATTATACAAAATTATATTTATTTAAATATTTTTAATAACATTTATTGACAATTCCATTAATAAAAGAATCACTACATCAATCTTGTGTAGATATTTAATATACTTTTTTGATGAATTAAATATAAAAATAAAATAATATATGAAAACAATAATCTAGAATTCATAAAATTATAATAGTTGAAGTTGAATTCTAGAAAATCCCACATTAAAATGTCATATTTAATAAGACACGAATGTGACAAGTTTAACATTACTTTGGATAAATTATTATAATTGTAAAAATCTATTCCACGTTACTCACTATAGTAAATAATAAGACACTTGGTAATTAATACACATTAGAACACTCGATGTATTTCTCCACCCCCTATGTAGGAGACACCACCATGCTTCATCCAATGATCGCGCGTGACTGTTCCCAAGGATAGGATTCCAGGACCTTTTTTTCGAAACTGAAATTATTGTCCCATGATTAATGTACATAAATATTAGATTAATTTTTAATAATTCATAATACATTACACATATCGATTCCCAAAGACCGTATTAGTTTAGTTCCTTTGGAAACATGGAACACATTATTCTAATTTGGTGATAGATCATCAACATCTAATAGAAATATCTTACCCTTTATTTTTTCTACCTAAAACTTTATTTATATCACTGAGATAAGAAAACATAAGAAACTTTTGTGCACATATTCTTGGTAATGGTAAACAAGTAAAATATCAAACGAATCATGAACATAACATTTGAAAATCATAACACGTATAACATATATCAAAAGCGTCAATCATAAAATAAATAATTGTTGTTCATAAAGAATAAATGTTAAATAAACATTCTCTATGGCGAATAAGAATTGGCATAAAACTTGTAATTGTCGAAAAGCCATATGTATAGAAAATCATTTCCATATTATCCAAGGATCATTGCTAATACCTTAATTGTGGACAAAGTCCTTTGCTGAACAGAGTTCACACCTCGTTCCAACCCTATATTACTAAACCCAGTTTATATACCATGTTGACCCTATATTACTAAACCAAAATAATTTCACATTAAATCCCTTCATTATGGAATTAGAATCATTTCCTACTCCAATCGTGTATTACTCAAATAGGAAATTTTAGTGTTCTATTCTGGTTTTTCTATTGAGATATAAATATTTTCCCAATGAATTGGAGGAATATATAGTTCACACCCATATCATAATGAAAAAAATTCATATTTTTTTCCATAAGAACATAAATAATTAAAAATATTATATCCCATGGAAACAAATGGGTTTGAAAAACATCATTCCATCATAACTTAATCCCAGAAAAAGAAATGGATTCCATAAATATCGTTCAATAATAATCATTATAAAATCATTGATATAATGGGGATAATATATTTTAAAAAACTATTCTCCATTAAATCATATATGAAATAAAATAATGTAATATTATATGGAATATAATTTTTAAAGAATGATTTAAAATAATTCTTGAGGAAAATATCTTTTATTCTTTGAAAATGATTTATTTTCAAAAAAGCCATGTAATTTTTATAGAAAAATATTTCTTTAAGAAACCATTAAATTTTATAATGTATGATTAAAAGAAGAATAGAATTATGAATGTGTAAAATTATAATCATTCCATATATATTAAAATAATTCATTCTTCTCGTACTTTTGTTGGAAAAGCTAAAATTTACCTAATTTGGAAAATAAGTGAAACATTCCTTTCATATAGTGTAGTACAAGATAAAATTAACTCTAAATATACATAAGATAATATTAAAACATTTTATGATAACATTTTTAGAAAACATGGATATGCATGAAAAATATTCCTCAATGGATACTTAAAATGAAACAATTCTAAATAATGAAGAGATTTTAAGACAAATAATCTTCACATTAAAATAAATAGAATCATTTTCCCCTTGAAAAAAATAAAATAATGAAAATAGAAAACTTTTCTGGATAACACAAATTAAATACAATTATTTTATGTATATACACCATGTGTAAGAATCAAGTAGTGTAAACGATATGTGGCTCAACGAAATAATTGTGAGACAAAAATAATCCCTTACCTTAGGTCCAATTACCTTGGAACATATCTAAATCTATGGTATAATGGTTTAAATAATGTAATTATTTTTTTAATAACTATATTTATATTTATTATATTGAGTATGATCCTATTATCACCTATTTAATAATAATAATTTTTTATTACCCATCTTTCAGCTATTAACAAATTCATTTCAGTGGCATGTTTTATCATATAAGTTCTAGTTATTATTCTTAGGTTATAGTTATATCTTTTAAAAAACGATATTAATGTCACATAAAACATATTTATTAATTAAATAAATTTATTTAATCATGATTTAATTAAGATCATATAGAATGGATCACACCACATCGTGGATATGGTAGACCGTATATAGACACAAGCTATGATATCATTCCCATAACCGTGGAATAATATGAAATTGGATGGTATATATTTAGTTAAAGAGTAAAAGAAATGTAATAATATTCATATTAATTTAATATTTCTATCATTATACCCATCAATGTAAAGTGGTGGTGAAAAATAGATTACATGATAGCATAGAGATGGTATGCCATACATACACATGCATGGTGATTTTGTTTTTCATTGGATAGATAAAAGGTGGAATATGGTGGTTCCATATTCATATTAAAATATAATAATGTATTTAATATTTGAGTAATTACATTATCATGTAATAACTCATGAATAAGAGGTAGAATATGAAATATGATTTAAAGAATCAGTAGAGGTGATTACCACTTTTTTGACAAAATCCCTCTAGATTTCTTCTTAAAGACACTAGATTTGGTATTTTCAGAATACCATAACCTCTGTAAATGTTACTAGGGAATTTTATAAGGGAAATAGGAAGGTTTTGGATGAGATTTAAATCTAAATGAGAGTTAAAGAAGTGAGGATGGAGGTTCCCATTTATAATGTACGTGAGGGGATCTTTTGGATTTTTCAGAACAAATTAATTTATAATAAAATCAATCCACTTAAAAAACATAAAAAATATCTTATTTTAATATATTATACAATATTAAGTTGTAATCTCATAATCCAGAATAATTTAACCAATTTTTCATCAATTTAAGCATTATCGTTATAATTAACCCTTCATTTTTCTATTTTATTTTTATTGAATGTAACATATTATTCAATATAAAAATAGTGTACTTTTTAATTATATTATTTCAATTAGACCATAAAAGAATAATTTAGAAAATTTTAGACCATATAATAATTGTTTTATTTTTTTAGAAAAATGTATTATGGTTTTTAAATAATTACATAAAAGATTATTTTAATAAACAATTAATAGTGTCAATTTTGACAATATTCGACATTTTTAAAAAAAATTAATATTATAAGATTACATTAAAAAAATATTATATTTATAAGAAGAAAATTTAATATATAAATCTTTTGGGATATATTAATTATCCCAAGTCTTATTTATTTAAATATTTTTAAAAATATGTAATTGATATCTCCATGAATAAAATAATTACTGCATAAATTTTTGTAATTATTTAATATATTTATTTATTACATAAAAGTGCAATAATCAATTCCATGTGGCTCCAAATGGTCAATAATTTGACACTTTGATGATTTTGGTCGATATATACTCAAGAAATAATATTTTCCATCTTTTGGTATTTTAATTGTTATTATAAATTTAAATAAAAATGTATTATTATTTCATCAATTATATAATTTCTACATCATCATTATCTAATTAATTAAGGTAATTATTTATTTTATAAAAATATAGAATAAATAACCATGATAAATAACAAATTACTTTAAAATTAGTATTTATTGTGTGATTCTTCTTATGTATAACCTTATACATAAAATAATATATTTATTAAAATTTAAGTAAGACATCGTTTACTTTTCATTAAATAATATATATTAAATACCCCAATATCATCAATGTGGATTCTATGTGATAGAATTTTGACCCAAGGATGATTTTGGTCAAAAAACACTCATACAATGATATTAGGACAAGTTTTTGGGTAATTTGAAAATATAATTTTTACCCTTAATTACAAGATTTACCATTTAACCATATTAATAATAATTATTGAAGTTACTATTAATATTTCCCAAAAAGAAAATAAAGATATTAACATAATTTAGACCCATTTATTCCAAATAATTAATCCATTTTTCAAAATTCAAAACAGATAAGTTGTACTTATTATATTAAATTTTTTCCTACGGTTAGAATGAGAAAATGAATATTAAAAGATAAAAGTTGAAAACGATTGAACTGTTTTTACATATAAATTTAGTGTAAACATAATTTAAACGACCTGTATTATATTAAATGATAAAAATGTAATCTATTAATACATTAAAATCATTCAAATATATAATTTGTCATTATAAATAAGTTTAGAAAATAAGATGTTTTTCAATTAAAAAGTATTACTTTTACTATTCATTCAAACGTGAAACTAATCATAAAAATTTAAAAAATTCAACCAAAGTAAATTTTGATAATAGGATTTCAAATAATAGTTCTATTATGTAAAATAGAATATAAAAAAGTGTCAAAAACTAGATTTTCAATGGGTGTACCATCAAAAGGTTGAAAAACAACATTTTTTTACAAAATACACCCTATATATGAACAATTTAACTTGTTCTTATATAATGTGTAAAAAATTGTAAGATTAATTTTCAACATTATATTTATTATATTAAATGTATATTTCATTAATAAAATATATCATGTGAGATTTTATTATTTTAAAATCTCACTTAATTTCATTTAAATAGTTTTTCAGAAATACATTTTCTTTTATTTAAAAAGTGTTTTATTTGCATTGATATTTAATTTCTAACGTAATAATTAATAATATATACATTTTTAAAGGATATATTAATCATAAAATTAATAATTTTCATACATTCCATTGTGATGGATATGTTATAAAGAAACATAATAATATTTAGTTGTTCTTATAAACTTTGTCTTACATGAAATTAAATCGATCAAAATAGCTAGAACTTGATTGTATCAAAACCCAATAATTATGTTGTGTATACAACAAGTTAATCCAGTGTTGTGTGTAGTGAAATATTTTCTTGGAGTATCATAGGACACAATAAATCAAGGAAAAAAAATATCACATAAAAACCTCAGGGTGACACAAAAACTATCATGTAGATCCAAAAAATTCTTTTATGCAAAAAGTTTTCAATGAATGAAAGAAAAAACATTATAAGGAAATAAACATTAAAAAACATGGGAGAAAACAAAGTGAAAATGGGATTTGATTTTTCTTTTGAGATATAAAAGTTAAATATAGGATATTAAAAGATAATGTAAGTATTATAAGACCATTTTATGTAGGAAAAGCTTCGGGGTAATATAGTCACTAGGGGAAATGAAACTGCTAGGGGTGACCGTTAGGTTTAAACTTTAGGGTAAAAATATAATAAAATATATACCATTTTTAGTAGTAAATTAATTATCTAAATAATTATTATAAACATTTTTATTATATTAAATTTTACCTTAATTAATGAAAATTAAATTATTTTTAATCATGAACAAGTTTGAAATTTGATCAATAATTAAATTATTTGGATATAAATATTTTAATTTTGGAAACCAATATTTAGTAATTATGTAAGATGGGAAATATGAATTTATTAGTGAATTTTAAAATTGAAATATTTATATTAAATTCATTAAGATATGATATTTTTTATAATAATATAAAATCTTGAAATAATGACAACATTTAGAATGTAAGAATAAATTTTTTTGGCCTCAAATGAGTAGAATACGATTATTTTTCACATAAATAAATAAATTTCATATTAAATAATGTAAAAATATTTTAATTAAATATTTATTTAATTTTTTTTTCTAAAATTTCCATATCATTCATATAAAAATGACATAATCCACCACCAATTCTCAATGACATATAAATATATTTTATTTTCCCAAAATCATAAAAAAATTCCAATTCATTTTATACACATGGAGATTAATCTATTTTAATAATAATTCTAGTATCTAAATCATTTTCCAGAAAATAAAATATTCATCTCAACAAATATGTAATACTCTATTATCCAAATTTTTTAGTTCTACATTACTAATTCCTATTAAATGTATAAATGATCATTATAAATTTATACAATAAATTAATTAAATCTTCTATAATATTAATATAAACCACAAATATCCCTTCCATATTATCATATATTTCATTTAGTATTTTAAATTTCAGGATTTTTTTATAGAATACCAAAATATAGTTGAACTAAATATATCACTAAATTCATGGAAGGTTATAATTGTATTACTTTATGTTAAAGGTAACATCTGAACATTAACCCATTGTCTTTGGTGGGACTAGAATCCCACTAAACAGAGGTATGTCCCCAGACACTAAAGAAATGAAATAAATTCCAAAGGGATACAATATCATTTGGTGATTATTTACCCTTATATACAACATAGAAAAAAACAATTGACTATAAGAAAACATATAAAAATATTGTATAAAAATTATGATTGACTTACAATAAATAAAATCAATAAAAAAATAAATAGATTTTCAAGAGACACTAATAAACAAAAATAATATCACAATACCAATGTTTTGTAAGAACTTTTTTCTAACAAGGCACAATGACATTATAAAAAAATTTGTTACCTTCATGCTCCAATATAAATCTCTAAGGAGAACTATATAAATATATTATGCTTTAAAGGTAAGATACATCTCTTTTCCAATAACTTGACAAATTACATCTTTATCTACAAAAAGATTCAAATGAAGAAGATGAGTATAGAAACCCATTAGGCAACCCCTTAATGACTTCTCATACACAACAGCTAATTTACAACATGTTCTCTCATATAATTATACAATAAAGGATAGAAATTGATATAAATAAATAAGGACAATGTAAAATAATTAAATAACTCGTACTAAAAATCCAAGATTCCTTTATTCCAAAATTTCCAAAATAAATCCATATTATAAGCCACACAACCTATCCATGTACACTTACACACATGTGATGAACCAAATACTCCCTTATAGAGGTCAAACCATGAATCCAATGCATACCCCAAAACATGAGACTCCCTAAATAGACTAAACATGGGGGAAGACCCCATTTTCACTAAACACAATTATTTCATAGTTGTTCATAATAGGTGTTCCCCAAAATCTTGAACCAATGATCATGACCAAATAAATAAGGCCCCACACATTCTTACATTACATCAAATTTGAAATTGATGAACATGTTTGAACTAAAAATGCACCAAAAATATACATCACGAACACAAAAGAACACATTCCAATACTAGAAGCAGGATAAGGTTTTCACAAACCAAAATCATAATTTTTAATAATAATTCAACATATATTCTTTTTTATCAATGATGTTGTGGTAGAATACACAAACCTCTTATAGAAACCATTTTACACTGATTATTGTTCAACCATGATTTAACCGAAAAAATAACATAAATAAAGATAGTCATTTAATTTTCAAATAAAAATCTTCACAGTTCTTAAAGGAAGGAGAACCACCTAAACCCTCTTACAAAATCTTCTTATTAATTTCCCCTAGATATGAGTGGATGATTGGTTTTTCAGATATAACTAGGTTAAAAAACAATTATATTTTTTAAAAATAATTACATGATTTACCATTCATGGTAAAAATATCTCTCCCCCAAAACCTGGTTGATGTATCATTTTTCAAAAATTCAGATGTTTGAGACCATGACATGGGGGTCCCGACCATGGCCATGAGATTCTCCACAACCCCACACCCTAGAGATCCACCCCAACCTATAGAAATCCCATTTTCAATTTTAACAATTCCATGACCTCTACCATGACTTAGAGAATCTCGATGCTCTATTTTCATCCCTCCAATGCTAGGATGAACATGCTTAACAGAACCACCCAACCCACTTACACTGGAAGGTTGGACTTTACTCTTCCTATAGATATCCCTTCTAATAACCAAAGTGAGAAAATAAGAATCCCCATGACATGGTTATTTATTTGATAAATGGATGGCACACAAAACATATACCACTGAGATGCACTGAACAATGATATAAACTACTGTCTTGCAACGACATGGTGAATCACAAATACAAACAAACTAATTATCTAACAATATTCCCCTCCATAACACCTTGAAATCAATATAATAAAACTCATAACAAAAACATAGAATAAAATTGAAAAATACCACCGACTAGCAGTTTCACATTCACCCTGACATTAGTATTTAAATAATTGGACAAATAGAGTTTTTGAAGCGTTTATTGAAGTTTAGGCCATAACATTTTCATATAATTTAATCTCTCTCAATCTGTTCAAAGCCCTAGTCATACTATTATGATATATGTACCAAATGTATTCATCGATGTCTAATGATATTTTACTGACTATAAAAAGGCGTGAAAACTAGTTTAAACCCAATTCAGAATCTAGTTTAATAGAAACATGATATTAACCAGTTAGATGAATGGATTTCGGCTTATATTTTTTGTACTAATACATGTGAAAAATCATCCCATGCATTTCATTAGATCACATAGGTAGTGCTGCCTACTAAGAAACCTAACTTTTTTTCTCAAACTTCTTATAAGGTTTGATGCACTATGATGTTAATTTCCATTTATTATCTAAATGAGAAATTTTTAAATAAGTAAATACCCACAAGGTGACATGTAACCTCACTACCCTAATACCAGAACACCACAATTATCAAAAAAAAGATCAATATAGTTAAGAACTATATAAATTATTATATACCCTAGAAAATATCTTCATTATTACATTACAAAAAACTCATCCCATGTAAATAACTCATCCCAATGTCTAATACAAGAGTATTCTCTCCATAAGGGTCATCCAATTATCCAAATAAGGGTATATGAATAATTTATGAATAACTGAAATAAGATGATAATCCCAAGATAATTAAATAGGTTCTTAAGGGTTAATTAATTTTTCATTATACCCACAATGGAAAACTAGGTGTAATTATTAGATATGATGTTAATTAATACATCATGAAACAATAATACTTCTCAGACATAATAATAATTTAATTTTTTATAGATTTATTATAACAAATTAATATTAAATGTAAAAACTCTATGAGTAAGTCAATAAATATCAAAATGATCAATTTTTTTCCAAATAATAGGATACATGAAGGTGGAAAATAAAAAAGAAAATTCACCCCCACCACACCATAGGAATCGATAAAATTTGTGACACATATATAGTCAATGGTGTTTTATATTAATTAACATTAATCACTTTCCCAATATTTTGATGAAAAATAACAAAGTTGATAATGGCTTGGAGTAAATTGTGTTTTTTATAAAGTGGGACACAAAATTATTTTTTAGAAATCCCAAAAACATCAACATCTATATATCCATCCCCATTTCCCCACCATTGAGGATAAACATAATAGTATTCCTATTATATTTGTAAAATTTTAATTTTTTTAACTTGGAAAACTTTTTCAGAAATAGGGTTTACCCAATTAAAATCCATGAATTTATAATGGTTTACATGAACAAAGATAATGTCAAAAATTTACCCCATGAATCACTATTGACTCATTATTTTATTAACCCATTTTCTGAGACTTGTGGGATAAGACACCCACCACATAGTTGAACATAAATTTTCTGAACTTGTTTGAGTTGTAATGTATAAGAGTAAAAACCTATATTAGAAATTCTAGTCGGTGGCTCACATTTATGGTTCTAATCACTTCTATTAAATTCCATACCCCAACATGGATCATATACCATTCCAATTTTATTAGATACTATTGTCCATCCAGAGATGTGAAATTGACTCATTGTGTATAGTGATCAATATGTGCATTGAGTGTCAATAACTACATCCATCTTGGACATAATGATCTCTTGAAAAAATAAACCTGATAATGATCATTGATCATATTGACTCATATAAATTAATACATGTCTAACTCCCTGTAGGTTTTTGGATAAACACCCAAAAAGATATCCTTTCCACATGAAGCCCAAATTAATTTTTTTTATGGTATATAGAATATAAAAAATAACCAATACTACAGATATTATAAGTAAACTCCATATGAAACCACAACCAACACAAAAATAAAAAAATAAAAAAAATCCACCAATAAAATACCAAACTATATTTTTCCTCAAAAAAACACCTCACTGTATAGAATTCCAACCGAACACCATAAGGTTCCCACTAAAAAATTAACCCGATTAAATAATTCCAACTATATATTCCTCAAAATTATTTATTTTCCAATATAGTTACAATGTTTTTATTATACATTTATATTTCCAAAATATTAGTTAAAAAATGCATTAAATCCTTCCCAAAATTTAAACAAAATGAAACCGGTGCAGAAAATCCATTTTCATAAATCCTCACTAAAGACAAACATATATCAATAAAATTTTTACAAAACAAAACATTCCACGGGAATTCATTTTTGTCAATTTTTTATTTAATAAGTATTTTTCAACAAAAAAATATAAAAAAATATAAAAAATTTATGTAAACATTAATAATAAAAACCTGAAAAATATTTAGTCATTTTATATTTTAATTTTGTTTTACCAAATTCATTTTTAAATCCTATAAATATACAATTTTTTATAAATAATAGTTAAATAATGTTCTTATAAATATAATACAAATTAATATATTTACCACTATAATGAAAAAATTATGTTACACATACCATATGTCCATATTTCATTTAATGATTCTCCAATATAAATATCATATCAAAAACATTCTATTTACAGTCATTAATGTTAAATTAATACAAATATTAAATAACCAAAGTTAATATATATTATTTTTAATATATTATCATAATCATTAACCAAAAAATAGTAATAATAAAAAATCGATTAAAAATTACTATAATTTAACTCATTTAAAATAAAATTCATTCTCTATCTATACTACTAATATTTCTACACATTATTAATTAATTATGAAAAATAAAAAAAAATTAAAAAACGTGATATTCATTATTATATCATAAAAATAACCAAAAAATATTATGTAAAATTTTCTATAGGTTTTTTTTCTAATTACATTCACGACTCACCACACATTCAAACAATTAAATTTAAATTAAATCAAGATTTTCCTTGGAAACCGTAAAACATGTGGACAAAAAAATAAAAAATTGTGTGAAATGGACTTATATAGTATTAAGAGAGAAAAAGGCATTACATATGTATGAATAAAACATATAATTATGTTTTTATGTACACCTTTTTTATTTTTTTAACATTATTTTAACATAGCAAAAATTTTACATATCATTTAGTTAATTACTACTTATAATAGTCATCACAAATCTATGTTCTTATTCTATGAAAATTTTATGTTGCATAAACAATAAAAAAATGAATAAACAAACGGAACACATTTATATTAAGAATAAACACAACAAATAGTGAAAAATAATATTTTATCGTGTCACTAATACTATTTTATGGAAACTATTAGTTTGATCCATAAGAAAAATATCACTTTTCAATAGAAAAATGCTATCACATTACGATTTTTAAATTTTTAACTAAAATACACAATTTTAAGGATGACATATTTGTGTGTTGTATCTTTAGTAATGCATGTTTCTCAACTATCACCCAAAAAATCATTGAATATGAAATGTTGATTGTCCTCAAATTATTAAAAAACACTATTATACATGGACTATGTAGGTAACCTAATTTTTATTATAAAAATGATAACATAAAATTTTAATACGATATATTCATTGTTAGAAGCATCTAATATCCCTTAATACCTTCCCAAATAATGACCCATTCCAAAATGATACCATTTGTATCATCCTAACACTAAACCATTGTCTTGGGTAGGTTAAGAATGACACTAAATATTGGTTTATCCACTAGATTACAGAGGATTGAAATAAATTCTAAGTGATCACATTATACTTGTATATAATTTTATCTTTACATAAAATAGAACATCAAACAATGAACTATAAGACAACATATAAATAATATATATGAATAAAAATTGATCAATCTATAGTACATAGCCTCAATAAAAAATAGTCAGTATCAGAATACACAAAAATATATTCAAATAAGAACACACATCAAATTACTCTAAAAAAATAACAAATTGGGAACAAAGAACATTACCATAAACCACAAGATATATACCCTAATACTATAAGGCCCCAGCCTTAAACCTTACTTAATCTTGAGTTATTACAAGATTACACATTGAGGATCTTTTCAGGTTTAGAGTTTTAGAGAATTAGATCATTAAACTTGCATTATATTCCACATTTAAACAAAGTGGTTACATAAAAGAAAGTATTCATTCTTCCCATAAATAGAATCATATTTAAAATAAAACATGGATTCTTTCTTGACACATCCTTGACATTATCATCACATCATGTACCTTTCCCTTGACCTTTGAAAAACATTTCAAAAACTTGGGATGAGCATAAAAAGCTCAGTAAGGGTTATAAAAATATGGAAAGGAAACATGAGTTCATAAATACATAAGAATGAAATCATACTTTACCCATAAAACTTAGGCACTTTAACATACCTCATCAAATCATGAATAAATCATAGAAATCATAAGACATAAAAGGTAACTTGAGGCATTCATAACATTCTTACGTAGGGAGTAACCCTCTTGGTTACATTTGGAATACCCACCATAGTATATTCCCTAAATCTCTTTTGAGAAACCTTAACGTTTCACTCCTTCACGTTACCCAATGCATTGGAGAGCTATATCGGGCTCACCCACCCTTAGTTTATCACGAAACCTCCCGTCTTCATAATAATTCCCAATAACCTCAACATAATCGTATCACATAAAACATGCATATAGGAAACATAACATTTCCACCTTTAAATCACAAGATATAAATACAACACATTGATATAAAAACATTATGAAAACCATTTTCAATACCAAAACAAAAGAAAAGTAAAACATGGTATTTATTTTTCTTTTAAAAAAAGGTATGGCTTGTAGAGGAAGCCGAAACTCAAATAATGGTCACGGCGGCGGAGAAGTCGTTGTCGCCGCATACGTACAACAAAAACATTCCCTTTTATCGTTTAATAAACACTTCGTATAAAAAAGATTCCTTTTGAATAAACGTAAAAGTCAAAGGGGTTTATACACTGTATAAAAGAAGGTTGTGTATAAAACAGAATATGCCTCAATGAAAGGAGATTGAGAGGAAGTCCCTTACAAAGACGGTATCCTTGGTTTATGGATAAATCAATTACATATTTATGTGTGACAAACGAATACACCAAATATAAGTGGATATTAAGTGTAAAATAATCAAAGTTCATTCACACATATTCAAAGGATGACATATTCAATAACTACATGTTGAACCCAAAGAAATCGAAATTGGGTTAAGAAGTTCCCTTGACAGCCTAACGGTGTCACATCAAAATGAGTTGATGAGAGATAAAAAAAGGGTATCTCATCACTTGGACATAAAATTTACATCAATAAGGATATATGATAACATATCCCAACATAAAAATATGTAAATTAAAAGACCCAACAAAAGAAGTCTTTTAAAAAGAGAAGGGTGAAAGGTTCCCTTACCGACTTGGGTATCTTTCGAAACATACACCTCGTGAAAGAAGGATAATACTACATTGATGTAAATACTCATAAAATAAAGTATATTACACAATGAGTAAAATAATGGGAAGTAAATACACCACTCAATGGAAATTATGGAAAATTTAGCATAAATCTCACGGGAATAAAAGTGAGATGAAAAATCCCTTATGAAAACTCGACAACCTAACGACGCCTCATAAAACTTACAAAAATGGATTGATGAGATAAAATAGGTTATCTCATCATATTAAATTAAAGTTTATAGAAAGAGGAATATAAAATAAAATCCCCTAACATAACAAATAGGAGCTTAAAAGAAGTGACATAAAGGAGAGTACTTAAAAAGAAAGAGAGAGGTTAGATCTCTTACGAAAATTCGGCAGCCTAACGACGCCACTCAAAACTTCCAAAATGGATTGATGAAAGAGAATAGGGTCTCTCATCACATAAACATAAAAATTACAGTAAGATTAATATAAAATAACATCCCAATAACAAGAAAGATGAGCTTTAAAAGGAATGACATAAAAGAGTGTACTTAAAAAGAAAGAGTGGAGTAGGATCCCTTACCTCAAGTCCAACTTGTCTTGTTCGTTTCTTTATATTCCTGAATAATAAACTTTGGTCAATTAATAATTGCCTAAGTACCTCCTTTAGAGATTATTATTAAGTTCATATCACATATTATAATGTTATAATAATTGTTTAATAATGTTAGTTCATATCAGACGTTTTTGCCGATGTTTGGTACATGAGTCAAAAATGAACTTGTTTGAAAAAATATTGCCCATGTAGTTATATGTAAATAATTTCCAGAATAGTATTAATGGTTAAAATATCATATATATCCAGTAAATATTCATTTTATACTATTCCATATCATTTGGAGATAAAAAACCAAAAGCATCGTTCATGGAGACGGTAGGCCGTACGTACGCAAGAACGCTACTTTCATTTTTTTGTCATATTAATGGAATTAAAAAAAAATGAGAGAGATATATATATGTTATAATTCTAGAATGATATCCATAATTTAGATTTAATATATTACATATATATCCATTATATATATGCACTTATAATATTACATAACATTTTGAGATAAGAAATGAAATGTACCGTTCATGGAGACGGTAAGCCGTACGTACGCATGAACGCTACTTCCATTTATATTTCATATTTAATGGAATTAAAAAATAATGATACATAATAGTATTTTAATTCCAGTATGGTATCATATATAATATAATTAAATTTATCCTTTATATGTATCACATATGGTATTAACGAATCAAATCACTTTGAGGGGAAGGTAGTCCGCACTTCCTTAAATGAAGATATCACGTTTACCCATAACGGAAACCATAAAGGTACGCCATAAATGAAAAATATAGAAGCTTAAGTAAAACATAAACATATTAGATATCATATATAAATATAGTTTCATCTTAATGGACACCTTTGAAGGTGTCAGAAGAATGTTGAACAATCATCGTTTCGGGAGGCAGAAATTTACCATCCACGGAAACAGTATGTTCTTTAACCATTAGATGTCGGTGTGTGTAAGTGTAGCTTGAATAATTCTTATAAAAACATCCTAGTATATTTAATAAACTGGATTTGTTAAAAAATAAATGAATAAAAAGAGTTTAGGGGGTTGGAAAAGCAAAATAAAACCAAAGGAGACAAGTGAAGACATTACCTTAAAATTGGGTAACTCCCTTTGGTTTGAGCTCAAAGGCTTCCTTGGGAAGACTTCTGCCCAAAGTGTGGCTTCGAGGAGTAAGAGAGGGAAGTGGAGAGACAAAATGGGCAGGGGTTGTCCGAGAAAAAGGCTTTGGGAGTGTGGGTAAGGAGATAGAGGTGGGGGCCTTTTATAAGAGGAGAGGAGGGGCACTCTTGTAAAGTTACAAAATGTTACTTTATTTTCAATAGCGTTTCGGATTTTAAAGGTCCCACATTAATGTATTTCGAGGATAAGGTGATAAGGGTTCTAAATACACTCATCCAATAGGTTTTGGACATGTGTAGCTCTTAGATATTACATTATCTTTCCATTTTATTTAAATCATTAAATAATGAGGTCATCGCTGCATCATCATGATATCATAAATAATTTAATTTATTTAATGTCTAAAAATTATAAAAAAAATAATATAATGTTGGAAATATTTTTATATTTCCAATGAATTTTTATAGTAAAAAATATGACTTGTATAACTTCATGTAAAAATTGTTTTAGTAAAACATCTAATGTTTGTGTCATTTTTACTTTAACATTAAATAAAAAGATATTTTTGTCATTTTCCAACCAAAGTGGCTCCATGGGGTCCCCAAGTTGACCCATGGATTGTCTTGGTCGGACATGACACATCTAATGAGGGTAGGACATTTGTCTAAGTCATTTTATTTTATTAAAACATTATTCTTACCATAAACTACACTAATTACCTCTAATCGCGATTAAAAACTTAATAAGTTACTATTCACCAAAAAATTATTTTTATCTCATTGAACCACATTTTACTTCTTAATTAAAATCATTTATGTCATATTTTTTGAAATTCAAAACACAAATATGGAAAAATTTCATTTAAATGGAAAAATTAGTTTTTATAAGTACTACTTAGTGGTTTCACTATTCATCAAAAATTGATGTTTTTCAGAAAAATCCCAAAAATTCACCCTAAGCTATATTTGATATTCCGAATTCAAAAATGACGTCTATTTTAAAAAATTCAAAACATATAAGTCACATTATTTAATTTAATAATTAATTCCCGCTGTCAGAGCAAATAGTGTTTTTTTATGAAACAAAATGTATCAAAAGATTGACACTAGTTTAAGTCCGATTTCAAAGTCAAATTAATTCCAACGACCACTATTGGATTTAAACGGTAAAAATAAATTCTAATTTCACTTTAAAACCAATTAAAAAGATATTCTAATCATATAAATAAATTATATTAAAAAGAGGTTTTGAATTAAAATACAACATTTTTCACTATTCATTAAAAATTGATCTTTTTCAGAAAAATACCAAAAATTTACACAAAGTAAATTTTGATGTCCCGATTCTAAAGAAGAATTTTATTTTGTCAAATATAACACATAAAATTTTCAAAAAGTGGCTTTAAAAGTGGTTCTCCATCAAAAGGCGGTTGATCGACCTTTTAAAGAATATTAGAATGTTTACGCTTAAAATTGGATTCATTTGCATTTTTAATCCTATAACATTTATTTTATTATGTAAAAATATTTGACAAAAATATATAATCATTATTTAGTTAGTTTTGTTCATTCCCGCCATTACAACGGCTAGGCGTTAACTACTATTTAAAATAATATTATTTTGTTATTAGAGTGGAACGTAAGATTCCCAAGAAACTCGTTGTTGCGTGTTGGGTACGCCATCGAGCATAGCGTCCCCTTTAAATTTATATTAATATTTTATTCAAAAATATGGATAAATGTGAAAATTTCATTCTTCTTTATTTACCTGGGGTGTTACATCCTTCCCCCCTTTTGGGAATTGCGTCCTCGCAATTTTAAAATTGAGTTTGGAAACATCCTTGAAAGTCCCACATCGGAACAAGAGTCGGTAAAAAAAATCACTTTAAAATAAAGAAAGATAAGTGCAGAGGTCAACCGAGTTAACCCATACTAGGATTCCAATTATGAAAGTATGGACATTTAGGAAAAAACAAAGGGTTATGTTCTGATGGAGATTGATAGAAAACATATTTAGGAGAAAGTTAACCACAAGAAAATCACAAACTTTGAATGGGTTAAACGGTATTAGATTCCCCAGTAGGAAAAGTTAATAGACAACATTGTTGTTTTAAGTTAGTTTTTATTGAGGAATTTATTCATAAGGAAACATGATCACTTATCATGTTGACTTTCAACTTTTATTAGATTCCTTACACAAACTCATATTTTCTCCAACAGACAAGTATTTATGAAGAGTTATTCACATTAAGAGTACTATAATCAACTTCTTGAGAATCACCTAATCCACAAAAGAGAACTATATATTTCCCATGTCTTTAGACAACACCCAAAACCAAAAAACAAAAAGGTTAGTAGAAGATCAGATAATCCAAAAAAGCATAACCCTTTATAAAAAGAAAATCTATTCTTAATCTCCAAAATTTGTCCAAAAAAAGCCCAAAGTTCAACGAAGACCATTCAATAAACAATTGTCCATAAAATTCTTCAAAGTAAACCACACTAAGATGGAAACCCAAATATTTTAAGGATTTAATCACATAGTCTTCCAAGGTACAAATTAACTTTTATCTCCAAATAACATCAGTTGCTCCTAAAGTCTCGTATTGAAAAGTAATTAACCTAATGACATATCCTCCATGATAGGTTAATAATTTTCATAAATAACCCAAAATCAAATTAATCTTAATTCATAAAATCATATAACTAAAAAGAATCAGTCAAACTAACCAGGGACTTCATGTATTCCAGTGGTAGGCGATAAATACCAGTCGCACTTTGGTTGTGGGTTCGATTCCTGCAGCTTTTTCCGACGCGACGGGTAGTCACACGGTCTGCGTGTTGTCCTTTTTCCAAAACTATATAATTCTCAAATAATTCCCCAAAAAGAGATAAAATCATCAAAAATAACCATAACATAATTTAACCTCAATTTTATCTCATGCCTTTCACTTCCATCATAACATATAGTAACCCATAATTACCTCAAAATTAAGGATCATATAAACTCTAATGGTTACCTTTATAATTATTACCTGAACTTCCACATCGATTGGTCATCTTGTACATGATGCATTAAAGATCATACCAAGGTTCAAGTGGTTGATCATGACACCTTGATAGTTGGTTTAGAACAACCATGAGTTTCCTCATTGAATCCCCCATTTTATCTAGTATCTTAATCATAGAACCACCACAGTTTCCTTCAAACTTGTTGTCTCATTGGTGCCTTCTAGATCCATCCATTCAATAAAAATAGAAATGTCAGTGTGAGTATATCAACAAATCCATCATGTACTAATGAGGAAGGTAAACACTAAGATACACTTACTCATTCACTTTATCTAAAACTAGGACTCTTTCTGAAATCCTAACCATTATGGTAATGCCACTTATGCTTAAAGAATACCCTAACCTCTAAAGTTATCTAAACCGACCTTTGATACAAACTATAATTCCCCAACCTTAAACCTTACTTAATCTTGAGTTATTACAAGATTACACATTGAGGATATTTTTAGGTTTAGAGTTTTAGAGAATTAGATCATGAAACTTGCATTACATTCCATATTTAAACAAAGTGGTTACATAAAAGACAGTATTCATTATTCCCATCAACGAAAACATATTTAAAATAAAACATGGATTCTTTATTGACACATCTTTGACACTATCACCACATCATGTACCTTTCCCTGGACCTGTGAAAAACATTTCAAAAACTTGGGATGAGCATAAAAAGCTCAGTAAGGGTTATAAAAATATGGAAAGGAAACTTGAGTTCATATATACATAATAATGAAATCATACTTTACCCATAAAACATAGGCACCTTAACATACCTCATCAAATCATGAATAAATCATAGATATCATAAGACATAAAAGGTAACTTGAGGCATTCATAACATTCTTACGTAGGTAGTAACCCTCTAGGTTATGTTTGGAATACCCACCACAGTATATTCCCTAAATCTCTTCGGATAAACCTTAACGTTTCACTCCTTCACGTTACCCAATGCATTAGAGAGCTATATCGGGCTCACCCGCCCTTAGTTTATCACGGAACCACCCGTCTTCATAATAATGCCCAAGAACCTCAACATAATCGTATCACATAAAACATGCATATAGGAGACATTACATTTCCACCTTTCAATCACAAGATATCAATACAAAACATTGATATAAAAACATTATGAAAACAATTTTCAATACCAAAAAAAAAGAAAAGTAAAACATGGTATTTATTTTTCTTTTTAAAAAAAGGTATGGCTTGTAGAGGAAGCCGAAACTCAAATAATGGTCACGACGGCGGAGAAGTCGTTGTCGCCGCATATGTACAAATAAAACATTCCCTTTTGTCATTTATTAAACAATTCATATAAAAAATATTCCTTTTGAATAAACATAAAAGTCAAAGGGGTTTATACACCGTATAAAAGAAGGTTGTGTATAAAACAGAATATGCCTCAATGAAAGAGATTGAGACGAAGTCCCTTACAAAGACGGTATCCTTGGTTTAAGGATAAATTAATTACATATTTATGTGTGACAAACGAATACACCAAATATAAGTGGATATTAAGTGTAAAATAATCAATGGTCATTCACACATATTCAAAGTATGACATATTCAATAACTACATGTTGAACCCAAAGAGATCGAAATTGGGTTAAGAAGTTCCCTTGATAGCCTAACGGCGTCACTTCAAAATGAGTTGATGAGAGATAAAAAAAGGGTTTCTCATCACTTGGACATAAAATTTACATCAATAAGGATATATGAGAACATATCCCAACATAACAATATGTAAATTAAAAGACCCAACAAAAGAAGTCTTTTAAAAAGAGGAGGGTGAAAGGTTCCCTTACCGACTTGGGTATCTTTCGAAACATACACCTCGTGAAAGAAGGAGATTACAACATTGATGTAAATACTCATAGAAGAAAGTATATTACACAATGAGTAAAATAATGGGTAGTACATACACCACTCAAAGGAAATTATGGCCAATGTAGCATAAATCTCATGGGAATAAAAGTGAGATGAAAAATCCCTTACGAAAACTCGGCAGCCTAACGACGCCACATATAACTTAAAAAAACAGATTGAGGGTTATCTCATCATATTAACATACATTTTATAGAAAGAGGAATATAAAATAACATCCCCTAACATAAAAAATAGGTGCTTAAAAGAAGTGACATAAAGGAGAGTACTTAAAAAGAAAGAGAGAGGTTAGATCTCTTACGAAAATTCGGCAGCCTAACGACGCCACTCAAAACTTCCAAAATGGATTGATGAGAGAGAATAGGGTCTCTCATCACATGAACATAAAATTACCTTAAGATTAATATAAAAGAATATCCCAATAACAATAAATATGAGCTTTAAAAGGAATGACATAAAAGAGTGTACTTAAAAAGAATGATTGGAGTAGGATCCCTTACCTCAAGTCCAACTTGTCTTGTTTGTTTCTTTATATTCCGGAATAATAAACTTTGGTCAATTAATAATTGCCTAAGTACCTCCTTTAGAGATTATTATTCAGTTCATATCACATATTACAATTTTATAATAATTGTTTAATAATGTTAGTTCATATCAGACGTTTTTGCCGATGTTTGGTACATGAGTAAAAAATGAACTTGTTTGAAAAAGGATTGCCCATGTAGTTATATGTAAATAATTTCCAGAATAGTATTAATGATTAAAATATGATATATATCCAGTAAATATTCATTTTATATTATTCCATATCATTTGGAGATAAAAAATGAAAAGCATCGTTCATGGAGACGGTAGGCCGTACGTACGCAGGAGCGCTACTTTCATTTTTTGTCATATTAATGGAATTAAAACAAAATGAGGGAGATATATATATGTTATAATTACAGAATGATATCCATAATTTAGATGTAATATATTACATATATATTCATTATATATATTTACTTATAATATTACATAACATTTTGAGATAAGAAATGAAATGTACCGTTCATGGAGATAGTAAGCCGTATGTACGCATGAACGCTACTTCCATTTAAATTTCATATTTAATGGAATTAAAACATAATGATACATAATATTATTTTAATTCCAGTATGGTATCATATATAATATCATTAAATATATCCTTTATACGTACCACATATGGTATTAACGAATCAAATCACTTTGAGGGGGCGGTAGTCCGCACTTCCTTAAATGAAGATATCGCATTTACCCATAATGGAAACCATAAAGGTATGCCATAAATGAAAAATACAGAAGCTTAAGTAAAACATAAACATATTAGATATCATATATAAATATAGTTTCATCTTAATGGCCACCTTTGAAGGTGTTAGAAGAATGTTGAACAATCATCGTTTCAGGAGGCAGAAATTCGCCGTCCACGGAAACAGTATGTTCTTTAACCATCAGATGTTGGTGTGTGTAAGTGTATCTTGAATACTTCTTATAACAACATCCTAGTATATTTAAGATACTTTATTTGTTACAAAATAAATTAATAAAAAGAGTTTAGGGGGTTGGAGAAGCAAAATAAAACAAAAGGACACAAGTGAAGAGATTACCTTAAAATCGGGTAACTCCCTTTGGTTTGAGCTCAAAGGCTTCCTTGGGAAGACTTCTTCCCAAAGTGAGGCTTCAAGGAGTAAGAGAGGGAAGTGGAGAGAAAAAATGGGTTGGGTTTTTCCGACACAAAGGCTTTGGGTGTGTGGTTAAGGAGGTAGAGGTGGGGGCCTTTTATAAGAGGAGAGGAGGGGCACTCTTGTAAAGTTACAAAATGTTACTTTATTTTCAAAAGAGTTTCGGATTTTAAAGGTCCCACATTGATTTATTTCGAGGATAATGTGATAAGGGTTCTAAATCCACTCATCCAATAGGTTTTGGACATGTTTAGGTCTTAGATATTACATTATCTTTCCATTTTATTTAAATCGTTAAATAATGAGGTCATCACTGCATCATCATGATGTCACACATAATTTAATTTATTTAATGTATAAAAATTATAAAAAAATAATATGATGTAGGAAATCATTTTATATTTCCAATTAATATTTATAGTAAAAAATATGACTTGTATAACCCCATGTAAAAATTGTTTTAGTAAAACATCTCATGTTTGTGTCATTTTTACTTTAACATTAAATAAAAAGATATTTATGTCATTTTCCAACCAAAGTGCCTCCATGAGGTCCCAAAGTTGACCCATGGATTTTATTGGTCGGCCATGACACATCTAATGAGGTTAGGACATGTGTCTAGGTCATTTCATTTTATTAAAACATTATTCTTACCATAAAATACACTAATTACCTCTAATCGCGATTAAAAACTTAATAAGTTACTATTCACCAAAAAATTATTTTTATCCCATTGAACCACATTTTAATTATTAATAACAATCATGTATGTCGGATTTTTGAAATTCAAAACACAAAGATGTACAAATTTCATTTAAACGGAAAAATCAGTTTCTATAAGTACCACTTAATGGTTTCACTATTCATCAAAAATTGAAGTTTTTTCAGAAAAATCCCAAAAATTCACCCTAAGCTATATTTGATATTCCGGATTAAAAATGAAGTCTATTTTAAAAAATTCAAAACATATAAGTAACATTAATTAATTTAATAATTAATTCCCGCTGTCAGAGCAAATAGCGTGTTTTTATGAAACAAAATGTATCAAAAGATTGACACTAGTTTAAGTCCGATTTCAAAGGGAAATTAATTCAACGACCACTACTGGATTAAATGGTAAAAATATATTCTAATTTCACTTTAAAACCAATTAAAAAGATAATATAATCATATAAATAAATTAGATTAAAAAGAGGTTTTGAATTAAAATACAACATTTTTCACTATTCATTAAAAATTGAAATTTTCGGAAAAATACCAAAAATTTACACAAAGTAAATTTTGATGTCCCGATTCTAAAGAAGAATTTTATTTTTTAAAATATAACACATAAAATCTTCAAAAAGTGGATTTAAAATAGGTTCACCATCAAAAGGCGGTTGATCGACCTTTTAAAGAATATTAGAATGTTTACGCTTAAAATTGGATTCATTCGCATTTTTAATCCTCTAACATTTATTGTATTAAGTGAAAATATTTGACAAACATATATAATCATTTTTAGTTAGTTTTGTTCATTCCTGCCATTACAAAGGCTAGGCGTTAACTACTATTTAAAATAATATTATTTTATTATTAGAGTGCAACGTAAGATTCCCAAGAAACTCGTTGTTGCGTGTTGGGTATGCCATCGAGCATAGCGTCCCCTATAAAGTTATATTAATATTTTATTCACAAATATGGATAAATGTGAAAATTTCATACTTCTTTATTTACCTGGGGTGTTACAAATACACTAGATACATACCCAAAGATCACTATATCATACACTTCACTAGAATGGTAATAGTTATACTATAACACCCCAAATGATAAATGGTTAAATGAATAAATGATACGACTCATGTCAACAAGGTGAACCTTCCTTTTCAAAAGCCTATCTGATTAGAACTCCACAGTTAAGCGTGCTTGGCCTGGAGTAGTGATCAGGATAAGTGACATTCTGGGAAGTTTCCTAGTGTGTGTGTGAGTGAGGATAAATCACACTACAAAGGACAAGTGTTGGTCTGTGGGGACTGTCATTAGTCAGATGACATGTTCGGGCACGCGGGTCAGCCCTAGGGTGGAGACCACGTTCTTGTAGGGCAACTAGTGGGTGGTGCACAGTTGTTAAATTTGGTATCAGAGGAGGTACCCAGCCTTAAGTCTGATGCACTGCCTGGGTTGACATGTAGGGCCCACAACGAGGACGTTGTGCTTTAAAGGAGGAGGGGGTGATTGTAACACCCCCAAATGATAAAGGGTCAAATGACTACATGATATGACTCATGTCAATAAGGTGCACCTTCTTTTTCAAGAGCCTATCTGATTTGAACTCCACAGTTATGTGTGGTTGACCTGGTGTAGTGATCAGGATGGGTGAACTTCTGGGAAGTTTTCCAGGGCGTGTGAGAGTGAGGAAAAAGCTTACTGGAAATGACAAGTGTTAGCCTTTGGGGATTGTCATTAGTCAGGTGACCTGTTCAGGCACGTGGGTGGGTCCTAGGGTGGGAAGAATGTGCCTGAAGGTCAACTGGTGGGTAGGGCCCAGTTGTTATATTAAATAATTTCTACAGAAATTCTGAGTCTTTACATTCTCCCCATCTCAGGGATTTACGTCCCCATAAACGAAAACTCATAGTAAGGGAACAAATGGAGGTACTTAGAGCGCATCTGAGCATCCCACTCCCATGTGATCTCCTGGAGGTTCCTGTGCTGTCACCGAACACGCACCATAGGTATCGACCATCCACATAGGACTTACTCCTGTCAATCCTCAATCTGCACTAGAACCTATGTGAAATTTTCCCCGTCATCGATGTCAAGATCCCCATGGCCAATGATGTGAGAAGGGTCATGCATGTATCTCCTTAGATGAGATACGTGGAAGACGTCATGCACCAGCGCAACTGAGGTGGAAGATCCAGGTGGTAATACACCTCGCCTACTCTAATGAGGACATGGAACAGTCTAAGGAATCATGGAGATAACTTTCCACCTCAGCCAAATCTCCATAGACCTCGTCGAGGGGAGACCCATATATAGATGTGGTCACCATCCTCGAACTCTAGTGGTCTCCGTATCCTATCATCATATGACTTTAGCCCAGTCTGTGTAGTCTTCATCCACTCCTGGATGATCTACACCTTTTCTGTCATATCCTACACGATCTCTGGTCCCACAAGTGCTGACTCTCCTAGGTCAGTCCAGCACAGAGACGATCTGTAAGGTCGGCCATACAGTGCCTCGAAAGGTTCCATCTCGATGGTGGAGTGGTATCTGTTGTTATATGCAAGCTCTACCAAGGGTAAATGATTCACCCACATATGACTGAAGTCGAGGACGCATGAACAGAGCATGTCCTCGAGAGTCTGAATGGTCCTCTTAGTCTGACCATCCGTCTAAGGATGTAAGGTGGTGCTCAAGTGAAGCTGCATCCTAAAAGCCTCTTACAACCACTTCAATAGCCAGTAATTGAAATGAGCATCTCAATCAGAGATGATCATCAATGTCACACCATGAAGCCATATGATCTCCCATATGTAGAGGCGTCTCAGGATCTCTATTGAACCATGCTCTCTGATTGGTAGGAAGTGGGCCGACTTGGTGAGTCGGTCGACAATCACCCAGATAGAGTCATGTCATCTAGTTTTACATGGAATTCCTGTCATAAAATCCATGTATATCTTTTCCCACTTCCACTCTGGGAGCTCTAAGTGCTGAACTAATCCTGCTGGAACTTGGTGCTCCACCTTCACTTGCTGACAAGTGAGGCAACAAGAGAAAAACTCTGCTTCTGCCTTCTCATACTAGGCCACCAGTGCTGATGTCGGAGGACCTGATACATCTTCACTGTACCTGGATGTACCTCTAGTGGAGACATGTGGAACTCCATCAACACTTCCTCCTAAAGTGCTATTGGTACCATTGTACTTCCTCGGAAAAGAATGATGTTCTCCAAACCTTTAGAGAATCCATCAGGTGCTTGCCCTGTGGATATATGAGCATGTGGAGCCTCAAAGTCTACATCCCCATGCTGTGCCTACCTGGATCACTAAAGAAGTAGAGGTGTGACTATAAAAGACTGCAGAAAGGCTGCTCCATCCTGATACACAAATGAAATCTGAAATGAGGTTAGCTACTCAGTCTCCTCTCCTAGTAGCTGAATGCCAGATCTTCTGCTGAGAGCATCTTCTACAACGTTCCCCTTCCCAGGAGTATAGACTATCTCAATGTCATAGTCCTGGAGAAACTTAAGCCATTGCCTCTATCTCAGGTTCAGGTCTTTCTATGAGAAGATGTACCTGAGACTCTTGTGGTCAGAGTTGACTGTAAAATGCTCTCCCATCAGATAGTGCCGCCACATCTTCAAGGAGAAGACCACTACTGCTAATTCTAGGTCATGGGTAGCATAATTTTACTCTTTTTGTCTCAAATTCGATGAACCATAAGCGATCACAGCTTTCTCCTGCATCTGGATACACCCAAGTATGGCCCCTGATGCATCACAGTAAACTACGTACCCAACGCCCTCCTCCGAAAGCCTCAATATGGGGGAACTAGTCAACCTCTGTCTCAGCTCCTGAAAGCTCTGCAGTCATCTCTCTGAACACACGAATGGTTGCCCCTTCTTCGTCAATGCTGAATGCGGTGTCGCAACTCTGGAGAAGTTTGGCACAATTCTCCGATATTACCCAGCCAGTCCCAGAAAACTCCGTACCTCTGTCACACTCCTAGTTGGATCCCAATAAAGTACTGCCTCGAACTTTGTTGGATCCCCTGCAACTCCATACTCTGAGAGGACAAGTCCCAGAAAGTGTACCGCTCGAATCCAGAACTGGCACTTTGAGAGCTTACCAAAACTCTGGTTCTCTTATAGTGTGTCCAGTACTACCCGCAAATGGTAGGTGTGCTCCTCCTCGGTAGCTGACTATATCAGAATTTCATCGACAAAGACTACCACAAAGCAATCAAGATATGGATGAAAGATCCTGTTCATGATCCCATGAACACTATTGGTGTCTTGGTTATGCCAAATGGAATAACCAAGAACTCTTATTGGCTATACCAGCATCTGAGGGCCGTCTTAAGCACATTATCATCTCGTACTCTGAGCTGGTGATAGCCTGACTGAAGATCTATCTTCAAGAACCAACGTGCTCCCTTGATCTGATCGAAAAGCTCATCAATCCTCGGTAGTGGGTACTACTTCACAGTCACCTGGTTCAGGTGCCGATAATCAACACACAGTAGCAAGCTCCCATCCGCCTTCTTGGTGAACAAAATCATGGATTCCCAAGGTGAAACATTGGGTCGAAAAAATCCCTTCCCTTGCAAGTCCTCCAGCTGTACTCACAGCTCACGAAGCTCAGCGAGTGCCATCTGATATGCTGGAGTAGATATCGTTAAGGCCGTGATGTCTCTATGTGGAGATCCCAGCCGAAGCTCTCACCTACTAGAGTAATCTCACACTGGCGGCACCAGTATGTAATCGTCGATTCAGCTCTCGTAGGAGTCTCTATCTGTAAGGATCAAGCTAATGGCTCTGTCCGAATCTATGAGTTCCGAACTAGGTTACCGACAATAATATAATGACTTGAACCTATGTCTATAAGTACTGCAGCAAGGGTAGAGTAGACAAATATAATACTTGGAATCATCTCAAGTGTGCCGTGGTCGTAGGCCTCGACTACCTGGAGCGGAGCCTGCCTCTGTCCGCCAGCTCCCTATGGTCGGGGTGGACCTCCTGGTGGTGGGGGTGGTAGGACCTTCAAATGTCATCCACCACCAGCTGCTCGATAAGCTCCTCTGTCACGTCCGCTTGCTCCCGGCTGACCACCACGGCTGAACCTTTGCCTCTACCTGGTAGGTCCCTCTAATGTCTGCAGCTCATTTGCATGGCGGTTCGAAAAGTCACGAGCCATGTGACCCTATCCGCCACTTGCATAGCACTACCTTCTCCTCATATGACTGGCTCTATCTCGTGTGCCCCACACAACCGAACCTATGTACTGGGGTCGCCCACCTTATGGCCTGGTCCGCTTAGTCCTCTGCGATATCTGTCTACTGTAGGCTGTAGAAGACTCCGCTACGTGTATTCCTTTGGTGGGTCTCGTTGCTGGTGACTGATCAGCAAGAAAACTCTCCCCAAGAAGGGCTCACTCTATAACCCCCACCTGCGTCGGGAAGATGAGGGAGATCATTGAAGACCTGATCTCATGTCTGAGTCCCTGCTCAAATGTCTGATCCCTAAAGAATGGTTCTCATAGCATATCTGTGTAGTAGCATGAGAAGTTGGTGATCCTCACTTAGTAGTGAGCTACCGTCATGCTACCCTACTGTAGATGTAGTAACTCATGTATCTTCACCGCACAAAGGGTGGCTGGAACAAACTCAGACTTAAAGAGACTCTCAAAGTCTACCTAGAGTAGTGATGCCTGGTCATGCACCTGGAGCATTAGGCTCCACCGTCTTCCTACTGCTACATGGAGGAGACTCGCAATAAGGATCACCATGAGGTCGGTTGGTGTCCCTACCAATCTGAAAACTCTCACAATAGCCTCCAGCCAATCCTCAGCCACCTGTGGGTCCATCTCTCCCCTGAACTTGGGCGGCCTCTGGCAATAGAACTCGTTCAATGCACTCAGATGGCATGCACCCTATGCCGATGGAGATGGTGGTATCGGTGGACCAGCAGGTAGTGGTACCACTGGTACCTCCACTGTGATGGGGCCCTGCACTGAGGCCTCATCGCTCGGTGGGTTACCATCTCATACAAAACTCAGAACCATGGCTGGCTGCCTATGTGGAGACATCCTGAAAAGAAACATGCGCACCACTATCAAAATAATATACCTGGTGAGCTGACATAAAGTAATTACAAAGAAAACATCTCAAAGGAAAAACACATGAAATCATGGTTTTTGTGCACTGACTTGGAAATCAAAAGTCAGAGTCCTAGTGTATGGATACGTCGGCCGCCACAACAACACCAGTTTCCCTAAACTGATAACCACACCCAAAACACTTAACATTATTTCCATTAAATGAATCAGAGTCCATGTTCAGCGGTATAACCGAATCCCCTAATACCAATTTTTCACGACCCGTCCTCGGGCCCGTGTTGTGACTACCCCAATCCCGCCTTCCATAGGCCAGGGGCAGGCGACTAGCACCAAAGGTGAATCCCTGATAAAAAGAGAAGGAATTTCCCTTAAACCTATAACAAGAACAGTCTGAACACAAGCAGTAGAAGCAATAATTACTAATATAGAAAAGAAAGGTGTGATGAAATTATGTGGGCCAGTATACAAACCCAACTGAACAACATGTACAAGTACAAATAAAAAGGGAAAACAGATCCTCGATCATCCACCAGGGAATCCTACCAGAAGGGTAGGAACAGATCTCAAACAACTCAACCTAGAGGAATGTCTCATCTATTCCAGCTCCGAGCAGCCTCCCGTCTATCACCCTCAGCCTCGATCACTGCTAACAGTCGTCTTCACAGATCCCAACACGGTGTAGTCAAAGCCCGTGCAGGAGTGAGTATAATAATACTCAGTAGGGGACCCCAAGATCCCCGATGGTCTCCCAGAATCCACTATGGATAAACCTTAGTGGAAAGATACAATCATGAAGTATCAACTGACCCTACTTAGGTATATTACCATAAATATACCTAAGTTACCAATCATAGTCCATCTCCAACACTCGATCCCAAGCACAACCCATTCCACAAAAAGAGTAAAGTCAATATTCTTAATGATATCAACTGAAAGTCAAGACTCAGCTCACATACGTATACAACTCATGTAGAGGGGTAGAGATGATTAGAAGTAGACACTGAATCATCTCCTCTGTCGAAACCACATATGATCTTGGAATAGTATCAGCGTTGTCGAACCCACAGAGGATCTCAGTATAGAAGTCATCACTGTTGGACCCATAAAGGATCCTGGTCCAGTACTGTCGATGTCGAACCCCTAGAGGATCCTCGTACAATATCATCACTGTCGAACCCATGAAGGATCCTTGTACTGTATCATCGTTGTCGAACCCAAAAAGGATCCTCGTACAGTATCGTCATTGTCGAACCCACGGAGGATCCTGGTACAGTAGTACATCCACGTAGGATCCTATCATCTTAGTCGCAGCCTACCTTAGGGTTCCCGCACATAGCTCACTCAATTCCGGGAGGGTCCGATCCTCGAGCCAAGTGTCGAAACATCAACTACCATGAAGTCCCTAATTGATGTATCCTGTAGTTTTTTCTCATTATAAGTAATCCAACGTGACAGATAGCGCGTCAATCGGAGGCACGGTCTGTGAGTTGTTGGCATTTCTTTTCCAGGGGACTGGTTGGTTTTTAGGTTCAAACCAACCCAGTCATACCCTAACTACATCCAAACCTCATGTCGGGTATTCCAAAGGAACTATCATTCTCTAAGCCTTCCGTCGATGCAGACGGTTCGTCGATCAGACACTCTTATCCCAAGATATGGATGGAAAGGTGAAATGGGTCAAACTGGGTCCGGGTCCGGTCCGGCCCAACCGCACCGACCCGACTCGACTCGATCCGTACCGGGGTCCGACCCGGACTGAGGTAGCGGCCTGACCTAAAGGGGAGGCCCGACCCATATGGGCTCGGCTGAGGGTGGCCCGACCAAGGGTGGCCTGGCCTGTGGCGGCCCGGCTGAGGGTGGTCCAACGAGTTGCGACCTGACCGAGTGCGGCCCGACCCATGGAGGCCCGGCCAAGGGTGGCCCAACCTATGCCAGCCTGGCTGAGGGTGGCCCGACCTAGCCATGTCCAGGGGGGAGGCACGCACCCCCTGGCACCCGAACAACTTAGTCATTCAGGTGGAAACCCTAACCTGCGCCTGGTGGCGCCGGTCACAGTTACACTTGACCTTAAGGGTCCCCCTCCTCCTGGTTGGCCTTATGGCCAGCAATTCGGCTCATCCGGCAGCCGACCAGGCCTTCTACCTAGCTCCTCCACCGCGTCGCGCCGGCGTCGCGGTCCTGCTGCCCTCTATGCGGCGCGACAGGGCCGCACCTCCTCTGCCGCGTCTCGGCCTGGCCGCAACCTCTAGCTTCTTTGCATAGCACGATAGCACCTCACCACCTCCGCCATGTCCTGGCATGGCCGCGGTCCCCCTGCTGGCCTTCCAGTGGTGTGACGGCACCGCGCGCCTCCACCCTGGACTGTTATGGCCGCAGCTCTCCTTCCGCGCGCCACGGCGTTGAAGCGCCCTTGTGGCGGCCCGACGACCTTGCGCCGCCGGCTTCTTCACGGCCCGCCTCCATCATCAACGAGTATGAATAACCAAAGGGGGGAGGTTCAGTCCGTGTTCATGTGGTATGAGCCCTCCTCATTATGGTGTTATCATTCGGTTCTCAAACCATAAAATGAATGACGAAGATTGAAAATAAAATAAACTCAAAACCCCCTACCTCGAGTTCAGTGATCGACGACAGTGTCGTTGGAGGCGAACGTCGTTCCATCAATGCCAGAAGAAAATGAAGTTCTTGAAATCGTTGGAGTTCTTCAAGGATAGTGGTGCCTCCACTTATTGCCCCAATTGAAGTGGGAGAGAGAGAAGGATGATGTCTATCATTCCTCGTTAGAGAGAAAAGGCTCCTCCCTAACACTCCCCTTTCTCTATTCCACCTATGAATAATGCCCCACGAAAATGAAATAATAGGGTTTCCTATTATATTATTGATGGCATGAATTTTAAAAGATTGAAATTAATTATGTTACATCACTTAATTTAATGGGTGGAGTTGACTCATTAAATTGGGGAAGGAAGGTGAAGAGGCTCCCAAATTAATTGGGGGTTCCAAGGGGGTTAAGGGAGTTTAAAGGGATCAGGTGGGCCCCACCTAATAACATCCTGCCAAAGGAGGTTAGGGTGTGGTGGGTCCCACCTCTGACCTTCACTTTGAGGTTTTGACCACCAAACAAATAAAAATAAGTTACACACATTTTAATTTAATTTTATTTAGAAACCCCAAAAATTAACTTCCATTCTTTTTAGAACGCAACTGTGGTGAAGGTCTCCTTAAAAGAATACTGGTGCTGCAAGCTCAATGGTTACCTCAGATTTCAATTCTAAGCACTGGTCCAAAAGATATAAAATCCCACTCATACGTGAACTGAACGTACACAAACAAAACTTCATAAATTGATTCCGGACACACCGGGCCTCGGAATCATGCGCCATCAGAAACTACGGGCTCGCAAAATTCCCATGTATTAAAAAAACTTCCACAGATATTTCAGGTCTTTACATATACCCTTACCACTATCATGATAATAAATATGTATATTCACACCAACATACATATTTAGTGGGTGGATATACAATCCTAGTAGGAAGTCCCTCAATTACTTCCTACATATCGAACATACACTAAAACAAGTTAGTTCAAATTTTTTATTTAATATGATTTAATTATAATAAAAAAAATATTTACAATATATTTTAAGTAAAAGAATCACACAAAAAATATTTTAAACCTTGATTTCTACATATAAACCCATAACACAGCCCACACGCTCAATCCATGGACACACACAACCATGATATGAACTAAACTCCCCTCTATTGAATCCATGTAATGAACATAATGCGTCCCTTGTCAAATGGTATTCTCTAAATGGACTAAAATATTGAGTATAACCCCATTCTACCTTACCCATGATGTTATATGGTTGTTAATATTCTATATGACCCTAAATCTATCACTGTTATCCATTTATAAATCCTCAAGTCGCCACACAATAATACGTTTCCAAAATTCTACATCATTGAAAATGACTGATTTAACAAACCCCATTAGATACACGTCATTAATTAAAACTAATTATCAAAAGAACCAAAACCGAGACGTGTTCTATACATACCAATATCATCATTTTTAAAACAACAAAAAATCAAAATATGCCATTTCATCAAACATGTTGGGGGAGAATCCCAAAAACTATTTTTAAACAATTTTATAACAATGAGCTTTCATTAAAAATTTCACCAAAACAATTTTCAAAAAAAGATAAGAATTTAACATTTTAAACAATAATATTCATATTTCGTAGAGGAATGAGAGTGATAAATAATCCACTTACCACAAACACCTTTATTTAGAATAATCCACAAGGAAGTTATTTAGAAAGAAGATAGTAACCCAAAATATTCTACCAAAACTACTCTTATGATCACCCTTGTAAGGAGAAAAATATTGAAAATTTTCTTCAAAACAACCATGTAAATAAAAAAAATTACCACTAAAATACCATTCAAAATTTCACATTGATGTCACAAATTTCTCCCCCAAAATCCTTGGGATATTTTAGTAACCTAAAAATTGAGATAACCGACACCACTTTATAGTGGTCTCCACCATGAACAAAACATTCTCAAACATTCTTCCCCCAATGTAGATCCACCATGAAATAGTAAAAACATTTTCTAATTTAATTAGTACTTGAATTATACCATAGCATGGATAATCTACACTCCCAATTTTCACCTCACTAGTGAAAGCTTGGGCATGCCTCAAAAGAAACCACACACTCACAATCATAGTAATATTGGTCTTCCAATTTTCCATGGGAAACCATCCAAGAATTGAATAAAATGTGATCATCCTTATTGAATTTTTATTTCATTGATATATATCCATCACATTATGTTAATAACAACAAAACATGTATAACCACAGTCCTCACAATGGTTTTCTCTAGGGAATGGTGAATCTCATAGAGTGAAAAACTTACTATCCAATAGATTTACATTCCAAATATTCCAAAAAAACCAATAAAATACACCTCATAACCTAAAAATAGTAAAATAACACAAAATAAAGATGTCATATTAATTTTAATATTAATTATGAATATTTTATATTGTTAAAATAAGTAAATGGAATCAACATTATGGATTCTTTTCATGTGGGTTATCATCACTGAGAGGATATCAAAAAGTAATGTAAAATAAATAAAATTGAGTGTATATTTAAAAATTATTAGTACGAGGATACATAATTTATGTGATTTTATAGGGATAATACTGATAATGGTATGATGGTGGATGTTGATGGAATTTCAACATCTTTTAAAAAATATTGAGATGAATGAATGATTACATTGACCTTAAGACTAACATGATAAATTCTCAAAAACTATTATAAAAGGTTGAATTACTCTAGCTAATTATTTTTGTTAATTTGGTTAGGATTTTCCTTGGTATGGTATCTATTAATATTGTAATTTTTTTGACTAAGAAATTTGTATTTTCTATTTGTGGAATTGGAACTCAATGAATGAGTGATGGATTTTGTTGTCCAACCACATTCTAATAATTTTTTTTTATTTTTATATTATTCATTAAAAAATGGGTCCTACCAACTGAAATTTTATTTATAATTAATGTTAACACTATTAATTTAAAACATATATTAATAAAATGTAAAAACATTTAAAATAACCAGGACATGAAACACCGTTTTTTACTAATCATATTTTGGAAAATTAAATAAAAACTAACTTTCGGTAATAATATAATCATATGAAATAATTATATATTAAAATATTTAATTGATTATCTCTTAAAGAAATCACAAATACGATGACTACCATTCTGAAGTAATATTGAAAACTACAGAATGAATATTGTGGAAGAATTATTAGAAAAAAATATATAAAATAAATAATAAAAATATAAATGAATAATACTAATCAAATAAACCTAAATAATATTAGTATATAAGTAACTAAAAAAATAAAATCTCATTATTCAAGTAAATAGAGGCGAATCAAAAGAAATTATAAACATAAGGTAAGATGAATGTTTCTCAATATCATCAACTATTCTTTATCTCCTTCATAACTCACTTCGTGGGTTGTATTTTTTATTATTATTTATTTTATCCTTTAAATACATATTATGTTTTATTATCCTATTATTTTGTGAACTGACATGATTCTTCCTTGAACTATGATTCAATTTTTCAGTATGATATTTTTATGAAGCCTATTTCTATTTCAGGAGCTTTCATGTTATGTCTTTATATTTAATTTTTCAATTTATTTAAATCCATTTTTCTTTGTGAAATGTATATTACTATATAATTTATGACATGACTGGTGAAAAAAAATTATCTAACACACAATATCTTAATTAGATATTATATCCCATGAGATGTTATATATGGGTCATGGGAAGTGATAATAAATATCTATGTTACCATTTCATTATATTAGGTATTTCTATGTGATAATGAATACATATTTTATGTTTTTACACATTCCTATGAAATAGTACAATATGATTCATGTATTTGTTACAGTCACATTCTTAGGATGCATTCCATGATCTCCCTATATTTCATCTTTGTTCCTTACTTAATATTTTATTATGATTATCTTGTCATTGAGATATTTTTCAATCATTTATTTCATTGTATAAATCTATGAGTTTACATGATAGATGATAAGTATGATAGATATATAGTAAGTGTTTTTGTGATAATTGAATAATTATTATGAAACAAATATTTTGATATAAAGAGGAATAAACATTATTAGTTTTTAGAGAGAGTTTTACCTCAAAATAATAAAATACAATCAATCGATGAAGATAGTACTTATATAAAATAATGATTTCTAAATAAATAGATTAGTAATATAATGTATTATTTTTTAGTTGAAATAAATATAACGTTCCCTGATAAATATTTATTCATTAATGGAGATTTTATATTGAATTTTTATTAAAATCACCCAATCATGGGAGCCCAAACGATGTCCAAATTTCATCTTTGAAAAAAAATGTAATCATTCCACATTACTTTTTCTAAATAAATTTAAAGAAGAAAAACATTATAATTAATTTCCTTAATTAATTCCCCAAGATAAAAATTTATAAAATCATTATATATTGCCTTTAATAAATTATAAAAGTTTTTTGGATCAGTAATAAAATATTATAATGAAAAAATAACATCATATTTTGCTTCAATTGGGAATTAAAATTTATTTAATTACATTTAAAAAATAATGAAAATAAAATTCTTCTAAAGGATCAGGTAACCATATATTTTATATAAATTAATCTTTGATAGGAATAATATTTTTTTGAGAGACCAATGTAAAACCTCCATATGTTACTACTATTTCCATTTTTCTAAAATTAGGAATATATATATATATATTGGTTATCGAATCCTAGATATCTATATAATATATTCTCTCTATTTATATTAATAATCCCCAATTAATCTTAGGTAAAAATTTAACAATAAAAATTCTTTGTACCAATATAAAATAGTTAACATCTTTTCTCATCACCAATTAATGAAATTCTCATCTCACAAAGAAATATTTCCTTAACCATAATCTAAAAAGCTATATGTGATGAATCAGTTAGTATTTTATGAAATTTTCACTAACAATATTATATATAGAGTATCTCCTTGTTAAATTTTTGATGAACTCCTCTATGAAAAAAATGGGGCAGAATCCCCATGTTGCATAATGGAGACAACACCATTTTTACTTCTACCAATTCAGGTAATTTATTTATAGGCACCTTGTCACACATCATCATTCATAAAGATTTTTCTATATTTTTTTAACAAAATATTTCCCTTTACATATCTTTTACATGTTTAATTTTATATGTAAAGACCAAAAAATCTCGTACTCAGAGATACTATAATATTAAATGTTTATTTAAAATTATAAATTCAATGGTTAAAATATTAAAATAAAATATACTATAATGAATTTTTAAGTGATTTTTTTGATCTAGTATGTGATGTTCACACATGGGTTGAATTTTGATGATTTTTTTATCATTTTTCAAATTTATAGAGAATTTCATACTTGAAAACATTGATTACTTGATTTATAAATTTATTTAATATATTTAAATTGATTATTTTTATAATGATACAATACTAAATATGTGGAATATTTCCTTGAAAATAATTAGATAGATTGTTATTTTAATGACTCATGAGAGAAAATACCTTATGATCTTCCCCGAGTAATCCCTAACTGGGTGTCTGATGATGAGTTATTCCTCTTCTCGTTAGAGGGGAGGAGTATAATTATGAATACCAATAAATTTTATTCTATTAAGATAGTGTTGGGTAGAACTTTATCATTACCATTTATACCATATGATGATCCTTCATTCATCAACCACCTATCTATAGGTGTAAAAAATTTCAATTTCTAAGAGTATGTATACAATTTTAATTTATCAAGATGAGTTTTATATGGATTACAAATTATTTGAATTTTCATTGATTTTTAGTATTTATATTGACCAATAACAAGTTAATTTAGTTAAGTAACTTATTAATATTCCATAGTGCTTCTCTAATTCATATATTTTGGTGTTTTTTGATCTATAATGTATTTGTATTCACATCTAATAAATACATTATTTTATGTTAGTATATCCATGTGAAGTCAATTTTTTTAAAATCCTCAGTATCATCATCAATGACGGATTAAGGATATAGATAAGTCTATGAAATAGAATATGTATCAATGTGGGCTCACATTCTATGATTGATGCTATTATGTCAAAAACATTCTATCCTAAAACATTTCAAAAAACAATTTATTATATTTTTATGAGTTGATAATTATACAATTATTTTAAAAAAATTCATCATTTTGATCATCTATATTGAAATAAATACTTTTTTTCTTCTTTTCGATGAGTAGAAGATTTCTATAGGCACAAATTAAGGATTTTTTCAATAGAATGATAATGAAAGGAATATAACTTTTTATTCCATATATAAGATGTGGGTTCAATCACTAGGTATGTATATGAAGTTTCCAATTCAGGAGTCCCTGTACGATGGTTTAAAAAAAATAAAAAACTAGTAGTGGTAAGAGGCCCTATTTAAAGATAGCCTCATCAAGGGTGACATCATATACAATGATGGGTAATTATAAAATTCCAAATTTAATTGAGATAAAGATAAAAAATGGTGAGACAATATAGAAGGATAATCAAACAATATGCATTATTCATTCAATGAGAAGGATTTTAGGTGATGGTATGCTCCCTCTACCAGTGATACATAGAGGGAGTATGGTTAAAATAATGGTAGGAATGATAATAAACTTGTTGTTGGGTCATTAAATATCACTTTTCTAGTTTCTCATGGTTCTTTAATTTTTATTATAGTGTTGTAATTTTAAAATTTTTAAGACCAATACGATATAAATAATGACATGTATATGGCTACTAGATTTGAAAATTTAAAGGCTAGGTCACTTGTTAATATTATTGCCCATGCTAATTTATTGGTTTATTATTGGGATATTTTACCAATCCACCAGTTTATATTATTTGTGTTTCGGATAAATATGGCAGGCAATATTCTCAAAATTATGAAATTAAAGGGGATTTTGTTTAGGAGAAATCGTAATTGGTTGATGATAAATATGTATTAAACTAGTTTTTTTCTAATGGATTTAGTAAAGTTGATTCTCCACGATTCTAGTTTTATGTTTCACAAGTTAAAGAAAAATTTTATGTTCAATATGATGATATGAATAATCCTATTTCCTTATTAACTGATAAGATATTCAGAAAAATAAAGGAATATTCCCAAATATAGGTAATTGTTTTCAATATATTTATTATGAAGATAAGAAATAAAGTAAAATATGTGATTATTTCATTGGAGGATATCTAAAATATATAGGATTTTTAAAATCTTAAATATTAATCATTTACTTTTTTTGGAACCACTATGTTTCCTTATATTCATTAGTAATTTCAATTGAAATTATGGAGATAAATAATGTGAGTATTAAGGATACAAATAAGATCATATTAGAAAAGTACATCTCAGATAATGTTTGGTAGTCACTGAAATAAGTGTTATGTGGATATTATAATGTTTAAAAATCATGGAATACCTATTTGAATATATTTATTAGATAATGATATGGTTTTAACCATATGGCTGATATGAAATCCCCCATTATGAATAATCCTTAGATGATAAATTAATGAACAATAAAGATGATAAGGGTTAAGGAGTTAGGATATTTTTTTGGTAAAATTATTAGCATCGTCTGTATTTTATTTTATTATTATGTACCATTTATTATTATTTTTTAAAAATTGTTTTCTTATTTATATTACTTACTTTCCTCTCTATTTATCATGTATGATATTTAAGATTTTTTTTTAATTATATAAACTTCTATAACATTTAATATTATATTTCTGTTTCTCATTTATCAATATATTTTTTATTAATGATAGAGGAATTTTCTTTTTCATTGATCATTTTTTTGGGTTTGTTGTCCTATGAATTTTTCTTATATATTTATAATATGTCATGGATCTTTGTAATTTAATTCTAAAATGAAATAAATATTTATATTTATTCCAAAAAATACTAAATTAATCAGAGGATGAATATTTTTCAATCAACCATGAAATTAATATAGGAATTCCTTATTAATTAATATAGGTATTTGATAAGAAAATTTAATAGCAGTTATTTAAAAATATATAGACTTTTATATTATAATTAGATCATTGAGTACAAATATTTAATTTTCCTCTCACGATAATTCTCACTATTTACTGAATAGAACATATTTAATTCAATTTATTATTGTTTACCTGAGATATTGGAAAAATAATAAATAAATAGAGGTGTACCAAATCAGTAAGGTTCTTTTCAAAAAAAGATATTCCAAAAAAATGATGGAATATTCTTAGAAAAAGGGTTTGTGAGGTGGACGGGGTTCATTTTAGGTAGATTGTGGTTTAAGACACATATAGTGGGACAATAATTTTAACACATATGATTTAATGGGGGTGGTTTGGTTTTCACATGTTCTATTCCAAATAATCTTTAGGTTATTCCATTATGAATAGGGGTTATGTATCTTTATGAATATAATTTACTCTTTGGTAATGAGATATTAGTAAATGATCAAATAAGTGTTTGTTAGAGAGGGTAAATGTTAATGGGAATTTAATAATATCATATGAACAATGATAAGGTCATGGATGTTCTTTATACCCTACATATGAATAATTCAGTGATACAATAATTAAATCCATAGGATATATATTGGGATAGACCTTTGTGGGACTGTTTTAATAATGTTTGATATTGTTTGCTACACCTAGAAACAATTTATATTTTATATTGTGATTGATCTAAGTGTTAGATATAATAAATTGTATGACTCTCAATACATTTATGTTTCCTTATAGTGATGATGTGATGGTTTGGATATTATAGATTTGTCGGTGTGTTATACAGTTACAAAATAGTTGTTGGGTTATAAAGGTGTGATTTGTTATTTTTTTATTGGTTAGTGACATTAGGAAATGATTTTTTTATTGATAGATTAGTTTTAGGTGGTGATTTTCCCTACACATGTACACATAGCTTCAAGGAGGGTCTATATAGGTAGACAGTTTACTTATAATTCTAAAATAGTAGGGATGTGATGATGATGATAGTGTTGTTGAGAAGAGGTGGTAAAAATAAAATTATTTGGGTTGAGGTGAAGAGATTTATAGTGGGTATAAATACAATAATAATGAGATTCCCTAATACTTGATAAAATCCAAACAAATTTGATGTATTAGAGATTGGTTTAGTTGGAGAGTGTCTGAGTGGGTGGAAATCAAATCACAACAAGACTCCCTAAAAGTGGATAGATAACCATCCATTATTATAAGGGACAATTTTTATATTGACTTGTATTTTAGTAGGTACAATCCATGTCGGTGGACATATGATATTAGTGAGGGTGTTTACTTGTGTTCACCTATGTAATTATTATGATTTAAAGTGATATAGAGGTAGGATAGTTTAGAAGTCTTGGTTGATATTTGATATAATATGTATTTCTATTGTAGATACTTTCTTATAATATAATTTTGGTTTCATAATGATTAGGAGTCATAGGAAATATACAGATCAATGGTTTGACTTTATAGATGATTGATTTATTATATTATTTTAATTTTTATCGTTAATAAAATAATTTTAATTCCTCAATCACACACTCTCATGAGATTTTCCAGGAGGAACATACTGAGCATATTTATATGCTCCCCCTTATGTAATATATATATATATATATAAATATATTGAAATAACATAGATATATATTTTAGTTGTTTCAAACAACTTGATCTGCATAAAAAGGTTACTTTTTTGGTGATGGTGTCCTATATTATACCATTCTGGTGACATATATATATATATATATATATATCTATGTGTGTGTATGTTTTAATGATTTTTCAGTTGTTTTGAAACCATTTAAAAGGATTATATTACATGTAATTTTTATAATAATCATTATTAAAAAATATGTTTTGTGATATGTCACTAATATTATGTATTTAATAGAGAGTTTTTTTGTCAAAAAGGAGAAATTCCTACCATATGTGGATGATGATACAAATTTCTTGATAGTTTGAAATCCATGGGTCATTGAAATATTGTTTGAAGGGAAATGATTAAATCTTGTAATCAAATCATGTGGACTTACAATGAAATCCTAACATGTTAAAATGGTTTCATAGTGAGTTTTTTAGATATATTTTAGATTACTAATTTGTAATGTATCCATCAGTTCATAAGGAATAGGTATTAAGTTGTACTAGTATGTGATGTGGGTGAGATAAAATAGTTAAAACGTCGAAGATCCGTTCTGATCTATGTAATAACATAACCTATGGATCATTATTTATAAAAGATATAATTTATATATAGAAAATTTATAATACTTTATTCATTCGTCATATAGATTCAGTTCATGATTATTTCATGTGTTTTGTATGGGGTGATGGTTTTTTTGGGTTTGATTGATGTGATTGTATTATTACACCATTATGAGGTTCAATCTGAGGGGTGATGTAATAACTTAAGGCTGTGAATTTGAGGGTATACATAGAGGTCAGATAGTATTGGAAGATATCCTTTAATGTGTTTTGAAAATATGAAGTTATAAAATAATTAGTTTCAATATCTAGTCAAGAGATAGGTCACTAATTGGAGTGGTCATGATAAATTTTCAAATAACTTATATAGTTGATGAGAATCATTATCCTTTAGTGTTGAGTTTTTGGAAATTTTTAGTGCATCAGTGGTGAATGTTATACTCGGGAGATCATTATTTTTCAATGAACATAAATTAACTATTTTTGGATCTATTAGTGAAGATGATATTATATTAGATTCATTGATTTATTTGAATATTACATATAGTGGTGATTTCAATGAGGGATTTACTTTACTCTTGAGTTTTACGAATGGATTATCGAACAATATAATTATTCACCTAATTTTATTATTGGTGAGAAATAACAATATCATAATTTCCTTAGGGAATTATGAGCTCAAATCCATTTTGAGTTAACATGTTATCTCTAACTTCATTCATGGGGATATTGAAGAAGGATGATATGTGGGAGAATTTATTGACCAAGAAATGTTTATTCACTATCGTTTCTCAACATGGTGGTGATTATAGTAGGTATATATGTATATGATCCAGGTTGTTGTTGGAAAAAAAATTATGCATTATAATAAGAGGTAACTAATATAGTGATCTCATCTATCTAGTGTGAGAAAAATGCACCCGTTGGATGGAAACTAAGGTCTTATTTGTTTTTTTCATATTATATTATTGTAAATTAACTTTATAAATTTTCCTTATATAAGTACATTTTTATTATCACATTAGTAAAATGTAACTGGTATATAAAATCAAAAAAATTAAAATATTATATTTTGTCATTTAATAGAAAACAGGCTTACAAATTCTGTTTTAATAGGTAAATTTACATTAATTTTTTCAATGTTATAATAATAAACATAAATAAATTTTTAAGGGATTTAATTTATTAAATAGGTTCTATAACGAATATATGTTTTTTACTACCTTCTACTATTGATATAAGATCAAAAATAATATAATATCAAAGAAACATGTTAAAAAAATGGGCTTGGAACACAATAAGACTACCCATTTACATGGACACCCAGTCTAGGGATGTTCAACACCGACCCCTGAACAAGGTAAGGGAATGAATGTGTTTAGTGACTCATGATAAATGTTGTGTCTCAAAGGGGAATATAAATAATTTGGGATAGAGGTAGGAATTTAAGAAAGAAGCCATAGGATAGTAATTATAGTAACCATTAACTACACACTACCCTTGAACATCACTTCATGTAAGAGACAACCTACTTATTATTTTCATGAACACCCCCTCCCATCATAATTTTTTAGGTTTGATTTAAAATTATAATATTAAATAAAAAAACCATAGATTACATGGGGGGTTTTGTATGCATTTTTTACCAGAGAAATGTAGATTCAGAATAATTCAGTGGTGTGGGAGTAAAATCATTTGAGTAATGATATAAGATTTCAAATTATCTCAACAAGTTCATAGTAAAGCTCATAAAAAAGGTATATAAGGTTAATTATACAGTAATGTAGGACACACCTTACATTTCTTTGATATCATTTTATCCTATTATATAATACCGCCAACACAATATCTCAACATGATATATTCCATCATGCTGGAATTGGTGGAATGGAACATAATCTCAAAAATAATGAAACATAATCCCTGTCTCATAATAATGTCCATACATTTTAATAAATATTAAGTCCCATATATAATCTTAGGTAGCAGTAGTGAATTATCAATCTTTACCAAAAGATCTATTTTAGTTAGTATAAGGGTTAAAATCAAACACTTGATTTAATATGGTTACAATAAATCAAATTATGAGCCAACATTTTCAATAAAATATTAATATATATACAGAAATTAAATTCGAGGCCTTTTTTCCACAAATTTATTTTGAAACTACAAATGCATTTCATTTTAACATGAAATGTAATATCAAGAGTCAAGGAATATAATCACATGCTATAATTATTTTAGAATATTTTATAATATATCTCATTCTTAGAAATACTCTTAGTAAGCTAAATTATACTCTTAAGACTCAACACACCAGTAATTTTAATGAACATATGGGTGAACATCCAGAAGTTCATATGAAATTAATCTAACATAAAAATAATTGAATGCTTTTGTTTTTGGAAAATAAAGATTAGTGGAAAAAACATGACATAAGAACTATCTATCACTAACACATTTCCAATATCCCAACACACTCAGGGTAAGTTATATGCTTAAAACACATAGCATTCAATGTATATTCCCCTAATCTATTATGATGGATAGTATTTGGTCAAGGTAATGTTTTGGATATATTATAGATCGAGATATATTTGTGGGTTTGAATCATTAGGGACACAAAAAATTATTATTTACTGTGAAGCTGGTTTCCCTAGAATCAACACGAGAAGTACATTTTCATTTCCATGTTGTTTACCCATAACTTTATAGATGATGTGTTCATACCATAACACTGTTACTAATTCCTCATACACTATTTATATAGAAAAATACTTAGATTTCTTAGTGTATCAAAAAGTTATTGCAATCCCCAAGTATAATGACAAACACAATATACTATTAAAATAGCGTTAACAATATTTTCTATGGTTTATATGCACCATACTAATGAAAAAATGGTTTTTAACTATCAAAGTCTAGTTGTTTAAATGAATTGTAATTTTTTCTAATTATCATTAATCTAATTGATATTCTAGTAGATAAAATCATGAGAATTGATGTAACACCCTAGACCTAGAAGCCCAGAGCTAATGCATTATATTAATAAATTTTCATGATTAAGAGAAATAAAATCCTAAAGGAACGATAATTTTTTTATTAAAGGAATACTAGATTAAATTCATGACACTAATATTACATTGGTAAAAGTAAATAAAACAAGATACATAATAATATTAAAAAAACAACATCCTCAAAATATTATTTAATAATTTATTATTCATAACCCAGGGAAAAGAAACACAATAAAGGGTTAATATCTGATGATTAGTAATGGTATCTAATAAAATAGAAACATGAATAATAGGGCTTGGTGAATAAATAAAAGTAAAAAATCCATTAAAACATAATATTTATCATAATATGACACGAATAAAATCTGATTATATAATTCCAAAATGAAACATAACCACGAATATTATACTTTTATAATAATCACATGAAATATCAATTCCTTGTTTCATATTGAGGGAATTCATAATTATGGCTATCATAAACATTTTTCACGAAATCCTCCAAGACACCATGCATAAGTGGGTAAAAAACCAGTCTACTTTGTCACATGAGACCTATTAATGCATCATGGGGATATAGTAGGCCCTACCCATCACATACAATGTCTAATGAATTCCAAATATTTGTAATAAAATATATCATTAAATAAAATTCTCCCTTAACACTTTTAAGTATCATTTATGAAGATAATCTATTAAAATCAATGATACATTCTTATGTAAAATAATCTTTAAACATTCCAATGAATCCCATACCACTTTGAAACATTTAAATCGAAATCCATTTTAACATAAAATGAAACATATAATATCACGAGAATAACATAATTAATTATATAATATATCAATGGTAAGTATATACACCACAAAAAGGAAATAGTTCTGAATAGGGCATATATCTCATATAAGTAAAAGTGAGACGAGAAACCCTGTTTTTTTTCTTTGGAAATACGAGTTCTTTTGACAAATAATTTGTATTTTTCATAAAATTAAAAATTATACATTTATAACATAGAAATGATCAGGGAAGGAAATATAAATTATATTTGAGGGGTAAATGATCTTCCAGTGAAGTGAAAAAAGTTTAAAATATTTTTAACGAAAATTTAGAAATACAATATTTTAGTGCGGTTTATGGAAATTATTATTGAGATTTTAAGTCGGAAAAGAATTTTTGTTTTCATAAAACTAAAAATGAAACAAGTTATTATTTCATGATAAAATTTATGATTTTACAAAAAAATAACTATGTCTAGAAAATTATTATATAGTGCTCTTGAAAATGGGTTAGACATCAAGAAGTTCCCTTTAATCGGGTTTTCTTATCGGGATGAATTGGAAGGAAACACATTAAAAAATATATTCTCACATAAATTAAAGATAAAATTATTTGTGTATATGTGTTTGGAACATTTATAGATAAATTAAAATAATTATATACAAATAAATTAGAATTACATTGGTTTATAGATTAAGAAATCATAACCAGGATGAAAATAGAACTTCAGAAAGATAACCCTTACCACTTTATAGTCAATCAAACCATTTTACCATTAAGTTATTAATAATAAAATGAAGTATTAAATACCATAAATAAATATATATTCATTATATGATATATCAATGGGATGTACAGAAACACCATACACAAGAAATTGTTATGAATTAGTCATATGTCATAGAAATGAAAATCGGATAAGAAAAGCCTAACCATATGTATTAATGTGTTATACACTTGAACTTAGTGTTCTAGATAATAAAATATAATACCTTAATTAATTAATTCATAACCTCATATACATGTATTAGATTCATTATATTTTTATTAATTTCATTGATGTCCTTATTTAATAGTTATAGAGTTTAATTTCAACCTTCTCGAGCATTCATTTTGTTGGATTCCATGATCTGTTTGGTTGTTTATAAGTAATGGAGTTTATGTAGAAATGGTAAAATTATCTATAATTGAATATATTTGATATCCCTGAATATAAAAAATATTAAATGGTTATATAATTCATTTTGTTATATGGTTTGAGGATGATTTATTAGATAAAACAATAGTAATAATCATTTAGATCATTTTTTATCATTTTTCTATAATCCCAAACTAGTTTTTCATGTGAAAAAATATTATGTATATATACATGTTTTATATCTTTAAATGGTATTTAATACATATATTAGTGTTTTTTTAAAAATGAAAGGGTTTTGGGACCATAATTGAAGTATAAATAGAAGAACAAATATATGTCATCTATAAATGTTATAAATCAGCACCTCACGAATGATGATTTCTTTTTTAAAATAAAAGAGGGAGGAAAAGGAGATTAAGGAAGGATATTAAATTAAGCTTATATCATTCAATAATATAGATTATAACAGATTTATCATTCTCCGTCAGATAGTATAGATGAAGATAGGATAAAAAATGAAAAAGGAAATAGAATTGAAATAAAAGTAAAAAAAAGAGGATTTACATCTTGAATTATCCTCTTTGAGAACCACCATAAAAAAAGATTTTTTTGGTCTTCTATTTTGAGAAGAATCTCTTAGAAGCGAGGAAGAGATTTGGTTAGTGAGATTGGGAAGAATTTGAAAATGCTTCAAGGCTTATATGTGTGAGGAGTTGTGGTAGTGAGGGGTGGTATTTATAGTGGAGGAGAGGGGTGATTTTTTAATATTTTTTGTCATTTTTATTATCATTTTTGCTGAAGAATCTGAGTAGTTTTATCATTGTGATAAAATAAATTAAAATAATTAAAGTAATTTTTATATTAGAGTTCTTAAATCAGCCATGAATCGTGAAATACTGTATTCAACTTGTAATGTAGCTACAGTGTAAAATACTATATTTTACTATTCACTAAAAAATCAAGTATCTCAGAAAAATATAAAAAATTACCATTTTTTTTATGTTTAGAATTAAAAAAATAACTACATTTTTATAAAAAATTTTTTCTAAATTTGAGATATTTATTTTTTAATTAAAATTAACATTTACTCGAAAAATACAGATTTTAAAATTATAACTAATTTTATAAAACTTTGAAAAAATAACTAAGGTCTCATAAATTATTTACAAATTCATAGTAAAATATAATATTATTGTATGAATACATGTTATGAATGTAAATTTTCTTTAAAATTATTTCAATTATCATAAACTTTTAATAAAATATTTATGATATTCAAAATACCAACACTTAATTATTAATTTGTAGAATATTTACTCAGTTATACTATGATATAATTATATCATAGATTCATTTGTAAAGTGCCTACATTTTATTCATACTTTCATTGTTGAGGTTACTATTTATTTAGCTAATTTACTATTCATAAGGTTCATATTACTAGTCATAAGTGTAACATTACTATTCCAAAGGGTCAAGTTATTGTACCCCAAAAAATTATTTTGATCCTATCAAAAAATAAATATGTTACTGATCTCAAGGGTGTATAAACATTTTTTCAAAAATAAATTTATATAAGCAGAAAAATTATGTTTAAAGTTAATAATGCATGTTTGGTGAGAAGGTGGGTAAAAAGAACCTTCAAAAGTTCAATAAGTATTTGTATCTAATTTTAATAAAAAATGATTCTAATGATATAAATTGGATTAATAGTTATTCAATTGATCTATTGTAACTTTAGAAATAATTTTATATTATATTATTATATAAAGTAAAAAATGTTGTTTTTAACTAAAATGCATTATTTTTCACTATTCAAACAAAATTAATCTTCCTAAAAAAATACTAAAAATTCACCATAATTTAATTTTAACAATTTAAATATTATTTTACCAAAAAATATATATTTCATTATGAATATGTTTTATTTAGGTGAAATCCTTATAAATATAATTTAATAGTAGTTATTACTACTAATATTACCTTTTTAACATCTATGTTATAACTATTATAACAAAAAAGTTTTTTTTCACATAGACTCGTTATTTTGTGAATTACATTTCATAATAAATTTATTTTTAAATCCATTTGGTTTTACATTCACCCCTCCATCAATAAATTGTGTCCTAACAATATTAAATTACACTAAAAAGTTTAATTATTGGAACTTGAAAATTCCCTTGTGGGAAACCCAAATAAAAATATGGTTAATAAAATATCAGCTTAAAAATATAGTAAGGGAAATGAGGTGGTCACTACAAAATTATTTTATAGAATGGGATTACATTATTTAGAAGTGAAAACTTGAACACAGAAGAAAAGTGAAACTATGATGTTCTAAAGGAATGGGATAGATAACATGTTATGATGGAAGTTGATTTCCACAAAACCATAAACAATGATTGTGAAAAATTTTATTAGTATCCCAAAAGATTATAATAATGGGGAAACATATTTATTTAAGACTATTTTCTAATATTTGATTAATTATTCAACTATGTAATATCATAAATATAGCTTTCTATTTAATAAGAATAATATTTTCCTTTGATGGCTCCTTGAACGATATATACATCACAAGTTGCATCATGTGGTGAGGAAATACATTAACCTGTAAAGCCTCGTAGAATTACCCACATGAAACATTTCATAAATGATTAATCATATGAAAATATCTAGATCCAACTGATTATAATCATTCCCATGGAAGTTAGTTATGTTGCATCATGTGGTGAGGTAATACATTAACTATGTTTTTTAAATGTTTAACTTGATACCAAATCATTTTTCATGGTTCCATTAAAAATAAAACCTCAAATAGTTAATGAAATAGTACCGTAGTATAATAACTATATATCTCATAATTCTTATAATAATGATATCATAACAGAGTTCTTAATTTCAATTACAAAAATACGTTAACTATTCTATTTAAACTGTAGAAAAATGATATGCTTTACCTTGATCCATTTACTTTTTCAAAACTATATTTCCTTAACAAATGAGATATATATTTGCATAGTGTTCTATATCCTTATAGTGGAACCATTGACTATTGAAACATTATTTCCTTCTCTTTAAATTATGAGAAGGGAATCATTTTTTTCCACACTTGAATCAAACTCATTTTCCTCTTAAGCATATACTAATGTATTTCCTTTAACAATAATCACATGTGGGAAAATACTTCTTTCCCTTATTTCCTTTATCAAACTTTTTCCCTGGTTCCCTCCTTTTCTCTTGCTTTTAATTGAAGAAATAGGACATAGATAATTATTTCCCTTACTTAGTGATTTTATTATTTTCATAACATTCCAAATAATATTCATATATATATATATATGTTCAGTTTAGTTTAGTGTTTTGAGTGCCATAATCTGTTCAATATTGTATTTATTTGGAGATAATGCTTTCTATAATATCGTGGAATTCTAATAGACATGGTTGACGAAGGAATGTTAATCGAATATAGTGAAAAAATAAAAATAAATCATTTTAGTGTGATGACACGAATTATTCATCCTTTTTTATAAGATTTCACGAGAAAACTAAATTATGTTACATAATAACTGTTTGCAGAAGGTTTTCATGGTATATAAATGATCCATTATTTTTTAGGGGAAATTATGTTTTTATAGATACCTATGTTGGTTAGTTAGTATAACTCATTATTATTAAGAGTTGGGCCCGGAGGGTTATTTATAATGTTTTTTTACATGTTCCACCTATTCAAATGAATTTTAGTTTATGATGAATTAGGACCCTCATATGGGGAATAGTTAAGATACATTTGTTGATGGTCAAAGTAAATTAATCCAATTTGATTGTTGAACTATAAAATAATGATAATTGAATTTATTTCTCAAGGTATTCATATTTTATTTATTTATAAAAAATTAATAAAATAAGAATATTATTTTTATATGAATTTTTTATGTATATGGTTTGTTAAATAATTACAAGAGGAAAGGGTAATGTAAGCATATCATAATTTGTCAGGTTATATTTAACAGTGTCACATGTGATTTGTAAAATACTTTTTACAGCTATGAAATATCAAATAAATCATTTGTGTTAGTTTAGTAAATTTTAATCTTTTCAGTTTAACTAAGATATTAAGTGATTTTTTTATTTTCAAACTTAACTATTTTAGTTTATTATTTATTCATAAATTATATAGGGCATAATTTTCATGAATTTATATCTTTCCACTTAAAAAAGAAATGTATAGGGATAGAAAGTAAAAGAAAGAAAATGATTTGATCAACTTAAATTAATGAGTCAAACATGTGTTCTTAAAATCCAATATACAAAGTCATGAATCACTCGATCTATTCCAGATGACACATGAAAATAAAATCAAAACATTCAGTGGGTTGTGGTGCACATGTGTAAGATTTAAAGGGATCATCCTTTTAATACTTCGAGCTATGTAAATCTAGTTATGAGAAGAGTGCTATGAGATTATGGTGTTACACTAAGGTAAGAGTTAGATTTAATTCTTCACAATCAAATTTAATTTAACATGAAAAATAGATAATGATAAACATTGTATATAATATTTTGAATTATTATTTTATATGAGAAAAAATAATTTAATGTCCTCATAAAGATAACACTTTCCCTAATTGGGTTCCTTTACAGTTTATTTAATAGTTCTCCACTAATTAATTTTCTATTTTTATGAAGGTCATTATGATATAATGTGGCTTCCTTTTCTATTTCTAAAATGGTTCCACCCACACAACACTGAGCTCTCGTACCTCTTTTTTTTGTATATTACACACGCATAGGCTCAATATAAATACCCTGATTTTTTCTTCATAATCATTAGAATTTTGTTTTAACATTTTTCAATATTTTCTGTTTTTAGTATGTGTTTACTGGTTACTACTATATCTATAAAAATAATAAATTCATTTAGAACAACATGTATACCAAATAATGTGTATTTATCTGAAATAGATAATATTATTCATGGGTCTCTCAAACTGTAATTGAGCATTCCAAATCTTCAGGTCTATGTGTAGCGGGGCCTCATAAGGTGTAATTGGGCCTATTTTTATGTGTTGATAACTAAGTATTCTTATTCAAAGTGTTTCATTATGTTAATATTAATTTGGATATTTTTTTATACATAGATTGTATTATATAAAATGAAATAAAATTGTTAATCCTTTTAAATAGGTATGTTATAATAAAATAAATATTAATATTTTTTCTTTTTCACTTTGAAACCGAAAATAACAAAAACTAACTCTTATAACTCAATGTTTTTAAGAGTTTTCTCTTAAGTACTAGAATTCAAACATTAATCAAATTTTAATTTTATGAAAACATTTTTTTACATTAAATGGGTAATAAAAATATACTTATTTACGGAAAATTGGAATTAAAGAGTGTAATTGAATAAATATTGGGTAATTCCCTCAAATGGGGTTCTATTTTTACTATATACAGGAAGACTGTTTTGGTGAGAATCCCAAAATAAATCTGGATGAGAATTCATTTAGAGATTCTAACACAATTAATTCCTTCTTGAAAATTATCCATTCACAATAAATTTTTAGTTCATCTCCTTAATATTTCTTCTTCAGTAAAAGTTCCTCAAGTATGTGATAACTCTTAGCATGAAACTCCTCTTGTTATTCCATATGATATTTATTATCATAATGTAGAGGAATCCAAAATATTAAGGATACACATCCCTATATTTAAATACCCATTGTGATGGAACTTCAATGTTATCCAAAATCACTTCGTATTGTTCATCTTCCATTGTATATCCTTTTCTATAATCTTTAATGTAACCCATTAATAATTTGAATATAAAATTCAATGTGTTTGGAGTTGATATTAATTTCACAATCAATAAAATTTGATTAATTTAAATTTAATTAAACATTATCCTCCTGAATATGGCTAGATATTATCTAGTTTTCACTTGGTAGTTCCTCTAGGGTTCGTATTGTTAAAGGAAGTTTGAATTAGTCAACCTTATTTATATTTTCAATTAATATAGCGAACATAATTGTTTATTATTATTACATATTTTGAGATATGTATCATAGAAATTAATATTATTATCATTCAATTCTATAAGGATATCATGGAATTTAAAATCATTTAAAATCATTCATGAATATATCCAAAGTCTTTTGATCCTACAAAGGTACATCAGTTGGCATATCACTTTTAGCGATCTATTTCATAATTAGAAAAAAGTATTCTGACAGTTGATGTTTATGTAGTCAATTTCATATATTTCTATGTTCATCTAATGAAAATATTAGTGGGGAAATTTTTCCTCCATTGGTTTAGGTTGTTATTTACCTAGATGATAATCATTTAATTCTTGGAATTATAATGTGAGTATGGAGATATTTTTCTTCGTCACATCTATCACTTCTCTATATACCAACACCTAGGATCTTCTTTCATGAAGAAAAAAATTTTCACACACTTATTAGTAATAAATAAATTCATATAATATTTATTTGAAAAACTTTATCTTTGAATGTGTTTCTAAATACAAAATGAATAAGAAATAATGAATGAAAATTAAATAGGAAAACTCAACATATTTCTCCGTGAATTCCTTAACAAATATTCCATGTATTTGGAATCCTATGATATGGTTTCTATAAATATTATTTATTATATTACAAGGATGAAATAAAGTCAGTCGTTAGGGTTTTTTTAAGGAGGATTGATATAATGCATATTTTATTTTATTTTTTATTATATTTAAATGAAATAAAATTAATAAATACGGTATTTTGGTTGTTTTTTTCAAAAACAATATCAGAAGATAACACATGCAGAATCAACTAATTGATGTTTGGAAGAAATTTTATCATACAATGTTTATCAATATAAGATCGTTCATTGATTGGTATATGTATTTTAAAATTTTTCATTAATTAATTTAATATCATTCATCAATTATCTTCCACTACTTATAAAAGGCAATCTAGTGCTCCTTTGAGATAAAATGGCACACCACATCCCACTACCACAATAATGAGAAGATAATGAACACAAAAAAAATTGAGTTCCATCATCACAAATCCCAAATCAATCATATTATGTTCATCACTCACCACCTCCAATCCCATAGTACTTATGATTAGTTGAATAAAAAGAGTGTAAATATTTTAGTAGAAGTTGAAACAAGGCTAAATAAATGTTGGGAAGGTTGGAAATTTATAAAAATATGTTATCAATAAACCATTATCTTACTGTGAAATGATATAAATAAATAGGAATAAGTAATTAGGATCAGTAATAACTCCTCATCCATTAGTATCACATGTTGGGATTAGTACTCCATAGTCAATGAGTTTTGAAATCCTAGAGAAAAAAAGTGTAAATATGGGATGAAGAAACATATAATGGTATAATAGATTCATTATATTATAAATTCCCGTTATTCATTTCATCTTTATCACATTTAAATATCTTTACCTTGATCTCTACACTCTGTAATGATAATGAACTAATTTATGTGTCTGATCCTGGGGGAGGAAGTGGTGTTCCTGGGATTTTTTGTTCATATCTAGATTTTGATTTCCTTTTATGATGAGATAATGAGGGTGTATGGGGTTTGGTTATATTATTTTCGACCATATAAACATTTATTAATCCTCATTTCTATTTCTGTTAAATAATTACTCCCTCTATTCATTGGAATAATCAAATATACGTGTGATTAGGGTGTTAGTTTGATGACGTCAAGAAAAATGACCATTTCATTGTATTATAATTATGGAGTAGGTTGTATGTTGTTTATCAAGTATTGATCCAATAAAATATGGTTTAATATATTGAACATGTAATGGTTATATTTTTTTAATTCATAAACCATATTACTTATAGTGATTGATGAGTTTTACTCATTGTATGGAATAAAAGAGTGTTAGTGGAATTAGTGGGACTATGTCCAATATGTATGATTTGTTTTTTTGATGGTTTTATAATGAAGATGATGGAATTAAGATTATATGATTTGAAGATATGTACTTATAAATTTTTTTAAATTAGAATCACATGATCTACCAATATTTTTTCATTCAGTTGATCAACTGGCTGAAATGACTTTACATGGTTGAATTTGTTCATCAGACAATCAATATAGAGTTTCTCATGAAATTGAACTTTATTTTGTAATGTATTCATTCTAGTTTTTTTAGGTTGTAAATAAATATTTAATAACATTATTGATCCAAAATATGATAGATTGAAATAGTTAATGTTTTTTCTCAAGATGTTTATTTCCATGAAATAGATACAAAAACTATTTCTTCATATTGTAACATTTACCATGTTTGATACTCAATGTATTTCATCGCATCAAGAGATAAGTACTTGGGTGTTTTATTATAAGTTAGGTTTCCTTTAAAAAATATTTATGAAGACATATTGGTTGGAAATCTTTAGTTTCAATGTTTTAATATATAAAGAGTTATTTATTGAGATAATTCTTAGGTTTTATTGCAATGGTTAAATAAATATTTATATTGATAGATATAGACATATATATTATGGAATAATTAAAATATCTTGTTAGGAGTTTATTAACAACATATTAAATAATCCACATATATGGGAAAAACTATCATGAATATATATTTATATCTTTTTTAAAATGAATATTTATTTTCCTAATGAGTAGAGAAAGGTCTATATGATTGAAGAAGGGTGAATAATCTTGTGAGGTTTGTGATGAGAAGGGTGGGGCATGCATGAAATGAAATAAAATTCATGAATTGAGGAGGGTATGTGGTTTTATGGTGTTAATGAGTAATAATTCTACAAATAACTATAAATGTTTATGTGTAGTGATTCCACTAGTTATGAAGAGAGAAGCAATGTGGGTTTTCACTTTTAAAAACCCAAGTTATTAAGAAATTTTAAATCTAAATTAACATAAATACATTTATTTTGTGAAATGGAAGATCTATATGGAATTATAGTGATAAAAGTATTCACTTCAATTGTCTAGTGAATATATATATATTTTAGGAGGAATACAAAATTGTGGTTTTATTGTCTTGCAATTTGTGATGATACAATCTCTGTGAGTTGGTCATGAAGTTAGTATCAAGGAGATAGATAGAGTATAATATTTTTCTAATACTATTATTCTCAACAGTGATGTAGTAAATCTATTAATGTGTAGGATGAATTGTTTTGTATGTTAACATAAGATAAATTCAACACATTGAAAACTATACAATTTTCTATTGGAGGACGACGTATCTATTTTTTAACATATAAATTGTTATCATTTTAGAGAATGGGATTAACATGTGTATGGGATACACCAAAACAAATTTAGAAGATAGGAAAATTAATGTTGGGAGGTTATATCCAACATTTCATACGCACATGATTATTTTGGAGGGTAGTGTTATCTTATAGGAATCCATATCACACTATGGACTAGTCTTCTCACATTAAGAGTCAAACCATATAAATATTCCAGGTTACATTATATTGGTGTGTTTTTTCATGTGTGAGAGACAAACATTCTTATATCATAATAGGTGGATAATGTCAATTTTAAATATATATATATATATATATATAATGTATAGATCACTGATTCACCCCTCCTAGTGATCCATCACTTATCTGATCGTTGTTCTAAAAGTATGATTAGAGTGATAATCTGTAATCTGTGTTTGGATTACGGTTTTAAAATTTAATACAACCATGATTATAGTGTTTGAGTATTTAATTTTATTTAAATTGGATAATATATATTCTATGAATAATGTGGTTATACCAACATTTGATGGGAAGGGTTATCACATTTGGAAGGATAGTACACTAACATTCTATTCATATTTTAGTTATCATGTATTGGAAGAAGCAAATAATAGATTTTCCCTCATGGTAATAGTTATTTCATGATAGTGGTAGACAATATGAATTTATTGAGCGATGGTTATTCTAATAATTCTATATTATCTCATTTTTCATAGGATTCATTTCTGAATGATCAATATATCAAGATAAAGAATATATATTGTATAAATTTAGAATATATGTGAAAACATTAATAATGTGTTAAGGGATAACATATATTTTTGCAGTCCTGAATGGTAATATATCCAAAAAAATTACGATGAGACAATTGATAGATTACTCGTAAGTGTATATAATGTTTTGTTCAAAATCAATATTAATGGTTAGAAACTGTTAGAATTGGATTTTGTTAAAAATATTTTCCTAACAATAATAGATATGATTGATGATAAGGAGTACTCATTCTAAGAAAGTGATAAAATTTATATTCATATTAATGACATGTAGTGTATTTTTATATCACAAAATGAGAAAAGATAATGTTGTGAAGAATAATATGATTTATGAAATGTTAATCTATTTTTTAGTAGATATTAATGAGTTAATTTATAAAAGTATTTTTATTGAAGAAGAATATTGTTATTAATATTTTGATAAATAATTTTATTAGAAGTTCAATGAATAAATATCATTCATCTATAAATATATTAAAACATAATTTTCAACTAAAATATATTTTTTAGAGGAAATGGTCAATTTTATAAAAAATATTTTAAATCCAAAACTGAAGAGGGAAGTGATTGTGAAGGGTTTAATATTTAAAAAATTTAATAGAATTGAAAAATTGGTCCAAGGGTTATTCCGATGAAAATTTTAAGAAGTTATCTAAATTTAATAGAAGAATTTTTTTAAAGGGATGTGATGCTAGTGAAAACGAAAAAGTTGATAAATCAACTAGTGATAAGGATAGGTAAAAAACTATTAATTTCTAAACTCAATAATGGAAAATATTATATTGATAAAATCCATCAAAAAAGTGATGAATAAGATAGTGATATAGATTTTATGCTCATGATTTAATTTTAATAATGTCAACCATAAATTTTAATTATTGATAAGGGGAACATAAATTTATTGAAATATTATTAATGTACCAACAATATAGAATAAATATCAAAAGAAGAAAAATATATCATATTAAACGAGATAATGAATATGAAAAAATGAATTAATGATAAGAAGATATTTAGTATAATGTTTTATGAATTGGTTAATTATTTGTAGAAGTAACATGATCTTATTAAACTAAAATTGGTTAATGTAGAATAATAAATGAACCTTTCCGAACTCGTTTTTCAGAAACCTATTTAAGAAGCATGATAGTTTTCAAAGATGAATAAAGAATGAAAAGATAAGAAAATTTAATATTCCTAGGATGGTTTTATTTTTTATTATGTTTTTAAAAAGTTTAATTAGTAGAAAAAAATAAATAGATCTGAATTTCTGTTTTAAAAAAATAGTCTAAAAATATTAAAATTATCAAAACTCAAACATTTATTCCAGATATATAAAATAGGTGAATATAAACATGATTAAAATAAGTCTATCATGTAGATGAATATTTTAATAGTCCAATAAAATTTTGGTTCACAAAATTGATCCACTTTTAATGTCCAAATGAAGGTTGAAAGACAGATAGATACATTTGGACATTATGATATTTTGATAGGTAAATATGAATGTTTTTTGTATTCATGAATTGTATTTTTTGGGAATATTTATATTATTTTTTGGTTTAATTTACAGTATTATAGTTTGTGAAGAAATGGTGGGAAATAGAATATCAAGGGCTTTTCTCCCACCCTGAGAGGAAATTTGAAAATAGTTTGATCAATCTAGTTTAAAGGATAAGAACCTATTTCAGCCATTTGGATATGTCAATAAATGATGTAATAAAACATTTCCCCTTTTTAAATTTTGTATCACCATTATAATAAACTAATGTGGAATGAATAATAAGGATAGAGAGAAGAAATGAGAATTTAATTTTTTTGATGTTTCACTAAAATAATAAAATATGGAGAGTCTATGGATTTTGAACTTTTTTTTATATTCACATAAGACAAAATATTTGAAGCCATTGAATGATGTTTGAGGTTATAAAAATGCCTTTGTCTCAATTTGAAATTATTTTTCACATAAAAAAAATGTTTTGACATGCAATTATTAGAAATGGAAAATTAAAATCTATGAAAGGCCATTATATAGATGTGGTGAAGCACAATATTGAGTGTTTTTTTTGATGAAGAAAGAAGTTTATTTTTTGAATGGATGTATTCTTAGTTAATAACCTTAATGGTGGATATTGGTGAAAATAGGAAAATGAATTAGGGTTATTTTTTATCAGGTTTATGATGTTGTAAATTCATTTTATATTAGAGTAAAGGAATAGAATGAGTTATAGAATCAAAGTATTGGCCGCCTTATCTAGAATAAGATAAACATGATTAATCAACGTGAAAAGTTTTGTGATGTTTCTCTACTATAATTATAAATAGATTTTATGTAATCTAAATTCTAAGAGGGGAATAAGTCTAAATATTTAAACATAATTTTTCAGATTCTATAAACTAAACCATTTAATATAATTCATTAATATGTGTGTGGTCCTAGGAGTAATCCATCAACCAATAAAGATATGTATTTATAAATTCTATTTATCACATAAATAATTTTAATATTTTCATATTTATTAATCATAAGTCTATGTAATAAATGTTTTCAAATTTTTTTAAGTGGTATACAAAAAGATAATTTCATTTATCTTAAGAAAATATGAATAAACAATATAACTAAATATAAGAAAGGGAATTTTTAAAATTATATTTAAATAATATAATTTAATATGATCATATATCACTATACACACCAAAATAAAATAGTGTGGTTGAACAAAAGAGTATTTCTTTTATATATATGGCACAAACAATACGTGATAAACATAATACATATCGATATTTTTTTAGATAATAGATTTTTATAGAAATTCATATTAAACAATAGTGTTTTCTCATGAGAATTTTAGATAAGTAGAATTATGATTTGAATTATTAAAAAATTTAAAGAGTTTATTTATCTCATGGAGTTTTAGGTCTTGTGTCATAAAAATAATAGGTGTCTTTAAAGTAAATTTAATTCAATATGTTGTATTGGATTTTTTATTTGTTATCCCCCAAATTGAAAGGGATTATGATATTATATATATAATTATAGAAGGATTATATAGATATTTGTTTCTATAATTTAATAATATACATATAATGAAGCTAATGATAATTAATCAGGTTTCAAAAGTTATATTAATAATTATATTGAACAATATTAAGAAATTCCAAAAACAAGATGAATGTGTTGATGTTTTATAGGACGAAGTAGAATATTCATCCATTTCAAGTGATATGGAAATGTCTCACTCAACTCATCCAAGGTTTATTTATAATGTTTAGGTTTAAAAATTATTAGGGATCATTAAAATAGTTATAAACATGGAGAAAATTTTGGATAGTAACTTATACTGAATTTATATCTCACATCAAATAAAGAGACATTCAAGAAGAAAATAATCGTCAGTATTTTTCGGATACTATAAATGATGATCTATACAAGAAATAGAAAAATCACACATGGGATTTGGAAACCAATCCTAAATAAAATAGATTTCTTTAGGAAGAAATATGAATTCTGAAATAAAAATAATTAACTAGATGAAGTTGAATGAAATAAAGAAAGACTAGTGTTTAAAAGTTATTTTATTTCTAAAAAATTGTACATTGATGAGACATTAAAAATAGATAATAACATGTTATAAATTTTGTATCTAAATGTAACATAAATTAGTTGAGGGTCATTAAAATTAAAAATAAAGAATTATATATTATGGTAACATAAAGGAAACATGGGAATGTGGAAAAAACATTAAACACGACATCATAAACATATGTCAAGGATAACTAAACATAAATCATAATAAAGTGGGAAATTTCAAATGATAGGTAAGGTTTACTCAATAATGTGGTTGAATTAATTATAATGGGACTAAAACATTTCCTAATGCTTTGGATCACTATAAAATTCTAAGTGCACCTATCTCTTTCATATCATGAACTTTCATAAAGGTTCTGCATGATTATTCAACATAGGATCATATTTTATCTCTTTTAATTGCATGATAATGAAATTTTCAATATATAAATGGAAAAACAAAATAAAATAATTATATATTTTTTTAGTTTAATACCAATGAATTTAAATAAATATTTTATTCACAATATAAAGGTTTCGCATGGAAACATTATAGTGAAATTTCTGTAGCATAATTACCATACTTAAAAAATAATAGATTGGTTTTATGATATTTAAAGGGGTCTCTAAAGTTTTTTTAAATGAAATGGAATATAATAGGGATGTCTAAAAACATATCCCAACATTATGAATTGGAAATATAATTCCTAAAATGAAGAATATTCTTGAATAAAGAGATGAAAGAAATTATCCTTAAATATTTTCATCATAGTGATGAATTTGGTAAATGTTATAATGACATGGGATAAATGAAAAATAATTACTAGGAAATAAATTTTAACATATGGGGATATTTATATGGTCATGAAAATTTAACCAATTGATAGTAAAAATGTGAAATAAAAAAAGGTGGTTGAATTGAAAATAAGAGAGGGTGATCTCATACATTGAGAGGGTGATTCCAATAGCTTGGGAGGTGATTCCTGATAGGTTGGGGGGGGGGCCTTAGGAGGAATATATAGACTAGGGAGAGTATGTATGTGATCCATTGTTTTTTAGTGATCTATAATGGGACTTTTAGTGGTTTTATATAAGGAAATAAATGGCAGTTCTTTATTCTTTCCCAAACATCGGTTTTGAACTCTATATAATTAAGATAAAAAACCACAATCTTTACGAGGTATTTTTTCAATTTTACCTACCAAATAATAGTGTTTTTAAATATATTATAAGTACATGGGAATAAAACCTTAAAATATCGCACTTAGTTATTTGGAAGTGTGTCATGTTTATAAAAAATTATTTTAAAACCATAAATTATAATATATGTCTTGGAGGATTCATAAAGGATTTATAAAATTAATCAAATAAATTCAAAAAGAGATCATTTTAAAAGGAAAACATATATTTAGTCACGGATACCATTTATATCATTTATCACAACAGGTTTTGGTCATTATGATATAATAATACACACAATATAGTTATACAATTTTTATTTTTTACCCAAAAATTTGATTGTCTCATAAAATTATGAAAAATTAACTATTTTTTAATTTTGACTTTATGATTCAAAAAATAATATTTATTTTACAAAAAAAATCTACATATGTGAATTTTCAATTTTAAAACATGAGTTAATTTTTATTGAGAAATGCTAGTGTTCTCTGATAGTAATAGTTTGTAAACACTTATAACAAATACATTTCAAACTATTAAAAATTTATTATCAATTATATTTAATATATAATATTTAATAATAATATTTATTTTAAAAAATATATAATTGATAAAAAAAATTCTTGATTTTAATAATATTTTACCCATGCAACAATCTATGTTTTAATGCCTCAAAAATAAAATTTTTATCAAAATCATTTTCTAATAATTTATTATGTTACAAAAAATAATAATTGTTATGTTGAGATGAAAATATAAATATTCATGATATTTTGGTTACTTTTTTTAAAGTCCTTGTCAAATTATTTTTACCCATAATTAACTTGTTTCCCTTTTACCATGGTAACAAATATTTACTACGATTACTATTTATATAGTTACCAAATTATATGGACCTTATTACAAAATATTAATTAAAATTATTCAAAAATGGAATCCATTTTATAAAAATAAATTCACAACGGTGGAATAATTTAATGTAATATAAAACCCAAAAGCATGATGGATAGTGGTTTTCTGAACAACAAAATTTTCTAGGGAAATGTGATTTTACATCAATAATATAACTAGTAAGATTATTTATTTTAATTTAAATTCATAAATATAGATACATAATATAAAATTTTTATATAAATAATTTTTAATTAGTGTTTTTTGAATTAATTAAAAAAGATAACCGTTATGCATTTTTTAAAGTATTTAGAAAAATACTTTTTGAAGCATAAAATTAAATTTTTTTTTAAAATCCTTTATAATTATTATTTCAATATAATTAATTAGATTAAATATTACTTTTGAATAATTATGTTACATTGAAATAAATTTAAAATAATAATTATAATTTTTAATAAATTAATTTATCAAATTATATGGTTGTTTTACAAAAAAAATCATTATTTTTCACTATTCACAAAAAAATCAATATTTCATGAAAAAAATCAAAATATCACCCTATGTAAATATTTATATGATGATAAAAAATTGAAGTTTAATTTTTTCAATAATATTTTATAATTGTTTTATAAAATAATTATAGTATTTTTTTCAAAAAAATAATTATAAATCATTTAGGAAGACAACTTATCTTGAAGTACCAAAGACATTACCAAAAGATGAGAGATTTTTTTTAATCAATTTTAAATAAATGTTTTTTGAGTAGCATATATATATATAGATAGACAATAAATTATTTAACAATATTAATACATTAAAATTTAATGGCTTGGTCAAATCATTCATGTTTAAATAATCATAGTTTTTTTTGTGTTTGGTGTTCATATCACATTTTCTATCAGAAATAATTTTCACTTTTAAATGATAAAGAAATAACAGATCAAGAAGGTTGTCAAAAAAATATTAATCAAAAAAACTAAATGGGACATTCATGAGCAATTTAAATGAAGAATAAAAAACATGTGTTACCATAAAAGATTTAGCACAACCACCATAAAGATCAAGCATAAAAAATGAGATCCGAAAGTATTAGAGATACATAAAATCACAAGGGAGATCACCGATATTTCAAGGTAGGAGGTGGAAACTAAATGAAATGATTCTTATGGTTTTCTACACATGAAAACAAATAGTTCATGAAAATTTCATGACAAGAATCCAAGATTTACGATGTGAAATGAAATTATCAATTTAAATAAAAAATGGGTCACCTTTGGTTTAAATAACATGACCAACATTTCCAAATGTGACCATGTTTCATTAAAATATAAAACAATAATGCTCTAAATTAGGCTCATTGAATCAGTGTGAAAACTCATTTTCAATATTTAACTTGTTCATGATGTGATTGTGTATAGTAGGAACTTCATAGTGCATGTTCTATGAAGAATACCCAAACCACCTCCAAAGCCCTAGAAGCCAAAAAACATTGTAATAACCAATAATAGAGGAATAAATTTTTACAAGGATGTTACAATCTCACCAACAGAAGAAATTTCAACCCCAAGAATTCATGGCGATGAAGGATGCTTGGGAAAGAGGAGAGTCTACTACTCCCACGCCAATGACTCCTACTCCAAAATCACATGTGAATATGATTTATTTTTAACTAAAACACTAAAAAAATTATATACTTATCATGAAATACATTAATCTCTGATTAAATGATATCTATTTGATTCAATATTACTAAAATGGCTATCTCTATCTAAATATCTTCTAATCATAGGCTATGATAAGGGTTAGGATACCATCTCTTATGTATTGATTTTTAGAAAAATTCATGAATACTTATCAACTAACCTATTAATGAGAATTGATATGAAACCTGCCTAAGTTTCTCAATGACGTGAAATGGTATAATATATCTCAGAGCCAACATTCCCTATTAACCATTCTATTGGTTACCCAACCAGGTAAAATCATTGAATAAAACATGTTTATAAACATAAAACTCCAAGGGTAAATGTGGATGATTCGTATTATGATTGTTCCAAATAATTTATATAAAATGAAATGAAAACATATCATAAATCCACACCAACATCTCTGAAATGAGACTCTTTCCCAAAAGATATGGCATGCCTATAGTTTTCCAACAAATATTTGATTTTTATTGTCATAAATATAAATTCATTAAGTATTCTATTCTATTTGATACCTAGTAACTTTTTTTACATGAAAACTCAATTAATACAAAATGGCGACCCATGATCCATTAGAATTTATGACAAAAAAACAAAGGATATCCTCCATGATCTTAATAGCATGATTCTCCTAACCATATTTCTATGAATGGTAAACTGTTATCAAATTGATTTGAGTCGACATCACCTCCTATAGAATGTTAAATAATTGAGAGGTAATCCTACGATACATTTCCAATATGATAGATGAGTGAACCCCATGGAACCTCGCAATCTCTTATACATTCAAATTACCCAAATCATCATCTTTACTGGTGCCCTTGATCAGAATGAAATGAGCAGATTTCTTTAATATATCAATCAAAACCTAGATATCATTATTTTATTTTTTTAGTCTGTGGTTATTGAACAAAATAATCCCTAGAATCATTATCCCATTCCTAGAATGGAATTCAAATATATTTTAGAAAAGAAGAAGTTTTTAGATGATCTTCCTTTATCTATTGGCATGTGTAATAGTGGGACACAAAATCTTTAATGTCTCACTTCATTCCCAACCAATAGAAATGTATTCTCATGTCATAATACATTTTCATAGTTCCTAGATGAATGGAAAATGATGGAAATGGATTTTCAAAAAGAAAGAGCTTCTCACAGATGCTGGGATGAAAAAATGACCCCGAAAAAGGAGAATACAATAAAAAGAGAGTGACTAACCATAAACGACCTCTCTAAAATAAAGTATTTTTCAAATTAATATGAATTCATCATCATATAGCTCATTATATAGACTATAGTAAAGGATATATGATGATAACTAAAAACTAGCCTGAACCATGCATGAAACATCCTTACGAGATTTCATATGTAACTAATTAAAGAGTACACAAATGATCCACTCAGTAATTGGTTGAATAATAGTCTACATTGTATCTTTGCAACTAAATGTATCTACAAAGACATTCCCCTATCCCTGGTTGAAGGAAACAATGAATTTGATAATCTGAAAGAATTACAACCGTATTCTCTATCTAATATTCATGTATTTTAAAAAAATATAGTTTAATTTCGCATAACCATAAAAGACTATGAAACTCAACCCAATGGTAGTATACCACCAAAATTTCATATAATTCAAAACTATAGAAATATATAAATCATAAGTGGGTTTATTATCCTCATTCTAATGAATATGAAGAGATCCATATGCCACAATCATATCACCCTACATAAGAACACATCATTGTGAGCATCAATGTATACCAGACACCCCTTACCGAGAATAGGTAATATATGAATAGAAGTTAATGTCAAAATATGTATCAATTCATATATTAATCCACATTCATGGTTTCTATATAAATAGTATAGATCAGATTCCATTTCTTATAACTTTTTCTTGAAATTAGAACTCTCAAAGGAATCATGGATGGAAGTATGTTCGTCTACTATGAATATTACATCATTGTCATTATCCTTATGTAATCTATATCTCTCGGGTTACTAATAAATATTACCAAACCTAGGAGGTTTGTATTTAACCATATATAGTTCTTATTCTATAACTCTTTAGGAAACCAAATAAACATCCATATTAAGAACACATCCAATTTTTTTTCTTGAACTTCTACTTACTCAGTGTTCCTCACACTGACACCTCAACACCTATGTTCCTTTTCAATGAAAACACACCCTTGGGATAGAAAAACGTCTCATTCAAAATAATTATAAAAGCAATATCACATAATTTCATTTGAATAAAAAAAATAAGATTTATTTTTATTTTTGGAAAATCATATTAGAATATAATCATCCCAAAATTCATACCATCCTTAAATATTCATCCAGTAAAAGTAGGGATGATTCATATAATATTTATTATATAGATTATAGGGAGAAAAAATTACATACCTAAAGAATAAATCATATTAGTAGAAACATTCATTCCATATCAACATGATCAATTATTTAAAAAAATTAATTTCATTATAAATATAGATACAAAACCCCTATGTATATAAACGAACTATAGTATTTATTATTAAGCTCTTCACAAATTTCACCCTTCTTAGAAATAATATACATAACAAATTTCTCTATGAATAGGGGAAGGGAAACATAATAAAGGTTGAGTATAAATAATTAGTAAGGTCAAACAAAAATCAATCAATGGTCCAAGGTGAGAATAATATAATCATATGGGTATGGCATAATGAACATAACAATATAAAATCAAACCCATCAATTCATAGATCACTACACCAAAACATTAAATAAAATTTTATCAACAAAAATAAATAATAAATAAGAGTTTGAAATTATCAATAATCAATTATTATTTATGAAAAAGTTTCATAAGCATAATATATAATATTTTAGCATGAACATATGCATGGAAAAAAAAATTTATTCTAGTATCACTACCAAAATTATCATAGTAGCTTGGGTTTTTCCTCATTTGACCATTTCCTTAATCAAGGATCACTCTTAAGATTATCTTATAAAAAAATATCCCTTACTACACGTTTTCACTCAGTATTATTTTCCTTATCACCTCAATAGATATGCATATTTTCCATATTCATTATAGGGATAAATAATTTGAGGAACACCCTTCACATAATTAATACCTTAAATATTTTTTCCATAAGATCAAAAAACATTCATCATATGAACAGATCATAACCCATGAAAATGCTACATATTTCATAAATATTTCATCTTAATAATCATAAATAATCTATAGAAAGAATAAAACATGTCAAAATTGGACCATATCCCATGTAAATTATAACAAATATCTATGAACCTTTCTATAGACGAAAATATATTAAAAATATCACTAAAACATTTCTTGGTAAAAACACTATTCTATTTTGAAATAAATAATTTAATGAAATTAATTAAGGTGTATTATTTGAAATGAAACAAGTAATATTATAAATAAAATATAAATATAAAATAGTGTTAATTTTGGTAGGGAAATCCATTCTGTTGTAGTATGTTAAATCATTAATTTCATTCATACATTCAGTAAATAGGAAAAAGTACCATTTTTTGAAAAAATAATATAAATATTAAACCATGTTAAATAAATTAAAATATTTTAAAAAATAACTATAAATAATCATTGATAAATATTAAATCCATTCGTGAAAATAAATTAACTAAAATATTCAAATGGTAGAAAAGATTTATGATTTAAGAAAAATCATGCTGGGATTTATTTAAGAATATTCTTTTAGTATATTATATACATAAATAGAGTGAAATGTAATTAAAAATTTAATCTCTATAAATATATGTTTTGTAATAAAATAAATAATATTTTAAATATAATTATCAAATAAATAAATTATTAAAAAATTAAGTATAAACAATACATGATAAATGAAATTATAACATAAAACCCTTACCTGAGGTATTTCATTTTTCAGACGGGATTTAATCTATTTTATAATAAATTTAAATTTAATTATAACTGTAAACATAAACAATAATCAAATATTTAATACCATATATGGTTTACTTTTAACATCCTTTAACCAATCCATTAAACATCTTTCATATCATAATCATTTTTTGTGTTAACTATTTCATTTTTCATATATGTATTGGTTCAAAAGTTATGATCTACATAGATAAATCATGGTTCCTTCATTAAAAAATTTTCAACAATTATCTAAATATCATATATATGAATTATTAACATAATTATTACCATATATATATATATTACATCATAGCATGGAGTTGATAGTTCCTATATACACTGGACTGATGATTCAATTTTTTAATGTCGGGAATAAATTAAAGGTATATGTAAATTTATCCTTATAGAAAAATTATTATAATATAAATAAAATATTTAGAGATTAAATCTATCATAATAACCATCCATGACTGATGTAGATGGAAAATTAATTGCATCGCTATGTGGATGCACCAGTCTACACGTATGACCACATGATACATTCATCTCCAATTTGTTTTATAAGGGGTGTTAAATGGTTTTTAATACCCAAAATATATTTATAATACTTTATTAATCATTTATATAATTATAAAACATTCTTAGAAAATGTAGAATAAAAAAATTGAAAGAGATTGGTTATGATCTATACATCTTCTATGAGGGGCCTCCTATTTCATAAAACTTATGAGTTGATGGATTGGTATTAAGAGAAAAAAAGAATATATATAATTAAGGGAAATATTATAGTAAGGGTTTGAATTTAGTAAATTCCAATATATAAGTCTATAATGGTTTGAATTATGAATAAAACGAGGTTCCCTTTTACATATAAGCGCAATGATATGCCTGATATTTGTTAAATAATTTTAAATATATAATCTCACAATCATTGAAAATATGTCTCTAAATAAAAATGTATAAAAATGTATATAATATAATTATTAAATATCTTTAAAAAATAAGAATTATATTGGACTACGTTAAAATCATACCCTTATCTCTTGGTTTAACCTCTGGTAAACCGGTTTTAACCTTATTCGTGATAACAAAATTTTAATATTTTTACTATTCACTATAAACAAAAAAATAACTTGACACAAATATATTATATTAATTATTAAAATTAAAATTACAGATTGAATTTTATCTGATATAATTTATATATGTGGAAAATTTTATTTTTAATATTTCACAGAATTATGATTGAAGACACGTTCTTCAAGAACTAATCATTAAGCATCAAAAAAATTTAATTAAAGTAACTTCATTCTAAAAAAATAAATGAATACTAATATATACAAATGAAAATATAATTTTTAATTACATAAAATATATTATCATATAGTTTTTAATTAAATTTATTAATATAAAAACACAAAGGATGCATAAAAATAGTTTTAGAAAAAATAATTTCATGGCAAAAAATTAATTAATAACAAAATAAATTATAATGATTATTCTTATATAATTAAATATAATTTTTATATTTATAAGAAAATTATGTTACATTAAATTTAAATTTAAATTATACTTTGACTTTTACATTAAATTAAAAATAAGTTTTTATAACTTTTGATATTTCCCTCCTTCATTAAAAAATACATCTTAATAAATCCGATAGATTCACCCTAATATAATAGAAACATGATAATTAATAAAAATGTTCCGTTTCAAAAATAAAATTCCAAAAAAAATGTTTAAATTAATTATATTATACCAATGAGAAAATTGGATTAAAATAGTTTTCATAGAAAACATATTGTTAAAATCAAATATGTCTTTCTAGAAAAATCTGTACTTATTTATTATTCAATAATTAATACATGGTAATTTAATATCCATGTTATGGTAGTTTACTTTATCATAACTCATATAGACATAGGGTTTCACATTAGGAAAGCTATAAAAAACATAATGTTTTATATAATTGAAAATACATATAATGTCTTGGGGTGCTACATTATAACTACCATAAAATATATTTTTACCTAAAAATTTTATCACTATATTATAATGAAATGATGATATCTTAGCTTCATCACATCATTGGGATCTAATAGTGCTTGTTTGGATTCTTGATTACAACAAAGAACATTAACAAGTCAAGAATTCTTGTTCCATAGAATAATATATCTTTTATCCATGATTTCTACTAGTTTTTCATCATAGGAATGCTCATTATACCATGTTATAACCACTAAATTTAGTATGTGTGATTGATTAGGTATGTACTTATGTACGAGAGATAAGAAGAACACCTCATTAATTTGAGAGATTCTTTGTGAGAGTGTCAAGCGATAAGCTACTGCCTCAACTAAATAATGAATCTAGAAGGGACCAGTATATATATGGATAATTTTTTTTATATAAAAATAATTAACAATTTTTCATAGTTATATTTATAGGAAAAAAATTTCATCCTTATCGAATAGAATTCCATATTTCAACAAATATTTTATTTATTACACATCTACCAAATCTGAGATTCCTTGATGTGTTGTTGAATAGATCACATGTAATCTAACATTTAATCAATTATATTGGATACCAATATAAATATTTCACCAACTTTGTCCCATAATATTATAGTTTTACAATTTTTTCAATAGATGGCTTTATGGGTTTCAATCAAAATTTTCAAGTGAAAGTTATTGATGTATCAAAATTCAACTGGAGGAATGTGTTCTCCCATAAAATATAAAATATTGAAAAATGATCCAAATATGTACTCTAGGGTATGAATGACCTTATCTTACTAACCATATTTTGAGGATGATATGTAGTACTAAAATACAACAATATATATAGAGCATGCTAAAGTCTTCTCTCGATAATCGACCAAAACCTAAGATCATGATCTGATAAAATTTAATATTGTTCCCAGTGTAAAATTAATAATTAATTAATTTAAATATCTAATAGACTATATAGGGAGAAATTTTATGTGACTGTATTAAAGTTCATTTACATTATAGGATGATCAATTATAACCCAATTATATTTATGATTGTTATATGTTTCGTGGGGACAAAATATATACCATGTTGATAATTTTCTATCTCCACTTTGGTGTGGATGATAGTTGTGACATCCTCTTATAATTATATATCTAATCATATCCTTTATAACATACCAAAACCTATATGTATACTCCCCAACATCTCATTAAATTTTATACCAATGTAACTAATTCTTATATATCTAAATATCTCTATTATTCTAGGATTAATAATGTATGACAACATATGAGTTTATACCAACAGTTCGTTATTCAAGTCTAGCATTTATGGGACACATTTTTAGTTAACAAAACCTCTCATTTCATCAAAATCAAGGTATAAATTCATAATAATTATAACATTATTTTACAGCTCCACATCATTCTATGATACCTATTCAATTTTTTTAAAAAAATATTATTGAAAACTCATTTTAAAAAGATTATATCTGACCCCTTCCATCAATATTTCAATTTTTATCCATTGAAATTAAAAAATATTGTATTTTTTTTATTATATTCAATTACTAACATACATGATCCTTTAAAATAAAATCATCATAAATCTTGTACGCTTTTATAGGGTAATAATTTATTGAGAATTCATAATCATTAATCAACTCGCACTATCTTCTTTGGGAAATATTAAACTCTTTTTTGATGAATATATACATAAAAATTTAATGATCTGAAAATATGTTAGACTATTATATATAAAGTTAATTCATCTCTATCATTAATGAAATGATTACGGATGCTAACACTAAATACTATGTTGGGAAACATTTCTAAGGATGGTTTAGTTGGAATAAAGAATCTTATATCACCAAATAATTCTACATAAGAAGAATCCCCATCCATGTTTTTAACATCTTGTCCTGGATACCACTAAAATAATTCCATGATCCATCTTATAACAAGTCCTCAAGAATGACACATCATACGTAAGAGGAATCTGACTTGTAGAAACGGTTTTATAGTTATTAAATGGAGAGAAGATACCCTCACATGGGGGAAAAATGTGTAAATAACTAGATAAAATCCCAAAAAGTAATAAAATTTGTGAGGAAGAAATAAATAAATCGAAATATAATTCCATGAAAAATAAATTTAACTCTAAAAAATCCAAAACATCCTTCTCGTAAATACATAATTATTCACCAACCAAGATGAACATTCTTATAGGAGTACATAATAGACAAATAAATAAAACTACATGGATATTCTATTAACTCTGATCTAAACCACACACCCTATCTCTAAGACACTAACGAAATAATCCATCTTGATTAAATGAATCCACCCCAGTGGATCATATCATTCATGAAACCTTGGTCCAAAGACCAATCCATCATGAAACTATGGTCAACATAAAAAGAATACCTAATGTCTTCATGGACACAGAGGTACATATAATGGTATGAGAAATAAGCTCAGTTGGCCACCCGAATTATGAAACTATAAATATTACACTAAAAGTGTGTTCCCATGAAATATGTTCATCTTATTTGAGACACAAAAGAAATGATAAATCTAAGTAATTGAGTGAAACCACAATCAATTCATACGTCCATTATTCTAGTCAACTAAGATATGTTCTACAGTATATATATATATATTTATATATAAGTATATGTTTGTGTATATATATTATTATATATATAATTAAATAATTAAATATATATATGTGTATATATATACATGATCAATGTGAATTAAATAACATCAATTAACACCAGTTGATCTATGGGTTCAAAATCCCAATCTTCAAGACTTGTTATGAAAGGGGATTTGATTTGGATGTAACTCCACTCAAGCAGTGTATAATTAAGTCAATCGATAGGTTTATAATCCCAATCACCAATATCTAATTAATCTAACTTCATAAATGTCTCTGACCAAGCTACGTCACTGTAATTATATACATGCCTTAGCCCTGGGTTCACCTGTACACATATCTGATCACTATATTTAAGGATTCTATGTGTCAACCTAAAATCCAGTAAACGTTATCATTATAGGATGTATTTACAATAAATCCATGTATATATAGTCTAGTTTCTAATCCCTATGTCATATTATATAGGTGGTCAGAACATTTGAGCTCAGATAAACCCAATGGGGAGTACGCTTAGAAGATATATAAATGGAACACTCTCCAGACACCTGTATATTCTTGAAATCCAATCATATAAGTGTCTCAAAAACCCCATCCCTAGGATATACATATGAGTGATATTTTAATGGTTCATCCATTGTACCATAGGGAGAATCCAAGGAGTCTCTCCAGAGAGTATAGTTGTCTACAAGTAATCATCAATTATTTGGAGCTTGATGTCCATCAAAATGGTCAAGTAATTGGTTTGGGAGATTATAATCATCCCAAATGCTTAGGGAAGCATAATCATCATTGAGAATATGTCACATAAATGGGGGTAGAGTACCATTTCCACCATAGATATCAATTAATTGACTAGGTAGTGTGTAATAATCCTCATCGATCTAGTATTTCTATCAAAAGGGATGTTATGATTGAACATAATTTCTTATAGGGATAAAAAATGATCCTAAGAAAAATGGATGGGAATCCCAGGGATGTAAATAATTATAACATAAAATTATATGAATTATAACCTAGGTAAATACATATGGGAATCATTATAAATGAATAATATAGATTCCAAGAAGTACGTCTGGGCATCCAAATGATAAATGAAGCATTTGGGAAGACTCATATTCCAAAAAAAAGTGTCTATATTAATTAAGATGACATAAATATTAAACTGGTGAATTTATAAATAATAGTGTGAGGGTGGAAGAACTCTTAGAACCATATTTAATTTCAAATCATCTAGTGATTATTAGTTCATCAAGTGTTCATTGCTGACACCCTCTACCATCTCTACCCAAACCCAATGTACATGATCAGTTCTTATCACACATCAGGGATCCCACTGGTTACCCCATGTAAAAACCCTAGAGAATTATCATACTTGGAATCCTCAATAGTGATGTTTAAAGGAGTAATTATTCAAGGGAACCATTAATATATGTAAATATATCTATAATACACAGGATCATAGGAACAATACCTAGGAAGAGGCTTCCTGCATGGGACCCTCCATAATTGAGTAAGTATGAAGAGGAACCTACATGGGATCATCAAGAAGACTAAATAGGTAGATGAATCCTACATGGGATTCCCTAGGAGAACATGTGAGTGGTGGTGTTACCTAAAGAGTCATAAGAAATAATTGTATGGTAGATATATCCTACACTAATTCCTCTAGGAAAAAATATAAGATGGTCTATTGGCCTAAAAGTTAACATCCATGAATATCATACTTGAGAGATGGCTCATAGTTTACCTTAGATAAATGGTCTTAGGATCAAGAGATATATTTGTATAATTAATAGAGTAATAACATTTCCATCTAGTAAAACTTCATTTATTCGCCGAACGACTTAACAAATCAACAAAAGGATAGCACCATTGTGATTATTGGGGAAAATTCTAAAATTGGACTATTAATGTGTCAAATTCATTCTCTAGGGTATAAAGATAACAAAACCAAAAGTGTAATAAGGGGGAGTACACGATGTGTGTAACCTACTTCAAAATGTGTACCCTTTTATATCCACCTGTTCATGTACTCTAATCAGACATATAATGTAAAAAAATATGTACATATTGTGTACCCTATACTGGGTACCTACCCATGTACCTCACTTATCCATTCCATGTATATAGAATGGTCATTCACTTATACATAATATTAAATCCACATGGGTTCTTTCCTTGTATCCTACACGAGAGATATTACTCTGTATTTTAAATAGTCTTGTACCTATACATGGCATGAGATGCACACAGGGGATGGACGTGTACTCTACATGGCCATGTGTCCCTACACGGGTTGTTTGTCCTAGTACTCAGCTACACATATGAGACCTAGTATATTGTGTGTATACCTTATACAAGACATTTTCTTCCATAACATCATCTTAAAATAATACAAAGAGTATATGGAGTGTGTTATCTAGCCTACAGGCAGTGTGATCGGGATTTCAGAATGGGAGGCCCCTCAAATCAGTCTGAAAACTATTTTTCTACCCAGAAGCTATAGATTGAACCTCATGGGATCCGATGTAGTGATAATAGTGTTTTAAAACCTGGAAATTGTAAATATATATGGATTTATAGAAAAACATAAAACTAGATAAATTTTGGGTAGAATCCTTTGAATATTCACCCGTTTCCGTGATCCATGGCTACCGAACAATGATCTGAATCTGCCCAAGATCCACAGTGGTTACTCCAATCCTCTATATATCTCTATATCTCTCTCTCCATATCTCTCTCCCTATACATCAAGTTCACATTAAAGATGAATCATAAAGGGTCCTGGTAAGAATCCATGGCTGGAAATGGAAATGAAATGTGAAAAAATATTAGAAGAAATAGAAAAAAAATAAGAAAGGGAAAAAAGATAAGTCTGCTAAGGTCCAGACCCGAACCTAGAGCCCATCCTAATATTATGCCCCACCTAGAAAAAACACACATTATTGACTCAGTGTAAAAGATGTAATATCAATTTGATGCTATGTTCAAAATATATTTCTGAATAATCACTTGAAATTAAAGTCATATTTAATTATATATATATATATTAAATATAAATTATTACATATAAATTTAAACAGTTCATAATTCCACCATTCTTCTATCCTAGGGTGGACACCCTATTCTTGGACCAGAACATTGGTTAGAGAAATTATATATGGTCTTCTACAGGGGTAAAGATGAAATTTTACCCGTTATAAGCATCTGAAAGAAATAAAATACAAATTTCTGCTCAAATTAAAGTTTCAAAAAAAACTTGGGTCATTATATCAACCCCCAGTAAATATTATCAACCCTGATTACCCTTAGTGGAAAAAATAAGTAATTCTCTCATCTCGACCATCTACAAAACACTCTATATTTACTATCCAACAGTGAGTCTTATATTATCCAAGAATATCTCAAACACAAAATACATCTAAATATGACAGATATAGTACTCCATACCATGGTTGTATCCTTATCATCGTCTAACTACTTTTCATAAACCTACTTCATGAGAAATGATTCTATGGAAAATCATGTTTATGAATTAAAAATGATGGTTAACACCCCTAAAACACCAAAAATGAACTCCCCCCCCCCCCATATGTATTACCATATACCACTCCATGAGAATAACCTCAATAGGTTCTTTTATCAAACCAATAAATATATATATGAACAAATGAATCTCACTGTAAATATGATGCTATCTCAGTATACTCAACATTATATCAAGATAGATAATGAACAGCCCTGACTTGAAGTACATTATGATTCTATCCATAAGCATGTATATATCAACTAATTCATACACATACCAAACATTATAAATTTATTTTAACCAACTATGGAAACCATGTGTCCTAAAAAATCATGTCTAGGTCCAGCCGTTGGTCAACCATCATTATGTACCTGATTCATTCTTGATTTCCTCCTACAATGGATAAGAATTTATTCATTTACTATGAAATAATAGAAACCATGCCTATTATATTTATTTGATCTTTCAAAATAAATCTCGCACATATCTAATCACTGATCAAATATTTAAATGGTACCCCATGTAACTGGTGGGTACATTTACCATATGACTCATGGAACCTCGAGTCATCTATTACTAAAATAAAGTTACCATTCTACACAACATGTTATATTATTAATTTCAAATAACCCTTTGAAGTCCCCTTCAAAATCTGACACCTTACCCTATCCACGATTGAATCCATGGTAAATTTTCACCCGACATTATTCCAATCATGAGCATCTACCAATGCTTTAACAATTTTAGTAACAATAGAAACTCTTATCTATAGGGCTAGGAATCTAAACAATCCTATCCATAGAATAATTTATTGATACCTAATAACCCTTGTTTTTTAGAAATAAAAATTCATCCATATTCCTATATTATGAAACATGATAATTAACTCTGCACATTTCTTAAATGAGAAAATATACATGACCACTTCCTAAAATGAATTTATAATCCTCAGAAGACCTTTCCCGCAAGTTGTGCACAATCCAAATGAAATTGACCGATAAGGGTCCGAACAAAATCTAAGGTCCTCTTTCTCCCACCAGGATTTAATTAACAAATCTCATAACTTGGCCACAAGATAAATTCAACTATCCAAGAATTCAAAACAATCTTCTTGATCTAATGAAGACATAGTTCTCTAAAGGTAAGAACATTCAATCACTATCCTACTATGTCTTTGATATTATCTGATCAATCTAAAAAGGAACTACTCCTTGGATGTCCCAATATTATCATAAATGAGATTATAGACTAACAATTATAGGGTCTCAACACATATAAATACCCCTAGAGGTCCGTTTAATTAGAATCAACTGAGTACCAATCACTATCGTAGCTAGCGATCTGACAAGATAACCATAATAGAAGGAATCAAAAATCAATGTTTAATTATAAATACCAAAAACATATACTCAACATTGTATTAATTATCCAAGTCATTCTAAACATATAATTTAGTTATGTTTAATTCCATTCCAAGATATATTGGAAAATAGTCCAGAGGTTCTTACTATTAATTTAAATAAAAAAAATTAACAACAGCCCACAAGGGGGTCCAAAATTTAGTAATCACATTCTCTATTTACCTACAAGTTTCACTACACCTCATGTGTATGAGGATTTAGTAATCAACCTCACTATAAATTGTCTCAACAAAGATCCACATCACATTCTATTAGAATAAATTATATATACACGTTTGACAAACTTAGCAGAATTCCACCAAGAATCTATATGTGAAATCAACGTTTATGTTTTTTTGCATTAAAAAACTACCCTATTTATTCAGTAAAAATAACACACTAGTAGGCCTATATCATTTGATTAGTACACTCCAAATAAGATGTAGGATATGTGTCTTACCATTTCTAGCTATGAGTCAAAATCCATAACACTACTTTTTCCAACAGTCCAAGAGCCACAAATATGTAGAAAATACTTACATAAAAATTACATGTGTATATCTCAAAGGGAAACATATATAAAATTACAACATCATAGATAAAAACAATATCATATATTCCTATAAAAGAGGACATCTTATTGGAATAATCATTCTTGATGAAAAATTCTTGTATCCATCACAAGTTTTGACACATTCCAATTACTCCTATCAACATTATCCAAAATAGTAATACAACCAGAAGGGAAATCCTCTAGTAGCACTTTCTAAAATACTATATTGGATGACACTGAACATGTTCCTCAATCCAGTTTATGACAGGTAATTAAGAGTACCTCCCCATATGCTAGTGTATGATGAAAAGTATTGTGGGTATAAGTGTTTTATAGTTGGGATAATATACACTAATACTAGAGTAAAAAAATTAGAAGAAACTAGATATAATCCATATAATTAATAAATAGATTTATAAAGAAATATATAACCTTAAATATATTATATATTAATAATAAATGAAATTCTATAAAATGATGAACTATTATGTTAGACATATTACAATGGTCACCTACTGGTCTGATCGTAAATGTAGGCGTACATAAATGAAACTAAAATAAAATTATTAATTTGTCTTTCTAACTTTGATCCAAACCAAATATGAGGTCTCCATAACACATTCTATCACCTCCATTCATATCATAGGAATCCTCACGATCATCTCTGGTTGATCATGCAACCTTGGTCTAAATTCCAATCCATTATGCCTTTGTTCCAAACCTAAACGCAAGACATAAGTCTTGAAAACACAACATGGTTCATATAAATGGGTTATAGATAATCACATCATGGATTCCCAATTAAGATCCTATAGATCATCAGTTGAAATTTAATTCTCATTAAATATGATCAGCCTTGCTGAGACACAACTTAAATGATAAATGAAATAAATTTTGTCAATCCATAGTCGATCCATGGGACTGTGACTCCGATCAACTGGGAAATGATCTATCTTGTATATATAAATTTATATGTGTATATATATGATACCATAACTATATATTTCTATATAAATAATTATATACATTATTCGGGAGAAATCCACAACATAAATTTACATCTGTCGATCCGTGGGTCAGTAATCTAGATTATCTTGAAATATAATAAAATCAAAATTGATATGGATTCCATACCATTGATGTCGTTTATAATTAAGTTGGTCTCTGAGCCTATAATAAAAATCAATAACATTTTCTTCTTCCATTTGTCGAATTGTTCTTGAATAAGATACATCACCATAAGTGGATACATTTCCTAGCCGTGGGTTCACCCGTACTATCCTTTAATCACAACAATAAATGATTACATGTAATAATAGGATATCTTGTAAATGGTCTCTGAGAGGGATTTGATTCACCTCTAGCCAGGTAAATCTTGTTTTTTAGCCCTAGGTCATGAAACATAGGCGTTCATGACATCAGATCTCAGATTAACCCTAAGAGAATGACACTTAGGTATTCTATAAATGGAATTCTATCAAGACTGACGTTTTTACTCTGTATCATTTATATAAGAGGCTTAATAGCCTCATCCTAAAGATCCACTTATGTGTGATGTTGTAATTGTAAGTCCACTGAACCCTATATAGCATTAAACATGTCTCTTGGTTTAGATTAATCATCCTAAAGTTTCTATCAATGTTGTAAAGATCTATATGCAACACTGTGGTCATGTAATTGAATAGGGGTAGCATAATTATCCCCATCACTCGGCAGGGTGTAATAATCCTTCAGTATATGTCACATCAATGGTGATGAGTTCAATTTTCACCACTAGATAATGTAATAAATTAGGGAGAGTTTAATCATCCCCATATCTATATTACCACATTAAAAAGTGAAACCAATTCTGAATATATTAATCAATAGGGCTCAAAAATTGGATCACAGTAAATAAGTATGGGAATCCCAAGAATATAAATAATAATAAAATAAAATTATCAAAATCTTGACCCCATGAAATTTGTATATGAATCCTAGTAAATGAATAAGATAGATCCAAATAAGTATGTTTGGAAATTCCAATGATAAATATTGCATCGTGTCAGTCTCATCGACCACAAACTATAGAAAACCTATGGTATCATCGATGCATCAGTATTAAATAATTGAATGAATAAATAAAAGAGTTAGGGTTAATGAATTACTAAACCCACCCCTAATTTCATAGCCTCATAGACATACAAGTTCTACATGGCTTCTACGGTGACACCCCATACCATCTTTAACCAAGACTAACGTACTATGTTGGGGTGGGTCAACCATCGGGGTGCCCACTATGTCCCTCATGTCAAAACCCTGGAGAGGTATCCGACATGTGATCCTCAATAGTGTCGTGAAAGGAGGAATCCTACATGGGATCATTGATGATATGTAAACATAGGAATTCATCACAAGATCTTCAGAATGGTACATAGGAAGAGGCATGTAACATGGGACCCTCAACAATAGTGTAATAAGAAAAAGACATTATATATGGGATCTTCATAAATAAATTCAATGTAGAGGGATCCTACATTGGATTACCTAGGTCAGTATGTGAAAAGAGGTGTCCCATAGAGGAAAACTAGAAACAATATTATATCAGAGGAGTCCAACATGGGATCTTTCAAGTGAAATGATAATATGAATTCTTGTCATAAAAATAAAATTCCATGAATATCGTAATATGGATATAGCTCACAGCCCGCCTATAGTTGCATGATCTTTTAAAACAAAAATATTACAACTATTTAGATGATTGATCTATACAAAACTATTCTATCCATGAATAAACTGTAATGATTTTTAGTCTATGGGTATTACATATACTATATTATTATTTTATGAAAGGTCATCAACATCTCATACGAAGATCTTCTGACATAGTACACCTATTCAGAATACCCTCCCTAAACTGTTCTTCATTACCTAGGGAATTAAGCATAATAAATAGTGATTTTAGATTCAAATTAAGGATAAACATATGATAAATAAAACGCTAATCATATGAAAACATTTGATAAGGATAATTTTATGTGATCATCATCATAACTTATGAAGTTTATACCCAACCTTTAATAGATCATAAACATGATTTAAGGAATAAAAAAATATTAATTTAGAAAACATAGACCACATGAGATAGAAATAAAAAAATGGGTCATAATTCACAACATCATGTCATAAAAGTGTGGAACCATCATAAATAAAAAATTAGTTCATATGTCAGGGTTAAGTATCAAAACCTTTTACATGGTTTATCAGGACATACATATTTCCCATACTAGATCAAGACATGCCTGATTCCCATTGTAGTTCAAGGGAATCAATATGTTTCCCATTATTATAAAATGAGAAATAAAATATTACCCAATTAATTATAAATAGATATATGTACCACCAATAAAATAATTAAAATCATATACATGTGGTCCAAATGAACATAAATCATTCAAAAAATTCAAAATAACGAGAAGAAATGGGTTTCTAAAACATTTAATCATAGAATAACCATTTGATATGAAAAGGGAATCATAAATATTAGTCCATCATAAACATAAAAAACCCAAAAAGATAATAATGATACTATACATGAATAATATCCTCAGTAATGAATATGTAGAATAAATTGTTTTATCATAGATGGAAAATAATTTTTAAATATAACATGAAATAATTCTTGAAAAAAGTATATTTCCATTTTAAATCATTTATTTTTAAAGAGAAATAAATTTAAAAGGAAAACATTTTATTTGAAAATATTCCTATAAGATTATAAAGAAAATATCAAATAATTACGGCATAATGAAGATGATAAAATCATATCATTCATTATATGTTATAAAAAATAATTACATCCATATTTTTTTGTAAAATTCAGAATGAACTTCATTTAAAAATTAAAAAAACATTTATTTAAAACCACTTTTAAAGAAGGATAACATGAGTGAAATTTTATTTAAAATCACAATATAATAGAAAAAATCTAATTTTTTAGAAAACGTGTTCATACTTGAAAAAATATATTTTTAGGGGAAAATTTAATATGATAATTTTTAAAATAATGTCCCTTATAAATATCAAATCATTAATGTGAGGTTTAATCAGATGAATCAATTATTTGTATTCGTTATAATTCCACATATATCAAGTGAAAGCACAACATAATGTAATAGAAATTCATCTCACACATATAATATCATAGAATATTCATGGAATTATAATTTTAACCTATTTAATATAAATTTAAGTAAGAAATACCTTACCATTTGCAATCAGTTTAATCATATTCAACATTAAACAAATAATTTTCAAATGGACCATTGAATACCGTTGAGAAAATGAGGTTCATGATATGATATATCAAAGAAATTTATATATGCCACATGAATGTAATAAGTGATGAATATGAAATATATCTCATATATGTAAAAGTGATACAAGAAACCCTTTCCTCATTCTTCCTTTAGTTTTTCATAATCCCACCTCCTCTTGAATATCAAATCCTTGAAGGACCACACATGAAACACAGAATTTTTTGTTGGATGACACTAGAAGCACATTGACATCTGGAGAGTGGGGAGGATAAGATTTGGTAGATATTTAAATAGATTAAATTATTATTATGTGAAATTCGGTGGTGAGGGGTGATATTTATACTCGAGATGTAGATATTTTATGTGATTAAATAATGATTATTAAAAATTAAAAGCCAACAAGATTTGTGTGGAATTAATTATGATAAATTTTGTTGATAATTAATGTTTTAAATTATTTTTAAGGTCAAGAAACACATTAAACACCAATATAATATTTTATTTTTTCACATATTTTTTGCTATTACCTTTTATTATTAACACGCTGCATTATTTTACATATAATTTGGAAAATATTTTCTTAGCATGGAAAAATTTTTTTCTGTCTAAAATTGAAAAAGAACCTACAATAAAATTTGAAAATAATGATTCCACATAAAGAATTTTTTTTAAAATATCATAAAAAATATGTATTAACATTAAATTTAAAATTAAATTATCGTGACATGATGAAAAAACTATTTTTTTAAATGTCTTTTTAATCTAAAAAAAGTAATTATATCAAAATAAGTTATAGATATTATTTTTATATAATTAATTATATTTTATACATCGTAAATTTACTTAAGTTAATTTGATATCAATATAAAATCATTAAATTATTTTTAAATTTAAATATAACAAGGGTTTTATAAAAATTGTTACTTTTTACTATTCAATAAAAAAATTTAAATCTTTATAAAATTGTCAAAAATTCCTTATAAAATAATTTTGACATGATAAATCCAAAATTGAATTTCATTTTATCAAATATTTTTTCTAAATTTTTAAATATTTATTTATATTTATTTTCTCATATAAATAAATAAGAATTTCCTTTTGAAAAAAACCTATATTTCAAGAATAAAATAGATTTACTAAAAATTATCTTTAAATTTACAGAGTAAATAAATTTAAATTGAACATAAAATTAATATTTATTTTATAGTAATGTTAACCATATTCACACCCTATAATTTAATTATATGTTTATAATGGTGGTTTGAAAATAATAATATTTTGGAGATTGTTGATGCTTGGTTTTCTGTGAAATATAGACTATCTAAGAAATTAACTTTTTTCCAGAAGGTACGTACCATAAATGAGTGGAGTGTTACAATATACCCCCTTAAAATGAATTTTACCCTTGAAATTAATTACTCAAATATAAACATATAAGAATAGCTTTGCCTCATCATATCCTAAGTTTCCAAGTTAGTTTTGTCAAATTGGCGGTTTCACCACAAACCAATAACCAGATGAGTGAACATGTTTCAAAAAAAATTATATTTTTAATCCAAAATCTCTATCAGTTTTTGTTTGAAATAAATATATTGTCTATTAATATGACCTGTGATATTAGTACATTCCGAGGTTCAGGTATGTAATTTCTCCAAAAATACATACATAACACTTCATGAACTTTTGAGATTTTCAGTGGAGATTCTATAAAATAATATACTATCCTAGTGAGATTTAATATTTAAAAGGGATGGTTATAACTATGGTTTAGTATTACCCACATTCTTCCATGGATAATTTTATAGAAATACCTACTCACCATCATCAAATTCAAGATCATATTAACAATTATGAGCATAATATTTCATTAATATTTGAGTTCTCCTTACATGCTTTTGAATGACTATAACCTCTTGTGACATCTCGTTATCCTAATGAGGTCCTACAAGCTTTATTTTTTAATCTACATTCATGTGCATTAGAGTTATATATATATTTCCCTAAATGTATTTATAAGGATCCATATAAATGCTTGAGTGAAATCTATTATTCCAAGAAAACCCAATTAAAGGGAGGTGCTAAACCTAATCACATTTTAAATTGATATAACCTGATTTTATTATTTCTATAGTGTTTGAAATACTCTCTTAGAATAATCATTTTGTTGAGGATGATATGTGGTGATGAAATTAGACTCTTTATCAACCATTATTATATAAGATATTATCTTATAAAATAATTGATTCAATGGAAGATTATATTATTCAATTTACAAATAAAATATAAAAATGTAATATCATTATTCAAGAATCGTTATAAAGAGAGATAATCACATGAAATTTCCCTAAAAGATACATAATAATATATTCATACATAATCAAAAGTGAAACTCACATTTAAGAAGCAGATATCAATTATGCATTAATTATCAGGATTCACATCATTCAATATGGTTGCATAAGATTTATCTCTTTCCTCTCTCTTAATAGGTTGTTTTGGCTTATCATCCACATTAGAAATTATATTAGGAAATTTATTCGCAAATTTAATAAACTAATTACACTTTATATAATAGAGTTTTGGTGGTGCCTTCATTAGAATCCACTCCTTATCTTTTTCAATAATTGTACCATTAATCTCATTTCAACATTCGCAGGCATTATGACCTTCCTTTCCACAATTAAAGCACCTACATATTAAATTTAGAAACCTCCCTTGATGATTCTTCCTGTATTTATGACATGTAGATGACTAAAATATTTTTCACCTTGTGATTTATTTCATATTTCATGATACTCGATATTTCATTTCTTATCAAAACCATGGGAATTTTAGGAATATTCAATTTCCATTTCTACATCATGTTCACCTAAAATGATTTCTTCATAGCGAAAAAGTATTATATACCTATTTCCTATTAGATAATTTTTTAAAGGTCACCTAATAATCGATAAATTTTACATTATGGTTATGTAATTATACTTGATGCATGCCCTACAATCCTCATGAAATTTTCTTCACAAGCACAAATAGATTAATCATCAATTGGATTATACTCATGAAATTACATCTCTATCATTGTACGTAGAATATGAGGACTGTACTTATTGGAAAATAACCCCTTAAATTAATCCAGTTCCATGGATTACATAGATTTTACTTACATAATATTCATTATATGATTCAAACACTAATATACTTTTCCATCTCGATTATAAATAGTTAGGGAAAAATTTTCATGTTCCGAGTGTTGAAGAACAAAGAATATTTTATGAATGTTTTTGATACAACCCTAAGATACAAGAGGATCATAAGGACCACAAAAAGAATGTTGATATTTCCTCATAAAAGATTCAAGAGTATGTTATTCCCTCCTTTCATCATTTGGAAACTCAACATGATTTAGATCCAAACAATATTTTAAAAGAATAGTTGTTATATTCTGCATTCCAGCTCCCATCATGCTATCCTTATCTAATGGATGATCATTTCACTGCCCATCATAAGTAAAATTAACATATTTCTATCAGGATTATAGACTTGGGTTTTTTTAGACTTTAGTTTTTAGAATAAATATTAATTTTTTATTTTGGGTGCTTGTAAAGAGGTAAAATGATACTTTCCCCCTAGCAGATGATCTCAGATAATTTTTGATGACAACTCCCATTGATCCTAGGATAGGGTTTTTACCCTAGGATAGGAGTTTGGTTGAAATATGAGATGTTCTAATTTTGGAGGGATAATTAATAATTAATATTTATTAAATTAAATATCAATTTATTCACGTAGGTTCATTAGACCACAACTTTTTAATAGAGCATCGTATTGGGATTTTTCCTTATCCATTGTGTCTAAAAAAAGAATTTTTTTTAGGTGATACAAGAACTTGAATCATGTACCAGGGCCAACCAAGACACATTTTTCTTCTATTTTTTTCTTTTTTCTTCTTCATTTTCCTTCCCTTATCTCATTTTCATTCTTCCTTATCATAGACGCATGGCACAGATTCTCCTTTATCAGAACCAAAGAGAGTATAGGGAAAGGGAGAAAAATAGACAGAAGTAAGGGAATTGGGGTATCATCGGGAATCCCTCAACGCACTGAGTCGGTGTAAGGTATCTATGGATGGTGAAACCAACCGATGATTCGGTGGTTTCTTCCCAAAGTTAGGTCAATTTTTTTATTTCCCTAAACACCTTTAAAATTTGTTTTTCAATATTTTAGAGACTTATTATACCTGTATGGGGTTCATAGAGGCCTGATCTGATATTTTGGGGGTTTAAACATGGGTTTTGAGTGATCTGAGGGTTTCCTATTCAAGGAATCCATATAACACAACATGTAGTCTAGGGTGAAATGATATCTATTCTTCCTGTTTATGGAAGATGATGTTTTTTGAGTACACTCCATGTACATGGGTGTACATGTCATGTATTTTTACAAGGCTAGGTGGCCGAGTAATCCGGAATGTCTACCCATGTAGGGGTAAATGGTTATTTGGAGAAAACAACTAGACCCCCTGTGGGTGACACGTTATGTAGACATACACAGATTGGTCAAGTAAATGGACAAGCCAGTTAAAGGACACGGGAATGAACCCCATGTTAGGTACATGTCGTGTACCCTATTTACACATCGTATACCTGGGGCGTCACACACCCTGTCTTGTGGGAGTACACTCCTAGGTGGAATAATCAGTGTACACATCGTGTAACAAGAATACACACCGTGTAATTACCCTTTCCAACCCTTTGTGGGGTATTTCTATTGTATTTCCTTGATGTTAGTTTTGGAACTAACAGAAGAAAATTCTCAATAGTTTTCCATGTAGATCGTGATAGTGGAACCCATGGAGCATTCTAAGGACTCTTAATGGGTGTTTTGAGGATTTCATCTAAATGGAAAGGTTTTTCCTCCAGCTTTTGAGTTTAGTCATCATCTGAGGGAGACACTTGGTGTGAATGATTAGTTGGGTGTTCGAACCAACCTAGTATAAAACTTTTATCTGAGATGAGCTATGTGCTATCTTCTATGACCTAGGATTTTTTGTATGTTCCCCTTGTCTTATGTGCTCTTCTAGCCTATGTGGCTATGAGACTAGACGCGTCGAATGATCCACTTAGGGTTGCCTTAGCTTATTCACTAGTCTAGGGAGTACCTTATAGGATCCCTATACTTTTGTAACATTTCGAGGATCCCTATTATAGGATGCCCCGGTCTTTTTGATCATTCATATGATCTTCATTGTAGGATGTCTCTTTTTCTTACCGTTAGTGGATCCTTGTTGTTGGATATCTCAGTTTCTTACTATATGAGGATACCGAGTAGGATGCCTCTCAATTATTGGTCTGAGTGACCCAAAGGGTGACCTATTTTTGACTGACCTGAGTTATTATGTCAGTTTTGGGTATATATTGTGTTTGGGTGTCACCTAGATCTCGTTCTGAATCAATGCACCAAGGGGGCTGTGGCTAGAGTGTTGGTTTGTCCATTTGGGCCACCCTAACACATTTGTTTATATCTGGAATGGTTTTCCTGATGCAATAGTTTTACCATAGAAGTTTTCTGTTTGGTGGATATTGATCCTGATATGAGGCGTCATTATTTATTATTGAGATGTCTGAATGTGATTTCCTGGGATCTAACATCTGAGATAAGTTTTATGATGCTTTACTTGTATACCGAGAGGTGGTACCTGAGACATGAATTTTTATACTTACATGTTTGTGAGTATGCCTTGGGTGATACTTGGATTCCCTAATGTAGGAATTATTTGGACGGGCTCATTGTCTAATGATATGTTGTGGGGATAATTATGCTCTCCTCAACTTGTGAGGACTGTGTAGGTATACCCATGTCTTACGGTGAAGTGGTTTACGTGAGTGGGTATACTAATGTGTAATTAATGAATGGTATGATTACATTAATGGATTGATATATTCCATATAATACTCTCCCTTGATTTGTAATGTTGTAGTGGACCCCTTGGGTGAGTATATCCATTTGGCCTTGATTCCGTGGGATTCCTCGGGCCTTATTACTACAATGATCTATCATTCTTGGGCTCATGTATGACATGTTCTATTGACATGATCCTAGGTCCCCAACAAATTCCTAGAGAAGGTTTCCACTTGGATGCCCATGGGACTCAATGTGGATTCCTTGGATGACTTCCTTGGATCTGAACCTTTGTTGTCTATACTCCTTATCTGGATTCCTTGGATTACATCCTTGTATATTTCCCATCATGGTCTACACTTGTTTTGAGGATTCAATGAATGGGTTCCTTGGATCCGGACCTTTTTGTTCTGATACTTGTTTACACAGTGTAGGCTGAAGTGGGATATAGTGATCTTTATAGGACTGATCATTGTTATATGGTATCCGTATTTGTTGGATTGACAATCGGTATATGATATCCTTGTTGATGATTGAAGGTGAGTATCGGTGAACCCATATAGGAAGAGTATCCCTTGTGGTGATGTTGCTTGATCCGAGATTTTTTCGGCATTAGATGAAGTATGTATATGTCGATTGGGATTACAAAATCAGGGATCAAATTAATGGAAAATCGATTGAGTGGAAAGACATCCAGATTAATGACCTTGAACATGATATCCAACCGATCAGAATTACATACCCAAGGATTGACTACTGATGTGGATTAATGTTTTTTATTTACATACCAATGAATATTCATATATATATATATATATGTATAGGTATGGGACTGTACATGTGTATGTATATAATTATAGACATCCATGTAGGCAGTTTCTCAGTTGAAAGGTATTACAGACACTAGGATCGACATTGGGATCACGTTTGGTTTTATTTTCTTTTATTCGTTTCTTAGCTTTTATGAGAACATTACTTTCACATAAACTTATAGAAGCGTAGTTATAGGTTTCTTGTTGGGGTGAACTATTGAAATTATTTATTTCCCTAGCACATGAACCTCATTATACGTATGGAACTTATGTATATTTTGCTGGTTGTGTATGAATTTCATGGTGGGTAGTGCTGAGGTCCAGTGTTGCGAGGTCATGTAAAGCTGATCGAGTGGTTTCATTCGATTGAGTTTGTGTAGTTTGATAGTGTTTGAAGATAGAGTATGTGGTGGGGCTTGGAGTTAGTAGTAGATACCTATACTTTTGATTTCAGTTTCTTTTGTACTCATGTTCCTATATAGTCCGCCTAGTGGGTGACTAGAGTTTTATTTTATTTCAGGGTTATTCAGGATTTTACATCATTTCATTTATTATTACATCTTGTTCTATTTTGATTGTTTACTTCTTCTTCACTCTTTAAACATTCTTGTATGTGTGATACATATCTATTGTTCCCATTGTTTCTTAATATATTATGAGGGAATAGTATCCCCATAGTCACACCCTAGTCCATTACTGCTACCTGGTAGCCTTTGGCATATAGGGAGGTGCGCTTGATGCCTTGTAACCCATTGACTTGGAGAACCAATTTAGTGGTATCCGGGTCATGATGATACCATGGTGTATCAAAGATGTTTTCTTTTTTTTTTGGTATTTACTAATTGGGATATGTTAGATTGGAGTATTAGTAATGTGTTGGAACCTGTTATGGATATCAGACTTGTGTGTTGGGAAAACTTGTTCCATTAATAATTACAGGTTGAAAGGGTTTGAAATTGTTGTTCTTTTTTTGTGATATTACATTTTTATATGATTTTCACCTTTAGAGATGCACTTTATTTGGGTGCGTGTTATGATTTATTGTGGACCTCTACCACTTGGACATTAGTAAGAATCTAGGGATGGATTTTGACTCTTGGCTAGAAAAGGAAAGAGGTGTATCATTCATCATATTTTACACATATGTTTCACATTGTATAGGACTTCTTGTGTATGATTTTACTGAAGATTTTGGCCTTTGGGCCTTTTAACCTATATATTTCACATTGATGGAAGGTTATGTGTATCTACATAGAGGTGTTTTTTTGAGTCTAATGACTCAGTCCGCATGTACAAGAGATGAAGTGACATAGTATGTTGATATGGAACGTGAGGAATTTTTTATGATCCCCTTGCAGGTTGTTTTCTCTTATGTATTTCATTATATAGTTGGATTACTGAGTACGATGGAGATAGATAACAGGTATTTTCAGTGAACAAGACATCCAGGGTTTATTGAACTGATTCCTGGTGAGTGTTAGTTCAATTTCTTATCTTCGTTGGTTTCATGACCTTCTAGGATCAGTGCCTTTTGCGGATTCTCAATGAGGATAATGGCCCTATTAGGATATGTTTTCAGTTTTGATCTTTGTTTTTAATTGTGATCTATACCTTCTTATGATAGTTTGGATATTTTGGGTCTATGTGGTTGGACCTTGTGACCAAGTTGTGAGGATTTTTTTGGGAAAGTTGGTTAGACCTAGATACTCTTAGATTATACTTGGAACAGTGTAGGTTGATGTCTATTTCATTTGAGGGAAACCTGCATGATAGGTTGGACTATATTTTTCTAGTTCCTTTTTGTAATTGTGCTTGGTTTTATAAAAATTTTATGATTGAGTCATGGTATGTGCTGAAGTTTAAATTTTAGGCATATGTATGCCTTCAGTTTTAGTGAAGAACCAATGGTATTTGTTACGAGACTGGTGTGATGGGTAAGATTGTTTAGGTACCTAGACTATTTAACCAATGTTTCCACTATTTCTAGTGTAGTTTGAGTATAGATAGAATCTTGTGACTACAACAAATTTTTGTGTATTAGTTGGTTGATAAAGATACACACTCCATACATGTGGTATCTTTTGAACCTAAATCGGTGAGTGGAAGGGTTCAATTCTAGTACTGATAATTCAATACATTCCATGGGTTTGGATCCTAGAGGTTGTTCATGAATATCCTTTTTTGGTAAAGGTGACATTGTGAAATGTTGGGGTGCCATGAGTTGGTTGAACCATGGATGAATCCTTTCCATGTGTTTGGTAGGATGGTAAGTGTGGCTTGGAGAGATATTTGTATACCCTTGATGGAATCATTGTATACTCTTGTTAGAGATGATCATGTTGTATATTGAATTCATCTTGAGTATGTTAAGATAGTTTTGGACCTACGTTGAGATACATTTTATATTTAATGTCTTTCTTGGTGAGAAATGGAAAATAATGAGGTTGCGGTCGAGGAGTGGTGTAAGGTATGAAATGGGGTAGGGAGTGCACCATTGGTTGTTTGAAGGTTGTGACTCTAATTTTCAGTTTATCATTATGGTTTTTTAGATGATGATAAGGGAATTATTATGGTGTAGAGTACCATATCAGTTGTATTTAAATGTCTTCCACATAAGATATGGTTGTTGGTTCCGTTTGGCTGATCATTGGATAGTCTAGATGGCTTGGTTGTGCAGATTCTCAAGTTGAGAGCATGGTTTCTGGTATTTTCACTAGGCTTTTTAGGGACGATAAGGCTTATGGTGGGGATTTTTTAAGGACCTGATTTCTTCTAGATTTTAGTTTATTAGATATTTGAATTTATACTTTTGGATGCCTATAAAGGGGTAAAATGGTCTTTTCCTAATGAACATGATCTCAGATATTTTTTTTACCACTATATTGGCCCTAGAATATGTTGTTTACCAAAGAATAGAGGTTTGGTAGAAATATGATCTTTTTAAATTTTTGCAGGATAATTAAAATTAACTATTTATTAAATTAACTAATCATTTACTCTCGTAGGTTTATTCGGCCATAACATTTGAAAAGAGTGTCTAATTGAGATTATTTCTTCTCTATTGAGTCTATAACGGGGTGTTTTTCCTAGGAGAGGTATAAAATTTTTTCATGCACTAGGGCCGACCTAAACCCCTTTTTCTTCTTTTTCTTTTTTATTTTCTTTCATTTTTTTCCTTTTCCTTTTCTCATTTTCCTTCTTCCTTTTCGTGGATGCCTCCCATGCCTCCTCCTTCACCAAAGCTAAGAGAGAATTTTGAAGGGGATATAAAGAGAGATAAGTAAGAAAAGAGTGGTTCCATCACAAATCCCTCAACACGTTGAGTCATCTTATAGTGTCTATGGATGGTTAAATCAACCGAAGCTTCGGCAGTTTCCACCTGAAGGTAGGCTGATATATAGATTATCTGAAAACACATTAAATTCATTTTTTATAGTTTTTAGATCCTTTTATGCTTGTATGATGTACTTGGGGTCCTAATCTACTATTTTGGTTGTTTAAATGAGCGGTTTTTGGTGATTCGAGGATTTCGCATTTGAGGAAAATAGGTTACATGGTGTGTAGTTTGGGGTGACAACCATGTGTTCTTCCTATTTGAGGACGATGAAATTTTGGGAGTAAACACCATGTTTAGGGATGTACACACCGTGTATTAGAACTTGGATGTGTAGTCGATCACTCAAGCATGTCTTACTGTGAATGGGTACATGGTTGTGTGGAGTACACAACCAATCACCATGTGGGTGACACGCCGTGTAGACATACATGGATTTTCTAGGTAAATGGCAAAGCCGATAGAGGGACATCGACATGCACCCCATGTCAGGTACACACTATGGACCTAGGGAATTACAATCCCTGGACTGCGAGAGTACATGACCATGTGTCATTATGGGAGTACACATTGTGTACCAAGGATACACGTTCTGTACTATCCCATTCAAACCCTTTGGGGGGTTTTGTGTTTTCTTTCTCCAATGTCATTTTTGGACCTTAGATTAGTCCATTCTTATTATTTTCTTGAGTATATGAAGATGGTGGAACCTGCCAAGCAGTCAGAAGACTAAAAATGGGTGTTTTGAGGCTATTATCTAAACAAAGATGTTCTTCCTACTGCTTTTGAGTTCATTCATCTTCATAGGCAAAGAATTGTCATGAATGATCGGTTGGGTGTTTGAAACAACCTTATTTAGACCTTTGAAATAATATGAGCTATGATAATTATTTCTTATCATATTATTATGAGAATGTTCTTGTTGTGAGATGTTCTCTTCTGGCCTATGTGGTCATGACAGTAGATGCTTATAAGGATCAATTGAGGGATGTCTATTCTTATTAACTGGTCTAAGAAGTCCCTTGTAGGATCCCTATACTTTTGTATCATTTTTTGGGATCCCCATTGTAGCATAACTCCATCATTATGATTGTTTTGATGATCCCTATTATAGGATGTCTCTATTTCTTGTAGTTAGGGATCCCTTTGTAGGTTACCTCAATTTCTTATAGTTAGAGGATCCTGAGTTGGATTCCTCTTTTACCAATACAACTATGGATCCTGAGTAGGATGCCCTCACTTGTGATTTTTTCCTTGAGGATACCGAGTAGGATTCTTCTCAGTGCTTGGTTTAAGAAACCCATTCGGTGCCCATTTTTTGATCGACCATCTGATGTTACATCTGGTTTGGATAAAGATGGTGTTCTAGGGTCACCTAGAACCCATACCAAACTGATGCATTTGTGGGTCTATGGCTAGATTGTTGGGTTGGGAATTCAGTCCACCCTCACCCATTTGTTTATATTTGACATGGTTATACTGATGAAATAGTGTTTTCTGGAAGTGGTTCTTTATTTGTGGTTGTTGAGCCTGACGTGAGGCATCTTTATTGATTATTGGGATGCCCAGATGTGCTCTCCTAGGATTCAAATTCTAATCCATGTTTTATGATGTGTTACGGGTATTCCAAGAGGTGGTACCTAAGACATTCCTTTTGATCCGTATGTGATTTTTTGTACTCCATGTGTGATACATGGATTCCCTGATGTATGAATGCCTTACAAAGACTCATTGACTTATGATATGTGGTGGGGATGATTACACTCTCCCCAACCTGTGATGATTGGGTGGGTATCTGAATGTCTTACAATGAAATAGTTTTCATGAGTGGGTATACTCATGTTTAATGAAGGAATGGTATGATTGCTTTAATTGTTTGATGGAGGTCATGGACTAATCTCCATGAATCTGTAACATTATAGCGGAATCCTTGGGTTGAGTATGCCCCTTGGGTCTTTATTCCATGGGATTCCGTGGCCCTATCTACCCAATGGATCCGGATTACTTGGGATTATGTATGACATGTGCTATTGACATGCTCGTAGGACCCAAACCAGTGACTAGATCGAGTTTCCATGGAGATTAACATAGGACTTGATGTGGATGCCTTAGCGGATTTCCTTGTATCTAGCACTTAGTGGTCTAGAATACTTATGTGGATGACATGGATTATTTCCTTGGATATAGACCTCCGTGGTCTACACATTTAATGAGGATTCCTTAGATGGGTTCCTTGGATCCAGCCCTTCATGGACTAATACCAATTTACTCATTGTAGGCCGAAGTGGCATAAAATGATCTTTATAGGATCGACCATCAGAATACGATATCCTTATTTACAGGATTGACTATCAGTATATGGGTACTTTTTTGTGATTGGAGGTGAGTACTGGTGATCCCAGGTAGGACAAGTATCCCCTATGGTGATGTATCTTTCTCAGAGACAATTTTGGAATTTATAAAAGAATATATATGTTGATTTGGATTATCGAAACATGGATCAACTTAATGGTACGTGGCTTGAGTGGCACGACTTCCATCTAAAATACCTTACACACAATGTCCAGAATATCATAATTAAGATCCCAAGGATCGACTGCTGATGTGGTTCTATGTTTTTGATTCACATACTAATGAATATTCATATCTATGTATATATGTATAGTTATGGGATGATACATGTTTGTGTATATAGTTATGGACATCCATTTAGGTACCTTTCTAGTTGATAGTTATAATAGACCCTGGGATTGAATGTGCGATCACGTTTGGTTATACTACATTTTAGTTGTGTTTCAGCTAGGCTGAGAATGTTGCTTTTGCGTACACTTATATCAGTATAGTTATAGGATGTTTTTTGGGGTGACCTACTGAGATTCATTATCACCCCTACACATGAAACTCAGTGTATGTGTAGAAATTATGACTTCTTTTCAGTTTGAGCATAAGTTTCATGGTGTGTAGGGTTGATTCCTAATGTGGCATGGTCAAGTGGAGTTGCATCAGTGGATTCTTATGATCATCCAGGTATAGTTAGAGAGTGTCTGGAGACGGTTAAGTGGTTTTTCTTGATGATAGTAGTAGATCCCTATACTTTTACTTTTAGTTTATTATTTTCTATTGTACCTATATTGTCGACCCAATAGGTGGCCAGTGTTGTAATTTATTTCATAGATTTTCTGGGTTTTACAAAATTTTATTTATTTTTATAAAATGTTCAATTTAAATTCTTTACTGCTTTTGTAATCTTTTTTACATTCCACTATGTATGATAATTATCTATTTCTTCCACTATTTCCTACTCTGGTATGATCCTAATGCCACACCCAAGGTCCTCGTTTCTAGTCAGCATCCTCTTGCGTACGTGGATGTGCACTTAAGGCCTTGGAACCCACCGGCATAGAGCACTAATTTAGTGGCATTCAGGTCAGGATGATACGTAAGGTTCCCTCTATTCAATAAAACTATAAATCACAGTATGAGAAACACTAATCCCAGTGGATAACCACATAATTTAGAAATAAAAAATTTATATAATGTCTAAATAATGCATAATTTTCTATGACACCTCAGTTTTAAATTAGGATAGTAATATTAATTATTTAATCTTTAGTGTTTTATCCTATACTTCATCCTATTTCCTTGATTTAAATAAATTTTCACTATCACTAATCTCCAGTGATTGTCTGAACCCTACTCTCAAACCATCTATAACGACCAAAGATTTTCGTACCAAAATATCACTTTTATTTAGATGAATATTAAATACATACCAATACTATCAATTCAAGAATATTAAATTTTTAGACCCTTTTGAGATTAGATATGCAATCTTCTTAAATTATTAATTATCATCAACATCTCCCACAATGATCTAATCACATATAACTCCACTTAGGTATACCCACCCTAAATTGTTTCATCCCTTCGAGAATGAATCATAAGAAAGTGTGGTCTCAGATTCTTAGTAAAGGTAAACATAAGATAAATCAATCCAAAATAATATTCATTTATAAGATAATATTAAGGTTATTTTATCATGATAATAATGTATGATGTTCATTCCCAACCTATAATAGATCAAAAACATGATTCATGGAATAAACATTATCATTTCATAAAACCTGAATGATAATTTTAATAAATAATCATAAATAAATAATGATCCAAAATTCCATGTAATAAAAGATAAACACCATAATAAATATAAAAAACCATTTCATATGTTAAGGTTAAATACAAATAACACCAACATAGTGGATCATTACACACTTTTTTCCCATAGGGGATCAAGATTCTCCTATTTACAATAATGGATTAATCCCATTTACTTGTTTCCCATTATTATATCATGAGGTATATTACTTTACCCAATGCATTGGAGGGACTTTTAGGTCCAACCCGTTAGATAATGAAACCATAAATATGTGTTCTATAAGAATATAAATCATTCATAATATCATAACCCATAAACATAAATAGTTTTCATAAACATTTTATTATATCATAACCTATGGAAAAGAAATGGGTTTCCAAAATATAATGCCATAATAATAAAAAACCAACCATAATGAGAATAATGAAATTATCCATCAATAATATTCATAGTAAATCCTATGTAACATCAAATAATATTACCAAAGATGGAAAATAATTTTGAAAGACAGCATGAAATAATTTTTTTTAAAACATAACATTTTCATTCTCAATAATTTCTTCTTTTGTATCCATGAAATGATAGAGAAAGATATTTAAAATTACATTTTAATAAAGAAAAAGAAGAATCAATACACTATGTCATGAAGATGATAAGAAAATATTCTCATGCTGTATAAATTGAAAAGAAATATTCAATATCTCCATTAAAAATGATACAAAGAACCTTGATTAAAAAATAAAAAAAATTAATACCTTTAGAACATTTTGTAAAAAGAATAAAATGAGTAAAAATGACTTTAAATAATCTTAAAACAATAGTAAAAACAATTTCAGATTTTTTTAGAAAACATGTAAATGGAATAAATAATACAGTTTTAATGTAAACTTCAAAATGACAATTGTTTTATGAAAATTCCCTAAAAAAGCATGTTAATTATTTGAGGATTAATAAAATTAATTTATTATGTGTATCTGCAGTAAATCCATATAAAACAAGTGGAAATATAACATAAGATTAAAAAAGACATACCACAACATATATTCTCATAGAATAATAAATGAAGTATAAGTTTAACCCAAATAATTAAAACTAAGTTTAGAAATCCCTTACGACTTATAAACAACCATATCATATGCCCCCATTAATGTAATAATTATCAAATGAAACATTGAATTCCGGGTCAAAAATGAGGTTAAATATATGATATATCAGTGGGAAGTATATAAAAAACATAAAAAAAAAAGTGGTGCATGAGGAATATATATCACATAAGTAAAAGTGAAATGATAAAACCTTTTCTCACACTTCCCTTTTGTTTTTCATACATTAACCTCTTCTTGAATATCACCCCATTGAATTACTACTTAAAGAAATTGGAAATGGTATTTTGGTGAGACCAATAGAACATGGATGTAGGGATAGTGGGGAGGATATGGTTTTTCAATGATTTGAATAGATTAAATTATTTTGAGTAAAAATTGGGTGGTGATGGTAGATATTTACAGTTGTGAAGAGGTAGTTTCAATTGATTAAATAATTATGCTTATAAATTTAAAGACAACCAAATTTGGGGGGAATTAATTCCATATAATGTTTTGATAATTTTTAAAGGATTTTTATTCTTGAAAAATTCATCAAAAACCCATTTAATGTTATATTTTTTAGGTATTTTAAGATTTTAACTTTTAACTTTAAACTATTACATTATTTTAGCTATAATATAGAAACTCATTTTTTACCATGGTAACTATTTTTATGATTAAAAATGAAAAATAATGTATAACATAATTTGGAACTTTTGTATAAAAATATAGAATATCTTTTGTAATAATTTAATCATATAAGTTTCAAAATTACATTTAAAAACAATTCATCAATACGCAATAAAAAAATATTTTTTAGGAATTTGTTTTTAATACCAATAATTTAATTATACCAAAAATGTTGTAAATATTGTTAAAATTTAAGGACATATATTTTATATAACTTAAAATTAATTATTTTACTTTTAGAACAATTTAAAATCATAAAATAACTTCTTAATACAGTGGATATTATCGTTTTATAAGTATTGTTATTTTTTACTATTTAAAGAAAAATTAAACTAAACATTCAATAAAATTCCTCCTACGTTAAAATTGACATGATGTTTCCAAAAATGTTGTCTATTTTAAAAAATAAAATTTCTAAAAAATCCAATTTTTTTATTTTCTCATTGAAATCAATAAGATTCTATTTTTGAAGAAAACATATATTTGAAGAATAAAATTTTTTTACTGAAAAATTATTTTTTATTTTATAAGAATAAATTAATTCTTATTGAGAGTTAAATTATAATATATTTCATTATAATTATAATCATATTCACACCTTCCAATATAACATTTATTTTATATTTTTCATGACAAAATAATAATATTTTGGAGTTCATTTAAGTTGGTGTTCCATGAAATGTAGACTACCAAATAAATTAACTTTGATAAAAAAATATACATTCCGTAATATCATCGGGTGTCACACAACCTCATATCAAGGGTCTCATGATAAATAGATAATTGAATTCAATTATAGGAGAATGAACCAATCCATTTTATAAAATTCATAGAACACATATTAAGAATCTCAATTCACCCCACAGATAGTTCTATCACAATCTATGTGAAAAATTGCTCAAAATGGATTACTCATGTGTCCAGTTTTGGCTTAGGGTCAATATGGAACAAAAATACCAAATGGGTAATAAGAGAGGATCACATCTCGATTGTACCCTAGTGCATATCTTCTTTCCTAAAAGCTCCACCTGAGAATGTACTTCAGCTAAAATAGTGTGTTAAGGCCCATATATGTAGTTTGTAATAAATATACATGACGTGTACCCTACATGGGGCACCTACCCATGTACATCACATGGTCAAGTCATGTACTTCTACATGGAATGAAACCTGCACTGGGTTTCTTCATGTACACTACACATGGTACTTTTCCATGTATTTTAATTATTCATGTACCTTTATAAGTCTTGTGCCATACATTGGTTGTGGCCATGTACTCTACACAGACATGTGACCCTACACATGCTATTTGGATAGGTACATGGCTATAATGCCAATTCCTAGTACATAGAGTTCATACCCTCTATATATATGTTAAATATAAAATATCACCTACTCTGAACATGATGAACACATGTCATGTGTTCCCTTAAATACATGTCGTGTGATTGGGATTTCCAAATGGGAAACCCCCATAATCCACCCGAAACCCAATTTTTCTCCCTAAAAATAGTAGCTCCACCCTAAAGTGATCCTAACCAGTGATTATCTAGGTGTAAAGCAAAACAACTATAAATATAAAATGTTTTATATAAAAAAATAAAATCTTCATACATTTGGATAGAATCCATTAAAGCTTCACTGGTTTCTATAATCCATAGCTACTACATGATGATTATTCTCCTCCCTAGATCCATGCTGACACCTCTCTTCCTCAATCTCTCACTCTCCCTATCCCTTTCTCTCTCTTTCATGTGAAGGAGGATTTATAAGGGGTGTGTGAGAATATAAGGTAGAAAACTGATAACAATATTGGAAAAAGAAAATAACAAGAAGAAAATAAAAAGAAATATAAATATAAAAAGGGCCCATGGCCCAGTTCCCATCTAGAGATTGTGCCCCACCTTGAAAATAATCATTATTTTGGAATAAAAAAAATATGAAATCTCAGTTAAATACTTTATTCAAAATATACTACTGAATGAACACATTCAATTTAATGAATATTTAATTAAATTAATATATTATATATTAATTATTCTATATAATTTCAAATAGTCCAGAATTTCCCAAAACATCTATTCTAGGGTAAAAACCCCATATTAGAAACAAATGAGTTGTCAAATAAATTATACGTGGTATTATTCTTGTTAAAAAATATCAATTTTACCATTTAAAATATGAATACAAATATTTAAATTTCTTCTCAAATTTCTAATACAGAAATACAAGGTGTATAAAATTTTAGAATACATAACTATAAATAAAAAATCCTTCTACACTATAGAGTTTTGTGTTTATTGGTGAAGAGAGAATAATTATCATTAGTTCATTGAAATTTTTTCAATATTCAACAGTCTAAAGAATATTAACTCCTTTCTGAGTTAATATGGTGAGTGGATTAGATATCCTTGGGAAATACTTCAAAAATAATAGATAATATCATGGAAATCAAATAAAACTATGAATATTAGTCTCAATGGTTTCTATTTTCCAATTATCAATAACATTAACATATGATGGATCCATTGAGATACCATTTATTAGGATTATTTTTCATAAAATAAATCTGTTTTCATCCAAAATTAACAAATTCTAACACCCCAAGACTTCATAGTATATTATTTCTTCAAAGTAATTCAATAAATTACACTACACGCAACACTTAGTTCTAACGCACCACGACATACCAAACTAGCCATTCAAAAGTGGTTGGGAAAAGTATTAACTGAATTTTTAACTTTATATAATCCTTATAATTTTAGAATCTATATTATGAGTTTCTTAGACATAATGTAAGAACAAATTCATTTTTTCAGATAAATGAATTATTTTTCAAAAAAAGAAATTTTACCGCCTTTTAATGGAGATCCCTTTTTAAATCCACTATCTGAAAATTTTATATATTCAATTTGAAAAATTAAACTTATTCTTTAGAATGGGGACACAATAATTTATTTTTCATAAATTTTTGGTGTTTTTATGATAACTTTCATATGTGGGTGAATAGTGAAAAATACTATATATTAATTGGAAAATACTTTTTTAATCCAAATAATTTATTATGTTGAATTATAAATTTTAATGGTTTGAAGGTATAATTAGATTATATTTTTACCATTTAAACCAATTATGGTCATTTTAAGTAATTTCACTTTGAAATTGGACATAAAAAAGTGTCAATATTTTGAAAGTTATTATTTCTTAAAAACACATTTTCTATTTTTAGAATGGGAATTAATTTTAAATTAATTTCTGCCACTTCTGTGTTTTGAATTTATAAAAATGGATTCCATATTTTGAATCAAGAGGTCCAAATTGTGTAAATAGGTAACTTTTATTTTTAGACATTAGGAATATTTATTTCCGTAAATATTTTATTTACCATGGTAAAAAGGGTAAATCTGGTAAATAAGGTTAAAAAATAATATTATAATATTATTAAATTAACCTAAAATGTATCCTAAAAGTATTTTATGATACATATCCGACTATTGGAATCTTTGGGTGGACTTTGGGACCACATGGATTCACATGGAAGTTATAATGACATTATATATTAAATAATTTAAAGTAGAGACAAAAATAACAAAAGTAAATATCTTTTAGTAAAAAAACTTTATATGAGGTTATATAATTGATCTACTTGACTATAAATAGTCATTAGAAAGATAAAAATTTTTCATACCTCATGATATTTTATTTATAATTTTTAGACATAAAATAAATATATTTATTTATGAACCAATGATAATGTTGTATTTTCATTATTATTGAAATAATCAAATAAATTGTATTATAGCTGTTAAAATAAATATAATTTGAAAGTTTTGATTCCATCCATGAATTTTCTAGGTTAATATGAATTGTTATTATTGATTAAATGAATTTTTTTCGAAGTGATAATGCTGATATGAATTTAGAAAAAAAATACCAAATAGTGTCAAAATTGACATAAATGGGGTTTTAAAACAAATAATATATTATTAATTGATATTATTTTCCTAAAACTCTAATTTTCGGTCAAAAGACTTATATAATGATAGGTGTATCATTAATAAACCATTTTGGGTTCTCTGGGATTTATATACTATGTTTATAAACCATATAATGTAAAAATACAAAGAGACATGGTAAATGTCAAACTATTTAACTAAGTGTTAAATCTAAAAAATAAGAATAATATAGTGACCCTAACCTATCTAAAACCTGTGGGTTGAGAGGATTTCGATACATAACCACCAAATGCTGGAAATAAATTCATTTGAAGCCATTATAAACCGAATATTATTTTATAATAAATTAATACTTTAATCATTTTCTCAAGTGACCCTCACCCCTCTTATAAAAGGGCACTTCCCCTTCTCTCAAATTCACACCTCCAAAGCCATTTGGCTCATCCAAAACCTACCCAAATATCCTCCCAAATATCCTCCCTTCATTCTATAGGCCTTCCTTTGGTCATAAATCCAGACTAATAATCCCTTTTGATCGAATCCAAAGGAAGAACCCGAAGAAGAAGATGTTCAACGTACCCTCGACTAAAGGAAAGTGCAAGGTAAGGGGTTTTCATCTAACACCATATTTCTGTGAGATTCATTCTATATTGACAAAATTTTCTTTTGTGTGGTGTATGTACTACCCATAATTATATTATTTGTGTAATACACTATAATTTATGTTTATTTACATCTTCATTGTATGGTACTTCTTTCATGTCATGTATGTTTCGTAAGTTACCAAATTGGTAAGGGTTAATTTCACAATGCCTTTATTATCCGAGGTTGTTTTTATGTAAGTATCTACTGGGACATATTTATTATCCACATCCATGTTTCATAAAAGAGTTTTCAAAAGGTATTATATTCAAGGTACTTTTACTAAAATGTCATTTTAAATGTTTTAAAGATTTATTCTTCAAAACCTTTCTCATTAATGTCCATGTTTTCCAAAAAAATTAAAGATTTATTTATATGGACATGAATATTTTTAAATTATAATTATTTTGAAAATTTTCAAAGTGGTATGAGACACTTTCATTCAAAAATTTCTTTTAAATTACTTCCTTTATAAATTGTGAGAATTTTAAACTATTTCATGAAAAGGGGGTATTTCTCTCTAAGTATTTTACTGATCATTTTCATCTATGTCAACATCCTTTGATGGTTTTATACTTATTTGAAGTTGATCCATTTTGATAAAAATATTCCATATTTTATTGAAGGTTTTTTGATATTTTTGACTGTGGATGTGTTATTTTTATACCATTCATCGTTTATTGATAAATTATTGACATTTGGTATGCTTGTTTTAATACGACTATTTATGTTATATTTAAACCTTTTCATATGTTGAATGTATTGGATATGTATGTTCTGGGTTAGGGACCAGTAAAATTAAGCCCTCCAGGTTGGGGTCCGGTTATAGCAGACCCTCCGGGTTGGAGTCCGGTTACAGAGGCTCTCTGGGTTGGAGTCCCGTTACAGAGGCTCTCTGAGTTGGAGTCCAGTTACAGAGGCTCTCCGGGTTGGGGTCTGGTTACAGAGGCTATTCGGGTTGGAGTCCAGTTACAGAGGCTCTCCGGGTTGGAGTCTAGTTACAGAGTCTCTCTGGTTTGGGTCTGGTTACAGTTAGACCCTAGGTCCTGGAATGAGGCCATGACACAGAAATTAAACTTCGGCATCATACATTCCCTCATTATGAAAATAATATTGATGGTTTATGTGGTTATTTGACTAGTAGAATATTCATGACTATGTTTTATTATGGACTTATTTACTCAGCTCATATTCCTGGCATAAAAGTGTTTTTATTTATTATTTTTAAAAGCATGTGTTTCCAATTATTCACCATGCATAACATTTATGTTATCTTCTATTGTATTGCTTACCCCTTATGAGAGTTTGAGCTCACCCATTTCTTATGTTTCATTTTCCAAAGATATGAAGAAGTTAGTTTTGAGTGACTTGCAGGCATAATCTAGAGGTCTAGGATGTTTCCAATGGAATAAATTAGTGTTGTATTTATTTTCAAGTTGTAAATTTGAACTTATGTATGAATCATGCTTCCAAGGCTACTAAACTAATCAGTCTTTCAGGACATGATTTCATTGTACCATGCCAATGTTATGTAATAATGGACCTAACCTGGGCAACTAGGTTAGGGGCATTACAGTTGGTAAAAGATGAAGTTGAGTACAAACCTTGGAAACTAGATTTAGATAAACACTGATTATAGCACATTACCATAATATATACTTTGAGGATTAGAATTGAAGAAATTCCTAAAATTTTGGTAATGTAGAGATTTTGTGGGTTTTCCAAGAAATACATCCCTATTTGGATACGAGCAGGTAGAGGCGACTCTGGCAGAGATGTACCTAGGGGTAAAACCCGAAAATATCGCTTTGAGATAGACTCGAACAGGATTTTGTGCACGACAACAGGCCTTGATTCACTCTTGGTTACGACAATCCAGGGTGATATGCTTAAGATAATTCTCATTTTCTTTACAAACCATTATTAAGGTTTTATGAGTTTATACATTGTAGAGACCCAAGAGTGATGTACATGGAAATTACATTACTTTTTTGGAATACTAAATAAATAAAAAAACAGACACCCAAGGACTGTAATAGTTTAATGTCTTTGGAAACATGGAACACAATCTTCTAATCATGGTGAATGATCTTCAACATCATTCATAAAAATCTTTCCCTTTTGTTTTCTTACCTAAATATTTTTTTATATCACGGGGAAAAGAAAACATAAAAATCGTGATCTCAAATTCTCAGTAAGGGTATGTATGGAGAAAATAAAACAAACCATAGACATTTGAACTTAAAAACATGAACAAAATGTTTAAACATCAAAATCATGAGTTGTGAAATAAATCTCGGCAGTACGTAAGGCATAGATCACAATAGAACATTAATCATGATAAAATAGCATGGGAATAAAACTTGTAATTATGGAATCCATTAAGAACCTGTTATGATTTCTATAGTAGCTAAGGCATTGCTGCCAAGACCATCATAGTGGACAAAGTCCATTACTGAACCAAGTTTACTTGTCGTTCCAGCCCTTTATTACTGAACCAGAGTCACTTTTCATTCCGTCCTTGTCTATATCATAAGATATAAATCATTACCCAATGCATTAGTGGGAGATATAGGTCCCACCCATCCCATAATGTAATCATTATTTTTTGTGCCATAAAATAAACATAAATCATTCATCATAACCCAATGAATAATATGGGTGTCATAAACATCATCCCACCATAAGATAATCCATATAAAACTAATGGATATCATTTCATTATAAGAAAAAATAAAACCATGTAAATAATAGAGACATTATAATTGAAACATAAACATACTAAATAATTTCATCTTAGATGTTTTTTTTTCATAAAACACATGAAATGAATTCTTGAGGAAAATATCTTTTCTTCTTCAAAATCATTTTCTTTTCAAAAAAATTGCCATTAAATTTTAAAAGAAAAGGATTTTGTGGAAAATAATCATGAAATCTTATAGAGTAAGTTTAATGAAAATAAGGCGTTATAAAATCGTAAAAATCTATTCATTATGTATAAGTTAAAAAACATTCTTCTCATACTTTTGCAAGGAAATTATTAAAGTACATTGTATGGTAAATAAAAGAAAGATTCCTTCCATACCTTGTGGTAAAAGTAAAAAAAGTTTAAAATGACTTTAAACATACATGGAAGAATAGTAAAAATTTTATGAAAACATTTTGAGAAAATATGGACAAGGATGATTAACATAACCCCAGTAAATACTTACGAATAAAAAATCTCAGATAAGAATGAGATTGGAATATTTATCCCTTAACATTTATAATCAGTGGAGTCATACATGTCATAAAATAAATAATATTACATAAATATTCAAATATAATATCCTTCATAATAAAAATCTTAAAACATTCATGGTAATCATAAACACAATACAAAAGAAATAGTTGGTTATTAAGGCATATGTCTCATAGAAATAAAAGTGAGCCGAAATAAACCCTTAACTTTGGTCCAATTTCTTCTGTATGTATCCAAAACTACTGTATTGTGAATTTAAACATATTATTAACTTGTAACAGAACCATAATAATATTTATGATATAATATATGATTCACTTATGACTTCAAATTACCCGTTCTTTTGTCAATTCCTTCTTAAAGCAACTTTTTGGGTAAAATAGTTTCATCTATCGTACGTGTTTGTGCTTGTTGTTCATGATATTATTACTTAAATCCTGATTTACATAATTACAGAATGTAAAACATGATTTATATATAATATATATTCATCATATAAATATATATGTTAGATTGATATATGGATTGAAATATTCCATTCATGGAGATGGTAGGTCGTACGTACGCATGAACACTGTTTTCATTTTTTTATTGAATTGAATGGAATTAAGTAAATGAAAAACATATATACATAAAAAAATTATCATTATTATGTCTTATCTTTAATTATTATTTATTATATATACTTTATAATCATTGTTGAATGGTTAACACGGAGAATGAATCTCAGCACGTCGTGGAGATGATAATCCGTACGTACGCACGAGCGACGATATCATTCCCATAATAATTTAATGGTATTGGAGTGGATTATATAATATCTCAGAATTAGTAACATGTTATAATAATAATAATATATAGTTATTATTTACACCATTATACCCATCCAAGTAAGGTGGTGGTGGAAAAGCAAATTACACCACGGTGTGGAGACGGTATTCCGTACGTATGCTCGCGCAGTGATTTCGTTTTCCACAGGATGGATGGAAGGTGAAATAGGGTTGTTTAATATTTATAATAAAATATAAATATATTATTGATACATATTTTACTACTTTATAATGAAACAAATAAAAAAGATAAAGTAAAATAATAAATAAATTTGAATGAATCGGTAAAGGATATTACCTCTTCGTTGACGCGCCTCTTCTAAACCTCCTCTTAGGGCACTAAATATGGTACTTTAAGAAGACCGTGACCTCTAGAATATTTCTAGGGAAGTGGAGAAGATAAATTTATAGTGTCTGGATGAGCTTGAAGGCTAAAAATGTTGTGAAGAGGAGAGAGAGGTGGTGCCATTTTATAAGGGAGGAGAGGGGCACTTTTGGAAATCTCAAAAATATTAATTTATAATAAATTGAAACCCCACCTAAAAACCTCTAAAATGTCTGAGAAGAGAAGATGAGATGATATAGGCTTGTAATATCATCATACAATAAAATTTATACTTTTTTGGAATTTATTTCAAACCATATCAATTTGATTTACCCTTATTTAATCTATTTAATTTTTTTTTTTGTAATAATATTCTATATTTTAAATAGTTAAAAATACTTACTTTTCTATTGTGAATTTCCCATAATTGGATATTCCATGATATTTTCGACCATATGAATTTCAATTAATATTTTTTAAATATTTTTGTGATTTATAAATAATTTAATAAAATGTTCTTTTTTATAATATATCAATAGTGTCAATTTTGACTCAATTCATTTATTTGAAATTAAATAAAATTCACACCAAATATATATTTGAAAAAAATATTTAATAGATTCCTAACATGTCATATTAAACTAGAAAATTTTTTGAGAACATTAATTAGTTTATATATTATTTATTTTAATATTTTTAAAACAATTTATTTGATATTTCTCTTAATAATATAATTACTACATCATTTTTGTATAATTATTTAATATACTTATTTTTTGTATAAAAATTTAAAATAAAATCCTATAATGAATATAAATATAATTAGATTCATATTAATACTTTTATTAAAATTTATCATCTTAAAATCACAACATTTAAATTATTATATTTATTATATTATAAAGGTGACAACTTTGACATCATTTAAAATAAATTAATATAAGTATCATAATCGCTTTTATAAGTCTCCAAATGGTAACAAATTAGACCCTTGAATTATTATGGTTTACATATACACGGACAATATATTTTTTTCAGGTTTTTGGGAGTTTTGATGTGTATTATTATTTTAATAAAAACTAAATTATTGATTTTTCACTAAATAAATAATTTCTACATCATTAATGTATAAGCTATTAAGTTAATTAAATATTTCTTAAAAATTAAAAATAAATTACCTTGATTTAGAAAAACATTTTAGATTTCAAATGAGTATTTATAATCCAATTTAAATTCTATATAACCTTATATTAAATATAATCTAATTATTATGGTTTGAGTGAGACATATTTCACTTTCCTTTAAATAAAATAAATAAAAGGTTCTAATCACATAAAATTGGGTATCAATAGATACCATTTAGACAAAACTATATTTTAGGACTAAATATAATCATCCAATTATATTAAGACAAGTTTTAGGGTAATTTTATAATATTATATATACCCTTAATTACCCAATTTACCTTTAACTATGTTAAATAAAATTTACCGTAGTTACTATTCATAATGCCAAAAAATAAAACGTTCCTATGAACATAATTTGGATATACTGGATTAAAATATGGAATCTATTTTTCCAAATTAAAGAGACAGAAGTTGCAAAAATTAATTTAAAATTAATCTCGTTGTCGAAAAAAATGGGTTTCTCTTTAATACAACGCAAAAAAATTGAAATGATTTATCTATGAATTCAATGTAAAATTAATGATAATGACATAAATTGTATTAAATGGTAAAAATATATTCTATTTATAATTTAAATCCATTAAATATTATAATTTAACCATCTAAATTATCTTTATGAAAAAATGTGTTTTTAATTAAAATTCAATGTATATTTACTATTCATCAAAATAAGAAACTTATCTAAAAAATATAAAAAATTTATACAAAGTAAATTTTTGTATCCTAATTCCAAAGAATAATTTTGTTTTGTAAAATTTACCTTTTAAACTTGTCAAAAACTAGGTTTAAGATGAGTGCTCTATCAAAAGGTGTCAAATTTGATTTTTTTTAAATACTTATTTTACCCTAAAAATTTATTTTTATTCTTATACCATGATCTAGAAAATGTCTAAGATGAATTATAATTTTATAAAATTAAATATGAGGTTAATACTATTCATAATGGATAGTTCATAATAATATTATAACAATATATCATTGTTTAGTGAAACACGGTATTGCGTATAACACACAGTATCGAGGAAGGTCTCTATTGCATGTAATGCAAGCCATGTCAGGGTTGTGTGTAGTGAAAGATTATTTGGTGTATCATATAACATAATAAAAATATAGTTCTCTTATACATTGATCAAAATATATATTTGGTGTTGTGTAAAAATGAATTTTATTCAAAAGAACTTGGAATTATGTGCAATACAATCCATGAATACTGTTGCGTATACTACAAGCAAATACAGTGTTGTGTATAGCGCAAGCTAATCTTGGTGTAGCATACAACACGAAAAATCAATGAAATAAAAAAAAATTATAAAATCTCGAGGTGTTACATTCTACCCACCTTAAAATGAATTTCTCCCTCAAAATTCATTGGGGTTAAAAATGGTTTACTACTTGAAAGTTTTTTTCATAAAAACCCACATCGTAAAAAGGAATACCATAAAATAACGTTAAAAAATAATGTATGAAATGTAACGATTACCCAAATTAACATGTCATTGGGTTTCCACATAGGAGAACATAGGTGAAAATATGGATATGGAAGACAAATCTAACCATAAATTTCTAATTGAGAGTGGTAGAGAACATGGCTATGAAAAATCCAACAATCACAAAGCCATTAGTTGGTGATGATCTAAGGAACCATCTGATTTATCAGATATGAGGTTACTATAACAACATTTTTTGTTTTCAATATCATTTTCCAAATTTTGATAAATTTTTGAATTAAAATAAATACTTACTTGATTTTGGTACAATATCACTGTTGTGCCTGCCTTGAACAATTTCCACTTTATCTCTAAAGAAATGAAGTTGAATTTGACTTCCGTGAAGTGTTAGCAGATCATGCGATAGAATGATAGTTCATTCCATCTATCTCCAACATAATGTTAGCAAAATTTATATACATAAGCCCATTTATGGTGATATTAATCGTATATGGTTTCAAAAATGGACTTATACTTCATCTATCATACCGCTTAATAAAATAAAACTTTTTTTACTAACTAGAGACTTCTTGTAGGCCAGTGGTAGGTGATAAAGACCTATCACACTTCGGTTGTGGGTTCAATTCCCACAACCTTGTCTGACGCGATAGTTTGTCACTCATCCTGCATCTTGTCCTTTTTCTACACTGTTATAACATTCCAGAAATAATATTGAAAAATAAGTTATATCCTTAAACAATACTATGTAATGTCCATCTTAATCCATTCCAATCATTAGGCTTATCCAAAATACTTCTATCCAATATCATAGTATAAAGAAAACTATTACTAGAAATGTCATCTACTGATCTTGTTAATACCATCATTTACCCCCATATATCATAAGATATATCTTATTGGTCACATTCCAAATATGTGAATACCTTAATCATGTATTCTCTTGAAACATGAGTTACCATAGAACCTAATTGAAAACATGAATGTTGTCAAAAGTGATCTCTTTCAACATGTGAAAATCCCAAAAATTCAATATACTCAAACCATGATATCACTTTGTCCTTATATCAATCATAATCACATTAATACTATCAAACATATTATTTTCTACTTATCCCTTCATTATGCGCATATTAGTTTCTTTCCGAAAATATTTCAATCACTTTTCTTGGTTACGGTTACCATTCAACATAGACTTTCAAATACATAAGGAAAAACAATAGTGTAACAATCCTTAGATGTTTCTTTATTCCATAGTACAATGAGATTACTTAAAAAACATTACTCTTGATAAACATGAAATCATTCCACTAACTTCTTAAACCATTGACCGAGCTTCATAATTTTATTCCTCAATACTTTTTTCATCTCATTTATCATATATAGTCTCTTCATCATCATCAATATAAATACTACCCATACGACCATGCTGATTCTATTCATGAGATTTTCACTTAGGGCATTGGTTTTTATAATGCCCGTACGTTCTACGTTTAATTCATTTAACAATTGTTGATGTCTTAGTAATACCATTATCCTTGTCCATGGTGTTAACTGAACCTTTTACTTTTCACTTATTGGATTTGTGTTATTCTTTTCCACACCCAATGCATCTTCCAGTTCCTTTGAAACATTCTCCCTGATGCCTCTTCCCACAAGATTTAAATGAGGGAAATTGAACTTTATTTCCTCTATGATCATCATGAAACTCCGTCTTTCTCTTATTATATGATTCAGGAAACTTAACAAAGTTGAGATTATTGATCATATTATGATATTGATGATTAGGAATAATAATGATGTTTTGGCTTCCAAATCCCGTTTCATTTTGGTTTCTTATGAAAAATATCATTCAATTGTCCATCATATTCTCCATTAACATGAATATTCCTATTTTCATCCATTTTATAAAACCCATAAAGAATAGTGTGAGAGGAAAAATCAGGGTAGGAAAATAACATAATAAAGGGGGAGTACCTTCGATATCTAACATCTTAGGTTTAATTATAAGATCGTTACCATAATTCTAGGACTATAACCTATACTTATACTCAACCTTAGAGACATCCCTAGACATACCATAGAAATATCTCTAGGGATCTCTCTAAAGTTTTTGCATCCTAGTTTCCAAAGGTTAACTAAATCTTTCCTTTTATACCAACTGTAGAGACCCAAGATTGATATACATGGACATTGCATTACTTTTTCGGAATACTTAAAACATAATAAAAACATAAACCCAAGGACCGTAATAGTTTATTGTCTTTGGAAACAAGGAACACAATGATCTAATCATGGTGAACGATCTTCAATATCTCTCATAAAGATCTTTCCATTTTGTTTTCTTACATAAAACCTTTTTTTATATCCTGGGGAAAAGAAAACATAAAAAGGGTGAGCAAAAATTCTCATTAAGGGTATCCATGGAGAAAATAAAACAAACCATATACATTTGAAGTTAAAAACATGAAAAACATGTTTATACATCAAAATCATGAGTTGTGAAATAAATCTTGGCAGTACATAAGGAATAGATCATAAAGGAAAATTAATAATGATAAAATATCTTGGGAATAAAACTTGTAATTATGGAATCCATTAATAACATGTTATTATTTTTATAGTATCTAAGGAATTGCTGCAAAGACCATCATAGTGGACAAAGTCCCTTACTGAACTGGGTTTACTTTCCATTCCAGCCCTGTATTACTGAACTAGATTCACTTTACGTTCCAACCATGTCTATCTCTTGAGATATAAATCTTTACCCAATGAATTTTAGGGAGGTATAGGTCCCACCCATCTCATAATGAAATCATTCAATTGTTTTCCACAAAATAAACGCAAATAATTCATCATAACCTAATGAATAATATGGGATTCATAAACATCATCCCATCATAACATAATCCATATAAAACAAATGGATATAATTTCATCATAACAAAAATAAAATCTATGTAAATAATAGAGACATTATACTTGAAACATAAACATACTAAATAATTTCATCTTAGATGTAAAATAGTTTTCATAAAACACTTGAAAGGAATTCTTGAGGAAAATAACCTTTCTTCTTCATAATCATTTTCTTTTAAAAAAATCAATGCAATTTTAAAAGAAAATGATTTTGTTGAAAATAATCATGAAATTTTGTAGAGTAAGCTTCATTAAAATAAAGCGTTATAAAATCATAAAAATCGATTAATGTCGTATAAGTTAAAAAAACATTCTTCTCATAGTTTTGCCAAAAAAATACGAAAGCACTTCGTATGGTAAATAAAAGAAAGATTCCTTCCATACCCTGTGGGAAAAGTCAAAAAAGGGTAAATATGAATTTAAACATACATGGATTAATAGTAAAAAATTTATGAAAACATTTTGAGAAAACATGGACATGGATGATAAACATAACCCCATTAAATACTTACGAATAAACAATATCATATAAGAACGATATTGGAATAATTATCCCTTACCAATTATAATCAGTGGAATCATACATGTCATAAAACAAAGAAAACTTAATAAATATGTAAATATAATAACCTTCATAATAAAAATATTAAAATGTGCATGGTAATCATAAACACTATACAAAATAAATAGTTGTTTATTAAGGCATATGTCTCACAGAAATAAAAGTGAGACAAAATAATCTCTTACTTTGGGTCCAATTTCATCCATACATGTCCGAAACTTCTTTATAGTGGGTTTAAACATATAATTAACATGTAACAAAACCATAATAATATTTATGATTTCATATATTATTCACTTATGACTTTTTATTACTCCTTTTTTTGTCAATTCCATGTTAAAGCATCTTTTGGGTAAAATCGTTTCATTTATCGTACGTGTTTGGACTTGTTGTTCTTGATATTATCACTTATATCATGATTTACTTAATTCCATAATGTAAAACATGATATATAAATAATATATATTTAGCATATAAATATATATCATCGATCTATAAATGGAATAAAATACACCGTTCATGGAGACGGTAGGTCGTATGTATGCATGAACACTCTTTTCCTTTTCTTATTGAATTGAATGGAATTAAATAAATGAAAAATATATGTATATAAATCTAGTATCATTATTATTTCATATCTTACATGATTATTTATTATTTATACTTTATAATCATTCTTGAATGGTTAAAATGGAGAATAAATCTCATCGCGTTGTGGAGACGGTAATCCGTACGTACGCACGAGCGACGATATGGTTCCCATAATTGTTGAATGATATTGGAGTGGATTATATAATATCTCAGAAATATTATCATGTTATAATAATCATATATATTTATTATTTACACCACTATACCCATCCAGGTAAGGTGGTGGTGGAAAAGAAAATTACACCACAGCATGGAGACGGTATTTTGTACGTTCGCACGCGTGGTGATTTCGTTTTCTGTAGGATGGATAAAAGGTGAAATAAGGTTTTTTAATATTTATAAAAACATATAATCATATTAGTGATACATATTTTATTAATTTATAATGAAACAAATAAATAATAGGAAGTAAAATAAGAAATAAATTTGAAGGAATTGGTAAAGGATATTACCTCTTCTTCGACGCGCCTCTTCTAAACCACATCTTAGGGCACTAAAGTTGGTATTTGAAGAAGAACAAGACCTCTAGTATGTTTCTAGGGAAGTGGAGAAGATAAATTTACAGGGTTTAGCTGAGAATGAAATCTCAAAATGTTTTGAAGAGGAGAGGGAGGTGGTTCCCTTTTATAAGGGAGGAGAGTGGCACTTTTGGAAACCTCAAAAATATTAATTTATAATAAATTCAAAATCCACCTAAAAACCACCAAAATAACTCAAATAATAATATGAGATGATATAGGGTTGTAATACCAAAATAAAATAAAATATAGACATGTTGGGAATTTATTTTAAACCATATCAATTTGATTTACCCTTATTTAATGTATTTAATTTTATTTGTGGTAATAATATTCTAAATTTTAAATGGTTACAAATACTTACTTATGTGTTGTTAATTTTATATAATTGGATATTTAATGAAATTTTAGAACATATAAATTTCAAGTTATAATTTTTAAATATTATTCTGATTTTTAAATAATTTAATAATATTTTCTTTTCATGAAATATCAATATTGTCAATTTTGAAACTATTCATTTATTTGAATTTAAATAAAATCCAAACAGAATATATATTCGAAAAAAAATATTTAATAGATTCTTAACATGTCATATTCGTCTATAAAATTCATGGATAACATTAATTAGTTCATATATTGTTTATTTAAATATTTTTAGAACCATTTATTTGATAATTCTCTTAATAAAATAATTACTACAACATTTTTGTATAATTATTTAATATACTTATTTGTTTAATGAAAATGATACATAAAATCCTATGATGAAGTTAAATATAATAAATTTCATAATTATACTTTTCATAGAATTTATCATCTTAAAATCACAACATTTAAATTGTTATATTTATTAAATTGTGAAGGTGACAAATTTGACATCATTTAAAATAAAATAATATAAGTGTCATAATCGCTTTTATAAGGCTCAAAATTTTCAATAAACCTACAATTGGATGATTAGGGTTCATATATACACTACCAATAAGTTTTTTTCAGGTTTTTGGGCCTTCTGATGTGTATTATTATTTTAATAAAAACTAAATTATTTATTTTTCACTAAATAAATAATTTCGATATCATTATTGTATAAGCTATTAAGGTAATTAAATATTTTTTAAAAATTAAAAATAAATTACCATGATAAAGAAAAATATTTTATATTTCAAATGAGTATTTATAATCTAATTTATATTATTTATAAACTTATATTAAAAATAATCTAATTATTAAGGTTTGAGTGAGTCATATTTCACATTCCTTTAAATAAATTAAATAAAAGGTCTTAATCACATACAAGTGGGTTCCAATAGATACCATTTATTCCCAAGTATATTTTACAACCAAATATAATCATTAAATTATATTAAGACAAGTGTTAGGGTAATTTTATAATAATATATTTACCCTAAATTACTCGATTTACCTTTTACTATTGTAAATTTAATTTACCGTAATTCCTATTCATAATGCCCATAAATAAAAAATTACTATTAAAATAATTTTGACCTACTAATTAAAAATATGGAATTCATTTTTCCAAATTCAAGACATTTAAGTTGTAGAAATTAATTTAAAATTAATCTCGTTGTAAAAAACAGGTTTCTATTTAAAACATTGCAAAAGATTGAAATGATTGTACCTATGAATTTAATGTTAAATTAATGCTACTTAAATAAATTATATTAAATGTTAAAAATATATTATATTTAAACTTTAAAACCATTAAATATTATAATATAACCATGAAAATTATCTTTATGGAAAAAGTAGTTTTTAATTAAAATTTAGTGTATTTTTAATTTTCCTCAAAAAAAGAAACTGATCAGAAAAATATCAAAAATATATCCAAAGTAAATTTGTATATCCTGATTCCAAAGAAGAATTTTTTTTTCTCAAATTGAACTTATAAACATTTTCAATACTAGATTTAAAATGGGTGTTCCATCAAAAGGTGGCAAATTTTATTTTTTTTTGGAAAATACTTATTTTACCCTAAAAATTTATTTTTATTCTCATACCATGATCTAGAAAATGTTTAAGATGAATTATACTTTTATAAAATTCAATTTGAGGTAAATACTATTCATAATGGCTATTTTATAATAATATTATAACAATATATCATTGTTTAGTGAAACACTGTATTATGTATAATACACACTATCGAGGAAGGTCGTTATTGCGTGTAATGCAAGCCAAGTCAGGGTTGCGTGTAGTACAAGCTTCCATTGGTGTTGCGTATAACATAATCAAAATATAGTTCATTTATACATTGATCAAAATCTATACTTGGTGTAGTTTAAAAATGAATTTTATTCAAAATAACTTGAAATTGTTTCTAACACAAGCCAAGAATATTGTTTCGTATACTACAAGCTAATACGATGTTGCATATTGCACAAGCTAATCTTGGTGTAGCGTACAACATAAGACCTCAAATAAATTAAAAATGATATTTCTCATAAAATCTCTGGGTGTTACATACGTCCTCAAAGAAAACATTTTTATGATTATCAATTATATCCATGAACTGTTCAATTTATGTTAGGTATTTTTCAAGTTTGGAATTATTCGTTGTAATTCATAAACTGACCTAGTGGATTCCATTGTATAGAAATGGCACCCAGTAGGAGGAATGTAAACTCCAGCAATATGAATCATCCAAAGAGTAAGAATTATGATATCTTTCAAGGTATTAAGTCAACATTTATAAGGGAAATAGTATCCCATGTATTCTCAACATATGAAGAAATAATATCATGTGTTAATAAGATAAGTAAAAAATTCACTTAATCCTATGTATTTGATGGGAAGAAAGATAAGAAAAGGATGGAAGAGAGAATGTTGGATAAAGGGAAGAGGGAAAATAAGGATTTTCCCATATGTGATAAATGTGGAGAGAATCACCATGGTAAATTCTTGAAGGGAATGAGAGTTTTTTATAAGTGTGGAGAAAATGGAAACCAAGTATGTGATTTCAAAGGTAAGAAAAAGGTTTCAAATGTACAATGCTTCATCTGCAAGGAGTTGAGACGCTACATGAATAAATGTACATTTCATCAGAGTATACCCCAAATGTTCCTATTGGATAATAATAAAGTTATGATACTACCGAAGATAAAGAAGAATGATTAGATTTATAATGTTGTTATTAATGTATTGTGTCATTTTAGTATTATATTAATGATGTACATGTTATAATAATTATTAAGTATATAAGGGTTTTACAACAGTATTATTTCATTAAGGACTTGAGATTGTGTGGAACCATGAAAAGTAACCCAATAGCAGGTTAAATTTTTGAAAAATATATGGTTGAGAGAAATATACACCATAATATGGTTCTGATACCGAGGTAGTGATTTTGTAATAATACATGATTGATTTGGATAATTTATATTGGATATTCTTGACTACCTTGAAACTGATTAATGATTTGTATATTCTACCATTGCTGGAGTTTACATCCTTTTTATATTGAAAGAGTATATCCAGTATTATATAAGGAATAAGGGAGCATGAATGTAATCAATAAGGTTCTATGGTAATTCAGGATGTTGTAGTGTTTTAAATGAATACATGATGAATGTGTTCGGATGATATCACGTCACAAAAGATCTTCATTGTGTTTACCATACTTATAAATTTTTTATTGTGAGTTTTGATAGAATTATTTTGTATAATTATAGGTTGAGATTATTTTCAGATTGCCATAAAAGGACATCCTGGAGGTCAGGAGGCAAACTGTCGTGTCTGGTAAGGCTTCCAGACTTGAACAAGCAAATGAAGGGAGACAAGGGTGTATCACCTACCACTGGCCCATGTGATGTCCTTGATTGAATAATTTAGTTTCTTTAAATGGTAATGTAGATGAATTATAAATTTATTTTTTTGGAACCCTCTACGAATACAATAAATAAAATATAATTTTTTAGTTCTATTATCTTTTAGAGTGAAAGATTATTTTGTGATAGAAATTAGTTAAAGGATGTAACTCTACCTATTACGTATATATTTTTTTCTTCTCTTATTCTATGAAAAATTAATTCTTAAACTTTAGGTAATAGATCTTAAAACTAAAAATATGTTATCATAATCCCTTATGTTTTATTGAACAGATGATATTTTAAATCATCATAGATTGATGGCTTTGAGGCCCTCAATTCTAAAATTTCATGTGACTGATTACCTCAATAACTCCCTATAAATATTTACATTTATCCTCCAATTATGTGTCTCTAATTTTCGCCAATGTTCTCCTAATCTTGATCAAAATTGTTTGGTGACTTTTCCATTCCCCTTTTCTTCTTATTAAGACTAAATTTTATTAACCCAGTCTCCGATGTGGGTCTTCCAACAATGGTATTTTATATTTTCATCCTTTTATTTTAAAAGAACAATTTCAAATTGCAAGGATGCAATTTATTAAAGGAGGGAATAATTTAACACCCCAAGACTTCATAGTATATTATTTCTTCAAAGTAATTCAATAACTTATACTACACGCAACACTTAGTTATAGCGCACCACGACATACGAAACTAGCCATTCAAAAGTGGTTAAGAATAGTATTAACTGAATTTTGAACTTTATATAATCCTTATAATTTTATAATCCATATAATGAGTTTCTTAGACATAATGTAAGAACAAATTCATTTTTTCAAATAAATGAATTATTTTTCAAAAAATGCAATTTTACCGCCTTTTAATGGAGATCCCTTTTTAAATCCAATATTTGAAAATTTTATGTATTAAATTTGAAAAAAAATAAACTTCTTCTTTATAATGGGTACATAATAATTGAGTTTTCATAAATTTTTGGTGTTTTTCTGGTAACTTTCATATTTGGGTGAATAGTGAAAAATACTATATTTTAACTGAAAAAAACTTTTTTAATAAAAATAATTTATAGTGTTTAGAAATATATTTTTATGGTTTTAAAGTATAATTTGATTATATTTTTACCATTTAAACTAAATATGTTCATTCTATGTAATTTCACTATGAAATTGGACATAACAAAGTATCAATCTTTTGAAATTTATTATTTCTTAAAAACACGTTTTTTGTTTTGAGAACAAGAATTAATTTTAAATTAATTTCTTCCACTTATGTGTTTTGAATTTAGAAAAATGGATTCCATATTTTGAATTAGGAGGTCCAAATTGTGTAAACAGGTAACTTTTATTTGTAGACATTTGAAATATTTATTTCAGTAAATATTTTATTTACCATGGTTAAAATGGTAAATCCTGTAAATAAGGATAAAAAATAATATTATAATATTATTTATTTAGCATAAAATGTATCCTAAACCTATTGGTAGATACATTTCCGAACAGGGTCATCTTTGGGTCAATTTTGGGACCCCAGGGAGCCCCATGGAAGTGATAACGACATTATATATTAAATAATTTAAAGTAGAGACAAAAATAAAAAAAGCAAATATCTTTTATTAAAAAAAATTTATATGAGGTTATATAATTGATTTATTTGACTATAAACAGTCATTAGAAAGATAAAAATATTTCCTACCTCAAGATATTTTATTTATAATTTTTAGACATAAAATAAATATTTTTATTTATGAAATAATGATAATGTTGTATTTTCATTATTATTGAAAGAATCAAATAAATTGTATTATAGATACTAAAATAAATATAATTAGAAAGTTTTGATTCCATACAAAAATTTTATAGGTTAATATGACATGTTATTATTGATTAAATGAATTTTTTTCAAAGTGATAGTGCTGATTTGAATTTAGAAAAAAACAAAATACCAAATAGCATCAAAATTGACATAAAAGGGTTTTTAAAACAAATAATATATTATTAATTGATATTCTTTTCCAAAAAACCTAAGGTTAGGTCAAAAGACTTATATAATGATTTTTTTATCATTAATGAACCATTTTGGGATCTCTTGGATGTATATATGATTTTTATAAACAATATAATGTAAAATTACAAAGAGACATGGTAAATGTCAAACTATTTAACTAAGTGTTAAATCTTAAAAATAAGAATAATATAGTGACCCGAACCAATCTAAAACCTATTGGATTAGAGTATTTCTACCCATAACAACTTAAGGCTCGAAATAAATTCATTTAGAGCCATTATAAATAGAATATTATTGTATAATAAATTAATATTTCAATCTTTTCCTAAAGTGACCCTCACCCCTCTTATAAAAGTGCACTTCCCCTTCTCTCAAATTTACACCTCCAAAGCCATTTGGTTCATCCAAAACCTGAAAAATATCCTCCCAAATATCCTCCCTAAATCATATAGGCCTTCCATTGATCATAAAGCCATACTAATGAGCCCTTTTGATCAAATCAAAAGGAAGAACCCGGAGAAGAGGAGGTTAAACGTACCCTGGACTAAAGGAAAGTGCAAGGTAAGAGGTTTTAATCTCACTCTATATTCTCATGAGATTCATGATATATTTCCACTATCTCCTTTTTGTGGTGTATTTAATGCCCATAATTATATTCTTTGTGTAATACACATTAATTTATGTGTATTTACATCTTCATTGTATGATACTTCTTTTATGGGGTGTATGTTTCATTAGTTACCAAATTGGTAAGGGTTAATTTCACAATCTCTTTACTATCCAAGGTTGTTTTTACTTAAGTATCAACTGGGAAATAATTATTATCCTTGTCCATTTTTCGTAAAAGACTTTTCAAAGGTATTCTTTTCAAGGGACTTTTACTAAAACATCATTTTAATTTTTTTAAAGATTTGTTCTTCTAAACCTTTCTCATTAATGTCCATGTTTTCAAAATTGTTTTAAGGATTTTTTTTATATGGACATGAATGTTTTGAAATGATAATTCTTTTCAGAATTTTCAATTTCGTAAGGGTAACTTTGTTTCAAAAAATTATATTAAATTACTTTCTTTATAAATTGTGATAATTTTAAGCGATTTAATGAAAAAGGGGTATTTCTCTCTAAGCATTTTACTTATAATTTTCATCTATGTCAAAATCATTTGATGGATTTTATACTTGTTTGAATTCGATCCATTATGATACAAATATTCCATATTGTATTGAATGTTTTTTGATATTTTTTTTACTGTTGATGTGTTATTTTTATACCATTTATGGTTTATGGATAAATTATTGACATTTCGTATGCGAGTTTTAATAAAAATGTTTATGTTATATTTGAACCTTTTCATATGTTGAATGTATTTGACAAGTGTGTTTTGGGTTGAGGACCAGTAAAAGTAAGCCCTCTGGGTTAGGGTCCAGTTACAGCAGACCCACCAGGTTAGAGTCTGGTTACAGAGGATCTCTATGTTGGAGTCCGGTTAGAGAGGCTCTCCGGGTTGGAGTTCGGTTAGAGAGGCTCTCCGGGTTGGAGTCTGATTATAGAGGATATCCGGGTTGGGGTCCGATTATAGTTAGACGATAGGTCCTGGCACAAGGCCAAGACATAGAAATTGATCTTTGGAATTATACATTCCCTCATTATGAAAATAATATTGATGGTTCATGTGGTTATTCGACTAGTAGAATATTCATGACTATGTTTTATTATGGAAATATTTACTTAACTCATATTCCTTCCATAGAAGTGTTCATGTTTATTATTTGTAAAAGAATGTGTTTTCAATTATTCACCTTGTATAATATTTATGTCATCTTCCGCTGTATTTCTTACCCTTAGTAAGCGTTTGAGATCACCCCTTTCTTATGTTTCATTTTCCCAGGATATGAAGAAGTTAGTTATGAGTGTCTTGCACGCATAATGTAGGCGGCTTGGATGTTTCTAATGGAATAAATTAGTGTTGTATTTCTTTTCAAGTTGTAATTTTTAACATATGTATGAATCTTGATTCCAAGGCTACTAAACTGATCGGCCTTTCGGGACATGATTTCCTTGTATTATGCCAATGTTATGTAATAATGCACCAACTCTGGGAAACTGGGGTCAAGGCATTAAACAAATGCTATTTTCTTCCTAAATAATTTCATTCCTTAAATCCATATACAATACTCAACTGATTTTAATTTTATTCATTTCTCTTCAAATATATAATAATTTCATTTTTAAAGACTACCAAAAAAAAAGGTAATCTCTAAAGACTCTATTCACTATATCCATGAATATAGAAGGTGAATTATTTAGACTAAATGTCATGATTAAAAATTCTTAGTTTCCATATAAAATCATATGGTTATCTTGGATATTTATTCACTTTTAACCCTCAACTTAGATTAAACAGATTGAAGATAAATCTTGGAAGAATAATGAGATCCTCATAATTGATTGAATAAATCATTGATATAAGATATGGATAGTTATTACTGATTTTGATCTTGAAATGTTTTGAATAATAAATATAAAGTACCATTGATACATATTTCTTCATAATAAAGACAACATATACACTTCATGGTAAAATATATGGTTAAATGTTTCCCTTCTCAATATTATCTTGGAGTTTCTTCTTCAATTTTTGCAACTCAATAAATTCCATATACTTTGATGTCTTTGAAATATGTGATGAATATTGTATGAATTCATTTAAAAAATCGACCGCCCAATTCATAGGATTTCAAGGTAACTATTCCAAAATTTAATAAGAAACTCCCATAATATAAAATATTCATGATTATGAGTTTTTCCCCAGCCTTATGTGAAAAATTCAACCTTTTAATAAGAATTAAGAACCATGAAACATATATTATTTCCATTAGAATTTCATTTTTATCAGCTCACTAATAGACAATAATAGGTTTAATTGGAATATAAAATTTTAATTCCCTTCCTCAATATGGAATATGGGATTTATATAATGAAATATAATCCATGGATAATATCATTTAAAATTCAAAATGTGGATGAATAGAATATTTTTTTTGGTGTATGTTCTCACCTATTCAATTGGGGATGATTTTTATACTTGATTTGTTATCATTGTACTATTATGAGTTTTTATATAAATTTCAATATCTTATTATTAAGGTTTTATGGTGATACCCATTGCTAATTTTTCATATATGAAATATTTGGTAGAACTAGAATGAAATAAGACATTAGTATTTATAGTGTTTATTTTTTATTATACCTGTCACCACTTCATTATCAAATCCCACATCAAAAAGGTGTTTTTATTATAATTATCATAATTTATAGGATTATGAGGTTTCTAAAATCAATCATCATCATTAAACATTTTTTATAGAAAATTATGGCATAATTTTCTTACACCTTTCAATTATATCATTACTATATGGGTGGTGAATTCTATGTTTCTTTCTAACTATTTATATCCTTATCTAGCGACTTCCCATTAAATAGATATTTAATTTCTTAATGGAATTGTTATTTTCAATTAAATCATTTACTAGTACTTATAAGAAAATCACTCCAATCTTATTTCCACACATCTAGAAAATAGAAAATTGGAACTTCTGCCCTCAATGATGTTTTATTAAAATTCATATTAATCTCTAGGTTTTATTTCTTATTTGTTTCATGAAATTGATTGGTGACTCCAATATATATTTCCACCATTGTAACACATCAAATGATTTCTTAATATCTACTAAAGTATCTTATGGATAACACCTATCCGCAAATTTGTTTTAAGACACTGAATAATATATGAATCATACTTTCTAGTTAAATAATAATAGAAGAAGCATACATTATAGTTCTTCTAAACTGTCATCTTAAAATTAATGAAATACATGTCCATCATCATATAAAGAATACAATAAAATATCACATTGAAAAATAATCTCTTAAACTCTTCCCACTAAATGGATTCAATATCTTCTTAGTGAAATACATTTTTTATAAATTTATATTATTAATCCCAGAACCTTCAAAGTGATAAAAAATAAAAATAAACATTTTATGTTCTAAGAATTGGATAATGGAAAATATATATTTAGTCATATCAATCCATTTTATAGTAATAAATGAATCTAAAAAACCACTATAATAAGGGGTACATTGTCTCCTAAGGGCCTCAATAGTGTGTTGTTCTTTTGGTCATTTATATCTTCAAAATGATTCATGGATTGAGAAAAAATTCATAATATTAATTAAAATGTTTTTTTTCTATCTCCCATAATGTTCAGGTTGATAGGGGGATAATTAATTCATTTTCTGTAAAATTTAGTGTAAAAAAGGTTCCTTTTGGTTCTATCAATTGTCTAAAATAAAAAAAATGTATGATAAAAAAATAATTGTGACAAATCATATAATCATTAAAATACTTTTTTGGATATCTAATTCATGACACCACCTTTTCATTCTATGAGAATTCTGGTTTAAAATATCTTTTCCATGTTTATTATCAGATCAAATACATCATAATGCTCTATAAATAAAACGATATTAAATCTAATAATACCCCTATGATTATGAAACCATGTGCATAGTCAGAAGTCATTCACCATTCACCATTGTGATGGTTGATATATATTTGACCAACTCTTTTCGAGGTTATCAACCACATATGCATCAAATCCAAAACAACATCTCCTTGTAGTGTCCATTCATTGATATATCTTCTTATCATAACCACCCTCATTTATGATCCATAAAATAATATATTCTTTAATACTTATGATTATCCTAAGGGTTATCATTATTTTTTCCTTATCCATGTTTCAAAAATATACTAACCCTATCTATAATAAAAACTATATAATCCCAAACAATATATCTATAAATAATATGTTTTATTAGAAGAAATGTTCATTATAAATAATCCCAAACCATTCAATAATTGAAAAGTTTTAGTGTATTTGTAAAAATGTATACCTAAAAATTTATACACAAATGATCCATTTCATTACCCATTATGTTCATCAAAACACGAACCCATCTTAGAAATTAAAACATAAATTTTTCTCTATAACCATGGGAAGGGAAACATAATGAAGGGTGATCTCAGATGATCATTAATGGTAAATATAAAAGATATCAATAAATGATCATAAGTGTGTATAAGATAATATTAAGGTTATCAAAACATGATATTACTAACAGAAAATAATTTCTATCAATTAATTTATCACAAATATGAAGAATAGGATAATGTTTTATCACTCAAATTATATAAGACATTAGGGTTTAGAATCATCAATAATTAATCATGAGCAATTAAAAAATATCATAACCATAATAATTCATTTTTTTCATGCACATAATAGTAGAAAATCACGTTCTTAGTCTAGGATCACATCTAGAACTGTCATAGTAAATTGGGTTCACTCCCCTTCCCCCATTTTTTATACAAGGATCAATCCCAAGACTATATTATTAGAGAAATAACCATACTGAATAGGGTCCCTCCCCATTCTATTCCTTATTATCTTATTAGATATCCAATTTTATCCAATTCATTAGAGGAATATATAATTCTAGGCCCACTAATCACATAATTTAAACCTTACAGTTGTGTCCCACAAGATGATAAAATATTCAACATATTATCATATCTTATGTAATTGAATAGATACATGGTTCATAAATATTTCACCATTATAATAATAGTATGTCGTTATAAAGAATAGGGATAAATAATTTGATCATATAACTAGTAATTGAAAGGAGTTAACCATTTAGTTTTCACAAAACTGATTTTTTCATTTTACTAGGTAGGTTAATACATTTTTAAGAGTTATTGAAATAATCATATTAAAATGATTTCCCTTGTCACCAAAAATATTTATCTATTCATGGTATAGTTTTAACAGAAATATTATAATTTGAAAATGTAAGATAATGATCAAAATTTTAAACATAATTTAATCCTACATCATGAGGGTGAGATGTATAATTTCTCATGAGTTTTACATGATTGAATATAATAATTTAAAGGACATTTTCTCTCTTGGTAGAGCTCTTGGTCTAGGAGATTCTGTTGGGGTTTCCTCTCAAAATAGTGTCCTTTATTCCACCTTCCTCGTGTCTATCATCTCTGTTATCCTAATTTTATTTCCATCCTCTCCTCTCTTTATTATGGTTCATCTCCTTATATTTTAATGCTTCTATTCCTCACATTTTTTATTCTTTATCTATGTGTTGTTTTGTAATGAGGTACTCATAAAGACACCCCCATCTATAATTAGACTTGAAGGAACATATATGGGTTGGGATGGAGGTGGTTGAGTTTTCATCCATTTACCACCTCCAAATGTCTCATATTGATTCCATTATAGGGTTTTCTATTTCCTTAAGAGTTGATGGCTGGGAGTTACATGCATTCTCTTGGATCACATCTTCATTGACCCTCATTATATACCCATTCTTTCAAACTAATTGAATGCGACCCCATATTTGGTATGACATGATTGTTCCATGTGGTGGCTTGGGATTGTGATGTGGAAAGTTTTAAAGATGGTCCATCTCTTTTTTGGATCATTCTTTATTTCAATTTCATATTCTTAATTTATTCCCATGGAACAGTTTATGGTTATAGGATGTGTTTATGATTCTTCGACGAAGTGTACACATTGAAAAATTTTGAATATGGATTTGGTGGTGGTTTCTAATTATCCAATAAGTGGTGGTGATATATTGGGTCCTATTTCATTATGGTTTTTCAATAACATATTCTTTACAGTTTCCCAACATCAAGATAACGTGTTTGAAGAAAAAAATATCTTAGTGGTTTTTCCCTCTATTTTATTTTCTTTCAATTCATGGGGTGATGATAACATTGCTTTAGGTAATTATTTTTTGGTTTTCCATTATTTTTTTCTATATCGATTATGTTGTTGGTGGTGGTTTTTATGGTTTTGATGATGGACCAGTATGTATTATCATGGATGTGGGTAGAAATTATTGGTTTATATAATATAGGTAATCTAGTAGGTAACGATGAATTGTGTGATATTAAAGGAAAGTAGTTCATTAGGGGTTTGAGGCATAAGGAGGAAACTCTGGTGTTTTTAGTATCACATGATGTTTGAGAATGGATTTAGGTGAACAGAGGTTGTGTTGGGACTGAGGCATCATTTCACACACCTAGTAATTCATCTTAAGGGTTTCAATTTTGAATATTGAAATGTATGTGCTAGTTTTTCCAATTATAATTTTAATCTTTATTCATTGTAAATAGGTTTTTTGCATCTTTTTAATCAATTGTAAGGGTTCCCCCATAACCCTAAAATGTGGTTTTTATGAAAATGAAAAAAAATATGTTTGAAAAAAATATAATCATTCATACTTTTTATATTCATTTAATATTTCCTATGAAATGTATTATGAAATAATTTTGACTAAGGAGTTGAATTATTTTGTATGAAAATGTTTATTTTGATACCCATGTTTATTTTTCAAAATTGAGAATATATAAGTGTATTCAAGGAATAATGGGTTATATTATTAAGTTTTATATATCCCATATTGTTGTTTTTAGGCCAATCATATGTTTTAAAACGTATCTTAGGTTTTTAGGGATTTTTAGGGACAATGACAAGGTCAAGATGAAACATATCATGATATGTTATGAAAATAAATCTTTTTTAATAGTTATTTATTATGGACATAATTGACACTGAGCGGTTTCTTATTACTTATGATATAAATTTTTTTTTCAGGTGAAATGAATAAAATCATAAAAAATATTAATTTAAAAAGATCTCCAGGACAGAAAATAAAAATATTTTTATCTAAATAATAAATTTTATAGACTATTTATGGTTGAATGCTAATATCTTATATTAGAAAAAAAAATATTTAGATAATATTTTAGGTTATGCCCATATAAGTAAATAAACTTAAGAGATTTAAATTTATTTTCATCATGATATATCATTAGAATAGAACCATGTTTATTCATTTAAACAAAGCCTTTTAATAATGGTTTTTAGTAAATGAAATATTCCCTATGAGAAAAATATCCTTCCAAATAATAAACCTTAAATTGTTGGAATTATAATGGATTAGTTTGTTACTTTGATAAATCTATTGCAAAATGATAACAATGGTGGTGGTTATCATTATAGTAAGTGAAAAATTAGCATAGAGAAACATGTTGATATTTTATTATATTAAGAGAAATACCCCTCCTGCATTTAGTAGATCTTCTCACATTGTGATCACTAAATTATGGATTAAATATTTGAAAAAGATATTCAAGTCCAAGTGTTATTCAAATCTTTAAAATAGAAGTATTTCAATTTACTATTTTGAAGGTGAAGTCGATCAATAGTGGTTAATGGATAATAATAATATAGAAAGAGAAGTTATTGAAAACCTATAATGGCATAATTTTGAGAATATTTGCAATGATAACTACATTCATAATTATTTTAATCCTTTAATAGAGTAGAAATTTTTGGAATTGATTGAGAAATTGGAGGATTCAACATGTTCATTTGAAATAAACTTCACCGTAAGAATAATGTACACAAAAAATTGTGTTTCAGATCATTATAGTAAAACTAATCAATTTTACTTAGGATTAAAGACAAAAAAATAATGATATTTGTCTTCTAAATAATTCAAATGTTATAAAAGGCTTATTTTCTATGATAAATAAGCAAAGATGTTGTTTAATTGTGACTATTTATTTCATTTGAACTAATAAATAATAGATCATAGTGTGAGAAAAATCATTAAAATACATTAAAGAAATATATTTATTATAAAATATTGTTTTAATTTTCTTGTTAGGTATGGTAAAAATAACCCTATGGGACATATTATAAAAGATTGTAAGTGATTATGTTGTGGTAATTTTGGAAATATGGATCAGGATTGCAATGAAAAAGACATTGGTAGTTGTAATAAAATTTTTAATAAACTAGCTATAAGGTGTTTTAAATGTATTAATATTGGTCACTATATAGATGCATCTCTAAATAGGATCATGAATAATTGGTTTAATTAATACTATAAACATAATGGTTTGGTGAAATCATTTTCGATAATATATTAAGATGTTGGGCCATCGATTGAAGCTGTAGAATGTATATTAACTATTTATTAAATTTATTATAATTTGTTGTTTGATTTAGGTTCTACACATTTATTCATTTATGAGAAATTATTTCATATGAAAAATATTCACCACATGGAGTAAAGGCATAAATTTTGTTAAAACAACATTATAGTATTATTAATGAATTGTGAAATTAAAAATAACTTCCTTATATAAAATATAGAATATATTTCTTGTAAAACCTTTTTTTGATTCCCATTATATAATTTTTTGTTATTCCAGGTATATATTAGTTTCCATTTTAAAGTCATATGGTATACTATATAGGGATGGAATTACTTTTTTGATATGAGTTTCTATTTTTTTATTAGAATCAATTCAAAACATTGATAAAATTTTATGATGCTGGGTAACAATTAATATACATAAATAACAATTACCATTCTCATGATGTTGAAAATATGGTAAATTTTTGGATTTATAATGTATTAATAGAAAATTAAAATTTAGTTTCTGATGAGTTAAATGGTATTATACCTAATCAGGTAGATCAGTTTACTATTAACCTAGTGGTTGGTTTTATGTAAATTTCAAAACCCCCTAATCAAATGGCTCATGTCGAATATCTATAATTTAAAAAGAGGTTATAAGAGTTTTAAAATAATGGTTTCATTTATCTGATCACTTTACCATTGGGTAACCTTATTTAATTTTTCAAAAATAAATATTGTATACTGGGGTTTGAATTAATTATTTTAAATTTAATATTAATAAAATTGATAATAAGTATTTGGTGTCTCATATAGTTGACTGGTGTGTTCAGCACCTGGGAGATCATTATTTTTTTAATGTTGAACATAGGTCCAAGTACCATCGGCTAATGGGAAAATATGATGAAATTATTAAGGCATATATTAATACCATGTACGAGAATTATGAGTTTTTAACCCCTTGGGGATAAATAATGTTCTTGCAGTATTCATGGATCTTATAAGTATAATTTTCCATGAATATTTTTTTATTTTTGTGGTTGTTTTTGATGATGATATTTTTTATTATTATAAAAGTAATTTGAATCCTAAAAAAATATGTTTATAAAAACTCTTAAGGGAAATATTTATAATGGGAAATTTAGTGAATTTAATATCTGGATAGAACATATTTCATTCCATTGAGATATCATAAATAAATAAGAAAAATATCTTCATTAAAATAAAACATAAATGGATAATGAATAAAAAATACCAAAAAAATTGACTTAGATATATAATTTTCATGGATTAGTAGGATATTATATATGTTTGTTATAAAAAAATAATTATTACCTATTCCACCTAATTATGTTAACAATAAAATGAGTTTGGTTTATCCAGACAAAGAAATGCAGTTATTATTTATACGAATTGAAATAATTATTAATGAAAGATCTAGTTTTGGAACTGCCATACAAAAATGGTCACGTTTTGTCTATAATAAGTCATAATTTAAGGGAATAAGTTTTTTAATTAAAAAATATTGGGTAATTTATTATTATTCACTTTAATTAAAACATAATTTAGGAAATTATCCTACACATAACCATAAAATGGCAGTTGTAGTGTTTGATATAAAAATTTGGATGCATCATTAATATTGAGTGAAATGTGAAATTTATTCTGATTATAAAATAATCAACTACATATTCACTCAGAAATAGTTGAGAGTGATATAGAATATAAGGTTTGTATTGATAACGGATAAAGACTGAACAATTCATTACCATCCGGTTAAATAATTAGAGTAGCTTATCCTTTGAGTTAGAAGTATAATGCAACAATAACAATACTATGTTTGGATTAATTTCCCTTGTTTAATGATTTGATCAATGTTGTACTAGAAATTATTCATAAAATGAAACACCATTTTTTTCTCTTTGGGTTGGTATAATAGTATTTTTATTATACAATTATAAAATTTCAGAAGGACGATAATGTTTTGTTGAAAGTTTTTGAATTGATTATGAAATTTTTTTTGCAAGATTTTAAAAGTAAAAAAAGGTGTTATGAAATTATAATAAAGTTTATGTGTTTATGTGAATCATGTTTTAAGAAATAATTTATGATTGAGGGTCATATGTCTCAATTTTTTATTCATTCTTAATGAAAAAAAATTATATGAATCTTTAGGAACATTTAAGGTGGAATGGAATGATGAAATATATTTATGATTTTTCTATGAATTGTTTTACTTTTCAACTAGTTAATGTAGATAAAAATTAACAGGGTAAATGATTTATCCTTTTAAAATTATATAAATTAAAGGATAGAAATATATACATGGATTTCATGATTGGATAACCAAATACATATTTTGGTAATAATACAATATGGATTATTATTGACCGATTAACGAATTCTATGAATTATCATCCAATTAAAGATAATATGAAAATGTATTAACATTCCCATAATCATGTTAATGTGATATTTAGATTAAATTGATTCCCTTTATCCACTGTATCTATCTATTATCCTTAGTATTAATCTAGTTTTTAAAAAAATCATTCAGTTTTTTGGGTTTTGAATTAAATTTCTATACATCCTATCATCATATGTATGATAGAATGTCATAGTTAATGATTTTGGTATTAAATAAACTTTTGGAGTTTTATCAATGTAATATACATGAATTTTTTGTAAAATTTGACTTTGGTTGAGTTTTATTTCAAAATAAAATTTTTCATTTATGTATAAAGATGCCACATATTGAGTCATTAGATATAAAACATTATTGGATTGTATGTTGTTTGATGAAATTAGAGAAATTAATATTTTAGGATTATAATTATTAAATGAAATGTGTAATAAGAAGAATATGATTTAGTAGCTTACTAGGATCACTTAGGACATGTACTAAAGTTTTATAGATAACAGAAGGAAATACCATACATTCAAGGTGTGTAATAATGTATTTCTTAAAGTATCTCAAGGGAATATAGATTTTATTTTATTAAAAAGCGATCGTTCGGTTTGTGGTTTACTAGAAGATTTTAAATACTAGAGAACATTGGACCAATGACAAGTAGATTGTCCTTTCCTCTAATTTTATCTCAGGTATATGATGTATTTAATGTTTTTTTAAGAAAATATTTATTAGATCAATATTATTTTTGTGTCCATAAAGTAGTTTATTTAGAATAATACCATTCTTATGAGGAATAGAATGTATATATTCTTTACAATAAAGAGACCTTTATGGAATAAAGTGATTTTTTAGGTTAAGGTTGTGTGAAAATAATATATTATTAAGGAAACAACCTGAGAAGAAAAAAATTATATGCATGAAAATATCGCCACTTGTTTGAGTAATTAATTAAATTCAAGGATATAATTTGAAAAATGGAAAGGGAATTTAAAATTCAATAAAATTTAAAGGTAAATGTTCTTTATATACTTTTAATATTAATTAATTGTTTTTTATAGAGTAATATTCTTTAGTATAATACTTATTTATTTTTGAGAAAAAAGTTAAAAATCTATATTTTAACCAAATTGGGTTTCCATGAATTATATTACATTATTTAAAATATTTACATTCAAATTATAAAATTGTAATAATAATAAATGAAATTCATTTTTTAATACATCATGTAAAAATTATCATTGAATGATGTTTTAATAATTTTTTGAAATGTTTTTTTAATGTATAATGAAAGTAATGATTTTATTGAAAACATCATTTTCATATAAATAATTTACTAAGATACATTTTGTTTCATAATGGGTTCAAATTAAAATTTATTCAATTATATTATTTTTTATCTAATTATTTTATTAATAATCAATTTCAAAATAGAACTTGGTAAAAAAATATTTATAATTTAGAAGGCATTAAAATTAGATTCTTATCATGTTTTCTAGGATTAATATTAAATTAAATTATAAAACTTATCGGAATTGAATTCAATTAAAAATATTACATATTTGGGATAATCATTATTAATATTAGGTGATAAGGGATACTTAACTTTTGGTCATAATGAATACTAAAAATTGTAAATATCTATTACCACAAATACGATTAATATAAGTTTACCTAGGGTTTGACATAAGTGAAAAGTGTCAAAATGACCATGAAAATTGATGAAATTATAATTACAACCATTGATTCTCCCTATCTCACATATTATTTGGAAATGTTTTATTTTTGGTCCATTTGGATTGAGTCATACATTAATATATTTTATTATTTTAGAATGTTTCGTGTTTATACTCTCCCCCATTTATAATATAACGCCTATATCTTTTAATATAAACACATAAATTTCACTTTTAATCCAATTCCTACCATTTTACCATCTATATATCAGTCACCATATCATAGAGGTTTTGGGTAGATATAAAAACTATCCTATGAAGAATCTTTGAATAAACATATGACCTTATATGAAGAATGGGTATAGTTATTAACATGGAATTTTACTTTTTTTCTTCTTTTTTATAATACAACTAATATTTAATCATGAAAAGAAAAATAAAAAACCAAGATATTTTTATGATAATGGAAAACCCCATATCCTTGTCATTATTCTATAAAATGGGAAACAACACCACCATTCATGGTTAAGGAAGACTATAGCTGAAAGACAGATATAATGAAAATATATGATATAATTTACTTGTTAATTGTTTTTTAAGGATATTATATCATATTTTTTTTACCATAAAATACAATGAATGATTATAAATTTTTTCATGTGTACGTGTGGATTACCACCACCACAGAATGATGTGTTATATTTTTTGATGAAAACATCACATGGATACTTTATATAATTTTATTTCGACAATTAATATGATATTTATTATATAATAATAATTATGGGATGGTAAAATGATAATTAACTTATTTACCTTATACTATTTGATAAATTGAAATGATACCCATGAGTACATATGACCAACCATCTCCGGGATTATAACATATTTTATTTTCTATAAGCATCATTCATGGTTGGTTTTACAATTGTAATTAATGTATTAATGTGATATTTATTTAATTTTTATTATTATGTAGATGATTTAATAATGATCTTTTTAAACATAGTTAACTTACCAAAAGGATTATGGACATATGAGTTTAATATCCTTGAAACATATGACGTAAAATGATTAAGTAATTATATAAAAAAAGGTGTACATGTAAAATAAAATGAATAATAAACATGATAATGTTTATTGAGAATTTAAATAATTAACATATGTTTTTTATTCTAAAATATAATGAACATATATGAAAATTCGTACTTTAGGTAAGGGACACCTTATATTAAATACCACTTTTTAATTGTTTTAAAGATTTATTTTATAATTTCTTTATTCCATATCATATTCCAAATAAAATTACTTAGAATTATATATATGGACAAGAATGAATTAATATTTATTTTCTATGTCAATTTTATTTACTTTATTTATATTTCTTTAAAAATGAATTTTTGTATATATTTTTTATAGAACATTATCATGAAAAAAAGGAATGTTTTATTTTAATGTATATAGTGTGAACCATTTTTTCCCACCACCAAAACCATTATATGATTTTTCTATTCAATTAAATCCATTATTGTTTTCTTGGATAAAAACCTTGTTTCACTTTTTTCAAGGTATTTTAAATAGGTCTTTAATGGAATTTCTGTTTCAATATCTAAAAATGTTTTATTATCAGTTTAATGATTGTTTTTCTGAGTGTGAAATTGTAAATGAAATAAATCAGTTATTATGAATATGTTATCAGTATTTGTAAATTTTTATGATAATGGGAGGGCTTGATATAGCTCCTAATGATGGGTGAGCTAAATATAACTCATGTTGATAGGTAACCTTGATATAGCTCCATAATGATTTTGATAAAGATATGTAGTTAACCAATGAGGTTTACAGTAAAAAATTATAAGAATTTTTTATTTTGGATAATCTATTTGTAAAATATGTTGTAAGAGACATAAGAATATTATTTCACAATTTAGCTAAATGATTTTTATCCTTTAAATGAGCTTTCATAGAAATATTATCCTTTCTGAAGGGAAGATTTTAAATTATATCATTAAAGGCTATGATACTTATATATGTTCAAATATAAAAGGTTTCATTAGTTTTTTATGATTTTTAAGGTACCATTATACGTTTTATTTTTCATATTATATTTTTTATGAAATTGTTTATGAAATTAATATAGATGAGAAATTGAATTCATGAGTAAGAAAATGTATATTTTCAGAACATAGTTTATTATGATTACGAAAAAAAATTTGTCTTTTCATGGAATAACATGTTTATTTCTTTATTTAATATGTCCCTTTCTGATATTTTTTTTATCGTAACTTGTTTTTTGAAATTTTTCTCATAAGTTTTTAAAGATGGTTAGATATAAGCATGTGTTCATGATGAAAATGGTAATGATAGTAAATAAGAAAAAAATATATTTATATTTTAAAAGATATTTAATGTGGATAATTTTTTATAATGAGTGTTAGTGTCAACTTTTTGATGTATTATTTAATTATGTGTAGTAAATTAAATATTTTTATAAAACATAATCTTAAAATACCTCGAGGAATTTAAGGAAATAGATTATTGTACAATGAATCAATTTTATTAAATTTTTTTATAGGTTCTTTATAAACACTAAACATCCCATTGGTGTATTTTCAACCCTTCTCAGTTCCAATATTAATGATATAGTATCCAAATTCTATTTTAACACTTCCCCTAATACTATAAATATTTTGACAGTCTCTCTTTTAAATTTCAAAAATAGAAAACATGTAATATGAATTAATTCATTAATACTAGAATTTAAATACTAATATCTAGGTGTAAATTACATTCTTATGGGAGTACATAAGGTAGAATAAATAAAATCTAATGGATGAATTGTTTGAATCTCAGTCCTTTTATGTACTTAATTTTAGATACTCTCTTTTTTTATATAAAAAAATAATTTATTATTACTATTTAGTGACTACAAGAATAATACATAAGTTATTCTTTTTTTATACATTCTTCTGGAACATGCATATATTCTTTTTTTCCATAACTAATTCCCTTCAATCAAGATAAGATAATTTAAATAGTTACATCTCCAACCTAATAAATAATTCCCTTGGTACATTTTCATGGTGATACAAATTTTTTATCTTTAATACTTTTAACTAAAATCCATACATTATATATGTTTCATAGTTTATTTTTTCACAAATATATGAAACACTCAATAAGTTCTATTTATTTACATTAATAAACATAGTGCTTTCAAGATCCAATTTTTTTCTAATGGTATTAGATCTAATGAAATTGACTCCATGTGACTCATCATTTCTAAAAGTAGTTATTGATTATTTAAAGGTTTTGAATTTTTTTTATCAATTTTTATTCTTGAGTCATATATAAATAATACCCACTATCCAATATCCAATATTAATTTCATTTTAAGGACTTGAGAATAGTTTTAACAAATAATGAACTTTAATTACCATCCTCCCTTCACATAAGTCTTTTGAGATTTTTTATATAAACTTTTTTATAAGTATAATTATAATCAATCATTTATAATGATGTTGGGAATGATCACATTTTTAAGATAACTATTCAAGTTTATGAAATATATTTTAATTTCTTAAATATGATTTGTATGTTTTCTTCTTTGAGTGGGGTGGATCCCCCTTAAACTCTACCACTTATAACTCTTAGATTCATTGAACATTATATAATTTGACCCTTAAATTTCATATATGTTCTGAAAACTCCATAGAATTATAAATATCCATATAAATAATATTTTTTTCTGAACTATATATTGTCCAAAACTATTTATCTTTTTTAAAACATATTTCTAACCATAAAAATGGATCTCTATTATTAACCAATTTTTTTCAGTATCCAGACATTTCTAATTTATAATATACTTTTTCTTATTATTAATAGATTCTCAAATACTAGAGGTTTATTATTTAATGTTTTATTTGTCATAAAATATTCAATTTTTTGAATTTTTTCTATTAGATACGTATATTGAATTTCCGATATTTTTTTATTTTAAGTGTACTCAATATTTTTTATACCCTTTGAGGATTTACTTCTTTTAACCATATAATAATTAAAATATTAATATCTATAAAAAATATATGGATTTTAGTTTTAGGTGTTTTGTGTCCCTTTATTAAGATTTTGAAAGATTCTACTATACAAGTAGTATTTTTCCCTTAACCCTTAAATTTTAATTTTTAATAAAGCTATAGTTTTTAATTTTTTAAGTTTCTTATTAATATCATATATTTCTTTTAACAACATGAAATTTTCTATAATATATGATTCCTGACTATTTGATTATAGACTCTCAATCTATAATTTAGTGTTTTGTTCCTAATTTTATCATTTTTTTAGAAGGCATTAGTTCAATTATGGAAATTATATATCAATTTTCTAAATGATATTATTTATTGTTTCTACATTAATCACTGAAAAACTATCATTATTCAATATTTTAATAAAAAACATCTCTAGACCATCATTTCTATAATTTTCATATTTCACATAACTTTTATCGTCTTTATCACATTGGGAATTTTTTATATATAGTGAACTTTATGTTATTTTTTGTTGAATATGAAATTTATTTTTATAACTTTTTATCAAAACTGTTCTTTAATTTCCCGCTTATTTATAAATATATTTACCATACTTTAGTCTTGGATAATGTATTATAAAATTTAAAATATATCTACAATTATAGAAATTAAATTTCAACTTTTCATTATACATAAAAATGCCTCTTTCCACCTTATAAGAGAATAAAAAGATTAATTAATAAATATTTATAGAAACCTGAGATTTAGTGTCAGAGTCACTGGCCTATGCCTCAAAATCATTCTTATAATTTACAATCATAGAATATTTTAATGATATTTATTGATCAACATTTTACTTATTATTGATAGATTTTTATTTTATCATTTAATATTAGAAGATAATAATATGATAATCATCAAGATAGAGAGTTTTAGGATAACTATATTCAAAATAAAATAAAATCAAATCAAATTTATTTGTGATAATCCATATAATATTTTATAAAATAGTTGAATAATTTAATTTACCACTAAAAAAATCATTTGGTTATAATAATTTCATCAAATCGTGTAAAGAACACACTAATATATTCATCAGATCCCATTTTATGATATTCATACTTTAATATCTAAATATTCAACAAGGATTTATTAACATTCATATTTCATTCATAAAACTTTTTCATCATGTCACGGAATACTTTAGTTGCTCCAATTTTATTAACCTAAAATATCAATTTTTTAGGCATAGAGATGAAATTATAACATTTCGTGTTTTTAATTCTTTATGTAGTTTCTTATTCCCTATAACTGTTATTGGAAAATTCAAAACATGTTGTGTTAGACCATATTAAATATCTTGAATAATATTATTCACAATGGATAATAGATAGGGTATCAATCAACCTTTATAGATATGATATCTCTTATATTGAATATATGAATCCCCTTACTATAAATTTTGTTATGAATATCCATGCTAGTGTTATCCTTTATGATACTTTAAATAACCAAGATTAAATGAAGGAACTTATTTACTAATACTAATTATAACTACCAATCAAGATAGACTTGAAAATTGAAGGGGGTGTGAGTAAGTATTCTACTTTTTATTTTTTTTCTTATTTAAAACAAACATATCCCCCAGTTAGATAAAAATTACTCATCTGAAACAACACACAAGAACAACCAAAAGAACACAAGAATTTAAAAGGATCAATTCTCAATAGGATTAATTATTCATTGGATTCTTTTGGAATCAATTTAAGACCACACTACCAAAATAAAACATAATTTTGGGTTAACAACATTCAATGTGTATCCATCAAATTCATAACATTATACTCCTTAAACACTACATGTTCTTCTTACAAGGATAACAGGGTAATTATTTAAAAAAAATGAAATGATCCTTCACCGACATTCTTTAACAGATAATCACTACACTACTAGAATTCATCACACATTACTATTTGAAATTCAGTTATTCTTCTTTTATTTTCATTAAAATAACTTACAATACATTTTCTAGAATGGGTTTCTTAATCCTTTTCATCAAAAAATTCTAAATCTGGTACCTTTTCATTCTAAAATACTATATCTGATAGTACAATTCATTATTAGGTATACTATTCTTCTAATTTCCAATCTATATGAAACTTCTTCATCTTGAATATTCTTCATCGAAGATATCTATGTTCAATACCCATTGTCTAGTATATAGGACTAACTAAATGTAATTACTCAAGATTCAAAAATGGCCCGTTACATCTTTAAAATCATCTTCACACAAAAACATCTTCAAATTATATAACTATTTTTTTCAAAAAAATAATGATCTAGTGTTAACTCTAATTTCAATTTCTCTGTTAAATTTTTTTGGTTGAATATATCCAAAACATATGAATGAATTTAGGTAAAAAATATTCATAATAACATTAATAAAATCTCTATTTCAATAATATTCAATGATTCTAAAAATCTTTAATAAAACTATAAACATTACCAAATCCTTATTGAGTTGATTAATTTTCATAATAACTTTATTATTATGTATTTCAATAAATGAAAATTTTAAATATACTCAAACCTCCTTGTAGAAAACATAAATTCACAATTATTCATTCAGTATATGAAATTTTCACTTATTTTGGAAATTCCAAGTCTCTTCATATGATAATTCTTATGGATATAATTTTTCTAGATCTTCAAAAATAATTCTCTATCCAATGATATTTATATGTTTCCTCTATCTATATATTTTTTATTTTCCTCGAATGAACCACTAAAAAACTAAATTGAAAATGAATATTTCCAAAAATCACTTTTTGTAGTCTCTATTTAAAGTACATTATCTAGAATTTTTTTTAAAAACCTATATTTTAAATAAACTATATGAAATATATCTCTATAAAAACATTATTTTAGAAATTAAATCCTTTGAAAAACCTCATCTAGTATCATGAATATATATGAATAAATAGGGTGTTTGGTACATGGATGAATGATATATCATCTCTTGAATTTACACATCTGAAAGACATATTCTGTTTTCCAAATGGGTAATTTCAAATAAAAAATCCATCATATCTTGTATCTGATTAACATAGTATAGTATACATTATCCAATCACTTAATTATAGTAGATGATGACTAATAACCTCATTCTTAAAAAATTATAAATAATTATTATCATTGCCATGTGAATTATTTATGGAAATTAAGAGAAAACATCATAAATAAATTTTCTTCATTAGTTCCAAAACTACTGAAGATATCGTAGAATCATAAACATTTATTACTATATATATGGTTCACATTAGAATAATCTTTAGTATAGATAATATTTTGAAGTATAATGTAGAAATTTCATTCATTGAGAAAGAAAGTTTGATTCTGGAAGGTTTAGTTGAGTTGTTTTTACATTGATTTGAGTCCTACTTATCAAAGTTATATATGAATGCTCCACAAGTAGCCCATCATAATGAAATCTATAGAGTGAAAAAAATGAAACATATTTCCAGAACAGAGCACATAATAATGAAATATGTATATATTGTGCATAAATAATGTTATATTTTTCTTGATGAATAACCTATAATAATTTTTATTAATGAAGTAGAACTTGAAATTTAACACTACATTCCATAAAAAACCTATATATGAGACTCCCTACTAAGTATACCCAGTGGAATTATTTCATTTGTAAAAACAAATAAATCTTTATTGTGATAGTAGAATCTTCAACAATAGTGTTTCCCATTAGGTAACCCTTTGTTTTTTGTTTAGAATACAGATGGGTGAATGATGTTATGTGTTAATTACATGGAGATAAATTCAATAAATATAATGAATTTGTTTTCTCTCCCTCATATTTATGAATTATTTGATCAACATTAGAGATATCAATATTTCTCAAAGGAAAATATTATATATAGTTATAACTAATTATGTACAATGAAGGATGATATACTAAATACTATATTTTATATAAAGTATGGATATTATGAGTTAATAGTGATTCACATTTCATTTCTTAATAAACCCTTTCTTTAAGGGTGGGGTTGATTCCTAATTTTATTATTAAAGAAAATACCACTTTTTGGCTAGGTAGAAGAAGACCCATTACATAGCCTTAAGGACAATGGAAAAGTGGCCTAGATACAATGCTTTAAAGCCTATTTTTTAGCTCAAATGTCCCATCGGTGAATAGTTCTGCAACAGTAATCAGGAAGCTACAGCTTATGCAAATTATGGTCGCCACTATAGTTCCTACTACAGTGCCTCCTCCGCTACAGTGCCAACACTGCTCCAGTTCTACCACTGCTATAGTACTACAATAGTGACCTGCTAGAGTGCTGCTACAGTAATCACGAAATTCATCCCAACCTGGATTTGATCTTGGGACCTTTGTATGCAAAGAAGAATCCTTTATGAGTATGTATCTCCTAACTAAAATATTATAGTATTTTCATGATGAATTGAATGTGGTATTCATTAATGATATCTTGATATATACTAAAATCCATATGAATTATGATAATCATTTATGAATCAATCTTGATAATTTTAGATATTATTAATTTTATTATAAATTTAGTAATTCTACGTTTTGGCTCCATAAGGATTCATTTCATGGATATATTTTCATTATGGATAGAATATTTATTTCTTATTCAAAGAAAATGGTAGTCCAATAATGGCCCACAATAATGAATTAAAAATAAATATACACTCTCCTTATAATTATGGGTATCTTTTTTTTGATTTATTCAAAAACATTATCTAATTATCTAACCCATTAACAAATCTAGAATGTAAAGGTGTAGAAATTCATGGTCAAAAAAATGTGAGGAATGTTTTAAAGATCTAAAGAATATATTTTTCAATGAATAGGTTTTGAATATTCTATTGAGATATGAAGGATTTCTATTAGTAGTGATGAATAAGTGAAAGGATTGAGTTACATCTATATGTAATATGATAAGGTGGCCAATTATAGCTAAATGAAACTAATGATCCATGAAAAGAACTATCCATGTCATTATATTGAATTAGGAGTTGTAATTATTACATAAAATATATGGAGGGACTATCTCTAGAGTGATACATGTGAGATATATATGGAACATAAGAATTTGAAATACATTTTCTCCCAAAAGGATTTTAACCAAAGAAAAAGATGACTGATAAAACCACTAAATGACAATGATTGATCTATAAACTACCAATTGGGTGAAACAAACAAGGATTATGATGGATTAAGTATGAATGATTAAATTTTTTTGACCAAGATGAGTTTAGACATGTATACCATATTCGTGAACTAGTTAAGGTTGGATACAAGAATCATTATGGAATGAGAAAACATCACCCCATTTCTAAATTATTCCCAAATAATTAATAGTAGATAAGATAAATAATTACAACATGAATATAGGTTTTTGAAATAAATAATTAAATCCCTGAAGGATGTGAAATTAACTTGCATATCTTTTAAGGATGTTGTGTTAGTGAATGGAATGATATTGTGTTACATCTATACCTGATCTAAAATTTTAATTACAGGATAATTCTCAAAACTAAAAATTCTCTATACACCCAAATAGCATAAATAATTATAGTGATTTTAGTGAAAAAAATTTGTGGGATGGTATAAAGCAGTAGATTCTAGTTATTCTAAAAGGAATACAATGAATGGAAACATCCTAAATGATTTACTAGATAACAACCTATACCAATGTGGAAGTTCTTAATGATATAATACACATTATCACTTGAATTTCATAAACTCGTTAAATGAACAATTCTATATGAGTTATTGTGGGGTTTTTTTACCAAGTATACACATTTAAATGAAATGTGGGAATAATTACCTTGTGATTTTATTGCATGAATATATATCAATGAATTAGTGAGAATTCACAGTCTACCCCTATCAATTGTATCTGATCATTACCATATGTTCACTTTAAAATTTTAGAGGATCATTCAAGGGGCTCTCAACACTACGATGCATTTATGTACATCCTATAATCCACAAAATGAAGTGTAGTCTCAAAGGACTATCCATGCATTAGAATGAATTATGATATCTTTTTATATTTAAATATTTGGTGAAGAGTATCAATATCTACCTATGGATGAATTAGTATAAAATTATAATGTCTATTGATGAATCAATATGGAATCATACGTATAATTTTATTGGAAGTGATGTTATAGTCTAACTTTTTTGGGATAATTTGGAAAATGGAAGAATATTTGAAAGTAAATTATAGCAGATACAATTGAAAAAATATGAAATATTTAAAACCATATCCAGAAATCTAAAATCTGACAAAATTCATATATAATTAATTAATGTAAAGACTTCAAATTTCAAGAGGGGGATCATGTATTATTAAATATTTCCTTATATATGGGAGTTTTATGATTCAGTAAAAAGTGGAACTTAAGAATAAGGTAAATTGATACTTCTCAAATTTAAAAAAAATAAGAGTTATAGATTACTAATTTACTATTAAACTCAACCTTCCTAAAGTACACTATATCTTTGATGGTTCATTATGTATGAATTTTATGCCAGATTAAATTCATGTATTCACATATTGTGGAATGTAGTTGGAACATGACTTATCATATAATGGAAAACCTTTGCAAATACCTGATAGTAGAAAGAAATTGTTATAGAATCATACACCATGACTAGTGAATGTCCTTTAGAGACACCAGAAAATAGAGGGGAAAACATAAAACCCAGAAGATGTTATTTGGATGGAATACCTGAAATTTTTTAGAATCTAACACGTGTCCCCATTTTGATAAAAAAATTATATAAATAATGCTAAATGTAATTCTCGAGACTATACTCTATAAGATAAACATTGCATCTCAAAAACATATTTCATAATGGATAGCCCATAGAGACTTTATCCATGATTATATTTAAATGTTAAATTTAAAAATAATAGAATTTTTATTTGATAAAAATGATGTAAAATTAGGATTAATTATTTCAAAACTTTTTTTATATGAATTGATGGATTTTTTCTGAAATATTTTATTTTCATGTGAATATGTAAAAGTAGAGTTTATATTGAAACTATAAATTTATGTAAGAATGACCTAGAAGTTCATAATAACATTTAATTTATCAAATATAAATGATGTAAAATTTTATATTATAATAAAATTATATTGAAATTAGAAAACCAATTATTAAAATTTTAAAGAAATAATTAGTGACTTCAAATGAAAAATATTTTGGTGGTTTCTTATAATTATGTTTTATTTTGGTAAACTAAAAATATCAACTTTATTAGGAAACTACATAAATTTTATTTATTTTATAATATAACCATTTATGTATTGAAATTTAAAATCATGGATACTTTTATCATAAAAATAAATTTTAATTTTAGATATACACATTCTCTAAAAGAAGGATATTTTATCACTTTACATGCAATGATATTAATATTTTAACCAAATTTAGAAATAAAATCAAACAAAATGATTTTCATATTCAAAAACATAATTGTTTATTCATGTAATATAAAAAAATTCATTTTTTTTCAGAAAATTACCGATGTAAATATTAGTTACTCATGAAAAATGGTTATTTATCTATAAATGTTTTTTTCTTCAAATTATTGTATATTTCTAAATTTATATATTTTAAAAGTAATAATATAATATATTATTTATTCATATATATAAAAATAAAAAATATTTAAATTTAATATTAATGATAAATAAGATTAAAGAAACCTAACAATTAAAAGAACATCTTTTTAAAATAATAATTTTTATACATGTTTCATGTGTTAATTTCCAAGATCATTTTTAATTATTTATAAATTATATTATGTTAAATAGAGCACATTTTCATATTTTCAATGTTGAAATTTGGAATAAAGGATCATATAAATTTTTAGAGATATAATAATAACCATTATTGATATATAATCCAGATTAATAAGTGTTCAAAATTTTAATCCAATGTGGAAAAAACATCAATAAATCATTTTGAAGCAAAAAAATTATTGAATACATTTATAGGACATAATACAATACCTACACATCCCAAAAACATTTACCAACCTAACTCAACAAACGGTCCTAACCCACATTTGATAATATTCTTACCCCTAGCCAAACATTAGGTCCCATGGATAATCCCTTCTTTTTCACATATTAAAGCATATCACTACCACCAATTTTCATAAACATTTCGAACCAAATAAAATTTATAATTAAGACACCTTCCCTCTTCATATTTAATTCCATCACATAATGTTACTAACATTATATGGATTCCTAACTTAGTTTAACAACATACATTGAAAGGTAAGGCATTCCAAATGTCCTCTTTCATTTTTAAACAAAATTTCATTTTTATAATTCCATTTCCACAAATTTCTCTATTTTAAATTCTATGGAATTTTCTCCAATTTTATGTTATTTTAATGAGTGATTAATTATCCCATTTCATTATATATTTATTTTTATGTTTATATTATGCTAACATAAGGATACTCAATAAACCCCTTACATTTTCAATTATAATCCTTTATTTTAATGTTATAATTCTTGTAATTATATGTCTCTATCAGCCTCATGATATTTTTAAAGGATATTTTATCAAATTAAACCATTTAAAAAAATTATAGTTCCCAAAAAACTAAAATATGGAAGCCAGTGAGTTTCTGGTTTTAAATTAAATGACAATCCTATCAGGAAACTAACAAGTATATTCAACTATGGCACAAATATATCTCGGGGAAATGACCCTAAAAATGGTTCGTATATTTTAAACTCAATAATCACACATTTTTATCATGAGTGGGACTAATGCTAAACTTATAACTATACACCATTGAATGAAATGATTAGGATAGTTCTCTTTCTCATTATGAACCCTAATAAATGATTTTATTACCATCACTATAGTTTTGTACCAATGAAAAATATTGAACTAAATTACAGTCTTCTATTGAAAAACTAATACATTCAAAGAATAGGTTTCCAATATCATTTATTTTTTTATTTGATATCAATACATCATCTTCTATTGATAATACCCTATAGATTTTATAATAATTATGTGTTGTTTAACAATCAATATACCTTCTCTAGATAGAATATGTCCCAAAAAGTTCACTTCTTGATTGGGAATGTATTGATACTTGGTATCTTAATATGGATGTTTTTTTTGATTCCCAATGAAAATAGTTTTTTATTATATATATATTAATAGGTTTTATTGTTGGAATTTATTATAATTAAATAAGTAATGGGTGGGATATGATTTCATAATTTACATCTTTCAATATATTGGTCTCATGAGACAAATAGTTTGGGTATATTATTTATGCCAATGAAATGAAATAAATATGACTTGGATGCATCATTGAAAGAAAAATTATTGTTTTGGTTGAACCTTTGATAAAAATAATAATGACTTTCCTGATGCCTTTATAGTGAAAATCACTATGAATGAAATTATGCATTCTGTCAAGATAAATTTATTTAATATTATCTAAGTGATCATTTTCACTGCTATGAAATCCATGTTTATTTTTAATCCTCAATAAATTGATTATATTTAATATTTATTTATCATTAAATGTATCATAATTGATATTAAAATTATGATTATATCTTCCATACTAGTACCCTTAAAATGTAACACCCCGACCCCAGAAGCTCGAAGCTGGTGAATTATTTTAATGCATCGGAATAGATACAAGTTTCAAATCCCAAATGAATGATCAATTTAGTGGTAATGGAAAATAGATTATATATACATACTTTACATTTCAATACTAAACATAAAATATAACATAGATAATGCTTTGAGAATTCCATTATTCTTCTAGATTAACCCAATATATCTGTCATAAAATACATCAGGGCACCCTTGGTAAATAAAACATAAAAAAGGGGTGAAGTACAATGTCTAGTAAGGTTAATTAAATATAGTTAATGATATAAGCCAAAACATTTAATTAAATGTATATAACTAAAACACAGTCCCTTAAAACATAATATTTATCATAATATGGCTACTATAAATCAAATAAATTCATATAAACATTAACATGGATATTCTACTTGTTTAATAACCACATGTATTATAAATAATTAATCTCATAATAAGTGAATGCATAAGTATGAAAATATGAAACTTACCATCAAGGCTTCATGACAATAATCTAATATTATCATGGTTTCATGCCAGGAATCTAATACTTTCAAGGCTTCATGATAAGAATCTAATAAATGGGTAATGACTCATCCAAAACCATATCTATTTTGTTTCATGAAACCTACTGATGCATCGAAGACTATATAGGGCCCTTCTCATCACTTACTAATTCAAATGCAATCCTCATATGAAATGGGTGAAACATAACCAAAATAAACATTTTTGTTAAAAATAGCATAAAAATGATAATAATATATCCATAAAACATGAGTGGTATCAAAGTAGCACATCTATAGTCAAAAATATCATTAACTCTTCAATATAAAATGGTTTATTTTTTAATAATAAATAAACATAAATTAAACATAAAATAAAATCAAGGATATTGACATAGATGAAAATAATCTAATATAATCATTAAAACTCTTTAAAGTAATTTTTTTCTTTTGAAAAGAATTTAAAAGTTTCAAAATTAAAAAATAAAAATTATCTTTTGAAAATAACCATGTAATATTGTAAGGGAATCATTATAATGTAAATTTTTAATGATGGTTGAAAAAGTTGTGCACATCGTATACGTTAAAAAAAATTCCTTCCATCGGAAAAATCATAAAGTACCTCGTTTGGAAAATGAAAAAAGATTCATTAAAACAATATTATAAAATTTAAAACATGGATACAAATTACTTTAAATAATTGATGAGGAATGGAAATAATATTTTGAAATTATTTTTTATGAAATGTGGATAGGGATGATAAATATGCCCTAGTAGATACTAATGAATAAACAATCTCAGATAAAAATGAGATTGAGAAATTATCCCTTATATTGTACTTTCCTTTAGTATAGGTTGTGTTAACCTCTTATATAATGGTTATAGAATGTAATTAAATTTTACCAGGACCATTTAATGTTTATAAAATCACATATTGTCTAATTATAACATTTTTTAATTATATTTCAGTATTATCAATGATTGAAGTGTTAACTTCTTCGTTTTCCTATGCATGTTTTGTCATGTAAGTCGTGTTTCTTCAGCATACGATATATTTTCACATATCAATAATGATATTATATTAATTAATTTTATATTTACTCATCATATGAAATTTATAATCCTTCTTGAATTGTTAACGTGGAGAACGAATCACACTATTTTGTAATGAAGTTAGGTTGTACGTATGCATGAGGGACAGTATCATTCCCTTAACAGTTAAACGATATGGAATTGGATGGTATATAAATTATAAAGTAACATTAATATGTAATATTCATTATTTATATGCATTATACAATTCATTATATTCATACAAATAATGTACACGTAAAAAATAAATTACACCACAACATAAAGATGATAAATAGTACGTACACGTGAATGGTGATATTTTGTTTCATAGGATGAGTAAAAAAGAAATATGGTTGTAAAAAAATTAGAAAAACATATAAACATACTTTATAATATGTAATTATTACTATATTTTTGAAAAATCTTTGGAAAAGGAAGTAGAAAAATAAAATAACGTTGAAGGAGTTGACAAAATAATTACCTCTTCTTCATGTATCTCATTTTAATATAAAAAAATGAAACCTTATGTTGGATTTATTCCAAATCTATGGCCTCAATGATAATTATAAGTAATATTAGAGGAGAAATGGGTAGTTTTTGGCTGATAAAAATGGATTTTGTGGTGTGAATAAAATATTAGGATGGGGTCCCTTTTATAAGAGAGGGGAGGGGTACTTTAGGAAGATCCAAAACTATTAATTTATTATAAATTTATTTTTTAATACAAATATCCACATAATGACTTATTTGGAATATTATATGACAATGGGTTGAAATTATATCAACATATAAATGTTATACATGTTTTTATTTTATTTTTAACCTTATCATTTTTGTTAAACCTTATTTAATATATTTAATTTTAATTATATTGATAATATTATAAATATTATAAGTCATAAATATTTACTAATGTGGTTTAAATTTTCCATAAATGGATATTATATGACATTTTAGAACTTATAATATCATTTTTCAGTTTTTAAATATTTTTATTATTTTTAAATTATTTAATAAAGTGTTATTTTAATAAAATATCTATAGTGTCAATTTATTACTATTCATCACTTTGACATTAAATAAAATCCAAAAAAGAAATATAACTTGGAAAAAAACAATTGAATATACTCCGGACAAGCCATAATCACCTATAAAATTTGTTTATCAACATAATTAATTAAATTATTCATATTTTAATAAAATTAATGCCATTTATTTGATATTCCTATTAATAAAATAATTTCTGATTCAATATTTTGTCATAATTAATTGTTATTATTTAATATATAAATTAAGATGATGTATATAATTATTTTAACTTTCAAGATACCATCTATTATTGAAGTTGTCTCATGACGATCTTTATATTAAAATGAGTATACTTATAAGAAATAATATTGTGACATTTTTTCAGAGTCATTGATTTTAATAATATGCATGTCATATTCATGAAAGTGTTACCACTAAATTATTCCATTTAGAATCTTATATTAAAATGGTATAATTCATCCGTCCAATTATATTTTTAAAGGATTTAGTGTAATTTTACTATATTATTTTTTCCTCTAATTACAAGATTTACCCTTAACCGAGGTAATAAATAAATTACTAAAGATTCTATTTATAATTTCAAAAAATAAAATAACCCTATTTGAATAGTCTGGACCAATTGAACCCAAAATATAGAATCCATTTTACAATATTTAAAACACATAATTTTCAGTAATTAAATTAAAATTAATTGCATTGATGGATGAGAAAACATGTTTTTCAATGTAAAAACCATAAAAAGATTGATATGTGTTTATATACAATTTTAAGGGGAATTTGATCCAAATGACTTATATTAGATTAAATTGTAAAAATATAATATCATTATACTTTAAAACAAATCAAAATTATAATTTAACACAGCATATTATTTCAAAGAAAAAACTTGTTTTCAATTAAAATTATGTATTTTTCACTATTCATCAAAACATGAATCTTATCAAAAAAATATCAAAAGTTGAACCAAAGTAAAATTTTATATTATGATTTTAAATAAGAAGTTTATTTTTTCAAATATAATATATAAAACCTTAAAATATTTTATTTAAAATGTGTTATCCATTAAACAGAGATAAAATTTATTTTTTTATAAAAAATATAGCTTTTAATGTGTAAAATTGGATTAATTATTATATTATGCCAATAACATAATTTTTTTGAATGTTAAAACATATTATTAAATATATAATATATATATTTTGTATTTTGGTTAATACTATTCATTCTTAATGATGTTACAGTTATATTATAACGATATTGTTAAAATAATGATATTTAATTGTATATCATAGTTTATTTAAACATAGTGTTGTGGGAAACATAAACTAAAAATATACATGCTATAGAATATTTGGGTGTTACATTAAACCCCTAATTAATAAATTTTCCCTTATTTTAATCTTGGTATCAATAACTAGGGTTTTGACTTTTCAAAATATCTTTGTTGAAATCCCACATCAGAAAATAAAATAATAAGACCTTCGTATTAAAATAAGGGTGGTGATGTATATAGGTCACTAAAGATAACACATACTAGGGTTCCATGTAATAAAACATGGAAATGAAAAAAAATACAACCATCAAGTTCTGATAAAGAGTGATTGAAAACATTGTTAAGAGAAATTTAATAATCACAAAGCTATAAATCTACGATGATATAAGGTAACATATGATTTTTAAGAAAATGTAATAGAATATAATTTATTTTAAAGATCCATTCCCTAGAGTTGAATAATTAATTTACTTCATACACTAATAAAATAATTAAAAATAGTTACAAGACGAGTATAGTTTCATCCTTTAATCAATTTCTTTCACAAACACTTTTTTTCTCAAAAATATAATAAAATTTTAAAATATTTAATTTATCATAACCATATAGGATTCTAAAAAATGAACTTATACATCATATGATATACATTTTAAATAAATAGAACTATGTTATAATAATCAGAAATACATTTAGACCAGTGGTTGGTGATGCACTCTTATCGCGCTTCAGTTATGGGTTTAAGTCTCAAGACCTTTCAAGATGCGATGGGTTATCATCCAACCAATGATTTGTACTTTTTATATAACTATATTATTACCTAAAATAACCTTAATAAATTTTTTAACATTAAAAAATAATATCCAATGTTCAACATAATTTTTTCCATCCTTTAGACTTATCCAAAATACTTCTATCCAAATTAACAGTCTATAAAGGTCTCTAAATTTCCAAAATCAATCATAACATCTGATTTTACTCTAAAAAATAACGTTCTTATTATTATTATGCAATATAAACTATATGATTATCTTGATCAAATTAAAACCTAAATGAAAACACTAATGCTCCCAAATAATTAAAGAAAAAGTATTTCGGTTCAATACCTATATATCTCATTATTCTTATAAACATAATATAATAACACAATTTGTGAATCCAAAAACACAAATACATTTATTATTACTCATTAACTATAGTAACAAGATAAGCTTGACCATGATCCCTTTACTTATTATGAGATATATCTTCTTGATTCTTGGGTTGTTTTTTTGTATAGTTCCAAGTGTCTTTAAAGTGGAAACATTTAACATTGTAAAATTCCTTCTTTTCCTTCCAATAATGTGAATGGTTCTCTTTTTATCCACACATGAAACAAAATCATTTTACTTTTAAGTAGGAACCATTTTATTTCCTTCCATAATTGTAACATGTGGGAAAATCCTTCTTTACATTCTTCCCATTTCGATCCCTTTATCCCCACATTCTCTTCATTTCTTTCTTTCCATTAAAGTCATAACAATTAGAAAATTATTTCCCTATCTTGAAATACATGAGTCTATATCATTGTAACATGACAAAGATTGGGTGACCGATGTAACATCCCAGGTAAATGAAGAATAAGATATTTTTATATTCATTAGTATTTGTGAATTAAATTATTAATTTTACTTTATAGGGGTTTCTATGTTCGATAGCCTACCCGATACGCAACAACGAGTTTCTATGAAATCTTACATTGCGCACTAATAATATATTATTATTATTTTTAATGGTAGTTAACTCCTAGCCGTTGTATTGGTGGGAATGAACTAAACTAACTAAAATATGATTATAAATGATGGTTAAATGTATTTACATTTATCCAATAAAAAGTTAGAGGCTTAAAATATAAATGAATCTAATTTTAAGCCTAATTTACATTAAAAGGCCGATTTATCGCCTTTTAAAGGTGAACCCTTTTTAAATCTAGTTTGGTCACTTTTATACATTCAATATGAACAACTAAAATACTTCTTTATAATGGGGACATTAAATTTTACTTTGGGTAATTTTGTGGTGTTTTTCGGATAAAGTTCATTTTCTTATGAACAGTGAAAATATTTTATTTTAATTCAAAACTATGTTTTAATATAATTTATTTATATGGTTATGTTATCTTTTTAATTGTTTTTAAAGAGTAATTAGAATATATTTTTACCATTTAATCAAATTTTGGTCATTCGAGTTAATTTCTCTTTGAAATTGGACTTAAACAAGTGTCAATATTTTGATAGTTATTATTTCTTAAAAACACGCTATTTGTTTTTGTAACAGGAATTAATTATAAAATTAATTAATTCCAATTATATTTTTTGAATTGGAAAAATAGACATCATTTTTGAATTCGGAATGTCAAATATTTCTTAGGCTGAATTTTTGGTATTTTTTTGAAAAACTTCAATTATTGATGTATAGTGAAACCACTTAGTGGTAGTTAAAAAAACTGACTTTTTCATTTAAAGGAAATTTTACCACTTCTATGAATTGAATTTAAAAAATCCAACTTACATGGTTGTTATCAAGAAGTAAAATTTGGTTCAATAAGATGAAAATAATTTTTGGTGAATAGTAACTTTTGACTTTTATTTACTGCAGTTAAAGGTAAATAGGGTAATTCAAGGTAAAAAGAATATTGTAATAATTAAAAATTACCTTAACACTTGTAAAAAACTTATTGGTAGAGTCATTAATGACCATGGTAATCTTTGGGCCTATTTTGGTTTCCCATTGAGCCACTTGGGAGTGAAAATGACAATCTGGATTAATAAATTTAATGTGAAGACAAAATTGACATTAAAAAAATTCTTTTAGTAATTAATTTTTATATGGTGTTATATAAGCCATATTTTAGACTAAAAATATTATTTGGGAATTCAAAAAGATATCCTAAATAATGGTATTTTTTATAATTTTTATACCTCAAATAAATTAAATAATTAATGACACAATAATGATGTAGTGTTTACCTCATTAATAAATGATTTAAATAAATAAGATTATAATGATGAAATTTTTATTCAAAACATGTCCAACTCTGATTATATGATTTTATTTCGAATATGATTCATCTTAACTTTGACCTTAATGATTTTTGGACCATTAGAAACCGAATTTCATTATATTATAAAATAATATTTTCACACTTTCCTAAAGAGCCCCTCCTATCCCTTCTAAAAGGAGACCACTTCTAACCAATTCCACACACCTCTCAAGCAATATTTCTCGTCCAAAATCTACCCAATTACACTCCCTACATCCCTATACTCCTCCTAGAAGCCTTACCTTAGGCATAAGGAACTTAATAAGTCCTTTGGTTCAAACCAAAGTGAGTTACCCGAATTAAAGGTAACGGTTTCTCTTAAATTGTTTTCCGTTATTTTGCTTCTCCAACCCCTAAAATCTTTTTATTTCATTTCTTTTGTAACAAAACCAGTATCCTCAATATACTAGGATGTTTCTATGAGAATTATTATAACTACACTTACACACACCTCCATCTAATGGATGAAGAACATAATGTTTCTATGGATGGAAAACTATCGGCTCACGAAATGATGATTGTTCAATTACATCTCACCACCTCTCATGGTGGACATTATGATGGAACTGTATTTATATATGATATATATTATGTTTATGATTTCCTTATGCTTCTGAACTTCCCAATTATATCAATCCTTTATGGTTTCCATTGTGGGTAAATACGATAATCTCATTAGAGGAAGTGCGGACTACCGCCCACTCAAAGTGATGTGATTCGTTAATGCCTTATGTGGGATGTATAAAAGATGGATTTAATGATAATAAATATGATATTATATTGGAATTATAATATAACTATGTATAATTATGTTTTAATACCATTAAAATATGAAATAGAAATAAAATTAGCATTCTTGCGTACGTACGACTTACCGTTTCCATGAACGGTGCATTTCATTTCTTACCTCTAAATGTTATGTACTATTATAAAAACATGTATATTATAGATATATATGATATATATGACATCCAAATCATGAATATCATTCTGGATAAAATGAAACATTGACCATATGAACAACATGTATTTATAAGAAGTCCATTTTGACTCAAGTACCAAATATCGACAAAACCAACGTTAGTAACTTAAATGATTTCATAATTCTTATAACATGGTAATAAGTGATATAAAAGGAATAATAAACTTGAAAAAGGATCTTAAGACAGTATAAATTAACATTAATCTATTATTCAAGAGATTAAATAATGATCGAGTCAAGTCGGACACGAGGTAAGGGACTTCATCTCAATCTCCTTTCATTAAGGAATATTTTGTTTTAATACAAAACTTTCTTGTATACATTGTATAAACACCCGTTGCTTTTCAAAGAGAATCTTTTTCTACGAAGTGTTTTACTAAAGGACAATAAGGAATGTTTCTTTTAACGTAAGCGGTGACAACGACCTTTCCACCGCCGTGAGTATTATATGATCTCTGGCTTCCTCAACAAGCCGTAATGTTTTTTTAAAAGAAAATAAATACCATATACTATTTTCTGTATTTTTGGTATTTAAAATGGTTTTGAAAATGTATTTTCTATGTCAATATATTTAAGTGATATATTATGATTGAAATATGGAAATGTTTTCTTTCCTTTATATTTGTTTCATGTATTATGATTTTATAATGGTACTTGGACATTTGACGGGTGGTTACGTGATAAACCAAATGATGGGTGGTGGCGTGAATACCAGTACGGGTGGTTACAATATATCCTCCCATGCATTGGGTATGGAAGTCGGCCATATGGTTATTCCATTTAGTGATATGTGTGGAAGTAGACCGTATGGTTATTCCATTTAAGTATGTTTATGTCCCAAGTTACCTTTATATGTTATGTGTTCTTCAGATGGGTTTTATGGTAATCTTTTGGTGACAAAAGGGTATGTAATGATATTTTTTTTAGTTAAGAGTATTTACGTATTCAAAAAAGTGAAAAGTATTAATTATGATTATGGATTCATGGTTAATTTGTTTTTTTGAAAATCTAACAGTTTTACTTCTTTGTGTATCCCTTACTAGGATTTTTATGCTCATCCCAAGTTTTGAAATGTTTTTCAGAGGACATAAAGTGGAATAGGATCAAGGAATGGATCAAGGAAAAGTCATTCCGTCTAAAACATGGAACTAGACATGACTTTTTTTAAGAGTTCATGTTTTGAAAAAAAAAATGGAAACTGATTAGAAGTGTCTATTTTGTAATATTTTGAAATGTAATAGTTATGGCTTAATTCTCTAAAACTCTAAACCTGAAAAGATCCAATACGTGAATTATTCATTTAATTCAATATTATGTAAGGTATAAGGTTGGGTCCTTATAACCAATGACTTTTAGAGAAATGGATCTATCACATTAATGAAATTATCAATATTACTCCTTAGTTTATGTATGTTTTCTGTAACATTTATTACTAATCTTGTAATGTTTCATTCATATTTATCAAAATTATAATCCTCTTTTTGTCTTATATTTAAGAATTTATTTCCATATATGCTCTACGTTATTGAGGGAAATAATTTAATAAGAAAATTCCTTAAAATCCTTCCATTACATACTTAAAATTTTAACATACTCGTTCTTGTTTTGAATAAGTGACCACCATTGTTCTGTATATCCTGAGAGATAATAAACTACCATAACAACCTTCTCCCTTTTTTTCTTCCCCAAAAAATATTTTCCCTAAATAACTTATCCATTTTTCAACTATAAATGGACTTTTAGTCTCATTGAATGTTGTAGACTATTGTCTGATGAAGTGGTCTAACATTATTTCTTCACATTTTGGATTAGGATGCTTCGTACGAGTAAGGTAATTATTCATAACCTTAATTCACAATATAAGTATAGTTATAACTTATTCACCAGTATTTTTAACTCTATCTCAAAAATAATTATCTATCATAGGAGGTAAATCCCTACATATATTAGGTGTGTTTATATGATTTCCATTCTTTCTACTAGTCACAATTTCTAAAAAATTCTAATAATAGATTATATTAAATCATAATTTATAATCCAAAACATACAAAAAATGGTTATCATAAATTCAAATTTTTATGAATATCTAATATTGTAATCATAAACATGATTTATTTTGGGACATATTAACTCAAAAAAACTTTATAAATTTTTCTAAAGAAAGTGTAAGTTTTACAAATAATATCCCCCAGGATTGACAAACCTGGTGTATAGTAAGGCTCGTTTTCATGTAATGGGTTACCCCGAGTCAAGCCCAGATCACCCTGTTTAGAGTTATTACTCCTCGGTACATCTATTCCAGAACCACATCCACTTCTAGTATCCAAACAAGGGTGAATTTTCTATTAATACCCAAACAATCTCAACAAAACAAAAATATAGGATGTTATTATATATATCCTCTAAGTCTATCTTATGGTTATGTTACCTAATATATATTTTCTAAATCTAGTTACTAAGGTTGTTACTAAAATTATTCTGATTCAAATTTTAATGCCCTAACTCTAGAATCCCAGATCTGGTACATTATTTTAATACATTAGCATTGATACAAGTGTTGAATAATAAAGGATAGATCGGTTTAGTAGTATTGAAAAATCAATTACATATCAGAACATTACATTTCAATTTAGAACATAAAATACAATATAAATAATCCTTTGAGAACACCATTTTTGTCCAAAATTAACCATATATATCAATCATAATACAAATCCTGACATACTAAGAAAAATAAAACATAAGAGAATGGTGACCTCATATGCTCATTAATCGTAAATAAATATAGTGAAATATATAAGTATAAACTTTTAATAAATTTTTACAACTAAAACACACGCCATTAAAACATGATCTTCAGCACAATATGGAAACTATAAATCAATTAAATCTATATAAACATTCACATTGATATTATACTACTTGAATAATCACACGTATTATCAATAACTAATCTCATAATAATGGAATGCATAATTATTGAAATTCGAAAAACTCCAATGAGGCTTCATTCTAAGAATCTAATGATATCAATTCTTTATTTAAAGAATCTAAAACTTGCAAGGATTCATGCCATGAATGTAAAAATGTGTAAGTCCTTATAAAAACATATCTATTTTGTTTTATGAAACCTACCGAAGAATTAAGAGGCTATTGCAGGCCTTGCATATCACTTACTAATTCCAGTGTATTCCTCCTATGAAAATGGTGGAATATAACCAACATAAACATTTGTATTAAATCTAGTGTATGAAATATTAATGATTTATCCATAAAACATAAATGGTATCAAGATATGGAAACCATCGTCAAATATATCATAAACCCTTTAATACAGTATGGTATATTTTATCATAATAAATCAAACTCAATTGAACATAAAATGCAAAAAAATTTGTTGACATGGATGAAAATTATCTAATAAAATCATTAAAACTCTTTGATAAAAATATATTTTTCCATTGAAAATTATTTAGAAGATGTGAAATTATGAAAGAAAAAGTTTATTTAGATAATAACCATGTAATCATATAAGGGAATCTTCAAAATTTTATCGTGTTATGATGGTGGAAAAATAATCTCACAACATATAAGATCAAAAAAACATTCCTTCCATCAAAAAATCCATAATGTAAACATTTGGAAGATGAAAAAATTACCTTTGAAAAAATTTTATAAAAATTCAAACATGGGTAAAAAGGAATTTATTAATTTGATGAGTAATATTAATAATAATTGGAAATACTTTTAAAGGAAACTCATATAGGGATGATAAATAATCCCCAATATGTGCTTACGTATAGATAATCCTGGATAAAAATGAGATTATGAAATTAACACTTACTTTATACTTTCATTTATTCAAGGGTGTGTTATCCTCCTGTAAAATTGTTAAATCATAATATTAAATTATACCATGACTATATCCATATTTATGATATCATATATGATCCTATTATATCATTCTCTTAATAATATTTTAGTATAATCAGTGTTTCGAATGTTAATTGCTTTTTTAACTATGTTGGTTTTGTTATTTAATTCTATATTCTTATGCATAATATATATTGTATACATGTAGAAAATTATATTATGTTCATAAATATTATATTAAATCTTCATATTAATTTTATAATCATTCATTAATGTTCAATGTGGATAATGAATCTCATAGTGTCGTGGAGATAGAAGGCCGTACGTACGGACGAGCAACAATATCATTCCCTTAATGGTTACACGGTATGAAATTGGATGGTATATTAATTATATAGAAAAATTATCATGTCATATTCATTAATTATATCCATTATAATCATCATTATACCAATCCAAATAATGTATTTAGGAAAAAAAATTACACCACAATGTCGAGATTGTAAGTTGTACGTACGTACGCATGGTGATATTATTTTTAATAGGATGAGTAAAATAAGGAATATAATTGTCCCATAATAATAAAAAAATATCAGAATATATTGGATTCTATAGTTTTTAATTGAGTGTATAAACAACTTTGTAAAATGAATTATACGAAAAAACGCACTTTTTAGGAGTCGATAGAACAGTTACCAATTTCTCAGGTGTCTCCTTTTGGTTTGAACACAATCACATCTTAGGTTGCCTTGCTACCCAATGTATGTCCTATAAGATACATTTATTGATATTTATAGTATAAATGGGTTAGTTTTGGAAAATAAAAATGGAATTAAAAGGTTGAATAAAATAGGAGGGGTTCCCTTTTACAAGAGAGGGGATGGGAACTTTAGAAAAATCCAACACTATTAATTTACAAAATATTTATTTTCAATTCTAAATTTATCCAAAGAAAGTTATTTAGAAGATAAGATAATTATTGGTTGAAATAATCTAAAACAAAAAAAATTTATAATTTTTTTTAATTTATTTTAATTCTTATAATTTTTATATATCCTTAATTAATATATTTAATTATAATTATAGAAATAGTATTGTAAATGTTAAAAGGTTAAAAATCTATACATATGTGGTGTAAATTGTCCAAAATATGACACTTTTTTAGTTTTTATACCATTTAATTATCACTTTATAGTTATTTAATATTTTTAGGATTTTAAAATAATTTAATAAAACCTTATTATTATCAAATATCAATAGTGTAAATTTTGACACTATTCATTTCTTTGACTTTAATTATAATCTAAAAATAATTCTAACATCAAATAAAATCATTTAATACACTCATATATTTTCTTATTAACCTATAAGATTCATGTAGAACCTTAAGTAATTGAAATTATATTTCTTTTAATATTTGGGTTATCATTAATTTTCTATTTTTATTAATAAAATAATTTCTCCTCACTATAGTGTCATAATTAATTTTAATTATTTAATAACTAAAAATTATAAATAAATTAATATGATGTAGATAATTATTTTATATGTCAGATACTATTTATGATCTAATGTTTCTCCAGGTTATCTCTATATTAAAATTATTATACTTATAATAAATGAATGTGTGATATTTTGTCAGAGTCATTGAATTTAGTAATATATAGGTCATATTCAAGGACAACTGTACATTAAATTATTCTATTTTAAAAAAAATTATAAGGGTTTAATTAATCATTGAATATGATATTATAGGTCTGGGGATAATTTTATAATATGATTTTTATCTCTAATTACATGACTTACCCTTAACCAAGATAATAAAAAAATTACAAAAGTTACTATTCAAAATTTCCAAAATTAAAATAAACCTATTTGTATAATTTTGACCCAAAAATTGCAAATATGGAATAAATTTTTCAAAATTTATAAAACATAAGTTTCAGTAATTAAATTTAAATTAATTTCCTTGATTGAATGAAAAAATGATGTTTTAAAAGTAAAAAACCAGTTATAGAATGACATGTGTTTATATCCAATTTTAATGTGAAAATGATATCAATGACCTATATTATATTAAATCATAAAACCATAATTGAATTATACTTTAAAATCAATAAAAATTATAATTTATCTCTAAAAATTACATTGATGTAAAAATTTGTTTTCAATTAAAATTTAGTATTTTTTCACTGTATACCTAAAACATAAAATGAACAAAAAAATTACCAAAAAATTTACCAAAGTATATATTTATATTATGATTTTAAATAAGAATTTTATTTTTTAAAATTTAATATAAAAAATTATCAAATATTATATTCATAATTGATATTTCATTAAAAGGTGGTAAAATTTATTTTAAAATATATAGCTTCTTAATGTGTAAAATTGGATTAATTATGATCTAATTCCTGTAAAACCATTTGGAAGAATGTAAAAAAATTTGATTAAATATATAATATATAAATTTTATCATTTGGTTAGCATTATTCATTCCTTAAACATAAAATTTTGATAATAAAAGTCGTGTTAAAATAATGTTATTTAATTATATGTAATTGTTCATTTAAACTTGGTGTTGTGTGTAACATAAAATAAAATAGAGACATATTATAAAATCTTGGTATGTTACACACTAAGTGTTTATATCACCCTTAATATTAATCCATTTACCTATCATACCAAGAATTGATATATGAATAAAAAATTGTATTCAATAAAAAGAATAAAATAATTTTAAAAAGTTTTTTATTTATTTTAATGTTTTAATGTAATATTGAAACATTTTATTTATCTAGTCTCCCAAGAATACTAAACTATTTATTATTTCTAATGAAATCCTTATATTTTATTCTAATGTAATAAATTAATCATTGACAATAGTTTATCGAACCCATGGCATTAAAAATTTTTACTTCTAACACAAGTTGATCATGTATTTTTTCTTTTATTCACTCTTTCCATTTAATGAATTTATTAGAGTTAGTATGTGATTGGTGGGTACCAATATTATATTTCCACTTTATGCATGAGTAGGTCTCAATAGATAATATAACCTTAATATTTGGTTTATACATTACCCATTAATGTATGACGCATTGGTAAAGGGCCATGATAATAAGATTATGATGTTGGAAATGATGGACTATATCATTATGAAACCAATTATTGTCATCCATATTATTATTTATGGTACAATTTCTTTGATTAATATATTTTCATTTCATGATATTACTTATATGGGATATTGAATTACTATTTATCTCTTCCATATTAATTAATAATCATTTATTCTATTATATATTATTTTTTATTCTTTCACATAAAAAATATGATCTCACCAGTTTATTTTTATTTTTATTCTTCAATATCCAGGAAGTTATAATCATTTATAAACTAGTATCTCAATACTAATAAACTATTCTAGAACATAGGATTTGATTTCATGTTTTCAATAGAAATCAAATATATTAAACACAATTTTAGTGTTACTGTAGTTTGTGTTGTTATACATTTCATTAGATCTATGTTACGAAAATCTTGGTGAAATAGATTTAGGAAATAATATATTAAATAACATAACCATGTGAATGAGCCTATAGATATCTATATGTACTAAAGTACATCCTATATCATGTAAAATCTCTTAGAAATAACCTCCCTATCTCAAATTGAAAAAGAGGATTCCAGATTTATAATAAGGGAACCAAGGGGTAAGAACCAAGAAAATGTGTTTTGGGTATTCACATGATCTTCAATCAATGCACAAAATGTTGGAATTACTACATGTATAGTTTGAAAATATTTGGGAATATGTTTTGGTTGATTCACATACCCATTAAGAACAACTATAATTTATTTAAAAATATTTCTTATTATTTCAATACATCCCCAAAGGCACTACGATTATGATTCTGGGATGATATATGTTTAAATTTTTAATTTATGTTAAGTGTTTCACAAGGTTTGGAACTATACACTATGTGTTTAAAATCATACTTTTATGAGATAATACAATTTATTAAATTTTTTGAAATGAATCATACTGTGAAGAACAAAAACCATATCAACATTGATATACTATGATGATATTTCTCTCAAGACCAAGACAATGAAGTCAATGAGGCTAGTGTTTTTGATGCATGTATTATAACAATATTGGTTTAGTTGACTTAGGTCATAACCAAAATCTTTTCCTACATAGATCAACCTGATAATCCCCAATGTGGTGAAAAAAGGTATTGCTACCTTATTCAACCATGAATACTATCACTCAATGGGAAAAATTATCCATTAGTAGATAAAAAATGTGTCATTTTATTGGAGAAGGTATTTCCATATTTTTAAATTACTAATTTAGAAAAAATAATCATGGAAATTTATCACCTAATGAGAAATGTTGATTAGTTGTGGTCATAAATCCAAAATTAAAAGGATTATAAATTTGTATAGATCTTGTAATGAAATACAATTATTGTGATATTTTATGAATAATAAATTTATCATGAACAAAAACCTCATATGTAAAAATAATTTCTATGTCTAAAGAAAATAGAAAATAAAAATATAGTTTAATATAAAAAAATATTTTTTTATGTTTTCAGATAACCATGAAGATTATAAATTAAATATAATAAAAAATATTGATCAAAAATTTTATGGGGTAAAATTTAAACCTTTATGGGGATTGGTATTACAATGCTCTTAAATATATGTGGATATAGTTTAACGTGTCATCAAGAGAGATAAAGTATTTTCAATGTATTATGTATATGAAGAATCATGAAAAGAATTAATGAAATGATAATTATGTAAGACATAATACTGAATAAGGGGAAGAGATAAGGTAGGATATTCCATAATGTAATAGTTTTAGAATGAAACACCATAAAAAAGATTTAATGGAATATTAATTTTTTTCCAAAATGGAGACAAAGACCATTACAATTCTATAATAATGGTAAATAAATAACCCCCCAATTTTCAATGAGTCAACTTGAATAATATTGGAAACTATTAAAAAAAATTCCCTGATTAATGGGAATTTCCTATAAAAAATTACATAAGATAGAGTTTGATCTTACAAAAACAAAATGACATATATTGAAGTCCAAGATGATATAATAATAGATACTTATTTATATAAAACATGTTAAAAATGAATTATTTTATTTTGGATCTATATACTAATTTATATCCTTTTTGTTTGACGAAGAGACAAATCATTAAATAATACTCTCTTGAATGAGTTATCAATATAAAAATATGGTAGTAATGTTTTCGGAATACATAAAAACTAATATCTCTCTATTCAGATGCATAAATATTCTCTATTAAAATACTTTACAATCACACATATGACTTGCGTTAACATAATCCTTAGTATATATTGGACTTTTGTTAATAATATAAGAATTTATTTATAAATAAATGATATTACTATTTACAAAGGGGGTAAATCCATTTTTTCATGGTAGGGACACATTTATCTGAATATTTTATGAATCCACATTTAGGGACTCACCTAATGAGATTCGGGGAGAAGAGAAGAATAAAATAAAATATATGTAAATAGATGAAGTATTAGTGGTAATGGATGTTCTAGTTTGAAAGGAATACCATGAGGTATTTCTATGATACATACCAACACATATTTTATAGTGTGAAGTAGTGTTTTCTATTGGAATAATCCCTTATGAAAATATTATATCTAATAATCTCAATATAATGAAAATGATAAAATATTTATAATGAATAAACAACTATATTTTTTTCATGAAAATTTTATAAGCGTTATCATTTTAGCTAGGGGATCCCATATCATATTTTTGAAATAAAAGTGTGGGTATATGAGGTTGTTTTTCAATTAAAGAGGATCAATTCCATTAATATAACTAATGATATTCCCTTACGAAGGGTTAGTATCTCTCACATTAGGGGGTATCAATGGGGCTTATGTAAAGAACCCGAACCCAGTAGCCCAGAGCTAATCCCTTACTTTATTACTTTGGATTGATTATAAGTGATTTCATCCTGAAGGACCAATTAGTTTAGAAATTTTGGAAACAAGATTACAAGAATTAACTTTATATTGAAAATTGAATGTAAAACAACATATAAACTCCATTTAGAACACACAATATCTCTTAGATAAACCCTACAAGTTAATCATAATATACCTCTCACAATTCAGCAGAAAAATATAGAAATCAAAGGGATGATATTTTCTGCTCAATAAGGCTAAAAAATATATTAGAAGATATAATATAAACTATGTCATGATGAATAAATAAGAACATATGTCATTAAAAAATAAAATTTGGAATAATATTACAGGAATGAAATCTGAATAAATAATTCCCTATAAATAATCACATGAATCTTCACCAGGGATATTATACAAGTTGAATAATCACATGATTTATAAATTACTAATATCATACTGATGGAATTCATATTCCAGACATCATATACCTATCATTGAAGCCTCTACCAATACTTCTAAAAATAAATGGTCAAGGATTTGTCTACAATCATTTTTTATTTTATCTTATGAGTAGAGGGGCTATAGTGGGCCCCACAAATAACATACTAATTTCAATGCATTCCTCATATATTTAATAAAATTATATCATTAAATCAAAGTGTCATATACCAATTTTAAGTATCTTTGATGAAATTTCTCTAATAATAACATTGAGAAATTCTTGAGGAAAATAATCTTTAAACATTCCAAAGTGACCCACATAACCATGAAAAATTTAAATATTAATCAATTTTAACCTCAAATGAAACCTATATTAACAAAAAATTATAATTTACTATATAATCTATAAAACTGCAGTATATACACTACAGATAAGGAAATAGGGGTGGACAAGGAATATATCTCATAGAAGTAAAAGTGAGACGTGAAAGCCTATCTTACTTTAGATAGAAGAGTTCTTTGGAATATCATTTCTATTTGATATCAAATAATATTTTAAAAATTTATATCCAAAGAAAAAAAAATTACATTTAAATTATATTTTCTTCATAAATGATGTCAAAATCACTAGAAATCATATAAAAATTGTATTTAAGAAACATTAAAATTTAAACATTTTAGTGTAGTTTAAGGAAAATATTAAATAGATTTTAAAGTTGAATGGAATGTTTTTTTTCATAAAACTGTAAATGGAAAAAAAATTCATAATAAAATGATAATTTTTTGAAAAATAATAGTGTTTTTAAGTATATTTTGTAGTTCACATCATAATGGGTAAGAAATCGAGAAGTAAGGTTGAATTTTGCTTGTTTATTGGGAAAAATTGAGGAGGGAACCATTTTAAAAAATGTATATCCCCTAAAAGAATAATTTTCTGATCTAGATATATGAGTTTTTAACATATACACCAAATTTATAAGAGATAATAAATAAAATAAAAAAGAATTTAGTTTGAGTAAATTTAGAGAAAAACAAACCCGATGAAAAAACGAGGGGTTTGAGTAGAACACCTTACCAATTTTTAATCATTTGAATCATATTTCCCATAATTAATACTCAAAAAATTCTATATTTAATACTATGAAAATAAATAGATTCATTATATTATAAATCATAAGTCATTATATATACACCACACACAATAATTAGTAGTGAGCGAGGAATATCTCATGGAAATGAAATTGAGTTGAGAAAACCCATACCTTATGTCTAAATGTGTTCGAAACATGACTTGAACATCGTGGATCATAAAATTAAAACAATTAATTAAGAAAATTAAATTCATGTATATATTTTATTATAATATTATTAAGTTCATTTATGTAATTCTTGATGTGTTATAAGGTATAATTTCATTGTTCGGGAGCATATGTTTCCTAGGTATTCATGATCGATAAACTTGCATATGAGAATGGAAGTAAATAGGGAATGTGTATAAATATTAATAATTGAATTTATATAATATTACTGAAAATATATAAGATCAAATGGTTTTATATATCATTATTTTATTTGGTATGGTTATAAATCATTAAACAATATATTTAGTTATAATTATTTGCATTATTACCTCAATTATTGATCATAACAAACTCATTTTGTTTTATCATTTAGTATTATGTAAATATGTTACATAAAAAACATAATTAGAGTTTTTTTACAAATATTATAGTCTATTTTAACCATAAAAATTGTTTCATTACCATCCTTGAAGGATAAATTCATGAATAAAAATCTTTCATCCACAAAGTTTGTAATTCAGCTCCTCAAGGACAATGATTTCATTTCGGAAATAATATAGAGAGATAATGGAGCTTGAGTAATTATATTCCACAAACATGATATAATTACATTATATATATATATATATGATATTTTATTTATAATTATCATTTCGATAGATGAGTTTAGGAGAGAATAATAAAATAAAAAAACTTGAAAATAAACTTAAAAGAATAGGAAGATGATTTTTCCTCTTGAATACTCCTACTTCAAAACCTCCTTAAGATGGACTTTTTTGGTATTTTGTTCTTAAAAAGAGATCCTAGATGTGTGGGAGTGTATTGTGGAGAGTATTCGGAAGAAAATTGGAAAGAATCAAGGAATATAGGTTTGAGGGGAAGTGGTGGTGAGAGGTGATATTTATAGAGGATGAGATGGGTGATTTCTCATTATTTTATTCATTATTTTATTATTATTCATAAGAAAAACAATAGTGTTGATTATTATTACTAAATTTAGTAATAAGAGCATTTAATTTTTAACCAAGTGTGCTTAAATCATCCAAACATCACATATGACCCAATAAATCATGTATTTATCATTTATCATAAATTGTCATCTTTTACTATTCACCAAAAAATCACGTACTTTATAAAAACACCAAAAATTTACCCTTAACATTTTCTGATGTTTATAATACAAAAATGAACTCCATTTTAGGAAAATAATTCTATAAATATGATTAATTTATTTTTTAATTAAAAATCTCATTTACTCAAAAAATACAAATGTTAAATCTATAAATAATTTGAAAACACATTTAAAAATTAACTGATGTCTCAAAAAAATATATTAAAATAATAAAAAAAATATTTTAATTTATGAATAAAATTTATATAAATAAATTTTCTTTTAAACCATTATATTAATTATAAAATTGTAATTAAATATTAATGAATTACAAAAATACCAACACTCAATTTAATTATTTTTAAAATATTTATTTTCTTATACTATTATATAATTATATCATACAATCATTTATAAAATTCCAAAATATTATTTATACATTCATGAATGAGGTCAATATTCATTTGGACAATTTATAATTCATTAAAGTCATATTACAATTCATAGAGGTAACATTATAATTCCCAATGGTAAAGTTACTATTCACTAGAAAATTAAGTTGATCCTAAAAAACTCTAAATATCTAACTAATATGAATAGTTTATGTCCATTTTTTGAAATTAAACTCATATAGGTGAAAAACTTATGTCAAAAATAGGTTCTCCATTATAAGGCAACAAAACTACTTTTAGACTAGTATATCCTTTTAATATGTAAAATTGAATTCGTTGTTATAAAATAATTGATATAATATATAAAATTATTAATACTATTCCTTTAATATAATTTAATTACTACGTTATAAAGGTTATTTCAAAATAATGATATTTAATAGTTTATCATTTTTTTATGTTTGGTGTTGTGTGAAACCTATGTTGTTGAAGAAATTAAATTTAAGAGGGGTCATACCATAAAATATTTGGATGCTACATTTTTCCCTCCTTAAATAAATTTAAACCTCACAATTTGAAATTGCACTTGTAAAGTTAAAGGTTTATACTCCATAATTCCCTTCTAAGAAACCCATATCAAAAATAGCGTTAATAAAATATCACCTTAAAAATAGGTTATGGTAAATGAGTTAGACCCCAAAAAATTATGCTTTTTAATTGGAGAATATTAGTGGGAAGTAAAAACATGGACATGAAAGAGAAATAAAAAAATAATGTTCTGATGGAGAATTATAGAGGACATGGTCATTTAAAATTTAATCATTAAAAAACAATAACCTACAGTTATGAAATAGTTCACTTGTATCAAAAAAATATGATAATTAGACAACATTTTTCTTTAAGACTATTTACCTAGAGTTGAGGAATTATTACACTCTATAAGAGTGTAAATATATGTATCTATTTTATTAACACAATTTTATCCTTTTATTGTACTTTGAACTATTTATACTTAAACTCTTATAATATCTTGCATCAAGTGGTAAAGTATTACATTTTCCTCTAAACTTCATAAAATGATTAACACAAACCATTTCATAAATGGTTAAACCTTCCCAATGATCATAATCCACCACTTAATGAAATAGTATTGCATTACAATATTTATACATTCCAGAATTCTTATATCCAGTACATCATTGGTAATATAATTAAATGATATAATTATATAATCCAAACATAATCACTTTAATTTTTCCTCTTCATGTGTGGTAGTATCATAATATTAACCATGATCTATTATATTGTATTGTGGTATATTCTTTTAATGCAGGGGAAATTTATTTTTATATTATCCCATATCAATCCAGTTGAATCGTTGAACATTTGAAAACATTTTCGTTTTTATACAATCATGATCCTATGGCTTTTTTATCTTCATTTTAGGGAAACTTTTTTGCCCTTAATCATATACGAAGTTGTTTCCTTCCACAATTATCACATTAGGGAAAATACTTATTTCCCTAATTCCCATCATCTATCTATTTAAAAGTCATCCTACCTTTCAAATCCATATCACGTATAAAATATTTCTTCTTCTTGTTAGGACATGAACATATCTCTTGATATGTTGAGAATGTTTGGGAAACTAGTTCCGTTATAAATATTTTCTTAAACATATCGAATAAATTATCATTCATACTCTTAGGATTATGTGCATTGATGTGTTTCCCATTCCTTTTAGTGGGAACCATTTCTAAACAATTTCATACTCTATATTATATCATGACACTTTGAAACATAATTTATAATCCCAATACTGGTGAAATACCTAACATATATTGAAAAAATTATAAATACATAATCTCATAATCCTAAAAGAATTTTTTTCCCAAGTATGTATTTAATTTTATTTCAATGGTTAAATATGTGTTGTTGGTGATCCTTGTATAATAATAAAAACTTCATATAGGTATTGGATTTCATTTAATATAATTTATCTATATAAGAACATAATATAAATAACATAATTTAATACTAAACTAAAAAATATGTGTGAGGATACAACATTAAGAACAAGAATATAATTGTTCAAGACAATATGGAATAGAAATTTTGATAGATTGTGAGATAACATTTAATGGAAATAAAGAAAAATATTTTTGGTTGACAAAATAATTTCTAAAAAATCCTTGAGAAGTGTTGATTTTTTTGTGAAGGGATGAATGTCAACTTAAGATGTTTGTCATTTATTTAAGATAAGTCTGAAATTTTCCTAATATATATTTTCTATTAACATAGGTGAATCCCTATGTGTCTGATTCACAAAGATGATTTATACAGTTGATTTTAAAAAATATGTAATTCATATATTAGATTTTGGAATGTAATTGATCCACAGAGATTATTCAATGATGTGTTTAATTTATATTTATGATTCAACAAAATAGCCAATTCCCATGGTTGATTCAAAAATTTAGGAAAATAACATATCTGTTTTAGTGAAGTATTAGAATTGAGAACTATGTTGTGATTTCTATGTAACCAATGAGAACTATATAGATGATGTGGCCAAATGATTGAATATTTTGTGAAATAGACAATTTCATAAGCATTTATACATTTCATATGTGAGAGTTGGGTATAGATATATTTACTTATCACATTTAATATTGATTTCCAAGTATTCATGTGATTTAAATTAAAATTTCAATTAGAATTATAGAGAGACTAAACGAGAAATAAATCGGGAATGAGTTCACCAAGTATAAGAGGTTTATATTACCACCAAAGATCATGGGATTCCCATTATTAAAATATGGAAATAATTACTGTTACACATTAAGAATAATATTCAAAATTATTCTTGTGAGTATAAATATGCGGTTCATGTATCAATTAATATATACATTTAGTGATAATTGATAAATATTTTCGTTAAATGGAAATCCTTTGAGAAAATGATATATCTAGTATATAAGAGATAAAAAAGGTGATCTTAATCCTATATTACATTAATGTTAAATACCTGTGTATTAAAAGAAACTGAGTAGAATCCATATCGCACTATATATAGAATAATTATTGAGACCAACAATACTGCTAATGTTTTTAATGAAGCCCATGATAAAAAAATATCATGGTGGACTGCAGAGGAAGAATGACATCTTGAAGGTTGAATGTCCTTATAGATTTGGATCAACCCTGAAAAATGGGATAATCATTTTATTTGGTTCCGTATATATTGAATAATTATTCCTGTCAATTCTAAATGTATTGAATAAATCTTCCAGTGGCAGTAGGATTTGGAGGGAAAAATGAGATTCTATATTATTCATATTTGGGTATTCTAGGGTTGTAGTCACTTGTTTGTTAGTGATGATTCTATTTGGGGTGTTCGAAAAAATGAAGAATGGAAATTCTTTTTATATTGGGATTTATAAATCTATGTAGCCTCATCTCTCTATTATTAGAACTGCACATGAAGTGATATTAAGAGATAATCATGGTTGGATTTGGAACATTATATATTTCAATAGGTTGAACATAAAAGGTGAATTAATTTGTAAAAATATACTACTAATTCACTCCCACATCTCAAGGTTCCTTCCAAACTTGGGAAACATAGTTTTAAAATAATTGTTCTCCATTAAAATTAATTAATATACTAAAAAATCAATTGAAATGGTAAATAAAAATGAGGTTTCATATTAAAATGTTAAAATAGAAATCCCTAAAAAATTTAAGGTTTCTTCCAAAATGAGTTTTCAGGGTACATTTATACTCGAACTCATATACCCCTCCACTAGTGATTTTATGGTCCATTTAATTTTAAATAGTTACATTGTATTATCTAAAATGTAATTTTTTCATCCAAAAAATAATTATATTAAATTATTAAAATGAAACACTTACACAACTTCAAGACTCACCACTCAGCTAAATTTCTTATTATAACACTTCTATAATGATCCTACAAGGACCCTATACTATGTTCATAAGCATGAGATCACCTTTTATTTTTTTAAGGGCTTCATTTCCAAGTTGTTTACCAAGATAAAGCTTAAGCTTTCATTGTGATTAGTACTTTCAATTACTATTTAATTTTACTACACACTATCATAAATCATATGTAAAATTATTAATATAATGAAATCAATGTCATTATTATATTCAAATAAAATTATGTCAATTTTAAATCAAATATCTTATTACATTCCATCCACTAAGAGAGACCAAATAATCAAATATGAATATATGTGGACTACCACCTCCATGACATGATATGGATCATTTTTCATCATCACATCTCAATTATGGTATCATGGAATTGATTGATGAATAAATATGAGTTATATGTCACAAAAACTACTCTTAACTAATAATTTTTCATTTATTATCATTTAATGCATTGATTAGGAAATGTAACTTTCAGTAGTTTATATGTGGGGACTATAGCCTCAACAAATGATAAATTTAATTTATCACCACCACCCATCATTACTCGATTATAAAATGGTTTCGATGTGTATATATGATATTTATGAGAATTTTAGTTTTATCTGTATTATATATTATCATTATCTATATATATAACCTTAGTCAATAAATAATTTTCAATCATTTCAAATTTGATCAATTTAACTATCTATGTAAGTGATGTTATATATATTATGTCATAAATTATTAAGGAAGTTTTTATAATGGTATTATCATATAATGATGTAATGTTTACTACTTTTAAAATTATTCTAGAAATGTGTTGTTATATGTAACACCCAAAAATTAAAAAATAATATCATTTTATTGGATAATGTTTTTTACACACTATTATGTTATCTTGCAACACATTAAATAATGAATTTCATCAATACAATGTGTTATACATGAGATCAAGAATTACTGAACAACAAAATTCTATTAACATTATTATATTATACGTCACATAGTTATTATTATGGTGGGTTTACATAGTATTAACTAAATTACAAATGTAAATAGTTTACACATGTTCATTCTTTATCTATTAGTTTAAAAACTAACTATTCAAAAGAAACAGAAGTGTTTTCTCGTTAACAATATTTTTTCTACATGGCTGTAAATCAATTATTTTCGCACATAATATAAAATTAATATTTAACACATATAGAAAATTTAATTTAACTATAAATTTCATTTTTTAATATAAACACCAAAATTATAATAGTGTTAGTTTTGGGTTTTTTTCAGAAGTTTCATTTTTGATGAATAGTAAAAAAATAAATAATTTTCGTTGAAAACTGCCTTTTCATTAAAATTATTTATAAAGATAAATTATCTTTTCAATAAGAATTAAGTAAAATTAGTTTAATTATATATCAATTTATTCAATTTATATCATTATAATAATTTTTATTTTTAAGTTATAAATATAAAAAATTTAATCTTTTGAACAATTTCAATTTAAAAATCAGATTTCTTATCACGTATATGGAATTAATTTTAAATTAAAATATTCAAATTATTTGAATTAGATTTGGAAACATTTATTCCATATTTGGAATAATTTTTTTTACATTTATAATAAGTTAAACTTAATTTTTTCGAAATGAATAATGAGTTAAGAAAAAATTTATTAATGCGGTTAAGATAATAAATTTATTTACCGTGTGGTTAAAAAAATTACAAGGGTAAAAAATAACATAAACATGGACAAAAACAATTTTATAGAAATATTTATACTGAGAAACCTCTATGGTTCAATAATGGTCTATTTATTACTCTTATGACCTATAAAAATGTGGGAGAACTAAATTATTTTAAAAAATACCAAGTGTGTCCTCTCCCCCACATATAAACGGCCACCCCTCCTCTCTTTTTCAATAATAGTCTTTATTTTAATGATTTCTCCAACTCTTTAAAATTTAATTAAATAATTATGATATAATAAAATCAAAATCAACCTCATAATAAACTGTTATTTAAAAAACTTCATGACATAAAAACATCTCCACTTCTATCTAATGGTTTATGAAATCATTATTTGTGTGTAAAAAAGACTAACACCTCACGAACTCGTATAATTAATTTTTAAAATTTCACCTATTAATGATTATGATTATGAATTATATGAAATGTATATATATATATATATGATATTTATAACATATTTATCTATATGTAGTCACAACATCATGTATATAATTATACCATTTATTTTGTATCAGATACGATAACGTTTATCATGTGTATGATGAACTACCGCCTCGTAGAGCAATGTAATTCATCTTTTACTAATGATTCACATGGAAGGTGGAAAAGGTAAGTTTAATGAAAATATTTTATATAAATTAAGTAATTAATATATTAAATATATATTTAAAATCTTCCAAAGATGATACAAATCGTTTTATTTCATTCGATTTCACTCATGTAAAGATGATAACACCATTACGATATGTGTGGACTACAACCTTCATGAAGTGATGTGAATCTCTTTTCATTACCACAAAAAACATATGAAATATATAAGTATACAATATATTATTAATTTTATTACTATCATTAAATAGTATTATAATATTACTTAATACCTTTCTATAATGATTGATGCAAAATAGAAACTTTACACATGTGTACAAATGACCTATCGTCTCCATTATCAAAATGTACTTCATTTATTTGTAACCATCATTGAATATAGTTTTTAAAAAATCAATTATTTTAAAAATAAAATAATTATATAATGATTATTATTCTTGAATCTATAAAAATATATAATCTACACATGATCATGGTCATTCCTGAAAAATTTTGCATGAGAAAACAAGAAAATTAACACCAGAAATAATAAAAATAATGAATTTATATTAATGAAAATGTAATAATATGTTATAAAAATATTATATATGATATTAAAAATATTAATATGCTACAATTATATGTGGATAACAAGTTTTAAACCACAACACCTTTGGTTAGGTCATGTTTACCCAAAAGGAAGCGTGAGGTAAGATATTTCTTAACCCAATTTTCAAACAATTGCACAAATTTATACTTCATTGATTATGTCATTATATGATAATATGTTTTTTTAATATTAAAAATATTATATTTTCTTTTAATTATTATTTATTTTTATATATAGTTGATACGCAAAATAAATTCATTAACTAATTCACATATCAATGTTATGGTTATTTTAGGGGTTTAATTCACATTCTAATTCTAATTGAGATTGTTAATTATTGAATATTATTCGATGGAAATTACATGATATTTTACTAATAACACTATTTAATTTATTTATACCCTCATAATTCATTATATTTTTATGTATTTTTACTATTTTACACACTTTTTCAATTAAAATATTTTAGAAATTATTTTATGAAAATAGGACATCATTTATTTTCGTCGGTCGGAAATCTGTTTTCTTCAAAATGAATGTTTTATAAAAAAATTCTGAAATTTTTTTATCAGTTAAAAAATTACTTATTAATTTAATTTTGACTCATTTTAAATATTAATAAAAAATTTAAGGAATATTATGTATGTTTGAAAATAAATTTTGTTTGAATTTTACCAATATAATTAAAGGAATCTGCTCAACATTTTTTGATCAAGGAACTTTTCTAATTACTTTATAGTGAAAATGGAATGTTATTTTTTCTATTTATGGAATATAATAAATTAAAAACATTCATTATCTTAATATCTTTGATACTTCCATTTAATGTTTATAGGTATCTTTTAGATGATTTTTTTAATGTGATTTTGAAAAAAAATATAACTTTCAAATTTTCATTAAAACTAAAAAAGATATTTCCCTAAAATTTTATTAAATATATCTTTATTTTAATTATATTAATTAATTAAAAATCACTTTATTCTTACTAAATTTTGGATATGTTGATACTATTATTATTCTCCCATGGGATGGTTTATGATAATTTTGAAAATGATAGTATCAACATTCACTTCCATGTTTCATTTATGTTTTTAATTACTTCTCCTTCAGTTATTTAATTTCTTGTCATCATTAGTAATGAAATTTCCCCTAAATAAAAATACAATTTTTCATGGATATTATTATATCATAAAATGTATACCATTTTACATATAGTGATTTCTTATTATTTTATTTTATTAAATGGTGAACCTTGTTAAATCGATATTATTCACTCTATTCAGATATTTTATTAATGCACATTATTTTGGAAATAAATATATGATTAGATAAATGATGAATTATTTTTAAATTTATTACATGGGTGGGTTATGGTTATATATAGTCCTTCAATTCATAGTTATTTTCCTTGGATGAATCGGTTGTATAGCCTTATTTAAGTAAATTTTTATGTGCTATGTTTTACACTTTCTTATGAAAGTTCAAGATGGTAAATATATCATGTACATGGGAAATATGAAATCCAATAGTTAATAACTTCATTAATATGGTATTTGGTTATTACTACCTATGATATTATCAATATTATATTGTATTTAGATACATTTTATTTTCAGTTATTTATTAAATGGAATGTGTTTTCAATTATTTACCTTTTCATGTTGATTAATTTATATCTATTCGTGTAGTCTTGGTATTCAAATAGAATATGTGTTAATTTATATACCTTGACATATTTTTAGTTCTTATTGATATATTATTTCTTCTTTTTTACACAACCCTTGTTGAGAATTTGATCACACTCTTATTTTTTCCATTCCATGGGATTTCACAAATTGTAAAATGAACGATACAAAATAATACATTATATGGAATAATGATATTCTAAAATGAAATAAATGTTATAATTTAAGTATTCAAATGTATTTTAATACTCATGTTTGTATCAATTTACCAAGACTACTAAACTATGTGGCCCTTCCGAATATGATTATTTATTTCTGATGACAATTAAATTCTATCAATATTCGACTTTAAGATTCTAGGATCCGGGTAAATATAGTTGGTATCAAAGGATATGTATTAGAAACCTTGGAATAAAGATTTAGGAAAACATATATTAGGGAACATAACCCTATGAATGAATTTGAGGATAATTATAGAATAACATCCTAAAATTTTGGTAGGGTAGATATTATGTGATATTTAATCTAAATACATCCCATTATTAATATTAAAAGTTTTTTGGTTATCACATAGAAGTATGTAGTGGTAATTACTCTTAAAAAGGAACATCAGTCTTGACATGAGTGTTTCCTAGTACAAAAAAATGATCATTACTATAGTCCTGGTTTGAAGATCTAGAGGGATATTCATAGAATAATAAGTATTTTATTTAAAAAAAATTAGTAAGTATTTGAATTTACGATGAAAAAAATGAACTTGGTTTAAGCTAATGTTCCTATGATTAAAAATAATGTTTCATAATTAGGCACCATATAATGAAAATATCATTTTACCACTATGATTATTTTTTTTGCACTAATATTTTAAGATTTAGTAAAAGGTTGGAACCCGAAGCAAGAATTTTACCATTTAGCATGAAGGAAATATTTGGGAAAATGTTAAATAGAATGGGATATTGGTAGGAATGAATGATATTTTGTATATTCTTAATTGGTTTTATTGAAATATTTTTAACAAACTATACATTAACTGACTCACAAACTCACCTAGTTTAATAAGGATTCATGATTCCAATAAGTCAAGTGGTGGTGACAATAAAGGAATAGAGTTTTAATATACATCATGTCTGGTATGTTAAAATATGAACATAGAAAATTCTCTCTAATGATCAAGAAAGTTATTCATGTGTGGAAAAGAATGATGTTAACAAATTAATTGGCCAGAAAAAATGTAGAGTATAAAGGAAGTAAATAAATCACACCTTAAAAATACATTTATAGTTTATTTTAATAAATCTACAGTTCCTAGGAATTATATAAATCAATTCACTCATCTAAAGAATAACCCCTAGATCATGTAAAAACCTATGTGAAAATTAAATAGATGAATTATTTATGTATTCGGATTAAATAATTAAATTGTTGAAATATTTTACAAAAAATATTTTGGTTATAAGATTTATTTAAAGTATTGGAAATATTATAAATTTTATAAGAACATATGTATTCAATAATATACATTTTATGGATACCATTATGGTTTAAGATTTAAGGATGGATCACAAGTTTATAATATTAAAAATCAATTTTTAAAAAATATTTGTGGTAGAAATGTCACAAGGTTAATATTGTTTTGTAAAAAAATTATATAATTTCATCTCATTGGTCTAGTACCTATTTTAGTGGAAATATCCTATGTGAAATAAATAATTTACTTTTTATAGACACATATTTATTGTATTTATAACATTTAGGGTTTAGCTGATCATTAATTACATTATAATAATGGTCAAATATGATTATTAGACAATATAAAAAATAATTTTTATTGAAAACCAAAGTAAAATGTTATTTAATGATTAATTTTCATATCAATTATGAATATAATATTTGTTTTGAGAGTTATATAGAAATTATATTAAACTTTTTTAGAAAAGGGACAAATTGTATGTCAGGTGACAAACCATCATGTCTGAAAAGACTGTAGGACCAGAACCCATAAATGAAGAACTATAAGGGTTTAGTTATGACCATTTTCCTACATGATGTCCTGGTTAATATTTTATTAGTTAAACTATTTGAAAAATTAATATTAATGATGAACAAATATTGTAAATTTTTATCTTAGAAGATTAATTTACTGGATAGCTTCTTCTAACCATGTTAGTTTTGTAAGATAGTTTGAGAAAAATAAAAAAACTTTCTTCTCTTTTATATATCTTATATTCTTATAAAATATAATTTTTTTGAAACATGTATAAAAAATACATTTTTGGATATTTATTACTTGTACTAATAGAACATATAACCAAAAAATTATGATATTTTTCACATAGAAACATATCATGTATGTATTTTTCCTTATATTCATTTACAATAAAATAATTCCCCAACAAAAAAATGATATTGAAATAAAAAATGTTAACTTATTACATAAATTAATGAGGAATCATATAGTTTTTTAATAATCAATGATCTATGGTCTTAATACCATTATATTTTCATTCATCATTCATCTTCTTGTAATCAATGATCGTTATCACTCTCTATCAATATTAATGTTTTTCCACATCATCCACATCTTCAACTCCTACCACTATTACACTACATAGAAACCTAGTTATGTGTTATTTCATATGAACATTTCACATACCAATCACACTTATTAAGATGAAATTTTTCTTCCCTTTTATGATGTGGGTTTTTCAAAAATGGTATTTTCATATATCAAACCCTTGATTTCCAAGATCATGTTTAATTTGAGAGTACAAAATTCATTTATGGTGGCGAGAATCTAACACCTAAAAAAATTAGAAACAGTAAAATATTATTGTATAGTGAATATGACATGAAATTGGGAATTGTGTTTCATTTCCCATGATTACTAGTTTCTTTGATATATTTTATTAAATTCAAGACTGAATTTTACCGAACAAAAAAAAATATTGTTAACATTATTATTTTAAAATAACGTAGACGATTCAAAGGTGGGTATTAATAGGAAAAAATTAATTATGAAAACATATTTTTAAAACACTTTATTTCCCCATATATTATTTAAAAATAAAATAAGAATCATTTTTAAGAAAATGAAAGTTTTTCTAAAAAACTATATTTTTTAATGGAAACATAGTATCCCTTTGCTCACAAAATTTAAAAATACATTTTGAAACTTTTATGAAAATTTATTTCAAAAAATAAACATCATTTTTTAAATTAGAGTAACAAAATTATCATTTGGTAATTTTTTGTTAATTTTCTTAAAAGATTCAATTTTTGATAAATAGTGAAAAATACTGAATTTTAGTTGAAAAAATCTTATTCCCAAAATTTTTTTGTAATGTTATGCACTATTTTGAATTTTTTTAAAGTTATATTTGTTCAATTATATATTTCAATTCATCCAATTTAGTTCATTGGAATAATTTTAGTATTGAATTTAGATATAAAAACATTGTAAACCTTTCAAATTTTTTTTATAACTCTTCTTTCTCATCGTGTATGCAAGATTAATTTCAAATTGAAATTTTCACCGTATATGAATAGAATATGGAAAAATAAATCCCATCATTTCTATCATAATAGTTAATAATGTATAATATGGTTAAATGAGTAACATATTTTACACTAGTATTCCAAAGATAGTGCCTTTATTTATTAAATTTGTAGGATTATAAGAAATCAAATCCCAAAGGACTAATAAGTTTAAGATTTTTGGATAAGAAGATATATACATGATATCCATTTCACATTAATAGTATAAAATAAATAGAAATTTCTAAAAAAATATATTATAGTGAATCCTTGAAAAATAATTCAATGATCACTTCCTCATAACATGGGGAAAGAAAAAAAAGAAGATCTCAAATGCTTAGAAAGGATTTTGTATAACGAATGAAGACATGAATCAATACGATAAATCGTTATTAAAAGCTAAATTTATTAAATTAAATTCCATTTAAATGAAATTACTATCATAGTGAGATAAATAAGAATCAATATGGATTGTTAAATAACTAAACATAAATTTATTTTAAATAACTTTATTATCATAATGAGAAAAATAATAATTAATATGGAATGATAATTCACTAAAAAACATTCCATTTAATAAATAAAATGGGAATGAAATAATTCCATAGATTATTTTATAGAAACATTTCATGGATAAAAACAATAACAAAATTATAATTGAATTAAATACATAATTATTGAATTCCATGTTTCCCAGGTACATGTAAACATTACCATCAGGTCATTTCATATGATGGTTTAAAACATACAGTGTAAAAAACCCATCTGATTTTTCCAACTAATTCAAGTCATTATATTACCAATATATTGTGGTGATTAGATTAAACAGTCCCCAACCTATGTATTTCTATTCTAAATAATTCATAATACCTTAAAACAAAATTAATTCATAAAAAATGTTCTTTATAAAATATCTGTGTTGGGTAATGGAAATGGATTTATCAATATTTCCATAGTTAATCATGTAACTTTGAAAGTAATAACCATTTATAAATATGGTATAATGTTTAGTAAATAATAATATACTTCACACAATAATATGGATATTTATGTGATATTTAATTTCCAATGAAAATTATTACAAAAAATGATTGTTTCAGGAGAAACATAATAATCACCAAAGAAATTGAGATTTTTTAATAACTTCTAAAAGTTAGTAATTTTCGTAAAGAAACTATTTAGTTGAAATAATTCAAAATGAAACATAAAATAGAATGATTAATGAATGAAGTAAGATACTATATTCCAAAGTAGTAGTTTAAACACCATTAAAAAGTGAATTAGTATAAAATAACAAATAATTCCCAATTGATTGTAAATTAAGTTAAAATCCATTACCTTACAAATCCTTTTGGTTGAACTCTTTTTAACCTAATTTATAATTGTTTTAATAGTTTTATTAACTTATACCATAACAAAATTAATATTTATATTTTCATATATGATCCTTTAATAATATCTTATCACCCATTTAATAAAAATCGTTCATTATTTCCATTGTTTTAGGTGTTAGTTTCTTTGGTTTTCAAGTTTGATTTGATTTGTTTATTAATGTTCCTAAAAAATATATCATGATTTCATCATATATAGAATTTAAAACATGATTTAAATATAGTATATTTTTAGTATATATGTATTTATATTGATCTATAAAATTTTATCATATGAAATGAAATACACACTTCACAGAGTCGATAGGCCGTATGTATGCATTAATTCTATTTATATTTTATTTTCATACAAAAAGGAATAAAATAAAATTATATATATAATAATAATAATAATTTTATAATTATTATTTCTTATATATATTACATCGTTTTATTCAAAAAAAATCCTTCATACATTCCATGTAATGAGTGAATGAATCACATCGCTTCGCGATTTGGTAAACTATTATACACACGAGCGATGATATCATATTTCGTCAAAATGAAATGAATGAATTTTTTATGAAATAATAATTCAAGAATCAAGATATTATTGTATACTGTATATATATTGAATATAAACTATAAATCCATCATTATTACCAACCACAAAATAAGATAATCAAAAAATGAATTTCATCGTTTTGCAAGGCGGTAGACTGCCGTACACACGAACAATGATTTTATAAACAATTTCATGATCTTATGTGAATTATTATGTCATAAAATTGTCATAAATATCAATAAATGGATGATAAAAATATTTATATATATTCATTTTATATTAAGAAGTTAATTAGGTGATGGAAGAAATAAAATAAGAACGCTTTTAGAGAAATATTAAAACTTCTTTGGGTGTCCTCCTTAGGTCTTCACTAAAAACATCAAAGGATTGAGTTCTTCCTAATTTTAGGATTCAAGGATTATGGTTGGTATTTCTGGGAGTTATTTTTCTAGGTTTCATCAGTAAATGGCATCATTTGTGTGAATGATGAGGGAGAGTTGTAGACATTTTATAGTCGAGGAGTGACATTCTTATAAATACTCAAAAGTATATAATATTAGGATGTCTCCCTTACCTCATGTGGGTCAAAATTAGTAATTAATTGTTTTTAAAGATGATATGGTCTAGAATCACCTCCACCACCTAATGGAACAATATTTTTTAAAAATTTCTCTTTAACTCTTATGTTTACACATTTTACAATTTTGGACTTTTAATTATGTTAACTAGTTTTCTAAGAATATTAATTTGTAGTTTCTGAATAAAATAATTTTATAATTTTTATAAAAATTTAACCAAAATATTATATAAAATATATCTAATTTTAAATATTAAATTTCTAGGTTTTTGGAAAATTAATTTTAATACCAGCGTATGTAACGTTCAAAAACACAACCTTAACTGTAACGGCACTAACCAAGTTTTTACTACTTAATGATCAATATGGTCATTATAAAAGTTAAATATGTCTATTAATGGAACAAATTTTATATTAATCCAAAATTTAAAAATATATTATAAGATTATTGTTTTTTAAAAATTTTAAATCATTTAATATAATATAATTTAACATAAAATTACATTAATGACAATTTTTAAATTATTCATTTAAATAGATTTTTGTAAAAAATCATGAAGTTGGTGGAGTTCAAATCAATTTTTTTCATATATTTTTTATAGGATATATTCATCTATAAAATTTATTTAACATAATAATTTAGTAAATTTACATTACTTTTAATATTTTGAATGTCAATTATTTTAGAAAATTATTGACTAAAAATTTATTTCATTAGTATTTCATAATAATTTTATATATTCATTACGCCTCTTAAAATTAAAAATATATTATAATAATAAAAAATCACTTATTATTCAAAATTATATATATAAATAAACATATGTTGTTTTTTCATATCCCAAAAAATAATATATTTTAAAAATATTAAAAATATTTATTTTTTCATTTTATTTACATAACTTATTATATAGGTCACTTTAATGGAATAGTGTTCTAATAACTCCTAAAATAGATCCTAAGGTGGTAAGGGTAGAAATATGGGTTTCTAATGGAATTTTAAAATATTGGTAGGTCATTTTAACCATTATATGTAATGGTTAACCATTAAGTAATCTTATTTTTTCCTTAATCACACTAACTATATTTAATTTTTTAGTAATAATTTTGGTAAAAAAATCAGATAAACCTAATATAAATTATAAATTATTTTTGTTTCATAAATAGAACCCATTACTATAAATTCAAATAAAATAATTTCAATAATTAAAAATAATCTCACAAACGTGATGAGAAATCATGTTTTTAAGGTAAAAATGATCAGAAGTTTGAAACTTTTTATAACAAAATTCAATTTTAAATAGATTAAAATTCACTAAATTTGATTAATTTATAAAAAAATTGATCTAATTTTACTTTAAACCCAAATCATAAAATAATATTACCTTATACAAATTAAAGTAAAAAAATTCAGTTTACAATTAAAATTCAATATTTGTCACTATTCGTTAAAAAATTAAATTTCTTATAATAATATTGGAAAGTAACCCTAAGATAATTTTGGTATTCCTTTTTAAAAGATGAATTCATTTTTATATATAAACATTCTAAAATTGTTAAATTTCAATTTTTAATAATATATTCCAAGTATGATTAAAATGTCTTTCTAAAAAAATTATAATTTTCAGAAGACATTTCATTTTAAATTAAATGATTCCTATTTTATTAATAAAAAATGATAAAACTAAATATGTGTAAAACATATGTTTTCATAAGTTATTTAATCCTATTCAGACACTCCATTCCAACTGCTAATTGATGACTGCGATATTAAATAATAATATTAACAGTATATTTTTGTTTGGTAAAATTCATTATTTTGTGAAATGAAATCTAACGCAATGATGTGTGAAAATTAGGATAAACTAAATGTTGTGTGTGATATATGATATTAAATAAAATTTTATTGTTTTATACTTTTTTGGTTGTCATATTATCCCAAACATAAATAAATTTTTCCTTTGTATTTTAACTTCATATTGATAATCAAAGGATTGATATTTCAAAATATCTTTGTTTATAACCCTTCATTCTAAAAATATTTAATGAAACATCAAGTTAATCAGAGAGAAAGGGATGTACCAAATTTATCTAGACTAATTTCATAACAAGGGTTCTAGATAATAGTATGTTAGTGGGAAATGAAAACATTTACATGGAAGATAAAACCGACAGTCAAATACTGATGGAGAGATATAGAGAACAAGATCAAGATAAATTCAACGAATACAAATCCATAAATCAGAGGTGTTAAAAGGGTCATTTATAAGGACCCAGCCTTAATAAATACATTATATTGAATTAAATGAATAATTCACATTGAGGATCCCTTTAGGTTTAGAGTTTTAGAGAATTAGGTCATAACTATTACATTATATCTCCAAAATTACAATGTAGACACTTCTACTTATTTTCCATTTTTTCACAAAATAAAAACTCCAAAAAAATAGTCATGTTTAGTCTCATGTTTTAGAAAACATTACTTTTCCTTGATCCCATCCATGACCCTATTCGTATTTATGTCACATGAAAACCATTTCAAAACTTGGGATGAGCATAAAACGCTCAGTAAGGGTTATAAAACAAAGAAAGAAAACATTAGTTCATCGTTTCTTATATAACATAAGGTCTTTAACATACCTCATGAAATCATAAGATTTATAAATTACACATTGAAAACATAAATCATAAAGGTATCTTGTGGCATCCATATCATACATACATTGTAGCTATCACAGCTACGTAGGGAGTTACATTTGGAATACCCATCCTAGTATATTCCCTAAATATCATAGGTGAAAAGCTCACATTTACCTCTGTCATGTTACCCAATGCATTGGAGAGATTTATCAGGCTCACCGGCCCTAGGTTTATCCCAGAATCACCCATATACATAACGAATACCAAGAGCCAAAATATATTAATAACACATAAAACAAACTTAAAGGAAAGATAAAATTTCAATATTTCAATCACAATATATCATTTAAATATATTAACATAAAAAATCCACTATTAAAACCATTTTTAATTCCAAAATAAATAAAATATTATATGGTATTTATTTTTCTTTTAAAAACGTTACGGCTTGTTAAGGATGCTAAAGATCAAATATTACTCGTGGTGATGGAAAGGTCATTGTCACCACTTACGTTAAAAAGAAACATTACTTTTTTGTTATTTAGTAAAATGCTTTATAAAAAAATATTGCATTTTAATGAAATGAAAAGTCAAAGGTTTTTATACACCATATAAAATAAAGACATGTATTAAAAGAAAATATGCCTCAATGAAATGAGATTCAGACGAAGTCCCTTACTTCATGTCCGACTTGACCCGTTCATTCTTTAATCTACTAAATAATAAACAAATGTTAATTTATACATTCTTAAGGACATTTTTCAAGTTTATTATTCCATTTATATCACTTATTAACATGTTATAATCATTATTTAAACAATTATGTTAATAATGTCCGTTTTTTTGATATTTGGTACTTGAAACAATAATGGACTTCTTATAATTACAAGTTGTTCACGTGGTCAAAATTTATTTTATACAAAATGATATTCATGATTTAGATATCATATATATCATATATATCTAGTATATACATGTATTTATAATTGTACATAACATTTGGAGGTATGAAATGAAATTCACCATTCATGGTGACGGTAAGCCGTACGTACACATGATCGCTACTATCATTTCTATTTCTTATTTTAATGGATTTAAAACACAATGATACATAGTTATATTATAATTATAGTATAATATCATATATAATATCATTAACTATATCCTATATACGTCCCACATATGGGATTAACGAGTAATGTCACTTTGAGGGGCCGGTAGTCCATGCTTCCTCGAATGAAATTTTCGCGTTTACCCAAAATCGAAACCATAAATGTATAATATAAAAGAGAAATACAGAATAATAAAGAATAAATAATTATAATATATATCATATATAAATACATTTACATCTTAATGGCCACCATAATAGGCGGTTGGTGATAATCGAACAATCATCATTTTGTGAGTCGTTGGTTTTCTATCCACAGAAACAGTGTGTTCTTTACCCGTTAGATGAAGTTGTGTGAAAGTGTAGTTTTAATAAATATTACAAAAACATCCTACTATATTTAGGATACTGTTTTTGTGATAAAAGTAAATAATAAAAAGAGTTTATGGGGTTGAACAAAAATAAAACAAATGAACTTAAGAGAAGACGTTACCTTTGAACTGGGTAACTCCCTTTGGTTTGAACCAAAAGGACTTATTTAAGTTCCTTATGTATAAGTTAAGGCTTATAGATGGAAGAGAGAGATCATGAGAGATTATTTTTGTAGGGGTTGGATGACCCAATGGGATTGAGAGGTGTGTGGAATGGGTTAGAGATGAGGGATTTTTAAAATGGGGGAGGGGCACTTTAGGAAAGTGTGAAAATATTATTTTATTATATAATGATTTTCAGTCTCTAAAGGTCCAAAAATTAATAGAGCATAAGATAATATGACCTATGGTCGAAAAATATCATCCAACAAGAATTTTACATGTTTTAGATATTACTTTAATCTTTATAATAATATTTATTTAAATCATTTATTAATGAGGTAAACACTACATCATTATTGTGTTATTAATAATATTACTTATTTGATATCTAAAAATTATAAACAAAATACCATGATGTAGGAAATTATTTTAGCTTATTAATTAATATTTATAGTAGAAAATATAACTTATATATACCCTTTTAAAAATTAATTTACTAAAATATATTTGATTATATCATTTTTGTCTTTACTTTAAGTTAATTAAAATAAAGTATCATTATCACTTTTAAGTGGCTCCATGGGGTCCCAAAATAGAATCAAGAATGCCAACGGTTGGCCATGAATCATCCAATAATATTAGGGCAAGATTTAAGGTAATTTGTTATTATTATGATATTCTTTTTACCTGAAATTACCCTATTTTCCTTTAACCGTGGTAAATAAAAGTCAAAAGTTACTATTCACCAAAAATTAGTTTCATATTATTGAACCACTTTTTTTATACTATTAAGAAACATTTATGTCAGATTTTCAAAATTCAGTTCACAAAAGTGGTAAAATTTAATTTAAATGAAAAGGTCAATTTTTAACTACTACTAAGTGGTTTGACTATTCATCAAAAATTGATGTTTTTCAAAAAACTACCAAGAATTCAGCCTAAACTATATTTGATATCCCAAATTAAAAAATAATGTATATTTTACCAAATTAAAAAAATCGAAGTTGGATTAATTAATTTAAAATTAATTCTCATTGTCAAAACAAAATAAACGTGTTTTTAAGAAATATTAACTATCAAAATATTGTCACTTGTTTATGTCCAATTTCAGAGGGAAATTTACTCCAATGACCAAAATTGGATTAAATGGTAATAATATAATATAATTACACATTAATCCAATTAAAAATATTATCAAACCATATGAATAAAAAAATATTAAAATTCATTTTTGAATTAAAATACAGTATTTTTCACTATTCATCAAAAAATGAATTTTATCAGAAAAATATCAAAAATATACCCAAAGTAAATCATGATGTCCTGATTATGAAGAAGAATTTTATTTCATAAAAAAGAACATATAATGTCACCAAAACTAGATTTAAAGAGGGTTCTCCATCAAAAGGTGGTAAATAATCATTTTAAAGAATATGAAAGTATTTATAATTAAAATTTTATTAATTCACATTTTAAGCCTCTAAAATTTATTAGATAAATTTAAAAACATTTAACAAACATGTATAATAATATTTTAGTTAGTTATATTCATTCCCACCAGTACAATGGATAGGCATTAACTAAAATTAAAATAGTATTATTATATTATTAGTGTGCAACGTAAGATTTCAAAGAAACTCATTTTGGTGTATCAGGTATGTCAACGAGCATATCAACCCCTTTAAAGTAAAATTAATACATAATTCACAAATTTTAATAAATATGAAAATGTATTTTTTTTTTTAACTAGGATATTATATCATTGGTATCATAAAAATTAATATGATATTATAATAATTTTTCATGACCCTATTTCTATGATATGATGAATTCTTTCACTCTCTAAGAATATAAGAAAATATAATTACTTGATAGTTTTATATTTCATAAAAAAATATTATCCTTTGATTGTTCCTTTAACTATTTAAACTTCATCTCTTATCACATGTTCAACTTGATGGTGAAGTCAATAATTAATCTTTAAAAGCTTATTATGAGATAAACCTTATCCATTTGATAAATGGTTAGCTTTATATCCCTTCAAAAAAATTTGGATCCTAGAAATTACAAGGTCTCTAAATTTTAAAAATTATTTTTTTTAATAAAAACAACATGAGGTAAATCTAAATCATCACATACAAAACATGTGAATACCTTCATCATGTATTCTCTTGAAACACTATAATAACTATAATTACCATAAAATCTAATTTAAAACATGAATTATTCCTTATTACTTAAGTAAAACATAGATAATTTTTTATATTCCTTAAATACAAAAATTTTATAAACTCCATCATGGATGGGATAAACCACTTTATCAAAAAATATTTTATCATTAATAGGGTAGTTAGTAATATCCAAATTAATTTATCCATATCAATTATCTCTTTATCCCAACATCATTATCTCATCATTAGGAACATAATAATAGTTAACTTTCCTTCAATCAATTTTTTCCAATAAGGTCAACATTACACTGAATCATTTCCCATATTCATCAATTCCATTAAACATATTAATTTAAATCCTAAATGACATAATACTACAGTATAGTTCTTATATAATTCAAAACTCTATAATAAAAATTTCATCAATAAAATACTTTTAAAAAAAGTATTGCATCGAAATTCATATAAACATTAATCATTTATCTTCTATTGAATCAATAAAATATGTTTGAACTTGATCATTTAGCTTCTTTTGAGGAATATTCCATTGATATATGGCGATTTAATTTACATAGTTCTCATCTTCTTATAGTTGAAACATTTAATAGCCATCTTTTTTATTCCCTTGTTTATTATTTTTCCTGGTGACCCTTTTCTCCAAACTTATAAAAAACACCCAATACCTTTATAAATCTCTTAGGGGGGTATTTTTATAGTAATCACATGTGGTAAATTCCTCATTTCCATTGTTCCGTTTATCCATTATTTTATCTACCATCCTTTTTATCTCTTGATTCTATTTAAATCTATAAAAATGTTGAATTCATTTTGTGTGTTGATACAACATAAAAATATTTTATCTTATAAATAAAAAGATTGAGAAACTAGTGCCCTTCATATATTTGCATTAGTACCTTAAAATAATTGGTAATTTATACACTCCTTTTTGAGTATGTAATCCATAGAATTCCTAGATAACCTTGTAAAATTTTATCATACTATATAACACTCTATTTTTCTTTGTTTATAAGATAATGTTTATTCGATACATTTAAATTTGTTTCTCCTATGGGAAGTTTTTGTCAATGAATGTCACTTTTCATGATTTCCTTTCCATGACTTTTATTTACTCTTCCTCCCTTCTATTTTGGATCAATGACCACCATTGATACACATCACCATTGAGACCATACCCTTCAAGTGTATCCTTTTCATTTCCTCCACATCCTAATCCCATAATTGTCATATCCATACACTGGTTACATTTATAAAATTCTATTGGATCATTATTCCAAATAAATGATTTTAACACCCCAGGATTACATAGTATGTTATCTATTTAAAGTAATTCAATACCTGGTACTACACGCAACATCTAGTTCCAGTGCACCACAACTTACCAAACTAGCCATTCAAAAAGAGATTATGAATAGTATTAACTGAATTTTGAATTTTACATACTCAATATAATTTTAACATCCATATTATTTTTTCCTTATACATAATATGTGAACAAAGTCAATTTTTTAGATAAAGGAAGTATTTTTTCAGAAATGCAATTTTACCACCTTTTAATGCAGAATTTTTTTTAAATCCATTATTTGACACTTTTATATATTTAGTTCTACAAAATAAACATATTCATTAGATTGGGAACAGAAAAATTTATTTTGGATAAATTTTTGGTATTTTTCTAACAACTTTTATATTTTTATGAATAGTTAAAAATACTTAATTTTATTTGAAAACAATTTTTTTAATAGAAATAAATTTTTGAGTAAAATTGGTCATTTGTGAGGTTTTAAATTATAATTAGATTATATTTTTCATTTAATATAGTGTAGGTAATTAAATGTAATTTCACATTTAAATTAGACATAAACACATGTCAATCTTTTGATGATTTTTACTTTCTAAAAACCCAATTTTTAGTTTTGACAACAAGAATTAATTTTAAATTAATTCATGAAACTTATATGTTTATAATTTGGTGAAATGGATTTCATTTTTGGATTCTAAATATCAAAATTTTCTTAGTGTGAATTTTGGGTATTTTTCAGAAAACTTTCAATTTTTGATGAATAGTGAAAAACACTGAGTTATTGTTTAAAACCGAATATTATTTAAATAATTATTATTTTTTATTTAAATATATTTTAAATTAAAACTAAATACACAATACCAATATTAGTCCAATTTAATTTATTTGAGTAATTTTATAATAATATTAGATATATAAAATTTTATTGAACCATTTTAACGTTTTTTACCGACCTTCAAGGCACATTTACCCACCTTCTAGGCATATTTTTAAATTTGTATAAAATGTAATTTTAACAATTTTTTGAATTAAATTTCAAAAATCTAAGAGATAGGGTTGAAATCAGTAAGTAAAATGTGGTTCATCAGGATGAAAATAATTTTTGGTGAATAATAACTTTTGATTTTATTTGCCATGGTAAAAAGTAAATAAGGTAATTAAAGGTAAAAATAATATTAAAAATACACCAAAAAAAGTCCTAATTCTATTTGATAAGTTTATTTCGAACAAAATCAACATTTGATCAAAAATATGATTCTTTTTGATCCACTTGGATTAGATTAATACATTAATTATATTTTATGTAAAGAAGAGTTAAAAGTTTTAAATTCAAAGTTTATTAACTAAAACTTTTTTAATATAGAGTAATAAAAAAATAAATTCGAATATAAATATTAATTAGTAAGATAAAACTATTTCCTACATATTGGTATTTAATTTATATTTTTTAGATATCAAATAATTAAAATTATGTATGACACAATGAGTATGCAGTAATTACCGTCTTAATGAAATATTAAAATAATTGATATTATAAATATTAATATAAATATTATTAAATTGATTTGATGTCATCCACTAATTTTCTAGGTTAATATGACATGTTAGGGTTTATTAAATTTATTTTTTTCAATGTAATAGAATTTTTATGACTTTCACAAAAACCAAATACATAATAATGTCAAAGTTGACATAAATGAGTTTTTAAAAGAAATATTTTTTATTAAAATTTATAATATTCCTAAAAATATATTTTTTTGTCAAATGGGATAAATAATATTATATATTTCATTAATTAACCACTTGAGGTTCTATTGGAAGATTATATTAAGTTTAATAACCATATTGTGTAAGAATACCAGAAGACACAACAAAAGTTAAACTACCTAACTAATAGTTTAATCTAATAGAAAAGGTTAATATAGTGATCTTATAAGGCCCCAGCCTTAAACCTTACTTAATCTTGAGTTATTACAAGATTACACATTGAGGATCTTTTCAGGTTTAGAGTTTTAGAGAATTAGATCATAAAACTTGCATTACATTCCACATATAAACAAAGTAGTTACATAAAGATAGTATTCTTCATTCCCATCAATGGAAGCATATTTAAAATAAAACATGGATTCATTCTTGACACTTCCTTGACACTATCATCATATCATGTACCTTTCCCTTGACCTGTGAAAAACATTTCAAAAAAACTTGGGATGAGCATAAAAAGCTCAGTAAGGGATATAAAAATATGGAAAGGAAACATGGGTACATATATACATAAAGATGAGATCATACTTTACCCATAAAACATAATCACTTTAACATACCTCATCAAATCAAGAATAAATCATAGAAATCATAATACATAAAGGTAACTTGAGGCATTCATAACATTCTTACGTAGGTAGTAACCCTCTTGGTTACGTTTGGAATACCCATCACAGTATATTCCCTAAAATCTCTTCAGAGAAACCTTAACGTTTCACTCCTTCGCGTTACCCAATGCATTGGAGAGCTCTATCGGGCTCACCCGCCCTTAGTTTATCACGGAACCACCCGTCTTCATAATAATGCCCAAGAACCATAACATAATCGTATCACATAAAACATGCATAAAGGAAACATAACATTCCCACTATTCAATCACAAGATATCAATACAACACATTGATATAAAATCATTATGAAAACCATTTTCGATACCAAAATAAAAGAAAAGTAAAACATGGTATTTATTTTTCTTTTAAAAAGAAGTTATGGCTTGTAGAGGAAGCCGAAACTCAAATAACGGTCACAACGGTGGAGAAGTCGTTGTCACCGCATACGTACAACAAAAACATTCCCTTTTGTCATTTAGTAAACACTTCGTATAAAAAAGATTCCTTTTGAATAAACATAAAAGTCAAAGGGGTTTATACACCGTATAAAAGAAGGTTGTGTATAAAACCAAAATATGCCTCAATGAAAGGAGATTGAGACGAAGTCCCATACCTCGTATCCGACTTGACCCGACCGTTCTTTAATCTCCTGAATAATAAACTTGAGTTAATCTTTACTTTCTTATGAACCTTTATCAAGTTCATTATTCCTTTTATACCATGTTATAAACATCATGTAATCATTTAAGTTAATAGTGTTCATTTTGTCGGTATTTGGTTCTTAAGTCAAAAATAGACTTTTTACACTTACATGTTGTTAATTTGGTCAAAGGTTCGTTATATCCAGAATGATATTAATGATTTGTATAAAATATATGTCATATATATTCATCATATACATGTATTTATAATATTACATCACATTTAGAGGTAAGAAATGAAATGCACCGTTCATGGAAACGGTAAGCCGTACGTACGCATGAACGCTACTTCCCTTTCTATTTCGTATTTTCTGGAATGGAATCATAATGATATAAGAGTATATTATATTTACAGTATAATAAAATATATAATATAATTAACTTTATCCTTTACACATCCCACATATGGTATTAACGAATCAAATCACTTTCAGGGGGCGGTAGTCCGCACTTCCTAAAATGAAGATATCGTGTTTACCCATAATGGAAACCATAAAGGTATGCCCAAAATGAAAAAAACAGAAGCTTAAGGAAAACATAAACACATTATATATCACATATAAAAATAGTGACATCATAATGGCCACCTTTGAAGGTGTTAAATGAGTATTGAACAATCATCGTTTCGGGAGGCAGAATTTCGCCATCCACGGAAAACATATGTTCTTTAACCATTTGATGTAGTTTTGTGAGAGTATAGCTCAAATAAATATTATAAAAACGTCCTAGTATATTTAAGATACTGGTGTTGTTACAATATAAGTAAATAAAAAGAGTTTAGGGGGGTTGGAGAAGCAAAATTAAACAAATGAACATGAGAGAATGAATTACCTTTAAAAGTGTAACTCCTTTTGATTTGAGCCTAAAGGCTTCCTTTGAAAGGATTATGCCCAAAGGGGATCCTCTAGGATGAGGAGAGGGATGTGGAGAGAGTAAATGGGCCGGGGTTGGCCGAGCCAAAGGCTTGAGGAGTGTGTCAAATGAGGTAGAGGTGGGGGCCTTTTATAAGAGGAGAGGAGGGGTACTTTTGGAAAGTAAGAAATATTACTTTATTTGAAAATGTGTTTCGGTTTTAAAAGGTTCCAAATTGATATAATTCGTGGATAAAGTGATAAGGGTTCTAAATACACTCATCCAATTGGTTTTGGCCATGTGTAGGTTTTAGATGTTTCATTATCATTCCATTTTATTTAAATCGTTAAATAATGAGGTCATTGTTGCATCATCATGATGTCATAAATAATTTAATTTATTTAAAGTATAAACATTATAAAAAAAATACTATGATGTAGGAAATCTTTTTATCTTTCCAATGACTATTTATAATCAAAAATATGATCTTTATAACCCCATGTAAAAATTGTTTTCGTAAAACATCTCTTGTTTGTGTCATTTTTACTTTAACATTTAATAAAATGTTATTTATGTCATTTCCCAACAAAAGTGGATCCATGGGGTCCCCAAGTTGACCCATGGCTTTTCTTGGTCGGCCATGACACAACCAATAAGGTTGGGACATGTGTCTAGGTCATTTCATATTATTAAAGCATTATTTATACCTTAAACTACACTAATTACCACTAATCGCGATTAAAAACTTAATAAGTTACTATTCACCAAAAAATTATTTTAATCCCATTGAACCACATTTTACTTCTTAATGACAACCATGTATGTCGGATTTTTGAAATTCAAAACACAATGATGGCAAAATTTCATTTAAACGAAAAAATAAATTTTTATAAGTACCACTTAGTGGTTTCACTATTCATCAAAAATTGAAGTTTTTCAGAAAATTTCCAAAACTTTACCCTAAGCTATATTTGATATTCCGAATTCAAAAATGAAGTCTATTTTACAAAATTCAATACATATATGTCACATTAATTAATTTAATAATTAATTCCCGCTATCAGAGCAAATAGCGTGTTTTCATGAAACAATAAGTATCAAAAGATTGATACCAGTTTAAGTCTAATTTCAAAGTGAAATTGATTCCAATGACCACCATTGGATTAAATGGTAAAAATATATTCAGATTACACATTAATACCAATTAAAAAGATAATCTAGTCATATAAATAAATAAGATTAAAAAGCAGTTTTGATGTAAAATGCAGTATTTTTCACTATTCATTAAAAATTAACATTGTCTGAAAAATACCAAAAAATCACACAAAGTAAATTTTTATGTCCCAAACATAAAGAATAAGTTTATCTTGACAAAAATAGATTATAAAGTTATCAAAAGATAGATTTAAAAATGGTTTGCCATCAAAAGGCAGTAAAACAATCTTTTAAGAATATTAGTGTATTCCATGCATAAGATTGTATTTATTTTCATTTTAAGCATCTATAACACTATCTAGTTCATTAATAGACGTAGATAAAAATATCTATTATTCATTACTTACTTGGGATGTTACATCCTTCCCCCCTTTAGAAAATTGCGTCCCCAAAATTTATTTACATATCAAATAAATGGGGGTACTTATCCCTCATTGCATTTTCAGATTCCCATGTTGCCTCTTCAATCATGTGGTTTTTCCACAAAACCTTTACCTGCATAATCACCTTATTCCGTAACACTTGCTCCCTCTGGTCAATAATCTGGACCGGTTTTTCCTCATAAGATAGGTTCTCTTCCAACTGAACTACCTCTGGACTCAAAACATGAGATGGATCGGGCATATACTTTCTCAACATCGAAATGTGAAAAACATTGTGTACCTGAGATAAACTCGGAGGTAAAGCCACTCGGTATGCAACTGATCCAACTCTCTCCAGAATTTCATATGGTCCAATGAACCTTGGACTCAACTTTCCTTTCTTACCAAATCTCATCACACTTTTCAAAGGAGAAACCATGAGAAAAACATGATCACCTACCTCGAAAGATAGATCCTTCCTCCGGTTATCTGCATAACTCTTCTGCCTTCTCTGAGCTGTTCTCATGTGCTTCTGAATCAGCTGAACTTTTTTCGCCATCTCTTCTACCAATTCTGGTCCCATCAATTTCTTTTCACCCACTTCATCCCAGAATGCTGGAGTTCGACACCGCTTCCCATATAATGCCTGAAATGGTGCCATCTGTATACTGGAATGAAAACTATTATTATATTAAAATTCAACCAAAAAAGATGTTGGTCCCAACCTCCCTGATAATCCATAGAACAAGCTCGTAGCATATCCTCCAATGTATGAATTGTTCGTTCTGACTACCCATCTGATTGAGGATGAAAAGCTGTACTAAAACTTAATTCAGTACCCAACGAATTCTGAAGGCCTTTCCAAAAGTTAGAAGTAAACCTGGGATCACGATCCGATACAATGGAGAGAGGAACTCCATGTAACCTGAATATCTCTTTAAGATACAAACGGGAAAGTAGATCTAGGGAAAAAGTATCTCGTATAGCAAGGAAATGAGCAGATTTGGTCAAGCGATCAACAATAACCCATATTGCATTATTACCTCGATATTTATTCGGTAATCCAACAACATAGTCCATGGATATATTCTCCCATTTCCACTCTGGCACTGGTAAAGGCTGAAGCATCCCTTTCGGTAACTGCCGCTCTGCTTTAACCTGCTGACAAGTCAAACACTTCACAGTAAAATCAGCAATATCTCTTTTCATTCCATCCCACCAGTAATACTCCCGCAGATCTCTATACATCTTAGTACTGCCTGGATGAACTGAAAACGGAGAACTATGAGCTTCACATAACAAATATCTCTTCAACTGTGAATCACAAGGCACACACAATCTCTTCCCAAATCTCAAAACACAATCATCATCAATGTTGAATTCAGGCAACTTACCTTTCTGAACCAGCTCTACCTTTTTCTGCTACTCACTGTCTTGCTTCTGTGCTTGCTTGATTCTTTCTGATAGAGAAGATCTCACTGATACCTGAAACAAAACAGAAGGACTTCCTGCACCAACAACATCTATGCCAAAGTTCATCAAATCCTTAACCAAAGGATCACGTTCCAAAAGCAACATTGTTAATGAAGCATTACTTTTTCGACTCAAAGCATCAGCCACTTTATTTTCTTATCCCGGATGGTAATGAATTGTACAATCATAATCCTTGATTAATTATAGCCATCTCCTCTGTCTCATTTTAACTCTTTCTGAGTGAATATATACTTTAAACTTTTGTGATCGGTATATATTTCACACTTTACTCCATACAAATGATGCCTCCAAATTTTTAAAGCAAAAACAACAGCAGCTAATTCCAAATCATGTGTAGGGTAATTTACCTCATGATTTTTCAACTGTCGTGAAGCATAAGAAATTACCCGATCATTCTGCATTAGGACGCAACCAAGTCCTTTCAATGAAGCATCACTGTATATAACAAACTCACCATTCCTGAAAGGTAGTTCCAAAACTGGAGCATTCACCAATCTTCTTTTCAATTCCTAGAAACAATCATCACATTCTTTTGTCCAGATAAACTTAACGCCCTTCTGAGTTAGCTTAGTCATTAGACTAGATAACCGTGAAAAATTTCTAACAAACCTTTGGTAATAGCCCGCCAAACCAAGGAAGCTACGAATCTCGGTTACATTTGTGGGTCTTGGCCATTCTTCCACAACTTTTGTTTTTGCAGGATCAACAGTTATTCCATCTTTAGAAGCAATGTGACCAAGGAAAGAAATTTGTTGCAACCAAAACTCACACTAACTGAATTTCCCATACAATTTCTTTTCTTTTAAGGTTTGCAAGATAACCCTTAAATATCTTTCATGCTCCTCTTTACTTTTAGAAAACACCAAAATATCATCAATGAAAACCACCACAAACTTATCCAAGAACTCATGGAAAATTCTATTCATTAAGTCCATGAATACAACAGGTGAATTGGTTAGCCCAAAAGGCATTACTACAAATTCATAATGGTCATATCTCGTACGGAACGTGGTCTTCAGAATATCTGCCTCCTTTACCTTTAGCTGATGGTACCCCGATCTCAAGTCAATCTTTGAAAAAAACTGAGCTCCCTGGAGCTGATCAAACAAATCATCGATATGAGGCAAAGGATATTTGTTCTTAACAGTGATATTATTCAAGGCTCTATAATCAATGAAAAGTCTCATAGAACCATCTTTCTTTTTAACAAATAAAACAGGAGCACCCCATGGTGATGTGCTAGGTCTAATGAAACCTTTCCTTAATAAATCTTTCAATTGCTCCTTCAACTCTAAAAGTTCAATTTGTGCCATTCGATAAGGGGGTTTTGAAATTGGCTTAGCATCAGGAACTAAGTCAACAGTAAACTCAACTTCCCGATCTGGTATTATTCCAGGCAACTCATCAGGAAAAACATCATGATACTCATTTACCACTGGCACATCATTAATCTGAACAGTTCCTTTCTTTTCAATGACGTGTGCAAGGTAACATTCATTTCCATCATTTACAAGTTTCTCAGCCTCTTGATATGTTATCAAAAGTAAGGGTTCATTCTTGTAAACAAACTGAAAGTCTTTCTGAAAAGAAACTTCTTTAGCTCTACAGTCAACCTTAGCATGGTAGATAGAGAGCCAATCCATACCCAGGATAACATCAAACTCTACTAGAGGTAGAACAATAAGGTTTGCAAGTAGGTTCTTTCCACAGATAAGGATAGGAAGATTCTTATAAATTCTTTTTGCCTCAACATTTCCCCTAGGTGTTTTTACCAAAAGTTCAGGAGTCATTTCTTGAGATGGTATTCCCATTTTACTAGAAAAGGTTTCAGAGATGAAAGAATGTGTAGACCCCGAATCAAACAACACACTGGCATAATCTGAAAAAACAAACAAAGTACCTGATACAACTTCATTTGATGGCCTGACGTCTGCTGAAGTAGTTGCAAAGGATTTCACCACCCCTTTCTTCTTGTAGTCTAACTGCTTCTCATCACTCAAGCTCTTTGTCGGGCACTCATTTGTATAGTGACCCATCTCATTGCACTTATAACATTTTACTAGCTATAAATCAAATTTGTTCTTACCTTCATCTTGGTCCTTTTCAGTGCAATTACGAGCCTTATGTCCCATCATACCACATCGGTAGCACTTTCCAGAATTCAGAAGACATTCCCCAGCAAGCCTTTTGCCACATTTATCACAAACTGGAAACTTAGTTCTCTTACCATTAGACTTTTTTGAAGAATTCTTACCTTTCTCCTGCCACCTCGGTCTCTTCTTCTGCTGGTTGTTATAGAACACTTGGTCATCGGCAAAGTCCATTTCCACCTTCTCAGCACATTAAACAAGCTTTTCATAACTTTTAAACTCACGAGAAGCTAATGCCCTTCGATATTTTGGCTTTAATCATGAGTAAAAATGATTGATTTTACTATCAAGGTCTCGGATAAAATTTGGAGCATACCTTGCCAATCGAGTGAACCTTTCTTCATAGGTAGCCACTGAGTCTTCTTCTTGCCTCAACTCTAAGAATTGTTTTTCCATCCTAAGTCGAACAGCCTTAGGAAAATACTTCTCAAGAAACATACCTTTGAATTCATCCCAGTCAAGAGCATTAATCTCATCGGTGCCCCTGATATTTTTAACCATAGACCACCACTGATCTGCTTCACCCTCCAAACGGTAAATAGCAAGACTAACCTTTTGATTGTCTGAACACCCCATGACATCAAAAATCTTCTCCAGTGCTTTAATCCACTCTTCAGCTAGCACAGGGTCAGATGATCCTCTGAATGATGGTGGATGTTGCCTCATGAAATGTTCCACCACTGACATGTTCCTCTGTGGTTGGTCTGGCTGATCTCGTGCATGGATACCACCACCATTTATCGCTTGAGTCAACTGCGCCATTACTGCAACAAACTGTTCAGTTCCAATTCCGACCATTTCTGGATGCTGATTCGGAAGTTTATTTCCTTCTGTATGCCTTCCTAGTACTGCTTCCCTGTTTCCTCTACGGAAAACCATTCTAAACAAACATGTCTTAGATGAAGCAACATGGTAATCTTCAAATGCTATATCACTTCAATTTGACCATAAAAAAAATATTTTTGGATAATCATTCAATAGAATTCTAACTCCTAAAGTTATCTAAACCTACCTCTAATACCAACTATAAGGCCCCAGCCTTAAACCTTACTTAATCTTGAGTTATTACAAGATTACACATTGAGGATCTTTTCAGGTTTAGAGTTTTAGAGAATTAGATCATAAAACTTTCCTTACATTCCACATATAAACAAAGTGGTTACATAAAGATAGTATTCTTCATTCCCATCAATGGAAGCATATTTAAAATAAAACATGGATTCATTCTTGACACTTCCTTGACACTATCATCATATCATGTACCTTTCCCTTGAACTGTGAAAAAAATTTCAAAAAAACTTGGGAGGAGCATAAAAAGCTCAGTAAGGGATATAAAAATATGGAAAGGAAACATGGGTACATATATACATAAGGATGAGATCATACTTTACCCATAAAACATAAGCACTTTAACATACCTCATCAAATCATTAATAAATCATAGAAATCATAAGACATAAAGGTTACTTGAGGCATTCATAACATTCTTACGTAGGGAGTAACCCTCTTGGTTACGTTTGGAATACCCATCATAGTATATTCCCTAAAATATCTTCGGAGATACCTTAACATTTCACTCCTTCGCGTTACCCAATTCATTGGAGAGCTATATCAGGCTCACCCGCCCTTAGTTTATCACGGAACCACCCGTCTTCATAATAATGCCCAAGAACCATAACATAATCGTATCACATAAAACATGCATAAAGGAAACATAACATTCCCACCTTTCAATCACAAGATATCAATACAACTCATTGATATAAAATCATTATGAAAACCATTTTCGATACCAAAATAAAAGAAAAGTAAAACATGGTATTTATTTTTATTTTAAAAAGAAGGTATGGCTTGTAGAGGAAGCCGAAACTCAAATAACGGTCACGACGGCGGAGAAGTCGTTGTCACCGCATACGTATGACAAAAACATTCCCTTTTGTCGTTTAGTAAACGCTTCGTATAAAAAACATTCCTTTTGAATAAACGTAAAAGTAAAAGGGGTTTATACACCATATAAAATAAGGTTGTGTATAAAACCAAAATATGCCTCAATGAAAGGAGATTGAGACGAAGTCCCATACCTCGTATCCGACTTGACCCGACCGTTCTTTAATCTCCTGAATAATAAACATGAGTTAATCTCTACTTTCTTATGAAACTTTTTCAAGTTCATTATTCCTTTTATACCATGTTATGAACATCATGTAATCATTTAAGTTAATTGTGTTCATTTTGTCGGTATTTAGTTCTTAAGTCAAAAATAGACTTCTTAGACTTACATGTTGTTAATTTGGTCAAAGTTTCGTTATATCCAGAATTATATTAATGATTTGGATAACATATATGTCATATATATTCATCATATACATGTATTTATAATATTACATCACATTTAGAGGTAAGAAATGAAATGCACCGTTCATGGAGACGGTAAGCCGTACGTACGCATGAACGCTACTTCCATTTCTATTTCGTATTTTCTAGAATGGAATCATAATGATATAAGAGTATATTATAATTCCAGTATAATAACATATATAATATAATTAACTTTATCCTTTACACATCCCACATATGGTATTAACGAATCAAATCACTTTCAGGGGGCGGTAGTCCGCACTTCCTAAAATGAAGATATCGTGTTTACCCATAATGGAAACCATAAAGGTATGCCCAAAATGAAAAAAACAAAAGCTTAAGGAAAACATAAACATATTATATATCACATATAAAAATAGTGACATCATAATGGCCACCTTTGAAGGTGATAAATGAGTATTGAACAATCATCGTTTCGGGAGGTAGAATTTCGCCATCCACGGAAAACTTATGTTCTTTAACCATTTGATGTAGTTTTGTGAGAGTGTAGCTCAAATAAATCTTATAACAACATCCTAGTATATTGAAGATACTGTTTTTGTTACAAAATAAGTAAATAAAAAGATTTTAGGGGGGGTTGGAGAAGAAAAATTAAACAAATGAACATGAGAGAATGAATTACCTTTAAAAGTGTAACTCCTTTTGATTTGAGCCTAAAGTATTCCTTTGAAAGGATTATTCCCAAAGGGGATCCACTAGGATGAGGAGAGGGATTTGGAGAGAGTAAATGGGCAGGGGTTTGCCGAGGAAAAGGCTTGAGGAGTGTGTGAAATGAGGTAGAGGTGGGGGCCTTTTATAAGAGGAGAGGAGGGGCACTTTTGGAAAGTAAGAAATATTACTTTATTTGAAAATGTGTTTCGGTTTTAAAAGGTCCCACATTGATATAATTCGTGAATAATGTGATAAGGGTTCTAAATCCACTCATCCAATTGGTTTTGTCCATGTGTAGGTTTTAGAGTTTTCATTATCTTTCCATTTTATTTAAATCGTTAAATAATGAGGTCATTGCTGCATCATCATGATGTCATAAATAATTTAATTTATTTAAAGTCTAAAAATTATAAAACAAATACTATGATGTAGGAAATCTTATTATCTTTCCAATGACTATTTATAGTAAAAAATCTGATCTTTATAACCCCATGTAAAAATTTTTTTCGTAAAACATCTCTTGTTTGTGTCATTTTTACTTTAACATTTAATAAAAAGTTATTTATGTAATTTCCCAACAAAAGTGGATCCATGGGGTCCCCAAGTTGACCCATGGCTTGTCTTGGTCGGCCATGACAAAACCAATAAGTTTGGGACATGTGTCTAGGTCATTTCATATTATTAAAGCATTATTTATACCTTAAACTACACTAATTACCATTAATCGCGATTAAAAACTTAATAAGTTACTATTCACCAAAAAATTATTTTAATCCCATTGAACCACATTTTACTTCTTAATGACAACCATGTATGTCAGATTTTTAAAATTCAAAACACAATGATGGCAAAATTTCATTTAAACGAAAAATCAATTTTTATAAGTACCACTTAGTGGTTTCACTATTCATCAAAAATTGAAGTTTTTCAGAAAATTACCAACAATTCACCCTAAGCTATATTTTATATTACGAATTCAAAAATGAAGTCTATTTTACAAAATTCAATACATATAAGTCACATTTATTAATTTAATAATTAATTCCCGTTGTCAGAGCAAATAGCGTGTTTTCATAAAATAATAAGTATCAAAAGATTGATACCAGTTTAAGTCCAATTTCAAAGTGAAATTGATTCCAATGACCACCATTGGATTAAATGGTAAAAATATATTCAGATTACACATTAATAACAATTCAAAAGATAATCTAATAATATAAATATATTAGATTAAAAAGCAGTTTTGATGTAAAATGCAGTATTTTTGACTATTCATTGAAAAATGAACATTGTCTGAAAAATACCAAAAAATCACACAAAGTAAATTTTGATGTCCCAAACATAAAGAATAAGTTTATATTGACAAACATAGCTTATAAAGTTGTCAAAAGATAGATTTAAAAATGGTTTTCCATCAAAAGGTAGTAAAACAATCTTTTAAGAATATTAGTGTATTCCATGCATAAGATTGTATTTATTTTCATTTTAAGCCTCTATAACACTATCTAGTTCATTAATAGACATAGATAAAAATATCTATTATTCATTACATACTTGGGAAGGTACATCCTTCCCCCATTTAGAAAATTGTGTCCCCGCAATTTATTTACTTATCAAATAAATGGGGGTACTTATCCCTCATTGCATTTTCAGATTCCCATGTTGCCTCTTCAATCATGTGGTTTTTCCACAAAACCTTTATCTGCTTAATCACCTTATTCCGTAACACTTACTCCCTCTGGTCAAGAATCTGGATGAGTTGTTCCTCATAAGATAGGTTCTCTTCCAACTGAACTACCTCTGGACTCAAAACATGAGATGGATCTGGCATATACTTTCTCAACATCGAAACGTGAAAAACATTGTGTACCTGAGATAAACTCGGAGGTAAAGCCACTCGGTATGCAACTGATCCAACTCTCTCCAGAATTTCGTATGGTCCAATGAACGTTGGACTCAACTTTCCTTTATTACCCAATCTCATCACACTTTTCAAAGGAGAAACCTTGAGAAAAGCATGATCACCTACCTCGAAAGATAGATACTTCCTCTGGTTATCTGCATAACTCTTCTGCCTGCTCTGAGATGTTCTCATGTGCTTCTGAATCAGCTGAACTTTTTCCGCCATCTCTTCTACCAATTCTGGTCCCATCAATTTCCTTTCACCCACTTCATCCCAGAAAGCTGGAGTTCGACACCGATTCCCATATAATGCCTGAAATGGTGCCATCTGTATACTGGAATGAAAACTGTTATTATATAAAAATTCAACCAAAGAAAGATGTTGGTCCCAACTTCCCAGATAATCCATAGAACAAGCTCGTAGCATATCCTCCAATGTCTGAATTGTTTGTTCTGACTGCCCATCTGATTGAGGATGAAAAGATGTACTAAAATTTAATTCAGTACCCAACGACTTCTGAAGGCCTTTCCAAAAGTTAGAAGTAAACCTGGGTTCACGATCCGATACAATGGAGAGAGGAACTCCATGTAACCTGACTATCTCTTTAAGAAACAAACGGGAAAGTTGATCTGGGGAAAAAGTATCTCGTATAGAAAGGAAATGAGCAGATTTGGTCAAGCGATCAATAATAACCCAGATTGCATTATTACCTCGAGATGTCTTCGGTAATCCAACAAGAAAGTCCATGGATATATTCTCCCATTTCCACTCTGGCACTGGTAAAGGCTGAAGCATCCCTTTTGGTATCTGCCGCTCTGCTTTAACCTGCTGACAAGTCAAACACTTCATAGTAAAATCAGCAATATCTCTTTTCATTCCATCCCACCAGTAATACTCCCGCAGATCTCTATACATCTTAGTACTTCCTGGATGAACTGAAAACGGAGAACTATGAGCTTCACATAACAACTCTCTCTTCAACTGTGAATCACAAGGCACACACAATCTCTTCCCAAATCTCAAAACACAATCATTATCAATGTTGAATTCAGGCAACTTACCTTTTTGAACCAGCTCTACCTTTTTCTGCAACTCACTGTCTTGCTTCTGTGCTTTCTTGATTCTATCTGATAGAGAAGATCTCACTGATACCTGAAACAAAACAGAAGGACTTCCTACACCAACAACTTCTATGCCAAAGTTCATCAAATCCTTAACCAAAGGATCACGTTCCAAACGCAAAATTGTTAATGAAGCATTACTTTTTCGACTCAAAGCATCAGCCACTTTATTTTCTTTTCCCAGATGGTAATGAATTGTACAATCATAATCCTTGATTAATTCTAGCCATCTCCTCTATCTCATGTTTAACTCTTTCTGAGTGAATATATACTTTAAACTTTTGTGATCGGTATATATTTCACACTTTACTCCATACAAATGATGCCTCCAAATTTTTAAAGCAAAAACAATAGCAGCTAATTCCAAATCATGTGTAGGGTAATTTACCTCATGAGTTTTCAACTGGAGCGTTCACGAATCTTCTTTTCAATTCCTAGAAACAATAATCACATTCTTTTGTTCAGATAAACATAACACCCTTCCGAGTTAGCTTAGTCATTTGACTAGATAACTGTGAAAAATTTCTAACAATCCTTCGGTAATAGCCCGCCAAACCAAGGAACCTACAAATCTCGGTTACATTTGTGGGTCTTGGCCATTCTTCCACAACTTTTGTTTTTGTAGGATCAACAGTTATTCCGTCTTTAGAAATAATGTGACCAAGGAAAGAAATTTGTTGCAACCAAAACTCACACTTGCTGAATTTCCCATAAAATTTCTTTTCTTTTAAGGTTTGCAATATAACCCTTAAATGTCTTTCATCCTCCTCTTTACTTTTAGAAAACACTAAAATATCATCAATGAAAACCACCACAAACTTATCCAAGAACTCATGGAATTTTCTATTCATTAAGTCCATGAATACAGCAGGTGCATTGGTTAGCCCAAAAGGCATTACTACAAATTCATAATGGCCATATCTCGTACGGAACGCGGTCTTCGGAATATCTGCCTCCTTTACCTTCAGCTGATGGTACCCCGATCTCAAGTCAATCTTTGAAAAAAACTAGCTCCCTGGAGCTGATCAAACAAATCATCGATATGAGGAAAAGGATATTTGTTCTTAACAGTGATATTATTCAAGGCTCTATAATCAATGCAAAGTCTCATAGAACCATCTTTCTTTTTAACAAATAAAACAGGAGCACCCCATGGTGATGTGCTAGGTCTAATGAAACCTTTCTCTAATATATCTTGCAATTGCTCCTTCAACTCTAAAAGTTCAATTTGTGCCTATTATTTGATATTATTTCAACCCATATACACATTATCTCATAAATAAATCCATTTGTAGCCATTACAAACCGAAAATGATTTTATAATAAAATAATATTTCAAAGTTTTCCTAAAGTGACCCTCACCTCTCTTATAAAAGGGTACTTCCCCTTCTCTCAAAATCACACATCCAGAGCCATTTTGCTGTACCAAACCCTGTCCAAATTCCATAACAACTTTCCTCACTTAAAACTTCAGGACTTATTTTGTGATGAAATCCCACCTAAGGAGCCTTTTTTTCAATCAAATTGAAACACCCAAAGAAGAGGTAATTATTTTATCACCACTTTCTATTTCATTGTTATTTCTATACCAAAATAGTAACTCCAGGACATTATAATTACTTTTATATTATTATTAATATTTTACAACTATATTCATTTTTCTCTCCATCCTATGAATGATAATGCCACCATACGTGCGTACGTACGACTTATCGTCTCCATGTCGTGGTGTAATTTTTTTTTCATCATTGTATTATTTGGATGGATATAATGACGAGTAATATGTATATAAATAATGAAAATAAAATTCTAATTTCTCTTTACAGTTAATATACCTTCCAATTCCACACTTTTTAATCATTAAGGAAATTATATCTTCACTTGTGTGTACGTACGGCATACCGTCTCTACGATGTGATGAGATTCATTTCCATGTTTACCATTCAACTAGGATTATAAAAATATATATTATAAATAAATATTTAATATATGACATAATAATTCTATTATAATAAATATATATATTTACATATATCTCATTCACTTACTTCTCTTTAATACTTTATGAAAATGGAAATTGCGTTTATGCATACGTTTGACCTACCGTCTCCATAAATGGTGTTTTCCATTTCATATATCTACCTATTATACATATTTATATTTTGAATATATATAATACATAAATAATTTTTTTATTTTGGAAGCAATTAAATCATGATATAAGTTATACGATTAAGAATTACAAGTTAAAATGCGTATGATAATGAAAGCGATTATTCCCCGAAATTTTATGTTAACATAGAAATTATTATTTAATGGGTATTATAAAGCAATAAATTAATCAATTATGATATCATTAATATAAATATGTTATTTTTATAATTTAAAAACATACTATGGTCATTATACAGAAGTTTAAAAGTACCCGTGGCTAAAGGAAAGTACAAGGTAAGGGTTTATTCCTCAGTCTCATTGTTATCCGAGATTGTTTATGTATAAGTATTTATTGGGATATTTTTATCGTCCATGTCCATGTTTCATAAAAAGGTTTTCAAAATATATATTTTAATGGTTTTTTGGAGGGGACTCTTTATTAAGATCAGCATTTTAAATGTTTTCATGATTTATTTTTCTAAATCATTTTAATCAATGTCTATGTTTTCTTAAAATGATTTTAGGGATTTATTTTTATGGAAATGATTGTTTTAAAATATTATTTACTTCAAAAGATTCAAAGTGGTATGGGAAAAATTGATTCAAAAATTTATTTTAAATGAATTCCTATATAAATGTTTGACTTTTTAATGATTTCACAAAAATATATATTCTCCTAAAAAAGATTAACAGATAATTTCCAACTATGTCAAAATCCATTACTGGATATTATATTTGATTAAGGTTGATATATTATAATACAATATTCTATATTTTATTCAATGAGTTATGATATGTTTGATTGTGGATGTGCTATTTTTATATCCTTCATGGTTTATGGCTGATGTATTGGTATTTTGTATGCTATTTTTAATACGAATGTTTATGTTATGTTTCAATATTCTCATATGGGGAATGCAGTGGACTAGGTATGTGATGGGTGGAGCCCTCTATACCTCCTTGATGCATCGGTAGGTCTCATGAGACTAATTGGTGTTTTGGAAAAAGGCCTTGAAAAAAAAATTATTTGTAGTCTTGGCATAAGGCCAAGAATATGTGGTTATGATGTCCGACATTAGGCATTCCCACATTATGAAATTAGTTATTAAATTTTATTATTTGACTAGTAAAATATCCATGGGCATGTTTATATGGTAATTTTTTATTTATCTATTCCATATTATGTTCCAGTTTATGTTTTAAAGGATTTTTTATTACACATATTTCCTTAAAAGTTCACAGATTCTACCAGATTATTTACCCTTACTGAGCATCTGATATCACCCCTTTCTTATGTTTCATTTTCTTAGCACCCCAAGAAGTGTTTTATGATTGATATGATGGGTTAAGCTAAAGGATAAATGTTGTTATAAAAGGATTATTTAAGTTGTGTTGTATTATAGAAAGTCTAATGGAATGTTCATGTATGTAATCTATTTTCCAAAACTACTAAATAGATCGGTCCTTCTGGAATTTACTCCATGTAATCATTCCAATGTTTTAAAATAATGCACTGATTCTAGGATTCTGTGGTTGGGGAATTACAGTTGGTATCAGATAAAGTTTATAAACAACCTTAGAAAAATATTTAGATAAAATTTGATTAGATAACATTACCCTAAGATAAACTTTGAGGATTAGTATATAAGAAATTCCTAGAATTTTTGTAATATAGAGATTTTGTAAATTTTCCAAGAAATACTTCCCAATCTAGATACAAGCAGGTAGAGGAGGCTCTGGCACAGATGTACTTAGGAGTGAAAACTCTGACAAGGAGTTTCAAACTTAACTTGGGGTATCCTGGTACACGATAATGGGTCTTACTGTACTCTTGGTTATGACACTCCCAGGGGATATTCTTAGGATAATCCACATTTTCTTTACAAACCATTATGATGTATTTATGAGTAAATATGTCTGTAAAGTTTTAATTTTTATGATTATGAGACTATATGTGTGAAAATCATCAATTAATGTTGATTATATTTCTAGATATTTTATTACACATTAAGATTTGATATGACCTAGTGTATTTCGCCATTTAGAAATGGTGTCCAGAATTAGGAATCCAAACTCTAGCAATACGGTTGATCCAAAGAGTAGAAAGGGTCATATATTTCATGTTCTTAAGACATAATTTATAAGGGAAATACTCTCCCATATATTCTTATCATATGAAAAAATAGTATCATGTGTAAATAAGATATGTAAAGAATTATATGAGTTGTATGGCTTTGAGGGGAAGCCAGAGAAGAAGAGGATGGTAGAGAGAAAGGTGGATAAAGGGAAGAAGGGAAAGAAAGATTTCCCCATATGTGATAACTGTACAAAGAATCACCAAGGGAAGTGCTTGAAAAGAATTGGAGTTTGTTATAAGTTTGGAAAAAAAGTACACCAAATTTTTGAATTAAAGGTCAAGGAAAATGTTTCAACTGTACAATGATTCATCATTAAAGAGTTGGAGCACTACACGAATCAATGTCCTAATCATTAAAGTATACCGAAAATTATGATATTGGATAATAATGAAGTGATGATACTACCACAGATGAAGAGGAATGATTAGTGTTTTTAATTTTTTATTAAAAAATTTTGTCTTAAGAGTATTGAATTAATGATGTACAATTTATAATAATAATAATGTATATAAGGATTTTATTGTAGGTCATTTTCATCTAGGGTTTGATATTTTATGGTACCATGTAATGTGACATAGTTTCAAGTTAAATTTTTTGGAAAATATATGGTTGAGAGAAAGATAAACCTTAATATTGTCTGGATACTGACATATTTATTTTTGAATAAGAGATAATTGAGTTTGATAAAGTATATTGGGTATTATTGACATCCTTGGAACTGATTAATGGTTTTTTTATTCCAGTACTATTGAAGTATTCAATATTTTTGGATTCACGGAGTATATCCATTATTCTATAAGGAACAAGGAAGAATGAATGTATTTAAGATGTTTTTATGGTAATTCAAGGTGTTACCATATTTTAAGAGAATACATGATTAAGGTATCCACATATTATTATAGGGAAAAAAGAGTTATTAATTGTGTTTACCTTCCTCATAAACTTTAGATTATGAGTTTAGAAATAAGTATTTTGGATAAGTCTAAATGTTGGAATGGATTAAGTGGGACATTAGATACTATTTTCTAAGGATAAAACATTTCTTAAGATTATTTTTGTATTTAAAAAAAGGACAACCCAAAGGTCGGGTGACATCTCGTTGTGTCCCGCAAGGCCATGAGACTAGAACCAAAAACCGAAGGGTCAAAAGGGTGCATCACCTACCACTAGCCTATGTGATTTCCTGGTTTATATAATATAGTTTTTTTTAAAATAGTCTGAAAAATGAATTATAAATTTATTATTTTTATAACCATATATAATTAAGATAGATTGAATATTTTTGAATTTTATTATCTTTTGGGGTGAAAGGTGGGTTTGTGGTAGAAATTAGTTGAAGGATAAAACTCTATTTGTAATGTATATTTATTTTCTTTTATTCTATGAATAAATTAATTCTTAAAATTTTGGGAATTTATCATAAAATCAAAAATGTGTTATCCTAATACCTTATGTTTTGTTGAACCGATGATATTTTAAATCATCATAGATTGATGGCTTTGAGGACCTCAATTTTACACTTGTTTTTGATTGATGACATCAGTCACTCACTATAAAAATTTACATCTTTCCTTTAACTATAATTTCCACCAATGTTCTCCTATCAGAAAACCTAATTTAGTGGTGAATTTTTCATTTCCCTTTGAATCTTATTGAGACTAATTATTATTAACCTAATTTCCGAAGTGAGTTTTCCACAAAAGTATTTTCTATTTTTAACATTTTTTTGCCAAAGAACAATTTTAAATTGTGAGGATTCAATTAATAGAAGGAGGGAGGAATGTAACACCCTCATATTTCCTAGTACATTATCTCTTTAAAATAATTAAATAGATTGTGCTACACACAACATCGAATTCGAGTGCACCACAACTTAACAAACTAGCCATTCAAAAAGAGGTTATAAATAATATTAAAAACATTTTAAATTTTATATACTCAATATAATTTAAACATCCATATTATGTGCTTCTTAGATATAATATAAGAACCAATTTAATTTTTTAGATAAAGGAATGATTTTTAAAAAAAATGATATTTTATTACCTTTTAATGGTGAATGCTTTTTAAATCCAAAATTTCGACACTTTTATATATTTAATTTGAAAAAATAAACTTTTTATTTAGAATCAAGACATAAAAATTTAGTTTTCAACTTTTTTTCGTATTTTTTCTGACAACTTTCATATTTGGATGAACAGTTAAAAATACTAAATTTTAATTGAAAGAAAAATTTTTAATCAAAATAATTTTTAGAGTTAAAATATTCTTTTGAGTGGTTTTAAAGTATAATAAGATTAATAATTTATTATTTAAAAAAATTTATAAAATTATAAGTAATTTCACATTGAAATTGGACATAGACACATGTCAATCTTTTGATGTTTTTTAGTTTTTAAAAACCTGCATTTTGGTTTTGACAATAGAAATTAATTTTAAATTAATTAATGAAACTTATATGTTTTGAATTTTTTATAATATACTTTATTTCAGGATTTGTAATATCAAAATTATCTTTGGGTAAATATTTTGTATTTTTCTGAAAACATTCAATTTTTTATGATTACTGAAAAACACTGTGTTATTATTTAAAAATGACTTTTATTTAAATAAAAATTATTATTATTTTAATTTAAATTAATGTCAAAATAGATACATAATACCTATATTAGTCCAATTTAATTTATTAGAGTCATTTTATAAAAATATTATATATATATATAATTTTATTGAATTATTTCAAAGTCTTTTTACCCACCTTCTAAGCACATTTACCTATCTTCTAGGCACATTTGAAAATTTTAATAAAGCATAATTTTACCTATTTTGTGAATTGAATTTCAAAAAACTAAGAGACACAGTTGACATCAGTATGTAAAATTATGATCGTTTGGATAAAAATAATTTTTGGTGAATAGTAACTTTTGAATTTTATTTACCTCAGTAAATAGTAAATAAGGTAATTAAAGGTAAAAATAATATTAAAATTACCCACAAAACAAGTACTAATTATATTATATATGTGTATTTAGATCAAAATCAACCTTATAACTAAAATATGATCTATTTTTATACAATTGGATTAGATTAGGACATTTATTATATTTTATTTAAAGAAGAGTTTAAATTGTTAAATTCAAAGTTTACTAACTAAAAAATATTTAATATAGAGTTATATATAAGATAAATTTGATTATAAATATTAATTGGAAAGATAAATATATTTCATACATCATTGTATTTTATTTATAATTTTTATATATCAAATAATTGAATTTATTTAAGACACAATGAGGATACAGTAATTACTTATTCATGAAATATTAAAATAATTGATATTATAAATATTAAAATAAATATAGTTTAAATGTTTTGATTCCATCCATGATTTTTATAGGTTAATATGAAATTTTTGGGTTTATTAAATGTATTTTTTTTAAGTAATAAATTTGTTATGGCTTTCACAAATACCCAATAAAACATAGTGTCATAATTGACGTAAATTGAGTTTTTAAATCAAAAATTATATTATTAAATTATATAATATTCCTAAAAATATATGGATTGGAAAAAGAGATTAAATAATATTATATATGTCCTTAATTAACCACTTGAGGTTATATTTTATGTTTATAGTATGTTTATTAACCATATAATGTTAGAATACAAGAAGACACAGTAAAAGTTAAACTATTTAACTAACAGTTAAATCTAAAAGATATGGTTAATATGGTGACCTAAACTTGTCTAAAACCTTTTTTAGAGATTATTTCGAACCATAACCTCCTTATCTTAGAAATAAATTAATTTTTATCCATTATAAACCGAAAAATTATTTATAAGAAAATGATATTTCAAAGTTTTCTTAAAGTAACCCTCAACTCTCTTATATAAGGGTACTTTCCCTTCTCTAAAAATCACACCTCCAAAGCCATTTGGCTTAGAAAAAACCCACCCAAATCTCCCCCCAACTTCCCTAAATTCAACCTAGGGACCTTACCTTGAGAATAAATCCAACCAAAAGATCCCTTTTGTTCAATTAAAAGGAAACACACAAAGAAGAGGTAATTAATTTTTCACCACTTTCAAAGTTCCTTTCTTCTTCCACTTTATATTTATTTTTTATTTACATACCAAAAATAATAACTATAGTACCTTATACATTCTTTGATGTTATTATAAATATGTTAAAACCATATTCAGCATTTTATCCATCCTATTAATGATAGTGTCATCGTGTGTGTATACGTATGGTTTACGGTCTCCACGCTGTAGTGTAATTTGTTATTCAACACTATGTTATTTGGATGGATATAATAAAGAGTAATTTGTATATAAATAATGAAAAAACATGATAATTTCTCTGTAAAATTAAAATACAAACCAATTCTATACCTTTTAATCATTAAGGAAATGATATCGTCTCTCGTATATACGTACTACTTACCTTCTCCATGACGCGATTAGATTCATTTCCACGTTCAACCTTAAATGATGATTAAAAAAATATATATTATTAATAAGTATTTAATATATGAAATAATAATTCTACTGGAATACATATATATATATTTACATATATCTCATTCACTTAATTTTGTTCAACACGATATGAAAATGGAAACGGTGTTTATGCATACGTACGGCCTACCGTCTCCATAAATGGTGTTTTCCATTTCATATATTTACCTATTTTACATATTTATATTTTGAATATAATTGATACATAAATAATTTTTTATATTCTGGACGAAATTAAATCTTGATATAAGTTATACGATCAAGAATAACAAGTTCAAATGAGTTTGATATAGAAAGAGATTATTACCCGAAATGTTATTTTATCTAAGAAATTATTATTAAATGGGTAGTATAATTCCATAAATTAATCATGTATGATATCAAAAATATGAATTTGGTTCTGTTAGAATTTAATAACATACTATGGTTATTATATATGAGGTTAAACGTATCCTTGACCAAAGGAAAGTACAAGTAAAGATTTAATTCCTCAATTTCATTATTATCTGACATTGTTTATGTGTAAGTATCTATTTTGACATTTTAATCATCCATGTCCATGTTTCATAAAAATGTTTTCAAAATGAATATTTTAAGGTTTTGTGGAAGGTACTCTTTGACAAGGTCAAAACTTTAAATATTATAATCATTTATTTTTTTGAATCTTTTTAATTAATGTCCATATTATTTTTAAAATGATTTTAAGGATTTATTTATATTACATGATTATTTTAAAATGTTAATTCCTTTAAAAAGATTCAAAGTGGTGTGGGAAACATCGATTCAAAAATTTATTTTAATTAAATTCCATTATAAATGTGTGAATTTTAAATGATTTCAAAAAAATAGATATTTACTTCATAAAGATTTGCTAATCATTTTCAACTATGTCAACAACTTTTACTGGATATTATTCTGGATTTAAATTGATTTATTATAATACAATCTTCAATATTGTATTGAATGAGTTATGATATGTTTGGATATAGATGTTCTATTTTTATACCCTTCATGGTTTACAGCTGAAATATTGAAATTTTGTAAGTTAGTTTTAATAAAAAAAATTATATTATGTTTTATCATTTTCATATGAGGAATGCATTGGACTTAGTAAGTGACAGGTGGAGCCGGCTATTGCACCTCAATTCATCGTTAGGTCTCATGAGACAAATTATTTTCTTGGAACAAGGCCTTGAAAAAAAATTATTTTTAGTCTTGGCATGAGGCCTTGACTATGTGGTAATGATGCTCTGCGTTAGGCATTCCCTCATTATGAAATTAGTTATTACATGTAATTATTAGACTAGTAGAATATCTATATGCATGTTTATATTGTAATGTTTGATTTATTTTTTCCATATTGTGTTCATGTTTATGTTTAAATTGTTGTCGTTTTTATTACACATCTTTTCTTAAAAGTTTATAGATTCTGATAGATTATTTACCCTTACTGAGCATCTAATCTCACCACATTCTTAGGTTTTATTTTCCCAGGATACAAAAAAGTGTTTTATGATTGATATACAGAGTTAAGATAAGGTAAGAATGGAATTATAAAAGGATTATCTATGTTGTTTTATATGTTATAAAATGTAATGCAACGTTCATGTATGTAATCTATTTTCCCATACTACTAAACAGATCGGTCCTACAGGACATGATTCTTGGTAATAATGCCAATGTATTAAAATAATGCACCAAATCTGGGCTTTTGGGGTCAGGGAATTACAATGATAGGGAAATTTGTTTTCTAATGTGATCTAGTATCATAGAATCTTATTGTGGAATTGGTTTCTCAATCTAGGAAAGGATATTTTTTATGGTGTGATTATCCTTAAAAAAAATATCAATAACATTATCTATTAAAATATCAGATATATCAGCTTTCTCAGTAGGGAATACTATGAATTTTACATGAGTATTGATACCCTTATTCTATTCAGGTACAATTTCTAAACAATATAAACCACAAAATTAGATCATGACATTATTTAATATAATGTTTAATCCTGAAACTAATTAAATAGTTATCAAAAATTTAAAAAATTATCTAGAACTAATCTCATAAACAAAGATATAGTTCCATTAGGATTTCATTACATTCAAATCCTTTATAAGGTACTATAAAGAAATTCTAAATTATCCTAAGAATATCCTCTAAGAGTGTTAAACTAGGCACATAGTAAAAAAATATTATCGTGTACCCAGTTATGCTCATGTCAAGCCCCACACTCTATTTTTGAACTTAATTCCCCAAGGTATATATGTTCTGGATCCATGTCCACTCTATTACCAAACTGGGATGTATTTAAAGGAAATCCCCCAAAATCTAAACCATACAAAAAATTATAATTTTCATTTATACATATCATCTGATTATATCCTTGGATTATGTTCCCTAATCTATGTTTTCATAGACCTGGTTCCTAAGGTTTTTAATAACCCTACCATGGATAACAACTACAAAAAAATATATCCTATAATCCCAGAGTTAGTTCCTTAATTTATTACATTTTCATGATAAAAAAGGATTGAAATACTAAAGGATCAATCAGTTTAGCTTCTTTAGGGAACCAGATTCATACATGATACACATTTTACTTTGGAAATAAAAAATATAATACAAAACAAAATATAATAAAATAAATCCTTGAAAACTCATTTAATAATCTATTCTTTACAACCTGGGGGAAGGATACTAAATAAGGGTGAGGTCAAATTTTTAGTAAGGGTTATGTATAACAGAAGAAAACATGAATCAATAATCATAATCAACATGTAAATATAGAAAAATGAACATGAATTACATTTAAATAACATAAATATCAAATTTTCATAAGGGAAGATCAATATGAAATGGTGAATAAATACACATAAATTTCATTAACATTACAAAACTATAATTGTAGTATAAGGAATAATTAATTTGGAAAGGTAAATAGGAGAAAAAACATTACATTTAATAAATAAACTGAGAATGAAATGAATCCATATATAATGTAATATAAAAATCTCATAGATAGTAATAATAACAAAATTATCAATTAAGTTAATGTTTAATTTTTGTATTCCATGCTTCCAAGGAATATGGTACCATTACTATCAAGACCTTTCATATGATAGTTTAAAATATATCGAGTAAAGACCCACCTAATTTTGTGAAATGATTCATCTAATCGTACTAATGATTCATTGAGTAGATTACATTAAATAGTCCCAAAACCATGCTCTTTCAATCCAAATATTTTCTTATATATATAATAAGTTATTTCATTCATATACAATGTGTATTGACAAATATCTATATTGGGTAATTTATATTGATTTATTAAAATTTCCAAAGTTAATAAAATAATAGTCAAATTAAGAACCACATGTAAAAAAGGTATACAGTTCATGGAAAATCACATCCATCAAAAAATAATATAAAAATGTTAGTTAAATTTAATATACATTGAAAATTTATTACCAAAAATGTGATTATTTCTAGAGGAACATAAATATAAGAAACGAAGATAGGATTTCTGAATAACATAGTAATTATCATAAAAAACACATTGGATAAAATAATTTCAATTTAAACAATAAATACCATGAAAAATGAATGAATCATTATATTAAATGTAAAATTCATAGTACATACTCCCTATAAAATTTAATTTGTTTATAATAACAAATAATTCTCAATTGAATTTAAATTAGGATGAAATCCACTACATTATGCTTCTTTTTGTTTGAATAATCTTTAAAATTCTAATTAATGGTTTTAATAATTTTATTAACATATTCCAGAACAATATTAAAATTATTAATACCATTTACTATTGTTTTATAACATCTTATCGCCCATTGGTTAAAAATATTTCATTATTTCCATTATTTTAGGTGTCAATTTCATAGATAGTAGATTGTGTGTATGCATTATCACTATTTCCATTTTCATGTCATATTGAAAGAAAGAATAGTTTACGATATATTTATATAATACCAGTCTGTGTCATTATTATTTCATATATATAACATATTTTTTTAAAAAAAACTTTTATAATACATTTCATGTAATGTGTGAACAAATCACTCAATTTCGCGAGGTGGTAGTCCTTCGTACACATGAGCATCGATAACACACTATAAAAATGGAAATATTGAAGTTGTGTGTGATATAATAATTAAATAATAATAATTACATCATAAAATTAATATATTTTATATATAAAAAATAAACATTTCTTCATTCCCTACCTTGAAATGTGGAAATGGAAAAATGAATGCCATCTGTTAGTGAGGTGGTAGTTCACTGTACACACGAATGATGAATTCGTAACCCATTTGTTGGAAGTGTGTGAATTTTTTCTTCCATAAAATATAGAATTAAAAATATCAGTAAATTTAATATACTAATATTTTTATATACTAATTTAATATTATTAATTGAATGGATTAAGTAGGAAATAAAATAAAAACGATTTTAGAAGAACATTACATCTTCTTCAGGCATCCCCATTACGTTTGCACTAATTCCTTAAAAGGATTTATTTCGGAAAAATATATGGATTCATGGATGGGGATAGGGATGTTGGAGAGTGAAATAACAGGTTTTGGATAAACCAAATATCTTGATATGTGTTAATGGTGGAGGAGAGTGTGTGCCCTTTTATTGTTGAGTAGGAGTAGTAATCATGTAAATTTTCTAAAGTATTCACTATTGGGATGTAAACCATACCTAATGTACCTAAAAGATTTATAATTAATGTTTTATAAGTATTATATGGTAAATAAAGACCTCCAGCACAAAATAGACCACATATTTTAAACATTTTGTTTATTAACCCTTGTGTTTACTTATTTATCAATTTTGGATATTTTATTATGTTAACAAGTTTTCTAACCAATTTTATTTATAAATTAACAAAAACATTGTGAGACAAGTATTATAAATGTTTTAAAAGTACATTATATATTATTTATAAGAAAAAATTTCGTGTGTCTATGTGAAATTACTTGTAATACAAGCACGTGTAATGTGAAAAAAAGACCATTTTAAACATAACCACACTAATAATTCTTATAAAATTTAACAATAAATATACTCATTATAAAAGATAAATTTGTCCATAAATGGGTGATATTTTATATATATATATTAATAGTTAAAAAATACCCTCTAAGATTATTATATTTTTAGAAATTTTAAATATTTAAATAAAATTTATCTTATCAAAAAATACCGTTAATGCCAATTTTGACCTAATTCATTTAAAATTAGTTATTGAAATATAAATACAATAATTTAGTGGAAAAAAATATTTCTAAATTTATTTAACATGATATATTAATCTGAAAAATTAATTTCATATTATAATTTATTCAATTTACTACACTATTAATATTTTTGGTATCATTTATTTTACTTAATTATTAGCTAACTAATTAATGTGTTGGTGTTTAAAATGAATTTTAAGTAATTAATTCAAATATAAAAATTAAAAATCAAGTATATTAATAAAATAAAATAATTTATCTTTAAAAATGTTATATATAACAAAACATATGTTTTTTTCCATATCTCAAAGCATTATTTATTCTAAAATGAAGAAGAGTATTTCTTTGTCTTTTTATTTACATAAATTATTAGATATTTCATTTTTAGGTAAATGTTTCCTAATAACTCATAAAAATTGATATTAATGTTTTAAAAGTATACATATTTCCATATAGTGGGGGCTGGAAAAATTTGTAGGTCATTTCACACCTTATATTTTGAGTTTAACCATTAAGTAAACTCATTTTTAACATTCTCACTATAAATTTTTTAATCTATTTTCACTAATATTTTGGATAAAAAACTTATTTTAACTTATTATAAATTATAAATTATTTTTATTCCAAATATTAAATACATTTTCTAAATTAAAATAATATAATTTAAATAATTTAGTTTATAATTAATCCCACAGATACGATGAAAAAAGGTTTTTAAAAAGAAAATGTTCAAAAGTGTGAATTTTTTTGATATCTTAATTCAATAAGAAAAATGATTCCAATAAACTAAATTTGATTAATTTATATTAAATTTATATAATTTTACTTTAAAACAAATTATAAATACAATTAATCCTTAGAAATTATTTAAATGAAAAGGTTGTTTTCAATTAAAGTTGATAATTATTCACTATTAATCAAAAACATTAAACTTCTTAACAAATACGAAAAAATAATCCTAAGAGAATTTTGGCATTAAAATTTCAAAAATTTATTTTAGTTTTTTATATAAATTTTAAAAAAAGTGATAAATAATTTTAAATTATATGCTCCAAGCACGATAATACTATATTTTTAGAAAAAATATTTTTTTCAGATAACATTTTTTTCTTTTAAATAAATTTTATTTTTTAATTATAAATATATAAACATTAAACATGTATTAAAAATATATATTTTTTAATATATTTAATCTTATTCATACCCACCATTCCAATGGATAGGTGATAATTGTAAGTTTAAATGTTAATATGAATAGTATATTTTTGTTTGGTAAAGTTTGATTTTGAGAGTAACAAAAGCTAACTCAGTATTATGTGTACTACATATTAAACTCAGTGTTTCATGTTACCTAAACTATTGACCAATATTTTAGTATTTTATAATTTTTTTGGTTTTACAAAATTAATTTTTGATGAAAATAAATAGATAATTAATTAAAATTTAATTACCACAATGAAGGGAAAAAATTGATTTTTGGGGTGTTTAAACTAAAAAGATAAGGGTATGAATATCTTATAAATATGTAAAAAACTTATTCCCATATTTCTAAAATCATACTTCTAATGTTCAATAATATTCCATTTTTTTACCCTTATGACATTTGAAAAACTTGGGTTCACTCAATTCTTTTCATAAATACAAAGTTCCCTCTCATCCACTTATAAATGGACACCCACTCTCAACTCTTCTTCACACCATCACAATTACTTTTTTATTACTTTTCCTTGCCAAATAACATACCAAATCCCCCATAATAATATAATAAATTGTTTTATTTTAAATATGATATAGGTAAGGTTTAGTGAAATCTAAACTAGGAAACTTGAATAAAAGGTAATGTTTTTCAACGAGCATCTTTATTTTAATTCATTATCTACTTCCTTAACATTTTGTTAAACCATCCTGATATAAATTTATAACTATATTACATATAATTTTAGTATTATATATGTGTGTAATGACCTAAAGAAATTTCTCACCTCCATTCAATGGGTTACGAAATCATCATCCGTGTGTATGGTGAACTACCGCCTCGCGAACCTATGTCGTTCGTTTTTTCATTTCCAGCACTCATGGTTTGGTATGATGATGGATATAAAGTATATATATATGATATTCATAAATTATTAATAACTTTATAATCAATATATCATTTTTTACATCCATTTTGTATGATATGTGATAACATCACTCATATCTACAGTGGAGTACCACCTCACAAAGCGATGTAATTTTCCATTCACTAGCGCTTCATGGTAGGTGATAAAGATAAAGTTAATGGTTATATGTGGTATATATTAAATAATTCTGATAATAATTATATATTTACCATTCTTTAAGGATAATATTTTTCATTTACTCTTCATCGTATTCACTCATGTAAATATGATAACATCATTCATGTTAGTGTGGGTTACCACCTTCACAAAGCGATGTGAATCACTTTTCATCATCACACCCAATGGATGAAATATATATATATATATATATATATATATATTATAAAGGATTAATTATATAATAATCATTAGGGAAAGTTAAAATATTACTTATCCCATTTTCATGATGATTATTGAAAAATATAAACATTACATATACTATCTTGTTACTATTTTCAAGTATTTTAACCCCCCCCCCCTCTTGTTTGGGCTTTTGTTGGGTTTCTTTTGGGGTCATTACCGATGAATTATCAAGAATTTTCAATGTTTATAGGAAGGGGAATGGTTTTATCATGACCTGTATATAGTTACGGAAAACCGTGTGCGAGGGCCAACTTTGAAAAGTAGGATTTCTAAGGCATGCACACGGTTTTCCCTAACCATGCACATTTCCCAAGATAAGCTGGAGATGGTGTTTACCAGATCTGTTTTTTTATTAAATTTTATCGATCCCCCCTTTTGAGTTTCGTATAGAACTCGTTATACCCTAATATTTTTCTCCCTTCCTCATATCTTCCATGTGATATTTTTTGTGCCCAATCCCATCCCAGATGAGACTTGAAGCTTGAAGAAAAAACTTAAATCTCAATATGGTTGATTTCCTCCTCCCACTATCTTCCTCCGACATTCTCACTCTTTTTCCATAGGGTTCCATAGATCCTGTAATTGATTTATGGATATAATACCCCTTGTTTTGGGATATTAAACCAAGGTTCTATTCCCAATTTCATGATTTTCATTCTTTGTGGATAAATCCCAATTAAGATTAGGAATTTTGTGATTTATGGTATTTGTTAGGTGGTTCTATTATGATGCTCAATTTTTATTAAACCTAAATTCATTGATTAAATTTCAATTTTTTGAGTAAATTTAATTTTTTGGTTTTTGAATAAAATGTTTTTCAATTGATTTTTTCTAAAAAACCGCACTTCTAATGAATTGGGTTTTTGGGGGGAAATGGTTTTTTGCTTGAAATTGATGGAATAGTTTTGAAAATTGAATTGTTGATTTATAATGTGAAATGGATTGTGAAATATAATAAATTGGATTCAAATTCCCATTTGTTGATAAAAGTGAATTAAAATGATTTGGTGGAAACCTTAGGGTATCATCTCAAGGAAAAGCCATGTTTTTTATGGGATAACCTTTATGGTTTTTATAAAAGAAATTGGTATAATCGATGTAGAGAATGTAATGAAATTAATTTTCTGTTATAAAATTATTTTCCCATCATTGATTTGTACTTGAGCACATGAAATCCTTGGGTAGTTAGTGAATGTCTTGGGTGGAACTTTATGATTCTACATTGTTCTAAAGCATCATATCAGCACATCCCATTTCATAGGTGATGGTGATGAGATCCATTTAACTTATGTCTAAAGGGATGTATGTACATACATTGTCGTGTTCATAGTGTTGGAAATTTATATCCTACACTATCGTACCTATTTAGAACATGAACATTTTTCTCGCGTGTTTTCATTTTTTAATCCTTATATAATACATTTTTATAAACTATTTTTTATGCCCTAATAATTTATATAAACTCTATATATGAAGAGTTTTTTAATCCATTTGTGAGAGTTGTTTTATATGAAAAGTATCCATTTATTAATGTAAAATTTAATATTTTAAAATTTTTTCCTTGAATTGAAATGTATATCCGGATTTTCTAAAGGTATTTCAATATTTTAAATAGTAGATCTTTATTTTTTAAAATATTCTCTTTTAATTCCTAACCTATTTTTCTAAATTGAAAGAAATTTTTGGTTAAATTGATATTATAATTTTTATGGAATCTTTGCGTGAAATCATAATAGGCTTTATCTCAAATGATACTTGTGCCTTTTAATGTTTGTAGATTATCTCTTTCCATGATCAAGAAAACTAAAAATGATCTATTGTAGTTGGATCCTGCTGTTGCACTTTATTCTAGGTGAGATGTGTCCATTGAGACTTTAGGTTGTTCCCCTTTCTTTATTACATGGGTTGTAGTACTTTTCCATTTCTTCCTGTTTGACTTCTGGTACATTACTCTTAGTGGAGTTTTCATTTGATATGAATATTGTCTTGTTTTCTTTTCTTCCACATTGTAAGTGGAAAAATCTATTCCCATTTTCAATTTTTATGAATCCAGGTGCAAGTTATCGGCCTGTGGGCATTAGTAACACACATTGAGATATGTCAGTAATGACTCAATTATCATGTTACCAGGGTACCTAGGTTGGTTCATGACAAAGTGTTATTAATATCCTTATTGAACTTGTGTTTTGAAGTCAGTATGCAATGTGAAATAGTTTTAGGACTTAGGAAGTAGTTTTGATTGATTTCTTAGACATCTCTCACCACAATGAACCTTATGTCACCAAGGGTGGTAAGGAAAATACATCTTGTGGTTTAGTTCTAGTAATTTCCATATTTTGGTTTGCACAGCTTGAAATTTAAATCTAGTACATCTTATCTGTTGGGATTAATTACCCTTGTTTCTCAATTTGAGAATTTCCTAATGTCTTCCTTGTTATCTGCTAATGTATTGTAGCATCATGCCTACGAGAATATGTCTGAATAGGACCAAAGTGTATGCTGCTACTGAACCTCATCATGTGAATCCTATTGGAGATCTGAATTTATTTGAGCTAATAGTGCTCACTATCCAAGTTGTGCGGTAGGCACCCCCTCCAGTTCATGTTCATGCAATAGTATTAAAACCTTATAGGGACCTCCTCACGTTTATCCCTCAATGTTCGTTCGACAGAGACAATGATCATTTAACTGAAAAAATTTCCCTCAAAAGGATGAGGAGTGGTTGAGCAATTTGGAATGCTTTTTGGGTTTTTAGACACACTCAAGAATATAAATTTAAAGTGTCCCTCCTTCATGCTAGATGTACTATGAAGAAGATGGATAGACACTATGGAGACAATGATGAAACCTTAGTAATTAGAGTTTGAAGACTTAAAAGTTATTTTCCCTGACCCATTATATACATAATTGATGTTTTTGTACAAGTCTATAGAGTTTTTCAGACATTAGGAGGCTGATAAGTTTGTGGTAGAGTATGCAAACCATTTTTCTAATACTGTACACTTCACATCAGAATTTTATCAAATGAGAGGATAAAGGCTCAAAGGTTTGATTTGAGACTTCGTCAAGATATTTTCTATTAGGTTTTCTTACTGAATTTTCCTTCTTATGCTGATGTACTGGATAGATCACTGATGGTTGTGATGGACATGGTAGGAAAGTAAGGGTTTCTATGAGTTTCTCTCTCTCCTAGTGGTAATGTGAGTTCCTTCAATGGAAAAAAAGAAGCGTAATGATTCTTGTGGCAGTTTACTATGTCATGGTTTTTATAAACCTTCTACATTACCAAGTATATGTCCTTTAGATTGTTACTAGTGTAGAATTCTAGGGCATTCTAAGAATATTTTCACTAAGGAACCAACGAATTGTGACTCTTGGGGCCATTCAAGGAACTTTCATAAGTTATACCGTATTTATTCTACTCCACACTATGAGACAATATCCTCAGCTCCTCCTAAAAACTGCAGGGAAATTAGACGCTTCATGTGAAAAAGGGATCCAGCCACATGCATCCTGAATGAAGTTTCTTTACATAGTGGAAGAGTCTCTAGAGGAAGAAAATTGGGTCCAGCGGCCATGATAGGTTCAATCACTATAGATTCATCATTATTAACAGCTTTATTTGATACTGGTGCATCTCATTCTTTTATTTCGACCCATTTTGTTATTCTGAATAATCTTCCCATGGATATTTTGTTGTGTGCAATGAATATTACTACACCCCTTAGTATGAAGAGAGGGAAGAGTCTTCATAGTCCCTATTGTATATTCTCTCTATTAGATGTTGAGTTATGTTGGAAATTTTTGGTTATCGATATGAATTCTTTTGACATCCTCTTTCGGATGGATTGGATCATTTCCAACAAAACGCGGACTGATTTCTATCTTTGACGGGTCTCCCACACAAAACCCACTGGTGTTTCTCTCATGTTTCAAGAAGAATGGGACTCAAGGTCGAGCAGGGTCGAACCTTTCTATTCAGTGTTGAGGAAAGCAATATCAATCTCTACAGTTTACTTGGAGTTGTAATCATTGATCGGTGATCTCCCTCCTGTCTTCATTGAGATTCACAATGTGGTTACTTCTGAATTCACTGGTTTTCCATCGATAAAAGAGGTTGTGTTTTCCATAGGCATTATTTCTCATACTCAACCATTTTTAATTCCCTGTTACTATATGGCACCAACTGGATTGAAATAGTTGATGTTGCAGTTGGATTATCTTGTTGAGAAAGGCTTCAAATGCTCGAACATGACACCTTGGTCAGCGGTGGTTCTCCTTTCTAGGAAGGATGATGGTCCACTCTATCTTTGTGTTAATTATTGAAATATAAATTGAGTAATGGTAATCTACAAGTATCAGTTTCCATGGATTGATGATCTGTTTGATAATTTTAAGGGGTGAATTGTTTATCAAAGATTGATCTTCGCTTGGGTTACCATCATTTGTGGATAAAAAATTTGAAATTAAAAAAATTTCCTTTGGGGTCAATTATTAAAATTATGAGTACCTTTTCATTTCCTTTGTTTTAACCAAAGCCTGGCAGTTTTCATAGATTTAATGAATAATATTTTCCATGAGTATCTCGATACCTTTTTTGTAGTCTATGTGGATGATATCCTTGTGTACTCTAAGTCCTAGGAGGATCTTGTGCACCATCTGAGATTCGGGTTGAGTTTTCTATGAAATCACCACCTCTATACCAAGATTTCTAGGTGAGAATTTAGGATTTAAGAAGCGAATTTCTATGGACATGTGGTGTCGTAACATGGGATGTTAGTTTTTCCTAAAAAAGGGAAAGCAGTTATGACATTGGAACAACCACCACATAAGTCTTAGAGATTCAAAACTACTTTCGTTTAAGTAGACGCTATTTCTGGTTCATGAATGACATCTCAGTGTTGGCTTCTCTACTGACTTCTATTACTCCAAAGGTAGTGATGTTTATATGGAATATGAAATTTTAGTGTTCGGTTGGTGATCTAAAATTCCATTTGACTATTGTTTTATTGTTGACTCTTACAAGGTTGGGTAGGGCTATGTGTTATTTTCATATGCATCAAGTTCAGGCTTGGGATACATTATCTAGAAGGGTGATCTGGTTATTGCCTATGGATCTCATTATCTTATGCTGCATGAGAAGAATTATCTAACCCATGACCTTGAACTAGTAGTTGTGTTGCATGATCTCAAGAGTTGACAACATTTTCTTTATAGAAAAATGTTTACTGTGTTCTCAAACAACAAAATCTTGAGTTATGTCTTCTCTCAAAATGATTTGAATCACTAATAGAGGCTTTGGAGGGAATACCAGAAGACTTTTGACATTGGTATGTCCAATACCGTCGTGGAAAGGGAATGTCATTACAGTTGCTTTGAGATGGTATATTCTCACCTTGGTAGTGAAAGAATCTTCAGAAGAGTGAAACATGATGGATCTCATTACACACTTTCATATTGGAGTTTAAGAGACATGGGATGAGGTTTTTTGTCCAGTTTTCCATTTATATAATCTCTTCTTGATATTATTCTTTAGGATAAATAGCATGATAATGGGTTCCATATCATTTGAGACTCTCTTAATGGTAGGGAGACCGTTTCCCTGTGGTTTTTCTCCAAATATAGAATTCAATACCATCAGAATCATTTTGTGTTACCATATTCAATAAAGAAAGTTGGGATGGGATATTTCCATAACTCAAATTGGGTTGTGAACCCAGGAACCATAATGATGTTCTATGACATGAGGCAAAATTTATTTTTTCTAGGTATGAGGTGAGGAATTTCTCATTTTTCTCTCTTTTTTATACATGCCCATAGGTGAAAGCTGAGTACCAGAATCCTTTAGGGTTTCTTCAACCACTTCCAGTACCTACTTGGAATTGGGATGAGACCTCTATGGACTTTTTGGTCAAGTTTCCATGTACCTAGAGGAATAAGAATGTGATTTTCATGGTGATCGGTAGGCTGATGAAATCAGATCACATTATACCCATTCATGATACAACCAAAGTTAAAGAGTTTGGAATTCTCTATGTGAAATCTAGTGTTCAGTTGCACAGATTCCCATATTCTATAGTATCTCATAGAGATCCTCGGTTTACTTCTTTCATTTTGAGAGGCCATTAGGAGCCATTGGGATATCATGCCTATTTTAGGACAACATACCATCTGTATTCAAATGGGAAGATGGAAAGAGATATACAGATTTTTGAGGATATTATCCATGCTTGCGTTCTCAACATTGGTAGAGCATGGGATGGTCATTTGGGGCTGGTTAGGTTTTCTTAAAATAATAGTTTTCAGTCCATTATCAAGATGGTTCTTCTTGATTCCTTTTATAGTTGGTCATGTAAATCATTATTGTTTTGGTCAAAGATTGATGAGAGTTCCTCGGTTAGACGAATATTTTTTCCAAGAGATGACAACAAATATTTAGTTGATTCACCAGAGAATGTTTACATCTTAGAGATGATATAAGTTATTTTCGGATTTTTAACAATGATTGTTGGATTTTGAAGTTGGTGACTTGTTTTTCTTGAAGGTTTCACCCCAGTTGGGTCATCGACGTCTTGGTAAGCTTGGGAAATGTTATCCTTATTTTTTGGACATTTTGAGGTTATTGAGAAGGTTAGGAAAGTCACATACTAGTTAGAAATACCACCACAGTTAACATTGATACATAATGTGTTTCATGTATCTCGTCATCCAAAGTTTTTATCTTATCCATCTCATGTTATGAGTTGGCATGATCTTGAAGGGGATTCAGATTTTTCCATGACTGAATGGATAATTAGGATAGTTGAATTGAATACCAAGATACTTTATGGGAGAAATATTCCTTTGGTTCATGTTCTATGACATCATAGATCCGATTCTCAAGAGATGTGGGAGAGGGAGTAGTGGACTCATCTTTTTGGTGTGGAAGATTTTTTGTAGGATTTCTGTGGTTAAAAATTTTCTATGGTGGAGAGGTTGCAACATCTTGTGACTGTTTTAACGTATTCTTACCCCCCCCCTCTTTTTTGAGCATTGGTGGGGTTTCTTTTGGGGTCATTCCGAATGCATTTTGGAGAATTATGGCAGTTTCCTGGTAGGGACATGGTTTGCACATGGCCTATGCATGGTTAGGTAAAACCATGCTTCATGCCAATATTTGGATAGTAGGATCCACATGGTCAATTCATGGTTTTCCTTAACTATGTACAATTTCTTGTCATAAGGTTTTCCCCAACTGTGCACAGTTTCCCTACTAAACGTGTGAAGGACATTTTCCAGATCCATTTTTTTATTAAATTTTTCTAAGCCCCCCATTTTAGCCTTGGATGGACCTCCTTCAACCCTAATATGTTTCTCCCATACTCAAATCTCTCAATGGTGGTTTTTTTGTGCCTAAAACCCCTCCCATATGTGATATGAATCTTGAGGAGTGACCTTCGATCCCAATCTAGTTAGTTTCCTCCTATCACTCTCTTCATCCCACGTTCTACCTATTTCTCAATATGTTTCCAAAGATATTGGTATTGATTTTTTGATCTAATACCCCTTTTGGGAACTTAATACATAGTTTTTATTTCATTTTGTGAGACCGTTGTTCTTTGTGGTCAAAACTTTATTTTGATTTGGCATTGAAAGATTCATGATTTTCGGTAGGTGGTTCTATTACGATGCTCAATTTTTTTAGCCTAATTACTTGGTTTAAATTTAAATTTTATGAGTAAATTGAATTTTTTTGTTTTTGAATAGAAATAATTTCAATTGATTTTGTTTGAAAACCCCAATTCTGATGAATTGGGGGTTTTTGAGGGAAAAGGGTTTTTTATTGAAATTGATTGAATTGTTTTGAAATTTTAATTTTTAAATTAAAATTTGAACTGAATTTTTAAATTTAATTTATTGGTTTCAAATCCCTATTTTTGTGAAAAATGTCTTAAAATGATTTGATTAAAACCTTAGGGCCTCATCTTGGGGAAAATACATGTCTTTGATTAGAAACCTGTTGTAGCCTTTAAGGAGTAAATTGGCATAATTGAGTTGGAAAATGGGTTGAATTTCATTTTTGTTATAAAATGAATTTCTCATAATAGATTTGTACATGATCACATGAAATCCTTAAGTGGTCAGCGAGATTCTGGGGTGGCACATTACAATTCTACAGCATTCTAAAACATCATATTAGCATATCTTAATCTTTATGTGATTGGGTTATGATCCATTTTCCATAGGCCTAAAGGGGATTATGTTTATACTTTTCCATGTTCATAGTGTTGGAACCCTATATCCTAGACTATCTAATCTATTTTTCACAGGACCATCTTTCGTGTTTGTTTTTATTTTTGAATGCGTATATATTCCATTGTTATAAACTATTTTACATGCCCTAAGAATTTATAGAAACTATTTATATAAAGTTTTTATTTAATCCATTTTGAGAATTTATGTTTATAAAAATTATCTATTGATAAAAGTTAATTTCAATATTTTAAAATATTTTACATTAATTGAAATATATAGCATGATTTAATGAAGGTATTTCCATTTTTTAAACTGTAGATTATTACTTGTTAAAATATTATTTTTAATTCCAAAAATTTTTATTTTTAAATTGAAATCTAATTTTGGTTAAATTGATATTGGAAAATGTTATAAAATATTTGGTTGAAATCCTACTGGGCTTTGTATGACACCCAACATTTTCCTTCTAGTGTTTTTATATTATCTCTTTCTAGGTTTCAGAAAAGTAAAAGGATCTCTTGGAGGTGGATCCTGCTACTGATCTTTATCTAGGTGAGTTGGGTCCTTTGGGACTTTGGGATGTTTTTCCTTCTTTATTACTTGGGTTTTAGTACTTTGGTATTTGTTCCTGTTTGACTTCTGGTACATCATTTTTAGTGTAATTTTTCATTGATATGCATATTGTCTTGTTTTCTTTTCTTTTTGCATTGTTAGTGGAAAAAGTCATCCCCACTTTCAGTTCATATAATGTTAAGTGCTAGTCGATGACCACTGGGGATTAATAATGCCCTCTTGGCTATGTCAGGACTGACTCGATTATCGGGTTACCAGGGTACCCAGGTTGGTTCATGACATTACTCCATCATACATACGACATACTGTCTCTATGATTATAACGTACATAATTTTTCATTACCATCATTCATGACTGGATTTCAAAGTATTATTTTATAATTATATGATAAATATATCATGTTTATTATTCTTTAGATGATATAACTATATAATATACATATTTATAGAGTCATTCATGAAAAAACATGCCTGAGAATACAAGCCAATTAACATAAAAAACAATGAAAATAATAAAACATTTTTAATGAAAGGTTATTAAGATATTATAACATGATAATATAGTATATTATTGATTTTAATATGGTTATTTTATAAGTTAATAACATTTTTAAAACAATTATACAATGGTTTATGAGAATATCAGTCAAACACAAGCTTAAGATTAGGGTTTTTTAACTCAATTTACAATCATTGGGTTAAACATATACTTCATTGATAATGTCATTCTAATATTATTTTTTTAATTAATATTTATCAATTTATGATATAGTTACATTTTTTATTTCAATATACAATGGATAAGAAAATAATTTCATTGATTAATTCTCACATCTTGGTTATGATCATTTAGGTGTTTATATCACAATCTCATTATAATGGAGATTGTTTATTCTTGAATTTCAATTGAAGTAAATAACATGAAAAATTAATCATAAAAATGTTTAATATTATTATTCTCTGGTTACTCATGATATTTTCATGTAATATTTCTATTTAAATCTCTTTGTTACTTCCAATTATTTAGGAAATTTATTGAAGAAAACCTAACTTCATTTATCTTTTTGTTCAAAAACATGTTTTATTTCAAAATAAAGTTGTCAAAAAGTTCTTTTAAAAATATTTTTAAGATTTTCAAAATTATTTATCAATGTAATTTCCACCCATTTTTAATCATTATAAAAAATTTCAAAGGATTATTGTATTATTATAAAAAAATGCCCATTTGGATTTTACCCGAAATGTGAAAGGAATCTTATTGATGTTTTATAAACAAGGACCTTTCCAAACCATTTTATAGTTCAAAATTAATGTTATTTTTTAGAATTTATAGAATGAAATAAATTAATCTTAGTCATAATTATCATTTCATTTAAGATTCCTTTTCATGTTTTCAATGATCCTTTCAAATAAATTTTATTTAAAAGTGATTTTAAAAGAATGGATTTTCCAATTTCATTCAAAATAGGGAGTATAGTTTACTTAAAAATGTTTTTAAGGATATTTTTATATTAATTATACTAAAAAATGTTAAAAAACCCCTCTATTATTTCTCTAAATTTTATATCTTGATATTATCCTACATCTTCCCATATATGCTTTATGATCATTTTTACCATAGATGATATCAATATTCACCTAATTATTTAATTTTTGTGGTCATTAATTTTCCCATATATTATTAAAATTTATATGATGTTTAATCAATAAATTTCCCATAAATATCAACCTTATTTATCCTGGAAATGATTATTTCCTAGAACATATACAATTTTAACATATGGTGTTTACATTTAATGTTATTTGATTAACTAAGTAAATATTGATAAATTCATATTCTTTACCCAAAAGAGACATTCAAAAAGGAACATTTTTTATAAATTAAATAGATAATTTGATACATGAGTAATGATTTGGATTGGTATTACATGGGTGTTGATAGATTATAGATATCCCCCCAATGCATCCATATTCTCGTGGACAAATCTGTTGGATTAACTTTATTCGGTGGCCTTTACCTAGTATTTTTTAAATCATCTTGTTAATGGTTCTTGATGGTATGTGTATCATGTTCCTCTGAAACATGGCATCCAATATTTAGGAATTACCTTCATTTAGTGTTTATTAATTACAATCCAGAACATTTTCACTTTGAAATTATATATGGATGCATTTTATTATCAATTATTGATTAAATGGAATGTTGTTTTAGGTATTTACCTTTAAATATTTATTATGAGTTGTTTATTGATTTAGTCTTGTTATTTAATTGTAATGTGTTTTCGGTTATTTACCATTCTATATTGTTTATGCTTATTGATTCGTGATTAGTACTACTTTACTTTACCCTTATTGAGAATTTGAGCTCACCAATATATAAATTTATTTCTTTAATGTTCTTTAAAATGTACTACAAATAATATGAATGAATATTCTAGATGGAATAATGAAATTCTCATATGAAAAATATTATGGGGTAAATTTAGTGTTCGAATTTAATATAAGAATCATGTATCTAATTTACCAAGACTAGTAAACAATTTAGCCCATCGAGATGTGATTTATTTTATCTTATTCTAATTAATTGGTAGTAGGAACTATCTCTGGGATATTGGGGTCAGGGTCACAATAGTAACATTTAAAAATTTTATTAATATATCTACTTTTGATTATTAAGCATGCCAAAAATTGATTCATCACAATTTTTATTTCCATAGTTTGTATTCATATATTTCACCTAATTAAAATGGTACAAATTTTTTTTTGAATAAATTATTATTCTATATTGAATTATATGGTAATTATGAATGTCAAAACTACTGGAAGGAGTTGATCTTCTCTTCATGAATATTTAACTCAAAAAAGAACAGAAAGTTCTAACAAATGATAATAGAAATAAACTATAATCAGTTAACATGTTTGTAATATATGGTTATCAAATAATTATAAAACTATATGATGTTTATATTACTATCATGAGATAAGTGATTAATAATTTTTTGATCATTAAAAATTAGGTTATAGTGTGATATTTTAAGATACAATACAAATTAATGTTTTTTCCTGAAAATATTATGTTTGAGACATGTTTGAAAATATGTAGCTCATTTCATTTATGTTGTGTGTGTACAAAATATTTTAGATTTAATATAAATAATTGTCTTATTAATATGGTATTTTATGTTCAATTACTATCTTTTTAATTTAAATGGTTTTTATTGAAATGTTACTCAAGAGACAAGGATTATTAGAATGAAACATTAAAGTTTATGGTATGCATCATGTTTTACTTTAATTGGTGCATCTACTACACATTGATATATCATTTTATTATATTTTTATTATTCATTTATTAAGGTAAAATTTTTATGTGGTAATTATTTTATATAACTTGGGTATATTCTAGAATTTAATTATATTATGTTTAATTTTCCTTATGCACATTAATACCAAATAAAACACATTCTTTGAATAAGTTTACTTATTGTTTTATATTTCTAATAAGATATGTTGATTACTTAAGTCTTCTTCTATGAGTTATATTATGTCATCATGAATCCCTTTTTCCATACATGGTTTCTTCTAAAAAAATATTTTATTCAATGATATATTCTATACCACTGCGGGTTAAAAGATATTTCAATAGAAAATAAATTTGAATTTCCCTTTTTATATTGAAATTTCTAAATAATGGAATTTTTTGAAATAATAAAATGGATTTTTTATTTCATATTATTCTGTTTTGTATTCCTCCCATATTTTTTATAATATAAACCCTCTATAATTTTCAATGATACACTATTATATATTCCTTCTAAATGTATTTACATTAAAATTCAATCATTACAACGTTTAAAAATTTACCATTTAATTTGACAAGTAAATTATTATATTATATCAATGATAATTTTTTTATTGTACCTCTTTTATTTTTTCCCTTCTACTTACCTTATCATTTTTTGAACGATTTGGCCTAATGGGGTAGTTATTTCATGATTTATTCTATAATATATAGAGTTATTCTTTTTGGGATTTATCTTATTGTATCATACCATAAAATCTTCGATCCCTTATTTTGTGATATGGTTCAAAGAATTATTTTTTGAGATGTTGGTTTTCATTTATTTCCACATCCATTTATAATTCCATTATTACATTGGAAAAAATTATTTTTTAACCATCCATCTAATTTTCCCATATAGATTTTGATCTTGTTCTTGTAGCATTAACTTAACCATATAATCATTACCATATACTCTATAGAAAAATATTATTAAAAAATTTATATTTTTTGGATATTCACATAGACTTAATACTTATTTATTGGCTAATTAGGAATTTAAATTATTGATTATTAATCAATTCTAAAGTATGCTGATTATATATGGACATTTAATATTTTTCATTACATTATTATGCATGCTTTTTCTTTGTTCATAGATTCATTCAAGAGTAGTATGAAATTAATTTTGGACTCTTCTAGTGAATGAATTAGAATTAATTTAGTTATGGGTTAATCTTGACATTATATATTCCCCCAATGCATCGACATGTATCATGAGAAAAAACAAGTTTTTTGGTTTATACCTTTCCCTATATCAATATATGGCTTTTAAATAACGCCTTAATATCATGTATTTATGTTTAGAATTATGTATTCAATCATTTTGATATTATTTATTATTTTAATATATATTTAAATTTATTTTTATGGTAATAATATTATCTTTGTTATAGTTGATTATGAAATTATTACAATTTTTTATTATGTCTATATTCATGTATATCAAGCTTATGATTATAATATATTTGGTTATATGTTTCCTATAATGAGTGTTTGAGAAAACACTTTATTTGGTTTACATTTTACTTGGTTTAGAATATATGTATCTCACATGACATGATCAGCATAATAACCTGTGTGGAGGTTTTTTTAGAGATGCAGAATAATAATTATTTATTAAATTGTTTTTTATATTTTTTTAAAAATATCCATCAATTGAGAAAGACTATATTTCTAAATTTAATGTTTTCTTCCAAATTGTTTAATGTTTTTACACTAGTGGATTTTAGAATGTATGTAATAATTTTTTTCCTTTATATCATGTAATTAGGAAATTGTTATGTTTGATAATGTACAGTTTGTATCAAAGACAGTTTGTAAAGTATGTGTTTATAAAACCAGATCTAGGAGTCTGGGTCTAAGGGAAAAAAATTTGTTTGAACTCGTCCTCACTTATAGCTCAAATTCCATTACTATGGTCATATAATATATAATAATGATTCAATTTCCTAAACTATGTAATTTTTTTTAATCTACATGTTAACCACAATAAGTGAATATGTTTTGAGTAATATACCCAATATAATACTTTTAATTCTCCCCATGCACATCATTCTTATGAAAGACCATTACGATTAAATTAGTTTTATAGGACATTAATACCCCAATAAATTTTTAAAAACAATGTAATGACTCTGATTTTTTCAAATTTATTTTTAAAAATTAGTTGGAAAAATTATCAGACCAGGAACTAAGATGACATGAGATTTTGAGGCCTGGTATGCCCGCAAATATTCGTCAAAAAAAATATTATGTTTTTAAGAAAGCATATGAGTGGTTTCATATTTAAATAATAATAACTTCTAAACTGGTTACCAGATCAAAAATTTGAGGGCACCATTGCATCTAGAATAGTGACTTTACCTTAGGCAGTGCCTAACCACGATCAGTGCGGATCAAGGGTGGAAGTTTGATTTTGGACGTTGGCATCATTAAAATATCTAATAAAAATATGTTATTTAAAGTTATGTGTTGACATAGTGAAGGTTTTCCATTTTAATAATTCATGTCATAGGAATTCAAGGATCTTTACATTACTCTTTAATTACCATGGGGCAAGGAAAAGGAAACTCTCTCCTAACGACGAACGCTGACAGATCTAGGATAGATTACGACACGGACCACCATTCATCATTAATGAGTTATTCGATCATCAAGTTAGGGTGTTGAACCCTATGTGATTTATTTTACCTTCTTAGTTTCAATGATGGACATGGACCAACCTACGAATAGGTTGATCCATGGTTAGATAGTTCGTAGGGAATGGATAAACTTTTTGGGTTTAAAAGGGGATTAAAATCTTGGTGATTTTTCTGTTTTGGTTTCTTCATGATCCTACTAACATGAACAGATCAAAGCCAACACGAACAAGACCAAGATCCATTCTTTTGGTGTTCATATACCTAATTTATCCCCACCACCAAAATATATCACATTCTTCTTTCTTTCAACCCCCTTTGAAACACTACATGAACACTCGATCATTATGCCCACGATCCATGGAGCAATAATATGAGACCAAATGTTATTACCCGTGAATGAATTACAAATGTGAGATGGGATCACAACCAGAAGGCACTTAGGGAAGAGGGTACGATGAATAGAAAGCATCCAACATGGTGACCTTAGGTGAGGGTAGCATGTGGCTCAGCAGGATCTCAGATTCTGGTAGGGTGTTGTACGGGTAGGCCGCCGATGGGATGGTCGGTGATTTGGTGCACAGCCACAGTCAAGATAGGGCCACACTGGAGGAGGGACCTCTCGAGGGGGAGGCCGTGAGAGGTGACCAGGGTCCTAGTCAAGAAACAACTTTTAGGCCAAATTGGTGGGATCCTATGGCAGTGTAATGTCTGTGGGACCAGGCGGGGAAGGTCGGCCAGCCATAAGAAACGTGGTCTGGCTCCGTGCTGACTGGGGGAGCCTGTTTTCTATACAATCGGGTGACCACATGGATAGAAGGTATGTAGCTAGGTAGGGAAACATCTGGCATATAAATTATGACGTACATGGACCAAGTCATGCTAAAGAATTAGTTTGGATCAGCACAGATTGACCAGGTTGGGTTGGGTCAGTTAAACTGGTTCATGTCAGGTCATACGCGGACCAGAGTGGACCCTTTTTACTAAAATGGTCATATCATTCAAACTGTGTGTCTGTTTGACTATCCATTTGTAGAATTGGGACCCTTGAAATGAGATGGTGCTTTTTCGATACTCTAAGTGAGTTTTTTTTAAGTTAGTTATGACCAAATGGCTTGAGGAGTAGGTTCTCTCGGAACTAGCACACATCGAGCAAAATCTTGTGGATATATGTGACAATGTGATATTGGTGACTATGTGACTAGGGGATGCTTGACCATTTATTCTATATGCACCATCGACACTCCATATACAATTGACACTCTGTGTGTCATCAAATATCAAGTCACCATCAACATCTTGGGCACTATCTCTACTCTAGGTGCCATCGACTCTTCGTGCACCATTGATGATTTGTACGCCACCAATTTTTCATGTGTCATTGATGCACTATGTTCCACTAACGCCCCATTCACCTTCGATGCTCTGTGTTCCACTGACACTTTTAGTCTTCTAGAGATTGGAAGATCTATGGACTCCAATTGGAAATCCTTCTCTTCGTGCTTTAGACTTATACATCTGTGAGGTGACCGTATTGACTGTACTTCATGTGTTTCCTTTCTCGTGTACTTAATTTTTATTAGAGTTGATACCTTTGTGGTTTAAGGGTCCTTAATGAGTATTGTTTTACTCAACCATGCACGAGCTATGCATACATGTGTCGTGTTTTATGTTGACAGTCGACGCTTTGACAAAGTCCATAGAGGACCAGATCCAGGTGGTTCTTAGAGAGAGGTCCAACAAATGAGGTGTACTTCAGCGACTTGAGACTCTTATTTTGGTATCTACCCTTCAGGTAGGGTTTCTTATGGATGTGTTTCAGGACTTATTTGTTCACTTTTGAATACATTACTTCTAGTGGGCTTGTATTCTGGCCCTTTTTACCTTGCATTTTTCCTACTACCATATTGTGTTGTTTGTATCTTAATGGTATGCATGCTTTTTTACCTACTTTTTTTTACATTTCATCATTTTGGTCTTGAAGATGTGTTCATTTGTATAGGTACTTAGGAAAATGCCTCACATTTGTGGGATATTCCTACTCAGTGTTAGTCACCATCCCCTGGCCTATTGGAGGTGGGCATAGGGTTGTCATAGCACAACCCCCTCAAGGATGGGTCATGATGGTGTGGTATCATAGGTGTGTTTATACCTAAAAACCATGATTCTATGATATTGTTTTGAGGAAATAGTGTTGAGTGTTTCGAGTTCGACATTTAGACTTGTGATCCAGTGTTGGTTTGGAGTCTAACATATCCATACACCAGGAATTAGAATTATTATTTCCGACTCGGTAAATGATGACATATGATGTAGGGAAAATAACAATAAATTCATCATATAGGATTCATAATGTTCTAACATCCTTCTTGAGTCTGTGTTAGCTCACTAGTTATACTCTATTGGTTATAGTCCATCTTGATCTATTTTTGGATTCCTCTATGCAGATAGCCTTCCAGGATTCTGATGCGTGATCATGAGGATGATTTGCCTAGAAATGAGGCATTAGTAAAGAGAATAGTACTAGAGATATCACCTCTAGGTGGTGTACTAGTGATACCCCCACCCAAAGAGTAGCAGTTACTACGAGTACTACCATTAGTGTATGCATGCAGGCTGATTGAATTGCAAGAGATTGAGAGGTAGGGACCTCCCATGTTAAGGGGTGATCCAGACCCCAAGGCAGCTGAGGATTGGCTGGATGTGGTTAAGTGTGCCTTCCTCCTAGTGAGGACGCCTCTAGATATGATGGAAGTACTAGTCATCAGTATTTTATATTAATTAGAGGTGATATGGTGGGAATTAGTGATTTAAATACATGAGAATATGACATTCACATGGACAAACATTGAGCATATCTTAAGGATGAGTTCTTTTTAGTGATGTTATTCTATATGAATATATAGTATCTACTGTATCTACAGTAGGGTAACCAAACAGTAGTGGATTACATAGTTGGATTTACGAATCTTTCTTACTACTCCACAGATATGGTATAAGACTCATTTTTCAGGGTCTATAACTTCGAACATGGACTATGTTGGGATATTAGGGAATCTATGATATCCCTTATAATCCCAATATATGATGGGGTACTAGAATGAGATATTCTAGTAGAGATCTTTCTGGCATAGCAGACACTGATAGTGGGAGCTACCACCGGGTGTCCGGTAGATGAATCATCAAAATCAGGTTGTTGATAGCAGACGGAGGGATCCAAGAAGATCAGACAGTTCAAGAGACAACCCCAGGACATTGGGTTAGTAGTGCGATGTTTCCATGGAAGAGATAGTTATCCAAAGGAAATGTTATACAACACATGAAACATTTGGGGACACATGGCTGGAGATTTCCCAATTCTCCATGCAGATGATCAAAATACTATCTAGGGACCGCTGAGTAAGAGTAGGAGGCATAATCATGATGGTTTATATGGAAGAGGCAATTGTAGCGAAGTGGGTAGAGTCGCAGGCGGTGGGAGGAGGTTTTAAAAACCAACACCACTACCCCCAGGTACCCCACCATGAGCTTTGGGAGTAGGTGGACAAGGATGAGGTCAGCTTCATGTGATGGAGGATGACAAAATCGGTGATCCAGAGATTATTATAGGTACAATATATATCTTTTCCATCTTTGTTTTAGTTTTGATAGACATGTGTGCAATACATTCTTTTCTCACCACAACCCATGTTTGAGACTTGAATATTCTAGTGGAAGAATTGACTTGATCCCTATGCTTAGAGACTCTTATGACTGAAGATTATATGATCAAACATTGGTGCGGACGTTGTGACCATACTCTTGGGGGGAAATTTTTGGTTGGAATCTCTTGGTGGTAGTGTTGAGGCCTTATGATGTCAATCTCGGTATGGACTGGTTATCTGCATTTCGTGCCCATATTGATTATTTTAGGCACATTGTGGTGTGTCTATAGATATGGGACTTATTTTTCTTTTTTTGAGGAAAACAAATCCCATTCAGTGAAATATGGAATCACACATAATAGGGTGTAGCCGTTCACACACCAGTTGGATAGCACGACCCTCGGTTCAGTGGATGAGACTAGTTATCAGTTTTTTTAGGGGACGATTAGTTTGAGGAATTCTTCCTTGAAGAGGCGCCTAGATTTCCTCCGCATAGGGAGGTTGAATTCTGCATATATTCATACCCCATGATGGCACTGATATCTATACCTCCATATTGAATGGATCCTACATAGCATTGTAATTTAAGGGTATAGTTAGAAGAATTATAGAGGAAGGTCTTCATGAGACCCAATGTTTAACCCTACGCGGCCCAAGTTTTATTTTTCTAGAAGGAAGAGATAAGCTTGAGATTGACTTATAATGAATTAACCAGGTGACCATGACGAACAATTTTAAACTACTAAGTATTGAGATCTCTTTCATTAGGTGAAGGTAGGGAGGTGTTTATCGAAGATAGACCTCAGATCCAGTTATCACCAATTTCATGTATCGAATGAGGATTAACTAAAAATAGCTTTCAGATGTCAGTATGGACACTATGAGTAATTTTTCATGTTATTTGTCAAGAAGAATTCCCCAACAGTTTTCAAGAAACTCATGAACAAGATCTTTCATCCTTACCTAGACTGGTTCATCGTGGTCTTCATGGGTGTCATCCTTCTGTTCTCGGCATCCCAGGAGGAGCAAGCGATACACTTGAGGATGGTCCTAGACACACTTTGAGAGCACCATATTTTTTTGAAGCTTTAGAAATGTTAGTTATTAGTTTAGGAGTTCAAATTTCAAGGAAAAAATGATTTCAGAGTCTGGAGTTGTAATAGATCTGGTGAAGATTGAGGCGGTGCTTTATTGGTATCCACCCATGAGTGTTACTGAGGTGAGAAGTTTCTTTGGTTTGGATGGCTACTATAAGAGGTTTTTATCCATATTTTCTAGATAATCATCAACCTTGATGTCCTTGAAAAAGAACAGGCAGCCTTTCATGTGGACAGACATGTTCCCGTTGTGCATTTATGAGCCGAGGAAGAGGTTGATGAGCACTCCCATCTTGACCTTTCTAGAGGAGGGTATTGAGTATGTTATATTCTATGATGCATCAAGGACCAGGCTGCGTTGTGTCATAATACAGGGGAATGTGGCGATTTCATATGGTTCGTTCTATTTGAGGTAGCATGAGCAGAAATATGTGATCCATGATCTTGATCTAGTTGGGGAAGACCTTGAATTGAAGATTTGGCGACACTACCTGAGGGGTGAGAAATTTACCATCTACTCTAACCACAAGAGTATAAAATATATCTTATCTCATAAGGGTCTAAACATGATAAAGAGATAATGGCTAGAGTTTCTCCATCGCTATAACTTCAAGATTTTCTATACTCCTAGGAGGGGAACGTTGTGGTAGACTCTCTTAGTAGGAGATCCAACATTCTTTTGCTGAGTGAAGCATCATAGATGTTTTCCCCATTATAGATATTTTTTTGTGGATGGTAATAGATAATCTTACCCTCATTCGATGGTTTTCACCCATCCATTCTTGCATCGAGTTAGGGAGGCACAACTTGGACACACCAACTGTGAGACTATACATGCTCATATGTCCACAGGGCATTCCCCTGATAGATATTTGAAAGGTGGTGAACACATTGTTTTTTCAGAGGATGCACAATAGTACCACTAAAATTGTTGGTGGAGTTCAGGAGGGAGTTTCCCACTTCCACTTTCGTAGTACATTTGGGGGTTGAAAGATGTGTCGGGACCTCCAACGTTGGCTTTGGTGGGAAAGGATGAATAAAGAAGTGGTACAGTTAATTTATAAATGCCTCACCTTCTAGAAAGTGAGGGAAGAGATCTAGGTTCCAATGGGATTGACCCCACTACTTGAGGAGAAAAGTGGAAGTGGGATGGGTTATCAATGTAATTCTTTTTTGAGATACCACACACGTAATGAGTACACGAGTCCATTTGGTTGGTCATTGACTGACTCACCAGGTCAAGCAACTTCTTAACAATATGTCAGAAGTTCTTAGGTAGAGATCTTAGGATTAATATATGTGTAGGAGATAGTTTGAATCCATGGAGCCCTAATGATGATAGTCTCAGATCATAATGCTTAGTTTACATCCCAGTTATGGAATGGCCTGTAGGAGGAATTTGGGACTCAGCTACGCTTGAGAACAACGTTTCAACCCCAAACAGATGGCCATATAGAGAGGACCATCTAGGTTTTGGGGGAATACCATGATCTTTCATCCTTGAATTTTTCCATATTATGGAGAGTCACCTACCGCTGGTGGAGTTTTTGTACAACAACAGCTACCACTCCACCATCGGTATGTCACCATTCAAGGCCTTGTATGGGAGACCCTACAGGTCACCACTTTTCTGGATAGACCAAGGGGGGTCAACACTCATGGTCTTAGAGTTAGTGCAAGAAACTAAAGAGAAGGTAGATGTCATCCAGGAGAGGATAGAGACTAAACAGAGTCGCCACAAGTCCTATTCTGATAGGTCGAGTAGGCCTTCAGAGTTTGATGAGGGAGACAATGTGTTTTTTTAGGTATCACCTTTTCTGGGATTTTGGAGTTTTGGTTTGGGAAGAAAGTTATCTCCCATATAAATTTTCCCTTTTCAGATTCGAATTATAGTTGGTGAGGTTGTGTACCACTTAGCTCTACACCCATAATTGCACCGGGTGCATGATATCTTCTAGGTATCACATGTGAGAATATATTTTCATGATCCACCAAACATCATCGACTAGGGAAAGATGGAAATTGACTATGTAGTGACTTTTTCAGAGTATCCATTAGAGATTGAGGATCAGCAAGAGCATATATTTAATAGATTGTCGATTACTCTGGTGCGCATTCAGTGGTAGCATAGGAGTCTCCAGGATAACACTTTGAATCGGAAGTCTTAGATTCATGCTTGGTACCCTCATCTTTTTTTGTGTAGAATTTTTTATTAGATATCGGGGAAATAAATTCCTAAGGTGGGATAATTTAATGACTCGTATTTTCCCAGATTTATTTTTAGAAATTAATTTGAAAATTTATGATACCATGAGCTGAGACATCATGAGATTTCAAGGCTCGATATGCTCGGAACAATTCTTCGAAAAATTATTATGTTTTTAAAAAAGTGTTCCTGCAATTTCTTCTTTAATTCCAAATAACTTCTAAATGGGTACCCAGATCAAAAATATGAATGCGCAATGGAATATATAACAACCACTTTTATTTAGGTGGATCCTATCCACATCCAGTGCAGGTCGAGGTTGAAAATTAGATTTTGGATGTAGACATCAATAAAATATCTAATATAAATATTCTATTGGACATTACATGTTGATTCAATGGTTTTTTCCCCTTTTAATAAGCCATGCCAAATGAATTTTGGGTTATCATCATAATCCTAGAATTCACCTAAGGCAAGGAGAAGAAATCTCTCTCCTTATGATGAATTCTTGTGGATTGATGATCGATGATTACACAGACCTTCATTCTTCATCAATGACTGATCCAATCATAAGGTAGGGTGATAACATCATTGTGATTTATTTTCCATTCTATATTTTAATGATGAATATGGAAAAACTCATGAATATTTTGATCCATGGTTTGATCATTCTTGCAGGGTGGATAAACATTATAGGTTTAAAAAGGGGATTTAAATGATGGTGATTTATCTCTTGTTTCTTCTTTGGGATCCCTCTAACATAAAACGATCAAGGTCGACATGAACAAGGACATGATTCCTTATTTGGGTGTTTATGTGTTTAATCTCACCCCCACCCCAATACATCGCAATCTTCAAGCATTATTTCCACTTTGAAACCCTATTTGAATGCTCGATTGGTGCACCCATGATCCATGGCACAATGATCTGAGACCAAAAGTTTTGACCCGCGATGACATTATAGTGGTGTGATGGGAGAGAATCTAGTAGGTGGCAGCTTTCGGTGGTGAGTGTGACGAATGGAGGGCCACTGGTATGTAAGATGGTTGTGAGAAAAGAACAAGGCCTAGTTGGAGGGTTGGTTCTGGTGGGGCGATAGACGGATGGGCCACCCGTGGGGCATGCAGCCACAGTCAAGGTGGGACCGTGCAGGAGGAGGGATGCTTGGAGGTGGAGGTCACAAACGGTGACCAGGGGATGTGGTGGATATAGCCGAATGTGTCTTAGAGGCCATTTTTTTGGAATCCCAAAGTGGCGGTGACGCCACAAGACCAGGTAGGGAAGGCGGTCGGCTGCGTTAAATGGGATTCGGCACTCCGTTGACTAAGGGAGATGGATAGTCACACTGTTGGGTGACCTCATGGATTGAAGGGATGTAGACATGGTGGGATACTTCTGGAGAAGAAATTCCATCCCATAAAACATGAGATGGTCAGGAAAACTAGGTCGGTTTGGTCCAGTAGAGACCAATTAGCTTGGTTTAGGTCATCCGAACTAGGTCAGGTGGGTTCTGTCGGACCCAGACCGAAACAGACCCTTTTCACTAATTTGGTCATGTCTTTCAAAGAATGTATATATTTTATGATCTTTTTTAGGTGTTGGGACCCTTTCGATAGGAATTACCTTTTGAGATACTCTAAGTGAGTCTTTGTTGAAGTTGGTTTACAACCAAACAACATGAGGGGTAGGTTCTCCTGGAACAAGAACGCTTCGAGCAGAATCTTGTGATTGGATATTACTATGTGATCATGGTGACTATGTAATATTTTTGACTATGTGACTTGGGGTTTGCATTACTCATTGATTCTCTGTGCGCCATCGACACTCTGTGCACCAAGGATTCTCTATGTTTCATCGACACTCTATGAACCATCGACTTCCTGAGATCCATCGCTGCTTCAGGTGCCATCGATGCTTCATGCACCCTTGACGCTTAGTGTTCCATCGACACTCTATCTGCCATCGATTCTCCATTTTCCACTAATTCATCATGCTCCATCAATTCTCCATGCACCGTAAACACTTCTAGTGTCATAGAGATTGGAAGATCTATAGACTCCAAATAGAAATCCATCTCCTCATGCTGTATACTTATACATGTGTGAGCTGACTGTATTGATAGTAATTTGTGTGTTTCCATTGTGGTGAACTTTGTGTATTTCATAGTGGTTTTAACTTTGTGTTTTTCGGGTCCCTACTAAGTATTATTTTACTCACCCCTGTACAGGATATGCTCACACATGTCAAGTCTGGTCTAGAGGATCAACACTTTGATGGAGTCCTTGGTGGACTAGGTCCAAGTGGTTCTTAGAGAGAGGCTCGATAGATGAGGTGTTCTTTAGAAACTTTATACACCTATTTCAGAACCTAACTTTCATGTAGGGTTTTCTACAGATGATTTTCTGGACTTTTTCTTTCACATTGGCAGACTTTTCTATTAGTGGGCTTGTATTTTAGCCATGTTTAACTTCTAGTTTTCCTATTGTTGTGATTTTTTGTTGGTATCTTCATATTATGCATTCTTATTTACTTAGTTTTTTTACATTTCAGCATTTTGGGCTTGGATATGAGTGATTGTGTATGGTACTTAGGCAAAGGACTCCCATTTGTGGGATATTCCTACTCGGTGCTAGTCACCATCCCATGGCCTATCGTAGGTGGGCTTGGGATAATCACAGCATGGGACCCTCTAGGACGGGTTGTGAAAAAACACACCCTTTTAATGAATTAGTCAATAATATATAGTATTCAAAAAAAAACTCAAACAAAAACATAAAATAAATCTCAAAATTTAACACAAACACCTATGTTAATAACAAAAATATAAGATTTTTCATAAAGTATGAAAAAAGGGTTTCAAAACTAATGTGAGTATAAAATACCACAAAAAACAACTTTATCATTACTGATATGATACACACAACCTTTTGGGAATTTCCACGAGTTTACAAAGTCATTTCTGATTGGGTCCCCACACCTAAGTTGGAGTTTACCACAACTCATTTACAATTCCTCATAAAAGACCACATCAATCAACATTATACATTCAATATTAATTGATAATTTTTTGAAACTATGTAATGATAATATTATTACACACCATTACATATTATCTCTAAAAAATACTTGCAAACTTGGAAAATCATAATTCTCATTTTTCAAAACTATGCACATAAAAACCCATAATTTATCCTATGAATAGTTTCTCTAATCCTTAAAAAAATTAATCATAATAAATATATTAAAAAATTACCCAAAATCCATATGAAGATGGAATTATTTAGAATACAAGAGAATAAAACTTACTTAACATGGAAATTTATTAGATTAATTCTTCTAAACTCAAGATCGAAAATCCCATTTCTTTTACTGATCCCCCAAAACAAAAATTCCAAATATATATCAACAATAAAAAATAAAATCCATCTATAACAACATTTTATTGGGTTTTATCAAGCGATACCAAATCCTTATGAAAGGGGATGAGGTAAAAAGTTTATTACAATCAATCCAAAATCCAATCACAATAACATTAAAGAATAATAATATTTTGAGGGTGGAAATTTTATTAAATCACATAAAAATTGAGTTCACAGGATTATATTTGACAAATGAGTCTAAAACCATCCAAATATGGGTTATTTAAGAGTTTTTAGATGGATTTTAAGTTTCTAAATGACCTAACTACTCATCCTCATCTGGATATTTGTCCACCATGAAAAATGAACTTTCCATAAAATCATGGGAATTTGTAGATTGATTTCGTGGATAGAAATGACTATAAAACCCCCTATATAACTCCTAAATCCCATTAAATATCCTTATTTGGAATATATCACCGTTCTAATGATTTTTCATTGATTTCCCTTCCTCAGTTTCATTTAAAGGAACCCATTTTCAATCATGAAACACACATATGTCTATATGAATTTAAAATAGAATTAAATATGTAATATCAATAATCATATCATTCACTCATAAAAATAAATTGGATGAATCAAAATGATAATTATCATGTGGATATATCCCAAGACTCTAAAAGGATCATTATAAAATCCACCTCCCAAACAAACCATAGAGAATAACAAAACAACCCAAAATAACAACTCCATAACTGAAAGCTATTATTAAATAAAAAACAATATTGTAATAAATAAAAAATTAAAATATATATAATTACAATGATATCATATAATATCCAAACTAATCTATGATATCCCTTGAAATTAACCATCATGTCATCATTGACAACATCAATCATCCACCCAAACTCACCACTAGACTTCCACCACCACTACATTCGCTCCCATGAATCAAAATCTGGTAACCTAAGACACATGTTAAAATAGCAATATAAAAACCTAAATACACAACATTATGAGGAGTACATGACCCAATAGGATATTCCAAATTCTCTCCATGCACCACATAAATATGAAAAATAAAATAATTTAAAAATTCATTTAATGATACATGACTAATTTAAAAACCCATTTAAATGTATATTCAAAATAAAAAGTGTACAATTAACAATTTAACATTCTGGAAATGGAATAAAAACCCACACTTTAATTATAAGCAGGCTTCTGATAAAAACATCTAGTATAAATAATAATATTATTCCAATGAAAATACCCACATGGTTGGGTAAAGAAACCAAAATTTTGGGAAGCCTCTAACTATGAGTAATTTCTAAGAATGGGTATCACAAACTCTAGAGCGAAATGGCTACCCTAAAAATCACCTTATCTATCTAGATATTAATTCCAAAAATTATGTGTTAGTTTAAAACCACATCAACTTATAGTCATTGATAAGGTCACCACATCCAATTTGGAGTTTATCAAACTCATATACAAACCCTCATCAAAACAAATCAAAAATATGAATAAAAAACAAAATATTTTAATAATAATCCAAAAAACCCAAAAACAACTTCATATATGTGACAGAATGTCCAAGCCTAATAACATTAATCATGAAACCCAATTCACACAAAATAACATTCACAATGTATCTTAATGTACAATAAATAACATCCTCTATGTAACTGAATGCACTAACCCAAAATATCATCAACTATGAATCACAATTCAAGAAACCAAATAGAACCAACTTGGAAACTAATTTCAAAAAACCACAAAAATAATTAAAATCATGGTACTAAATAACCATATAAATAAAAAAAAATCATTTTTGAGTAACCATTTGTCATGCATCTGCATTTTAAATTACACTTTGAAAATACTTTAATTATTCTTAAAACCACTTATGAAACATGAAATCCATTTGGTTTATTTACATCAAGTTTAATTACACCAAAATAATTTTTTTAATCAATAAAAATCCATGAACCACCACTAAAGTACTTTAAATCATAAAATAATTTAATTAGACACCAATAACAAAGCTCCTGAAATAAGAATAAAATTATCATGAGTGGGAAGACACTTAGGACACATCTTATAATATCATGAATTTTATCTATGAAATTGAAGAGTTATGAATCCCTTGGGTTACTCAAATAAATAGAACTAAAAAACCTCGATTTATTTAATCATTCTCCCCAAACATTCCCAAACATCTACCTATTAGTTTTTCCTCTACGATAATTCAATAACAAGATTAGGAAAGGGAACCCTAACTGAATTAACATAGATTCCCACATAAAATAAAAATCCATGATCCTCATAATGCATATAAAACCTCTAGCCAAAAAATCCCCATTCATTTAATATTTTGCAACATTTTTCAAGGAAAACACTATTTAAAAACCCTATAATTAGGGATAAATGAAATTTAGGATTAAAAAAAACACCAATATAAATTGAATTAAACACCTAAAAATTCAATGATTCATGAGAGAAGAAATCCATAAAGATTAATACATTTAAAATTTCTATTAATTTACCGTGAAAATGATCTAATATGTAGATGTGGAATTGGGTGAGACATACAGGTTTCCATTCATTCAATTCACATTTTTTTTAAAAATAAAATAGAATTTAAATATCTTAATTTAATGATCCTGATAATCAAAAAAATTACCCTATTAACTTAATATGACACAAAATTGAACATTTATTGTCTGACTTTATAGTCTTAGTGAATAGGCTTGTCTTTCATGAACCACTCCCTAGATGAAAAATTTTCACTAATATCTTCTCCAAATTCCCTCCAAATTCTCATTAACATTCCCCAAAATCTCTAAAAAACTTCTAAAACGTCATAAAATATCTCTAAAAAATATAATCTATATAAAACCATATCTATTCCATTATCAAAAATGAATTCATTATAATTCCATCATCCTAAAAGTTTTTCTTCCTCTAAAAACAATTTATGAGATACTCCAATGACCAATACATGAAAAAATGTATAACAACTCTACCCAACATCATATATTTCACCCTTTAAAACCAAATTCAAATGCAAATCCATCAACTAAATTTATTGAAATAATAACTATTAATTAACTTTCCAACACTAATAATATTAATAGGTAAAAAAATTCTATGAATACCATTAACATTACAAATTATTCACTTACCATACATATGAGGAAACCATAAACCACCCTGGGGCATGTAATTATCCCAACATATACCTGCCAATAAATATCTGTGAAAAGTATTACTCACACAAAAGTATATAACAAAAAATCTGACAGTAATATCATATTCAATTAATAGTTTATCAACAATTCAAGATCTCTATATACCTTGAAGACCAAGTTATCAATCCCAAAACAAGTTAATGATATTTTAAATCTCATTATTATATGATCTTATATGCCACATTCATTAAGTAATAATGGTTAATTTATTGGAATAAAATCCCAAAATTATAACAAACCAAATATTTAGTATATATTCTTCATCAAGATATATGTATAGCTCTCAACCACTAAATCATAAAATTGAAAAAACAACCACCAAACCCTATATCCAAAAAACATCCATAGATAGTATATGTTCAAATTCCAAAACATATGACCATTTTATTCACTGATATAAATGGGTTTATCCAAGACATACACTATGACCACCTTAAAATTGAATTCATTCAATAAATGCTTTACCCAAGATTCCACCATTTACCATCCAAGGATAAATTTTTTCACCAAAATAAAACCATATTCTTCCCACTAAAAACAAAAAAAATATTTATTCATCAACCCAAATAAATTACCATTTACCTAATATCGAAAAAATGAGTCAACCATTTGAATACCATTACAAAAAATGTAATATAATTTTCCAAAATCTATTAAAAGAATATAAAGATGGAAATTCAACCATCCCTTCCCCAAATCTCCCCACCATAGCCCCAAACACTTTAGGGTAAATCATTTCCCAAACTTTTATATATCTCACAGAATTACCTTGATTTAATAACCCTAAATACCTAGAGTGAATCCATACCCATATGGTACCAATAAGTCCATAAAAATGACCATTAATTAGTCCCAAAAACCACAAATCCCTACAATATACATTGAAATATGAAAGTGTTAACCATATTTCAATCCACACTTGGTCACCATAACTCTTTTTTCTATGTCACAAAAGCTTTATAGTGTTTTATGCTCCCACTTTTGAAAATATAATGTACTACAATTTTAGTATCCAAAAAATAAATAATAAATAACAAGGATTAAACTTCTTACCTATTCACATGGAAAGAACCCAATTATTCTATTAGTTCAACATTTTAAACCAAAATTCAATTTTGTATTCATACCTCCACCTCTTTCCATCCTAGTGTCAAAAAAACTAATACATAATGAGACCCTAAATCCACTCCAAATTTATTTTTCAATATAAATAGATAATATCAAATATGAAATCCCAATAGTGACATTACATTAACTATAAAATTAATTATAAATCCCCAAAACTATATGTCATGTTTAATCCATTAACCATTTCTCAAACACAATGAAATTTTATTACCCCTCATGAAACCAGAACATAAATGAATACTAATAATTATATCCAATAAACATTACATGTTTTATTATATTAATTTAAATAATACATATAAATTATATTCAAAGAAAAAAAACTTATGATACAAAAACTAGGCTTTTCTAGACAATGATATTTCTAAAAAAATGCATTTTTAAATCTATTAAACTTTATCAAAACAAAGACTCATAAATACATGAAAACTAGTTCAATCCACTTAAATAAATTGTTTTACTAAACACATAATTTTAAAAAACATTTATTCTTTTAATATATCTTATTACTTTTGTTTGATCAAAATAATCCATGTTGACCCATTCTAAAAAAATACTATTTCAAAATCCAAGAAAATAAAAAAAGAAAACAATAATATAGAATTTATATATTATGTCATAAGCATGCCAAAAAATTATACTAGTAAATATTGGGATCCCACCAAAATTTACAAAACTTATGTGAAAATGTCTAAACTTTTCAAAATTACACTTACCTTAAATAATACAACCATGAAAAAAATATTATTTAGAAAGAATAATTTTACCATGACCATTTTGGAAACAAAATTCAACTCAATACATGTGTAAAAACTTTTATTTTCATAACAAGGTCAAATGGGAGGAAATCGTTGAAAATTTCCCCATGCTCTAAAAATAAAAAATTCCATTACCATTCACTGAAACCACCATTAACCAACACCCTTTGTAAAATTTAGACATTATACTATTTGAAAACTATGTTAAACCACTAACCATTTATAACACACCTATTATAAACTTTCAAATGGATAACCATGTTTAAAAAAACCATATAACCCTATAATTATTCAATTCAGTAGACCATATTTTAAATAGAGGTTCTCGACATTAAATTCTGATATTTACTTTCATTTATTAACATAATAATGAAAATTTTCCATAAAACACATGTTGATCAAAATTTATTTTGTCATTTTTAAATAAAATAATTAATTTTTATCAAAAAAAATTAAACTCAATAATTTTTCATAAAAAATAATTCAAAAATAAATTATATTTCATAAATTAAATATATTCCATTGACTTAAATTAGAATCTTATTAAATGAAATATTTATCCTTGGATATAAAGTTCGCTATTAGCTCCTAATTTTTTAAAAATTTATCCCACTAAATGAAATACAAATAAAAACATCTATGAATCAATATGAGGGATCATTATAACAAATTATTTAATATAGATCCATATAAAATATTTTAAAAAATCTATTAATACATATCGCTTATGAGTTTCTTCAACTGCATGTACATCTTTATATCCATCTATATAAAATAATTTTTCTTTTTGTATATTTATATTAGTGTATTTATAAAACCAATACCATATATAAAATCCTTTCATTTACTTAAAATCACACTATAATGTGATGATGTATTCCTTTTACTTGGTTTCAAAATATTTTTATAGAAAAATGCGTCTACATTAACAAGAAAAAAATAAAATTCTATAAAAGTGTTATAATTACAATAGATGATAAATAATACACAATTTTCTTCTCAGTCCAGGGTGGTTATAAAACCCTACTATGTAAAGACCTAACCAACCTAACTATATTCTAGGAAATCGAAAATTGACATTCCCAAAATTAAATAGAATATTTGGAATCCAAATAAATATTTGATCAAAAATTATTTTATTTTACATTCCTTATCCAAATAAATTATCTTTACATTCCGTGTCCTCAGAAATTATCTTGATAATATATTGAACTAACCTGACAACTCAAACCTAGAATTGATCCAAATTAGATTGAATATTTACTTCTAGTTTCATCCCTTGATTACCTAAGGATTAATTTATAAACAACCACCAACATAAACCAAGGAGAACTATGTAACAGCCTAAAACAACACCAATAACATTATAAAAATAGTTTACATCATGGAACCCAAAAATTTTATTTATAAATACATACTATATAAATAAAATAATCCAATACTATAACTAATATGATATAAGTAAAATCTTATACATCAACCAATCCACCATTATTGAAGACATGCTATAGAAACCACTATTCTTTACTAAACCTAAACCAACACTTTGTTAAAATAAAATAATAAACTCCAAATAAACTAAAACTCTAGAAATATAATTAATATAGAAACTAATATTTTCATGTATAGGTTGATTAAAAGACCCAATATGATTTCCCAAATACTTAGCTTTAACCCCATCCTTGAAAGAATCAATTACTTACAAATTTGTTGAATATTAAATTCCAAATTTATAAAAGAATTTAAAATCACTTCAAACTAAACAATAATATGATAAAAATCATATCATTTATAAATGAACAAAAAATAAAGACTATAACTATTATAATATTTCTAATTATCTGAATCCAACACCAATAATAACATACTCCAAAATAAATATCCTAGAAACCCATATAGATATTGAAAAACTTAGGAAACCCTTATAAAAATATTAATGTCAAATAATGGATATCACCGACTCGTGATTGGACCAACTACACCCAAACATGACCTTTAACCACTTAAAAAGGGACCCATTCCCAAGGGGTAATTCAACACCGCATCACTTTCAAATGTTAGTGAGGTCCCTACTCCCAAGTGGAAATTTACTAAACCCATGTCCCACCCCTCAACAAAACTAATCGAAAATAAAAACATAACAAAAAAAATCCCATTAAATTAATGCACAAGACACCACAACATGGTTACCTATGAAACTGAGTTGAAAAGCCTAATAACATTGACAATGAAACCCAATTCAACCTAATTCAAGATAAAAAAATTTAACAACTATAAAAAAAATTCATAAAAAATAAAATAATATGGATAAATCAGTGAAAAAAACCACTATAATAACTATACCTGAAGAAAATCTATGAAAAAAGTAATAAAAATAATCCTTCTAACTACCCATTTTAAACCAAACTTCCAAAATAACATAATTTTCTAGAATATCATGCACATTAGGAAGTACAGTAGATTATTTCTTATAAAAACCCACTCAAATATACATTTTAAACATGAGAAAATCAAAACCCATATTTAATTTATTTAATAACATAACATTATTTACTAAAAAACTGATATTGAATCATATAATTTTTAGATACACAATAGATTTACTGAGAATCCAACTACCTCAGATTAAAAAACATCAGAAATATTCAAAATGAAAATGATGTTTCAGGCTCTCCTTGGGATCTTAACATACTTATAACTAAACATCATAAATTAATCAAAGGGTTTGTAATAGAAATCTACAAAATAACTACCCATTTACTATTTCTATCTAGAGACATTGTGAACAGGAGGATATGAAAGAATATGTTGGTCAATTCCTTTAATATTTACAAAAAATAAAATACCCTTCATTATATAAACAAAAATATATTCAATATTAAAATAACTATGAATCAATTGGGTTTATCCATGATTAAAAAAACACCATGTGAAAATACAATATCTAGATAGAAACAATATATTTGAATGACATGGAGTTACATACCATTGACCTATCACATAAAAATTTAATGATTTAATAGAGGAGTGATTTTTTGGATTAATATAAAAAAATTCAGAAAAAAATACTTAATTAAAATTTTATCCATTGTATCAGTTTAAATGGTGGAAAATTGTGGAGTTCAAGGAATTAAAATTCATTTTTTGACATTTTTTTAATTATTCTTTTTTATGGATTCATGGTCCTTAAGACCACTCAAGTAACATTTTAAACTCACTATCCCCAACCATTGAATCTACATGGTTTTCCTCTATTTTTTAGAGATATTGTAGTTCTCTTATTTTACACTCCCTAAATTCCAAATTTCCATCTTTAACTTCTCCAACATCTTTTGAATGATCCCTGACCAAAACAAAGACCTCTAAAAACTTATAATATATCTTATTCTAACCCACACTATAATAACAAAAACTAATCATAATATTATTTTATCTCAAACCCACCATTATAAATTCACCTTCATAAAATGTTTTCATTCCACAAAAAAACTAAAAAAGATCTACTTAAAAAAGTATCCTAAAAAATCAGGGTATAGAAACATACCATACACTATTATGTACAAAACTTTTCCACTATTGAAAAGTGTATCCTTGAGATGTTAGTGTGCACTATGTCCTGAAAATAGCACCAACCCTTTATAAACCATAATATACTCCCCTTGGTAAGTATCCTTATATACCACACCAGGTTTCCAAAACAAACATTATCATGAAATTTATTTTCTATGTAACAACCCATGTATTCCATGATATGGATTTGATTAATTTTTCTTCCAAAACATTTATATTTTAATGGATTTCAGATTTTAGATGAATTGGTATAGGTTGGAGTTAGTATTATAAATGATGTGATTTTTTTCTAAATGTAATTTAATATTGGAAAAATACCACACCGAAATAGGGATTTTTCGAATGGAATGTTTCCATGTATGACTAATTTTATATAGAATGTTCCTTGTTACATTAGAATGGGTAGGATACACAATTAATCCACTAATAATTCCATAATGCGGTGACTATAATTTTTTGTGTCTCATTGGATGAGGGTATAATATCATGATCCATTACATCATGCCCTTTGGAGACCTCAAGATGGGGTGTTACACTATCACCCATGTTTTCACATAATAATGGCTACCAATGTAGTTTTTTTAAATTCTAATTAAATGAATTTAAAATGATCATTCTATTGAATATGGGTCCCACATTTCCCTTTATAAATTACATGACAAAATGAACTTACTCCTAGCCTTTTATCCTCCAATCATGATTTCTTTTCCATTTATCATCCTTTGATAGTTTCATTTTTCAAAATGATATTTCAGAGGAGATAAAATATTTCCTCTAACGTCTATTTTTAGTTTCTCCCATTATTATATAAATACTCACAATATATCTCTAAATTAGATGTTTGTGTTAGATTTTATTAATTCCATGGATTAAACAAAATATATTTAATGATATCTAATAAAGGGGCATTAAAAAGTTAAATTAGGGAGTTACTAAAGTTACTATTTAATTATATGAGTTTTTTTATGAAATGTGATATGTGGTTAGGCTAAACTATGCGATTTTCATGATATTAGTCTAAATTATTTCCTTATAACCATACTGAATTCGGTATGGATATTTAGGGTCATGATTTGTAAACTATGCTTTGTTACACAATGTCATGGTAGATGATGGAATGAGAATCATATAAAGTATCCTAAATTTTATGTTTGGGGCCAAATAAGGTTTTCCTTGAGTTACATTATGATGTATGATACCCCGATTGGTTTCTTTTTTCTCCTTTGTTATGGATATGTGAAATTATATTTAATTTTTAATTGCTTATATATGTAATTGGTGTATATTTATTTCATATAATTTTCTATATTTTAGGTATGATTATATGACTAAGAGTTTTAATCCTTTACATTTTATTGTTTTAGCTAGAGTATACCTTGAATTTAGCATATGAAAAGGGTTTGGGTGTCTATACCTACCAAGTATTGATTATAAAATATATGATACCTTATTGATATTTATTGTAAAAAATGGTTTGGGTGTGTGTACCTACCTATTTATGATTACAATAAATATGATACATTATTGAGTGTTATTTTACATTAAGATGATATACCTTAAAGGGAAAATATAAAGGGGACAATTTAGATTAAGGTTAAGATGATTATAGACATGCTTATATCGTTTCCATTTAATTTTTAATATTATACTCTAGGATCAAGATTCTTTTAGAGATGTTATTTTCAAATAAATGGTTTTTTGATTATCATTATCTATATATTGATAGTATTGTGGGTCAGGATGCCTGTGGTGTGATATTTTTATAGTCACAGTGATGGAAATACCATTAGTTTTGTATTATTATAGACTAGGATTAAAATTCATATAGGATTGTATCATTATAGACATTGAATTTTATTTTCCATTTTTTTATCATTGTAATTTTTTGAAATCGATATAGATATTCTTTACAATCATTATAGATTTTAGGTCATGATTTCCATTAATATTAAATTTTTCAATGATGGGAATGAGATACTTGTGGGTTGTGATATATATGGACAAAAATTGAAATCCTCATTTATGTTATTATAAAAAAAATGAAGGGTTGAGATTCTTTTCAGGTTTATATTGTTATAGTAATGACAATATACTCCCTCACGAGACATATGATATTATATTGATATTTTATACCTATTTTATTTCTATCTAAATAAATTATGTATACTCAAGGGTTTGCATGTTTATCATGAGAGTGTTATACATTTATTAATGATGTTGCCTAGTTTTATTATTATTACATCACATTGTATATGCAGATGTGTATTATGGATGTTTCAAGGGAAATTGTTGGATGTGTTCTACTTATTTATACTCACAAAAATTATGGTAATCCTAATGAACATATAATAATTATATCTTATGATATTTCTATGGAAAAGGGGCCTATTGTATATGGAAGGGTAGAAGTTCCCTGATTATATTTGAGAGGTGGGACATCATGGGGTCTTCGGTCCAATCTTGTAGTCACATATAGATTTTTTATTTTTATACCCTGTTGTATATGATCATCCCTTGAGTGATCTAGTTTATTTATATATAGCTCATGGTACACTATAATATCTCATTTTTATATAACATATCTTATGTTTTATTCTTTTATGGTTGATGCATGTATGTAATTTTCATAGAATTATATTATTCATTGATTATTGTTTAATATTCTTTATTCCACTATTATTTATAGTTTCATGTACGAGAAGTAATATTCTCGCCAAGATCACAAATTGACCCCCACTACTTGTTTAAAAATATCTGCATTCATGGATGTGTGACTAAGGAAATCTCTAGATCTTGTTCAGCCCAAGATCTGGTGAGAAATATCAGGTCATTAATGGTCACAAAACAGATCACCCAAACATCCAAAATATTATTAATTCATTGTACAAAACTAAAATTTAGCCCTAACTCAATATGATCACAACTACTAACATATACAGATTTGAATATGCATTCCAACAATTGTGAAATTTGCAACTAGTCATCTATAATTTTATTCTAATAGATATGTGTTACCCCATATATGGTTAATTAATGTTAGGTTATCCAACATATATAGGAATCAAATCCCCCATTTATAAAACCACCATTTTCTTAACTAATTAGATATCTTCAAAACACCCCACCATATTAGGACAACTCTAAAGTAAAAAAACTAATGTTTATCATTGACCATTATTTATATAAAAATCTTATTTTATTGAATTTATATCATCAAAAAAAGGCAAAATACATGGTGTATAAATGTTTTTGTCACCAAATTATAAAAATATAGAAAATAATGACACGGTCTCAAATAAAACCACTCAAATGTACCATCATCATTGTGTTTTGAAGACTATTGTTGTCTATTAATTCCCCTAATGACGGATGGTCAAGGAATAGACCTCCAAAATAAAAGAAATATTACAAATATATTTAATTATATATATCCATAACAAACATAAACTATGAATCCATATGATGATAGTATAAATAAATAATCATTAACTATGTTCTCAAAGTCTTTCCCAATGATTTGGAGAGACTAAAATTAAATTTTGGTTCAATATTCATATCAACCAACCTCAGTACCATAAAATTATTCACCACCCATTATAGATTATATCACTAAATAATCTATAATCATCATCATTCTTAGTCTTTTTATAGGTTGTAGAAATATCACGAGCAATGAAGTGTAAAATGATCCACATAAGAGTAAAAGGGAAAAACAGAAGAAGAAGAAGAAAATCTTGGGCACAGAGTTTAATGCGGTTAGGTAAATGATCCCTACATCCATGAAGAGGTATAATTGCACAATGATTTTGAATCACATTTGACCTTGATATTCTATAGATTCAGGCACACAGAAACCTAGACTAAAATGAGATAATAAAGCAGATGAAAAACAATTCTACCAACACTCAGAAATTATGTTCTACTACAATGAAAGGAGGTTAGATTTCTGAATCACTATAGTGTCATGGAAACCAATCTCTAAATTTCTATAGTGGTAGTTAGTGGAAGTCCACAAAACTACAATAGTCATTCCAATGGTCCTTACTAATATAGTACCCTATTGGTTTTGTTCGGTCAACTTTTCTATAGTGGTCAGAGTTGCTATAGTGTCCAAAAAAATGGTCTATGGTATTTGGACTTAGGACCACCATAGTAGGGGCATGATCCCCCTAAAACCCCAAATGATCTCATTTTAGAGATTTTTACCATAGAATTTGGGTCCTGGTGCACAGTTTGGGCTGGAAGCATTCGACCCAATCATTATCCAGAATGGATCGGGCTTCACCAATCCAAAAATATCCCACTTGGAGGATGATCATTTCGATAACCTACTTTGATTCTAGTTACAAAGACAAATTACATAATCTAAGATCCTCCAATTATTCACTCTACAATGAACTCCCATTCCATTCATAACATCAATTTCAATCTAATGATACATGAAATACAAGTTGTTTCACTTTTTTCTCCTTGGGTGTCCCCCCATATTATACCTCTCATCCTCCATTTAGCAGTGGGTACAAACAAAGGAACAGTTGTGCCTCAACTTATGTATTACAATCTGATTCTTCAACATATCTACTAGATTATTGGTTCCACAATACTTCTATAAAGACAGCAACCCATCATGTATCAAACCTATGATGAAATGATCCTTCAACTTAATGTGCCTGATCTGGGCAAGAAACACTAGGTTATTTGTAATATTTGTGGCACTCTAACTATCACAATGCAAAAAATTATCCTCTCACTTTATTCTCAACTCGTTATAGGAGTTATTCATCTAAACCATCCCATTCCCATATTTTATTAAAGTAATGTATTCTTCCACTAGGGTCGATAATGCCACCACCTTCTATAATTTTGATATCCAGCATACTGTAGTTCCTCCATACGTAAATATGTAACCTATGGAATTCCTACTTGTGTAAAATTCACCTCCAGGTCAGTATCCACATAACTTTATAAAGAATTTCCTTTACCAAAATACCAATATACCTCTTTACTTGACTTCAAATACCTCAGTATCTACTTCATTTCTTCCCAATGTTCCATTCTAGGGTTCGCCATGTACCTACTCAAAACTCCCACTACATGATAAATGTCAGGTCAAATGTATACTATAGGATAAATTAGGCTTCCTATAGTAAATATTAGTGGAACTTTTTCTATATACTCAACCTCTTATGAATTCTTTAGTGATTTCTCCTTTGATTGTTTAAAATGGTATGCTAGGGGAATAGTGCATGTCTTTTCTTCGAGCATATTGAATATTCTTTGAACTTTCCCAATGTATTCACCTTATGAAGAAATCATGGTTCCACATGAGTGGTCTCTATTGATATTAATCCAAAATATATGTCCCACTTCTCCAAGATCTTCCATTTCGAACTCCTTAGGCAGCTGGACATTCTACTCATCTATTCATTATGTATAAGATCATGCAATAATAATGTCACCCACATATATAAGAAGTATAATTCATTCATCACCAAAATACTTGATGTATAAATATTGATCCATGTAAATAATTTTTATTAATTTTTAGTCATGAATGCATCAAAATTTATGTTTCACTGCCTAGGTTCTTGCTTCAACCCATACAATTTCATCGGTAGTTTGAACACCAGGACTTTCTTCCTGGACACAACATATTCATCTGGTTCTTGTATGTATATGTCATTTTCCATATCCCCATTAAGTAAATAAATCATTATATAAATCTTCTCAGGGTATAAATCTTCTGATTCAACAATATTGAGAACTACACAGATGGTGTTAAGCTTCACTATAGTTGAAAAGATTTCAGTAAAGTCCACACGTTCCTTCTATTGAAAGCCTGTCACCACCAGTCATTCCATGTAACTTATCTTTCCATCATGTTCTTAATTGACCTAGTATACCAATTTTTTCTAAAATGGTTTATTTTCTTATGGTTGAGGTGTCAACTCCCATTTCTATTTGTCATGTAGGGATGAAATATTCTCCTTCATGTCCAAACCCCCATTCAAAACTCCTTCAACCACATTCCCTCTTCCAATCATTTTGGTATTCCACAATTTTTCAATAAAAAATATTGCAATGATGGTGAATACCTCTTCATAGGCCTTAAAAATCATTTTGATATCCAAAACTCTAATTGAGTACTAGGGTTTACTAGTTCTGATGTCTCATTCTTAAGAACACCTTAAAGCTCCACTTTCTCTTCAAAATACGATTCATTGTTCCCATTTTAATCTTTAACAATTTGGTGATCCTTGTATATGACCCATTTTTTAAATACCATGGTTTATATCCTCATGAACACATTGTTGAAATCATCCCAAAAGTGGTAACAAAAATCCTCATCACTATATCCAATAAAGAAACATGTCTTGGACTATTTATCAAGATTGTACCTTTTTTTATCATAAATATATACATAAGGAAAATTTCCAAAGACTCATAAATTTGAGATTCTTACCTCCTTACAAGACTAGATCTCATTAGGTATACATTCTCCCATTGGTACATATGGATCTCTATTGACGAGATATGTTTCTATGCCCACTAAATTAGTCGAGAAGATATTGGGTAAACCTGAATGAAACCACATGTTGTTGGCATGTTCATTTGGTTCCATATTCATCCATTCATCTACACCATTCATCTGTGGTGTTCCTAGGATAGTGTTATCCCCCCAAATTTATTTATTTTCAGTGATTTCCCTAAAATAATAACTTTTGTACTCTCCACCCTTGTTATAAATCGATAATTTCATCTTTTCTCATAAAACATTTCTCACCATGAACATACACTTTCTAATATTGTAAAACATATCCTTTTTTGTTTTTAGAACTTAAACCCATACCTTCCTTATTGAGTTTTCAATAAATGTCACATAATATTATGCCCCTATAATGGAATGTACTAGTGTAGGCCCTGAAACATCAGTGTGAACCAAGTCTAGCTTTCTAACCTTTACTCTTTTTCCTCCTATTTGAAAATTATACCTTCTTATACTTTCCAATGATGAAATATTCACACAACACAACTTCCACTTACTTTATCAATGGTAGAAGCCCTTTCTAATCACCTCCATCCCCTTCTCACTCATGTGGCCTAGCATATTGTGCCATATTTGATAATTCATGGTATAATTTACTAATTCCTCCATGTTCATGAAAATTATCTATCATGTTGTATAGAGTACCATTTTTTTCTCTACTACATATGACCATATCTCCCTTGGTAACCTTCCAAGAACCACCAATAAACATTGTACTAAATTATACATCAAGATGTTTCCCAAAATAATTGGCATTTCTTCATAATCTTAGTATTTAACTTTTATTTTATAGAATCATAAAACTCCAACTATTGGTCTTGATCTTTGTATATTATTTACCCAAAATCTACAAGGATTCAACATGATCAAGATGTTCCTTTCCAAATATTTCTGAAACAAAATTGTTCTGGAAACCCTTCTTAAATTTAGAATGGAAAGACCTCCCAAATTCTAAAATCCAAGAATAAATTGGTTTATCCATGCTCTATAGTAGCACATCAATTGTTCATTCATCCTCGATGTTTGATGCATTGGTTTCAAGAACCTTCCATTATTCTCAACACTCCTTCTTGACTTGACATTTCTTCCCACAAGTCCAGAAGGTAAAACCAGCCCCCATTGATTTGTCCCAACTCATTCTTATTGATCTTCATCATCCTATATAATTGTATCACTACACATATATTCCTCTTCCATCAATACTCATATAGGAACTATGGAATCTACCTAATTATATTCTTTAGATATCCCCACTGAGGATCAGTTCATGAAACTCCTTCAAAACCAGGTTGGTATTTCCCAAAGAACAGCTCCCATCTGTTATAGTTGCTTCTCAAATGTCAGGTTATGAAGATAGTAAACCTAGTGAACATACATATTCACCAAGAATAATGTACATATATTTCTATTGATTTATGATAGTTTTGAATTCATTTATGTGATCTTCAATAATTCTCCCTTAAAACAATTCAGGATGAATAATCATCACATCAATTTCACTTTGTTTGATCCATAAGGATTCTATTACATATTAAAGAGATATTTCTTTATTAGGATTGTCATTGTCTCCTCTCTGATGTTGAACGCAACATTTTCTACCAACATAAGGTGAAGAACTCCCAAAACTTATTTGTAACGCCCCGACCCCAGCTACCCAGAGTCGGTGCATTACTTCGTAACATTGGCATGATCACAAAAGATCAAGTCTCGAAAGACCGATTAGTTTAGTAGCCTTGGAAACACTAGATACATTCATAAATGTAACATTACATCAAAAAGTAAACAAACTACAATAACATGGTCTTCATAGTCCACAGTCATATCCCTTTCTGACTACCCCTGTAGGTCACTCATAAATTACTTCTTCACATCCTGGAAAAATATTAAATCATTGAAAGGGGTGAGCTCAGATGCTCAGTAAGGTTAACAATATAGCGGAAGCTTTCATAAATAAACACAAAAATTTAAGGCAATGTATAACTAAAAGAAAATCCTTTTAAACTTGAACTTCAACATAATATGGAAAAGGTAAAATGAGATAATGCCATTCACTTCTTCACATGGATAATCTACTAGTCAAATAATCACATAAAATATCAATAACCACTTTCATAATGAGGGAATGTATAATGCCAGACATTCTGAAACATTTTGTCAAGGCCTCGGCCAAGACGTCTAAAATGATTAAGGCCTCGGCCAAAACCATAAATCAAATTGGGAAAGTGCCTCGGCCAATTCCACGTCTAGTTGTCTCATGAGACCTACCGATGCATCGAGGAGCTATAGCGGGCTCCACCCGTCACTTATTAAGTCCAATACATTCCTCATATGAATAGGTTTAAACATATCATAAACCTTAACATAATCATATCACATAAAACATGCATAAAGGAAACATAACATTTCCACATTTCAATCACAAGATATCAATACAACACATTGATATAATAAAAACTCTTTCAAAACCATTTTCAATACCAAAATAAAAGAATGTTAAAACTTTGTATTTAGTTTTCATTAAAAAAATGATGGCTTGTATAGGAAGCCGAAACTCAAATAATGGTCACGGCGGCGGAGAAGTCGTTGTCGCCACATAAGTATGGAAAGAAAAACATTCCCTTTTTTCGTTTAGTAAAACTCTTCATATAAAAAAGATTCCTTTTGAATAAACGTAAAAGTCAAAGGGGTTTATACACCGTATAAAAGTAAGTTGTGTATAATACCAAATATGCCTCAATGAAAGGAGATTGAGACAAAGTCCGTAAAAAGATAATTTTTAAATTAAAATAGATCTATTATGTGTATTCACTATAGGTACACATACATAAAGTAAAAATACATAATAGGACATAATAACATCATGACATAATTTGAAAGTAGGAGATTAACCCATAGAATGGAAGTTGGGTTAAGAAGTTCCCTTACCTCATGTCCGACTTGACTCAACCATTCTTTAACCTCCTCAATAATAAAATAGAGTTAATATCTTCCTTATTAAGAACCATTTTCAATTTCATTATCCTTTTTATATCACTTATTACAATGTTATGAACGTTATGTAATTATTTAAGTTAATAACGGTCGTTTTGTCGATCTTTGGTACTTGTGTCAACAATAACCTTCTTATAATTACAAGTTGTTCATGTGGTGAAATATCCATTATATCCAGAATTATATTCATGATGTAGATATCATATATATCATATATATCCAGTATATACATTCATTCATAATATTACGTAACATTTAGAGGTAAGAAATGAAATGCACCGTTCTTGGAGACGGTAAGCCGTACGTACGCATGAACGCTACTTTCATTTCTATTTCGTATTTAATGTAATGAAATCATAATTATATAAAGGTATAATATAGTTCCAGTATAATATCAAATATAATATCATTTACTCCATCCTTTATACATCCCATATATGGCATTAACGATTCACATCACTTTGAGGGGGCGGTAGTCCGCACTTCCTAAAATGAAATTATCGCGTTTTACCCATAATGGAAATCATAAAGTATGCCATAAATGAGAAATACAGAAGCATAAGTAAAACATAAAAATATTATATATCATATATAAAAATAGTGACATCTTAATGGCCACCTTTGAAGGTGTTATATGAGTGTTGAACAATCATCGTTTCGTGAGGCAGAAATTCGCCAGCCACATAAACCGTATGTTCTTTAACCATTAGATGTAGGTGTGTGTAAGTGTAGCTTGAATAAATCTTATAACAACATCCTAGTATATTTAGGATACTGGTGTTGTTACAAAAGAAATGAATAAAAAGAGTTTAGGGGGTTGGAGAAGAAAATCAAAACAAAACAACATTAGAGAAGACATTACCTCAAAATCGGGTAACTCTTTTTGATTTGTGCCAAAGGCTTCCTTGAGAAGAGTTCTTCCCAAATTTAGGCTTCTAGGAGTAAGAGAGGGAAGTTGGGAGAGTATTTGGGCAGATTTTGGACGACCCAAATGGCTTGAAGGTGTGAATGAGGTGGGAGAGGTGGGGGCCTTTTATAAGTGGAGAGGAGGGGCACTTTTGGAAAGATTGAAATGTTACATTATTTCACAATGCTTTTCGGATTCTAAAGGTCCCACACCTATATAATTAAAGGCTAAGGTGATAAGGGTTCTAAATCTCCTCATCCAATTGGCTTTGGACAATTGTAAGCCTTGGATTTTGCATTATCTTCTCATTTTATTTAAATCGTTAAATAATGAGGTCATCGCTGCATCATAATGATGTCATAAATAATTTAATTTATTTAATGTATAAAAATTATAAAAAAAATACTATGATGTAGGAAAGCTTTTTATATTTTTAATGAATATTTATAATCAAAATTTGGACTTGTGTAACCCCACTTAAGAACTGTTTTAGTAAAACAACTCATGTTTGTGTCAATTTAATTTTAACATTAAATAAATATATATTAATGTCATTTTCCAACTAAAGTGGATCCATGGGGTCCCCAAGTTGACCCATGGGTTGTCTTGGTCGGCCATGACTCATCCAATAGGAGTAGGACAAGTGTCAAGCTCATCTCATATTATTAAAACATTATTTTTACCTTAAACTACACTAATTACCTCTAATCGCGATTAAGAACTTAAAAGTTACTATTCACCAAAAAATTATTTTAATCTCATTGAACCAAATTTTACTTCTTAATTACAACCATGTATGTCGGATTTTTGAAAATTAAATCACAGAAGTGGTAATATTTCATTTTAACGAAAAATCAGTTTTTCACAACCACTTAGTGGTTTCACTATTCATCAGAAATTGAAGTTTTTCAGAATAAGGCCAAAATTTCACCCTAAGCTATAATTGATATTCCGAATTCAAAAATGATGTCTATTTTACAAAATTCCAAACATATAAGTTGTATTAATTAATTTTATAATTAATTCCCACTGTTACAACAAATAGCGTGTTTTTAAGAAACAATTTATATCAAAAGATTTGCAATTGTTTATGTCCAATTTTAATGTTAAATTAATTCTAATGACAACCATTGGATAAAATAGTAAAAATATATTCTAATTATACTTTAAAACCACTAAATAGTATAACTTATCACTATAAATTATTTTGATTAAAAAAGTTTTTTTAAGTATTTTCACTATTCATAAAAATTTGGAAGTTCTCGGAAAATTACAAAAAATTCAACATAGGCTAATTTCAATATTAGGAATACAAAAATGAAGTCCATTTTGAAATATAAAATTTCTATAAATTTAAAAGGTGGTTATTACTATTCATAACGGCTACATTGATTAGTTGTGGTGTGTTAGAACTCGAACTTGCGTACAATGCAAGCTATTGCATTATTGAAAGAGAGGCGTATCGTGGAAGCTCGGGGTGTTACATTCTCCCCTCCTTCAATAAATTGCGTCCTCGCAATTTGAAATTTTTCTTTGAAAATAAAAGGTTGAAAAGAGAAAATACCTTTGAGGAAAACCCACATCGGAAATAAGGTTAATAAATATATAACATTAAAAGAAAGCAAGATAAGTACAAAGGTCACCCGATATAGCCCATTATAGGATTCTATGAAAATATGGATATGGAGGAGAAACAAACCATCAAGGTCTGATGGGGAGTTATAGAAAACAGGATTAGGAGAAAGTTTAACCACAAGAAAATCACAAACTTGTGATTGGTTAAACGGTCATTGAATCCCCAGTTGGAAAAGTTAACCGACAACATTTTTGTTTTAAGTTACCTTTTATAATGTTGAGGAATTTATTTAGGAGATTTACTAAGAACGTAAGGGAATATACATACTTGTTATGTATACTTTCATTCGATAATAAATTTTTACCACAAACCCAACTTTTACTCCAAATGGTAACGGAACTCAAAAATATTCTATTTATCCTAATTGTATAAGGTTCCAAATGTTAACACATACCATTTAGATTAGTAAAATTATTTTGTAATAACCAGGGACTTCTTGTAGGCTAGTGGTAGGAAATAAAGGCTTGTCGCACTATGGTTGTGGGTTCGATTCCTGCAGCTTTGTCCGATGCGACAGGTTATGCCCCACCCTGCAGGTTGTCATTTTCCTAAAAATATAGTACTATACTATTCCAAAAATAATCTTCATAAATGTTTTAACCTTAAACAATACTATCCAAAGATCAACTTAATCCACTCAAACCTTTATAGTTATCCAAAACACCTCTGTCCAGACTTTCTCTAAAAGGTCTCTTAATTCCAAAATCACTTTCTCCGTATCAGAACCATATTATGGTTTATCTTTCTCTCAACCATATATTTTCCAAAAATTTAACCTACTATGGAGTCACTTTTCTTGGTTCCACACAATCTCAAGTCCTAGATGAAATAGTACTGCAGTACAATCCTTATATACTCCATAATTATTATAACAAGTACATCATTGATACAACACTCAAATTACAAAATTCTTTAATAACAACATAAGTACTCTAATCATTCCTTCTCATCTGTGGTAGTATCATAACTTGATTATTATCCAATAACATCATTTGGGGCATACTCTGATGATTTGAACATTGGTTTGCGTAGTGTCCCCACTCCTTGCAGATGAAGCATTGTACATTTGAAACCTTTTTCTTACCCTTGCAGTCACGCACTCGGTGTCCTTTTTCTCCACACTTATAACAAACTCACATTCCCTTCAGGCAAATTCCAAGGTGTTTCTTCCCACAGTTATCACATATTGGAAAATTCTTCTTTTCCCTCATCCCTTTATCCATCATTCTCTCTTCCATCCTTTTCTTCTCTTTCATCCCTTCAAATCCATAATACTCAGAGAATTCTCTACTTATCTTACTAACACATGATACTATTTCTTCATATGTTGATAACACATGGGAGAATATTTCCCTTCTAAATGTTGGCTTAATACCATGAAAGATATGATCCTTCTTACTCTTTGGATCATACGTATTGATGGAGTTCACATTCCTTCTACTGGGCGCCATTTCTATACAATGCCATAAACTAGGTTAGTTTATGAATCGAAATACATAATTCCATACTTACTTAACATAAATTGAACTATTTATGGATATAATCCATAATCATAAAAAGGTTTTCTTTGAGGAGGTATATACTCATAACCATTCATGGTGGTTTCTAAAGAAAACGAGAATTATCCTAAGCATATCCCCCGGGAGTGTCGTAACCAAGAGTGCAGCAAGGCCCATTGTTGTGCACCAGTTCCCGTTTGAGTCTAGCTCAAAGAGGTGTTTTCGGGTTTTACCCCTAGGTACATCTGTGCCAGAGCCGCCTCTACCTGCTCGTATCCAGACAGGGATGTATTGCTCGGAAAACTAATAACATCTCTATAATACCAAAATTCTAGGAAGTTCTTCTATACTAATCCTCAAAGTCTATCTTTGGGCTATGTGCTCTAATCTGAGTTTATCTAAATCTAGCTTCCAAGGTTAGTACTAAACTGCCTCTGATACCAACTGTAACGCCCCGACCCCAGCTACCCAGAGTCGGTGCATTACTTCGTAACATTGGCATGATCACAAAATATCAAGTCTCGAAAGACCGATTAGTTTAGTAGCCTTGGAAACACTAGATACATTCATAAATGTAACATTACATCAAAAAGTAAACAAACTACAATAACATGGTCTTCATAGTACACAGTCATATCCCTTTCTGACTACCCCTGCAGGTCACTCATAAATTACTTCTTCACATCCTGGAAAAATATTAAAACATTGAAAGGGGTGAGCTCAGATGCTCAGTAAGGTTAACAATATAGCGGAAGCTTTCATAAATAAACATAAAAATTTAAGGCAATGTATAACTAAAAGAAAATCCTTTTAAACTTGAACTTCAACATAATATGGCAAAAGTAAAATGAGATAATGCCATTCACATCTTCACATGGATATTCTACTAGTCGAATAATCACATACAATATCAATAACCACTTTCATAATGAGGGAATGTATAAGGCCAGACATTCTGAAACATTTTGTCAAGGCCTCGGCCAAGACGTCTAAAATGATTAAGGCCTCGGCCAAAACCATAAATCAAATTGGGAAAGGGCCTCGGCCAATTCCACGTCTAGTTGTCTCATGAGACCTACCGATGCATCGACGAGCTATAGCGGGCTCCACCCGTCACTTATTAAGTCCAATACATTCCTCATATGAATAGGTTTAAACATATCATAAACCTTAACATAATCATATCACATAAAACATGCATAAAGGAAACATAACATTTCCACATTTCAATCACAAGACATCAATACAACACATTGATATAATAAAAACTCTTTCAAAACCATTTTCAATACCAAAATAAAAGAAATTTAAAACATTGTATTTAGTTTTCATTAAAAAAATGATGGCTTGTATAGGAAGCCGAAACTCAAATAATGGTCACGGCGGCGGAGAAGTCGTTGTCGCCGCATAAGTATGGAAAGAAAAACATTCCCTTTTGTCGTTTAGTAAAACGCTTCATATAAAAAAGATTCCTTTTGAATAAACGTAAAAGTCAAAGGGGTTTATACACCGTATAAAAGTAAGTTGTGTATAAAACCAAATATGCCTCAATGAAATGAGATTGAGACAAAGTCCGTAAAAAGATCATTTTTAAAATAAAATATATCTATTATGTGTATTCACTATAGGTACACATACATAAAGTAAAAATACATAATAGGACATAATAACATCATGACATAATTTGAAAGTAGGAGATTAACCCATAGAATGGAAGTTGGGTTAAGAAGTTCCCTTACCTCATGTCCGACTTGACTCAACCGTTCTTTAACCTCCTGAATAATAAACTAGAGTTAATATCTTCCTTATTAAGAACCATTTTCAATTTCATTATCCTTTTTATATCACTTATTACAATGTTATGAATGTTATGTAATTATTTAAGTTAATAACGGTCGTTTTGTCGATCTTTGGTACTTGTGTCAACAATAACCTTCTTATAATTACAAGTTGTTCATGTGGTGAAATATCCATTATATCCAGAATTATATTCATGATGTAGATATCATATATATCATATATATCCAGTATATACATTCATTCATAATATTACGTAACATTTAGAGGTAAGAAATGAAATGCATCGTTCATGGAGACGGTAAGTCGTACGTACGCATGAACGCTACTTTCATTTCTATTTCATATTTAATGTAATGAAATCATAATTATATAAAGGTATAATATAGTTACAGTATAATATCATATATAATATCATTTACTCCATCCTTTATACATCCCACATATGGCATTAACGATTCACATCACTTTGAGGGGGCGGTAGTCCGCACTTCCTAAAATGAAATTATCGCGTTTTACCCGTAATGGAAATCATAAAGTATGCCATAAATGAGAAATACAGAAGCATAAGTAAAACATAAACATATTATATATCATATATAAAAATATTGACATCTTAATGGCCACCTTTGAAGGTGTTATATGAGTGTTGAACAATCATCGTTTCGTGAGGCAGAAATTCGCCATCCACATAAATCGTATGTTCTTTAACCATTAGATATAGGTGTGTGTAAGTGTAGCTTGAATACATCTTATAACAACATCCTATTATATTGAGGATACTTGTGTTGTTACAAAATAAATGAATAAAAAAGAGTTTAGGGGGTTGGAGAAGAAAATCAAAACAAAACAACATTAGAGAAGACATTACCTCAAAATCGGGTAACTCTTTTTGATTTGAGCCAAAGGCTTCCTTGAGAAGAGTTATTCCCAAATTGAGGCTTGTATGAGTAAGAGAGGGAAGTTGGGAGAGTATTTGGGCAGAGTTTGGCCGAGCCAAATTTCTTGAAGGTGTGAATGAGGTGGGAGAGGTGGGGGCCTTTTATAAGTGGAGAGGAGGGGCACTTTTGGAAAGATTGAAATGTTACATTATTTCACAATGCTTTTCGGATTCTAAAGGTCCCACACTTATATAATTCGAGGATAAGGTGATAAGGGTTCTAAATCTCCTCATCCAATAGGCTTTGGACAAGTGTAAGCCTTGGATTTTGCATTATCTTCTCATTTTATTTAAATCATTAAATAATGAGGTCATCGCTGCATCATAATGATGTCATAAATAATTTAATTTATTTAATGTCTTAAAATTATAAAAAAATACTATGATGTAGGAAATCTTTTTATCTTTCTAATGAATATTTATAATAAAAATTTGGACTTGTGTAACCCCACTTAAAAACTATTTTAGTAAAACAACTCATGTTTGTGTCAATTTAATTTTAACATTAAATAAATATATATTAATGTCATTTTCCAACTAAAGTGCCTCCATGGGGTCCCCAAGTTGACCCATGGGTTGTCTTGGTCGGCCATGACTCATACAATAGGATTAGGACAAGTGTCAAGCTCATCTCATATTATTAAAACATTATTTTTACCTTAAACTACACTAATTACCTCTAATCGCGATTAAGAACTTAAAAGTTACTATTCACCAAAAAATTATTTTAATCTCATTGAACCACATTTTACTTATTAATGACAACCATGTATGTCGGATTTTTGAAAATCAAATCACAGAAGTGGTAATATTTCATTTTAACAAAAAATCAGTTTTTAACAACCACTTAGTGGTTTCACTATTCATCAAAAATTGAAGTTTTTCAGAATAAGGCCAAAATTTCACCCTAAGCTATAATTGATATTCCAAATTCAAAAATGATGTCTATTTTACAAAATTCCAAACATATAAGTTGTATTAATTAATTTTATAATTAATTCCCGCTGTTACAACAAATAGCGTGTTTTTAAGAAACAATTTATATCAAAAGATTGGCAATTGTTTATGTCCAATTTTAATGTTAAATTAATTCTAATGACTACCATTGGATAAAATGGTAAAAATATATTCTAATTATACTTTAAAACCACTAAATAGTATAACTTATCACTATAAATTATTTTCATTAAAAAAGTTGTTTTAAGGATTTTTCACTATTCATAAAAATTTGGAAGTTCTCGGAAAATTACAAAAAATTCAACATAGGCTAATTTCAATATTAGGAATACAAAAATGAAGTCCATTTTGAAATATAAAATTTCTATAAATTTAAAATGTGGTTATTACTATTCATAATGGCTACTTTGATTAGTTGTGGTGTGTTAGAACTCGAACTTGTGTACAATGCTAGCTATTGCATTATTGAAAGAGAGGCGTATCGTGGAAGCTCGGGGTGTTACATTATTGATCCAGCAGCCCCCATTCTGACTGCTCCATGTCCATTAGATTTAATCCTAGAAGCAACAAATGAATTTTCATCTCATAAATATTGTAACGCCCAGATCCTAGGTACCCAGAGTTAGTGCATTATTTTAATACATTGGTATGATTACAGGTAATCAAGTCGAGAAAGAGTGATCAGTTTAAAAGTCTTGGAAAATAGATTGCGTAAATGAACATTACATTACAATTTCTAACATAAAACACAAAAAAATCCTTCAATAATGCCATTTTTTCCTTAGAATAACCATGAATAAATCACTTATTGGGATCCTAGGAAAATAAAACATAAGAAAGGGTTGATCTCATATGTTTAGTAAGGGTAAATAATTTAGTGGAAGCTATAAACCTTTAAGGCAAGATGTGTAATAAAAAAAATAGCCTTTTAAACATAAACGTGAACATAATATGGAAAAATTAAATCATACAAACATGCAAATGGATATTCTTCTAGTCAAATAATCACATGTAATAACTATTTTCAAAATGAATGAATGTATAGTATAGACATTAATTTTTGTGTCAAGGCCTCGTGCTAGGACATAAGGGCTAACTGTAACTGGACCCCAACCCGGAGAGCCTCTGTAACCGGACTCCAACCCGGAGAGCATCTGTAATCAGACTCCAACCCAGAGAGCCTCTGTAACCAGACCCCAACCCGAAGGGTTTTCTATAATCGGACCCCAACCTAGAGGTCTTACATTTACCGGTCCCCAATTCGAAACATACTATTCTAATACATTCATCTTAAGAAAAGGTTGAAATATAACATAAACAATCGTATTAAAACTAGCTTATGAAATGTCAATACTTTAAATATAAACCATGAATGGAATAAAAATATCCCATCCATAGTCAAACATATCACAAAACCTTAAATACAATATGTAAGATTTTTATCATAATAAATCAACCTCGATCAAGAATAATATCCCGTAATGGTTCTGGACATTGAAAATGATCAGTAAAAATCATTGAGTGAAATATCCCTATTTCATGAAATCATTTATAAGTCACATAATTTATAAATGAATTAATTAAAACGATATTTTTGAATCAATGTATCCCATACCACTTTGAATCTTTTTAAAGGAATTAACATTTTAAAAACATTCGTGTCCATATAGATAAATCCTTAAAAACCATTTTGAAAACATGGACATTAATGAGAATGATTTAGAGGAATAAATGTTTAAAACATTCAAAATGATGTTTTAGTAAAAAAAGTCCCTTAAAATAATACCTTTGAAAAATATTTCATGAAACATAGACATGGATAATAAATATTCCCAAGTAGATACTTACGTAAAAACAACCTCAGAGAATAACGAGATTGTGAAATTAACCCTTACCAATTTGGTAACTTATGAAACATACACTCCCTGAAAGAATAATCATACATTGAAGATTAAAATACACATAAATTGAATTTAATTACACAAAGAACACAATTTTGGGCAGTAAAAACACCACACAAAAGTAAATAGTGGCAATATAGCATGAATCTCAAGGGAATAAGGAGTGAGATGAAAACCCATTACCTTGCACTTTCGTTTGGTTGAGGCTAGATTTAGCCTCCTGTATAATGGCCATTGTATGATATTAGATTATACTAAAACCATATTCATATTTATTATATCATGAATGATTCATTTATGAATTTATACTACCCATTTAATAATGATTTCAATGTTAAGTTAACATTTTGGGTAATAATCGTTTTGTTTATCATATGTATTTTAACTTGTTATTATTGAACGTATAATTTAGATCATGATTTAAATACATAAAGAATATAAAACTTGATTTATATATCATAAATATTTAGAATATAAATATTTAGAATATATAGATATATCAAATGGAAAACACCTTTTATAGAGACGGTAGGTCGTACGTACAGATAAACGATGTTTCTGTTTTCATATTGTATTGAACAGAAGTAAGTGAATAAGATATATGTAAGTAAATAAATATATATATATATATATATATATCTCTAGTAGCATTATTATTTCATATATTAAATACTTCTTAGTAATATATATTTTTATAATCATCGATGAATGGTGGACGTGGAAATGAATCTCATCACGTCGTGGAGACGGTAATCCGTACGTACACACGCATGGTGACCTTATCATTGATAGGATGGTTAAAATAATGAATATGGTTGTGAAATATTTCTGATAAAATCAATTTATATATATTTTACTGGAGTTATTATTTTGGTATGGTAACAACAAGGAAAGAATAAGTGGAATATGAAAAGAACATGAAAGAGGTGCTGAAATATTTACCTCTTCTTCGGGTTCTTCCTTTTGATGTGATCAAAAGGGCTCCATAGGTTGGATTTTTGACTAAAGGAAGGCCTATAGGATTATGGTATGACAGTTGAAAGGATATTTGGGCTGGTTTGGGCTGAGCCAAATGGATTTGGAGGTGTGAATTTGAGAGAAGGGGAAGTGCCCTTCTATAAGAGGGGTGAGGGCACCTTAGCAAAAACTTAAAATATTATTTTATAATAAATCTTTTTTCGGTTTCTAATGGCACAAAAATGTATTATTTAAATTCTAAGGTGGGTATGGGTCTCAAATCACTCAAAAAATATGTTTTAGATTGGTTTAGGTCACCATATTAACCTTAACCTTTAGATTCAACTCTTAGTGAAATAGTTTGACCTTTACCATGTCCCTTTTTATTTTTGTATTATACGGTGCTTAAACTTAAAATAAAATACCAATAGAACCCCAATTGGTTCATTAATTTCATATATATTATTATATAAGTCTTTTTTCCGATCCTTATATTTTTAAGATTATTATATCAGTTAATAATATAATATTTTTAAAAAAAATATTTTATGTAAATTTTGACACTGTTTGGTATTTGTTTTTTTTTTGTTAAAATCATAACAACGTGATTACATTGAAAAAAATTGTTCTAAACAACCCTAAATTGTCATAATAACCTATAAAATTAGTGGAATTTATAAAAAGTCTCAAATTACATTTATTTTGATATTTATAATTTAATTATTTTAATCTTTCCATAATACGGTAATTGCTGCATCATTATTGTGTCATAAATAAATTTAATTATTTAATGTCTAAAAATTATAAATAAAGTACCATTATGTAGGAAATATTTTTATCTTTTTAATTAATATTTATATTCTAATTTACCTTTTGTATAACCTTATATTAAAAATGTTTTAGTTATTAAACTTTAATTTTAACTCTTTTAACTCTTCTTTGAATTAAATAATAATAAATGTCCAAATATAATTCAAGTGTATCTAAAGGATCATATTTTATTCCTAAGGATGTTTTTGGTCGAATTACACTTATCCAATAGAATTAGGACATGTTCTAGGGTAAAAATAATATCATTTTTACCCATAATTACCATTTTTACTTTTTACCGTGGTAAATAATGGTAAAAAGTTACTATTCACCAAAAAAATTCTTATTGAACCACATTATTTTTAATGATATCAACCATGTCTCTCGGATTTTTGAAATACCACTCACAAAGGTGGTAAAATTATGATTTATGCGAATTTGCAAATTCACCTAGGAGGTGGCTAAAAGAAAGTGAAATGTTCAATAAACATTTATATATCTAATATTACTATAAAATTACTCCAATTAATTACATTGAACATATATAGGTATTATGTATCTATTTTGACCTAAAATAAATTTAAATAAAATAAATAATTATTTAAATAAAAAGTCGTTTTTAAACAATAAATCAGTGTTTTTCACTATTCATCAAAAATTGAAAGTTTATTGAAAAATACCAAAAATTCACCCTTAGATAATTTTGATATTCCAAATTCAAAAATAAAGTCTATTTTACCAAATTAAAAACATAGAAGATTCATTTATTAACTTAAAATTAATTCCCGTTGACAAAGCCAAAAGACGTATTTTTAAAAAACAGTAACTATCAAAAGATTGACACTTGTATATGTCCAATCTAAGAGTGAAATTACTTACAATGACCGGAATTGGATTAAATGGTAAAAATAAAATCTATTTATACTTCCAAACCATTATAATTTATAATTTAACAAAAGAACATATTTTGATTAAAAAAGCTGTTTTTAGTTAAAATATAGTATTATTCACTATTCACCCAAATATAAAATTATCATAAAAACCCCAAAAATTTATTGAAACAAAATTCTTATGCCCCAATTCTGAAGAAGATGTTCATTTTGTCAAATTAAATATATAGAAGTTTAAAATATTGGATTATAAAAAGGTTCACCATTAAAAAGTGGTAAAATTTCATTTTTTGAAAAGTACTTCTTTTATCTGAAAAAAGAATTTTTTTCATACATTATGTCTAATAAACTCATAATATGGATTCTAAAATTATAAGGATTATATAATATTCAAAATTCAGTTAATACTATTCATAACCACTTTTGAACGGCTAGTTTGGTAAGTCGTGGTGCGCTTGAACTTGGTGTTGCGTATAGTGCAAGTTATTGAATTACTTTAAAGAAAAAATGTACTATTAAATCTTGGGGTGTTACATTTTTTCCTCCTTCAATAAATTGCATCGTCGTAATTTGAAATTGTTATTCGAAAATAAAAGGTTGAAAATAGAAAATACCTTTGTGGAGAAATCTTATCGGAAATTGGGTTAATAAAATTTAGTCTTAATAAGAGAGAATATATATATATATATATATATATAAACTTGACAAGTAGTGTTACATCCTTTTACTAATTCTTACCACAAACTCATCTTTCACTCCAAAATATTTTAAAAAAATATTCTATTTATCCTAATAGTACAGGGTTCCAAAAATAATGAGTTTATAATTCACCTATCAGAACCTTTAAAAAACCTAGATTATAGTATCCAGGGACTTCATTTAGTGCAGTTGCAGGCAATAAATCCCAATTTCACTATGGTGTGGGTTCGATTCCCACAGCTTTGTCCGACGCGACAAATTGTCACACAGTCTGTGTGTTGTCCTTTTTATAACAATCCAAAAATTACCCTAACAATAATATCCAATTTCAAACTTAATTTGTTCCAACATTTAGACTTATCCAAATACTTCTATCCAAACTCACAGTCCAAAATTTACAAGGAAGTTAAAGACAATGAAGATCCTATTTTTCGTGTAATAACATGTGAACACCTTGAACATGTATTATTATAAAACATGGTAACACCATGAATTAACACAAAACCTTATTGATTACATTCATTCTCCCTTACCCTTTATATAAGACTAGATATATTTTTTAAATCCAAAAATTTTGAATATTAGGAAAATCATGAAATAAACAAACCATTAATCAGTTCCAAGATAGTCAAGAATATCCAAAATAAATTATGCAAATCAATAATCTCTTTTTACAAAATTAATACCTTAGTATTAGGACCATATAATCTCAAATTCCCAATAAAATAGTACTGTAGTAGAATCCTTATTTATTTAATTAATTCATTTGACCAGTACATCATTGATACAACACTCAAATGACACAATAATGTAATAACAACATAATAACCCTTTATCATTCCTCTTCATATTCGGTAGTATCATAACATGATTCTCATCCAATGTTAGAATTTGGGGTATACTCTGATGATTTGGACATTGATTCGCATAGTGTCCCAACTCCTTGCAGATGAAGTATTGTACATTTGAAACTTTTTTCTTACCCATGAAATCACGTACTTGCTGTCCATTTTCTCCACACTTATAACAAACTCCCATTCCCTTCAAGAATTTTCCAAGGTGATTATTTCCACAATATCACATATGGGAAAAATCCTTCTTTTCCATCTTCCATTTATCCATATTTCTCTCTTCTATCCTTTTCTTCTCTTGCTTCCATTCAAAGACATAGGACTCAGAGAATTCTTTACTTCTCTTATTAACACATGATACTATTTCTTCATATGTTGAGAATACATGGGAGTCTATTTCCCTTCTAAATGTAGGATTAATACCATGAAATATGTGATTATTCTTACTCTTTGGATCATACGTATTTCTGGAGTTCACATTCCTTCTACTGGGCACCATTTCTATACAATGGCATACACTAGGTCTGTTTATGAATTGTAATAAATAATTCTAAAATTGTAAAATACCTAACGTAAATTGAACAGTTGATGGATATAATCCATAAAAATATTTTCTTTGAATAGGTATATACTTGTAAATCCTTCATAATTATTTGTAAATAAAAGGGGAATTATCCTAAGCATATCCCCCGGGAGTGTCGTAATGAAGAGTGTAGCAAGGCCGGTTTTTGTGCTCTAGTTTCCGTTCGATTCTAGCTCAAAGCTGTGTTAACGGGTTTTACCCCTAGCTACATCTGTACCAGAGCTGCATCTACCTGCTTGTATCCAGACAATGGTGTATTTTCTTAAAAAACTCACAAAATATCTACATTAACAAAATTTTAGAAAGTTCTTCTATACTAATCCTCAAAGTTTATCTTAGGGTAACGTGCTCTAATCAGAGTTTATCTAAATCTAGTTTCCAAGGTTATTACTAATCTTCCTGGGATACCAACTGTAACAACCCAACCCCAGCTACCTAGATTCGGTGTATTATTTTAATACATTGGCATGATTACAAGTAATCAAGTCCTGAAAGACCGAACATTTTAGCAGTCTTGGAAAATATATTGCATACATGAATGTGACATTACAATTTATAATATACAAAAAAAATCCTTTGATAATTCAATTTTTCCCTTAGCTTAACCCTACATAAAACACTTCTTGGGATCCTAGGAAAATAAAACATAAGAAAGGGGTGACCTCAGATGCTCAGTAAGGGTAAATAATTTAGTAAAAATTATAAACTTTTAAGGCAAGAAGTGTAATAAAAACAATAGACCTTTAATCATAATATTGAACATAATATAGAAAAGTTAAATCATATAAACATTCACATGGATATTCTAATAATCAAATAATCACATGTAAAAACTATTTTCATAATGAATGAATGTATATTATCGACATTAATTTTTGTGGCAAGGCCTCGTGCCAGGACCTAGGGGATAACTCTAACCGGACCCCAACCCGGAGAGCCTCTGTAACCAGACTCCAGCCCCGGAGAGCCTCTGTAATAGGACTCCAACCCGAAGAGCCTATGTAACTAGACTCCAACCCTGACGGTCTTCTGTAACTGTACCCCAACCCAGAGGGGTTACTTTTACCAGTCCCTAACCCAGAACATACTTGTCTAATACATTCATCTTAAGAAAATGTTGAAATATAACATAATCATTTTTATTAAAAATAGCATATGAAATGTCAATATTTTAACCATAAACCATGAATGGAATACAAATAACTCATCCGCAGTCAAACATATCACAAAAACTTAAATACAATCTTGAATATTTGTATCATAATAAATCAACCTCGATCAATAATAATATCCTATAATGGATGTTGACACAATTGAAAATGATCAATAAAAATATTTGAGAGAAATATCCCTCTTTCATGAAATCATTTAACATTCACATAATATATAAATTAATTCATTTAAAATATAGTTTTGAATCAAATTGTCCCATACCACTTTGAAACATTTGAAAGGAATTAACATTTTAAAAACATTCATGTCCATATAGATAAATCCTTAAAACCTATTTTAAAAACGTGCACATTAACGAGAATCATTTAGAAGAATAAATATTTAAAACATTTAAAATGATGTTTTAGTAAAAAAAATTCCCTTAATATAATACCATTGAGAACTATTTCATGAAACGTGGACATGGATAAGAAATACTTCCAAGTAGATACTTACATAAAAACAACCACGGATAATAAAGAGATTGTGAAATTAACCCTTACCAATTTGGTAACAAATGAAACATACATCCCATGAAAGAAGTATCATACAATGAAGATGTAAATACACAAAAATTAATGTTTATTTCACAAATAACACAAATATGGATAGTACATACAGCACACAAAAATAAATAGTGGCAATATAGCATGAATCTCACGAGAATAAGGAGTGAGATGAAAACCCCTTACCTTTCACTTTCCTTTGGTAAAAGGTACAATTAACCTCCTGTATAATGACCATTATATGTTATTATATTATACCAGAACCATATTAATATTTATTATATCATAAATAATTCAGTTATGACTTTATACTATCCATTTAATAATGATTTTCATGTTAAGTTAACATTTCAGGTGATAATCGTTTTGTTTATCGTACGTATTTTAACAAGTTATTATTGATTTTATAATTTAGAGCATGATTTTAATACTTATTGAATATAAAACTTGATTAATATATCATACAAATTTCAGATATAAATATTTATAATAGATAGATATGTGAAATGGGAAACACTTATTATAGAGACGGTAGGTCGTACGTACGCATAAACGTTGTTTCTGTTTTCATATCGTATTGAACGGAAGTAAGTGAATAAGATATATGTAATTACATAGATACATATATATATATATATATCTAGTAGAATTACTATTTCATTTATTAAATACTTATTAGTAATATATATTTTTATAATTGTCAATGAATGGTGGACATGGAAATGTATCTCATCGCATCGTAGAGACGGTAATCCGTACGTACGCACGAGCGACAATATCATTTCATAAAGGTATGGAATTAGATGGTATATTAATTTTAAATAGAAATTATCTTGTTATTTTCATTCTTTATATATATATTACTGATCATTATTTCTATCCAAATAACATAGTATTGAATTACAAAAGACACCACAACATGGAGACGGTAAGTCGTACATACGCACGCATGGTGACATTATCATTCATAAGATGGATAGAATAATTAATATGGTTGTGAAATATTTATAATAAAATCATTTTATATATAAGGTAATGGAGCTATTATTTTCGTATTGTAACCACAAGGAAATAAGAAGTTGAAGAAGAAAAGAACTTGAAAGTGGTGATGAAATATTTACCTCTTCTTCAGGTTCTTCATTTTGATTTGATCAAAATGGCTCCTTAGGTTTCCTTTATGACTAAATGATGGCCTATAGGATGAAAGTATGATAGTTTAAAGTATATTTGGGAAGGGTTTGGCTAAGCTAAACGGCTTTGGAGGTGTGAATTTGAGAGAAGGGGAAGTGACCTTTTATAAGAGGGGGGAGGGGAACCTTAGGAAAAACTTAAAATATTATTTTATAATAAATTCTTTTTCTGTTTATAGTGGCTAAAAAATAAATTATTTAAAGGATAATGTGGGGATGGGTCGAAAACCACTCAACAAATAGGTTTTATATAGTTTTAGGTCACCATATTAACCTTAACATTTAGATTTAACTCTTAGTTAAATAGTTTGACATTTACCATCTCTCTTTGTATTTTTATATTATATGGTTAATAAAAATACTATAAAATGCCAATAGAACCTCAATTGGTTCATTATTGTCATATATATTATTATATAAGTCTTTTGGCTGAACCTTAGGTTTTTAGGATTATTATATCAATATATAATATAATATTTGTTTTAAATACTATTTTATGTCAATTTTGACACTATTTGGTATTTGTTTTTTTGTTAAAATCATAACAGCATGATTACTTCGATAATAATTGATATAACCAACCCTAAAATGTTATAATAACCTATAAAATTAGTGGAATTTATAAAAAGTCTCAAATTACATTAATTTGGATATTTATAATGTCAATTATTTTAATCTTTTATTAATATGGTAATTACTGCATCATCATTGTGTCATAAATAAATTTAATTATTTAATGTTTAAAAATTATAAATAAAATAAAATTTTGTAAAAAATTATTTTAGATTTATAATTAATATTTATAGTGTAATTGATCTTTTTTATAACTCGATATTAAAAATGTTTTAGTTATTAAGCTTTGATTGTAACTTTTTAACTCTTCTTTGAATTAAATAATAATAAATGTCATAATCTAATAGAAGTGGACCTAAAGGATCATATTGTATTCCTAAGGTTATTTTTGGTCGAATTAAACTTATCAAATAGAATTATCACATGTGTTTGGGTAAAAATCATATCAGTTTTACCCTTAATTACTCTTTTTACTTTTAACAGTGGTAAATAAAAATAAACAGTTACTATTCACCAAAAAAAAATATCTTATTGAACCACATTTTTCATACTAATATCAACCGTGTATCTCAGATTTTTGAAATTCCACTCACAGAAGAGGTAAAATAATTTTTTATGCGAATTTGCAACTTCTCCTAGGAGGTGGGTAAAAGACGGTGAAAAGTTCAATAAAATTTTACATATCAAATATTATTACAAAATGACTTCAATGAATTACATTGAACATATATAGGTATTATGTATCTATTTTGACCTAAAATAAATTTAATTAATATAAATAATTATTCAAATAAAATGTCGATTTTAAACAATAACTCAGTGTCTTTCACTATTCATCAAAAATTGAAAGATTATAGAAAAATCCCAAAAATTCACCCTAAGCTAATTTTGATATTAAAAATTCAAAAATGAAGTCTATTTTACCAAATTAAAAACATATAAGTTGAATTTATTAACTTAAAATTAATTTCCGTTGTCAAAAACAAAATGCGTATTTTTAAGAAATAATAAGTATCAAAAGATTGACACTTGTTTATGTCCAATCTCAAAGTGAAATTACTTACAATGACTAGAATTGGATTAAATAGTAAAAATATCATCTATTTAAAATTACAAACCATTAAAATGTATATTTTAACACTATATTTTATTTTGATTAAAAAAGTTGTTTTCAGTTAAAATATAGTATTTTTTACTATTCACCCAAATATGAAAGTTATCAGAAAAACACCAAAAATTTATTCAAACTAAATTATTATGTCCCAATTATAAATAAGAAGTTTATTTTGTCAAATTAATAATATAACAGTTTCAAATATTGGATTTAAAAAAGGTTCACCATTAAAAGGGGGTAAAATTGCATTTTTTTTAAAATACTTCTTTTATCTAAAATAAATAACTTGTTCATACATTATGTCTAATAAACTAATAATATGGATTCTAAAATTATAATGATTATATAATGTTCAAAATTCAGTTAATACTATTCATAACCGCTTTTGAACGGCTAGTTTGGTATGTCGTAGTGCGCTTAAACTTGGTGTTGCGTGTAGTGCAAGTTATTGAATTACATTGAAGAAATAACATACAATGAAATCTTGGGGTGTAACAAATATAATCTTTGATTGGAATCCTCCAGTAGCTAAATTTCTCTCCATCGAAGCAATCAATCATCACTTTTCCATCATCCATAGACATCGTTCAAATTGATAAATCCAAAATCAACCTTTAAAACCTATTTTTGCAGAAACATCAAGGGAAATGATGATCCACAGATGAGTAAAAGGGAAAAAACAAACGATGAAGAATAATATCATGGACACAAATATTTAAGTGGGTTGGAAATAAACCATATGTCCATGGAGAGGTATAATTTCACTAAAATTGAGGATGAAAATTTTTAGATAGATTTTATATTTTTAAAAACATAGGACCCTATCACAAAATGATATAATAAAAGACATATATAATTATACCACAAACTATTAGAAAGTATGTTGTGCAATAGTAAAAGGTGTATGGATTTCCACATATCTATAGTATCGCATCCACCCATGTCTAAAGTGATATAGTAGATGGAGGCCAGAACACCATAATGCAACAATAGTCATGCAAAAGGTCCACAATGCTATATTTACCTATTAGTGTCGGTCGGTCAGCTCTTCTACAGTTGTTAGAGTTTCAACAATTCATAAAAAAATTAAGTTGAAAACCTATGGCATCTAGAACCCGAGACCAAGGGAATGTTTCCCCCTAAAACCCCTCAACGAGCCCATCGTGGAGATAGACATGCTAAAGTTACAACCTGGTGTGATGTATGGGCTAGAATAATTTGGTCAAATAAATATCTAAAATGGATCAGGAAATACTAATCCAACACTATAATGATTATCTTATAAAAATTCTACCTGAGTATGTTGTTCATCTATTGAATTAGAAATATCTATACCAATTTCTCTAATCATGTCCTCCACTATCAATGTAATTATTTGGGAGTAACCAGATGTCCAAAGATAGTAGGAAATTTTATTGTTGAATTTCATTCTCATTATATTCCAATAAAAAAATTGATCCAATGGTACCAGTTCCACCAAAAAAATCCAAGACTATTCAAGGTTTCACACCTTAGAAGATTCTATTCTATTTAAATCATCCACTATATTTTTTTTAAGAATCAATATAGGATTGGATAATTTGATCAATATATCCATGATCACCAAGATAAAAAAATTATTTTTAAATATATTTGGTTAATTAATGACCAAATATTTAGAGATCACATCCCTCATCCTAACTAAAATAAGATACAATTATGATCTTTCAGTTGATAATTATCTACTCAATCTTTACCTGCTAATAGGATTTACATTTTCTATTGTTTGATGGAAAATTATTCATCTTACACACTTTACAAACTATCATTTTATAATTACATCAATAGTTAAAATCCCCAAAACATGAATATTCAAATAGAATCGACACATTCTCTTTCAAGGAGTAATGAACTCCCAAATAGTATCTAAAATAATATTTAAATTCCGATTTCTTTCCATCCAAATGAAAACTCCCCACCATATATGGGATCCATTGTGGGTATTCATTCAAAAACTAAGATCATGGTTTACCTTAAATTTTCTTGATGGTTAGGTTGGATATTAATTATTCATAAAACATTATACTTTATAAATTCACTATTTATAGATAGTTAGTTATCAAAGTTGGGGATCATAGTTGGTTTTCATTTTCTAAGGATTATTCCTATTTTACTTTCCTCATAATATAATTTCTTGACTAATTATATCACAATTCCAACATTAATTCTCAACCCCCTCTATTTTATTTTTCATGTATGTCACTCTTGAGTCCCATCGTTATAATATTTATACAAGGATCGTAATTTTTAACATTCAATTCTTTAATCCCCACCATCCTATTTCCCCCGTCATTGTCCAATAGATGTAACCATCTTCATACTCCATCATCACCCAGATGTCATCAATTACAAACCATTATCCTTAAAACCCAAAAGACCCATATTAAGAGACATTCTATAGTGTTTGATAACATATAATCACTCTATCATATCACTTTACATATATATATACTATCTATTTTAGTACCATGTGGATCCTAATAGATATTACCAATGTTTGATGACTTGGATTTGTACCATTGTGATCTTTTATTTTGAATTTTAACTAAAACTCTAATCCATCAGGAATCACTTAACCTTTGATTTTATCTAAATTAAATACATGAGACAGTCTTCTGATTTTTTAAATACTCATGTTGAGCCATAAAAATCATTAGAATTCCAATGACATATTCCATATCATGATAACCATTTGATATTACCTAGATGTGGACTGTTGTAAATTCCTAAAGAAAAACATACCATCTTTTCAAAGATCTTCTTGGCCTATTTTACCAATAAAAATATCATAAAGAGACCCCATTACTGAATATGATCACACCACAATTTGTTATTCCACATTGACTAACCCACATGTTGTGTTTCACAATCTAATATGTACTCTTACTTACACAAGACTTAAATTGAAAGGTATCTCTCCCTTATCCCCTACCAAATCAAACTAATATGTCTCCCACCTTTCCAAAGTTCATGTCAGACTATGATCATCGTATAAGAATGATCATTCATTATGCTTCATAAGAAACCCCAAACAGAACTCCAATAAATCATGGAAAAATGGATATATAAATATCATAGAATATCATTTATTATGATATTTATCAATATACTCTAGGAAAAATGTCTCACATGTAATGTTATGTTTTTAAAAACTATCTATGGTAATTATTTTTATAAATACTTTTATTTCATTCAATATCATTTAAAACTTACGGAGTATAAAAATCATTCCTCTTATTCCTCATGGTAAGAGAGTATCCAAAAATCAATATTCCAATGTTCAATTAATAACATTATTATTTAATTTTTTACATCCCCAAAGATTCATCAGTACCAAGAACATTCTATAATTAAACACCAAACATGGTCTCTTACTTTTTGTCTCTATTATCATGGTCTAACAAGCTTAAAAAACAAATTATTTGTCCCTGACATATTATGTATATATATCACACAAATCACTACCCATAAATGCACTTATCATTTTCTATTGGTAGTCCTTCATAATTATCCCACATCATGGTCACACATCTCATGTGTATCATTCAATTATAGAAATAACATTATTGTGATAAAATCTATATATGAATCCATATATTCGGTATAATTTTCCAATGACATTGAATTTGAATAATAAATAGTGAAATAATCGTGTTTTGAAACTCTCAAATTATATTGAACACATTCTTGATCCATATCTTTTTATATCTAGGACCTCCAATGAAAAATAAAGAGCATTTATCCCCATAAATAGGTCATATTTCTAAATTTTTAAATTATATTTAATGCTAAAAATATACTATAATCTTTCTATAAATAAAAATCATATAGTATCACATAGCATGCAATAGATATCACAAATCAAAAAGATGGTGATTAGGTAGTTCACTAAATAATGTTTCCTCACTAAACAACCACAATAGTTAAATAGGAAAAACCTCCACAAATGGTCTCTTCAGTTAAACTCATGTTACCTTTACCCAACCAAATTTTGTAAATACACATATCTTTGAATGAACTATTTGACTTCAAAGTAATATTTTCAATAACTAACACAATAAATTTTATAAAATGTTTTTTATAGAATCCAATTTTGAAAGAAACTTAAGAATATATATTTTTCCACATAAATTATTTTGAAATTCATTTCATAACCAAAATTATCTATTTTTCGGAAATAGTGCTACCAAAATCATGTTTTTATATATTAATGAAAATATAATTTATGAAACTTAAATTATACTTATGCTCATAAAAGTAATGATAACAACCCAAAAAATCTAAAATAAGTGGTTCTATAACCACTTAGTCTACCTGTATAACCTAATAACTCATGATTCACAAAAAAATAGTTTATTTATGACTTTTTTTTGGATATTCCATGATTTCAAACATTTCATATCATGATTCCTACATCCCAAAAATACAAAAAATACCATGTCAAAATTTCTCAACCAACTTATTACCCATTAATCTCTCTCAAGTCAAGTTGGAATGCTACTATGGATTAAGTGTTTACCCCATATCCCCAAAGATGGGAAATAAATGATTATGGATTAAATATATAGTTTAGGTAATATATTTCCATCATATGAAACAATTTCCACATGCTGAAATGTTTTTAATATTATTGGGAATGAGGTGTCCATAATATTGACACTCTAAAACTATAAAAAATTAAACAACATATAAGAAATATGAAAACTATATCGATAATATTATGAAAAAATACTTCCAATGACATTTAAATTGTTCCCCAAAATCCACAAAAAATTCATTTTGTAAACTCAAACATAATTCCTATAATGGCATTAAATGGAAGTCTAAATAATTTTATATCCATCAATGCCCCTTGACCCACAAAACCCATATAATCTAATAAATTATTTAGAACCCATACCCTCATAGCTCTAATTCCCAAGATAATATCCTCTAGTAGTGATGTAGTATGTCTTTGCCTTACTATTTCACACTAGATGACATATATAGTCCACTATGTATAGTTGGGGTTTGGCTTAGTGGTAAGCACCCATTAATTCTGCATGTAAAATAGGGGTTCAAAACTTATTGGGCGCAGGTACTATAGCTGTACTATAGTGTACTATAGCAATAGAAGGCACTGTAGCAGTGGCGGGGTACTGTAGCCGCGGTGGGTACTGTGTGGTATTATAACAGCGTGGGTACTGTAGCAACACTATTCCTAGAATGGGTCTTAGACCAAAAAATGGGTCTATGGGCCATGTATTGGACTGAATTCCCATGGGACTTCGGGCTATGTAATGGGTCTCCCTCTACCCAGTTAAAGAGATATTTTCTTTTCTTTAATAATAAATGAGGCTTAGACCCAAGCCTTTTAAAAAAATTATATACAGTATCCTATAGTAGGTTAATATGGGTCATGTAATAAGCCATTAGGATACAGCCATGAACCCCATGAATACGAAAACCCATTAATCTCAAATTATTTTTTATAAAACACTCCCTCACCTTTTCATTTTACATAATACTCATAATAAATTCAAAAATAAATAAATTATAATATTCTATAAAAATATAACCAAGATAAACATTACCATAGACTAATAACTAAATCATTCACACATTCCATCAACTAAAACATAAGGGATTTCATATATTATACCAAACCATCAATACATTGGTATCACCAACTCATGAGAGAGATTTGTTTCCCCAAACATCACCTTTTCATTATAGATAAGATCTCAAAACCCAAGTGATGTTTCCTACAGCTCACCTTTTCATTTTAAATAAGGAACCCAAACCAAAGTGATTGTTTAACATGACTTGTGTCTAATGAATTCTTCAATGAAAATAAACTATATCCATCCAAAATCAATAAAAAATGTTCCTTATTTAATAGAAATTATGTTTCACCAAACAACAACAAACCTATTACAGACTGTTAACCCAAAATTTCTATAAAATATAAACACATAAATACAAACATTTTCATTTTCTCATACCATGAAAACAAAAATCTATGGTTTTCCCTAACCAAATATAAACCAATCATTAAATAAGTATATTAACACAAACTATGTGAATAATTTTTATTCTACCTATCATGGGTGGATCAAAAATATATTTATTTCCACGTTTTTTTGTATTAATTGTAGAATTTTTTTTTGACATTATATATAATTACCATTAAATCATACTTCATATTAATTAATAAAAAATTGGATTTGTTATGAAATTTATTTGATTTTGTAAAATGTTGTTTTTTTTCAAAAATAGTAAAAAATTATGGTCGAATTGTTCATGGATGGATTTCGGGATGTAATTATATAATAGTTTCTCAAATTTTTCCTATTTTTATTATTAATTAATTAATTAGATGCTCCAAAACCATTTCACCTATCATCCATGATTAAATGTTTATGTTTAAAATAAATATAAGTAAAACCTTTGATCAATGTACCCTACTTCCAATGTGTGTAAGTGATACAAAAAAATCACACTTAGTTTACATTGAAAATACCCAACTATGTATTGTGTCTCAAATGATAATCAATAAAAATTACTCACCCTTCACCAAATGCTATAAATTTCAAAGAATAGTACCACAAAAATTAGAACCTTCCACCATATATAACATTAGTATTGAGGGTGAAAATAAAAAATTATCAATAAAGGTACTAAAAAACATATAATTAAATCATAGGTAACCAAATTTTAAATTGAAAATCTCTACTAAATATTGAACCAACTGACATGAAAGAATGTGTTTATTCAATGATGTGTTAGGAATCATTCATTACCAAATGAGAGTCTTCCCGTCCATAATAAATTTAGAATTACTGCTCATTGCAAAGTGTGACCAAGATTAATTTTTAGAAGAATGATTTAAAGTTCACAAGGAATCATAAAATAAATACAAAATAAAAATAAAAAAGTAACATCCACAAACATGAATTCATATGTTGAAACTACCAAATAGTACTTTAATCCCCATCATCACAAACTGTGTTCTTTTTTTAGATAATCCATTTAAATATTCTTATATAAAATTAAATAATATGAGATTATGATCCCTTTGAATCATGAATACCATAATCTTATATCAGCCTTAAAATCTCCATGAAATCAAGGTCTTTAAATTGTATTTTCTTTATTTTAGATTAAAATTTCATTCACAAAACTCAATTGATCTTCATTAAAATAATCAACATAGTAAAAAAAAGGTTGGTTTTCATTGAAGCTGATGTGGAAGCTCAATGATTCATGTTGTAGTGTGAAACTTCTTCACTAAATCCACTGAAAAATTCCAATTTTTTCCTATGAATGATCTCTACCTAGATTCCCAAAAAAATATTTCTGTATTAATATAGATTTTATGGAAACTCAATATCATCTTCTTATCCAAATTAATATCCCCCATCAACTCTATGTAGATAGATTTTACTATACATCCACACCAAGTCCTAAAAAATTACAAAGGTATGAGATCAACATTTTGGTTTGAAAAAACACAAAAGAACTCTATATTATAATCCAGTATACACGAAATCTACATAAGAAATATATATAGGATAAAGTTGAGGGACCCTTTTTGGGAACCCTATATAGGACTTATATCTTGAAAATATATTCTTTATTCTAGTTTCAAAATTTTTTCTTCAAGACTAAAATTTACGAAACCCTTCAACAATATTTAAATATTCATCCTAAATTCGAAATATATAGGTAAAACAATATAATATAAGATTTTAATATCAATCCATTGATCTTATAATAACAATAAAATAGAAAAATTATTTATATAATATTTTCATTTAAAAAATATCATTAAAACATACTATAATGACTCTTATAGAAAAATATTCCAAATAGAAAATTAAATTATAAATACAAATGAATAAAATGATTTTAATTTTAGAAAAATATGATGAATTTATTTTTTATTTCTGACTGACTGAAAATTACTTTTTTATTATCTAAACACTTTTAAGGAAAAAAGTGAGAAACCACAAAAATAGTCAAACCAAAATATAACAACACAAGAAGAAAAGAACTAGAACCAACTATCATACCTTCCCCACCCCATAAAATATGTCATGACAAGAATCCTTCACTAACACAAGACCCTCCGACAAGCAGCCCCTGTATAATGAATGGGCATGATACCGATGGCCATGCCATACCCTCTCAAGCCTCCCAATCCAAAAGGCCCGCACCAGTGAATACTTTTTTCTTTGATCCCCTTCTGTAGCAGGTCCATGTAGAAGCTAGAAACATGCACCAAGACTCCAAACAAAGGCAGACAACAAGAATTACCAAAAGAAAACACAAAACACATCAGCAAACCACCCAAACTGCCTGACCAGGACAACCAACTTAAACTGAATCCTTAAAGAAAAACCTAAGATTACGTGAATTCATCTCCCTAAAAAATTTCCAAGATAAGGTTGAAACTTGAAGATCAATAACCTCTATCATTCTCTTTTCCAACTCAGACGCAAGTTGATCCCAGGTCTGAATGTACTCCTCAACACTGATTTCCCCTCTATTAAAACCCCCAACCAGAATTGAGTCTTGACTATCAATCCATGAATGTTGTTCCCAATTGAGATACACCTCTAGCATCCTCCGCATCATTTTGGTTGCCTCCTCCTCCGATACGTTTAGAATCAAGACCTGCTCAATCACTTTAGCTTTAGAGCTAAATAGGAGAATCTAGTCTTCCTCCATTTCTCCTGGCCCATACTGGTGTAGAGACTCTATGTCCATCTTCATGTCATTCAACTTCATTGTGAAGAGGGTCTCCAAAGGTGGGGGTAGGGAGGAGAAGTCATTATTCCCATTCTTATTTTTGAAACTCATCTTGTTCTTTGGAATTGAGACTTCTTCATCTGAATGGTCCAGTTCACTCTTATTGGATTCCTTCATGCCAACCATGTCTCCCTCACCTGGTGTAATGTGTTATAAATTCGCATTGTCCCTTGATAGACCTTAAAATATATTGTATAGGGGAACTAATGTCCGAGTCAAGCCCGGACTCCTTCCCTCACCCACCATTTCTAACTCCCTTCCAGGTATGGAACCACTACCATCCAAAAGGTTATTCGGTGTGCCCAAGCCCGCCTCCTCAGCAAGCGATATTCGGCCAAATGCTTCAGCATTCCTGGCTTGTAAGAAGCCACGCCCCATGAACTGAGGCTGTCTATTAGTTTCCTCCAAAGTCACCTCATGGTTTTCACGATCTTCTTGCACCGTAGGTCCTTCCTCGTTGAGATCCGATTGAGAAACCCCTGAAAGTTTATCCTGGACGGACTTGTTATTGGCATTACCAATCAAAACTATGTTTTTCATGCTCACTCCATTGAGGTCACTTAACAATCTTCAAAATACAACGTGAACTTTCAGCCCAGGAGGCCGGGCAAGTAGCTTCACCGGCCTCACCTGGTTTCCATCACGGGCAATCAGTGGACCCGAGCCAACGGAAATAACACCGGCATCTTGTTCATCCCAGAACACACCATCAGTATGGACAACCCGAGCACTGCCTGATAATTTACTGCCTTCAGGGGGTCTATTACAGGGTTCTTCAAAAATTTCTTCCACCAACGAGTTCAACACCGCTTAATTCTGAGAGATGCTACGATCACAGTTTCTCACATTCTTCTGGAAGCCAAAATCCCTTGCCCCCCTTTTACATTTCTTCAGTGAATGGCCCATCCATTTTCAAGAGGAACAGTAATAGACCAAGGATTCATAGACAACCAGTTGTTTACACTAGAACTATTCACCTACAGTGATCCAAATGAAGTTCAAAGGATCTCTTGAGGCGTCCACCTCCACACACACTCAAGGGTTTATCGGATGATAGACAACAATGGTCTAGCTATCAGAGCAAAGATATCTCCCCAGTAGGTTTCCAAGAATTATAACAATCGATGGATTTTGAAACAGTAAAAGGAGATTCTGAAAACTAACCCAAACCGCCACGGAAGGTGAATCGCTCCTAATATAGAAATCATACGACCATCGATATAGGTAGAACCGCACGACGTTGTAGCTTTGAGGGGCTCTCGACTAGGCCCTTATCAAATCTTCCCCCGAAGAAAAAAGGATCAAGATATTCTTATTTTCCAACAATCCTATGGTTTCCTCCTCTTTCAAATCCTAGGAACTGAACACAAATCTATCAAATAGATCAAATGAGGGTCTTCTCTTTGAAAATCGAGCAACCAGCATCAGACTATTTAAAGGCGAGGCTTCTTTAAACGCTGCAACCGACATCAAAAGATTAGGTCTTCCATCGTGAAGATCTAGAACCTTAAGGCTCAAGAAACTTTGGGGAAACCGAGGGAGGAATTCCAGGTTGGAGAACAAGATAAAGGGAGATTCTGCTCTTGTTCATCGTAGCAGTGTTCCCTCCCCCAGAGGGGGAGGAGCCTTCTCGGAGGCCAGCTCCGTTAGTTCGGGAGCCGAAAACATAGCGTCATTACCATTTTCAACACCATGGTTAAAAAATTATCTTGAGTCCTTAAAGATATTCATTTAATTTTTTTAATTAGGTATATTCAACAAATTTTATCTCATGTTATCCTATATAGAACAATTATACCTAAATTTTATAATATTTTCCTTAAAAAACAATTTTAGATTAATATCAAATTTGGCCTCATTAAAAGAAAAATAAATTATCACTATTAGAATGATTAATTTCTATATATTCACAAAATAATTATAATATTTCTTCATAATATAATGTATTTTGTGGGTTTTTCTAAGGATTAATGGATTTGAGGTGCTAATGAGTGAATTTTGAGACATAATTAGATGGTTTTCCTCTATGACAAATCACAATGCATAATTTTTAGTTTCCATTAAGAACAGAATCCTCCCATTAATTCCCCTACCCATGACTCCAGTCCAACCAATTAAATTATTAATTAATAGTCCATACATTATGGAATTAGGAGAATTAATAATAAAATCTATTGTTTTACTTAAATAGGTTTTCATTTATGATTTTTTTAAATAGATTATAATATAATGGAATATATGGTATTGTATTACTTCATGTAGGTACGAGAAATAAATATAAATATATTAGGATTTATTTTCTATCATTATGGTGTTCTATAAGCTCTATCTTTAATAGATTTCATAGCTCCTTTAAACAGATCATCTAAACAACACATGTATGTAGATTTTTCTAAATGTTTCCTCTATAGAAATCTCCCACTACATGGTTCATACACCTTTAATAAAATAATCCATAATGATTTATTTCTTATAATATTCTCCCTTTGTCCTATTATTTTATTTTTAATTTTGATATAATTTAATATTTATATTAAAAAACAATTATATATATTTTATTGCTTGGAGAGAAAGAGATGTAATTTTTTATATCAAATGGTGGTGGAATTCCATGCCTATATTATAATGATATCCAATACATCATCCCATTCATACCCGCATGATTTTCCTTATAAATCAATAGAAAGAAAAATAAAAAATATATTCTTCAATTAAAACATTTTCTACAAATCAGATTGTTCTAGATCACTTAATTTCTTTCTCCAATCATGAAATCAACATAGATAATTCATTAGCCTACAGATAAAAGTTGTTATAGATTTTGGATTTGTAATTATTTTTATTGGAAATTGAATTCATGGTGCCATAGTCTATAATGCTAAAATAATATGGTAGGCCCAAAATCAATTATCCTTGAAAAATAGGATTTAAAATAAAGAAAATTCCTCAATAATTTTTAACAAAAAATATAATTATCTTGGTTTTTAATAAGATTAATTATTATGTCATGTTTATTCTAGAATGTATTGATTATATTAAGAAAAAATTAATTATAATGAGGAAATAAAATATGTTTAGAAGCCTCTCAGAATAGTGATTAAAATTTTCAAACAATATATCCTCACATTTTATTTGAAGATTAGTGGGCTTTCCATGAGTTTTCATTGCATATAATTTTTAAATAAATTTCATCTCATTATTCTTCTATGATGTGTATATGGGTGAAATAAGTTCTTCAAAATTGCAATAGATAAGAAACATAAAATTAATTCAAATTAATATCAATATGATTAAAAGCACCCTAAAAATGAAAAATATAAAATATTTAATGATAAATTATTTCAAAAATACTAAAGAAATAAAGTTTTCCACCCCAAAAAATAAATGATGAAGTTTTTTCAATTATTATAAATATGATAATTATAAATATATATTTAAAATTGAGAAATATTAATAAATTAATTGTAAAGGAGAGGTAAATCATGATGGGTTTTCAATGATAAATACGTTGGAGGTGTACAGTTACCTCCACCAATATTTCAAGAATATTAACAATGTACTTCATCAACTTCTGTTCATTAAAAATATAGGGTATATATTATCCTTTATTAACAATCTACATATAACTAATGGGTTTTAAATGATTGAATCTAAATGTTCTTCTTGTATTGAATTAATTTTTCATATAATAATCTTGAGTTTTCATTTTAAGATCAACACATGGTCCCTTATATGGATACTTATTTTCTAAATTATTCCTTAATAATCCACTCTGGTACATTATTTTTTAACTCTATAATTCCAAAATATCTCTCTTAATTTAGTATAACTCATGTATCTATAATTTTCCCTATTTCTTAGCTCTATATAGGTATAAATAAATCTCTCTCACATTCTAGTATTATTTGTGTTCAAACTCCACAGGTAGGTTGTATCACATTCCATAAATCAGAATATATTGACTCAATAAAATGGGTGGTTTTTATGCTACTTGTTTTGTGTTAAGGTTTCTTCCAAACATTTTATCTGGCCTTTTTTATTTTGGATTAATAGTATCAATAATATTACATTATTTTAATTAAGTGACACATCATCTTAACATTTTTTTATAGATGGTATGATTTTGAGTTTTTATGATGAACTCCATAATTGTTTATAAAATTTCCCATTATGCAATTGAAAGTTTTGATCTATTGATCACCGATGATTGTTGATTACACCCTAACATTAAAGTATGTTAGTCCAAACAAATAAAACACAAAACATGAGTGTCCTATGTTTTTGTGGTCTTATACCAAACCACATTAAAAAATAATTAACTATAATCATGATATAATAATTTATTCAAGATACATGAAAAGATCCCATAAAATATATTTCTCATATTTGAAAAATGTAATAACAAATATTGGTTTTTAAGAAATTTCATGTCAAGTGGAAGTCATTCCAGTGAAATGTTACTTTCCAAAATTCTGGAAAAATTAAAAGTGTAAATCCCTGAACCCACACTTTTGAATTCGGTACTAAAATATTTTTTCAATTTTTTATAAGAGATAGAACAAAAATAAATAGTAAATTATACATCTAAGGACCATTTATGGTCGAGGTTCTAGAGATTTAGCTAACAACTTACAAACATTGAATCAGAGTTTACAAAAATAATTAAAAAATAACTAATTTGATTCATCTACAATAGCACCTTAAATTTCCATTTAAATTATAATTAATATTATGAAAAAAATTGAAAATTATTATGAGCTCAAAAAACCTCAGTAATGGATATACATAACGAAATCATTAGTTAAGTGATAACATAAGAAACCCAATTAAACCATTTTCATAAAACCCATTGGAATGCATGGAAACATCATATAGTTGATATAGGAAATATTTCTTATATCACTATTACAATAAACCTATCACATGGAATAACAATTTGGATAACTTCTATCTCCAAAGTAACCAATTATGGGAGATCTATAATGGGGATCACCAGTTATATTTTTGAGCTATAATGGGCTCAACCAAACATATCTTCAGCTATAATGAGGATCAAACCTTCATAAATTGATATATAATGTGCTCAAACCAACATATTTATTTACAAGTAACATATCATGAATAAAACACTTGACAACTCATTTAAAACCGTGATCAAAACACACTCATATTTTCAAGTTACCCTTTTTGGTAAAACTGATCACATTTAAAATTTAAAAAAAAACATACATAGAATAATGATATATTATAAATAAAAAATTAATATGTCAAAATAAAATGGAAACATAATAGTAATAAAGAATCATGAAATCTGTAGAAACCACTATGCCATATATATAAAAAACAAACTTTTTGAATTTCGGTAAATAGACCTTTAAAAGTATCTTAAAAGGAAAGTACCTTACAAATATAATTGGATTGAGATTTAATATAATGTAAGGGAAATGTGTATACATTGTAAATAAACATAATAAAATATAATGTAAAAAAAATAATCACACAAAAAATATTAATACCACATAATGAAAAATTTATAAGGTTAACCAAAACAATGGAAATTAAGTTAAGAATTCCCTTACCTCGGGTTCCTCTTACATCAAACATGTTTAAAACTCAAATATAAGGGTTAAAAAAGTTTTATTAATATTTTAAATAAGAATAATAATTTTTATAACACATTATCTGATTATTTTATAACATTATTCCAGACTTTTATTAATAATATTTTTTCATTTACATTGTTATGGATGTGTTCTTTACATGGTTTCCATGATTGGTTCATAAATGATTTTATTGTCGAAAGGAAGTGAAACTCCAGAAGTGGAATGAGTTTTAATTAATATGGTTCCATAATATTAAATGATACCATAAATATTTTTTTCATATAATATGATGAATCATTAGATAAAACATTAATGATTTTTAGATAATTTTGCCAGTTCCTTGATAATCAGAAATTTGTTTCATTATATACCATTAATATTATGAATAAAAGATAATTAAAAAAGTAATAGAGGTCATATAATACACATAAGAATGTGTTTCATCCATTAAATTTTTTTTAAAACCTTTTTTTAAGGAAGTAATGGAAATTTAGGACACATCATTCACGATGTCGGTAAATTGAAACATCAGAGACAATGTTTTTATTTTTTAAAAAATAGGGAGAGGATAAGAAGTATGAAGATGAATTGTTCCATAAAAATGATAAAAATAAAGTATATATAAGAAGGTATTGGAAGTTTCTAAGATATTTTGTAAGGGGTTTGGGCATAATTTAGATAGTTCTCAAAGCTTGAGAGGTGTGAGAGGATGAGGGGTGAGGGTGATATTTATAGTGGAGGAGAGGATGAATTTTCCAATATTTTAATCATTAGATTAATATTTTTTATCACGACTATAGATAGTCTGGATTCATGTGACCCAAAATAGTAAATCTATCATTTGAGTAATAACTAAGGGTTCTTACATCAGTCGTGATGTCAGGAATAGTGGTTTTAACAAAAAATGTATATAAATGGTAAATTGCTATATTTCACTATACATCAAAAATTCAACATTTTTGAAAAAACCATAAAATTAACCCCAACCATTTCTCAAAGTGTAGAATTAAAAAATGAAATTAATTTTATCAAAATAATTTTCTAAATATGATTTATTTAATTTTTAATTAAAAACATAATTTATTTGAAAAATAACATTTTTTAACTGTAACTTATTTTATAACACCTTGATAAATTAATAAAGGTCTCATAAAATTATATTATAACTATAATATAACAAAATAATAATTTATGATTACATTTTATGAAAATAAATTTTCATTTAAATTACTAAAATAATCATAAAATTTTAATTAAATGTTTATGACATACAAAAATACCAACACATATAATGTGATCATACTATCACATATAAGATTCCTAAATTTTCTTCATACGCTAATGGGTGAGGTTACTATTCATTTGAAAAAAAATTATTCATCAGGGTCATACTACTATTCATATGTTTTTGTTACTATTCACCAAAAATTATGTTAGTCATATCAGACTCCAAATAACTTACTGATCACAACCATGTATGTCCGTTTTTTGAAATTCAAAACACAGAAGCCTTAAAATTATGATTAATGGCTAGATTATAAATTAAAAATAGTATTTGGTAGTTCATTTAGGCCCATATTGTCTCCTTTTAAAATATTGGGATGTAACACATAGTCACCTATAAACATGGTTGGTCAAAAAAAATTAAAAATTAAATAATTTTCCAATACTTTTTTATCAGAAAAAAGTCGAGCCTACGTGTTCATGAGGAAAAAATTTATAAACAGAATGGAGTTTACTATGAGTTAATCATATTCTTATAATTTTGTCATTTTAAATTTTAAAAATATATTGATCTTAAACAACATTAAATTTTTATTCATGTTTTATTATTTGAATTTTTTGTTGGGATTCCATGGAAAAACACTCCTTGATCTAGATCAGTAAACACATACATTATAAACTATCTTTGATATCGAATATAGATTCTTCGACATAATAATCCCATTATTACATGACTAAATTTGAACATTACATCTAATATATTCTAATGACATTATATATTTATAGATATAGAAATTTGTAAACAAGTATAAACTAAAAATACGCATGTCCTTCTTAACTGATGAATATTTGTTTCAATAAAAAAGAAAATAATTCTTAGATATTATTTCTTAAAAATATATAACAAATCCCAAAAAAAAATTGATTCTTCTATTCATATAATTTTCACAAATTTTCACTATAATTAGTGGAAATTAAAAAATGGGTGAGATGAAATGCTTATAAATGGAAACATTTAAATATAGCTATCAAGAATATAAAAATGATATACATAATATGGTCAGAAAAACTAATCTTAATAATTCCATATTCAGTTTAAATGAAGAGAAATATATATCCATGAAAAAAATTTAAAACATTAATAATAATAATTATTGATCTCATATAGATATAATTCATAATACGAAATATAAAAAACAACAATTATCAAGGCCTTTTTTCAAGACCATAGACAAATATTGGGGGAGGTATACACCAAAATTGAATTTATTTTGTCCCATGATGCCTATTTATGTGTGATGAGATATATATTGTCATCCCCCACCCACCTACTGATTAATTCCAATTCATTCATCATAATATTGAACAAAAAAATTCATACCATTTCTTAAAGAGCCTATAAATGAAAAAATAAAATGGACATCCTTTTACTAAAAGAACTAAATAATGTAAATAAATAATTAAATTTTATTTGATATAAATAATCATCAATAATGTAAATACTTCACCAAATAATAAATATTTATTATTTTGTCGTGAACATCTTCTAATATGAATTTTGAAAGATAGATTTCAACACTGTATAGGGAAATGAATACATAGGTTAGTCAATTATAGAATAACAATATCATAATCCATCTAGATAATGAAGGTGGATGTATGGAAAAAAATATCCCTATTTTAACAATGGAGACTTATATGGATTTTGACATAAATGAAAACCAACATAAGAAAATAACTCATCAAATAGTTTCACAAATTATGTGATCAAGAATTAATTTTACTAATACAATGAGTCAAATCCCTCAAAATGTTAAAAAATTTATTTTGATGTTAAACAATGATTCATAATCCCCATTAGTTTAAATCCTTTTAAAAATTTTATGGAAAATTAAATCAATATTCTAAATGATATTTTAGACAACATTTTTATCATTTATTTAAAATACCAATTTTGATGTCTCATTCAATGGTAACTTTTAAAAATATTATTTTAAAGATATTGGAAACATTTAATTTGAAAACTAATATTCAATAATGGATACTTTAAAAAACATTATCTTATCAATATATAGAGAAGAATGAAAAATATATGAAGGTGAAAGGAAATCCCTTTTATTACTTTGAAAATACTATTGTTCAAAAATAAAATTATAAAAAACGTAACAAAATTTTATATTCCTCAAAAATACCTACATACCTCAATTAGAATATGAATTAAAATAAAATTAATTATTATTTTTTATTATAGAGGAAATATGTCCCGGATGAAACTATATACCTATAGGAAAAGAGAATTGAGTTATCAATTTCCCATTCAAGAAATACACTCCTTAAAATATGAAATGTTTAGAGATAGGGTTTTTTATGGTACTAGTGTGGATAATTATTATTAAAACATAATATAATAAATTGTTATAATTTACACAAGTTATATAAAATAATTACAATATAATCAATCCTAAAAAATGATAATTGAGTTACCAAAATCTTTAAAATTGGGGTAACAACTTATTCCAAATCCATATGATGAAAAGGAAGTTATTTGGTCTAGTATTTATCATTATTAAAAAATCTATGTGATTAAAATAAATCTATTGGTAGTGAATAAACCATTTAATATAATATATGGTGAAAATCATAAATATATCTCAAGGAATTAATGTTTTAGACAAAGAACCATTACTGCTTGGGTCACAATTAATTCAAAACCACTTGAAATAGTGTTATTGAAACTAGGCCTCAAATATAGTGATTAAAATATTACACATGATAATATATATCAAACATTCATTAAATTAAATACATAAATGAAATTCAGTTCACACTACCACACATGTCTCGAATAGAATAATTTGATAGGAAACCACATTCCTAGTGTTAGGCATGTATTTTCTAAACAATGATCTTTAAATATTATTGATTTTAAATCTCACAAATACCCTTGTTTATTTTACTAATGATATTACTTTAAGTTTATTTTATGAAACTAATATTCTTCTTATTCGTTATTTTGTAATTATTTTCATGATTACTAATCACATGGAATATTCATCAAAGTGTTTGGAATGCACACAACCGTATTCTGGAAACACTGTTCAAACCATACATTGAAGTATGTAATGTAAGGAACAAACCCTACATTTGAACTATACCATATACTAAAAGATCATCTCATATGATTAATCAAACCTACATTGATATAAACATATGGATAATGAACCTTACATTTGGATGAAACCTTATATTTTACAAAAAGATTATGGTTAAATAACCTTACGTAGGTATGTAACCTTACGTTTGAGAAGGAAACATATAGATCATAAAACGTACTTATATGATAAACCTTATATTATCAACAATACTTTTAGAGAATGAATGGTACGTATATGATCCCAATATTTGTTATTTTGTTGTTTTACAAATGAACCTTCTGTTTGACTTTTCATCATCAAAGATTTGGATTTACATTTTTATCAGAGTTTCGTCGAACACACATTATGGAATATTAATCCGATTTAAAGATAATTTTTCAAATAATTAAAATATTTTTATGATTGATTCAAAGAATAGAAATAATTGCAGAAATTATCTCCTATTATTAAGGGATGTTATGACTACTCTAATCAATCTCAAGAATTTGAATTCTTACGTTTAATCAGGAGATGTTCTTGGATATGGAATTAAAAGACAGGCTCTCTGTTTTAGTTATTCTATTGATGTATTTGTTCTATATATATGTTTTTATGATTAAGAGATGAATATATATTAATATTTATATAGATCCATATACTTTGACACATATTCACGATTGAAAATACATTCTTATGAAGATCCTTTACAGATATATTACAACAATCTATTACCATTGTTTTTCTACCTAAAAGGCTACAGTGGAGATAGACCTATTCAAAATTTAGTATTTTTTGTAAGTCTTGTGCTACTATATGTAGTGGTTTATATTTTAAAGAACTATTGAAATCAGATCAACTAGAACCCTTTTTAATCAATATATTTTTATTTACTGTTTTAACTAATCTAAATCTGTTGTAGTGGTGTGTCAACTTATCTATCTAAGCCTTGGTATATTGGTTATATATTATAGAACTAAAAAGCTATGTTTTTATTCTTTTTTATAAAGGTTACAATAGCCCACAGTCAGTTTTGGTTTAGTCTTATGATATGAGTACCTGACTAGGGAAATTCACCAAAATCGCAGAGATAATAATTGGTGTAGTGGACTATGAGATCTTTATGCGTGGAACCACTATAAATAGTCGTGTTCTATATTTATGTTTTTATCCTCTACTCATAATTTCGTACATAAGATAATCATTTTTTACTAGAATAGTCATTAGTCGACATCAAGATTAGAATTATAAAAATATTGAAAAGACACAATTCTTTTATAAAAGGATATAAGAAGCAAAAAGTATAAGGCCTATACAAAGATGGATATGACTAATCAGAGGGAAGGGATTTCAATGTTTCATGATCTTTATTTTAATGGTGAAAAATATGGATGTTTGAAATCACGAATGAATATATATTTGAAGAATCTGGGATTCAATGTCCACTCCAAGATCATTACCCCTTATATAATGTCTGAAAATCCAACAACTCAGACTACTGCTATAGAGGGTGAATATTAAATTAATTCTAAACCAATGAATTATATTATCTATGGTCTTGGATGAGATGAATTCAAATGCATCTCCAAATGTACTACTGCTAATGATTTGTATAAAACTATTTCAGTTTCTTATAAAGAAACATACATTGTAAAACGAATGAGGTATATAATCGAAAAACTAAAATTTGATTCATTCGGAGTTCTTGATGGGGAAAGTATCACTCATATGAATATAATTATTATAGTTATTATAAATAAAATTCAAGCCTTAGTTGATCCTATAAAACAATAATATCTGGCTTTGAAAGTACTAAAAATACTACCTACTAAATGGAATGGTATATCAGCTGGAATTTGACAATCATCACCTGTGAAAAAATCATAAAATGAGAGAACTGATTGGGTTATAAATTATGTATGAATCTAAAATGTAAGATGAAGTTTAAGATCATAAAGTCTTAGTGAAGATGATAATACAAATATAAAGGTGGCATCTCAAAAGAAAAGGAAAAGAATAAATCAAGAAGAAATGAAATAAGATATATCTGATTCTGAAATAGAATTATCTCAATTAGCTAGAATGTTTAGTAAGTTTTATAAAAAGAAAATAGGATTCATACAACCCTTCAAGAGGGATGAAAAAGAATCAATAGAATTCAGATATTATGAATTTAATAAATCTGGTCATATATGACTAGATTGTCCCTATCTAAAAGGTGATAAGAGAAAGACCGAAATGGAATATCAGAAAAATGATGATTATGAACATAAAGGAAAATATAAATGAAAGAAACCTAGAGGGTTTCTTGAAACTCCATCATATCAAAAAAAATCTTATTTTGGAAAGGAATAATCAAATATTAAGAAAACTATGTGCTTCATGGAAGAATAAGATAAGGTACAAACCTATAACTCATCTAATTTTGAATCTGATTCAAATTATTCAAATAATAAATTTACTACCAACTGAAAAATGAGAGAATAAAAATATTACTCCTTTTTAAAGAAAGAAAAATCTTTATAAAAATGTTCACAATCCAATTTTAGAAGAAATATATGACATACTTAATCAACAACAAGAATTAATTGAAAAATATAATTCATCTACCACAATCTGTGTTGATCATGAAAATAATATTAAAGCATTACCAGATGAAGTTGAAACTTATAAAAGTGATTCTCTTTTCATTATGAAATGGTGAAATATTCCGAATAAAATTATCAGTAAACATGTCATTTGAAATATAATATTTGGTATAGGAAGTAAAGGTGAAAAATGTAAAATATATAAGAATTATTTTTTCCCAACACAAAAAATGTTACTTTTCATTTCTTAGTAATAGAAGGACATATAACAAAAAAACTATTACTTAATAAATACTCAAATAAGTAAAATTAAAAAGGATTTTATTTCAAATGTATTATTTAAAGAAAATAATATGAGTTATGGAAAAACAAAGAAGATATGGATTCTTAGATACTTTTTAGCTAGCACTATTAGACCAAAAAGAATATGGGTACTAAAACAAACTCTTTATTGAATTTCCTTTTCAGGAAACAGGCAACAAAAAAGGTTATATAGAATATGAATAGTGTATGATCTAGGTACATGAGTGGAAAATCAAAAAACATCAATACACTGACTCAAATAGATTAAGTTCTAGTAACTTTTGGTGATAATACCAAATGAGATATAATTATACAAGGAATTGTTGGAGATCCAAAAATAGTCTCAATCAACAAATTAATATATATATATATAAAGGGATAATGAAAAACCTGATAAGTATATCTAATCTCTATGATGATGGATATTATGTTGATTTTTCAAACAATTCATGCTATATATTTAAAGATAAACTATTTAATTTTAGATCACCAAGAACTGTTAACGTTTATACTTTGGATCTAAATTCCTTATGTAAATAGAAATTGAATTGTATAGATGTTAAGATAAATGAGTCTTGGATATGGAATAAAATACTTGGTCATTGTAAAATTTATGTTTTACATAAATTATATAAGAAAGAGTGAGATTATGATTTACCTAGTCTTAAGTTTGATAATGAAAAATTTTACGATGCATGCAAAATTGGCAAGAAACACCAATCTTCCTTCAAATCTACTTACAAAATTGCTACATCAAAACCTCTAGAACATCTTCCCATGGATCAGTTAGACCATCAAGAGTAGCAAGTTGGATGAAAATTATATATATATATATATATATATTAGTTGATGATTAATCTAGATTTACTCAGATTTATTTTCTAAAATTAAAAAGTTGTGATTTTTATGTTTTTGAAAGATTATATAAATTTGTTCAAATTGAAAAAGGTTTTAAGATAATTTAATTAAAAATTGATCATGGTAGAGAATTTTAAAATTAGTAATTCAATTCCTTTTTCTCAAATATGGGTATTAGACACACCTTTTTTCACCAAGAACACCTCAAGAAATGGAATTATTGAAATAAGAAACGGAACTATTAAATAAATGTCTATGACTATGCTAAGTGAATATAATATACCTACCTACTTATGAAAAGAAGTTGTAATAACATCATGCTATATCATGAATATAATTTTAATTTGGTCTATTTTTAAAAATACACTTTATGAACTTTAGAATAACTGAAAACCTGAGGTAATGTACTATATTTTTTTGGATATAAAGAGTATATCCTAAACACCAAGGATAATCTTGGTAAGTTCATTCAAAAATATGATAAAAGAATATTTTTAGGATATTTTGTGACCTCTAAATCTTATATAGTATTTAATAAAAATTCAAGGATTGTCGAATAATTAGTGCATGTGAAGTTTGATTAAACTGAACTTTTTATTAAAGAGAAAGATCAAACTGATGAAATTATTGACTCTTCTAACAACATGAGACTTGAAAACCTGAAAATATATTTTAAAAATAAAATAAATAATATTCATTCTACTTCAGAAGAATATGATACTGATGAACCTAAAAATGTTTAACCTAGACAGTCTAGAACCCTAAAGAATCAACCTTTAGAAACTGTAATAGGAAACCTAGACACAGGAATAAGAACTAGAATAAATTCAGGAAAACTTGTTGAATTATATTCCTTTATATATAAACTAAAATCTAAATATTTTGAATAAGCCTAATAAGATGAGAGATGGATGTTAGAAATGAAATATGAGCTTAAAAAATTCAATAGGAATGGTGTTTGGGAATTATTTGAAAGACCATAAAATTATCCAGTTATAGGAACTAAGTGGGTATTTAGAAATAAACAAGATAATCAGGGATTATAACTAGAAAAAAATAAAAATTATTAGCGAAAGTATATAATCAAGAATAAGGTTTATATTATGATGAAAACATTTCCCCTATATCTAGATTATAAGCAATTAGACTTCTTTTAGTTTATGCATCTAATATAAACATTAAATAATTTCAGTTAGATGTTAAACCGAGTTTTGATTAATGTCAATTTATTAGAGGAAGTTTATGTTGAACAACCCCTATGTTTTGATAAATCCCAAAATCCAAATTCTATTTTTATACTTACTAAACCTATCTATATCCTTAAACAAGCACAAAAATCTTTGTATGAAAGATTAAGTTCTTTGCTTTTGAAAAATAGATTAACTATTGGAATGGAAAATCCAACTCTTTTTAAGAAAACCATGTGTTCTAATATATTATTAGATCAAGTAAATGTTTATGATGTTATTTTTGGTTTAACCAATAATAAACTATGAAATGATTTTTCATTACTTATGTAAAAAGAATTTGAAATGAATATGAGGGGAGAATTGAACTTCTTTTTAGGACATCAAATTCATCAAAAAAATTATGGAAATGTTTTAAACCAAATAAAATATATAATTTATTTATTGAAAAGTTTGGTCTTGAGAACATCAAGTCATACATAACTTCTATGTGTACCAACATAAAACTTGATTTGGATGAAGCCGGAAAACTAGCAGAAAATAGGTTTTATAGAGGTATTATTGGCGGATTATTATATCTCATTACTAGTGGAACACATATTATGTTTTATGTGTGCTAATGTTTTAGATTTCAAAAAAAAATCCTAAATGATATCATCTTTCGGTCGTCAAAAGGATTTTTCGATATTTAAAGGGGATTCTTTTTCAATATCTTCATTATCTAAAAACTTCTGATTTTAAATTAATATCATATTCAGATTCATTTTTTGGAGGTTGTATATTAGATAGAAAAAGTATTTCAGGAACCTATAACTTTTTAGTAAAATATATAGTATCTTAGTCAAGGTAGAAACAATACTCATTTTCCCTGTTAATAGCCGAGGCAGAATATGTATTTACAAAATATTGTTTTGAAAAATTTTTTGAATGAAAAACAAACTAATGGAATTTGAATTAAATTTTAATAGTACACCGATTTTATATGATAATAAAAGTTCCATAAATATTTCAAAAAACAATAAGTCATTCAAGAACTAAGAATATTGATATTAGGCATCATTTTCTAAGTGATCAGGTGCTTAAAAAGAATATATTTTTTGAATTTGTAAATACTAAATATCAACTTGTAGATATTTTTACAAATAAACTTAAAAATATATGTTTTTATTTTATTAAGTAAGAGTTAGGTTTATTTATTTTTTTAAAATGTTAATATTTTTAATCTTTTTAATTTTAAGTAATCATCTTATTTTATTTATTTATACATTCCAATTTATTTAGGTTAATATTTTTTACTGATTATGTTAAATATAATTTGATTTAATATTTTTTTATGTACATTTTAGTTAAATTATTTTAATCTTAAATTTTTCACACTGTGTGTTCTAAAAAATTTTAAGGATTATCTTACGTAATGACACGAGAAACAAGGAATTATCAGAATCATTTAAAATTCCCAATATTTTAAACTTTAAAACCCTTTTAGAATTATGAACCACTCATTTACCCTCATATATATTTTCTTACCATGGTTTTTCTTTGAAACCCTAAGAAAATAAAACCTCAGAGATTTAGTTTCTCAGAAATGATGAAAACTAAGAGAACTAAATAAGGTGAAGCCAGAAACCCAAAGAGTGATAAAGTTTCTGGAAGAAAAATTCTGCATGGTAAAGTAATCGATTTTGAATGGATATATTAGAAAAATCTTCACCTAAACAATGCTCAAGATATTCAAGGATTAGAATTTGTGTTCAATGTGGCATACTCAAAATTCCTTTATGAGGTAGAACAAAAATTTTGTATAATAGTGTTCATCATAGTTTTTGTGATTCTAAAGATACAGTTTTTGCAAGAATATAAGATAGGAACATTTTCATTTCATCAACTGAAATTTTTCAAATCTAGAAAACTCCTCATGAGGGAGTCTTTCATTTAAATATAAGTTATATCAAATAAAATTACTATAAATATGAAGACATTATGTCTTTTTTAATTGGATCAAAAAATATTAAAAAAATGTTTTTCAAGGATCTCGTGGCTGATAAAAAAATCATAATTAATCAAATTGGAATTTTACATTAATGGATGATGTGGAGAAGACACTCTATCAAGAAATATATACCATGTTACTATTTATGAATGAAATAAAGATGAATTTTATAAGGAATATGTTCATATATTTAAATTACTGCTGCCAACCATATACTAGGATGACTTTTTATCCTTATAGAAGGATACTTTTTTGAATTTTATTTAACAAAAGAATGATTCGATTAATAGATTTTTAAATCAAAAGATATAACATAAATGTACTCACTATGGAAACATTGTGGAAATTAGTCTTTTACTGGATTACAGTCAAAGGAAAACTCTTACCGATTGGAGCAGATGACCAATAAAGAGCTGAATCATTTACTCAGGGCAAACAAATTGCAATTGGAAATGAAAGAATTGGTGAGACCCATGGTGAAGGAATTTCAAAAACAACCCAAATAAAATTTAAACTTTTTTAAGAAGAAGAAGAGGAGGAGTAGGAGGACGTGGATCTATAAGAAGAATTGGTTATAAAACATTGAAAAATATTAGATCCACCAGATGTAGAACTAGTGTTGGGTTCAGGTGAGGCTAACATGTTAGTATATTTAGAAGAAACTTTCAATGAGAAAGATAAACAAGTTGAAATATAGATAAAATATTTGTATACAATTGACTTACCTATTTTTTGGATGAAGAACCAGTTGTTCGGGGAGAGAAATAATTTATCAAATTTGAAAATGTGGCTATAGAAATTGTTGATAATTTACTTTTCTATATTTTTTATCATATGGATTAAATAACAGAATCCTCAACTGAATAAAAAATGGATTTTCTTGACATTTTTTCAGATTCAAAAGAAAAATCAATTGAAAAACTAATGTATAAGACTATAGAAAAATCTCCTCCAAAATCTATATTAATTGTGGAATTTGATCATTCACAGTATCTAGATGAAGGGACATATAATTGTATATCAAATTAGGTTGGGGAGCCTTTGATTATGTTTAATAATTCTCCAGAATAAAATTTACATCTAAGAAAATATTTGGATGTTTTAAATAAAAAGTTACATGATCTTAATGGAAATTTTGTTTCTGAGATGGAATTTGATTCTTTAAAGAGAGATATGTTAAATGAGGTTAGAAAGATAAAATATGAAGTTGTTTCTAAGTCAAACCTTTCTAATCTAAATTAATATTTGGGGATTCAATTTGAATCAATAAAAAGTAATGTTTTTCAGGCCATTACATATACCTCTTCCCTTAATAACAGTCAATATTTGATTCGAATATTTCGATAAATCACCTCTATCATGGTAGATATGAATGATTGTCTTAAAAATCTTCATTGAAATAGTGCCCCTCAGTTAGTTATATTGGAAAATGAGAAATTTCTTGTTGACCAACTGACATAGAATGAACCAGGTAATAGATTTCTACAGAAAAAATTCCCAGAGAAGTTAGATCTATTTATTCCACAAGAGGAGAGTTGTTATAACTTTATGAAAGTCAATCTTATTTAGAATTTTCATATCTGTAAAGATTCTAAAGTTTTTATTATATAATTCTGGTATTGTCTAATGAAAAATTTTCCGTTACATATGGATGAGTTGAGATATATTTTTGAGGCTTCTCAAAGTCCTTAGAACATTAGTTGAGCCAATTCCTACCTAATCTTTTGTACCCTAACTATTTAAGTTACTTAAAATTGTTTCCCAATAAAATTGATTGTTGTATTTATACAATTTGTTATCAATAAAATCAATTTATTTTTATATTTTTACATTACATAATATTCTATTATGTTTATATCTAGAAGCCAATAATTTAGTATTATTTATTTAAACAGATTATTATAATATTCCCTAACAGATCTATGGAAAATTAACCTTGTTTTATTCATTTTCTGCACTTTATTTTTTTATCTCACAATAAGGGAGAAATTTGGATAACACCACATTTCATTTTACTTTCATTTATCGAAACAACATTGTAAAATCTAATTTTGAGTAATTTTCCTTTAAATTGTCTTCAAAAATCTAAATTTTATTATTAATTTTATTGGTTTTTTTGATCATCAAAAGGGAGAGATTGTTGGGCATGTATTGTCTCAACAATAATCGTTAAATCATATTGATTTTGATACACATAAATTCCCTTATTTGTTTTACTAATGATATTAATTCATGTTTATTTAAGGAAATTTATATTCTGTATATTACTTATTTAGGAATTGTATTATGGGTTATTATTCATGTGGAATATTCATCAACATGTTCGGAATGCTTCTAAATGTATTCTAAAAACATTTTTTATACTGTATCTTGAAGAACGTAATGTATGGAAGAAGCCCTATGTTTTTATTATACATTATGTTGAAGGATTAGTGAATATGGTTAATCAACCTTACGTTGATAGAAATATTTGGATAAAGAACCTCACGTTTGGATGAAAACATATGTTTGACAAAGGGAAAAAGTATAGCTAAAAACCCTATGTAAGAACGGAACCGTACGTTTGAGAAGAAAACATATTGACCATCATCCTTACTTTTTTGATCAACCTTACATTGTCAAACGTATGTTCAGAGAAAGAATTATATTATGATTAACCCTATATTTCGTATTTTTTCATTTTATGACACAACCTTACATTTGCCTTTTCATCATCGGAGATTTGAATTTATGTTTTTATCGGAGTTTCATGCAACAATTTTTATAGAATATTAGGAGAATTTCAATATTTTTTTTCAAATATTTCAACCTTGTTATGATTGATTCAAATAAAAATAATAATAAGAGAAATTCTCCACTATTTTTAAGGGATGTTACAACTACTCTATGTTCTCTTAGGAATTTTAATTCTTGCAATTAAACATGAAATTCTCTATGATCTGGAATTGAAAGACATGCTCTTTGTTTTACTTTTTAACTTGGTTTTTTCATTATATATATGTGTGTGTATGATTCAAAGAAGAATATATATTAAGAATATATTGAGCCATATATTGTGACACATATTCATGATTCAAATTGAATTCTTGTGATGGTCATTTATAGATCTACTACAACAATCAATCAGAATCTATTTTATACATAAAAGGGTATATTAGAGATATAAATATTCAAAATTTAGTGTTTGTTGTAATTATGTTTCTACTATTTGTGGTTGTTTTTATTTCAACGATCTATTATAACTGGACCACTTCAGAAGTTCTCTTTCCTAAAGAAACTATTTTCTGAAAAAATAGATCCTTCTATCGTCAGTTTTTGTTCAACTATAAAATTCATCCGTAACACTTTTTAAGCAATATCTATTTATTGAGAGTTTTAACTTCTCGTACTCAGTTTTGGTGGAGTGTCAGCTTCTTGATCTAAGATTTGGATTATCAGTTCTATGTTATAGAACCATAAGGCTATATTTTTAGTCTTATTTGTAAATGTGTCAACTTCCTACACTCAGTTTTGGATTGGTCTTATGATACGAGGACCTGACTATTGAAATTCACCAAACTCGAAGAGAGTGTAATTGGTTGAGTGGACTAATAGATCTTTATGCCATGAACCACTATAAACAGTTGAGTTCTATATTTCTACTTTTATATGCTACTTATAATTTCTTATAGAAGATAAATATTTCTTGCCAACATAATCATCAGTCGACATCAAGAGTCCTAATTGTAAAAGAATTTGAAAAGACACAATTCACCCCTCCCCTTTGTGTATATTTGTATATTCAAACATAACACCTTGTATAACCATTTAAATGACCATGAATGAACATTATATATAATTTTTAAAATAATATTCATAAATTTCATTTCAACCTTAATATATAAATAATAACATATTTAGATTTTTTTTTATTTTGATGTATTACAAAAATATAATGCTTTATAGTTTATTTTCAGTATTGATTGTTAGGAATTTTTGTTATTTGTTGCATAAAAAATCGAAAAGGTGAGATCAATTATCACTAAGGGGATTGAAGTTAGTAATTACCATATATTTCATGATAAATAGTTATTGTTTTGGAATGGTAAATTATGTCCCATTTTTGTTTTCTTAAATACATGAATACAATGTGTGAAAATGGAAATCAAGATGAACTAGTTTATGACGTATTTGTCATTGGAAAGTTGATATATTAATAAATATATTAAATAATAACATCATAATTTTGGAATAAATATTAAATATTAAACAAATTATTATTTTTTGACATTATCATTATGTGAAATCCCATATTAATATATGAATTTATCAGTATGACATCATTTGCAGTGGCGGTTAAATTAACCCAAGTGGAAACAAGTCATAGTGATTTAATGAGTAAGGGGTTGGATAATTGTAATGAGACATATAAATAATATTAAACATTTAATTAAAATCAGATATCATCATTAAATCAATTTATGGAATCATTAATGTTGGGTGGTGATAAATAATGAAAATTTTCATACATGGAGGAGATAATTCGCACATGTACATGATTAAAGATCACAATTCTCAATGAAAAGACATGATGATAGTACATGAAAAAATGAATACTTTATAATTTTATTTGACACAAAATATTAAAATTTATTCATCAATTCCATCCTACATACATTCTTAAAAATGTGGTGATTAAAAAAACGAACAATATCACACTATTAATGCAACAGTTCTCGCATATAGACAATCAATCAATTACTTTATTTTAGTGGATTTAAAGTAATGAAAATTTTTATGTTAATATGATGGAATTAAAGTATAAAAATATTAATAATTTTATTGTATTGAAAATTTTAGATATTATTAATGAAAATTAGATTAAAATAAATGAGTATGTGAAAGTAATACTCAAATTGGAAGTTTTTGTTTTCTCTTAGATAAATCCTTAAAAATGAAGTTTTTAACCTTATTAAAAGTTCCTAGAATATTATTTACATGTTAAATGGTCTTTATAGGATCAAATTTTTAGATTTTAAAAAATAAGTTCTATGTAGGGATGATTATTTATGTGGTGAAAGTGTTACTTTTTATAGGTTAAGAGATGGGTAGTTTTTGAAGTAACCATTGAATTTTCAATAACGTTATGATAATATTATCTGTACAATTGGTCTAAAATTGGAAAATGTGGATGAAAAATTCAGTGTAGGTACAAACTCACCTCACGCACTAATTTTGGACACAACCATTTTTTATTTAGTGTTTTTTACTTCTTAACATATACTGTAATTTACTTTTACCTCGGTTGATAATTATTAAACATATTAAATATTTTAAATGAAAAAAATATATATTTAATATACTTTCCAATTTTATACTTATGTTTTAAAATATAAACAATTTAAAATAAAATATATAATGATTCAAAAAGTTAATTTTTATATGAGTTCACAAAAAATTTAAAAAATATAAAATAGCTTGTTTTGTTTTGTTCAAAATTCATGCATAAGCCATATTTATTTAAATTTTCAACTTCAATTAAATAAATTGTTTTATTATAAAAATTTTATACTTCATTTATTGAAATAAAAAAATTATCTCAACTTTAAAATATTTGTTTCAATAAAAATATGGAAAAATATTTTGGTGAGGTAACATTTTAGTTTAGTCATAAAATTGTTAGTAATATGACTTATAAGTTAAGATAATATATTATAATTCGTGATTTTATTCATTACCTTGATATTGTATTATAGATAAGGTTTTATAAATTTTTAGGTTATTCTTATAATGTAATAATTTGAAAAAAATATATTTTATTTGTAGAAAATGTATTTTATTACCAAAAATCAATCCATTTGATAAGAAATATTTCATCTTAAGATATTATTGTTTTAATAAAGTATAAAATAATTTATATACTACAAAAATCAAGTTATAAAATTTGTTTTTTTAATAACATCATATTATATAATGACACAATGTTTTATTTGAAAATTAAATTTTCAAATACTAACGATCTTTATCCTCATATCATATCATTTTCAAAACTAAATTGGTGTTAAAAATTATTAATGAAAAAATAATTTTTCATCATTAATAATATATTTATTGAAATGAAAATTCATATTTCATAAATGGAAAAAAAAATTAAGAATAATATTATGAATAATAAATAATCATATTAATCATTTAATGTTAAAAAATTTAATTTTAGTCATATTAAAATTATCTTTTATTTTAATGGTAAATATATTTCATAAAGTGGTTACTCATATTAATTCCCAATAATTTTATTGACAGGTTTTAATTTTGATATATAATATATTTTTGCAAAATATATCATGGTTACTTTTGTGTTCAGTTCTTCATTTGTAGAATGTTATCAAAATGTATTTAATGATTTAAATGTAATAATTTATTAAAAACATTAACAATTTAATTCTTCCCAATTAAATAAATGTCATCCTCTAATTTTTAATTTCAACTCACTAGTGAACATAATTGAGGGTATTCCTTGAATATTCATCAGTTAGTATGTAACATCGATTTGAAAATCTACCTTACTCTCTTTAGATATATCAAGTTACATATCTTTCTTCAAAAAACATTAGTCATTCATACCATTATATACACTAGTAAGTATATACCCTAATGGTATCTTCCCAATAAAATACATTTCCCAAAAAAATAATCTCTAAGACAAAAAACCACCAAAACATCATGTATTCCTTCAATAATTAACTCTTATAAAAACAAATGATTAATAAAGTCACACAACATTCTATATTTATCATAATATGAAAAAATAGATAAAAAATCATTGATTTATTTTTATTTTATTCAAAAATAATATCCTATAATATCAATACTATCTTACTCACTTTTCTCAAAATCACTAAACACCTTATTACCTAAAAATATTTCTTCTATTAAACCTAATTGTTGTCACAACTTAATAACATGTTCATTTGTAGTTATCCCTCAAGAATAATACTATATCATAAATTCACATTTTAATCTTACAAATTTTAATTGATATTTTTTTCAATTTATTTATGAAAAAATACTAATGAACACTCATTATATGTGTTATATAATCCTAAAACAATTTATAATATACCTATATATCATTTATAAATTTCAATAAAAAATAAAAAATATAAGATTATAATGTTTTTATATATATTAAAATAAAAATACACTAACTTAATTAAAACTACAAAACTTGCCTTTTCTATGATAATAGGGAAATAATATAATTCTAAACTATTTTGGTATTATCCATTATTTGGTTACAAGACCTAGTGTTTCTAGGAATATATATATCTAAAATTTATATTCATGAACCTATATCAAAATAACACAAACGTAAAAAATGGTTATTGATAATATCAACATAATTTTTTTTGTGAATGTGAAAACAAAATCCTAACATGTCTTCTCAAGTTACAACTTCGCTTTATTCATTGATACACCTTGTTCATTCTAATTGTATTTATGTTAGGTTTTATTTTACATATTAACCTAATCCATTTATGTAATTAGGATATAAATCCTTTAAAATCTTCCATAAAAATGGTTTTATTGACTAATTCATATCCACCAGTAGTGTATACCATTTTGTACTTTCTTAAAACCTTTCACTATGAATCAAAGTAATGATTGAGTCAATTATCAACCATCAATTTTAAGGGGATTTCCCAAAGGTGAATCTATTCCAATACCACATTGACATAACTTTATCTAGATATGGATTTAGTTAATTTTAAAACAACCAACTTATGACATTACCATCAGTTATAGATATCATACTATATGTAGACTCATGTATAGTGTTTTTACTAAGGTTCTCTAATTGTATTCCCAAAAATAAAATGCGCATTATTAACTTAAAATTAAATCATATACTTATCCCAATGGATTAACTATACCTCTGAATTTACCATCAAATATAAATTTTCAACCATTAAATTAAGCTTATCAAACATCATATGCTCCATTGTTAGAAAACCTCTACTCTGGAACCAACAATTACAAATCACACCCATAATCTTAGATATGGTGATATAAACACATAAATTCCATATTTTATTGACAAAAACATTAGATTTTTAGAAATATGTGTCCCATAATTAAACAACTTGATGAAAATATTTCAGTATAAACACTCCCATGGCCATTTAAGTTTAGATATTTAGAGAATTAATAAGAAAAATAAAAAACCCAAGTCATTCCCAATTGATTGACATATTTTCATGATCTAAAAATCTATTTAATCCATAATTATTTACCTAAATATTAAAAAACCCAACAAATCTACACTTATAGTTATATTATTTGAATTACTTATCATAATGACCTGCTGAAATGGAAACAAAATAATGGGTGAGCTCAAATTCTCATAAGGTAACATATAATTGGTGCTATCAAAAACATGTGAATGATATACACAATAAGGTTAGAATAAATTGAATGAATAATTCAAAAATACAATGAAACATAGATCTAACTCTATGGATGAAAATAAACTAAAAAATTGATTATAATAATTACTGATCCCATAACTACAAATTTGTAATATCATAGATCAAAAAAATAATGGTAAGGCCTTAATCTAAGACACAATATTTCTATGGGGAGAGATATGAAAAAAAAACTGAGATTATTTGTCTCATGAGACCCATAAATTCATCTAGGGTATATATAATGTCGATCCCTTCGAGTTATAGGATTATGTATGATGCATCTTCAATAAGAGTTCAAAAGAAATTTCATACTGTTCCATTAAAATACTATAGATGTATAATAAAACATGGATAAACATCAATATAAAGGTATTGAATTTAAATAAATAATCTACATATTATAGTATATGATAATAATAAATAATTTCAATACTTCCCCAACCAATAATTTATCCCCCTTTCTAGATAAATACCCTCCAATCTTATTTTATAAAATGACTTTTTCACATCGTATAGGGTAATCAGTATATGTTTAATTAAATTCTATAATAACATGACCCTAATAAATCTAGATAATTAAGGTATACGGTTTAAAAATTTTATACCCCAGTGTGAAAAATGAAACTTATAAGGACATTAACATAAATGAAAACTACTCTTGCAAAATGAATTCTTCAAATAATATCAAAACTAAAAGAATCAAAAACAAAATTATTTAATGTCGTATGTTTGTCCCAAAAATATAAATATATATTATAATATAAATCAGGAAAAAAATAAATATAGGGTAAATCTATATTAAAATGATAAGTGAAATGAAAAATATGATTTAAAAGATGATTTAGAAAAGTATTCATCCATGATGTAAATTAAATTTAATATGTCTCTCTAAAACGTAACTTTTGAAAAGAAGATTTTTTTTAAACATTACATTAAAATGGATATATAATAATGGATCAATGAAAATAATATTATATTTTTCCCACCTGAATGAGTAGGGTAAGAAAAATCATATGATGATGACAGGAAAAACCAATTTCATTATTTTAAAAATTCCTTCTCATATTATAAAGAGTTATTAAAAATTATTTTTAATAAAAATAATTTTTTTCTAATAACATTATAGATATTAAAATAAAAAATTATGATAAGAGAATACAAAAATGGAATAAATAACTTCTAGATGAATACAATATTACTCAAGGAAATGAGACTGGAATTATGAACATACCTTACAGGAAACATAACACTTTATGTAATATTATTTCAATATGGGGTTTTATGTGATAGAAATTTGGATAATGAAAACAAAATATTTTATATTTAAATTTAACAATGTATCAAAATTATATGAAATAAGTATAATACAAGCAATTATAACTCAATGGATGAAAATTTAGTTCTCAAATGCCTTACAGCTCGGGTGAAAAATGTGTCAAGATATATTTGACGAAAAGGAACTAATTTATCGTAGTTCTTCTCATTAATAAAAAAAATATTTTATAGAAACATATATGGGTAGGAATAAAACTTTGAGGGAAAAACATAGATAACCACATAAACATGTCTTCAGGTATTAAATCTTGAGACAAAGAACCCATGAATTTTAAATTACATTTTAATAAAATCCCATTGAAAGAGAAGGTTTTTAATTTCAAATGAAATACAATTATTAAAATATAATTCATCATATGACATCTTATGTAGGTTTTATATACTCCACATAAATGAAATTAAGTGAATTGAACCTAATATATCTCAAATACATGGATTTTATATGAAAATCATACCTTGTATTCCTGTTTACTAAATTTTGATATAACAACTTTCATAGTGAAAATAGCTATATTAATAAATTATCTAATGGGAAATATTTAAGTATAATAAACATTTTAAAAATATTTTATTACTATATATTACACATATATTGACCAAATATTTTATATTTTAATTATTAGGCTTTAGAACTTCTAGTTGTTTGTTTTGTATAAAATTAATAAAGAATATATAGATTATAACTATGTGTTTTAACATTCATAATTAATATAAATTTTAAATTTTTATATTAATTCTTTTCAAAGATTTCATAAGTACCTTTGTCTTTGTATGAAATAAATTAATATATCTTGATAAAATTGAAATCATTATGAATATGTTTTTGATGTGTTTAATGGGTTAAAGTTGATATATTGCTAAATATATTAAACGTTGAAAATGAATTTCTTGAATAATTAATAAATATAAAATTATAACCTTACTAAAATATAAAAAATTTATATTTCATCCCATAATAATTTTTGAAATTTTCATTAAAACATCATTTATGTTGGTGATTAAATCGACCAAAACCGAAATCTAATATAATGATTTAATGATTAGTGGAATATATTTAGATAAATATAATGTAACATATATTGAAGATTAAAACTTTAATAAAAAATCTACATCTTAAATTAAAAAAATCTATGAAAATTTAAGATGGTAGATGTTGAAAATATGAATTCATCTTTTTCGGGGTTGGTAGTCTATACACCCACACATGATTTACGATCCCGTATCAGAATTAATTGAAATAATTATGGGATATGAAAAATGATCACAAAATATTATTTATTTTTAACATAAAAACATATTTAGTCATCAAATCCATTATTTTTATCAACAATGATAGGCGGTGATAAAAATAATAGCATGTCACGTTTTAGAGATTTTTGTTCACACATATGCACAATCAGTGTTTTAGTCTCCCGAAGTGGATGGAATGTCATAATTTTTTTTTAAGTTAATATTATTCCATTTAAGTATAACAAAGATACTAATTTCATTATAAAAATAAGTTTAGAGTTAATTTAGAAAGGATTATAGTGAATTAATATAGTAAGTTAAAATAATACTCACATACAAAGTGTGATTATTCTCTTGAAAAAGTACATAAAAATGATGAGCATCAAAAAACATATGTTTTCTAGAATAATATGTACACATGAGAGTGTTCTAATTAGATAATTTTGGATTATTTTAAACTTAAATTTTTAATTATATGTGGGTCTTGATGTTGTGGAAGTTTTACCTTTTTAAATGTGAGGATATTGGTAGTTTTAGAAGTAAAATTACATTTTAAATAATGTAGTGTTACTATCCATTCTTAAATAAAACTAAATTGGAAAATATTTGAAGAAATAGTGATTGTGGTTTGAAAAACACCTTAATCACTTATTTTAGATACATACATGATTGTTGTATGGACTTTAATTTTTATGTTTCTATCTTTAAACCTAATTAAATATTACATTAGTAACTAATTTTTTTACTTTGTAATTAATTTAATGAGAAAAAACTAAAATCAAAATTTTACAGAAATAAAAAAAATTGAAGAAGTTTATTATATAAAATTCCCTTTTTTTAAATAGTTGATTCTAATATTATCACTTACAAAGTGAAAAAAAATATTTTTAGAAGAATTTTTGTTCATTAGATTAAAAATTACTTATAACACATAGTTACTAAAGATATGAATTAAAATAAAAAAAATGGTTTATTATTAAATAAATAAAATGTTTTTGACATTCCTGGAAAGTGAAAACTGAATCTATCATTGAAGATACTTGATTTAAAGAAAAAAATTAATACAATATTTTTTTTTGTTAAACTATCAATTTAATTTAGTTACAAAACTGTTAGACATAGGATTTTATGATTAGAGAATTTATCAACATGCATAATTTAATACATTAAATACATGTTTTATTCCATAAAATATTCAATAAACATCTAGGTTAATAGTAAATAATTATTATATCATAAATGTATAATTTATTAAAAAATATATTTATTGATAAAAATTTAATATTTTTGGAATAAAAAATTTTATTATTATAATATTTTAATTATAAATAAAAATAAGTCTATATTTTAAAAATAAAGTAAAAAAATTTATAAATTCATATTTGGAATAAAATCATAAAAGATAATGAAAATATGTTTTATTAAAAAATTTGATTTCACAATTTAACAAATAGTATTACAATTTTATATAATTTCTCCACTAAATTAATGTTAACTAATTTGTAATATCAAAAAAATTATGATCATTTATCATATATTTCATAAAAAAAAATCACCTAAATATAAAATTTTTAGTAAAATAATTCTGTAAACAGTAATTAACCAAACTAGTTATCTCAGGTAAACTAATTTAATATCATTTAAATTAAAAGTAGGAATCAATTTATTTGTAAGTATAATTCATAAATATGTTTCTATTATTCACTACCACTAATTAAACTACTAAATTTTAATAGAAGTACACAAATATTTATACTTTATATGAATATATAATAGTTTAATTTTTTATTGTAATTATTTTCATTGAATGATGTTAAACACATTATATTATTTAATGTTAATCATATATTAAAATCTTGGGGTTTAACATTTTTGGTATCATGTATCTTGGGGTATGGTATGTTACCATAATATTAACCATATCGACACACCACGTAACTTCTCATGAAACCAAGTACATATGCACTATTATAATGTAGTAATTTACTAGATCTTGATATGGAATTTTATATTCAATAGTGTTGTAAAGAAAATATTCGTGATATAATTATTTATTATCTGATCATTTATTTTCTATAATCTATAAATTGTTTTCATTGTGTCTCAAAATCCATATGAACAACATTTGTTTTACTTGATCAATTTTATTGATTTCAAAAGAATGATACAATTTGATAAATTTATGACTTTAGTTATATGAAAGAAGTAAATACATTTTTCTAAAGAAAATAGAACTATTAAAAGTTCTTTTAGTGATTTTTTGGTTAATTTGAGAAGTATAAAAGGTTAACAAAGAATAATAAATCACTTTTTTGGTTTTAAAGGATAATCTCCCATAGCCTGATTGGAATAATCACAAAGATACTCAAAATTCACACCTTGTTTTTATGCTCCATTACTTGTGGATTAGTAAACCTTATCATTAAATAATCAATGTATTTTCTAAAATCACCATCAAAATCAAAATCATTTTCATTGAAAATAAACAAAGAATTTGGAAAGTAATCATACTGAATTCCTTAATAAACCTTCTATAAAAATTTGAATGCCTTAAATAATGTTTATAATATTTTACAAATATTGTGTAGGTTATGTGATTTATCACTTAATTTTTTAGTTTATAGACCCAAAGGCCCTATATGAAATTAATTGAATGAGAAATATTCATCATTCCACAAAAAATAAAAGTTTTCAAATTTCTAAACCATGTTATTTTTATTTAATTTTTTCCAAACGTTTTATAGTTTTTATAGAAAATTAATATATGAGTCTATAAACATAGTATAATCATCTAAAACTACATATAAGAAATAAAAAACATGGTCATAAATGATACAAACCATGTATATATTGTAAAACCCTGAGATTTTATGAGAAAAATTGTTTTTAGTTTCATTGATGTCTTGTGTCATACGCTACACCAAAATTATCTTCCTTTATACACAACACCATATTGGATTTTATTATATATAAACAATATTCTTGGCTTATGTTGCACGCAAGAGAGACCTTCCTCAATAGCGTGCGTTGTACGCAATATCGAGATTCACTAAATAACGATATATTGTTATAATATTATTATGAACTATACGTTATCAATAGTATTAACCAAATTTTGAATTTTATAACATATAATTCATCTTACACATATTCTATAACATGGTATGAGAACAAAAAAAAATTCGGGTAAAATAAGTATTTTTCAAAAAATGAAGTTTTGCAACTTTTTGATGGTGCACCCACTTTAAATATAGTTTCTGACACGTTTATAAGTTCAATTTGACAAAATAAACTTATTTATTTCAATATGAATATAAATATTAACTTTGGATAAATTTTTAATATTTTTCGGTAAACTTTCATATTTTGATGAATAGTAAAAATAAGCTAAATTTTTATGAAAAAAAAAACTTTTTTCATCGAGATAATTTATATGGTTAAATAATAATATTTAATGGTTGTAAATTATAAATATAATATATTTTTACCATTTAATATAATTTAATTCATTAGCATTAATTTTATACTGAATTCATAGGTAAAAATATTTCAATCTTTTGCAACGTTTTAACTTTTAGAACCCATTTTCTCAACAACAGGACTAATTTTCAATTAAATATTGTCACTTCTATGTTTTTAATTTGGAAAAATGGATTCCATATTTGGAATCAGTAGGTCCAAATTATATTAATAGTTTACTTTTTATTTTTGGACATTATGAATAGTAACTACTGTACATTTTATTTAGTACAATTAAAGGAAAATCAGGTAATTAAAAGTAAAAATAAGATTATAAAATTACCCAAAGACCTGAAAAAAATTAATTGGATGAATAAAAGTCGACCTATATCACCCAACAGTTGGAATATATTTATTTCATGGAATTTTAACCATCAAAAATATGTAATTATTAATAAAACCAAAGAAATTGACAACATGTCACTCTCTTTTATCTTATAAGTGTAATAATTTTAATTTAGTGATAACATTCATAAACCTTAAAACATAAATAGTCAAAAGAAATATTATAAAATTATCTACATAATTTAAATTTATTTATAATTTTTAAGTATTAAATAATTATCATTAATGGTGACACAATAGTGATGTAGAAATTATTTTATTGATTGAAATATCAAATAAAAAGGTATTAAAAATATTAAAATAAAATTTATATGAACTATTAAATGTGATCCACAAATTTTATAGTTAAATATAACATATAATTAATCTATTAAATATTTTTTTTCTAATATATACTCTGGGTGGATTTTATTTAAATTCAAAAATTTAATAGTGTCAAAATCGACACTAAAGTTATTTTATAAAAATAACTTATTATTAAATTTTTTAAAAATCACAAAAATATTTAAAAATTATAAATTGAAATTTATATGGTCTAAAATTTTATAAATTATCCAATTATGGAAAATTTACAATACATGAGTAATTATTTATAACAATTTAAAATTTAGAATATTATTACCACAAATAAAATTAAATAGGATAAATAAAGATAAACCAAGTTGATAAGGTTTAAATTAAATTCACAACATGTCTAAATTTTATAGTTTGATAATATTACAACCCTATCTCATCTCATATTTGAGTTTGATTCATTTTATAAGTTTTTATGTGGGTTTTGGGTTTATCATAAATTAATATTTTAGAGGTTTCCAAAAGTGCCCCTCTCCTCTCTTATAAAAAGGCTGCCTCCTCTATCTCATCTTCACAACATTTTGAGCCTTAAATCATGGCCAACACCTGTCCATTTCTCTTCTACACTTTCCTAGAAAAACACTATAGGTCCTGGTATTCTTCAAAGACCAACTTTAGTGCCCTAAGAGGAGGTTTAGAAGAGGCCTGTCAAAGAAGAGGTAATATCCTTTACCAATTCTTTCAAATTTATTTCTTCTTCTACTTCCCCTTATTTATTTGTTTTATTATAAAGTAATAACATAAGTATCACTCATATAATTATTTGTTACTATAAATATGAAACAACCCTATTTCACCATTTATCCACCCTATGGAAAACGAAATCACCACGCGTGCGTATGTACGGAATACCGTCTCCACGCCGTGGTGTAATATGCTTTTCCACCACCACCGTACTTGGATGGGTATAATGGTGGAAATAATAACTATATATTATTATTATAACATGATACTAATTCTGAGATATTATATAATCCACTTCAATACCATTCAACAATTATGGGAATGATATCGTCGCTCATGCATATGTACGGATTATCGTCTCCACGACGCGATGAGATTCATTCTCCATGATAATCATTCAAGAATGACTATAAATTATATATAATAAATAATCAGGAAAGATATGACATAATAATAACATTGGATTTATGTACATATATGTGTAATTTACTTAGTTTCATTCAATTCAATGAGAAAATGAAAACTACAGTCATGCGTATGTACGACCTACCATCTCCGTGAACGATGTATTTCATTCCATTTATCGATCTATCATGTATATTTATATAATGAATATATATTATATATAAATATATTTTTTACATTTTGGAATTTGGTAATCATTATCTATGTAATCATATGAATAATTACAAGTCAAAACATGTACGATAAACGAAACGATTTTACCCAAAACACTACTTTAACATGGAATTAACAAATGAACGGGTAATATAAAGTCATAAGTGAATCATATATGATATCATAAATATTGTTATGGTTCTGTTACAAGTTAATAATATGTTTATACCCACTACATAGGAGTCTCGGATACATATGGGAGAAATTGTACATAAGGTAAGGGATTATTCCATCTCACTTTTATTTCTATGAGACATAAGCCTTAATCACCATCTATTTCATTTTTATGGTGTATGCATCCCATTAATATTTGTTTATTTTTATAACGAAGTATATGATATTTTCATATGCATGTAGTTTTCTTTATTTTATGACACATAAGATTTCAGTGATTATAAATGGTAAGGGATAATTATTCCAATCTCGTTCTTATCCGAGATTGTTTATTCATAACTATGTACTGGGATTACTTTTATCATCCATGTCCATGTTTTCTAAAAAAAATCAAAAAAAAAATAATATTATTCTATTTTTTTTTAAAGAAATTTTTACCCATTGTTTACTTTTACCCCATGGTATGCAAGGAATCTTTCTTTTGTTTACCATACGAGGTACTTATTGATAATTCTGGTAAAAAGTACGAGGAGAATGCTTTTTTAACTTATACAGTGCGAACAGATTTTTAAGATTTAATAACACCATATTTACATGAACCTTACTCTATAATATTTCTTTATTATTTGCAACAAATTTATTTTCATCTAAAATTTGAAGGAATTTTGAAAAAATAAAATGATTTTGAAGAAGAAAGGATATTTTTTTTAAGAATTCATTTCAAGTGTTTTTTCAAAAATATTTTCCATATAAGATTACATTATTTAATATATTTGTGTTTCAAGTATAATGTTTCAATTATTTACATGGTTTCATTTTTCTTATGATGAAATGATATCCATCTATTCTATATAGATTATTTGATGATGAAATGATGTTTACGAAACCCATTTTATTCATTAGGTTCTGATGAATGATTTCTGTTTATTTTGTGGCACATGAAATAATGATTTCATTTTGAGATGTGTGGGACATATATCTCCCTCCAATTAAATGGGTAAATATTTATATCTCATGATATAGGAATGAATGGAACAAAAAGTGAATCCAGTTCAGTAATACAGGGCTGGAATGACAAGTAACCCCGATTCAATAATGGACTTTGTTCTCTATGATGGTCTTGGCAGTAATGTCGTGGCTACTACGGAAATCATAACATGTGTGTAATTTTTTTCCACAATTACATGTTTTATTCCCATGCTATTTTATCATAATTAATGTTCCTTTATGATCTATGCCATACGTACTTCTAAGATTTATTTAACAACTCAAGATTTTGATGTTTAAACTTTATGTTCATGTTTTTTTTTAAGTTCAAATGTATATGGTTTATTTTATTTTCTCCATGCTTACCCTTACTGAGAATTTGATCTCAGCCTTTATATTTTTTCTTTTCCCCTGGATAAAAAGAAAGATTTCAGATAAGAATGCAAAAGGGAAATATCTTTATGGGAGATGTTGAAGATATTTCACCATGATTAGTATATTGTGTTCCAAGTTTCCAAATACACTAAACTATTACAGTCCTTGGGTGTCTGTTTTTGTTATGTAGTAAGTATTCCTAAAAAGTAATGTAATATCCATGTACATCAATCTTGGGTCCTTATATATATGAAATGTTCCTTTTGTATTACACAATGAAATTTTCATCATACTTTATGAAATGGTGATTATAGGATATATAAAAGTGGACTTATCTTGGTCCTTAATAGAAACGATTACCTGAAAATTACATAAAAATCATCTAGAAAATAATAGTGTGTTATTCCAACAAATCTCTCCATTATCTTGTATGTGATTGGGGTGGAAAATTGTTCATTCCAGGTGACATGATTTAGATTCTTATAGTATATGAAAACTATAAAACTATTCTAAATTCACATAAGCTTAAACTCATTTTTATCATTCTTTACAAAGGTCAATCATGTTATCATGGAAACTATGTGAATTATTATGATTCATTTTTATATAAAAATTGGAAGATGATATTTGCATCTAAAATTTTCACAATATATTTCTCAACAAAATATATAATAGTAGTATTTAGCCACCATGGGGGCTTCCCAATTGATTTGGAATTATCCTAAAGAAAAATCATATTCAAATAGATTATGTGATTAATATAATGAAAATATTTACCAATACAACATAGTTATTACAATTTCTCTATAAAAACTATATCAATTTATATTCTTTACTTATGGGGAGATTATTGTAAATTATCATTGGTTGTTTCTCTCCTTTCATGAGGAAAATATATTTTAAACTAAAAAAGTGGGTTTCTATTTTATATTTAGGTGTTTTTTCATAGATTAAATATTATTAATGTTTATCACTTATGAAGATTTAAACTCCTCCACAAAATAAAAAAAATAAGATACTATAACTGAAATAAAAAAAATAATACATGAAAAAACTTATAATTTACGACATCCTCTAATATGAAAAAAGATTCTTCTAAATTGTGGAAAAATTAATTACCCATGGGATTTCAAAAAATAAAATTCTATAAATGTATAAAAATTATTTTAATATATCTTCCCATTTTTTGTTTTAGTTTCTTCAATTTGGGAATTTATAAGATAAGAATATAGCTATAATATATTTGTCATGGAGTAAAAAATGTTAAAGTGGATGATTTTGTCTCCAAACTCTATGGTGAGGTTAAATTCATGAAAATTGATTATTTTCATAGATACCTTTATGAATGATCCAAAAATCATAATGGTTGGGTGGTATATATCACTTTATTTTTATATATTGACTATATAAAAGTCATCAATATAAATCAAATTATGTACACTCACTAGAAAATCCTCCATGAATACTATTGTAAAACCAGTGGGTATGTTTACATGATTCACTAATAATATTTATGGATTAAATACCCAAATATAAGAATATTTAAATAGAAATTTAAGGAACAAAACTAACAGAAACACCTAAATTACATAATTTTTTAAAGAAAATCCTGGAAAAAAATTTCAAGGGGTAAAAAATATCTTTGGATATTAACACATTAGGGGATGTTATATTGATATTATAGTTAAGAAAATCCTTTTAGGGTTCATATTTAAATTCATTTAAAATATCATAACCTTTTTTAAATAGGTATCCATAGAAATATCTTATCATAAACTTCAAAATATATATCTCACCAATGATTGATAGAATATCTTTATGATTAGCTCTGAGATTCCATAATTTTTTTAGAATCTCTATGACATTATATATGATTTAATCATTTATCTTAGGTCCAACACCTGTAATTATCTTATATAATCCAAAAATTTCAATCATCTTCACTTCTTTCCATAGTTTTCTTCATAGGGATCTATCTAAATGATCAAGTGAAATATAATATTATAAGGTAATTCAATAAAAGAAGGTTGTGATCTCATGAAACATTGAAATCCATATAATAAGTTCACAACATATCCATTAGGGATTGATAGGTCCTTTTAAAATAATCACATGATTGAGGATGATATGTTGTAATAAAACACACATATATAACCAGAGTCAACTAAAGAATTATCCAGGGCATCAAGGTAAACCACATATCTCTATCAGATACAATTGAATATGTTACACCCTGTAACATTACCAATTTCTTAATATATATTCTCTAAATTAGATCAAGGGATAAAATATTCACTAATATAAATCTATTGTATTAAATTAGTTATGTGACAACCAAAACTTACTTCCACTATGGAATTTAGATGTTTTGGGGAGCATGTCGACAAAATCAATGGTTATGTCATCTTATTTACATTCTGGTATATTTAATAATTTTAACATACCTTTAAAAATATTAATTTCAAACATCTCATTATGAAATAAATATAATCAAGATATATACTCAACCATATCTATTATCATGATTCCCTACCAAAAATAATCTTTCATGTCTCTATACAAATTCAAACATCAATGACGAGTATAAAATGATGAGAAAAGATATATTTCCAATATATCTTTCTTTATTTGTGGTATTGAAAAGACACAAACATGGTTACTAAACTTTATCATTTCATAAGAATGAAGTTTGAAATAATGAACGTTTTGACCATCTTTTATAGATGTGCATCCTCCTCCTATCCCTCTTTTATCATTAAATTGATATATGGACAAACACTCATTTGATGAAGATAATAATTCATCCATTCATGATTTCAGGGTCCAGTATTTAAAAATCCTCAAATATTAGGGTATTTTTATCTTCATAATTGTTAAACTAACATAATCCTTTTAAATCATATAATTGTCCACCTTGTTCGCTCTCTTATAGTCTTAATGTATTGATAAATTATACTCATTAATCAACTCTGTTTATATTATTGGAATAGTTTAAACTATTTAATGCTCAATATGTATATTAAAATTTTATTATCTATATATTTGATATATATTTATCTATAAATATAATTCATCCATATCTTTAATGAGAACATTACCACTACTAACCAAAAATAATGAGTCGGGTAACATTTCTTACGAACCACCAATTAGAGTGAGTCATAATCTATCACCATATAATTTTAACTATGAACACATATTTTTCATTTATTTTTTTCATAAATATAAATAAAAACCCAATCTATATTATAGTTTAGTGTGATCACAAGTGTACTGGAAAAAATTATTTTCATTTACTTGAAATTATCATAAAATTTATCAATCGATATGAAATTATCTCCAATATATGTTAACATAGAGATGGATTTTATGTGAATGGTAAATTATTCAAAAATCATTATTATTATCCTTATAATCCGAGAAAAATAAGTTTTTCCTCGTAGTGGATGTTTGGGGAAAATGTTAATTATGTTCTATTTTTTATGGATCCACTGATATACCCATTAATGAGATTATATGACCTAAAAATGAAATTTTTATATGATAAAATTCACATGTGGTAACTTTTTCATAAATATTATACAACATTATGGTTCTCAAAACAATCATAATTTAATATTCCGTGTCTTTATTTCTCATGGAATATATTACAATATTATCTATAAATACTTCCATAGACTAATCTATGTAATCTATATATACTATATTAATTACACCAAGTATGATCGTGGGATGAACTAGTAAGACCATGTGGAATCACTATAAAATCATTATGTCCTTACCTCATTGGTAATGTTGTTTCTTGTAAGGATTCACTTTTTACAAACAATTGATTTTATATCAATCAATGATCAATCATGGAAAAATATTGATCTCCTTATAATTGATTAAGAAATTCATTAAAACATGTAAATAGATAATTATTCTGGATTATGATCTTGTTATGTTCTCAATTATTGATATAGAGTTATATTAATCCATAATTTATATTATCAAAAAATACATCATACACCCAATGGTGATTTATTTTACTAAATTAATTTCTTGTAAATATTATCCTATAGTTTCTGCGTTATTTCTTATATCTCGTTTGATTCTATTATATATTGATTCATTTAAGTAAGCATAGCACAATGTATGAGTTCTACTAAAAACTCAACTTCATGATTCATATAAATAATATGAAACCCTTTAAAATATGTCAATAAAGTCACATAAAATTAGAATATATTTGATTTTAAGTTTTACTTTACCCATATGAGGCCAATACTCCCTCTGGATAGGAATCAAGCCCTATAAAATGTGTTAAATTTTCATTAGATGTTTATATTTATCCTCACATTCATATAAAATCATAGTTTGATTCTAAATATTTAATTTTAATTAACTTCCTAGATTATTGATATGGTATTCATATAATTAAATCCAATCCATTCCCAAAATAACATCAAATATAAATTTATGGAAAATAAAAATATTCATATGAAGTATATCACCAAAAACATATATTGGAGGATATTCATATACTTTAGAATAAATTATCAAGCCATGAGGATTTTTCATTTCTAAGTAAGTATTTAATTATTTTGGTTATGATGTGATTCCTTTATAAAATTAATTAGATATAAAATCACGAGTACATATAAAAATAAATAAAATTGTAATAGTTCTAGTGTTTACGTAAAGTGTACTTTTAACAACTATGTTATCATACCCCACATTAGTAATAGTGACACGTGATATTTTCTCCGGTCTCTGTGAATAATAGGGAATTGATGTCTATCTTCATCCATGACCATTATATTCAACCACCAATTAACATATTTCCATAATTAATTCATTTCAAATACTTTATTATGGGTGGTTTATTCTTTGGAGTTGTCTCTCCACTCGCATAATTAGTTAACTTGTTCCCATAACATTGAGTTTTGATTATTACCCAACCTTACCTTCAATATATAAATAATAATAATTTTATATTCCTAAATAAAATTTATATATTGTTTCATTCTACATTTATTTCATATAATAGTATTCATATTCTTCTCCCATTGGATTTTATCATAATAATTTCCGTTAAATTCCATCTTTATTTTCTTATCAAAAAAATGAGAGTTATGGATGACTATATTGCCTATTTTATACATGAGATCACATAAAAATATTTTATAATTGATATTGATATATCTTATTGATACTTACCTTCAATTATAGGATTTATTTCCATTAAATTACTGATCAATCCTACTTTTAGACTTGATAATAATATTAGAATTATCTATTTAATGTTGTGAAAACTTTTCCTCATGGGTACAAATGGAATCATCATCATTCTTCTTTATATCTAAAAAATCCTTCTCCATTTTATAACAAAGTATATTTGTAAAGTACATATTGGAAATTAATTTTATAAACATATCCCACTATGTGGATTCAATTTCATCCCATTGCCTTGTGTTCATGATTCGAGTCCACCACTGATCTACTTCTCCTTAGTAATAACAAATATCTAAAATAACATTTTCATACTATAGGAACTAGAAAATAGAAAATATCTTTTCAGTGCTACTCATATATTGAAAAATAATTAATGGATCTGTGGTCCCACTAAAAGAAACATTAGGATGCCTCATGGATGACTCAACAAAACAATGTTCCATTCATTTCTTATTTGGAACCACTTCATGATTCATGGCTACAGAATGTTGGGAATGTATGGAAATGGTATATTTAATTCAATCTTCTATAAAATTTATTTTCATAGTATGATATACATTAAATTGTCTGCCAAACCATATTACTAGGGTGTGTCTATCTAGCTGTGTATTATTAGGCCCACTCATCATATACTCTTAACAATCATGTAACACCCAATCCTCCCCTTACAGATATTTTTTCCAGGTAACATCTATGAAATATTTTTATTCACTTTCTATTACCTAAAAATTGATTCATTATTTAGGAAATCCACACATCATTATTTACCAGGACATAAGATTCTCACATATACATATTCATATACTAAGTGTTCTTAAATAATGTTTTTTCATCATTGATACCAAAAAATAATATTTCCTCTGATACCAACTATAATAACCCAATAATTTAATAAATAAATATTAAATATTATTCAAATAATATTCATTTCATATCATTATGGTCTATGAAATAATAATAAGGGTTTACTGTCTTTAGATTAATGGATACATAAAAAACTAGTAATCAAATAATTTTCAATATCCCCCACTTAGTTATTTATAACTAGAAACATTTTTAAACATTACATACATAAAATTATTCTTTATATCATGGGAAAAAGGAAACATAAGAATGGTGTTCATAGATTACAATTATGGGTAAATATTGGGTAAAACAATCAATGATCGTATATAAGAATATTATGAGTATAAGTTTATGAGAAAATGATATTATTTTTTGAAAATCATACCAAACATTTCATATATCATAATCTATGAATAATATATTGGCCATTCATAATACATGATTCATAAAAGAAGAAAATATTGTAATCTAAGAGATATTACTACATGAATAATAGAATTTCATAAAGAACGTCATAAAAGTGTGTCAAACACATTATCATAAAAATAATTTTTCAATGTGTCACATTAATACATTCATAAAATGTTAGTATTGGTAAAACCACATTTTTAACTACATAAAGATTATTATAACCCCCATTGTATCCTATTTTATGGTATGTATAGCCTTCATATATCCATTATTATAAAAAATTTAATTATTACACATAAAATGTTGAGAAATAATGGATAAATATATCTCATGATCATAATCCATTTATATGTATAAGAAAAATATTATTAAAACATTTAACAATTAGTACAAACTTAAATAATGTTAAATATAGTGGGTTTAACTAATATATCATCTTCATTGTAATAATCCAAACCGATAATGAATAAATAATGTTTCATGACCCCCTACCCATAAAGTGTACCCCTCCTAGGCCGGCAATGTAAGAAGGGAGATAATGACCCCCGAGTCCTGCCTACAGTAGGCCCCGGGTTGGTGACTAGCACTGAGGGTATAGTAAACACACAAATGGGAGGCATTAACCTCTAAGAGAATACAAGCGGAAGAGATATATAAGATAGAAACCAACCAAATCCAACTTAGAACTGAAATATAAAATAAAACCTAATTTCACATATGTAATGTCATGAAAAACTACTACAACTGGAAGGGGAAAACTGAATGCAGCCAAAAGATAGTATAAACAGTAGAAACCACAACCCTAAACAGCACCTGTAACCCCAAGCTAGTAGAAACCTGCTTGCTCTCCAACCTACTCTAAGTGACCTGAAAAAAAAATTATATATACATAGGGTGAGTATAATAGTATACTCTGTATGATCCTCCCAGAATCCTCTAATGCAAAAGTATAGAAAGTATGCTAAAGCACAGTGAACAAAAAGTGAAACTAACTCATCACCTAAATAAGTATACTAAGTTACTAACCTCACCATGGATACTCTCACAATGTAACTCATAAAAGAGTATATAATATAATAAATAATATCAAGGGTACCTTGCTACTACTTTCCCACTGGTTTGCTGTTTTTCCACAACGTCACACATCCTAAGAATCTCTCTCCAAAAAGGCTTTCCCGTAGACACTTGGGCGAAGCACCACAAAATGAAACTCATGCAAAAAAAGCACTATCCACATAATCAAAGTAACCAGGTAGTTTCTGAGAGCCACCACAGCCCGCATAACGTGTATCATTCTTTGGGTATTATACCTCAAGCCATTAAAGCTCATACACTAAGTAAAGATCCTCAAGCCACCATGGCCTATACACGTTACACCTATAGTAGTTCACAAAAAATATATCTAGAATATATGTGTGTGAATAACAACAATCCATTAAAGACCTCTACACACATATATGGGGAAAACTAACCGTTGTTCCTACCATCACAAGTAACTACCAAGAGAAGAGAGCGGGGCCAAAGGGGGTAGTCATCCATTCATCCTCCCACCGGAATGTTGGGTAAAACACCCCCTAGGGATCAGAATACCTAGGGTGTTAGTTACCCTTACTAACAGGGTGGAGTAGCGTATAGAAACACAAAACGCACAGGATATACTATATCTTACTACCACACTATGGGTATAACCTAGTCTTAGACTCAACTACAGCTAACATCTCTCGGACTCTAGGCTTCCACTTCTAAAACTAGGTATCCCATAATCACACAACAATTTGAAGGGATTTAATACATTATTTCATTCCCTTTTTATCAGTTTAAATTTACGTTAATTAATAATTTGAAAATCAATTAACCAATAATAATTCAACATTATATTTCATTAGAATCACACCAAAAGTACATTGCTCCCTAAAATCACAATCTTTGCATTGCGCCTCAGTATCCTCCAAACCCTGTGGGTTAACATCTTTTAATCAATTATTTATTTATAGTATTACTTCCCCATAATCCCAGGTATTAGAGAAAAACATTCTATATAACTTAACACAAGGGGTCTCCACACGGTGAGTAGATGAACTACCCGTAATGTCTTTGATGCCTATAGCAAGAGTGTAGACCCATTTACCCTTGATAAGATAAACCCTGAAATCACATGGCGTACCCCATGTTTCTTCACCCCTTTTGGAATAAGGGAAAGTAAGAACAATTTCCTTGAGCTGTGGGGAGAAGTAAAGCACATAAACAACCATATGAATCAACAAGCATCTAGACATTCATATCCAACCTGTTCCATCATCCCTTGTGTCCTCCCTGACACTCACATGTATAAACTGATGCATCTTTCCACCCTAGGTATCATATTCTGTCACAACCAAAAGGAATCCATGCCCCCGCATATCACAATAGCCATCCAGGCTCACATTGCAACACAAGTAGTAGGAAAATAAACATCTTAACAATTTGCCTCTTGGCCCTTTAATAATCAAGAGGGTAACTCAGAACCTTACAAGGAATTATCTTTTATCAAACCACCAATTAGTTAATCCATCTTGGATAAACTGATTTATTAATCATATGTTCTATCATTGGGAAACCTAAACAGTAAGCTATCACAAATAATTAAGCTTGATCACTACACTATTTTGATTAACATCAAATTACAACAAGAAGAACCAGATTCATTTACATGCCACTTTATCATTATCCAAACCAATATCAATTAATTCTAGTTTATTTTTTTTACCAATTTCCATCAATAACGAAAAGTTATATGAAGAAAGAATAGATATCACACTGTCTTTAAAAACAAGAGGTAATAAAATACGATCGATATCAATTTATTTATTTGGTTCAAATAAATATTATATCAATTACATTCTGATCAAGTGGGATAAAACTTTCTTACTTTGCAGTTGAACATAAAATAAAAGAAAAGCAATGGATCCCCAACCTCAAATAGTTCTTGACATTTATTATACGAGAACAGTCCACACAACGGGTCATGATCACCTCCTCTCGCGACAACTGCATCCACCCGAGGATTCCATGGTACGACTGCACCAACCGAACCCCAAGAAAAATCTATTAGAAGCATAGAGATTAAATGATATAATATGTAAAGGATAAACAGAAGAATATTAACCCCAAAATAATGACAATAACACATACCTTATATCGAAGATTAATGGAAACTTCTGGGTTTCACCGAAATAGGGGGTGCACTTGCAGCCAGAAGGATGTCGAGGAAACCAATCCACAAGGAAAAGTTTGATCTCATGATTCTTATGAAAAGGAAATAAATGTTCGAGTTTTTCACACTAGAGAACAAGGAGGAAAAACAAGGGAGGAAGATATCTTGTCCCTTTCAAAGATTTAACGGATCAATAGTTTAAGATGCACTTAATTTCCGATTTAATATGGATCCCATTAAACCATGCAGTTTGACCAAGTAAAAACATCTTGATCCATATGAATAATTAATATAGGATTTATATCCTTTGAATTGGCTTGAGACTCCTTAAAATAAGGCTTTAAATGCATTTTATGTCAAAGGAAACGTCAAAGGGTCAAAACTGTACGAAGTTGGAAACAATGTTCATGAAATCAAAATTTGGCAAAGGAAAAACACTGATCAAGAACCTTTCCATTAAAACCTCACTAATAGAAAACATTTCATGAACCACACCACTAGAACATTGTTCATGAACCTCACCATTTTAACCTCACTAATAGAATATTGTTCATGAACCTCACTGATAGAACACTGCTCATGAACCTCACAGTTAGAACACTGTTCATGAACCTCACCGATAGAACACTGTTCATGAACCTCACTGTTAAAACCTCACCAATAAAACACTGTACAGCTACTGTTTTGGAAACACTATTCATGGAACTCAAAATTTGGCAAAGGAAAGATAGGTTACCGTTAGAGGTTACCGATAGAACTGTTCACTGATGGAACTGTTAATAGAATTAAAAGTTAGTAAAAGGTAATAGAGGTTACCGATAGAACTATTCACCAATAGAACTATTAATAGAATTGGAAATTTGTAAAAGGAAAGAGAGGTTACTGTTAGAGGCTACCGATAGAACTGTTCACTCATGGAACTGTTCATAGAATTAGAAATTTTGAAAAAGAAACATAGGTTACCGTTAGAGGTTACGGATAGAACTGTTCCTTGATGGAACTGTTCATAGAATTGGAAATTTGGAAAAGGAAAGAGAGGATACTGATAGAACTGTTCACCGATGGAACAATTCATAGAATTGGAAATTTGGAAAAATAAATAGAGGTTACCGTTAGAGGTTACCGAGAGAACTATTCATCGATGGAACTGTTCATAGAATTGGAAATTAGGCAAAGGAAAGAGAGGTTATCGTTGGACCTCACCATTGGAATTGTTCACAGAAGGTTACTAATGCACTATTCACAACTATCTACTATTGGAACTATTCACCAAGGTTCATCGATGCTACTATTCCTAGAAAGGGCAAATTGACAAAGTGTTGGGGATAAGTCACCTTGACCTCCCGAAACACCTCAGACACCATATTTTCACAAAGGAATGGACCAAAGAGGTTCTGGACATTACATAAGTTATCAATGGATCATATTCCCAGTTAATAATAATTGACATAAATTTATTTAGTCACATGTGAAATACCATTAAAATAACAATGCAACATTTCTTGTGGAAAATACACTTTTCATTTTTTAGACTTAATATTAAGGTTCTAAAAATATCAAAACTATTTTGGAATAATTTTTATTCTAAAGGGTGAATTGAATAATTAAATGTAATATTTGAAAAAAAAAATTGTTGATTGTGTTGGGAAAATATATACTTGAGGGGTATATTAAAACAAAGATTCTTTTCACACCATTTATAAAAAGTAACTCATTTAGAAAATGACAAGAAGAATCATTTTATACATTTAAAATAGAAATTAAAACACTCATACATCTTAATATAATCAATAATTTTATAACACTGAAAATATTCATCATAACATTTTAAATATTATATTTAAAAAGAAGAAAAATATTCCTGGCCGAATAGAAAAGAACACTCATTTTTATTTAAAAAATTCTTTCTTACATTTATGTATCTAGAGAAGAAAATTAAATGACAAAAATTATTTTATATAAATAAATGGTTGATAGGAAAATATATTATATTTTTATAGTGATAATTAATTTAATTTAATTATCATAAATTTAATCAAAAAAATTCTTAATAAAATTGAGATTGTAATATAAATCTCATAACTCCAGTAGGACTTGATTGAAATGATATGTATCTTATATAAAAATGAATTTAAATATGATTTATTTATATAAAATATACATATTAAAACTCTCAATAAAATTCATTGTTTATTTATAACATCTTATAACTCTTTCATTATTAGTTTTTTATTAAAAACATTGTTTTCGGTGATAACTATTTGGTTTTTTGTGTATGTTTTGAATCATTTGTTTTGGTACATTCAAATTGATCATGGTTCTATTATATCCAAAATTTTAATAATGAAATAGATCATATATATTTAATGTATATTTAAAATCATTCATAAAATTTAAATATTAAGAATAAATTATACCCTTCATGGAGATGGTTGTCCAAACGTATTCATGGTTGTTGTTTTCATTTACTAATGAAAAGATGGAAATAAAGATAAAAAATATTTTAACATTAATGAATCATTATTAAATATTCAATAAAAAATATTTTTTATTGTATTCTTCATTATATCCATCAATTTGAGGTAGTGATGGAAAATAAATTACATCGCTATGTGGAGTCGGTAGTCCACACATAAACAAGAGTGACAATTTCCTTTATCCTGTAATCTAGTAGAGGTAGATAATAGTTGTCCCACAATCCTAAAAACATATTTTTATATTTATGATATGGGAATAAACAGTTTAGTATGGATATAATATATTTATATGAGTAATAAGAAGAAATAAATTGAAAGGATATGGGTAGGATAATTACAACTTCTTTGGGAGACCTCGATTGGTTTACACCTTAAACCTTGAAAAATATTGTCTTAAAAGAGGAAAAACTAAAATTGGATAAAGGTGTGGATTATAGAATTTTATTGGTGTATTTTTTTGATGATTTATAGGGATTAAAATTAATGAATAAGGGTAGGATAAGTGGCACCCTTTTATATGTGAGGGGAGGGATAGACACAGAATCACATGATTATTCAAATAATATAAAGTCGCATTCTAGAAAAAGTATATCATAGTGGAAAAAATAAAAGGTAGTATAAATAAGTCTAAAAAATATTCAACCAAAAATATTTAGTTATTTTTAAGTTATATTTTTATCCTTATCACTTATTTAGACACCTTAGAAAATCAATTGCAACTCTAACAATAGCTATAAAATTTTAACGAGTTACTATTCATTATGAAAAAAATAAGTTGAATCAATTAAATTATATTAATAATTATGATTCCATATATAAAATCCTCTTTATAAAAAAATGAAAATTTTTAGAAAATACATTTTTAATCATAAAAATTGATTTATTTGTATTCGATGCATATTAAAAACAATTAGATTAGTTTTAAAGCATTTGAATGAAAATATAATCAATAAATTTAAATAAATTTCATAATATGTATATAGTAATTTATTTATTATGATAAAAACACATTACATGGGTAAAAACTATACTTCTAAAAAACATATCATTTCACATTCAAATAATCTTATCTTCCTTTCTAACTTATTGATAACAAATGAATTCATTTAATATAATTGTAAAAAAATAATTTTTTTAACAATTTTGGAAATCATATTCATACCATTCAATTGAATGTATATATGATACCTTTCCCATTAAATAATAATAATTTAATACTATATTATAATTGATTTAAACATACATGTGAAGAAATCTATCAGTGATATCAAAATTATTTAAATGTAAATATATAATAAAATCATAAGTTGTCACAATCATCAACATAATGTTATTACTTGTGAACCATTAACCATTTATACAAATATAAATATTAAGCAAATAATTGTCCATGGTCTCTATAAATGATGACAATCTATGTTACTCTATTCTAGGGGCATCAACATGCTATCAAGAAAACCCATAAGACCTAATGGATATGGCCCATATTTAGCGACATAATTTAGTTCAAAAATATTGTTTCATTCCAAATGACTATGTTATTACCTTTTCATCATAGGTAAATTCTTTATCATCTATCAGTTTAGAGTATAGCATCGTTGAGACTCTATCTTTATTTCATTAATATTTTTTTTGATTCACTTGACTGACTAATAATCTTGTGGTTTTATCAATATCCTTGTAAATACCTATTATTATCATGATTTATACACTTTTCACCCCATAAGCTGACCATCCCAACTTTTTAAAAATTCTTATAATCCTTTTCACTTTCACAGATATCTCAATGAGATCCTATTACTAACACTTTTAAAGGATGGTATTACTATTCCTCACTAACTAACCCACTTATGGCCATTCTCCAAGTAAATACTACCCTTAAATACATATTTAAAAGCGTTTCAAGTGATTTATCCTTAATCCCTATCAAACCATAGGGCATGCCACATTTTTATAGGAATACCCTTATCCTAATCACCAATAAAACAAAATAAACAATCTAGTTTCACTGTAAAACTACAATATAATACTATGAAATCATGAAAAATAATGGATCCTCAATCATAAAAAATTATTATTTCACGTGATATTAATTATAATACTCCAACCAACATGTCACATATTTTTTCATTGGTTGTTCATTCAAAATTGAGATAAATATATAATGACTATGATTTATGTCCTTTAATCCCATTTATTACTTATGACATAAAAAACTCCATTATTCTTCATAGAAAGATAGTATCCCTGATCCATTATCACAATGCTCAATGTTTGGAACCATTATCACATAATTTTCATTCTTGGATTGGTTTTACTCCCATAAATATCCATCCATTTAGATTGAATTATGCCTTATTGTGATATATTTCCATGAAATTGGGATCACTTAATGAACAAAAATCCACGCATTCCCCTTATGTTGAGTATATCACATGGAAAAATCAATTCCTGAGACCTCACATTACATTAACTCTAGAAAATACATGTTTTGACAGTGGCTCAAGATAACACATCTCAAATATATCTTTCAATGATATGGACCATCAACCAATTCATTATATCTATAATCGTTTTCATGTTACTAGGATAATCAACACATCAAATTTCTCTTCAAAAAAAAATCACCAGGCTATCCAAGTCATGGATTTAACTTCCAATAATGCTGAGTTTTATTTTTTCTTATATAGCCTCACCTAAAACTAAAAAATAGACTATTCTCTACAAAATATGTGATATATTTCAAGGACACATTGATGTTTCCTTATTAACTATTTCCTATAATATTCATATCGACAATAATTACATAAACCCACACACCATGGAGTATATATCACTAATCTAAAAAAATTTCAATATGAAATGGACTCTTGGAAGCTTCCTCAAACCGATAAATTGGATTTTTTAATAAAAAAATTATCAAATTCATAGGGAAAAATCCACTAACCATTCAAAATAACTAACTGCATCTCTACCACCCACACAAAATAAATAGTCAATGTTACCTTGGAAGTTATATATTAATACCCAAAAAATAATCGTACAAAATAAATCATAACTCCACATGGTCAGTTCATCAAATTAATTAGAAAAATCACATACTCTATATTTCACAACACCTCAACAAACCACCACTCCCTTAAGTTTTTATCAAGTAAACATCAGGTTACCATTACAGATACACTTTTTATTGAGAAACCCCTCTTTAAATAGACAATTATTACTCAAAATTCTTTTGTTAATCATAACCAAAAACAAATAAATATAATATTTTACATAGATTTCTATTTTTAAAGATGAACAAAAAATCACCATTTCAAAAATATATATATAAATTGTTCATAGAAAAAATTATGAATTTTTTTAAACCCATAAAACTATGATGAATTTCTTATCCATAAATGTGTAAAAGAGGGATGATACCACTTTGTTCATTGAACAAAGAAATTCAATGACATAAAGCCTAACATGGTTCTATAAATGCTTTTCCAACCCCTTAGTCAAAATAAATATAATAATAACTAATGATTCAATATAAATATTTTATCTATTTATTTTTATAATTATTTCATTAGTCCCATTTCAACCTATTTATATGCCTTACACCCAAAAAGGCAGCACAAATTACTTTTAGAACAACCTTACCCAAGCCATCTAACCTATATCTCCCCTAAACCATGTCATATTAATAAAATGCCTTAAATTCATTCCATGGATTACTAAGGATGAAAATAAATGTTAAGTGTTTATAAAATACCATTGGGGTTGCTTTCTAGATATAAAAAATCCATAATACCAATCATTGTCCAAATTCTTTTATGAGGTTTCTATAAGTCAAACTCTTTCAACTTATTGAAAATAAAGAAATATACAACAAATATATGACTATTATCATATATTTTCGGATAAAAATTTTGAAAACAAGATAAAAAGATAAAATATTATTTCAATAAGTAAGTATATATACTTAGGATTAATTCCTATAATGCTATAAAAGGTATCACCAAAAAAACTTATATCAATTTTTTACATGATCTCCCAAAACATCTATGAGCCATTCCATAAATCTAATAACATCCTCCCTTATAGTTAAAATTCAATTCATACAATCCTCTACTATTAATATAGGTTACATTTCTATTACGGAATTCATAACAGATAAAATCGACTCATCCACCATAGTGGGAACATAATGAATAAGTAATACACCCAGTAATATACTACCAATAAATGTCACACACCACATGTATAAGAAAGATCATTATGATTAAATAATTTTCATAAAAAATAATTTCATTATTAATATTTATAAAATAGCCTTAATGAATGAAAAAATCAAAAATAAAAAATATTCTAGGAAAACAAAACCAACATAAAAGTAACTATATTCTCAAAATCATACCCACGCAGTGATATCAATAACTAAAACAGGATTGATGTTTTTTACTATAAATACACATCGAAACATGGGTATAAACTACTTGTTAGAGTTATTACTATTCCTAAACCAAAAAAAATCATTATTGGTAAGGTATTCACAACCACTTGGTTGCTTATCATGTATCATATCTATTCCACCATTCAAAATAAATCAAAATTATCAATATAATTATAAAAAATATAAAATATTTCTCACAAATTGGAATATCAGTGAAACCCATAGAGGAAAAAAACAATTGAATGTGGTCAATTATAGTTTCTGGAAAATACCCATTCACTAGGAAACAACAATTTTCTTTTCCCCAAAACATACACTTAGAAACCATAGAATTTACCCAACAAAAAGCACACCCATAATTACATAATTATTAATCTCAATAAGTAATATTTAATATTAGAGAAAAAATCATAAAACTTGTGATACCTTGGAATCACACCTCCAAACGCAAGATATGTAATCCCCATTTCTTCCATGAGACCATAAATCAAAAATCCAACAATTAAATCAATAATAAACATTTAAAACTATTAAAAACATACATAATTGGGGGTTCATTAAGATAAATTAATAACCAATAAAGTATGTGACGTTTTAGAGTACCTTTGATTTTAACTCCAATCACATTATGATGTATGATGAAATAGATATAGTTAGATATAATCTCCCAAAATCATATTAAAATAAATGTAATTATATTAGATAGAATGATGGGATTTGATATTCCCAAATCATCATAAAATAAGTGTTTAGAATTGATTTTTTGTAGCTTTGTGGGAAAAAACATTGTATAAAGTGACCATTCATCAATAATGAAAAAAATATTATCCCTATAATATTATTTTTATATAGAAAAATTTTGTTGTCATGGGTCACTATGAATTGAATATAAAATCTACATTGTCTCCCCTAGATTTCTTTATTTGATCCACATGAGAATATTTTAAGGTCCTAGGGATCATGGATTGATTTTTCACCATAAAATATCCTTTTATAAGTTCACACACTCAATCTGAAATCTCCAAAAACATAATGACTACTGAATATAGGAATTAAATACCAGAAAATGGATCGACAATTTAGGATATAAATCCACTTTTATATATTTCGATTAAAACTTATAACTATTTTTTATGATTTGAACCCAATAAAACTATTTTATTTTGAACACCATTATAGTTGTCTCTATTGATATATTCTATATTTTTATGTATTTTATTTCTAAATATTTAATATACTTTCTATTACGGTACTTCCTCATCACGGGAAACTTCTAAAATTTTTTCACATCATGTGTACTTGAAGGATCAATTAATGTTATACATTTTTTATCATGTCCCCTTTTATGATATTCTTAAATATCATAATTAAAAGAAAATTATTTTTATAAATTAGGATGATACTACATAAAATGTAATCAATTATATAAAAAATATTTATAATGTTATTATTATTATAGATATAACTCTTTATCTAGTGTATCTATCACAGAAAAATAAATCTATTAACTCATTCATTGATTTCTTCAAAATTTCATCTTAATAAAAATAATTGATTCCATATTAGTTAATGATATTTAAATTTTTCTTCATCAAGAACCATTTTTTTAATGTTTTTGGTCAATTTAAACCTGAGTTAAGATTATTCATAATTTTTTGGTGACTTATCAGTAGTATTTATAAAGATACATTCTCTAATAGCATGATTTTTCCCATGGAAACCATTATCTATTTCTTCAAGTCCCAAAAATAATTTTTTATGGAGTGTATGAAGTTATATATTCATAACTTATTCCATGATTTTATATATTTTATTCAAAATATCTATATGTATACTCTCATCCATAATCATGATAATATTTCTTTAGAACATACTATTTTTCTTCACAATCTCATTAAAACGATTTAAGAAAATCCAGATGCAATGTCCTAAAAAGCATTTATTATTCTTGTAATTGACACATGGTTTTTAAACATGTATATATGGCCTTATATTAAAAAGAATTAAGCGTCCAACCATGCAGGCCAGCTGAATCCCTCACCCAAGGCATATACGGGACCTGAGGGTCAATCGTACCCAAAGGTAAGGCCACGAAGCCATCCCACAAGAGGCGTAAGATTGCAGGACATTTATAAGACTATAATTGTGTGAAAAATGATCAACCCATGCACAAGGATACATAGTTGGAGCTAGATCATACCCGAGGATTAGAGAGTTGGTGAAAAAGCGTGCCTGTAGGGTGAACACGGTATGGGGTTGTTCCGTGAGGGGAGGAGGAGAATTCTGATCAAAGGCTATCGCAACATGAAAGTTATACAACGAAGATATTGTGTCTTCATTTTGATGTGGGAAAGATTTTTAATAACATAGAACTAATCTTTACTTTTGATCTCTCGGCGACCCACGGTCTACCGTCTGATCAATCGCGAGATTGATCCCGTGCATCCAAATCGTCCATCTGATTACCACAGTTTGGGATTGATCCTCGACTAGCTGATCTCCTCCACTGAGGTTTTCTTTAAGCTATTGACAACTGAATGACACCCGTGAACTAGTGGTAATTCCGAACAATGATCTCACCACTGCGGGCATCATTTGAGCCCATTTCAAGCCCACATAGTTCCTATGGAAAAACTGAACTCTTGCATGCATTAAAAGTTACATGCATGCATCGAGATGAAGTGTTTGAAAAACACTGAAGAAAACAAAGTTTCCAAAACTCATCTTGAATGGATAAATCACAGGCAGGATGGTCCACATTCATTCTTAAATGCATGCATGTGATGTTCTCACCATGAAATAAGGATCCTCGTTCAATGGAAAAGAGCCGAGATATACAGAAAATATTTGAATGGGTTTGCACAATTCAAAGCCTAGGATATCATATTATTCAATGAAGAAATTTAAATATCATATCTATTGGGTTTTTTAAATACATTTGAATGTGGATATACAAGTTATTCCTCGCCTATAAAGCGAGAGACCTCGAACGAGTCTCATTTGTTGCAAATACTGAGAAAGATCATGTTTTTCTATAAACAGAGCACCAAGAGTTTCCGTAGAGCCTTTCTACACACAGAATAGATTTCCATGAAGCCTTATTATGTGAAGGAGAATAGAGAACCACTCTGGTTCATGGAAGAAATACAAACCCATGATAGGTTCTCTTGAACCCTCTCTTGTGTTTCTTGTGGGGAAACTTGCTAGTCTGAAATATGTTCCTTGAACCCTTGTTGTACTCCCTTAAAAAAGGAAATAATAATCTTTTTATTTCTCCGAAGATGAACCATATGCACTCCATGCACAAAGAAGAAGACCACTTGATCCCTCTGTCTTGTACAAGTTATAATAACTCATGAACCCTTGGTTACATGGATAGAAGAAGTAGAGTTCATAAAGGGAGAGTGTATACATTCCCTTCCCTTGAAGATGAAGGAAAACTCACACACACACACACACCATCCATATTCCCATTCAAGTTGTGTGTGAAATAATAACAAAAAAATATTTCATGCATGGGAGAGTTCATGTGCATGAAAATAAAATAAATTACAGAGTGTGTGAACATGTGAAGAAGAAAGAGGAATAAATAAAGAAGAACAAAAATAAATTAATACACCCATTCATGTGTAAGGTAACACACATATAATTGAACACTAATTAAACGGAATAAGTGTGTGTGTGCAAAGAACAAAATAAAAATGAAGTGTGTGCACTGAGGAAGAAGAAATTGAGATTCACCAAGAAGTAAGTGCATGAATATTCATGACATACACACATGAATTTAAACCATTGATTCATGTGAACAGTGTGGGTTCAAGTTTAAAAGAATCATATTATTCATTCATGAATTCTTGTATGAAAACAAGCATGTGGGAAAAGTAACATAGATATAAAAAACAATAATTTTGGTTTCCATGGAATCAATGCATGATGTGAATGAGAACTAAGACTGAAGCCAGACTGAATTAAAGAAGATCTTACATTTGAGTGAATAGTAATTGAGAGTCCAACAAGGTAGAATGAGATAATATTGCAAATAATCACACTTTAATTATTAAAGAAGTTTTGGGCATCACTTACACACATCATAGTGAGGCCAGTTCTTCATCATAAGAGGAAATAATTTCCTGAGAATTGTTGAACTGAGCACTGATCAAGAAAGTGGTCAGAAATATTAAGCAAGGCCAACAGGCCTCAAAAAAGGCTTTTGAAGATTCTTGAAGAGAAACAATGGAAAGTGTAATTCAGAAAGACTTTGTGGACAAATCATAATATCATCTATAGTGAATCAATAAAGAACAAATGATTAATTTTCTCATGTGACTCGAGAGATATAAAAACCTATGAGATTCTGGGAGGAGAAGAAATCTTCAGTGGGACTCTGAAGCAGGCTAGTAGACTCTAGTAACCCTATGGGATGTAGTATAAATACCCCATTATGGTACTCAGGAGAAATACATTGGGGCTCTGTATCAATGATTAATATTTTTAACAAGATTATAGTGAAGAATATTTGTTTGGGGGAATAACCAACAAAGTAGGGATTCAGTCTTTAAACTGAACCTTGTAAATCCTTGTGTTCAGTACCCTTAAATTTAATGCACCATTCGAGGTAAGGCTGAGAGACACAATAAGAGTGGATTGAGGCTTTAACCAACCATTTAGGTTTAGTTGGAATGAATCAATTAGAAAAATGATTTTAGGGGATCACTGATTCACCCCCTCTCTCTATTAGTTATTCACTCTAATTTGGGAACTTCAATTGGTATCAGATTTAGGTTCCCTCTAAAATATCCAAGTGATTCTTTATGAAGTTTAGATTTGAGTAAATGAGTAAACAACCTCAAATGGATATATCTTCCATAACTCAAAATAATATAAAGAAGAAATGGGAAAGGAAGATGAAGAAGAAGTTTACTGCTAATGGAGAAACACATTCTACTGAAGGTAATTTGAAAGGTACAACATGTGATAATTATTTTTATAATTTTTATTCTTTTGATGAAGCTTTTTTAAACTGTGATAATGATAGATCAATTAGTGATTTTCAGACTACAATCAAAGATCATCTAATGAAATTCCCTAGATAAGTGTAAAGACACATTTCTTCAAGAATTAGTTCTCTTCAAGATGAAAAATTACAGTTGGAGGAAGAATCTAATTCCATGGAAGAGGCATTGGCTAAAATATTTGTTCTATCCTACACTCTCACAAAACTTATGACGACAACAGAAGAAAAAATTTCTCTTATAAATGACCTATTTGATGAATTCACTAAAAAATTATAGGGAAGTATTTGTGAGAAATAATTCTTTGAAATTGTATTTTTAGAATCCTTCAATTCATTTGAAAATTTAGAAAAAGTTTCAATGGTTGTCAATGTTTCTCAACTGGAAGAAAAAGCCTATTGTCTAGAGGATCTTGATATCTCTTTGCAACAATTAAGAAATGTTCATAAAGAAAAAATAACAAAGATGAAGTGGAATTGAGAAGGAAATATGAGATCAGTTGAGAATGAGAAGAACTCTCTCAATATGAAATATTTAGATTGGAGGTGTGATTGAAAAATCAGAAATAACCCCATGATGAAACGTCCCAATTAGCTGGAAGAATATATTCTTTCACTCAAGCTTGTAATGAGAAAAATGATTTAAAAATAAGTACTAGATCATCCTATAATTAAATGGAAACCTCCTCCAAGGAGAAGGTATCCCATAACCTAGTTATTATTGTTTCTACTAGTGCAGTTTCATCTGAAAGTACAGGTTCAATGCCAAAATCTAGGAATATGTAGATTGATTAAAATTTCAATACAACCATTAAAACATCAAGGGTTGATACTGGAATTATTAAGAAGAAAAACTCCCAAAATAATGCTCCAAATAAATAAAGACAATTCCAGAAACAAAAATTCACTAACTCTATTAAGACTAATACTACAAGTAAAAGAAGGATATGCGTTGGAAATTGTTGGTGTTTTTGGAAGTTTGGGCATCATTAAAATGATTTCTAGCATAATATCTCAGCATATGATAATTTAGGAAGGCCTATATTCGTGGTAAGTAGATGTGAAGAAATGAACCAACCTATAGTGCTAAGTAAGAAAACCCAGATGAAGAAGAATCTATCACTCAAGAATATATTTCAGTATCTTGAATAGTTCTGTGTTAATTGCAACAGAAGTTTTCATAGTTTTGATGAATGTTTGTTTAGTCCTACCATGTCTCATTCGTATGTTGATAAGATCATATACCACAAAAGGAAGGATAAAGTAGAAGGAGTTTAAATGTATTTCATTGGGAATATGAAATACAATGAAGTCTGGAAAATAGTGAAAGAAATTATTCCCAAGAAGGAGTTCATGCCAGATTCCATGAATTTCATTTCAACAATTATTGGATGCTACTATTCTGGAAGGATTTTCCATACCATGGATCACCGCAAACAAGCCATGGACATGAATGGAAGTAATCTCAAATTTAAAGGGGAGTCAATCCAAAAGAATACAGGATTGATTGAAGACATTCCCGAAGATAATTTTTGATAATTTTCCTAAGAAAGGTAACTTGAATGCATTGAATAATCCCTTGGAAGCTTCAGGCTAGAAGTTTCCAAAAGGGAGTGTCTGGTAATCTATCCTAATCAATTTCAAGTTTCTAAAGAACTATAAAAAGCTGAAAATTAATTACTAGCTAAAACTAAGGAAAAAAGGAAACCAGATCATTCCACATTAAGTAGAATTCAAATTTCATAAGATTTTTTCAACAAATGACAAACCAAGTGTTGCACATGTATTTTGTTGAAGGTGAAAGATGTTTGGGCATCATGAAAACAAATTTTTAACCTTTTTACTAGGCCAAATGGAGAAAATTGAACTACATGCACCAGTAAAATATACTTCACGACTAATAGAAGTGAAGAAAAAGATCCACACAAGATGATGGTTATTGGAAGTAAATAATCCATTCTAACAATGAAAAATAAAAATTCCAAATGGAGGGGAGACATCAACATGAAGAGTACCAGAAACTTTAGAGCTGCGAGGAAAGGAGATCTTTGGTTGAGAGAAAATTCTCCACCCCAGTGCTACTATTAAAAATCTCACAAGTGTTCCATAATACTCTATTATATTTTTGTTTTATATCTATACTTACATTACAGGGAATTGAAGATGAAGTTCATTCTCAAAATCATAATTGAATGAACAAAATGGAGAACTACAATTTGGACTCATTATTCGTGATTTTATCATTACTTGAATTGTTTCATAGTGGAATATTATCAATATGAATATCTTAAAGATCATGTAATGATTATTTTCACCAAGGATAATCAAAGGGAGTGTACCCCATGGATGGAAAATTAAGGATATGATATCAAGGATTATGTTAAGACAAACTTTTAAATTCATATCATCTCAAGAAGGTAAAACTTGAGGTATTCAACTCACACTTTCATACCTTGTTCTACATTGTATTTATCATGTCATTTAAGGGGGGTTCTTGATTAATGATAATATAGGATGAAAGGGGGGATTTATATTTACACATGAAATTTTTAACATGTCTAGTGAAGTATGTGCATGATTTTTCAATTCATTGATAACTCTGAAAATTTCCAACCCCTCAGATAAGATTTGATACACTCTGAGCATGATTTCACATGTATGGTTTTTTATGGATAGTATTTAAAACCTTGGTCATATCCCTCTTGTGTTTTACACTGGGTTATCCCATGTAGACTTATAGTTAATTACCAAAAGGCTATGTGCTAAGTGAACCATTTGACATCATCCCACTCTAAAAAATATTCAAGAATATATTCATTAAAGGGAGGATAACATGTTTTTTAACAGACCCCACTAAACCTTAGAATATGATTTCCAATAAGGGGGAGAAAATATTGGCACACATATGGACCCATATAAAGTATGCTTAAGTGATATTGGTAACAAAATACAAAGGGGGAGATTGTAGAGATAAGTGTTTCATTTTTTGTCAATAAGGAGTCAAGTTTGAATAAGTTTTCAATATGTGTATGAAAATATGATGATGTAAGTTGTGAAAATGATTAAACTTGTGATTCTTAAATTGATTTTAGTAAGTCAGTGAAGATCCCACATTGATTATTGAGGAATATTGTTAACTAATTCAGATGATTTTAGAACTAGTCCTATGTTCCAAGACTTGTATCAAGATGATAATTAGTTACAACACACAAAGAAGTTCAAGAAATACTCAATTTCATGAGGAAATAATTGAAGATGCAACCAATATATTCTAATTGGATGAAGGTTGTGAAAATAATCAGATGATTTTTTGTGTTGATCCTCAAAGTCCAATATATGTGTTAATAGAGATAACATCCCTCACAATAAGAAGGCCATGAATTTTGTTTTAATGCCTGAGTAATGAAGAAATGATTCATGATTCATCGATTTTTGGATTATAGGAATGTTGAATATCTTGTATTTGATACTCCAAAAAGAAAAGAAGGATGATATTTAATGATGAAAAAGAGAGGATGAAGGGCTTAGTGTGGAATCTAAAAAGTGCATTTCCCATGGATGAGCATTGAATGGAAATGAGTTGAGATATGCGACATATCTTTTAATGATTTCGAACAATTCAAAGCAAAGGATCTTGGCTTATTCAATGAAGAAATTTGAAGAACATATATGTCTGGGTTTTGAATGATATTTGAACAAGTATATACGTGTTATTCCTCACCTATAAAGAGAGAGACCTCAACTAAGTCTTGATTGTTGAAAAAATATATAAAGCTTATATTTTTTGAAAAATAGAGCACCACAAAATTCCGTGTAGCCTTGCAAAGTGAAGAATAAATTTTCTTGCAACCTTTATACATAAAAGAGAATAGATAACCACTCTGGTTTTCTGAAGAAACAAAAAAACATGACATGTTCTCATGAACCCTTACCTATGTTTCTTGAAGAGCAACCCACTGGTATTCAATAGGTTCACTTTCACCCTTGTTATACTCTGTGAATGCAGGAACTAAGAATCTTCTTGTGTTTGTGAAGATGAACCATGCGCACTCCTTGTGTGAAGAATAATACCTCATGTGACCTCCGGTTTTCATAAAGAAGGACTCGTGAACCCATGGTTTCATGAAGAGAAGAATGAGAGTTCATAAAAGGATAGCGTATACATAAACTTCACAATAAGAATAAGTAAAACTAACACACACAACATCTATATACCCATTTAGGTTGTGTGTGAAAGAAGAAGAAAAAAAAGAGTGCATGCATGGTGGAGTTCATGTGCATGCAAAGAACATAAAATACAGTGTGTGTTCACATGTGAAGATTAGTTTGGAAAAAAGAAATAAGAACAAAAATAAAGGAATACACCCATTAGGGTATGATGAAACACTCATATAATTGAACTCCAATTAAAAGGAATAAGTGTGTGTGAAAATAACCCAATAAAAAGGAATTGTGTGTATTGAGGAAGAATAAAGTGAGATTCATCAATAAGGAATTGCATGCATATGCATGACATACACACATTGAACCTAAACTATGGATTCAGGTAAATAGTGTGTGTTTGAGTTTACAAGAATTATATTATGCATGCATGAAATCATGTATAAACATGTGCACATGTGAAAATTAATTGATATATCAAAAAAATAGAATGTTTGGATTCCATGCAATCCATGCATGAAGTGAATGGGAATTGAGACCGAATCCCAACTGAATTAAAGGTCTTATATCTGAGTGAATGGTAATTTAGAGTCCAAGAAGGAAGACATAGCTAATATTGTGAAGAATCACTATTACATTCTTGAAGAAGTAGTGTGCATCACATACACACATCTTATTATGGCTAGGTCTTCATGAGAAGAAGAAATAATTTCCGGAGAATTATTGAATTGAGCACTGATCAAGAATGAGATAAAAAATATTGATCAAGGCTAACAGACCACACCAAAGGCTGTTGAAGATTCTTGAAGAGATACACAGGCAAGTGTGACTTAGAAAACCTGTGTGGAGAGAGAACAATATCATCTACAGTGAATCAATAAAGAACAAAGAAGGAAGTTTATCGTGTGACTCATTAGATAGAAGTACCATGTGAGAATACGAGAGGAGAATATGTCTTGAGTGGGACTCTGAAGTAGGCTAGTAGACTCTGGTGACAGTATAGGATGCAGTATAAAGACTCTCCTGTTGGACTCAGGAAATATACAATGGGGCTCAGTATAGACCATTGTAATTGTTAACAAGATTATAGTGGAGGTTCTTTGTTGGGAGGAATAACTAGCACAAGAAAGAGTAAATATTTGAACTGAACCTTGTATGTCCTTATGTTCAGTGCCTTTACATTTACTACACCATTCGAGGTAAGGATGAGAGACACAAGAAATCTGGATTGATGATTTTACCAACCATAGTGGTTTAATTAAAAATAATCAATTAGTAAAAAATATTTAAATAGATTATTTATTCATCCCTCCCCCTTTAAGTGATTTACACTGATCTGGGAACTTCATGACCTGATTGAAAAAATAGTTATATGAGTAAAATCATTTCCAAAAGTAATAAAATACTTATCTCTTTTGGTTAATTTTAAACTCATAAGGATATGTACATCTGGATACATGAGTTTAAGTGGCCACTTTATTTTGATCTGTATTGTTTTATGTTTTTTTTCCGAATTCCCTTTAACAAAATATCACAAGATATTTTATTCCAAATTAAATGCTTTGAATGATTATCATATAATTATATTTAGAGATTTCCCTTCTATTATTTTATTCAAAATGCACATCCATTTGATTCTATAAAAAAATTTCTTCTTTTATACTCATGAAAAAATGTATTTTTTCACAATAGAATAGAAATAAATGTAAACATATCTATTAATTTTTTATTATTATAAGGTCATAAATAAATATTCTAATGATTCACCATTTCTTCTAGAAATTCACCTTATTATTACTATTACAATGCATAGATACACTAAAAAAAATACATTTCCTTCCATCTATGAGCAGATCATCATTTTTTATAATCGTATACTCATTAATTATAATTCATAGATTTACTTTTACATTAAAATAATTTTCTATCCCTAAGGTAAAATCCCATCCATTATATTTATATATTTTCTAAAAATACTTTTTCCTTGGAATTTGTGTTGAAAAATAACTATCCAATATCAAATGTTTTTTTTAAATTTATGCTTTTTTAAAACCAAAACTAAAATTTCATGTTTTATATTAATCATTTTACTATAATATTTAGTGTTAATAGATTGTTTAATCTATATCAACATAATTTTAAGACACTTTTTGGTGGTAAATCATTTTTGACTCACCATCCATAAGTTTCATCTATAAAATTAAAATAACGTTTCATTATAACCTTTTATTTTCTCTAATATGTTTTTTCATTATTATGTTATCATATTGTTTCCCACTAAACTAATAGACTGTATTTATCTGCAAGAAATTTATTTAATTTTTTCAGGAATATTCCATTATGACCAAAAACTTAGTAATATAATAATATATACTAAAATATATATCCTCTTATTGGTAAAAAGTTTTATTAATAAAAATATTCATGTTCCATTATCTTTGATTATAGAATTCATTTATTTTTTTCTAGCTTATCATATTTTTTTTCTTTCCCTGTGAATTTTCCTTTAATCTTGTCCACAATATTTTTTTTCTTCTGTACCCCAATTTTTATTGGATTTTCATGTCCAATAATTAATTAATTATAGTTTTTGTCACATTTTTTGTGAATCTAAAACTTTATTTCTCTTATTAAAAATCATTAATTATCTATAATAATGTACTTATGTGTTAAAGGTTAGTGTGTATCAATTTTTAGAAAAATAATTAAGTAACATTATGAAATTAGAAATATTATCTAATAATTTTGACAATTCGATAAATTATATTATAAAATTTTTAAATTCAAAATAATGTTACATTAATGAACGATCAGCCTCATGAAACATCCAATTAAGAAAGTGAACCTCCTCTAGATTTTCAGTCAAAAGTTTTATCATAATGTTAAGAACCTTGAATCCTTTTGTCGGAATAGAATTTAAATCTGAATTCTATCTCATGTATTATGCTTTCTTCTTAACAGTAATCACAATAATAGATTTTTCGATGGGTTTTATTCAATGAGACAACATCACTCTCATGTTTTAAAATTTTCTTTGGTAGAAACAATGAGATCTCTTCATAGATTGAAACATGTCAAAATTATTTATTATTCGTTATAAACATTAACATTTCCTTATTAAATGGAGGAGTCATTTTAGTTAATTTATTATTATATTAATGATTGGTCACCTTCATCTAATAAGGCTTTCTCTTCCTTTTTTTCTTCATCATAAGATAATACATCAAACTTTTATTAAAATGTGATTTTATTTAATGAATTAGAGTTTCCTTATAACTAATCAAATATTATTTTTTGAAGATGACTTACCAACATTTTCTCTTGTTTAATGATTATTTATGTTAATAAACCTGTTATTATTTATGATTTCAATTAGAGAAATATTTTTATTTTTTATATTTTCACAGTTGATACATTTATAATGAATTTTTCTATGTATACACATCTTTATCTCTTTACAATTATTTTTTGAAAAAAGAAATGAATTAATTGATAATCATTCTATTATCATATTCTACCTATTCATTTTCATTATACCAAAAAATATTGATTTTTAGGTTTTTTGATGTATTAAAAGTAGCCCAATTTCCTCATATTCCTTTTTTCCTAAATACATTCACTCTTTTGGGTGAGGAACCCATGAAGATACTTTAGGAAGAGTTAGATTGGAGATTCCTCAGGAGTTAAATTAACAATGGGTGAGTTTATTATATCCCAATTGGTACTATGATGATATATTATTTAACATAACACTGAGGGTTGGGGAACTCTCCAAATAATTTTCATATCAAATATTGTGTTCTTTATAACACTCATATCAGTATCATATTGGGACTAAATACTTGAGTATATAATTCATAATTTTTATAATATATCATGCTTTATTTTTTATAAAAATCTTTATAGATGGATTATAGGTTAGTAAGATACAATAGGATGGTTATTTTACATGGAAATAAACCACATAGTGGTGCTCACAAGAAAAAATATGGCTAGGGTACATAAAAAATACAATAATGATTTAATGATAAATTACTTGATTATTGGTTGTGGTCATTTGTTGGTTTTTTAGAGGATTAATGGGGAAACTAAAAATGAGTCTATAATTAACTTCTACACAATGTTACACTATAATAACACTCATTTTTTAACTGACTATATATGTGAGCAATATATGGAGGTTCTGATATTCCTCCATGATGAGAAATAGTTATTTTAGTATATCAACCAGGACATGTTTGAATAATAATTGATGTGATGGATGTCATGGTTTCTAGAGTTATTTTGACAAAATACCTATTTGTAATACTCATGGAGGAAACAATTTTGGGTTTCAATTATTATTTACATGGCTAAGGACTCCACATAATGGTATAAATATGTACAAAGATACTATATTAGAATGTTAAATAATCTCTTTGATTTGAGGAGTGATATGATATATCTTGAAATCACTTTTAAATTTATCTTATACCTAAAAACACATCATGGTTTACTCCCATCGCAATATGTTTTCTTTCAAAATTTATTTAAATGATATTTTTATTTAATAAATTATGGAGAAATGTTGAGATAGTGTAACAACCTCGAATCCTCACTCTTGGATCCAGTATTAAAAGTATTATCTTTAAATTTAGACCGTTAATACAAATAAATGTGACCCAATTTTTTCAATCAAAACATTACGAGATCAAAAGGGAATATTGGATCAATTTTATATAGAAATTCCTTTTAGGGTTTGAGTTTTAGAGAATCTGGAAAGATGCATAAATAAAAAATACCCTTTACTTCATGTGAGTGTTCCTCCCACTAAACATTGATTTTATTATTCCAAATCAATTAATAATCATCATCCATATGAATATCTTCTAAATATAATTCATCTAACATAATTCATGATAAATAGGGGAAAATTATAAATTAGAAGCGATAGATTAAATTTTATGTAAGTGTAAACATAAGTATTAACAACTAAAATTCATCAGTGAGAATAAGATGATAATAAGGTTGTGATGATATACTAAAATTTCATGAGCATAACATAAGATAACTCATACCAATAAAACATAAATTATTAAACATGTGTCATAGAATAATCATTTTATAATTTAAAAAGTTTTCAGAATTAATAATCTTGATTCATTTGACAGGAATATTCATCAAATATAACAATTAAATCACATAACAAGAATTAAAAACATAGTGATATATTTGGAACAGTATCTCCATAAATCTTTTTATATACATGATAAGAATAATTTGATCCCATATAAATCAATAAGACAAATTCTCTGATAAATACATGCATATTTCCTATAAATACAAAAAACAATACCTAATTCATTGAAGTGTGATCAAGGTTAACCCATTATATAAGATATATTAGGATAATCTAGAGATATTTGGGTAAACCCATTGCATAAGATATATCGATCCTCTCAATGAAAAATAAAGGGGGTTACACCTTTATATAATTTCTATCTATTTCAACCAATAATCATTAAAAATTTATATATATCATTGACAAATAAACTATTTATATTACTTCAATTTTTAATCATAAAATTTATCAATATTCTTTTATAGCTCAATTAACCAGAAAAAAGAAATTGTTTCCATGCAAGTATCATAATCTATTCAAATAAGGAATATGAGTAGTATCAATAAAACATATCCCCTATGGAGTGTAATTAACATCAAGTGTTGTTGTTTTTTATTAATGAAAATAACAATAGAATATCATTACAAAATTCATTAGGAAAATATCCTTTGAATTTTGAAAATCCTTATTTAAAATATAAAAATTTAACAATAATTAAAGAAACAAATTCTATAAAAAAACATTTGAATACTATAAAGGAATATTTAAAACATTGTGTGGTGACAATGGTACAAAATTACACTCATGTCACATTTGTTAAAATAAATATTCAATTCACATTTTTTGTAAATATAGAAAAGTTCCTCATTCGAAAAATGAATTGATGATTATTGTTATTTTATTTTTTTAAAAAAAATCCTATTATTGTTAAAAATATTGTTAAAATATTATAGGGAATCATTTTTTAACAAATCATCAGGGAAAAAAATTGGTATTAAAAATAATTGTTTATGAAAGAATTAATTGAATTTAGAATTTATTTAAAACATTTTCTCAAACATTTTTGTTAAAAAATAATGGAAAGTATTTACATTTGTGGAAATATTCATGAATTGACCAAGGATAAGAAAACATATGTGGTTCAATAAAATAATATTATTTTAATTAAATTCAAATAAAATTAAACTTAAATAATCCATAAAGGATAGATGATTGTAAAATAAATCCTTAACCTCTTTGTTAACTCCTTAATCATAAGCCTCATGAAATAATTACATTATATGATTATTAAATTTCATTAATATAAAGATATTAATTATATAAAATATTTAAGGGGATGTATATACACAAAATAAAGTAATATAAGTGTATAATGAAACATATTTCTTAAATAAGTAAATTTGAGATGTGAAAGAGACAGCATGTAAAGTGTCTTAAAGGATTAGAAAAATGATTTCTGTGTGGGAAAGAGGGACATAATTCAAATAATTTTCAATGAAAAATGAAGTGCATAATGGAAATAAATAAATCTCATGAATAAGGATCCATTAATAGATCATTTTATTAAATGTGGGGAGCCTTTAAATAAATTGACTCAATTCCCTCTACTAAAATATTATCTTTATACCATGGAAGTACCTATGTTGACATAAAATGGATGGAGTATATATGTATTATGGTTTTATTGAAAACTTTGGTAAAAATTGTATTTTATGATTATAATTATTTCAAGGATGTGTATCATATATTTTTAGAACATTTTAGGAATTATATTAATATATTTTATAAAAAAGACAACATTTAAACTGGGTGACAACTCATCATGTTAGGAATGTCCATAAAACTTGAAACCATGATTGAATTTTGATGAGGGTGTAGCACCTACCATTGGATTACACAATGTCCCGGTTAAAATACCATTGATTTTATTAAATGGTTTGAAAAATATGTATTAATTATAAACTAATGATGTTACTTTTCTTAATGACTTGGGTTTTGACTTGACAGACTTTAGAATATTTTGGAAAATATTTCTCGAGTTGGAAGCTAAGTCGATGTGGGATGTCGGGGCCCAGGGAGCATTGGTGAGGTGATATAAAAATATTAAATATCATTTGTTGTGTGCGCACAGTTTCACTTGAAATTTAAATAACTCCCACTCTGTCTCTTGGATCAGATTTCAGATACTATAGTTGATTCCAGAACGTTGTGTTCGCCCTAGGCATAACATCCAATTTTCCTCACCAGGAGGTTTGGTCGAATACGGGTTAATGGGTTTGTTTATAGGAGAATAATTAATTAAATTATAATTTAAATAATTAATTAAAACTTAAACCTAAAAAAATCTAACCCTGCCCATCACCTCACGCATGGTGTGCACATCCCAAAGGCGAGTCTCACCTCTTCTATCCTCTATTTGGTGATGATTGAAAATGGATCCAAATCTAAGCTACGAGGTATCGTTAATCCCCATTGTTGAAGAAGATATCCATCAAATCAAGAAATACAACAATCTAGGCATCATTATTGATCCAAATATTCAGTGTTTCACCAATGAGGTAGGTGGATTTGTGTTTTGGTCCTGATCCCCCTGTTTATGCATTGTTTTATAGTTCTAAATCCCATATAAAATTTCTAGGGATCCTTGCTAGGTAGATCTATGAGTTTTCTATAAAACGGGATGAATAGGGGTGTTTTCCATGTAATTGGAAACTATAATTACTATATACATGGTGTGTAGTTTAGTGACCCATGTCATGTATCTCTTCTTATTTTTGGGAAGATAAACATTTAGGATTACCCTCCATCTATAGGGGTTACTTGTTGTGTAGTTCCCTAAACTGTGTGACCATGGGACATGGCTTGGGATAGTTGTGTGAAAAAACATGCATCTGTACTAACACATGACTAGGATATATGAGCAGAAGACCTGGTACACATACATGGGAAAACTACAAGGGTATGTCAACATTTATCCAAACACACTATGTAATATGGGGTTTATTGTGTCTGAGGGACACGATCATCTTGTCCCTATAGAAGAGGAACACAACTAAAGGATGAGATATGAGTGACATTTCCTATAACTTCTTTACACACCATGTACCCCTACATGGGTTGGAAAATGTATGGGCCGGATATATGGGCAGGTACTCGGGCAGGTTAACACATTGTGTGTTCACCGGTGAATGTTGTGTACTCCTAGAAGATCCTTCTGAGATCATCCTCCTTCTGTATCTCTTTCTATGGGACTCACATTTAGGCTTGTAAGGGGTCTATCCTGAGAAATTTTCCATCTAGGACACGATTATAGCCTCTGTTATGGCTAAATATATACGATGTGGTGTAAATATAGAAAGATTCATGTGGAGTGGTGCTGAGATGATGTTGGAGATTGGTGTGGTTCATATAGAGATAGTCTAGGAATGTTACTCCCCTAATGGACTTGGGAGTGGGTTTCCCTTACCTATCTTATTAAGTAGATATGGGACACCCCACACAATGGGAGTGGGTTCGTTACCTCTGCGTTGTTTACTCCAAGGGTGTTAATCCTCTAATGGACTAAGGTGCGGGTTTCCCCATGATGTTCAAGAGGGTAGAGTAGGTACTTCCCTATTGGACTAGAGATTGGATCCTCTATCTATGGATTCCTTACTCCAATTTTGGAACAGGGTGAGGTTACTCCGTATATGACTTATAGAGAGAGTGAGTACTCCCCTATCGTTGTAGGGTTTGGGACCTCTATTCTTGAATTTGGTACTACCTTATCATCCTAGGGTGAAGGTACTTCATACATGTTGTTCCAATAGAGTCAGTACCCCCCTTCCTTGTTATGGAGAGGTTTATAAATCCTTGGTTTGGCACTCCCCTTTTGTATCAGGGTGCGGGGTCACCTATAGTGAATGATATGAAAGAGTCGGTACTCCCTTATCCTACTAGGGTGTGGGTCCTCTAGTCACTGAGGGGTACTCCCCTACCAGGTTAGGGTGTGGGTCCTCAATTTATGAATTGGTACTCCCCTTTCATTTTAGGTTGTGGGTCCTTCATTAGTAGTACTTCTTAATGGGAGTAGGGTGTTGGTCCTCACTTACAGATTAGTACCCCCCCCATCAATGAGTAGTATTGGGGATCGGGTCTTCCAATGGTATTAGAGATCCCTTGGGTGTGGAATATAGTTACAAGGATGAGGCTCATCCACTAGATGTAAATGATACTGAGATAGGGGTTTGTCCTCCCTCGGTAGACTGAGGCATGGTCCACTCATTACAGGGGCGATATACGTTTTATAGGTTATTTACTAGTATAACTCCCCTGACTGTGGGGTAGTGTTGAGGTGTGAGTCCCTATATTTTGTCTTATTAGAGAAGATACACACAGTGCATAGTATGGAGCGGTGCTCCCCCAACTGTGTGTAGTAGTGAGTGGTCGGCCTCTTCACATGGGTTTCTTTAGCTTGTACTTGGTGCAGGGTAATGATGAGAAGGCCCCTGGTGTCAAGCACTATAGTGGGACCTATTAAGATGTTTTCTATGGGACACGTTCTCTCAGTTGTTCCAATAGGAATTCTAGAGTTTTTCAAAATAAAGTGCATTTCTTAGACATTTTTCATCTAGGATGTTTGAGATTGTGGAGTTTATTCACTTGGTTTTATGTTATGGTTAGAGCCTACAAAGAGAATTTTGTTGCTAGCTATTAGGAAGGAATAACAAGAGACTTTGTATCTGAGAAAAGTATATCTTGGTTATTAATAAGATTCCTCATGGTGTTTTAACATGTAGGGGTTGATACCCCTTGTGGACCAATCTTACTTGTCATGAACATGCAAGGATGATTTAAGATAGATTTTCTCTCTTGATTGGGGTTCCCTCTAGCTAGGTTGAGTAGACTGTTACCTTTTAGTTACTCCCATTTTCATTTCAGTTTTTTTGGAATTCCTAATGAGTATTTTTATACTCACACATACATGGGCTATGCCCAGACAAGTTTTGTGTCCTATGAAGACCACATCCCTATTTATGGAGTCCATGGAGGGCCAAAGGTAGGTGAAGCTTAGTGAGCTAGATAGAACAAGGTGTTTACCAGATCATGGTCGAGGAGATTTCTGAAAGTTTCTATTAATAGAGATCCCCTCCTTCTTAGTAGGTTTGACACTTTTATAGTTTTATTTAGGGGGAATTTTTTTCCTTTTATGCTATCATTACTTCTATTGTAGTCTAGTTTTGGGATATAGATTGCTTGCCTTTGGATTTTACATTTCATCATTTTGTGAGCTTGGAGATGTGTGTGTGCATACCAGAAGATAGCCAATGACTCTAATGTTATTGATATTCCTTTTTTATTCTAGTCACCATCCCCTGTCCTATTGGAGGTGAGGTTGGGAAGTTTTTTTCTAGTCCTCATCAGGTCGGGTAGTGATAAAGTGGTATCAGAGGTGGTCAATTCCACTTTGGGGTCATTGTGTCGTGAACTTGGTTTGGGTTGCATACCGACAATGTTAGGATGTTTCATGTTTGGATATCATGACAGAGGATCATGTTTTGGTTTGTAAGATGATGTATCCATTCACCAGGACTCTGATAACCATATTTTTAACTTGGTACATTAGGATACTGGTCACTATGAAATAAATGTTGCATGCTTGTAAAGGAATGGATTTGGGTTTTTCATGTCCTTCTTAATTCATCTCCCAAGATATACTATTTTAAAGTGGTACATCTAAATTATACTTTTGGATTAATCCACGGAGATATCTAGAAATAATTCTATAGAGTGATCGTCATGAAGAACCACCCCGCGATAAAGAATTTTTATAGGAAACTGATCTAAGGCATTACCTCCACATGGTTCACCGGTAGTGCCACCACCCATTGAGAAGGAGTTTTTACTGGAAATTCAGGAAAAATATATACATAGGTTGATTGTGTTGCATGAGTTCTAGAGGAATTTACCTCAGATATACCAGGTTGATCTAGACCCCTAAGCAGTAGATGACTAGATTGAGGTAGTCACATTAGTTTTCCACTTATTGAGTACACCTCTTGATCAGATAGTGAACTTAGTGACGATCCTTTTGTAGGGTTCAGTTAGAAGATGGTCTATTATAGTGATATAGACTCTTGATGAGGTGTTTATCACTTGGGAGGAGTTAGAGTTACACTTCAAGGAAGAGTTTTACCCAACCATGTTGAGATCAGTGCATATCTAGGTGGTTTTGTAGCTTCAGTAGGGTAGCCTAATGGTGACATTATTTTCATTGAGGTTCATAGGCCTATTGAGATACTCCTTGGATATGGTTTGGTATCTTTTCTTCATAGCGTAGACCTTCAATAAGGTCTTGAATCAGTAGACCACGGAATATATGATTCTTATGGGCATTTCTACCTATGTTGGAGTGCTGGAGCGGCTCCGATGGTGGAAGGTTTCCTGGATGAGGAACATAAGGATGTGACCCATATCAATGGTGATGAGGCAGAGGTGTCTATATGAGATATTACACAACAAGAAATTTGATCATGACACATGAGGTATATCCATGACTTGACATAGATGCATGGGTTTGTAGTGCAAGAGCAACACTAAAGATTAGATCAGCCGCATGAGAGGCAGTGTCATGCTTGCAATGGTCGAGGTCATCTTGTTATATATTGTCTGACCCACTGTGTTGCTGATAGGGATCTGACTGATGAGTCATCTTGGTAGTGAAATAATATGCAGTAAAGATTTCTGCAAGGTGGCATATTAGGCATAGGAGTCAGAAAGGCGGCTGGAGATGGCATCCAGTTTAGGGTGTTGCCACCACCACCCCTAGGTGGTCCGCCCCAGGCATAGGGAGATGAAGGACATGGGCGAGTATAGTTGTATCCCTTTGATATGGAAGCACTAAGAATGAATAAAGTTATTCCTTGTGTCCATTCAACTTTTTTAGTATAAATTCTTAGACACTGTTGTGGGTACTATTTTCTTTCTTCTCATGTTCAAGGTTTAACTACGGGTGACACGGGGTGTCGGTAGAACCTCATATTGGTAGTTGTGATAGAGGTCCCACTAAGACCCAATATGTGTTTTGGAATCCCTTTTTTTATTACCCTTATGTGTTTGGAGTCATCTTCGTAAGTGACACACTTGATGAGGATGTAGTGAATTTTGATGTAGCTTTGACTCACTTTGATGGGGGAATCTTCCCCATCGAAATGCAATATTAAGACGTAATTATAACTATGTAGCTGAGTCAGTACCACACAAATAGAATAATATCGAGGTGTAGTGGATGATTTCCTTAGAATTTTTTCTTTTGAGTGAGGTTATGAGATGAAGTTTTGGACCAAGTCCTAGCCGTTCGAGTGGAGTTTTCCAGCTTGACCCCTTTTATTTTTGTTTCTCTGGGAGATGGAGAGCCAAGATTAGAATCATTCCATAGTTTCATAGTTAGAACCTATAATTTTTTTTAGTTTTAATTGGTTTACATCCATCCATACTCTTCTGGTATTCCACTAGTGGGTGAGGCAGTGTTTTTTATGGAGAGTTGTGTTGCAGTTGGAGGTTTGTGGACAAAGGGTCTGGAAAGACCTAGTGCTTACTCTTGCCCTGCCCTATTTTGTTTATGAATTCCTTCATTCTTTTAGAATCAAAATTAAATGAAAAACTATTTAGGATGATATTGAACATTCTATCTAGGGGTGGATCTGAACTTCGGGGTTCTATTAGTATCTATGTTAGGATTAGGTAGGTGGTGTACCATTCGACCCACTGACTACAAATAAACAGCAGTTCATGGTTTTTTCCCATTTTTTTATCTAATAACACATATTCCTATTTTTTAAATAGGTAGGTGTCATATAATCTTTGAATAAGAGTAGTTTTATCTTGGTGGTTCCTCTATATTCGCGATTCTAAGTAGTACAGGAACCCTGGGTGACCTTACTGCCATGGGATTCCAATTGGGAGCTCAATTTCTTCCCTTTTTCATAGGATTTTACATTTCGGGGATGAATTTCAATAAGGTGGGGACAATATAATGACTTGGGTTTTGACTCAAAGGGCTTCGTAATATTTCAGAAAATATATCCACAGTCGGGTACTGAGTCGGTGCGGGAAGTCGGGGCCCAGGGAGCCTTTAAACGGATATATTTAGAATATTAAATATCTTTTATCATTCACATGATGTTTTTATTTAAATTTTAAAAAATACCACTCAGAATATCCATTGATATTTCTATGATAGATTTTAAGTCTTGAATATCAAGTTTACCCTATCCGCGATATAAAATTGTCTGCACCTGGAGGTTTGGTCGAAGGCGGGTTTGTGGGTTGGTTTATGGGAGAATAATTAATTAAATGATAGTATAATTAATTAATTAAAACCTAAACAACAACAAAATATAGCCCCCCTCCCCTCATTTATGGTACACATGACCCCAAGGAGAGCAACACCTCTCCTATCCGCATCCCTTGGACGAGGAATAGAAACAGAGCCAAATCCACGCTTTGAGGTGTTGTTAATCCCCGTTTCTAAAGCATATCATTATCAAATCATGAATTATAATTATCCAAGAATATTTCTTCATCCAAATATTTTTTTTCACCAATGTGGTTGGAGGATTTGAGTTTTGGTCCTAATCCTCTTTCTTATTCATTTTTTTAAGGTTTTAGATAACAAATACAATTTCTAGAGATACCTGCTAGGTAGATCTATGTGTTTTTTGGGAAGAAAGGGACCAATCAGAGCATCTTCAGGTAACTGAAAACTAGAATTTCTATCTATATATTGTGTAGTTCAGTGACACATGTCGTGTACAACTTCCTATTCAGTAAAGATGAATGTTTGGGAAAACACACCAGGTATAGGGGTTACACGCCTCGTAGTCCCCTAAATTGTGGGACCATGGTAAATACATGGGATATTAGTATGAAAACATGTGGTTGTGTACAAACACACGACCAAGATACATGGAAATGTGGTCTAGTACACTGACATGGGAAAACTACATGGGAAGGTGGACGTGTACTATGGGATACACAGTTGGCTAGTCCATGTAGAAGACGAACACATCCTGGGGATGAGAGATGAGGGACATGACATATACCTCCTTTACAAGTTGTGTACCCCTACATGGGTTAGAAATCATGTGAACTAGATATAGTGGTAGGTTCTCGGGTGGGATCACACGTTGTGTGTTCTATGGTGCACACTGTGTACTTCTAGAAGACCCTTATGAGATCTTCTGCCTTCCGTGTATCCTTCTTTAGGACATGGATTCCTGCTTTTGATTAGTCTGTCTAGAGTCGTTTTCCATGTAGTATGTGATTGTGACATCTCTTATAGATTATGAGATATGACCTGGTGTAAATCGATCATGATTCTTGGGGAGTGGTACTAATCCAATCATGGAGGTTGGTGTGGTTTGTATAGAGAGACTCTAGGATAGTTACACCCCTGATAGATAGGTTGTGGGTTTCTCTTACCTATCTGCTTATGTAGATATGTGAATCCCCACATCAAGGGTGATTGTTTTTTAAATTTAGGTAGTTTCCTCGAAGGTTGTTATTCCACTGATGAACTAGGGTGTGGGTTTCCCCATCATGTTCATGATGGTAGAGTAAGTACTTCCCCTTTTAAATTAGAGATTGGGTCCTCTATTTGTGGGGTCAGTACTCTCCTGTTAGACCAGGTTGTGTTTATTCCATATATGATGTATAGGTAGAGTTGGTACTCCCTTATCTAAGTTGGGATAATTCCACTTTTATAGGATTTCTTACTCCACTATCCTTCTAGGGTGTGGGTCCTCTATACGCATTGTTTTGGCAGACTCGATACTCCATTTCAATGTTAGGGAGAGGGTCCTTAAGCCTAGGGTTGTTACTCCCCAATCATGTTAGGGTGTGGGTCCTCTATAGTGAATGAACAGAAAGATTCAGTACTCTCATTTCCTACCATGATGTAGGCCCTCTAGTCAATAAGTGGTACTCACCTACTAGGTTAGGGTGCGGGACCTAGATTTAAGAATTGGTACTCTCCTGTCATATCAAGGTGTAGGTCCTTCATAAGTAGTAATGTACTATTAGATCAGTGCATGATTCCTCAATTACGGAGTAGTAATCTACCATTTCTGAGTAGTAGTGGGGAGCAGGTCCTCCCTTGAGATAGGAGCTCCCTCAGTTGAGAGATATAGTTATAAGGTATGGTACCATACACAATATGTGAATGAAACGTAGATAAGGGTATGTTCTCACTCAATAGACTAATTTTCAGGCCACACCTTACAAGAGATACAAAGGGTTTTTCTGTTTGTTTTGATAAATACTCCCTTGACTATAGGGTAGTTATGAGGTATGAGTCCCTATGTTCACTCTTGATTGAGAAAATGCATGTGGTGCACAGTATGCAGTAGTTATCCCACAATTATGTGAGGTGGCATGGGGTGGGCCTCTTCACTTGGGTTTCCATAGATTGTGTTGGCTGCAAGTTAATGATTATAAGACCCTTAGTGCTAGGAAATAGAGTACAACCTGGTAAGATATTCCCAATGGGGAAAATCTCTCAGATGTACCACTAAGAATGGTAGAGTTCTTCCTGAAGGAGTGAATCTTTCGGATGGGTTCTATCCGGTATGGTTAAGCTCATATACTGTGTTCTCCTAGTTTTATGATATAGTTAGAGCCTACAATGAGAATAATATTGCTGGATGTGAGGTTGGAACCTCATGAGACTTAGTATCTAGGACAAGTATATTTGGGTTATTTCTGCGAGTCTTGATGGTGTTATCATATGTTAGGGTTGTCACCCCTTATGGACCAGCTTGGATTTTCATGTATAACTGAGGGTGGATTGAGATGGAGTCTCTTTTTCAACTAGGGTTCCCTATAGCTAGTTCGAGTAGATAGTTTCCTTTTACTTTATCCCTTTTTTGTTTGACATTTTTTTGGCACTAACTGAGTATTGTTATACTCACCCCTTCACAAGATTTCCCCGCACAAGTTTTGTGTCCTATGCATACCACATTCCTTTCAATAGAGTCCACAGAGTACCCGAGGATGGCAGAGTTTAGTTATCTAGATAGACCAAGGTGTCTACTGAGTATTGGAAAAGGATCCTTCGGGTTGTTTTAGTTGACAGTGATCCCCTCCATTTTATCCGGATGTATTATTTTCGATTTTTCTTTGGTGGGTGTTGTTTTTTCCTTTTAGGATTTCAATAATTCTATTGTACTCTTGTTGTGGAATATCTATTATTCATGCATTGGTTTACTTTGGTTTTTTTATTTTATAATTTTTTGAGTTTGGAGATATGAGTGTGAATAAAATTACATAGTAAATTCCTCCCATTTTATTGATATGCCATCCTGGCAATAGTCACCAGTCCCTGGCCTATGGGTGTCAGGCTTGGGGATTTGCGAAGTGGCCCCCGTTGGCTCAGGTCGTGAAAATTTTGATGTTTAGATATTAATTTATTATGATGGAAAATGTTTTCTAACAATATTAATTTTGGGAAATATTTATAGGTATATGCAAAGACTTATCTTACAATCCATAAAAATTAGATTTTAGTGCTTTAGGAAAAAAAATTATTTTCTGATATTAATTTCATGAAGTATGGGTTGAATTAGATATTGATCAAAGAAAAACAATTGGATGAATTTTATCTTCGAAAATATAAACATATAATGTAAGTATAATTCCTTATATTCTTATATTGTATAATAATCCCTAAACTTTAGGAAAATCATCCTGAAAAAAAAATTACCCTATTACCTTCATATACAATGAATCAAACAGTCATTTTAATTATCAATGATTTATGGATTTGATGAAATTAAATTTCTATTGACCATTCACTATCATGGGATCAATGACCTCAATCACACTGTATATTTATTTAACCTTTTCCTCTATATTCATATCTTGACTTTCCACCAATGTTATCTTATATGGAAAACTAGTTATGTGCCCAAGGAATTTTTATTTCTCTATTATTAAAGGGATTTTATATTAATCCTTTTACATTATAGGTTTTTCAAAAATGGTATTTCTAAATATAAAACCCTTTATTTCTTAGATCAAGTCTAAATTAACAGGAGACAATTTATTTTAGGTGGGGAGAATATAACACCCTGAAATTTTAAAAAATTATTATCATATTTGATAGTATTTATGGCACAAAAAATCAAGGGTATAATTGAATATAACACCATAATACTTAATTATAAATATAATATTTAAATTTAATTCAATATATTCTATTAATTTCAATGCACACAACATTATGCTTAGATTGTGTTATAAAAAATACATAGTTTTACTAAAAAGAAATATATAATAAATTTTTTTAATTAATATGATAGTTACCTACTAGCCATTGGAATTGTGGAAAGGAATATGATTAACATCCTTAAAAAAATATATAGTTTTATATTTTTTATCATTTTTATATTTATTATTAAAAAATGAATCATTTAAAATTATTTTTTTTGAAAAACTCCTTTTTATATATAAAGGTTTAGTCACACTTTTAACATGCAGTTTAAAATCAAATTTTTAAAATTTTAGAAAATGAATTTGAAAAAATAAAATCAATTTTTAAAATTTTTATATCAAAATTATCTTATGGTGAATTTTTTGTGATTTTTCTAATATGTTTTATTCAATTATGAATAATTAAAAATATAAAATATTAATTGAAAACCACCATTTAATTTAAATAATTTATAATGTTAAATTAATTTTTAAAATTTTTTAAATTAATATTACTTAAATTTTATATCAATAAATCCAATTAAGGTTATTTAAATAAATTTTATATTGGATTTAGATCTATAAATTATTTTAATCTCTACATCATTTTAATTTTAAGAACCAACATTCTCGTCACATTTATACGAATGTTTTTTAATTTAAATTTATTTTCTTTTACGGATTGAATTTGTAAAATAGAATCAATGATAAGATTTAAAATAATTTTTAAGGTATGATAAGTTCAATTTAGTTTTTGACCCAGGTGAATCATGAGTGCAGTAAAAATTAATTATAGTAGTTAAAGAAAAAATTTATTTAGTGGTAGGGGTTAAACAAAAAATATAAATTTATACATGACCTATAAAATTGTCCAAAATCTATTTAATGGGCAGAAATTTAAATTTCCACCTATAGGGTCTGATTATGGTCAATTTTTGACCCTTTTAACCTATTAAAAATCTGATATCACTCAATTATGTTAAAATACCAAGTATTTCCTCTCCCCCACTTATAAATGGCCACCCATGTCTTCTTTTCTTCACAAATTCACACTTATATGGCTAAGAAAAGGACATCTTAAATCACTTCAAAACTTCCTTCCCCTAATACTATAAGGATTATTTTGGGATTAAATCCATCCTATGACTTCTTTAGTGAAAACCTATTAAGGATAAATTATGAAGAAGTAATTTTCTTCAACAAGCATCCTTATTTTAGTACTTTATTCACCACAATGAATTTTTATTTTAAAAATATGATATAATAAACATATTATACTACATACAAAGAGATGTTGTTCTAATAATATCATGACCTAAAACCATATCAACTTCTATAGAATGGGTTATGAAATCATCATTCACTTGTACAGTTGACTACCGCCCTGAGAACCAATGTTGTTCGTTTTTTCATTACCAATATTAACAGTTGGGTATGATGAATGATTTAAATTATATATATGATTTATATAACTTTTTTAGGTATGTAGTCACTATATCACATAAATATATATATTTTACCTTCCATTCCTTATAATATGTGATAACATCACTTGTGTGTATGGAGAATACCTCCTCGCGAAGCAATGTGATTCGTCTTTAACTAATGCTACACGTGGAAGGTGATAGAGATAATGTTTAGGATTATATGTGATATAAGTGAACTAATAATTATTTTAATGATATATTTATCATTATCATAAATCAATATAAATCATTTTCATTATTTACTTTTCAATCATGTAAATATTGTAGCATAGTTTCTGTATGGGTGGACTACCGCTTTCACGAAGAGATGTGACACTCATTTCATAACTATGAAACATCTATGTTATAATATGTATATTTAAATAAATGATATATTATTAGTTATATAATTGTAATTATATAAAGTTAATATATTACATAACTCTTATTAAAAATGGTCACAAAAAATGGGAATGTTACTCATGTGTATGTACGACATACAGTCTCCATGATCATAAAGTACTCCGTTTTTCAGAACCATCATTCATGATTTTTTTTTCAATTGTAAAATTTTTGTAAAACTTTATTATCATTTAATGATTATTGTCATAGATATGATATAAATATATAATATGTGCATTAATTGGAACTTTCATAACAAAACACACAGGAGAATACATGGCAATTAACACCTAAAACAAGGAAAATAAGGACGGATTATTAAGAAATTTAAGATAGTATGTTATAAAAAAATATAAGTTATTATAAATATTTATATGATTATATAATAAGCTAATATAATTCTTAAAATTTTTATAAAAAAATATATGGAATGTTCATCCAAAAGGAAGCGTAAGGTAATGTATTTCATCTCAATTTCGTTACATTGAGTCATATTGTAATTTTAAGCACCGAATTTCATTAATATGTTGTATATATTAACCCATTGACAATTAATATCATGAATAATTCATCAATAAAAGTTATGTATGTTTTAATATCAATTATTTTATCTAAGTGTATTTGATTAAAGAGTTAAAAACTGGTAAAGAATTTTATAAATCAATTTCTTTTCATTGAGTTATATTACTTTATTGTTTTCTTTAACAGTATATGATTATGTTTATAAATTTTTTTTATTTAATTATGTGTTATTTCCACATGTTTTATGTTGATTTACCATTGACTCAGATAATTGATTCATTGGTTTTTGTCACTTCAATTTTATGACCTTTAGAAGGGTTTATTTCAAAATATTATTTTAATCAAGATTGTTTATTCTTCGATTTAATTCGCGTGAAATTATTTGAAAAATGTTTAATAAAAAATTAAATTTTATTATAGACTTTTTATTGAAGATATTTTCATCTAATAGAACCATTTTTCAACCTAATGGTACTAAAAATGTTCTAGGAAAGGTTTTTAGAAAATGGTAACATTCTTTATCACTTTGGTTGAAAACATGTTTTCATCTGAAACCATGTTTTCATCTGAAACCATGTTTTCCAGAAATCTTTTAAAATATGTTTTTAACCAATTAAAAATGATCTATCAAAGTATTTTTTACCCATATTCAGTCTTTAAAAAAATAAAATTATTCTTATGTAATTCTAAAATCTATGTCTATTTTCCGTTTATCGAAAATGTGAAGATAATCTTCTTTTCATTTTCTAAAAAAGAAACATTATTAATCATTATATAGTCTAAAATTAATGTTCTGTTTAAATTTTAAAACATTTACAAAATTACTTTTCATCATGACTATCATTTTATTGAAGCTACCTTTTCATGTTTACATGGATAATTTTAAGTATACATTTTTTAAAATTGATATTAAAAAAAGGATTTCCAAAATGTTCATCAAAATGAAAAAAATATTTTTCAAGAATGTTCATAAAGATATTTTTATGATATTTATATAAGTAAATTAAAACAACCATTTATCCTTTATCTTATAGGTATATATTTATACCATCTTTATCACACCTCTATATGGTTTATGATCATTGTGAATATGCAAAGTATTGAAAATTCACTTCATTTATTAATTTTTTTAGTCAATAACTTTACTGTGAAATTTTCACATTTATATGATCAATAGATAGTAAATATACACTATATATACAAATTATGTATCATGGATATAATTTTTTATTAAGAAATATATCACTTATAAATATATTTTTATGATATAAATGGTATTTTTTGACTGGGGAAATATTGAAAAATCTAAATCCTTTTCTCAATTAAGATATTTAATGATATATAATATTATTTCATTAATTAAATTGACTATTTTATATATGAGGAACGATTTGAAACTGTAAAGATTAATGGATCCTAAAATTAAATAGCTCATAGATGCATTGGTCGGTCTCATGATGAAAATCAATTAAGCTGTCATTAAATGTGGGTTTATCTGTAGTTAAAACCATATTGTTAAAGGACCTGGTGGTAGAAGTATGATGTGCCTCATACTTGACAGCAAATAATTAATTATTTCCTTCATTAAGGGTTCATTAATTATTGTCTGGGATATTTTCATTAGGATATTATATATGGATGCATTTCATTTTCAACATATTGATTAAATGGAATGTTTTTCAGTTAGTTTCTGGGTCATATTGATTATTATTATTCAGCTATTTTCATGGAATGTGTGCTTAGTTATTTTCTTTTCCATATTGATTATTCCTTATCCAATTTTTTAAATGGAATGTGTGGTCAATTATTTAACTTTCTATAGATATTATTTGGTATCAATTATAGGATTTATGTAATTTTAATGGAATGTGTATTCATTTATTTACCATTCCATGTTGATTATTCTTGTTGGCATATGGATGCTTCTATTGTACTTAACCCTTACTAAAAATTTGAGCTAACACTTATTTTTTTCTTTCTCCATGAATCCTTGAAGAGTGATATGATTAATATGACAACATATAGAATAGGTATTAAAATTTTTCATGAAAAAATCATGCTTTAATTTTTTAAAAAATTTAATGAAAGTCACAAATATGTTTCTTGTTTACCAATACTATTAAACTATTTAAACATTCAAGATGTCATTATTTGTATATTATTCCAATGTAATTATAGCAGGCACTGGATCTATTCTACTAGGTATTATATGATAAAATATTACATATAAAGGGGAATTATATACATGATATAAAATAAACTAGGTTCATAACATTAACATAAGCCTAAATGAATTAAAATTGAGATGAATTTCCTTTCCAAGAGTGAAGACATTCAATATATTTCAATTAACTCATTAAAAATAAAATTTTATCAATTATATGATTTGTTAAGAAAAATTGCCATCATTATTACCTTATAGGTCAAAATATTAATTTCAATATTTTTAATGGAATATTTAAATACCTAATTATTTATGGCCATATCTGTTGTTTTGTGGACTTTTGGATCAGTGTTCTAAAACAAAATCAGTGTATTGATTGTGGTCAAAGAAGAAATTATTTAAACATATCTAGAATAATAGTAATTAAATAGTTTTCGCACATATTTTTCAATTATGAGTTTGAAAAACTAATAATTATGGTTATGAAAATTTAATAATGATAAAATCATGGAGATGGTAGGTCATACACAAACAAGAGTAACATTTCCATTATTCAAATATCATTATTGAAAGAATTCAAGTATTATGTTAACTCTCTATAATGATAATCACATCATAAATAAAATTTAATATCATTTACTATATTATACATACATCCATGTGTTGTGTGGTGAAAAAATAATCACATCTATTTGTAAAGACGGTAGTCCACACTTTGCACAAAGGATATTATAATATTTCATTACGTGGAACTGTAGTAAATAAAATGAAATATAATATTATAATAATGATAAATATGTCATTATTATCATAATTATGTCTCATATATCAAATATATTTATTAAAATTATCCTTATTACCATCTATATAAAGCGTTAGTGAAAAATGATTCACAACGCTTCGCGAGGAAGTAGACCCTCACACACATAGTGATGTAATCATATCCCCAATAGAATATAAAGTAAGAAGGTATATGTAATATAAGAATACAATAATTAAAATTATGTTATAAAAATAATATATATATACATTAAACACATCATTATAACAAGCCGTGATTGGTTGTGATGGAAAGTGAATTACACCGGTGTTTGAGGTAGTAGTCTGTTGTACACATGATTGAAATTTTAATTTCCCATTTGATGTAATATTAGATGGATATAGGTTATTAAATAAATAAAATAAAATAGTTATTAAGGAAAATAATTATTTAATTAAATCATAATTATTAATACATGATGAAAGACGGTAAGTGGAGGTGTAAAAACAAAGAGCAGAGTGAATAAAAATGACTTTTCTTAGAAAAACATTATCTGGATCTCTTATTATGTTCTGTAGAGTTTTAATTTAGGAAATAAATATTGTTATAAAACCAAGATAAGGATGTTTTGGATATATTTTTATTGGTTCTTGTCAATCCAAATGGCTTAAGAGCTGTGAATAAGTGGGTGGAGGATGTGGCCTTTTATCATGGAGGTGGAGTGACATTTTTTTAAATACCCAAAACTATTCAATAATGGAAATTAACTACCACACCAAGATACTATAAAATTGATAATTATTGTATTACATAGGGGATATTTTTTCACACCTCCATAAAAATCCTTTTTAAAACTTCTTATTCCATAGCCTTTAAGTGTACATAATTTTACCATTTTTTTCTTCACAAATGCAACTAGTTTTTTACATTATTTCCTCAGTGATTAATACCATAATAATAAAAATAAAATCAATCTTATTTGGTAATTTGTGAAAACTGGTTATAAATATGAAATCCAATTCATACAATAAAATTATTATGTATGTCAAATATTAAATTTAATACAAGTGCATATAAGGCCCAACATCCCATTTTACCCATTATTATGGTAATAATGTTTTCACTATTTAGGATTTAATATAATTATTATAAAATTATCATTGGTACATGAATATAATATGATTTATATTTTTAAACATATAACAATAAATTGGAATAGGATTGTATTTTTAGGAATTTCAAATTACTTAACAGAAAATGATTTATTATATAATAACATTAATGTCTATTTTAACACTATTCATTTAATAAGTCATTTAAAACATCAAGAAAAAGTTTTAATTAGAATATACTATTTTCATATCATTCCATAAAGTTATATTTGTCCACAAAATCCATAGAGTACAATATTTCTTCAATATGTATTACTTTTAACATTTTTAGCATCATTTGTTTTATTTTTATATTATTTTATCAATTATTGTGTTAGTGTTGCTTATGGATTTTAAGTAATTAGATAATTACAAAATATTATAAATAAATTATTCTTAGTAAATTAATTTCAATATTCTCAAAATGAAAATTAATATTCTATCACATATTTCTTTTCCCCTATGTAAAAACATAATTGAAATTTAAAACAAAGAGGGTAACATTATTCATTTTTATTTTTTTTAAATAATTATATTGGTCACATTCATGAAAAATTTTAATACCCTTAGGTTTTATGATTTTTTTAAAATAATTTTAATTTCATTAATATTTTTTGTAACACAGAATGTTGCATTTTAACAAAATGCAATAGAATACTAAAATATTATTATTTAATATAATATTGATCTCCTAACCATTAGAATATTCGGTATGAATTGGATTAAAAAAATATAAATATATATGGTTTGCACATGTATATAATATAAATAATTTAGAAGAAAATTAATTTGAAATGAAATTGATAACTATTTAAAAATTAACATAATATTTTTTTGAAAAACTATTTTCCTGTACAAAAAAAGTTTTACATCAGTAAATTAAAAAAGAACTATTGTAGAATGATTTTAATAATATACATATATATATATTATATATTAAATAAAAAATTTGACATTTATAATATTCATTTAACATATGTAATATAATAATACATTAAATTTTATGCTTAAGAACTATGTTTTTTTAAAAGTCTGTTTTGATGCATTTTACATGATTATTTTTATATTATTTTTTCAAATTTTAGAAACATTTTTTAAAATTGATAACATATTTATTTAAATTATCATTTTATATTAATATTGGAATAATTGTTTGGAAAATTATCTTAAAAGATAATATTTTCAAAAAGTAGTGACAATTACTAATTTTTTTAAAAGACAGGCTTCACATTCAATGTATTTACAATTTAAATATTATTTAAACATGGATTATAAACTAAAAAGAGTTCAGTAATATATTTATTAATCAAATTTAGGTAATTTATAGCAATTTATTAATGAATTTTTATCATTTTTTAATCCTCTAAATATTTTGTCTTTGAAAAATTTCTTTTTCATAACATCTATGGGATTAATTTTATAATAATTTTTTCAATGAATGTGAATAGAATTTTAAAAAATTTACTAAATATTTTTCATCATAACAATAAATATTATCGAAACATTTTAAAAAAAATTATTATCAAAATGAGTAGTAAAAATAGATTATATTATTTATCACAGTTAAGGTTAAAATAGGATTACCTTTGTTGAAACTAAAATGATATGGCGTAAAGTAACCTAAAAATTTTCTAGATTATATTATATAGAAATATATATACCATAAAACCTATAAGGTTATATGAAATCCCATTTTGGATCCTTATGTAATGTGAAAAAAGTGGGTACATGTTTTTAGTTTCAATAATTACTAGTGTGCCACTCACCTCACTAATATAACGCCAACCCTTCTCCTCTCCTATTCAAACATAGAAAACCTTTTAGTTCATCCAATATGTGAGAAAATTTTGTTTTCATTCAATCTACACATCTTAGAGGTAATGGGTATATCCTAAATCCAATATAAGATAGCTTTAGGATAACCCTAAAGAGGTTGTATGAAGAAGAGGTAATGTTTTTAAATATGATTTTTTTTTAATTTGTTCTAACTCTTTCAAATAATAGCCAACTATGATAAAATAATAAATATATCATATAATATATATTTATTTTTTATTGTTTTAAATTAATAATATATATACATCTGTACTTTCATCAAATGAGGTAGGAAATCAACATTTGTGTGTATGGAAGATGATCGTCTTGCCAACCAATGTGATTCCTTTTCTTTCACCACCTTTCATGGAAGGATATAATAATAAAATTAAGTTTTTTTTATAATATTAATTAAGTTATTATGAATCATTTATTACAATTCCACAACTTAGATCTTATCTTCAAACCCATTGAAAAACAATAATGTCACACGTGTATACGGCAGATTATTGCCTCATGAAACGATATGATGTGTTTTCCATTTGAATTTTACTAAGATGGAAATTAGGATATAATAAATAAATAAATAATATATGATATTTTTAGAATATTTTTGCTTATATAATTATAATATCACATATAACTTTATATTTTCTATTCTGTAGAATATATGATAATGACATTTGTTTGTATGATAAACTACCACATCGTGAAGAAATGTGATTCATTTTACAAATAAACATTACATTGAAGGAATAAATATAGATTTTTGTTAAAATATATAATATATATGAAATATAAATTATTTCTTTAATTTAATACATTATTTACCATTATTTATTTTAAATCGTTGAGAAATTGGAATCAATTTTCATGCATACATATAGCCTATCACCTCCATGAATAGTGAATTTCATTTTCTGTTTATAACTATTATGGATTAATATAAATAAATATAACAATACTATATAGTATCTTTATATCATGGTTAAAATTATTTATATTATTAGATAATTATCAATTTAAGAGGACCCAAAATAAAAAAATCAAAACATACATTAAAAACAAAATAGTTATTTCACAAAAATGTGATTTTAACATGAAATTGTTAATAAATGGTTAATAAAATGTAATAATTAGATAAATTATTCCAAAATATATATATTTTTGTGTTTTTTTAATATTTAAAATAAAAATATTTCTAATATTTAATAGTATTGAATGTTTACAAAGGAAGGTGATACATAAGGTAAGGGATTTTTGTCTCAATTTTATTTTCTATGAGAGAGAATCCATATTCACAACATTATTCTACTAAGTGGTGTATATACTTCCCAAGAGTGTATTTTATTATTAATATTCTTAAAATTCTGGGTATTTGAATATATATTTTAGGATATAACTTTCATGGGTTAAATAGTCTCAGTGTTACCAGTGCGGTAAAAGATTTTGTTCTCAATTTGTCTTCTTTTAGACAGATGTTATGTTATGCACCAATCTGATTTTATGTGCTTTATATAAAGAACCATTAAAATCTAATATAATGTTTGTATTAAATTACATTATTATCTATATTTCATTTAATTTTATTATTCTATTGGTATTATGATTCATTTTTACCAAAGTGGTAAGTATTTTATGTTACAATCTCATCATTTATCAAGATTGTTTATGTTTGTTTTTCTAATGATGCAATATTTTTACTCATCACTAAAGAAAATATGGAACATTATTTTCCTTTGGTAAATTCATGATAATATTTCTTTCCCATAATTTTACTATATTTATATACTAAATATTTCAAAATAATGTTTTTAAAAAAACACAAATTTATTTGACTCTTTGGTTAAAAACACTTTTTCTTCCACTTCATTATTTTCTAAAAATTATTTAAAAAATGTTTTAACAATTCCAAATAGATTTATTGATGACTTTTTATGCCTGATTGAATTAATTTTATAAAGTGTTCTAAATGGAATCATCATGTCATTTAAAAAAAGGTCTTTTGTTTTTAACTGAATTTTTTAAAGGAATTTTTTCTCAGTATATACGTCAATTTTTTATTTTTTGAATACTCAATTTTTTAAATCATTATTCATATTTTTAAATTGTTATTTCAAATAAAATGGTTTTGGAAGTTTTTTATTTTTCAAAATAATTTTTTTAAAAATGGAAAGAATATTTTCCTCAAAAATGTTTAATCAATTTTTTTAGATTAATTTATATGTTTCAAAAGTTATATTTAACGGAAATTATTTTAATACTGCATTTTAAAATTTTAGTATTGAAAATGATATTATCAAATAAAATTATTTTCAAAATGTTTTTTTTTTATTTTGTTTCAGGGTGGACATGATATTTTACTCTCCAAACGTTTTAAATAATTTCTAAAGATTCATTTATAAGTTCCAAATGTTATATTAAGATCAATGTATTTTAAAAACGTTTTGTGAACTTTTTTTATTAAAAAGTTATTTTCAAAGAAAAGGATAATGAAAATGTTTTAATCTTCAAAAGGTTTTCACAAAGTTAGAAGGGAATTTTAGTCACGGATTGTTCCAGGAGATCTATCTAAAACATTTTCAATCTAAGATGGAATCGATTTATGTTACTTATGATTTATTATGGATATTATAAAAGTTAATGTTATTATTATTCTTTCTAGGGATGGGTTTTGTTTTTCATGACAACATGTCTATCTAACCCATTTCACTTCCACATGTTATGCCATTATAAAATGATTTTGAACCCTTCTTGTTTTTCCATGGATTATTCATTGAAAAAATGAGGAAATTATTATCCATCCTATTTTTTAGATATGTTATGACATGATAAAGTGTTTTTATACAAATTTCATTTTCATGATCTCTAATATGAATCAGTTCTTATGGTCTTCTTTCACACGTATGTATGATTTAAATTATATGATGGGTTGGATGTATATCTCAATAAATTGTGTTGGGTAATGAATAATATCTCATGATATAAACAGGAATAAAATGGGATGGGAACCCAGTTAAATAAGGGTTTCTATCCATTGATAGTCTTAGGATTTTAACATGACTCTTATGATAGTCTTGGGAGTACTAGTGGGAGATGTTGTAGCTCAATTACATACAAGTTGTTTATATTTTCATGTTTCTAATATAAATATACCTTTATGATCCCCAGGTGTTTGTTACTTTAAAGTAATGAATATTAATTTAGAAATATGTAATATCTATATATAATTTCTTTTATTCATTACAGTCAGAATCAGATGAATAATTAGTTAGCCATTGAAAACTAGGATAAGAAAACTTTAATTCGATTCATAAGGAAAATAATAAGGGTAATACAAATTATATTTATAAGGATAAGTTCTTAGATAATTTAATTTATACGAAAATTTCAAGTAATTATAATGAAGGAAAAATAAAGTGGTTTACAAGATATTACATTCATTTCTGGATACGTTATGCGGATGTGGCACTATAAAAAAGGTACCTTGGGGTAATAATTTAAAAAAGGGAACATTGTACTTGACTTTTTTTCCACTTGGTGCACAAAAATGGGGCATTCAGCACAACTAGGTTGGAACTAGTAGGGGTAATCTTTTGAAATTCCAAAACTATTTATGAACACTTAGGAAGTATTTGAATAATTACCATGAATTACCTAATATAAGTATAAGTTTTCATATAATAATAAGTATTTTTCAGGATTTAGACATAATACAATTTATTTTTCATGATTATGTAGTCCCCCAACTGTTATTATAATTTCTTACACTCTATTTGTTTTTTTTCTACAATGATATAAAGAAGTAACTAGATTAAATTTGAATGTGATAAAAAAAATTAATGAGATTAAAAATGTGATGATGGTTTTATTGAGGGATATTTTGATTATGCATAATCAATTATCATAATATTGTATTAAAACAAGCTTCTTAACCAACCCTTGGACTCAAAATATAAGAGTATGAAGGTGTTCGTTGAGGTATTGAGTGGTAGAGACCATAGTAGAATGAGGATTAATTTTTATATGTGTCACAAATGTATGAGAAGAAGAATTGGAATTACACTAAGGATGGAAATTTTGGTCTCCCTTTTTTATTATCAACATATAAAGTTTTTAAAAGTGGAAAGTATATTAATTATGAAAATTGATGTTCTTTGGGGGATTATAATGAAGAGAATTAGCTTATTGGTATTAATAATATTTATACCACTAACGATGAAGAGAAAAAATATAACATATGAAAGGTATTTGATATTATAATAGTAATGTTTACGTTAAACATAAGAAGCATGATCAAATTGTTTTTTATAAATATTAAGAAAATATTCATATTTAATATTATATTAAATATGTATTATTTAATATGATGGTGAAGCCCAGTTAATTGTTTATGAATGAAAAGGAATGGTTGAATTTATTATGTATTGTAATTTAACAATTATAAAATATATAAATACCTTTATAATAAATTTTTTTCATTAAGGGTGTTCAAGAATACATTTAATGGTATTGATGACCTAGAAAAGAGAATTAATGGGAAGTAAATTTTTACTGAAACATGATGATTAAAAGAAGATAAGCCTTAATTTTTATTTGTGTTAGAAAAAAATTTTATTTGTAAAATATATGATTGATATAGAAAAATTAAATTGAATAATATTTATAATCTCAAAACTGATTAATAATACGATGAAAATGTCTTTATGATATCTTCGATGGAGTTTACATCATTTTGGATTGAGGTAATATATTCAATAATATTTGTTTTTATTTGAGTATTGAGGAATCACTCTTGTTTTCATTGAGGCTTTATGGTAATTCAATATATTAATATATTTCTCGAGAATATAAGATTAAATTATGAAAATATTTGGTATGTTACATTAAGAGATACTTTATTTTGTTTGGGGGATAAATTATAATTAAATATTTAAAATTTAGTGACCTTCTTTCAAGATTTTGGGATTTCAATTTTGTTCAAACATAGAGGAGACATATAGTTTACTATTTATTAAATGGATTATATTGAACATTGGTTGTTATTATATATCATGTGATAAAAATTCTATTATTTTTTATTACTATATAAATAATAAATTACATATAATTATTTTATGGATCTTATGATCCACTAGTTATTTAGGCATAAACAAAATTCATCTTAATTTCCTAGATTTATGGATTTTTGGTAATTTCCATTCTTATAACCATGTAATAAATCACTCTCTATAAAAATTATGGTCTTAGTATTATCTTTCATTTCCATTTTTAACATACCAACAATGTTATACTATATGTAATCATCATTATGTTTTATTCTAGGTGACCATCACATACCCTATTCTATATATTCAGGAGAAAGTTTTATTAACCCTTTTTACAATACGGTTTTCCCAAAAATGAAGTTTCAAATGATAAACCAATGATTATAGATAATATGTTTAAATTTTTTGGATGAAATCTATTTAGTGGTGTTATAATGTAACAAATTGATATTTTATGATATTTATTCAAATAATTTTAATTCCCTTGATTTTTATTGCAACATGTAACACCAATTTTTAACAAAACACAGTATACTAATTATATATTATTATTTAATATAACAGTTATCACATAACCATTATAATAGTGGGTATAAATTGGGTAAACTAAATTAAAATATATATATATATATAATTCTTTTGGGAATAATTAATTAAAAACTAATATGAGAGCCAATTAAAAATCAAGAAAATTTCTTTCTAAAAAACTATTTGCCTATACAGAAAATATTTTTATACTAATAAATAAAAAAAGAAAATAGGGTGAATTATTTTAATCATTTTTAAAGATAATATATTAAATAATATATTTAAAATTCATTTATGTATATTATAGTCAAAAGATAACATTAAATCCAATTTTCTACTTCAAAATGTATTTTTTTTTAAACAATTTTATTGTACTCTATGAAATTATTTTAAAGATACTTTTTTCAATTTCAATAAAATTTATTTGAAAAAAATAACTTCATTTTTCAAATAACAATATAAAAATTATCTTTGAGTGGTTTTTTTGTTAATTTTCTTGAAAATAAAAATTTATAAAGAATAGTTAATATATTGGTTTTTATTTAGAAATGACTTTTCATTTAATGAATTTAAAAGATAAATTTTATTATAATATATATTTTATAACATAATTTGTTCAATTATTTATTATATAATCCAATTGAGTACATTGGAATAAATTTGATATTGAATTTTGAAGTAAAATATATTAAATATTTTGAAACTTTTCTGTTTCAAAAAAGTCTTTTTCATCATCTCTTTATGATTAAGATTAAAAAAATCATTTTAAATGAATGAAATTTTAAAAAATAGATTCTATATTTCTAATAAATATAATTTATAATTTCAAATAAGATAAACATAATTTTTTACCATAACAAATAGTAAAAATAGTACATATAAATTACTATGGTTAAGGTTAAAAGAGGTTTCTTGTGGGATAAAAACTACTAGGGGTAACATAACCTAGAAGCTTCTATAAAATACATTTTTTCATTATTTATAAATTACCACCTCTAAATTTTTATAATTTACCAATTTTGAGAAATGTTTTAGGTGAAAAACATGGGTAAACAAATTTTAATACTAGAATTAAAAGTGTGCCAATCACCTTCCTAATAAAAGGCCACCCCCTCTCCTCTCATATTCAATATTAAAGAACCATTTTTTATATAAAAATGGAAAAATATATTCATTAAATACCTCCACAAATCCTATAGTCCTTTTTAAGATCATAATCCTAATCTTGGATGGCTTTAGGGTAACCCTGAAGTGTTTTCCCAAAGAAGATGTCATGTTTTTTAATATGCAATTTTATTTTAACCCATATTATGTCTCCTTAAAATCATTTAATACAATGATGAAATAATAAAACCAATATCCAATATATAATGAGATAATATTATTTTAATTTAATAACCAATATACATCACCACTTCAATCAAATTGGATATGAAATTATCATTTTTGTGTACAGTAGTGAACCACTTCGCAAATTGATGTTAAAAATTTTCCTTCACCACCTCTCATGGATATATATAATGATAGATCTTATGTTTATTTATGAAATTTATGATATAATTATTCATCAGTAATTATAATACAACATATATATTCTTTTCTCCCAACCCATTGGAAAATAATAAAGTCGCACGTCTGTATGCCAGACTTCTAAATAATGAACTGATACCATGTGTTATTCATTTATGTTTTACTAGGATGGTAATAGGGATATAATATATATATATATATTATATTTATAATATATTTATACTTATAGATTTATCATATCACATAAAACTTCATACTCTCCATTTTATTGGGGATACAACATCGTCGTTCGTGTGTATGGTGGACTACTACCTTACAAAGTGATGTGATTGGTTATTCATATAAAATCTAAATGGAAGGTGAATAGAGAAGGATTACAAAAAATATGTAACATATGTGGTATAAATATTATTATATAAATTTAATTTTTTATTTTCCTTTATTCCAATCTATTCATTGAGAAAATGTAAATGTGTTTATTCATCCGTATAACCAACCTTTTCTCTGAAAAATTTATTTCATTTTCTATCTCTATCATTTATAAATTTATATAAATAATTGTGTACTAAATATATATGGTATTCATATTAGGGATAAAATTATTTATATTATAAAATCATGATCATATTAAGAGGACCTAAAATAAAAAATCAAAACATATAAAAAGTAGTTATTACCTGAAATGTGATTTTAACCTTGAATTTCTAATAAACTGGTAATGAACGGTCAAAAGTAAATAAAATATGGTATGATATGTATATATATATATATATTATATGTGTAATAATTTTATTTTTAACCACATGTTTATTTTATATTATGTTAATAAATACCATTAATAAATTTTATTATTACTATCCCAAATATTATTTTTATTTAAATATCTTTTTTAATATCTCTATTTTATGGGGTTTATAGTTTCAATGTTACAAATGCGGTAAAGGATTTTATTCACAATATTCTGGAATTGAGACACCTATTACGTTATGGACCTATATAATTTTATGAGTCATATATATATATCCCTTTTTCAACGTAATATAAATAATTTATTTATATTCATGATATTATATTTTTCATTTAATTTTATCGACTCATGGACTTTCTAATTCAAGGTTACCAAATGGGTAAGGGTTTTATGTAACAATGTTAGAATTTTTCACGATTGTATATGTTTATACTACCAATGATGAAATATTATTATCCATATGTCAATAAACTCATGAATTTTATTATCCTATAGTTATTTCCTGAGAATACATGTTTTCAAATAATTTTCTACACTTTATTTACGTAAGATTCCAAAATAATATTAGTTATAATAATGACATTATCTGTCAGTTCACTCGAAAACACCTTTTCTTCAATATCCAAGATTGATAATTATTTTTTAAAAAAAAATTAAAAGTCCCAAAATGATTTAGTGAGTAATATTTTCCACATTTTTTACTTATTTTAAAATGTTTTTCTATATTGATCATCATGTTGTATTCAAATAAAAGATTTTTTGAATTTTATCTAAAATTTGAACAGAAAAATTATTTTAATGTCTATGAAATTTTTCTTCGTTATTAAATCTCAATGATTTAAGGAATCAAACATATGTTTAAAATGATATTTTTAGGGAAACTATTTTCCTAATTTTATTATTTAATATAATTTTTTTCCAATGCATAAAGTATTTTTTCATTGAGTAATTTTTTAAATTAGTTTCAAAGCTTTATTTTTTATTTATAATAGTTTCCTTCAAAGAAAAGTATTTTAACAATTTTCTAGGATCTTTTTGTTTTAAAAAATATATTGGAGAACTAAAATATTTTGAAAATTTTGTATTCTTAATTTTTTTCAAAGTGGAAATGGTATTTTCCCTGTGAGATGATTTTAATTATATTTAAATATTTCATTATAAGTTTCAAAGATTATTTATGAACAAATATATTTTCACTATATTCTTTGAACATCTATAATTAAAATTTAAATTTCCAAAGTAAACTATATTTAAAAAAAATACGTTGTAAAAATTATATTCAATTTTGAAAATATATTTCTATCAACAAATGATCCTAGTGACCTTTCAAATTAATTTTCCAATTGATATGCCATCCATTGATTTTAATTATGATTTACTTGTTATATATTCCATGGATACCATTTATATTATTTTTCTAGAAGATTGATGTCTATGATGAAATCTTTTTAATGAAATATATTCCTCTTCCTTGAGCTATATAATGATAAAATTCTTTTGAAATCCCTATCTTAATTCCATGAGTTATTGTTTGATGAAAAGATAGAATAATTATGAAACATGTTTTTCTTAAAAAATTATGATATGTTTAGAGTTTATGAAACCCATTTCTTTACATGGTTTATTATATGATAAATATATTATGATCTTGTAGAGAACATATGTATCAATTTCATTTTGTGACCAGTGGGACCAATATCACTACTCCATTCATTGGATATTGAATGATATATCATGAAATAAAATAGAATAGAATCATGAGTTAACCATGTTTAGAAAGGGACTATGTTCACTATGATTTTCATGACCCCCTCCCACCAAAGATTCCCCTCCTGAGCTGGCAATGGTGAAAGGGAGATAATAACCCCTGAGTCCCGCCTCCAGTAGGCCCCGGGGTGGCGACTAGCACCAAGGGTATGAGTTTTCAAAAATATGGGAGGCATTACCCTTTTTATTTATTTAGGATCAGGAAATAGGACAAGTCATCCACCAAAAAGGAAAAGATCAAGTGTATATAAATAAACCCAAACCAAGCCCATATGCATGTTTAAATAATTTTATAACAAGGTACAAGTACAAGAAATCTCAATAGTACAATACCAAAAGAAAACAAGAGAACAACAACTGCAACAACTCCAACTATCCGACTAGTAGGGTCCTGTACGGCCCTAGTAGTCCTCCCGTAAACCTGAAAGTAAATGTTGGGTGAGCATACAAGTATACTCAGTAGGGAAACCTAATGCTCTCATGCACAAGTGGGGAGACATCCTAATGTCCCGTGAGAACAATAGAAGAAACCTAGCAAGGAACTCTATCCACCCAACCTCACCATCCACACTCCCCAAAAACACAATTACAAAAGGTAGTAGTATATATAAGAAACAAGAGTATAGGGTACCCCGTACCATTCCCCTTAAGTTAGCTGCTCTTCCTAACAACGAACGTCATGACGCTGCTACACTCTCCCTGCCCGCACACACCTGGGCCTCACTACCACGTATCCCACCTGCACACACCTGGGCCTCACAACCACGTATCCCACCCACACACACCTGGGCCTCACAACCACGTATCCCACACGCACACACCTGGGCCTCATCCCAAACATTCTTGGGAAAAAGTAGAACTTTCCCGATGAGTCTTGGTCTAAAACCATCCCAATCAAAACCTACCCAAAGAGTCTTAGGTGTAAGGTCGCCTCAATCCATCACAGCCTAGGGGAGAAGGAGTAAGAAGGAGCTAGTAACTAAGGGAAAAACACCCTCTCCCATGAAATGGGAGTGTTAGGCACTAAGTGATCAACATGGGTGGGGTGAGATAAAAAACAAAAGATATAAATATATATATATATACCAACCACATAGCCCAACCTATGGCTTCTAAACAGAGAAACTGAGCATGTGCCTCGGCACTGCTACTACGAAGCATGCATACAAAAAACAACCCCAACCCCATTTAGGTTTTCACGTTTCAGCAGAATTAGTTTATTTATTTCCTTAACTACTGGGAAACTATCCACAACCAACCACATCAATCGTTCGTAAAACATATCCCTGCCATCCAAAAATCAAGTTAGGGAAACACAAGAAACACAACCAAGTCCTTCTTATTAACCAAACAACCCCATTGATTATTAATTTTGTTCAGTTACCAAGCCCCACCATTCATTAACTCTTTCACTTTTTATTTATCATTCACAACCCATAGTCCATTCACATTCAACCCATCCCCACAGCCCTGCTGCCATCCACCATAACCACAATCGCACTGAAACCCGTACATAATTATCCCTTTAATACCATTTATCGCAGACCCACAGCCCGTTACTAACATGACTTTTACACCAACCCACAACCAAGTCAACTATAGCCCCACTGCTCACCCTATCCACAACAACCCACAAAACACCCCCATCACATGCCATGTATCCAAGTCAACACCCACATGTTAATTATTCCATTTTGTTTAACCGGGGTGATCACACAAGTGTTCTAGATTTTAAAACAAGAAACTTTACGTGATTAACCAAATTCCACATTCAACCAAGTTACATTCACAAAAACGTTCTAGAAGATAGGGTAACATTTAATTGCGCAAGAAAAGGCCCCAAACGACCATGATTTTCAGTAGGTATAAGCCTATTCAATTCAAAACATAATATCACAGGATATAAAGTAATAGAAATCATAAACTTCCCAACCCCGTTCTTTAACCATTTATTATCTTCATTTAATGGTTCAATTGATTCTCATGAAAACAAGCGGATACCAACCCCGCATGATGCATAAATTAGAGAGACGAAGGGAAGATCCCTACCTCAACAGGTTCTGATCGCAATGCTCCCCCGGATCAACCTTAGAAGACGTCCGTCGGCGTCCGTCACTTCTGTCGGGTCGCAGAAAAACCTCATCGGGTGGAAGTCAAAAAAGGAAAGGCTAAAGGAAAGATAACGGATCCAAGCTCAGATGTTCCTCCTTGTAGTTACGATCTCGTGGTCGCTGACATATCGTAAATTGGAGCTCGTACGAAGAAGTTATGGAAGAAAAGGAGTCTTCGAGTCTCTTGGGAGAGCTCTGCTCAGAGGAATGGGGGGAGAGGAGTGAGTTGAAAAGGAGGAGGGCACCCCTCCTTTTATAGGCGAGAAAAGCACAAGTACACGGCGTGTACTTTATGGTACACGGCGTGTACTCGGTTATTTTACACGGTCTCCACGCGGCTTCCAACACGGCTCTGCGGTCGTTGACTGGTCAACACGCAGTTTGAGGGTAATGCATACGCGGGGAAGGACTACACGGCATGTAGTTTAGACAGACGGCGTGTACTCATTTATTTAACACGGCAAGGACACGGCCTGAAACACGGGGTATACCTGGCAAGGTGGTACACAACGTGTACTCAAACTACACGGCGTGTAGTTTCAAAAATTCTGGAAAGTGTGGGAAAATTCCATTTTACCCTCCAGAACACTTCGTGGCCTTCTTTTTGACAAAGTAATGGGTCGGAGAGGTCTGGGCCATTACATCATATACCTCTTAAAACATTATCGTCCCTGAGAATTCAAAAACCAACCTAGAGGAACCCAACAAGATACCTCTTAGGGTTCTCGTTATAACAGGAACCCAACCAACAACCCTAATCATATGTGTTAGGAATTCTTTCTCCTATGTCGAGATATTATACTCTTTAGGCAGAACTGACTCTCCTGCACAGGTTTAATCAAATCCTCATTAATGTGTCTCGGTTAAGAATTGGGTCTTCCCACTTTCATACATTAGGATTTTTCAACTCGTACTACCCCCAACACCACACAACCAACACACTACCCAAACATGTGGTTTTGGGAAATTCCTTCTCCTATGTCGAGATATTATCCGCTTTAGGCAGCACTCACTCTCCCACAGGGGATCAATTGCATCCTCCTTAATGCGTCTCGATTAAGGGTCTTGTTTTTCCCTTTCCCCACACATCCAGACATGTTACACATTACCGGGGAACATGGAAACAAAAGGTCTCACAACCAAAAAGCCAAGAATTCCATATATCAAAGGTACATAGTATAACATCAATAAAAATCTCAGAAGAACAAGGGAAAACACAAGTCAAAACAACTCTGGGTATTGAGCGTGCATCTGGGTCTCCCGCTCCCAAGTGCTCTCCTCAAGGCCGCCATGCCTCCAAATCACACGAACCAACGGAATGGTTCATCCACGAAGCACCTTCTCTTTACGATCCTCGATTCTGATTGGTCATTCCTCGAAGGTTGCATCGTCTCCCATATCTAACTCTCCTCAGTCGATAACGTGGGAGTCGTCGTGTAAGTACCGACGAATCTGGGAGAAGTGGAAGACGTCATGAACCTTCTCCAACTGAGGTGGCAGGGCCAGCTGATATGACACCTCGTCGACTCGCCTCAGCACCTCAAAAGGTCCAATGAACCTAGGTGAGATCTTTCTCACTTTCCCAAACCTCTGTTTCCCCGTCGAGCAGAAAACTTCAAGAACACATGATCTCCCACCTCGAACTCCAAGGGCCTCCTCCGACGAAAAGCATAAGACTTCTGTCGGTCCTGAGCTTCTTTCATCCTCTCATGTACAAGATGGACTTTCTCCGTGGTGCTCTGCACAACCTATGGCCCAAGAGCACCTTTCTCACCAACCTCTACCCATCAAATGGGTGAACGACATGGTCTTCCATACAAAGCCTCAAACGGTGCCATGCCAATAGTAGAGTGGAAGCTGTTGTTGTAGGAGAACTCTACTAAAGGCAAGTGTCGTACCCATGATCCTCTGAAATCTAGAACACATGCTCACAACATGTCCTCCAACGTCTGGATAGTCTGCTCCGTCTGCCCATCGGTCTGGGGGTGGAAATCAATGCTAAGGTGTAGCTGGGTTCCAAAAGCATGCTGTAACGCCCTCCAGACTCGTGAGGTAAACCGAGTATCCCGATCTGAGATGATAGTCTTTGGAACTCCATGAAACCACACAACCTCATTTATGTACATCTGTGCTAAGGTACTCACTGGGCCTGACTTTTTAATTGCTAATAAGTGAGCTGATTTTGTCAGTCGATCCACCACTACCCAGATAGCATCATAACCACCCTGAGCTCTAGGTAGTCCTGTGACAAAGTCCATTGAGATGTCATCCCACTTCCACTTGGGTACATCTAAAGGATGAAACAAACCACTGGGAACATGGTGTTCATCCTTCACTTGCTGACACAATAGGAATTTAGCCACAAACTCTGCCACTTCCCATTTCACCCCAGGCCACCAAAACTGTTCCCTCAGGCCTCGGTACATTTTCGAAACTCCTGGATGTACTGCCAAGGCTGAGCTATGGAACTCACGGAGAGCTCCCTCACGCATTGTTTCTTGGACAAACAACCTTCCATGGAAAAGAATCTGGTTTCGGCTATCCTTTGACCATCCTTCTGGAGCATTCCCCTGATCGACACGATCACGCATCACTTCCGCCTCAAATTCCCCCCACTAAGACTCTTCCACTTGCTGCAACAAGGAGGACTGCACCGTCATCTGAAACAAACAGCCTCTAACACCTTCTACCCTGGCATCCAAGTGTAAGGAAGCCTAATCTCCCATTGCCCTCCAAGCATCAGTGGATTACCAAACTACTTCCTGATGTGACTTTCTGCTCAGGGCATCAGCCACAACGTTTCCCTTACCTTCAGTGTAAGAGATATCAAAGGCATAGTCTTGGAGAAACTCGACCCATCTCCGCTACCGCAGGTTCAGGTCATGCTGGGAGAAGATATAACACAGGCTATTGTGATCTGAGAAGACCACAAAGCGCTCCCCAAAGTGGTAATGTCGCCACAACTTCAGTGCTAACACTATTACTGCAAGATCTAGGTCATGGGTGGCATAGTTACGCTCATGAGGGCTTAACTGCCTAGACCCATAACAGATCACTCCCTTCTTCTGCATCAGCACGCACCCCAGACCAAGGCCAAAAGCATCACAAAACCCTTCATACAACAGCCCTTCCTCTGGCAACCTGAGTACGGGAGCACTGACCAACATCTCCTTCAGGTAGTCGAAAGATTTCTGGCACTGCTCGCTCCATAGGAAGACCTAGTTCTTCCTAGTCAAAGCTGTTAATGGAGCAGCAACTCGAGAGAATTCCGAAATGAACCTTCGATAGTAACCTGCTAATCCCAGGAAACTACGAACTTCTGCCACGTTCTTGGGTGATGCCCAAGAAACAACTGCCTCCACCTTTGACGGGTCCACCGACACTCCATGTTGATACACCACGTGCCGAAGGAAGTGTACTTCTTGTGTCAAGAACTTAACCTTTGACAATTTCCCGTAAAGCTGGTGGTTTTGAAGGACTTCCAAGACTACCCTGAGATGCTCAACGTGCTCCTCCTCTGATCTTGAGTACATCTGGATTTCATCAATAAACACAACGACAAACCAGTCCAGAAACTCTCAGAAGACAAAGTTCATAAGTCCCATGAACACAGCCGGTGCATTTGTAACTCCAAACGGAATCACTACAAACTCGAAGTGCCCATACCTGCACCTGAAATCCATCTTCGAGATGTCACTGTCCTTTACCCTCAGCTGATGATATCCAGATCGTAGATCAATCTTGGAAAACCAACATGCTCCCCATAGTTGGTTAAAGAGATCATCTATCCTTGGAAGGTGGAAATGGTTCTTGACTGTTACCTAGTTTAAACTTTGGTAGTCTATACATATCCTGAGACCACCATCTTCCTTCTTCATGAACAAAACCGGAGCACCCCATGGCGATAGGCTGGGTCGAACAAAACCTTTCTCCATTAGTTAATCAATCTGAATCCGCAACTCCCACAACTCCGAAGGTGCCATCCGATAAGGGGCCATCAAAATAGAACAGGCACCAGGCTGTAAGTCTATCCTGAACACAACGTCACGTCAGGTGGGTAGAGTCACAACCTCCTCAGGAAAAACATCGAGGAACTCTCCAACAACCTCTGAGACGTCCATCATCTCTATATCAGCTAGAACCACTGATAACCCGCCTAAAAAGGAAATGAGAGGCTTCACATGTTGGCTTCCCACCTGATAGCTCCTCTCACCAACAAAAGATACTCACTTCTCATCTACGTCAGAGAACACGACTCTTCTCCGGAAGTAGTCGATAACGGAACTAATAGAAAAACACCAGTCGATGCCTAGGATGACATTGTATGGCTACATATGTAACAGAAGAAAGTCCCCACTAGATCGATGTGGTCCCAACGTCATCCCACATCCCCGGCAAACACAAGATACGCTAGTATGGCCTCCAACTGGTGTACTCAGCACTAGTGGTATGGAAAGTCTATCTATGTCTATCCCAAAGCATGGGATAGAACAGATGCAAGAAATGAGTGAGAGGCTCCCAAATTGAACAAATCATAAACAAGAGTTATGAACAAACAAATCGTACCTCGCACCACCTCTGGTCTTGACGAAGAAGTCAACTCTGTTGCGTGCAACTGTCCACGCCCAGCTCCTCTGCCTCTCTAATGTCAACCACCTCCCCGACCACTCCCTAGTCGAGGTCCCTAAGGAGCACCCTGAGGTCGGCCTCCTCCTGCAAAGTCTGTCCTCGGAGGAGCATGGTTCTCCTGCTGCTGGAAGGGCCTCGCCAGCAAATGGTGCTGCTGAGGTGGGCGTTGAACCTTCCCACCTCCACCGTACTGAGCTCAGGTCGGGCACCAACCCTGGACATTCCCGAAACCTCTACAAGAAAAGCACTTCGGTCCTAGGCTCGTGAAAAAGGGATGAGGACCCAAAGATCTGAACTGGAACTGCTGGGGCCTTCTCCCCACTGGCCTAAACCTAGAAGGTCCCGTCGCAGGAGACCTACTACTGACTGCTTTCCCCTTCGATGAGCCCGGATGGATCCCCTCTCGGGGTGCACCTCCCAGCGAGTGCATCCTCTCAACAACCTCTGCTTTCTTCTGTACCGCCAAGTACGTCGGAAGGGTGAAGGGGGTGACAGCATACTGGAGCGAAGGACGAAGCACCTCCTCCAAACGTCTCACTCGAGACTCCTCATCCAGAAAGAGATCCGGAGAAAAGTGCAGGGGGTCCTTGAAAATGATCCCCAGCTCTCATACTAACATACTCCCCTACTGAAGGGAGAGTAATTCCTTCCGATTCTCTGCCTTGATCATGGAAGAAAGGAATTCTGTAACACCCGAGATTTTTATGAGTAATATTTTGTTCAAAGGAATCTTTCACTACACACTTTCTTGGCTTAATTTACACGCAATCGCTACCTTCCTCGATAGCTTGCGTCGTACGCAATACCGAGTTTCACTAAACAACGATATGCTATTAAAATATTATTAAAACCAGCCGTTACGAATAGTAATAACCACTTTTTGAAATTTTATAAATTTTATTTTTCAAAATGGACTTTATTTTTGGATTCGGAATACCGAAATTAGCCTAGGGTGAAATTTTGGTATTTTTCTGAAAACTTTCAATTTTTGATGAATAGTGAAACCACTAAGTGGTAGGTTAAAAACTGAATTTTGCATAAAACTTAATTTTACCGCTTCTGTGAATGGAATTTCGAAAATCCGACAGACACGGTTGATATCAGTAAGTAAAATGTGGTTCAATGAGATAAAAATAATTTTTTGGTGAATAGTAACTTTTTACTTTTTTTTACCGCGGTTAATAGTAAATAGGGTAACTAAGGGTAAATATGATATTACTATTACCCTAACACATGTCCTAATTCTATTGGATAAGTGTAATTCGACCAAAAACAACCTTATGAATAAAATATGACCATTTAGGCCCACTTGAGTTAGATTAGGACATTTATTATTAATTTATTTAAAGAAGGGTTAAAATAGCTAAAATCAAAGTTTAATAAGTAAATCATTTTTAATATGGGGTTATACATAAGATAAATTCGATAATAAATATTCATTAGAAATATAAAAGGATTTCATACATAATGGTATTTTATTTATAATTTTTAGACATTAAATAGTTTTATTTAATTATGACACAACGATGATGCAGTAATTATCTTATTTATGAAATATTGACATAATTGATGTTATAAACACCAAAATAAATGTAATTTGAGACTTTTTATGAATTACACTAATTTTATAGATTACTATGATATATTAGTGTTGATTTAATCAACTTTTTTCGAACATATAATTCTATTATGACTTTCACAAAAATCATATATCAAATAGTGTCAAAATTGACACAAAATAGTTTTTAAATCAAATATTATATTATTAATTGTTATTTTATTCGTAAAAATATAAGGTTCGGCCAAATGACTTAGATAAGAATATATATATTAATAATAAACAATTTGGGGTTCGTTTGGAATGTTATAGTAAGTGTATTAACCATATAGTGAAAGAAAATAAAAAGACATGGTAAAAGTTAAATTATTTAACTTAGAGTTAAATCTAATTGATAAGGTTAAAATAATACCCTAAACTTGTCTAAATCCTATTGGTTGATAGGATTTCGACCCATCCCCACTTTATCTTCGAAATAAGACCCTTTGGAACCATCAAAAACCGATTTTGACTTTAATATAAAATAATATAATGAGATATTCCTAAGGTGCCCCTCTCCTCCCTTATAAAAGGGCACCTCCTCCCCCTCCTCCTCACATCAATTTGAGCACTCAAGCTCGGCCAACCCCTGCCATTTTCTCCTCTCCACTTCCCTAGAATAATCCTAGAGGTCCTTTTCTCCTTCAAATACCAATCTTAGTTCCCTAAGTGGAGGATTCAAAGAGGCGTTCCAAAGAAGAGGTAATATCCATTACCGATCTTTTCAATTTCTTTCTTCTTCAACTTCTTCTTCTTTAGTTGTTTCATGATAAAGTAATAACATAAGTATTACTTACATACTGATATGTTATTATAAATATGAAACAACCCTAATTCACCTTCTATCCATCCTACGGAAAAATGAAATCACCGCGCGTGCGTACGTACGGAATACCGTCTCCACACCGTGGTGTGATCTATTTTCCACCACCACCTTACAAGGATGGGTATAATGGTGTAATGAGTAACTATTTATGATTATTATAAAGTAATATTGATACTGAAATAATATATATATACTCCAATACAATTCCACGATCATAGGAACGATATCATCACTCGTGCGTACGTACGGAATACCGTCTCCACGATGTGATGCGAATCGTTCTACATAATCATCATTACATAGTAATTATATAAATGAATTGAATGAATAAATATGATATATGTTACACTAATACCATTCTGGATATAAGGTATCTATAACCTTAAAATAAGAATAAGAATTTATTCGGCAAAACACGCATAAGAACAAAAGGCAATAAGGACCCGAGTAACAAGTAACAATGAAATATTACTAACAAGAAGCTAAGAATATGACCATATATGATATCATATCAATATGTATGATTCTGGAATAATTCAATAACATTATTTAAACCATTATACAGGAGCTTCGGACACGTACGAGGCAAATCGGACCTAAGGTAAGGGAAAATATCACAATCTCATTTTTATCCGAGATTGTTTTTACATTGGCATTTACTGGGGTGTATTTTATCATACACATCCATGTTCCATCAATATGTAATATTGTTTCCATCCACTTACAATAGTTTAAATCCAATTTTACCCTTCGTTGAGTTTTTAGTAAAGAATATGAAAAGAATCTTTTGTTGTTTTTCGTACGAGGTACTTTTTGACTTTTCCGACTAAAGTACGAAGAATGTTTTTTTTAACTTATACGGCATGAATGGATTTTTAAAACATTATTTCCAAGAAGCTTCCTTTAAAAGTTTTCCAGTTTATTTTTAATCAACTTCTTTTAGTTTATAATTGTATGACATTTTAAGAAAAGAAAAGTGTTTTTGAAGAAGAAAGGATATTTTCCTCAAGAATGGAGTTCAAGTGTTTTATCAAAATTATTTTCCATCTAAGATAATAACGGGTTCTGTTTTTATCCCTATTATTAAATTGATTTGATTATTTTGTGAGGGAATTATTTTTATGAAGTCATTTACCTTATATGATTTGTTTTATGATGTCATGATGTTTCAAAAATCCCATTTTTGTTACACGTGTTATGCGATGATGTATGATTTATGATTTATGTGGCACACATAAGAAAGGATTAATTATAAGACAGGTGGGACCTATATCTCCCTCCAATGCATTGGGTAAAGATTTATATCTCATGAGATAGACATGGCTGGAACGGAAGGTTATTTCGGTTCAGTGATACAGGACTGAAACGAGGAGTGAACTCGGTTCAGAAATGGACTTTGTCCGCTAAGATAGTCTTGGCAATGAGTAATGACTAACAAGAAATAATTTTCCATGATTATGTGTGCATGCCACAAAGTTTCAAGTTTCATGTTATGATTATGGGGATCTCATTTTCACTTCTATGATTTGTTCCATGTTAAGATATTATGATCTCTTTTGCAGGTTATGATTTTCAAAAAGATCTGATATGATTTTTATTTGCCCTTGCTGAGCATTTGAGCTCACCCTTTTATGTTTTCTTTTCCCCAGGTCAGGAAGATGGATATTAAGTAGAATATGCTAAAAGGGACCCTAGATATGATGAAATAAATGGGAGACACTGTAGAAGATTTATGAACCAGTTGTTTATGTTTCCCAGTTTCTAAAGACACTATACCTAAACGGTCCTTTGTGGTTTTGTCATATGTTGTAATAAGTGTTGTTCAATTTTGAAGTATTAACAATGTATGTAAAGTATGGGTCGTTATAGTTGGTGTCAGAGGAAAGGTATATTCAACCTTTGGAAACTAGGATGTGAAAGCCTTAGTAAGAACCCTAAGGATAAGTCTAAGCATAGAACACAATCTTAGTATTTTAGAAATGGCCATGAATACCATAGGATAAGACCTTAAGTGTGAAATTGTATCCTTTATTATGTGGTTTTCCTATTATAATTAGTGTTGCTCACACTATTCTTCTTGGTTTTAGTCAATGGTTGGAACCCGAAGGAACCGTGTTAATGCAGAATGCGATGGGCAATGCAATGATTGTCCCCCTGAGCAACCAAATGATATGGGATATGGAATGCAAAATCTTGTAGCCATGCTCACACAACATTCTCAAGCTATGAATCATGCAGGACTTCCAAACGAACAAAGGAAGGTGCAACATTCTGTTGAATCCTTCATGAGGCAGCATCCACCTTCTTTCAGTGGGTCTACTGATCCATTAGTTGCTGAACAATGGATGAGTACTACTGAAAAGATATTTTCAGTTCTTCAATGTTCTGAACATGATAAATTCATCCTAGCAGTGTATCGTTTGGAAGGATATGCTGATCAATGGTGGAATCTTATTAAGAATACGAGGTAAAGGGATGAAATTGAGTCTATGGAATGGGACGAGTTCAAGAACTTATTTTTCAATAAGTACTTCCCTCGTATTCTCCGAAAAAAGATGGAGAAAGAGTTTCTTTAACTGAAGCAAAAGGAGGATGAATCTGTTGGTACCTATGAAGCAAATCTTACAAGACTTGCAAGGTACGCTTCTGGTATTATTATCCAACCTGAGAGTAAGATCGATCGATTCTTTAGTGGCTTAAAACCAAGTCTTCAAAGGTCGTTATCCATAAGGGACTTCAATAGCTACGAGGAAATCATTCGATGTGCTCTCAAAGTCGATATGGAGATTGGAGTAACCCATCAGTCACATGGGTTTGATAAGAAGAGGAAGATGGAATTCAAAGGAAAATCTAAAGAGCACACTGAAAAGAAGATGAGCTTTCCCTTATGCTCAAAGTGTGGAAAGAAACATGGAGGGAGTTGTCTTAAAGGGATAAGTAAATGTTTCAAATGTGGAAAGGAAGGTCATCGGGCATTTGAATGCCGCGATAATAGGAAGAAGATGTCTAATGATGCAAACAAAGGAAGGGATACACAGAATGATCCTACTACACTTCAATGTTTCAAGTGCAAGGAGATGGGGAATTATGCCAATCAATGCCCAAATCCAAGGGTTGATTATGATGGTCGACATCAACAAAATCTTAAGGCTAAAGATAAAGGAAAGTCACATACAATTTCTATCAGCGATGTGGAGTACGATAACGAAGTGGTGAAAGGTACACTTACCATCCACTCTAAAGTAGAAAATGTTTTATTTGATTCTGGATCCACCCACTCTTTTATTTCTAAAGAATTTTCTATGGGTATCACCATATTACCTCAACAATTAGATGTTGAGTTAGCTGTGACAAAACCTAATGGAACAACAGTCGCATCAAAAGTTTATAATTATTCTCCAATTGAAGTTTGTGGGAAAGTGCTTCCTGCAAATCTTTTGATCCTTCCTATAGTGGAATTTGATGTGATTCTTGGCATGGATTGGCTTTCTCTACATGGAGCTCATATCAATTGCCAAAGAAGGGAAGTCACATTTCATATTCCAGATCAATCTACGATCGTCTATCGATGCAAGGATGAATATAAACTTCCAGTGGAAATTCCTTCCATCTTATGGGTCTTGATTCCACTAAATGAAGGTTATTTATCTCAAATGGTTGGTGAGAAACTCATTATTAAGAATATTCCCATCGTACGGGAGTTTGATGATGTCTTTCCGGAGGAATTACCGGGTCTTCCACCAAATCGTGAAGTTGAGTTTTCAATAGAACTCATACCGGGTGCTTTGCCTATTTCAAAGACACCTTATAGAATGGCCCCAATTGAGTTGCAGGAATTGAAGAAGCAACTCCAAGAGAATCTTGATAAGGGATTCATATGCCCTAGTGCGTCACCTTGGGGAGCACCTGTTCTATTTGTTAAGAAGAAAGATGGATCAATGAGACTCTGCATTGATTATCGAGAACTTAACAAGATCACTATCAAGAACAAATATCCTCTCCCACGCATTGATGACTTATTTGACCAACTACGCGGAGCTCAATTCTTTTCCAAGATTGATCTTCGTTCAGGGTATCATCAATTAAGGGTCAAAAGGGAGGATATACCAAAGACGGATTTCCGTACAAGGTATGGACACTATGAATTTATAGTGATTCCATTTGGTCTTACTAATGCCCCTGCTATCTTCATGGATCTAATGAATAGAGTCTTTAGAGACTATCTTGATCAATTTGTGGTAGTCTTTATAGATGATATTCTTGTCTATTCAAAGAGAAAGGAAGAGCATGAAGATCACTTGAGAATTATATTGAAGACCCTGAGAAAGGGGAAGCTTCATGCCAAATTTACCAAGTGTGAATTTTGGCTTCAAAAAGTTGCATTTTTGGGTCACATAATCTCAAAAGAGGGGATATCTGTGGATCCAGCAAAAACAGAGGTTATCGAAAGATGGTCAAGACCAACAACAGTAACTGAGATCCGAAGTTTTCTTGTTTTGGCTGGATATTATCGACGTTTTGTAAAAGATTTTTCACGATTATCTAATCCACTCACCAAGTTGACTCGGAAAGGAGTTAAGTTTGTTTGGACAGAGGAATGTGAAGAGAATTTCAAGGAGTTGAAAAGACGGTTATCCAGTGCACCTGTGCTCACACTGCCTTGTAGTGGAGAAAGGTTTGTGATCTATAGTGATGCATCCAAGAAGGGATTGGGGTGTGTTCTTATGCAAAATGATGTGATGATAGCTTATTCCTCACGACAGTTGAAAATCCATGAGCAAAATTACCCAACACATGATTTGGAGTTGGTTGCGGTAATCTTTGCATTAAATATTTGGAGGCATTACCTTTATGGTGAAAGGTGTGATATTTATACTGATCATAAAAGTTTAAAGTATATTTTCACACAAAAGGAGTTGAATATGCGTCAAAGAAGATGGTTGGAGCTGATTAAGGATTACGACTGCTCAATCCATTACCACCCTGGTAAAGAAAACAAGGTGGCAGATGCATTAAGTCGACAAGACCATGCTAGTTTATCCATGATGAGGATCACAAAAGATCCAATATTTATGGATTTACAAAGGATGGATCTTGGAATTATAATGGAAGGGGAAAAATATTATCTTTCTCAAATGAATGTTCAACCATCTATACATGTGAAGATTAAAGAGGCACAGAAAGAAGATGTAGAGTTACAAAAGAAGGTGAGAAATGTTCCTGAATTCAACCTTGATTATGATGGGATAATAAAGTTCAGGAATCGGGTTTGTGTTCCTCCCATCCCCGAATTAAAGAAGGAGCTACTGGATGAGGCTCATAGTTCTTCATTCTCTATTCATCCTGGAAGCACGAAGATGTATAGGGACCTGAAGGAGTACTTCTGGTGGGATGGCATGAAAAGAGATGTTGCTGAATATGTCTCTCGATGCTTGGTTTTTCAACAAGTTAAAGCTGAGAGACAAAAGTCTAAGGGGTTGTTACAACCATTACCCATACCCGAATGGAAATGGGAAAACATCACTATGGACTTTGTCATAGGACTTCCTAAAACATCCAAAGGAAATAATGCTATCTGGGTCATAGTTGATCGTCTTACAAAGTCTGCACACTTCATTGCTATTAGAGAGGATTTCTCTCTAGATCAGCTTGCCAGGATATATGTAAAGGAAGTGGTAAGATTGCATGGAGTACCACTTTCTATTATATCTGATCGGGATCCGAGATTTACCTCAAAGTTCTGGCGAAGTCTTCAGCATACTCTGGATACAGAGTTGAGTTTCAGCACTGCTTATCATCCCCAGACAGACGGTCAGTCTGAGAGAACAATTCAAACCCTAGAAGATATGTTGAGAGCTTGCTCTATGGATTTCAAAGGAGGTTGGGATCAACACCTACCTTTGGTGGAATTTTCATATAATAATATCTTTCACTCCAGTATTCTGATGGATCCTTATGAAGCTCTCTATGGAAAGAAATGCAGAACTCCAACTTGCTGGGATGAAGTTGGGGAAAGAAAGCTATTAGGACCTGATCTCGTTGATGAAATGGCAGAAAAGGTCAGATCTATTCAACAACACATAAGAGCAGCTCAGAGTCGACAGAAAAGTTATGCCGACAACCGAAGAAAAGACCTAGAGTTTGAAGTGGGTGATAAAGTGTTCTTACGAATATCTCCCTGCAAGAGGGTTATGAGATTTGGAAAGAAGGGGAAGTTGATCCCTAGATATATCGGTCCTTTCGAAATACTGGATCGTGTTGGAAAGGTAGCTTACCGATTGGCGCTTCCACCGAATCTCTCTCAAGTTCACGATGTGTTCCATGTATCTCTCCTGGGAAAGTACATACCTGATCCTTCACATGTACTCAGCTCAGAAGTTGTACCGCTGGAGAAAAATCTTTCTTATGAAGAACAGCCGATAGAGATTCTGGATCGTAGCGAAAAATTCCTACGAAACAAGACCACTCGATTGGTGAATGTTTTATAGAGGAACCACCAATTAGAAGAAGCTACATGGGAGCTTGAGGATATGATGAGGGAGAAGTATCCTCATCTGTTTGTTACAAAGTGACGAATTTCGAGGGCGAAATTCTTTTTAAGGGGGGTAGAATGTAACACCCAAGATTTTTATGATCAAAATTTTTTTCAAAGAAATCTTTCACTACACACTTGCTTGGCTTACTTTACACGCAATCGCGACCTTCCTCGATAGCTTGCATCGTACGCAATACCGAGTTTCACTAAACAACGATATGCTATTAAAATATTATTAAAACTAGCCGTTATGAATAGTAATAACCACTTTTTGAAATTTTATAAATTTTATTTTTCAAAATGGACTTCATTTTTGGATTCGGAATACCGAAATTAGCCTAGGGTGAAATTTTGGTATTTTTCTCAAAACATTCAATTTTTGATGAATAGTGAAACCACTAAGTGGTAGGTTAAAAACTGAATTTTGCATAAAACTTAATTTTACCGCTTCTGTGAATGGAATTTCGAAAATCTGACAGACACGGTTGATATCAGTAAGTAAAATGTGGTTCAATGAGATAAAAATAATTTTTTTGGTGAATAGTAACTTTTTACTTTTTTTTACCGCGGTTAATAGTAAATAGGGTAACTAAGGGTAAATATGATATTACTATTACCCTAACACATGTCCTAATTCTATTGGATAAGTGTAATTCGACCAAAAACAACCTTATGAATAAAATATGACCATTTAGGCCCACTTGAGTTAGATTAGGACATTTATTATTAATTTATTTAAAGAAGGGTTAAAATAGTTAAAATCAAAGTTTAATAAGTAAATAATTTTTAATATGGGGTTATACATAAGCTAAATTCGACATTAAATATTCATTAGAAATCTAAAAAGATTTCCTACATAATGGTATTTTATTTATAATTTTTAGACATTAAATAATTTAATTTAATTATGATACAACGATGATGCAGTAATTATCTTATTTATGGAATATTGACATAATTGATGTTATAAACACCAAAATAAATGTAATTTGAGACTTTTTTTGAATTACACTAATTTTCTAGGTTACTATGATATATTAGTGTTGATTTAATCAACTTTCTTCGAACATATAATTCTGTTATGACTTTCACAAAAATCATATATCAAATAGTGTCAAAATTGACACAAAATAGTTTTTAAATCAAATATTATATTATTAATTGTTAGTTTATTCCTAAAAATCTATGGTTCGGCCAAATGACTTAGATAAGGATATATATATTAATAATAAACAATTTGGTGTTCGTTTGGCATGTTATAGTAAGTGTATTAACCATATAGTGAAAGAAAACAAAAAGACATGGTAAAAGTTAAATTATTTAACTTAGAGTTAAATCTAATTGATAAGGTTAAAATAATACCCTAAACTTGTCTAAATCCTATGGGTTGATAGGATTTCGACCCATACCCACTTTATCTTCGAAATAAGACCCTTTGTAACCATTATAAACCTATTTTGACTTTAATATAAAATAATATTTTGAGATATTCCTAAGGTGCCCCTCTCCTCCCTTATAAAAGGGCACCTCCTCCCCCTCCTCCTCACACCAATTTGAGCACTCAAGCTTGGCCAACCCCTGCCATTTTCTCCTCTCCACTTCCCTAGAATAATCCTAGAGGTCCTTGTCTCCTTCAAAGACCAATCTTAGTTCCCTAAGTGGAGGATTCAAAGAGGCGTTCCAAAGAAGAGGTAATATCCATTACCGATCTTTTCAATTTCTTTCTTCTTCAACTTCTTCTTCTTTAGTTGTTTCATGATAAAGTAATAACATCAGTATTAACTACATACTGATATGTTATTATAAATATGAAACAACCCTAATTCACCTTCTATCCATCCTACGGAAAAAATGAAATCACCGTGCGTGCGTACGTACGGAATACCGTCTCCACGCCGTGGTGTGATCTATTTTCCCCCACCACCTTACAAGGATGGGTATAATGGTGTAATGAGTAACTATTTATGATTATTATAAAGTAATATTGATACTGAAATAATATATATATACTCCAATACAATTCCACGATCATAGGAACGATATCATCACTCGTGCGTACGTACGGAATACCGTCTCGACAATGTGATGTGAATCGTTCTACATGATCATCATTACATAGTAATTATATAAATGAATTGAATGAATAAATATGATATATGTTACACTAATACCATTCTGGATATAAAGTATCTATAACCTTAAAAGAAGAATAAGAATTTATTCGGCAAAACACGCATAAGAACAAAAGGCAATAAGGACCCGAGTAACAAGTAACAATGAAATATTACTAACAAGAAGCTAAGAATATGACCATATATGATATCATATCAATATGTATGATTCTGGAATAAGTTAATAACATTATTTAAATCATTATACAGGAGCTTCAGGCACGTACAAAGCAAATCGGACCTAAGGTAAGGGAAAATATCACAATCTCATTTTTATCCGAGATTGTTTTTACTTTGGAATTTACTGGGGTGTATTTTATCATCCACATCCATGTTCCATCAATATGTAATATTGTTTCCATACACATACAACAGTTTAAATCCAATTTTACCCTTCGGTGAGTTTTTAGTAAAGAATATGAAAGGAATCTTTTGTCATTTTTCGTACCAGGTACTTTTTGACTTTTCCGACAAAAGTACGAAGAATGTTTTTTTTAACTTATATGGCATGAATGGATTTTTAAAACATTATTACCAAGAAGCTTCCTTTACAAGTTTTCAAGTTTATTTTTAATCAAATTCTTTTAGTTTATAATTGTATGACATGTTAAGAAAAGAAAAGTGTTTTTGAAGAAGAAAGGATATTTTCCTCAAGAATGGAGTTCAAGTGTTTTATCAAAATTATTTTCCATCTAAGATAATAAAGGGTTCTGTTTTTATCCCTATTATTAAATTGATTTGATTATGTTGTGAGGGAATTATTTTTATGAAGTCATTTACCTTATATGATTTGTTTTATAATGTCATGATGTTTCAAGAATCCCATTTTTGTTACACGTGTTATGCGATGATGTATGATTTATGATTTATGTGGCACACATAAGAAAGGATTCATTATAAGACGGGTGGGACCTATATCTCCCTCCAATGAATTGGGTAAAGATTTATATCTCATGAGATAGAAATGGCTGGAACGGAAGGTTATTTCGGTTCAGTGATACAGGACTGAAACGAGGAGTGAACTCGGTTCAGAAATGGACTTTGTCCGTTAAGATAGTCTTGGCAATGAGTCATGACTAACAAGAAATGATTTTCCCTGATTATGTGTGCATGCCACAAAGTTTCAAGTTTCATGTTATGATTATGGGGATCTCATTTTCACTTCTATGATTTGTTCCATGTTAAGATATTATGATCTCTTTTGCAGGTTATGATTTTCAAAAAGATCTGATGTGATTTTTATTTGCCCTTGCTGACCATTTGAGCTCACCCTTTTATGTTTTCTTTTCCATGATTATCTGTCACGATTCCCTCCCACCAAAGATGCCCCTCCTGAGCTAGAAATGGTGAAAGGGAGATAATGACCCCCGAGTCCCGCCTCCAGTAGGCCCCTGGGTGGTGACTAGCACTAAGGGTATAAGTTTTCACAAATATGGGAGGCATTACCCTTTTTATTTATTTAGGATCGGGAAATAGGACAAGTCAACCACCAAAAATGAAAAGAACAAGTGTATATAAATAAACCCAAACCAATCCCATATGCATGTTTAAATAATTTTATAACAAGGTACAAGTACAAGAAAGCACAATAGTACAATACCAAAAAAAACAAGAGAACAGCAACTGCAACAAATCCAACTGTCCGACTAGTAGGGTCCCACATGGCCCTGGTAGTCCTCCTGGAAACCTGAAAGTAAACGTAGGGTGATCATACAAGTATACTCAGTAGAGAAACCTAAAGCTCTTGTGCACAAGTGGGGAGACATCCTAATGTCTCGTGAGAACAATATAAGAAACCTAACAAGGAATTATATCCACCCAACCTCACCTGCCACACTCTCCAAAAACACAATTACAATAGGTAATAGTATATATAAGAAACAAGAGTATAGGGTAGCCCGCACCATTCCCCTTTAGTTAGCTGCTCTTCCTAACGGAGAACGTTCGGACGCTACCACACTCTCCCCACCCGCACACACCTGGGCCTCACTACCACGTATCCCGCTCGCACACACTTGGGCCTCACAACCACGTATCCCGCCCGCACACACCTCGGCCTCACAACCACGTATCCCGCCCCCACACACCTGGGCCTCACAACCACGTATCCCGCCCGCACACACCTGGGCCTCACAACCACGTATCCCACCCGCACACACCTAGGTCTCATCCTGAAGATTCTTGGGAAAAAGTAGAACCGTCTCGAAGAGTCTTGGGCTCAAACCATCCCAATAAAAACCTACCCGAAGACTCTTAGGTGTAAGGTCGCCACAGGCCATCATAGCCTAGGGGAGAAGGAGCAGGAAGGAGCTAGTAACTAAGGGAAAAACACCATCTCCCATGAAATGGGAGTGTTCGGCACTATGTTCTCAACATGGGTGGGGTGAGATAAAACACAAAAGATACATATATATATATATATATATATATATATATACCAACCACACAACCCAACCTATGGCTTCTAAATAGAGAAACTAAGCACGTGCCACGACACTGCTACTACGAAGCATGCATACAATAAACAACCCCAGCCCCATTTTGGTTTTCACGTTTCAGCAGAATTAGTTTATTTAGTTCTTTAACTACTGGGAAAATATCCACAACCAACCACATCAATCATTCGTAAAACATATCCCTGCCATCCACAAATCAAGTTAGGGAAACAGAAGCTACACAACCAAGTCCTTCTTATTAACCAAACAACCCTATTGATTATTAATTTTGTTCTGTTACCAAGCCCCACCATTAATTAACTCTTTCACTTTTAATTTATCATTCACCACCCATAGTCCGTTCACATTCAACCCATCCCCGCAGCCCCGCTGCCATCCACCATAACCACAACCGCACCGAAACCAATACATCATTATCCCTTTAATGCCATTTATCACAGACCCACTGCCCGTTACTAACATGACTTTCACACCAACCCACAACCAAATCAATCGCAGCCCTGCTGCTCACCCTATCCACAACAACCCACAAAACACCCCCATCACATGCCACGTATCCAAGCCAACACTCACATGTTCATTATTCCATTTTGTTTAACCGGGGTGATCACGCAAGGGTTCCAGATTTTAAAACAGCCAACATTATGTGATTAACCAAATTCCACATTCAACAAAGTTCCATTCACAAAAATGGTATAGTAGATAGGGAAACATTTAATTTCGCAAGCAAAGGCCCCCAAAGACCATGATATTTAGTAGGCATAATCCTATCCAATTCATAACATAATATCACAAGATATAAAGTAACAACAATCACAAACTTCCCAACCTCGTTCTTTAACCATTTATTATCTTCATTTAATGGTTCAACTGCTTCTCATGAACACAAGATGATACCCACCCCGCATGATGCACAAATTAGAGAGACGAAGGTAAGATCCCTACCTCAACAGTTTTTGATCGCAACGCTCCACCGGATCAACCTTAGAAGATGTCTGTCAGTGTCCATCACTTCTGTCGGGTCCCGGAAAAACCTCCTCGGGTGGAAGTCAGAAAGGAAAGGCCGAAGTAAAGATAATGGATCCAATCTCGGATGTTCCGCCTCGTCTTTACGATCCAGTGGCCACTGACGGGTCGTAAATTAGATCTCGGACGAAGAAGTTATGGAAGAAAAGGAGCCTTCGAGTCTCTTGGGAGAGCTCTGCTCAGAGGAATGGGGAGGAGAGGAGTGAGTTGAAATGGAGGAGGGTACCCCTCCTTTTATAGGCAAGAAAAGAAAATGTACAGGGTGTGTACTTTATGGTACACTGCGTGTACTCGGTTATTTTACACGGTCTCCATGCGGCTTCCAACACGGCTTCGCAGCCGTTGACTGGTCAACACATGGTTTGAGGGTAACGAATACGTGGGGAAGGACTACACGGCATGTAGTTTAGACACATGGTGTGTACTCATTTATTTCACATGGCAAGGACACGGCTCCAACACGGTACACGACCGTTGACTGGTAACGCGTACGCGGGGAAGGACTACACGGCCTGTAGTTTAGACACACGGCGTGTACTCATTTATTTCACATGACAAGGACACGGCCTGCAACACGGGGTATACCCGGTAAGGGGGTACATGGCGTGTACTCAAATTACATGGTGTGTAGTTTCAAAAATTCTGTAAAGTGTGGGAAAAGTCCATTTTACCCTCCAGAACACTTCGTGGCCTTCTTTTTGACAAAGGAATGGGTCGGAGAGGTCCGGGCAATTACAATGATAGTATTGGTATTGACCACCTCTACCATGATGGTTTGGGGAATTAATCCTTTAAAAATTATTTTATTGGAAATGATCCCTGAACTAATATGGAAATTATTTTCTATACTTATGTGTTTTCCACAAATCTATGTACTATGAAAATTATTGGTTATCATTTTCATGTTTATTGATTCTATTATGACTCATTTATTATAAAATAAAATGATTAATTTAATTAATCATGTTTAAGATCAATGATATTCAGGATATGTAATTAAAAAATTATTATAATTTTTCAATACCCCTATTCTCATCACAAGTTGATATCTCCCTAGTTTTCCTTTACTAATCATCTACACCCACCATTTCTTATATTTCCATTCCCCAGGTTATTGTGAAAGTTATATTTTAAGATATATCTAATAATAGTTATACTAATTATGATCATACATGGAGATTGTGAGGCTCACTTATGGACCATTTTATTATGTGAACAAGAATGAAAATACAATATACCTTCATGATCATCAGGCTCATGTTTGGTAATGAACTCAATATTCATCTAAAATAGAAGTCATATCAATGTATAAGAAGTTAGGTTCATTAAAAATCTTGTCATAAAAATCATAAAAAATCGAACCTTTGGTAGTGAAGTTCAAAATTTGTCTAAAAAATATAATTTATACAAGTATTTTGGGTCATTTTGAAAAATGATAGTTTCTTTTTACCCTTGAAAACAAGTTTTTACCTTAACAATGATAAATGATTTTTATTTTCACTATTATTCATTATCAAAAAAAAAAAATTAATTTATTTGATAATATACAGTAATTTGATTCAAAATATTTAATTTATTTTAAAATTTTCAATTCAGTGTAGGGGAATAATTTAAATTAAAATAAATCTTCTAGACCTGATGAAAATTAGTTTTTCAAGAAATATACTTTCCAAGAAAAATATGATTTTATATTAACTCTCTTACTAGTAACCATAAATATATGAAATTAAATTAATATGAGATGATATATAATATATAAATTTAATTAAAATTGTTCCTCATTATTGGTTATTTTAATTAATTAAAATGGGAATGAATAATGCACATCAAATGATTTTTCAAAAAAATGTCTACTTAAACTCAAAAATAATTATAAACTAAAATCCAGTATAAAGATTATTTAAATTTAATTTACATGGACTAAATATCAATAATTAATACTAATGTTAGATGAAAAAAAATTAATGAATACTAAGTCATTTAAATTACTTAATTTATGGAAAATATAATTTAGTTAAAAAAATTTATTTTCACCATACACCCAAAATTAAATGATTTAAAAAATCCCAAATTTCATCAAAATTTTATTATGATATGAAAATTTAAAGAAGATTTTAATTTTATTTAATACATTTTATAAATTCTATAGAAATTATTTATGATATTTTTTGACAAAAAATCAATGAAAATAATTTTTTAAAACATATTTTTTATAAGTAAAATTACTTTAGTGAAATTTGACTAATTATTTACTTTGAATTTATCAATAAACTCATATTTAATGGGATATTTTTAAAATATTTTTATAATCAGTCAATATTATTCAAACCTACTAATATAATGGATATGATATAATTGCAATATATTTAATGTGTCATTTATTCATGGTGTTGTGTGTCGAATACACAATTAAACATAATGCTCTTCTATTAAAATATCATGGTGTTATAAATACATGATAAAACATTTATTTTAGTGCATTGAGATAATATTGGATTGTTTTAAATATATTCTTGATAGTGAACACTTGATCCACAATTTGACATAATTAAGGGGTGTTATAGAGGATATGTTGAAATTTTAGAGACATAGTTGTCATCTTTTGTATGTGTAGTTTCGAACTAGATATTTTCTCAGTTTCTCTGTTGTTTTTTTAAACAAGATGAAGAAATATATTTAAGAATTGGAATCCTAGAACACCATGTGTAAATACACCATCACCAATAGCCTAGAAGTAGGGGTTACTTTATTACATTTCCCCTAGATATAAGGAATCACAACCTGAAGGACTGATAGTTTATTAGTGATGGTAAACTAGATACATAATTTTATTTCACATCATAATAGAAAACATATTATAAAACATATTATTTTCTTGATGTAAAAAATTATTCCCTTTATCATATACTTCAATATAAATCATAATACACATCCTAGAATCTTGAAGAAAGGAAACATAATAAATGGGTGAGACATAAACTAATATGGGAAGGTATCTACACAAAACACATTTCATATAATGAATTACTTCAAGATAATATAGATGGAATAAGGATGATCAAGTAATCTATACAAACAATCACATGATATTATATCATTTCCATGGAATTTTAAATGAATCGATTTTCATGTGGACATCAATAACCAAATTCATAGTGATGGAATTCATAACAATAGAAATAGAAACCATATCATCGAGGCCTCATTCCAATACATATTACATAAATGGGTAAGACATAAACTAATACCGAATCTAATTTTTCTCAGGAGACCCTCTGACACAAAGAGGGGGTATATAGGGCACAACCTATCACTTATTATGTCTAAGTCATTCCACTTATGAATAAATTATATAACTAAATCAACATTCTTTAGTAAACTTAATAACTTTAAATATTGGAATAAATATTCACACACAATATAAATACATTCACCAGTAAAATTGATTATAAACCCTTAAATAAATAATGAATGGTATAATTATATTACATTATCATAATAATATTCAACAAATTATTTTGACAAAGATGAAAATATATAAAATATATTACTAGAATATTTCATTAGGAAAATACCCCTTATACATTGAAAATATTTTTTAAAATCCTAAGACTACACCCATTAAAAAATGAACTTTTCAGTGAAATAATCATTATAAACAATTAAAGGGTTATTTAAATAACTTATACAACATGATGGTTGAAAATTCTCTTGATTCCATATTATATAAAAAACAATCTTTTCACACTTTTTTACAAAAAAAATATGTAACTCTTTTCAAATGTGATGGGAAGATTACATTCAAAACATTTTGGAAAAATAATTTCAATGGTGAAATAAATTTAACCAATCATTTGATAATATTAAATACACAATGGAAATATTTTAGACAACATAGATATGGAAGTGAAATATTTATTAATTAAGACTAAAAAATAAATAATTACAAATAATAAGTATCTATTTAATAATACTTATTTTGAAATATATATTTTATATATTCAGTATATCCATATTTATATCCTTTGAAATAAAGTGGTGATGAAAAATGAATTACACAACTACATGGATATGATAGGCTATATATACACAAAAGTGGTGTTTTCAGTTTTCATAGGATAAGAGATGGAATAAGGTTATTCCGTAACCATAATAAAAAATAAATATATCTATTTTTTTATTTATAATTATGTTATGGGTAAAACACAAGATGAGTTATTAGAGAAAGAAATAAACATGAAAGTGTCAGTAATGATGTCTACCTCTTCTTCAGTTGAATACCTTTATGTTTCTTCTTAATGGACCTAGTATTTATATTCGAGAAGCTAAAGAACCTCAATAACATGTATAATTATGTTTCAAAGCATAATGGGTAGAGATTGGTTGAGATATATGGCTTAATGATTTATAAATAAGAGATGGAAGGGGTTATCCATTATAATTTATGGGAGGTTTATTAGTGAAATGTCATAAAATATTATATTAATATAAATTATTTCTCATGTTAAAATGGCTAAAAATGGATATAATTCAAATTTCAGATACATAAAGATCTAAATACATTCATCACCTTTTACATGATTTGGATATGTTTCTCCAATTATATTTTATTTTAACCCCCCCCCCCCCACCACACCACAATTTTGACAATTACGTACTATTAAAATTTCCTACTCAGTAAGGGCCAATAACTTTAAAATATAATGAGAAAATAATCATAAATGAAACATGAATTTTTTTAAACATATCCTATTATTTGGGATGAATATATGGTTTTAGCAATTTTATATCATTTAAATAAATATGATTTATTATAAAATATCAATAATGTCAATTTATAGGACTATTCACAACATTAAAATTAATAATATCATAAAAACCCCTATAATTCAAAAAAAAATGTTTTATGATATCCCTAAAATTCCATGAAAATCATGAAATTTATTTTATAACGTTATCTATGTTAAATTATATAACTGTTTATATTTTAAATTTCATTTATTTGATTTTTTTCCTTAATTGAATAATTTTGTGTCTAAATTGTGTAAGTATTGAACATAACTATTTCAAAACTAAAATTTATAAAAAATAATGGATGAATAAAAATATTTTATAGATCAAAAAATACTTACAGTAAAACATGTTCTATGGATAACTCAATAATAAAGATATTATATTTATTAAAATAGAGTGTGACAAGTCAGACTTTTTTAGAAATAAAATACTACAGAAATCATAATCTCATCCAAATGAACATAAAATTTCATAATACCTAATCATGGAATATTATGTAATATATTTAAACATTAAATAATAGTATGTGTTGTTATAGTTTCATTTCAAGTCATTATCAATTTATTTTTTACATTAAATACAAGATTTACCTTTTTTCATAGTAAACAAATACTAAGGTTAATATCAATATTGAATAAAAATAAAAGGGAAAATTTTATATATTTTTAAATACTAAATCAAAATATTGAATAATTTTTTCAAATGTCCAAACCAAAAATGTTTAGTATTTAAGTAAAATTTAAACATGAAAAATATTACGATTTTTGTTTAATAAGAAATCTCAATTATGTATAAAATCATTTTTATATTAAATTCATCCATTAAAATTGATTCTAAAAAGAATATCTGGATTATTGATAATATAATTTATAAAATATTAATTTGAAACCATTTTAAAATAATATAAGAGTTTTAAAAAGTTTTAAATACAAAAATTTATTAAAAAATATTATTTTTTATTATTCGAAGAAAATTAAATCTTCTCCAAAAAATCCAAAACATTTACCCAAAACTAATTTGGATATTTTTAATTAAAAAATAAAATTATTTTTATAAAATATTATTAATATACATTCCATAATTTAGTTATAATATTTTATTAATAAAAAACATTTTTAAAATGTTTTTCTGAAACAAGAAATGACTTTATTAAAAACTGGGAACTTATTTCATTAGAACAAACCAATGAATGTTTACTATATTGTTCATTAATATATATATATATTAAATATGTTTTTTATATTTTTCATGTCTTCAAATTTAATGACTACATTAAAATAATCATAATTAATAATTATTCCACAGTTTGTAGAATATTTGTGTTGTGTGTTGTATAAGATATCGCACATAGTGTTAGTTAAAAATATTTGGAGTGAATGCATCCCAAGATTTCAATGAAAAAAAAATTAAAAGAAACATACAATTAAATCTTATGGTGTTATATTCTATTATATTCTCGGTGTTTCATGTAATATACACTATAGAATATGATTTTCCTCTTTTAAAATATCAGGGTGTTACATTCTATCCCATAAATGAATTATGCCATTTATATTCAATAATGATGTAAATAATAAAAATTTTGGCATTGGAAAATACCTTACATTAAATACAACATAATAAGAAGGGTTAATAAATAATGCTTTTAATAATAGATATTGGGAAATAATATTTTCCTCTAGAAATAATCACATTAAATTTCTTCCATGTACGAGAACATTGTTAAGAAGTAATGATATGGGCATTTAAGAAAACAGGAATTCCCAAATTATGATGGTTGGTGGTAGTGTTCATTATTCAAAAGAATGATAATGATCAATAGAACGTCATCCACTATATATCCATAAATCTAGGATTCTCAACAGACCATTAATTCATCGAATATGAATGTAATAGGATAACATTTTTATTTTAAGATCATTTTCTTAAGGATATGAAATTATTTTTCAATTCAGACTAAGAATATAATAAAAAAGAGTTACATGATATATTTATATTTAATAGTAAATATTTATAGCTTTATATATGTTTTTATCAGTTCTTTCTTCATCTTTTACTCAAAGAAATGAATATCTAGTAGGAATTTTTATTCCCAACAAAAATAAGAGATCGTCAGCTCAATAAAGGAATCATAAGTCACTCCTCATGTCTCATGATAATTTACTAGTCTAGAATGGTTAAAAAAAGTAATATAATAACACCTAAAGTTTAACATAATACATTCTATAAATAGTTAAACTTCTGACTTATCTAAAATACATCAATCCAAATTCAATGTAAAACAAATTAGAAGGAAGCTCACTAAATTTCCCAAATCAACATAACATTACATTCCCCAAAACGTATGCTCTATCTTTTAATTTCATATTCCAGATATTTCAATTCCTTAATAACCTTAAAAACAACATGGAAACATGCATTCATTAAAAATAAAAAAAACACCAACTATCAAATATGGGCCTTAAATCCAAACTTGTAGTAAATCTTTCTAATATAACATAAATCATCAAATACTATCTAATTCAATGGTATCCAATTATATAAAATATAAATCACTTTATCATTATTTTCTCAACATTGATAACATATTAAGGGTTATATTCCCTCAGTAATTAGTTTTTAAAATGGGCATCTTACTACTGAATCACATTTCATGGTCATCAGAACCACTTAACATGTGATATTAAATCCTTAAAGAAAAAGGAACTGATGTACAATCCTTATAAATTTTATAATTATTATAACAAGAATAAGAAAAACCTTATCTCTTTTACATATTAATACATGATTTATTATGTAATATTACAAATAATGAAACCTGTAAGATCTATAAGTATATTGTCTTTAGGAATTAGATACATATCATAACATATTGAACATGGGAAACAACAACATTATTGAAAACCTCCTTAATAAGATTCTAAAATTCCACGAATTTAAAAACTTCACCAGATAACCTGGGGACATATATTTGAATGGGGTGATCTATAAAGTCCAATCAAGGAATAAAAATGGTATAAAATTAATAATATAATACATATAAGAAAATAGAAATTTTAATTGTGCATAAATGGGGTATGAATAAAAAAATATAAACAATTAGACATGATAAAACATGATAATTAGAAATACAAAATGGGAAATGTGGAAACAACTTAAAACACTACATCATAAATATATTTCAAGGATAACTTCCAAGTTATCATGATGGAATATGTACAATAAAATAATGAGGTTTAGTAATTATCCCAGAATGACTTAGGATGTGACTAAACATTTCAAAATTCATTGGAGTGCTATATAATTTATGGTCCACCCTTTACTTTTATTTCATTATCATGGTCAAGTGTGCCACATACATCATACAACATTAATTTATTTATCATAATATTTTAATTCAAGAATAATTGGTGTGGAAATAATAAATGTATGAACCAATTGAAATAATTTTATGTTTATAAAAGTGACCAAACTTGATAGGAAATGGGTTTGGTATTCACTACACAATTGTTTAGCATGGTAATTTAAGGTAAAATTTTGGAAACGTAATGATTCCACATAATATGGTTTTAAGATTTAATAATTGATCTCTCATAATTTGGAAATAAAATGGCCAGTAAAATGGACATCGAACGAAATATCCAAACATTGGGAATTGTAAATTGATAGCATAATATGACAAAAAAACTAAAATATAGAAGAGAATGTGAGGATATCTTAACTAACTTTGTGACTTCAAATTATTGGGAGTAGTATCTTGAGAGCATGGGGGAACATGGGAGGACTCTAGAGAGGTGATTAAAGAGTAAGGATGTGCTAAATAGATTTTTGTTGAAGAGATATGTGATCTTGGGGGTGTTATGTAATAAATTAGTAGGTATTTCTTTATTACTTATCTAATATTTTTTTTGACTCTATATAATAAAAAAACCTAAAAATAACAAGGATTTTTACTATATTTTATGCTAAATGGAAGTAAATTTAATTATTTTTTAAGACTAGGGGATGAACATAATGAAATAATACCCTTTATTATGTGCAAGTGAGTAATAGTCTTAAAGAAATGATTTTAAAACGTTGAAATATATTAATGAATTTAGAGGATTAATAAATGATAAATAAAATTAACCACATATAAATAAATTCAAATTATTTTAAAAGTAAAACACATATTTGGTCATGGATCTCATTTATATTATTTATTACCCCACTTTTAGGTCATTATAATGTCATAACACACAAAGCATATTTATAATCTATATAATTTTAACCAAACAATTTGACTTTCCATAAAATTATGAAAAATTAACTATTGAAAAATTTAGATATTCTAATTCTAAAAAAATATTCATTTTATATAAATAATATTCAAAATATGTGAAGTTTCACTATTAAAATAATAACTGACATTTATTGAAAATGATAGGTTTTTCACAAAATAGTTTTAAACCCTTATAAAACTTACATTTGGATTCATAAAAATTATATGATAATTTATATTTATTAAAAATTATTTACTAATTATGATTAATTTATATATTATTTATTTTTAAAAACCATTAATTAATAAAAACATTCCTCGTTTTAAAATAAATATTAACGAAAAAATAAATTTTTTGTTTTAGTGTATTAAAATAAAAATAATTGATAATGTGACAATAATTGGGTGATAATATTTTTATTCTTCTATTAAAAATAATGTACCTACTCAAATTTTTGGGGTCTTGATACAAATCACTTTAATACACTAGTGAACACCCTAAGATTAAGGTGTGTGATGGTGATATTTTCATAGGGTGGTTCAATGAATATGGATTGGGATATGATCTCGATGAGAAAAAACATATAATGTAAATTGTTTTACTCATTATTAAGTTGCTTGATCTCATCTTAGTCTTGTTCAAGGTAAAATTATTAAGATGCTATCTCCCATGGAAACTCTGATAAATGGGCTTCATAGGGTAATATCCTACTACTTGAGGCTATCACTTACTTTTTTGTGTCTATTGGATTTTTTAAAACTATATATTTATACCAATCATGTTATGAATGTTCAGTGTCTTTTTTATCAATGGTAATCATACTTAAAGGTATTTTACATCCAATAAGATATAATAAAACCAAATAATTTATTATGTTTTCTATAATGATATTACATAATAATAAATTTCAATTAATTAAAAGGGAATATTTATATTTAACCTTTTGGGTTGTTATGATCACCCACTTAAGAAATATTTCCATTGATATTTCCATTTACCACACTAAAATAGATATGGATAACTCTTTTTCATCCCCTACAGTATTTTCCGCATCACTTCTTCAAACTTTTTGTTTCTCCACAGCACTGTGACAAAGTGAATTTTCTAATTTCCTATAACATTATCTCTAAGATCTGTGATCTTACCTAGATTCTATTCATATGAGAGGTAATTCTTCAGTGTTTCATACTCTAGATTTAGTATATATTACATGTTTTTTATTTATTTTCTTGAGGGGGATACATGGAATAGATCATATACTTGAGATAGGTTAGGTGGGAGTTCTAGTTTGTAGGCCACCTCTCTAAAGCAGTCAAGGATCCTAAAGGGGTCAATGTATCTTAGAATAATCTTTTCATTATTCCGAAATACCATAAATTTATTCCATATAAATATGTGGAGGAATACATTGTCTACAACCGAAAAATCTTGGTTTCATCAATAATTGTTAGTATATCTCTTCTTTCAACCCTGATCACCCTTGATGTGATGCTGAATGGTCCTAACCGTTTCCACCATTTCGTTGAATATTTCTTGAACTAGCAATTTTCGTTCCCCAACATCAACCCAACATGATGGTGTTATTCACCTCATCCTATATAGTGATATATAGGGATCCATTTGTATGATTGATTTGAAACTATTGTCGTATGAAAACTTGACTAGAGGTAGATGTTTCTCTCATTCTCCTATAAAGTCCACAAAGCATGTTGTCAATATTTATTTCATTGTCAAAATAATCCACTAATACTATCCATTAGTCTGAGGATGAAAGGCATTACTGATTTTTTGGTTAGTTTTTATAGCATGTTTAGTAGTTTTCCATAACATAGAGTTAAATATCAAATCTCGATCAGATATAATCGATAGTGGTACTCCATGTAGACTCACCACTATTTTATGTATATCTGTGGAATTTGTTCTAGTGAGAAGTCATCACAAATTAGGGTAAAGTGACTAATATTTGTAAGATGATCCACACCAACCCATATAGTATTGTTTCCTATGGATTTCTTCAGAATCCCAATGAAAATGTCTATAGTTATATTTTCTCATTTCCATTTTGGTAACAATAATGGTTACATCAACCCCTTAGAAATTTTCCTTTACCCGTCACATTCTAATATACAAGGAACATTGATGTATATTCAGTGATATCCTTCTTCATATTTTTCCACTAATAATTCTCTTTGATATTACAATACATCATTGTTATCCTAAGTTTAATAAATATGTTGAGTTACGTGTGTCATTTCGTGTCTCCCTCTTTATATTTTTATTGGATGGTACACATAGCTATGAGACAAATATTACAACCCCTTATCCATTAACACTAAACTCCATGGATTTCCCTTTTCCTAAAATCTCCACTTCCTTTTGAATTCTGCACTCATTTCTTTGAGAATCCTTTATCTTTTATAAAAGAGATGGTTGAGAAATCATTTATGAAAGGACTGATGATGTTCCTTACTTTATGATTTCCATTTCAATTCCATTCAAATATAAGAAGATAATATCTCTCTCAATTATCATCAATAATATATTTTTAAGATCCTTTCTATATAGAGAAACTGACACTTTATTAGCTTTATTAGGATAGTAGTAGATTGAGCATCCATGGTTATTGATTAGATCTAACCATATTTGTTGGAACATATTCATATTTTTCTAAATGAATATATATATCTTAAAGTTTTTTATCCAAATATATATTTCACACTTACCCTAAAGATATAATCCCACCAAATTTACAATGAAAATATCACTACTGCTAACTTCATATCATGTGTTGGGTTTTCCTTTTGTGAACTTTAAACCTAATTGAATAATAGGCTCTGAATTTTTTATTCATCATTAACTCACAAACCAATATATTATTTTAATAATCACGGAATATAAAGAAATTTTATCCATGTGATGGTAGTGTGAGAACAAGGGCATTGATAATCATCATTTTCATATCATTGAGGCTATCTTGAAATTCATAATTAAAAGAAAACATGACTCCATTATGAGTTATCTTGGTCAGTGGGTTTGAAGATCATGATAAATTTATCAAAAATCAACAATAATACCCAGATAATATAAGGAAACTATATATTTTTCATATATATTGGCCTCATTTGTCCTTCAATTTCATTTTCCTATTAAGGTTCCACAAATATCTTTTTACTTATGATGATATACCCCAATAATGATAATTCCTTAAAAAATAACTCACATTTATTGTACATAGCATAAATATTCTCAACTCTTATGGCCTTTTTAAAAGTTATCATATTCTCCTCATGCTCCTCCTTAGTCTTCGAGAATGTTAGATTATCATATATAAAGACAACCATTATTTTTTTGAGGTAATCTAAAGAGACTCTATTAATCGTGCCCATAAATATTTCTATATCACAAGTGTGTTAGAATGAAATTACTATGAACTCATAGTGCACATAACTTATATCTTCTGAATATTTACCTTCTTAACCTTAACTTGGTAATATCCTGATTGCATATCCACCGTGGAGATGAATTGTGCTCCATGTATCTCATTGAATAAGTCATCTATCCTAGTTAAAGGATACTTTTTCTTTATCATGATCCTATTTATCTAATGATATTTAATGAAATGGTGCATTGAACCATCCAAACTCTTGGTGTAGAGGATTGGTGAACCCCATGGTGAAGCACTTTGGAATTTGAACCTTCTATCCGGATTCTCCAGTAGTTTTTTCATTAGCTCCTCAATTTACAAAACATCCATTCTATATAGCGTCATGGATAATAGTAATTCCCTATATATAATTAATATTGAAAACTCAACCTCTAGACTATGAGGACGACTATGAAATTCTTATGGAAACACATTAGTGTATTCCCTCACAATGGGTATATCTTTGAAGATTATTTTTTCCATATGATCAATCATTTGACATTGATATGCTTACTTAGTGGGTAAAAATATTTATTATTGATATGTTGGTGCTAAAGAAGATTCATCCTCAAACTTTCACTTTTACATAATCGGGGGTTGATTCATGATACAGACAGTGATTTACTTCTCACAGAAATTTATGTTGTCTCTATATAGGGAATTCCAGTCTATACCCAGAATTGTATCAAATTTCAAAAAATAGCGTTTTACATGGATTTTAGGGAAGTTTTTCCAAAAAAATATTTATTGAAGGATTTATATACTCGATATATAATAATGGTTCCATTTTCCATTTTTATAGATAAATTCAATTCCATGATTAGTGTTGGTGTTGTAATAGTTCTAAAAACATTCATGATATGAAGAAATCTATATAATCTAAATAAAGAAGTTTGTTCACTCTTATTGAAATAATAACTAGCATACCCTTCACCACTTCATTGATCGGACCCACCTCAGTCGTGGTAATTGAAAAATATCTCCCTTTCTTCCCTAGAGTTTGTTGATAGTCGAATACAATAATTTTCTTAGTGAATTGGTTTGAAAAGTGATATGTTCCTTTCAATTGAAGAAATAAACAATTTTATAAGGGTCGAATAGAGTATTCCTTTCCACCATCACTTTAGTGGGTTTCTCATATGAGAAGTTTCTAGTAACGTTTCATTCCTTCCAACACAAAAAAGTATTTCCTTATACAAGTTTATGAAATTTCCATGGTTCTCCTTTCCACACCTTTGAAAAATGGGATGTTTAAATTTCATGGAATAGTTATATTTCTCCATCAAGCTTCTATAATTAAACTAAACTTTTCACTTATTATCCCCATGTTACACTTGAGATTTTTCAATATCTATTTTTAATATGAGGGAACATCATGAAATTTCATCATAGCTATCAAAGTCACATATTTATAGGGATTTTTTATACTAGGTTCTAGCCCACCAATGAATCAGTCGAACATTCCTTCAAGGGTGACGACAAAGACGAAGGAGTATCATCAAAGTCTTGTGAAATTTTCCTCATACTCCCTTATTTGTTAATTTTCCTTATGCTTGAGGGAAAAAACCCTTTCCCTTTTAATTATGATATGAAAAGGACAATATTTATCAAAACACATTTTCCATAATTCAATCCACCCAATTGGTTTCATCAATTCATCTAGCTTCATATTATTAATCAATCGCCATAGCTGACCCGCTTCACCTTCGACATGATAAACATCTAGTTGAACCTTACCTTTTTTGGGGAATTGATGAATGGAGATGATATTCTCAAATTATTTGATTTATTGATTATAGATTAATGGATTATATAATCCTCTGAATGTCAAAGGCCTTTTTCTCATAAAGGAAACAATTGAAGCATGTTATTTCTTAGGAGGATTTAGATTATCCTATAAATCTGTGTTTCTATTCAAAACTCGAGTCATATGATAGAGTATAATAAAAAATATTTCTATTTTGGCTCCAATCAGGTTTGGAATCTCATTGGGGAATTTGTCACATTTCTCGTCACATTAATTAATAACCTATTTCCTACTATTTATAGCCATTTTCTAAAATAAAAGGAAAATTAAGGATGATTATTTTTAAACTATTAAACAAATAAAAGGTAATCCAATGTAATTAAGGTGATAAATTATAAATTAAAATTATTTCCTTAACTTTTTAATTTTTAGGCTTCAATCTATATTATCCATGATTTATTTCCTAACATATATTCTTATGGGTATTTCTTTGTTCCCTTAAAAATAGTTTGTAATGTGGTTATGAATTTACTAAATAATATCTTATCACGACTGACAAACATGGTGTTAAGCAAGGACCATTTTCATGCACTAGTTCCTGATCGAGTCATGTAGAACGTGGTGTTTTAAGGTTTTACCCCTATATATATATGTTATAGAGCCACATCTACTTGTAGTATCTAGACATAGATTTTTTTGTTTGAAATCCCACATAATCTATACTTACCCAATATTTTCCAATTTTTCTTGTAATTATATTTATTCTTAAGGATTCCTATAAAGTTTTATAATCCTAATAAAAAATAACTAATATTTCTTTTGATACCAAATATGGAAATCATTCCCTTTATTTCATCTTAATACATGATTTATTACATAAAAATACTCGTAATTTAACCCTGAAGATTAAGAAGTCGAGTGTATTTGGTAATTAGGTACATATATTAACATCATGAACATGGGATATAATAACATTATTGAAATATTCATTAACATTCTTCTAAAATCCATGGATTTTAAAACTTCATGGGATAACCTGGGGACAGAAATAAGAAAGGGGTGTGTTATAAAGACCAGTAAGGGAATAAAAAGGGAAGAAAATTAATAATATAAATAAATTTAGACAATAGTCATATCAATGGGTCATAAAAGGAGTAATAATAATAAACATAAACAATGAGAAATGATATTTCATGATAATAATAAAGGCCACATGGTAAATATGGGAACAACTTGAAGAACTCCATCATAAACATAGTTCAAGGATAACTACCAAGACAAAATTATTGATAAAGTACCATAATGGAATCAAGTTCACTACTCGTCCTGACATGAATTCTCATAAGACTAAACATTAAATAATTCAAGGGAGCACTATATAATTTCGGGCGCACCCATCACATTCATTTAATTATCATGCTTAAGTGTCCCATGCAGATCATACAAAATGGGTTCATTCATCATTATATTTTATTCAATTTTCGAGGATTTTTTAATATATAAATTTATATCCATATTCAATGATTTATAACTATATGAAATTGAAAACTCTTGATATTAAGTTGATATGGAATTCACTAAACAATTGTTTTGGCATGGAAAATCGCAGTGAAATTTTTGTAGTATAACGGTGTCACATAAAATTGGTTGAAAATAGAGAAATGGGTATATAATCATTTGGAAATCAATTTTTAAATAATAGGGACATGAAAATACATATCCCAAACTTAGTAATGTGAAATTAAAGTAATATGACAATAAAGAATCTTGAATAAAGAAGAGAAGATAAGGATCACTTACTTGAGTATGTGACTATTGGTTCTTGAGAGGAGATTCTAGAGAGCTTGGGAAACCTTGGTAAGACTATATCTAGTGGAGGAAAGAATAAAAGCGTTCTCTAATGATTTTTTGTGAATATAAAAGTGAGAAATTCTTGGATTATATAGTAAATGAGTAGGGATTTATTCATTATTTATAAAACATAATTTTTGGACTCTATATATTAAAATAACCAAAAGAAGAAAACATTCCAATTTTTTCTATTGTTTATTCCAAATTGTACGGGTTTTTTTATTTTATATGTCCATGTGATGATAATTATAAATTAATTCCCTTTGTAATGTTTATGTGACCCGTACTCTTAAAGAAATGATTTTAAAACATTAAAATATATCAATGGTTTTGGAGGATTCAAAAATGATATATTAAATTAACCAAATAAATATAAAATAACATTACTTGAAATTAAAAAATTAAATTTGGTTGTCTATTTATTTTAAATTATTTATTACATAACTTTTGGGTCATTATGATGTCATCATACATAAAGTACATTTATATGGTATTTATGTTTCACTGAAAATTCGACTATCTTAGAAAATAAGGAAAAATTCACCATTAGATAATTTTGAATTTCTGATTCAAAAAAACATATTCATTTTGTCTAAATAATTTTTTAACGAAGTGAATTTTAATTTTTAAAATAATAATAAGAATTTATTGAAAAAGATGGGTGTTTGACAATAATAGATTTCAAACCCTTAGAAAAATTACATTTGACTTAATAAAAATTATAAATTCATTTAAAAAAAAAATAAATAATAATATTTTTAGAAAAAAAATAATCAAAAATTTTATTAATTTATTATCATAAATTTATTTTTATAAATTTTAATATTACCCAAAAATACCATTTTTGTTTCATTGTATCAAAATAAAAGAATTTAAAAATTAACAACAATATAATGAAATATATATTCATTATTCTATACAAAATAATGTATATAATCGTATTTATAGAGTCTCGATACATATACTTTTAATACCCCTGTCAAGTTCACTAAGAGTAATGTGTGTGATGGTAAGACTTTAATGATGTAGTTCAACGAACATGGGTTGGTACATGATCTCGATGAGCTTGAACTTCTCCTGTAAATAGTTTTTCACATACTTAAGTCATTGGATTTCAACTTTCGATTGGTCCAGGGAAATTCCTAGAGATTTTATCTCCCTTTAAGGATCTGATAAATGGTGTTCATATAGTTGGATCATACTAGTTGAGTTTATCGCTTTCATTGTTTGTGTTAATGGAATTTGTTAAAACCATATATTTATACTAATCATGTCAACAAAATTTAATGAATATGTTATCATTTTCAATGATGCTTAACAGTTTTTTAAATAAAATTTTATTAAATAAAAAAAAATTTCTTGTGTTTTATATAACCATATTAAATTATAAGGAATCTAATTAAATAATTAGGGATATTTTTATAAATTTTTGATTAATTAAATAAAATATCATTGATTAATTACTATTATACCATGATTCTTGAATCCAACCCCAATAACTATAAAACATTATTAATTAACTATTGACTGGAGTTCGTCTTTTTATTATTTAATACCTCCTTTATTTCATATAAAATTTTTAGACTCTTCATAATCATTAATATAACCATTACTCATACAACCTTGAAGATTATATTAATGATATTTCCCCCTATGAAATATGTATTCAAGTTGCTCATACATTCCACACATAAAACAATGAATCATTGATAATAACTTCAAGATCCCATTATTCTAATATATTACTTTAACCAAACTATTCATATGTATTTGAAATTTTGTGTATTGTGTCATTATTTTCCAAGCATAACCCATTAAAAAGTTCCTTTAAGACACTCTCTTGGTTGTATCTTTTAAAATTTATGAGATGAAGGATTTCTATCCTTCTTGCCTCCATGGTATCCATTATCCAGTATCTTAGTGAACTTTTTACTTCACTCTTTGGTGATTCTAAAATATGGTTAAGGTGATAGTCAGTTCTCAAAATCATATTTGGGTTTTTCACATACTTTTAAATGTTTTAAGATCTATTTTCGTAGTATAATTATATTTTTTTAAAATCTTCGTAAATGAATCTTATTATTATTTTACTAACATGAAATTATTTGATTTATTTATATAGAGAAAAATGATTTTTAATATTTAAACCATGAATACCTTTTCCTACCATCATATCATTTTTTCATCATCAATGTTTCTTCATTATTTTACATGGTATTTAGTAGAAACTAATATTTAAGTTATTTTGGAATTTGTTAATTTACATCTTTTAAGGTAAATGATACTTCTTTTTATTTTCAAAGAAATGTTCTAATGATATTATAATGGTGTTATTCATGTATAAAAATATATTTAATTACTATTATGATTTCTTAAGTACATATTAGTCTGATATAATGCAACCTATTTTTCTATATTTCTTATGATCCAAATTTTAATGTTTTTGATCGATGAAAGTATTAAAATTTAATATGCTAGTTGTATAATATAGATATTAATGGTTATAATATACTCTATTAATTACTCATTATTTTTGTATTATTATTTTATTGTATTTTCTAATCGGTTTTTCTATCCTGATATTAGATGTCCTCTTAGTGTATAGGTATTCCTCTGAAAACAACCTAGCTTGGATATTTGGTTTTTTCGAGATATATCTATGTATGATTTATTAGAATAGGGACTTGATAATTAAATTTTTATTTTCAAAATTATAAATTGTAACCTTATGACCCCAATTATTATTATCCATGTAATTATTTCTGTTTTTATTCAAAAAATTGTATTATTTTCCATTCATGATATTAGTTGTATGTAATGTTTGTTTATTTTTTCTATCATCTATATTAGTCAGACATTATTTATTATATGTTGTCTTTCAATATACTCTTTCCATAACTTATCATTTGATCTCAACCTTTATTATGTTTCACTCTCCCGAAGGTCCCAGAAATTGATCATTGAATTATTTATGGGATATAACAGAATAAATAATAATGTTTTCACTTGAATTTTATATTTTATTTCTTTTTTTAAAAGGTATGTGAGATTCATGTATGTATCTAATCTCTCAGGACAATTTTTTTATTAAATCATATCATATTATATTACATGTATCTTATTCACATTTTTTAATCTAGCTACCATCCTTGGGTTACTGATGTTTTGGTTTTTTTAACTTTGATCATGTAATAAAAAAGGAATGTGTGGGTCTGGGCTCTCTATGTTGGAAAAACCACATCAAAACACTCATAATAACACCAGCACCAAGATATAGAATCATATTTTTTTTTGAGTGGTAGAATCATAATTTATCAGTATTACCCCTATAATTTTTGTATGAAAAGATGAATACCGGTAGGGTCATTCAGTTGGATCCTCCCCCTAGTAATCTTCTATCATTCCCCTCGATCTGAAGGATTTTTTTGTGGTTCTAAAGAATTTAACACAATTCATTCCATTAATTTTCTTCCATTTCTAATTTTGTTTTGATTAAATAACATTTTAATGTGATTTTTATAGGATTTTGGACATTGATTACCCTAATAAATTTTGGTATTTGGTGATTATTATGAGGGTTTTTCATAACATTTCTAGCAGATAACCTGAGAGGATAATTACACATAATTACTCAATCTTTCATTGGATGCATCATTCCCAACATATTTTTATAGATTCATAAATATAAGTTGAAAAAATGTAAATTAAATTTGTGATGTGTGTTGTGGATTTTTTTCATTAGAAAAAATGAATGTCAGGAGTATACCACATCCCATTGATCAAGATTTCTATGAGTGGATATGGCTTAGAAAGTTGTAGGTGGTCATCCCTACTTGAATTAAATTGTAAAATAGATATGGTAATAATTAGTTGAATTGTTTATAGTCTCTTTAAACTACTGATTCGTAGATAAGATTGTCTTTTTTGCAACAGAGTCATTATTGGGAGTGTGTATCCGGGATTACATTAAAGGAAATGACTGGAAATGAGGTATGATATCCCTGAACATTACTTAAAAGAAATAAATTTCATTAATATTCATCTTATATTTTTCATTAAAACTATTTTAAATTGATCATTTATTTATTTATTTGATTCATAAATATAAATTTTTATGGATATACGAACGTATTAGGGTCTATACTAGACCCTTGAGCCCTAGATAAAAGAATCGACCCTCAGTTGATGATGGATTGATTTTAAATTTATGTGTTGATATATATAGAACCTAAGGGATATGAAAATGAAATAAACTAACATGTTACACCAAATTTAGGTTTTCTTAAATAACTATATTTATAATAGTGTATAAGACTAAGATTATTGGCTTGATTAATCCATAGTGTGTTTGTGACATACCATATATCCCTGGGTCTAGTTTATTGGAGAGTGGGTGGAGTTTTCCGCCTATAGTACACTAGTATTTAAGAGGTATATCCTTTTTCATTTTATTTTGTATTGGGTGATTGGAATGGCCATGGATATATTAGAAATAGTGATTATACTTATTCCATATCTCTAAAGTGATGTTGATGCAACATTTTGAATGAGGCTAGAGAGGCCATGATAAGAACATGGTGATAATGAGGGACACTATTCTTTATGAGTGATGGGAATTTACCATGATAGTAGCATCATATTGGGTATACCTATTGTAAATCCTAGTTGTGAAATTGACTAGGGGACCTTGGTTGGTGTTATGACCATATATTGACCATAAAGAGTGTTGAAAATAGAATATTGCATCTGGGATTCTGAGTGGAACCAAAGAAATATAGAATTAATTGTGAAGGATGATGTTTTAGGATTTAGAGTTCAATATAATATGTGCATTATTGGATTGTAATATGGTGATACCTTATAGAATTAGTGTTATGTTACATGGATGATTGAGAATACCTTCCCACCTAAAATTTTGTTTATAGAATACCAAAGTTGTCACCATGTATTCAATTTTTTTTCCTATATAAAATTCCTATGTTCTTACCTGATATTTAAAATTTATGACTACCATTTAGTAGTAGGGGATACTTGCATCCTAGAGTTCCAGGGATGTCTTATTTTTACATAGAAAGGGTATTATTTCTAAATGTTCTCGAATAATATATATTCTAGTAATAGAGATTAAAAACCCTATGTTTCCAGATGAGGATACATGTTTTGTAGTATGGAGGGTATTTCTTGAAGTTATGGATAAATGGTTATCAATTTAATGGTTGTTTTAATGTATTTTATTAGGTTCTATATGAGGATATTTTTCTCAAATACACTCTATCACTAGATTATGTTGGATTGGTTAATCATGTGTGTCACCTAAGAAACCAAGGATCGAGAGTGATTATTTTATTTATTATTTCACAAATAATGTTTATTTTCCTAAGAATATATCATGTGAATAAATCAAGTTTATTGGTTTTGGTAGGGAACCCAGTTGCGTTTCCCTATTCATTTTGACTCACACATCTCTTAAGAGTCTATATAACATGGGTACTATAAAAGACTTCATTGTTGATAGGTTTAGGTAGGGTATAGGTCCCATGTTTTATGATTAGGTGGGATAGTATGGATAGAGTATAGAATGGGATGTGATTAAGCTTAAGGAGGGTACAATAGGATCCTTTATTTTTATTTATTGAATTATAAATTTATATATTACATGGAAAATTAGAGAAAATTCATTATGTTTGATCCTATTCTTGGGTGAAATATTTTATTTATTAAAAAATGATTCAATATTATATTTTATGTGACCTATAATTGATTATTTATAATGTATTTTTTTTGTTATTTACTATTTTATTTATCCCTTACATTATGGTATAATGTCTCCACAATAACACATTTAACCCTCATATATATTTTTCAACCTTTGGAATATTTGGATTCATGCTTGAGATCAAGTAGAAAACTTCAATCCAGACAACTTTGAGTGGTTTAGGGTGTCACGACATTAAAATCTATTTATTTGGTTGTCTAATGTTATTTGTATTAACATTTTTTGGTATAGTTTATATTAAATTTTTTCATATTAGATCTTGTTTTGGAACTTGTACTATGGTATCCCAAACAGATTTTTGGGTTTAGAATTTTAGCATACCAGGGATATGGTATAGTTAATCTTAGTTAATCATGTTTTATTTGAGAAATTTATTCTTGTATGATAAGGTTATAAGAGACTAAAATTTATGTTTTTTGATATTCAAATAGTTTTAAAAGGCCTTTGTAAATTCACCATATTTTGTATGTAGGACTCACATTAAATTACTATTATTTTGTTTAGTTGATACCCCTAATAAAATAAGGTTATGTTGTTTAAAGTGTATAAAATTATATAATGTTTTCCAAATAAATATGTTGGTGGTATTGTACACTCCTAAAAAATATTCTCTTATTACATTTCATGGGAACTCTTTGGAGGGATGATCCTTGATTATCACATATATTTTCCCTCTTTATAAAAGATGTATAGAAACATTTTGTAGGTAGGTACAAGGATTTGATTCCCTAATGACTAACCCCTTTTGTGTGATTATGATGTGATGACAGTCACTTATTGTGTTTATAATAACCAATATTGAGTTTCCCTATTTGGATTCATAGTTGAATAATACTTATCTGAACCATATGACTATTTTTTAATCAACATAGACCATATTTTGATGATCTTTTAAGATAAACCTAAATGAGGATGTGTTCCTTTAGGTTTAGTATATCATATATATGAATAGTGAGATTTAGTTCCTAGAGTGGGTTGTTGAGATAGAATTTGATTATTGATATATTTGTGTGTGTTTTTGTATACATACGTTAGGAACAGAAACCGAGTGTAGTTTTATTTGAGTTTCATTAAGAAATTTGAGATGGGAGAATAAGTATGGCTATATGGGTTTTGGGTTATCTGAAATGTCATTTATGGGATTAGTGGGAGAGCATAGATCCTTTAGGTGGTGTATCAGTATATTGGTGAGCTAAAAAATATTATTTATTCATTGGGAATTATTTTTTTCAAGTTTTCAGTGATATGATTTGTGATATTCAATATTTATTTTAGAGTGGGTATATCATAGGATTTTGATAAACCTGTATATGAGAATCCTTGGTAGATTATTTACATTTGAGGTTAATGCATGAGCATTGTGTTCAAATATATTGTAAGGGAATAGAGATTACATAGGATTCTCTTACATAATGAATGAGAGTTTCTTTGGTATTGAGGTTTGGTTTTAGAGTGAAGGATCAGTGGGATAACTATAATTATGTATTTATTTGGTTTTTCTAGTGGAATGGTGAGAACAAGTCAAATTAATCTTGTTTTGGGAACAATGATTGAGATTTAGGTGATCCCATGACATTACTTGGTATGAGTGAGATATATAAGGCCATTAGAATGTAAAAAATAGTTTTTATGGTTAAATGAGCATGAAATTTAGTAAATCATGGTTCATTATAATGTTATATGAGCCTTTTTTTTTGAAGAGATGATGTTCATGGGTGTGGAGTATAGTTGGAAGATTGTGTAGTATAAGAGTATACACCTATTGGATTTAGATAATACCAAGATTATTTTCTGATAAGAATATATAAGAAGGGTCATTACAGATCACTCTACCTCAAGAGAGTAGAGTGAGGGATATCATGCTTCCCATTTAGTTTCGAATTAGTGGGAGACCTTGTGAGGGACTAGGATATATATTCTTAATGAAACTCTTACAATCATTGTTTCTATATTTTTTTATTAGAATGAGTAATTTATCCCCAAATAAATGATAGTGAAAACTTAGATGGAAGGAATCATGGTTTGAATGGATATAAGCGTATAAATCAAGATGAGTTACATTAGTATAATGTTGGAATATGTTGAGGTTTCATTAGATGAGGGACGTAGGAGAAGACATATTATGGTGTGTGTACTATTTAAATTTGGAGGGTGACACCCTCATTAGATATGGAATTTGGGTGGATTCTAAGGATAACATTCTTAGTGAGATGGGAATGGGTAAAAGTTAATGTTTTACATTGGTGATTGTGTATGATATGTATGGACACATCTCATTAGTATATAGAGTAATAAATAGAGTACGGTCTAGGAAGATCAATTTTTTGTTAGTTGGGAGCCAATGATGATACACCATTCATGGGTATTTTCAAATTAATTATGGAGTTTTGACCCCTTTGTTGGTATGGTATTTGATGTGATTGGACTTGACATTGGATGTCAAATGTGAAATTTGGATGTTGACATATAGTTGGATAGTGTTTTATTTGTTTCCCTAGTGAACAATAGATTATGAATTAATATGTGATATTAAAAAGTGTCTATAATTTTTTATTTGCCTCCGGAATGAATTTATGTAATCTGAGAGTGAATTAGATCAAGGGTCCATTGGTGGTTAGTGGTGATATATGATGATGGATTTTGTTGGTAAAGGAACCAATCATATAACTACACTTAATTTAAAGTTGTAATGTTATGTGTGTGTGTGTATAGATGTTCTTAGGATGCCTCCATGGATTTAGGCATCATGATCGGGTGATGTTACAGTTAATTGACTCGAATATGGAGAATTATTGGTGGATGAAATCTAGTGGAGGACCAATAAAAACATTTACATGATATTGGGTGTAATGGAAAGGAAACCATTATGAGGGGGCCAATATTCCACTTTAAATGTGTTTTAGTATTTCATTCTTATAATTTGAACTACTATGGCTTTAAATCATCCATTATGAGTAGAGACCTATGTTTTGGAGAAACATGATCCTGATAATGTATTAGTCGATAACACCATGATATGTATGGATATATGGGTGGATATAACAATCACATTAGTATTAGTGATGGAGAATGGGGTAACATGGGTTTTGATGAATAATGTTCCCATTGATTGGATTTAAAATATATATCCTCATTTGTCATTAGAAGGTAGAACAAAGAGAGTCAGTGGTTTATTGATAAATTTGATAGGTAATTATAAATATGAAAAGGACTACCAAGGAATATCTGGAATAAGAACTAATATGGTGTGGAACTTTCAATGAAACATATCATTACATTTATTGAATTTCATAAGTAAAGTTATGTTTTTTCGTCATAAGAGAGGTCAAGTGAAGGACTGATTTTGAAATAATATTTATGAACGATTAAACATATCAATAGGGGTTTTTGGATATAGATCATGTCATCATTAGTGGTGTTGGTTTTTAGAGAAGTGTTGAATCTTGTATTGGGGTGACCATGTTTTCAAATTTCAACATCTTCTATAAGTAATGCTATGACTAATTGGTCACTCCATGATGAGTTTCCATGCTATAATTTTATTTATTGACAGATGGTGGTGTTTTTTTAAAAGAAAATAGTTTTTTAGAGTTGTGATTTTTGTGTTTTTAGAAATGGATGGAATTCAGAAAATATTTATGACACTAAAGGGGTAGTCACACTATGTCCACGATCCTTTCAAATATGGTCACTTAAACTTGAACAATAGGTTACACCATTAAGGGTAAGGATAATATATTATAGTATTTGAAAAAGTGGATACCCCACGACATTGGTTGGTCTTACCAAAACACATATGGGCTATGATGTTATGGAGGTAGGTGAGTGTTTGTGACCTCTACCTAGGGAATGATCATGCCATAACCCTCATGGTCATGTTGTGAATTCATTTCATAATTATTTTTTAATAGGATTATATTCTCAATTTACCAGTTGACCCCTATCATTTTTGTTTTAATAGAGGCATGTGGGGAGAACCATTAGACAATCTCCCCCTCCACCTATCTTCACCACCCATTAATCTGGTGTGTTTTGCGATAATTATATAGCATTTAAGGTTAGTTCTTCCCATAATTACCTTTAATTTTTTTCCATTCAATTGAAATTATTTTCATGAAATTAGGTTTTGTTTTTGATTATCTATTCCACCATACCATGGTGGAGTCAAGAAGAAATGATGTGTATTTTTTTCATCATGGATAGATGATATCCCGATGGGATGAAAAGAAGTCGTTGATTTCGATTTCATTTATGGTATGTAACCCTAAGAAATTTTATAGGTTATTAAAATTAAAATAAGGAAATTTTATATTAATTTGGTGACAATTTATTTGGATTTTGGGCCACATAGGTCTCTTTGCATGTTGATAATTATTTGTACAATGGTTACTGAGTTTTGAATGAGTAAATGTAGCTCTATGTCTTTATTGAGATTATTCCAATTTAAATTATATTTTAAAAATAATTATATATTTTATTATTAATTGAATTCTTACTTTTGGATTCAGATATGTTATGAGGATATGATTTTATTTTGGGTTGTGGTTAGATGATGTTTGGTGAGAGTGGATGAGCTAAATTTAATAGAAATTACTTTGAATGAGGTAGTTGGTCCCTAAAAATTACCAATAGAGAATTCATTTTAGTTATATTCATATAATATTTAGTCACATATAATTGTTTAATTGAAAATTAATTTATGAAATAGTTTCCTTAAAATATAATTCCATCGATATATGTAAGTATCAATAGCCATGATGGACCCTTGAGCACTATAAATATTGATCACTAACTAAGGGGAAATGGATTAACAATAAAATTGTTTCTTTGAGATATTTATATATAATGTTATGGGTATCAATTAAATGAAATTAATTAATGTGGTGGCTCTTAAATATGCTCTTTTAGGCACATTATTATATATTTTCTTGTTTTACTGAGATGGTTTTCCTATATTGGCCATGTTGGATCTTTGATATACCATGTAAAAAATGGGGATTTGATTAGAGAGTGTGATGAGTGTTACTCATCCTATAGTAAGAAAGTTACAAGGTCAGTATACCCTAGGTATATTTATAGTAGTTTATGTGAGAGGAATGACATAGGATGGATTGGGAAGGGAGAAGAGAATTATCCCATCTCTCTAGAGTGATACAAGATTGACTCTTCGTATGAGGATAGTGAGTCCATGAGAAGATCTACATGATTATGATGGATTCTATTCCCACTAACTGATATTATTTTTTATTATATAAGGACGATATGGAAGATCCCATAAACTTAATACAAAATATGAAAATACACTAGGTATCTTAATGGGTTTCGTAATATTATATTGATCCTATGTAGGGGTAGTGTAAAGGTTATTACATCATCAATTCATGGGGGAACTATAGAACCCAAGAACTAATGGAATTGATCTATATTATGAACATGATCATAGAACATATGAGACGTGTGGTAGGATTGAAATATATATATTCTTTTTTGATGATTATATTATAAGAAATGGTAGAGTGGGACACGCTTCAACCTCCCCCATGAATTATATATATATATATATATGGAATCTTGTTGTTGTTAACTTAGATTCAATGGTTATGCATATATTTAATTCATAGATTTTTACCAGAGATTTATTGTCTATAACATCTATTTTGTGATAGGAGATAGCCTCACCCCTTAGTTAATAATTTTGTAACTTATTTCCCTATAGGGATATTCCTCCCTTGACTTCTAAATTATCTATTTCCTTAATGGGTATAGTGATAGCCATGAGTTTTTAGATGATGTTAAATGATTCCCATAAAGGAGAGTCGTCTCCTAAGATCTGGAGAACCATTACTTATTTCTTAATAGGGTGAATGTATGCACCTAGGTTTTATATGACAATATTATTTTTAAAGATACTCTAACACTTGCTGGTGTATGTTAGTTTGATCCCATGGGTCACCTTAGAAGTTGAGGAAAGATTGGGATTATATTATTTATTTTATCAAGGTTATTTTTTACATTCCTGAGAAAGTTACTTATGAATTGTAACAACCATATATATGTTGAATTTTCATTTAAATTAATTTAATTTTTATATAGCTTTTGTTATATGAAACATCATGTTATTTTATAGTGTAACTGACATGCCACACTGAGCAATAGTGAACCATGAAATGATATTGTTTTATCCAAGTAGTTAAGTAGGCAGGAATGAATGGTATTAACTACATTATGAACTATACATTAAAATTTCCTACAAATTTGTTTTATAAATGATTAGTAAATAATTAGTCAATTTTTCCGAAATGTAAGTATATTCATAAAACGTATGTTTTCTTAGAAATTTATTTTTATTTGTTTATCGGGAGAAATATTATAATTAATTTTTAGAGATTTTTGAAAATTAATTTCAGAAAAAGAACTTCATTTTTTAATGTTTTCATATTGCAATTCACATATGGTTATGCTTTGGTATTTTCTCAAAAATGTATATTTTTCGGTGAATTGTGAAAAAATACTAATTTTTGTAAAACTATAGTTTCTTTTAAATAAATTAAGTAATTTAAATTCCCAATTACTCTTCCAAGTAACATTATTTTTATTTCTTTATACTTAATCTACTTAATTATATTTTAATCAACTTTATATAGTATTTTAGAATGTATTTATTTTTTGTCTAAAAAGGGGTTCTCTTCTAAAACTGCCTAATGTTTCTCTATTTTAATTAATTAAAATATTAACTAATGGGGAATGATTTAAATGAATTTTATATATTATATACTAACATATTTTAAATAATATTTATATAATGATTATTATTAGATATAAAGTTAATATAAATCACCATGTTCTTGAAAAAAAATACACTTCATGAAGCCCCACCTTTCTGTGTCTTTGAGTTTTATTTTAATTTTTTTTAGTAAAAACTGTTAAAAATTTATATAAAAAATAAACCTTATTCTTGGAATAAACATGTAAAAATTTTATTAGATTAAATTTTTGAGAATTTTATAAAATGATTAATTATTTAACTAATTTTCCAAAATAATGAATTTTAATTGAAAACGTCATTTTTGTTAAAATTATTTATAAATTAACATTAAAATTAAAAATAGTTTTAATGAGAAAATAGTTAAAATGTATATATATTACAGTATTCTATTTTATTTTAAAAAATTTAATATAGAAATTTGATATAAAAACATTGAATACTTTTGAACATTTTCTATTTATAACCCCCTTTCTCATAATGTTTTTGGGATAACTTTTAAATTAAAATTTCCCACTTTAGAGAATTGAATTTTAAAAAATTTATTAAATTATTTTAATTATAATTATTTATATTTTCTATTTGGATAGACTCAGTCTTTGAACGAAATTAATAGTTAAATCATTAAAAATTAATTATCATGGTTAAGGTACAAATTTGTATACCATGGGATAAACTAAAAAATAAGGGTTAAAATTGCCACAAAAATACCCTCTAAAAATCCTTATTCATGATCTGGATCTCATTTTCCTCCCAAAATACCATCAGTAGAGTCCTTAATAAGAGATCCAAAGGAGGTTCTTCTAAGAAAAGTTGATTGTCTTCACTAAGATCTATCTTATTCATTCTTATTTTTACACCTTAAATCACGTTTTAAAGGTTTCAATGTAACAAAACTAGTATATAATATATAATTATATGTTTTTATATAAATTTAATAACCTAAAACTATTACCAAATCTATAAAATTGGTTATTCAATCATAATTCAAGTGTGTGATGGACTACCACCTTGAGAACATTGTCATTATTTTTACTATTACCACCATAAATGGTTTAGTTTGGTGATATATCTAATATATATATATATATTATTATATATAACATAATTAGAAATATCTATTAACTATATCATATATAAACTTTTTTACTTTCTATTTTGTGGGAATACATTCACATCCCTCGTGTGTATTGAGGACTATCACCTAGTGAAGTGATGTGATTCCCTCACTCTTTACATAGAAGTTAATAAGGATGGGTTTAATGAAATTATGTGATATATATAACATACAAATGTATCTATATTTTTAAGATATTATTTACATTAATTTCATTCAACAGATCTTGAAAATAGAAATAATGATCATGTGTATGTATGAGAAACCATCCCTATTAATAGTTCATGTCATTTTCTACCTTAAACATATTATGAATACAATAATAAAATATATATTGAAGATAAGTGAACCATATATAATGGATATAACTCTTAATATTATAGAACTATGTCCAAAATAATAAAAAATATAACAAATCAAACATGCATGAAAAACAAAGCACTATTTTCCCTAAACATGACTTCAACATCAGATTATAAACAAAATGGTTAGAAAAGGTAGTAATTAAATAATATATGGTATGATATATATATTTATATTTCTTTTAATTGATATATAATAAAATTATATTTATTATATAGTTTTTTTAATAGATATGTAGAAAGTTAAGACATAATGTAAGGGATTTTAATAAAAAAAATCTTCTTTGAGATATATGTTGTGTTATGAAACCATATTCCATAAAGAGGTGTATATATATCACCTTTTATATTTACCATCATTACTTTATTTATCTTCATGATATTATAAGTTTCATTTATTTTATAACTTTAGGGTACTTATGATTCAATGTTACTAAGGTGGAAAAGATCTTATTTTAAAATCTCATTATCTATTTGGATTGTTTATGATTATATGTCTGATAATAAAATCATATTATCCATATCTCAAGAAACTCATAACCTTTATTATAATCTATTTTAAGTGATATTATAAAGTAATTTTACCATTTTCCACTCTTTGATAATTAAAATAAAGAATAATTTTTTTTAATAAAATTTGTTTTTATTTATCACTTTGGTGGGAAACCCATTTTCCTCAAAAAAACAGGAATTCTAAAAAAATTATTTTTTTAAATTAGTTAAATGTTTCAATTAAGAATTGTTTAAACATGTTTTAAATTTCTATAAAAATTTAATGTAATATTCATGTCATTTTCTATCCACTTCTATTTGGCTTTTATCAAAAATGTGAAAATAATATTTTTTTAACATGAACATTATTCACCATTATCGTGACCACTCAATGATTTCAAATGTCTCTTACCATTTTTCAAAGTTAGTTTCAAATAAAATGTTTCCTAGATATTTAGTTAATTTAAATAATTAAATCAGTTGACTTCCAAAAGAATAATATTTTCAAAAAGATTAATATTTTTAAAATATATTGTTCTTTAAAATGGATTTTTCCATTAAAATCAAAATGGATGATTTCATCAAGAAATTTTTTAAATGATTTAAAAATAATCCTTTATAGTCTTTTATGTTTATTTTCAATGAAAAGGATATCAATTTTTTTAACTAGGTATTTCTTATAAAATATTTTATTCAACAAGAAAAATTACATGTAATCATTTAAAATAATTCTCTAACTAAGATGACACCCTTTGATGTTAAGTATGTATTATTAGTTGTATCAACCAAGGATACCAAAATTATATTTTCATTGAGTGGTTTATAATGAAATAAGGTTTATAAAATATGTTTAACATTCATTGGTTATACCATGAAAAATATTTATGAAACCCATTTATCTTCCATAGGTTATACAATGATAAAACTCTAATAAAACACACATCTTTTCATGGGTAATTATTTGATGAAAAGATTAAATAAATATAAAAACTATCTCTTTTACATAGTATGTGATAAGATTAATCATTTTTTAACCCACTTCATTTCATGGGTTATGGTATATTGAATGTATTATGATCTTGTGGAATACGTAATTATGGTTATCATTATAAGATGGGTGGGACCAATTTCTCCCTTCTATGAATTTTAAAAAAAATTATACCTCAAGAGATATATAGAAATGGAATGTGGTGTAAAAATAGTTTGGTAAGGGACATATTCAATTATAATGGTCTTGAAAGTGATCCATGACTACTATGATGGTTTGGGGAGTGAACCCATTACACTATTATAGCCTTCTAAGTAACCCATGACTACTATGGAAATGAATTTATATAATTACGTGTATTCCAAAAATATATGTTTAGTTCCAATATTATGCTCCCATGTATCATGTTCATTGTTTTCCTTATGATTCATGTTGTGTGATCTGCAAATCAATATTCCATGACCCACGGTTCTTATATCAGATATATATATTATGGTTTTCATATGTTATTTGTGTGTTCTAGTACCCAAATGTTCTTATTATTCTTATATATCATCCCTTTTTATCCTTACTAAGCATATGAACTCACCCTTTCTTATTTTTCTTTTCCTAAGGTTATGAATAAATGTTTATATAAGGTATATTTTTTATGAGTAACATAGATAATATCTTTGTGGGAGACATCGATGTTCTTTCCCAAAATATAAAAGATAGTATTCCATGATTCCATTAGAACTAAACTATTATGGTCTCCATGTCTGTGTTTTTTAATTTATCAAATATTCATTAAAAATATGTAATATCATTATACGAAATTCCTGGTTCACTATAGTTGCTATTAGTGTTAGGGTTTAGTAAATCATTTGAAACAATTATGTGAAAAAATTAGTGGGATCACATGTGATATTTATAAGGATATTCATATGGATGTGTCTATGGATAAGCTTAAGCACAAGTAAAATTTTAGGAAAATATTCATGGATTTTGGTAAACGATATATAAAGTGGTTTCTAATAAATTGTATCCTTTTATAGATACTATAAGTTTAGGATTATTTGGAATAGAGGTATATATGATTAATAACTCTAAAAATGGTTATTAATATGGACTCGATTGTTACTTGGTGTATGAAAATGTTCTTTTCTACATACCCTATTTTATACTCCCATGGGATATTCTTTGAAAATTTGTAAACTAATTAAAAATAACCAGGAAGGATATTAAATGATGGTGATTATCAATGACATATGATTAACCTAAGGTGTACTAGATTAATATAATGGTTTCATTATTTATACATCCAAATAACTTGTTTTAATTATTATTTGTTTTCCCATTATGATTAGTTTTTCTCACACTATGAATTTTGGTGCTATTAAAAGGAGGTAATAATAAGAAACCGAGTTATCAATTTAATGTGATGAAGGTTTTTCTAATAGGTAGAAAAATGGGATGATGATAGGAAAAAAGGATTGTCTGATAATTCATAATCAATTATCATTATATATTATTAAGAATGTAAACCTTAACAAACTCTATAACTAACCAGTGAAGATAATGATGGAGTTCACTAAACTTTTGGGTAATATATCCCATGTAAGAAATAAAATTCACTTTTCTAAATGTCATCAATGTGGGAGGAAGAAATTAAAGTAATCTCATAGGGGAATGGGAAGATGTTCTGAGCGTGGAAAACAAATACACAAAGTAAGAAATTTTTAAGGAAAATTTTACTATTCAATTAGAAAAATGGATGAGAATAATGGTCTCATAAAGGTATCTTTTACTGTTAAATGTTTAAATTGTGGTAAGTTTGGGAATTATTCAAATATATGTCCTTAGGGGATAACTCTTGAAGAGAATAATCAAGTTTGTAAAAGTAATGGTTTTAAGGTTAATGATAATGTCACTGCAAATGACATATAAAATGAGAGTGGTATTGAGGAATAAGATGATGATTCCTAGTTATCAATTTAAAAAGGATGTGGGAGGAATGAAGAATTAATGTATGGTAATTCAATGATTATGAATCAAGAAATATATAAGGATTATTCATAATATGTTTTTCGTTAAGGATTTGAAAAATAATTACAATGGTATTCATGGAATTCAAAAGTGATTTAATGAAATGGTGATTATTTTATTAAGGTATGATAACCCATAATATGTTCTTCATGTTGAGATATTGATGATACATTAAATAGATGTTGGATATGAGTACGTAAATTAGATAGTACTGATTACCTTGGAACTGATTAATGATTTGTTTATAGACTGGGTTATTCTATCATTTATGGAGTTTATAACATTTATATATTTTAGAAATATATCAAAAATATATTTTTCTTATAAGTAATTATTCATCATGTACAAGTTCAATAAGGTTTTATGGTAACTTGGGTTATTTCCATGTTTCAAGAGAATACATGATGAAGGTATTCACATTATTGGAATGCAAAAAAAAGAGATAATTTATGATTTATTATGGATTAATGGTAAGTTGAATTTGAAAAATTTAGTGACCTTATTTATAAATTTTGAATTTTATATGTGGTCTAATGTTAACCATTAATGGTAAGGTTTAAGTTGAACTTTTGATGACATTTTAGAGATTAACATATAAATTCACTATATGAATATTTATCCATATTGGATAAAAAATGCTAATTTTTCAAATTATAGATTGAAGGAAAAACTAATCATTCTATTATAGATATTATTTAGGGCTTTATATATAAAAACATAATTTTTTAGATTAATAGTCGAAGAGGAAATTGATCAACCCACAATAAAAGGGTTATATTTTTCTTATAAAATGGAATGAAATAAAGTAAGTATATCTTCTCATAAAAAATATCAACTTTTGTAAAGGATATTGAATTAATATGTTTTACAATTATCGTTATTTTTATTATAAAAATTCCTTTTTTTCGAAAATATTTTCTTTATGTTGTTTCGGTCATTAACCTTCTCTGGATCACCCACATTCAAGTGATCAATGATCTCCATCACTCTATAATTATTTACTCTTTTTTCCCTTGTACAAATATTCACCTACCATATATGTTCTCATTTGTGGAAACCTAGTTATGAGTTACTCTAGGAAAACTTAATGTCTCTAACATTCCTTTTTTCAAGAAATAATATTATTTTTTTGTATGATGTGGGTTTCTATGAAGGATTTTTAAAATGTTATGCCTTTGATGACTGAGAAAAATGTATAGTGAGAAATTAATTTTAATGGGGGTAAAATGTCACATCTATAGATTTTATGAAAAAAAAATTATTTCATGTTTACATAAATTTATATATACCTTTATTTTTATGAAACACCATGTTCTTTAATAGCACGTACCACACACAACATTGAGATTTAACAAACAATTAAATTATAATATTATAATCTAGAATTTCATTAGATGATATGAATAGTATTAATTAATATATGAAATATATATATATATTATTTATTAAAATATATTTGTTTATAAATTATTATTAAATAATCAATCAATTTTTATTAATGTAGTTATATTCTTCAAAAAAAAATTTCTCCAAAAATGATTTTTATATACTTTTTTGATTAAATTATATAGTTGGTTTTCAACAAATCAATATTAAGTTATTTTTTAATTTTGTGATTTTTTCAGAAACTGTAGATTTCTTAGTGAATGGTGAAAATACCAATTTTCATAAAACTATCATTTATTTTAAATATATTATATATTTTCAATGTCCTATTATATTTTTATGTAACATAAGTATTATTCAGTTTTATTTAATCCACATATTACTTTTTAATCACTTTTATATTGGATTTTAGTATAATGTTATTGTTCGGATTAAAAAGTGGTTTTATTTATGAAAACTATTTTAATGTGAATAATATTCCCCTATTTTAATTACTTAAAATAATCCCTAATAAGAATTTTTTAAAATTAAATTTCTAGATTATATAGTAAGAAATTTTATTTTAGACTCATATAATGATTATTATTATATATAGAGCTGATATAAATCATGTTGTACATGGAAAAAATTCACATCTCAAAAACATTTTTTTTTCACCACATCTGTTGGTTTTTAATTAAATTAAATATTGTTCAACTTTATAAAATTTATTTGAAAAAATAAATCTTCATTTTTATGTCAAATTTTAAAAATTACATTGGGTGAATTTTAAAAGTTTCTAAAACTATTAATTATTGGATGAATAAAAAACATACTAAATTTTAAATAAAAAATTATTTTTTCATTTAATTAAATTAAAAATATAAATAATATTTAGAATTGTTTTTAAAATAAAATTTAGTTCAAACTTATATCTATTAATCCAATTTATTTAATTAGAATTAATTTCATACTGATATTTGATATAACGATGTTGTATAATTTTGAAACACTTCTCTTTGAAAACCCACTTTTTATTCTCATATATAGTATTAATTTTAAATTAAAATGTAAAATTATTTGAATTGAATTTTTGAGAAATGGATATAAATTTGGAATTATAAAAAATATTATTTTAGTAATAAGTTAAAATTAATTTTTTATCAAAATTAAGAATGAAAGCAATAAAATTTAATTACTGTAGTTAAGGTAAAAATGGGAGTACCATGGGTTAAACTAAATGGTTAAGTTCTAAAAATGACACAAAATGTTTATAAATAATATTTTATGGAAATATTTAAATATAATCACTACCAGTATCTGATATATGAACATTTGAATTCTTTCTTCTTGGGAATGAAATTTAAATTTTTTATTATTTTGGGAAATTTATATATAGTTTCCAAGTGGGTCCCTTCACCCATGTATAAAAGGCCACCACAATCCACCACATATTCATACACATAATTAAAACCCAAAAAATGCCTCTATAAAATCCATATAAATGTTATTTATCTTTTTTAACTCCCAAAATACCAACACTATGATTTTGGTATTTGTGTTCATCTATGTTGAATGTGACAACTCAAGTATTTAAAATTGTATATTGATTTTTTTTATTAAACTCTTGTAATGAATTTTTTTAGTCATAAATTATTTATAAATGAATATTTATGGTAATTATATGGGTTTATATTTACATTTTTTATTATTATCAACTTCAATTTTTTTATCAATGAATGAAACAATAATTTGGTTCTTTAATTATAAATTTGTGTTTTTTGGAAAATATTGTATTTTAATATTTAATATGTTTTTAAAATAATATTCTCCAATAATTATATATATAATTTCATATAACTAATAATATATTTTAAATAATCATTTCAATAAAAGGTGTAATACATTTTGATAAAAAACATTAAACAATTATTTGATTGGTTATTGTTTTATTGATTTATATAAACTATTTTCATTAAATATTTCTGTAAAAATTTATAAATAATATTTTTATTTAAATTCATTTTTTTAATTTTTTATTTAATTCACATTAAATTTTCTTATTTTAAATTTAATGTGGAAATATTATGAGTGGTGCATTTGAATTTAGATTCATTTGAAAATATAATTTTAAATTAAAGTGGAATTTTACATCCTAATATTATATTTTTATATAAAATTATATAAAATATATATTATATGATAATATATGCCAAATATAAAAAAAATATTTTCAAATTAATTCCAATTTATTTATGTATAATGATAAATATGAAAAAATATTTTGGTGTTGGAATAGTGATGGAGTATTATTGAAAAAGTTAAAATTAGTTTCTTTGAGATAATATCTATGAAGTTATAAGTCGATAATTTTATTTAATGATAAATATGATTAATATTCAATTATTTTTATGTATATTTAAGAATATTATAATTTTAAAAAATTTTAATTCCCCAAATTCTTACCTAGAGCTTGCATAGGGCCTAAAAATCAAAATTATTATCTTAAAAATAGTTTCAAGTATAAATGTGAATAAATAGTATAATTAATGTTTTTATATTATATTTAAAAGTAATATTAAATTATATTTATCTTATTAATTCATTTTTAAAATAAAATCATATAGTAATCACCCAAAAATGGTTATATAGAAGATGAAACACTTGTGCAAGAACAAGAAAATCCTGATATGGTAGTATTCATGTTATTAAAATGATAGTATTTATCTGAATTAGTGTCATTAAATGTTTTTAGTTTTGAATACTAATGTATTTTTAAAAAATTTATAATTTATTTCCATCATTATATATATATATATATATATATTAAATTCAAATTTGATGAATAACCCTGAAAATGGGCTTAATATTTATTTATTGTTAAAAAGGATAATAAACATTATCCACTATCACGAAGAGATTGTTATATTCTATATTATCTTATATTATCGATTTCAGTGCCACATTATTTTTATTAATACATTCATGGCCCTTAAAGTATCATTATTCTAAAGAGTGACATCAAATCTTTGTTATAAAGACGACTCATTATAGTATTTCTAAAAGAATTATAAAGATATTTTTATATCTATATTTCACTGAAATATTTCAATAATCATTTCTTTAAACAATATAAATCAACTCTTATTTCAAAAATTATCTTCTTATATAGTATAAGATTTAATCTAAAGGATCTCATTCAAAGAGAGAAGTAAGTATTCCAACCTAAATCATACATTTCTCACATTAAATCCATCCCCATTAAAACTATTTTAATACATATAATAATTTTAAAACATGAATCCATTATTATGTTATGTTTCTTATTTTGATCTGTTAAATATGATAATTAAACCATTATCCCTGACCAAACTCATTCTCTTATGGCATTATTAAGTCAAAATGATATATTTTTAGAAAAATGTATTATTTTTTGTTCCAATTATAATTTAATTATTTTCAATGACTTATGAAATAATTAAAAAATAAATTTAAATAATTAGTTTATTTATAAGATAATTTTTTATAAAACCTATATTTATTTAGTTTTTACCTTTTTTGAAGACATTTAAAAAGTATCAAATATCCTTGTGGTTTTATATTTTCAATATAAAATATGATGTTTTTATAAAAATACATTATTTATGGATTTTTTAATAATTAATTCCAAGACTTTATATAAAATTAATATTATGTTAATTAAATTTTTCAACTTATATAATTGAAAATATCTATCCAAAAAATGAAATTAAATGTAAATAATCATAAGAATCTCTAACAATCAAAAATAGGCCTATCAATGAGGATTCGTTTAATGGTAACAATTTTATTAACTTTTGAACTCTTATAATTCTGTAATTATATAAATAATATACCTAGAGACATATTTACCTTATTTAATAATTGGTAAAATAACTTTTTTCATTACTATTATAGTTCTTCATTTTTGGAACTATGGTCTAGACAACATCAAAACGAGTGACATAAGAAAAACTGATATAATAAAAAAAATTCTAATAAATGAATGTAAATGAGTAAATAAAATCATAAAAATAACATAAAAATTTATATGATGAAATTTTATAATTAATGGTGTTTTATTAATAATTATGTAATGAATGAACAAGGGGAGTCAGGACTCGAGATAAGGGGTTGCAAAATCAATTTAATTTTATTGAGTTATATTATTTATTTTTGAATATGATTATCTAATTTTTTATGTGTACCATTGTCCATTTATTTTTTTATATAGTATTTTAGTTTATTTTATTAGTATTAACATTACTATTTAATTATATTATCATTTATTGCATCTTACCTCACATGTTACGATCATTACATGGGATCCTCATATTAATTTCCATTCATCGTCATTTATTCCATATTGAACACCACCCTTTTTGCTTTATATTCTACAGACGGATTTAATTTATCTTAATTTCTGTGAAATCAATGCATTTACAAATCCATATTTGGTTATACCATTCCTGGGAATATGTTGTAATATTTATCAAATCTATATGGGTTTCTTTACTAATCTCATATTGACATTAAGATTATTCTTGACTAAATTTATTCAAGAGAAATTTATTTTTCATTATATCTAGAATGCACCATATTTTCATCTCCTCTGGTTATTTATGGGGTTTATATGTTTTCATACCATTTCACCTCCTTTAGCTTCACAACTCAGCCAAAAAGTTACTTGTAAGTGGATACGTCCTTATCTGATATTTTCAATCGATAATCATTCTGGATATTTTTATGTGATTTGAATTAATTTATGGATGTGTGTCACAATACATCAATGATTTTATAAGGTTTTTATATATTTAATTTTTTAATTTTTATAGAAAAATAAAAGGAATCTATTTTTTCTCATTTTCCAGATGATCGATTTCTCCTACTATTATTTTCAGTTTTCATTATGAAGCATCCTCTCCATTTTCTTGAAAAGTAATTTTTTCTTGTAATTTCATAAATTATTTTACTTTAATAAATAAAAAAATATCAATTTTATATCTTATTATTTTTAGATATTAATTTTTTATTTATCTTATAGTATATTCTTCATTAATTAAAATATAATTTCATGTTTCTTATTTTTATCTAGAGATGTGCACTAATGATATTATCCACCTTCTTCCCTTGGATGAATTATGATCCAAACATACAAATATTTTCATGAATCATGTTTCATTATCATGGGATAGGTAATTTAATATGTAATTATAAATGTTTTCATGTTCATGTGGCACACATATGTATGGTTTTTCATTATATAGTTGTTGGTACCAAAATTATATAGATCTATAATGAATTGGGTAAAAATGTATATCTTATGATATAAAATTTAAAGGACTGGGTAGTAAACTGAACCAACTATGGGACTCTGTCCACTATGTTTATGGGTATCAGGATTGAACCCAGTCTACAATATTATGGGACACTATTCACTATTTCATGATAGTTATAAAAATTCTTATTCCAAAAAATATATTTTTTATGCCAACATATTTTGAAAACTTTTTATTCCACATTTCTATTGTATAAATTATTAGTTTTTAATCTTTATGTGGCCTATGGTTGTTAACTCATGTTTCCAATCATTAATGACATATGTCTTAGGTTATGAAAAAATACTTATTTCATCAAACATAATTTATGATATATGTGTTATTGGGTATTCTTTTATAATTTTTTTTCATATATCTTGATTATATTTTAAAATAAAAATGTTCATCTAGTCCTTACATATAATATTTGATTTTTATCTCTTATTTTCACCATTGGTTGAACTTTTTTCCAACATGAAATTTTAATTGATTATTATAGTTATTAACTATGGGTAAAAATTATTTTAAAGTAAATGATCCAAATATGGAATTTTACCCATAAATGAGGACATTGTATCAATAAATTAATCATATATTTCTGATAAGTATACATTTGGTGAGAAATAAATATAGGTTTAATTTTAAAATTAATTTTCCTAATTTTCCTAAACTCCATACATAAAAGTTATTTGGCATATATGTTATAAAATATATACTATAAATTATGTAATAATGGTAAAATTATGATTCATAAATATAAATAATGTAAATGTTGGGTTATTATTCTTGAGGTTTTATATACACCATTTCATAGTTTATAGCTATCACATCATGGTTTTTAAAACATAATTTAAATGATGTGTTTTTCTTTGAAAATTGTAATGAAAATTTCAAATTTCAAACCAAAGTATAATCGGTGAGTTATGATATTATATAGGATAGTTTTCAGTAGAATAATGAGATTAATAACTAGATCTGTCATTGGATATACATAATATATATTGATGAAGTTTGATTAACATTGTTAATTATTTGATTTTACATCCTTCACATACATGGTATTTAAGAAACTTTTATAGATCCATTCATATTTTTCTTTTTAATAATAATATTAGGAAATATGTAGCAGGAATAAATACACTAAACACCATAGATTAGACACTTTATACAAAACAATTAGAAAACATTCTAAAAATAAATTCTATCATGTGTTCTTTCTTACTCATTCTCTATCTCTCATCGTTATATTTCTGTTATTCATCTTGAGATCCTATACACTAACTAGAATATAAAAAACAATAGCTTTCAATGAGAAATATTATTTTTTGTTCGCATCGATTATCCCCTCTATCAGTGCTTTTAGCTTCACATTCTTGGAGAACATCACACATATCATAGGCCATCAATATTTTTTTGGTTATTTTAGTTGTATACTCATCCAAGTATTCATATAAAAGAAATAAAATATTATAATTACATTTCTTAATAGATCTATACATCAAGATATATATAATGGTTTATTCTTAAAAAACATCTACATATATTTGAATTCAGATCATAATTTTTTCCACCTTCATAAAAAAGGTATCCACCAATTAATCTTTAACCATTCACAAGTATATGAATTGAGAAATACATTTTCAATGAATTGATTATATTAAATTATTATATGATTTATAAATATATTTTAATTTTATCTATATTTAATTTGTTTTTTTGAAACCCAAAATCATTATTAATAATTTTTCCAAGAGATGTGAGGAAAATTAATTTTGATCTCCCCCATCATCTCCAATAATAATCCTCTCTCAAAAAGTATAACTAGATCATGATCTGAGAAGATTAACACCATTCTCAATGATATTAATAATGTCCAATCCTCATGATACAATGTATGAACCCATATTTTCATTCCATAAGTAAAATATGTTGACATCAACATGGGAAAATATTTATTGTTGATATAGTTAATAAACTCTATAATTATTCATCAATATGACAAAAAATAAAAATAGAATAAAAATATATCCTAAAGAGTGGAAATTTATCAAATATCAATATATTATCCTTGGGAATATATTCATTACTTCCAATCTTGATATCATTTTTGTTACTATGAATGAATGTGAGAAACAATTGGGGAGAGTCAGTGTAGTCAAAATATTTCTCATATAACACATAATATTCTAGAGTTTAAATATTTTTATGTTATTTAATGAATCATGAAAAAATAATCAATATGCATAATCATATAGATGGAATTTAAAATGAATGAAAATGATTTTTAAAAGGTTTTTTAACATTTTTTTATTTATTAGATACATCATTAGTGATTGGTTGTTGTCTCCCCATGTCACACATTCATGTTTTATTATCAATGAAGAAAATAGGATTAATTTTAAATTTGGTCTTATAATTTTTAACAATATGCAATATGCTATAAAAGTATGCTATATTAATGATTATTGTGTGAAATTGTGAAAAAAAATACTTTCTAACCTCCTCATGATCATATATCAAATGGATATTTTCTTAACATTGTTTTTCTCCTCTAACATGGTTATATTATCTGAGGAATAATCCATATATGATAAGGGAAACTGTCTCTAGGTTTCTCTACATTTCTATGAATTTATGATCTGATTTTTATAGATAATGTTAAATTATGGTGTTGTGAGAACAAAAATTACTTAGTTTTAACTATGAAAAAATAGATCTAGAGACCATGATATCTATATTAAGAACTATTAAATTTCATCTATTGTTTCTATATTCAATATAAATCCTTTACTAAAACCAAAAAATGGTTTTTTTCAATCATGATGAGTTCTTCATTTAGAGAACATTCATCCTTTCATGACCACTAAATGATGATTATTTGACATATATTCTATTATATAGTCACTATATCCATTATGTGGTTTTATAGTTCCTAGAAAACATTGAATTTAAAAAAAAATTGCTTATACATCCCCATAAACCACAAACACTTATTATGATTATTTTTCTTCCACACCATAATGTTGTCTATCAAACTATAATTGAATTTCTTTTTTTTAATAATTGTAAAATGAAATTGTACTAACCACAATAATACAAATAATATACCACGTAATAGATTATCATTATTTTTTAAACTAGGATGTGGTGATGAAAAAAATTAAAAACTCTTTTTATTTAGGGTCATTGGTGAATGAAATAATTCATCTATAATAACCGTGTCTAAAATTACAATTTTACTTCTAAAACTCATCACAACCGGTTTTTGGAACTATAATAACATAACTATTCATGATCTAAGAAATAGGATTTTGTAGAAGACTTTTCTATATTAATTCATTTATTTTCAACCAAATATACTCTAATAAAAAAAATTGAATCCATAAACACTTTTATAATAAATATATTATGAAAGCACATTTTAATTTATTGGGTAAAAAACTCATGAATCTATGTCATAATATGTTTTAAAAGTGAGGTAAATTTAATCACCACATAAAAGATATTGTAATGGTTGTGAGATAACTCTAAATGAAGTTGTAAATGAATTTAATTTGTAAAAAAAGTCTCATTAAGGACTCATATCAATCACTTTTTTGAGTAACCTCATCATTTATCTATACAAACAATAAGTTTTTTTCATGTCAATTAAAATCATTATATTTTTCAAATTATATTTTCTTATAAAAAAAATATTTATCATCCCAATTTTTTGTAACAGATTCATTAAAATTAAAATCATTAAATATATTTTCTCTATTTATTTATTAAGGATCTTTATCATTTTAAACCATCATTTATTCCACAATTCATGTATTTTTTTTTGTATATTTATAAGATCATAAATTATATTTTTCCTCAAAACATAACTTAATCATATTAATTAAAAAATGGTATATACGGTATATTTAAACATTTCATTTGATTTTATAATATGGGCATTGATTTTTTTGAAAATAAATTGTATATTATTTTTCTCCTCAAACTAACATTGCCTTTTGATATGATTGTTCTGTAATAAATATTATTCCTTCCCTAAAATATCCCATATAACACAATTTTTATTAAATGATTCATTAAATCATTCATTCTCGAAAAAATAGAAAATTAGAACCATGAGTGAATAAAACAAAACCAATGATTAAAAGTAATCCTTTGACCTAAATAGGTCACAATATTTCAAGTAAATATAAAAATAAAAACCATCCTTCCATATTTGACAAATATAATGAGTAAAAAATTAATAGAAAATGAAAAAAAAATCACCATTATCAATAATTTTATTCTTAAACAAATATTCTTTATTCTCAAAAGATAAAGAAGATTGTAATTATTCCTTAGTAAAAACAACCATTTCAAATAGGTCATAAACTATGAATAGTGGAACCAAGTCAACCTATTCTCCTAGCATAATTGGTGTTAGAATTAAAAATATATTTTTTAAAAATCCAAACATGGATTAATACCTAATTAAATAACTCCTATACTACCTTTTAAGACATTATTTGAAAAAAATGAACATATATTTTCTTAGTTATAAATAATCCCTAAATATCATCATATAAAGAAACATTTATGACCACCACATGAGAGTATACATGCAAAATGAATTAAGTTTTTATGGAGGTGATATCACATAGGGACGTCATTTACTATTTTTTGGAATCTAATGAGACTACATAGGTATTAAGTATATTTATATAGGCTTCACTTTGTAATGAACCAATCCAAATATGAGACCATCATTAGACACATTATTTTTATCTATGATCTCCTATTTTAGAAAATAAGAGATATTAAGTGGTTTTCTAGACACTAATCCAAGTGTAATAGGTTTCATTGCATTTAAAAAAATTCCATCAATTTAATGAAGAAATACAGTCAATCAAATTATAGGCCCATGGTACTTATCGATATCAAAAAAATATAAAACACTTCATCCTTGGATTGAAGACAACATGTGGGTATGTACATTCTCCATAAAAAATTAATGCACAATAAATTCATCAGTACTTAAGTATTTCAAAGCGGATTAATAAATATATACATCCATATATTTAGAAGGAGTATATGTTGGAGTGTATTTACACCCACTTAATGACACTACTATTTTATGGATTTATCTCTTGATCAAACTCCCACACCCAACTTCAATTTAAAAACACATGATAATTTTAAAAATTTCAATTGGATGACATATGTCTAAATGGAAATAAACACTTGCACTATTATCAAAACACATATAAATAATTAAATATATAAAAAGTTATCCTAAAATCAACTTTTTATAACATGTGAGGAGGAAGAGAATGAACATGTAATTATACATATTACATCTAGCAGCACCAACCCCCGTAACATGTTTCTCTACATGACACTAACTCATGCAAATTTTCTATGGTGTTTGGTTATCTATGGAAATCACCAACCATATGGGTGGTACGGTTATTTTTTCTAATTTTCAACAATATCCACTTTAACGATCAATATCACTTAATAATAATTCTCAAAATGATCTTCATATTACCATCTCAGATTCTATAGGCATATCAAGTGTTGGTCGGAGTGGTTTACTCAAGAGGGGCGGTGAATTGATTACCAATTAAAATTTATGTATTTAAACACACTGTCTTAAAGACCCCCAAATAAAATAATAAATTAAACTGTAGTGAATTTATATTAAAGTAGAGGTTCAGTTAGATTCTCAAGGGATTGATTAATTCCCAGTTAATCAATACAGGAGTGTGTGATTATATTTTGAAACTAACTTACTAATCTACACTTAACATAAACACTTGCTAATTTAATTATCAAAGTGACTTTAAAAACAGTATTGGTTTTAAAGTGATTAGCAGCGGAATAAAACTTTGAAAGAGATGGCACAATAAATGTAACCAAGAGGTTCAGTCTCAAGCTGAGACTTAGTCCTCTCAAAAGTTTATATAAAAATGATCCACACCCTGGATCGGGGTTCAACAGTTTACAACTATCCAGGTCCAAGACCTCTACCACTGTTATTCGTGGGAAACAGTACAACAGCAACCAGCTGTCCAGGTCACACACGACCTCTACCACTGTTATTCGTGGGAAGAGAGAATGCAAGAATTTGGTAAGGATTTACAAATCCTCCAGTTTAAGTACAGGAGACAATGTATGTGTTAGATACAGCAGATAACACACACTGCTCGAAAATTATAATAATAAATCACAGAACAAGAGATGTAGAGTTTAGAAATGGTTCTGGTGATTTCAGTGTAGCTCTGGACTCCTTTGGATTCGATCAGAAGTGAGTCTGAGTCCTCTTCTTGTTTCTGTTTGAGAAACAGAGTATCGTATGCTCCAGGTTCATAGACAGTGAAAATGTAGTGGTTGAAGTTCTTAAGTGTTCTTCTTATATGCACAGAACACTTCTCGAGTATGCTTGATTGTCTATGAGCTTCTCTGTGTTCTTGATGGAACTGGTTTTTCTCTTCTTGATTCTTTTCGTTCTTGTGTTTCTGGTATATTCCATCCACCACACTCTACTTGTTGGGCAGCGTAGTCTTCTCGTATTTATCTCACGGGCAACAGGAGACAGAAAAGATTTCCTTTATGCAGGTACGAGGTACGGGTTCCTGACATCCGACAACCTTTATCAGATATTTGACAAATCATTAAAATGTACATGATATGACCGTTGGATAGATTAAATAAAGATAAGAAATAAAGAAATTCAAACTGTGAGTCGAGTGATCGGTAGGTAATCAGCATCGGTAACATGGACATCGGTAGCTTAATTTCATTAGTTGCTTTGACTCTCTCGGTGGCTCTATGCGTCTGTTGGTATATGCTTGTATCGGTGACTTTGTTTATCGGTAGCTCCATGCATCGGTAGCTCCATGCGTCGGTAGCTCCATGCGTCGGTATCGGTAGCTGTGAGTCTGTCAGTAGCTTCATCCATCGGTGACTCTTATTCCATCGGTAGCTATTTATACTTACACCGGTAGCTCTATGTTTGTATCGGTAGCTGTTTGTAAGTCAGTAGCTTACATTTATAAGCACATCGGTAGCTCTGTGTTAAGTATATCGGTGACTCTGTCTATCGGTAGACTAAGTCTATCGGTAGACTGGGTACCGGTAGCTCTTTATCAGTAGCTATAGGCAGATTACTTAACTGTTTTATGCAGAACACATCCGATTGTGATAAAATCAATTTATAACTTGTATGAACATGGATAAATGAGGATTAACATATTCCAAAGACTATTAAAAAATTATTATTGGTTTGATCACAGATTTGAAAGAATTAATGTATAGATCAATGACACTTAAAAATATCATAGAGAATGAAAACATAATTGGGATTTTCAACACATATGAATACATGATTGAGATTATCAAAACAGGTGAGGTCAACAATCTCCCCCTTTTTTATAATCACAATTTATGATATGGCCATTTAACATAGTGAAAATATAATAGTAAAGAGTATAATATTGAATTCAATTTTCTCAGAGAAAACAGCATCAGAGATAATAGAAATAGTATGATATAGACATAAGTTATCAAAGGTAACAAGCATAAGGTACCGAAGGTAAAAAGAAACACAATAATATCAGAGATAAAATTGAAAAGAAGGTAATGTGTCTCCCCTTATTCCTTATTTTTCTCCATTGAAAATATTTCTTATTCTCTCATTTTCCGCTTATTGTTCTCCCCCATTGTGATAATCAAAAAGTGGGAAAGCATATATAAGAGACAAATAAAACATGAGAAGTAAAATGAGTTCTTCTGTAATAGAGCAGTCAGAAAGTACAGAAACAGAATACAAATGAATTCCTATCAAAAATCCTGGCCACTGGATCAATCCACATCTTCAACGTGAGATTTTTCTTTGGGATTAGAAGAAGGTTCGGGTGGTGAGGATGCAGGTGAAGGTTTTGGAATGCCAGAAATGATCAAAGGAGGCTGAGCCACTGACACAAAGTCAGGCCTGTAGGTTGAAGATCTTTGGGTGATCATTGGTGTGAGGCTTCGAATAGCTTGAGCAGGAGTCAGCTGGACTGTGGAAACAGCTGAGGCAGAAGCAGGCAAAGCAGGAGGTACGATGACTGGTCTGGCATCAACATGCAAGAAGGGCAGCAACAGATTTCTAAAATCCATAATAATTCCTCCTCCTCTTTCCATAGCAGAGATGAAATCATCTTTGTTCTCCATGAATTTCTCCAAGGCAGGAGTCAATTGTCTTAGTTGGCTCACTTGTTCTCTAAAATCTTGAGTTACTGGAGGTAGCTTCATGTTTTCCAACATCAGCTTGAATTGGTGATCGAGTTGATGCTTGGTGAAAATTCTGGTGAAGTAGTAGTCCACTTTGCTCTTTATGGCTTCCTGAGAGGCAGAGGCTTCTCTCATATAACCTTGAACAATCTTCATTATTTCTCTAGCATAATCTCTTGTAGAAAGCACCACTCGACTCAACTCTGATGAGTCCACAGAGCCACTGGTTGAAATAGAACCAATCTCCTCCTTCATCACTGCTCGAACTAGATTCAGGTCAACTAATAGTTTGGATGTGAGAGGGCCAAGAGAGAAGGAAACAGTTTCTTTGAAACTCTTTGACAAACCACTGATTAGGCTTTGAACTTGAGAGTCATGTAATTGAACGTGATCCTTCACTGAGGTTTTGAAACTTTCAAACACCGAGACAAACTGGCTTACTACACTCTTCACATAAGCTAGGTCCTTGTCAGCTTGAGACTTGGAGCTCATATAAGAATCCAAAGCAGAAACTGATGTCTTGAGAGCTTCAAGATCTTCTTCGATTCTAGAAGACTGAGTCTGGCACTCTTTCACTTCTTCCATAAGCTCAGACACAAAAGAAGATAAATTACAAGCCAGAGAGAGCTCGAAGGATTTCTCTAACATTTTCATTTCTTCATCAAAGCTTTGCTTCATCTCAGCAACTGATACACTGAATGATTCTTTCAGCTCATTCTTCATGGATTCAAGATCAGATTTAGAGACAAAATCATTAGGGATAACTGCAGCAGATCCCTTTACTGAGGCCAAACTAACTACAGAATCAGTCATTACTGATTGAATTGAGGATGAAAGGGAGGTTTCCATTAACTTCACTTCTTCAACAAAACTGGATTTGAGGTCCTCTTTCAGCTTATTCAGATCATGAAATCTGACCGTATTATCGGGCAACAACTTAGAAGAAAGATCATAATTGGTCTTCGGTCTATTCACAGACATCTCATTATCAGAATCCGGATAATCCAATCCACAGACTATAAACCCTGGGTCTTCTACCCAGTCTCCAAACTCAACAGCTACTGTAACATTTCCAAGAACAGATTGATGCTCCCCCTCAATGGGTGCATTCTCATGTATCACAACAGCATTCAGTGATGGATTCTCTTCATCAGAATCTTCTACTACAAGTTCCATCGGTGCAGCATCTAGAAGATCTTCTGATACAGGTACAGCTTCTTCTGTATCTCTTTCTACTTCAGCAGTCGGCATAGCTGAGATTCCAATCAAATGACTCATACTTAAACTACCAGAAACAGATGATTCAGATACATTCTCCTTTTCCTCTTCTTCTTGGTGAGGAACAGACTGGTCTTCCTCATAAGTAGACAAAATTTCCTCTACCTTTCCTTTCCTAGAATAAACCAATTCTGCAACAGGACTTGGGGGCAAGTCTGGATCTCCTCCAACATCCATGGGAGTTTCTTCTTCTTCTTCTGTTTCATTACTATAAATAGGTTCCTCTTCATCAGGTCTCAGACTCGGATCTCTCTTATCCTTTGGTCTTGAGGGATGATCCACAGGATTAAACCTATCATATATCTTCTGATCATCACTGACCCATTCTCCCTTCCATGGGTTCCAGTTAATTTTCATGTACTTACAAACAGTCGAGGTGATGCAGAAATTATTCTTGACTACAACTGTCTCATCCTGAGACTCAACTATTCCTTTCACTTTTATCATTACTGAAATCATCTTGGAAAAGAATAAAGCATTAGTCTTTGACTTTGGTCTAATCATGTCTTCCATTTGAAACATTAACAATCTGCACAGATTGATTTTCACACCATGTCTTAGCAGATGAAGAAGATAGATATCTTGATATCTCAGATTTGCAAAATCTCCTCGCCTCGGTATCAACACATGCTGAACAAACTTAAAGATCAGTCGATTCTCTCCATCCATTTCAGAAGCAACCACTTGCCTTTGATTCCCATTACCGGTCAGCTCTTTTAAGGCGGTTTCATAATCAAAGATGTCACTGCTAGGTGGCATTGCTCTTGATACGTACCCAGAGACACCTTCATGTGGTACTTTTAAACACTCAGCCCACTCTACTGAAGAAAAAGACATCTCTTTTCCATTTAAAAAAGAGCTTACCCGATTCTCATTTTCAGACTTCTCGAAGCTTACAAACTCGTAGAACTGTTTTACCAACTTTGGGTAGTATGGGCCATTTTTATTCGAGAAACAATCCACCCATTTCTGGTCCTCCAGAATCTCGAGTACTAACGATTTGCTAGGCAGTAGCCATTCCACGCACAGTTCCTTCTCGATTACTATGTCTCTATTCTGCAAGTGAGGATTCACTGATCGCTTTCCCGATCTAGTTCTGACTTCACTAACACTGGCTTTATGCTGTGTCTTCTGCTTCTTAGCTTTTGGTTCTACACTTTCATCTCTGACGGTAGGAATCTTAGTTTTTGCCATCGCGGGTTTAGGGTTTTTGGCCGATTTGGGAGATAAGGTTCAAAGGTGAGAGATTTTGAGCTCGGTGAGGTAGGAAGTGGCTTAGGCTTAGTTTTATCATTTAGGAATTCCAAATAAACGACTAAAATAGAGTAAGATAAAATAAAATAAAGCGATTCGTATTCTTGGAAGCAGACAGAAGTTTTTTTTTTAAAAAAAAAAAATTGCATCGGTGTGAGTTAATCATCGGTGAGAAAAAAAATCGGTGAGAATTGTACATCGGTGAGAATTTCACATCGGTGAGGATTTTCACATCGGTGAGAATTTCACATCGGTGAGAATTTCACATCGGTGATAATTTTACATCGGTGAGAATTTTACATCGGTGAGGATTTTCACATTGGTGAGAATTTCACATCGGTGAGAATTTCACATCGGTGAGGATTTTCACATCGGTGAGAATTTCACATCGGTGAGAATTTCACATCGGTGAGGATTTTCACATCGGTGAGAATTTCACATCGGTGAGAATTTCACATCGGTGAGAATTTTACATCGGTGAGGATTTTCACATCGGTTGTGATTAAACATTCCCAATTCGTGTCTTATGTAGCTTAGCCTATCTGAACTTAAAGGTTTAGTGAAAATATCAGCCAATTGATGTTCAGTGCTAATAAATTCAAGAGAAATATCACCTTTTTGATAGTGATCTCTTAGGAAATGGTGTCTTACATCTATGTGTTTGGTTCTAGAGTGAGATACAGGATTCTTAGAGATGTTTATTGCACTCGTGTTATCACAGTTGATTGAAACATGTTTAAAAACATATCCATAGTCCAAAAGAGTTTGTTTCATCCACAGAATTTGTGCACAGCAACTACCAGCAGCTATATATTCTGCTTCGGCAGTAGATAATGCAACTGAGTTCTGTTTCTTACTACACCAAGAAACTAAAGATTTTCCAAGAAAATGACATGTTCCTGATGTGCTTTTTCTATCTAACTTACAACCAGCAAAGTCAACATCTGAATAACTCATTAACTCAAAGGATTTTCCTTTTGGGTAAAACAAACCTAAGTTAACCGTGTGTTTGAGATATTTAAAAATTCTTTTAACAGCAAGAAAATGAGATTCTTTTGGATTAGCTTGAAATCTAGCACACATGCACACACTAAACATAATATCAGGTCGACTAGCAGTAAGATAAAGTAAACTACCAATCATACCGCTGTAATTTGTTTGATCAACTGGTTTCCCAGTTACATCTGCGTCCAATTTACAGGTAGTACTCATAGGAGTTTCACTTTCCTTGATACTATCCAGACCAAAACGTTTTAAAAGATCCTTTGTATATTTACTTTGATTCAAAATAATACCATTTTCATTTTGAAATACTTGAAATCCAAGAAAGTACTTAAGTTCTCCCATTAAGCTCATTTCAAATTCATTTTTCATACTTTTTGAAAAATCAATACATAAATAGTGTTTAGAAGATCCAAAAATAATATCATCAACATATATTTCTACAACTAAAACATCTTTAGAAATTCTTTTAATGAAAAGAGTTGGATCAGCAATCCCTTTAGTAAAACCATTTGAGATAAGTAAATTGCTTAGTCTATCATACCAAGCTCTTGGAGCTTGATTTAAACCATACAAAGCTTTTGAAAGTTTAAAAACTTGATTTGGAAAATGGGGGTTAGTAAATCCAGGTGGTTGTTCCACAAAAACATCTTCAATTATAAAACCATTTAGAAATGCACTTTTCACATCCATTTGATATAACTTGAAATCCAGATGTGCAGCATATGCAAGTAAGATCCTAATGGTTTCTAGTCTAGCTACAGGTGCAAAGGTTTCCTCATAGTCTATACCTTCTTCTTGACTATATCCTTGTGCAACTAGTCTAGCTTTGTTTCTAACTATATTACCAGATTCATCTACTTTATTTCTAAAAACCCATTTTGTGCCTATTTTCAAAGTGTCCTTAGGTCTGTCAACTAATTCCCAGACTTTGTTTCTTTCAAACTGATTTAATTCTTCTTGCATAGCTATTACCCAGAATTCATCATTGATAGCATCATTGATATTGTTGGATTCTAGCTGTGAAAGAAAAGCTTGATGTTCAACCTGGTTTCTTAGAGAAGCTCTAGTTTGTGTTCCTCTATCAAGATTACCAACAACAGCTTCTAAAGGATGATTCTTTAGAATCCTCGTTGATCTGGTAAAGGTTGGACTAGAAATTTCAGGTTCATCTATAGGTTTGGGTTCAACAGAAGCAGATTCTGGAAAAATTCCAGAACTGGATGTTTTGATAACAGTTTCTTTAGATTTATCATTAATGTCCAGAACAGATAAGTCTTCTTCAATATTTTCAAGAGAGGTTTTAGACTCATGTGGATCAGTTTCATCAAACTTGATGTGAACAGATTCTTCCACACATTTAGTTTTCTTATTGAATACTCTATAGGCTTTACTTGAAATAGAGTAACCCAAAAAAATTCCTTCATCACTTTTGGAAGCAAACTTATCCAGATTATCTTTAGTATTCAGAATAAATACTTTGCAACCAAAAACTTTAAAGTAATTAACCTTAGGCTTTCTATTGTTCCACAATTCATAAGGTGTTTTCTTAAGAACAGGTCTAATTAAGACTCTATTAATGACATAACAAGCTGTATTTACAGCTTCATCCCAAAAATAAATAGGCAGGTCATATTCATTGAGCATGGTTCTAGCAATTTCTTGAAGGGTTCGTTTTCTTCTTTCTACTACACCATTCTGTTGGGGTGTTCTAGGGGCAGAAAAGTTATGAGTATAGCCATTGTGTGAGCAATAAGATTCAAAATCTTGATTTTCAAACTCACGACCATGATCACTTCTCAAAGTTTTAATCTTAAGTCCACTAAGGTTCTTTACAGATTTAGAGTATTTAACAAAAGAAGAACAGGCTTCACTTTTGTGAGCTAGAAAATATACCCAAGTATATCTAGAAAAATCATCTACAAGAACATAAACATAGTGCTTCCCATTTAAACTAGAAACTCTTGATGGTCCAAACAAATCCATGTGAACCAATTCAAGTGTTTGAGAAGTAGAAACTTCTTTCTTTGATTTAAAAGAAACTTTGTGTTGTTTTCCCTTTTGACAGGGGTTACACACTCTATCATTTGGGAATTCTAATTTAGGTAGGTCTCTAACTAGGTTTTTTCTAGAGAGTTGTCTAAGTGAGTGAATGTTGCAATGTCCCAATCTTCTGTGCCATAGCCAAGATTCTTTATGAAAATCATTCAAACAAGTAATATTCTGCTTAGCTAAAGAATTCAGATTAACAGCATAAACATTTTCATTTCTTAAGGCAGAAAATACCAAAACATTCTTAGAATTAAAAACTTTGCAGGAATCATTTTCAAATTTAACATGAAAACCATCATCACATAACTGAGAAATACTTAATAAATTGTATTTAAGGCCATCAACAAATAAAACTTTAGAAATCAAAATTGAATCAGTGTTACCAATCTGGCCTAGGCCGATGATTCTTCCTCTTGAATTTTCACCAAAGGTGCCAAAGCCTCCATCAACTTTTATTAAACTCTTGAAACAAGAGAAGTCTCCTGACATATGTCTTGAACATCCACTGTCCAAATACCAGGTCTCTTTACAGGATCTCTTTAAGCAAGTTCCCTACAAAACAGATTCAGATGGGAAATGATTTTGGTACCCAGATTTTCTTGGGTCCAGACAGGTTAGCCAATAACACTTTAGGTACCCATATTTGTCTAATGGGTCTCATATAATTTGTAGAATTGACATGCTTTGAAAGATAAACTTTATTAGATCCATAGCTATGTATATAACTGGTTGAAGCATATGAAGTTTCAGAATTACCTTCATTCTGTCCAGATTTAAAAATGAATCTAGTTTTGGCAATTTTCCTTTGTCCAGGTTGGTATCCTATACCAGTAGTATATTTAGTTGCTATTTGCTTTCCTAGCATCTGTGTTAGTGTATTTTTGCCATTGGTGAACTTCTCTAAGTCTTTCTTGAGTTTCTCATTAGATAGTTTCATTTCAGTGTTTTCTTTTAACAGTTGAGCATTTTTCTCTTTTTCAATAGTGAGTTCGGTTTTAACTGTAGTGGTGAGAGCATGTTGTTTCTTTAATGACTTGTATTTATCCTTAAGTTCATTACATGTCTCTTCCAGCATATCACAGTACTCAAACAATTCATTTTTAGACATTGTTCCAGAATCAGAATCAGATTCTGCATTGTCTCCAGAGTAATAATAATTTAAAGCAGGAGTTTCAGCAGTTACCTGAGAAGTGTTTGTCATAAAGCACATGTTTGCCTTAATTTTGTGTTCAGTTTCAGAGCTTTCAGATTCAGTAGAGCTATCCTCAGAAGCACTCCAAGTAGCCTTCATGGCTTTCTTAAACTTATTGTCCTTATATTCATATTTCTTTTTATACTTCAGCTTTGGACAGTTGGCTTTAATGTGTCCTTTTCTCTTGCACTCATAGCAGACAACATCATCTGATTTGTCATCCTTCTTCCAATCCTTTTTCCATTTACCTTGGTGATCATACTTACCCTTATAATTTGTTTTTCTGAAGAACTTCTTTTTCCTATAAAATTTCTTAAATCTTCTAGCAATGTGAGCCATCTCAGCATCACTGTCAGAATCACTTTCACTGTCTTCATAGCTTGAACTTTCAACTACAGCTTGAAGCTTTTCTTTGTCCTTATTCTTTGAAGTTGAAGATTTGAAAGTGACAGAATTTCTTGGAGGTTCATTTTCTTCCTCTTTATTCACTTTAAGCTCTTCTTCATACATCATCAGCTTGACAATTAGTTCCTTGATAGGTAGAGCAGCAATGTCACATTATTCTCTGATTGAGACAGATGTGCCTCTCCATCTATCAGGTAGACATCTCAAAATTCTCATAATTTGTTCCTTCGATGAGACATCCTTTCCCAGCAAGATCATTGTATTGACAATTTCATTGAACATGAGATACATGTCAGAAATGGGTTCATCAGGCTTCATTTTAAAATTATCATACTTGATAGTATAAATGTTCAATCTCATTTCTTTAACATTCGTTGTTCCTTCATGAGAAACAGCTAAGGTATCCCAAATTTCATATGCAGTTTTACAAGAAGAAATTCTATTAAACTCTTCATCTCCTAGAGCACAGTACAAGGCATTCATAGCTTTACAGTTGTTATTGTAAGCAGTCTTTATAGGTTCATCCCAAGTAGATCTAGCAGTAGTGGGAATTTTGTATTCTGATTCAATAGCAGTCCAAATATCAAAACCTATGCTTTCTAGATGAATTTTCATTTTCAGTTTCCACTGAGCATAATTAGTTCCATTGAAGAAAGGTGGCCGGTTAGTAGCAGCACCCTCAAGTCTATTGTCCATGATGAGAAAATTTTAAAGAGATAAAAATTTAGATATAACAGAAATTTTAAGAACTTTAAAATACAACTAAAATCACAGTTCAAAAGCAGAGTACTTTTAGAGAGTATTTTCGATCCTCTGATACCAAGTGTTGGTCGGAGTGGTTTACTCAAGAGGGGGGGTGAATTGAGTACCAATTAAAATTTCTGTATTTAAACACACTGTCTTAAAGACCCCCAAATAAAATAATAAATTAAACTGTAGTGAATTTATATTAAAGTAGAGGTTCAGTTAGATTCTTAAGGGATTGATTAATTCCCAGTTAATCAATATAGGAGTGTGTGATTATCTTTTGAAACTAACTTACTAATCTACACTTAACATAAACACTTGCTAATTTAATTATCAAAGTGACTTTAAAAACAGTATTGGTTTTAAAGTGATTAGCAATGGAATAAAACTTTGAAAGAGATGGAACAACAAATGTAACCAAGAGGTTCAGTCTCAAGCTGAGACTTAGTCCTCTCAAAAGTTTATATAAAAATGATCCACACCCTGGATCGGGGTTCAACAGTTTACAACTGTCTAGGTCCAAGACCTCTACCACTGTTATTCGTGGGAAACAGTACAACAGCAACCAGCTGTCAAGGTCACACACGACCTCTACCACTGTTATTCGTGGGAAGAGAGAATGCAAAAATTTGGTAAGGATTTACAAATCCTCCAGTTTAAATACAGGAGACAGTGTATGTGTTAGATATAGCAGATAACACACACTGCTCAAAAAGTATAATAATAAATCACAGAACAAGAGATGTAGAGTTTAGAAATGGTTCTGGTGATTTCAGTGTAGCTCTGGACTCCTTTGGATTCGATTAGAAGTGAGTCTGAGTCCTCTTCTCGTTTCTGTTTGAGAAACAGAGTATCGTATGCTCCAGGTTCATAGACAGTGAAAATGTAGTGGTTGAAGTTCTTCAGTGTTCTTCTTATATGCACAGAACACTTCTCGAGTATGCTTGATTGTCTATGAGCTTCTCTGTGTTCTTGATGGAACTGGTTTTTCTCTTCTTGATTCTTTTCGTTCTTGTGTTTCTGGTATATTCCATCCACCACACTCTACTTGTTGGGCAGCGTAGTCTTCTCGTATTTATCTCACGGGCAACAGAAGACAGAAAAGATTTCCTTTCTGCAGGTACGAGGTACGGGTTCCTGACATCCGACAACCTATATCAGATATTTGACAAATCATTAAAATGTACATGATATGACCGTTGGATAGATTAAATAAATATAGGAAACAAAGAAATTCAAACAGTGAGTCGAGTGATCGGTAGGTAATCAGCATCGGTAGCTTGGACATTGGTAGCTTAATTTCATTAGTTGCTTTGACTCTATCGGTGGCTCTATGCGTTGGTTGGTATATTCTTGTATCGGTGACTTTGTTTATCGGTAGCTCCATGCATCGGTAGCTCCATGCGTCGGTATCTCCATGCGTCGGTATCGGTAGCTGTGAGTCTGTCAGTAGCTTCGTCCATCGGTGACTCTTATTCCATCGGTAGCTATTTATACTTACACCGGTAGCTCTATGTTTGTATCGGTAGCTGTTTGTAAGTCAATAGCTTACATTTATAAGCACATCGGTAGCTCTGTGTTAAGTATATCGGTGACTCTGTCTGTCGGTAGACTAAGTCTATCGGTAGACTGGGTACCGGTAGCTCTTTATCAGTAGCTATAGGCAGATTACTTATCTGTTTTATGCAGAACACATCCGATTGTGTTAGAATCAATTTATAACTTGTATGAACATGGATAAATGAGGATTAACATATTCCAAAGAATATTAAAAAATTATTATTGGTTTGATCACAGATTTGAAAGAATTAAATTATAGATCAATGATACTTAAAAATATCATAGAGAATGAAAACATAATTGGGATTTTCAACACATATGAATACATGATTGAGATTATCAAAACAGGTGAGGTCAACATCAAGTATGATATATATTGATCAAGCTTAGATAGTGATGAAACATAATCCTTCAAATAAATTTATTCAACATGTATATTGGGTTTTGAATCATCATGATTTTTTAGTGATATAAACCACTTGTATATAAACTACTAGGTTAAATGGAATTGAATATCAATATTCTTGGTTTGGATATCGTGGTCCTAATTCTTCAAAAGAAAAAAAACCATGATTATCACAAAAAGAATAGTTGTTCTCTTAGTTTATCCATTAGTATATGAATATTATAAATAACAATAGATATTACTTAAATGATTTATTACCTATCATATAATATTCATCTATATTAGATGAATCCACTCATTATTGTAGAGTATACATCCTACTCACTATCCTCCTATCATAGTGAAAAGATAAAAATTAGTGGATCATATCTTGTCTAAGTCTCATGTGTACTAAAAATAATCATATATGGTAATAAATCACATAATATATGTATCTATTTCAAACCAACACCTTCAAAAATTTGGAGACGGTGTATAATTCATATGACTGCATACAAATGAATTTTACCAGGGTCATGCACAAACATACATACCATACTGACTCTGTGTGAAATTTCAGATCTCATACACACTTTCAAATACTTCATGGATCTTATATCACATGAATATGGAATAAAATACAACTATTTTATTTAGTCATCAATCATTAGTGAAAATGATACAATAATATTAAAATAATATTTTAAAGGTGTACAATCTAGGTTTATTTATCATCAATGCCAAATTTCTAGAGTAATTTCATAAAATATTATGTCTGGTTGAGGGTATAAATACTATTATCATTTTTTTAATAAGAATTATTTCCCAAGAATCTTCTTCACCTCTCTAGGATCCTTTATCTATAATAATTATTTCAGTTGGGCATTTAACCTATACATATCCACCTAAATCTTACATAAAATCCAAAAAATAACATATAAAATTAGGTTGAAAATTTATCATCTAAAATATTCATTATATAAAGATAGTGGTCATACTCTAGGTTCTATGTGTAGATGAAACATGTGGTGGTTCATGTCAAACTTTACTTTTTTCCATGATCGATGATCAAACATAGATTCATCGAGGAATGTACAGGATCCAGGGGAGCCCGTTGCTAAAAATTTATTAAATGAAAAGTAAATAAGAGTAAAAGTCCAGGTGTTTTAAAAGTGTTTTCACATCTGGGATTGAACCACCCCATACATGTCATCATTCACCAAAGTGGTGCAATATACAAACATTCTTAATTTTCTCATTGAGAATTATTAATGGACTGCCCTCTTTAAAAATGGATCCTCATCCTTGTTATCCTCTCTATATGTGTGTGAGGCATACGTGTTATGTTGAGTAACAAAACACAAACAGTTAATCCAATGTGGAACGAGATACCATGGGACATTTCTTATTCTTTTCATTAAATCTATACCATCATTTTTGAAGCCTGATTCAATCCATATATAATTCCACTTATGATGGACATCATACATAACTACATACATTATTTCCCACAAATCAGATTCATAGGCAGTCCCAATTCCAATAGAGTGATGAAAACATCCTTTAAAAATCCATGATATGTTTAGAGTATTGGCTTCACGTCTTGATGGTTCTGAAATTCCTGAAGTTCCACCATAGATATTCACTTATAACCATGTTTCAATAGATCCATCCATTGAACAGGTTTAAGTATAAGAGGTGGATAATAATTACATGCAACTCCAAATCACTTGAGAATATTCATGTCATTGATATCATTATGCATAGTGCCAACAAGAATTATTGAAGTAGAATGGAAATCCATGTGCATCATTAGGATTCCAGCATGTGTGGAAGGCACCTTCTCCTCAAATAGTTTTAGGTTGTGCACCCTCCAAATGGCAACAAAGATGGATCAAATGGCTGACAGTTGTAGGGGATGCACCTGCTTACTTTTCCAATCATTGAAAATAAGATCCAGAAGCCCTCTAGGGATCTCCCAACACTAAGATCCATCCTAAAAGTTTTCCCCTCATAATCCCATAAGGACATAGAAAAAGAAAAATTAAAAAAGTGGTGGATGTCCTCATCAGACCCATGGAATATGAGGAAAGATAAGAAAGTACACTGCCCAGCTCATCTCATCCGATCGCAAGAGGGAAGTTTTCCCTTCTACAATTTCCATATAAAAAATAATCATGATGGGAGTATGAAGAATACATTGAATTCAAAAATCCATGAAGTTAATCTAGTGAAACATTCAGTCTTGATCATGAAATAATCCTTGGTAGTGAATTGGTTAGTGACATTAGGCCTTCACGTAAAGGTGTAAACATCCATGAAGGAAACATTGTCAACTTCTAGAATAATTGTCTTGGGCACAAAGGTGAGTATTTTATAATTTTTAATGATCTCAAAGATTCTCATATACATTTTATTAGGGGAAACACTCATTATATTTCTGATTGGATGTTCAAGAAAACATTTATTCTAGTTCCTGAGATTTGAGTGCCCCCTCACAAGCTATTTGGTATTATGAATGATACCTTTGGAAGAGAATTTAATTGAGGTCCAGACCGAGGATTCTTGATAATGAGGGTAACCATTCAAAAACTTTACCTTAAACCTAAAAATTAAAAAAATCCTAGGAGGGGCAATTGGTAGGGAGAATATTCCATGTAATGTTTCCAATCAAGCTATTATTGAATATTTTCATGTATTTAATGCCAAGTCCACCAATATCAATGGGCTTGATGCAATACTTCCATGCAACAGTGACCATATTTATTGCACCCATAGACCCAGTCCAAATGAAATTCCAAAACATGCATTTCAACTCCTTGATGAGGCCACTAGCCACCTATATAGTGAAAAGGTGTAAAAAAATTGATGTAATAACTATGTTTACAAGAAACAATCCTCTAACCTGGTACATAGACTTACCTTTCTAGTTATTCAACTGATTAGTGATTCTGGTTCTAATCCCTCTGTGAAATTGGCTTTTCACCTTGCCATAGAAAAGTGTAAAACCAAGATAAGTGAAAGGAAAATATCCCCTACACACGCTAAGATTTTTTTCCACTCTATTTTTCTTTCCCATGGAGGGACCATCTCCGAAAACAATAAAATATTTTCCCCAGTAAATATATTTCCCTACAACCTATTCATAATGATGAAAAAATAAAAAATATTTGTTATATTTATATTTGTTTCCCTCTCAAAAAGATGGATTTCTTATGCTTATATAAAGTGTGAGGGGATAAATAAATTCCTCCTAGATTTAATCTGTTGGGATAGATCCACTTGTACAAGGTTATCAATACAGCTACTTAGATAATCCTCATCAATAGGAAAGATAATCCTTGAGAGAGGGTCACCTTGTCTTACTCTCCTGGTGCAAGGAAAATATCCTCTCAGGGTCCCATTTATGAGAATGGACAGCCTTGCGAATGTGATAATACCTCTAATAAGTATCACAAAGGTGTTTTAAAAGCCAAAATGAATTAAGTATATTGAGAAAGAAGTTCCATTTTAGATTATAAAAATATTTATAAATGTATATCTTGAGTGAAAATCCCTATTTAGTTTTCCTCATTATAATTTTCACGCTCTCTAAAGTCATGTAGAGACAATTCTATATGCATCTTCCAGGAAAATATATATTGATTAAGAGTAATATAATCTTGGACAATTTCTCCCAATCTAGATAGTTGAATATTGCTAATGACCTTGTGAATGATATTACCAATGGCCTCTAGATGAAAGTATTTAATATCTATTGAATTTTCCTTCTTGGGAATCAGAGTAATCAAGATTGAGTTGATTCTATATTGAATAAAGGTATAAGAAAATAAGTCCCCCACAACATTAACAAAATCCTCTTAAATACTATCCTAGTAGTACATAAAGAATTTTTTTTCAATCTATCAGGTCCAGCAGTGCTCTCTATATTCATAGAGAAAAGGTTATTTCTTATTTAATCTATCTTTGGTGCCCTGACAAGGTCCTGACTCTATTGATCCTCAATACAGGGTAGAATATTTCCAACCATCTTCTGTGTTTTTTATAATCCATCATCATTTTATATTACATATAAATATTCAACCACTGCCTTAGAAATATCATTTTTAGAGGTATACAAGTGTCCACTAATGCTAATGGCATGGTTCTTCATATTATCTCTTTCCTCTTTGTGAATTATGTGGGAGAATTTGAGGTTTTTATCACATTCCTTTAGACACTTTACATCCATGTAACACATTTCCAGTATTTATTTAATAGTTAGAATATCAGAAAGCATCATGTGGGAAATAATTTCTTCCCTAGTATGAGTTTCTTAATTTTGTTCCCTATTTTCAATTATTGAAAGGAGTTGTTCAGTGTGGTGGATATCAATATCAAGCTTATAAAATGAGTTCTTTATCCACTCCCTTATGATCCACTTTGTGTTCATTAATTTTTCAATGATCCTATTAATTGGGTTTCCTTCTAGGATAAAATTCCAAGCCTTCATTATGGTCTCCATGCATACAGTGATGGTTACCAACCCAATTCAAGTGTAATGGGAGAGGGAATTACAATTTCATGCCAGAGATTTTCACAATAATAGGATTATGATCAGAATGATATTTGGGAAGGGTATTCCCTAAAGAGACCATTGAAGATACTTCTATCATTGATTTTAACCAAACATCCATCTATTTTTTATTCTTTACTTCCATTCCAAGTGATATTGCTTCATGTAAAGTCTACTCTGATGGTTGGGACCTCTGTAAAGTTAAACTAATTAATGAATTTCAAGAAATCATTAGCTTCTAAATTTTGAAATTTTCTCCAGTTTTTTCATCAAGTGGGATGAAAGTGTTAAAATCACCCAGCACCACCCATTTTTGAAGAGAATTCACAGAGATGTATCCAATATCTCTCTAGAGATCTCTTCTTCTAATGAAAGATGTTGAGGCATACACAAAAGTGACCTGCACAATGTGTCCTGACATACAATAGTTCGTATTGATAATATTCTTTCCTTGATTACTTGTGAACATTTTAGTAATCTCATGTTTTAGTATCCATTGGTTATTTATGACACTTCTATATAGGTTCTAAGAAACAAACTAATAACCCAAGGAATACCACATGATATTTTTCCAATCTTCAAAGATCAATTTTGGTTCAAAAATACCATTGATCATTGGTTTATTGGCCATAAATTTACAATTATTATCTTTATAAAATTATTTTTAATATAAATTGGATTAAATTAATATATTAACCATTTATTAGATAATATTAAATCATATTCCAATTTATTTTAGTTCTTTCTTTCATGATTGTTAATTTCATTAAATTATATAATCATGACAAAACATACTTAATGAAATAACCATGAAACTTGATAGAAATAAAATGATAAAGTGGTATGATAATGAGAGTTTACAAATGGTTAGTTTCTCCAAAGGTTGATAGACTAACCACTAACATAGGGGGGAAACACCATGAACCAATTAAGGTTTTTATTGCATCTTTCCACATATCCACCAATGTATATATATTTGATTGGTTTTTCTTCATCTCAAACTTGAACCAGTTCCACTAGCTTGGCATCTCCATACATTAAATATTCTTTTAACCACACACAACTGAGGGAAAAGTGTTCATATAAAAGAAGAAATGGGAACACAAGCCCTACATAATAATAAGAGATAAGGCATGCATGCTACAATTTTAATTTAATAATAAATTAAATGAAACTAGTCGAATACATAGGTACGGTCTTTGTTCGAGATCATCTTCATGCATGAAATGAATTTCATATTTAATAAAAATAGAATTAAATACATAATCATTCTTATTTAAGATAAATAATTCTTGAATAAATTAATTATTATCTATAATAATCAATTATTTTAACATAATTCTCATATGGATTTTCTTGGGATTTCTATTCATATTAATTTAAATCAAATTTAATAAAATTATTTAAAATTAATTTTGTACATTAAATGTACTTTGGGAGAATCATGACGAATACTCACTTAAACCTACCCAATATGTATTATACTCATATACATAATTACTCTTCTGAAATATATAATACATGACTTGTTAGGTAATTTCGTGATATGTACTATCAAATTAATGATTAGAAGAATTACATGATTTTTCTTTCACGTGTTATGCCTCAATGGTTATAGATTAATAGTTGTAATACAACTCATACATGGTTTGTAGATTTGAACACTACACAAATATTAATTAAACACACATACACACACAGATATATATATATATATATATATATATATATAACCCAACACATGGTGTGTTCTATCAACTTAATGACCACATGCATGAACATGTCTCAAGGTTTACACTATATAATAAATAACTTTTAAATCTATGTAATTTGTTATAAGTAAATGGAATATACATACGAGATACATAGAATGTATATATGTCACTATATATCTGAGGTTCATTCCTAGGTTCATGGCATGTAAACCATACCTAAAAAAATAGAGTACATGGCATGTAAAAGGGACTACATGACATGTGGACTCTAAGTTACATGGTCACCAGTTAGGTAGGCTGTGTGTAAAAAACACAGGTTGTATGTGACTCAAAGGGAATACACACCATGCACATGGGATACATGGTGTTTACTCTAGAAGTTAGTGTGCCAAGCTATATCATTTAACACACAGTGTAAGAATTAACTACATGGTGTGTCATCAATGCACACACATTGAGTAAATTTTTGAATTAATTCATGATGCATTGACCACATGTACATGTTTTGTAACCATGGTTACATGAAATGTACTGTGGTGTTATTTAGATAGAATCCTTAGCACCTCTGGATGAGTGCTTAAATTTTATTTCATTCATAAAATTAATGGAATTGATTAGATCTATGAGAAATGATGGATAAAGAATTAAATCTCACAATTCGGATTAAAAGAATGATGAAAGTTGAATTGGTAAAATAAATCATGAATACATAAATCATCAAATATCTTTTAAGTAATTATATTTAATCATGTGACCACTTTTATACCACTTTTAGGTTTTGGGAATAGTAGAAGCATGTGATGGGTTAATCCCAACAATGCTTTTTCTCCATGATCGATGACCAATATGATATTTACAAAACGATGAACATAATGATCTATGGAATTGAATCAATGGGCATAGAAAAGGGATAGAACTACAGAACCACGGTAGATGATAATAACATTTTATTTATAATTAATTTAACTAAATATTGAATTACTGTGATGGATTTATTTATTCGTTGATGGATCTGACAACAGATTTTCATTGTTCAATCATTGAGTTGTGGGAATCAAAGTAGATTCCCTATAGTTGTGATCCACATTTGTTCCAAAATACCCAAACATAGTCATTGGAATATTTTTGTGCTATTATGGAAGATCCTAATGATTTCATAGTCATCCATTGATCACCTAGAGAATTGCTTACAAAGCAATCTGTAAGAACCCAGATCTTCGTTTCAGGTATGTTTTTCCTTTTCTGGCTGTTTTTTAGAAAAAGAGGAAAATCTAGAAATTTTCAGAGTACACACCATGTACTTTATAGGTACACGCTAGGTACTTTATAGGTACACGTTGTGTACTTTGATACACCGTCAGGCCGTGTGCTAGCCGCGTCCAGGCCACAAACACGGTGTGTCGTGGCAATGTGGAGGCCGTTTAAAGTGAAGTACGGAAAGGCCAAGTACACACCATGTACCCCAGAATTACACACTGTGTACTTTCTTTTTTTTCATTAAACGGACCGGCGCCACGTCTAATGGTCGAAACCATCTTCTTCTCTCGGTTCTTTGACCGAGAGCACCCGTACGGCCACGAACACTCTCTGAGCCCCCAAGCCTCCGTCTGTTTTTCGAATCGACCGTCATTGATTGAGTTGGAACCGCAGTGGTGAGCTCTTATGTCTTCATGAGTCTCGTTCCTTGTTTTTTCCTCTTTCTCAAGTTATCGTGGGTTGAAAGTTTTGTGATTTTTCTTAGATCTACAACTTTATAAGGAGAATCAAGCCTCATGGTTCAAGTCTAGTGATCTCCTAGCATCAAGGTAGGTGGTTTGTGCCTTACCTTTAGAAGTCTTTGAGTTTTATGTGCAAATTCCACCAATACCCGTGAGCGGGGTATTGTGTGTTTACTTTTTTCCCCTATTGTTTTCATTCCATGCTTGTATGCTTGTGTAGAGGTAATTTGATCATGATTGTGGATAATTGTTGTTCTTGGATGCTTTTCCCATTCCTTGTTCTTGTTAGCCTTTGTTCATTATACCTTTTTCCATGACTTGTGACCATATGATGGAATGATATTCTTAACATACTTGTTTTGTTGTAGACTGGTTAGCCAAGTAGCTATGTAGGTGTACTTTTTCCTTATGGAATTATTATGCACTAACTGGAATGGGATCGAGAGAACCTAGTGTTATAGACTATAAGGGATAGATCGAGTGAGCTTCCCAGAGAGTCACGAATGTTATAGACTAAAGGAGGGTACACCGAGTGAGATTCCTCAAAGAGTCCTAGACATTATATACTATAGGAGGATAGACCGAGTGAGCTTCCCAGATAGTCTTGGATATAATATACTACAGGAGGATACACTGAGTGAGCTTCCTCTGAGAGTCTTTACTTGTTTGATTTTCTTCAAAATATTCTTTCAGTCTAGAGAAGGAATTGAATGAGTGAGCTTCCTTAGAGAGTCTATGATTGACCTAAAACTATAGTAGGAATTGATTGATTGTGCTTCCTCAGATAGTTTCTAGACCCTAGGTCTATAAGAGGATTAGACCGCGTGATCTACCTCAGAGAGTCCCTAACTACCCTAGACTATAAGGGTAACTGACCGAGCGAGATTCCCCATAGAGTCTTATAAATCCGTATGACCAAACTAGAGGGGTTAGGCTGAGTGCACTGCCCAGAGGGTTGTTGGTACTTCTTGGTTAGGACCAGAGGGGTTGGCTGTGAGTACTTCCCAGAGGGGTTCTTGTTGTGGTTAGTTGTTTGCTTCACTGCTAATTGTTGTTCTGTGGATTGATTACTGTGCATATCATCTTGTTACTCTTTACTGTCAGCTATTTACTATTATTGTTTACTACTTACTTCACTTTTACCAGCCATATACTCACTAACTGTTAGGCATAGATCTTCTGGTGGTTTCCTACTAGGATTTAGTCTCACACCCTGTTTGGGCCATGTTTTTGGGCCCATGCAGACTATATTGTTGTAGGTATAGACAAGGACAAGTGCCCTTTGATTTCTGGTACTTGATTGCTTTGGAGGAAAAGAGCATGGGATCAAGACGAGGCTTACGATGCTGAGGAGTTGATTATTGTTTTTCTTCCATACTTTGGTTTAGTTTTGTATTCCACATTGTGGCTCGTTTTTCTACCATCCTAGATTTATGTATCATGTATCGTTTCATATATATATTGTGCTCCAGTTGTTTATGGTTTTAGTATTCCGTTGTTTACTATTGTTGGATATTTACTACTTCCTCTATTGTATGCTTTGTTTACTTCCACTGACCACTCTACCAATGAGGGAAGAGTTTCCCCACTGTCACACAAAAGGCTCTTGCTGCTAGTCGGCAGCCTCTGGTGTTTAGGGAAATTCTCTTGAGACCATGTGACCAACCAGGTACGGGGCACCTCTGGGTGGATTCCGGAACCGGGACATTACAAAGTGGTATCAGAGGAATTATTTTCTCTTGACTTGCTGTTTGGAGAATTTAGCCTAGGATAGGATGGATTCGGTACTTGGTAATAAGTAGTTCCCGGGAGTAGCTAACCCATGTACAGGGAAAATATAATCTACCTCGCTTATTGCAGTTTCATGGTTTTGAGATTTTACAGTTGATATGATTTCACCTAGAGTGATTCACATGACATGCGTTGTTATTGTTGTGTTATTGTGGTTCTATTTCTGTCGCAACCCGATGAGATGAGGGTATGTCATCTCATGCACCATATAGGCACTTGTTAGAAGTCACATGTCATGCATTCTTTCCATGCCATCTAGGGTGCATTAGCGATTTCATGTTGTTGTGATAGACGTTGTGTATATTATGCATGTTTTTGTGATATATTCTTTGATAGAATCACTATAGTTTGATAGAGAAATTTTTTGTATTCTACCTTTACTTAAATGAACACCAAATTTTGATTCTTGAGGAGTTATGGGCCCTCATGAATCAGAGTTTGGTGGGTCATTGACTATTTTTTCTTGTATTTGATATGTATGGGATTACAAACTTTGATTTGCAGGGAGTATGGGCCCTCACGGATTGGAATTTGGCACCTCCATGTTTTTTTTTAGTGTTTTCTGGGCTTCTATGAAGTTTCTGAGCTACTGCTCCAAAAAACCAAGACACATGGTGTGTACTTGACTACACGCCGTGTAGTTTTAATATGTGTCACTAACTTTGTGAGCAGAAACATAGGGTGGTGAAAAAGTTCTCAGGAACATACCGTTTATAGTAGTCACACGTCGTGTAGTAGTAAGACGTTTACCCGGTTGTGTCACTAACAACACGGGTCGGGGAAACTCACATAGTACACGCTGCGTTTTGTCTGAACACGCCGTGTAGCCTTGTTCTAGATACCTGGCAGTGTCACAAAAAACACAGGTTTGTGATATCTTCTCTTATACATGCCGTGTTTGTTCAGAACACACCATGTAAGGGGTCAGCCGTGTAGTTGGCCATGTAATGAACAACACGGGTTTCCAAACCATGTCTAATACATGCCATGTTCTAAGGGAACATGACGTGTAGTCTAGGGTTAGGAGGACTGTGTAGGTTAGCCATGTAAGGAGACTCGGATAGGGGAATTGATTTCAAGTACACCCCGTGTGTGGTGACAACACGTCGTGTAGTCTGGGGTGTTCCACGACCAGTGGTGGAAGAGGTACACGCCCATGTGAATGGATTTAAAGGACACATTGTGTAGTTTTATACACGCTGTGTAGTCATGTTTTGAAAAACTTGAGTTCTCGTTCTCCTGTAACCGCCTTGTACTCTTGTGTTCTTTCTCTTTGATAATCCTGATCTAATGTGTGATTTTGATCTTTCAGAGTTATGCCTCCGAGACGTCCTCCAGTTGTACTTCAGCTACCAGACGGTGATCAGACACCAGATATGGCCGATCAGGGATCTCCGGCAGACCCTCCTGTAAATCCTCCTATTGTGCCGGCATTGACACCAGCAGTTATACCCATTGCAGGCGCTGATGCGCAGTTCGGGGAGGACTTCCTGAGGATGTTTCAGACCTTCCAGGGAGCGTCGCCTCCTGCCCTGTTGATGGCTGAGTTGACAAGGGTTTTCTAGCAGCAGCATCCTACTACTTTCTCAGGGGATGTTGGACCCAAAGCTGTAGAGTTGTGGTTGGAGACCACGCTGATGAACTTTGAGCACCTAGAGATACCTCCATAGAAAAGGGTAAAGTTGGATACTTATATGGTCTGAGACACCACCAAGAGTTGGTGGGAGGTGATATCACAGTCAGGGATCCAAGTGAGTATGACTTGGGATGAGTTTCGACGCATCTTCTATGATTACTTCTATCCGGAGACCTTGAGGGATAACCGATCCCGTGAGTTTATGAGTCTCGAGCAGGGTACTCTTTCTATTTTGGAGTACTCGTCTTGTTTTACCGAGCTGCAGCGCTTCACGCCGATTCCAGCAGGTGATAAGATGTTACTTGATAGGATGTTTGAGGATAGTCTCAGGAAGGAGATCTGTTCCCAGGTAAATATCTTCAGGTTGACCTTGATGTCCACTATCATCAACCAGGAGCTGATCACTAAGGGCAATCTAAGAGATTCTGGAGTAGTGAGCGAGGGCGGTTCGATATCCAGAGCCAATGTTCCTCCTACTAATTGTATGAAGTGCCGAAGGGAGTCTTCTCAAGGAGATCAGAGTAGGCAGAATGTATCTTCGGGCAGCCAGGTAGTATGCTACCAGTGAGGTAGAAGTGGGCATACTAGGCCATAGTGCCAGAGAGACCTGATGGAGTGCTGATCTTGTGGCAAGATGGGCCATCTTCAGCGTTTTTGTTAGATCTTCTTGCCTACAGCTGGTGGTAGGGGTTCTTCTATGACCCCACATCCAGGTGATGCATCACCAGTTTCTCACCAATCTGGGAACTGGAGTTCTTCTGGCCCTTCGGGCCGAGGTGGAGGTTGCGGCCATGGTGGTCTGTCACCAGGTTTCTAGTGATGGCATAGTGGATCAGCTCATAGTGGTCAGCCAGGGGCACAGGGTCATGGTACAGGCCATACTTTCATCATGGAGCTGACCTATCTAAAGAAAGATCTTATCCCTTCTACAGTTTGTGGAAAGATCTTAGTAGCCTCGGTTTTATCTTTATCCCATTTCATTACTAGTGCCTCACATAGCTTTATCTCTATTGCTGTTATGGAGAGCCTTGGGCTCTGTGTCGTTTGGTCTGCCGACATGTTGAATCTTGATACGTCGCTGGGAACAAGGAAGTCTAGCGTACGTTAGGGCAGAGAGTGCCCTATAGAGGTTGCAGGGTGTCACTTCTTATGGGACCTCTATGTCCTTGAGATGACAGGCTATGATTTCATTCTCGGTAGGGACGGGTTAGTTCCCTTCCAGACAGTCATAGATTGCTATCGTCGCAGGGTGAGTTTCGTATCACCAGTGGGCAGATATTTTCTTCATAGAGGCGAGTGGGATGTCCAAGTTGGTAAAGCTCGACCAGAGCATCATGGGATAGGGAGATTTATAGCCCAGATTTCCAGTCTTTATCTAAATGACCAAGGGACATCACAGTTAGACTTTCCTCCAGTGGTGGATCATTTTAGGGATGTCTTTCCAGAGGAATATTCAGGTTTTCCCCTGGAGCGTGAGGTAGACTTCTCGATTGAGCTCATGCCAGGAGCAGCACCGGTGTCCATTCCTCCTTATAGGATAGCTACACCTAAGTTGTAGGAGCTTAAGAAGCAGTTCGAGGAGTTATAGACAAAGGGTTTCATCTGACCCAGTACTTCTCCTTGGGGTTTTCCTGTCTTGTTTGCGAAGAAGGAAGATGGAACTCTTAGGCTCGGCGTGGAATATCGTAAGCAGAACCAGTTGACGGTCAAGAACCAATATCCTTTTCCGAGGATCTATGACCTTTTTGATCATCTTTGAGGAGCCCGATTGTTCTCGAAGATTGATTTTAGTTCTGGTTATCATCAGTTGCACGTTAGACCATCGGATATACCACTTACAGCCTTCAGGAGTAGGTATGGTCAATACAAGTATACGGTCATGCCTTTTGGTCTCGCGAATGTGCCAGTAGTTATTATGGAACTGATGAACTGAGTGTTCCATCCATACTTGGATTCCTTCGTGGTGGTTTTCATGGACAACATCTTGGTGTACTCTCACACTCAGCACAACCATGCTACCCATCTTTAGATCATTCTGATTACACTGATAGAGCATCATTTATATGCTAAGCTCTCGAAATGACACTTTGGGATGGATCAGATTCACTTCTTGTGTCATGTTATCTCAGAGGAAGGAGTATCAGTAGACCCAAAGAAAGTGAGAGATGTAGTTTCGTGGGAGCAGCCGAAAAATGTCTTTGAGATGCGGAATTATCTAGGGCTGGCTGGATACTATAGGCATTTCATACAACACTTTTCACGCCTTTCAGCACTGCTGACAGGTCTGACTAAGAAGGGTGAAAATTTCTTAGGGTCAGATTCCTATGATTCAGCCTTTCAGGAGCTGATGGGGAGGTTGACATCAACACAGATACTAGTCTTTCCAGAGCTGGGAAAGAGCTATACAGTCTAATGTGATGCTTCAAGTTTTGGTTTGGGATATGTACTTATTTAGGGATATGGAGTCTTTGTGTATGGGTCTCGCCAGTTGAGGCCACATGAGAGGAACTACTCAACACACGATCTGGAGTTGGCAGTTTTTGTTCATGCCTTACGCTGTTGGAGACATTACCTTCTGGGAGAGAAGTTTGTTGTTTTCACCGACCATAAGAGTCTCAAGTACATCTCCACTCAGCGTCATCTGAATCTGAGACAGCGTATATGGGTCGAGTATCTTCAGTCTTTCGACTTTGAGCTTGCTTATACGTCGGGAGAGGGAAACGCCGTGGCTGATGCATTGAGTAGGAGAACTCAGATTCAGGCAGTTTAAGAGGCCAGCAGTGAGTGGAAGCTTATGTCTCTATTCTCTGAGATGCATTTGGAGGTGCATGACAGACAGGGGTAGACTTTTCCGTCTTCTGTAGTTATTTCCTTGACCGTTCTAGACTGGGAACGGATGAGGCAGCTATCAGACTCGGATGGCCTAGTCCTGCGGGAGAGTGTGTCAGGAGAGGACCCTCTTCCTAGATGGACAGTGGGTGAGGATTAGATCTTGCATTTCCAGGGATGTGTATGGGTTCCAGTAGACATACACGAAGAACTGATGTGAGATTTTCATTTTTTAGTTTGGGCAGTTCATCCTGGCGTCACAAAGATGTATCGTGATCTTCACCGCCAGTACTGGTGGACAGGTATGAAGAGAGATGTTGCTGGGTTCGTCATGAGATGTTCTACTTGTCAGCTGGTGAAAGAAGAGAATCATTGACTAGAATGGCTTTTATATCAGTTACCCATTCTTGAGTGGGAGTGTAATGATGTCGCGATGGAGTTCGTGACCTGGTTACCAAGGTCACCTCAAGGGAGTGATGTTTTTTAGGTTGTCATCGAAAGGCTTACGAAGGTTTCTCACTTATTTCCTATCAAGGAGACCTTCGGTGTTGATGATATAAGGTGGTTGTACATCCAAAATATTGTACGTCTGCATGGAGTTCCACAATCCCTTATTTCAGACAGGGATGCCCATTTTACTTCTCGGTTCTGGTAGGGATTTCAGAAGGCTTTGGGTATATAGGTACTTTTCAGTACAGCATACCATCCCCAGACTAATGGTCAGTCTGAGTGTACGATCCAGGTGCTTGAGGATATGCTCCAATCATGAATTCTAGATTTTGGAGGTTCTTGGGAGAAGCATATCCCTTTTGTGGAGTTTTCCTATAACAATAGCTTTCAGGCGACTATTCAGATGGCACCTTGTGAGGATTTGTATGGTAGACCCAACCAATCGGCTTTGTGCTGGCTGGAGACAGGAGAGGCAGCTTTATTGGGACCTCGTCTTGTTCAGGAGACCTCAGAGAAGATAGAGTTAATTCGTAAGAGGGTTTCTACAACATAGTCTCGACATAAGGCTTATGCTGATCAGGGGAGACGACCTTTGGAGTTCGAGGTTGGGGATCGGGTTTTCCGGTATTTCGCACTGAGGTTGGGACACAAGAGTATTCATAGATAGGGTAAGTTTTCACCACAGTACGTTGGTCCATTTGAGGTGTTGGAGAGAGTTGGTCCAGTTTCCTATTGGTTGCAGTTACCTCAGAGGTACCGGGATATGCACGACGTCTTCCACATCTCCCAGCTCCGACGTTACTTTTCAAACCCATCTCATGTCTTTCGACCCGAGGTGGTTGAGCTCAAAGAGAATGCATCGTTTGAGGAGCATCCTATCTATATTGTCGATTTCAGTACGGAGGTTCCCCGTGACCGGTCTGTTCCTCTTGTATGGGTGTTATGGCAGCACGGGCGAGTACAAGACGAGACCTAGGAAAGGGAGGCCAATGTACGATCACAGTGGCCGGAGCTGTTCGTGGTTTCTTCTTCTACACCTCGCTAGGGAAATTCGGGGATGAATTTCTTTAAGGGGGGAATTTTGTAAGAATTCGGATTTTCTTTTCTGGTATTTTTTTCCTTTTTTGGCTGTTTTTGAGAAAACGAGGAAAATCCTGATATTTTTAGAGTACATGCCCTGTACTTTATAGGTACAAGTTGTGTACTTTGATGCACCACTAGGCCATATGTTGGACGTGTCCAGGCCACACACATTGTGTGTAGGGGAGAAGTGGAGGCCGCTAAAAGTGGAATACGGAAAGGCCAAGTACATGTTGTGTACCCCAGAAGTACATGCCGTGTAATTTCTTTTTTTCATTAAACAGACCGGGGTCACGTCTAATCATCGAAACCATATTCTTCTCCAGGTTCTTCGGCTGAGAGTGCCTGTATGGCCGCGAACACTCTCTGAGCCCCCGAGCCTCTGTCTATTTTCCGAATCGACCGCCGTCGATTGCATTGGAACCGTAGCAGTGAACTCTTCCTTATTCTTGAGTCTCATTCCATGTTTTTCCCTCTTTCTCAAGTTATTTTGGGTTGAACGTTTTTTTGTGTTTTTGTAGATCTACAACTTTCTAAGGATAATCAAGCCTTGTGGTTCAAGTATAGTGATCTCCTAGCATCAAGGTAGGTGGTTTGTGCCTTACCTTTATAATTCTTTGAGTTTTATGTGAAAATTCCACAAATACCCATGAATGGGGTATTGCGTGTTTACCATTTTTCCCATATACTTTTCTTGCCATGCTTGTATGCTTGTGTAGAGGTAATTTGATCATGATTGTGGATAATTGATATGCTTGGATGCTTTTACCATGCCTTGTTCTTGTTAGCCTTTGGCCGTTATACCTTTTTCCATGCCTTGTGACCATATGATGGAATGATATTCTTGACATGCTTGTTTTGCTATAGATTGGTTAGCAAAGTAGCTTTGTAGGTGTACTTTGGCCTTATAGCATTATTATGCACTCACTGGCACAGGACCAAGAGAACCTGGTGCTATAGACTATAAGGGATAGACCGAGTGAGCCTCCTAGAGATTCATTGATGTTATAGACTACTGGAGGGTAGACCGAGTGAGCTTCCTCAGAGAGTCTTAGACATTATAGACTATAGGGGGATGGACCGAGTGAGCTTCCCAAATGGTCCTGGATATTATAGACTACAGGAGGATAGACCGAGTGAGCTTCCTCAGAAAGTCTTTACTTGTTTGATTTTCTTTAAATCCTTTTACCATGCTAGAGAAGGAATTGATTGAGTGAGCTTCCTTATAGAGTCTTTGATAGACCTGAAACTGTAGGAGTAATTGAACGAGTGCGCTTCCTCAGATAGTTTCTAGACCTTGGGGCTATAAGTGGATTAGACCACGTGATCTACCTCAGAGAGTCCCTGACTACCCTAGACTATAAGGGGAATTGATCGAGAAATCTTCCCCAGAGAGTCTTATAAATCCGTATGACCAAACTAGAGGGGTTAGGCAGATTGAACTACCCAGACGGTTGTTGGTACATCTTGGTTAGGACCAGAGGGGTTGGTTGTGAGTATTTCTCAGAGGGGTTCCTGTTGTGGTTAGCTTTTCGCTTCACTGATGCTTGTTGTTTTGTGGATTGATTAGTGTGCATATCATCATGTTACTATTTACTGCCTGTTGTTTACAGTTACTGTTTACTGCTTGCTGCACTTTTATCTACCATATACTCACTGACTGTTAGGAATAGATCTTCGTGTGGTTTCCTACTAGGATTTAGTCTCACACCCTATTTGGGCCATGTTTTTATCCCCAAGCAGACTATGTTGTTGCAGGTATAGACAAGGGAAAGAGCCCTTCGATTTTTGGTACTTGATTGCTTTGGAACATGAGGGCATGGGACCAAGCCGAGGCTTGAGATGCTAAAGAGTTTCTTATTGTTTTTCTTCTATACTTTGGTTTAGTTTTGTATTAATCATTATGACTTTTTTGTCTGCTTTCCTAGACTTATGTATCATGCATCATTTCATATATATATTGTGCTCCAATTTTTTATTGTTTTAGTCTACCATTGTTTACTATTGTTGGATATTTACTGCTTCCGCTATTGTATTCTTTGTTTACTTCCGCTGAGCACTCTGCCAATGAGGGCATAGTTTCCCCACTATCACACCCAAGGCCCTCGCTGCTAGTCGTCAGCCTCTGGCATTCGGGGAAATGCTCTTGACGCCATGTGACCAACCGGGTACGGGGTGCCTCTGGGTGGCTTCCAGAACTAGGAAGTTACACATTATCCTAGATATATTCTTTACTCGAGAGTAAGAGGTAAAAGAAGATCACTCTCCATTCCTAAGAGGGTTCTTTGATAAGAGATCTCTCTAGGTCTTGAGAAGGTTATCTAAATCTATTGTGCACAACCAAACAAATTAATTTTATTATTGAGAAAGTAAAATAATTGAGTTTATATATCACTACGGTTAAAATAAAATAATTGCAGAAGTTTATTTTATTAATTATTTAATCCAAACAAAACCCCAAGTGAAATAATAATATTATTATTATTTATCGACCTTCTCTTAACTAGATAATTAAATTAAATATTATTTAATCGAATAATATTCAATATTTATTATATTTCACCATACCATTAAACTCATTTCACCATTCCATAATAATATTTATCGTTTGTTGAATAATAACTATTTATTTATTAAATAAATATCACTTCATTATTCTCCAATAAATATATTAATATTATATTCACAAAATAAAAAATAATATTTATATGGGATCAAGAATACGTGGATAATTATTAAACTACATCTGGTAATAATATTTATTCAATATTTTAAATAATGAATAATAATATATTATTTAACTGAGATTCTAGATATACATAGTTTTTGAACCTCTAGGACTCTTTCTCAATGGCATTGGGTGAAGCATCCAAAATTACAAGGTTGGAATCTAAAAACACCCCCAATGCACCCATAGAGAAGGAAATTAATTCCAAAATGACCTGATACATCACATAAAAACATACTATGTAATATTATCCCTTCATCAAGATATCTCAAATAAAGAAGGCTATATGCTAGTCCCATCAACCTATTTGCTCGATGTCTCTTCCTTTGACATCCCAAAAATTGAACTTGCCTATTGTACATCATCGACATGAATTTATTTAGGATATATATTTCCCATCAATGGGCCTAAGATATCAACTTCCATTAATGAACTGAAAGGAAAAATTATTTCGTGTATAATTTATTAATTTAATATTACTCGCGATGCAACCAACATATCCTATCTTTCCATGAAAATCTATCATCACGTTTTTCATTAATACAAAAATGTTAATGACTAAAAGTACTCATTAATTAAAATAGTAATGTCTAAGGACCAATACACATGTCCAAAAATAGGAATAGCCATTGACACATATAAATTTGGATTTCTTACTTGCGGGCCTTATTCTCATAATATCCTAGAAGATATTACCAGGGGGGAACACCATGAGAAGTTTCCCCCAAGGTTTATGAGTCTCCAACCCTAATAGCCTGAAAAATTTTTGTCAACAAAATGATATCATATATCAATTGAAAATATATTTAAGAGTAGTGTTGTAGCACTTCCAATTTCTAATCATAGTGGAAAATGGTTATGACCTTTTAGTGGGACAACAACTCTTTAGACATTTTCACAAACTATGTCACATAGAATAATAATCATGTTGTGATAATAAGTCTATTAATATTCCAAAAATATGAATATAGTTTATCATAAATTACACATAAGTTGATTCTATTGCACCAAATCTAATATATAACAACTTTAGATATATTTTCAATTTAATATAAAAGTTTCAAAACTTTTTTTACTATTATTTGGATGATTGAATTAAGCCATACAATTATTTTTTCAACAAAAAACCCTAATTATCACATCCTCGTAGATAATTTCTAAAAGGTTGTGTCATATATATCTCTTACTCTGGTGATCCATAATGAAATGTGTTCTTAATTTTCATTTAAACTATATTCATATAATTATATTCAATAAATGGTAGAAAAATTTGTATAGAAAAATGATTAGAAACTAGGGAACATACCTCATTGTATTTTATCCCATCTTTTCAAAACACAACCCTTTAAAAAAAATTGTATTATACGTGGTAATATTCATTAAATTGTAATATTAATTTTTTTTAAACACCATTTTTCACCAACATTCATTTCAATTACTTGAATAAGGAACAATATCCCATGTATGATTATTCTATAGTGAACTCATTTATTATTACATAATTTTGATCCACTAGTATATCTACTCTTAATCCAAAGTAGTGTGATAGTTTTATAGAATATCATATACAATTACTAAAAAAAGAATAAAATGCATATCATCATATTAGGATGTTAAATGTATAGTCTTTCCTGGTATATTAATGGTGATACTCACATGTTGTTGATTATCCAAATATTATAGAACCTCTTCTTTAGTTGGGATATTAGTATAATCATTGTACTTTTTTATCTTTGGCTCTTGATTAGATGACAATGGAATTTTATTCATTTTAATTATAACTCTTTCTTATCCATCCATCTCTTTCTCATAATCGTTTTACATAACCATTAAAATATATAATATCATGCCACCAAGTGATCTTAATTTTTTCAAGATCCAATTTTTGTAAATCCTTCCAACCATCACTAAATCCATCCAAATAGATTCATTCACTATAGGCTCCAAAATTTGGGTAAGTTACATGAAAATAAATATTATAATAAAGGATATTTATAATATCATAATTATAGAAATTCTCACTAGTTCAAACCTCTTAAATAATTTTACAATCAATTATAGATGATTATAATTTGTTCACAATGTTTACATCAAACATCAATTCCTATTTCTAAAAAGCCTTGTTCATACATGCTTAAAATAACATATATCATAAATTTTCAATGAGTGCAATGTTCATAAATCATACTCCTCCATTATAATATGGTATACTCAGAGTTGTAAATATTATCATAATACCTTCTTCATGGGAAAAAAATCCTAAATATAAATGATCTGAATTCAATAAAATTTTCTAACTTTAGGATTTTTATTTTTTTCTCATCTAATTTCCTATCATCTTCATTCATTTATTGATTATATCTGACACTTAATTTTTATGATTCATGGTATACACTGAAACATATCATGAGTAATAGTTAATAAATATGAATAAAATAACCATTATACCATATTTAATAATTCATTAATTTTTCCAACAAATCAGAATAGATGTACTAAAGAGGTCAAATCAGATGATTGGTTTAAATTCTAAAATTAAATCTCGTATACTAGTTGATAATATAGTGCCCAAAAAGGTGAGTTTTCCTATATTAGAACCCTTAAAACACATTGCATCACTAATATATGAAACTGGTTATATCTAGTATGCCCGAGTCTCATATTCAATAATCTAGAAGTGTCTTGATCATTATCATCTAATATCATTGTTTCCCCTATAATAGTCACAAAATTCACATAATAAAGATAACCATTTTTGTACTTTAATAAAAATGATTACACTATATATAATTCTCGTGAAATTTTAGTTCAATTAAAACACATAAAACTCTAATGTATTTTTTTAAAATTCATATTATGTGCATGAATTTAATTAAAAGAAGAATTTGTACAGTAATATGAAAATAAAAAATAAATGAAAATTATATGTGGTTCTATCTGATGACCTACATCCTTGGGGAAGGAAACCATTACATAATTATCGAAAGGGAAAAACTAAAAATTTATTTAATTATTAATCATTCAAACCCATGTTTATTTCATTGGAAGAGAGATAAAATCAATTTTCCAATGTAAGTGTAACATCCCAAGTAAGGAATGAATAATAGATATTTTATCTATGTCTATTAATTAATTAGATAGTGTTTTAGAGGCTTAAAATGAAAATAAATCCAATCTTAAGCATGAAATACACTAATATTTTTAAAAGATTGTTTTACTGCCTTTGATGGAAAAACATTTTTGAATATATCTTTTGACAATTTTATAAACTATGTTTGTCAAAATAAACTTATTCTTTATGATTGGGACATCAAAATTTACTTTGTGTGAATTTTTGGTATTTTTCTGACAAAGTTCATTTTTTAATGAATAGTGAAAAATACTGCATTTTACATCAAAACTGCTTTTTAATCTAATTTATTTATATAATTAGATTATCTTTTGAATTGGTTTTGAAGTGAAATTAGAATATATTTTTACCATTTAATCCAATGGTGGTCATTGGAATCAATTTCAATTTTAAATTGGACTTAAACTGGTGTCAATCTTTTGATACTTATTGTTTCATAAAAACACGCTATTTGTCATAACAGTGGGAATTAATTATTAAATTAATTAATGTGACTTATATGTTTTGAATTTTGTAGAATAGACTTCATTTTTGAATTCTGAATATCAAATATAGCTTAGGGTGAATTTTTGGTAATTTTCTGAAAAACTCCAATTTTTTATGAATAGTGAAACCACTAAGTGGTAATCAAGCAAACTGATTTTTCAGTTAAATGAAAGTTTACCACTAATGTGTATTGAATTTTGAAAATCTGACATGCATGGTTGTCATTAGTATGTAAAATGTGGTTCAATGAGATTAAAATAATTTTTTGGTGAATAGTAACTTATTAAGTTTTTAATCGCGATTAGAGGTAATTAGTGTAATTTAAGGTAAAAATGATATTATAAAAATGTGAAAACACCATGAAACTTGTCCTACACATATTGGGTGAGTCATGGCCGACCAAGACAACCCATGGGTCGATTTAGGGGACCCCATGGAGCAAATTGGGTGAGATAAAGACTTTAATGCCTTTTTTTAAATAATGGTGAAAATGACACTAACATAAATTGTTTTACTAAAACAATTTTTATAAGGGGTTATACTAATCATATTTTTGTCTATAAATATTCATTAGAAATCTAACAAGATTTCCTACATCATATTATTTTTTTTATAATTTTTATACATTAAATAAATTAAATTATCTATGACATCATGATGATGCAGCGATGACCTCATTATTTAACGATTTAAATAAAATGGAAAGATAATGTAATATTTAAGACCTAAACTTGTCCAAAAACTATTGGATGGGAATATTTCGAATCCTTATCATCTTATATTCGAAATATATCAATGTGGGACCTTAGAAATTCGAAACACTTTTGAAAATAAAATAATAGTTTCATGATTTCCAAAAGTTCCCCTCCCCTCCTCTTATAAAAGGCCCCCAACTCTACCACATTTCACACACTCCTCAAGCCTTTGGCTCGTCCATGCCCTGCCCATTTACTCTCTCCACATCCCTCTCCTCATCCTAGAGGATTTCCTTTGGGCAGAATCCATTCAAAGGAAGCCTTTAGGCACAAATCAAAAGGAGTTACACTTTTAAAGGTAATTATTTCTCTCATGTTCATTTGTTTTATTTTGCTTCTCCAACCCCCTAAAATCTTTTTATTTATTATTTTGTAACAACACCAGTATCTTCAATATACTATGATGTTATTATAAGATTTATTCGACCTACACTCTCACACAACTACACCAATTGGTTAAAGAACATATGGTTTCCGTGGATGGAGAAATTCTTCCTCCCGAAACGATGATTGTTCAATACACATCTAACACCTTCAAAGGTGGCCATTATGATGTCACTATTTTTATATATGATATATAATATGTTTATTATTTCCTTAAGCTTATGTATTTTTCATTTATGGAATACCACTATTGTTTCCATTATGGGTAAACACGATATCTTCATTTTAGGAAGTGCGGACTACCGCCCCCTGAAAGTGATTTGATTCGTTAATACCATATGTGGGATGTGTAAAGGATAAAGTTAATTATATTATATATGTTATTATACTGGAATTATAATATACTCTTATATCATTATGATTCCATTCTAGAAAATACGAAATAGAAATGGAAGTAGCGTTCATGCGTACGTACGGCTTACCGTCTCTATGAACGGTGCATTTCATTTCTTACCTCTAAATGTGATGTAATACTATAAATACATGTATATGCTGAATATATATGATATATATGTTATCCAAATCATTAATATAATTCTGGATATAACTAACCTTTGACCAAATTAACAACATGTAAGTGTAAGAAGTCTATTTTTGACTTAAGAACCAAATACCGACAAAATGAACATTATTAACTTAAATGATTACATGATGTTCATAACATGGTATAAAAGGAATAATGAACATGAAAAAGGTTCTTAAGCAAGTAGAGATTAACTCAAGTTTATTATTCAGGAGATTAAAGAACAGTCGGGTCAAGTCGGATACGAGGTATGGGACTTCGTCTCAATCTCCTTTCATTGAGGCATATTTTGTTTTATACACACCCTTCTTTTATATGGTGTATAAACCCCTTTGACTTTTACATTTATTCAAAAGGAATCTTTTTTATACGAAGAATTTTATAAAAAGTAAAAAGGGAATGTTTTTGTCATACGTATGCGGCGACAACGACTTCTCCGTCGCCGTGACGATTATTTGAGTTTTTGCTTCCTCTACAAGCCATGCCTTCTTTTTAAAAGAAAAATAAATACCATGTTTTACTTTTCTTTTGGTTTTGGTAGTGAAAATAGTTTTCATAATGTTTTTATATCAATGTGTTGTATTGATATCTTGTGATTGAAAGGTGGAAATGTTATGTTTCCTATATGCATGTTTTATGTGATACGATTATGTTGAGATTCTTGGGCATTATTATGAAGACGGGTGGTTCCGTGATAAAATAAGGGTGGGTGAGCCCGATATAGCTCTCCAATGCATTGGGTAACTTGAAGGAGTGAAATGTTAAGGTTTATCCGAAGAGATTTAGGGAATATACTATGATGGGTATTCCAAACGTAACCAAGAGGGTTACTCCCTACGTAAGAATGTTATGAATGCCTCAAGTTACCTTTATGTCTTATGACTTCTATTATTTATTCATGATTTTATGAGGTGTGTTAAAGTGCCTATGTTTTATGGGTAAAGTATGATTTTATTCTTATGTATATATGAACTCATGTTTCCTTTACATGTTTTTTATAACCCATACTGATTTTTTATGCTCATCCCAAGTTTTTGAAATATTTTTCATAGGTCAAGGGAAAGGTACATGATAAGATGATAGAGTCAAGGATGTGTCAAGAAAGAATCCATGTTTTATTTTCAATATGTTTCCTTTGATGGGAAAAAAGTATACTATATTTTATTGTAACCACTTTGTTTAAATTTGTGTTGTAATGCATGTTTTAAGATCTAATTCTCTAAAACTCTAAAGCTGAAAAGATCCTCAACATGTAATCTTGTGATAACTCAAGATTATGTAAGGTTTAAGGCTGGGGACTTATAGTTAGTTTTCCATTAGATGACACCAACAAATTTATATGATTTCTATATATGGAAATAACTATTTCATATTTTCTTTTTTGGAAAGTAATCTAGTGGTCACCTCCTATATAGGAAGTTAATTTATTTTCATTAATATCCAAAAATAACTAGATTAAAATTCATATAGGATGTAAAGATAGTAATAAACATTAAATAATAAAGTTAAATACCAATCTAATGGACATGAAGATAACATAAGGTATAATAATGAACATTGATTTTATAAAGTTTCTACTTGAAGTAATTAAATTAACAAGAATTTTTGAAATTAGAGATATAAAATTCATCCTCAAACAATTATCAGATAGAAACAGTTGATGAATGAGTAGAAATACCACTTCCTTGTTCTACACACCCCATTCTATATTGGTGTGTTTGTATAAATCATTGAATTAGGGTTGATGATTCCTAATTTGTTTTACAAAATATAACAAGTGATATAAAATATTGTTCAAAATTAAAAATTTATAGAGTTTCATGGATATAAAGGCTGTAAAATGTCTTGGATTTAAAGAATGATATTAAATCACTAGAGTGTGAGGGAGTGATAAAAACACAGTGAATGATTTGAAATAATAAGATAATCCAAATAACATAGGGGAAAGACCTAACTCTTCATCTTACTATCCATTAATGATAGATGATGTTCCGTAATAATTATCATCACTAAATACACAAATTTAATAGAAATATTATTCATTTAAAGCATCTAATATATTCCTGTTTATTTTTTCCACCCTAATTTTGAAATTATTTGAACATTGAAATGGCCTTTTAACAATGATATTTAAAACACCTTTAATTATAACTATAAGATATTTATTGTTTGTGGGATATTCTCCCCTAAAATATATTTATAGTTTCATTCGATTTATATTGTTTAGTTGTATAACTGAAATTTATAAATTTGAAATATTTTTTCTATATAATAAATGATATTTTCATTATGTATTACCCATTATATGCATTATAACTAAAAAAATTATTGTTAAAACATGTAAAATTTCATGACCTTATGTGACTCTAATAATTTTTTTTCATGATGAATGTTTTAATAATAACTTGGAGTAATTTATTTATTATTAACTTATAAATTATGTATATATATACATTAGTTAAAGGATACATGACTAGAATCATATTTTTATACTATAATTATTAAACCACGATGACAAAAATGCAAGTTCATTTTCTTGATCCACATTATTTTTGAGTTAATTAGAAAGTTGAACCCTTAAATTAATTATATGGGTATGAAAAATTAAAAAATTTGTATTTTCTGATGGTAGAAAGAAAGAAACATACCATCTATTATTCTTTAATACCAAAATATACTTAATTCATCTAAATGATGGTTCAATCGGTAAACATATATTTTATTTTATCATTGTTATAAAAATTATGAAATTAAACCTCAATCCTAGTTAGTGAGAGATAAAAATAAATTTTTCTATAAAAAATGGATGAAAATGAATTATATTAAAGGAAATTGTCTCTTTAATATTTATTGATTTTCCATGAAAACATTCAATTATAAAACACATCAATTTATAACCATGATGACCATGTAATATCTGCCACAAAATCATATCTTGGTAATTGGTTTAACTAAAATATGAGATTCAATAAAATTTACACATGTATTATGAAATAAAATGATAGTTTCAATAATTTATTTATTACATAAATCATACACACATACATTGACACTTACACACACATAGGCACACCTAGATAATCAATTTGCCTTTACTTTTTATGAAATCTTGAGACAATTCTCTCTGATCAATCTAGAGAATGATGTTTCCCATATACATATCCTCTTATAATGGAGGTCAAAATATAGTTGATATGATATATCATGAAAAATTACAAGATAATTCAATTTATATCATTAATAAAATTAAAAATAAATGATATAAATTACCAAATACTGAACATTATAGTACACAGAAATAATTTCCTAGTGAAATGAATAAAAAAAATATACCATTCTACTAATATAGAGAGGAACAATTATATAATAACTACGGAAGAATTAGAAAGGTAATAATATCTCTGAAATAAAATATATTGATATATAAAAATGAATCCAAACAAATATATGGATAAATTGTAACATAATATCGAACCTCTCCTCGACAGCATCTCCTTATCATTATTAATATTATATAGCTTTAGTACTTGTATAAAATTTCTTATCCAAACCTCCTTCTTAGAAATGAAGTATGTGTGTCTACAATATAGCATTCAAAAAGACTAAAAATAAACCTCATTACAACACAACTAATGAGGAGTCTATCATTCATTATAATAAATCTTGTGTGTTTTAATGTACTGTAATATAAATATTCATTAAAAAAGAATATACCTAACAAAGTTATGCTTTAATAGAATAAAAATGCCATTGTGACACATGTACCTACCTTTTTAGACTAATTTTAACACCCCAACCATTTTTACTCTTTAATTTTTTCATTTCCTTGATGTTGGATATTTTGGTTGATGTTCAGGTTGAGTTATCGGTGTATATTTTTTGTGTTTTGAAGATTTTGGGGGGTTTTGGTCTTCTACCTGATTTGATCATGGTTTGTACTACACTATGAGAGACCTGGATGTGATTTTGTGCTCTTCTCTTGGTGGGTTGTAAATCGTTAGAAGAAATCATGTGACAATGGTAATAAATGGCTATGAAAAAAGATGGAGCTGAGTTGCATAGATGGAACATATTTTCTCAAACCGCGTGGAAAGCCCATGTGAGGGTCCCTTTTCTCTAGTAGGGTGTACATAGTTGATGTATAATCTAGTATACTGTGCGACCAAACGATGCTTCCTGGACAGAGTTCAAAAAAATAAAATGAAAATAAAATTAGATAAAAATAAAATAAAATAAAAACACACTATTTTAATAATAATAATAATCCAATTATTATTATAATTAAATTTATTATTATTATATTTTGGTTTTTTTAAGACCCAATGGGGTTCCCCACACCCACACCCCTTATGGAACACAACCCCTCCTTCCTCTCTTGTGCTGCCCAAATGTCAAGTAGGGTTCTGAAGCATGACCCCCCCCCCTCTTCCTTTAGTAGTCAATTTCCTCCTATTTCAGTGTGTTTTCATATCTGGTAAGTCTCTTCTCCCCTATTCTTTATTATTTTATTTATTTTCTTATCTTCTATGTGGTACGCACTCCATAACCAAACCCTAACTCATTTTGGGGGTTTTATTGGTCGATTCTGGATTATTAGCATTCTTTGGCCATGTTTTGGACCATTCATGTCATGGATGAAAATTAAGCATGTCTTAGTCAGGTTTTGGGGAAAAATTGGTTCCCTCTCATTAGCACAGTTTTAATTTACGGGTTTTGTTGTTTTTGAGTTCTCATTATTTTACTAGACTATGTTGGACCTCACTACAGCGGTTTTAGGTTTCTGTTGTCAAAATTGACTTACATGGGTATGCATAGGTAGGAATATATGTAAAATTAAGTTCCCTAATTATATGTTCATTCACACATGGAAGTATGAATATATATATAATGGGTATAGTTATTCTTATGTATATATATGAAAAAAACATGTTTGTAAGGAAAATGGGTATATTCATGTGTAATAATATACGTAAGGATCCATATGAACATATCTTTCCATAAAAAATGTTAATAGGGGCTATATATCCTTACATATAAGTTAATATTCTTATACAGAAAAGTGGAAGGGAATTCTAGTGGTCTTTATCAAAAATTTCCATGTTTGAGGTAGGTTATCCATTGCATTTGGCCTTTATATTTACAAATTATTTAATTATTGATTTTCACTCCTTGCTTCAATGATAAATAGTAATTTCTAATTTTTAAATAATTTTTTTTATGTGAAAGTAGTATATAATATCATGAAATTTTTTATTTAACTTCATGCACTAGGTATTTATTAAAATTATTGTTTGAATTTTATTAATGGCTTGTGAATTCTAAATGTTTTTTTGGTTTTTCAAATGTATATCAAACTTGTGTGTTTGATCCATTAGAATTCTTGATTTTTCAAAGATTTTTTTAGGCCCATTTGGTACTTTCATATGTTGGTACTCTGAAAATTGTCCTTCATTGGTCATTTTTTTTGTGTGTAATGGTATGTGAGATTTGTGATCTAATGGTTGAAAAAGGGATTGTTATGTGGAAGTATTCAAGGGTTTTTTGTGTGTGTTCTTATGCTAAAAATTTATGCAAATGGTTGTTTGCAAGTTCAATTTTGTTTATCACACCCCCTCTTTAGATATGCCATGGTAAACTGATATAGCTTTCATATTTTCCAACAAGGGTTGCCACACTAATTTAGATTATGAACTGGCTAGTGTCTCTTAGTATAGTCATTTCTCTTATTTTGGATTGTTCATTAAATTAGCCTATATTGGGTTGGATTGAGTGTGTGGTCAAATTTATGTCATCAAGTGCGTTATACCTATGGGATGAGTCATGTTTTTGTATGTTCAATATTATCCACTGAAATCATCGGCTCTCCCATGTACTTTTGTACTTATATGTCTATGGTGGGTGATTGAGGTGCCTTGTTTCATTATTTACTCATGATATTTATTTTCCATTACCTTGTATGGCCATTTCATATGACTTCTTTTAATGTGTATCACATTGCTAACAATGGAAAAAATTGTTCTCAAATGTTTATAGAAATGTTTTTTAGAATTATTTACGGCACTTTAACCCTATTTTAATAAAAACATCATTCCTTATTCTCTATAACTATTTTATTAAAATGTTAATGTTTATTCCCTAGAAAATAAACTTCTTTTAAATGAAAAGGGCAATGGAATATGATTTTATTTAAATAGAAAATGTGTGAAAAACCCTATATTTATATTTTTTTATTTCAAACATGAAATTGGCGGATCTTTGATTTAAAGGAAATAAAAATTGAAATATATTATTAGGGAACACCTACTAAGTTTTAATAATCATGGCTCTAATGTCATTTTTTATCATGTGTATTACTTTTAGCTTGGGCTCATCCATTAGGGGAAACGTTGGTTTAGTAGTCGGTGGTGGCCCATTGGGTAACATGGAATCATGTGTAGTTTTTATTTATTTCTTATTATTTTTTTATTTTTATTTTAGAGTTTGTATTTATTTATTAAACTTTTTTTATCAGCCAAACAGTTCCAAATTGTGGTATTTTAATTCTCAGTAAAAATTTCTAGCCTTAGAGGATTGGTAATTCCTCCCAGGCCTTATTACAGGCTGGATTGGGTGAAAGATTTAGGGTTGGTCGTGGTGGGTTCTTGAAAAAATTCTATCATAGGAGACCCTTTCTATTTGGTTTTTTAGGTAACTTATAGATTTGTACTATCGAGACTTGAGAGTTAGGTGCTGGAAGGATTCCATGAACCCTTCCTTGTCTTAATCCTTGAGTTTCAAGGGGTAGTTTGGGGTTTGAGTTTTTTGTTTGGTCTATGTGGACATGGGATGAAAATTGAAGTGAGTTGTTGTTACATGATGAGCTTTCATAGAGTAAATACCCATGTGAAGCCCGAGTGTTTGGTTCAAGATACTTCATGTGGGTGACAATCACTTAGATAATGGTCTGATAATCTATTTTCCTAGGCTATGCTTAACCATTAGTTCATTATTCTCAGATTTTTTTTGTGTGAGTTAGGTTTTGTATTAGTTTTGGTTGGTTTCAATGGATTTAAAAAATAAAAAGGGTTTTTGAAAAGGGTTTCTCAAAATAGAAAGTGTTCTCTATAGTGGGAAAATGGTTTCTGAAATGAAAAATGATTTTTGGATATGTATTTTAATAGAATGTATGGTTTAAAAGAGAAAAATGGAAGGTATTTTTGTAATATTTTTGGGATTTTGGAAACACATTTTTAACATGATATGAATACATATTTGGAATTTGTGAATGTGTTTCTTTAATGAAAAGGGGTGACTTAATATTTTTTGTGAATTTGGGATTTATGTAGACTGATATTTATTTGAAATGAGAAATATTATGATTGACCCTTGCTATATCAATGAATGATCACATATATGGATTTACACATATGGAAAGTGATTAATTAGTGGTATGTGATGATGGGTTCTTGAGCTAGAAAAAAGATATATAAATGTTAGACTTCATAGAATACCAATGGTGGGAATTTAAGTTGATTAGTTTTATGAAAAAATGTTTTCAAAACGGGATATTTTAATGTTTTAAAAAGTGAGTCAAAAATACTTAATATTTTATTCTAATATTTTCAATCCCATTTCATGGTATATTTGTTTTGACATGAAGAAAATTAGTTCGTAATGGTGATTTGAGTTTTGGTTTTATTTTTTTATTGGAGTGTGGAATTTTGGTTCATGATGCATTTTGATTCGAATACATACTACATATTTTATTGTATGTCAAAGAAAATTATTGGTATGAAGTGGATGTTTGGACACTAGGATTAATTACTCCATGATTTGGTGATAGTTATATTTGGGAATCCGTTTTGGTCATAGTTTAGTGGTTTGAACGTTTTAAAACTGAGGTGGTTAGGGTTTTTGATGAGATTTTAAATAAGTGTTTCCTTGTGTATTCATATTTAAGAATCTACCCAAAATCTAATTTGGGTGGTAGATCCTTATCATTTCTTGACATTGGACCACACCCATATCCTTTTATCTTGTTTTCAGTATTTTTTATCTAAAATAAATAATAATTAGTCCTTTATAGTGTCTTAATAAATTATGTTTCATTCAATGTGGTATCTTGGTTCATTTGATGGTATTTTTTATGCTTCAATACCAAAGGAAGAAGTTGTAGTTGGATATTGTTAGTTACAAACTACTAGAGATAGGATGCATCAAGAAATCAGGGCTCTATCCATAGGTCTCAGAGTGAATATTTCAACATAGATAGGAATTTTTATGTGTGTGGAAGTTTGATCCAATTTTTTCTCTAGTGCTAGAATGGAGGGGATTTAATTTTCTCTGTTGGAGATATCTTCATTTTTTATGGTTCCTTTGTTTTGTAAAAGTCATGAAGGCCTCATTTACTTGTTTTAGACTTCTTCTTTTTTGAATGTTCCCCTTTGGGTAGTAATGTCTCGATACCCTTGTGTCCTTGTAAGCCTCTTTAGTTTTGATTTTTCCTTATGAAAGAGAACCCTTGAATGGTGGTCTATTTTTGGATTGGTTTCAGCTCTGGCTTGTTCTTCTTTGGGAGATTATTTTTTCTTGTGGAGATGTTTGATTGTGGATGCATTCGATACTCAGTATTGGGTTTTTTGTTAGGGATTCCCTTATGGTGGGGGTTGTTCTGTATGGGGACTTCCTAGGTTGGTCTGTGTTTGGGGTCCCTACTTTGGTTCATGTTCATAGTTCTAGGGTTGACTCTTGCTGAGAGTATCAATGTTAGTCATGCTAGTTGGTTTTTTATGGTGGGGAGAACCCTCCACTTATCCTCATGGTTTCTATTATTTTTCTTATCCCCAAATATATTTAGTTGTGACTTGTGGAGTTAAAAGGTCACACTAAGTTTCATGGTTTCGTTGGGAATCATGTAGTTTTGGGCTCTGTTTTTATTCATTATTCAGCTCTATGACTTTTTTTGGGAATAATTTTTTTTCGTGGTGTGAATTTTCTCACCCCGAACATAGTTTATAATTATTTTTATCCTTTTCATGTTATTGGATATTTCTTAGAGGATCTAGGTGAGTTCTTAGTGCAAATTTTTGAGTTATTAATATTTTCAGTGGTTTCTGGTCATGAGCACATTATAAGAACTATTTGGCCCAAACAGTTCTAGGCCTAGTATTGATCATTCACCCTTCTATTATTGAAGTATGGATTGTACATTGTTATAGGAAACCATGTGAAAGGAATTATAAATTTCTCTTTGAAATGACAGAGTTGAGTTTCAAGTCTAGCACACTGTGTCTCAAACTATGAGGTCATCCTATGCAAGGGTCCATTTTCTCCAGAAGGGTGGGCATGACTGGTGCATAGACCGAAAGACTGTGTTTCCAAACTGTACATCCTATATAGATTTCAAAATAATGAAAGTAAAATAATATAAAATAAATAAAAATAAAATAAAATGTTTTATAATAATAATAATAATTTTATTATTATTAGAAATTTTTTTATTATTATTATATTTAGGATTTTTTACCTCTCTTTGTAGTAACCTTAACACCACTAATATGACACCCCCATCCTTCTTCTCTGATGTCACCCAGCCAGTTGGGATAGATCCATAAAAAGACCCCCTCCCCCACTATTGGCTATTTCTCCTCCTATTTTGGAGTGCGTATATATTCTGTTAGTCTTTTATCCCATCATCTTCCTTATTTTTATTTCTTTCCTTTATTTTTTGTGGTGTGAACACCTTGAATGAAAAATAACTCATTTGGGGGGGGGTTGATTCTTGATGATCAGGGATCATTGGCCTCGTTGAGGATCATTCTTACCACGGTTGACAAGGTAGTGATTTTTTCTTCAGTTTCTGGTAAGGGTTTTTTGTTCTCTCACTTTGGCTCAATTTTAATTTACGATTTTTTTGGTTTTTTAGTTCTCAATAATGTTCTAGAGTGTGTTGGACCTCACTGATCTGGTTTTGGGTTTCAATTTTCAAAAGATAATTACATGGGTATGCATAGGTAGGCATATATATACATAATTTCCCGCATTATATATATATATATATATATATTCGCAAATGGTGGTATGAATATATATATGGGGCAATGTTTTCTTATGTATATATATGGAAAATGCATACATTTGTAAGGTGAATCAGTATATTCATGTGTAATTATATATTTAAGGTTCCCCTTATACATATTTGGCTATAAAAATATGTACATTAGGGTTATGGGTCCTTACATATTAGTGAACATGAATATGCAATCCAAAGGAAAGGTAATTCAAGTCATCATTGTAAAAAGGGGCATGTTTGAGGTAAGTTCCTCATTGCATATAGCCTTTAAATTTAATAATAAATAATTTCCCAGTTTTCTCTTCTCGTTTCAATGCTTAATCATTATGTATGATTTTTAGATAATTTTATTGATGTGAGATGAGTATATAAAAAATGAAAAAAAAAATATTTAACATCAAACACTATTTATTTTTTAAAATGGCTAGTTATATTTTATAAATGGTGTGTGGATTCTAAGTGGTTTTTTGGTTTTTCACATTAATTAATAGATGTTTTGTTTGATCCATTAGAAATGTTTCATTACTATAATATTTTATGAGGCCCATTTGGTACATTCATATGTTGGTACTCTTTTTAAAACACTCTTTTGATGATCCTATTACCTTGGTTGTGTTGAATGGTATGCGAGACCTTGGTATAAGTCTCCCTTGGGATATAATAGTTGAAAGGCAAGGGATTGTTCTATTGAGTGATTTGGGGTATGTGATTGTGTGTGTGCTTGTGATATATATATTTGTGTGTGTGTGTGTGTGTGTGTGTGTGTGTATACAAGGTCTGTTTCATGTTTGACTTTGTTTGGAACACCCACACTTAAGACATAACATGGGAACCTGACATAAATAATGAATTTTCCTTGATCAGTTAAAACATGTAAGGTATAATACAAATAAACCCTTTAAAACAAACTAGTTCAAATACATGAGAACCTAACAGTGGGAACCATATGTCTCACCCTCGAACCCGAGTATCTAAAAACCCATTGGAACAAACTAGTTCAGATACAACATGTAAGGTATAATACAAATAAAACCTATAATTTTACTAGCTCCCTACCGTAAACTGAATCATTATTAACTCTTATTTAGTGTCCAACATTTTTTGTGGGTCAACATTTAATCCATCAAATAAAATACCCTTTAATCCAATATTTACCCAACCATAATCACAAAAGATCTCCAAAATAATCAATCCCATATGAAAAAATTTGATTCTAATCATTCATGGAAGAAAAAATTATCCATCTTATATTACACCAGCCAAAAAATCTGTATTATTTTAAAAGTACCTAACATATATAATAGTAAATCACTTCTAACTAAAAATTGTAACATTATTATAGATTAAATATCCAAAATCATCACTCACATATAACCATATTCTAATAAATTAGATGAACATTTCACTAAACATTGTCTCATGATCCTACTAGTGTCAATTACTTATTTTACTTGTTAATCTACTCAAGTATTATCTCTTAAGTATTGTTCTTTAATACCCATCATTTATATATCAATGAAAAATCAAGGTTCATGGACCCCACATTCCAATTACCGTATGGTATTCCTATGGTGATATCACCATTAAAACCAATCCTTTGTCAACTATAACTCAATCCATTGTATATCACAGACAAAATATATTATCCATAATATATCTCATATACAATAAGTTTATCATTTTACTTAGAGATATATAATTTTTGATAGACCATTCCTCGTATTTCCAATTATCTAACGGTGAAATATTACTAATCCCATAACCAAATATGACCTAAAACATATTTTATTCATATGAGTATTTCCATGATAATCACCATACCTAAACATTTGGTACTTCTTCAAACATGAAATTTCATGGTCTATTGAACTTTTTCAAGTTGTCCACATTTATTTCCAAAAATTTATTATCACCAATCCAATTAGTATAGGTTTTACACATTCTTAAAATTTATTACTAGAACATGAGAATCCATCAAAAAAGAATGTATAGTTTCTCCAACACTCAAAGACTATTTTGGGTTTTATTACACATAATTATTCAAGAGGTCACATAGAAATAATGTTTTTATAAATTCCTAAAATATATCACATATTTTGGTAATGTCTATTCCTGTACTATGAGGCTATAACTATTTCGTCTCCCAATTCTAAAATATCCCAGACAATGTTTGGGTCTCCCTGGAATGAAATTCTAATATCATACACCATAGAACATTTCCAAATTTCTATATAATGGTAAATATTTTAAGAAACACCCAACTAATAGAAAATTTATCTATACCCTGTAAAATAATGATCTTATTATTCTAATTATTTGGGATAACAATGAATTATTCAAAAAATCCAAATGAAAATGAATCAGAGAATAGAAACACTTATAATGAAGAAAATCCCAGGTAATTTAGTGTGTGTGTTTAGAAATACCTATTAGAGTTCACCACCATAGATGAATTCTGAATTAGAATATAAGTAGTGAATTGGGAACCAAAAATATGATGAATATTGGGGGGTATCAAATAACTATAGAAAAAAGGATGAGGAGGAAAATATATGATAATTTTACATAAAAATATATCCCATAATTACCAACCCTCACCCACTTTATGTAAGCATCCCGGCCCACAACTAAATCCAAATTATACCCCACTGGGCTCCTAATTAACTGAATGTGGTTCCTTCATCACTTCCATTCCCATCAAGAATCCAGTTACACCCCACAAATGTAACACTCCATGATTTTTTGAATATTGTTTTGAATAAATTTAATCTTTTGGATATTTTTAATTTCAATCAACACTAAAAATATTTTATTTTATAAACCCACTATTCTTGTATTGAGTTATATGAAACACCAAGTTAATCATTCAGTACACTCAAAATAAATTTTATCATTTTTTACATGGAATATCTACTTGGTGTACGTTACATTCAGCAATGAGTTTCCACAAAACATCATTTTATTATTATAATTGTTTAAATAAGATAATTATAACATAGATGTTAAACATAGTAATATAAATAGTAATAAATTATTTTCAAATATTATTTATAATTTTTTATATAAATATAACATATTTCTAAACAAAGATATAATTTTTGGTAAAGTTCTTATATGTTTAAAAGTACTATTTTCTCACATGAACACTTTTTAATGTCCTTCTATGGAAAATAATAAATTTAAATTTCGAAAAATTTAGAAATTTTATTTGATAATATATACTCTGTTTTTTAATTTATAATTTCTAAATTATATTAGGGTGAATTTATTGGATTTTTTTGAGAAATATAATTATTTGAAGAATAGTAAATAATACTAAATTTTAATTCAAACCATTTTTTTCAAATAATTTATTTACAAGGTTAAATTATATTTTAATTTGTTTTAAAAGTTTAATTATATGATATTTGTATCAGTCAACCAAATTTAGTTCTTTTTAATATATTTCACATGAAATTTAATATAAAAACATATAAAACTTTAAACTATGTTTACTTTAATAACTCGCATTGTAGACCCGAATATGGAACTAAATTTATATTATATTCTTACACTGCTGGGATTTTACTCTGTAAAAATGAATTCTATATTCAAAATAAGAATAAATTATAATTTATAATAATATCAACTTAGTTTTTTATCCCAAAAATTTCCTAAATAATTAAAATTAATTACAACGATTAAGGTAAAATTAAGCTTAATAAGGGAATAAAGATTAATTTTTAGGGACCAAATAAACTATAAACTTTTAAAAAAGTGATTCTATGGTCATATACCGACCCTATCCTCTATTTTATTTAATTTTGTCCATTTTTGGATCCACTTTACAAGGGAAAACGTGATTAGAATTCTTTTTCCCAAACATCACAAGAGTTTCACTCCTCCACTATAGAAAGGCCTCATATCCCCCCATTTACTCACAGCTCTCAAGACACTTTGTCTTAAAAAAAACTCATCCCAAATAGATCCTAAAAATCTCTCCCCTTATCCTAGAATAATCCCCTAGAAATAAATCAATATAAGGAACCACTTCTGTAAAAACCAAAAGGAGTTACTCGAATAAGAGGTAACATTCTTCCTCTAGTAATTTTATTTCATATCAATTCAACACTCCGCCAATAAATATTATTCAATTATTGTATAAAAAACCATTATAATAAATATATAAGTATTTTTTTTAAAATCAAACTATACTTACACACAATTCAATATAATTGGTAAAAAAAATTTATGTGTGGAAAACTACTGCCTTATAAAATGATGACTGTTCATTTTTCATTTATTGCCTTTCATGGTGGATATTATGATAGAAACTCTATTTTTATATGTTATATATAATTTTTATTACTTATTTAGTCTCCTTTAATTATTTTACAACACATATCTTTATAATTTCCATTTTTTTAAATACAATAATTTTGTTTGAGGAAGTATAGACTACCGCCCCATCAAAGTGATGTGATTCTTTAACACACTATATGAAATATATTAATGAAGGGTTTAGTGAAATTATATTATATATATAATAATTATACTAAAATAATTATATATATTAAAATATATAAATATATTCTATTTATTTCATTTACTATCTTTATTTCAATACGACAATAAAACAGATACAACATTCAGGTGTATGTATGGCCAACTGTCTGCATAAATGACGTGTTTCATTTCATAATTCTATATTATATATATTATTATAATAAAAATATAATGAATTTAAATGATCTTTATATAATTTTTTACATTCTAGAAATTAGGATATAAGTATAATGACCAAACATATAATAAATTAATACACAAACAAAGAACAAAGCAGATATTACCCGAGGTGAAACCGTAACATTGAATTGAAAACGAGTGGGAAATATAAAGTCATAATAAAACCATTAAGGTATTAGATATAATAATATGGTTGTTTTGTAGATTTATAATAAACTTAAATTAATTATATAGAAGGTTTTTATGAGTACAATGAGATTCAAGACATGATGTGTAGGGTTTCATCCCACTTTTTATTTTCATGAGATACATGCCAGGTTCACCATTCTTTCCTTGTGTATGGTGTATATACTAACCCAAAATGTATTATATGATTCATATTATTTAATAAATGGTTATTTATTTTTTCAATCTATTATCTTCCTTTCATGGGGTTTTTGTTGCAAAAGTATCCAAATCAGTAAGATAATTTTCTATCAATTTACCTTATTTGATACACATGCCATGTTATGGACCTATATTTTTATATAGGGTGTACAAAATGACTTTGAAATTTTATCTCATAAATCTCATTAATTACGTGATATTTTAAGCTTCATTTAATTTCACATTCTTACATGGGGAGTATGGTTCATTGTTACTAGGTGATTAGAGTTTATTAAATATATCTCATCACTTTTGGATATTGTTTATGATTATTATTACTTTGTTAAAATATTATAATCCATATCTCAATATAATTCATGAAATTTATTATCCTCAGGTTATTCTTGACATATTAATGTATCAGTACCATTTTTCTACTCTTTTTTATATTATATAGTTAAGGTGGAATTTTTAAGAAAGCCATACTTTAACCTATCTTCAGTAGAAAATATGTGTTCCTTCAAAACCATGTTTTTTAAAAAGGGTTTCTGAGAATATTATAATATTATCTTAAAATTTTTAAAAGAAATTTTTTACATTTTTTTAATTTACCAATGTTTACAAAGATATCTTCTTATCTCTTTCCTATCAAGTCATTTTTCTAACTTTTTACCATGCAAAAGGACGGATCCTTTTAACACATAAGACATGTATAAACTTACCCACCATCATTTATATAAATCTTCCTTTTCAAGTTTAAAGGTTATTTTTTTGGAATAAAATTTTAAACCTAAATTTTAATGAAATTTTTTCAAAAACGTTTTCAGGATTTCTTTCTATATTTTCAAAGTATTTTTCAAGGAATGTTTTGTTCAAAAGTATTTTAAAATTATTTGAAATTTTTGAAATGAAAATGGTTTCCAAAATTTTTTAAATGATTCATGTAAAGGTTTTCTATAATTGTTTTCAAATTTTTTCACTATCCTTTTAAAAAAATTTAACAAATTTTTTTAAAAAAAATTAATCATATTTTATATTTTTTCAAGGAAATATATTTTCAAAATTTTTTCAATATTATTTTATAAGTTTTAAAAGAAAATGGTTTTTAAAATGATGTAAAGACTTATTGATAAGTTTGAAATGTATTTTCAAAGAAATTATTTTCTAAATGGTTTCAAGATATTTTTATAAGATTTAATGGAAAATGTGTTTTAAAATTTTTCCATGCTCTCTTTATATGTCTTAAATGAAAAAAGATTTCAAAGAATTCTTTATAAGATTTCAAGTTTATTTTCAAGATAATGTTTTTCAAATGGTTTTTATGTTTTAAAGTGACCCTTTTCAAATAATAAATGAAATATTCCTAAATAATTTTTTTCAAAATATTTTTTCAAATTATTCTCCATATAAATGACATATTTTGAGGTTTCTCATTCCCTTCTAGGAAATTACCAATTCCATTCATATTTTTTCTGGAATGATTTATGTTTTTATGGAATGATACTTATGAACTTGTTTCTATTCCATGGGTTATATGATTTTGGACTATTCTTCCTTTCATGGTTTATACTTCGATAAAATGATTATGAAACCTCTCATTTTCCACAGTTTAAGATTTGATTACATTTTATGACACTCATTTCATTTCATGGGCTATGATATGATTTTTTATGAATTTATGGAACATGTATGTATGATTTCATTATGAGATGGGTGGGACCTATATCTCCCACTATTACATTAGGTAATGATTAATATCTCATGATATAGAAATGTTTGTAATGAGAAATGAACTCGGTTCATTATTATAAGAAAGGAATGAGTAGTTAACTTGGTTCAGTAATACAGGGATGGAATGGGGTGTGAACTCGGTCCAATAACATAATTTTTTCACTAATATGGCGTTAGTAAAAATCCATTAACTACTATGGAAATCATTATATATGCTTATATGTCTGCCACAATTCCATTTTTTATTCCTATGTTGTAATTTCATGGCTTATATTCATTATTTTCTTATGATTCATGTTTTATGAACTCCCATGATTTATTCCATGATTCATGTTTATGATCTTTGATATGCATGGTATGATCTTCTTTTTTCAAGATCATGTTACCATACCATTATGCTCATGATTATCCTTATGGATCTCTCTTTTTTAATCTTACTAATCTTCTAAGATCACCATTTTTTAAGTTTCCTTCTCCCTGTTTATGAAGATATGTATTAAGTATGATGTATCTTAAAAGGGTTCTATATAATTAGAACCTAGTGGGATATGATGTATCTTATTTATGTCTCAATGTTTATGTATATATGTTTTAGAAGGCACTGGACTACCGTGGTCTTTGGGAATCTGTTTGTTTAATTTTTTAAGTATTTCATAAAGGTTATTAAATTATTATTTATGACAATAATTGTTTACTATAGTTGGTATCATAGTAAATTTTTAGTTGACCTTTTTAAGCTATGATGAGAAATTTTAGGGAGAAGCATGGGGATAAGTCTAAGGATAAGAGAGAGTATATGAAAATGTCTGGAAATTTTGGTAAAGGATAGAGTGAGTGGTTTCTTATAATTAATTCTCTATCTAGATACAAAATATTGGATGTGGATTTAGCATAAATGTACCAAGGGGTAACAACTCTGACAAAGATGTTTCAGACATAAATTTAGGTAATCTAGTACATGAAAATGGGCCTTGTTTCACACCTGGTTTGTCACTCTTGCGGGTATGCTTTGGGAATTCAAAAACTCATCACAAATCATAATTAAGAATTTAAATATACATTGTCTATGAATAACATTGGACTAATATATGGTTTTATAGATTAAGGAAGGTGTCATTATTTAGACAACCTATAAATAATTCTTTTCATGGCTATGTGGTTTTATTATATGATATGTTCTTCTCACACTATGATTTTCGTTTTAGTAAATTGTAGGATTTTGAAGTAAATGGATTCACATCGAATTTGATGGGTGATTTACTGACGAGTAGTCAAGTGGGATGATAACTTGAGTGAAACAACTTGTGATCATTCCAAATCAGTTTTTATGGAACATGATTAACAATGTGTACTTTAACCAACTATCATAATCACTATAGAAATGAAATAAAGATTTTGATGGGGGTTCGAGTAATGGAGACCAAGTAGGAAATAAGATTTGGTTTCTTTTATATAAAAAATTTGGAATGAATAACCTAATTTAATTTTTTATAGGAACACAAAGATGTGTTAAATTTGGAAAATATGGACCCATATCAAGTGACTCCAAGGAAAAAATAAAGATTTTGGATAAAAAAATGGATAATAATATTGGAATATCTTAGGAATTATTGAATTTCAAGTCTTTTAAGTTTGTAATAAATGGTCATTATGAAACTCAACGTCCCAGGAGGACATCTTTTGAAGAGAACCGGCAAGGCAGTGCAAGTAATGGTTATATTGCTGATGATGATGAGACTATAGATGAAATTTGAATGGAAATAGATATTAAGTTGTACTATGAGGTAGCCTTACTATGAATTTTGTATAAGGTAAATAATAAAAAAAATTTATGTATTTAAGATTTAGGAATTATGTTATAGGAACGGTAAAATAAACAAGGATTTTCTAGTTTATGTTTTTTGCTATTGATTTAAAAGATTATGCTGAATGTTTCTGATGGAGTATAAAAGTGATTTAATGAAAGGTAATATTTTGAATAAGGTAAGATAACCCCTAATATGTTACTTATATTAAGATATTGTTTTTTGAATAAATATGTGTGGGATATAAATAAGTAAATTGGATGGTAATGATTACCTTAGAACTAATTAAAGACTTTTTGACAAGTAATTCACGCTATCATGGATGAATTTTACAACTTGTTATATTTATGGAATATACCCAGTAATCTACGGAATTTAGAATAATTCATGTCTTATAGAAGTATTTATGGTAATTCATTTAGTTACTATGTCTTCAGTGAATCTATGATGTGGGTATCCACATGTTTGGATTTTGATAACCCACAGCAACTTTGTGATATATGGGGGATCAATGTTAAGTTGATATCATGACTTTATTTTTAATGTTTTATATTTTCATATTTTTTAAGGTTTATAAGATTAAACCTTCATGAAAAAGTATGTTAAATTTCTGATGAAGTATTTATATATTGAGATTGAATTGAAAACCTTGGATAAAAGGAGTTTTTGTGATTAAATTCATTTTAATTATTCACATCATATTTATTTTTGAAATTATATAAGTGTGGTTTTATAAAATGTAATCGTGTATTTTGAGTGAAAAATAATGAATTTTGTCAGGGTCGCGTGTCTTGAACCAATGACTAAATGATGATAAGGGTTTCACACCTACCATTGGACTATGAGATGTCATGGTTAATGTATAATTATTTATTATGAATAATTATTTATGTTGAAATAGATGTGTGAATTTTTATTTTTAGATATTTATATATCAGTCATATTGATTTTTAGTTATAGTTATAGTCAAATAGTTATAATTTTCATTCTTTTATGGGCCTTAATATCAGATAAAAGTGTATTTTAGTGCTTTAAGGATTAATGTTAATTTATGGACATCAATTTCATGAATTGATGGATGAATTAGAAATATTTAAAAGCACAAAAAAATAATGAAATTTCATTAATAGAAATATATCAAGTAAGTGTTTTTTCTTATATTCTTTCTTGAAAAAATAATTATTCAAATATAGGATAATGACAAAAAAAAAATTGTCCTAATAACTTTCTTTTTGTTGAACCAATGGGGTTATAAACCATCACAGATTTATGAATTTGAGACCCTGAAAGTTTATTTGATCATTCAATTGTTTGTGATTGATGACCTTAATCACTACTTATAAATATTTACTTCTATCCTCTATGTCCAATCTTTACTCCCAACCTATGTTCTCACATGTTGAAACCTAGTTATATGTTACATTGGGTAACTATTATGGTTCTGAATTTCCCTTTTTAAGGGAGGATTTAGTATTCATTATTACACTATTGGTTTCTTTAAATTAAACAATAAAATAATAATCATTTGATAATCCAGATAAATTTCAAGGGATAAATTCATTTTAATCATGTAAGAATGTAGCGCTTAGAAATTTTGGGAATTATGTTTCTCAAATTAAGTTAATCTTTTTGATAATTTTTATTCCCAACAATACTAAAAAAAGTTTATTTTATAAAAGAAATATTTATTATTGAGTTATATGAAACATAAATTTAATCTTGTACTACATGAAACATAAATTTTAGCTTGTTTTACAAAGAATATTGAATGGAATATGTTACAAACAAAAACATATTTCTACGAAACGTCATTTTATTATTATAATTATTTAAACAAGATAATTATAACCTAGATGTCAAATTTAGTAATAAGAATATTAATGACTAATTTAAAAATATATTTTATCATGGTTTTATAAAAATAAAACATATTGATAATGAAAGATATAATTTTTGGTAAAGTCCTTATAGGTTTAAAAATATTATTTTCTCAAATGAACTGTGTTTAATGTCCTATGAAAAATTGGAAAATTAAATTTAAACACATTTATAAATTTAATTTTATAAAATAATATCCGCTATTTAATTTATAATTTTGAAATTATCTTAGGGTGAATTTTTGGGGTTTTTCTAAGAAATTTCATTTTTTGGATGAATAAAGAAAAATAATGAATTTTATTTAAAAACATATTTTTAATTTAAATAATTTATTTAGGTTAAATTTTATTTTAATTAGTTTTAAAATTTTAATTAGATCATATTTTTATAAATAAACTCTATGTGGGTCATTTGAATCAATTTCACTATGAAATTTCATATAAAAACATAGAAAATGTTTACATGTTTTTACATTAATAACCCGCATTTTTAACCCAACTGTGAGATTACATTTAAATTAATTTATGAAACTTCAATAATATTAATTTAGAAAAAATTATTTTATATTTAGAATCAAAACTAATTATAATGTGTAATAATTTAAACTGTGTTTTGTTAATATTAGTGAAATAAATTAAAATTAATTACAATGATAAAAGTAAAATTAAACTTAATAAGGGACTAAACATTAATATTAAGGGCCCAAATGACCTATACCCTTTTCCAAGATCCATTATATGGAAATATTTTTAACATATACACACATTTATCTAATTTCTTCAATTATTGGATCTATATGAAATGGTAAAACGTGGGTGGAATTCCATTTCACAAAATTAGCTAGAGTGTCACTCATCTTCCACTATAAAAAGCCTTCTCTCCTCCCACATCCTCGCACCTCTCAAGCCAATTTTTATCAGAAAATATATACCCAAATATATTCTCAACATTAATCCACTCATCCTATAAGATTCACCTAATTCTTAATGAAATTCAATGAATTACTTTGGTGAAAAACAAATGGAGTTAACTGAATAAGAGGTGACATTCTTCCTATAGTTATTTTGTTTTATTTCAATTATCCACCCCATCAACACTGATTATTACATTATTTTTAAACAAAATTTTTTTCCTAAATATATTAGGTTGTTTAAATGATAAGTTTTTTACCAACACTTACACACACTTCCATCAAATGGGTCACGAACATGCATTTTTTGAGTAAGTTGAACTACCGCCTCACGAAATAATGATTGTTCATTTTTTCCTTTACTACCTCTCATGGGAGAAATTATGAATGGAAATATGTTCATATATTTTATATATTATATTTTTGTTTAATTTAATATTATTTAATTATTTTACAACAAATATATTTATACATTTCATTTTCTATATATACGATAATTTCATCTGAGGATGTGTACACTACCTCTCCCTCAATGTGATGTGATTCATTCACACACTACATGGAATGTATTAAGGATGGGTTTGGAGATATTATATGACAAATATTATCATAATAATTTAATAATTATATATATCAATATATATATAAACATTTCATTTACTCTCCTTCTTCCAATACAGTAATAAAAGAGAAACAACGTTCATGTGTACATAAAACCTATCATCTCCCTCAACGGTGTATTACATTTCGTACATATATATTATTTATATTATTATAATACACATATAATAAATTTAAATAATATTTATATCGTGTTTTAAATTCTTTAAATTGTGATATAAGTATAAAGAACAAATATATAACAAATTAAGACACGTGAAAAGAACAAAGAAGATATTTCCTAAAGTCAAATTTTACCATATAATTATTAAAAAGAATGATATATGAAGTCATAATGAAACTATAAAAGGTATTATATATTATAATATGGTTCTGTGATATATGTATATAAAAATATAATTTATTATATTGGAGGTTTTTATTAGTACAGTGAGAGTTAAAACACAAGGTAAGGGGATTTCATCTCACTTTTTTCCATGAGATACATTCCATGTTCACCACTCGTTCCTTCTGTGTGGTGTATATACTACCCAAGAATGTATTATAATATTATTATACATAAATATATTTGTAATTAAATATAAATTATATGATCATCCTTTCATGAGGTTTATGTTTCAAAAGTTACCAAATCGGTAAGATGGTTTGGCTTAGTTTACCTTCTTCGAAAGACATGCCATGTTATGCACTTATATATTTATATGAGGTGTACATACTAACTTTGACATGTTATTTCATGAATATCCTTAATTTCATGATATTTTAAGGTTTATTTAATTTAAAATTATTACATGTAGAGTATGGTTCAATGTTACTAATTAATATGAATTTACTGAAACAATCTCTCACTTTTCATGATTATTTGTAATTATGCTTCCTTTATTGAAAGATTATAATCCATATTTCAATAAAAATCATGAATTTTCATATCATATTATTATTAATTATATAATCATGTATTGGTATAATTATTTTACTCATAGATACATAATATAGTGAATATAGTGTTTTTAAAAAACCCTGACTTTACCCTCTCTTCGGTCAGAAATCAGTGTTCCTTCAAAACCGTGTTTTTTAAAAAGAGTTTCCTATAATATTGTACTATTATACTATAATATTTAAAAGATTTTTTTTCCATTTTCTTATTTTAATAATTCATTAAAAGTAATATAATTTTCAAATTCTAAAACAGGAATTTTTTTATCCTTTTTACTGTGAAAAATGAATAATCTTTTTACCTAATATGATTTGTACAGATTTACCCGCAATAATTTCTTTGAAGATTATTCTTCATGATTAAGAGGCTTATTTTTTATACTATGATTTGAAAATTAAATTTAAAATAAATGGTTTTCAAAACATTTACAAGATTTATTTATAAATTTTCAAATTATTTTTCAAGGAAAGTGTTTTTTAAAAGTGGTTTTAAGGTTATTTTATAGGGTTTTAAGAAAAATGGTTTCAAAAATGATTACATATATTCCATTTTATTCTTTCATGAAAAAAAATTTCAAATATTTTTCAATATTATATTATATGTTTTCAAGGAAATTTTTTTACAAAATTTGTTTGATCTTCTTTAATATGTTTTCAAGGAAAATTGATTTCAAAATTTTTTCAAACTTCTTTTAAAAAATTTCAAGGAAAATGTTTTTCTAAATGATTTCATTATTTATTTATAATTTTTCAAAGTATTTTCAAATAAATGGTTTTCAAAACGTTTTGAATCTACTTTAATAATTTTTCAAGGAAATTTTTTTTGAAAATTATTTCAAACTCACTTTATGTTTTTCCAATGAAAAAGTTTTCCAAAAGGTTATAAAATCTTTATTTATAAGTTTTAATGTTTATTTTCAATAAAATGGGTTTCAAAAGGTTTTTATTTTTTATGTACCCCTTTTTCAAAGAAGAAATTATATTTTCTTCAAGAAATGTTTTAAAAATATCTTTCCATGTTATTTTCCATCTAATATGAAATATTTTGATGTCAATTGTGGCCTTATAGAAAATAATCCAATGGTTTCATTCATATTCTAAAATTAATGACTTATGATTTGATTGAATGATGATTGTGAAACCCATTTCTCTTCCACGATTTATATGCTTATGGAATCCTCTTCCTTTCATGGGTTCTGCTTTGATGAAATGATTATGAAACCAATCTATTTTCACATTTTTAGATATGATTACTTGTTTATTACACCCAATTAATTTCATGGGTTATGATATGATTTTTTATTAATTTTTGGAACATGTATATATTATTTTATTATAATATGTTGGGGACCTATATCACAATCCAATGCATTGGGTAAAGGTTTATATCTCCTGATATAGACATATATGGAATGAGAAATGAACTCGGTTCAGAATTATAAGGTAGGGACGAGGAGTTAACTTGGTTCAATAATACAAGGATGGAATGGGATGTGAACCCAGTTTAGTAAAGGAATTTTTGCACTAAGATGGCCTTAGTAGAAATTCCTTGACTACTATGGAAATAAATATATATGTTTATGTTTATACCATAGTTCTATGTTTTATTTCTATATTATCCATTTATGTATTATGTTATTTATTTCCTTATTATTTGTGTCTTATGAACTTCCATGTTTTATTCCATGATTCTTGTTTATGATCTTTGATATACATGGTATAGTCTTCTATTTTTATGATCATGTTCTCATACCCTTATACTAATGATTATGCATATGTATCTCCCTTTTTACCCTTATTTATAATTTTATCTCACCAATTTTTATGTTTCCATACCCTAGGTTATGAAGTTTTATATTAATTATGATGTGTATAAGAAGGGTTCTTGTCAATATAAACCTAGTGGCAGACGATTTAGCTCATTTTTTGTACCATTTTTAATATCTCCATATTTTTAAAGGCACCATACTAATATGGTATTGGGGAGTCTTTTATTTAATGTTTTAAGTATTCCAAAAAATATATTTAATGTTAATTTATGAAAAGAGAGAGTCATTATACCAACCATCTTATGGGGTGTGTTAATACCAAAAACAATGTTTTTAAATCCCCAAAGATAATAATATCTAATTAGTATTTATGTTCACTTCTATATTTATAAAATTACATATTAACATCAAATAATATCTTTACATTGTCCCTCACCAATATAAAAATGATATTATAAATCCCCACCAAGTCTAAGTCAATTGCATTCGGGTTTAATTTCTTACTCCATCGATACATAATTTTGTGGTTCATTATAAAATACACATCATATGGGCTTTCCTAACTGGGATAAATCTTAGTTTATATTTAAACTTACAACCTATCCATTATAATTGAGTGACTCTTCCCATTTCTATGCAAAATACATAAAATAATAAAATTCATGCATCCAACCAAGTCAAAATATCTTTCCTTTGAATATGTCCCTATATGAGCAATAAAATGAAGCCATATCTTCTCAAACAATTCATCTAATTCTTATTCCACCACACAATAATCGATCAAAATAAATAAACACATATTGAAACTTTTTATGAAATAACATATAGTTAATATTATATTTACCAAATAATATGGAGATATTTAATAATTGCAACCATGGTATACTTTGTTAAAAAAAATTCTCGATTTATCGATCTAGTGATACCTAGTACACAAGGTAAATTGGCATAATGTATAGAAAACTATCATCATACTTGATATTAACTTGGTTATATACTCCTCGATACCAACATATAGATTTAGAGTTAGTGGAATGGATATATTTTAAATTTAGTTTAACCACTAACACGCTCTCTTTACATGTATGATTAACATTAATCTTAATCCTCGCACTATATTGAGATATAAAATTTTCACATCGTTCATGTTTGAATGTGATTTTTCTTTAAAATAGCATATAACACTATAAAATATTAATAAAATTAATTCCATAGGGTATATAACAATATTTGATTACTTTGAAAGAAACAAATGAATACTTGAATACGACACGCATTTACTTACAAAAAACACCATACCATTTTCTCATCTATCCACCAATGAAAATTAATTACGACAATTAGTTGGGGTTCACCAAACATGTCAATCCTTACATTTATAAAACCTTACCGAAAACATTTGTTGCATGATCAAGAATTTTTTTCTTCTACACACCATATGATTATTCTTCTCTTTTCTCATTGTGTGTATTATTTCTTAGAAATAATCATTATTTTAGCACTATTTCTCTAGATCAATGCATTTTTCATATGATATATTGATTCCAAAAAATATACTCTCTGGTTAGTTACCACCATAATTATACATTCTAATACTATCCAATAATATAAATAACCCATCACTATATTTCCCATGTATTATTTGATATGCCTTAGAACTAAAGAAATAAATCATTATCCTATGAATACAATACTCTTTCCCATTTACAAATATTAATATTAAACAAGGATTCTCTGAAACAATGTTGATGCCACATGTCTAGAGATAGTAAACACTTAAAATTTATAATGATCATTGTTTAGTGTTCCCTCCCATCAGTGTACCCACCCAACATAACTTATAGCTGTCCAAATCTCTAAAAAAACTAATGTAGTTTGAAAAGAATAAATATATAATTAATTAAATTTAAAAAAATTAGATTTATGATATCCATATATGACTACCTCATATTCATTCACATCCCAAGAATGATCATTCATCAACTTGTACAAAATTCCAATTTTTTTTCTCTAAATTACCAAGAAATTATTTTTAATAAGAATATTTTAATACTATTTAATCCCCTAGGATTCTATAATGAAAATTATTATTAATGAAACTAACATGAAACCCATATCTAGGAAATTTACTCATTCGTGAAGGGTCACATGTATCAAACATTCACTACCACTCACCATCATGAATTTTCCATATAATTCATAAGAATACATAATATTTTAAACCTAAAGCCCCATTAACAACATGATACCTGAAAATCTCTAATAATTATCAACTTTATTCACGGGTGGTAATACACTCTCATAAAACCTCTTCATATAACTAAAATCATTCCTTCATGATTCATATCCCATTAGTATCTTTTGACAATAATAATCAATTAGAAATGAACACTATCTGTGTTGTGATATAAAAATGTAACTATTGTGTTGATTTTTAATTATTTAATGATATTATTGGTTGTTTTATGATTATAGGGAGTTTCATCCCAAAATAAGGAAATATTTGTGTATTTATTGCATTAGAGATTTTTCATTCATGATTTATAAGAAACATTGAGGCTATCCTTTATCACTAGGTTTATCAATTAATTTTGTTCTATGTAGGGTTTCTTAGTGTGGGTGGAACACATATAAAATCCTAGAAGAAATTGTGTGGGACTTTTATGAAGAATGGCCTATAGAATACGACTTTATCCCAGGTTGGTAAATTGTACCCAAATCATGTGGATTAGATATGTATTATGACAGTGTCACATGGAATGTTGGGGCATAAATTTTTTAACTATTTGGAACCCAAGATGGACTATGCGTTGTAAGGATTGACTGGGCAGTTCCTAAACAAAGGTTGGTGCATAGTTTGACAAACCATGATGCGAAACCATAGGGGCTATGAAGACACAAAAAAAATTCAATTTTTCACATTTTTTAAGCCTCTAACATCTTATTATCTTCCCTATAAATTTAATGAACTTTTCCCACACTCTTTTGGTGTCTCCTAATTCAACCATTTGTTTATGTGGCCTTTGACCTCATATTAAAGTGTATTCTTCAATGGTAAGTCCCTCTAGCCCTCTTCATTTCATCCATTCTTAATTTCTTCATGATTTTTAGTATTCCCATGAAACTTAATCCCCTTTTTTGGAATATTTTACGGTTGATATCATTAACTATCATGTAAATTATGTTGGATAGTTATTTTATAGGGTTTGTATTGTCCTAGAGGTGTGTACACCACCATAGGGAAAAAATAGTCATGATCAAACTCAAACTAAGGAAGGTGTTTCTTAACCATCAATTTTTATTGCATATATATAATTTTTTCATATTTTTTAAATGATTTTTCATTTTAATTATCATCCTATGTATGAAATGTGAGGGGAAATGTGTTTTGAAGTTATTTTAAGTGAAATAATTGGATAGGATTCTATTATACGTGTTTTTCAAAATTCAAAATTTAATATTTTTAGATATATTTCATTTTTAATGGAAATAGAGACCGCCAGATGGATGTTTTATAATGCATTATTTGGTTAATTTTCATTGAAAAAATATTTATGGGGGGTTTTAATGTTTTAAAATTGTTTAGTAAGGTTTATTTAAATTTTAAAGGGTTGAGTTGACTGTTTAGTGCTTTATTTAATACTATTTTAAAACTTTGGATATTTATTATAACAATGGTTTGTGGTATTTATAGCTTTTGATAATTAAAACTGGGTTAGTGGTTTTAAAAGGGGGTTATATCCCATTTGTATTATATTTTTAAATATATTTTTACTTTAAATGTTTTCACTGATGGTTTAAAAATTTATAAGTGAATTCCCATTATGGTTTCAATGTTTTTTGACAATATTGGTCCCAAAGTAGTTTGGGGATGAATTCAAAAATTAAAAATGGATTGGACTTTAAAGAATGTTTTTAAAATAAGACCAAATTGTATTTTTATGAAAAAATAACTTTTCATAAACACTTTGATACCCTCTTTAGAAACATTGATCTTGTATTCCATTGGTGTCTTATGATACAGCAAAGGTATTTATATATTGGATGAATTATATATTTTCCTTATATTTTTTTTTATTATGGTGATTTTTCATATGATGGTTTGGGAGGTGATTCATGGTTTATTATCAAATGTTTTATCATTTATTTAAGGAATGGTTGAATGTGATGACCACAATTTTGACTCTTCATGGGAGCCCTAGATAGTATGTGAGATATGTGTATGAAAACCCTAGTTTAATAGTTGGTTGAGTGGGGAATATTTCAGGGAAATATTGATATAGTTAGACAGGATGGAGTAGTAGGACCTTATAATAGAAATTATTTTTTAGAATATCTCATGGGAGAAGGCATCCCAGTGATATTATATTTGTTCATCCTAAAGACGATGTCATTCCAAGGTTAACACTATCCTTTACCTAAAAGGAAAATGCATTTTAGGGATGTTATCTTTAGGTAATTTGATTGAACTACATGGTTTATAATAAGAACTGTAAGTATGGTCAAGATTTCTTGTCATATGTTCTACAATTTCTAATATTAGACCCTAGTGATGATATCATTGAAATGATGTTACTTTTTAGGATATTTTGAATATTTATCATAGTTCTTTGAATGTATCCCCTACTGTTTATAATACTTTTTAAAAAATATGTTCTTTTCATTTTCTTCCCTTAGTTGGATAACTATATATCATGGGTCCTGACTTTGTAATTTCTTCGCTCGTTGTGTTTTTCTCCATTCAAATGTTTTCAAAATGGATTTTGAATGGATTTTAATTAATAAAAATGCAAGGAATGGTTCTAATGTGTTTTGAAAAAATTTGAACAATTTATTTCAACATTTTCTCCAATGAGAAACGTTAGAATACTTTGTATTTGATATAGTATATATGTTTGAGTTTTTAAAATTGGGTTTTATGGGTGTTGTGTTGAGTTTCACGATGATGGTTAGTTTTTATACATTCTTTAGAAAACAATAAAATAGATTGAAATCTATTCAATTTTTAAAATTTTTAATTCAAGATTTGGTGTTTATGAAATGGTTTTAATGTGAGACAATTAAAGGGTGATTTGAAAAATAGGAATTATATACTAAAAAATGCTTTCCAGATTATTTTTTCATTTATCGAAAATTTTATAAAAATAGTTTTAAAAAAATGTAATATCATTTTTAAAACATTATAAATAGTGTTTTATTTTTTAGTTGTGTATTAAATTAGTTTTTATGGTGTAATAGGAAAGTGATTGTTTAAATAAAGTTGTATTTAGTTTCTTTATAGGCTTTTACCACATGCCTATATTTAACAGGTTTAGTCTTGTTTTGTCTTGTTACACTATGTATCTTCTAGGAGGGATGTATGGTATAATGGTGAATTTATTTCAATAGGTTGCTTGTTAGAGCAAGTTAGGGCCATTATATTCCTATAAATTTATTATATCCATTTAACGAATTGTATTTTATTCTTTAACAAATGTGTATTTTTTTCCACTGTACATTTATATATATATATATATATCAATTGTATCCTATGTTTTTTTATCTATGTTTATCTTTATGTACATGTTTATTTATTTTATATCAAATTATTATTCATTACAGATTTATAGGGACTAAATAACTCTCATGGTTTTTTGTGACACCCAGAAATAATTTTCCAGTCAATTGGGATTAAGAAGGCCATTTAGGCCATGTAGTAGACTAGATCTCGATCTAGGTAAGATAGAACCAAAATATGGTTCATTAAAAAGTTGTATTAAAATAAATTTTCCCATGGGTAAGAGTTTCTCAATGTGGGATAGGTTTTAGGAGAAAATCTAGTTTTGTTTTTGTTTTTGTATGTTATATATATGTTTTTTAAGACACTATAGGTATGAACAGGTAGAGTTTGAGAAGATATTTCTCTCCTTGTGGCCCAGGTTTCCATGGGTTGTTTCAATTTTTACTTATATTTTAATTGTTCATTTGAATGAAATGTTGGATTATGGTATCAAAATAACTGAAATGTTTCTTCATCATCAAAAATATGACTAATTGTACATTGGATATTGTGTTTGATGATTGAATGCAAACAGAAAAAGAAGATCGATGTGAGAGGTTTTCTTATTTGGATTGAAAAACAATAAAAATAAAATTTTTTGATTCTTGAAATGTTTTATGGACTAATTCATGATCATTATGATGATATCAAACTTTTTTCCATGTTGTCCATGTATCTACATCCCTATAGTCATTTCTAATTTGACTATTTGACCCTCGTATTTTCTAGTTTGTGTTGGAAAAAACATGATAAGTGTTATAGTTGGTGTTATGATATGTTTTCATCAGTGGATATTTTTCTAGATTTACATTTTTATTATGCCTATATTTATTCTCTTAATCTTTTGGTGATGGGATTCATTTTTTGGATTAAAAATCTAGACTCCATGAGAAAATGATTTTGGATTTAAAAAAATCATACATATTATTTCTGAAATTAGTCTTATTTCATAATTTTTAAAAATAGTTGAACTAATATAAAAATTTGGGAAATTTTCTATGCACAATTGATCTCTATAATCATGTACAAATGTTGTTTAAGAAGTTTTTCCCCTATTTTATGCCAATCCAGTGATTCAAAAATGGTATTTTTATCCTCAACATGAATTAAAAGGGTGATTATTTGTAGTATTTTCAAAGCATCAGTGTGTGTTATATTATGAAACTGAAAATGGTGTTTGTTTTTAAAAAATGATGGTATTTTTTTTAAAATAAATTTTAAAAACATTCTAAATTTGTCAAGTCATGTTAGGAAATGGTACTTGAATTTTTTTCAATGGTTTTTGTTTGTTTATGAATGAAAGAAGAACCAATTTTAATGGTTCCCTTGTTTCTAAAATTTGTTGTTTTGAAACCAATGGTTTTTTTAGTAAATCATGTGTTTTTTCTTTGCGTTTTTTTACTTTATGATGTGATTTTAGGGATATGACTATTACAGGGAAAATGTATCATGTTATTGGATGTAATACTCTAAGAAAATTCTATAATAAAAGTAGTGTGTCCATTATAAGTCTCATTACTCCTTCCGTTTAACACTTAATAGGCACACAATAAGGTTTAGGGTGTTGTCTCCTCTTCGAGTTAGTGGTACTTAGACATTCCATTCACTGTAACCCTCTCATGAATCCTCTAGAAGTATTTGGGATTGTTTTTTTTATAGGTGAGCTATGTTTTGTTGGTTAGAATAATTATGATCCATTTTTCATATAGACTATTTTTTAGCTCAGGTTAAGAATGATTCCATGATCAATATACAAAAAAAATGTGAGGATTAATGCATGGTTTTCCATTTTTCAGTGTATCCTTAGGGTTTTTGGTTTAATCACAGTTATATGAAGATCCATTTTTTTAATTATTCATACTGAGTTTATTAAATTTATATCTTTTAGAATTCATGACCCATTCTTTCTTAGTTTCCTCTTTGGTTTCTTGTTGTGGGTGGTATTCTATTTTTGGATTTTCCCTTCCAATTTTCATATTGATGATTTTTTTTCCATGTGTCCTAGACCATGGGTAGGTTTTGGTTTATATTTCAAATATAAGATTAAACTAGGTCACATATATGGGTAAATGGGGTGTATCTTTATTTTTAGTTGGGTTTTATATAAAACTATGTTCTATTTTCTCTCATAATTACTATGGGTTGGTATTTTTGGGAGTTGAATATAAATTCCCTTATATCCTTTTTTAGAACCATAGTATTGATCCATTTTGTTTCTTAATGCATAATCTTTTTCATTTTTTTATCCTTTATTAGATTCCATGGATTGGTTATTTAGTTTTTTCTGTACCATGGGTATGTTTTTTGGATTACTTATCTCCTTCTAGTTTGGAACTGCTGCTTTTGGTTGGATTTTTCCAATGGATATTTGTGGCTTTGTTTATTTTTTTTTAGGAATTGGTGCTCAGTGAAGTAATTATATTTTGTGGAAAGATGTTTTTCATGGTACACCATTTTAGATTAATTCTAAATATTGGAGAAACTGATGTTCCATCTAAATTTATTTATAACATATTTTTTTATTAGGGTTTTTATTTGGGTTTCTAGGAGGATTTAATTTGTTGTATGATTATTTCTTATATTCTGTGGCAATATATCATAATTGTTTCCCTTTTTACCTCTAATATAACTAGAGACTTTACAGGGTAAAGGTATAATAGTTAGAAGACTTTTTACACCCACCATGTCACTATGTTATTGATTTTGTATAATTGATTGAGTTTGAAAGCTATTTTATATTTCTATATGGTTTCATTTGAAAACCAAAAAAAATCATGTTTTATTACTATGCATGGTTTTCCCTAAAATTATAGAGGAAACCATGTGTAAATTCATTCTTAGGTGGGTTTTCATTTCATTTTGTTTTATGCATAGTTTTTTAGCATGGATTACACATTGTTATATAAAAACCCAGAGATTATAAGGAGAAAAAATGTGATATATTTAATGAATATGTCCTATAACACATAGATTGTGCTTGATTTTTCAAATAATGAGATAATAATATATATTAGATCTGAATTTTTTAGTTCCACAGGGAACAGTTTGAAAATGGGTTTTCCAACTATGTGGTGCCATGGAGAAATCGATAGCGGTATGGTTTAGTTAGGTAAATCACTATAAACGGTTTTGCGCATGATTTTAAAATTTTAAAATCATTCCTAGTTGACTAGAAAATTAATTTACTACTTTTACATCAATTTTTATAACCGTCCAATCATCTTATTATACCCCCTCTTAAACAATCCAGGTGGGCCCACTTTTCTTGTCACCTCTTTCTGCTACCAATTTTTATGTCCTTTTAAATCATATTCAAGTGGATTCATATACGGTAAGTCCCTCTATCCCTATTCATTTATTCTATTCTTCCTTTATACATTGATTTATCTTCCTCCCAGGAATCCTAACCCCATTGTGGTCTGATTTTAGGGTTGGTATTTTTCTGAATCATGGGGGTTTTATTGATAGTGGTTGTTGAGGGAATGTCTTTGATTATAGTTGTTTCATCCACCAATGGATACAAATTCCAATATAAGCTTTGTTTAACCAAGGAAGATGTTTCATTATTTTGGATTTCAATTACATGCCATTAATTATTGGACTGGGTTTTAAATGAATTTTCATTTACATTTTTCTTATATGTATAACCCATAAGGGGAATACATGTTTTAATTTTATTTTAATCCATGGTATGGTATTTGATTCCATTCCTGGTGTATGTGAAAATAAAAAATTATCTATTTAATACTTTTTTCATCATCGATAGTGGTGGTGAGAACAAGATGTACTTTTTAAAAATTATTCTTTCGATAAATTGAATCCAAATCCATGTGTTTTGGGTGTTTTAGACATGTCAAAAGTGGTTGGAAAAGGTTTTTTAATATTAAAGTGGTGAGTTAAGACTTTTCAAATTATTTAAAACTATTTTATTAGATTAAATGATTTTTATAATAATTTTTTTATTGTTTTAATCCTTTGGGATTTCTAAATGATTTTTCTAATTTCAATAGTGTGTGTTATTCCAAGTATATTTCTTAAAACTATTATGATATTAAAGGTTTTCAATGGTTTTTTAAAAAATAGAAGAGTGAATTCCCATTTAGATTTCAAATGTGTAATGATAAAATTTGATCCAATGGTAGATTATGGTGGCCATTTAAAATGATAAAAAGGATATTCATTCTATGGTAGTTTTAAATATATTTTAAATTTTTAATTTCTAAAAAGATGGGTTATCAAACAAGCTTTGATACCTTATTGATCCACATTAATATGGTATACCCTTGGTGTCTTGTGATACCATGAGGGATCCTTATATTTGATACATTGTTCTTGATTATTATGTTAGTTAATTATTGGGATGTTTCATATGAGGATATTATAGGTGATTCATGAGTCATCGTCAAATTTTTTATCATCGAGTTAAATAATGTTTTATTATAATCACCACTATTTCAACTCATTATTAGAGTCCTAGTTTTATCTTATGTGATATGTGTGTGGGAAGAAATATATTGTGACATTAGGTTGAGTAGGGAAGTGTTGTCTGAATACTTTGAGATATTTATAGTGGATAAAGTAACAATCCCTTTTTCTATAATTTTATTTTTATATGATCTATTGGGTTAAGGTTTCCAAGAGACATTATTTTTTTATATTCCATAGAAAAAGGAATTCAAGGGACAACCCCTTCTATAATCCCATATATGAAGGTGTTCCTTGAGAAATATCTTCGGTTAGTTGGATGGGACATATAGGGTTGTGTACATGCTCAATAGTTCCATCATAGGTTCCCCATCACCATTTTAGGTTCTTCTATTTCTAAATAATTTTCTTGATTCTCTTGAAAGTATGATCCTTTGTAAAATCATTTTAGGAATTTTTCTTTTTTATTCAATTTTATCCCATGTTGTTTATATTATTATATGGAATATATGTTTTGGATTTTCCCCCTACTTGTATGGCATTACATTATAATGGATGATTATGTGGTTTCTTCCCTCTTTCTGTGGTTTTATTTTAAAAACAATTTAAGAGGGAAAGTTAATTGTTTTTCATGAGGATAAGGGAAAAGAATGATTTTACAGTGTTTTAAATCTATTTTGATAATGATTTTAAAAGGTTTTATCAAATGGGGAAAGTGATAATGGTTTGTATTGGAAAATAAAATAAATTTTTAGATTTTTAAATATAGTTTCTGGTATATTTTACCTAGCTTTTTGGAAATAGTAGGTTTTCAAATATGTTTTCGAAAAACATATGATAGTTGGAAACCAAATTTTGTCATTAAATGTTTATTTAATAATGGTATGAATATGAAATTATTTTAAATTGGGATATTAAATTTTTTTTTTACAAAGTGGTTTTGGTTGTGGACGACAATTTCCAAGCATATATATTCATTTAATTAAAATCATTATAAAAGATTTCTAGCACACATTTATGTGTTGTTACTTTAGTGGAAACTTTTTATATAAAATGTTCATTTATCAATTAAATTTAAAAATAAAATTATTATGGTTAATATGAAATAAATTACATATATTTTTGGGTTGTGGTAACCAACTAGGTAATTATCCCATGTATTTATTTTATAGGGTCAAGTTTACTCTATCTTATTATGATTCATTTTGATTTTATGATAGGGATATATGGTTGGATGTTGATTGTGGTTCATGTGGTGGCTCATTGGATCTGGTCTGGGACTTTCCATTTTGTTGATCTTTTTATGGCCATGTGAATTAGTTTATTTTATACTTCGTATTATCTGTATCTATTCTATTGTAAACTAATATATGTATCATTTATATACTATTTTGATGTTCAGTTATTTTTATCTCATGTTTTACTTTTATTTCTTTTATTTACTCAGATATTTATTATATATTTATAAGGGGGAACTCAATCCCAAGGGTCATTATGTAATTCCCAGGGACTACTTTCCAGCCAATGGGGATCAAGAATGCATTTTAGGTTGTGTATAATACCTGGTCAGGAGAATTTTAAATGGCACTATGGGTTGGTTTGTTACATGTTAAATATCATATCTTCAAAAGAACCACATGTGATTTTTATCACAATCTTCTGATGGCATTTTAAAAAATAATCCAACCACATGATGGTAATACCATAATATATACCTTAAATATCATATTGATTCACTCATTTAACATAATTTAATGAGAGAACTAACCAACATATATACTAGGTAACTCACAAAAAACATCCATACAAAAGTATACTCTAACATCACTGAGTCCCTAACCCCAAAACAATCAATGTTTTATTCCCCAAAAAATCCATGAATAAATTCCCAAAAAACATGGTCAAGATTCCAATGGATCCTACCATTTAACCACAAGAACATACCTCACAATTCACTAATTATGATAAATTATACTATGAACTAGAAGAACTTCATATTCTTTATTCAAACTACATTAGGTCTTCTAAAAAATATAGTATCTCATACCTTCCCTGAACCATATCCAAGGAATTACACACCCATACCAATACATGTCTTAGGAATATGATTCCTATACTAATATATTCTTTATTAATTTGGTAATGGAACTAATTCATACCCATGGAATTTAATTCTCATAAAATTCCACTATAGGTTTTTCATCATACACATGTGCATATAACAATAAAATGATATCAATGAGGGAATCACAAAAAATACAACCAATATTATGTTCGGTTAATTAAAAAGGACCTAATAATTTATTTAAGAAAACACTATATAAATTATTATTTAATTTTAACTAATATAGATTTCAATTTCCTAAATAAAATACCAAAAATCGTTTTATAAAAAATGTATAACTAAATAATTCCTTTAGGAAATAGTTTTCCAAAAAAATAACGAAAATCCACTTTCCAATAACACAAAATCATGTACGTGTTGGGTAAAACTATGTAACTAGTGCTATATATGTACACACACCACGATCCATTCCATTATAAGAGTAAAATAAATAAAATCATACAACATCAAACTTTATCAAAACACTCGACCGTAATAAAAAAATCAATAATAATAATTCCTCAACCCTAGAAACATGGACATAAATTATATAGGTATTATATAAGAACATGAATAGTATATGTTGAACATTCCATCCAATAGGACCTATATATAAGGAATCCAAGTTATGTTAAAACAAGAAAAAAAATCTTTGATATCATTTATAACATCCAAGACTTATATTCATTGAATGATTTAGAGTGTTTTGGACCTCATGTCCCCCCTATGTTTTTTAGGATAATGTATAGTAAAAAGGATATATGATCATTATTTGAGAGTTCACACCCTAGATATCAAAAATATAATAACAAATAAATTATATATTCAAAAATATAATATTATAATAAGTATAATAAATTTTTTAGAAAATGTACCAGCAATAAATAAAACATATACTATCATCAAATCACAGAGTCAAATAATTCAATAGTAATTTTTCAAACATTATAAAAGTGTTCAGATCATGAACTATCACTAAAAAATATAAATAAATAAATAAAAATAAATATATTGATACATTGATACCCAATATTGAGACTCAACATTCTCCCATTTCTTCAACTTTATTGAGCTACTTTATCTTGATCACCTTTCCAAAGGGTCTAAGTCGAACCTAAATTAAAAATATATAGTTAGTTCATCTACTAAGACATGTGTGAGAGATATAATAATAAATATCAGAATATTAACATAAAAAATGGGACTAAAAATATTAAAAAATAAATCTCATGTTTATAGTGGTATAAAATGGTAAAATAAAAATTGATAGAAAATATAATCCTAACTAATTTCAGATATTATGTGCTAAATCATTCACCATGAAGCATGAAATACTAGTTTTGTCCATATATTGTGAGTTTTACAAGTTTTATAGAAACCATGACTTAATAGAACTCAAAATTTAATCTATTACATAGTATTAATGGTTACAATCTGGATCAAGAGAGGGGAATATTAAAGATAAATACCCCAATAAAGAACAATAAAATGGGGTTCTATATCTCTCCAATAGAATCCAAGAATCCAATTATTATTAGTAAGTGAACATGAATAATTTAATGGGTGTACTCGGACTTAATCCACTAAAAGAAAAAATCCACAGGTACCTTGAAATGTATCATCAGTAAATATGATTTTCACATAATTTTGGAGTGTTTCCAAGTCATGAGTGTGGAATTCCGTGACCTACTCCCTCATGAAACTGTACTATATGTGGAACCATGAGATAGGACCTTTGATCCATTACCTCTATGTTAATAGAGTATAAATCAAACCATGAGTTCCTTGGGAGTCACTTACATCTCTTAATATCAGATTCCACACATAAATAAGCCATTCAGGATAAAACATGAAATGAAAACAGTATGTCATATATATATCTTTTTCCTATCTATTAGCTGGAATCTAATACCATCTTATCGCTAAATTATTGATAAACACATCATTCACTTCCAATATCCAAACAAACATAATTTAAGTCCTTTCATCATATAAATAACCCAATATACTCTTAATAAAACCCTCCAACCATCAATCTTATAGGATATAATATATTTAATGGTGTTACATTGATAGACCAATTAGTTTTCCCATTTAATACCTATTAAAAAATAAGTTAATATAAAATGGATGAACCCATATTCAAATCACTCTATACCTAATGAAAAAATTCACATAAATAGTGGTTTTATATACCAATTCTAAAATTTTAACTAACTAAGAACTAATATATAAGATGAAATCATTCCCAAAGATCATCCCAAGACTATAGTATTTCAGAAACTATTAGTCAATTTCTATGACATACAAGGATTCTTAGTTAAGGTCCATTTCTTAATACCCATCATTACTCTATTAATAAAAACATATATCCCTTAAATTCATTTTACATTAGACCACTATGGTGATACCACCCTCAATAACCTATTTATTGACCAATAAAATATGTTCTCTCTGTGGGGTCTTGCAACCGAACGAGGTTTTTCAAAATTTATCCCATGATAAATATACCATTAATTTTATATAGATATATAAATATGATTATAGACCTTATCATCCTTATTTATAATCATTATAGCGTAAAATCTTACAGATCCCATGACTGAATATTTCTCAAACTTATCCACATGAGTTACTGTTCTCTCCATAGTAATAAACTTACCTGCTATTTTTACTCCATCATAGAAGAAATACAATAGCCTATTGACTATGTATAACCTATCCTAAAGGAATTATACAAGTGACTAATGAATAATTTAAACACTAAGATGATTATAAATACTTGACATATCCACCGAGACCATGAAAGTCATCTAAAGGGCCATCATCGTTTATCTCATACATAGAGGCCATTTTGGTTTCATTACACATAAATATTATAAAGGTATCATTTTTACATTGTATTAAAATATCCAAAAAATAAATTAAATATTTTTATAATGTCAATTCTAAGACTGTGATGATCTATATATTTTATATTGATATTTTACACCCTTTTTAGTCCCTGCATGGGAGACTTTGACCTTAAATCCTAGGTATACAAAACACAACATATAAATAACATAAATATATTGATTAATATGTCTTAGATCATCTACTAATTATCAAAATGTGTTACACAATTTGAAATATTTACCCGGTTCATTGTTTTTTGTGTGAAACTATATAATCTAATAAAATGTTTTAATTCAAAGAGATTTGAGGGGTGTTTCTAATAATGAATGAAACCAAAAAATGGATGTTTGGGGTTATCCATTACAATGAGATTTCATTTCTATAAATAGACCACGAATTGAAAAATAAGTAGAGGATCATGATTTAAATTCATAATGAATCTCGGGGTGGGGACCTTAATTGACTCTAAAAAGTGTATGGGGAGTGAAAATATGTTTTTCTACCAAAATAAAACCAATATGACTATATTTTATGCATATTTCAGAATGGTTTTGGGGATAGAAAAATATTCTTATTGGAATTCAATTATTCTTTGGGTGACATGGTTGTGAATATGATACTAGTAAAATCTTAACTAAGCATTCAATGGAGCCCCAATTTCAATATGGTGGGGTGAATTACTACCCAAAACTGTATTTATGAATGATGAAATTTAAATATTTTTTCTATTTATTTTTATACAACTTATTTAACTCCAAAAGTCTATATTAACACCACAAATCCTGCCCAAATATTTTATCCCCATATCTAAAAATTAGTATTAAAATTACTATTATATCAACTTCTATTAGAACCCAACATGATTCTTGAATCCAGTAACATGTAATAGTGTGGGTTGTTATTATTATTTTTGGACAAAGAAATATAACTATGAAAATATATATCACTATATCCTACCAAGATCATTTTTTGACTTTTTAATAAATGAAACTTCTATTAATATTAATATTTTTATTATTTGAAACTCAAAATATTTATGTATTTGTTTCAAGTAGTCATATAAGTCAAAATATAGTGTTGAGAACAATATTTATTTATTTAATTTGGGACTATTTTTAATATTTTTATCAACAGTGTGTATTATTTCACTGTATTGTATTCAAATAAATTTGATTTTAGTTTATATTAAATTTTATTTTTATCCATTTTGATTAAATAAATTAAATACAGTAAACATCCACTTTGAACAATTATTTTCCTAGATCATTTAGGTTTTTTATATAGAAATCCTTATAAATATATAATTAATAGTACTATTTTAGTAAATCTCGGTTATCAACATTTATCACACAAAAAATTCATATTAAAAATAAAATAAACCTAGTTAAGTCAATTTATATGATGGATTATGGTTTTTTTACGTTTTTTTATTTTTATATCCTTTTTTGGTATAAGATATACAGTTTTAAAATGATTCTTGGTGTTAGATAGACTTAGGACTAATGTACTTTTGATCCACATATGTAACATGATTTTATTTTAAAGAACTCTTACTAATTTTTATTTCTTTAGGAAAAATACGTCAATAATTACCCCAATAATGACCATGATCTTGTTGTCATTTACTATGATACATGTTTCAAACCCACTTTATATATCCAAAATTATAGTTCCATCTAATTTTATTATGAAAGCCGCTAATTTATACATGAAATTCTTTTTTAGAGATAGAGTGATGATATTGGGGGTTTTTTATTATAAATTCATTAATCACATCTTCTATATATCTCATAAAAATGAATTTATAATATTTGATAAACCCAATAAAATGTTCATATTGTATGATTTTATAAGATAAATGTAACATTTTTTATGTTTTTTCAAGAATATCACCATTTTTGGAAATATTACAACATGATTTTTATTATTAAAATATACTAAAAATTGAATATTTATATTCCCTAAATCTTTTGTAATATTGGATTCATGAATCATTTAATTTATCTCTTACATCAAGAAGTAATAATTATTTTTTATGATCATATACTTATTTTTAAACACTTTTAGATTAGTCTTGGATCTATTTCCTTAGTGAATTCACATTTCAAACACTCATATAAATTTTAACAAAGGAAAATTTTTTATCTGATGAAGTTGGCCTGAATACACTCTTAAACTGATACACTACTCGAACCGTCACATACTAGAACATAATTCTTGATCCCAATAGTCTAGTGAACGGAACCCAAGCATCAACAATAACCAGAGGTAATGATATATCCAAAAATAAATAAGAGTATATTAGACATAAATATATATGATGAAAACAAATAGTAGAAGAATGAAAAATATTATATTTCATAGAGAAAGGAAAAAAAGAAATAAAACAAGAGAAAAGGAAACATGTCCAATAGAAAAGGACACTAAAACCGAAACATCTGATCATTGTGATATCATATAAATAATCCCACCATATCACCACTAGATACATAGATACAACTGAAAACATATTCACCACCTCAATGTAATGTGTTTTCTTTCCCCATATCGAATGACATACAAAGGTTTACACACCATCGAATCGGTGTTCATGGTGTGAGATAAACAGAGACATTATTATCCCACCAAGTGTTTATATATCATGTATATGTAAAAAAATCATAATAATGATCAAATATAAATAAAACATGGCATAAAGATAATTTAACATTTTTTATATCAAACTAATGTTAAAACATTTTCCCCTTTTTCCATATTTCTAGATAATTAAGTAAAAGAGATTTAAAGAATCTAACATACATAAAATTTTATAAATCAAGGAAAATAATATATCAAAAATAATATAAAATCCATGGAATTAAAATCTAAAATATTATAATAAGAAATATAGGTAACATCATTCCATGTGTCACTATAGGTCAAGATTTCTAGTGAACCCATAACCAGACATAGAAAATAATGATCATTAATCCTTTATAGATATTTATAAAATCAAAAGATCAAATGAATACTCGATAATATGAACATCCAGTCATTTTCTAACAAGTCCCTAGATCAATAGGCCTAGGGAGTAGAGGAATACCTCATGAGTGAACACCCTGACAATATCAACAGACATAGCCTATTACAACACATTTTAAATAAGTACCCATGTCTTCCCATGAGAAATATTTTTCAAAACATTTCATCACACCATTTCTTTGAAAACAATTTCATATATCCATTTCCCAATTCATTGAAAAAATAAATTTTCTTTTACCCAAAGAATGAAAAAACAATCCTTAAACAAAAAATCCACTCTATAAAAAAACCATTCATTCCAATTAATTTATAAAATAATTTATAAAATCAGAGAAATATATTTCATCCAACATTGGATAGATACATAACCACCTACCTAAAACTCAGTTTGAACATGTCCATAAAAAAACTAACATGGAAGAACACAAAGATAGCAATAGAGGCCATAGATTTAATCCTTGCATCTCGTAATCAATTCAACAAGGGAAACGGTCAATGGGGATGATAGACCACATCTAACCTCTATGAAACATTCATGTCATACCAAAATGAACAACGGATCTTCCCTTGGATGAAGATCACATAGAGGATCTATTAGTTACAACGCCATAAGAAAAATGGATTTGAAAACATAGTGCAATGGTGATGTTGTGACCAATGAAAAAAAAAGATAGATCACTTGCCTATGGAGATGCATTGTGAAAACCTCGAAGATAAATCACTGAACAATGTGATCCAAATAGAATAGATGTCCCAAAAATCCCATGGGAGAGCTCCTAGTTTGAGACAGAATAGGTTGTAGCTGAATAAGAAATAAAATATTCTATCTAATTATTTAATAATACCCTTCCATGATTAATACACAAAATATCAAACCCTCACATCATGTACTTTTAGATTAAAAAGGAATACAAAAAACACATCCCCTATCTTTAGAATAGCCTTACCTACCATTTTATCATGTGTAAACTTTTCACTTCATGTAATATTTTCACACTCTAAACCAAACTCATAAAATTTTCCGAGTGATAAATAATTGGTGTGTAAATGGTTTATGATGTTTATTTCTCTTTGATATCGTAAAAATACCATATTTTACTCAAAAAACCAAATCAACCCTATCATTCACCAAACTTGGGGAGAACCCCAAAAATCCTTTAAAACATTTATACCTAGACTCCATTAGTTACGCATAACATAAATCACTAAATTTTAGGTTATTTTCCACAGAAAATGATCTCCACCCATGGGTGTCCGAAAATGAATCCAAATAAATATATTTGAAAAGGGAGTTGAGAATTACATGACTTAGTGTAACATGATGTTCAAAACTCCACACCGTAAAACCTACATCCTGGGGAAGTCCTATGGAAGAATGATTCATAGGTAGAGGTGATTCCACTACTCCCTCAAAAAAACTCAAAATCCCATGTCTTGTGAGAATGTTATCTATGTCACCTTAACACTCTAACCAACAAAATTAACATACAACACATGATTTTCACTTGAGAGTCAATGATATCCATCAGTTTTCCAACAATAGAAACATCTAGCGCAAAATCAATCCCATACCAACTCAAAACCAGGGAAGGATCAGGATGATATTTCCTAAGTTATGATATGTGGAAAAAACATGTATACCCATATAGAAAACTATAAATTCCAGTTGATAATAAACTTACCCAAGCCTCTTAGTGACCTCAAATAATTTAATATATATCTGATCACAATTTACATATTTTTTAAGTTAATAGTGACATAACCGATGAGTAAATTTCAATAAAACCCATCCACAAAATAAAAAATTGAAAGGAAAACATCCCTGGTCTGTATAAAATTTCTTCTAAATCTATAATGTAACTAGATACTTATTTTTATCCTTAACCACTGGTGATGTCTCCTGAATGAGACTCATTCATACAAGAAGCCTCTTCGACCTATTCCCAATAAAGAGGTGATCTGTTTGGGTTCCATACAAATACACAAAGGGATCTATTATAATCGATGAATGACAAATGTTGTTATAAGAATACTCAATTAGTTTAAGATGGATAGGCCATGATCCATGAAAATCCAAGATACAAGCATGAATATTGCCTTCAAGGATTGAATTTTATGTTCCATCTAGTTTTGTGTCTGTGGTTAGAAAGTTATACCTTACCAAACCTAATTTTGTATCACCTCTAAGAGACTCTTCAATAACATTGAGGTAAACACTGGATCACTATATGAAATGAGGGCATATGAAACCCCATGTAACCTCAAAAGAACTTATATGTAAAATATTCCTAGGTTTGAAATTTATTGGTGTCCTCGATAGGAATGAAATGGTCCACCTTTTTTAGTCGATCAATCATAAACAATCTAGAATTTCATCCTCCGAGAGTCTAGGTAATCTAACAAAAAACTCCCTGGATACCTTTCCCATTTTAAAACTACCATCATAATAAAATGGAGAAAATATATGGTTTTTTGTTCCATTTATTTATCCATTGCAAGGAGTAATAAGGGGAAACAAAACCTAAAATGTCATACTTCATACCCAGCCACTATAATTTTCATCTCGCTTCTTAATAGATCATTTAATTTCCTAAAATAATTTCCCTTAAAGAACTATTATATTAAAAAAACATATCTCTCTATATATTATAGGATAATAAACTTAGATATAAAATATTTTTTACCATCTAAAGAGAGAGACCAACCAGAAAGAGTCACCACACCATATATTTTTTCTCAAATTTACCTAAACTCATCGTCCTACTTATAGATATATAGAATAAACTCATAAAGAGGTTATGATAATTGAATAGTGGTCAAAACCATACATGAATCATCCTTCTGAGAATCCAGGTGAAACTAATTAAAGTTCCTCATAATGTTCCATTATTCCATAGAATCTAGAATATACTATAATGATACTTTCCTACTGAGAGTATCTACATAAAAATTATCCTTCACTTAAGTGTATTCAATGTTAATGTTAAAAATATGAAGTTATTACACCCACAACCTTTTTTCGAGAGAGATGTCTTTGTGAGAAAATATATAGGTCATACACTTGTGGTCAGAAATGAACATTAACCACTCATCAAAAATATTTTTCCACTAACATATAAGCATATATATTGTAGATAAAAGCTACAAATCATCATATTGGTAATTATTATCATGAAATAAATGTTTTATAGAGCCATAATCCCTTGCATGATCATCATACATAATAATTCGACCTGGTACAACACTAGAATAATCACATAAAAACAAATACCCTTTACTGGACTCAAGAATGATCAGAATAGGAGCTAATGTCAGAAGTCATTCATCTCATTGAAAGAAGAATGGAACTTTGGACCCCATTTGAATTTCACCCATTTCATGATAAATTAAGTAAAAGGTTATGCCATATTTGATAAATCCTTTAATAAAGGTCAATAATATCTTAAAAGTATGAGGAATATATAAATATCAAAGATGGTACATGGTTATTCCAACCAAAATATCATTCCCCTTCATTGGATCAACTGATAATTCATTCACAGAAATAACTTTCCCTAATAAAATCACATATTCAATCTATAAATTTTATTTCTAAATATTTCCATTCAAATAGTTACTCCTTCGTATTTATAAAACCAAACTAAAATGGTTCTCATTCTCATATCTCTAATAAAAAATGTAATCCATGATATCTGCCAAAAAAAATTTCATAAAGTCATGGAATTTTTTATTCATCAAATTCATGAAAACTAAAAAAGTATTTGTTAGACCAAAGAACATCAAAAGATATTAGTAATGGCTATATTGTATCCTAAATGAAATATTAAGTATATCAGACATCCAAAAAAGTGCAGACGATAACATGATTGGATATTGTTATTAAATAACCATTTTTTCCTCTTTAAATGGACAAAAAAATTAACCACATTGGTAGTCGGTTATTATTATTAATTGTTACCCAGTTAATCTATTTATAGTCTACACACAATTAGTTTGAACAATATTACTTCTTGGAAACGTTCAATGTGGCTACCCAAGGTGAAACATTGGGGTGATAAATAAATTCACCATCAGGTCATCCAACTAAATCTTGAGCTTTGTATCTCCAATAGTTTTAAATGATGTGAAGGTATCAAAATAAACTGCTAACCTTAAATCAAATAAATTTTGTACTCTACCTCACTCTCTAAAGGGAGACCGAAGAATCATCTTTGGATTTTTTTGGAAAATACCAAAAAATAATATAAATATTAATAAAAAAAGAAAAATCATGATAATAAACTTCTATAGTAGAAAACATATCATGATATCTGAACTGGAAAGTTCTATATGGCTAGACCTTAGATATCACTCTTTAAAACACCTGAGATCTCCCATAATTTGAAATAAATGATACATTATGATTATAAAAATCAACCTTGTAAAGATGAGTGAAAATCCGATCGACCTCAATGATGAAATAAAATAGATCTAGATCAATAATAAGTAAATACTAGACTAACACTTCTTCAGCTATCTATAGATATCAAGGGAATCAAAACCCCTACCCTTTCCTCTTTCAAAGAGGTGTCACTACCTCAATAAAAAAGGGAATGAGTTTTAATTGATGTTGAAAAATATAAAAAATGGATACACATGAATGAGTGGGAATAACCTGTATCAAATAAATAAGTATCTACTATAGATTCAATAATTTTTGTACCTCTAACAATCACTGGACCCGCATTTACTTCTTCTATAAACTCATATACTATATAAAGGTTTTTCACTAATGAGGCATGTGGATAGATCCCTATAGTCTTTGAAATATCTAGCTACACCATGTTAGCCTTTGAAGATAATGATCCCTAACTGTAAAAAGGTATACACATAGCCTAAAAGAAAGATTCATATCATCATAATGTCCATAACTATTTCATTCTTTAACAATCTTATAAAAATAAGATAAAGTGTTCTTAACATTTTCACATTGATAGGAATGTAGTGGAGCACAACTTGATGAAAATGAAGGTGTAGATAATGCATTCTACTAAGAAACACCCCCACCATTCTTATGATGATCATGGAGCTTCCTCATTCCCCATGGGCACCTCTAAAGCACCCACTAAGTGGAAAAGAATTAGAATAAAAACCAACTTTCCTTGATATATTCAATTCATCAATAATTTAAATGTATTTCATATCAACATATGTTGAAATCTTTAGTAAAAATACATATGATCGGATATTTGATCTCAACCCCATTTGGTACTTCTAAGCCTTCATCTAGTCATTCATTACTATCTCTGGAAAGAAAAAAACATCTTTACAAACCATTGAGTGTATGTGGACACTGAATACTCTCTCTGATTCATGGGGGATCTCTAGAGAATTTTCTATCATCAGTGACCTTTGAAAAAAAATGTTGGAAGAAGGGTGTCTTGAAACATTTCTAGTCTTGGACAACATGTCTATCTTACTATACAATGGAATCCCACCATCACATGCTAGGACACTCAATTATGAACACTATAAACTATACGTTTATACTTTCAGGTGTATCCCAAATGTCAATGTTTGGTTCAATCCTATCCATCCAATACTCCTCCTCTTAATGGTTATTCTTACCCATAAAGGAATGTGGCTTCTCATATAAGAACTCATTGGTTTGATACCTATATAGGACCCCCAGTTTAAATTATGTAATACTTAATTTATGATTTATATGTGTAATAGTGGTAATTTCATAGTTTAATATTAGTATTTCTAACCATGTAGGTCAACCATTTAAGGTTTTCCTTGAGGTAGAGGATGGCACATGGTTAGTACATGGTTTTTCTTAACTGTTCGACTACCCAGGAATAGTTTAAAAACAAGATCATAAAAAAGGATATATGTTGGGATTAAGTTTTAATACCTCATTGTTTCTCCAAATAGAATATAATTGATGATTTTATCCTTTAAAAGTCAAATTATGGTTTCCCCCTTCAAATTGGAAGCCATATGCAGGCACTTTTTGGTGTGTTGAAGCTTGCTCCCTTGTTAAGTCATCTTTTATGGAATTTTTCTTGGTTTTTCTTAGATCTACATCCCTCTCTCTCTATTTTTTTCTTAAATATAGTCCTCTATAGATGGATATAAAACATTTTATGCCAATCATAGTTATATTTGTCCTTGTTTATGTTAGGGGGGAAAGATCTATGGAATGTTTTGGTATATTCAACCTGGTTTTGTGGGCGTTTTCTTACCATTATTCTTTTTTTACAAAATTCCCAAGGTAAGTAGCTTCACTCTCAACTCCTATTCTTATAAATTTAAGGACTAGTTTCAATTCTATTGAATTTGTTACATTTCATTATGAAATTTTTGTCCAAAAAATGGAAGAAACCATCTTTATTGATGGTTTGAGTAGTTTGTGTAATTTTTGTCAAATTTTGGAATTGTAAAATATGGTTTGGCAATGTTTTTTTCCTTGATTTTAAAATGTTAATTTTAAAATATGGCTGTTCTGGATTTTTCTTAAATGTTTTAATTGATATTTTTTCAACTAAAGTATGTTTTTATTGAAATATATAGAAATTTTTTTTTTGAATGATTTTCAATAAAAGAAATTTTTATAGAAATGGTTTTCATTGGTCGGTTTCAAATGGTTTTGGAATACATGGGTTTTTTGATATCATTCTTTCATTGTGACCCTAAATAAGGGGTGTGTACCATTAGGGTAGAAAGTTACCCGACTCTGAATAAGGGGCATGTTTCATTACGGCATAAGAAGATTCTCCACAATGTGACAACTTAGTGTATGTATGAGAAACTTCTCATGAGTATAGAAATATCAGTGAAGAATGCATGTGTAGGTGTATGGTGAATTATGGAATGGTTATTCCAAAAATGATTTTGAAATGGTTCTAATTTATTGTTAGGTTTCATTTTCTTGGAAACTATTTTGGTATGGAAATCTTTTTTGGTATTATACTTCTTGGCTATCATATACACTATTTTCAATTGTTCCATATAAATTGGTTTATATAAATATGATAACATGTTCTATCCTAGAGGAATGAGTAGGGAATTCATTTGGGAGAAACCTACTGAGTTTCATTACACACCCATTCTTTGGAACAATGGTTTTTTTGTAGATATCGTATATTGGGACACATGTATAAGAAAAATCTACACACTTCTTTAGTGGTGAATCATGATACTTTGGATGATTTTTGGAGTTACAACATGGAGAATCATGGAGTCCTTGAGTTTTTTTGTTTTTTATAATATTTTATACATTGATGTCATTTTTCTTCCACTTTGGTACTTTATTGTGGTTTTTTTAATATTAAGTTTATTGCATTGTGTTTTTTGATTGTTATCCTGAAAAATGAATTTTTTATTAGTTATGTTTTGTTTGGTTGGATTGTTTTATTTTCAAAGTTATAATCTTCCCCCATTAGTTAATAAATCCCTTGGAATTTATTTCTAGCCTTTGGAATCTTAGGGACAACACTTAACGCCAAGTAGAAAATACACCTTGACTCAAGATAATGAGGTGGGGTTGGATGTTATAAGTGGTAACAGTATAGATTATTCTAAATATATTTGTGGAACATGTTGAATATGTCTTGTTAATTCTAAATTCTTTTGTGGAACAAATGGTATCATCTTCTTCAGTTCTAGACTAACAATTGGTAATAAGTTCGGTTAGTCTTAGAGTTGAAATAGATTCCGGTTTATTCATTGATTTGGGATGGTAGAAAGGAGTAGGATTGTCGAGACTTGAAATGTAGAGAATTAAAATAAGAATTTAACCTTTTTGTGTTGAACATAAATTTTCCCTGGAGTTGTATATGTAACAATTTTAGATATACTTATAGAAATATGAATCTTATTGTCATGGTTTTAGCTAATGAGACAAGAATGACATGCATTTTAGAAATGACTTCCCAGTAGAAGTGAATATTTAATTTTGTGTAATGATATATTATTTAGTTAAATTTTTTTGATTTTTCAAAATTTGAAAAGATGTTTTCAAATGTCATATTTTTAAAAGGCATGAAATGGTTATTTTTAAAATGGTATGATTTTAAAAATCATTGTGAAATTTTTAAAAATTGTTAAACTTGAAAAATGTTGAATTTTGGAAAGATAAATTATGATATTATGATGTGATAGAATTTGAAATTTTCAGTCCTTTAGTTTCTTGAGAGTGAGACTTATGGTGTTTTTTGTCTATATAGAAATTGGAACCCGATAGGTGTCATAGAAAAAAACTAGAGGAATCTACTAAGAACATGGTTTCACTTAATCCATAGGTGAACTAATAGATAATTTAGAGTATTTTACAAGATTTTCAAGATCTAGAGAGAGGGTATCAATAGGATGAACCAATGAATGTTGATCACTCAATCCAGTTCTAGAAGTAGAATCCACCCATATTTTAGGGTGATTCAAAACCAAATAAATTAGAGGTGTGGATCAACATGATAAATTGAATATATGATTTCCTTACCACACCAAAAGAGTTGAAAGTCAAGATGGTGATATATATGCTAGAGGATATTGTATGCCAATGGTGGGATTTCATATTCCATGATAAATTAAACCATGGCCATTCATGGGATTATTTTTAATAATTTTTTAACAAATAATTCTATCCTCATACATTCAAGATAGAAAGAATGATATAATTAATAAACATGGAAAAGAAGATCCTCACAGTGAGAATGAAAATAAATGTAATAATTTAGACCCCTTTTCACCCACAGTTGAGGTTAGTGCATACTTGAAAAAATGCATCTTTGAATCGGGTCTAAGGTAGGTGATTTGAACAAATATTTATGTTCCTTTTATTATGGATTTTATAAAGATGGTAAATAGAGTTATGGTGGTATAATGGTATATATCAGGATCTATGGGTGTATGTAGCTTGTTTATACCTACGAGAAATGGTGGTAACTCTAATGCTTGGAGAAAGAGTAAGAGGGACACCTTTTTCTAAGGTATGAAGATGACTCAGAATCAGACAGATGGATCGATAAATATTACTCCAAGCCCCAAGAGAAAATTTTGATGTTTCGAATGTGGATTGTTTGACCACATGATGTGAGATTTTATGATGACACCTAAATCATGAAATGTTTGAAACTATATGGAGAATCTTCAATGTTTTTCTCACAATTCTATGAGTTTAGGAATTTAGGACACTTATCAGGTGTCGTAGACATCTGTTGATTTAACTTGAACAGGGCATCAGAATACCTATAATCTATGGATCATAGATAGCCCAAGTTATTCTATAAATACATTGAGTCCTCAACAAGGACAATTTCAACAATGAAATAAAAAACTGTGTCGCAAACAAGAAATTATATTTAACTGAGCAGCTTATTTTGGCTGATCAATCTAGACCATCGATGGTGAAAGGTTTGATTCTTTCTAATTCTGACCATATTCATGATTTTTTTGATATTGGTGCATCCCATTCTTTTATTGATTCTCATGCTATTGATTTTATAATTTTAAATGTTTTGATGATGTCCTAGATGTTGAAACTAAAAACTCTTCTCGGTCAAAGTGAATTTGGAGCTTTTAAGTGTAGAGAATTTTCTATAATTGTTGATGGATATGATCTGATATGTGATTTGTTTGTACTATAAATAGATTTCTAGGATATAATCCTAGGTATGAATTGGTTAAAAACATTTAAGGCTTTCATTGACTATTATAAATGATGGTTTAGTTTCATGACTGATGATGACATCAAGAATCTAATTTGAGAAGAAAGTAACATAAAGGAAGTTGGAATGAGCTTGTCCAAACCAGCAGTTGGAATGATCTCATACTAGTTTGTAGTGTTGAATTTGGAATCAATGGAATATTTTGATAATATAAGTTTTCTAGAACTGTTTAATTAGTTACAAGTTGTTTTCCCTAAAAATTTCTCAAAGTTTACACATATGAGTGATGTTTAGTTTATGAATGATCACCTTCAAGGGACGCATCCTATTTCCCATCCATCTTATCAGATAGAACCAACAGAATTAGGGGAACTAAAATGTCAGTTTAAAGAGATGGAATTAAAAGAGTTCATTCATCATATCATGTCCTTATGGGTATCACTGGTCTTGTTTTTGAAGAAGGAGGATGTAACTCTTCAGTTGTGTATAGATTATTGTAATATTAATATAGATATGGTAAACAATAGGCATGAACTTCCAGGAATTGTATATATTTTTTATCAATTAAGGGTAGATTAGTGGTTCTCTAGTATTGTCTTATGATCAGAATATCACCCATTACAGTTTTGGAAGGAGGATATTCCAAAGATGGATTCCAGGATTATATAACACCATTATGAATATGTGGTAATGCCTTTTGTCTTAAAAATTCACAGGAAATATTAATGGAATTGATGAATCATATATTTAAAAGATATATGGACTCTTTTATGGTGGTATTTTTGGATGAAATATTGATGTATTCAAAGATAAGGGTTGAGAAAGAAAAATACTTGGAGACAATGACATGAATATTGAGAGATCATAGTTTGCATGCCAAATTATCAATGTAAAATTTTTTGATACAAGAGGTAAATTTAATTTTCCATTTAATCTCTAAAAAAGGTTTTTTTATGGATCTAAAAAAGATAGAGTCTATTATCTCTAGTTAACCACTAAATAATTTCTTTCAGATACATCATTTTCTTATCCTGGATGGTTATTAATGATGCTTTATTCCTGATTTATCATGAATGGAATCACCGATGACATCATTGATAAGGAGGAATATTTCATTCCAATGTAATGATGAATGTGAGAAGTCTTTCCAAGAGATTAATGTTTTCCTTACATCAGCACAAATCTTGATTTCTCTAGAATTATTACAAGGGTACATGGTGTATTGTGATGATTTGGGATCAGGGTTGGGATGTTTTCTCATTCAAGAAGATCATGTTGTTGCTTATGTATCAAGGATGTTTTGGTTTCATGAGAATAACTTACCAACATTAGATTTATAGTTAGCTATCGTAGTCCATAATTTGAAGTCATGTCACCATTACCTCTTTGGTGATAAATTTCTAGTATTTATATATCATAAGATCTTGGAAAATATTTTTTCTCAAAAGGATTTGAATTTAAGACAAAGAAGATGCATGGAGTATCTCCAAATGTTTGAAGTAGACTTGATGTATATATAGGGTAAAGGAAATATAGTTGCAGATGGATCAAGATGAAATTCAAATGCTCAGCTTGAAAAATAAGCTTTATAACACTGGTAATTGATGCTATTCGTAGCCAACATACACTTGGAATGTGATTACTGAGATGATATTGTAATTTTCCTTCTAATTTAATTTGTTCCTAATTTGGTAGAGATGGTTAAAAAGGCACATACATCTGATTCTGAATGTGTTTCTATAAGGAAAAAACTCAACATAGGGGATAACATTGAGGGTAGGAAGCTGGATGAGTGTTTAATTTTGGGGTTTTAAATTGGATGGTCGTACCTATGCCTTGTCAAGAAAAAATTATTCACGTGTACCACCATTAAAAATGGGTTTTTTATCCTAGGATATATGTTTTATAAGGCATTAAAAACACATTTTGGGTGGTTTTTTATAAAAAAAAATCTGGTTGAGTTTTTCTTGAGATGGATAACATTCCAGTTGGTTAAAGACGAACATCAGTGGCCTACAGGCATCTAACAGACATTACCTATTTCTATTTGAAAATGGGAGTAGATAGCTATGAATTTTTTAATAGGTCTCCCAAGAAGGGTTCAGAAACATGATTTCATATAGGTGATAGTATATCATCTTACAAATTCATATTAATTAATCCATTTTTGTGAATATCATATAGTTGAGGAATTATAAAAAACATATATCCTTGAAGTGGTAAATAGGTATGGTGTAAAAGTTTCGATGGTGTCAGATAGAGATCCAAGATTTGTATCTAATTTCTATAAATCCATACATAAAACTCTTGAGACTTAGTGAAATATGAGTATGGTGTATCATCTTTAGGGGGATTGGAAATTTGAATGGGTGATAAAAATTTTGGAGGGAATGTTGTGGGATTGCATAATGGGTTTTAGTGTCTCATGGTAAGAGAATGTACCGTTGTTGGAGTTCTCATGTAAAAAGGTTATCATACCTTTGAACATATGGATCCTTTTTAATCATTGTATAGAATCCTTGTTGATATCAAAATTGTGGGGTGGAAACAGGTGAAACATTTATAGTTTGTCCAAGAATTTTCCAAGAAATAACATAGAAGATATAGTTGTTCATGAAATGAATGGAGATTTCTCAGAGTCATCAGAAATTATATGGGGGTCATCATTGATGACCATTATTATTAAAGGTGACTAATCATGTGTTTTTGAGAATCTCTCCAAGGCATGGATATCATTGTTTTTGAATGAAGGGTATGTTATCTCATAGATACATTGTCTTTTTTGAGATACTAGAGCTAGTTGGAGAGGTGGCATATTCATTGATACTGATAGAATGGATGAGTGTTGTGAATAATATGTTTTATATATCTCATTTGAAAAATTATCAGCCGAATACAGACCATGTGATTCATTAGGATCATGTTGACTTAGATCCAGATTCAATGTCGGTTCATTTTCAAGTGTTGATTGTGGATAGGCAAGAGAAAGTCTTTTTGGGTAAGAGCATCTGTCTAGTTTAGGTTTTTGGTAAACATCGTCAGATTTAGGAAGTGACATGGGGGTGGGAGAAGGAAATGATTGAAAAAATTTCTAGAACTCTTTCGAGATATTAGTAATTTTATAATTTCCAAGGTCGGAAAGGCCAATGGTGGGGAGAATGTAGCACCCCTGATTTCAAGTATAAAATCCTTAATTTATGATTTAAAATTATAAAAACTGTTTGGGTGATGTTTTGGAGGGGTTAGAAACCATTTGAAATTTTTTGGTGATTTTCTATAGGTGTATTATTTGATAACAATTTCTAGAAACTATCCAATTCCCATGGGAAATTTGGTACAGTGAGACAATGGAAAAGGGGAAGGTGCACTGGCAGATGCACAATTTCTCCAACCCTTGCAGCCACCTAGAAGAAACTGTGAAAAGTGTGATAGTGTGATTTTTCAGAGTTGGTACAAGATTTTTATAATTGTGCAGGAAAACTGCGTCAGGTTCTCCTTTAGTTAGTGGCTAGCACACTGTTAGCATATGGTTTTTTCCAACCATCAAACTAATCATGCACTATTTAAAAATTAAGATCCTATAGAAGTGTATCTGGGTTGGGATTGAGTTTTAACTCCTCATTTTTTATCTAAATCTACCCTAACTTAATACTTTCTCCCCCCACCCCAAAGACTTTGTAAGATTTCCCCATATAATTATAAGTGATATGGATGTATTTTTGGGGGCGTTAAATCCCGATTCTCTTAGTAAGTCATCATTTTTAATAGTTTCCCATATTTTTTGTAGATATAGATTCTTCCCACTCTTGGTTTCTTATATCTAGTCCACTATGGATAAATCTAAGGATTTTTATTTCAATTATGTTCATATTTGGCATTTTTGATGTTAGGGGAATATATCTAAGGATGGTTTTTAGAGATTCACCCCAGTTTTGTGGGAATTGTCATGTCGTTCTTCATTTTTACCATAATTAATGAGGTAGGTGGCTTTACTCTCAAATACTCTAGTTATAAAATGAAGACATAGTTTCAAATTGGTTAAAATTCATAAATTTAATAATAATATTTTTTGGAAAATCATGGTTGAAACCTTATTTAGTGATGTATTGAGTAGTTTGTGGATATTTGGTGAAATTTTGGAAGTGTGAAAAGTGGTTGTGTAATGTGATATATTTTTCTAATTTTAAAATGTTGATTATAAAATAGGGATTTTTGGGTTTTTTTGTAAATAGATTAACTGATATTTTTTAATAAAATTATGGTCTTATTGAAATATATTGAATTTTTGTTTCAAAGTTTTTCAATAAAAGAAATATTTTATTTTAATGGTTTGGATTTGTTGGTATGACATAGTTTTAGAATACAAGCATTGTGTGAGTTAATGATTTCGAAATAACCCTAAATAAGGGGTGTGTACCATTGGGGTACAATGGGACGTGACCCTGAATAAGGGGCATATTTCATTCAGGAACTTGAAGAATGGATACTTTATAATGACTTAGTGGATGGAAGAGAAACAGATCAAGAGAAAGGAAGTTTTAGTGAAGTATTCATGTGTGGGTGTATAGTGGATTATGGAATGGGTATTAGAAAAAGTAATGTAAAACAATTTTATATTATTATAGGGTTTATTTTCCTTGGAAACTATTTTGGTATGTAAATTTATATTGGTATTAAGATTACAAGATTTTATTTAAATTGTTTTCAATTAATTTATATAAATTGTTTTATACAAATTTGATAACATGTTATATCATATTGGAATGATTAGGGAAGTAATTTGGTGTAATCATACTAAGTTTCATTACTCACCCCAATATTGTAACTTTGGTTCTTTTGAAAATATCATTTATTAGGACACAGGAAAAGGTAAAGTATCACACATCTTTAGTGGTGTGTCATGATACTTGGTATTTTTTGTGGATTTGGATCATGGATAATCTTGGAGTCTTTGAGTATTGTGGTTTTGTCTTCTATGGTGTAATTTGATGTTAGTTTTCTTCACTATGGTACTTTATTTGAGTTTGGTTTTAATATTAAGGGTATTGCTTTAAAAAAATTTCATTATTGCCATTCATCATGTATTGGTATTTTATAGTATTTTTGGTTGTGTTGTTTTATTTTCAAAGGGAAAATCATCCCTCGTCGGTAAATTAATCCCTTGGTATTTATTTCTAGCCTTCAGTGTCTTGGGGATGTCACTTCAGGCCATGTAGCAATCTTGCCTTGACTCAATTCAATGAGGAGGGTGATATGTTACACCTTGTCTCCTCCAACTACTAGTTTCACCTCAATAACATAATTCTAGAAATACATCCCATTTTGGTGGCCAACAAGTAAATCATGAATGATATCTTTGATATGATTTGGATCTAGATGTTATTTCCCTTATGAAGTGTCTCCTAAAACATCCTAAAAACCCCTAGATGATGAATCATAGGCATACTACGTCTCATAGAAACATAAGAAAGAATTAAATACTAAGAAAATAAATTTTCAAACCATTAAACTATAAACAAAAACTACATTTAAGATAAATTACCAAAAACATGATACATGCATCCCAATATATCATGGTAAATTGAGTTTCATTGTGGAAATTACAAGCCAGAAACTCACTGCAACCTACCTATCATGTCCCAAAAATCCAATATCCATTCTACCAAATGTCCCAACACAAGAAACCTTGATGAAATAGCTACTTGTATACCTCATTTTTATGAACCTAACCTGAATACCCTATTGAACCTATAACTTAACTAAACCATCACATACCTGAAGGTTCTTCATGATCCCTATATGATGTCGGCTTATATACAGGCATCAACAACAATAAGAGTGAATGGTTTTTTTTCAACCAGAAGCAGACAACATTACACACATAAATATATATACATATATATGTGATGAGAGGAAAAATTAGAAGAATATGAAAGATTTTATGTCAAAGAATATGGAAATATTTGAATAGATACGTGTCAAAAGTAGCTATACATTCTCCATGATAAAAGTTCAATATAAAATGACACAAAAACCAAAAACCTATACTATGATTGCATAGAAAAACTCAAACCATCTAACTACCAACTACCTAAACATAGTGGAAGGAAAACCCCATTACCTCACTATGGTGCCTTTCCATTCCCTATATAAAATGACCTATAAGGGTCTACACACCATCGACGTTGTTCACAATGTGTGAGATAAATATAATCAGTATTATCAAACCCAGGTGTTCTATAGAAAGTATCTATATAAAAATCTGAATAATGAGCAACTTCAAATAAAACAAGGTGTTTTTAAAAAATTTATATGAGAATCATGGTAAAACTATTTCCCTTTTCCCCATAGTTCAAGATAAAGAGATAAAAAAATTCAATGCATTTCATATAAATCAAATAATCCAAATCAATGGAAATCATGTATCACAAGTAATATCATATCCATAGAAGTACAAGATAAAAAGTACAAGAAACTTAATAGGTAGCATCCCACTAAAGATCATTGTAGGTTAGGATATATGGGAAACTCATACTCTGACATATTTAATAGGTCACATCTAGACTATAAACATATGAATCAAATATAGATGGAATAGGAAGACCATAGAATTTGAAGCTCCCTATAATGTCTAACAAGTCCTAGAACAATAGGCATATGGATCAGAGTAACACCACATGAGTGACCCCCCCCCCCCCCCATAAAAGTATAAATGCATGGATATTATTACTATACCTTCCACATAAGTACCCAAGGATTCCCATTTTCTACATTTTCCAAATCATTTCATCAATCCATTATTTGAGAAATATTTTATAAAACCATTTCGCAGTGCTTTGAAAAATTCATGTTGTTTTACTGGAATAAGTGAAACCATCTCTTCTCAAAAAACTATATCCAATCACAAAAATCAATTATACCAATTCATTTATTAACCATTTATATAATAAAAGTAATTTATTCCATCAATAATAGGCTAGATATGGAACCACCTACCTCAAACTCGAGTCCCAAACACACAATAGAATCGAACCACATATAATAATGCAAAGAGATCAACATATTCCCTAGAATAAATCATCACATCTTAAAATCAAATCAACATGAGTAATGGTCAGTGAAGAGGATAGAACAAAAAATACCTATAAGAAACCCACACACCACACCATAACAACAAAGGATAATCCCCCAGAAGAAGATCGCACGATGAATCTAGAATAAAGAACACAACAAGATTAATGGATCTAAAAATATAGAGAAATGGTGATTATTCTACCAAGGGATACGAATAAATAGGCATAACACTTACTTAGAGAGATGTAGCACAATAACACTAAACATCAGTCACCAAATGAATAAATATGGAAAGATTGGAGGTCCCAAAAATCACATGGGAGAGCACATAGGTTAGGGGAGAAGAGTATACATATGAGTATGAAATAAAGTAAGTTTTCTAGCACATTAAAACTCATCTACCCCAATCCTTTCAGGATGTGTAAATCCTTCACATCATGTAATTCCCGATTAAAAATTCCTATTGAAAAATACAATGTGTCAGATTAAAATAATAATCTTGACTATTTAACAATGTGTAATATTTTTAGTGTGTTTTTTATTTTCGTGATATGAACCAAACTCATGACATTTTACTAGTGAAATATACATTCCATCTTAAAATTTCATGATGTGTATTTCTTATGCAAATAATAAAAACTCTAGATTCACAAAAAAACTCAAACAAACACTTGCATTCTCCAAAATTAGAGAGAACACCACAAATAAATTAAAATTATTCTACCTAGAATCCATTAATTATTAATGACACACATCACCAAAATTTAGTTCATTTTTTCCAGCAGACAATCTCCTCTCTCGGGATTCCCAAAATTCACCCAAAAATGGGAAATAAAATGAGAAATGAGAAATACCAAAAAGTGGGTAATGTGATGTCACATTTTTCCTCACATAATTTTAAGGACATGGAGTCTTTTTATTATAATTTCCTATTTATGATTTGTTAATTTTTAATATATTTGAATATCTATGATCCATGGTAAATAATTATTTGATGTAATTATAAGAATTTAATACGCAATAATTGAGATATTATTTATAATGAAAACTAAAATGGGAAAATATTATGTCATTAATTTATAATTAAAAAGTAAAAAAACTGTTAAATATATTTATTTTTAGTGGGATTTATGAAAAATAATATGATAGAAAATAAATATTTATAAAGATTGGGAATCTTGTAACATATCCACCAAGAAGAAGGTTTTTAAAAATATTATAAAGAACAATTATCACCAATAACATGAAAAGACATTTTAAATGATTTTTAAAATAAAAAATGCTGTTAAATTTATTGGAATGAGAATTTTTATATTGTGGGTTGGAATTATGATGATTTGTATAATGGAAAATAGTAAAAAAATATCATGGTGTATGACTGATTGGAAAATGATATTTATAACCACCTTTATATAAAAATCAAGTAGCTGCTATGATTTTTTATTTCTAATATTAAAATAAATAGATTCAAATTTTTCGTAGAAATTTAATATTAGTATTTAAATTTTGATAAAAAATCATCACACACACACTAGTTAATTAATATAATTAATAGTTTAAAACTATCCAATTTTTTAACACCATGATACTCCTTTTGATTTATTTAAATTAAAATATATAAAGAAATACAAAATACACAAGGAGATGATTCATATAGAAATTTAAAATATTATATAAAATAAATTAAAAAAATGATATATTTATTACTTTAAATTAATAATATAAGGTGAATAACAGGACAATATATGTTTAATTTAAAATGTATAATTAAAAAAGGATGACCATATAGGTAATTGATTAATCAAAAAAACCAAACATACTTATCTATTTATGTTTATCATTCCTCTTTAATGAATATAAAAAACAAGAAAAAAACCACAATAAGAGAACATAGTGATAGTGAATTATAGAGTGAGATTTCAATTTCCAAGAATATATTACACACCCAAGGGAGGGGAATGTTAAATATTTGAACCCCTATATTATGATATGATAACTATGGTCAATCAACATTAATTTACTCTTCTACCCAAAATTTTTAAATTAAAATATTTTATATAAAACATAAAATAACAAATAAATCATTGATATTGATGGTTTTAATCATGAATTTTATTAAAATTATGAAATATATATGTGTAATTAATATTTGTTTCTATGTGAATTCAAATATTCTATAACCATAATATGTATTCTCATATGAGTATAAATAAATTATAAAATATAAAAATTAAAATGAATATTCCAATGAAATTTTCATTTATTTTATTTATTTCTTTATTTTTATAAATATTCCAAATATGAAACTATTTCAATGTTTACAATTCTTTCATAAGATTCATATTATATTCAATATATTTTAATACATGGTGAGATAATATTGTTATTAAAATTAATAGAGTTTTATCTGAAAAAAATGTTAAATAAAATGATAAAAACCCAATAGTGTTTTTAAATATGGCGAATAATCATTGTTATATAAGAATAAAATATAATAGTGGTCAATATTTTGGAATTTGTGAAATAAATAAAATTTCATTTAATTTAATAAAAATTAGTTCAATATTAATTAACAAATAGAGAGATATATATAAGATATAGATAAAAACCATCAAATATAAAAATAATATATATTTATATATAATTGAATAAAAAATATAATGAAAATAAACATCCATAAAATAAAATTTATTTTAAAATTGGTAAATTTATCAAAAATTATATTTTTATTGTTATTGTGTATTAAAATAAAACAATTGTAGTTTCTACATATAAAAATCTAATTTTTTTCAGATACATTATATAATCATATATATATATATATAAAGGAATAATGAATAAGGTATAAATATAATTATTATTATTTAAAAAAATATAGCAATTCATTCTATTATGGTCTTGATACATAACCCCTTATAATAGAAGATTATACTCTTTGGGTAAGTCATGTGATGGTGTAAAAATCATATGGTGGTTTGATGGACATTATATGGACATTATCTTGGTAATCAAGAACTTATCATATAAATGGATTTTCTCGAGTTTTAGTTACTGAAACATGATTTTGGATTCATCAAGGTAAAATCCAAGTGATGTCATCTCCCTTAGAATATCTGATTAATGAGATTCATATGGTAAGTTACCACTAGTTGAGCACACCATTTGTTATGTATCTATTACTAGACATTATCATAATTTATAATATATATTAATCATAATATTCACTATAGAAGAAATATATTCTCAATTTTTTTGATGAGTAGTGGTCCTAAATAACTAAATGAAATGTAGTGCATTTTAGTTCTATAACTACATTTTTTATAAGGAATTTATTCATAAAAAATTATATATCATTTATAAAAAACTATGTTGTTGCATTCTTCACCCCAATATAAATTTCACCGTCGAAATTTCATTTCATAAACTAAAATAGGTAAGAGGACTTTTTGTTTCACGGTCCTTTATAGATTCCATGTTTCCCCATAGAACATGTTGTTCTACAATAAGCATCGACCAGGTGTTTTGTTTTGTTTCATATAACTTTATATAAATGATATAATATCTTCAATGGTTCCTCCAAGTATGAATGAATATTCTACAATATTACCACCTTATAAATCAATACAAGTGAGGTGTTTGGTCTGTACTTACTCAAGATGGATATACTAAAAACATCACACACTTGAGATAAGTTAGGTGGGATTGATAGTATATATTCTATAACTTCAATGAAATCAAGGATCTCAAATGGGTAATGTATCTAGGGATAAGATTTCCCTTCCTTCCAATAATTTTTAATTTCATACACGATGATATATGAAATAATTTCTGATCTATTACATAAAAATATATGAAGTTTCAATGATTATCGTTATAGAATTTATTTTGAATTTCCATACATTTAAAATGATTTTGAATGATTTGACACAATTCAATTATCTATTGTATAAGATTAGGTCCCACTAAATTTTTCTATCTAACTAAGTATGACACCCCCTCTCATACATAGCCTCATAAGGTTCTATTTTAATGCTAGAAATGAAACTGTTGTTTTATAAGATTTCCACTAAGGGGACGTGATAATCCAAAAATACTAAGAAATCCATTAAACATGATCAGAAAAAATAATCAAGATTTTTTGGATCTATATCATTGAATATACATAATAGGGTGATAAGAAGTCTTCATACTCATATATATATATTGAAAACTAAAGGCTTCTCCAGAGCCTCAAATTAAACCATGTATCTTGATTAGATTCAATAAAAAGTAGTACCATGTGTAGTATTTCCACTAACATTATATATATCAAAAGGAGTTTTCAAGATATAAATCATCTTTGATAATAATGAAATTTGTTTACTTTGTAAGGATATCCACTACTACCAAAATGGTGTTATTACAGTTTGATTTCCTGGTGATTCCTATGATGAAATACATGGTTCTATTTTCTCATTTCTATACTAGTGTGGTAAATGGATAATAGTCACCCTCATCATGTTATCCCACTAGATGATTTTCATTATACATATATACATCTTTTTATTTCTGGTAATAATAGATATAGATGAGTTATGTCTATAATAATGATGTTTCCTCATCGAATAATGGTATTTATGGGACACATACCCATGTTATAAACCTTATAAATCCATTTTTATAAATTTTAAAATCTATAATATTCACTAATTTCTTCTATAGCTCCTACTCTTATTATTACGGTATATTGGTTATCTCAATAATAGAAGGTTGAGTAGTTATTTTAAGAATGTTTTATGATGTTCCCCTTTTGATTAAAATGTGCATAATTTTCATATACAATAATATTCAATCCATTTTAATCCTAAAAATTTATAGTGGTAGGATCCTTCCTACTAAGAGAATATACCTATTTTTTCTTTCTCTGGATGGTAATATATTGAACAATCATAATACTTGATAAATTTTAACTACCTAAATTACCACATATTCTGATTATTTTGTGTGAATATATTCATGATAAATTTATGATATGTATAAACGTTATACTTTTATCCATTGAGTTAGTGATTCAAGATACTCAATAGGGATATTACTATATAAAATAACATATTATAATTTGGGTATTTTTACTGATAGATTCTTAATTAGTGTGTGGAATAGGTTATCAAATTTCCATCTTTCATGAGTATAAAACATAATCCCATTTTGGATTGAAAAAACCCATCCCCACTAGTGATTATTTTTTTCGAGGATATAGTTATTAACCACTTCTGTAACTCTTTAATTCCCTCCTCAAATTAATCATTTTAGAAAAACATCACTTTATTCTAACTGATCATGGTTGGTGTCCATGAAAATCATGATATTTTTCATGAAATTAGTTGTTATTACCAGCTAATCCAATGAATCTAAGTATATCCATCACCAATGTCATTCTAGGACATCATTTAATTTTATTAGTATTTTATGGATCCACATATATCACTTTGATAGTGATAACTTTCCTTAATAATGTTACTTTCTCCATCCAAAAAATGAAATATTACTATTTTATCATATAAATTTTCTATTTTCAATGTCTTAAATGACACCTTAAAATTCACCTCATTCTCTAATATAATTTTGGGTAGAAAGAAATATCTTCTATAAAGACTAAGAAATTTTTTCAAGGTAACACCTAATGACTCTATTTGTTGTGACTATGACTATATTTTTAAAATTAGTGAGTCCAAAAGAACCCACTATTAAATCATATTCCCTATAGCTTTTAAAAAAATCATTCAAGTGTAAATACTCTTTCCTAACCATAACATGACAATATCATGACCAAAGATCCACTTTATAGAAGTACTGGGATCCATGTTTCTGATTAACAAATTCATCAATCTATAGAATTTGATATTTTTTCATGATCGTGGAATTATTAAGAAAATTATAATCAATGAGAAGGTGAATTTACCAATACTTATTCTTGATTAAAATAACCAAAATATCAAATAGTGATGTAGTTGTTCATATACACCTTTTATCCAAATTATCTTATATTTACTTCTTCATCATATCATGTTAAACAATAGACATTATCTATGAGGTTTGTGATATTGGAAAAGTTTCGAGTATAGGTCGGATTGATTACTAAACCTCTCAGCTAGGTGGAAAACCACGAAATTATTTAATAAAAACATTATTATATTCGTTTATAATAATAATTTCATCAAGGAAGATATTTTCCTTAGATTTAAATATTTTATCTAGTCACACATTCTCATAAGTCAAGAATATCCATACTAGAGTTGATGATTGAAATTGAGATATATTATACTCCTTGTATATCTATATAATTAGACTATGATTCAAGATAAGAAGGGTTATTTCCTTCCACTATAAATTTATGGTGGCTATATATAAAGTAATCAATTCCATTTCTATAATAGCATCAAGCTCTACTAAAGGGAATATCAGAATTTTCTTTTATAAATTTATCGCAAAAATATTGATAGGGGAGAAGTTATATACTTAAAATGAAATAATTGTCCCATTTTCCATTTTGATTAAGTATCTGAGTACCATTTTTTGAGGTTGTGTTCATGAAGTTCTAATAAACATTCAGGATATGATATAATGAGTAAAATAAGAATCCAATAGTTTAATCACAAAATTTTATTGAATAAATTGAATTCTTATAACCACACTATTTTTTAGAACCACAACAGTTATTGTGATAGATTATTCTCTCCCTTTTTTTCATTAGACATTTTCACATATTTCACAAACATAAAACTATTTTCTTCTACCCTTCATGAAATTTCCTAGATACTTTTTCCCAGACTTTTGATATATGGGATGTTGGATATTATTACCAAATTGAGATTTCTCCATAATTTCACTAGAATTAAACAACATTCTTCACTTCCTATATCCAGACCCATTATATTTTACAATACCCATTTCAAATATGAGGGAATAATAGTTATTTTATTCATAGCTTAAAAATAATGAATCACCAAAAATATTGATAGATTATTATATATCATACTAAATATATAGTCAACTTTACTTTTGGGATCAGTGAAAAATCTTGAAACTTTCCAGGAATATATGGATAATTTTACCTAATACACATTGATAGATTCACCATAATTTTTTTAGAGGCCAATTAACTCCTCTATTTTGGGCCTTATTGTGTGAGAAATATATTTATAAAAAAATTCTTGAATTAATTCAACTCCATCACTTTGTTAAAGATATTGGGATTCATAATTTTTATCAACATCCTCCTCTAATCATCTTCTCTCTCTTTGAAATAAAGATTCATTATGAAAACATCTTACTTATATCATTATAGGATAGAGAATATATTGTTAATGGATTTGATACTTAGTTATATAACTAATGACTCAAAAAACCTATTAATATTCAAAGGAAATTGTTTCCCAAATTTCTCAATTGAAACGTTCACTTTCATAAGGGGATGTGGGTGATCATTCATAATCATGTTTATGATAAAAACATGAGTCAATTGTGTATGTTTTTTATGATTTTCTCATATCCTACATCCCTTTGGTGTGGAATCTCTTTTGGGTAGTCACTGTATTCACCAACACATTTTTTATTAATAGGGTTCCTTCAATTTACATCAATTGAATAAAATTAAGGAAAATTAGGATTGATAATTCGAAAAAAAAATTAACACATAAAATAAAAACCATGAACATTGAAGGGATAACATATAAATTAAATGTATTAATTTTCTAATTAATTTACTGGTTTCAATCTACATTATCTATTTTTTATTTCCAAACATAAAACATCCTAGGAATTTTTGTTTTTTTCATAATTTTTTATAAAGATCATATGAATTTTATAAATCTTAAACCACTAGGAGTGTCCAACCATGTTTAAATCATCTCCTATTATTTATGCACTAGGTTATGGTTGGATTAATTCCAAATAAACCATTCCATGGTTGTTACCCATATGTATAACTTCTATAGATACACATGAACATGTAGTATCTAGATATAAATTTTATTAATTTGAAACCACTAGCTCTATGATTTACCAAAATTTAATATATTTTAACTATTTTTAGTGAAATTTATAAGTTTCCACTAATTTTTTATAATTCTAATCTAAAAAATAACTAAACCATTCTTTGATATCGACTAGTATAGGTGAATTCTTCTATACACTTTATTTAATGAATTACTACATAATGATACTGAAAACATAATTCTCAAAGATAATGAGCCTTATATTTATTGTGTAATTTGGTACATATATCAATTAAAAAAATAGGGATACCAAAAAATTATTTAAAAACTAAATATAATGGCCTTAAGTTCCATTTATCTTTTAAAATATCCTAGGATAACCAAGGTATGTACAGAATAAATATGAGAGTTATAAATCACAAAATGGGAATAATCAATATATGACATGATTAATGGAATAATTTTGATTCAATAGGTATATAAGGGACATATAAAAGGGGGATAATTATAAACAAAAATATTCATTCTTGGTATAAGATGATAACATCAAAATAACCTGATAATTTGGAAATAAAAGAAAACATGACATCATAAAAATAACTCATGGATAACTATCGAGAAATAATTTAGTTATGTTCATTATATATCCATACATGAAAAATATATTTTATATCATGATATAAAAACATTACCCAATGTATTAAAGGGAGATATAATTCCTGTCTCACTCATTACATTCATATTATGTATATGCATTTTTTTCCATATAGATCATACAATATAAGTATTTAATTCATCACATTTAACCTCATAACTATAGAGTGTGTGTAAAATGCATGGAGTTCAAATAATAATTATAGGATATGTACATATTTGTGAATAACCATGAGTAGATATAGAGATATGTATTCATAATAAAAATAGTTTTGCATGGAAAATGGTGAGATAATTTTAGATTCATAATGGGTGGTCATAGAGGATCTTGGAAGGAATTAATGAGAGTGAAATGTGGTCTCTCAATACATAAGAAAATTATAATAGTAAAGGGATTCTTAAATTACAACATGAAAAACTAGAAACCAAAACGATCAGTGCAAAGAAAGTATGTGAGTAAAAAGGGAAGAGTGTAAAATACCTTAACATTTATGGGTGCTTCTAAAATATTGGGAGGATATTCTTAAGATCATGGGAATGACATAAGAGTAAATTAAATGGGAATATAGACCTGAAAATTAGGACAATGGGATATGAGTGAATATTAATTGGAGGTTTGGTGGGTATTTATAGAAAAAGATAGTGGAATTCACAATTACTTTACAAACATTGGTTTTTGACTCTGTGTGATAAAATAATAAAAACCCACAAAAAATTTAATTGTTTTTTCCATTGTTTCATCAATGGAGTGGTTTTCAATATTTTATTAGGATAATAATTAAAATCATTGAAACAATAACACTGATTATGGGGAAGTGTGTCTTGTTTATAAATAATTTTTTTCAAAACCATAATGCAAAATATTATTTTTGGTGTATTAATTATAGTTTGTAAAATCAATATAATAACCTCAAAAATAAATTATTTTATATGTGAATTATATTTTTCTACATTGATAGAGGGACTCATAAAGTGAACTCTTCCAGCTAGTATCCATTTTTTTATAATATTATACCTTTTAAAAAATTGACTTTTCTTTTCATAACATATCTTCACAATTGACTTCTTAACCTCATTTGTTTCATTACTCATTCCTAAAAACCAGTGAAAAACATTTGAAAACATGGGATGAACATGAAATTATCAATATCAGATATGTAAAAAGAAATAATGAAACTTGGCAGTCTATGAATACACCTAAAAATTTAGTTTTTCCAAAATGAAATATTTTCCCAAAATAAACCTTTTTATTCCAAACAATTTATCATCTCCTTAAAAATAATTTCATAAAACATTTATTAATAAATCTTGTGGTAAAAATAAAACATATAATTATTTCTTTTTAATCATTAAAAACTCATGAAAAATTTTAGAATTCACTATCATGTTGTATTATAAAAATCCCTTTAAAAATTATTCTCATTATCATAACTTGTTAATTCATAATATTCCCATGAAAATACATTATAAAAATAGATAAATCATATAAGAAACATGTGGAATAATTTTCATTTCACTCTTAAAATCACTATTACAAAGTCAATAACCTACATGGTAAATTCTGACAATCTATTAGTATAAACCTACCAGTTAAATCTATCGATTTACCCAATGCATTGGATATCTATATCTGTCTCACTAGTCCTAAAGATTTATATTAGGCTCAACCACCCTCATTAGCTTTATTAGGATAGCCTGTTGATAAAGAACCATAAAATATTCAAGATATATTAAATATTGAATTTACATATTGTAATCAAAAAAAATATTCATTTCACCAATAGTAAAAAAATTATATATTGGAATATCCTTTATATTTAAAATTAATTTTTAAATTACCTAAAAAAGGGGAAGAGTGGTTTTGTTTGAAGAAAACATGAATTATTAAAAAGGAATCCAAATATAAAAAAACATTTATGATGGAGCTAAAAACTATTGGATCAATATAAATTAAAATAGAAAATTCCATTTTAAATTTCTATGAAAAAATTTTGGTTCAAATATAATAAATGATTTCTTTTGATAACCATTGAAATAATTTCAAAAGTGACCAAACAATTTTGTTTATAATTCATTTATGTCCTCATAAATACATCAACAATTTTTTTATGAATATAGACATGGAAGAAAAATATTTAGAAAATAATCATTTAACTATTTAAATTTATAATAAAATGTATGAATTTTATTAGTCTATTAATTTTATTTATTTTCATGTAATATATAGGTACTTAATATATTATGTTCAAGATAGAAGTTTGGATGATATTTGAATCATATTTCCAAAATTATATTGGTAAGTTGACCATGGTCAATGAAGTTATTAGACCATAATGTAAATAAAATAATCATGACATAATTATAACTTTTATAAATTCTTTATATTTTTAAAACAAACCATTTTTTGTGATTAAGAAAAATTAATAACATTACAATCTTATAAGGAGTGGGTTATACGTAATCATGAGTAATGTTTTCATTTTAAAAATGCATGAAGTAAAGAAGTTAAATGGAATTTTATAATTACTAAATTATTATTATAACATAAATATAATATTATTTTTTAAATACACTTATACATATTTTCAATGTGTTGTGGTCATAAAAAACAATCACATTGCTTCATGGATGTAGTGATACACATGTACACACAAACGATATTAAATTTTTTAAATAAATAGAATGGTATTGAATAAAATGATATATTATCCATCCATAGTGATTAATATGTCATGAATATAATTTATATTCAATAACTAAATTATTATTACCACTCTTGAGAGACGGTGATGGAAAACGAATTACATTAGTTCATGAGGAGGTAGTCTGCTACACACAAGAATGATGGTTTTGTTCTATATTTCATAGAAGAAGAAGAAAGATATATATTATTACATTAATATAAAAATATATTATTATACCAAATATATGCTTTCATGACTTTATAATGTTTTAAAAATATTTGAGGTGGTAGAAGAAAATAAAAAACAAAAACACCAGTTTAATAAATTTACCACTTCTTCAGAAAACCTCATTATGTCTATAAATAAAGAAAAATAATTTAATTATATGATTAAAAAAGGTAACTATGATGTAGGTATGGTTTTAAGGATGTGATTTTGGTTGGTATTTTCTATTAAAAAAGATTTTATTTATTTAGAGATGATATGAGAGGGGGTGTCCTTTTATAAGTTGGGGAGGTAACACACTGGGTATGTTTAGAAATAATAAAATATATTAATTACTAACTCAAAAAATGTCCCAAAATAGAACATTTATGAATATTCAATTACATAGAGTAAAAATATATTGATAAAATATTATTTGGACATGTTTTGAGATCACATTAACCCTTGTCACTTAAGTTTAATCTCCGATAAACTAGTTTGAACCTTCTTCATGCTAATAGATTTTAACTCTTTTAAATATTAATTTTGAAGAAAAATATCATTATATTATTACATATTATCAATTTTGGGTATTACAAATTAGAAATATAGTGTATCAAATATAATCCATAGAAGTTTCGAAGTTTAATTTAATATCAAACATGAAAAAAGTGATGAAAATGAGTTTTCATAAAAATACCATTCTTATAATAAAAATATATTTATAAGAAATTATATAATAAAATTCATTAAAAAGACAATAATTGGATTGTAAATAATATAATTGAACTCAAATTTCAATGAAATTATTATAAAACAAAATGGATGTTTCTAAATTATTGAAATTAAAACACAATTTTCATCACAAATCAGTATCATTAACTATTCATTTAGAAATAAAAACATTTTCGAAAATTATAGAAAATTAACCCGAAGGTCTTTTTTAATTAAGAAATCAAAAAAAAAATTATTTTTAAAAATTATAATTATATAATTGATAAAACATGTTGTTAAATAAAACCATATAATGCTTGAAAATCCATTTTTTAGAAATAAATCTTTTACATTTTAACTAAAACATTACCTAGTAATATTATAATGAATGAAACTATATATAAGTTTACTAAAAATTATTCAAATTTCATAAATATTATTTATATTATTATTAAATGGTTGTTAAATTATTTCCCCTTTATTAATTTTATTCTTTTAATTTTATTAATTACATAAATAGGTTGGAATATTTTCCATTTATTTCATTTTATAATTCCCATGTTCCTACTCCAATCAAATAGTTTCAAAACAACATTAACCTAGTGAATCAATTTATTTTATAACAATTTATCTATGTGATGAATAATTTTCCATGGATATTCTGAAAAAGAAAGGTTTTATTCAAACTAAACTAATTCAATGCTCAAAACATGAGATACACCCAATACAAATTTACTTAACAACAAAACATGAAATATGGAGTTGACTTAATATAAAATCAAATGTAAGGAAACTTGATAAAAAATAATACAAAATTCTCAAGTATTTCATAGAGACTAATTAACCACATATTTAACTTTTCCTTTTCACAAAAACACATCACGCATTTCTATAGAGATACATTATGAAAAAAAATGATCTCTTATCTCGATTGAATAATATTTCATCCTATAATTTACATAACATAACTTCTTATAATGTGATTTAATTCTGTAATTAAAAATCATCTTAACCTTATCATCCATTCTTCGAACAATTCTGGTCCCAAAAAAATCATTCACTAACTTCATCCCAACTAGTTTTTTTCTGACACTACTTTCCAAATAATGATTCAAATGGTGCCATCTGTTTATTATAATGAGGATTTTCATTATAAAAATCTCAATAAAGTAATATTTTTCCCCAAAACTCTTAAAACACATTAAATAAGATAAAATAATATTCTATAATTTATAAATCTTTCACTATTATTATCTCTTATATTGAGGATAAAATGTTGTATTGAAATTTAATTATTCACACAATAATTTATAAAAACACTTCCAAAAAATAGAGCTAAAATTGGGATCCTGGTTAGATAAAATGGATAGAGCTATTCTATGTAATCTAATTTTCTATTTTACATAAATTCTATAAATTTGATCTAAATATAAAATATCCGTAATGGGATGAATATTAATATATTTAGTAAATAAATAAAAAAACATATATCAAATTTTCTAACTCAATATTTATATGGTGAAAATTTGAAATTAATTGATTTAATCCACATTTTCTATTCTGGAAATAGAAAATTCTAAAGAATCCCCATAAATAATTTTCATTCTACTTTTACATATTTAGAATTCAGAAATTTCATAACAAAATCAATATTATCTTTCTTCATTCATTCCCACCATTACTTTTCCTAAAAAACTATATAAATTTGTATGACTTCAGGAAGAATCAAAATTGGAGAGCTATGATACTTAATAAATAGTTAATTGTTCAAATATGGGTCACATGAAGAGAAAAACCTTTTTCAGAATCAAAAGACACATAATTTTTCAATATTAAATTTTGGAAACATACATTTAGAAATTATTTCTTCATTTTCTTATGATACACTTTCTACTTTTCGGTTTACTTAATCCTATTTGGAAAAGATGATTTTTATAAAACCAAAATAAATAAAAAGATATATAGAATGAACTATTTATATGGTTCATTCCTTTTTATTACATGAATTTTCATTACATGGTACAAATATAAGATCTTTTAATGTTTCGTTTTCTTTTAAATAAGGTGTATAACAGAATAAAACATAAAAAATCATATAAAACAACTTAATATACATATTCATGGGTTCAATCTTGGTTAATTTTATAGAATATCATATCCTGGGGACATACATAAATGGAAAGGGGTGATAATTAAGCTCATTAAGAGTATAAGAAACAGATACATAAAGAATTTTATCTTGAGCCATAGCAACAAGAAAATAAGGAATTATAATAAGGAATTAGAAGTAGGAATATAATAATAATAAATACATTAATAATAACATAGAAATATGACTACAACATTTAAATGATACATTCATAATAATATCACTATGGTTTATCACCTAGGTTTAAAAAATGAAAATAACTAGGGTTTTTCTCTAAGTTATCATAAAACATGTCATCTTTATAGATTAAATTATATACCAAATGAATCGAAGCCCTTTCAGGTAACACCCTTCACATTTTTTAATTTCATGTGATTGACATAGATCATATTAAAAAATTCATTAATACCTCATGGAGAATAAATAACGGGTTTCTTATCAAAATCTTGGTGTACCAAATATCTTAAAGACAATATCATTACGTCATTCTTAATTCATAAAAGAAAATGTGGGTTTCATATATGTAAAACCATGAATAAAAAAGAAATTTTAAAATATATTTAATACCCATTTAAATGAAATGTTTTTTGCGTATTAAAATAAAAAGGAAAATAGAATTACCTATTTAAAAGATGGAAATTTGAGAAGAAACTTTGGCAGCATGCTAGGTATAAAACATTGTTTTTTTAAAATAGTGAAATGAGAAGGGAAAAGGGTATGAAATTGATAATATAAAATTCTTATAGTAATTGGGTAATATAATGTGGAAAAGTTAATTTTCTTGGAAATTGGGAGACATGCCACAAAAAGGACTCTTAAGTGGGAAAGAGTAGTATAGATTACCCTTACCATGATGAGTTGTTTATAAAACATGAGGTTGGATCCTTGGGTGGTGGAGGACACCTTGGGAGACTCTTTAGAAGGTAAAATCACCAAAATACCCGGGAGGATATATTGGGAGTGAATTGAAATGGATAAATGGGTGGGTATTTGTAAGAGAAGTGAATAATTTGTTTAATATTTTCCAAATATAGGTCTTGGAAAACAAGGTTGTAGAAAATGAATAACCATTTTCTAAAACATAGATTTATATCACTATTTTGGACATTTGGGTCACAATTCTTTAAACTTTTTTCCTCAAAATATGAACACCATTATTTAATAAATTATTTTAATTTGAAAATTAATGATTCTAAAAAGTAATGTTAAAAAATTAAAATTTTCATTTTAGAATTCGGAAAGTAACATATAGTTTTAAAAATTGAATAAAATATATTAGAATATATAATATTAATAAAATAAGGTTTTGGAATTTTTTTATTTAACTATTTCATCATTATGATCAAAATATTATGTCATAAAATATACAAAAACCCTAAAATTGTATTTTTTTTATTATTCATAAAAAATAATGTATTATATAAAATTATCATAAAATCATACAAAGCTAAATACTACATGCTGATTTAAAAATTATGTTTATTTTATTATAAAAAATCTATAAATATGATAATTTTATCTTTTAACCATACAAATTCTTATTTAAAAGTTGTATTTTTTAAGGCATTATCAATTTTCTGAAACTTAATGAAAATTCTACAGGCCTTTAAAAAATTATTTTATCATTTATAACTTAAATAATATTGTTTTAAAATAAAATTTAATTAGAAAAAGTAAAATTCAAAATACCTTGGTCTACTATAAAAATTGTATATATTTTCTAGAAAAATAAAATTATATTTTATTAGAATTAAAAAATAAAATTATCAAATTCAAATCCACTAATAATATATTTTATTAATTAAAAAATATTTTTAAGATAAATAGATGGAATAAAAATTTTATTTATATGAAATAATTTAAACTTTATGTAACTACGGTCTAGACACGTAACCCATTGTCACACCTGCAAATGCCCTATGGGTGAGGTGTGTAGTGGTGATAGTTTCATAGGGTGGCACAACTAACATTGACTAAGTGGTCATATCAGCTAACATGAACTTATCCCATAAGAGATTTTATTTAAGATTCACTTGTTGAATCCCAGATTAGTATTGTTCTAGGTCATGCCGTAGTGATGATAACTCCCTTTTATGTTCTAAAAAATGGACTTCAAACGTCCCACTCTACTGGTTGAGGCCACTGATCCTCCTTTATATATAAATTATCTCTTTTCATTAAAAATTATAAACACTAATTATAATGATTAAATTATCAACCAGGGGTATAGTTTATAGTTTTCATATTGACCAGTGGTTTTATTTAAAATGGTCATATTACCGTCAAATTCCAATGGTCATATTTCCATTTATACCCTATAAATTCCACCATATTCTTTCACTCAACTATCACTACACTTTTCTTTAAGGTTAAATTTTTATTTTCATAAAATTTTTATTGGTTTACCAATATTTTTTTATTTCTGTAGTGTTTTTTGTGTGCATGATGATTCAAGTAGATTGGTGTGATCCATAATTTCCCATTTGAACTATTCTGCTTTAAATTTATATTTATTTCCAGTTTTAATGTTTCGAAATTTAATTGGTTTCATAGCTAATTAGTTTAATGATCACAAATATTTTCTTCTTTCTCATTATTTTTTACGTGTATGGTATTATAGAATATGTAAAAAACTTATTCAGGAGAAAAATAATTTAAAAAGTATGTGTCCTTACATTTCCCCCTTAAGAAATTTAATACCTAAAATTTCATCTCATTTTATCAGTTGTTAAAATATGATGGAACTTATGTCTCATTTTGTCATATGGTTCTTATATTTCCTCTTCATATTTATGTTTCTTCTACAACACTTTGTTGAGGTGGGTAGTATTGTTTCATATAACCTTGTATCTACAGTACAAGATCTCCACCGACCTCTCCTCATAATATAGGTAATGTTTAACATGTACCACCTCCATATTTAGTATATGTCAGGGATTTGGTATGTACTTACTCAAGGAATATACATTGTATAAATAATTATCTTGAGATAATTCAGTGTAAGTTCAAGCTGATATTTCACTGCTCCTATGTGATCAAAGACTTCCTATGGTACAATGTAACTAATTCTAAGCTTCTTTTTCTTTCCAAACTGCATGAATCTCTTCCATGGTGATATTGGAAAGAAAACAATGTCCCTAACATCAAAATCTAAGTCCCTTAAATAATTTTTATCATTAATATTTTATCAACTATGATTGTTATTTATATATTTGGGGATGGAATGATCCTTTTTTGTCATCTATTGCACAAGATCGGGCCCAAAAAATTTCTAATCTCCAATATCATCCCAACAAGTACAAGTTTTACATTGCTTCCCATATTGATATTCGTATGGTAACATTTTAATACATGAGTGGAATATTTTTTAGTATAATAACTTAACTAATATGAGGTGTTAATCCCATCCACCATTAAATTCCATTGATTGTATTCTTAACATATCCTCAAGTTTCTAAATAGTCAATTTAGTTTGGATATCATTTTTGGGGTTGTAGGCCATAATAAAATTAAATTAGATACTCAAATCATATTTAAGACTTTTCTAGAATGTTTGTGTGAACCTTGGATCATGATTAGAAACGATTTAATGTGCCACCCAATGCATCCTCACTACATCATTTATTTATATCCTGAAATGTTGGGCAACCTGATGAGGTAATCCACTTAACCCATATCACACTATTTCCTTTGGATGTTCTTAGAGACTAGTGAAGAAGTACATAGTAATATTTTCCCACTTCCATTTGGTATGGTTAGTGTTTGAAATACCCCTTTAGAAAGTTTTCGCTTTGCATTCACATACTGACACACTAAGCACAAATCAGTGTAGTTAGCAATCTCACTTTTCATATTATTCCACCAATTATGATAATTATGGTCCCTATACATTTTCATGCATCTATGATGTATATATAATTTAGATTTATGAACCTAAACCATCAACTGCTTCATTATCTTCGAGATTGATGGGACACAAAGCCTTGTATGAAATTTAAATACACCCACTTGATCAATATTGACCTTTGGAAAGTTCATATTCTTAAAAAACTCTATATTCTTTTATTACAAAGGATATTCAATTTGATATTTCTCAGTCTTCTTGAGTAATGATGGTTGAGAAATTATTTGTAATAGGGTTGATGATGTCCCTTCCATTATGATTCTCATGTCTTGTTTTAGTAGGTTCTTGATTAAATGATCTCTAGGAATCATAATTATTTCCAGCATAATGGGATATTTCCTACTTAATGCATCAAAAGTTTTTTTCTATTTTGGGGTGTTAATGAATTTAATAGGCATAATCTTTAATACGTTCTAACTATATACTTTGTCTCATGTTCAATTCCTTTTACATGAAAATATACTTCAAACTTTAGTGGTATATATATATACTACATTTATCCCCATAAATATAGTACCAAGATATTTTTAGAGAAACAATAACCACATATAGCCCAAGGTCTTGTATAGGATAATATTTCTCATGAGTATATAACTATTGAGATGCACAAGAAATCACCTTGTCCTTTTGTATCAGTACTCACCCCATAACTTTTCGAGATGCATGGCTATAAATAATAAATACTTGTCCAATAGAGGGTAGAGTTAATGAATGTGAAGTAGTAAATTTATTCTTTAGTACATAAAAACATTCTTCAACCCCCTTAGTCCAGATAAACCTAGATACTTTTCTAGTTAACTTAGTTAGTGTATTAGAAAGTCATGAAATTTTTTTCACAAATATATTATAAGATCCTGATAAACCAAGGAAACTATGAATATTAGTTTCTTTTTTAGGATGAGTACACTCCTATATATCCTTTGTCTTCCCAGGGTTAATTAAGATTCCTACATTGGTTACAATGTTCCTCAAGAATTCCAATTATTGTAACAAGAATTCACATTTTCTATATTTTTCAAAAATACTCTCCTTCTCCAAAGTTCCCAAAATTACTCATCGATGATCCTCATAACTCATAAAAATTGGGTAATATATCATAATATAATCAATAAAGAATACCATGAATTTATCTAGGTTGTCCTTAAAGACTCTATTTATCATATCCATTAATATAGATGGATAAATATTTAATCCAAAGGAAGTAACAACAAAATCATAAAGCACATATATTTTTCAGAAGGAATTCTTTAGAATAATTTATTTCTTCACCCTTGATTGATGATACCCATATCTTAGGTTAATCATTTAGAAGGAATGAGTGCCAAGAATCTTGTAAAATAAACCATAAATCCTTAGGGGAGGGTAATTTTCTTAATTTTGATCCACATAACTTCTATATAATCAATTCATATGCACATTGATCTATCATTATTATTCAAAAATTGAATAGGAGCTCCCCAAGGAGACACAATTGGTCAGATTAATTTCTTTACTAGATGATCCTGATATTGTTTTATTAATTATTTTAACTTCATATATATTTCTATATATAGGGTCTTTGATATCATCTCGGTTATAATTATGTGTTCAATAAAGAAATATATATATCTTTATAAGGGAGGTTTAGGTAACTCTTTAGGAAATACATCATTGTATCCCTAAATAATGGATAAATTATCTATTTTATACCTTCATTTTCTTCTCCATCTTCACAGATGAACTCCATAATTAAGGGTATGGGAGGTGCTTCTAGAAAATCTCATGTTGGGATATCTCTCATTTGAAAATGACTATAGGTTATCAATTCAATACTACTGAAATTTCATTTCTTCTGTAGTTGATCTTACCATTATACTTTGAGATCTATTCCATCCCTATTATAGTGTCGAACGTCACCATGGGAATGACCATTAGATTTATGATGAGTTTGTACTTTCCAAATTTAGTAATAGTGTTTCTATGCACTATTGATGCTAGGATAATTTCTCTAGGAGTCTTGATTGATAACTATACTTATACCAGTTTCTGGAATGATTTAATATTATTTAAAAACATAGATAAAATAAAATAATTCATAGAACAAGAATCCAACAATATAATCTATCTCTTTGAGAGACCAATGTGTGTACCTACCATCACATCATTCAGAGCCTCTACTTTGGCTGTTGTAATAGAAAATTCCAAAAAGTTGACTATTGGTCTATGCTAAGGCTGATAGTGTTTCCCCTCTATTGTCTTCTAATATGGAAATTTATTAGAAAGGTTCCCAATCTATCCACACTTGAATAATTGAACTTTCAGTCGGGCATGCACCATCTTCCCTTTGTTTTTAGTGTTTTAAAGATGAATCTCCAACTCACTATGAGAGTTTTGAGATATATTGCCATCTCTTCCACACTCATAGAACATTAAACTCCAAAGTAATAAGTTCCCTAAATTATTATTCCCACATTTTTTCATGTGATAAGTTTCACATTATTTCATCCACTTTAAAGATAAAATTTCCTCACTAAGTTTGGATCCATTTATCTCTTTTTTCTATTTAGTCTATGTGACCCCTACATCTCTCAAAACATCAATTAAACCTTCATAAAACTCATAACTATCTAATCATATCATTCATAGTCATTATTTTCTCTATTCCTCTATAGATGGTGTCTCATTGCGTCAAATAATTTATCAATATTTCCCTTGGGATTCATAACAAAGTTAGAGGTGTAACGTTAAAGTCCAAAAAAGTGTATATCATAGCATCCCAATGATTCATTTTATTTTTTCTTAAGTTCAAGGAATTAATTCTCCATTTTCATTCTCATCGAATGGGGGAAATATTTATTAAAAAAATTCCATTAAACACTTCCCAATCTAAATTATCAATCTCCCTTCATGGATTCGTGTTTTTAATTAGTTTCCACCACTAATCAGCTTCTCCTTCTAGGTGGTATACTTTCAATGTGAAATTCTCTAAATCTAACCAACGGAGTACATAAAAGATATTTTTATAGAGATTATACATTATTTAGAAATTAGTGGGTCAGTAGATCCCCTAAAAGAAGGTGATCAGTGATGCATGAAGTAATCAATGGAAAGATATTCCCATTGATATGATTTCAGTCTCTCAACTTGATTCAAATTATTGTTTGTAACTCAGCTTTTTTGGTTCATCATCCTCATGAATTTCTCCATTCAATCATCCATCGAAACACCATCAGTGCATCACCCATTACACTCATCATATACGTGGTTCCTCCTATTTACCACTATTTTTATAAAACAATAAAACCTTAGTGAAACATTTGTTACATTTATGAATCTTGTAATTCTAAAGAGATTTTATATATTAAAAAATCATGTTTAAATTTGTTATTATTATCCTATAATTACAGTTTCAATATATCCCATAATAATTCATAAAAATTTTATGATTAACCAAACATATCCCATAAGAGTTTCAATACAATAGTGTATAAAGTATAGTTTTTATGTAAAATTTCATGTTCAAGTCTATATCAAATCAGTGTTTTTGGGTGTTACCCCTAAAAACATCTATGCTAGAGTCGTATCATATAGTTTATATCTAGACATGGATTTATTTTCTTGGAAACCAATTACATAATTCATCCCCAAAAAACATAGATTTTTTCATATATTTATAATTTCAATTAGGGTTACTCATATAGTTTTCAAGTCTTAATTTCCTTAAATAACTTATAATTCTTTTTATTCCATCTATGTAATCCCTCTGTTTTATTACATAAATTTTCATTACATAGTACAAAAAATAGTATATTTTAATGTTTAGTTTTCTTATAAATAATATACATAATACATGAAAACCTAAGCAATCATCTAATACCACTTGATATACATCTTCATGGGTTAAATCATGGTTACTTTTACTGCATCTCATATCCTAGGTATATATATCAAATAAAATGGGTCAGTATGAATCCCATTAAGGGAAAAGTTAAGAGAGAGAAAAAACATGTGATATCTAGAAATATGAATAAGAACATAATGCATAACAATAACACATGAGAAAGAGGAAAATCATAATAATAAAAACATGAATCATAACAAAGAAATGTGGGTAAAATATTTAAATGAGACATTCAGAATCATATCACCATGTTTACCATCAAGGTGTCATAAATGAAAATTACCAATGTTATTCACCAAGGTATGGTAAAATATGTCATCTCTTGAGATTAAATTCTTTCCCCAATGTATTGGAGTGAAATCAAGGCACAACCTTAATATTTATTAATTTCATCTAATCCATATGTATCATAATAAAAAATTTCATTAATAACCCATGGAGAATAAATAATGGGTTTCTTATCGAAATTTTAGCATATAAAAGATTTTAAAGACATGATCATTTTCCAATTTTTAACCGATGAAAGGTAATGTTGTTTTCATATATGTAAATCCCTGAATAAAATAGTCATTCTAAAATATAGGTGAATACCCATTTAAAAGAAAAGTGGTTTGGATATTCAAATAAAATGAAAAATATAATTTCTTATGGAAAAGAAGGAAATTTGGAAAATAAATTTGGCAACATGACTGGCGTAAAACATGGTTTTAGAAAATAGTGAAATTAGAGGGTACAAGGGTACCCTAATGATAAAAGACAATTATTATAGTAATGGGATAGTAGAATGTTGAAAAAAATTAATTTATTACATTTATAAGGCACACCACAAAAGGGAATTTAGTGGAAAAGATAAGTGGAGATTTCCCTTACCTTGAAGTGTTCTTCCTAAAATGTGAGGATGGAATAGTTGGGGACTAAGGACACCTTGAAGGGACTATTTGGGATGAAAATCACCCTAAATTCGTGGAGGATGGATTGGGAGTTTATATAAATGGATAAATGGGTGGGTATGTATAAGAGAATTGAAGGATTTGTTTAATATTTTCAAAATATAGGTCTTGGAAAACAATGTTGTGGAAAATAGAAACCATTAGCTTACCAATAGATTTTTCTCATGGTTTTGTTCATTTGGGTAAAATATTATGATACTTTAATCCTCCATAACCAAACATTTTTATTTAACACATCTATTGTTATGTAAATATAAATATTCTACAAATTGGTATTTAAAGAATCAAATTTTAGTCTTAGGCATTGAAAAGTAACTTATAGTTTTAAAAATTGAGTAAAATACATTAATTAACATAATAATAAAATAAAATATTTTAGGTTATGTATTGTGTTTAATTAATTATTCCATCTTTTTTTAATAAATATGATGTCATAAAATATACTGAAACCTAAAAACTATATTTTTTATTATTCATGAAAAATATTGTATTTTAGAAAATTATAATAAATTTACCCTAACCAGAATTAGATTTGAAGAAATAAAAAATGATTATTATTTTATATTAAAAATTCTCTAAATATGATAATTTTAACTTTTCTATATTAAATTCCTTATTTATTTAAAAATAAAATTTTTTAAAGTCTTCTAAATTTTACAACACTTATAAAAAATATGATAGTCCTTTATAATATTATTTTATCATTTATTGTTTAAATAAAAAAATTAAAATACAATTTGATTTAAAAAATACTATTTAGAATTCCTTGGTTGATTATAAAAATAATAAATATTTTCTATAAAAATAAAATTTTGTCTATTTTCTTCAGATAATCAAATTTTCAAATTCACCTCCATTAAACATATATTTTATTAAGAAAAATTTTTTCTAGGAGTAATTTATGGAATATACATTTTATTTCTAAAAATGAATTTACACATTATATAACTAAGCTTTTGAAATGTAATGCTTTATAACACCCGCACCTGCCCTAAGGGTAAGGTGTTTACTGGTTGTAGTTTCATGGGGTGGCTCAGTTAACATTGACTGAGTGGTAATCTACACTAACATTAACTTCTCTCATATAAGAGTTCATTTTATTTTTAGTTGTTAAATATCATCTTGGGTATGCTCTTAGAAAAATACCCTCTCCCAAGTTCTAACAAATGGACTTCAAATAGTACAACTCTTCTAATTGAAGCCATCGATTTTACTTTCTGTATCTATTATCATTTTTCATTATTAGTTGTAAACACTAATTATAATTATTAAATATCAAATAAGGGTATAGTTTCAAATGATTATATTGACCAATAGTTATATAATGGTCGAATCCCAATGGCCACATTTTTCTTTATATCCTATAAATTCCACTTCATTATTTCACTAAAAATTCACTATAATTTCTCTTAAGGTTATATTTTCATATGATTTTGATTGGTTTAGAAATACTTTAATTTATTACTATAGTGTTTTCTATGGGAGGGATAATTCTAGTCGATTGGAATGATCCATACTTAACCACTTCAGTTATTCTACTTCATATTTTTTTTCATTTATAATGTTTGGCATTTTAATTGGTTTCATATTTGACTAATATAATGAAAATAATATTTTTTTGGCTTATAAAAATTTTTATGCATATGATATTATATAATATATAATAATCATTTATTCTTTAAAAAAATATCATTTTAATACTCTGGGTTGTTACATTCAATAATCCAACATTCATCAAATCATTAACCAACTAATCATATTCTAGACATAGAATAGTTAATGTACCATTAACATTATATATCAAAGTGTTAGATACTTTGTTTTATTTACCTAGATGGTAAAGAATTGTATATTTGTAATACTGTATCAATTTCATCCAACTTCCCAATCCCATGTTCAAATTTTTCTAAGTGAATATATATTTGACTATTTTATAATCAATATACATTTAAAATATTACTCCAAATAAATAATGTCGCAAAATTTTTAAATAAAAAACTAAAACCATAAAATCATGGTTATGTGTAGGTTAATTTTATACATAATTCATTAATTGACTAGAACTGTAAGAAATTAACGTACAATTATGCATTAAAACATAACCCAATCCCCTCAATGAAGAATTTTGGTAGATAATAAATACACCATTTATGTATGTAAGGGAAAAACCTGATAATTAAATAATATTATATTTAGTTGTTGGAAACATTATTCACATTTCATTATCTATATTAATATAAGTTCTTTTCATGTTGACATAGTTAGTGGTATAGAGAACCTTGTAATTGTTTCATTAAACCATTGGTAAGAGAATTTAAATCCTAGAAAACATTGAATCTCAATTACATTTTAAGGTATTGGTCATTCATGAAAAACTTATTTTTTTGTGGGATCATCATTTATGGAATATTTATTGATGATATTTCCAAGGAAGGATATTAATTGTAACCAAAAATTATATTTAATAAATTTCCCATATAACATAATTTTTTTAAAGATTGAATAAAACCCATTATGATTTTTTATTATCATCATAACATTTAGAATAAACCAAAATACCATCAATAATCATAGTACCAATCATATAAAATTATTTTTATAAAAATATATTCATTTAATACATGAATATATCTAGATAATTCGACAACCCAAATGAAATAACCATAAACACATAATTCTATTAACCATTATGAAATGATTTCTTATGGATGTCATCCTATATTATAATTAGCATATGGTTCCTGAAAAAGACATAAACCTTCAAAAATACCAATATCTAAGGAGATGATCAAATAATTCATTCATATGAGGAAATAGATAATTATTTTTAAATGTAATGTTATTCAATACTCTATAATCAGTGAAAACAACCATGGTAAAATCATTAATTTTTAATAAATAATATAGGATCACTTCATGGTGATGTGATAGAATTATTAAATCCTCTATCAAGTGGTTATTTCAACTACTATCTCAATTATTACTGATCTATTTTTTTCCCTTTGATAAGACGGTTTTAAAATTTGCTTAAAATTATTCACAAAGTTAATAGTAAACTCGACTTCTTAATTAGGTATAATAATAGGTAACTCGTTAGGATAAACTTTCAGATATAATTTTAATATAATTTATCATTAGTATTAATAGTTACCAAAATTTCAAAAAAAAAATAACAAGGTAAAATTAATTTACACCTGTTGATAGTTTCTCAACTTCTTGATGTATTATATGTAGCGACCTGGCCCTAGTAAGCCTAGTTCTGGTGTCTGATTCCATAAATTGGCATGATTACAACGAATAAAATCCTGAAGTACTGATGACTTTAGTAGTCTTAGTAAACTCTATACATACATGAGACTTACATTAAAAATGAATACACTAATTATGACATAATTTTTCTATAATAGGATAACTTTTATCCATATATGATGCCTTTTTGTATCTTTCTTAGTACACATCATAGAATATTGGGGAAAGAAACAAAATAATGGTGATCTCAAATGATCAGTAAGGTTCAAGAATAGTAGAATCAATAATTAATCAATGCATATAGTAAATATTTAAAGGTGATAACTGAAAACACATTCCATGTAATAAATAAACTAATAATGAAGTGTACAAAAAATACAGCAAATAATATCAATGAAAAAATATCATAGATAAAAATAACTGAATGAAAAAAAATTCATAATTATCAAACATTGTGTTTCCCAATAACATGATACATTTACCATCAAGACCATTCACAATATGGTTCAATGTACTACTATCATGACCTTTCACAATACAGTTTTAATATCTTAATAGAAACTCATCTATTGTACTTGGAAAAAATAAAGTGGTTATCACCAATAAATTTTGTCTCATTAGACTACCAATGCATTTAGGGGCTTAATTTAAATGCTCCCCAACCCATTTCATTCATTTTCAAAGCATTCCTCATATATAAAATATTTTATTTAACTCAAAAACAATCTGCCTCATCAAATATCCATTTTGAGCAATACATAAAGATTTATCAATATTTCCCAAGTAATTCAAGTAACATTCAAGATAAAAAATATATAGAAAAATTTTATAAATTTTAGGAAATGAACATATCCATGATAATTGATATGAATGATTATGTTAAATTCAATTTTCAATGATCATATGAAATAGAGTATTTTAAGGGGGCTTCCAAAATGAATCAAGGAAGTGCATGTCAATATTATCCATAGTCAAATCAATCAAAAATTCATACATATAAAGAATTAGGACTGTATCAATACAAAAAATCCCATTTTAAGTAAAAATAAATTGTTTTTGTCATTTATGAATGGAAATATTATCAAAATATATTTTAAAAACATTCTTGAGGATAATATCCTATTTATTTTGAAAAACATTTTGAAAATAATCTTCTTTGAAAAAAAAAATTTTAAAAACCATTCATTAAAATGTAACCTCGTAAATATGAAAATGAAGCATATAAGAAATTATGATGATTAAATTCATATAGTCCATAAAAGATAAAAAAATCATTTTTGTGGTAAAACCATTAGAATAGATCCTCATTAAGAAAGAGAAAAAATATATTCTTTTGAAAACATTTTTAAAACAAAAAAGGGGTAAAAAATTCTTCAATAAATCATTTTTTAAATTTTAGAAACGTTTTTTAAAACCTTTTTATTAAATTGGGTTTTTAAAAGAAAAAATTTTTCTCCAACTAAGGAGAGAATGGAGTCAGTTTCTCTAAAATGCATTTTCTAAAACATTGGATTATAAAAGAGTGGAAAATAGAACTATTAATTGAAAAAGGTCATGAATTACTAGAGTAGAATAAAATTAAAAGATTTATTAAACAAATATCTAATAATATCTCTTATTTTATATTCATGTGTAGCTAATCCCGAATAAAATGAGATTCGGATGTAAACCCTTGAAAAGAACATAACATTGAAGTGAGAATCAATCAATGAATAAAATATGTGTATCAATTATAAATCCACATAAATAAAGTGTAAATAAATCAATATATATTCAATTTTATTATACACACAATCATAAAATATTAACAATAATTATGAAGTAATGTTACCTAATTTAAAATAACTGTGTTATGAAATTTCATTACCAATTGGTAATTTTATGATTTAATTCCCTTAGATAAAGTAATAAAAATTGAAACTCAAAATACCTTGAATAAAAAATAATTCATGATATAATATATTAAAATTATAAGTATATAAACCACACAAATGAAGTGACTGGTGAATATTACATTTATCTCACATATATAAAAAGTGAGATGAAAATTCCTTACCTTGAGTTCACTTTCAAGTGAACATCCATTATCCTCCTATAAAATGTTTTTAAGAATGTCACTAACTTGTACCAGAAACAAAATTTTATTTATAATATTATATTTTAACTTATTATAATATCTTATAACTCATTTCTAAATAATCTTGGATTATTTTCACTATTTCGGGTGTTAATTGCCATGTTTTTTAGATTTTTTTGACTTGTTACATCTTGTTCCTATTAATTTATAATTATTTCATCATATAAATAATTTAAAACATAATTTAAATTTCATATATATTATTTTTATATGTATTTATAGTAATCCATAATATTTTGATATATGAAATTAAATACATCATTCATAGAGAAAGTAGGTCAGGCGTATGCATGAACTCTACTTCTATTTCATTGTCGTATTAAAAATAATGAAAATAATATGATATATATGTATATTATAATTAAAGTATAATATTAATGTCATATAATTCATTTATTTTTATTAAATTATTATTATATAATCTATTCATTGTATGAAAGAATCACATCGCTTTGAGGAGGCGGTAGTCCACATGTCCACAAACGATGTTATCGTATTGACAAAAAATTGAAAGTATTAAGGTATATTTTATATAAAAGAAAATAAGTATAAATACCATATAAATATCAAATATATTAAATATATACGTGGTATACATAATAATTCCTATCCATGAGAGGTGGTAAAGGAAAAAAATGAACGACGTCGTTTCTTGAGGTAGTAGTTTGCTATACACGAAAATGGTAAGTTCCTTACCCATTTGATAGAAGTGTGTGTAGGTGTTGGTATAAAAAACAACATAAAAACATCTCATTATATTGAATTTATTTTGGTTATTATATATTTATTATAAAAATAATAATTGAATGGGTGTATGGGTAAATGAAACAAACGTTATCATTGAATAATTTTACCTTGTTTTCGGGTAACTCCTTCTGGATTAAACCAAAATACTAATTTAGTTTTCTTTATTACAAATGTGAGGATTATTAGAATATTTGAGGGAAGTTGGTAAGTTATTTTCGTAGAGTTTTATTGATCCAATTTTATTTTTATGTGTGAATAATTGGGAGGTGTGAGTTTCTTTTTATAGTGGAGGAGGAGTGGCATTATAATAACTTTTTAAAAAGAGAATTCCACCCATGTGTTTTACATGTCATGTGGATAAAATAATGAAAAAATTAGAATAGATGTATAATATTTTATAAATATGAACATGAAATGTATTTTGTACAACTGTATAGGTCATTTTGGGACTTTAGATTAATGTTAAGTCCTTTGTTATGCTAATTTTTCTCTTTATCGCTATAATTAATTTTAATCGCATTCACCAATATTTTTTTAAAAAAATATATGTTATATTTAATAAAAATAATGTATTATGTTGATTAAAAATATATAATCTTGTTTTAAATATTAAAATCCAAAAATTGGTAGAAATTAAATTAAAATTAATCCCTTTGATGAGACAACAAATCCGATTTTTAATAAAAAATGCTCAAATGTTTGAAATATTTTTATATCTGATTTTAGGTTTCAATTTATTATAATGACCTACGTTTAATTAATTTATTTACAATTTATCTAATTAAACTTTTATACCAACAATAATATAATGTAACCTTATAATCAAATTATAATAAAAAATTGTTTTGAATTAAAATTCAATATTTTTTACTATTCATCAAAATATAAAACTTCTTCAAAAATTCCAAAAAATAACCCCAAGATAATTTTTATTATATGATATGAAAAATTAAGTTATTTTAAGTATTAATAATTCATAAAAATTTATAAATAATTTATTTTAAAAGGGGTCTCCAATAAAAGGTGGTAAAATTTCATTCTTATAAAAATACAATTTGTTAGCATAAAACTGGATTTATTATTATCTTATTCTTATAAAACCTATTCAATGAATATCAAGAATATTTTATTGAATATCTAATATATAAATATCATCAATATCATTTACTAATAGTAATTTATTTAATTTATTAGGTTAAAATTTCTTCATAAGCATAAAAATAGTTTTTATAAAATTATTCCATTTATAATCATTTGAGTTATGTTTTTATTTCTAATTAATTGGTAACCAATGAATAATTCTATATATTTTCATAAGTTATTTAGGTTTATTCATAAACTCTAATTTAACATCTTGTTTATATCTTATTATATTAAATAATAATTTATTATTGTTCAGTAGAACACAGTAGTACGTATAACACAAGCTATTTAAGAATGTGTTGGTTGTGTGTGATGCAATATTACTCCATATTTCATGCATTTAATTCTCTAGAATATATAAATATATTTAAATATTGAAAATACCATAATGTTTCAAGTCATTATATTATGTTATATGTTTGGTTTTGTGTTTCATACACACTATCAAATAAAGGTTACTCTTTTATAATTTTTGCACTATTATATTATCCCCACCATAAATAAATTTTATCCTCACAATTTAGACTTGCTCAGGGAAATTTAGGGTTTCATATATGATAAATTTTGGGTTGAAATCCCAAATAGTTATAAGAGTTAAAAAATATCCTCTTTATAAGAGACAAAGATAATTACAAATTTCACTAGGAATAACATATAACAAGGTATCTAAGTAGGAGAACATTATTGATAAGTGAAGATATGTACATGGATTAAAAGAGTAAATATTTATAGGGTGTTATTGAGGTTATAAATCATAAAACAAAATTTAACGATTAGTGTAATTTTGAGGGCCTCAAGTCCATAAATTTATGATGATTAAAATACCATCGGTTCAACAAAAAATATGGTATTAGGAAAAAAGTTTAAGATAATTTTCCTATTTTTGAAGAATTTTTTTATTAGTCAAAAATAAGAGGAAATATATTTAGTTGATATATTTAAATTTCAAAGGAACAATTTCATATTTTGGCAGTACTTCAATTAAATTCAAATTCTTTCCTTACTCAATCTAATGGATATCATAAAATGTACTTTTTTATTTTTAAAGAACAAAAAATTTCTTTTTAGAGATCAAAAGATCTGTAAATCGAGTATTTACATTTTTAAATAACTATTTTTTGAAACTAATATGGTTAATATATTAATTTATAAATATCTAATGTGATACTACTAGTTCATCACTAACATTTATTCATAACATTGTTTAATGGAAAGAAACAATATATTAACCATGACATCATTTAGGCCAATGGTTGGGGAGAAACCATTATTTTCCTTCATTCATGTGTTCAATCCCCAACACCTTTCTAGATTTTATGTGTTGTGAAGAGACTCTAGTTTTACTATGTAAGAATTTTTAATATTCCAAGGAATATTTTCAGAGCAATGCCCTGAGACGTTGAGTGATTCTGAACCCCGGTGAGCTCAGAATTAATTTTATAAAAATATTAAATATATTTTAATTATACATATGAATTTTAGAAAAAATTGTGTAATATCTCTGAAATGAAGTCTCTGGTCATAAATCTTAGACAATGATTGAAACTGTAATGTGGATTTTACCCTAGGCGGGACCTAAAGTTGGTCGGTGTAGGAAGTTTGGATGTGGCAGTTGTTCATGGGTGTATTAGATAAATTAATTAATTTAATTTAATTATTTAACAACTCAAACTTAAATAAATCATAGATAAAGACTCAGATTAGGAATCTGAGATCACCGTTGAGATTATAATGTGGGTTTTACCATAGGTATAACATAACCTTTTTCATCATGATGCGTCTGTGAAAAAGTCATCACTGATATAAATAATAGATTAATTAATTTAATTAATTTATCTTTATTAATTGATGACACATAGACCTAATAAAATCCCATTTAATCCTATTTATAACCAAATTTCAGGGTCGGCCTCATACCCATGTAATTTGAGAGAGGAACCGGGGGAGGAGCTTCTGTGGATGAACATCAATGGATCGATCTTTGGCAATTGGTGTGCGGAAAAAAATTGAGGATCTCACCAATGCCAATGACATAAATTCATTATTCATCAGTGACTATTCCAAAATCAAGGTAGGTCATATATTTTTTTGGTTTCCACCTTCATATTTAATAATAAATAATGAATCTCGAGTTTTCTTTGATTTCTTAGAAATTTCTAACCTTCGTATGAGCCCCACAGTTTATTAATTATTTATTATATATCTTTTTTTTCATTATAATGGAAATAAATAAAAGCCAATACAAATAAAAGATGAGTTTTATTCATCAATTTTTTTTTTCATTCTTCTCTCTAGCCATTCTTCATTTGTTCTTCATTATTAATTATTTTGGATGATTGTTTGATAAATTCTTGAGAATAATTAGTTACACAATCAATCATTGGCACAATGATTTTTTTCCCGAAAATTTGTGTTGGGTATCAAGATAAAATGATTTTTTTAAACTAAAATGTTGGTAAAGAAAAATTGATACTCCTTGATTTCATTTTGACATGTTGCAGTGATACGGTTTCGTAGGGGAATCAGAAACGGATCTCACACCAGATTGAGTGTTTCTACACATGGTATGGTGAAGCCAATGTGTGATGCTCGAATTGAATTTACTAGTAGATTATGTGGTTGGTATCTAGAAACTAATGATTGATAGAGCACTAATATTTGGTTCAGGAAGAAACGATGGTGGTCAGGTTTCGATGATGAGGCAGCACCGGTGGCAGCCAATGATGAGGCAGCAGTGCTAGTTGTCCGACGTGGTTGACTTCATTGTCTAATTGCAGGGCATGCAGTCTATGTGTACATGTGAGTGATTTTCAGGATACCTTGTTTGGAGGAATTGTTTTTACACATGGGTAAATGGTTCTTCAAGATAGATGTTTTAGATTAGGGTTACAGGGGTGGTCATGAAAACATGAGCAGAAGATAGGATAGAGGGAGAAAGAATAATAATAATAATAATATGGTAAGTATAAAAAAGGGAATCATTTAAGGGTGTGGTGTCTACTTTTCCACATGAAAGGATGGGGAGTAATTTGCGTGTCCTCTCCATTGAATAAGGTTTTTTTAATATATAAATATAATAATAATAATATAAATTATTATTATTATTATTATTATAAAATATTAATATGGTCATAAATTCTTCATTAAACATCATATTGATGAACCGTCAGTGGCAGCATGACCCAGTAATGGATATAGTTGTTTTAAAACCAATGTTGGATACCTTTTTTGTACAAGAATCTTAGGTCAATGAAACACCCAATAATAATAAAATTATTGTTATTATTGAATCTTGTATATGATATATCACAAACATACTATGTCGAAATGAAAAATTGTATGTGACCATGTGACCCTGAAATTAAGGTGGATTTTCCAAGAACATTTTTGGGTTTTTAATTCTAGATCATGTCTTAGACCCATGAACCACCGTTCGTGAGTGATCCGGTGAAAGGAAACTTTCTCACCATGTATCCGGTTGAGGCATGTGAATAGTCAATCCTGAGCATTTTTTCATGGGAATCATAATGTTTTGATCATTTTTTTCATCTTGGGATGTTTGAAGAGGCATGTTAGTGAAATTACATTTTTTTCCCAAGGACCGATGAAGATCCTCATGTGTTCATCAAGATTTTGGTTGAGACATGTCATTTAGGACCCTTATATGATGTGTAGTATTACATTGCTAGAAAGTTGTGTGCTAGTGAGGACACGACCAGGTAGTAAAGTGAAACCACACATTGTGTTATTCCACATCATGTTGGGTACCTATTTTTTACGAAACATCATGGTTCTGGGTCTCCTTTGTTTGAACGTAGATTTTGGCCTATGGGTAACCAATCCTAGGTGTTTTTATGAGAATAATTAAATTGTTCCCACAATTGTGTCCATTAAGTTAAGATGTGAAATTTTTTAGGAGAATAACCTATTTGAGGAAATTCTCAATGATGGTTTTGATCATGAAAGATCACTAGAGACTTCATCTAAAGTGGAACCCCCCATAGGTGTGGGAGAGGGTCCTCTATAGCTAATTCCTATTGGAACCCCCTATCGGGTAGGGTGTGAGTCCATAAATACCTAGAGTAGTACCCCCTAGTGATACGAAGGTGGGGGTCCTCATCTATTAGAGTGGAACCCCCCCCCCCATTAGCAAGGGCGTGGGTCCTCTAATTTCTGAGGGTAACCTCTTATTGGATAGGGTGCGGGTCTTCAATTACTAGGTTGGAACCCCCTGTTGTTCCGGGGCATGGATCCCCATGACACTAGAGTAGAACCCCCCCCCCCCATAAACATGTGTGTGTGTCCTCTACAACTACTATCAGAGTGGAACCCCCTAGACATACTAGGGAGTGGGTCCTATACTATGAAATTTTTGTCCTTCTACTATGTGCCATAGTGATGATTGGTTTTCTGATGTTGATTTGTACTCACAAGAAATAAAAACACTATCCCCACTGAGACAAAATTTTTTGATGTGACCAAACTGTGATGGAGAGTCTGTTCCACCCATAACAAATTGAATCAAGGTGTAGTGATTAAGTTCCTTAGACTTGTGTGTTCAGGGTAGATATATGGGATGTTAGGCATCATTAATGGACTTCTGGAAGTGTTGGCTACTCTTATACTTAGTCTAAGATATGAGATAGATATCCCATACCTTCTAAATTAGGATTATTTCATTGATTATATATATCCTTCTTCAATTCCCACTCGTTTGGGTTTTTTTACTCTCCATCCAAAAGAGGCAAAGACATGCAGAATATACCATGTGCCTTCCATGTCTATCGTATTATGGTTGGACGAGTCCACTCTCCTACTATATTTAGAGAATACATGATGAAAATTTAATCTTTTCAACATGTAGAGCTCCTTATGTTTTGGAAAAGTTTACTTTCACTCTCTTTTGGAATGATATGTACTCTTTCACCGTACACTGTTATATCTATTATCTTCTTGTTCTATTTAATCTCTTATTTCTCCCTAATCTTCTTTTTGGGAGCCTTACTAGTTATATTTATACTCACCCATTAAACGTATTTTCCATCATATTTCATGTCTTATGCAGACAACACATATTTTAACAGTGACTACAAAAGAGCTTAGGGATACTGGATGCTTCGACCGTGTATAGTGGACATAGATTTTGATTCAAGATTAGTGCCCTATTCGACTGTAAAATTTTTCAGTTTTGTCACATTATGACATAATTCAGGTTGGGCGTTTATTCTTTCCATTTTACTTTCATATTACATACCATAAATTTTGTACTTTTTAAAGGTTTAGGCATGTTTGGTTTACATTATAGTAGTGTTGCATCTTTTCTACTTTCCCTATTCACTTTTTCATTGATTTGGTTGTGTGAAGGTGTACATTTACTAATTTAAAGGCCTACCTAAGTTAGTTATGCCTTTGGAACTTGTTTCCACTCCTTGACCACTGTAGGTGTGCTTGGGGTATTTGTTTCCGGAGCCCCAGCATTGGTTGATTCGTGACAGATTGGTATGAGGCAAAGTTAATTATTTTTAAAATTGTTCATATGTATCCCCTCATGATCATTTAGTTGGGTTTAGGGAAACAGTTTCAAAGTATCTCAATTGTATCTCAGAGGCTAAGGAGTCTAGTGATGGTGTATTTGGCTGAGATATCCATCCACTAAGACCTTAACTACCTGTTTGTTGACTCGACATGCTGTAATATTTTTTGTAGGGATTAATGGTGTATGCATCATATAGGATTGACCCTTTGAAAGTCCTTCTTGAGTTAGCTCCACAATTTTTATATATATATGCCTACCTGGCCATGGAACTCCTTGATACCTTTTAAGAAACCTCTACGATGATATCCAGCTAGGATACCAACTCTGGTTTGTGAATACAACCCTATGAGTGATGAGGACTTAGTTTAGGGTCCATCACTTGACCCCTTCCTCCATGTGGGAAGGTATTAGAACCTCCCTTATCAAGAATTAGATCATTCCAGTAGAGTAGTATGAGTATGCATGTAGGATTAGCACACTCTAAGATTTATAGTGTTAGAGACCGCTGAGGTTCTACGGTGAGCAAGATCCTCGGGAATCAGAGTATTAGTTAGAGTCGGTAGATCTTCATGTTTGTTCAGACCCCAATAGATTAGATAGTTTCACTTGAAGATATCCCCTTCCACACAGTATATGGTAATTGGTGCAGCCTTGTTAGGTAGATTCATGATGAGTTGACACTCTTTTGGCCTGACTTCTAGCATTTTTTCTGTGAGGAGTAATACCCCTTCTATTTATGTTGGGTTTGGATCCAGGAGATTTTGGAGTTTCATAAGGAAGGGATGATGGTGAATGAGTATGCAAAGAGGTTCAAAAACCATACACATTACTCTATTGACATGATTTTAAATGTATACTTCCAAGAATAAAATTTAAATAAGGACTCTATAGAGAGATCCGAGCTAGATTTTTTCCCTAGTACATCTACACCTATGCTGGGGTGCTAGAGTCGGCACTGGTGATAGAGAGGTTTCTATCAGGTGGGCGCCAGGTAGTTGGAAATGGTAGTGGGAATCTAAGTGATGAGTCATCTATAGCATCTGGAAGTCGTGATTCAAAGGGATCTTGCTGTATGTAACCCTTTCACGAACAAGTTAAACCATGTGGTCATACAATGTAGGGAAAGTGTATAGAACTAGAGAATCCCATGCAAGTTCGGTGTTATTCTTGTGACGGGTGAGGTCACATAGACTGAAACTACCCGACCGAATGTGATGAACAGTATATGAAGATAGTTGATGGACTTATATTAAATATATAGGATCTATGGGTTGTGGACATCGTTATAAGATCCTTAAACCATCACTAGGCATCCAACGTTAGGCTTAGGGAGCTGGTAGCTGGAGTTTTGGATAGTTGCAGGCCTTGGATGTTTACAATCATATAGCACACAAGATGATAAAAGGTATGCTATATGTATACTCTACATTATGTGGTATAAATTATTAGACATTGTGAGAGTTACCCTTTTATTTATTCTTCTTTCTTGAGGTTTAATCCATAGTGATGTGGGGTGTCAGTGTTGTTCAATGTTTCTTTGAATGCATGAGGAAGATGGGTTCTTCCCCCATTGAGATGAATTTTTGTGACGTAAGAAAAATAGTACGGGTGAGTCAGTTCCACCCAAAGAAGATAATATTGAGGTGTGATGGATGATTACCTTTGACTTGTTCACTTAGGATGAGGTTGTATGATGGGGTGTTGGGTCAGGTCTAAGAATTACCGTTGGATTTTTTATGCTTGACAATTTTTTCTTGGGATACCAATAGTGGTTGCATCATAGTTTCTTGGTTGGGTTTAATCTCTTTCCAAGAGAGGTCAAGACACCTGTGGTATGCCACATTATTACCATATCTATATTATCATGTTTTTATGAGTCTACTAACCTGACTTATTGGTTGGTACCCTTGTGTTCTTTGTGTCAACCATGATATAGTGACATACAGTTAAAAAAATAGGTTGAGGCAGTTAAGATGCCATGAACAGAACTATGTGAATCCCTATCCAGAGCTGGTAGTGATAGTCTTCACCTTGAGAATTTGGAGACACTACCTTTTCGGAGTGAAATTTTTGGTTTAATCAGACCACCAGAGTCTCAAGTACATCTTTACTCAGCAATACCTAAACCTAATAAATTGTCACTGGTTGGAATTCATGCAGGACTTTGACTTTGAGATAATCTATACATCAAGTAAGTATAATGTTTTAAAATATGTTCTTAGTAGGAATTATTAGTCTTTCTTAGTAAAATATTTTTCAGAGAAGTTATCTTACCTACAGTTGACCCTGGTGAAGTAATAAGGTACCACCATTGTTCAGTTGATTGTATTAACTCCTTCGATCCTTGAGTATGTGAGATTCCTAGATCAGAGACATTGAATGGGAGGTAATGCATGACCAAATATCCATAAGCGACTCATTAGATATATTTTATAAAGGTGGGAATCAAATCATCTTTTTCCTAGAGTGAACATTGGTTCCATTCATGATGCGAGATGTGGTGATGAGGGAGTTTCACACTTCCCCTTTTTCTACACATCCTGATGTAAGGAAGATCTAGGTGTTGGCGCAGTGTCCCTGACTCTTTTCTTATTCTGTGATTTTCAAGTACAACATGATTTGAATAACAGAATAATGTAGAGACTCTAGTTTTTATTTACAAGATTTTTTAATATTCCCAGAAATATTTTTGGAGTCAGTCATTGAGATAGTTCGTGATTCTAAAGTCCGGTGAGCCTGAAATTAATTTTATAAAAATATACAATATAATTTATATTATATATGTGTGGATTTCCAAAAAATGTGTAATATCTCTTAAACAGGGTCTATAATAAAAAATCTAACACCATGGTTAAATATAGATTATAAAGCTTACCTGAGGCAGGACCTAATGTTGGTCGGCATGGGATGTTTTGTTGTGGTGGCTGTTGGTGGGTGTATATGATAAATTAATTAATTTAATTAATTTATTTAATAACTTAAACCTAAATAACTCATATAAGGAGACTTAGATCATAAATATGAGACCATAATTGAGTTCTTAATGTGGGTTTTACCTTAGAAATGAAATAACCTTTTTCATCATGTGGCATTTGTGAAAAAATAATCATTGGCATAAATAATAGATTAATTAAATAAATTAATTTATTTTTATTTGTTGACATAAACACTAATAAAATACTATTTAAACCTGGTTATGACCAAATTTTAGGGATATCCTCATAGCTTTTTAATTTGATAGAGGACCTGGTGGAGGATCTTCTATGGATAAACATCGATCGATCAAGCTTTAGTGATTGGTGTGCTAATGGAAATTGAGCATCTTGTCAACTCCAATGACATAAATTTGTTCTTCCAAAGCGATTGATCCAAGATTGAGGTAGGTCATGTATTTTTTTGTCTCTAACCTCATTTTAATTAATTTATCATGAATCTTGAATCCACTTTGATATATAGGTAAATTCCAACCTTCGCATGAGTCCCATAGTTTATTAATTATTTATAATTGATCGTAGTTTATTGTTCTAATAGAAACAGATCAAGACCAATCCAAATAACATATGAGTTTCATTTATCAATTTTTTTATCATGATTAACTCCCACTATTATTAATATGTTATTATTTATTAATTAATTTGGACAGTTTTTTGATAAATACCCAAAAAAAATCCCTTCATAGTTAATGTTTGGTGCAACTATTATTCCCCAAAAATCTGGGCTTGAGATCGACATTAGTTGATTTATTGAATTATAATGGCAGAAATGACATATTGATACTCCTTGAGCATATTTTGATGTGTTTCGATGATGTGTATTGATAGGGGAATATAAAATAGATCTCATACTAGATTGAGGGTCTCCACGCATGGTTTAGAGTGTTGGTTATACAAGCCGAGAAATTTGAGAGGAATAAAATTGGCACACAATACAAAGGAGCTTTCAAGCTTTGTATTTAAAAATAATTTCATACTGCAATTACATTAATTTATAGACCCAAAACATTAAATATAGGAAATTTATGTCGATATAAAGAAAGATAAAAACATTAAATGCAAAGAATTTATGACAGTACAAGAAAGACTGAAACATTAAATACAGAGAATTTATAATGGTACAAAGAAATACCAAAATATTAAATACGAAACATTAAATTTATTAAAAAAATAAATGGAGGTGGACCCATGGAATAAAAAAATGTGCATGTAATAAATGACTCCATAGGAAACAATGTATTCAGTTTTAACACGTGGTTTTTGTTTGAAATTCCAACACTCCCCTTCAAACCAAAACCGGATTCATTCCAAGCATTATTCTGAGTTTTTTTAATACATATATCGATAATGTGTTTGTGAAAATATCATCCACTATTCCAAAGTATGAAAATATTCCAATTTTATTGTTTTCTACATCACATGATCTCTCAGAAAATGGAATCGGGTATCAATATGTTTGCTTCTTCCATGTTGCACCAGATTTTTGGAAAGTTAAATTGCTGACTTGTTATCCTCATATATCACTATGGATCTATCATGTGGATTTTTCATCTATTTGAGTAGATTTATCAAACATATTTCTTCACAAACATTGGATGATGCTGCCACGTACTCTGCTTCACATGTAGACAAGGAAACCAAAGTTTGTTTCCTTGAATTCCATGTGAAAGAAGTTGATCCAAGAAAAAATACATACCCAGTGGTGCTTTTCTTTTCATCTTGGTTGCCTCCCCAGTCACTGTCTGAGTATCCATGTAGTTTTTCTTCTTCATTTTATGGATAAAAAAGAATAAAATCCATCATTCCTTTAATTTACCTGAGGATACATTTTGTTGCTATCCAATGTGACTCTTTCAGAGCTTCCATATACCTACATAGAAGCCCAAAACTATATACAATATCATGCCTTGTGATTGTGAGATACCTCAGGCTTCCAATTAGACTCTTGAAAATAGTCAAGTAAACACTTCTTCCTTCTTTATCTTTTTTCAATTTTAAGCTTGTTTCTACAGGTGTGTTTACAATATTTCAATTGGCCATCTTAAATTTTTCAAATAACTCCCAGGCATACCTCTTCTATGATATATAGATACCACCATGTTGTTTCTTAACTATATGCCCAGAAAAAAGGACATGAGACCTCCGTCAGTCATCTCAAACTCCTTGAACATGGCCTCCTTGAAGTCATCAAACATCTTTCGACTATTCGCTATAAATAGAAAATAATAAAAATACAAGCATGTAATAAGTATATCGCCATGATCATTCTTCTTGATGTAAATTGCAGGCTCATATGGACATTTGGTAAAGTCGTTCTCTCAAAGATAGTTGTCAATGCGTGCATTCCAAGCACGACGAGCCTACTTCAACCAATAAAGCCCTATCTTCATTTGATACACTTTTTCTTCCTCCCCTAGCATAACAAAGCCTCCAGGTTGGTCAACATAGACATATTCTTCTCGAATTCCATTTAGGAATGTAGAATTCACACCTATTTGGTAAATCATCCAACTGTGATAAATAGAAATGGAGATAATCATCCTCACAGTGTTAAGGCAAGAAACATGAGTGAATCCATCTTCATAGTCTACCCCATAATTCAGTTTGTACCCCTTTTCTATGAGTCTTTCCATGTAGAAATCTATTTCACCATCAGTATTCTGGTTGATCTTGTACACCTATTTGACACCAATGGTTTTCTAGATATTAGGAATTGTGGTCAGCTCCCATGTTTTATTTTTATCTATGGCACAAATTTATTCTCTCATATCTATTCTCCAATATTCTTCCCTCGTGACTTCCTGAAACGTCATAGGCTTAGGATCTGCATACAGGAAAAATATATTTATCTCTTCGATTTGCGCATAAATTTCTCTCAAAATTTTCATTTTTATGGGTGCCATGGGTGAGGATGAGCTCACCAAATTTTGACTTTATGGTGTCTTTTCAGGAGTGATGGAATGTCCTCCTAGACTTCTATTCACTAATGATGTTCTTGGGAAAGGTGTTGCTGACGTTTTCTCCTGATGATCATGCCTTTCCTTAGGATCTTCTATTTAGACTGGAATCTCTTTGTTTGTTTCTTCATCATTTCATTTCCAATATTCTTCCTCGCTAAATACCACATCTCTACTCACCACTAATTTATTGGTTAGTGGATTGTAGAGCTTATAGGATTTAGACTCTTCACTGTAACCAATGAAGATGTACTTTTCACCATGATAATCAGGCTTCCTTATTCTCGCTTCTAGAACTTGATCGTAGGAAACACACCCAAAGATTCTTAGGTGAGCTATGATTGGTTTGTATCCACTCCATGCCTCTTGTGGTGTCAAGTTTCTGACTCTCCTTGTTGCATACTAATTGACCAGATAGGTAGTACATGCCACTTTTTCTGCCCAGAAGTTCTTTGGAAAGCCTTTATCCTTCTACATGGTCCTCGTCATGTCGAGGATGGTGAGATTCTTTCTTTCTACAATTCAATTATTTTGTGGTATGTAGGTAGCAGTATATTGTTTCATGATTCCTTGTTAACTGAAAAACTCTTGAAATTCATTTGAAGTGTATTATCAACCTCTATCAGATCTAAGAACTTTGATTCGATAACCACTCTCATCTTCAACATGAGCTTTGAACATTTTAAATATCACAAATGCAAAAGATTTTTCTTTGATGCAATACGCCCAGAGTTTCCTGCTAAAATCATCAATATGGGTAATAAAATACATATTACCTCCATGTGAGGGTGTTTCAAGCAGTCTGCATATATCAGTGTGAACTAACTGAAGTGGTTCATATGCTCTTCTGGACACTCGACTTGGGAAGGAGTTCCATTGTTTTCTTTCCGAGTGTACATGCCTCACACACATGATTTTAAACTTCAATCGCCAAAAATCCCCGCACCATTCTTGATGAGGATAGAAGTTTAAGGCCTCTAAAATATAGATGTCCAAAGTGTAGATGCCATCTCTATGAGTCATTCTTCATGACTCCCAAGAGACACTCCCCGACCTTTGTGTTGATATGCAGCGAAAACATGTGATTCATTGTCATTTGGACATGAGCAACAAGTCTTCTGAGAGCATCCCTTATAGACAAATAATTATTCTCCATGTGTATAACATACCCCTTATCAAGGATTTGGCTGAGACTAATGATATTTTTTCATGTTTGGTACATAAAACACATTAGAGATGTAATTTGGCTCACCATTATTTTTATAAATTTTGATTTTTCCTTTTCCAATCATGGGTACCTTTGACGAGTTGCCAAATATCACATCACCATGAACTTCTTCTGTGAGTTCCTCGAACAAATATTTGTTACCACTCATGTGGTTTCTTGCACCTATGTCAAGATACCACATATCAGGGCGTTCACATGCCTTTTCTTGTGCGAGGAGGAGTGTGGAACCTTTTTCTTCATGACGAGATGATTCAACATAGTTGATCATTCATCATGATCCACTTTTCTCCAACAATCAGAGTCATAATGGAAAAATTTCTTACAGTTGTGGCATTTAATGTTCTTTTCATTTCCAAGACCATGCGTGAATCGACATCCACCATTACCTCTTCCACGAAAGCTAGTAAGATTTTTTTTATTTTTTTGATGTCTTAGATAATATCCACCTCCTCATCCTCTTGCGAAATGACCGCCTCGTTGTGTGTGGCTATTCTTTTGTTCTTCTAGAGTCAACTTGGACTCTAAGGCATGCTCTATTTATGAACCGACATTCTTTTACATCTATTGTTCATGCACTTACAATGACCCCATCAGTTCTTCAATGGAAAGTTTCTTTAAATCTTTTGATTCTTCAATATCCACAACCACATGATCAAACTTGGTTGTGAGAGATCGAATTGATTTTTAAAAAATTTGAATTTCCCACATTTTTTCACCATTCCTTTTAAAATGTTTAACAATAAAAATTAATCTTGAGAAATAATTAGAGATACTCTCACCTTATTTCATGTGCTCTGCGTCAAACTCCAATTTTAATGTTTGAAGACGTACCCGCTTCACTCGATCAACACCTTTGAAGATGGTGGAAAGGGTATCCCAAGATTTCTTGCATGATGTTTATTCAGCATTATTTTTGAACGTTGATTCATCCAACCCTTGATAGAGGAGGAAAAATGCCTTGTTGTATTTCTTTATTTGATTTTTGAGGCCCGTATTTTCTTTATTCGTAAAGGTGGATTCTTCCTCCGTAGAGGGTACAATATACCTATTGGTGATGATATCCCATAATTCTTGTGACCCAAATAACACCTTCATTTGGATGCACCATCTTTCATAGTTTTCTTTACACATCTTCAAAACTTGTGGTTCGATTGCAGCCATCTTAAAAAATTAGAGGATCTTGGTAACTGCCTCTGATACCAATTTGTTGGGTATACAAGCCGAGAAATTTGATAGGAATAAAATTGGAACACAACATAAAATAGATTTCGATCTTTGTATTTCACAATAACTTCATACTACAATTACATCAATTTATAGACCCACAACATTAAATTAAAATCATTTATGTCACTACAAAAAAAGATCAAAACATTAAATACAGAGATTTTATGATGATAAAAGAAATACTGGAACATTAAATGAAATACATTTATGAAGGTTAAAAGAAATAACAAAATATTAAATACAGAACATTAAATTCATTCAAAGAAAATAAATGTAGGTGGACCTATGGAAGAAAAAAATGTGCATGTAAAAATTTTTGCCAGAGGAAACAATGCGGGAAACTTTAACGCGTGCTTTTTGTTTGAAATTCCAACATGGAGTAGCCAATGTGCAATGCTCTGATGGTGTTTCGGAGAATATCATGTGTTAGGGATCTAAAAACTGATGATGGATGGAGTGGCGGTCGGTGTGTGCAAGAAATGATGGTGGTGGTTGGGGTTTGACAGCAAAGTAGCAGTGGTGGAAGTCGATGGCGAGGTAGCGACAGCGGTGGTTCGACGTGGACGACTCTGTTGTTCAATTGCAGGGAATGCGATCTCTATAGCCATGTGCATGATTTTTTGGATACTGTGTGGGGAGGAGTTGTCTGTGGAAACAGGTTCATGGTTCTCCTTGATAGGTGTTGTAGATTGGGGTTATAGGGGGAGGTTGTAAAATCATGAGAATGAGAGAGGATATAGCGAGAAAGAATAAAAAAATAATAAAATGGTAAGTAAAAAGAAAGGAATAATCAGATGGTGGGCAGCTATTTTTCTGGTATGAAACCATGGGGAGTACTTGGCATGTCCTCTCCTTTGAATATTGGTTTATTTTAAATAATATATATATATATATATATATATTGTTATTATACTTTTTTTCAAATATTAATTCGGTCGTAACTTCTTCATACGATGTCATATTGGAAAACCATCAATGGTAGAGTAACACTATTGTAACACCTCGAGCTTCCACGATACGCTTCTCATTGAATAATGCAATAGCCTGCATTGTACGCAACTTCGAGTTCTAAAACACCGCAACTAATAAAAGTAGCCGTTATGAATAGTAATAACCACTTTTTAAAATTATAGAAATTTTATATTTCAAATGGACTTCATTTTTGTATTCGTAATATCGAAATTATCCTAAGTTGAATTTTTTGTAACTTTCTGAGAACTTCCAATTTTTTTATGAATAGTGAAAAATACTTCAAACAACTTTTTTAATCAAAATAATTAATTGTGATAAATTATACTATTTAGTGGTTTTAAAGTATAATTAGAACATATTTTTACCATTTTATCCAATGGTGGTCATTAGAATTAATTTAACATTGCAAATGGACATAAACAATTGCCAATCTTTTGATATAAATTGTTTCTTAAAAACACGCTATTTGTTCTGACAGCGGGAATTAATTATAAAATTAATTAATGCAACTTATATGTTTGGAATTTTGTAAAATAGACATCATTTTTGAATTCGGAATATCAATTATAGCTTAGGGTGAAATTTTGGTACTTTTCGGATAACTTTTGTATTTTGATGAATAGTGAAAATTACTAAATTTTAATTAAAAACAACTTTTTTAATCAAAATAATTAATATTGATAAATTATGAATTTGAGTGGTTTTAAAGTATATTTAGAATATATTTTTACCATTCAATATAATGTTTGTCATTGGACATAATTCTACAATTAAACCGAACATAAATAAGTGTCAATCTTTTGATAGTTATTATCTCTTAAAAACACGCTTTTTGTTTTGACAGCGGGAATTAATTTTAAATTAATTTCTGCCACTTATGTGTTTTGAATTTAGGAAAATGGATTCCATATTTATAATCAGGATGTTCAAATTGTGTAAATAGGTAACTTTTATTTTTAGACATTTTGAATAATTACTGCGGTAAATATTTTATTTACCATGGTTAAGGGTAAATCCGGTAAATAAGGGTTAAAAAATAATATTATAATAATACTAAATTACCCTAAAACGTGTATTAACCCTATTGGTTGATACATGGTAGACCATGGGCATCTTTGGGTCTATTTTGGGACCCCATGGATCCACTTGTAAGTGATAATGACACATTATATTAATAAAGTTAAAATAAAAATAAAAATGGCATAAGCTTACATCTTTTAGAAGAACAATTTTTACATAGGGTTATACATGTTGGATTTTTGATTATAAATATTCATTAGAAAGATACAAATATTTCCTACATAATGATATTTTATTTATAATTTTTAGACATTAAATAATATATTTTATTTATGACACAACGATGATGCAGTAATTACTATAATAGTAAAAAAATAAAATAATTGATATTATAAATACCCAAATAAATATAATATGAAACTTTTGATGAATTAAACTAATTTTCTAGGATAATATGATATATTAGGATTTATTTAATTGACTTTGTTCGAAGTAATCAATCTGTTATGAGTTTCACAAAAATCAACTATTGAATAGTGTCAAAATTGACATAAAAGAGTTCTTAAAACAAATATTATATTATTAATTGATATTAAATTCCTAAAAATCTAAGGTTCGGCCAAGAGACTTATATTATGATAGGTTAATCATTAATGGACCACTTGGGGGTCTCTTGGATGTATATAGTAAGTTTATTAACCATATTATATAAAAATACAAAGAGACATTGTAAAAGTGAAACTAATTAACTTAGAGTTAATACTTAAAGATAAGGTTAATATAAGTACCCAAACCTGTCTAAATTCTATTGGATGAGTTGTTTTCGACCTATCCCCACCTCATCCTTTGAATAGTCAACTTTGGAGCCTTTTGAAACCGAATATGAATTTATTATAAATTAATATTTCTAGCTTTTCCAAAGGTGCCCCTCACCCCTCTTATAAAAGGGCACTCCTCCTTCTCATTTCCTCACACCTCTCAAGCCACTTGGCTCGTCCAAACTCTGACCCACTAAGCTCCCCACATCCCTCTCCTCCTCCTTGAAGCTTCCCCTTAGGCAGAAAGCATTTCAAGAAGTCCTTTGGTTTCAACCAAAGTGAGTTACCTAAATTAAAGGTAACGATTTCTCTTAAATTATTTTCATTTATTTTGCTTCTTCAACCCCCAAAATCTTTTTATTTCCTTTCTTTTGTAACAACACCAGTATCCTCAATATACTAGGATGTTGTTATAATAAGTATTCAAACTACACATACACACAACTCCATCTAATGGATGATGAACATAATGTTTCTGTGGATGGCAAACTAACGCCTCACGAAACGGTGATTGTTCAAAAACATCTTACCGCCTCTCATGGTGGCCATTATGATGGCACTGTAATTACATATGATATTAATGATATATATTTTATATATAAGCTTCTGTAATTCCATTTTATTTCATACCATTATTCGTTTCATGTTGTATATACATACGATAATTTCATTTGAGGAAGTGCGGACTACCGCCCCCTTAAAATGATATGACTCGTTCATACCACACATGGAACGTATAAAGGATGGTGTTAATGAACTTAAGTAACATATATAAAATATTATATTATACTGGAATAGTAATATACCTATGTATCATTTGGATTCGATTCTTTTAAAATAAAAATTAAATGGAAGTAGCGTTCGTGCGTACGTACGGACTACCGTCTCCACGAACGCGATGAGATTCATTCTCCATCGTATCCATTCAAGTATAATTATAATTTAATGATTTAAAAATGATGTTTAAGGACTTGATATCATTCTGGATATGAATAAGATACAACAAACATGACTTATGTAACAAAACATATAAAAGAAAATGAGTAAGTTAACACCCGAAACGGCGTTAATACTAAGATATTATTATCAAATCAATATTAAAAGATCATATATGATATCATATTAATGTATATGATTCTTGTATAATTTAATAACAATTATTTCACCATTATACAGGAGGTTAACCTACCCCAACCAAGGAAAAGTATAAGGTAAGGGTTATTTCACAATCTCTTCATTATCCGAGGATGTTTATACGTAATAATCTACTGGGATTTCTTTATCATCCACATCCATGTTTCTTCGAAATGTATTTCAAAACATATTTATTATTTACAAGAATATGGGTTAAATTCATTTATACCCTTGTTTGACTTTTTGTAAGAGGTTTATAAAGGAATCTTTCCGTCGTTTTCAAAACAAGGTCCTTTTTAACCTTTTCGACAGAATTAAGATAAGAATGTTTTTTTTACTTATACGGCGGGTGCGGTTATTTTCCGCCGTTATAAAATCGTCAAAGCTTTCCTTACAAGCTTACAAGAATATTTTCAAGAAAATGTTTTATTTTATATGGCTCTTAAATGATTTCATAAATAGAAAGATATATTTCTCTAAAAAGTGTTTTGATTTCATCTATGTCAACATCCTTTAATGGATTTTATGCTTATTTGAAGTTGATTTATTATAATACAAAACTTCTATATTGTATTGAAGGTTTTGTGATATGTTTGACTGTGGATGTGCTATTTTATACCATTCATAGTTTATGGTGAAACTATTGACATTTCGTATGCTAGTTTTAATCTGAATGTTTATGTTATATTCCAAACTTTTCTTCAGATGAATGTGCTAAACAAGTATGTTCCGGGTTGGGGACCGGTAAAAGTAAGCCCTCCAGGTTGGGGACTGGTTAAAGTAAGCCCTCCAGGTTAGGGACTGGTAAAAGTATGCCCTCCGGGTTGGTGTCCTGTTATTAGAGGCACTCCGGGTTGGTGTCCGGTTATTAGAGGCACTCCGGGTTGGGTTCCGGTTAGAAGTAACCCCTAGGTCTTGGGATGAGGCCTAGACAAAGAAATTAACGTTTAGCATTATGCATTCCAACATGATGAAAGTGGTTATTGATTTTTGCATGTGATTATTCGATTAGTAGAATATCCATGTGACTAAGTAAATGGAATTATTTCATTTTATTTATGCCATACCATGTTGAAAGTTCATGTTTAAAAGGCTAATGTTTTAGTTATACATTGCCTTAAATGTTTATTCTTATTTATGAAAGTTTTCGCTATATTGTTATCCTTACTGGGCATTTGAGCTCACCCCTTTTCTATGTTTTATTTTTTCCAGGAAGTGAAGATGTAAGTTATGAATGACCTGCAGGGATATTATGAGGGGATTATAGTGTGGACTGTGGAAACATTATGTTGTTGTAGTAGTTTTTCATTTTATGATGTAATGTAAAACTTATGAATATATCTAGTGTTTCCAAGGCTACTAAACCAATCGGTCTTTCGAGATTTGATCTTTCTTGTGATCATGCCAATGTTACGAAGTAATGCACCGACTCTGGGTAACTGGGGTCGGGGCGTTACAACTATAATTGGGAAGGTCATTTTAAGATAGCCATCGGATTCCATTTTTAGACTCATGCCTATGGTCAATGTAACATCCAATAATAATAAAATTATTTTTATTGTGGAATCTTGTATTGGACATATCTCCCTCATACGGTGTTGGAATGAAGAACTGTCTGTTATGTTGTGACCAAGAAATCAAGGTGGATGTTTCAAGACCAATTTAGGGTATTTAATTCAAGTACATGGATTGGGAAAATGAAGCACCATTCCTATATAATGCGGATAAATGTGACATTTTTACTACATGTTTGATTGAGGTATGTGAATTTTGTATCTTGGTAATTTTTTCATGAGGATCACAAAGGTGTGATTTCATTGCCCATCTAGGGTCGATGGAAGATGTGTATTAGTGAAATTACATATTTAACCTCAAATATATGAGGATTCTCATGAGTTCATTGGTATTTTATCCAAGACAAGTCATGTAGTGCCCTTATATGTTGTGTAGTGCTGCATGTCCTGAAAGTCATCTGATGGTGAGGACATATCCAGGTTGTAGAGAAATAACACACACCATGTGGGTCACCATCATACAAAGTACCTCTTTTGAGGAAACATTAGCTTTATATGTCTCCTTCATTTGAACTCTAATTATAGGTCGTGAATAACCTATCTTGAATTTTTTTCTGAGAAGAAAGCAATGGCGCCCATAATTGTGGCTTTTGATTTACAATGTGAAATATTTGAGGAGTGGAGCATATTCAGGACGATGCTCAATGAAGTCCTTGATCAGGTAGGATTTCTAGAGACTTCATCTAGAGTGAAACCCCCTATTGCATGGTCAATGGTCCTTAATAATTACTTCTGAGTGGAACCCCCTACAGGGTCAGGTGCAGGTCCTCGAGGACCTAGAGTGGAACCCCATTTTGAAACCAAGGTGAAATTCCTCGAATATTTGAGTGGAACACCCCATAGGAATGGGTGTAGGTCATATACCTTCAAATTGGAAACACCTTATCAGATAGGGTGGAGGTCCTCGAATACTAGAGAGGAACCCCCAGTTATTCTAAGGCATGGGTCCCTGTGAAAATATAGTGTAACCCCCCATCAGTATGGGTGTGCGTCCTCAACAACTACTATCATAGTGGAACCCCCTAACACACTAGGGTGAGGGTCCTCTAGTAGAAAATTGTGGTCCTTCTACTGTGTGTCACTATGACGATATGTGTTTTGATGTAGCTTTGGGCTCACAAGAAATAGGAACACATTCCCCAATGAGAATAATTTTTATGACACGACCAAAACTATGTGATAGATTCAATGCCTCCCAAATAAGATAGTATCAAGGTTTTGTGATTAAGTTCCTTATACTTGTGTTTTCAAGGCAGATGTGTGAGATGTTGGGTATCATTTATGGACTTTTGCAAATGTTGGCTACTCTTATTCTTGGGCTAAGCTGTGAGATGGAGATCCCCAAACTTCTTATTTGGGTTTCTTTAATAGATTATGTGTGTTTGTGTGTGTGTCCTTATTTGGTACCCACTCCCAAGGTTTTGGTTACCCTGATTCCATGATAGACGAAGACGCATGAGATATTCCATATGATTTCTATGTCTATCTTCTCATGGTTGGATGAGTCCACTCTCTTTATATAAGTATAGAAGACTCGATGAGAAGTTTTTCTTTTTTCTATTTTGATATCCTTATGTTTGGATGATTTTTCATTCACTCTCTTGGTGGGTTGGGTTGTACTCTCTCATTGTACCTTGTTTTAACTACTAACATCATCTTTTATTGTATATCTTGATGCTCCCCCATCAGTTTTCAGGGCATCCTATTGGGTATTTTTAAACTTACCCCAACATGGTATTTTCCTACATGTGTCATGTGTTATGTTGACGATGCACAAGTTGATTGTGACTATAGAGAATCTTAGGGACACTGGGTGCTTAGACTTCATATGGTGGTTATGGATTGGGATTCAGAAGAAGGGACCTCTTCGGCTATTTACATTTCTATTTTTTCAGTTTGGGAAATATTTTTGGTTGGGCGTGTATTTTTTCCCTTTTACTTTAATCTTACATTAACATATATTTTGTATAGTCTAGAGGTTCATGCTTGTTTGGTTTACATTATAGCAGTATTACATCATTTCTCCTTTACCTCTACACTTTTTCATTGAGTTGGATGTGTTCACGTATATAGATACTTACGCAAAGGCCTCTCTAAATGAGTTATGCCTTTGGCGCCCATGACTACCTCCTTGCCTATGGAGGTGGGTTTGGGGTATTTCAAAATCGAGCCACAGAATGGGTTGAGTCATTACAGGTGTTCACCCAGAATGTAGATTTTGCTTTTTTTAAACTATATTAATATAATTTCCAGAAATAAATATAATGGAAACCCTTTAAATTTACTCAGTAAATAACCTTTTCACTATGGTTTTCAATAAAACATTTTTTAAAAGCCTAATATTCTTATTTTACTATTATTTTAGTTTCATTAATGATCATAATAACACTAAAGGTTACCAATCCCTTTAAAATAATTTCTCTAAAATATATGGGAACTATTCCGCAAATAGATTTTTTACAAAAAAAAATATTAAACTGATTATTTGGATTACCATGAATTTCTTCCAAATAATCCTTAATCACATAAAACCTAAAGATATTTTTAAGAAATAGGACTTATGGTTGACTATAATCTTATAATTCCATGATAGTATCCACCACTCATAAGTAAATGAAGACGTGTTTTCTTTAAAACATCTATATATGTTTCATGATTATTTTAACTAATGTACTATTGGTAAAAATAATCCTACAAATTAATTCTAGAATCCTAGTAAAGACATCAACCATTTTATATCAACATAAGTCATTCCTTGGATTATGTTTTAAACTAGGTAGATAATTTTCATTATCTATTAAAATATTTTATAATGGTTTGTAAATGAAATATCAATTATCCTAATCATGTCCCCTATGAGTGTCAAACAAGGTGTAAAGTATGGAACATTTTTGTATACCAGGTTACACTGGATTCAGACCTGATGCACCTTTTCAAAGTTGCTAAACTTATGTACATTTATACCAAAACCACATCCACCTGTTGTATCCAGATAGAGATGTATTTATAGGAATAATCCCATAATCTCTTCCATACCGAAATTCAAATATTCTCTTCTATAATTACCCTCAAATTATATCTTAGGGTTATGTTCCCTAATCTATGTTTTCCTAAGTTCAAATATCATAGTTTCTACTAAACTTCATTTGAATCCAACTGTAGTGACTTGATCCCTTTAAACTTGAGGTCAGTGCTACTACCCTTAGAATGGGATGATTATATGGAATCAAATCACAAACTACTAAACTATTTCACAGTCTTGGTAAACAAGATATACATATATGAATCTTAAATTATAACTGAATACACTAATCACAATATAGTTTTTTTTATCATATGATACCTTTATTCCATCTATGAAATACATGAATATATTTATTTGTACACCTCATGGAATACTAGGGAAAGAAAAAAATAGTGAGCTCAAATTCTTTGTTAGGGCCAATCATAGGATAAGTAAAAATGAATCAATGGGAATATTCAATATGGAAAGGTAATAACTGAGAACACATCCCATGTAAGAAATAAAAAGAGAAGGAAACTCATAAATAATATGGAAAGGTATATAACTAAAAACACTTCCCATTTAAATAACTCAGTAAGGCATTTTCAATTTGGAAAGGAAAATAACAGAAACATGTGTTATTTAATCAATGAAATGAGAATGAAATGCATCCATAGATAATTTCAAATAAAAAATATCATGGATAATAATATCCAAATAAGGGAAATGATTAATTATAAGATGTGATTTTTCTTAGGAGCATAATAAATTTACCATAAATACCATTCAAAATAGGTTTTAGTATACTAGTATCATGATCTTTCACAAGACAATTTAAATCTATGGGTAGAAAACCGTATATTCTTCTTGGAATAAAACATTAAGGGTTCGTCTACTACTAATTTTATCTCATTAGAATACTGATTCATTGGGGTTTTGATTTAAACGGTCCCCAACTTGCTTCTTTTATGTCTAAATAATCCTCTATATACTGAATAACCAATTTAATTCAAAAAAAAATGTGCCTTGTCAAATTCTTGTATCAAGTGAAGGATACAGATTCACCAATATTTCACTAGTAAATAAAATAACTATCAAAGAAAACAACATATGTAAAAACAGTATAGAGTTTTATTAATGAACATATAAAGTATAAATTATATGGATAATTACGTAAAATTCAATGTTTAATGATCATCGAAAAATTGAATATTCCAATGGGACTACAAAAAATGAATCAAGGTAGTCAATTTGAATACTATCCAAGTTCAAATAAATCAAAAACCATCAAGAGTAATAATTTGTATAGTATCAATACAACATATCCCAAATGAAGTAAAAAAAAATTTGGTATCGTTGATGAATGTAAATATTATAAAAATATATTTTAAAAACATTCTTAAAGAAAATATCCTATTTATTTTGAAAAATATTTTGAAAATACATTTCATTGAAAAATAATTAAGAAAAAAAATCCCAAAAATTTAACATTTTAATAAATAAAATATAATATCTAGGAAATTATTATGATAAAATCTATATAGGTTGAACAATATAAAAAGAAGATTCTTTTTACATGATAAAGGGCTAGAAAATTTCCTTATTCAGAAAGAAACAAGAAGATTCTTTTAAAAACATTTGTAAATGAAAAATGGGTAAAACGTTCTCTATCATATAAATTTGGAATGATTGAATACTTCTTTAAAAACCTTTTTTGAAAAAATTGTTTTTAGAAGAAAAACATGTTATCTGCATAAAGAGAGAAATGAATTTGGGTTATCTTAAAAACATTTTCTAAAAAAATTTGAGTATCAAAGAGTGGGGAAATGGTAATATTATTTTAATAAGGTCATGAATAACCACAAGAGAAGAAAATTAAATTATTAATGACATAATGATATAATAATTTACCCAAATGTAATTTCATGAGTAAACAATCCGGAACAAAATTAGATTGTGAAGTAAACCCTTGAGAAAACTATAATGTTGATGTGAGAATAAATCAATGAATAGGTTTCTTGTATATAATATAAATACAAAAATATAAAGTTTAAATAAATAAATTTATATTCAAAGAAATTATACACATAATCATAAAATATTAATGATAATGAGGAAGTTATATAACCCAATGAAAAAGGAATTGATTTCTGAACTTTCTTCACCACTTGGTAATGTTATGTTCAAATAACATTAGATGAAATAATTCAAATTGAAAAAATAAATAATATGAATATAAACTAATTCATTACATAAAATATCAAAATGGATAGTAGATACATTACATATAAGGATTGAGAGGATAATATTATATTTATCTCGTAGGTGTAAAAAAGTTAATTGAAAATCCCTTAGCTTTCATTTCCTTTTAGGTGAACATCATTTATCCTTCTATATAATGGTCTTAAGAATGTTAATAACTTATAAAAACCATAATAATATTTATAATATAGATACCCATACTTAACATAAATGGATATTACATCATTTTAAATTAATATTCTGTAAATTACAAAAATACATGCAAGAGGACCGTAATAGTTTAGTATCTATGGAAACATGGAAACAAAATCTTCTATCCTGGTGAAAGATATTCAAAATCACTCATAAATATCTCCACCTTTAGTACTTCTACATAAAACATTTCTTCATAACCTGATTAAGGAAAACATAAGAAATGGGTGGTCTCGGATTCTCATTAAGGGTAATCAAGGGATACATGTAAGCATAAACATGAACATAGTAGTATGTTAATGTTATCATAGAATTAAGAGATCACACCTTTCATATCAAAGGTAATAAACATGAATTATGGGACAAATCTTGGTAGTTTATAAGACATGAATCATAAAGAAATAAATTCATAATCCATGAAAGAATAACATAGGAATAAAACATGTAATTTTTGGCATGTACATTTGTTTATAACGTTTTGAATAGGTATAAGTAGAAATAGGTTCACTCACTAAGTTAAGGATATGAAATCAGGACCCATAATCAACTTGTGGACATGAAACCAGGTCCATTCATATCATTGTGAACATGTAATCGGGTTTATGCATAACCTTATGGAAGTGAAACCAAGTCCATGCATAACAATTTGAACATGTAATCAGGTTCACACATAACATTGTGAACATGTAATCAGGTTCCCACATAAACTTATTGACATGAATCTATGTCCATTTATAACATTGTGAACATGTAATAGGTTTCACTCATAAAATTTTGAACATGTAATCAGGTTCATGCATATCCTTATAGACATGCAATCAATTCCATGCATAACATTTTGAACACGTAATAAGGTGCACTCATAACATTGCAAACATTAATCAGGTTCACACATAAACTTATGGACATACAATCAGGTCCATACATAACATTTTGAACATGTAATATGGTTCACACATAACATTTATACTAATGAGTCATGCATCAAAACTAAATGCATTGAAGGGGGATATAGGTCCCACCCATATCAAAACAAAATCATTCATACATGTGGAAAAAGATAATAAAACATTCATTATATCATGACCCACAAAAATACATAGGTTTTATAAACATGAAATCATAACACGTGAAATGAAATGGGTATAATTAACAATTTATCACATAATAACTTATCTAAAAGAGATAGGTTTCATAAAAATTTCATCAAATAATAACACGTGAAAATAAGTGGGTTTTATAAACATGTAACCCCTGAAAAGAAAAAGACTTCATAAAGACAATGACATTAAGCATAACCCATTCATAGAAAGAATATGAATATAAACATTAGATAATTTCCTATAAAGTAATTAGTAACATCAATTTATTTCATATTATATGGAAAATAATTTTTAAATATCTTTCAAAGATGTTTCTTGAGGAAAATATCCTTTTTTATTCTAAAAATTCTTTTTAATACATAAAACCATTTAAAAACATTTTCCTAGAAAATAAATTAAAAAATTATAAAGAAGAATTTAAATCATTTTGAAAAACTTTTTAATTGAAAAATTATTTTAAAAACAATTTCTTTAAAATTATCCTTTTGAAAATGCAAAGTAATATTCAAATAAATGACGGTGGGTAAATCTATACATGTCGTATGATGTAAAAAGAACATTTTTTTGTCATGGTAAAAACGATAAAAAAGTTCCTTATTAGTAAAGTATCAAGAATATTCCCTTAAAGAGATTGGTAAAAAACAAAATGGTTAAAAATTTATTTCATATATTATAGACTAATGGTATAATATTCTTGTAATATCTTTTTAGAAAACATATATTTTTGACTGAAGAGAGGGTGAAGTTGGGCTTTCTTAAAAACAATTTCTTAACTATCTTATGTAGAAAAGAGTATAAAATGGTATTAATACATGATATTATCATGAAATAGAATTTTATAAGAAAACTCCTGAATATTTTTGAGAGATTTATCATAATATCTCATCAGAGGAAGCATAAACTTAAACAATCTTGAGAATCAATGTGATTGTCTTAATAAACTTTTGTAACATGGTAACTTGGGATCATACTATACATATAAGAAATTAAATTATATGAAGAATATAATATCATTAAAAGATTTATATTCATGATATACCATTTAAAATGAAAATATATACATCTTAAATAAAGATTTTAGTGGTATAACAAAATGAGAGTCGCAATGAAGGAAAATTGAGACAAAACTATTTTACCGATTTTGTAACTTTGAAACTTAAACACCATGAAAGATGGATTATAGATATTATATTTGAATAAAAACATTTAACTATAATATAAATATAAATCAAACATGTTATGTAATTACACCACACAAAAGGAAATAGTGGTAAACATAACATAAATCTCACAGAAATTAAAAGTGAGGTAAAAATTCCCCTTAGCTTGTGTCTTGACTCTCTCCATACTCATACAAGATTCCTATAAAATAAATATAATATTATTATAAATATTTTAAAGAATAATATTATTATACATAATATAATATATGGTTTTATTATGACCTTCTTTTACCTTCTTTTTAACGATCTTATGTTAAGTTTTCACTTCGGGAAATATTTACCTTTCTCTTCACATGTGTCTTAATTTGTTATATCATTGGTACTTACACTTATATCATGATTCCAGAATTTATATTAGTATATAAATATAATTTAATCCATTATATTAATATTATTATAATTTATATCATATAGAATTATGAAATGGAATACACCATTCTTGGAGATGGTAAGATGTACGTACGCATGAAAGTTCATTCTATTTTTATTGTTGTATTGAAAGAAAGTATGTAAATGACATATGTATATATATATATATATATATTTGTATGTATTTATGTATTTATATATATATTATTATTAAATTATCATTAATATATCATATTTATCATATAATTTCATTAAACCCATCCTTAATACATTTTATGTGGTGTGTGAACGAACGAGATTGTCATACTAACACCAAATGGAAGGTAAAAATATGATTATTGTAAAAGGAATAAATAATCTTAAATACATAATATATATAATATAGTAAATATAAATATATATTTTCCATCATAATATCCACCATGATTGGTGGAAAATGAGAAATAAACAATCGTCATTTCATGAGGTAGTAGTTCGTCGTACACAGAAAGAGTATGTTCAACATCCAATGTATGGAGGTGTGTGTAAGTGTAGAACATACCCTTTTCATAAAAATATCCTAGTATATAGAGGATATTGTATTTTTCACACAATAAGGTAATAAAGATATTATAGGGGTGTTGAAGGAAAATAATGGAAAGAAGCTTGAGCGAAGACTTTACCTCTTAATCGGGTAACTCTTTTGGGTTTGTGCCAAAAGGATTCCTTGAGAGGGTTTCTACCCAAAGTGAGGCTTTGAATTAAAAGGTAGGATTTGGGGGAGACTACTTGGGAAGATATTGGAATAACGTAAAATTTTTTAGTGGTTTTAGGAATGGGTATAGGTGTTGGACTTTTATATGGATGAAAAATGACTCACATGGAATATTTAGAAACAAATTTGGTGTGCAAATGTTCTTACCTAAAAAATTCTTAAAAAACCAACAAAAATAAATAATTTAAGTATTATGGAATAACTATGGACATCCAATTGTTTGTGTACATGTTTATAGGTCATTTGGGCCCTTATATTTAAGTTTTAGTCCCTAATTAAGCTTAATTTGGCCTTGACCATTGTGATTAATTTTAATCACTTTTACGAATCATTTTGGTCAAAAAATTAACATGGTCTTATTAGACTCTAAAAATTATACTGAATGAAATGGTTTATGTTATATTTTTTAAATTACAAACATATAAGTGGAAGAATTAATATTAGTTCTAATCTCGTAGACAAGATGAAATAACTGGGTTTAAAAATAAGAAAAAGTTCAAAAGTTTGTTAAGATTTTATATTCTGATTCAAAGTAAAATTTATTATAATTAATTAAGTTATATTAATATATGTAACATTAATCTAATGTGACCTTAATAAATATTTTTAATATCATCTATCATTAATAATTAATTTGAAAAAAATGAATTTTTAACTTAAAAACTATATTTTCAATGTTCATCGAAAAATGAAGTTTCTCATAAAAAATTCAAAAAATTTACCCGAGGATAATTTTAAAATTATAAATTAAAAAAATAATTTTATTTTATACAATTAAATTTCTAAATGTTTCTAAAATTTATTTTCTTATTAATTATGATTCATTCTAGAAAAAAATATTTTTTACATAGAAGTACTTTACCAAAAATATCGTCTTTCATTATCAATATGTTTTATTCACAAAAAACAAAAATATTTTAAAAGTAGTTATTTCTAAGTTTAACTCCTAGGTTATAATTATCTTATTTAAATAATTAAAACAATAAAAATAGGTTTTTTGTAAAAACTCATTGTTGCATGCATCATATGCCAAGTTAGTGTTTCTTATAGCGCAAGCCAGCTCGGTATTGTAGGTAGCGCAAGCTAAGTTGGTATTGTTTGTGAAATGAATATTGAAATAGTGTTTTAATATATATATATATATAATTAACTATTTCTAGTGTCATATGAAATGAAAAATATTGAAAATTTAAATTAATTCAAATAATAATAATTCTCAAAATCTCTAGGTGTTACATTATTCCCCCTTTAAAATGAATTTCACCCTTGAAATTCATCTAGGTTATAAAAGTTTTAATACTTGAAAGTTTCGTTCATTGAAACCCACATCGTAAAAATGGATACAAAAACTTACCTTAAAAAGGAAAATTTGGAAACACAACAGTTACCCAAAGAAACATAGAAATATGCCACCACTTGGGAGAACAACGGTGGAAAGTGAAAACATGGATATAGAAGAAAATTCTTACCATCAAGTTATTTTGGAGAGTGATAGAGAACAAGGTTAGGAATATGTAAACAATAATAAAGCCATAAATATATAATGATATAAAGGACCTTCTGATTCATCAAAAACGTAGGTATAGGAAAACATTTTTGGTTTCAATATCATTTTTCCTAAAGTTAAATAATTGTCATTAAAATATATACTTTCATGATTTCTAAAAAACTTCACCATTTATTGTTTTTTGATCTACATCACCTAATTATATAAAACAATAAGGTTAATTTTTTATTTCTCAAGTACTAACAGATCACAAGTTCCATGATATTCCATCCCATATATCATCAGTTATCATCATAAACATGTTTTTATAATAGGATATCTAATATGAATAAATAATCTTGTGGTATGATAATACATAATATTTCCATAAATGGTTAACTATATAACCCTTACTAAAGATGAAAATCCAAAACATTAGAAAGAATTCACAAAATCGGTTTAACATTGATTCCCCTGTATAACATAATGTAGCTCTTGGTTGTCACATTCCAAACATGTGAATACCCCCATCATATATTCTTTTGAAACCTGGTAAAAACTTGAATTACAATAAATCCTTTTTATTGACATGCATGCTTCCTCATTCCAAATTATATTGGATTTACACTTTAAATATTAAAATGTTTTAAACTTCATTAGTGGTAGCATAAACCACATATAAATAGCTCCTTACTTAGTTCCAAGGTAATAAGTACTGTCTAATTTACTTATTCATATCTCAAGTATCTTTATTAATAAAACATTATCTTAACATAAATAACATGTTACGGTTTACCTTACCTTAGTCAAAATGTTATCTTTTATGAGATACCCTTTCTAGTCAAGTTTGACCATTCAAAATATTCCTTTAAATCCTTAGCAAAACATAAAATGAAAAATTCCTATATAATTCTCCATTATTAATTCTAGAATCCAAATACATAAACACTTAGATTAATTCATCCTTAATCATTTAAAAATAATACTTATTTCCTTTCACTTTTCCTCTATAGTCTCATCATCATCCATAATGTAACCATTGCTCACACTACATTGTTGATTCTCTTCAAGAACTTTCCTATTTGGACATTGAGTTACATAATGACCATTTAATCCACACTTAGAAAACTTAACCTTAGATGAATACTTAGGGAGACCAAAATTTCAATTCATTTAGTTAGCTGAACTCTTCCTCTTTTCCATTACAGTCACTTTCTTTGTGACCTTATTTTCCACAATCAAAACACCTTATTGTTCCTCTAATACATTCACTTAGGTGATTCTTTCAACATTCCTGACACAAAGGATACCGAATCTTCTTTCCTCCATGGTCTCCATTACCCAAACTCTCAATGCACTCTATATTTATCTTCCTTGGTTAATTCAAGAGTTCATTAAGGTAAACATTATTAATCATGTTTTGTGAAAACTGGTTAGGCATGATTATGACATATTTCACTCTAGTGATCATCCCACCGGACTTCTCTTCAGAAAATCTTACATCATAGTCAACATTAATAGAGTTCCTTCTGGTTCCCTCCACTAACTAAAACCAAAAGAATAGTGTGAGCATTACTAATCATAGAATAAAACCACATAGTCATGAAAAGAATTACTTATAGGGTTTCTAAACCATTAAACCTTCCAAAATCTATGAAACCATGGGATTATACTAGGTTATTCATAGAAAACTTATATCTAAATCCTTAATGATGGTTCATGAAGAGTTTTTGAATTCCCAAAGCATATCCCATGGTATTTTCAAGCCAGGTGTGCAGCAAGGCCCATTGTCGTGTACTAGATTACCCCAAGTCATGCCAGGAAAATCTTTTCAGAGTTTTTACCCCAAGTTAAATTTGTTCTAGAACCACATCCACTTGTAGTATCTAGAAAAGGATGTATTTTTTTGAAACCAATCACTCTATCCTTTAAAAAAAATATAGGACATTTTCCTAAACATTAACTCATCCTTATACTTGTCCTTATATAAATCCCAAGACATATCCTTAGAAATAAACCTAGGGATATCACTAAGGTTTTCTAGTCCTAGTTTCTAAAGGTTGACTAAACCATTCATATGATACCAACTATAGAGACTCAGCATAACATACATAGATATTACATTCTTTTAGATGAATATTCATTACATTACTAAAATACATGCAAGAGAACCCTAATATTTTAGTGTATTTGGAAACATGGAAACAAACTATTCTATCCTAGGGAAAGATCTTAAACAGATCCAATAAAGATATCCACCTTTAGTAATTCTTCCTAAAACCTTTCTTCATAACTTGGAGAAAGGAAAACATAAGAAAGAGGTGAGATCAAATTCTCAGTAAGGGTAAACGAGGGAGACATGTAAGCATAAACATGAATATAGTAGTATATTAACATTATTGTAACATTAGGAGATCACACCTTGCATATCAAAGTTCATAAAAAATAGTTATAGGAAAAATCATGGTAGTTCTTAAGACATGAATTATAAAGAAATAAATGAATAATTCATGAAAGCATAACATAGTAATTAAACATGTAATTTTGTGGCATTCACATTGGTTTATGACATTGTAAACATGTGTAAGTAGAAATAGGTTCACTCATTAAGTTAAGGACATTAAATCAGGTTGCATCATCAACTTGGGTACATGCAACCAGGTACATTCATAACAATGTGAACATGTAATCAAGTTCACGCATAACCTTATATACATGAAACCAAGTACATGTATAAAATTGAAATCATGTAATTAGGTTCACATATAACATTGTGTACATGTAATCGGGTTCACACATAACATTGGGAACATTTAATCCGGTTAATTTTTAAACTTATGGACTTGAAACCAAGTCCATGCCTAACATTGTCAACATGTAATAGCATTCACTCATAACATTGTGAAAATCTAATCAGTTTCATGCATAAAATTATGTTCATGAAATCATTTTCATTCATAATATTGTGAACATGTAATAAGGTTCACTCATAACATTGTGAACATTTAATAATGTTCACACATAAACTTATAGACATGAAATAAGGTTAATTCATAACATTTTGAACATGTAACCAGGTTCACACATAACATTTATACTCAAGAGTCATCCATCATTACCCAATTTTTTGGATGGATATATATGTCACACGCATATCATAAAAAATCATTCATACATGTGGAAGAAGATAATAAAACATTCATATGAGGTAAAAATAATATTACTTTTCCTTGGTAAAAAGTCAAGATTAACATCATCAGATGTCATATTATAAGGAAAATAATTTTTAAATATCTTTAAAAGGAATTTCATGAGGAAAATATCATTTGTTCTTCGAAAAAGAATAATTAATACATAAACCCATTTAAAAATAATTTTCTTAGAAAATAACTTGAAAACTTATAAATAAGACTTGAAATAATTTTTGAAACATTTTTCATTGAAAATTAATTTTAAAAAAAAATTCTTAAATATTAAACATTTAAATATGCAAAGTAATCTTCGAAAGAATGGAGGTGGGTAAATCTGTACAAGTCATATGAGGTAAAAAGAATATTCCTTTTGCATGGTAAAAAGGATAGAAAAGTGCCTTGTTCGGAAAGAGACAAGAACATTACCTTGAAGATATTGGTAAAACATAAAATGGGTAAAATTTTATTTTATATATTATAGGGGAATTTTATAATATTCTTGGAAACTATTTTTAGAAAACATAGATTTCTGACCAAAGAGAGGGTAAATTCGGGCTTTCCTAAAAACACTTTCTTAACTATCTTATGTACCAAAGAGTAAAAAATGGTACCAATACATGATCATATCATGAAATAATAGATGATAAGTAAACTCATGAATATTCTTGAGAGATGGATCATAAGATTTCATCAAAGGAAGCATAAACTTAAAAAATCTCGAAAACTGATGAGGTTGTCTTAATAAAATCTTATAACATGGTAACTTGGTATCACACTCTACATGTAAGAAATTAAACTAAATGAATCATAGAATATCCTGAAAATATTTATATTAATTATATATCATGTAAAATGGAAATATATACACCTTAAAGAAAGATTTTAGGTGCATAACAAAACGTGAGTCTCAAAGAAGGAAATTGAGATAAAACTATTTTACCGATTTGGTAACTTTTAAAACTTAAACCCCATAAAAGAAGGATCATAAAATGGATATTTTAATACCAATAAATTTAATTATAAGATACATATAAATCAATCATGTCCAGTACGTACACTACACAAAACGAAATATTCTTGAACATAACATGAATCTTATATAAATTAAAAGTGAGACGAAATTCTCCTTACCCTATGTCTTGACTCTCTCTGTACTCGTACAAGATTCATATATAATAAATATAAGTTTATCATACATATTTTAAATAATTATATTCTTATAAATAATACAATATATTGATTTTTTATGACCTTATATTACCTGCTTGTTAACGATCTTATGCTAAGTTTTCACTTTGGGTAATATTTTCTTTGTTCTCCGCATGTGTCTTAATTTGTGATATCGTTGGTCCTTATACTTATATCATGATTACAGAATGTATATCATGATATAAATATCAGTTATATATATTATATTCATATTATAATAATCAATATAATATAGAAGTATGAAATTGAATACACCGTTCATGGAGACGGTAAGCCGTACATACGGATGAATGTTATTTCCATTTTTATTATGTTATTAAGAGGATGTATGTAAATGAAATATGTATATATATGTATGTATATATATATATATATAATTTTTGAAATAACATTAATATATCATATTTATCATATATTTTTATTAAATTAATCCTTAATACATTCTATGTGGTGTGTGAACGAATCACATTGCTTTGAGGGGGTGGTAGTCCACACTTCCTCAAACAGGATTATTGTATTATCACCAAATAGAAGGTAAAAATATGTGTGTTGTAAAAGGAAAAAATACACTTAAATAAATAATAAATATAATATATTACATATAAAATAGATTTTTCATCATTATGGCCACCATGATTTGTGGTAAAGAAGAAATGAACAATCATCATTTCGTGAGGTAGTAGTTCGTTATACACAGAAACAGTGTATTCAACATCCATTAGATGGAGGTGTGTGTGAGTTTTGGTCAGAAAATTTGAATAAAAATATCCTATTATATTTATGATACTGCTTTTTTACAAAATAATGGAATAAATGGAGTGGAGGGAGTGGAGTAGGAAAATAAAGGAAAGGAGCTTGGGAGAAGATGTTGCTCTTAAACAGGTAATTCCTTTTGGTTTGTACCAAAATTCTTCATTGGGATTGTTTCTTCCCAAAGGGGGCTTCAATGTTGATCGGAGGATTATTGATAGGATAATTGGGTGGATATTGGATGAAATTAAAAGGTTTCATATATTTAAAAATCGGTAGAGGTGGTGGCCTTTTATAGGGAGGGAAAATGACTCTCATAGAATTTTTAGAAACAAATTATGTGTTCACATGTGATTACCTAAAAAAAGTCTTACCTAACAAAATAAATAAATAATTGAAGGTTTATCTCAGAAATATGGACATACAATGGGTTTTGGAATAGTTTATAGGTCAATGGGTCCCTTAATTTAAGGATTAGTTCCTAATTATGATTAATTTGGCCTTAACCGATGTGATTAATTTTAATCACTTTTACTAATCATTTTGGTCAAAAAAATAACTTGATATATTTAGAATATAAAAATTATACTGAATAATATTGTGTATGGAATATTTTTTAAATTCCAAACATCGATGTTGAAAAAATAAAATTAGTGTTAATACCACAGACGGGACGAAATAACAGAGTTTTAAAGTAGGAAAAAGTTCAAAAGTTTGTTAATATTTTATATTCAGTTTCAAAGTTAAATTTATTCTAATGAATTCAATTGTATTAATATATTTAATATTCACCTAATTTTACATTAAAACATGTTTATAATGTAATTTATCATTAATAATTAATTATACAAAAAGGTAGTTTTTAACTAAAAAAGAGTATTTTTCACTATTCATCAATAAATAAAGTTTCTTAGAAAATTACCAAAAATTCACCCTTATATAATTTCAATCTTATAAATTAAAATTTTAATTTTATTTTATCGAATTACATTTCTAAATTTTTCTAAAATTAAATTTATTATAAAAATCAATTCATTCAAGAAAACAATATTTTTAACATAGAAGGACCTTACAAAAAATATTATATTTCATTATCAATATGTTTTATTCATATAGAAAAATTGAAAATTAGTTATTACTAAGTTTAATGGATAGTATATAATTATGATATTTAAATAATTATAATAATAAAAATAGATGTTTCATAGAAACTCAGTGTTGTGTGCGTTGTACGCCAAGTCGATGTTGCTTGTAACGTAAGAAAAGTTGGTATTGCATGTTAAAAGAATACTTGACATAGTGTTTTAATATATATGTATATATAAAGAAATATTTCTAGTTTAATGTGAAGTATAAAATATTTTAAGGTTAAATTAATTCAAAAAATAATAATTCTCAAAATCTTGGGGGGTTACATTCTACCCCCTTTAAAATGAATTTCTCCCTCGAAATTAATCTGGGTTATCAAATGTTCAATACTTGAAAGTTTAATTAATAGAAACCCGCATTGTAAAAATAGATACTAAAACTTACCTTAAAAATGGAAATTTGGAACCATAACGGTTTCCTAAAGCAATATATAAATATTTTTCCACATGGTAAACATATGTGGAAAGTGGAAACATAGATATGGAAGAAAAATATTACCATCAAGTTATAATGGAGAGTGATAGAGAAAAAGTTTTGGTTAATGTTAAAAAGTAGAAATCCATAAATCTGTAATGGCCTAAGGGAACTTCTGGTTTATCTAAAACTTATGTATAGAATAACATTTATGGTTTCAAGATTATTTTTCTTAAAGTTAAAGAATTTACATTAAAAGATATACTTGCATGATTTCTAGACAATTTCACCATTTATTATTTGTGGATATACTTTACCTATTTCTATATAAAAAATATAGGTTAATTTTTTACTTTTGAATTACTAACATATCATAATTTCTATGATATGCCATCCCATTGTCATCAGTTATCATCATCACCACATTTTTATAATTGGATATCCAATACTCATAAATCCTCATGTGGTAAGATAATACATAATATTTCCATAAATGGTTAACTATATAACCCTTCTAAAAGATGAAAATCCAAAACATTAGAATCAATTCTCAAAATCATCTTAACATTGATTCCCCTATGTAACACAAAGTTTCACTTGGTTGTCACATTCTAAACATGTGAATACCTTCATCATATATTATCCTGAAACATGGTAACAACTTGACTTACTATAAATCCTTTGGGAAAACATGCACTCTTCCTCATTCCAAAGTATATTGGATTTACTCCTTAAATCCGAAAATGTTGTAAACTTCATTAGTGGTAGCATAAACCACCTATAAATAGTTCCTTACTTAGTTCCAAGGTAATATGTACTGTCTAATTTACTTATTTAGATACCATTTATCTTTATCCATATATCATTATATTAACATAAAGAACATATTATGGGTCACCTTCCCTTAGTCAAAATTTTATCTTTCATGATATTCTCTTTCTATTCCATTATGACCATTCAAAATATTCTTATAAATACATAGAAAAACATAAACTAAACAATACATACATAATTCCCCATTCTTAATTATGGAATTCGAATATAAAAATACTTTGATTACTTCATTATTAATCCATTAAAAATAATACCTCTTTTCTTTAATATTTCATTTGTAGTCTCATCATCATCCATAATGTAACCATTACTCGGATCACCTTGTTGATTCTATTCAAGACATTTCTTATTGGGACATTGATTTTCATAATGACCATTTATTGCACACTTAAAACAATTAACCTTCAATGAAAACATAAGGAGGCCATAATTCCCATCCATTTCATTAACTGAACTCTTTATTTTTTCCCCTTGTTGTCACTTTCTTTGTGACCTTCTTTTCTACATTTGAAACAACAGCTTGTTCCTATAAGACATTAACTTAGGTGATTATTTTCACATTCATTACACAAAGGAAATTGAATATTCTTTTATCGATGGTCTCCATTACCCAAACTCTCGGTGAACTCCTTATCTCTCTTCCTTGGTGAATTCTAGTGTTGTTTAAGGTAAACATTGTCAATCATGTTCCTTGAAAACTGGTTAGGCATGATCATGACATATTTCATTCCATTTATCATCCCACATGACTGCCCATTATAAAATATTCCTCACATTCAACATTAATTTAGTTCCTTCTGGTTCCCACTATTGACTAAAACCAGAATCATAGTGTGAGCATTACTTATCATAGAAGAAAACCATTTAGTTATGAAAAAAATTAGTTATAGGATGTCTAAACCAGGAAACCTTCCATTATCTATGAAACCTTGGTTTTATCCTAAGTTATTCATTGATAACTTATTTCTAAATAATTCATGATGGTTCATAAAGAGTTCATTAATTCCTAAAGCATATCCCTCAGGAGTGTCAAGCCAGTTATGCATCATGGCCCATTTTTGTATACAAGATTACCTCGAGTCAAGACCAAAACATATTGTCAGAGTTGTTACCCCTAGTTATATCTATGTCAGAGCCATATCCACTTGTAGTGACTAGACAGGGATGTATTGATTAGAAACCACTCACTCTATCCTTTAACCAAATTCCTGGACATTTTCCTAAACATTAACTCATCCATATACTTATCTTTAGATATATCCATAGACAAATCCTTAGAAATAAACCTAGGGATATCACTAAGGTTATCTCATCCTAGTTTCTAAAGTTTGATTAAACATTTCCTTTGATACCAACAATAGTGAAACAGTATTAACATACATGGATATTACATCTTTTTAGATGAATATTTAGTATATTAAAAAAATACATTCTAGAGGATCATGATAGTTTAGTATCTTTGGAAACATGGAAACAAAATATTCTATACTAGTGAAAGATGTTTAACATATCCCATAAAGATCTACACCTTTAGTACTTCTACCTAAAACCTTTCTTCATAACCTGGAGAAAGGAAAACATAAGAAAGGAGTGATCTCAAATGCTTAGTAAGGGTAAACAAGGGTGACATGTAAGAATAAACATGAACATACTATTATGTTAATGCAATCATAACATTATGAGATCACACTATGAATAACAAAGGTCCTAAACATGAGTTATAGGATAAAACATGGCAGTTCATAAGACATGAATCAAAAAGAAATAAATATATAAGCCATGAAATAATAACATAGGAATAAAACCTGGAATTTTTGGGGTTCATATTTATTTATAACATTGTGAACATGTATAAGTAGAAATAGTTTCACTCATTAAGTTATGGACATGAAATGAGGCCCCATTATCAACTTGTGGACATAAAACTAGGTTCGTGCATAACATTGTGTACATGTAATCAGGTTCATTCATAACCTTATGGAATTAAAATAAAGTCCATGCATAACATTGTGAACATATAATTAGGTTCACACGTAACATTGTGAACATTTAATCAGGTTCACACATAACATTGTAAAACATGTAATCAGGTTCACACATTAACATATGGACATGCAACCAGGTCCATGCATAACATTGTGAACATGTAATAAGGTTCCCTCGTAACATTGTGAACATTTAATTAAGTTCATGCATAAAATTATAGACATGAAATCAAGTCCATGCATAACATTTTGAATACATAATAAAGTTCACTCATAAAATTGTGAACATGTAATCAGGTTCACACATAAACTTATAGACATGTAGTTAGGTCCATTCATAATATTGTGAACAAGTAATCATGTCCACATATAACATTTATACTCTTGAGTCATCTATCATTACCCAATTCATTAGATGGAGATATAGGTCTCATACATCTCATAACAATATCATTCATTCATGTGGAACAAGATAATAAAATATTCATCATATCATAACCCATTAAATTATGTAGTTTTTATAATCAATAAATTATAACCCATGAAATTAAATGTGTATAATTAACATGTAATCAAATAATAACATATTTAAATGGGATAGGTTTCATAACCATTAAATCATAGCATAAATTGTGAAAATAAGTTGGTTTTATAAACATGTAACCCATGAAAGGGAAACAGGCTTTATAAAGACAATGGCATTAAGGATAACCCATTCATAGAAATAATATGAATTAAAACTTTAGATAATTACCTATAAAGTCATTATTAACATCAATGAATTTCATCTTAGATGGAAATAATTTTTTAATATCTTTTAAAGTTGTTTCTTGAGGGAAATAATTTTTTTTCTTTGAAAATGGATTTTAATACATAAAACCATTTAAAAATAATTTTCTTGGAAAATAACTTGAAAACATATAAAGAAGAGTTGAAATAATTTTGAAAACCTTTTTCACTGTAAATTAATTTTAAAATAATTTCTTAAATATTAACCTTTTAAAAATACAAAGTAATCTTTAAATGAATGACAGTTGGTAAAACCGTACATGTCGTGTGAGGTAAAAAGGAACATTCCTTTTTCATGGTAAAAATGTTAGAAAAGTACCTTGTTCAGAAAGTGATAAGAATTTTCCCTTTAAGAAATTTTTAAAATCAAAAAAGGGTAAAAATTTCCTTTATATATTACAAGGGAATGGTATATTATTCTTGGAAACTCTTTTTAGAAAATATATATTTCTGATCAAAGAGAGGGAAAAGTGAGGCTTTACAAAAAACACCTTCTTAATTTTATTATGTACCAAAATGTAGAAAATGGTACCAATATATGAGAATATCATGAAATAATAGAGGATAAAGAAACTAATGAATATTATTGATAGATTAATCATAATATTTTATTATATGAAACATAAACTTAAAAAATCTTGAAAAGCGATAAGAATGTCTTAATAATCTCTTATAACATGGTAACTTGGGATCATACTCTACATGTAATAAATTAAATTACATGAAGAATAGAATATAATGAAAATATTTAGATTTATTATAAATCATTTAATGGAAATATATACACCTATAATAACTATTTTAGGTTCATAACAAAACATGAGTCTCAAAGAAAGAAAATTGAGACAAACTATATTACCGCTTTGGTAAATTCTAAAAATTAAACACCATGAAATAAGGATCATAGAATGTATATTTCAATGACCATAAATTTTATTATAAGATACATATAAATCAATAATAGGAATTAAATACACTAAATAAAAGTAAATAGTGGTGAACATGACATGAATCTCATAGAAATTAAAAGAGAGATAAAATTCTCCTTACCTTGTGTCTTGAATCTCATTGTACTCGTACAAGATTCATGTATAATAAATATAGGTTTATTATAAATATTTTATAAAATCATATTATTATACATAATACCATATATGGTTTTATTATGACCTCATATTTCCTTCTTGTTAATGATCTTGTGTTAATTTTTCACTTCAGTTAATATTTTTTTGTTCTTCGCTTGTGTCTTAATTTGTTATATCATTGGTCCTTAAACTTATATTATAACTCTAGAATATATATCATGATATAAATATCATTTATATTAAGTATATTTATATTATAATAATTTATATCATATTAAAGTAATAAATGGAATACACCATTCATGGAGAGGGTAAGTTGTACGTATGCATGAATGTTGTTTCCGTTTTTTATTGTTATATTGAAAGAAAGTATGTAAATGAAATATGTATATATATGTATGTATGTTTATATATATATATAGTTATTAAATTATCATAAATTTATCATATCTATCATATAATTTCATTAAACATGTCCTTCTTACATTCTATGTGGTGTGAGAACTAATCACATTGCTTTGAGGGGGCGGTAGTTCACACTTCCTCAAACAAGATTATCATAATAACACCAAATGGAAGGTAAAAATATATGTGTTGTTAAAGTAATAAAGAATATTAAAGACATAATAAATATAATATATTACATATATAATATATTTTCCATCATAATGGCTACCATGATTGGTGGTAAAGGAGAAATGAACAAACATCATTTCGTGAGGCAGTAGTTCGCCATACAGAGAAATAGTATGTTCAACATACATTAGATGGATGTCTCTATAAGTTTAAGTTAGAACCATTGCATAAAAACATCATAGTATATGGATGATATTGTTTTTTTCACACAATAAGGTAATAAAGAGATTTTATTGGGTGGATAATAAAAATAAAGGAAATGATCTTGAGGGAAGATGTTACCGCTTAATCAGGTAACTCCTATTGGTTTGTGCCAAAAGGCTTCTTTAAGAGGGTTTATAAGAAAATGTAGGCTTCAAAGTTGAAGGGATAATTTTTTTTAGGCTACTTGTGTAGATCATGGAAAAACTTAAAAAGTTTTAGAGGTGTGAGGAATGGGTAGAGGTGGTGGCCTCTTATAGGATGGGAAAAGGACTCACATGGAATTTTTAGAAACAAATTATGTGTGCATATGTTATTACCTAAAAAAAGTACTAAAAAACCAAAAAACGCAATAATTGTAGGTTTTTGGATTAAATATGGACATAAAATGGCTGTTGGAAAAGTTTATAGGTCTTTTGGACCTTTCATTTTAAGTTTTAGTCCCTAATTAAGCATAATTTGTCCTTAACAGATGTGATTAATTTTAATCACTTTTACAAATCATTTTGGTCAAAAAATTAACATGGTCTTCTTAGACACTAAAAATTATACTGAATAAAATGGTTTGTTTTGTATTTTTTAAATTCCAAACATATAATTAGAAAAATTATTATTATTTTTAATCCCAAAGATAGGACAAAATAACGAGGTTTTAAAGTCGGAAAAGGTTCAAAAGTTTGTTAAGATTTTATTTTCTATTTCAAAGTGAAATTTATTCTAATGAATTAAATTTTATTAATATATGTGATATTAATATAATGTGACCTTAAAAAATATTTATAATATCATTTATCATTATTAATTAATTAGATAAAAAGTAGTTTTTAACTAAAAACCTGTATTTTTCTTTATTCATCAAAAAACGAATTTTCTTAGAAAAATCCAAAAAATTCACCATAGGTGAATTTTGAAGTCCTGAATTCAAAAATTAATTATATTTTATCCAATTAAATTCCAAAATGTGTATAAAATTAATTTTATTATTAAAAGTGATTCATTCAAGAAAATAATATTTTTAACATAAAAGGACCTTACCAAAAATATTATTTTTCATTATAAATATGTATTATTTATATAAAAAAAATTGAAAAATATTTATTACTATTTTTAACTACTAGGTTATAATTATCTTATTTAAATAATTAAAACAATAAAAATAGATGTTTCATAGAAACTTAGTGTTTCGTGCATCGTAACCCAAGTAGATATTGCTTATAGTGCAAGCCAAGTAGGTATTTTGTGTAGCGCAAGCCAAGTTGGTATTAATTGAAAAATGAATATTTGACATAGTGTTTTAATGTATATATATGTGTGTGTCTGTGTGTGTATAACTATTTCCAATGTTATATGAATTGAAAAATACTGAAAAGTTAAATTATTTTGAAATATATAATTCTAAAAATCATGGAGAGTTACATATAATATCATATATTAACTACTTATAATATATTATTATCCATTTGTTAATAATCTTTCATTATTTTTACTATTTCTAGTGTTAATTGAATAATGTTTTGAGCATGTTCTTACTTGTTAATTATTGTTACTATAAATTAGATCGTGATTTTATAATCTATAGAATGAAAACAATTATTTAAATATCATATATATCCAGTATATATTTATTTATATTAATCCATAATTTTTGGAGATAGGAAATTAAATGCACCATTCATGGAGATGGAAGGTCGTATGTACACGGGAATGGTACTTCCATTTCTTTGTCGTATTAAAAAACAATAAAAATTAAATGATATTTATGTTTATTATAATTAAAGTATCATATTAATTTTATATGTGGAAAATAAGTTTATTAAATCCATTATTAATACATTCAATATAGAGCATGAATGAATCACATCTCTTTGAGGAGGATGTAGTACACACATCCACAAATGATGTTATCGTACTTAGCCAAAATGAAAAAAAATTAAGGTATGTGATATATACAAATTAAAAAAGTATTAAGATAATATAAATATATAATATAAAATATATAAATAGTAATTTCATCATAATTACCACCAATGAGTGTTAGTAAACGAAAAAAATGAACGGCATCATTTCATGAGGCGGTAGCTCACCGTACACACGAACGGTATGTTTGTTCCCCATTTGATGGAAGGGTGTGTCAAGTTGGTTGTAAAAAAACATAAAAAATATATGTATATTTAATATAAATATTTTTATATATAATAATTATATAAATTTAATTTAGGGGTGGGGAGGTAAATGAAACAAAAGTGATCGTTGAATAAGGTTAACTCATTTTCTAGTAACTCCTTTTTGTTTTAACCAAAAGACAAACTTTATTTTCTTTACGAACATAGTGAGTCTTATATGATTAGGGGAGGTATATTAGGAGATTATATGAGAATATTTTTTACGAGACAATCGTATTGAGAATTGTGAATAAGTTGGAGGGGTGAGTGCCTTTATATAGTGTAGGAGGAGTGGCATTCTAGTAATTTTTTGAATATGGAATTTCACCCAAGTTTTTTCCATGTAATGTGGATACAATAATGAAATAAATTCTCTAAAATGGATGATATGGTCTATATTTAAGCATTCAATGGATTTTTTACAAGTTTGTAGGTCATTTTGGGCCTTAAGTTTAAGGTTAAGTTTTTTGTTAAGCTAATATTTCTCTTAATAACTAAAATTAATTTTAATCACATTCACTAATATTTTTGGTGAAAAACATTGTATAACTTATTCAAAATTATAAATTATTCTAAGTACAAATATTTAATCAATTTCAATGTGAAATTGATTAAAATAACTAAATTTAATTAATTTATGTATATATGTTCTAAATAAACTTTAAAAAATAAAAAAATTAATTTATTCATATAAATAAATTAGACAAAAAATTCATTTTGAATTAAAATTCAGTATTTTTCATTATTCATAAAAAATGAAACTTCTCAGAAAAATTAAAAAAAATAACACTAAGATTATTTTTATGCTCTTAAATAGAAAATGAATATTATTTTTACATATAAATTTTTTAAAAGTTCCAAAAAAATATATAAAAAGGGGTTTTCAATAAAAGGATGTAAAATTTCCTTTTTTGGAAAAATACAATTTTTATCAATAAAACAGGATTTATTATTATTTTATGCTTATCAAACCAATTGTATGAATATAAAAAATATATTATTGAATATATATATATATATAATTAATATCAATCACTAATACTGATTAATTTAATTTACTATGATAAAACACCTTCATAAGAACAAAAATAGTTTATTATAAAATTATTCCCTTTATTTTAATTTGGTTTCTATATTCATTTCTAATTAATTAGTAATAAATTAATTAAAGTTTATATTTTCATAAGTTAGTTAATAATATTCATAATTTATAATTTAATGTCTAAGTTATATATTATTATATTAAAAATTAATACTTTGATAATATATTGTTGCTTGGTAAAACTCGGTCTTGTGCATAATGGGAGCTATTGAAGAAAGGATCAGTTGCATGTGATGAAAGATAACTTGGTATTTCATGAATTGAAAGTTTTAGAATATATTAAATTTATTTAAAATATTAAATATTCCATAATTTTTCAATATTTTATATTCCTTTCTATGTTTGTTGTTGTGTTTCATACATGCTATCGAATAAAATTTACTCTTTTAGAATTTTTAGGGTATTACATTATCAATGATATAAATCAATTCTTATAGAAAATTTGAAACGAATTTATGAAAATAATGTCATTTCCTATGAAATATATCTAAGGATGAAAAACTGAATTTCAATCTATACATATAAAAACATTAAATTATACATTTGGAAGGGCATTAATGATTAAAGGTGAAAATCTTCCAAATATATCATAAAGGTCAAATTCAAATCATGGGCTAAACCCAAGATTTTTATTTTTCTTTGAAGATGCATACATAGTTTTCAATTAATTTAAATCATAATCACATCCAAGGAATTCCATAAAATAAACCCATGTATAAATTCAGGTATGTCCAATCAAACTCCATCACCATATGAATCCATCCAAGGCATCTGTATAAGGACCCAAGTATCACTAACAGAATAGTATAAGGTATAAACCTATGAGTCCATCCAAGGGGTACCACGTCAAGAACCAGGTATCTCCCATTCAAGGGTACATTAATTGTGTCTGCTGATCCCATCCAAAGTAATCCACTAAGGAACTAAGTATCACTAATGGGAATCATAAGGACATCATCTTGGTGAGCCTATCCACTGTGTTATATAAAGAACCCATGTATCTCTCCTAGTGTACTATAATTCATTTAATTACAACTTTTAATTGTTAATCTTGATGAGCCTATATAAGTAATTATTTATCAGGACCATTGTATTTCTATGGGCTTGGTGTAATGTAATGATCATATCTGGTATTAAACTCATACCATTCCAATAATACATTTTAGCCACATTGATCAACTCATTTAATATATTTAATTTAAGTTAAAACTTGAACATAAAAGGACTATACATAAGGCCTTCCATTTTTCCCTTAGTCTAATTTAAAATACAATACATTCACAATGGGAAATTAAATATTCCTTAATTGGTAGTTTAAATAAATTTCAAAGCATGATGTTATGAGGTATTTAAGGAAATATCTCCCTTAGGGGTCTCCCAAAATGAGGTGGTACACCTCTGATGTTGACTCATAGGTTTCAAAGAAAATACTAAGCATGGAAACATCATTTAATTAAATTAATTTTACATTTATGATGCATCACTAGAAGGGTCTGTCATGTGTAATCACAACATGCCATATAAAGCAAATAGACATTAGGAAAAAAGTACAAGTCCACACATCTTAGGTTGGTAGAACTCTCCTCATCTTTTATCAGCTTCATATTTGATATAGAACATGATGAGTTGGGAAAAAAGCAAAAATACCTATAAATAGGTAATTTTAGCTCAAAAAAATGTTGAAGATATTGAGTTAAACAGATAAATGAATTAAGATGAGTGAATCTATTACCTATATGTATCTTGTGCAACCAATGAAGAAAGAATCGAAGCTCGAGTGAATATCCTAGCTCAAATCTTCAGTTGGAGGAGGAGGAAGATCTCCCACTCCTAGGAGGGGTACTACACTTGAATGGAAAGGAAAAGGGAGGGGAACCATAAATTAATGAAAGAGAAATTTTCATTTTCACATGTTTTAAAGAAGAACTCGGTGTATTCATAAAATTTTCTAAATTTTGCACTAAAAAATTACATCAATACTAGTTAAGTGCCATAAAGGATGAATCCCATGACACAGGGTTTAGGAAGACTATGTGGCCCCTTCTAGGCCACTAAAAATCCCTTCACAACCATCTGGATTAAGTCACATGATTAGAACTATATTTGTGCACCTTTGTACTTTTCTACAACACTCACATGATTGAGTCTCATGGTTAGGACTAACCATGTTCTAACCATAAGGCTCAGTATCTCCTTCAAAAATTTGAATCTTTTGCCTTCGAATGGGCCCCAAACTCTCCCGAACTTATCTTTTTCCTCTTAATCACATTACTCTCATCAAATGAGAGGTTTTTTATAGTAAATTATATTTACCTCTCCAGGAATCCACGATGTAACAACCTCCCATCCATAAAATAACTCGTCCACAAGTTTCCCATCTAAGTTTGGTAGAACACCATCTTAGAAAAGTTTTATCCATTAGGAATGTACATTTTCCTCCCTCTCCTAAGTGTGGGAGATCATCCTCCTCCATAAACATAGGCTTTGATATTGTATCCTCATTCAAGGTCTCATTAATTCTTCTTTAGTTTTATTGGATGTGTATTGGTTATAGTTTCAATCCCCTTTCTTCCTTGTCTATTTATCTCACTTCCTTTGAAATTATTTTGGTCTGATCTAAAATGCCCAATTTTCAGGGTATTTTTTATTTTTCTAATTTCTCCCATTCTACAAAGAATTTAATGTTTAAAATGGATTATAATAGTTATACCAACCTATGTTAGGGGTTTTAGTTCATTTTCTCTCAAATGTTGTTGCTTTATATAGTGTTCTATTATACCACATGTTGCACCCTTCCTATGATTCCACTTAAATTTCAAATTAATTTAATTAAATGATATTTACATTATTTGTGTAGTCTTATTAACCAATTAATTGATATCAAAAGCCTAGAACCTCCTCATGGGCCATCCTAAGGGTTATTTTTCCTCAAATGACTTAAAACTTCATGCCTTGGAATTAATTTAAACTACCAATTGAGGTGTGTTGAATTTCCCCTTGTGAATGTAATTTATTTTGAATTGGAATAAAGAAAAAATGGTAGGACTTATGAATAAGAATTTTCCATTCATGTTTCATCTTAAATTAACCATATTAAATGATTTGATCAATGGGACTAAAATTTATTATTGGAATGGTTTGAATTTAATGATTGATATGACATTCTTTTACACTAATTTGAGGGATATACAGGGGTCCCAATTAAGGATTCGATGGATAGGCATCTTGGTCTTAATAATTATAAATTGTTAATAATGAACGATAGTATGTTGGGAGTGATATGTGGATTCTTTATGGAACACCAAGGATGGGATTGATGGGTAGATGTCTTTATGCTTCCCATGAGTTACACCTAGTTCCCCAGTGGATTACCTTAGAAGGGCTTCGTTGGCACTATTACCACACTATACCATGAGTGATACTTGGTTCCCTATGTGTTATACCTTTGACATACTTAGAGGGTTATGACTTATTTTATGTTTTGAGTGATACTTGATTCCTTATATAGGTTCCTTTTATGAACTCCTATAGTGGTGGGTTTTGAAATAACATACCTAGAGAATACATGGTTTCCTTCTACAAAACACCTTAGACTAGACTAGGATAGAAAGTGATTAAAAACTAAGTACATGTCTACCAAGTCAAAGCAAAATATTGGGTTTGGTATATGATTTAAAATTCACCTTTATGATGGATCAGTTGTACTTTTATGCTCATATTCTATGAGAGTTATGAAACTCTTTATAATTGTGTATGCTTTCCATGGGCTTATGCCTCGAGTCCTAACTATCAATATATATCCATATATATTCACATATATTTCTATATGTATATTAGGCCTATATATACATATTTTTATTTATTTAATTATACATGTATAGTGACATCTTTTCTGAGACATACAGCTTAGGATTAAGCAGGTACTACTGGTTGGGTGTCCCATGAAGAACTCACTCTGATGTGATTTATTTAGTTATTTACTTTCATAAATTTATTATTACCTAAATAATTCTCATATTATATGAACAGACTGGATAATTATAGACACCGTTGGTGGTGGCCTACTAAGTATGTCTCACACCCTATTCAGACCGCTTATTGGTACCCAAAAAAACTTTATGGATGTAGGTAGGGACCAAGGTAAGTCTCCTACTATAGATTCTTGATTTTCTTCCTAGGATAGAGCATGGGAGTAAAGGATTGATCTTATGCTCATTATGCTAGTGGATATTGGTTTTGGTATTTTTTTTTTATTTTGTATATAATGTTGTATATTATTGCTGATATGTTTCCATGTATTTCCATTTTGTATATCCTAGGACATGAAATCATTTTTTATATGATATTTATTTTATTCCAACCATTTTATTTTATTTGGGTAATTTATTATTCCATTTATAGTTTATTATTACTTTTTATAATGCTTGAAATTATTGGTTATCATTATCCTAAATCCAATCCTGGTTAGACACATAGTCTAAAGTGAACCTCCCTATATTACAGAGGATATTGACTAGCAGCGATGCCCTAGGTTGTTACAATAAGGAGACTATGCCCTGATGTCAATGTATAACACAATGGTAACCCATATTTATAAGAAGTGAATATAGTAATAATTTACCAAAAATGGAATAATAACTCATCTAGATAAAATAAATATCCTAGAATAGAGTCAATATCATATAAAAAATGATTTCATGTAATGGGATATACAAAAAAGTGAATACATGGAAACAGAGCAGCATCCATATACAACATGTTATAAAAAATACAAAAAGACCACTATTTATCTTCACTAGCACCATTATAATAATATTGGTACTCTACTCCCATAATCCATCCTAGTCATAAAATCAATAATCAATAGTGGGATGCTTCCCTTTGTCCCAACTGGCATCCATACCATCTGCTCAAATACCAACAAGCAGCCTGATAGGGTGTGATATATACTTGATAGTACACCACAAATGGTGTCTAGAATTATCTAGTATGTACATATAATATGAGAAGTTTTTAGGTAATAATATATTTAAGACATCAAATAAATTAATAAATCACATAGGACCAAGTTCTCCATAGGAAAACTGGCTGACGCTGCTTACTTCAACAAGATGGATGTCTCATAATAGATGTCACCCGGCATGTATAATTATATAAACAAAAGTATGTGTACATATATGAATCATATACATATAGACATATATGTTGATATATATAGATACATATTGATATTTTGGACCAAGGCATAACCCCTAGGAGTCCTTATATACTTGTAAGAGGTTTCATAACTCTCACAACATATGAACATAGAAGTATAAATATGTCATCATAAAGATTGAGTTTAAATCATGGACCAAACCCAATATTGTGAACTTTTTTAGATTATTAATCCTTAATTTAAAGTTAATTGTCATCCTGGTCCTGTTTAATGTGTTCTGTAAATAGTACTTGTGTATCGCTCTAGGTATGTTCAATCAAAATCTATCACCATAGGAGTCAATCCAAGTCATATGTATAAGGACCCATGTATCACCCATGATATAGTAAAATTCATAACCCTATGATTCCATCCATGATGTGCCAATATGGAAACTAGATATCACTCATGGAATTGTACGGTAATAGTTCCTATTGATCTTGTCCAAAGTAATCCAATAGAGAACTAGGTATCACTCCTGGGAAGCAAAAGGACATCTTCCTAGTGATCTCGTCCATAGTTTTCTATAAAGAACTTGTTTATTGATCCTAAAATACTATAATTCATTTAATTACAAAGTTCAATTGTTAATAATGATGATCCGATCCAAGGCATCCTTAAATGTGACCCTTGTATCACCTTTGTCTTGGTGTAAAGGAATCGTCATAGCTAGCATTAAAATCATACCACTCCAATAATACAATTTAGTTATGTTTATCAAGTAATTTAATATAGTTAATTAAATCTACAAAATGAATGGAAAAGTATTATACATAAGGCAAACCATTTTACCTTGGTCCAATTTAAAATACATTACATTTACAAGGTGAAATTAAATACATATCAATTGATAGTTTAAATAAATTCCAAGGCACGATTTTAAAAGTCCTTTAAGGAATACAAACCCATAAGGGTGGCCCACAATGTGGTGGTCAACCTCTAATTTAATTCACAGGTTTATAATACTAAAATAAGAATAGTTTCATCATTTAATTAAATTAATCTAATATCTTAGTGGCATCATCAAAAGGGTCTATTCCGCGGCACAACAACCCACCATATAAGGAAACAAATTAGGGTAAAATAATTATACCACATACCTAAGGTTTTTAGAACTCTCATCTTCCTTTATTGGCTTTAGATTTGAAGTAGAATTAGAGAAATTAGAAAAATAGATAAATTATCTAAAAATAAGGTATTTTAGTAAGCACAAAAATAATGATGAAGATAGTGAGACAAAAAAGATAAAGGAATGAATAGGAGTGAAAATTTTATAGATAAACATCCAATGAAACTGATGGAGAAGGAACCAAATCTCATAAAAAGATCATAGTTCAAAGCCTATGCTGTAGGAAGAGGAAGAGCTCCCACACCCAGGATAGGTTATTCACACGAATGGGGAGGAAAAGGATGATAAAACCTTAAATAAAGGTAGATTAAATTGTAATTTACACATGTTTTATATAATCTCACGGTTTGGATGCTTGGTTTTCCAAATATTGTGCATAAACCATGAATCACCACTACTTAAGTGGCATAAAGGATGTGTCCCTGGGTGAATGGTTCTGGAAAACCATGTATCCCATTCTAGGCCATTAGAAATCCCTACATGGGCATGCATCTATAGGAACAAGGTTAGAACATATCACGCACACCTCTACAGTTTTATGAAGCACCTTCATGGTTGAGTCACATGATTAGCACTAACTACGCATTATCCTTGTGTATCAATTTTTCCTTCTAAAATTGTAATATCTAGAATCTGAACGAGCCATGATCTATCTTGAACCACTTTTTATCCTCTTCATGACATTACTATAATCAAATGAGAGGTTTTTTATAATAAATTAAATATATGTATATCTCTGAGAAGTGGGGAAGTTACATAAGTAATATTAAACATCAATATAAAACCTATAACATGAGGTAAATTTCTAGATCTCAATATTGCGAAATTATTCTAATCTATATATTCAATTCCAATGCCCATTCATGTTCTACTAAAAGTATTATATTACAAAATAAATTCAGTCTTGAATTGTTTAAACATTTATTTTTTCAATACTTTGTTAATATATGTACTATTATTACATTTAGTAAACCCATGGATCTATTTTCTAGATATTGTTCCCTAGAACATGGTTTATACTTTAAGTAGTACTTGGTGAAATTTTATTCCATAGTGATAAAAAACTTTTAAGAAAAAATTATATATGTTTTCAAAAAATCTATCTTGAAAACTTTTATCACTTCAACTAATCAAACTGAGACAAATTTAAATCATTCATTTCCAAATGAATATACTATGATCATTATGCATGATTTATCTATAAATTAATTTATGTAATCATCATATCTTGTCGGAATTTAATTATGTCACCAAACCTTTATAGTTAATTCTTATAGAAATAAACCATAGGGTACCCTTTTTTGTCACATCATATAGACATCTTCCCTAAGGATTCCTCAAAATTAGGTGGCCTTGACTGTCAATAACCCAATATGATGATCATATGTGTATGATTTTACTAGAAGAATTCAAAATTATTTTAGTCGTAATTATTGATGCATAATTATTTTTAAAGATTATTTCTTTCAATAATCAATCAAGATTTATTGGTTATATCTTTTACCATCCTTATTAATCTTATCTTGAATACCCACCATTTGTATCAAGTCTTAAAAACATTCAAAATTTGGAATCCATGAATTTTGATATATGGAAACCATCACTCGAATTTATACATAATTTTAAATGTTATAATATTATAATTTAATGATTATTTATGGGAATGATTATTTTTAAAGAATAATATATGCATCCATAATTGTAGTGAACATAAACCACCTCTTTGGTTATAAATTCCTACTCAGTAGGTGTCTATGGAACAACTTATCTCACTAAGATTAGTGGAGTCCAATCTTCCTATGTCAACTCACGTGTATCAATTTCCTTAACATGTATAATTCAAGTATTCTCCCATTTTATTCAAATACATATTTTTCCTTTATGGAAATACATTCTATCTTGACAAGAAATTAATATCCTTAGTGAATATGGTATTATTAACTATGATGCACGTTAGTGTTTTGATTTTCGTATGTAGCTAAGCCCAACTTTTCACAAGTAAGTTAAAACAAACACTTATGGTAGTTTCCAAATAGATTCTTATCATGCCTCGACTTATATGAAATCTATTCGACAATATTATTGGCATATAGTTAATTTTTTCACTTCTATTTTAAAAACATGTCTTCAAAGGAATAACATAATATTTTCAATATATATAAGACTCATCATTAACATTACTTTTATGACCATAAATAAATTTATTTAATAAAAAGTAAATGTGAGTTATGGATAACCTTTACTCCATATATATGATCAATTATTACTTCGATGATATGTTCTCTGAAAACCCAACTTACAGATTCCTCAATCTTCACCAAGTGCACTCATCTACTTTGCTAAGAATTTTTAATACTTATTAAAGGAGTCTCATTAAGTATATAAAGTTATCTTTGGATTTAAAATGTTTTTTTATTCCACACTAAACCAACTCCAAAATTTTTGGTATTACCTTTATTTAAAAATGTTTAATTATCTAAAACATGATAAATAGTTAGTTTTATAACCATTATCTTAGCTCATTTGGGACTAAAATACTTTTATGGGTATAAATAGGTCAAATAATTTCAATTTTATTTAAAAAATAATTATATTTCCACATTCAGGTAAGATTCTTATATTTTATATTTATCATTAATTGCAGTAGATAATTCTTATTAAATAGTTAATAAACCATTAGTTTACTTTTAAAATACCATAAAAACATTTATTCCAAACTTGAAATAATATCCCATTGTGCCTAACCAGACACTGAGATAATGTTATCATAGAACTTATTACAAACTTTATTTAATCTAATCTGGTAATGAGAAGTGTGAGTATCCCCTTGGTTTATATAAGAATCTCCCCTTCTTAGCTACTTTTTAGTTTACTCTATCGACATTATATTCAGGTTCATTTCCTGCATTTAAATACATGTTTTTTAATATGTTTTATTTAATACATAAGTGGTGAATAGAAACGTGATGAATATACCTAAAGGGGTTAAAATTATTTCTCATTAAAATCATATCAATTTATTTTCCATTTTTAATTATTTCCATATAAGAATAAAATAGCCTCTTATTCATTCTTATGCCTTTGAATCTTTTTTTGTGGAAGGAATCTACAAAGTATATTTTGGATTTAGATTAGCCATGGGATATTTAGAATTTTCTTTCTAACTTTCACCATAAGGGGTGGATAAACAGGTTTCAACCAATCCTTATCCTCTTGGGGATGTATGGACAAAATATTCTTGAGTGACTTATCCATTTCCTTTATCTGGGCATATAAAATTTAGGAAAATCTTATTGGTAATGATGATAAAAAAAATTAATTCATAATTTATTATCTAAGTGGAAGCCTAATTTTAATAATTTATCAATATACCTCATAATTTGTAAATCTTGATCAGTGTCCAGACTACCTTCTTCCAGTTTACACTGATATAGTGTATTGACAATATTATTTATATCAAGACTTTCCTTATATTTCTCAAGATAATGGAGATGAAAAATTATGGTGTAATAATATATATATATATATATATCTGTGTGTGTGTGTGTTGTATCATCAAAAATCGATACATAGTTGATAATATAATACAAATGATTTAGGGATCACCCTCAATATATCTTTGGTAGAAATCTTTTTCACCTTCACTCACCAGTTAGGGTGGTAGAATGGGAAAAGGGGATTCCAACACATAATACAAACTTTCTAATAATAATTAATTGCATAAATGATTATAACATATCCAATAAACATATTTTTAATGACATATAAGGAATTATCACACTATTTCCATGGTTTTTCTTAAAATTTTATATAATAATTAAAACTGATAATTAGTACTTTACATGATTAAAATTTATGTGAGACATAATGAATTTAATTTTATTAATTATACAACTATTTTACAAAATCTGAAAATACCTCTCCCTTGGGATTATAATTCCCAATTTCTAGGTTATTCAAGTGGAAAGGATCTATATACCTAATCACATAACCCCAATGAGGGTTGGTCAATCTACGTGAAGGTATTTAGGAAGGGATTTTTTTAACTACATGCATCAAACTCCTTGATCTATTGAGTGGGATCCCTAATCCTGAAATCTTGACTTTGATTTCCTCAACACTTGCCTCTAAAATATGTCAAGACTAGCGGGGGATACTTATCATGATACAATTTGGTTAATTCTACCAAAAATTTTCATAATAATTCCATGATAAAATTAAGTGTCTTAATGAGGGTTGGTCAATAACATAGTTTTATGGCTTTAATTCCTAATCAGGTAATGGAATTCCAAGTCAAACTTATATATATTTTAGAGATTTTATTTATTATGTGTAAATTTTATCTTGTTTTATCCTTTACATTCCTTGTAAATATTAAGTGTATTTTTCTTAATTTATTAACCATGTTTCGATAAAATATCTATGAATAATACATTTATTATAATTCCACCCATTCATATTAGTTCATTTATTAATGAGATCATAATCATGTATCCATAAAATAAATATTCATATGATAAAAATAAATAAATTAATAAACTGGTCATGATCATATCTAAAGGCTTATTTATTAAGGATAAAATAATTCAACCTATGACCTAAAGGTTCTGGGTGCAGCGGAAGTGTGGTTGGGATGGTACCCAAATTTAATTTTTACCATGATAAATGATTATTCTGGGATCAATACGATGATGAACTCCAGTCTCCATAGAATATAATCAAATATTTAGATAAAGAAGAAAGAGTCCTAAAACCTTAGATAAAATATTTCTCATCATGTTTATAATTAATTTAATTAATTTCATGAAGAAAAATAATACATGTATCTTAGGAATTTTTCTTTGTTGATGATTTTGATCATCTAGAATGACCCTTCCAGATTATCTTGTTATGATCTTAAGGATCCAAACTAGAATCCCTCTAGTGGTGATCCACATGTGCTCTGATGGCCTCTGATCAACACCACTTGTTCTCCGAGTGCTAGTGTGGTGAAGCGAGAGTCTTGTGTCGGTCGTTCTTGATCGCTTATTCTTTGGCCTTGAAGAACATCTCTCATTTTGAGAGGGGTGATAAGAGGATTCGAGAGAGAAATTGTTCGGCTCAACAATTCTCCATTCACTAGGAGTGTGGTGTGGGTTATGGAACAATAGGCATAATTTCCTATTTATATAAATGGAATTTCAATTACAATAATTAATTTCATGGAAACAATTAAATACATTCATGAAATTAGATAAAACCCATGAATTTAATAATAATACCATGTCATTATTTATGGTGCACTGACTTGCACAAAATGGAATTATAAATAAAATTCTGCATTATAAAATAATAGCAGTATTATTTTAAATTATGCCAACTAGTTAAATAATTATTTACCATCTAGATAAATAATTATTTTACTACCTAACCGACCTTGGTCCACTCGAACTCCACTTCCATTTATTGAACACCCAAATAAATAAATAAATAATTTATTCTCTTGAATAAATATTTTATTTACAAACTATTAAATAAATATTTATTAAATGTTCAGTAAAATAAATAAATATATTTTATTTAATTTATGTGATCATTCTAACTTGAATAAAATTATTAAATGGTCTTGAGAATAATATTTATTTCATTAATTAAATTCAAATAGAATTTAAATAAGACCACCAAAAACACTTAGTGTGTGACCCTCTAAGATTCTTTCTTGTTGGAATTGGGTAGGTTTGCCTAAATTCGAAGAGTACTGTCTAGCAATGGGTAAAGACACCCAAGAGAAAGAATGTAATGTCGAAACAACAACATCCACATATGAACGCTCACTGTGTAATATAATTCCTTTGTCGCAATATCTCATCAAGCAGGTTTCATGATTGTGTCACCAACTTTTATGCTTGATAAGTCTTTCATTAACTACCTGAAATAAACTCATTGTTACACCATGGACAAGGAATTTCATGCGATGGTTCTATTTCAATCAAAGGAATGAGATATCAACTTCTATAAATGTAAGGGACAAATCCTTCTTTGACTTATCCATTAATAACATGTCACTCATGACGCACCCAATGTACCCTACTTCCCCCAACTATCTGCGTGACAGTTTTTGTCAGTAAATCAAAGAGCGTAAGTCATTACACGTATTAATGATAATATTAAATTATAAGGATCATTACACATACTCACAGATAGAAATATCCGATGACACCAAAACATTCAGAATTCCTACTAGCAGGTCTATTATCATATTCTCTTATTTTGAATATTACCAAGTGCAAACTTCATGAAAAGAAGTCTCATCTGCTTGTGAGAACGTGCACTTGACGGTCTTCATGATATGTGTCCCATCATAGAATATAATCCAACTATAGAACTATATTTAAGAATATTTTTATAGCATTTCAAGGTTATCATCATATAGAGGAACTGTCATGACCTTATCAATGTAACAAATAATCTAGGACACTATTACATAATTGTCATGCATAACTATGAACAATATGTAATAATACATTAAATATTCATGTAATCAAAGTAAAACTCGTTGGTTCTAGGACACCAACTCTAAGAGGGAGGTCATACACATCACACTCTATCAAGGGGAATTATTTCCAACTCTAGGAATCTCTTATAGATTTAATTCATGTTTGTAAATCCTTTCCAAATTCTATTATTGGATTGGTTTCAACCAAGTTATCAATAAGTTTTTATCATGAATTAACATGAACATATGTATGTTTTTGAGGTTATCAATATTGTGTAATTATTACTTAGTGATGTCTGGTTTTAAGGAACTATGGTTTAAATCCACATAATTGGGCACTCTAGATTTATGTCTATCTAGGAAAGCGATAGGTGTTCATACTATTGAGATGGATCCTATTAAATCAGTTTCTTATGTATCATTTTAAAAGGAATCAAAATCCACATATTTAGTGCCAATTAATGGGACATGTCATACCTTTTACGGTCATGCAACAAGAATCGATCCATGCAATTTAATTTCATGTAGTAAGGATGACTAGTAGAAAGGTACCTAGTAATGGATGGTGTGGGACTTATGCATGAGAATCATTCTATCTTTGGAATTAAATTGAATATATCCCTATGATATTGGGTTGATCTTAAAAATAATATTTCTCTATATAGATGAATTCCAACTAGAGTATGTCTTAATGAGGATGAGATGATACGACCCGGGATGAGTATAGACCTCTAGGTGGGCATATGATTTTATCATTAATGTTTCCAAATAGGGAGATGGTACATCAAGAATATAGACTTGGTATAAATGGGTAGAATATTTGTGATGTAAAGTTTGAACCACATAGAGGTGTTCAATGCATCCCATTAGAATAAGAATCAAATTCCATGTAGTTCGGGTGACACAATTTAAGGTCATGTGGTAAAAAATTAGGCAACATATTTTAACATCATGTTTGGGGGAAATTTGTGTCATAAAATATGAGACACATATGATTGATCAAGGATTATTATTTGATGCTTACCTCTAATGATTTATTGGAAATATGGACTTTTAAAGGATTATACCATAGGAATTGTGTCCATTTGAGAAGAAGGTAATATGGTCAGGGTTTATACCTAAGGAAAAAAGACCATTTGAGATATGTGTAAAGAAAATGGGGTGTTTAACTTAGATCTCTTGGCCCGTGTGAGTTATGAACTATGTGATAAACAAGAGATAAGGGAGTATTAGGTACATTTAATGGAGTTTGATATTATATTTGAAAGGGGTTTATGCATATGAGGCTAAACTAAATGAATATACTCCCCATCCAATGATTGGTGGGGGAGGGTATATGGAATCTTGTAAGATGGTGAAAATACATCTCATCTCATGTAACATTTCAAAAAACTTTTAGGATGTTCCATTGTCTAAACCAAAAATATTCCCACCACTACCTCTAGGCTTAGGGTACTTGTTACTGAGGGGATTCATAATAACAAAAACCCCAAGGACCCCATTATCTAAAGAGGAAAACTGGGGGAAAACTTTTACCAAGTAAATGAATAAACTAAAATGGAACACTGATGCATGTGACATATTGGTCAAGAAAAAAAAGTATCCTTAGGAGATTAATTAATTTGGTTTTCCTTGGATTTTGTCATCATTGAGAGAGTATCATTTGGAAACTTCATAAAGGGGGATAAAATGAATCGAAAACATTACATGGGATGAGATAATTGAGATAGGGGAGATGAGAACAATAAGGTGTCCTCATATCACATAGTGGTATTACATAGTAGAATGGGAGAATCAAACAGGGGATCCTTCGTAAAGCATTTAATTTATAAATGAGAATACCTTCTTCATGAATAAAAAATAAAAATTCTCCTTCTTCAAATGATTTCTTTATAGATGGTATCCTTTCAATAAGGACACCTTTGTGAGGGGTATATACTCCATTGTTGTGAGATAAATACCAATGATTTGTGTCAAGATCAGAGTATTTGGATCCTTCAATAATAAAAATTTCTTCCTCTGGATCTTTATATTCCTCATCTATCTTTCTCCCAGTTCATATACCCATCTTAGTGTCTCTCTATCTTTTTGTCCTTTTAGGATGTAATTGGATATTTATAAGTAGTGTTAAAGAAAATTATTTCACAAAGTGGTTGGCCTCATAGGAATTGATATTCTATGTGACTGCCACTTAAGTCTACCTTACTCCATGAAATAAATTCAATTAAATAGGGTAGTAAAAATAATAACTCACTCCACAAACAAATTTCATTTTTGTAGGGTAAGAAAATAACCTCCTCACACAACAAACAATTTTGTTTGCAGAGTGATGAAAAATCAATGCCTCACTCTGAAAAAAATTATTTATAAAGGGCATGGTGCTTTACCAATTCCTTCAACATTTATTATAATCTAAGGATTTATCATATAATTTTTTAACTATGTGAAATAGGATAGATTCCATACACATTTCCATAATATTCCAAAATCTACCTCAATTTTAATTGAGTTAATATTCATTGTTGGTTCACAAACTATCACCAATACTTTTAAGATTATATCAAGTCCCATGGTCCCAAAAAAATGTCTCGCTCACACTGGGGTTTGTTAAGAATGATAATATTTCAGTTACCAGGAATAAAATTTGATCATGTAGGAACTTTATTGTTTATTGATGGAATGTGAGGAGGAAGTTCTGATTATAGAAATGGTATATGAGGGTTTCATTTAGAACATTGTGAGAAGGATCCTTTATGATTGACTCTAATCATCCACTCTACAAATCCTTCCACGTCATGACCCCCCTTTATGATAAACCTCCTTCACAAACTAAAAAAATCAAGGACCTCACATATTGGTATTTTATGAAATATTTTTGATTCTTTATGAAATATTTTCATAAGTAATTTCAATGACCTCACGTTTCATTTTATGTCCATATAGATATTTATGTTCTATAAAAATCACATAACACCTATAGTGATACATGGGATTGCGTACTAAATTTTTTCAGGATTTTTTTACATTCCATAGGTTTCTATGATTTCACTATTTGTTGTATTTGTAAATATAATGTATTCTTATTGAATTAACTTATCTAATTCTATAAATTTTTTAGAAAGATTAATTTCTATCACTAAATATGTTGAGGCAGACCCCTGATCCAGTATTATTCCTTAGGATGAGACCCTGAAGAATCTTATTTCGCATATATTTTAGAATTACCCACTATTTGGTATATTTACTGCATACTATTTTGAGTTTCAATATGATTATTCATTTCCAATGGATAGTTAAGGCTTTTCATATGCTTGGTTTGATTTTTTTCCCAAACCATGTTTAAGAAAATAATTCAACCATAGGTCAGATTGTCCTCAAGCCATGTAAAAGAATAATTTTCATCTTAAATTACACTTTATAGACTCAGGATATCCATGATACATCTCAATATATTATCTATATAGATTACCCATCTATTTTTAACCTATCACGGAATAATTTTGGAGGTAATTGGAGTCCAAAGTTGGACTTTGGGTCTGGATGTAATTTCTCTAATAAGTAGACATAAGCTTTTTAGGTTCATAAAATTTGTATACAATTCCCCAAGTAGCTAGAAGTAGTTGGTTATAACAAGTAGTATAAAATTATCAATTTATTATGTATCCACCAACTACAATCTTACATGAACTAATTAGTAGTTAATGTTAAAATACCAACACATTCCAACTAATGTATAATGAAGTTCAGATTAGTTTGTCATTACACCATGGCCATGGAATTTTTCACGACAGTTATATTTCTATCAAAGGTCTGAGATATCAAATTCCATAAATGGAAGGTATAAATCCTTCCTTGGCTTATCAATTAATAACATGTCACTCATGACGCACCCAACGTACCCTACTTTCCACCAACTATCTGTATGATGGTTCTCGTCCGTAAATCAAAGTGCATATGTCATGACATGTATTAATGATAATCTTAAAGTCTAAGGATCATTACACATGCTCATAGATGGAAATATATGATGACACCAAAACATGTGGAATTCCTACCTGTAGGTCTATTCTCATAATCTCTTATCTTAGAGATTACAAGTACGAACTTCATGAGAGGAAGTATCATATGCTTACGACTACTCTCACCTGATGGTTTTCATGCTATGTGTCCCATCAGAGCATTTCATCCAACCACATAACTATATTTAGGAATATTTTTACAGAATTTAAAGGTCCTCATCATAACGGAGAACTTCCATGACCTTATCAATGCAACAAATACTATATGACATTATTACATCATAGTCCTGAAGAACAATGAACAATATGTAATAATACATTAAATTTACATGTAATCAAATTAAAACCAGTTGGTTATAGGACACCAACTCTTACAAACACCCAATTGAACTAGATCCAACTGCCTACAACTTTCAGTATGCTAGACCTCACATCATGATCATATTTCTGTTGATTCAAGGCTTTAGTCAAGGGGTCTGCCACATTGTCTTACATGGAAATAATTCTCACTGAAACTTCATCTCTCTGAAAAAATCCCTCAAGAGACGATACTTCCAAATTATGTGCTTCATCTGCTGATGTAACCTTGTCACTTTTGCGAGAGCCATCGCTGAAATATTATCATAGTATAGTGTGATGGGATCTTTACTACTAGGTATCACAACCTTCTCCTAGATGAAGCTTCAAATCCAAACTAATTCTTTAACGGCCTCAGAAACAATGATATACTCGGACTCTACTGTAGAATCTGTGACCACACTCTACTTTGAGATCTTCCAGCTCACTGCACCTTCATTCAAAGTGAAGATGTTTCCCGTTTGTGAATTCATGCCATCTTGATCAGTCTAAAAACTAGTATCTTCATTTACTCTAATGAATAGTTCCTCATCTCCTCCATAAACTAGGAACATATCCTTAGTATGCCTCAGATACTTTAGGTTAGTCTTGACTTCCATCCAATGGAGGTCACCTAGGTCAGCTTGATATTTGTCTAACGCACTCAATGCGTTGGCCACATCTAGCCTAGTACATAGCATGACATATATGACTGACCCAATCACTAATGTGTATGGATTACTTTCCATTATCTTTCTTTCCTCGTGTGTTTTAGGACACATTTTCTTGGAAATATTAATGCCATGTGACACTGGAAACAATATCCTCTTGGATTGTTTCATACTAAATCTCTTCAGTATCTTATCAATGTATGTACTTTTACTTAGGCACAGTAATCTCTTGGATCTATCATGATGTATCTTGATCCCATAAATATACACTACCTCACCCAAGTATTTCATGGAGAATCATTGATTCAACCACTCCTTAACAAAATGTAAGACTGGTATCTCATTTCCAATAAGTAATATGTCATCAATATATACTATTAGTAAAATGACTACACTCCCACTAAAACATTTTTAGACACAAGGATCACATTCATTTTTGATAAAACCAAATTCTTTTATGGCTTCATCAATATAAATGTTTCATGACATGGATTATTTCTTTAATCCATAAATGTATTGCTATAACTTGTATAAATTATTGGCATCCATTGGAGTCACAAACCCTTCAGGTTGTGTCATGTAGACATCTTCCTAAGGGTTCCCATTAAGTAATGCTATTTTGAAATCCATTTTCCAAATCTCATAGTCATGATAAGCCTCAATGGAAAGTATAATTCTAAGGGATTTCAACATTGAAACTGGTGAGAAGGTTTCATCATAGTCAATTCCTTGATGTTGTTTAAAACCTTTTGAACTAATCATGCCTTATAGGTATTGACTTGTCCTTCCATGTTTAGTTTCTTCTTGAATACCCATTTAAAACCAACATTCTTTACATCAATTGGAGGATGTATCAAAATCTAGACTAGGTTTTGGTACATGGAATCCATTTCATAATTCATGGATTCTTCCCACTTGGAAAATTTTGTTCCACTTACTGCTTCCTTGTAGGTTAGAGGCTCATTATTATCAACTAATAAGGAGTCACCATCCTCGGTAACTAGAAAACCACACCATTCTGGTTCTATATCCTCTCTTGTATTCCTATGCAGTGTTTGTGTCTCTAGAACAGATTATTCTTCCACAGGGCTATGTAGAATCTATTCATGTACCAACTCTTGTGTACCATGAGCCTCGACTTCATCGAAGTCTATCTCAATCCCACTATCTATTTTGGATATTTTCTCCCTCTCAAGGAATATGGAATGTATTTCCACTATATCCTTTTTTTCTAATGGGTTGTATAGATAAAATCCCCCTGTTTACTTGGGGTATCCTATAAAGGTACACTTTGTGCCTCAGGGTGTGATTTTGTTACCTGAAGAGGCCTTAACAAATGATTCGCTACCCGACACATGTAAATTCAATAACATATCTTTTCTTCCACTCCAGAACTCATATAGAATACCATTTATCTATTTAGTTGGTACTTGGTTTAGTATGTGTGTTACTTTTTGTAACTCATATCCCCAAAAGGATAATGGAAGACTTGCATGACTCATCATTAATATCACCATGTCAAATAGGGTGTGGTTTCTCCTTTCACTCACTCCATTCCACTAAGGCGTGTTTGAAGGAGTGATTTGGGATAGGATCCCAAACTCCCATAAGTAATCAATGAATTCTTGATTAAGATATTCTCCACCTCGTTCTGAGTGGAGTTTCTTAATATTCATACCAAGCTAGTTCTCAACTTCATTCTTGTATTCTTTGAACTTATCAAAGGAATCTGACTTATACCTCATTAAGTTGATATATCCATATCTACTAAAATCATTAGTAAAAAGTTATGATGTATGAGTACTCTCCCCTTGCTACAACTAGAAATGGTCCACACACATCAACATGAACCAATTAAAGAATTTCTTTAGCCCTTTCACCTTTCCCACTAAATGAGGATTTGGTCATTTTGCCTTGTAAACATGCATGACATACGCCAAGTGGTTTTAGTTCAAAAGAATATAAATGTCCATCTTGATTTAACTTTATCAAGTGTTTCTTGTTTACATGACCTAGCCAGTGATTCCAAAGTTGGGTGTGGTATGAGTCATGTGAATTATCTTTGTTATTTATTACCATTACTTGGTTTGTGTAATCCAACACATAAAGTTCATTATATAAATGTTCCCTACCATAACAAATTCTATCTTTATAAAAATATCAACATTCATTTCCAAACTTGAAAATAAATCCAACTGTATCTAATCTAGATAAAGAAATAATGTTTTTAGTAACAGAAGAAAAATAATAACAACCCTTTAACACCAAAATTATCTCAATTGGTAACGTGAGGTGGTACTCCCCGACAGCTATAGCAGCATGTCTGGCTCTGTTGGATTCTCATAGATCTACCTCCCCTCGATCAAACTTTCTGATTCTACGTGGTTCCTGTATTTGGATACATATGTGAGCAGTACAAGCTATATCTAATACCCAATTTCAAGAAACAAATATATTTCATTCGATAAAAAAATAACCTGAAGCTTCCCCTTGCTTCGTAGGCTGGGTGCAGTTATTCTTCCAGTGTCACTTCTTTCCACATGTGAAACAAAAAACCACTTGTTCCCTTGCCTCCCCTTTGATATTCCTTTTCTTAGAAGGCCGTGAAGAATATTTGTGATTACAGATCTTCACCTTCCCTTTCCACTTATTCACCATATGGATAGAAGGATTTTCGTTCTTCATATCTTTGTCTACTTGGAAAATAAGGATAAGAAGACCAGATAAAATCTTATCAATGTTGTTCATATTGAAATTGACAAAAAAGTTAGAGAAGCTCTGATGGAGTGATGCAAGAATGAGATTAGTACCTAGTTCTTCTGATATTTTAATCCATATAACCTCCAAGATCTCAATGTATCCAAAGAGATTGACTACATGAGGCCCAGCTAGGGAACCTTTTCCAAGCATACACTGAAAGAGTGCCTTAGATATCTCAAACCTTTCCTATCTTTCTCTCTCCAAGTAAAGACCATGGAGCTGCTCGAGCATGCTATAAGCATCCATGTTTTCATGAGACTTCATGAGTACACTAGACATTGATGATAGCATCAAACATTGAACATCGATCGCATCGTTTATATGTTTCTCATAGACCAGTAAATCCTCATCACTCACCTATTTGGCAGGCAGATCAGGTAATGATGACTCTAGCACATAAGACTTCTGTTCATGGAATAGGATAACCCAAAGTCATCTAAACCATTTCTAGAAGTTACTATTAGTGAGGATGTTTTCTTTATCCAGAACTAATCATAGGGATAGTGTGGTTGACAAGTTTGTTATTTTTATTCTACAATTAAAAGAGCATATAATTAGTACATTCTTGATTACATCTTATAAGAAATAATAAATTTTATTAAGTATCCCACTATTTTATCAAGTCCCAATATCCCTCACCAATGAACTCAGAATATCCAGTTGCCATGAAATTGAGTGGCAAGGATCCATATTCCCCTTCACATAACCCCAAAAAGGGTTGGTCAAGCTATTAGAAGATATTTAGGTAGGCAGGTCTTTTCTAACGGTGGGCTTGCAACTCCTTGATATGTTGAGTGGACTCCCCAATCCTGAAATCTTGACTTTGGATTTCCTCAATTGTTTCCTCCAATATTACACCATGTCTAGCAAGGGCTACTCTTGATGTAATATGGTTAATTCAACCTGAAACCTTTCATAAGGGCTTCCTATATAAACTTATGTGTCCCAAAAATGGTTGGTCAAACACATAGTTTTATTGAGTTTTTCCCTTAATCAAGTAATGGAAGGCTTGTTCTGACTTAATATTTTATTTGAGATATTTTTATCTCTTATGTGTGAATTAATTATTATCATTATCAAACACTTGTTAATATTAATTGGAACTTACTTAAGTGATTAACCATTTCTTGATAATATTTATGCATAAGTCTGGATTATTTTAGTTCCATCTTGCATGCTTGTTTAATTCATTAATTATGTGACCAGGACAACACATCCATAATGATAAAACATGAAACTAATAGAAATAAAATAAAGTAAATGGCATGATCAAGAGATTTTATAATGGTTAGTTCATCTAGTGATTGATAAACTAACCCTGACCTGGGGGAGAAACACCCTGAACCTTTTTCGTTCATGTTTACAGCTTCCACCTTTCCACCTCTGTATATCCTGGGATTGGTTTTGTCTCATCTCTATCTTGAACTGCCTCCAATAGCTTGGGAGTTCCATCCAGTACATGTGCCTTTTTTAACTCACATATAGGTGAGGGTTAAAAGGGGGTTTTACATAAAAGAAACCTTGGGAATGCAGGCCCTGCATATTAATGAGGAGAAGGCTCGCAGGATAAAACATTTAGTTCAAATAAATAAATTAAAATAAATCATCCAAATACAAAGGTATTAGTCTAGATCATGATCATTCGTACATGCAATGATATTTATGCATAAATAAAACTAGCAATCAATTCTTTTATCATTTCTTTTAAGATAAATCACACTCGAATAAATTAATTATCATATTTAATTGATCAATCTTTTTATATTAAACCCTTTTATAAATTTCCTTGAGATTCTCATCATAATTTTAAACAAATAAATTCATTTAAAATTATCTTTTTACTTAACTTGTAACTTTGAAGCAACCCGGTGAATTCCTATTCCTAACTTCCCAATGAGTAGAAATAAAAATTACGTAAATGTTAAATTAAACACATATATATAAAACACCTATCATGTGTTGTGACATAGCTTTATGTCTACAGGATGGTACACGTCTCAAGGGTTTATATAATATAATAATAAATTTTAATAAATCTGCCTAATTTGGATGAGTACATGACGTGTAGTTTCAACTACACGACGTGTATTATTTTTCACGGTCTATCCGAAGTACATGCCCGGGGAAACAACATGTGAGTATAATTCAGAAATCTTCAGAGTACATGGCGTGACCAGTGGTCCACACGCCATGTAGTTCCTCGTTACACGGTCTCCAGTCGGGCAAGCCGTGTATGGGGTACACGGTCCAACCCGAACCCAAAGGAACTACACACTATGTCCATTCAAACACAGCATGTAATCTTCAAACCACGTTCCACCTATTCCTAGTCAACACACGGAGTCATTTAAGACTTATAAAGGCTCCAACACATGACTTTGTTTGGAAAACCGGTCTGATGCATTGAATATTGACTACATGGCATGTACTTCCAAATTCACGTCGTGTGTTCCAATGTTGTACAGCCAGGAATTATTAACACCTCTGGATGAGATCCTCTATTTTATTTTAATGTAAATTAAAATAAAAGATCATTTCTATAAGGTGAACGATAAATGAAAGAGGAGGAATAGATCCTGAGATTCAGATTTGCAGAACGATTAACATGAATTGAAACAACTAAATTATTAAATGCATAATTCATTAAAGAAATATTTAAATAATTATAAACTAAGATGTAACCCCTCTAATACCACTTGAAGGTTCCGAGTGCAGAGGAAGCGTGGATGGGTTGGTACCCAACTTTGATTTTTACCATGATCAATGATTATTTAGGGATCAATATAATCCCTTTATTACAATATCTCATCATGTAGGTTTCATGATTGTGTCATCAACTTTTATGCTTGATACGTCATTCTTTGACTACCTAAAATAAACTCATTGTTACACCATGGCCATAAACTTTTGCACAACGGTTCTATTTCAATTAAAGGGCTTAGATATCAACTTCTATAAATAGAAGGGACAAATACTTCCTCGAATTATCCTTTAATAACATGTCACTCGTTATGCACCCAACATACCCTATTTCCTGCCAACTATCTGTGTGATGGTTTTTATCAGTAAATCAAAGTGCGTAAGTCATGACATGTATTAATAATAATCTTAAAATCTAAGGATCATTACACATGCTCACAGATATAAATATCTGATGACACCAAAACATGCAGAATTACTACTAGAGGGTTTGTTCTCATAATCTCCAATCTTAGAGATTACCAAGTGCGAACATCATGAGGAAGTCTCATCTTTTTACGAGTACTCATACCTGACACTCTATATGCTATGTGTCCCATCATATCATGTCATCCAACCATAGAACATTATTTAATAATATTTTTATAGTATTTCAAGGTTCTCATCATACCGGGGAACTGCCCTGACCTTATCAATTCAACAAATACTCTAGGGCATTATTACATCATAGTCATGCAGAACAATGGAAAATATGTAATAATACATTAAAAATCAATGTAATCAAAGTAAAACCAGTTGGTTCTAGGACACCAACTCTTACATTACCATGGGGAATAAACTCATTATATAGATTATGGCATGACTTGTAGCACTCCACATGTTCATCTTAGTATCACCTCAGTTGTAATTGTATTAGTCCCTTCTTGAACTACCTCTACACACCTCAGGATACTCCATTTATTACATGTATTTAAAAATCACATGTCAGTGAGTGGAACCAAGGGATTAGTTTAGAGGAATTACATAAATAACCATGGACATGAAAATCCTATATAATAATAGAGGGAGAGCTGACTTACCAGCCAACATATTTAATTTAATAATAAATCATTTCAAACCCATGCAATAAATTAAATTAAATCAAGAAAATATATAAACAAGTCTTGGTCATGCTCATGAATAGTCACACACATGTAATGAACATGAAAAAGAAAAACCAGTTAAGATTTATTTATATTTGTTCTTTCTTTTTACGATAAACGCACTTTCATTAATTAACTAATTAATTCCTTTTTATTTTAATGTTCATTTGAATTATCTTGAACATATCCATCACAAATTAGTATATAGTGAATAAAAAACATAATAATTAATTATATACAATTATAATAAATTAATTTGGAATTTTATAATTATTTAAAACTATTATTAAATTGTCAAATATAACAGGTGTCCATCCATACAATAGGGTTTTAGTGCTATATTTATTAATTTAATGTAATTTAATTTTTTTCCTTTATTGGGAGGCTACATAGAGTGTAATTATGAGCCACATACCATGTACCTCTGTTTTCATATACCCAGGATAAATGATTGGAGGCTTCAATGTGTATATCGGTTGGAGTACACAAAGTTTATAATCCAGCTACACAACATGTATCACTCTTATCATGTGTCCACACAATATTCCAAAAGACTCGGAATTTTCTTCATATGTGGGACCACACAGCATGTACTCAAACTACCCATTGCGGGTTCCACTTTCCATGTGTCCAGTTGACCCATTGAATCACTCAATGTGTTCTTAATATCTTGTAAATAATGAATTATACACCATGTATGTTGGTTACATGTCATGTATGTCATTTATTCTCAAGGTTTTCAATATTACATGTTTTTAACCATGTAATTAACCACACAATTATCATAAATTTGTCCATTAAACCATGTGAAATACATGACATGTAAGTCAACTACATATCATTTAACTTTATAAGAGTGTACCAAATTGGCTTGGCCTTTACACAATGTGAGATAAATGCACCACTTGTAATTAATATTCATTCTATTGTGTATCCCTCGACACAACTAGGTAAAGGGAACTTGGGTACATGACATGTAATCCAGCTACACGTTGTGTAATATTATTCTATCCACACAAAAACCATGGCACTTCCTGGTAAAAGATATGGTCATTCTTCATCTGTTCTTAATTCCAAGAAAATTAAAACATGAATTATGATAATTAAAATTTAAAAAACATGTTAATTAAAATTGGATTAAATAAAGGATAATTATTTAAATAAAAATCTAACCACTATTACACATAGAGATAAACAATAAAATAGATAATTATAAATTAAAAATGTGGCCCCTTTGATACCACTTGAAGGTTTTGGGTGCAATAGAAGAGTCGGGGTTGGAGAAATTAACCAAAAAGGTTTTTTTCATTTTGATGGATCATTCACAATATTGTACATGATGTGAATTCCAATACCAATGAATTTTTAAAATCAAATATTGACATATAAGAAAACCTAAAACCCAGAGAGGATCTTTTCATGTTAAATTTATAACTAATTAAATTATGATCAGAATAAAGGGTTACCTTATGAAGGAAAATTCTTCAATGATGATGTAGATCATGTGTAAACCCCTGTTGGATTACCTTTATTTCATTATAGGATCTAATTGTAGAATCCCTCTATCATTTATCCACACATTCTCATTTGATCTTTGACTAAAGCCAATTGATTTTTCGGTACTAGAAGAGAAAAACAATTCTCTTTCATTTTTCATGTTTATCGCTTGAAGATAAAATGGTTAGGAAGGAGTTCTTATTTTTCTTCATAAGATGATAGGATTAACATGAGAGAGAAGTTTTTTCTGCATAAAAATTCTAAATTCTCGATTATCCCTACAAAATAGACATAATCATCTATTTATAGGGAAACAATTAGAGTTAAATAGTATTTAATTGCATATCATCCTTTAATAATATAATAATTCTAAACAAACCTCATTTAAAATAATAATATTTTTGTTATTATTTTATGTCATGAACTAACTCATGCAATTGATAAATATTATTTTATCTGTTTCAAAATTAATATTTATAGAAAGACGTGATCTTGGTCTGCTAAAACTCCTTAGAATTTATGAAATACCAAAATAAACATATAATTAAATATTTTATTCATAAATAAATATTTTATCCACAATCAAATGAATAAATATTTATTAAATATTCAATAACTAAAATAAATATTTTATTCAGAATCCAAAGAATGAATGTCTATTATATATTCAAAAAAATAAAAAAAAAATTATTTATTAAAGAATTGATTAATATTTATTACATTGTGAATATTAGTGATAAACAAAAGATGAATAAAATTATTCCTCAGCCCTGAGAATAATATTTATTTCATTAATTAAATTCAATTAGAATTTAATAAAGATCAACAGAAACAATTAGTGTGTTTCCCTCAAGAATTATTTCTCATTGAAATTAGACAATTATGCCTAAATTCTAATATTACTATTTAGAAATGGGTTAATGTAACTAAGAGAAAACAATTAAAGTCACAACACTAGAAACTATATATGAACACTTAGAATTTAGTATAATCCATTTGTCACAATATCTCATTAATAATATTGCACATCTATTTCTTTAAACTATATGCTTGATATGTCATTCTTTGAAAATCTAAAATAAATTTCACTATAAAATGTCTATGGAATTTAACATGAAAATCATATTTCAATAAAAGTACCAATATATCAACTTCCATAAATATGGAAATCATAAATCCTTCATCACTTTTATAATAACATGTCATTCATGATGTACCCAACATAGCCTACTTCTTGTGAACATTTGGAATTATAGTTTTGGTTAGTTAATATAACTGTCTAATTAATAAAATTCATTAATAACAATATAAAATTATAAATATCATTACACATTCTGAAATATTGGAATATCTGATAACACAAAAACATAAAGAATTTATACTAGCGATTCTATTCTCATAATCACTCATCTTGTAGATTTCCATGTATGAACTTCATGAAAATAATCCTCATCTTCTTGTGAGTAACCACACATAATAGTCTATATATTTTGTTCCCTATAATAGTATTTTATCTGAAAGTAGAACTATTTTAAGTAATATCTCCATGGAATTTCATATTTCTCAACATAGTCGGGAACATATATGATGTTATCAATGTGACAGATACTCGAGAACATTATCATGTCAATATTATGATGAATAAAACTAAATTTATGATAAGAAAATTATATTACTATTAATATTCACTCATTTTATTATAAATTTAATCTAAATTATGAATTAGTTTTTTCTAGGGAACCAACTCCAAAATTATGTAGATGAGATAGTTAAGCTTCATAGGGAACTGAAGAGCATCATCTCGGATTCATATCCTTATTTTACTTCAAGAGGTTGGGGGGTCTTCATTGGGATTTTGGATTTCAATTAAACTTTAGCACTAATATTAATCCTTCAATGGATGTGTAGATTAGATATACTATTCAAACACTAAATGAAATGTTGGATGCATGTGTTTTTAAATTTAGTGACTCAAGGGTGAAACAATTGCCTTTTGTTGAGTTTTATTATAATAACATATATTACTATTTCATTGAAAAACTATATATGAATTATCATATGGGTTTATGTATAGATATTTTTTTTATTAGACCATTCTTTGAGTGACATAGATCCATATAATAGACATGGTGAAGAGAATAAATGAGTGTGTAAAGATAATTTTTGGGTGGATGAAGGCTACTAAAGACTATTATAATTCTTATTTAGATTGAAGGAATATACCTTTAGAGTTTTAGGTCAGATATCATATACACTTGAAGTTTTATCCTCATTATGGGAAATTGATATTTGCTTTATAGATTATTCTTTCCCCAAAGTGTATCGGTCACTTCAAGATGTTAGAGTGTATTTTTGAGATGGTGTATCTATCATATCTTCCATTAGAGCTAGATTGGATCAATGATGCCTTCCATGTATCACATATTATTTGGTATCTTCATAATGAATCTCCTATCATTATTTGGTTTTATTTTAATATTGAGGATAATGAAACATTAATGGAGTGTCTGGTCAATATTCAGTATCTTTTAGAATAGGTGTTACATAGAAGCGTTATTCTCTTGGTTTATGTCTTGTGGAGGAAAGATATCTGGGAGGAGTGTACATGGTAGAATGAGTGGAAGATTAATGATCACTATTATTCATTTTTTATAATTATTTTTTAATATTATTATTTTTTATTTTGTGATGATATTATTGAGTTTTTTTCTTTCTTATTTTATTCTTGGGTTTTTTAGTAGTGAGGTCCTTATTTGATAGGTATCTCATTGGGGTGTTTTGGTTTTGTAATATAACTTCTTTTATATTTTTAAAAAATTACTTTGTGTTTCTTAGGTGTTATAGGTTTCAGGGAAATATTAGGAAAGGTTCAATGAGAGAGAGGGTTTTTTAGCTAATATTTCAGCTATCAACCCTAATTATACTTTTTCTTTAGATGTTGTAGTTTGTTTAGTTGTCTAGAGAAGTGGAATTTATTTAGTTTGGTGCATAGTTCCATGAAAAGTGTGATTAAAATTTGAGGATTTTATTTTGGTCTATAGTTGATTCCTTTATTTTTAGGAGTTTCCTTATTTGATTGATTGAGTTTTTTTGTGGTGTGGTGAGAATGATTACAGTGTGAATTCTATAGTTTGATCTTAGGTATAGAGAGTTTATTCGTGAGTATTGATGTTATGTCATAGGTGTGAGGTTTTAATTCTTTGGTTCTTATTTTCTAGTGTCTTTTTATCATCATTTTGAGGTTTGTGTCATGAAAAACATTTGAGGTATATCATGTTTCAGGGAGAGGTATGAGAATCATTTCGTGATCCTCGAAGGTTTGAGTATTACAATATAACACATGGTTTTGAATTGTGAACTCCCTTATTTATATTGTATTTAATATGGTTTATCACTAATATTTAGTGGTATATCACACCATGAAATTTAGATCAAGCCTTTATTTCATCATAATCACCCTTTTCATGTTGTGATCTTCAATTTTTTTAGTTTTATTATAAATTTAAGTACCCATTAAAATTACATAAAAAATGTTCAAATGTATTTGCACCTTGGGTTCTTAAAGGAACATATTTAGTGATATTTGTTCACCCCTTGGTGGATTCTGATCCTTATATTCAAGATAAAAACTACTTATAATCCAAGGTGACCTACTATCTTATTCTTATTAATTTTCTCCTACTTTATTCTTGGGTAGGATACGATAATGGTTTTGATTTTAATTTAGTGTTGATTTGGTCAGGGTTTTATTGGGGGTGTTCATGTATAAAATTTGTGGTAGATACATGTTGAGCGATGTTTGATCAGAGTTTCCACATTATTTTGTATAGTAGTTATGGAATCATCCCTTTAGATAGGGGATTTGATAATTTTCCTTAATTTATTATGTGTGAGTGTGATGAATCATCATTTTCTTAATTGATTTAACAAAATGAATTAAATTAAATAATAAAATAGATTGGATAGAATAAATTTAAGTAAAATAGTGATTCATATTTGTTTAATGATATTCCATGTTATTACCCTTAGGTCATTGCATTTTAGTTTTCATTGCTTCTATGAATTTCTTGTTTATTCCTATGAAATATTAAATCTATATTATTCTAGTGCTATGATTACCTATCTTGATTAACTAATTACTTAAAGATCTTAATGAACTAAGATCATGGGAATATGGATTGTTGATAATGTTATTTAAGATTCTGATGCTAAACTAATATGGAAATTAAAGTGTCTAGGGATCGATTAGGCACAACTGAGATGGGGGTGAGTCAGTGGTACATAGTTTTTACAAATTATTTCTTTTTAATCCAACCTATGTGACTAATTAAATATTTTATCCCTCATCTTTAATTATTTTCCTCTCCCTAAAAAAATAGAAAAAATAGAAAAGACTATACATAGGAATTTTTACAATATTCATTACTAAGACCAAGTCATTGCTACAATCGTTGATAATTTCTAGTTATAGATGTATTTCACTAAATATAGGTGGTTACAATAAGAGAGAGTCTCATTACCATCAAAATAGAGCTCTAAAATGTTCCACTCTAGAGTCCCATTAGAGATTACAAGTTCCCAACTACGCTATAAATTCAACAGTCCCATAGGAGGATCTTTACAGTACATCCCACAGTGTTACCATCATCTCCCCAACCTGCTCTATAGTCCCATTGGAGACTTATTCTACTTTAGAGTCCCACTGAACATTTCCACTAATATTGAGTCACAGAATATATGATCCTAGATAGAATGATCTCTATCATCTTTAGACTGATTGTGTACTAACTCGAGATGATTTCTTTCTCCACACACGAAATCACACCACCAGATCTTCTTGTGTACAATATTCAAGAAATTTGGAAACTAATAAACAACTGCCAGATATTACTCACAATCCAATGAACATCAAATTCTCTAGACTGATCTTAGTACACTAAAGACTCGGGTATATGCATTCATAAATAATGCACATCTTAGGTCACAAAAATCACCACTCACTATATACATGCAATGTATTTTTCCTAAGTATAATCAATAATCATACATGTACAATACAATGTATGATCATATCAATATTTCTTCTTCTCTACCACTGAAAATTTATGTTATCTAAGAAAATATATAGTCTTATAAAATTCTTCATGCTACTATATCATTTGAAAAAAACCATCTCTTAACTTTTATTTTCTACAAGTATATTTCACCGCACACTGTGTCTTTGTAAAAAAAGAATTCACACACAATTCATAGAATACTTCATGCAACCTTCTCAACCTCTCTTCATTGAAAATAGAATACACACTCACTTTTAAATTATTGTGTGAAAATATGATATCTTATCTTCATGTGAATAAATCATGAAGTGACATAGTTTCTTCACATGAGTGCTTCTTCATGTAACACACTTCTCATTAATAAACCTTCTCAGTGACATCGCACAACACCCATGAAGCCACTGCCTTTTTGTTCAACTAAAACAAGTAACCACAAGACCTTCACATGAATCACCCTTCAATCATGAATATTATTTCATTCATATATATCATTTTCCATTAAGTCATAGAATATGAGATGTGTGTATCTTATTCACATAATAATTTACATGAGTCTTTTATCTCCTTCGCTAAACAGTTTCGCTGAAACTCAAAAAACATCATGTGATCGTGTAGGTGGAACTCAAATTCAAGGAACATTATTTACAAATATTGAATGCATGATATGATCTGTTTCTCTCTCAATAAATTCTCAGATGTGTGAAACTACTCCTGCAAAAGATCCACTCATTTCTATTTATAGAAACCTTCCACTGAATCATTAATCTAAAAAACAAAGAGATCTACACATTTCGTCAGCTCATGTGACAATGTCTTATTTTTTATGCATCATGAGATAATATCATCTTCAGATAATATCACATTTTCTATACACTTTATATCATCTGTTAAATATTTTTTAACACATTCAATTGAAGTTCCATGTGATTCTTATCTCATTGGAATCATCATAACACTCAAATGATGATTGTAAGTCATGGTGGGATCTTCAATCACGTTGCATGAAGATATCTTGATGAACATAAGAACTACACAGCTCATAGAAGAAGAGAACATGACTGGTTGATCAAATGGTTAGGATAATCTAATCAGACAGCTCATCTTCTATCCATGATTTTAAAAGAAGATGAATAGTGACCATGGACATTGATCCCACATAGAATTGTTAGGTTGTTGATCGCTCCCTTTGAAAACAAGTTGTAGCCTAATCCCACCAGATTTTTTTATGAATTCTCTCTTTCATGCAATGAAAGTCACCTGTTTTAGTGCCCTTCGTCACCATTGTTTCTCCTTGGCTCGCTAATGCTCCCATGCACCTCTCTAGAATGCCATGCATTTTCCTCTGTCACCATGATGGTTTAGCCAAGGTTTCACCTGCCTTCCTGAGTAGTGTGGGTCCCCAATTGTTGGCTAGTGTGGTTGGACTTAATTTTTGGTAAGATCCAACTCAAAAATATTATTCATGTATGAAAACATGTAAAACCAAAATAAAAATTCAATATCATTCAAGAATACCGATACTTAAAACCAAACCACAAATTCCAACTCTTTACACTGTTTCAAACATTATGTCAACTCAAACAACCAATGACATGTGTATTTTGGAATATTGGTAAGCTCTTTAATCATCATGTTTTAAGGTAGGGGATATTTTCATAAAAATCTTCATAAACACTTCATTATTGACATATTTACATATACTTTTATCATCAACCCAATCGTTCTTATTGAAAACAAAATAAATTAAACACAAAGTCCACTTCAATCTCCACATTTGATTTTTTTTCAAAACTACCAGACAACATCAAGCTCAATATGTATGTTTTACTTTCTCCCACTTATTGAAAATAAATAAAAATATCATGTATAGGGTATTACTTCTAATAAAATGTTTTCTTCTCCCTTAAATATGATACCATGTATTTTATTTTGGAAATAACCTATAGCTAAATAACTCTAAATCTATATGGGAAACCCAATGTTGAAAATGAGAGTTTACAACTAAGGTGATCAATGCAGTCCATGAATAATCATACATGTGAGACCATTCTTGAACAATTCTCACATCAGACCTTCGATCTTCTTATGCAATGAAATCATGAAATAATAATTATCTTTCACTCATTAGAATAAAAAAATCGTAAATTTCAAGTGAAAAAACATATATCTCCCCCTTAATGTCAACTCCCTTTTGATATTTTTTAAAAATATGATTATGAATTTCAAAATAATTATCAAATTCAAAATAATTTTTAATACTTAAAAGCTTCAAATCATATATTCTCCCCACAAGGTATTCATTAATATCCTTCAATTCCCTTGATGTTAGCACAAATATATATATATACATATATATATAAGAGAATAAGGAGGAAACTATTTTCTTTCCTTAAATAATACTCAGGAAAAGAGTTTCCTCTCATCCTTGTCTTTTCCTTCTTTCTTTTGATCTCATATTTGGAATATTTTACCTTCTAATAAACCATTTCTTCATATGGATTTGTTTTCTCTACCTCTATAAGTAAAGAAACATTTTTTTCTTCTGATTGCATAGAGTTATTAATGTCATATCCAACTTGGTCACACTTATTCTTTTGATTCTCCAAATCAACACAAGTGGATGACTTATTTTGATATTCAGTATATTCTGCTTAAATAATTTTATTACCCTCAATGGTATCATCAATTTTAGTATTCTCTAATTTTTTATGCAATTTTAGTTTATCTGGACAAATATTTAAACATTCCTTCTTTGTAAGTTCAACCTTTTGGGTGTCTCACACTGATTCTTTAATGTACATGACTTCTTCTCTTTTTCCTTCTTATTTTTCTTCTATTCAAATCATAGGTAACCTCTCCATGTGATTTAGTTATGAGTACCTCTTATCTATGACCTTATAATCAACATCTACCAAACACTTCTTTTAATTATCCATACTTAATTTGTATTGGCACCATTGATGGAATTTTTGATAGTATGTTCTTATATGTTCATATTAGATACCCCTTAGTTCATACCTAATTATTGGAAATGACATGTTGTACTATCAAGACTAGGATTTTTTTCTATATTTTCAAAAAACACTAGAAAAACCTTTAAACTATGATCTTCAATTTTATTGATAAACCTGTTCAGAAAATTCATAATTTTATCTTATTGTAATCCATGATTTCCTTTTCTTAGGATGAAATGGTCTTCCTAGAATCTTCCTTTTATTATTTTATGTGGTCAAATGCGCATATCATGACCTATTGGAACTCAAAGATCCACATGTGCCATTAGTGATATCCTATCTATTTAGAAACATTGTAGAAATAAATGCACCATGTCTGTTGGAACATTCATATAACTAGCTTGAGATGACTCAAATTTTATCTCAACATAATTATTTAATTCCTATATACTATTATTCAATTTATTTTGTACTATCAGATGCATTGATTGTGTTTCTGATAACTCTTCCTTTTTATGAATCAGTTTTCCTTCAAGATCACTCACCATCTTCTCAAGCTTAGCAAGCTCCAATATGTACTTATTATTTTCATCAAAAATAGTTATTTCACTGCTATCATACTCTTCCTTTTTAGTAGATAAATTTTTATTTTATTTTTCCAAGCTTCATATTTCCTTTCTTGAGCTAGTTTTTTTGATCAAGATCATCTTCTGAAACTTCTTTCATCCTCCATTACAGATCTATTCGGAAATCACCATCATCATCACAACATGAAGAATTCGATCCATTCTAAACATGAGAAACAAATTAATCTCATTATATGAAGAACAACTAGACGAATTATTTTCTTGGGTATGTTTTCTCAAAAAAATCATATTTTTTGTAATTGGAATAATTCTTTTTCTTCTTATCCTTTTTTTGTTTATAACGTTTCTCACTTTCATCATCAGATTCCATTTCATCCATTTTCATTAGACACTTTAAGAAAAAAAATGTCCAATGTCATTACATCGGAAGAACTTGATTAGTTTCTTTCCTTTCTTTTCTATTTTACCTTTTTTAAACCTCTTTTAATAAGTGAAAAAAATTCACTTAGATATTTATCAACTCCATAATCATTATAATTACTTGAATATCAAATTCCACTTATATGAACTTTCCTTTTCTTGTAACCTAAAATGTCATATCTTTTTTTTCCTTCTTTTTGAAAGCCATATCCTTTGTATTTTATAATATATAATTATATTATGTAACTCATACAATGTAATTTATTCCCTATCATCCAAGGATAAAATCATGGAATCAAATATTTTAGTGAATTTTCTCATAATCTTTTTTACATTTGTTGAATCTTCCTGCTTCTCACTAAATCCACAGATATTACTTACTATCTCATTGAATCTAATGAAATATTCATCAATTATTTCTTCAAATATAATTTTAATATCCTAAAAAAAATTCTCTTTATTTTTAGCTTATCTTCCTTAAATTTAAGATTTTCTTTATAATTGCTTCTTAGTTTACCCCATATCTCCTTGGAATTTTTGAGATCCATCACTTTTTCTTAAAATATTTATTATAAAATCATAAAAATTGAATTATAATCCTTTCCATTGACTTATAGGTTTTTCTTATCATCTTGATTCATAGAAACATCATCATTAATTGGTGTAAATACTATTGTTGATATAAGGATACGGACTTATACCTTACATAATATTGAATTAAATGAATAATCAACGTATAGGATCTTTTCAGGTTTAGAGTTTTAGAGAGTTAGGCCATAACTATTACATTTATAAATATTACAAAATAGACACTTCTACTCAGTTTCCATTTTTTTTATACAAAACATGAACTCCTGAAAAAAAGAGTCATGTCTGGTTCCATGTTTTAGACAGAATGACTTTTACTTGATCCATTCCTTGACCTTATTCTACTTTATGTCCTATGAAAAACATTTCAAAACTTGGGATGAGAATATAAAGCTCAGTAATGGATACAAAAAGAAGTAAAACTGTTAGCTTTTCAAAACAACAAATAAACCATAAATACTTAATCATAAGTAATACTTTTCACCTTTTTTTAAGAAGTAAATACTCTTCACTAAAAAAAGATCATTATTTACCCTTTTGTAACCAAAATATTACCATAAAACCCATATGAATAACACATAACACATAAAGGTAACTTGGGACATAAACATACTTAAATGGAATAATCAGACGGTCGACTTCCACACATATCACTAAATGGAATAGACATCCGGACGACTTCCATACCCAATGAATTGGAGGTTATAATGTATCCACCCGTCCTGGTATTCATGGAACCACCCGTCATTTGGTTTATCACGTAACCACCCATCAAATGTCCAAGTACCATTATAAAATCATAAGACATAAAACAAATATAAAGGAAAGAAAACATTTCCACATTTCAATCACAATATATCACTTAAATATATTGACATAAAAAATCCATTTTCAAAACCATTTTCAAAACCAAAAATACATAAAAGAGTATAAGGTATTTATTTTCTTTTAATAACATTACGGCTTGTTGAGGAAGCCAAAGATCAAATAATACTCGTGGTGGCGGAATGGTCGTTGTCACCGCTTATGTTAAAAGAAACATTCCTTTTTGTCATTTAGTAAAACTCTTCGTAGAAAAATATTCACTTAGAAAATTCAAGGGTGTTTATACAACATATACAAGAAAGTCGTTTATTAAAACAAAATATGCCTCAATGAAAGGATATTGAGACGAAGTCCCTTACCTCATGTCCGATATGACTCGATCGTTATTTAATCTCCTGAATAATAAACTAAAGTTAATTTATACTTGCTTAAGAACCTTTTTCAAGTTTATTATTACTTTTATATCACTTATTACCATGTTATAAACATTATGAAATCATTTAAGTTAAAAACATTTGTTTTTTCGATATTTGGTACTTGAGTCAAAAATGGACTTCTTATAATTACATGTTGTTCATGTGGTCAAAGTTTCATTATATCCAGAATGATATTCATGATTTTGATATCATATATATCATATATATCCAGAATATGCATGTTTTTATAATAGTACATAACATTTAGAGGTAAGAAATGAAATGCACCATTCATAGAGACGGTAAGATGTACGTACGCATGAACGCTACTTTCATTTTTATTTCTTATTTTAATGGTATTAAAACATAATTATAAATAGGTATATTATAATTCCAGTATAATATCATATATAATATCATTAAATCCATCCTTTATACATCCCACATAAGGCATTAACGAATCACATCACTTTGAGGGGAAGGTAGTTCGCACTTCCTCTAATGAGATTATCGTATTTACCCACTATGGAAAACATAAAGGCCTGATATAATTGGGAAGTTCAGAAGAATAATGAAATAATAAACATAATATATATCATATATAAATACATTTTCATCATAATGGCCACCATGAGAGGCGGTAAGATGTAATTGAACAATCATCGTTTCGTGAGGCGTTTGTTTTCCATCCAGAGAAACATTATGTTCTTCTCCATTAGATGGAGGTGTGTGTAAGTGTAGTTTGAATCCTTATCATAAAAAATCCTAGTATATTGAGTATACAGTTTTTGTTACAAAATAAAGGAAATAAAAAGAGTTTAGGGGTTGGAGAAGCAAAATAAAAGAAAACAATTTAAGAGAAATCGTTACCTTTAATTTGGTTAACTCACTTTGGTTTGAACCAAAGGACTTATTAAATGCTTTCTGCCTAAGGTAAGGCTTCTAGAAGGAGGATAGAGATGTAGGGAGTGTAATTGGTAAGAGTTTTGACGATCCAAATGGCTTTATAGGTGTGTGGAATTGGTTAGAAGTGGTCTCTTTTTATAAGGGAGAGGAGGGGCTCTTTAGGAAAGTGTGAAAATATTATTTTATAATATAATGATATTCGGTTTCTAATGGTCCAAAAATCATTAAGGTCTAAGATAATATGACTAATATTCTAAATAAAATCATCCAATCCTAATTGGACATGTTTTTTATAATAATTTAATCATTATAATATTATTCACTTAAATCATTTATTAGTGAGGTAAATACTACATCATTATTGTGTTATAAATAATTTAATTTATTTGATGTCTAAAAATTATAAAAAAAATACCATGAAGTATGATATCTTTTTATATTTTCAAATACTATTTTTATTCGAAAATAGGACTTATATAACACCATATAAAAATTAATTACTAAAATATTTTAGTTAATGTCAATTTTGTCTCCACATTAAATTAATTAATCTAGATTGTCATTTTCACTCCCAAGTGGCTCAATAGGATCCCAAAATAAACCCCAAGATTTACATGGTCGTTAATGACTCCACCAATAAGTTTTGGACAAGTGTTAAGGTAATTTTGAATTATTATAATATTCTTTTTACCTTGAATTACCCTATTTACCATTAACTGCGGTAAATAAAAGTCAAAAGTTACTATTTACCAAAAATTATTTTCATCTTATTGAACCAAATTTTACTTCTTGATAACAACCATGTATGTCGGATTTTCAAAATTCAATTCACAAAATTGGTAAATTTTCATTTAAATGAAAAAGTCAGTTTTTTTAACTACCACTAAGTGGTTTCACTATTCATAAAAAATTGAAGTTTTTCAGAAAAATACAAAACAATTCAGCCTAAGAAATATTTGATATTATGAATTAAATAATTATGTCTATTTTTCCAAATTAAAAACATAGAAATGGCACTAATTAATTTTAAAATTAATTCCCGTTATCAAAACAAATAGCGTGTTTTTAAGAAACAATAACAATTAAAAGATTGACACTTGTTTAAGTCCAATTTCAAAGAGAAATTAACTCCAGTGACCAACATTATATTAAATGGAAAAAATATATTCTAATTAAACTTTAAAACCAATTAAAAATATAATCTAACCATATAAATAAATTATATTAAAACATAGTATTGATTAAAATACAATATTTTCACTATTCATAAAAAATGACCTTTATCAGAAAAATACCACAAAATTACCCAAAGTAAAATTTGAAGTCCCCGTTATAAAGAAGGATTTTATTTCTTCATATAGAATGTATTAAAGTGACAAAAACTAGATTTAAAAAGGGTTCTCCATTAAAAGGTGATAAATCAGCCTTTTAAAGTAAATTAGGTTGAAAATTAGATTCATTTATATTTTAAGCCCCAAAAATTTTATTGGATAAATGTAAATACATTTAACAATCATGTATAATCATATTGTAGTTAGTTTCATTCATTCCTGCCAATACAATGGCTAGGAGTTAACTACCATTTTAAATTATAATATTATATTATTAGTGTGCAACGTAAGATTCCAAAGAAACTCATTGTTGCGTATCGGGTACGCTATCGAACATAGCAACCCCTTTAAAGAAAAATTAATAATTTAATTCACAAATATTAATGAATATAAAAATATCTTATTCTTCATTTACCTGGGATGTTACATCCTTCCCCCTTTTGGAAATTTAATCCTCGTAATTTTATTCACTTATCAAATAAATAGTGGAATTTATCCCTCATAGCATTTTCATATTCCCATGTTTCCTCTTCAACCATATGGTTTTTTTCACAAAACCTTTACCTAGTGAATCACCTTATTCTGCAACACTTTCTCTCTGTGGTCAAGAATTTGGACTGGTTGTTCTTCATAAGATAGATTCTCTTCCAAATAAACTACCTCTGGGCTAAAAACATGAAATGGATCTGGCATATACTTTCTCAACATCGAAACATGAAAAACATTGTGTACTTAGGATAAACTTGGAGGTAAAGCCACTTTGTACGCAACTGATCCAACTTTCTCTTGAATTTTATAAGGTCCAATGAACCTCGGACTCAACTTTCCCTTTTTACCAAAACGCATCACACTTTTCCATGGAGAAACTTTGAGAAAGACATGATTACCTGCCTAAAAAGAAAGATCATTCCTCCAGTTATCTGCATAACTTTTCTGTCTTCTCTGAGCTGTTCTCATGTGCTTCTGAATCAACTGAACTTTCTCTACCATCTCTTCTACCAATTTTGGTCCCATAAGTTTCCTTTCACCTATTTCATCCCAAAAAGTTGGAGTTCAAAAATGCTTTCCATATAATGCCTCAAATGGAGCCATCTGTATACTAGAATGAAAACTGTTATTATATGAAAATTCAACCAAAGAAAGATATTGGTCCCAACTTCCCTGATAATCCGTCGAGTAAGCACGTGACATATCCTCCAGTGTCTAAATTGTTCATTATGATTTCCCATCTGATTTGGGGTGAAAAGCTGTACTAAAATTTAATTCAGTACCCAACAACTTCTGAAGGCCTTTCCAAAAGTTAGAAGTAAACATGGGATCACGATCAGATACAATAGATAGGGGAACACCATGCAACCTGACTATTGCTTTAACATACAACCGAGCAATTTTATCTAGAGACAAAGTATCTCTAATAGGAAGGAAATGAGCAGATTTAGTCAATCGATCAACTATAACCCAGATTGCATTATTACCTCGATATGTCTTTGGTAATCTCACAACGAAATCCATGGATATATTTTTCCATTTCCATTCTAGCACCAGTAAAGGCTGAAGCATTCCTTTTGGTAACTGTCGATCTGCATTGACCTGCTGACAAGTCAAACACTTCATAGTAAAATCAACAATATCTCTTTTCATTCCATCCCACCAGTAATACTTTCAAAGATCTCGGTACATCTTAGTACTACCATGGTGAACTGAAAATGGAGAACTATGAACTTCACATAACAACTCATTCTTCAAATGTGAATCACAAGGCACACATAATCTCTTTCCAAACCTCAAAACACAATCATTATCAATGTTAAATTCCGGAAACTTATCCTTCTGAACCAACTCTAACTTTTTCTATCAACTCACTGTCTTCCTTCTGCACTTTCTTTATTCTATCTGATAGAGATGATCTCACTGACACTTGAAACAAAACAGAATAATTTCATGCACCAACAACTTCTATTCCAAATTTCATCAAATCAAAAACCAAAGGATCTTGTTCCAAATGTATCATGGCTAATGAAACATTACTTTTCTGACTCAATTCATCGGCTACTTTATTTTCTTTTCCCGGATGGTAATGGATCGTGAAATCATAATCCTCGATTAATTCTAGCCATCTCCTCTGTCTCATGTTCAATTATTTTTGAGTGAATATATACTTTAAACTTTTTTGATCAGTATATATTTCACACTTTACTCCATACAAATGATGCCTCTAAATTTTTTAAAGCAAAAACAAAAACAGCTAATTTCAAATCTTGTGTAGGGTAATTTAACTCATGAGGATTCAACTGACGTGAAGCATAAGCAATTTCCTGATCATTCTGCATTTGGACACAACCCATTCCTCTCAACGAAGCATCACTGTAGATAACAAACTCGCCATTTCTGGAAGGAAGTGCCAAAACTGGAGCATGCACCAATCTTCTTTTAAATTCCTGAAAACATTCATTACATTCTTTTATCCAGATGAACTAAACACCTTTTCGAGTTAACATAGTCATCGGACTAGATAACCATGAAAAATTTTCAAAAAACCTTCGATAATAACCTTCAAAAACAAGAAAACTACAAATCTCAGTTATATTTGTCAGTCTTGGCCATTCTTCAACAACCTTTATTTTAGCAGGATCAATAGTTATTCCATTTTTTGAAACAATGTGACCAAGGAATTAAATTTTTTGTAACCAAAACTCACACTTTCTGAATTTCCCATAAATTTTATTTTTTTTAGGTTTGTAAGATAACTCTTAAATGACTTTCATTTTCCTCCTTACTTTTGGAATAAACCAAAATATCATAAATAAACATAACCACAAACTTATCCAAGAACTCACGGAAAATTCTTTTCATAAGATCCATGAATACAGCAGGTGCATTGGTTAACCCAAAAGGCACAACTACAAATACATAATGGTCATATCTAGTATGAAACACGGTCTTCAGAATGTCTGCTTCTTTTACTTTCAACTGGTGGTACCCCGAACTCAAGTCAATCTTCGAAAAATATTGAGCTCCCTGGAGCTGATCAAACAAATCATCAATATGAGGCAAAGGATACTTATTCTTAACAGTGATGTTATTCAATGCTCTATAATCAATGCAAAGTCTAATTTAACCATCCTTCTTTTTAACAAACAATACAGGAGCACCCAATGGTGATGTTCTAGGTTGAAAAAAAACCTTTATCTAATAACTCATTCAATTGCTTATTTGACTCTAAAAGTTCAATTTGAGTCATTCGATAACGGGGTTTTGAAATTGGATTAGCATCAGGAACTAAGTCAACAATAAATTCAACTTTCCGAACAGGTATAATACCAGAAAACTCATCAGAAAAAACATCAAGGTACTCATTTACCATTGGCACATCATTAATCTAAACAATTCCTTTGTTTTCAACAACATGTTCAAGGTAACATTCACTTCCATTTTTTACTAGTTTCTCAACTTCCTGATATGTTATCAAAAGCAAGGGTTCATTCTTGTACACAAACTATAAATATTTCTGAAAATAAACCCCTTTATTTCGGCAGTCAATCTTAGCATCATAAACTGAAAGCCAATCCATGCCCAAAATAACATCAAACTCTACTAGAGGTAAAACAATAAGGTTTGCAGGTAGATTCTTTCCACACATAAGGACAGAAATGTTCTTATGTTTTCTTTTTGTCTCAACATTTCCTCCATGTGTTTTTACCATAAGTTCAGTATTCATATCATGAGATGGAATTTCCAATTTACCAGAAAACTTCTTAGAAATTAAAGAGTGTGTAGACCCTGAATCAAACAACACATTGGAATAATATGAACAAACAAACAGTGTACCTGATACTACTTCATTTGATGGCCCAACATCTGCTGAAGTAGTTGCGAAGGATTTCCCCAACCCTTTATAATTGTTTTCCAACTGCTTTCCCTCAGTTGAGTTATTCTCTGGACACTCATTTTCATAATGACCCATTTCATTACACTTAAAACATTTTACCGATGGATTTTTATTGCCAGCTTGTTCATCTTTATTACCGTTACGAGCAATATGACCAGACTTACCACACCAAAAGAACTTTCCAGTCTTTGATAAACATTCTCCAAGATTATTTTTACCACACTTCTCACAAGTTGGATATTTAGTTTTCTTACCTCCATGACTCTTTGATGAATTCTTCCCATTTTCCTACTAACTGGACCTCTTATTCTATTTTTTTTCAAAGAACACTTGATCATCGGAAAACTCCATTTCCACCTTCTCCGCACATCGAACAAGTTTTTCATAACTTTTGAACTCACAAGAGGCTAACGCTCTTCGATATTGTGGCTTCAGTCCTGAGAAAAATTGATTTATCTTACTATCAAGATCTCGGATGAAATTTGGTGCATACCTTGCCAGTCGAGTGAACTTTTCTTCATAAGAAGCCACTGAGTCATCCTCCTGCCTTAATTCTAGGAATATTTTTTCCATCCTAAGATGAACCACCTTAGGAAAATATTTTTCAAGAAACATACCATTGAATTCATCCCAATCAAGAGCATAAATCTCCTCACTATCCCTGATTTTTTTCAACATTGACCACCACTGATCAGATTCACCTTCAAAACGGTAAATAGTGAGACTAACCTTTTCATGTTCTGAATAACCCATGACATCAAAAATATTCTCTAGTGCTTTAATCAACTCTTCACCTTGCACCAGATCAGATGATCCTCTGAATGATGGGGGATGTTGCCTCATGAAATGTTTCACTACAAAAATGTTCCTCTGTGGTTGATCTAGCTAATCTTGTGCATGGATACCACCACCATTTATCTCCTGAGTCAACTGTTCCATCACTGTAACAAACTGTTCAGTTCCAATTTCAAACATCTCAGGTTACTGATTTGGATGGTTGTCTTCCTCCTGATGCCATCCCAATATAGCTTCTCTGTTTCCTCTGCGGAAAACCATTCTGAACACAGAAATATCTTAGGCGAAGCAACATAGAAATCTATAAATGCTATATGATATCAATATTAACATAAATTACTTTATGGATATTAATTTATCAATACCCTAACTCCTAAAGTTATCTAAAATGACCTATGATACGAACTATAAGGACCCGGCCTTATACCTTACATAACATTGAATTAAATGAATAATTCACATAGAGGATCTTTTAATGTTTACATTTTTAGAGAGTTAGGCCATAACTATTACATTTCAAAATATTACAAAATAGACACTTCTACTCAATTTCCATTTTTTTTACAAAACATGAACTCTTGAAAAAAATCCATGTCTAGTTCCATGTTTTAGACGGCATGACTTTTCCTTGATCCATTCCTTGACCCTATTCCACTTTATATCCTGTGAAAAAACATTTCAAAACTTGGGATGATCATATAAAGCTCAGTAAGGGATAAACAAAGAAGGAAAACTGTTAGCTTTTCAAAAAAACAAATAAACCATGAATACTTAATCATAAGTAATACTTTTCACCATTTTTTAAGAAGTAAATACTCTTCACTAAAAAAAAGATCATTACTTACCCTTTTGTAACCAAAAGATTACCATAAAACCCATATGAAGAACACATAACATATAAAGGTAACTTGGGACATAAACATACTTAAATGGAATAACCATATGGTCAACTTCCACACATATCAATAAATGGAATAGCCATAGGGCCAACTTTCATAACCAATGCATTGGAGGTTATAACATAACCACCCGTCCTGTTATTCACGGCACCACCCGTCATTTGGTTTATCACGTAACCACCCATCAAATGTCCAAGTACCATTATAAAATCATAAGACATAAAATAAATATAAAGGAAATAAAAAACTTCCATATTTCAATCACAATATATCACTTAAATATATTGACATAACAAATCCATTTTCAAAACAATTTTCAATACCAAAAATACATAAAAGAGTATAAGGTATTTATTTTCTTTTAAAAACATTACGGCTTGTTGAGGAAGCCATAGATCAAATAATACTCACGACGGCGGAAAGGTCGTTGTCACCACTTATGTTAAAAGAAACATTCCTTTTTTTCATTTAGTAAAATTCTTCATAGAAAAATATTCCCTTTGAAAATTCAAGGGTGTTTATACAGCGTATACAAGTAAATTCATGTATTAAAACAAAATATGCCTCAATGAAAGGAGATTGAGACGAAGTCCCTTACCTCGTGTCCAACTTGACTCGATCGTTCTTTAATCTCCTGAATAATAAACTAAATTTAGTTTCTAATTTCTTAATAACCTTTTTCAAGTTTATTATTCCTTTTATATCACTTATTACCATGTTATAAACATTATGCAATCATTTAAGTTAATAACATTTGTTTTTTCGATATTTTGTACTTGAGTCAAAAATGGACTTCTTATAATTACATGTTGTTCATGTGGTAAAAGTTTCATTATATCCAAAATTATATTCATGATTTGGATATCATATATATCATATATATCCATCATATACATGTTTTTATAATAGTACATAACATTTAGAGGTAAGAAATGAAATGCACCGTTCATGGAGACGATAAGTCGTACGTACGCATGAACGCTACTTTCATTTATATTTATTATTTTAATGGTATTAAAACATAATGATACATAGGTATAATATAATTATAGTATAATATCATATATAATATCATTAACTCCATCCTTTATACATCCCACATAAGGCATTAACGAATCACATCACTTTAAGGGGGCGGTAGTCCACACTTCCTCTAATGAGATTATTGTATTTACCCACTATGGAAACCATAAAGGCTTGATATAATTGGGAAGTTTAGAAGAATAAGTAAATCATAAACATAATATATATCATATATAAATACAGTGCCATTATAATGTCCACCATGAGAGGTGGTAAGATGTAATTGAACAATCATCGTTTAGTGAGGCGTTAGTTTGCCATCCACAGAAACATTATGTTCTTCATCCATTAGATGGAGGTGTGTGTAAGTTTAGTTTGAATACATCTCATAAAAACATACTAGTATATTTAGGATACTTTTTTTGTTACAAAAGAATGTAAATAAAAAGATTTTAGGGGTTGGAGAAGGAAAATAAAAGAAAACAATTTAAGAGAAATTGTTACCTTTAATTTGGGTAACTCACTTTGGTTTGAACCAAAGGACTTCTTAAGTGCCATCTTCCTAAGGTAAGGATTCTAAAAGGATTAGAGGGATTTAGGTAGTGTAATTGGGCAGATTTTGGACGAGACAAATCTCTTGAGAGGTGTGTGGAGTTGGTTAGATGTTGTCTCCTTTTATAAGGGAGATGAGGGGCTCTTTAAGAAATTGTGAAAATATTATTTTATAATATAATGATATTCTATTTCTAATGGTCCAAAAATCATTAAGGTCAAAGATAAGATGACTCATATTCGAAATAAAATCATCCAATCATAATTGGACTTGTTTTGGATAATAATTTAGTCATTATAATATTATTTATTTAAATCATTTATTAATGAGGTAAATACTGCATCATTATTGTGTCATAAATAATTTAATTTATTTGATGTCTAAAAATTAGAAAAAATACCATGATGTAGGATATATTTTTAGATTTACAAAGAATATTTTTAGTAGAAATTAGGACTTATATAACACCATATAAAAATTAATTACTAAAATATTTTTGTTAATGTCAATTTTGTCTTCACATTAAATTAATTAATCTAGATTTTCATTTTCACTCCCAAGTGGCTCAATGGGATCCCAAAATAGACCCGAAGATTCCCATGGTCATTAATGACTCCACTAATATGGTTTGGACAAATGTTAAGGTAATTTTGAATTATTATAATATTCTTTTTACCATAAATTATTCTATTTACCTTTAACTACGGTATATAAAAGTCAAAATTTACTATTCACCAAAAATTATTTTCATCTTATTGAACCACATTTTACTTCTTGATAACAACCATGTAAGTCGGATTTTCTAAATTCAATTCACAGAAGTGGTAAAATTTCATTTAAATGAAAAAGTCAGTTTTTTTAACTACCACTAAGTGGTTTCACTATTCATCAAAAATTGATGTTTTTCAGAAAAATACCAAAAATTCAGCCTAAGAAATATTTTATATTCAGAATTAAAAATGATTTCTATTTTACCAAATTCAAAACATAGAATTTGCATTAATTAATTTTAAAATTAATTCCCGTTATCAAAACAAATAGCGTGTTTTTAAGAAACAATAACTATCAAAAGATTGACACTTGTTTAAGTCCAATTTCAAAGACAAATTAACTCCAATGACAAAAATTGGATTAAATGGTAAAAATATATTCTAATTACACTTTAAAACCAATTAAAAAGATAATCTAACCATATAAATAAATTATATTAAAACATAGTTTTGAATTAAAATACAATATTTTCACTATTCATAAAAAATGAACTTTATCAGAAAAATACCACAAAATTACCCAAAGTAAAATTTGATGTCCCCATTCTAAAGAAGGATTTTATTTGGTCATATAGAATGTATTAAAGTTACCAAAACTAGATTTAAAAATGGTTCGCTATTAAAAGGCAATAAATCGGCCTTTTAATGTAAATTGTGCTTAAAATTAGATTCATTTATATTTTAAGCCTCTAACTTTTTATTGGATAAATGTAAATTCATATAACAATCATGTATAATCATATTTTAGTTAGTTTAGTTCATTCCCACTAATACAATGGCTAGGATTTAACTACCATTTAAAATAATATTATTATATTATTACTATGCAACGTAAGATTCCAAAGAAACTCATTGTTGTGTATCGGGTATGCTATCGAACATAGCAACCCATTTAAAGTAAAATTAATAATTTAATTCACAAATATTAATGGATATAAAAATATCTTATTCTTCATTTACCTGGGATGTTACAGTTGATGCATTTCTCACTTCTATTCTATGAGATAGAAGAAAAACCAGCATGATATTCATCTATCTATGGTAGTTATTTACATAAATAGTAGGTATTCATTGACTTTTAATTGAATTATGATTCCCCATTTCTCCAAAAGTTCTAAAATATTTAGAGGGGGCCTTGCTCTGATACTAATTGAAGTGTCGAAGGATCAGTTGTGCACCACTAAGAGAGGGGGTGAATCAATGGTAAAAAAATTTTACAAATCCTTTATTTTTAATCAAACCTTTATTACTGATTAAAGTCTTGATCCCTTGTATTTAATTATCTACCTCACCCTAAATTTAACAATAAAATTTAATAATGACACATATCTATTTTTACACAGTTTGGTACTCAGACCTGATCCTTACTGCAACCATTTATATTTCTTAGTTATAGATTTTTTTCACTAAATGCAGTTGGTAATAATAATGAAAATTATCATTAGCAACACCACTAAGTCCCACAGTGTTCTAATCTAGAATACAGATAGAGATTAGAAGTTCCCACCTACACTAGAAACTCATGGGTCCCACAAGAGGATATTTATACTTCATCCGAGAGTGTTACCAGCATCCCATCAGCCAGCTCCAGAGTCCCACTAGATACTTCTTCTACTTCAGAGTCCCAATGAATACTTTCATTAATCTTGAGTCACATAAGATATGATCCCAAATAAAATTATCTTTTCTGTATTTAGACTACTTCTGCATTAACTTGATATAATTTATTTCTCTACAAACAAATCAAATCACCAGATATACTCGTGTACAATATTCAAGAACTTCAGTAAATGATAAAAAACTGTCTAATCCTTCTCATTATCTAATGAACTTCAAATGCCCTGGACTAATCTTAGTACACTAAAAACTCGGGTATATTCTTTCAGAAATAATGCCCAGCATTAATCACAAAAATAACTAATCACTATATACATGATTTTTTTTTGTATGAGCATTCTCAATCATCATGCATGTATAATACATGTTATATCTTATCAACATTTCCTTATTCACTACCACTTAAAATGAATAATTTCTATGAAAATATATATTCTTCCAAAAAATCCTCACACAAGTATATCATGTGAAAAATCACATCTTTTAATTATTCCTTTTTATAATTATATTTTACCACACATTATGTATTTTTACAAAACAACATGCACATACTACTCACACTATACTTTGTATGACCTTATTAACTTGTCTTCCTGAAAAATTGAATACACACTCACTATTCAATTATTTTGTGAAAATATTACAGATTATCATCATGAGAATATATTATATGATGTTGTTGTTTCTTTTCAAAAGTTCTTCTGCACGTAACACAATGCTCATTAATAAACCTTCCCTGTTCCTTCACACAACATCTATGAAACCAATGTTTATGCATTCAACTCAAACAAATAAATTTAAGACCATTACACAAATCACACTTCATTCATGAATATTATTTAATGCATAAATTTCATTCTCCATCATGTAACATAATATGTGTTTTCTGCATTCTTCTTCATGTAAGAAATTACAGAATTCGTCTATCTACTTCAAAAAATAGCATTTCGGAAACTCAAAAAAATATCATGTGATCATGAATGTGGAACTCAATTTCATGGAACATCCTTCAAAAATATAGAATGTGTGATCTTATCTATTTCTCTCTCAAGAAATTCTATATTATGCGATAAACTACACCTTAAAATGAGCCCCTATCGAGTATGTATAGAGAACTATTCAATGACTCATTCCTCTAAAAAACACATATATCTATACATTTCCTGATCTCATGTGACACTGCCTCAGTTTTTATGCATTGTGAGATAACAACATCTTTGGATAATATCAAAACAATTATATAATTTACCTCATCAATTTGGTCTTTTTCAAAACATGAAAATAAAGTTTCATGTGATTTTGATCTCATTAGAATCATCAGAACACTCAAATGTTGATCATTACTCATGGTTTGATCTTATTTTGAAGTTTCATAGAGATATTTCGGTGAACTAAAGAACTCGACATCTCAAGGAAGAAGGCAATGTGGGTGGTTGATCGAATGGTTGGGATACTTTCATCATACAACTCATCTTCTATCCAAGTTTTTAAAAGAGGATTAATTTTGACCATGGAAATTGATCCCATATCGAATTTTTCGGTTATTGAGTACTCCCTTTTATAAAAAGTTTTGACCTAATACCACCAGATTCGTTACCAAATTCTCCCTTTGATACCCTAGCACCCACTTATTCAAGAACTCTACTCCACCACTATTCCACCCCACACGATGTCTGGTCGCAGCTCCCTTGCGTCTCTCTGGTGCTCCTTGCATGTCACTCTATCACAAAGTTGGTTCAACTGAGGTTACACCTACCCACCACAGTAGTGGTGTGGGTCCCTCAAGGTTGGATCATGTGGATGGACTTATTTTTGGTAAGATATAACTCAAAAATAATATTCAAGTATACCAATACTTAAAACCAAGCCACAAATTCCAAATCATTCAAGTATACCAGTACATAAAACCAAACCAAAAATTCCAACTCTCTACAATGTTTGAAACATTGTGTCCACTCAAACAACTATTGATATGTGTATTTTGAACTAATAATCAGCTCATTAAACATCACATTTTATGGTTGAGTATATTTTCATAAATATCATCATCATTACTTTATTATTGACATATTTCCATCCACTTTTCTCATTAACCCAATCATTATTGTTGAAAAAAATTCAATTCAACTCAAAGGCCACTTCATTTTTATGATTACTTATGGTTTGTTTATTGTGGTTTACTTTAATGTTCAGTATAGATGGATACTATTTTGTTTTGTTCTATCTTTCTATGGATTGGGTGGCCTTGGTATTGGTTGTTGGTGGTAAGTATTGGGGTTTTGATATGGTTTTGGTGGTTTAGGGTTGGTTTATGATGTGTAGTTACCATTATAGTGATGTTAGGGATATTTTATGTGGTAAATGATTGGTTTCATGGTTATTTTGGTAGAAATTACATGGTTGTAGTGTATTTTAGCTGTGATGGTGGATGTAGATATAAGAGAGGTTGATATAGCTTTCATAATAATTTCTTGGTGACGTGTTTTTATGTAGAAATGAATGGATAGGTTGGAAAGATAACACAATGTTTTGTGGGACCCATTGAGATCATTGATAAAGTGGGTACAGTGACATATCTTTTGGACCTTCCCCAAAGTTATTGGCACATGAAAGATGTGTTCCAAGTTTCTTATCTTCGTTGGTACATGATCAATCCTATGCTTATTATAGATTTGGAGGATGTTGAGTTGGAACCTGATGCATCTTATGAGAAGTTTCTAGTGCATATTAGAGAATGAAGTAAGAAATTACTCAGAAGGAAAATTTTACCAATAGTTTGGATTTGGTGGCCACATAGACTAATCTAGGAGGATATGTGGGAGTGTGGGTCATATTTTCAGTCTCAATGGATTTAGATGTTCTATAAATACCACTAGACATACTTCTCATAGATAATAATTTGATATAGGAGGATAATTGTAATATCCAAAATTTTAGATGATAATAAAAGATATATTTGTTAATAATTTATAAGTTTTTTAATGTGAAAATTTTAGTCTTTCAATAAAAACATGTAATAAATGATTTAAATGATTTTAGTAAGAATAAAAACTTCATTAACATTTCAAAACATTCTATAGAAAATTTTAAGAGTAAGGAAATGAGAGAGCATGAGATTTCTAGGCCTCTATAGCCTCGGCACAGATGGAATAAAAATATTAAATATATTATATTACCAAGGATGTGATTTTTCAAAAAAAAATATCAACCAAATAGTGTATTGTATGTGAAATTTGAGACCACAATTAGGTCTGGGATGAGTTTCTTACCCTAGGCATGATAAAACATTTGTGTGTTTTAGGCATTTGGTCATATCACACACTATGATAATTTATTTATTATTTTTATTATATATACTTCAAAAATAATTGGATATCTCCCAAATGGTAAATCATATGAAAAATATGATACAACCATTAGGTTTTGGATATGAGTTTTACCTTAGGTGAAACATAAGTTTTGTGTGTGTTGGGTGTTTAGTAACATATCCCTTAAGGGTAATAATAATTATATCATTATTATTATTTTTTGTAAAATAAATAAAATAGAAAAATACACAGGTAATTAAATAATTTTGATTTCTCTTAATTGATGAACGACATGTTTCAATGGGTGAATTATTATATGGTTAGATAATAATAATGATATTATTACCTATCCCACATAAATTCAATGGTGTGATTAATATAAATTTATTAACTAATCGATATTTAATGGAGGTTATTATTTTAAAATGTTAACAGTGAAAATAATGTGAGTTATTTAATAATAATAAGAACAAATATTTTTTTATTATTTTTATTATAAAATTTGGAAAAAGATATTTTTGGTGTTTATGTATATATAATTTGTATATATATGGGATAAATAATTATGTATATCTATATATACATAATTTTGGATGTATGTATGTATATAAGGATGTGTTTATATATATTTTTTAATAAAAGTGGTGATATGAATTGGTCAGATGTGTGTGTGTATATAACATGTATATATATTGGTAATATATATGTGTGTGTGTGTGTGTTAAAGTTTAAATATATATGTAAATGTGGGTATCTATATGTATATATATAAGGTATATATATATTTATGACATTTAAATATATTTAATGTGTTTAAAAATGAATTTTAGAAAATTTATTAAGTAAAATGGGAGGTGGTTAGGAGTTTTGTAATGCATGGAGGAGATAAATTCCAATAATAATGAATTATTTATTTATTTTAATTGAAGAAAACATAAGTGGGGGTTTGGGGACTCACACTACAAAAAGGATAGATATATTCTCCCCATGTATAATCCTTCCCCTCATGCATCCTTCACTTCCCCCACCTCCCTCAACTTATTTTATTTTATTTTATTTTATTTTATTTTATTTTATTTTATTTTTATTCTTCTAAACTTATCTCGTCAATATATTCTTCTATATTAATCATATTGATGCACTTTTGGTGCTGTTGGATTCATCTCGATAATAATAATTTTAATCCTAAATTTGTTTCTGGAGGTGAGAAGGTATGCTTTTCAGATTCAATTCAATAATTATTTTCCACTTTTTAAATATCAATGATATTGTCAAATAATTATCAAGAAATAATAACAATTAATTATCAATGGATAACTACATGTGACTATTAGAAGATACTTATAAAAAATATGTAAGGATAATTATAAGAGAATTATCATGTGATAAATATTATCAAAATTAATAAAGGATAATTATGAATAATATCAAATGATAATTATCAATAATTATCAAGTGATAATTAGGATAAATTATCAAATTATAATCTATAAAAAAATTATTAAAAGTTAATCACACCATTTTTCAAGGGATGGTTTTCAATAAGTTATCATAAGATAATTGTAAAAGTATAATTTATGCAATTTATCAAAGGATGGTTATTTATATTATCAAAGAATAATTATTTCGTTTATAATTATTATTGAGGGGAAATATTGTGAGTGCATGTGTCAACCGAAGATGATAATTCAAAAATTATCCAGGAGAGAGAAATTATTATCGGATGTAATATTTTATTTCTTCTAGAGATAAAACAGCTGGTTTTGGTTTTGAGAATCCTTGATGTGTGATCATATTTCTGGTTGGTGTGAAAATACAATTTAGGTGATGACACCTTAAACAGCCTTTGTCGTTGACATTGATGACTATGAGGTAGGAAGGTCCTTACCTTCGTGGTCTTTCATTACAATTGTATTTATATATTATGATTTTTGTATGGCTTTATTGATATCCATTCTTGACTTTTGATCGCATGTGGGTGTGTGTTCGTAGTATGTGAGAACTATTGTGATAATTGTTTCTATTAGACTGGTTTGATTGGTATATTATGATTATGCATGTTGATGTGATTTCTATTATGCTTAGTTTCTTATATGTGTGTATGTGTGTATTTTCTAACACTCATGATACGTTATGTATGATTCTATTTTTTTCTTTTCATATTCTAGGTATATGCAATGTTTTTGTGTTATGCATGGTACCAAAGTGACGGTTGGGCTTGTCGTAGCTTTGTATCCCTAGAGGGGGAGCATGTTCAAACATTGCATGTGACTTGATTACGAGACTAAGAAGGAAAATGAGGAATTATGGAATAATGTTTCCTGAAATGTGGGAATGTCAATCATGTGTGATCAGACCTATATGTGAAGACCATGTGGTATGACGATCATTGATGATCAGACCTTTGTGGAAACGGTGAGGCATGATAGTCTATGTGACCTAACCTAATGATACCACTAGGGTATGATGTTCTAGTGTATATTGACCAGGAGGACTTGGTCCTATGTGACCATTGATAAGATTGAGGCTAGAAATGACGTTGATATGTTTTTATGATTGTTCTGATGTTTTTCGATATAGAACCAAATCAGGTATGACCGGGTGTTTATGATGGCTTGGTTAGCACACGACCACTCAGTTTTGGATTGTATGTTTATTATTGTTACTCATTGATCATTATTATTATTATACTTGAGAACATCAGGTTAAGTACTCATTTTTGGTGTCCTTATAAGTCTAGAACTCACACCCTACTCAAGAATTTCAATGCGCTTATAGATTTTATAAGTGATCCAATGAAGGGAAATGGACCTATGGTGGACATCTGAGTAAAGGAACATAGGACTAGTAGAAGATCAGGATGGAATCTAAAGGACCCATTATTAGTTAATTTAATTTATCTTCTTTATTTATTCTAAATATTATTTTAACTTAAAGGAGATGCGTTTATTTATTTTACATGTCTACCATTTATTTATTTTTCCACATGTTTACTCTGATTATTTATTATATTTTTTATTGTTTATTATTGATCATATGACATGATATTAAGTGTATACTCTCCCAACTAAAGAACTCAGACCCCCACTACTTTTCAGTAGCCTCATGAGTATGGCGAGGAACGCATGAGGTCATGTGGAATTCTGGGTTAGCATCGATGGTTCAGTTTGGGGTGTTACAAAATATATAGACTAACATGATTGTATGGTATTGTTTTTTATATATTTTAGGGACATGCATGGTAGGATGAGGGAATGAGGTTAATGTCATTAGTGTTCATGTTAACCTACTATGATGAGAAATATATGTGTGGTTTTGATGTCATATGTTGTAAAGACCCGGAAATTTCAAGGAAAATTTTTTCATAATTTTCTTTGGAATTTTACAAGAACGCAGTTTCTGACGGCGCCTGATTCCGAGGCCCGGTGTGCCCGGAATTAATTTCCGAAGTTTAGCTCGAGTACGTTCACTGAATGAACGAGCGGGAATTTCTAACTTTTGAACCGGTGCCCGGAATCGAATTCTGATGGCACCGATGGAACTGCAGCGCCAGTAATTTCTTAGGAACTCTTTTTCCGTAGTTGCGTTTTATCGAGAGCGGAGGTTTGTTTTTTTTTGGGTTTTCTTTAAAAGTGTAATAATAAAATAACGTGCCATGTTGCACTTTATTTTATTTCAGCCGCCATTGGGAGTGAGGTGGTTGAAACCTCCTCATGGAGGTTGGAGGTGGGGCCACAACACCTTAACCTCCCTTGAGAGGTTATGGTGGTGGGGCCCACCCAAACTAAACCTCTCATGGGTGGTTTATTGTGGTGGGGACCACACGGGGCTTAACCCCCCAATTAATGGGAGGAGAGGAAACCTCCCAACTCTCCCTCATTAATGAGGGAGAGCCTCTTAATTCCTCAACTCCCCATTAAATGGGGAGAAACTCCTTGGCACCTTCCCCTCTTAAGTGGTGTCAACGGACCTCTTTAATTGCGTCAACGCAATTTATTTCACCCGACCCCCCTTTTTTTAAAACAAATTATGTAACCACGATGGTTACATACCTCTCCCCCTCACCTATATATAGGGATCTTGGGAGAGGGTTTGGGGGACGGCTTCACCAAGCGACGGAACGCTGGTAAAGTACCGCGACGCCCAACACTTGGGAGAATTAGAGTTCTCCAACGAAGTACGCCTTTTTCCAAAGCAGAAAGACGACACTTCTTCTTCCTTTCCACGACCTCCTTCCGTGTTGAATGAATGGGCGTCGTCTGCAAGGAACACCGACGACTCTTCATCTTCGAATGTTTCCCGACGTCAACGAACCGGCACCGCTTAGATCCATGACTTCGTCAATGACGATTACGGAGGCACGTTCCGCGAGGATGTCTTCCGCGACACCGATTTCTGCATCGGCGACGAATGAACTTCGAATCCGAGGTAGGGGTTTTGTCTTTTTTTTCAAATTACGTGTTTTTTTCCCTCGAACATGAAAGAATAATCTGTTGGACGTTGTTCCAAATTTTATTAAAAATTGTGAAAAGTTCATCGTTGTGTTTTTACGATTGGCCGACTATTATCATTATAACGGGAGGAGACCGGACCGCACGAACACGGCCGATTCTCCTCCCCCTTCTAATCCTTGGTGTGGATTTAGCGAAGACAGCGCGGTGTCGTCGCACCGCGCAGGAACAAAAGAAAACACGGCCGGAGCAGGCTGCGACGAAGGAACGCGGCGCCATCGTGTCGCGCCGTAGGTTTCAAACGAGGTCGCGGCCGGAGTCGGACCGCGGCGGAAGGACGCGGCATCGTCACGCCGCGTCGAACGGATTCACGTTCATCTTGGAAGTGGCGGCCGGAAAAACCGGCCGCCGGAGAACTCGAAGGAGGCGGCTGGAAATCCAGCCGCCGGTGCAGGAACGAGCGGGACCGCGGGGTCCCGCGGCGAGAACCCGGCCGGCCCCGCGCTGGCCGGCCATTACAGGGGGGGAGCCCGGGGGTGTAACCCCCCCCTGACAATACACATGGCGCGACCCCTTAAAGGGGCCGCCGTTTTAAAAATTAAAGGGGGGCAATGCCCCTCCCTTTAGCGCGCCGCGCTGGCCGAGCCGCCGTGTCGTCGAGCTGCCGCGCCGCCGAGCCGCCGAACCGTCGCGCCACCGCGCCGCCGCGCCGCTGGCCGGGACGAGCCGCTGGCCGGGCCGAGCCGCCGGGTCGGGCCGCCACTTGGGCCGGTAAGACCCGGTTCGGGCCGGCCCAGGGGGTACTGGGCCGGGTCGGACTGGGCCCAGACCCCCCCCCCCCATCTTCGGACATGATTGTATCAATTGCCCATAACTTGGGCTGCAGACATCCGATCGACGAACCGTGAGTTGCGTAGCGATCCTTGGATCGAGACGGTCGTTTCGGTATACTATACTCAAGGTGCACCTTCCTTTTCGGGAGCCTACGTGGTTAAAACTCCATAATTAAGCGTGTTTGGCCTAGAGTAGTGATCAGGATGGGTGACCTCCTGGGAAGTTTCCCAGGGTGGGTGTGAGACGGAAAGGCCAATAACTAACAGACCGGGCATCCGATTTACGCGCCGTCTATTTCGTTGAATTCCTCTAAGTGAGATAGATCTTTTGGCTTACTCCGCTCGAGGTTTGGATGCCGACGGAGTGCGGTCGGGTTGGATCGCAGTGAAATCCAACCGGGCCCCTGGAACGAAAAAGCCATTAACTCTCAGACCGGGCGTCCAATTGACGCGCCGTCTGTTGCGTTGAGTTCCTGTTGACGATACGGAACTTTTGGCATCCTCCGCCCGAGTTTTGGATGCAGATGGATAGTGGCCTGGTTGGATCGCACTAAAATCCAACCGGGCCCCTGGAACGGAAAAGCTGTTACCTTTCTGACAGAACGTCCGTTTGACAAACCGTCAGCGGCGTTGGTGATCTCGTTGAGAAACGGTCCCTATGAGTATACCCTATGAGAGTTCGGGGTACAGTTGAGATGCGGCCGGGTTTGGTTCGCTCACGAAACCAACCGGGCCCCTGGGACGAAAAGGCTAATAACTCACAGACCGGGCGTCCGATTGACACGCTGTCTGTTGTGTTGAGACCCCTATGACGAGGCGGTCCTTTGAGATACTTCTTCATGGGACTTTGAGATACTTGCAGTATCGACCTGTAGCTCGTGGAGCGGACCCTCCCAGTGAAGAGCGTGCGGAGTACGGAGACCGTGTAGCTGGATGAGACCCGACGACTGCTGATCGAACGACTCGGTGTGTTACAGAGGTGCGCTTGGTTGTAGCGGCACATGGGAGCGCTTGGTTGTAGCGGCAGACCCACGACAGAGGTGCGCTTGGTTGTAGAGGCACATGGGAGCGCTTGGTTGTAGCGACAGACCCACGACAGAGGTGCGCTTGGTTGTAGCGGCACGTGGGAGCGCTTGGTTGTAGCAGCTAGCCCGCAGTACTCGATGGGTGGAGTTCTTCAGCAGTCCTGGGTTAGTGAGCAGTGTCTCGGAGTCGTGACAGGACCACTGTACACTCCAGAGACTGAGCTCTTCAGCAGTTACGGTTTCGATAATGAAAATCCTGGTTTGAGCTGAGACTTTTGACCTTTGTGTTTACCTCATGATTGAGATGGGTCACTTGATAACTTAGGTATATGTATGGACATATACCTGGGTAGTAGTTATCCGTTGATTTCATAATCCTTGTGTTTCCTCATGATTGAGATGGGTTACTTGATAACTTAGGTATATGTATGGGCATATACCTAAGTAGAGGTTATCTGTTGAGATCTTCTATGTGGTTATCCTTGTTGGTTTTAGTGAGACCTTGAGGGTCTCGGGGTCCCTACTGAGTATCGTTATACTCACCCCTACACGGGCTATGCCCGCACCTCGTTGTGTTGGTTGCAGACGACGGGCAGTGCTGACAGAGGCCGAGTGTTCGAGGACTGGACGGTACCTGGAGGTGGACTATACGACGAGATGGTACCCGGAGGAGGACCTCACGACGAGATGGTACCCAGAGGTGGACGTGACGATGAGGCGGTACCCAGAGGTGGACCACTGGGCGGGACATACTCGGAGCGGACGACGGGACCCGAGGAGCAGAGGAGCTATCTGTACCCACCCTTCAGGTGGGATTTCCAGTGAACAGCTCGGCGTAGCAGCTTTACTTTTCAGTTGTTGTTTTCCCTTTCGAGTTGTACTTTACAGTTGGGCTTGTATTTTCGACCCCTTTATACTTTCCGCACTTACTGTTGTACTCAGTTTTTACTTAGTATTTACTTCTTCCGCTTGTACTATGTGTGATTGTTTACTTTACAAAGGCAATGTCTTCCCTTTTTACCGGGATTTATGCCTTGGTGCTAGTCGCCAGCCCCTGGCCTATGGAAGGCGGGCTTGGGGTAGTCACGGCACGGGCCTCGAGGACGGGTCGTGACAAATTGGTATCAGAGGTGTTCGGTTCTACCGTAGAACTTATAACTCTGATGTTTCTTTCTGTGAAGCAATAGTGTTAAGAGTACCGAGTGTGGTTTTCAGTTCAGGGAGTCCAGTGTTAGTGCGGGCGGCCGACGTATCCATACACCAGGACCCTGACAACTAATTTCCGACTTTGTGCACGAAAACACTGATTGTGTGTGTGTTTCCAGAAAGTTTTAAGTCAGCTCCAACCAAGTCAGCTCAACAGGTATAAGACGTTGACCATGTCGCATCGGTTCAAGATATCTCCACGCAGACAGTCAGTTGGAGTTCCGAGAGAGTACTCGATGACAGCTCATCGAGCGACGAGGCTCTGGTGCAGGGCCCTTTTTACTATGTTGGCACCCTCAGGTTGTGTACCAGCAGCACCACCACCTGTTGGGAAGCGGATTCCAATAGCTGTACTAGTGGACGGTTCATGCTGGCAGAGCGCGTTGCACGAGTTCCAGCAGTAGTAGCCTCCGAGGTTACGAGGCGAGGCAGTTTCCCAGACAGCAGAGCAGTGGCTGGAGGCGATTGCTAGAGTTTTCCGCCTAGCTGAGACATCAATAGAGTGGATGATGGACTTGGCCACTAGTGTTTTCCAATGAATGACCATGAGGATGGTACGCATAGTGATGAGGCTTTGGTACGTGGACCGATGCCTGATATAGTATCTTTGGGTAGTGTGTCAGCTATACATCACTACCTGTTGGTCAACAGATACAACCGGCGGTACCGGTAGGTGACACATGTAAGCTTACTGCCTTATATGTGTTCTAACTTCAGATACCCTCATGTTCGGAGGCGAACCTGACTCATAGGCAGCTAAGGACTAGCTTGAGGAGGTGGCCGGGAGTTTTCTAGAGCTTTTACAGTTTCGGCGGGACGACGTGTCGGTAGTTGAGAATTCATCAAGGCGTACTGAACATACCGGGTACTCGATGGATGCGTTTCGATCAGTACAATAGAGGTCGGACCTCTGAGCAGGGTATGTTTAAGGGCTTCTGAGCCAGCACCTTTTCTCTATGCATTCCTACTTAGGCTAGGGGGCTAGAAAGAACCTTTGTGGTTGAGAATTCTTTGCAGATCGAATACAGCCAGAGAATGTTAGAAGTTTGGAAAGAAGGAAACTGACACAAGTCTCAGAGACTTGGGCATGTAAAATGTTTCAAGAAGAGGAAATGTTAAGGACAGATAAATCTGCAGAGCAGCAGACATGGAGGCAGAGCTAGGATAGCATCTTGTGGTGGCATACATTTCAACATGTTACCATCACCCGCCTTTGTAGTCCCCGCTAGACTCAGAGAGTTGGAGAGCAGGGAAAGAGAGTAGCTGCTTGCAATCATGGAGTGCGACCAAAAAGGGCTCTAAGGAGGTTTCGAATTGCAGAATTTGTCTTATACTAGCTGCCGTAGCTACAGACATCGATACGAATCATCCCTTCCTTCCATGAATCTAGTCCCAGACCTAGAGTTTCCGGTTAAGCCGTTGGGTTGACCCTCACGTCTGGAGATACCTTTGGGAGGAGACTCGATAGTCACACTTACACCGACAGTGTGATCTGACCCTTGAGGCGAGAGTCTCGGTTGGGACCTCTTGGTGGCAGCGTCGAGGCCTTACGACGTTAGTTTGAGTATGAATTTGGCAATCACTATTCATATTCAAATTGACGGTATTAGGCAAGCGTCGGGATGGGTTTTCCTTGGTCGGCGAAAAGGAAACCCTGGGAAGCACAAGTTAAACTCATGCACGAGAGGGTGTGACCGATCACTCTTGAGTCGTCCAACCTTACCCTCGTGGCAGCAGTCGTTTAAGTTCCAGTTCTAACAGGAATTGGAAACCTCTGGAGTTCGAGGATGACGATCACGCCCTTATACGGGTCTCACCTCGACGAGGTTTACGGAGATGTGGCCAAGGCGGAAAGTTATCTCCGAGGTTCAACAGACCTTTCTAAGTCCTCATCTGGGTAGGCGAGGTGGTTTACCGCTTGACCCATACACCTCAGTTGCAGTAGGTGCATGACGTCTTCCACGTATCTCAACTGAGGAGATACTTGCTTGATCCTTCACACATCATCGACCTCAGGGAGTTAGACGTCGATGACAGGGCATCATGCACGGAGGTTCCAGTGGGGATTGAGGATCGACGGGAGCAGTTCCTACAAGGACGGTCGATTCCTCGGGTGCTTTTTCTCTGGAAGTACGGGAACCTCCGGGTGAGCACATGGGAGCGGAAGGCTCAGATGCGTGCTCTGTACCGCTTTTGTGACCCTAGTTTGTGATGAAGCTTTACGGGGACGTAAACCCCTGAGGTGGGAGTAATGTAAAGACCCGGAAATTTCAAGGAAAATTTTTTCTTAATTTTCTTTGGAATTTTACAAGAACGCAGTTTCTGACGGTGCCTGATTCCGAGGCCCGGTGAGCCCGGAATTAATTTCCGAAGTTTAGCTCGGGTACGTTCAGTGAACGAACGAGCGGGAATTTCTAACTTTTGAACCGGTGCCCGGAATCGAATTCTGAGGGCACCGATGGAACTGCAGCGCCAGTAATTTCTTAGGAACTCTATTTCCGTAGTTGCGTTTTATCGAGAGCGGAGGTTTGTTTTTTTTGGGTTTTCTTTAAAAGTGTAATAATAAAATAACGTGCCATGTTGCACTTTATTTTATTTCAGCCGCCATTGGGAGTGAGGTGGTTGAAACCTCCTCATGGAGGTTGGAGGTGGGGCCACAACACCATAACCTCCCTTTAGAGGTTATGGTGGTGAGGCCCACCCAAACTAAACCTCCCATGGGTGGTTTATTGTGGTGGGGACCACACGGGGCTTAACCCCCCAATTAATGGGAGGAGAGGAAACCTCCCAACTCTCCCTCATTAATGAGGGAGAGCCTCTTAATTCCTCAACTCCCCATTAAATGGGGAGAAACTCCTTGGCACCCTCCCCTCTTAAGTGGTGCCAACGGACCTCTTTAATTGCGTCAACGCAATTTATTTCACCCGACCCCCCTTTTTTTAAAAAAAAATTATGTAACCACGATGGTTACATACCTCTCCCCCTCACCTATATATAGGGATCTTGGGAGAGTGTTTGGGGGACAGCTTCACCAAGCGACGGAACGCTGGTAAAGTACCGTGACGCCCAACACTTGGGAGAATTAGAGTTCTCCAACGAAGAACGCCTTTTTCCAAAGCAGAAAGACGACACTTCTTCTTCCTTTCCACGACCTCCTTCCATGTTGAATGAATGGGCGTCGTCTGCAAGGAACATCGACGACGCTTCATCTTCGAACGTTTCCCGACGTCAACGAACCGGCATCGCTTAGATCCGTGACTTCGTCAATGATGATTACGGAGGCACGTTCCGCGAGGATGTCTTCTGCGACACCGATTTCCGCATCGGCGACGAATGAACTTCGAATCCGAGGTAGGGGTTTTGTCTTTTTTTTCAAATTACGTGTTTCTTTCCCTCAAACATGAAAGAATAATATGTTGGACGTTGTTCCAAATTTTATTAAAAATTGTGAAAAGTTCATCGTTGTGTTTTTACGATTGGCTGATTGTTATCGTTATAACGGGAGGAGACCGGACCGCACGAACACGGTCGATTCTCCTCCCCCTTCTAATCCTTGGTGTTGATTTAGCGAAGACAGCGTGGTGTCGTCGCACCGCGTAGGAACAAAAGAAAACACGGCCGGAGCGGGCTGCGACAAAGGAACACGGCGCCATCGTGTCGCGTCGTAGGTTTCAAACGAGGTCGCGGCCGGAGTCGGACCGCGGAGGATGGACGCGGTGTCGTCACGCCGCATCGAACGGATTCACGTTCATCTTGGAAGTGGCGGCCGGAAAAACCGGCCACCGGAGAACTCGAAGGAGGCGGCTGGAAATCCAGCCACCGGCGCCGGAACGAGCGGGACCGCGGGGTCCCGCGGCGAGAACCCGGCCGGCCCCGCGCTGGCCGGCCATTACAGGGGGGAGCCCGGGGATGTAACCCCCCGACAATACACATGGCGCGACCCCTTAAAGGGGCCGTCGTTTTAAAAATTAAAGGGGGGCAATGCCCCTCCCTTTAGCGCGCCGCGCTGGCCGAGCCGCCGTGTCGTCGAGCTGCCGCGCCGCCGAGCCGCCGAGCCGTCGCGCCACCGCGCCGCTGGCCGGGACGAGCCGCTGGCCGGGCCGAGCCACCGGGTCGGGCCGCCACTCGGGTCGGGTCGACCCGGTTCGGGCCGGCCCAGGGGGTACTAGGCCGGGTCCGACTGGGCCCAGACCCCCCCGTCTTCAGACATGATTGGTTCAAATGCTCATAACTTGGGCTGCAGACATCCGATCGACGAACCGTCAGTTGCGTAGCGATCCTTGGATCGAGACGGTCGTTTCGGTATACTATACTCAAGGTGCACCTTCCTTTTCGGGAGCCTACGTGGTTAAAACTCCATAGTTAAGCGTGCTTGACCTAGAGTAGTGATCAGGATGGGTGACCTCTTGGGAAGTTTCCCAGGGTGGGTGTGAGACGGAAAGGCCAATAACTAACAGACCGGGCGTCCGATTTACGCGCCGTCTATTTCGTTGAATTTCTCTAAGTGAGATGGATCTTTTGGCTTACTTCGCTCGAGGTTCGGATGCCGACGGAGTGTGGTTGGGTTGGATCGCACTGAAATCCAACCGGGCCCCTAGAACGAAAAAGCCATTAACTCTCAGACCGGGTGTCCGATTGACGCGCCGTCTGTTGCGTTGAGTTCCTGTTGACGATACGGAACTTTTGGCATCCTCCGCCCGAGTTTTGGATGCAGATGGATAGTGGCCGGGTTGGATCGCACCGAAATCCAACCGTGCCCCTGGAACAGAAAAGCTGTTACCTTTCTGACAGAACGTCCGTTTGACGAACCGTCAGTGGCGTTGGTGATCTCGTTGAGAAACGGTCCCTATGAGTTTACCCTATGAGAGTTAGGGGTACAGTTGAGATGCCGCCGGGTTCGGTTCGCTCACGAAACCAACCGGGCCCCTGGGACGAAAAGGTTAATAACTCACAGACCGGGCGTCCGATTGACACGCCGTCTATTGTGTTGAGACCCCTATGACGAGGCGGTCCTTTGAGATACTTCTTCGTGGGACTTTGAGATACTTGCAGTATCGACCTGTAGCTCGTGGAGCGGAACCTCCCAGTGAAGAGCGTGCGGAGTACGGAGACCGTGTAGCTAGATGAGACCCGACGACTGCTGATCAAACGACTCGGTGTGTTACAGAGGTGCGCTTGGTTGTAGTGGCACATGGGAGCGCTTGGTTGTAGCGGCAGACCCACGACAGAGGTGCGCTTGGTTGTACAGGACCACTGTACACTCCAGAGACGGAGCTCTTCAGCAGTTACGGTTTCGATAATGAAAATCCTGGTTTGAGCTGAGACTTTTGACCTTTGTGTTTACCTCATGATTGAGATGGGTCACTTGATAACTTAGGTATATGTATGGGCATATACCTGGGTAGTAGTTATCCGTTGATTTCATAATCCTTGTGTTTCCTCATGATTGAGATGGGTTACTTGATAACTTAGGTATATGTATGGGCATATACCTAAGTAGAGGTTATCTGTTGAGATCTTCTATGTGGTTATCCTTGTTGGTTTTAGTGAGACCTTGAGGGTATCGGGGTCCCTACTGAGTATCGTTATACTCACCCCTGCACGGGCTATGCCCGCACCTCGTTGTGTTGGTTGCAGACGACGGGCAGTGCTGACAGAGGCCGAGTGTTCGAGGACTGGACGGTACCTGGAGGTGGACTATACGACGAGATGGTACCCGGAGGAGGACCTCACGACGAGACGGTACCTAGAGGTGGACGTGACGACGAGGCGGTACCCGGAGGTGGACCACCGGGCGGGACATACTCGGAGCGGACGACGGGACCCGAGGAGCAGAGGAGCTATCTGTACCCACCCTTCAGGTGGGATTTCCAGTGGACAGCTCGGCGTAGCAGCTTTACTTTTCAGTTGTTGTTTTCCCTTTCGAGTTGTACTTTACAGTTGGGCTTGTATTTCCAGCCCCTTTATACTTTCCTCACTTACTGTTGTACTCAGTTTTTACTTAGTATTTACTTCTTCCGCTTGTACTATGTGTGATTGTTTACTTTACAAAGGCAATGCCTTCCCTTTTTACCGGGATTTACGCCTTGGTGCTAGTCACCAGCCCCTGGCCTGTGGAAGGCGGGCTTGGGGTAGTCACGGCACGGGCCCCGAGGACGGGTCGTGACATATGTGGTGTTGGATATGTGGTTATGGTTGTGATTTAGTTTGTGGTTATATAGATATGTGGATATAAACGGATTAAAGCATATGATGCAAATTGTTGGGTAATGGAAGTGACTAGATTAGCAGGAAAGATGTTACATTATTCCATTTTCTGTATTGTTTTATTATACCTTGTTTTTGGATATGGTGAGGGATCATTTACGAGGTTGGATGGTAGTTGACCTAATATAGGTAATGAGTTGGTTCTTTTATTTATTCACTGAGGCATTGGTATGTGTCTTTTATATTTTTAATAGATGTTTTTGAGTGTGATACTACTTAGTAAGTCTATATTATAACCATGTTATACATATATATATATATATATCAAATTTTTAGGTGGTATTTCTTGATCAGGTTGGACATTAATGGATCTTGGAATTAGTATTTGGTGTTCATGGGTTGTTGTCGTATGATTTCCTTTTGGTATTATGGAGTGTATTTTTATGTATGACCTCAACTAAAATATGTGATATTAGTTATATTTTATATGTATTTTATTGGTTTATTTCATATTCATGGTATGATTTGTGTGAATCCTTCTATATGTGTGATTTTATACCCTCATTCCTTATCTTCAACCTATGGCCCATTGGAATCATTCTTCAGGGTTTACTCTGGTCTTAACAGTTGTCCTATGAGGGGTAATAATGGGGGTGGTCCAACACATTGTACATATCATCTATATCAATTTCCACATGCATTATATTATTAACCCCAATATGAATAATGAAAGTAGACTTTTTTAAGTTAGTTGGTTGTGAATGTACATTCCATCCAACCTAAAATTTATGACCTATACTTCTCACAATAATAACATTTTCTAATACTTTCATGTGATGATGCAATTTACTTTTTTTAACATTGTATCCTTTTTAATGTTTCTTACTTGAATTATATTTCTCACCTTTTTTATGTTTTTCACCTTAATTATGTTTCTCACCTTTATCATGTTGTTCACTTATAAATTATTTCCCACCCTCAGAATGATGATCTCCCTTAGACTGATGCACATTTTCTTGACCACTGTTATATTGTTCCTCAAAATGGGTCACGTTTAGGGGTTTTGAATACATTTTCTACATTACTATTTAAATAAATAATATATAATATATAATTATTGCATCAAATAAAAAATAAAAATATATACAATATATATATAATAAACTACTTAAGAACATCAAACCACTTTATTAAAAAAAAATATTTTTTTTAAATTTTGAGGATATTTTCCCCCTCTATAAATTGTCCAAATCCCCTTCCTATGTCCATCTCTATTATAAAAGACACCATTAACATTGGGGCCACCATGAGATGATATTGATGACCTAATTAAAGAATCATCCTCCATGTAATTTTCATTTTATTCTATGTTTATTTTAGTTAGTAATAGAATAGTTGAAAAAAATAGGATCTTATGTATAAAATATTTGTACTACCAATGATTTCATTATGAAATGTTCATCCTTATACCCTTCCTTTCTAAAAATCACCTAATTTACTAATTTTAACTACATTCCTATTATAAAACTATTTTAATAATAAAATTGGCACCCCAAATGACATATAATCCCACGCTTATGTTTTTTTAAAGATAACAAAGTATAAAATTTTCCCATAGATTTAATTTTTATCCTTATGAATAGATATATCCATCACTTACAAAGCAAGAGTAACTCCCCTATTTTTCAAAGAACTCCATTCATTATGTTTCTTTGAATAGAATTTATAGTTTTAAAATGTATTAGAATTATAATATAATAAGTATAATTTTAGTTATTTAAAAAACATCAACGTCTTCTAAAAATTGAATTCAAATTTTCACTTAAAATGTGGTCTTTCAATCAACTAATAAACTATGATAGTGTTTATTTTATATCTAGATTTTAGGCCTTAAAAGATTCAAATTCATAAGAATTTATTGGTGATTTTCATTATGCGGAAGACATTTATACTATTATATAAAAGATAAGGGTTATTCCGATCCAAATATTATATGGTAATTGTGATAAAAAAATTATTGAAATTTATTCACCCTTATAGTGACCGCTATGAAGAAATTTGGGAAGTCTAATTATATTTTCATAAGATAAGTATTCAATATAGAATTAAAATAATTCTTCAAAAATATAACTCTCTATGATAAAATATTATTAGTGACTTCTATTTTTTATTTACCATTTTAAGGACTTCATAAACTATTCAATTGGGCATATCCATTTATAATATATTGGACTACATAGTTTGATTTATCTTACCAAGTAAACCATTATATAAAATAATAATTATGGGAATAATATCTCGAATACATATAATGTGATAATAATTTCATTTTCTATTATTATAAACACCACCATGTCTATACCTTTTCTATAGATATATTTTAAAAAGAATCAAAGTTTTGTTATTTCCATTAGGTTCAAAAAAATGAAATTTATATCCATATGCATTACATATTACATTAATATCCATATAAATTAAATTTATTCATTGATTAAATATTAATTATATTTTTTTAATATCCATCTAGATCCGTTATACCATTTAGGAAGTTTAAATAATCAATTTTCTCTTAACTTGAAGGAGTGTGAGCTGCTGCAGGAATAAAATCCCATCTTCCCTTCTTCACCAGTGACAACACTTATATCCTCTCTATATCAATCATATTTAACCTAGTTTTGATGGATTATTTCATTTTTATTGAATTATTTTTTTAATATTAAAATGAAACTATCACATATATTATTTATATATGCATAGAATCGATAAAATTTATGACTGAAAAACAATTGAAATATGGTTGCTCTGATAAAATTGATCTCTTTTACAACCTATTTTTGTAAATATATTTTATAAAAGTCTAACAATACTAGTAAAAATATGCTTTACTTATTCAAATTCATCATCGATTAATGGTGTAGGTAAACTAGCCTCTTATAACTTCATGTTTCTTATTTTTTTTCCATAACTGATATTTATTTCATTAGGGAAAGAATTATGATGTATAAGGACTGATATATTCACATGATATTTCAACCTAACTAAGTGTGTTCCTTCTTCACAAATGGTACACCCTGAAATTCATTTAATATAGTATCTTGAAAAGTTTCTATAATATAGAAATTCAATTTTTATCCTGAAAACTATCAAATTCAATGTGAACTCATCATTTCTATGACAATCATATAATGTAACACTCATATCCTATATCAATTTCAAATCTCCAATCAATAGATCAAAAGAATCATCAGTATCATTATTCATTTTATTTGGTCCCAAAATAATCAGAGATGATATAATATATTAATACTTCATACATTACTGTGGTGGAAAGTTATAATTTACCAATATAACTATCCATGTACTATGAGTGATGTTTTTTACAAAAAAAATATACTTGTCAAATTTATATAACATAAGATATAGTTTTCTTAGCTCATAATAAAATTCCTAATACTCAATAAAAAACATCTTCAACTGAGGAGTATCCTATGAATGAGAATTTTTTTCATCTTTAATTATTTTATTTGTGTTCCATGTAAATTTAATTATATTTTCCTCACTCCCATAAAGTCATATATGCCTTTTAATTATTATAAAGTGTCATACAACTTTCAAAAGACTCAATTCATATTTCTTGAATCAAGATGCACCACACTTAATATATTATTTAAGTGAATCATAGTCCTTATAGAACAATATAGAGCTATTTAGACATATATTTATTCTTCCATAGGTCATACCTATTAAACATAACATTATTTTAGTATCATATGTTTGAAAAAGAAGCTCATTATCATTAGGTAACATATCATTCCCTAGTTAAATAATTCTATAAAACTGGTTTCACAATATCAAGTTCTAAATTTAAAATTACATAGTTTTAATAACATTTTAAATGTTATATATTTATTATAAAAAATATATTATGTCTTCTTTTCATAGTTTGTAAATTTATGAAATGGATTTGGATAATTTTTAAGTTAATATTCAACCTATGTAATCATTTCATTAATTTTAAATAAACTTATATTTTCAAGTTGTAATTATCTTTGAATTTTAGCCTTTAAGATCTGCATTTAGTTTAATTTTGGAGTTTAGAAAAAGTGTGAGGAATTTAGAGAATGGTGGAGGAGGAAAAGAGAAGGGACCTATATGTTGGAGTAGCATCGCATACCTAATGATTAGGAACCAGATACGTGGTGGAACACTAGTAGATTTTGGGACACTATCAATACCACTGAGTACATGGTGGACCTAGACTAGGTACTTAATAGGCATGTAAGTGTGTTTTTCTATGTTAAGAAAAACCCATATTTTCACCTCAAAATATAATTCCCTGAAACCTTATTATATCTTTTTTCTCTCAATTTATGGTAGGTAATCCTCCTTGGGAGACCCCTCCATATCCCTATTTCATATCCTTCAACCTAGGTTTGGTTCTTCATTAGGATTTGTTACCTAGTGATTGAAATTTTCCATCATTGATAAACCTAAATTATGCTCCCCTTTATCCCTTGGTTTTCTTATATTTGAATAATTTTTAAAAGTCTCCCTCAACTAATTATTCTCCCAGGTTCTTGATCAAAGAACATATTCTGATTGTTCTTACTCCAGATGGTAAAAATTGTTTATAAGTGGTTATATTGTGGTAATTATGCCTCTATACTTTTTGGATTTGTGTTTTCCAAATAGATAAATGATATAAATATCCCTTTGTTTAACCTAGTATTTTTAGGTTTTTTGAGTGGATTCTCTATATTTCCCAAGCAGAAGGCTTCATATATACATAAACTAAGGTGGTTGAACTATTATCTTTCTCTAATACTATTATTATATTTCAATTATAGAGGAATGGGTTAGAGTCAGAAATGACCAAATATTTTTTTCATGAAAATTTATTCAAATAATAGGTTTTATTTATAAAATTAATCTAAATTGGTTTTCCCTTATTATTTTTTGAATCATTATTCGTCGATAGTGATTACTTACTTATCCCCTTCTCTATTAGTGATGAGTAATCCTTTGGAAGGTTCCCCTTTCATATTAATTTTCATTATCTTAATGCTTCGTAGATATATCCAATATTTTGAAACCATATTTCATTTTGTTATCATGTGATACCATTACATCAACTATTCTTATGAATTTCCATTTATGAAATTTCATATATATAGCCTTTTATTACAGAGAATCTCATACTCAAGTGTTGATCCTTGTTCTATAGGTTCTATCTTAGGAGATTTTTAATGGTCACACTTAAAGATTTCATGTGTGTGTGGCATGTTTCCTCCTATGATCATAGGGGCCTAATATATAGAAGGTATAGGCATATATTGTTCCTCCCTATGAGAAGATGAGGAAGATTCATATGTATTATTCCTCTCTATAACGAGATAGTTTCCATACATAGTGGATGATTATAGATACATATATTATTATATATATACTAACACACACCGTTCCTCTTATAGAGGATAGGTTCTATTAGACATACTTGATGGCCATGTCCTTTACAGTGGAAAATTACACCACATAGACTCTGAGATTATCTTAAAGCAGGCTTGTCCAATGTATTTTGAGATTTGATATTCAATATATTAAAGCATGATATATGTTAATTTGTTTGATAGAATATCATTTCTAGGTGTATTTCCATTTTTTATTTTTTCACACTTATTATTGATTGTTTACTAGCTACTAATATTGTATTGTAGAATATCCATTTTTTATTAAAAAATCTCTGAGATCAGGTGGTAACTTCTATAGAGTATATTATTCTCACACCCTATATTTGTTGATATGAATTACATGTTGACCTTGTTTTATGTGACCCGGGAAATGAAAAGGTGATTTTTCATGAGGATTGATGGAACTAGAGCATGGGTGGACATTACACATGGTGTGTAGAGTTGGGATTGACCCTTTAAAATTTTTAGTGGATATATGGAATATGTGTAGTGGGGTTTTTCTTTATGTTATCCTTGATATCTTTCTCACATGAAACTTTCATTTTTTTCTTTTCAGTCTATGTTTGGATTTATTTATATATGGAGAGTTATTTTTATAGTTTTAAACTTTTTATAGATATTAAGGATACTTTATACCATAGTATGGTGTGTATAAATTTTCATATAGTTATTGTATCTTTTTTCCCTAGATAATTCAAAAAAAATGTCTTCCATTAGTGGATACTTGTCTTTTTTTTACTAGGTATGATATCCCCATGGTTCATGCTATAAATTTCATAGAATCTATATTTTTTATCTTTTGAATTATTTTCAAGGAGGTAAACTCATCTACTACCTATATAATAGTTATCCCGCAGTGTTTATGTCAACCTCAAGTAATCATGAGGTACACCTGGGGACTTGTGGTGAACCAAATTGATTCTATATAGGTATCTAGTTCAAGTAATTACTAAATGGTATTAGACATAATTAAGTGATATTAAGTATATAAATTGAGATTAATTAGAAGATAAGACTATTAGGGAAAAAAAGTGACATATAAATATGGTTTTCATGTATAATTATAGTGAAATCTTGAGATATCAAGTGAATTCTATGTTTTATTTTGATCTTATTCTTGAGTTAGTCAAACTCTATATGTCTCATTCATCATGGGTAGATATGTTTGGGTAGGAATAAGTATGATGACATAAAATATAATGTGATTGTATGATGTTACTACCATTATTGTTAGAATCATTTGAATATTTTTACTGAATGAACCATTAGTAATAAATAAATAATGTTCCCCTACATCTTTATTAATGAAGAGTTTGTTTTTATAACTCATTTTATTGATTCTATTAGCTTAAAATATCTTTTATTATACATTATTATAGATTTCGGGTCCAGCATAAGTGTGCGATGGGTCATTCCCAAATTTTCTTATTGTCATGATCGGTGATCAATCTAATATTTACACAAAGATAAATATCATGATCTATGGAAATGAAGAAAATATTATATAAAATGGTTAGAATTCTAGAAACAGAGAGAGAATCATCACATATTATTTATAATCAATTTAATTATTTAAATAATTAACTTATTAAATAAATATCCCTACATTATTCACTAATAAATAAATAAATTCAATATTCACTAAATAAAAAACAAATATTTATTAAATATTCATCTTAAATTATATTATCTCAAATAACCGGTGACAACATATATGTGATTAAGAAAACATGAATAATTATTAAACCATGTGTGGGAATAATATTTATTCAAATTGTTAAATAATAAATAATATTATTAATATTTAACTAAGATTCTGGATACACTTATTGTATGGCCCTTTGAGCCTCTTTCTCAGTGACATTAGGTGAAGCAGCCTAAAGTCCAAGATTAGCATCTAGAAACATTCCAAGTCACCCATAGAAAAATAAGTTAATTCTACAACAACATAATACCTCATAGGGATGATTACTATGTAATATAATCCCTTTATCATGATATCTCTAATCAAGAAAGTTCCATGTTAGTGTCATCAACATATGTGCTCGATGTATCTTTCTTTGACTTCAAGGGAAAAAACATTCCTATAGAACACCATGGCTATGGATTTATTTAGTCTAAATCATTACCATCAATGGTACTAATATATCAACTTTTGGTAGATAACATAAGGGAAAAATCATTTCTTGTATTATTCATTAATTCAATATTACCCTTGACGCACCCAACATATCCTACCTCACCACGAACATATGTCATCTTGGTTTTCATAAATACATCAAATTAGTAAACACATAATACTTGTTAATAATTTTATTAAACTATAAGGATAAATACACATGTACTCAGATAGGAACATCCCATGACACATATAAATATGGATTTCCTATTGGTGGGTCTTATTCTCATAATATCATATACTGGATATTACAAAGTGCGTACACAATGAGAAGGTGCCTCAAAATCCTATGAGTCTACACCCCAGATAACTTGTATCAATTATGTCCCTAAAATTATAGCATCTGACTATAGAACATATATTTAAGAATAGTGTCATAGAACATCCTGGTTCTCACCATAGTAGGGAACTGCTATGACCTTTTTGCATGACAGCTACTCTTTAAGCATTATCACATGCTATGTTACACCAAACAACTATCATGATGTGATAATTAGTTTATTAGTATTCAAAACTATGAATAAAAGTCATCATAAATTACATAGAAGTTGCTTCTAAGAAACCAACTCTAATAGATTCCCAATTTCACTAGATCCAACTTCTAACAACCTTCGGTTTTCTAACACTCACATGATACTATTACTTCTACTGAGATGGGCCTTTAGTCAAGTTTTTCACCGCATTCTCTATAATTGGTACTATAATTACTACAAATTCACCCCCTTTGATAAAAATTCTTCAATATGTGATACTTCTAAAGTATATTTTTATTAGTTGGTATATCCTTGGCCCTTTTTAAAGATCAATCACTGTAATATTATCACAATGTAATGTTCTAGGGTCTTTACTACTAGTTACCACATAAGGCTCCTGAAAAATGTTTTTATCCAACAATATTCCTTGGCCACATCATAGGCCTCTATATACTCACACTCCATTATAGAATGAGCGAAAATAGGATGTGTTGAACTCTTCTAGCTCTTAGCTCCTTTGTTGAGATAGAAAACTTATCTTGAATGTGACTTCATATCATTCTAATATGTCTGAAAACTAGCATCAATATAACCCATGAGGATCATCACCTCGTCTCCTCCATACACCAGGAACATATCCTTAGTTATTTTTATATACATAAGGATAGCCTTAACAATGAAACAATGTTGTTCTCTTGGATCTGTTTGATATCTACCTACCATGATCAATACATAGGAAACATCAATACTAGTACATAACATTCCATATATGATTAATCACATCACTAAAGCATATGGGATCTTACCCATTCTCTCATTCTCATTTTTTTTATGATGACACATTTCTTAAAAATATTTAAACCATGTGACACTGGATATAATACCCTATTTTATTGTTCTATACTCAATATTTTTATTATCTCTTCAATATATGTACTTTGACTTAGTCCAAGAATCCTCTAGGATCTATCACAATTGATCTTGGTCCCTAGAATATAAGCTACTTCACTTAAGTCCTTCATGAAGAAACACATTTTTAACTTTTCCTTAACAGAATGAAAGAATGGTTTTTTTTCTAATAAGTAATATGTCATCAAAATATACTGTTAAGATAATGACTACATTTACACTAAACCTTTTATAAACACATGTCTCACATTCATTCTTAATGAAACCAAATTATTTTATAGCTTCAAAAAATTGAATGTTTCATGACCTAGATGCTTGATTCAGTCCATAAATGGATCTTTGCAATTTGAAATTCCTTTTCGCATCACCTAGAGTCACAAACCCTTTTGGTTGTTTAATATTGAAATATTCCTTAAGGTTCCCATTAAGGAATGTAGTTTTAACGTTTATCTACCAAATATAATTGTCATGGTAATCTGTTATAGAAAATATAATTTTTATGGATTTAAACATGGAAATTAGTGAAAAGGTTTCATCATATTCAATTCCTAGATGTTGTTTAAACCATTTATCCACTACCATTTATTTATATGTATTTAATTTTACTTCCATGTAATTTTTCCTCTTTAATAACCATTTTCATCCAGTGGGCTTTACATAAAATAGTGCATTGACTAGAACACAAACTTGGTTTTGATACTAGGAATCTATTTTAGAATTCCTGGATTCTTTCCATATTTCATATTCTAAGCTATCTACTACCTCTTTAGAGGATACATTTTCATCATTGTAAACCAATAATGATTCACCATCTTCGATGACTACAAAACCATATCTCTCTAGTTCTTTGACATATTTTTTGCTGCTACACAATACTTGTGTTTCAAAAACTACTTCTTCTATAGGGAATTGTGGAACCTGTTCATGTACCAACTCTTGAGTGTCTTTAGCATTAACTTCATCTAAGTCAATCTTGCTCCCATAGTACTTTTTGAGAATGTGTTCCCTCTCAAGAAATACAGCTTGTCTATGGATAGTCACTTTCTTGTCTGAGGGGTTTTATATGTGGCATCCCTTTGTTTCCTTAGAATATAAAATAAAGATACACTTTGTACACAGAGGTGATATATATTTTCCTAAGAAGGCCTTAACAAAATCTTAGAAACCCCATACACATGTATACGACAAAATTGTCTTTTTTTACTCCGTAACTCAAAGGGAATTCCATTTCCCCATTAGTTCGTACTTGGTTTAATGGGTATGCCACAGTTTGTAATGAAAATACAAAAAAGTATAATGGAATATCAATATCACTCTTTATTGACCTTACCATATCAAACAAGTTAAGTTTCCTACTTTCCCTAACATAATTACACTATGGTGTTTAAGGTGGAGTGAGTTGAGATATAATCTCAAAAACTACCACAAAATAGGGCACGGGAAGTGCTTCCCTTTATCAGTGCTAAGAAGAAAGCACTGATAAAGGGGTGGGCCTTTATCAGTGCTAGCTAAAAGCACTGATAAAAGATTTTATTATTAATTTATATAAGTATTTATACGCGCTAAAATTTTATCACTGATAAATATGTGTTTTATTATAACTTTTTGAGAAATAATAACGATATGCCTTTATCAGTGATAAAAATGAACTGATAAAATACATATTTATCAGCACTAAAATTTTAGAGCTGATAAAGGAATATCTTTATCAGCGCTCAAAAAGAACTGATAAAGGTATGTTATATGAGAGATTTTATTTTAGTTCTGATAAAACATAACTTTATCAGTGTTTTTGACTAATTCTAATAAAGGTTCCAGTGGTGTTTATAAAATAAACCTAATAGGCCCCTCTTCCATCGCACTCGTTCAAGCCTTCACGGAAGCTGAATCCTGCACCGCGACCCCCATCCCCCTCCTCCTCCTTCTCCTCCTCTACCACCACTGTCTTTTCCTCCTCCTCTGCCGCAACCATCCTCCACTGCCACTGCCACTTCCTCCTCCTCCTCCTCTGTAATCCCTTCTCTGCAGCGACCCTGCTTCTCCTCCACCACCATCTCTACCTCCTCCTCTGGCCACCGAATCATCCTCCTCTATTGTGACTACCTCCTAATGTGTTTTGAAAATGTATGATGGATCTTGATCGATCCCATATGATCTAAGGATATAGTGGATAATCATTATTAAGAGGTCAACTCCACTTTGAGGTTGGTGGTTTCAAACCATTGCCAATTTTTTATGTATTATTTCAAGAATTGTGTGATATGTAGTCTTTACACCATTGTGTAGTTGGTATTAAATCAACTCAAATTGTTTTCCTTGAAAATATGTATTGGGAAAAACATCTAGGGGTTTAATGGACCCTCTGAGTATTATGCCTTAATTCCACAACCATCAGGGGTTGTTTGAATAAATTAAAATACATTAAACATTACATTCAAGAGCCCTTGGGGGATTCTCTTGTGTTGTACGATGATTCCTAAGACCTTGGTTAAGTGTCTTTTTTCTACCTTATATATGGGATAAGTGTATAATTGATATCTTCCATTTTGATATTTTTTACTAGGATGTTTTTAATTCACCACCTAAGAGTAGGTAAGTACTTTTTGGGCTATATTCTATCCTTACATGTGATGTAGAGTGATTCAATGGACAATATGTTCCATGTTTCAAAATTAAATTAATGGTAATTATGTTCTATATAATTAATAGGTATTTCTCCTTGGTTGGAAATAACATAGAGGGAACAAAATAGGTTGCCTTATCCTCCCTTGAATAAGCGATGTGTGGATTATGTGAGTTCAATGTGAGCCTTGACCCAAATGGAACTTAGTATTTCCTCATAGAATTTTTGACATATTTGACTAACCTATGGGGGGAGTGTTTCTCCCCCTTCTAACCTGTAATATTTGAGTGGGTTATACCCTAGTTTTTTATTTGTATATGGGTTCTACATGTGTGGATCAACTAATCTTAAAATTTGAGTGAGTAATATGTTAGGGAAACCCGTTTATAGTTTATTTAGTATTTTCTAAGATTTTTATTATGTCATTTTATATTGTTTGTATACTATAGGAAACTATTACCATTGGTAATTCTATTTTTATGTGGTGGAAGTGCTGCCCCATGATTAATATCTTTTTTTGGGTGTGGGATGACCTACCTAATCACTCTGACATGGCCTATGTACTGGGATGATATGAAACTTTTTGTTGAAGATGCCTAAAGAAGGGATGATATACTTGATGTGATACTGTGATCTGTTGTATGAGTTTTATTTCATAATTACCATATAATAATGTGATCTGAGATGCTATACCAATTATGAAATATTCAAATGGTTTAAGATGCACTGCCCAATAATATTGATATCTTAAAGGAATGAATTTGAGGGATGATATACCCATTATATGGTAAGCCCATGAATAGGGAAATTATACCTTAACATTGGGAAATGATGCCCACTCCTTATCCTCCGTCACTGATGTCTTTTCCTCTTCCTCCATCATGACCATCCTCCTCCTCCTTTGTCATCGTTACCTTCTCCTCCTCCTCCACTGTGATCCCTCCTCCACTGCAACCCTGTTTCTCCTCCTCCTTTACTACCACTGCCTCCTCCTCCTCCTCCTCCTCTAGGTGTTGACTCATCCTCTTCCGCCATGGCTGCCTCCTCCTCCTCCTCCGCCTCCTTCTCATCCTCTTCCTTTCACATTCCCCTTCTCCATGTGACCTACTCTGGAATGCCCCCCTCATCTGACGACCATCCAAGCATCCTTCTCTATAGTGCACTGATTCCCCCATTGAGACTCTTATGTAATGGATTTTTACTCTTCTACATTAGAAGAGATATTTGGTGTGTATAGTTAAGTATAATGGACCCTATAGTGGTATTGGTTTATGTTATTAATTAATAATATCCTAGGTTGAAACTGTATGAATGATATTATGATCAATCATGTTGTAAGGGTCATGGGTGGAGGTTTCAATGAGGTAAGAATTATGGTAATCACATAGAAATGGTATTTATATAGATTGTTAATTGGGGAACAGTGATAGTGATGTGAAATTTATTGGTAAATAACATGTATTTACTAGATATTTGACTATCCTGTGTTGTGGGCCTTTGTGGTAGCACTACATAGTGTGATTAGGGGGATTTTTTGGTGGGTACTAGTGATGGAATAACCAGTGGGTTGGTTGTTGTGTGAGATATATCAAGGATTATTTTTAATCTTATATCATGTTGAGTACATGTTTTGTTTTGATTATCCCATAGAAAATATATATCATGGCTATATGAAATTGTGACATCTCCTTTAGAACCCTTATAGGTACAGTACATGGAAAGGGGTTGGTTATGATGCTAGTGTAAATGATAATGTTGATTCTTTATGATCTTCAGGGTAGGGAAATCCACACATGGGGTGGTGTAGGTTGGTAACTAAATATGAATAAAGAGATTTCTTATTGATATATTGTTAGCAATAGGTCTTGGGATCATCATGATATATTTTTTAAATATAGGATATGCTAATGATGGATACATTTTGTGAGGATTCTTAGGATGGGTCATGTATGAGCTTCTTATGTAATAGCCTCTTGTTCGATACTAGGTATCAATAATTGGATAGCTAAGATCTAGGATGAGGCTTATCTTATATGATTATTCATTATATCTTAATCATTATTATATATCTATGATGATTATGAGTCCTATAGACCTTGAGATTGAAATTTAGAGATACTCCACCAAGGTGAACATTCTTTCAAAAAAATTAATGTTTATGTTCGGATATACATCATGGGATACATGCAATTTTCCACAAGGCATAAATTATTTTTGCAGTTCAAATTATGTTGATGTTTAGCTATGTTATACCCTCACTAGGATCTGATTTATCTATGTTCATTTAGCTAAGGGATTTGTCTTATATTGGTAGTCCTTCTCAGGCAATAAGTTGGCTCTTTTATGACCTTCTCACAATCCACTTATAGTATATATTATTAGCCATGCAGAATACCTTGTATTAGTGATTTAGAATGTGTTAGAGGTAAGATTGTTTATTACTATTTAGGTCCTATTTTATTTATGTGAGTTTATCCATGGGACCCTCCTAATGTTAATGGTTTGGATTATGTGGGAGGTTGGAAATGTTATTCCCTCCATACTATTTTTTGGGGGGCGTATGTTATTCCATGAGGAATATAGTAACATCACAATTCATGATCAATATTTAATGGTTCTTCCTAGTGGATGAGTGTTGTAGTTTATACCTTGTTGTAATCCAATAATGTGACATCATAGGGTTCACTATGAAATAGACCATTAGGCTACACCATAATGTACCCTACTCTTGAATTGAAAATAGATTTTTTAGTCTTTTTAATGAGGTTCCCTATTCCTTTTTAGTCACTCAACCCCATCACCCAAACCCATCTTCCCCATAATTTTCCCCTATAATAATTCACTCTTTAGGATCCCTAATGGTCATTTCATAGTAAACAACCCCCCCCCCCCCAGAAAACCCACCCACCCTACTGCACCACCCCCCCCCCCCCCACTTGAACAACCCACCCACCCCCCTACACCACCCCCCCCCCCCCCCACTTGAACAAACCACCCACCCACCCCCCTCCCCAGACAACCAACACCCCCTCCCCCACAACCCTGCAGCCCCTACCCCCCTGACATCCCACCCCCTTCCCCTTTTAAACTTTTATGTTTTACTGAATTTTCCCTCTTTTCTCATCTGTAACCCCTCTGTGCTACTCCAACCTCCCCCTCCTCTTTTCTTGGGTGGTTCTCCCTCACCCAGTGTATGTTTCATCTTTCATCACTTGTATTAAAGACCCTAGGATAATTTTTACCTCACTTATTCCTTTTATATATTAGTGTCTCACCCCCCCCCCCAAACAAATCCTATATTAAAATGTGAATGAGTTAATTAAAATTGGAAATGCAATGATATGGACTAGGCTGGTATCATAACCAACAACTTGCCTGACTTTCCACTAACCTAAGAGGAATTCATGATCCCTATGGGATAGCAATGATCCCCTAGGAAAAAAATAAAATTAATGTGGAATATTTTACCCCTAAATTAGAGTAAATTAAAAATGAACTTTCTTCTGAAAAGCAGACATGCCCCAATCATAAGTTGAACATCTAGGAAAATAGTAGATACACAAAAAAAAACAAATAGGAAGAAAATATCATAGATAGAAAATAAAATACTACTATTTACCAATAAAATTGTTAAACATGTGAGTTCTCATTTTATTTTTTCTTTTCAGTTGGAAATCTCCTCTACTACGTGCCTCTCCACTATTGCGAACGCACTTCTGCCGCACCCTGAACGACACCTTTGCGGTGATTTTTCTCCTCTTACTCATTGGTTTTCTCTTGTTCACAGGTTATTACTGTTTGATATTGATGGTTATGTTGTGAAATGTATGGGAAAAATTCCCTGATTAAAATCATGGTCATTGGTGGTCCTTGGTTGCGCACTAAATGGATTGCATTTTGGTTGGTTCCTGTTGAAAATTTGAATATAAAAAATAGTAATTTATGTATACTAAATAATGAATGAATTCCCCAATATGATAAAACTTATGTGATAACCCTTTAATTAACAAACTGAATTGAATAAGGTATGTTTTGAAAAATCTGAAATTGTGATTGTTGGGTTTGTATGGTGTTGTGATTGTGATCACAATTGTGTGTTTGTATGGTGTTGCAGTTGTTGGAATGATTGGTATATCGTTTGTTTTATATGTTTTAGTTCTTCCACCATTGAATATCAATCCAAACTTTACCCATTTAAATGGAACCACCACGTTTTTACTAGTTTAATTCCACTGAATCTTAGAAAACCACTTCACTAGGGGACTCTATGAGACACTTTATGGACACCCTAGTCAAATAACCATAACAACACATGTAATGAATCCTTCCACCCACAAGAACTCTATTTAAATCACACCATCTATTATTTTATTACCATATTTATTGACTAGAGAAATTATGATTCTAGAGAAACACTAAAAATATGGTTTACAACAATGCATATAGATCACATGTGGGATACTAAAACATTCTAGTGAAAGGGATTCTTATAGCTAGTACCATTGATCAGGTGGTTGGGAAGATGGGTGTGATATACTTTGGTCCTGAGTAATACATAGAGAGGTAAGGGTATTGTTTACCATATCTAGTTCCATTAATTATAGTTGGATGATGACCCTAGTTGAACATATTTTGTGTAATTATTTACTTAAATATTAATATTATTGTATCAAATAAAATGAATATGAATAAAAATGGATTAATGCAAATTGTTTGAAAAAAGAGTATGAAGATGGTGTGAAAGAGTTTATCAAGTTTGAAAAACATCATGCATATGACCCTTATCAAATCCTTTGTTCATGTTTACACTATTGTTATTCAATAAAAATTAATCCTAAGGAATTGGAATAACACCTGATTTGATGCAAAAAAGATCGAAGTTATACATGTTAGAATATACACGGTGAAAAAATGATTGCAGGTAGTGGCTATGACAAAAATGCATTTTATGGATCATCTGATATGATTACAAGTGTGAACAATGAAGACGGTCGTATGGAGGATTTGATTACAGATGTGAATGACGATGAAGATCATATTAAGGAAATGACAAGGAAAGTTGAAGATGAACTTCATGATTGCCGAAAATTGTTTGAAAAGTTAAAGAGTTGTGTAAAGACACTATTGTATACTGGTTACACTAAATATATATCATTGTTCATCATACTGAATCTTTATAATTTGAAAGCAGGAAATTGGTGGAGTGATGCCAGTTTTACGGAACTACTTTATCTCTTAAATGACATGCTCCCAGAAGATAATGATCTCATAAGCTAAACATATAATTCAAAATGAATGATACACTCGATGGGTATGATCTCTAAAAGAATACACTCCTTCCTGAATGACTTTATATTTTTTCGCGAGCACTAAAAATCACTTAAAGAATGCCCAAAGTGTGGTACTTCTCAAGACAAGAAAGATGAATCCAGTCCTACGAAATTTGTATGCTATTTTACAATCATTCTAAGGTTTATGCACCTATATGTAAGTGAGGATATTGTAAGACAATTGACATGGCCTGTAGATACAAGAATTAAATATGAGAAACTACATCACTTGACATACTCTCCTCAGTAGAGGAGAATTGATCATGAGTATCCTGAATTTTCAAACAAGCTGAGAAACCTTCAACTTTCTTTATCTACAGATGGAGTGAATCCTTTTAGTTTTCAAAGCATCATTCAAAGTACATGGTTAGTTATATTGGTAAATTATAACTTACCACTATGGTTATGCATGAAAGGAAAATACATCATGTTATATATGCGTATATCATAACCCAAACAACTGGGTAATGATATTGATGTTTATTTGGCTCTATGATCAAGGATTTGAAATTATTGTGGAATTCAGGTGTTATGTTGTATGATGCTTAAAAAATGAATATTTCACTTTGAGATCCATGTTTTACATGAAAATAAATGACTTTCCTACTTATGGAATTTTTTCAGGATATATAATTAAAGGAACTCAAGGTTTTCTGGTTTTCGAACAAGGTACATAATCAATTAGGTTGAAACATTCATCGAAAATCGTGTTTCAAGGACATCGCAGATTTCTACCCCAATGGTATAAGTACCGATCTTGTATGACATCATTCGTTTGAAGTTCAGAAGAACGTAAAAAACCGTCTCCACTAATAGGTGATCAATTGTTTGAGAAAGTAAAATATGTGGACACTACTTTTCGTAAACCGTTTTTGAAAAACCTTACGAAAACTGGTTGGAAAAAGAGATCTTTTTTTTTGAATTACTATACTGGAATTTTTTGTATGTCAGAAATTTTCTTGATGTTATTCATGTTGAAAAAAATATATGCAATAGTGTCATCATCACATTTCCAATTCCACTCAGAAAAACAAAGGATGTAATTAAGGCTAGATTGGACATGGTTGAGATGGGAATACGAGAAGAGTTGTCACCAGTGAAGGGTGAAAAATGAACATTTATTCCTCCTGCTTCTTACACTCTTTTTAGGATTGAGAGATATCAGTTTTGCAACTTCTTTAATGATGTAAAGGTTCAAGAGGGGTATTCATCAAATATAAAGAACATTGTATCAATGAGATATTTAAAGTTAAAGGGTCTAAAATCACATGACTGTCATGTTTTGATGAAAGATCTAATTTCTATAGATTTATGTTTGATTTTTTCCAAGAATGTCTACCTTAAATTAATAAAGCTTTTTTTCTTCTTCAATGCTATATGTAGAAAAGTTATATACCCGATGAAATTTCCAAATATCTAAAGATAAATTTCCATCATATTATGTGGATTGGAAATGTTCTTCCCACCGATATTCTTTGATATGATGGTTCATTTGATAGTTCATTTGGTGAGATAGATTTTACTATTTAGTCATGTACATTATAGATGGATATACCCCATAGAATAGTATATCAATATTTTTAAAGGATATGTCAAAAATCGAAGTCGTCTAGAGGGTTTTATTACAGAGAAATATGTTATTGAGGAAGCCGTTGAATTCTATACCGAATACCTATTTGGTGTGGAAATCATTGGCCTACCTAAATCTCATCACACTGGGAAGCTTGAGGGTGAAGGAATTTCTGGAACAGAGGTTATCACAATCAATATTACAGATCAGGAGCAGGCCCACCTTTACGTTTTGCATAACAATTTCAATGTTGACCCATATGTTCAAACCCACAAAGAAATTCTTAGGTAATTGAATTCTTCTTGGGATGAAAATGGATATCAGATACAAATAGTTTATAGTTTACAGGATGGTTTTGAGACCATATTTTTATGAAGTTAGATGAAAATCTAGAAACAATTTCAGAATGACTTTGATGGATAGTAGGAGGAGCAAGTGTGTATGTATTCGCTTATAATGCTTATGTAGTCAATGGTTATAAATTATATACTAATGAACATGATGAAGACAATACCATGCAGAATAATGGGGTAATACTTATTTATGAAGTGATGCATGTTTCTGGTGATAAGTACAGAAATCTAATTTATGAAAATATGTCATAATTTGGAATCATCAAACAAATATGGGATTTGGATTATAAGAAATTCCAAGTGCCAATTTTTTAATGCAAGTGGGTTGATAAAAAGAGTGTTGTTAAAATAGATGAATTGGGATTCTTGAAAGTTTATTTCAGTAAGGAATGGAAGAAATATGAACAATTTATAATGTCATCGTAGGAAGTAAAATTATTTTATGTTCCAGATCCTGTAAACTGAAACTATTCAATTGTTCTGTTATCAACCTAAATAAATAAAGGTTCAGATGAATGTTTAACAGAGAATTACCCTTTCATTGGAACTTTTCAATCATTTTGCAATGGTCCCAATGTAGACGGAATTTTTTATTTCACAGGAGACCACAATGATGGGATTTACATAGTCGATAGAGGGGTCAAATCTCTTCAACCTTTAAAAGAAATCAATAATCAGGTTATTTGTTTATTGTAATATACATTGTGTTATGTTGTGTTATTATCTGTTTTCTAGTGCTTTATTTAATATAAATTAAATGTTAAACAACTTATACAGATAATGACTTATGAACCTACTAATGCACCCAATCCTGAGGCACAATAGGTCTCTCAACCTACTGTTTTTGGTCCCAGTGCAGAGAAACTACAGGTTTTTCAACCTGTTGTTGCTGGTCTCATTGTTAAAGTACAACAGGTTTCACAACCTATTTTTGTTGGTCCCAGCATCGATGCTAACACTCTATAGGAACATAATGATGATTCTTTTAAAGAAATATTAGAAAGTGAAATCCTAACAGCGCAAAAAAAACAAGATCATCTTAGTTTGATAGTGTTAGACAAAATCCTTAAGGCAAAATAAAAAGGCATCAAATTTGAGGTGGGATGAAACAAGTGGGACCAACATGTTAACCCCAACAAAGCCATCTATAGTAGCTACATTGGAATCATCACTTGGAAACACATGTCGATTGATGTAAAATCATGGAAAAATATTATCACCGGGCATAAGAAACTAATGTGAGAAGAGATTATGTTAACATTATGATATCATTTCTTTAATGTATTAAAAAAATAAAATACTAAAACATTGACTTACTCTTCATCATCCATTGTAGAGTGCATTTACAGTAGATTCCTCGCACAAGGAATATATATTAAGAGTTTCAAGAAGGATTCATAGAGGCTTCTGCACAATTTTATGTAAATATCATCTTAAAGATGCTGAAGGGAAAATCAAGCTTCACTCACCTCCTCTTTATACACACTTGATATCCCAAGGAGTATGGGATGCATTTAGCAACCGTCGTGGGGAGCATACTTTTTAGGTACAATGTGTCTGGTAATATGTTGTTTGACATTTCTTGTATTCATCACTTTGATTTATAGTTTTTTATTTATGAAATAAAAACTAAGTGATGAAAATAAATAATAGGAAACAAAACTAGCATACCCCTATCGTAAAGCAAAGATGGGATATGCTTCACTTGAGAAAAAATTGGTACATATTTTAAATATATCGTAATACTTTTATGTGACATAAAAAAACACCATAACCATGTTCCTCTATCTATATATAGATTGATTAATCGAAATTGAAATCCACATCCTTCCCACACCAAGTGTTATGGAAGGAGGATCGCGTAAATAAAGAGGTGATACTGATAGATGTAAACACACAAAAATTGTGGGAAACATGTGTAAGTATGAAATAATATAAATTTGATTTTCTTTAAATAGCTATTACATAATAATAACTACTTTTTTTCCTATATTTTCTATCTGACATAGTCACAGAAATCAATAACAACCACACTAGATGCAGATATACTTTCAACGGCCTTGAAGAATCCAGAACAGTATTGTTGCGTCAGAGGTGTGGGTTTTGGGGTGACACCCCAAACATATTTTCATAAATAAAAACAATCTAAGGATAAAAATGAGGAAATGAAAAATATGATAGAAACGATATCTATTTTTCAAGAATAATTACAATACCAAAGAGAGATGATAGCAAGTTTGATGGGGGGAGGCAAAGAGAAGAAACAATTCATCAATAATCTGTGCATAAAGATACCCCCCCCCCATTTTGATCCAAGTCATTCCCTCAAAAATCTAACTTAGCTGAGGTAATCAATGTTATAATAATTGTTTTTGTGAAGTTTTAATCACATATACACAGATACATTTCCTGTACTTATATTCTACAGGGGGAAAATGACTATGATTTATATCTATCAACTCCCGCATATTGACTTGAAGTGTGGGCTACAGTGTTCAATATGTAGAACGACATGCTACACAACAAAAAAATTCCAATAGATCATGTCATAGTGTCAATTTATGTAGCTAATGAGCTGAGTGTTGAGCTACCTATTCCAAATGACGACAGTGACATTCATATAGTTGAACAAGTTGTTGGAACATTCACTGCATGGCCTTCAATTCCTGTAAAAAACATGTCGAAAAAGTGGTATCCATCTCCAATTTATTTTTCAAGCTGATCCTTTAACATTTAATGAAAAAGGTTCTAAAATGATGAATGTTATTACAAAATGAAAAAGAGAAGGGGTGAAGCAAAATACCAGCACAAAACTATCTCAAGGATCAACCAACCGATTAAAACGATATACTGAGAGCACCTTCACCCCGCCCATTATATATCAACATTTAATATCATTTCAGGCTCATGTGGATACAAAGTTGATAGAATTAAATTCTCACATAGTTTATTTTGAAAAAAAAATATACGGAGAGGAAAATTCAGATTTAATTAGTGCTGAAAATGTAAATAAAATCCCCAAGTATGAATGGCTAGGTGCCTTGGTTGTAAATTTATACATGAGGTATGTTTTCATGATTTTATTTTACAAAATATGATATAATATGATAATTACGACTAAATACATTTCATATTTTTTTCAAGTGCATATATGAAAAAAAATTAAGGGATTTCCCTATAAACAAAAATTTGGACTCGTTAGTCCTCACATCACCTCTTCAAAAGAATAAATAAATTCTAATAAAGAGGCTGAAATAATGTCATCCCTGCTCAAATCGTTTGAAAACAAAATTATAGAAGATAGACCCTTTTTAATACCAATGATCCAGGGTTAAAACTCTACAATATAATCAAATCAACTATATTTTTATTTTCTTTATTACTTATTCCTGTTTGTGTTTTTAGGCAGCATTGGATACTGATTTTAGTCAATTAGAAAACACCAAAGATTTATTTTCTCGATTAAATGCATGGATATTCAACAAAACGACAGTGCATGGTTGATTTTTTCAATTTTTAATACTATAGATCCAACATTTTAGAACTAAACATCTAGTTATATAATTTATATTATCTTTTAAGGAGGATTCTGTTATGATAGGGCGGTGCATCAATATCATCTACTTCATGGAATGAATCTAGGGACTAAAGACAAGAATGCCTAAAAGATCTATAAATGGTAAAATATCTTGGTATATATAATAATATTTCACTATCCAAACACATATCAAAACAAATTAATTATTTTTTTCGATGTTTCCACAGTTTCCAAGATAAAAAAATGGAAATAACTATGGTTATTATGTTTGTAAATTTATGAAAGAGATTGTATTTCATCCACAAACTAGCATCCCTGAAGAGGTATTTTCAGAATAATTACAATTTCATTTAAAATATTTATTAATCCTCTATGTAATTCTGTTTTTTTAGTACTACCATGACTATCGTGAAAACTCATATTCACAAGATGATATAGATGTGTTTATAAATGAATGGGCAGCATACCATATGGAAGACTATACACAAATAGGGTGAAGTTGAATTCATACTACTTATATTATCCTTATATGATCATTTATATCTCCTTTGTTTACACTTATTGAGCATATATGATCACCCTTTATTATGTTATATATCCTTAGGTTATGAAGAATGGTTTTATAAATGATTTGTCTTTCTAGAAAATCATATGTTAATGAAATGGTCATTTTATTTTCATTATTCCTTACAGGTTTCGTTTATTTTAGAAGATTTTTGTCCATATAACATGTCATTGTAGGAAGAGAAATGATGTTGGGTCTACTCAATCATAGAGGTAATATTGATGTTTTCACAGCAAAATCATTGTTCATAGATCTTGCATCTCAACAATTTCTCAAATAAACCCACATCATATATACATATGCATTCCCATCAAAATTTGGGTGCATGTGTACCTCATATAGAACCTGCATCACATCTATGCCCAGATGCATACACACCTCACATACAAATTCTATAAAAAGAAAAAAGGAATTTGTTATAAGGATGTGAATACCTGACCGATTCCCTTGGGATTCTATTTGTCTTTTATTATTCTAAGATACTTTTGGTATTCCATGAAATTTCCTATATATAGGAGAGTATTGGGAAATTTATTTCACTAATGACTAAATATTTTATAGCTCTACAATAAATCTTAGGTTTTTTATCTACTTCATATAAGCCTCTTCATGTGATCATGCCACATAAGCTCTTTTGTATGAATGCTTCATGTGAAATGATCTTGTGATCTCATCACATGACCAAATCACATAAACAAATCACATAATCAAAATAATTCACTTAAACCATGATTTGTGTATTCTTGTCTTATTTACATGAACGCATAAAGCTTCAAGGGTCGTGTAATAGTATAAATATCCTAGTTCATTTGATCATGTGATCCTATTATGGTCATGTGATCACATGAATTTGAAAAAGTCATTCACTTAATTTGATATTTCTAATTAGTCATGTTCCCCTTTCTTACTCAAGTCCATTTTTTAACCTAAAATCCTCCATTCTCATAATTAATCTAAAATTTCTCTTTATTATGATACAAATAAATTCAATAATTGAAGTTGAGGAGGCTATAGTTCATTAGACTACAATGGTTGATAATGTGGAAGTCGACCTTTTCATATTTATTCAGTCCACTCACAAGCATCTTAAAATCTAGATGGGAACCAATATATTGGATTTTAAATTTTTTAATTAGTTTCCCTTATATGGTTATGTTATTTGAAATGATACTATGATCTCTCCACCTCATGAATGGATCATTCCTCCCTCCTACATCATTAATACTAATAATATATTCAGGGAGAACATCTCATATGTGGGTAATTTCATCTTCAAAGAAGACATCTCTAAAAGTTAATTTTGAAGCCTGTGTGGATTTATTTTAAAGGGTTATAACATGATTTGGAGCTTAAAACCCATATTTATAGATCAAAAATGTATAATTATATATCAAATTAGAAGTTTGGGTGGTTATTTGGATGATTTATTCGGTCATGTGGAAGCTTTGGGATGAACTGAGGTTGTCCCTTCTTGGTTCAGTATACTGCCACAGAGTTTATGGTTGAGCTGAAAAAGATAGGATTTTATGAATCTATTTAGGTTTACCAAACCCTTACTTATTTCAACAAAATTATACCATTATACTTTTCAATTTATAGATTCAATACATGCACACATTTCATTTTATGTATGGTGAGTTCGACATCAGTATATGGGACATTAAGATGATCTATGGTGAGGTGATTTTATGAGACAAGTTTTATGAGTAAATTCATACCCCATATAATCAGGATAACATAGAATAGAATCCTCCCATTATGAAGGATCTCATGAATCTGGCCAGAACATCCCTTGGGAAGGACCCGTATCCAGGGGTTGACATCCCCTTAAAGAAGTGGGCTGACCTGTTCATCGAGAAGACTCATCATGAGTGTCTGAATAAGAATCCCAAGGCTTGGCCATCATGATAATCCTATGGGGAAGAGTTTTATCACCTTAAAATAGTTTTAGAGTGTCAATTCAATGACTAGGGATGGTCAGTCACCTCCCATGACCATCACATTCTTCATCTAGTAAGCTTCTTAGCAATGTACCTAAGAGGGTACTTATCCACAATGCAGAAAAAAGGAGGAGTTATGGTATCCGCCTTAATGATGGTAGTGGTGATTACAGGTGGTTTGATTATCATCTTGTTTATTCCCATGTTATAAATGTTATATTCCCAACTTCACCACATCTATAGGGGTATGACCCGTTCAAAATATTTAGCCACTTCAAACTGCGGTGGGGTTGAATGGGGGACCACATTAGTGGATAAAATTTACTTAATACTCAAAACATTCCAAGTTTCTAGTTTAGGAAATTTATATAAAGTATCAATGGGGTATGTTTAATCGCACTAAAGAACTAGGAGATCAAGAGAAAACTGAATCAGTGTGATCAGTTTTTTTATACCATACAAATCACCAACCTGTGAAATTACCAATAATGTAAAGGGTGATCCTATAGCCTAAGACTATCTTTTAGACTTATTTGAGGGTTTTTTAACCACTTTGATTAATTGAAATATATTCTATTAGTGGTATGAATCATACCACTTTTATAGATAGTGCAGTGCATTCAGATGAAATTACCCACTCCTCCCCACATCCGTTCAGAAATGCATCCCATGGTGGCTCCATAATTGTGGATAATGTTCACCTGATAGGAAACTTAGGTGTGGGTGACCTTCCCTCTAGATAGTGTGGGTTTTGGCATCTCTAAGGCTTATGTAGATACCTTGGTCCAGTTATACCTGAATGGTCAATTGGCTCCATTGGTGATATAGCACATAGATCGTCTAATAGTGGATGAGGAGGAGGACACAGGGGCTCTAGAATCATCAAAAAGTTAGATTCCAGACAAAAAAACATCTTCCAGAAGACCCACGGCTCTCTATATGTCTTAGAAGAAAATGAGGTACTTAGATCCAACAACATCAACAAGGAGTGTTCCAATGGATTTGGTAAAAATGTATGGGGTTCCCATTAAATAAGTTCCAGTTAGTGGGGGATCTAATCTAATTATGGTGGTTTTTCCCATTGCATTTCCATACTGAGATAACTATAGAAGGAAAACATTGACCATATTGGTCTGGATAGTGTTTTGTCAAGTGTAAATAAAGCTAGAGGGATTTAGGAGTGTGATCTCTCCCAAAAGAATCTTCTATGAACAACATCACATTGAATTCAAATCACTTCTCCAAGAACTTAGTGTGGTAATTCATTCTGTAAAAGTACAATTCCATTACACATCCATAGCTTAGAGAATGATAATTCCTAGTACAATGGTAACTAGTGAAGATAAGGGAGACTAGGATGGCTCTAGTGAAGTGGTAAGACAAGTTTTATCATCATTTTCATATATTCTTTGATATTATTAGAACTATGGTGAACTTTATTTTCTTTTACATATTTCAAGAATCTGGTAAAATTTGTTCACCTCCCACCTCTATAGTTTAGTTTCCCAGGGACACGGTGCCCAAAGTTGGTTCCAAAATTGACAGAGAGCTTGATGATCAAGGATTTCCAAGTCAAATAGAGCTCATGGATGTGGTTTTTTCTAATCCAAAAGAAACACCGTTTGTTCCTTCATCAGTACCACCTTTGGCACCTCAAGTTATCTTTTGAATTTCCTTCCTCTAAGAGGACTAATAAGAGAAAGTGGGAAAGTCCATACACTAAGAAACCTCTCAAATTCATTAATTGTTGTACTTTTTGGACTTTTTTCCTTTTCATTACTCTAGTAGCTCATCATGGTTATTTACCTACCAATATCAAAGTCAGGTTTCAAGTATCATCTAGTCTTATAGCCCCCTACCTACCCAAATGTGTCTTTTTTATGAAAAATTGACATTTTATTAATGTATTCTTTTATATTAATTATTAATTTATTTCATTATTTTATTACTAAAATAATATTTGTTTTCGTATATAAGTGTAATTTTTTTCCTAAGTTCAGATTCTTTTTTCGGCAAATAATACCATGGACGAAACTTTCTTAGAGGGAACCATAGATGTAAAAAGGATGAAACATTAATGTTTTTTACTGTTTGTTGGATAATTGTAATTTTAACCATATAAAACATTATTTGAAATGTATATAGAAGTGTGTTTTTTGTATTCATGATTTCAAGAAAATGTATATAACATTGTTTGATAAAATCTTGTGTGTGCTTTTTTGTTCTTCAATGCTTTGTTTGTGTGTTGGTGTTGTTTTATGCTACTATTTTTGGTGCAACTATTGTTTTGTGTTGTGTGTGTAGATATTGTCTCAAGTGTGCAGGTGCTGTGTAGGTGTCAGGTTTGCTCAGGTAACTTGGCCTTTATCAGTGCTAATTAAGCGCTAATAAATTGGGACATTATCAGTGCTCAAAATAGCACTGATAAAGGACACCTTTATCAATGCTCAAAATAGAGTTGGTAAAGGTTTCCTTTATCAATGCTCAAAATAGAGCTGATAAAGGGGGCCTTTATTAGTGCTCAAAATAGAACTGATAAATTTTCTCTTTATCATCACTTTTTTAGCATTGTTAAAGGGGACCCCATATCTTCACCACGATTAACAGCGCTTTTCTAGAGCTGTTAAAGGCAGTTTTTTGTGATTTTAAAAGCCCGATTTGTAGTAGTGAAAATATTATAGAAATTCGATAAAATCTTGGTTAAGATATTCACCACCTTGATCTTATCAAAGATTATTTATCATCTTACCAAGTTTATTCTCTAATTAATTTATAAATTCATTGAATTTCTCAAAGGACTTAGACTTATACCTCATCAAGTAGACATAGCCACCTCTACTCAAGTCATCAATAAAAGTTATATAGTAAGAATATCCACCAATAGATTATATTGGAAATTTTCCACACACGTCAGTGTGTACCAATCCTAGAAGATCTATAAAACTTTAAACCTATCCATAAAATGTTGTTTTGTAAATTTTTCCTTGTAAACAAGCATGACATCTTTTAAGTGGTTTTAGCTCAAAAGATTTTAAATAATAATCTTGACAGAGCTTTTTCAAATGATTCTTTTTTACATGATGAAGATGGTGATGACATAGCTGGATGTTATATGATTTGTGTGAATAGTATTCTTCATAATTTTCCAATACTTGGTTTTCATAATTTAACACATAAATAAAATTATTTTAATGTATGATACCATAACATATGTTGTATTTTAAAAAGAAACATTTTTTATATTAAAACATGAAAATAAACCCATCTATATCTAGGCATGATATAGATATTATGTTCTTGGTAACCCTAGGTTCATAATAACAATATTTTAAAACCAAAATCAATATTGTTGGTAATAAATGGTTGTATTCACAAATGGCTAGAGCACCATCCTTGCCCCATTTCCAGATTGCAGATCCACCTCTCCTATAGAAATCTTTTAGAATCTACTTGGTTCTTGTATTTGGATATATATATGTGAGAACCATAAGTTGTATATAATACCCAATGTGTAGTTATTGATATATTAAACCCTATAATGAATGCACCTTTACCTTCCCCTTTCTTCTAGGTGAAGTTCCTTTTCCAATGGATAGGTCGTCCATATAAAAAATATACTGCCTCATTTTTCTTGCCCTACCTCTGGATCTTTCTCTTCTTAAAATGATTGTGATCAGGAGATTTATACTTTTTCTAAGTCTTGGTCCCCTTTTCCTTTCTCTTCCTTTTCTTTTTCACCATATGTACCATGGGTTTATCACAGAACATGTCCTCATCCACATGGAGAATCAAATAAATAAGTTCTAAAAGTCCCTTCTCATTATTACTCATATTTTAATTAATAATAAAATTGGATAAGGTCTTGGGAAAGGATAAAAGTATGAGATCTGTACAAAACCCATCCAGGAATTTAATCCCTAAGATGTCTAAAAATTCAATGTCTCCAATAATCTTGACTACATGAGGCACAGATGGTATATACTCTCCAAGATTATTTATTAAAAAATAATTGTAGATCTTATACCTCTCTTATATTGCCTTCTCTTGATAGATATATTAAATGTTAGACATCATGCTATACCCATCCATGTTCTTATGTGACATAAAAAGATCATTGTACATGGATGATAGTATGGAACACTAAACATGTGTGGAATCATTCAAAATTTTCTCATACAGTGATAACTCTTCATCAGTTTCTTATCAGGTGAATCAGGAAAAGGTTCTTACAGAACATCCAATTTCATTTCATGGAGAAGGATAACACATAAGCAACTTTGATACTCTTGGAAATTTGTGCTGGTGAGAAGGTTATACTTCTCAAGTATGGAACACAGTAATATGTTTTAAGTCATTTTAATGATGTTTCTACAAATAAGATGAGCATAATTTTATAAAATTTTAAAAAATAAATATTAAATTTTTTTGTCTCCCAATATATTATCAAAACACAATAGTCATCACCATTGGATTCATAATATCCTATTTGTTGGATATTCTAATGTCAAGGATCCATATTCCCCTTCTCATTACCCCAAATTGGTTGGTCAATAAACTCAAATGGTTTTATGTAGGAATTAAAAATTCCAACAGTATTGACTCACAATTCCTTGATTTGTTGATTAGACTCCCCAATATGGAAATCTTTAAATTGGATTTCCTCAACCCCTACCTCTTAGCTACACCAATTTCTTCTTTTTTATTTAACCCTTAATGTGAACTAAGTTAAGTCAACCCAAAAATTCAAGTTAGAATTCCATGATAATTGAAAACTCCCCAACTTTGTCTAGTCAAGCAATTCGAACTGTGGTTAAATTTTATCTAAAGTAATGGATGGCTATACCAACTTAATATGTGTAATTGATAGATTTTTTCCTTTATTCATAAATTTTTAATTATTATCTTTATCACATTACTTTTAATTTTAAATGTATTTACTTTAGTGATTAACCATTTCTTAGATAATATTTACACATAAGACAAATTATTTTAGTTTTATCTTTCATTATTTTAAATTTAATTAATTCATGTAATCATGAAAAAATATCCATAATAAAATAACCATGCATCTTGATAGAAATAAAATAATAAAGTGGTATGATCATAAGATTTTACTAATTATTAGTTTATCTAGTGGTTGATAAACTAATTTTTAACCTAGGATAAGAACACCTTTAATTAATTAAGGTTTTTGTTATAGATTTCCACCTATCCACCTATATATGTCTCTTGGATTAGTTTTTCCTCAGCTCCAAACTTGAACCACATCCACTTTCTTAGAAGCTCCATCCATTACATATGTTTTACTTTTATCTCTTGATCGTACTAAGTAAAAAGGGTAATGCCTTCCATTTTGCATGTGACTCTATACCCTTGGTGCTAGTCACCACTCTGGGTTCTATTGAAGGTGGGTCTCAGGGGTCATTATCTCTCCTTCAACATGAAGAAGTAAGGGTATGGAAATCTTTTATCCCTTCCCTCATCTTGGTGAAGGTGCGTAGGTGAGGGGAAAAGGATTTATGTAAAATAAACCAATAGAAAATGGGATATAGATACCATATCATTTGTAAACATATCATTAAATCAAATTAGAATCCAAGGATCATAATTTTTAGTGTCTTGGAGAATAGGTACATAATTAAACATTGTGATCCCAAAATAACAACATATTTCATTCAATCTTCATAATGATATCCTAACTCCATTTTAGCCCTTATATCTTCATAGGATAGCCTTGTGGAACACATGGACAAAATGATGAGCTAAAAATCCCAGTACATAAGTAAACATTAGAATAAATCTTAGAACATGTGTTAGAAGGCATAACAAAATGATATAAAAAGCCATGGAACATGAATAAAAATATAGAATCATAAAATATAAAACATGGGATCATATAATCATAAAAACATAGTAATGTTGAAAAGATATAAAACATGGATTTGGAATGATTCAAGGCTCATTGAATATGGAGGATCACGATTCAAGGATAACCACCAATATCGTTTCACCTGGAGCATGAGTCGAGGCTAACCACCAAGACCGTTGCACATGACGTCTCATGAGACTAGAAATTAAACAATGAATTAGAACAATATCTTGAAACACCCATTATAACATATTCATGAATATGTTTTCCGCATAAAGAATCATACATAATAAATCAAACATAAACATAAGGGTTACCCATGGAAAAAAATTGGTATCATAATCATATAAAAAGGCATAACATAACAAAATATTATGATAGTGTCCATGAAAAAAAGGTTTTAAATTATAAATGGACATTAATAAGGGAAAATAAGAATATATAATGATAATTTATGTCAAACTGAAGTGAATACAAGTAGAAATTACACAATTAATTGGAAAAATATATATAAACACCCATTATAACATATTCATGAATATGTTTTCCATATAAAGAATCATACATATTAAATAAAACATAAACATAAGGGTTATCAATGGAAGAAATTTGGTATCATAATCATATGAAAAGGCATAACATAACAGAATATTATGATAGTGTCCATGAAAAAAATGTTTTAAATTATAAATGGACATTAATAAGGGAAAATAGGAATATGTAATGATAATTTATGTCAAACTGAAGTGAATACAAGTAGAAAAAGTATTAAAGAAGCTTTTGAAATAGAATATTTTAGTGCAGTTTAAGAAAAATATTAAAGCATATTTAAAATGGAAAATGTATAATTGTTCATTTCAAACTATAATTGTACCAAGATATATTTTCATGATAAAATGATTAATTTTATAAAAATAATGGTGGCTTAAAATAGATTATTATGTTCACTAAAAAATGGGTAATAAATCGGGATGTTCCCTTTAATCGGGTTTGCTTTTCAGGAATATTTGAGAAGGGAACCTTATTAAAACACGTATTACCCCATCAAAGAAGGATAATATTATCTAAATACATAATTTTGGAACATATAAACATAATTTTTAATAATTACATAAAAATATATAATAATTACATTGGTCAAATATATATATAATGTAACCCAAAGGAAATATGGAGGTTTGGAAAGGATCCCTTACCTTATGTCCGAAACGGTTCTGTACTTGATCTTAATATCCTAAATAATCAAATTAAATTCATTAATTTAATAATATAGAACCTTTTATACATTAATTTTATTCATTATAGTTTTATTAAGATCATTTATCGGATTTTAGATGAGTTATGGAGTTTAATTTCATCGTTCGGGAGTGTTCGTTTTCGTGGTTTTAATGACTGGTTTGTTTGTATATGAGTATGAATGTTCATGTAGAATGGGTATAATTATCCAGAATTGAAATTATATGTTATTAATGAATTAAAATCAGTTATATTGGTCTTATATATTATTATTTTTTAGATATTAGTATGGATCAATAGATAACATGTTAATGATAATAGTTTGAATTAATTTTAGTGGTTTTTCAATCCCAATGAACTTGTTTTGTTCTATTATTTAATATCTTGTAAATATATTGGTTCTAGAACAATAAATAAGATATAATACATATATTATAATATTTTTAAACCATAAAAATGGTTTTATGTCCATCAATGAAGATGGTAGTATAAATTTAAAACTCATCGTCCTTTAATGTGATAAATTAACACATCACCAACAATGTTTCATTTTTTTTAAAAAAATGTATAAGGGAAAGAATTGATGATTTATAATTCCATAAACATAATAAAATAAAATTATATGTAAGTTTATGGAGTTATAATTCCATTTTTATTAGTGGAGGCAAGAATATAATAAGAAAATAAATAACTTCAAAATAAAAGAAAAGAAAAGAATAGAGCAATTTTCCTCTTGAATTTCTCCTACTTAAGAGCCTCCTTAGGAAAAATATTTTGTTATTTCAATGAGAACAAGAGCTCATAAATGTGGGGGGGGATGTTTGGTAATATATTTTATCATAATTGTTTCATGGATAAAATCATTAGAGGTGTGAGAAGAAGATGTAGTGAGGGGTACTATATATAGTGGAGGATAGAGGTGTTTTCTCATTATTTTATTCATTAGTTTATTATTCTACTCAAGACAAGAAATAGTGATAATTATTAAGACTAAATATAGTAATTAGAAAATGTTAGTTTTAACCATTGTGTAATTACATCATTCATTACTCAACCATGACTCAAAAATTCATTTATTTAATTATACTATAAATTACCATATTTCACTTTTCACCAAAAATTCATGTTTTTTAGAAAAATTACAAAAAATAAACCAAAACATTTTTCAATGTGTATAATTGAAAAATTAACTCCATTTTATAAAAATAATTTTCTAAATATGAAAATTTTAATTTTTAATTAAAATCATCATTTACTTGGAAAATACAGATTTTAAAATTATAACTGGTTTTATAGAACTTTAAAAAATTAATTAAGATCTCATAAAATTATATTAAAATAATAATAATAAAAAATAATTTATGAATACATTTTATAAAAATATTTTTTATTTTAAATTATTAAATTAATCATTAAATTTTAATTAAAAATTTATGACTTACTAAAATACTAACACTTAATTAATAATTTTTTAAAACATTTAATTACATATACTATAATATAATTATATCATACCTTCATTTATAGGACACAAAAATTTTATTTATACTTTCATGGGTGAGGTTACTATTCTATTGGATGATTTACTATTCATAAGGGTCACATTATTATTCTAAAGGTTAAGTTACTATTTCATTAGTATAAGTTCATTAACTTCTAGAAATACCTATTATTTTATGAATTCTTCATCTCAAAATTTTATATTGTTATTTTATGTGATTTATAGTATATAACATAATTATAATAAGTTAATTTTCATTGATAATATTTCGGGTCATTACACAAGCCCTTACATAATAAGTGGAAAAAAGGCACACATGACAACAATTTAATTTAATAATAAATTAAATGAAACCAATCATATATAAATGTCTGGTCTATGATCTTGATCATCCACATGCATCCAATGAATTACGTATTTAATAAAACTAGCATTAAATTCATAATCATTCTTATTTAAGATAAATCGTACTCGAATTAATTAATTTTCATCTTTAATTAATCAATTATTTTATCTTAATTATCATCCAAATTTATTTGAGATTCTAATCCATAATAATTTTAAAAAATTAATAAATTTATTTTAAACTAATTGTGTACATTAATGTACCTTTGAGTAAATACAGTGAATACCTGTCTGAATCTACCCCACATGTATTATACTCATATAAAATTTACTCTTTTGAGATATGGAATATATGACTTATCATGTACTTTCATAATGTGTATTATCAACTTAATAATTACACAAATTAAATGATTTTTTGGTCACATGTTATGCTTCAATTCACATAAAGTAACAATTATTAATATGACACATACATGATATGAAGATATGAACATTATACAGATATTAATTAAACATATATATATATATTAAAACCAATCACATGGTGTGTCCTATAAATATAATGACCACATTCAAGATAATGTAGATAAGGTTTACATAGTATAACAAATAAATTTTAAATCTATATAGTTTGGTAAAAGTGAATGGCGTGTACAACCGATCTGCATAGAATGACCATCTCTCGTCATGTATCTAAGTCACATGCCAAGGGAATCGATGTGTAAACCATTCTTCAAAAAATTGGAGTACATGGCGTGTATAATCGACTACATGGAATTTGGTCTCTGTGTTACACAGTCACCAGTCAGGTATGTCGTGTATAGTAATACACAGCCCATCTGTGACTCAAAGGGATTACACGCTATATACATGGGATACATGTCATGTACTCTGGTTAACTATGAACCACCCTGGGCTAGTCAACATGCGATGTGAGAAATAAATGCACCGCATGTCATCAATGCACATGGTTTGAATTAATTTTTGAATTAATTCCCAATACATTGAACACAAGTACACAGCGTGTACTCCTGTGTTATCTATCCATAATTCATGGGACCTTCATATGATTTATTTGATTTTATTTCTTTTATAAAATTAATCATATTGATTAGATCTAAAAGAAATTAAAAAGGAAGAAGTAAATACTGAAATTCAGATTAAAATAATGATTAAAATTTAATTTAAAACTAAATCAAAAATGCATAAATCAACTAATGACATTAAAATAACTATAAATAATTATGTGACTAATTTGATACCACTTGTAGATTCTGGGAATAGTGGAAGCATGCGATAGGTTGTACCAAAATTTTATTTTTATCATGATCAATGATCAATTCAAGATTTACACAATGATAAAATTTGTCATATAGGGAATTAAATAAAAGAATATAGACAATAGGTAAAATGTATAAACCATATAGGGAATCATCACATATTATTTATAATTAAATTAATTATTTAAATAATTTCTTTGTTGAAATTATTTCTTAATTGATGGATCTGACAATAGATTTTCATTGTACGGTCGTTTTATTTGTAGTAATCAAAGTATATTCCCTCTAGAAGTGATATACCCATGTTCCAAAAATCTACGAACATCATCGTAAGAATCTCTGGATGCTAGTAGGACAGATCCTATCACTTACATAGTCCTCATTTGATCGTCTTAAGAACATCTTTAAAAGAATTCTCTTGGATCTCACTTAACTTAAGAGTGGGAGGTTGAGGAAGATCGCCCTCCATTCTTGGGATTGTTCTCAGAGAAGGGGGATCTCTAGGTCTTGAGAGGATTCTCTAAATTCATTTTTCACATCCAATCAAATTAATTGGCTCTATTAGAAAATAATATAATTGGGTTTATATATAACTAGGGTTAAAATAAATAATTGCACAAATTCCCTTTATTATTCATTTAATCCCTGCGGAACTCCATGTCAAATATTATTATTATTATTATTATTATTATTATTTATCAACATGAGCTTAACTTGTGAACTAAATTAAATATTATTTAATCAAATAATATTAAATATTTATTATTTCTCACTAGACCCTTAAATGTTGTCTATCATTCCTTCACAATATTTATTGAACTTTGAATAATGACTATTTATTTATTAAATAAATATCACTACATTATTCTCCAAGGAAAAATAAATATTATATTCATAAAATAAGAAATAAATATTTATTAAATATTATAATCACATTATATTCTCTTAAATAACTTATGACGAAATATATGTGATCAAGAAAACATGAATAATTATTAATCCACTTATGGGAATAATATTTATTTAACTTTATAAATGAAAAATAATATTATTATTTTTTAACTAAGATTTTGGATATAAGTAGTGTGTGACCCTCTAGGCCTCTTTCTTGGTGGAATTGGGTGATGCAGCCTAAAGTCCAGGGTTAGCATCTAGAAATACTCCAAGGAACCCATAGAGAAATAATTTAATGTTTCAATGACATACTACCTCATAATAATGCTTTCTATTTAATATAATCTCTTTATCTTGATATCTCTAATCAAGCAGGTTCCATGTCGGTGCCAACAACATATGTGCTTGATGTATCTTTCTTTGACTTCCCAAAAATTTAACTTTCTTATAGAACACCATGACCATGGATTTATTTAGACAATATCATTTCCATCAAAGGTCCTGAGATATCAACTTCTATTAAAGAACAAAAGGGAAAAATCCTTTCTCTCATTATTCATTAATGCAATATTACTCGTGACGTGACCAACGTATCCTACTTCACTACGAACATATATTGTCACACTTTTCAAAAATACATCAAAGTACATGACTCATAATAGTCATTAATAATAATATTAAAGTCTATGGATCAATACACACATCCACATATTATAACATCCAATGACACATATAAATATGGATTTCCTACAGAAGGATCTTGTTCTCATTTTATCATATACTGGATCTTACCAAGGGTGTGTACCATGGAAAGTTGGCTCAAGTCTCCACCCCTGATAGCTTGTATCATTTGTTTCCCTCAAATTATATCATATAGCTATAAAAAATATATTTAATAATAGTGTTGTATCACTTTCAGGTTCTCATCATAGCAGAGGACTGCTATGACTTTTTAGCATGATAGCTACTCTTAGGACATTATCACATACTATGTTATATAGAAGTAAAACCATGATGTAATAATTAGTTTATTAATATTCAAAAATATGGATACTGGTCATCATAAACTAGAAATAAGTTGGTTCTAGGGAACCAACTCCAATATTTACATTCTTTCATTAAAAGTTTTGTTTAAAAAATTAAAAAAAATCTTAAAACATAAACTCACCAATTAATAATGATGTATCAGAGAATATATATAGATAAAATATAATTAGAACTATGAATAGTAAAATAATAAATTTATCATTTTTTGGAATGAAAAATTATTTTATTCTATTCATTAATATAGATAATTCTACAACGTCAACCCCTGATAATATGTGGGAAGAAGCCGATGAACAAGATTTTATTTCTAGGCCTCTCATTGATCCTAAAATTACTGAGAATCTTGTACAACTACTTCAATTATTATTATGTTAATAAATATGATTATAATCCTCAATTGTTGAATCTATACAATATTTTTAGTTCCACAACCCTCTTAATTTTCTAGGGTCAAGTTTCACCTCATGAAAGAGAGGAGTGGGTTGATCTGATTCATAACATATTTTAGAGTATCAAAACATTGAAGCATCAACGTTTTAACCTATACACCATTATATTGGAATATTTTTGTCATTGTTTGTGGGATGAATGGTTGCGGTGAATAACAATCAAGTTCTTGACCATATTGGGTTTCATGGATTTTTTTTATTCGTTCTATCTATATAATCTTTATCAAGTGAAATATCATTAGTTTATGAATATTAAATAGGGTATGATGTATGTGATGTAATATGTTGTTAGGTTCATTAACCTACTCTTATTTTTTCTATATATGAGAGATGAATATGAATAAAAATCCAAATGGTTTGATATGGAATTGAGGTAAACATTTCAGACACTTGTGGTGATGTTTAATAATTAAACCTTCTCTAAAATAGTAGAGAATATAATGATATTTGAAACTAGATACGATGAAATATTTGAAGCTATTTGTTCTTCGGTTAGATGAAAGATATTTAGAAGAAGTATTTCAGGGTGGATCTTGGTAGAGTAGTCAAGGTGAGAGTAATCTTCCTCCTTGTTCTCATGGATCCCTGATTCGATGCTTTTAGTGTGTTCATGTAGAACAAAATATACCTAATTATCCCTTTAACCAAAATAATTTCCCTCCTAGTATGTAAGGTATAGTCATATTCAAAGGTTTTGTAGGTGTAATCTTTTGAGATTGATGACTAGTGATAACAATAGATTCATACCTCACACGTTCAGAATGGTGGATAGACTTCTATAGGAAGATGACCACCTTTTGGTAGATATATATGGGGAAATAGGGAAGTGAGTTGGAGTCAATGGTTTAATGGTGACTTCACCAAGGTATTTATCACAACCACTGGTTTATCATGATAGCATTTTGTAGAGTTTTTATTATTTCATATTTGATAGTGGGTTTCAATAAAGGTTTTTCAATGGTTAGAGGTATTGTTCTAGTGTCTTTTTCTTCCTCTTGTATTTTTTTTATATAAGAAATTTACATGATTTTATTAATTAGAATTTGGTATCTCTATTGGTATTAAAATTAGATTCATCATATAATAGCATGATTAATGATACCCCATTGGGTAAACGGTTAGAGAAGAGTAAGATATTTCTTTCCATTCCTCTTATGGTAAGATCCTTTATACATCTCTACGATATTTATACTCTATAAATGGGGATCCTTGATGTCATCTTAGGTATGTATTAAGATAACCCAGACCCACACTCTTTAGCATAGAGCTAAATAAACATTCATTACATACCCATGTTGATACCAAGTGAGATGATCCAAGATAAACTTACATATAATGAAAAAAATTGAATATTAAATCTCACAATTTTCACACAATTCCCAAGAATGAAAGGTTTAGTGTCATTGAGGATCATCTACAAAAGAAATTTATTTTAAGATACTTGTAAACACTTTACCACATTCAAACCACACTACATTTACTTCTAGACATCACTTAGGTTATAATCATATTTATAATCTTGGAAATGAAAATATTATAAAGGGGTGACATCATACACTCATTAAGGGAAACATTTAAATAAATCATGATGGTTAGATCATAAGCATGTGAAATGACATGGATAAGAATGGAAATATATGATAAAAAGATCATAGGATCATAATACCATGGTAATTTCCTCGAAGAGGAATAAAAATCATATCATAGATTTGAATCATATAATAATAATATTGAATCATGAAAACATGAAAAATTTTTGGAATATCTTGGAAAAATTACACAAATATAAGAAAATTAAATCAATTAGAAGAGTATTAATCAAAAATTGATACTCATATCATAGTGTTTATAGGATAATAATCTATGTACCCTTTTTAGGATTGGGTTATAACTAGTTTGCCTCTTTAAACTTGGAAAATAAATTGTGTACCTATTTAGTCGTGGGAAACAATCTATGTACTGATTTAATCTTGGGCTACAACCCATGTGACACTTTAGGATTAGGATATAACCCATGCAACTTCTTCAACTCCTTCGATATTAAACATCAACCATTGCATTATAGTGTGATATAGGACCCCAACCAAATTCATCATTAAATATTTGTTCCATAAAATATAAATCATCCATCATATCAAAATAAATCAAGAAAAGTGAAGTTCCAAAGGACCGAATATCAACTAAGAAGGGGTTTTGAATCAGTTGATCACTTTTTTAAAATTTTCAATACTTTAAAACATAACCACTATAAATTTGATAAATTTTATAACCTTATCAACATTTATTAAACACTAATTCATGAAAAAGTAGAAAGGTAACTAAAGCACGTGAGATTTACAAGGTTCGTCCTTAGGTTAAAAAACTACATATTTTCCATATCCACTCTCATGGGTATATATAAATTCACTATTATGAAGAAGTGAATACAACTCGTTCCAATTCCTGTTAGAAAAATTATATCTCCTGATATGAAAGATTACACTAACTCCCATTAGTTTATAATGTTTTCTTATAAAACAAATGATCCACAATAAAATAATAATACTTTGTTCAATCTGATCCACAAAATTTCATGGGTCTGATGACCCTAAGTCTGATGGCCTTCAGTCCAATGAACCCAGCTTGATTGAATTAGGCAGATCAACTCAATATAATGCTCCCTTTTTAAATTTTTTTCCTTAAAAACTTTCTGTTCAGTCTGGATGACAAAACATTCACTTCTCATAAACTCCCCAAAACTTAATCTGAACTTCCTCGGTTTGATGAATAAAGTTCGATGGACTTAATACCCTGCAATTAAACTCAATCTTTAAAACTCAAACTCTTCTCAAATGCTCAATAATATCTTCCTTGGTATGGTAAAAAAACTTTTTAGTGTCTGATATTATTCATAGATCTCAGACTGGAAAGAAAAACTTACTAAGAAATATGTTTCAATCTACATTTTCTGCACTCGTGAAATGTTACAAAGTATGAATATACTGAGAAACTATTTATAGGAAACCCATAATGGAAATGGAGGGAAACTTGAAAACATTACCTAATTCCTCAAATTCAAAAACTCTGAGATTTATGCATAATTTAATATCATTTTTTACCACTTCAACTCTTCATATTTCTTCTTATTTGTAATCAGCATTCTTGAACTTCCTATATTTTTTTTGTATGGTGAAACCTCCTCAATTCATTAAGATTAAACTTCCTCAACTTTAGTCCAATAGAACTTTATTAATATTGAACTTCCTCATCTCATTGCGATGTGACTTGGTTCTTCTTCTCATTATTATCTTCCTTTCTTTCTCAGATTATTACGATCTTCTTTTCTTTTATAGCTCGTTATGACGAACTTCCTCAGTAGATGAGTTATTAGTGTCAAAATCTTATTCTATTGAAAAAATGAACTCTAACTTTGTTTCTTCTCAATAAAACACAAGTTTTTAAGAATCTTCACTTCTTTTCATAACTGATCTCCCTTTGATAGATCAACATCAGTAACTCTGGTCACCCCGATGTTCTTTATCCAATGTTTTATCAGTGTGAGGAATTCATTTGATGAATCAGTTCCTATTCTTTATATGATTGATCTTCTTCCTCAGATTCAGTCTAGTTAAAATCATCATAATTATGAAATTATCATTATGAAATAATTATCATTATGATATTCTACATCTAATGATGACACCACTCAGCAATATTTAAATTCTTCTAACTTCGTCATCTTTATACATTCTGACTTTTGACAACTTATGAGTCCAGTACTTCTAAAAATGATCTTCTATTTTTGGGTTTCTAGAACTGATAAAATATTTATGATTCCTCCATTTCTTGAAAATCACCTTTCATGATAGTTTTTATGATTTGTGAGAACTTAATGACCAGTAAATAATCTTCTAATTTTAGATTAGAATTTATGAAAACATTATAACTTCTAACTTTACTGTCTTCTTTCAAAACTCTTCATAAAATTTATGACTTCATCACTCAAAAACTTGTGAATTTCTAAAAAAATCCAGTCCTGGTGGATCCTGAACTTCATACCATATACCTAAGACTGATGGTGTGTCTGATCAAAAAACATCCTCTTTCGGACAACTTCTATATCTAGTGTTTCTTAGTCCGATAACCTGAGTATGAAAACATGTGTTTGGAAAACAACTTTCTTTAGGATAAAAATTTTATATCCCATTGTGTTTGGACTTAGAAACATTCAAAAACTTTCAAATTTCTTATAAAAACTCATTATGATAGAATGGGTCCAATCCTTAATAAAAAAACATTCATATTTCAAAAGGTCATTTTTCAAAAAATACAAAAACTTTGTTAAAAAAATTACCACAAAGGTTCTTTATTCTCCCACTTTTTATTTGTTGGTAACCCTCATTAATAACTTTTTCAACTCATAATTTTTTCCAAAATCAACTTTTCTAAACAACATAAGTTTTTTTTGAATTTTACCAAAATGCAACTTTTCTCAAAAGAGAGTTTCCTAACACTACACTAATGGATAAAATAATGTTTTTAAAGGAATTTCATCCTTAATTGGAACGAAAATTTTTCTTCCATGTAAAGATAAATTCCCCCTTACTTTTATCTTTTCCTCTAACTTTTCTTTTTTCTATAACCCATTTTATAATAACCAAAACTTCATATTCATAAAATAAAGATAAGTAATAACTTCTTACAAAGTAGAAAATTGTCACTTTATCTCACTCTTTTTCAACATAATCCAAAGCATGGTGGGGGATATTCCTTACTGGATTTTAGAATTCATTAGATGGGTATGACCATGAAGTTTTAACCTCAACATAACAAACCTTTCGTCAGGAATTTCCTTTGTAAATATATTAGAAATTAGATACTTCGTTGAGATATATTCTAGAAAAATATCTTTAACAACAACTTTATTTTTTATAAAGTAAAAAATTATATCAATTTTTGTATATTCAATGTTGGATAGGATTTTTAGAAAGATTAATGGAACTCTTATTATGAAAAAGAATATTCAATTGTTTAAAACATTCACTTTCAAGTTTTCCAACTGAACTTTCATCTGCAACATTTCAGTACAATACTGACTAGCTGCAACACATTCAGATTTAGCTATGCTTAATGTAACTTCACCTTGTTTCTTACTATTCCAACTCACACAAAATTCACCCAAGAAAATTTTTCCTCTTGAGGTTTATTTTCTATCCTTACAATCTCCAGCCCAATCAACAACAGTATAACAAAGAAACTTCATATCACAATTTCTTTTCTATAACACTCCATGTGATTTTGTTCCTTTTACATATATAAAAAACCTTTTTTTCAACATATGTGATTCTTTTATATTACTTTGATACCTTGTACAAAAAGTCACAATATAAACAATATCAAGAATTGAGAATGTGAGGGTAAAGTAGTCTTCCTATCCACTTCTGAAAGTCTTCCAAATTTAAACCTTTTCTAGACTCATCTTTACTCAACTTTGGGCTCACAGATTTAGGATTAGAAACTTATTTGGATTCTTCCATCCCAAAATACTTTAAGAATCCCCTGGAATACTTTTCTTGAGATAATAAAATGTACTTTTTTGTTTAATTTATAAGCCAAGTAATAAATTTAATTCTCCCAAAATTGACATTTCAAAATTATTCTTCATTTCTTTAGAAAATGTTTTAAAAATACCTTCTTTATACCCAGAAAAACTTATATCATCCCCATAAACAATTACAATTAGAGTTCCATATTCAACATCTTACATATATAAGTTTCTATCAACTTTTCCTTTAAAAAAATTCAACATTATTAAATAATTTTCAAGCTTATAATTCCATGCATGTGGAGCTTATTTTAACACATAAAAATATTTATTCAATTTAAAAACATTTTTTCATCCTTATCAATTATAAACCCATCATTTTGTTCAGTGTAAACTTCTTATTCAATTTTTACATTGATAAATGAACACTTTACATCCTTCTATTATACTTTTTAATTCTGGTGAGCAGCCACTACTAGAAATATTCTGACTTTTTCTAAACTTGCAATGGGGGGAAATGTTTCATCAAAATCCATACCTTCCACTTGTGAATATCCTTTACAAACAACACTTTATTTGTTTCTTGAAACTTATAATGTTTATTTAACTTGTTTATGTAAACCCACTTTGTTCCAATAACATTTTTGTTTTTCAATCATGGAATATGTTCTCATGTTTCATTTTTTCTATCTGATCCAACTCTTCATTCATAGAATCTATAAATTCTTTATGTTGAGTAGCTTCTAAAACTAATTTTGGTTCAACTATTGATATAAGTTAAGTTTTTTTTCTAAACTCAACTTCCTTCTAGTATGAACTAGATCCTTCTGATTCCCAATAATGTTTTCAATATCAACATTTTTTTGTAAAGTTAGAAATTTTATAGTTCCTCTTTTAGCAGAACTTTTTCATCACACAATTCTCTTGAATATTTGTAAGGATGTTTTGGCTCACTTTCCTTTTAATTCAAAACTGTTAATTTTTCTTCTTAATTATTCCAATAAACTTTTGTTAAGGAAGTTGTATTTTAAATAACCTTCACATCATATGATACCATCAAATTTTATAAACATTTGTTCCAACATGTGTCACTTTTTCCATTGGGTGAATACCCAATAAAATTACTTTTCTCTAATTCTCATCAAACTTTACTAGATCCAGTTTTTTTTTATTTTAAGTAAACATGGACTTCCAAAAACATTGAAGTACTTCAATTAAGGTTTTTTATACCAAATTTTAAATTAAGTCATGTTGGATTCTGGTCTTAGAAAAAACATATTATAAACATGTACAGAATTAGTAACACTTATTACTAATAAAACATTGAAATTTTGTATTCTACTAACATTTTAATTCCCATTTCCACTATGCTTATTTTATTTATATCTTATAATAGATTTTTTTTTTGTTTAGGGAGCACTATACTAATGTTTGATACCATATTTTCTCATATAAGATTCAAAGAATAGCTGGTGAATTTGGTACCATTTTTAGTTCTGATCTTCATTATATAAACCTCTATTTCACTCTCAACTTCTTCTCTGAATAACTTGAACATTTCCACAACGGTTTACTTATGTTTCATAAACATGATGCTTTTAATCTCATTTAAATCATCAATGAAAGTGATAAAGTATAAACCCCTCTTTTTATTGATGTCTCATTAGTCCACATAAAAAAGAATAAATAAGTTCAATAGGTCGGGTATAACAAATCTCAACTATCATATGACTTTTATTAGTCATATATCCTTTATTACATGTAATACAAAAATATTTTTCTCTTATTTTCTATTCTGGAAAGTTTTTTATTGCATTAACTTTAGAATTTTTGTTCATGCTTTTCTACCAAAGGTGGAAAATCCTTTAGTGCCACAATTTATTTTCATATTCATCACTTATGTAACTGGAGTCGTTAAATTATTCTTTTTGAAAATAATTCTCACTGGTTATTTCTCCTTTTCTAATCACTTTTCCATATTTCACACTTTTTATAACAAAAGAATATTTTCAAAATATTACCTCTTTTTCATCATTATAATGTTGACTTACACTAAGTATGTTATGTTTTAGTTCACCAAGAAACAAAACTTCCTTCAATTTAAACTTTTCTACTTCAAACTCAGTTGTTCTGATTCCTCTAATTTTTCAAGAACTATCATTTCTAAAGGTGAAAGAACCTCTATAATGATTTTAAACATGTTTCAATATCTTCAAATCACCTATCATGTGTAAAGAATATCCACTATCAAGTATCCATGGTTTGTTCTTTTTACTTGCCTTCAAAGCTTCCTCAACAACAAAATCAATTTCCACAACTTTCTTCTTTCCAGCTTACTTTTATTCTATATTGTAAGAACACTACAAAAAAAACCACCATTAGCGACCGCCAATGGAGGTCGCTATAGTGAAATTTTTTTTAAAAAAAAATGTCCACTGAAATAAATATATATATATATATATATTAAAAAAAATATTCACATATATACTATTAAATACAATATTTTAAATATATATATATATAATATATTTTAAATGTTTTAATATATATAATATTAAATATATGTATAATATCGAATCATTGTGCTATAATAATTTAAAACCCCCGATTTAAGAAATGCTATCATTTCAGGTTTTTCGGAGCACGTTTGCTCCGAATTCGACCGGCGCACGCCGTTTTGGTGTTTTATGACTCCGGAAACGCGTTTCCGGCCGCCACGGTCAAAAAGCACTTCCGATTGATGTTTCGTCTCTCCAAACATTTCACAATTCATGCAAAGGATGTTGTCGTGCGGTTTCGTGGCATTCGGAGGTCGTTCGGGTGGTTTTGACCCCCCAACGCGCCATTTCAGCGCGCGCCGAGCTGCTAAAAACGACGCATTCGGTCGTGCCGCGCGCACTGCATGTCAGATGGATGTGCCGCCTCCTCCTGCATCTCAGGAATAATATTCCTATCATTCTCGTGTGGTTTCAGGTTTTTTGGAGCACGTTTGCTCCGAATTCGACCGCCGCACGCCGTTTTGGTGTTTTATGACTTGGAAACGCGTTTCCGGCCGCCGCGGTCAAACGGAAACTCCGATTGACGTGCCGTCTGTCCGACCATTTCACAATTCATGCAACGGATGTTGTCATGCAGTTTCGTGGCATTCGGAGGTTGTTCGGGTGATTTTAACCCCCCAACGCGCCATTTCAGCGCGCGCCGAGCTGCATCTCAGGAATAATATTCCTATCGTTCTCGTGCGGTTTCAGGTCGTTCGGAGCACGTTTGCTCCGAATTCGACCGCCGCACACCGTTTTGGTGTTTTATGACTCCGGAAACGTGTTTCCGGCCGCCGCGATCAAACGAAACCTCCGATTGATGCGCCGTCTATCCGACCATTTCACAATTCACGCAACGGATGTTGTCGTGCGGTTTCGTGGCATTCAGAGGTTGTTCGGGTGGTTTTGACCCCCCAACGCGCCATTTCAGCGCGCGCTGAGCTGCTAAAAACGACGCATTCAGTTGTGTCGCGCGCACCGCATGTCCGATGGACGTGCCGCCTCCTCTTGCATCTCAGGAATAATATTCCTATCATTCTCGTGTGGTTTCAGGTTTTTCGAAGCACGTTTGCTCCGAATTCGACCGCTGCACGCCGTTTTGGTGTTTTATGACTCCGGAAACGCGTTTCCGGACGCCGCGGTCAAACGACACCTCCGATTGATGCGCCGTCTATCTGACCATTTCACAATTCACGCAACGGATGTTGTCGTGTGGTTTCGTGGCATTCAGAGGTTGTTCGGGTGGTTTTGACCCCCCAACGCGCCATTTCAGCGCGCGCTGAGCTGCTAAAAACGACGCATTCAGTCGTGTCGCGCGCATCGCATGTTCGATGGACGTGCCGCCTCCTCTTGCATCTCAGGAATAATATTCCTATCATTCTCGTGTGGTTTCAGGTTTTTCGAAGCACGTTTGCTCTGAATTGGACCGCCGCACGCCGTTTTGGTGTTTTATGGCTCCAGAAACGCGTTTCCTGCCGCCGCAGTCAAACCGCACCTCCGATTAACATGTCGTCTGCCTGTCCATTTCACAATTCACGCAACGGATGTTTTCGTGCGGTTTCGTCGCATTCGGAGGTCGTTCGGGTGGTTTTGACCCCCCAAACGCGCCATTTCAGCGCGCGCCGAGCTGCTGAAAACGACGCATTCAGTCGTGCCACGCGCACCGCATGTCCGATGGACGTGACGCCTCCTCCAGCATCTCAGGAATAATATTCCTATCGTTCTCGTGCGGTTTCAAGTTGTTCGGAGCACGTTTGCTCCGAATTCGACCGTCGCACGCTGTTTTGGTGTTTTATGACTCTGGAAACGCGTTTCCAGCCGCCCCGGTCAAACGGCACCTCTGATTGACGTGCCGTCTGGCCAATCATTTCAGAATTCACGCACCGGCTGTTTTCATACGGTTTCGTGGAATTCGGACGTCGTTCGGGTGGTTTTGACCACCCAACGCGGCATTTCAGCGCGCGCCGCGCTGTTGAAAACGACACATTCGGTCATGCCGCGCGCACCGCACGTCCGATGGACGTGCCGCCTCCTCTTGCATCTCAGGAATAATATTTCTATCGTTCTCATGCGGTTTGAGGTCGTTCGGAGCACGTTTGCTCCGAATTGGACCGCCGCACGCCGTTTTGGTGTTTTTTGGCGCCGGAAACGCGTATTCGGCCGCCGCGGTCAAACAGCACCTCCGAATGATGTTCCGTTTGGCCGACCATTTCACAATTCACGCACCGGCTATTGTCGTACGGTTTCGTGGCATTCGGAGGTCGTTCGGGTGGTTTTGACCACCCAACGCGGCATTTCAGTGCGCGTCGCGCTGCTGAAAACGACACATTCGGTCGTTCCGCACGCACCGCACGTCCGATGGACGTCCCACCTCCTCTTGCATCTCAGGAATAATATTTCTATCGTTCTCGTGCGGTTTCAGGTCGTTCAGAGCACGTTTGCTCCAAATTGGACCGCTGCACGCCGTTTTGGTGTTTTATGGCGCCGGAAATGTATTTCCGGCCACCGCGGTCAAACGGCACCTCCGAATGACGTGCCGTCTAGCCGACCATTTCACAATTCACGCACCGGCTGTTGTCGTATGGTTTCGTGGCATTCGGAGGTCGTTCGGGTGGTTTTGACCCCCCCCCCCCCCCCCCCCCCCCGACGAGCAATTTCAGCGCGCGCCGCGCTGCTGAAAACGACACATTTGGTCGTGCCGCGCGCACCGCACGTCCGATGGACGTGCCTCCTCCTCCTGCATCTCAGTAATAATATTTCTATCATTCTCGTGCGGTTTCAGGTCGTTCAGAGTACGTTTGCTCCGAATTGGACCGTCGCACACCGTTTTGGTGTTTTATGGCGCCGGAAACGCATTTCTGGCCGCCGCGGTCAAACGGCACCTTTGAATGACGTTCCGTCTGACCGACCATTTTACAATTCACTCACTGGCTGTTGTCGTACGGTTTTGTGGCATTCGGACGTCATTCGGGTGGTTTTGACCACCCAATGCGACATTTCAGCGCGCGTCGCACTGCTGAAAACGGCACATTCGGTCGTGCCGCGTGCACCGCATGTCTGATGGATGTGCCGCCTCCTCCTGCATCTCAGGAATAATATTTATATCGTTCTCGTGCAGTTTCAGGTCGTTCAGAGCATGTTTGCTCTGAATTGGACCGTTGCACGCCGTTTTGGTGTTTTATGGCGCCGGAAACGCGTTTCCGACCGCCGCGGTCAAACGGAACCTCCGAATGATGTTCTGTCTGGCCGACCATTTCACAATTCACGCATCAGCTATTTGAGTACGGGTTTGTGGAATTCTGAGGTCGTTCGGGTGGTTTTGACCCCCCAACGCGCCATTTTAGCGCGCGCCGCGCTGCTGAAAACGACACATTCGGTCGTGCCGCGCGCACCGCACGTCTGATGGACATGCCGCCTTCTTCTGCATCTCAGGAATAATATTTCTATCGTTCTCAAGCGGTTTCAGGTCGTTCGGAACACGTTTTCTCCGAATTGGACCGCCGCACGCCGTTTTGGTGTTTTATGGCACCGGAAACGCCTTTCCGGCCGCCGCGGTCAAACGGAACCTCCGAATGACGTGTCGTCTAGCCGACCATTTCAAAATTCATGCACCGGCTGTTGTCGTATGGTTTCGTGGTATTCGGAGGTCGTTCGGGTGGTTTTGACCCCCCAACGCGCCATTTCAGCGCGCGTCGCGCTGCTGAAAACGACACATTCGGTCGTGTCGCATGCACCGCACGTCCAATGGATGTGCCGCCTCCTCCTGCATCTCAAGAATAATATTTACATCGTTCTCGTTCGGTTTCAGGTCATTCGGAGCACGTTTGCTCCGAATTGGACCGCCGCACGCCGTTTTGGTGTTTTAGGGCGCCGGAAACGCGTTTCCGGCCGCTGCGGTCAAACGGCACCTCCAAATGACGTTCCGTCTGGCCGAACATTTCACAATTCATGCACCGGTTGTTGTCGTACGGTTTCGTGGAATTCAGAGGTCGTTCGGGTGGTTTTGACCACCCAACGCAGCATTTCAGCGCGCGTTGCGCTGTTTAAAACGACACATTCGGACGTGCCGTGCGCACCGCACGTCCGATGGACGTGCCGCCTCCTCCTGCATCTCAGGAATAATATTTCTATCGTTATCGTGCGGTTTCAGGTCGTTCGGAGCACGTTTGCTCCGAATTGGACCGCCGCACGCCGTTTTGGTGTTTTATGGCGCCGGAAACGCGTTTCCGGCCGCCGCGGTCAAACGGCAGCTCCGAATAACGTTCTGTCTAGCTGACCATTTCACAATTCACGCACCGGCTGTTTTCGTACAGTTTCGTGGTATTCGGAGGTCGTTCGTGTGGTTTTGACCCCCCAACGCGTCATTTCAACGCGCGCCGCGCTGCTGAAAACGACACATTCAGTCGTGCCGCGCGTACCGCACATCCGATTGACGTGCCGCCTCCTCCTGAATCTTAGGAATAATATTTCTATCGTTCTCGTGCGGTTTCAGGTCATTAGGAGCACTTTTTCTCAGAATTGGACCGCCGCACGCCGTTTTGGTGTTTTATGGCGCCAGAAACGCGTTTTCGGCCGCTGCGGTCAAACGACACCTCCAAATGATGTACCGCCTAGCCGACCATTTCAAAATTCATGCACCGGCTGTTGTCGTACGGTTTCGTGGTATTCGGAGGTCGTTCGTGTGGTTTTGACCACCCAACGCGCCATTTCAGCGCACGCTGCACTGCTGAAAACGACACATTCGGTCGTGCCGTGCGCACCGCACATCCGATGGACGTGCCGCCTCCTCCTGCATCTCAGTAATAATATTTCTATCGTTCTCATGCTGTTTCAGGTCGTTCAGAGCACGTTTGCTCCGAATTGGACCGCCGCACGCCATTTTGGTGTTTTATGGCGCCGGAAACGCGTTTTCGGCCGCCGCGGTCAAACGGCACCTCCGAATGACGTGCCGTCTGGCCGACCATTTCACAATTCACGCAACGGCTGTTGTCGTATGGTTTCGTGGCATTCGGAGGTCTTTCGGGTGGTTTTGACCACCCAACGCGGCATTTCAGCGCGCACCGCGCTGCTAAAAACGACACATTCGGACGTACGGGGGTGCGGGGGGCTGTACGGGGGTGCGGGGGCTGTACGGGGGTGCGGGGGGGTGTACGGGAGTGCCACGGTCTGTACGGGGGTGCGGGGGGGGGGGGGGGGGGGGCTGTACGGGGGGGGTTGTACGGTTGTGCGGGGGGCTGTTCGGGGGTGCGGGGGGGCTGTACGGGGGTGCGGGGGGTTAGAGTTTTTAAATGCACGCCTTAGATAATATTAGCTATCATATAATAAACAAGAAAAGAAAGAAATTATAAGTACACAACCTTCTAATTTAAATTAAATGAATAAATACAGTACATCAATGTCAACCCCACCAGTAAAAACAAAAAACATATCTCGTGAATATATGATGCGTCACGCGTTGTCATCACTGCTACCTCCTTCTGGTGGGCCAGGGGCCTACAAAAAATAAACATTATAAATATTTTAATAACAAAAATAATTTAAATTAAATAAATAAATACAGTATATACCTGCATCGTATGATCCCCTGCACCATCAGCTCGACGCACATATTCCCGCAGTGCTCTAACCTCAGCTGTCAATTGCGCATTTGCCTCCTCGGAAGCGCGCAGTCGTGCCTCAAAATCTGACATCTGTTGTGTCATATGAGAAACAGCAGGACCGATAACCGCAGCACGTGACACTACAGAACGAGGAATCCCTGCTCCATAGGTCAAACTATAGCCATGCCCGTCCCGACCGATAATGCGATGAAAGATCTCATCCCGTCGCATGGGAAGCTGTCGCTGGTCCTCTGGTAGATATTCTAACTCAGCTTCAAATTGAGCCTGTGAAATATTTAAATATATATAAATATATATATGTTAATATATAGATTTATGTAATTATTGGTAAGTACAGACACTTACTATCAATGCTGCAAACTCTGGATCATTGCGATCACGAGTCCTCATCCACACCGACATTTTATCAGTTGCTACACCTTTCTCTCGCAATTGTATATTAAAATAATATAAACACAAAACCATATTAATTAATAAATTAAAAAATTAATAATATATACCTCATGTCGGATCTGAGACACGTGACGAGTCCCGAGCCTGTGAGGTGGTCCCTACAACGCTCGATTCTCAGAATGGCGTGTTGACACCTCCTACATTCAATTCATTCAAATTTCAAACAAATCACATATTCTGGAAAATATATATACACCAAAATAATTAATATACAAACCGCAACACCCTCAGTAGACCAATATGCAACCAAGTCATGCCACTAAGCCGGGAGGACACCTCTCGGGACTTTTTCCAAAATGTCTAGGGCACCCACATTTGGTACCCAGTGGTCCCTCTTCACTTTGCCTTTATAATCTTTCCACATCTTACGGCATTTGCTCATACACACGGGCCGAAACTCTTCAGGGCATACTTTCAAATTTTTCTATCAAGAAAATAATCAAACATATTTGTATTCTTTATACATAGAAAATAAAGTAAAATGATTTTCTTACCTGAACCTCCCTCCATAGACGATCTAATGTGTCCTGAGGGATAGAAGCCCATTCACGCGTGGTCAATGGAAATCGATGTGGGTCACATATGATATGACCCAGCTGACGAATAAATGCCGGGGCATTCGGTCCCACAGGATGAAAAACCTCATCAAATGAAACATCTATCGTCGTGTCGGAATTCCATGATAATATGTCACGACCAGGGCCTCTCCTGCGAGAGGAAGAAGTAGCCGAGTCTGATCCTGTTGAAAACAATTTTATATATAAATTGACAAATGTTATATATATATATATATATATATATGTATATGTATGTATGTCAATTACATAAAAAATATAGACAATGACATTCAAACATACCTCGACCCTGAGACGTAGATGCCTCAGATGGATGATGTGGATCTTCTGCCTCTTCCCCTGACATGTCTGCAGTCATAGAAAACATCAGTAATGAGTCCAAAGTGTTTAAAAGATAAATTGGATTGTTCTTAAAAAATAAAATTTGTACAACTGTTAATCAAAAAAAATGGATTGAATAATTAGTTGTGAATGAATTTTAAAAAATCAGAAAGTTAACAAAACAGATATACAAATTATGTACAAAACCAGTCAATGCATAGCCAAATTTCAGATAGAACTAATAAAAATTCAAGCAGCACATGAAGCAGATGAAGAATACCTCAAAGGGATGATACACCGACCATAACATCGATAAATCAAGAGTAAAAACAACCTAAATATTTATGATTTAATTAACTTACAAAAGTGAGGATTAAAACTTATAAATATTTATAAAATGATTAGATAATTTATGATATCCTAGGACATTCTACTGAATAGCGGGAAAACAATTATACCTTTCATTAAGCATGCAAATCGACTGTTTCTCCTTCAACAGCCACTCTGACCCAATAAATATCTTCTTCATGTTGAACTACGGTATGTTGATCAAGTTGTTGGTAAACAAACGGAACAGTCTCGGGTTCATCTTCTTCAAATAAAAACACTCCTCGCTGAGACATTTTGACAACAACTTGCCAACTTGGATCCGAAGGCAAAGTAACGAAGAATACTTGTTCCTCTTGTGATGTCAAAATGAAAGGTTCATTCTCAACTCGTTCATTATTTATGTATAACATATAGTTAAAATTCACCAATGAAAACTGATATTGATCGACTTTACATCCACGCACTGGATCAACCCAATTACACTATAACAATATGTACTTCAAACCATGGGTGTATACAACTTCAATGATGTCTATCAATTGACCATAGTAATAACCAGAATCGACAAAGGGACAACCGATGCCACTTTTTTGTGTTGCTCGTTTGTCATCAACATCTTTAATGCGAAATCGAAAACCATTAGCATCAATAGATTTATAATGATGAGCCGTTATAGATGGACCCTCATCCAGTTGGATAAATACTTCAGGTAGCGTGGGGTCCCCTAACTCCCTCAGCTTACGAACCTACATAATTTATAAAAATCAATACTGATATATGCAGAAAGAATTAGTATAATACTTCACTCATAATGAAAATCAATTTATACATACATAATCCTTGAACCAATCATGAAATGACGCATAATGAGATTATTGAATTTGCAACTCAGTCGCACGATGCATCTCTTCTTTTATCTCATTAATGTGTTTCCTGCAAATGATAACGCGATGTTTAAAAGATCATCTTATTCAAACAAAACATGTAAAAGTTATACAAGAACATTGATAAGATACTTACTGCATTAATGGTGCAACTGATGGAGTATTGAACAAGATATATCGATGTGCTTGTATCCACTCAATGTTGTCCATATCAAATGTGGTTCCTTCTCCAACTGGACCATCATGAATCTGAGAGGGCTTATCTAATTTTGTTTCAACATCTGTAAGATATTCTGCACAAAAGGTAGTACACTCATCCATCAAATAACCATTGGCTATTGATGCCTCTGGACGAGCTCTATTGCGTACAAATATTTTCAATGTACTCAAATACCGTTCAATAGGATACATCCACCTGAATTGCACTGGACCAACAGCCATTACTTCATCAGTTAGGTGCACTGTCAAGTGGACCATAACATCGAAAAATGAGGGGGGGAAAAGTTTCTCAAAGTGACAAAGCGTAAGTACAATTCGGTCCTTAAAACTTTTTAAATCACACATTCGTTGATTTCTTAAACAAAGTTGTCTAAAAACATTACTCATCTCAATCAAGGGCTGAACAACATTGGGGGATAAACAATCAAAAATTGCGATTGGAATCAACTGTTAAAGTAATATGTGATTGTCATGACTTTTCAACCCTTGCAATGTCTTGCTCGTCAGATTCACACACTTTGAAATATTAGATGAATAACCATCAGGCACCTTGACCATCTTCAAAATGGAAAGAAATGTCTCTTTCTCCTCTGTAGTCATTGTATACTGTGCAGTAGGCATATATTCCTTGTTTCCCTCAGTTAACTGTAAATGCAACTGTTTTCTTAAACCCATTTCTTCCAAATCACGACGTGCATTAACAGGGTCCTTTGATTTTCCACTGACACCTAAAATGGTCCACAATATGTTATCACAAACATTTTTTTCAATGTTCATGACATCCAAATTATGCCTCAACATGTTATTTTTCCAATACGGAAGACTATAAAAAATACTTTTCTTTTTCCAATTGTGACTGCGATGCCTACCCGCAGCATGAATATTACGTACTAGAGGAGCCACCAAATCCTGAATTTCATATACCGTGCAGATGTTTTCTTCCTCAATCTGCGATAACATTTCGACTCTTGCCATGATCTTTGGTGCTGGGCTGAACTCTCTAGAACCATCAAATGCCACTCTGTCCTTTCTGAATCGGTGCTGAGGAGGGAGAAAACGCATGTGACCCATGTATGCCCATTTTTTGGAATGTTTAAGCCATACAGATTTTTTACTTTTATTGCTACAAGGGCAAGAAAATTCCCCTTTCGTACTCCAGCCTGATAAATTTGCATAAGCTGGGAAGTCATTGATTGTCCACAATAAAGCAGCATGCAGTTTGAACATTTCATTCGTTTCACAGTCATAAGTCATCACACCATCGCCCCAAAATTCATTCAACTCATCAATCAATGGCTGAAGGTAAACATCAATCATATCCCCCAGACTTTTAGGTCCATCAATAAGAGTCGAAAGTAATATAAATTGTTGCTTCATACAAAGCCACAGAGGAAGATTATATGGAACCAACACCACGGGCCATGTGCTATGAGTTGCACCAACGATAGACTTGAATGGATTGAAACCATCTGCTTCCAATCCCAATCGGGCATTACGAACATCTTTAGAAAAGTCGGGATGTCTCTTATCAAAATCCTTCCATGCATGAGAGTCTGTCGGGTGGGTTAACATATCACTTTCATGAACTCTTTCTTCATGTCATCTCATTAAATTAGAAACTTTAGATGACATAAAAAATCTTTTCAACCTCGGTTTAAGGGGAAAGTAACGCATTTTCTTTACGGCAATCAGTTTCCCCTGTATCGCAATCTGACTTTGATGAGTATTATTTCCCCTGTTCTCTTTCCACCTAGAAGCACCACAAACCGTACAAATATCCAAATGGGCAGTTTCTTTTATAAATAACATACAGTTGTTTGCACATGCATCTATGGTCTCATATGTAAAACCTAAGTTCTCTATCAACTTACGAGCATAGTAATACGACTCAGGAATCTTAGCGTTGACAGGAAGAACTTTTTTCAATAAAACTAAAAGCATGTCGAATGATGTGTCTGACCAATTATTCAAAGTCTTCAAATGCAACAACTCCACGATAAACGACATTTTATTGTAAGAAATACATCCAGGATATAATTCTTTTTTCGCATCATCAAGTGATTCATAAAACCTCCTCGAATCACGATCTGCACCAGAGCGAAGATTTATCTCACCGGTCTCAAGATTCTGGATGTCAATGCCTTCAGGATAAAACCCACGTACCATTTCAGTAAGCATTTAATGCATTGGATCAGTCATCCTTGCATCAACATCCATCTGAGATGAATCTGTATTTTGACAACGAACATATTCTTCTCCATGACGAGTCCAACTCTTATAATTTTTCATAAATCCATTAAAGAAAAGGTGCTCCCTCACAGTATCTCGTGTGAATTGATATCTTTTAGCACATTTTCTACATGGACAACTAATATAGTCACTTTCAAATCCTCTCGTGAATTCAATAAACTACATAATGCCATTGAAATATTCTCTAGACGTTCAATTTGGAAGATCAATCCAACTCTTATCCATAATTATATCTGTATAACAAACATTTACATAATACTTATTACATTTACATTTTTCAAATCAACTATATTTAAAATAAATATTAATCATTTGTTTATGAACCATTGATAAAATAATAATGTAACTAAAATCACATGTTACCTGATTGAGCTACAAACCTGAAAGGGAGGGGAGCTGAAGGCGGTGCAGCGAGAGAGAGGTGGCAGTGAAGGGGAGCCGGAGCCAAAGGCGGTGCAGCAAGGGAGGGGACGGGCAGCGGCGGCGGTGGGGAGCTGGAGGAGAGGAGGCGGTGAGGGGACGGGGGACGAGCAGCGAGGGGGGGGGGGGGCTGTCCGGGGTCGGGGGGGCTGTTTGAGGTGCGGGGGGGTGTCCGGGGTGTGGGCCGGGGTGCGGGGGGGGGGGGGAGGGGGGGGGGCTGTCCGAGGTGCCGGAGCCGTCCGGGGTGGGGGGGAGGGATGAGGGGGCGGAGGGTGGATGGCGGAGGGCGGAGGGCGGATGGCGGAGGGCGGAGGGCGTGCGGCGGGGGAGGCCAGGCGGCGGGGGAGTCCGGGCGGCGGGGGAGGCCGGGAGGGGGGGGGAGGGGGGGGCGGCGTCAGGGGGCGGCGATGGGGGGGGGAGGCGGGGGGGGGGGGGGGGTGCGGTGGGGGGGCCGAGAGGCGGGGGGGCATCGGGGGGCGGCAACGGGGGGGAGAGTGGGGGAGGCCGGGAGGCGGGGGGAGGGCGGCGTTGGGGGGGGGGGGGGGGGGCCGGGCGACGGGGGGGGGGGGGGCGGGGGGGGGGGGGGGGGGGGGGGGGCAGGGTTCGATCGAGAGGGGGGCGCGGGGGGGGGGGCGCAAAAAGTCTCAGGTTTTTTTTATCAAGGCCAGTGACAGCCATTGGCGGTCGCTATTAGATATCTATATCGACCGCCAATGGCGGTCGCCCGATTCTGTGGGGCTTCAATGCCACCTTTTCTAGTAGTGGAAACTTGTTCTAGAATGAGTTTCATAAATGTTTCAGCGTGATTTCTAGCCTTATCACATCTTCAAAAAACGTTTACTCGAAATTCAAATATATTTCCTATTGGAAAGTTTGTAACATCTTGAGAATTCACTTTTTCAACTTTCTATAAGTTAGGAAAATTACTCATTCTACTTCCACTATTTCTATCAAATTTCTCAAATAATTTACCATGTAAAGATAAGTTTTTCCAAAAATAATATTCCATGTTCCAATAGATTACACAGCACCAAAAATAACTATAAAATATTAATATTATATTAAAATAAGATATTTCTATATGGAAATTTTTTTGTTGTTGGTGGATTTTTTCTACTCTAATATTCTTTAGGAATGGACCATCTTTCCTCCTAGGTTAGTTTTCAACTTTTATAGATGTGATAGTTTTATCACATCCTTTCTCAACCCAATATATCCCAAAACTTTTTTTATAGCCTAAAATGTTAGAAAACTAAGATAAATCATTATTTTTGTTAGGTGAAGATTTCACCTGATTCTAGATTTGAGATTTCTCAGAAACTTTAGAAATCCTAACTTGTAATTCCAAGTATTTTTTGAAGTTTTCATTCATATTCCACTAAGTAATTTTGGACTCAAGAAGTTTTGATTGAAACTTGTTCACTTATTCTTCCTTGGCATCCAAATTCATATTGATATCTTCAACCATCTTTCATTGTTCATAAATTATAACTTTGTAACTTAAAATCACCTGGAAGTATTCTTCATCTTTCTTGAAAACATTATTCTCACCATCAAAAACATTTCCAATGTATTTATTTTTCATTCTGATTTCTTTATTGAGATATTTATTTAGCTCAAGAAAGGAAAGAAGTTTATTCTAAGCTGATACTCTTTGTAGGATTCTTCACCTTCTTTTTCTTCACTATTTGAGGAGTATTCATCTTTCTAAACATTTGTGATGAAGGTTCTAACCTTTTCTGAACATTAAAATTCTGAAGAATTGTTTTCTGTTGAGTTTGATTCATCTTTTTTACTTAGCATACTCATTTTATCTCCTGTGAACTTTTTCTTCTAAAATTTGTTGGAAGAATTTTCTTCTTTAGAATTTTTGTTCCACTTCTTCAATTGAGGTTTTTCATCAAAATCATATTGATAATCTCCATCATTATTCTTGGGGAAATTCATATAAAACTGCCAAATTCAACCACACTCAAAACATTTGAGAGTAATTTTACATTCATACTTTCCTCTTCCTATCTAATAGTTTTTAGAGATAAGAGACATAATCTAATCATTCAACGCATCATCCTCACTACAAGAAAATAGTGTTTTAGTGGATGTTTTTTCACAGCAGTTTTAAAAATCGCCACTAAATTTTTTCAATCAAAATTTTAGCAACAGTTTTTAAAACCAACGCGAAAAAACCAACACTAATTTTTTTAAATATTTTTATAATTTTTTTAAAATATCTTTTAAAAAAATCAATTTTTTTTAATGGTGGTTTTCTAAAAAAACTGTTGTGAAATAGCGGTGATTTTTTGCAAACTGCCGCAAAATTTAAGAAATTTTTTTTAAGAAAATTAAAAAAAAAATATTTTTTATTTTTTATTATTTACAATCAAATATTGTTTATTATTGATAATTTTATATATTTATAATTTGTCAATTAATTAATATTTATAATTATTTGTTAATAATATTTTTAAAGTGATAATAAATCTTCAATAAGTAGAAGAACACCCTTTGGCATCAAATGACCATAACTTCTGATCCAAGAGTCTATTTCAGCTCCACAACCAGTCAAATTGAAGTTTATTAAATGAGCAAAAACCAAGTAAGATTTAAATCATTTGATAATCAAAGGAAAAAATATATTCAAAATTCAAAAGTTGAAAATTGAACTCGAACTTCAAACAACCATAACTTTTAATCTGGGTGTCCATTTGGGTTCTACCACATATCAAATCAAAATCTGTGACGAGCTCTACGTTGCTTAGGTTGAGTAACAACTCTTTGAGTATTGTACCCATTTATATTCCACTAGAAAGGCCCAAAAGGCCTCTAAAATTGAGGTTTTAGTTACAGACATTAATTTCTTAATATTCAAACGGTTATAACTTTAGATCAAGGTGTTCATTCGGCCTGTACAATATATCATATCGAAGCTCATTTCACGATCTTCAATTTACTAGTTATGTCATTGAAAAAGGAGTCTCATACCATATTTTATGGTCATTTCAGCATTTTTAGTGTTTTTTTACGTTCTTAACATTTTATGATTTATTTATTTATTTATTTATTTATTTATTTATTTATTTATTTATTTATTTATTTAGTATTAATTAATTAATTATTTATTTATTTATTATTTATTATTTATTTATCTATTATTTAATATTTTTATTTTTATTTTTTATTTAACATTTAATATTTATTTATTTATTTATTTATTTATTTATTTATTTATTTATTATTTAGTTCTTATGTACACATTAATTATTAATTCATTTTTAATTTATTAACTAATTATTTATTTATTATTTATAATTAGTTTATTATTCATTGTTTATTTATTTATTTATTATTTATTTATTTATTATTATTTATTTATTTATAATTTATTAATTATTAATTAATTAAATATTATTTATTAATTATAAATTATTAATTTTAGTTATTATTTATTATTTATTTATCTATTAATTTATTTATCTATTTATTTATTTATTATTCATTATTTATTATTCATTATTTATTATTTATTATTTATTATTTATTATTTATTATTTATTATTTATTATTTATTAATTTATTTTTAATTTAATAAATATTAATTTATTATTAGTTTATTATTTACTTATTATTTATGTATTTATTATTTATTATTTATTGATTACTTATTAATTATATATTAATTAAATATTAATTATTTATTAAATATTAAATATTGGATATTGGATAATAAATATTAAATTTTAAATATTAATTATTAATTATTAATTATTAATTTTAAAATTATCAATTATTAATAATACGTTATTATTTATTATTAATTATTAATTCGTTATTGTTTATATACATATATGTATGTATTTATTTATTATTTATTATTTATGATTTATTTTTTATTTTTTATTTTTTATTTTTTATTTTTTATTTTTTATTTTTTATTTTTTATTTTTTATTTTTTATTATTTTATTTTTAATTTACTAAATATTAATTTATTATTAGTTTAATATTCATTTATTATTTATTTATTTAATTATTCAATATTCATTATTTATTAATTAATTATTAATTAATTATTAATTATTTATTAATAATTTATTAATAATGTATTAATTTTTTATAAATTTTTAAATATTAATTCTTAATTCTTAATTCTTAATGATCAATTATTAATTATTAATTATTAATTATTAATTATTAATTATTAATTATTTACAATTTATTATTTATTATTTATTATTTATTATTTATTGTTAATTAATTAATTTATTTATTATTTATTGATTATTTATTAATTAAATATTAACTATTTATTAATTATTTATTAAATATTTAAATATTGAATACTGCATATTAAATATTTAAATTTAAATATTAATTATTAATTAAGAATTATTAATTTTATAATTATCAATTATTAATTATTAGTTATTATTATTTCTTAACTATTAATTCATTATTATTTATTTATTTATCTATTTATTTATGTATTGATTTTTTATTTATTTATTTACTCTTTATTCTTTATTCTTTATTCTTTATTCTTTATTCTTTATTCTTTATTCTTTATTCTTTATTCTTTATTCTTTATTCTTTATTATTTATTATTTATTCTTTATTCTTCATTCTTTATTCTTTATTCTTTATTCTTTATTCTTTATTAATATATTTTTAATTTACTAAATATTAATTTTTTATTCGTTTATTAACCATTTATTATTTATTTATTTATTTATACAATATTCATTAATTATTAATTATTTATTATTTATTCATTAATAATTTATTAATTTTTTATAAATTTTTAAATATAAATTATTAATTATTAATTATTAATTATTAATGATCAATTTTTAATTATTAGTTATTATTAATTATTAATTATTAATTATTAATTACAAATTATTAATTATTTACTATTTATTACATATTACTTATTATTTATTATTTATTATTTATTATTTATTATTTATTAGTTATTAATTATTATTAATCTATTATTTATTAATTTATTATTAATTTATTATTTATTTATCATATATTAAATTATTTTTTAATTAATTTATTATTTATACCTTACTTATATGTTATACGTTATATATTATATATTATATATTAAATATTATGTATTATGTATTATCTATTATCTATTATATATTATATGTTATCTATTATCTATTATATATTATGTGTTATGTATTATCTATTATATATTATGCATTATATAATATATGTTATATATTATGTATTATATATTATATATTATCTATTATCTATTATATATTATATATTATATATTATATATTATATATTATATATTATATATTATATATTATATATTATATATTATATATTATATATTATATATTATCTATTATATATTATATATTATATATTATATATTATATATTATATATTATATATTATATATTATCTATAATATATTATGTATCAGATATTATGTGTTATATGTTATGTCTTATATATTATATGTTATATATTATATGTTATATATTATATATTATTAATTATTGATTATTGATTATTGATTATTGATTAATCATTATTGATTAATAATTATTTAGTGAGTATATATTTGTTATGTTTTACTTATTTTTTTCAATTAATATATATATGTATAGGTATATTAAATTCGATTTATTGACCACATGAAGAGTCGGTTGGAGTGGTAAAATCTTTAGAGAATAAACAAGAGGTAAGGGGTCCAAATCTCGCCCAACACAAAATTTCTATATATGGCATGGGCATGTGCATGGACATAGACTTATTCATGGAGATGGGCATGTGCGTGGTAATAATAAATAAATAAATAATAGAAAATAAAAAATTAAAAAATTATGAAAATAAAAAAAAATAAAAAATAAAAAATAAAAAATAATACATATATAAATAAATTACTAATATAAAAAAATATTAAAATAATAAATTAAAAATAATTACAAACAATTAAAAACAATTTAGCGACGGTTTAAACCGCCACTAAATCGTTCTACGGTGGTTTTAAAAAACAGCCACTAATTATTTCTCGATACAGGATTTAGCGGCGGTTTTCCAAAACCACCACAGATTGATTTAGTGGCAGTTTAAACTGCCACTAAATTCATATTTTGGCTTAGTGACTTTAGACTTTCATATATTATAATCTTTAAAATCTTGGATCATCATCTTTCTCATAGCTTCAAAATCCATTTCATCCTTCGTCTTCTTTTTTATCATTGGATATTTTCTCATTTCAAAAGAAATAATAAAGTTATGCAGTTCATCAAGAGATAAATAATCCTTATCTTCTAAAGAGGAAATTTTAGAATCAAAGCTATCTAAGAAAATCATAAGTTTTATTACAATTGTAGAATCTTCAAGGACGTCTCTAAATCCTCTGATGTTTCAAACAATTTCATTTACTCTAGTGAAATGTTCTTCAATAGTTTCTTCATCTCTTATTATTATGTCTTTAGATATATTATGATAGATTTTTATATTTTCTTTATTTACTTTAGTATTCCATCTAAAAATACATTCCATCTTTTCCCACATTCTTTTTTAAGTTTTGATACCCATCACTTTTATGTGAACATTTTCTGATAAGTATATAGGGATATTATTCCTAGATTTTCCATCAACCTCCATATTTCTCTTATCATCAAAAGCCATCAGATAATCCTTCTCAAGAGGTGGAAACCCAATTGTAGTAGTATCAATAAATATCAGGCCAATAGATAGAAGATAAGGAATCATCCTATTTTTTTCATCCATAATAATTGTTTTCCATCAAATGTAGGAATTCCTCCATTGTTGACATAATTGATATTATCCATGATAAGGATTCCAACAATGGAACCTTCACCTATGATACCAATTTAATCTCCAAAGGATCAAATATCAACGAATAAGGGGGGTTGAATCAATTGATCACTTTTTTATAAGTTTGAATACTTTTAAAACCTAACCCATGAAACCTATTAATTTCATATCCTTATAAAATTTTAGTAAACACTCATGCATGAAAAAGTAGGAAGGAAAGTAAATAACAAGATATTTACAAGGTTCGACCTTAGTGTAAGAACCTACATCCTTTCTATAGCCACTCCCATGGGTCTATGGGAATTCACTATTACAAAAAAGTGAATACAACTTCTACCAACTCCTATTAAACACCTTTTATCTCTGATAGGAAATATTATACTGACTCCCATAGTTTTTCAAAGTTTTCTTATAAAACAAATGAGGCAAAACAAAATAATAATAATTTCTTCAATATTCTCCACAAAATTTCCTAGGTCTAATGACCCCAAGTCTGATAACCTTCAGTCCGAGGAACCCAATATGATTGACACAGTACGATTGACTCAATATGATGCTCCAATTTTAATTTGTGCCTTAAAATAATTTTTCTCTATCAAGATAAAAAAACGTGCACTTCTTAGAAACTCCCCAAAACTCAATCCGAAATTTCTCATAATGATGAATTTGTTCTGATGGACTCAGTATGATGCACTCGGCCTCAATATATAAAACTCAAACACTACTCAAATGCACAATATGACCTTCCTTAGTCTGGTAAACAAAAAAATCAGGTTTCTCGCCTTATTTTGATATCCCATTCTAGAAAGAAAAACATAGAAATAAAATGAAGTGCTCTACCTTTTCCGTACTCATAAAAAGTTACAAAGTATGAATTTACTAAGAAAATATTTATAGTCAACCTAGAATGATAAAGGAAATAAACTTGAAAACTCCCCCCTCTTCCTAAAAATAAAAACTCTGATATTTATGAAAAATTGAATATCAAGTTTGACCACTTCAACTCTTCATATAAATTCTACTCTATAATCTGACTTCTTGAACTTCCTATCTTTTCTTCATTATAATGAAACCTCCTTAGCTCATTATGATGAATTTTCCCCTACTTTAGTATGACAAAACTTTATTAAGATGGAACTTCCTCAGCTCATTAAGATCGGACCTGGTTCTTCTACTCATTAAAATATTCCTTTCTTCCACAATCCATTATGATCTTCCTTTCTTCGATAGCACATTACATTGAACTTCCCCAACAAATGACTTATTGGTTTCACAATCTTATTTGATTGCAAATTTGAAAATCCCTTTATTTCTTCTCAAGAAAACACAACACTTTAATAATGTTTAATTATTTTCATAACTAATAACCCTTTGATATATTGGTATGAACAACTCTTATCACTATGATGTTCTACATCCTATGTGTTATCAGTGTGAGGAATTCATTTGACGAATCTGTGCATGTTCCTGATCCAATAGATCTTCCTCCTCAGATTCAATCTGGTAAAAATCCACAAAATGATAGAATTTGAAAGATTTTGGGGCCCGCAGCAGAAGCTGGTGGGCTGACGATTTTAAAATTTTCATTGAAGGGTCAACAGAACTTGTCGATGGCAACGATTCAAGCCCCAGTTAGGTCTGAGGATCTTGGGTAAATTATAAAGAGCACAAAAATTAAACTAAAAAACACACCCTTCCATATCTGAAGGTGCGCTCAACTGCAACTTGCCACTAGCAATCGTTGCTTGAATAATCCAAATAAGGATCCCTCTATATCCTCCACATTCATTTCAAAAATCCACTGGAACGTCGATCGTCAAATTTCGGGTGCTAGCACGACAATCTGATGATGTCTTTGATGTCCCTGCGATCACCGCATTGAGATCCCCTAAATGCTTGAGGAAGATCATGATCCATGATCTTGGATCAACTGATTCTCTCTCTAGGAAGTGATAGGAGAGAGTGTCTCTCATTTTTCATTCCATGAAATGAATTAATAGTTACATGGAGAGAGATCCTCACCTCTATTTATAGTGGTGTTACAAAATACCAGGTTAGGTTCCCCGGCCCCCGTTTATTTCAACGTCCACTAAATAAATAATTTTGACAAACTAAACTACATAATTATTATTTATTATTTTATCACATACCTATAATATATATAAAACATATTACGTGATAATAATGGAACCATTTAACTCGACTCACAATCCCGTTTAATATTCAACAAACCTTGAATATTAAAATAATATTCGTTCGATTAATATTTTCTCATATTTACATAACTGGTAAATACATTAAATAAATTCAATCCCAATTATTCATATTTTGAAAAATAATGAATTTATTTAATTATCAGTGATCGATACTTTAGAAAACACTCATACCCCATGGTGGGGCCCACCATGTGCATATACCTATTCAACTAAATAGGGTGGATTCTTAATTACGCTATTATGTGTGACCATCTAGGCCCTTATCTCGATAACAGTGAATAAAATCTACAGACCAAGAGCAGATTCTAGCAACCCATCATTAACCCTAAAGAGATAAGGATTTTCATAGCAATGACTACCAACCTACGAACACTGATTGTGTACTATAATATCTTTGTCATTAAATATCTCATAAAGTAGTACGCACACTTGTGTCATCGTCCTTTCTTTGATTTATTATTTTTTGATCTTTTAAAATGGATTTACCTTTCGACTGCTTTGGCTAAAGACTTATGACGGAGTCACCATCCTGATCAACCAAGCCCGAGATATACAACATCCTAAACTTTGAAGTGAACAATCCTTTCTTGACCATTCAACCAATGTCATACCACCAATGACACACCCAACAAAAGCTACATCTCCACGATTTCAATACCATGGTTTTTTCCTTGTATCAAAGTACACAGTCAAATGATACACATTGGTAATGGTCTCAAGTCAGAAGACCAATGCACATGTATGTAGATAGGAACAACCAATGACATCCAAAATGTGTGGTGTTCCTATTGGTGGGTCTTTCCTCATGATATCACTACTTGAGATCACCAAGTGTGAACTTCATGAGAGGAAGTCTCAATGCTTATGATCCCCAAGCACCTTATAGTCAAACATCTACTGTGTCCAGTCTATAATATGTATCTAGACCATAGAACATATATTGAAGATTAATTTCATAGTATCTCGAGTTTCTCATTATAGCCTACGATCAGTTATAACCTCTTGAAATGACAATTAATCTTTCAAAATTACCATTATATAGTGGATATAGAAATATCTATACTATAATGGTAATAATACATCATGTATAACTAACTATACACATGATATGGTAATCAAAATTAAGGAATAGTTGGGTCTAGGTCACCCACTATTTCAACACTCCCACTTGCACTAGATCCAACTTGCTAAACAAACTTGTTAGCTACTATAAGGCCCCAGCATTAAACCTTACTTAATCTTGAGTTATTACAAGATTACACATTGAGGATCTTTTCAGGTTTAGAGTTTTAGAGAATTAGATCATAAAACTTGCATTACATTCCACATATAAACAAAGTGGTTACATAAAGATAGTATTCTTCATTCCCATCAATGGAAGCATATTTAAAATAAAACATGGATTCATTCTTGACACTTCCTTGACACTATCATCATATCATGTACCTTTCCCTTGACCTGTGAAAAACATTTCAAAAAAACTTTGGATGAGCATAAAAAGCTCAGTAAGGGATATAATTATATGGAAAGGAAACATGGGTACATATATACATGAGGATGAGATCATACTTTACCCATAAAACATAAGAACTTTAACATACCTCATAAAATCATGAATAAATCATAGAAATCATAAGACATAAAGGTAACTTGAGTCATTCATAACATTCTTACATAGGGAGTAACCCTCTTGGTTACGTTTGGAATACCCATCACAGCATATTCCCTAAAATCTCTTCGGAGAAACCTTAACGTTTCACTCCTTCACGTTACCCAATGCATTGGAGAGCTATATCGGGCTCACCCGCCCTTAGTTTATCACGGAACCACCCGTCTTCATAATAATGCCCAAGAACCATAACATAATGATATCACATAAAACATGCATAAAGGAAACATAACATTCCCACCTTTCAATCACAAGATATCAATACAACACATTGATATAAAATCATTATGAAAACCATTTTCGATACCAAAATAAAGGAAAATTAAAACATGGTATTTATTTTTCTTTTAAAAATAAGGTATGGCTTGTAGAGGAAGCCGAAACTCAAATAACGGTCACGACGGCGGAGAAGTCGTTGTCACCGCATACGTACGACAAAAACATTCCCTTTTGTCTTTAGTAAACGCTTCGTATAAAAAAGATTCCTTTTGAATAAACGTAAAAGTCAAAGGGGTTTATACACCGTATAAAAGAAGGTTGTGTAGAAAACCAAAATATGCCTCAATGAAAGGAGATTGAGACGAAGTCCCATACCTCGTATCCGACTTGACCCGACCGTTCTTTAATCTCCTGAATAATAAACTTGAGTTAATCTATACTTTATTATGAACCTTTTTCAAGTTCATTATTCCTTTTATACCATGTTATGAACATCATGTAATCATTTAAGTTAATAGTGTTCATTTTGTCGGTATTTGGTTCTTAAGTCAAAAATAGACTTCTTACACTTACATGTTGTTAATTTGGTCAAAGGTTCGTTATATCCAGAATGATATTAATGATTTGGATAACATATATGTCATATATATTCATCATATACATGTATTTATAATATTACATCACATTTAGAGGTAAGAAATGAAATGCACCGTTCATGGAGACGGTAAGTCGTACGTACGCATGAACGCTACTTCCATTTCTATTTCGTATTTTCTGGAATGGAATCATAATGATATAAGAGTATATTATAATTCCAGTATAATAACATATATAATATAATTAACTTTATCCTTTACACATCCCACATATGGTATTCACGAATCAAATCACTTTCAGGGGGCGGTAGTCCGCACTTCCTAAAATGAAGATATCGTGTTTACCCATAATGGAAACCATAAAGGTATGCCCAAAATGAAAAAAACAGAAGCTTAAGGAAAGCATAAACATATTATATATCACATATAAAAATAGTGACATCATAATGGCCACCTTTGAAGGTGTTAAATGAGTATTGAACAATCATCGTTTCGGGAGGCAGAATTTCGCCATCCACGGAAAACATATGTTATTTAACCATTTGATGTAGTTGTGTGAGAGTGTAGCTCAAATAAATCTTATAACAACATCCTAGTATATTGAACATACTGGTTTTGTTACAAAATAAGTAAATAAAAAGAGTTTAGGGGGGTTGGAGAAGCAAAATTAAACAAATGAACATGAGAGAATGAATTACCTTTAAAAGTGTAACTCCTTTTGATTTGAGCCTAAAGGCTTCCTTTGAAAGGATTCTGCCCAAATGGGATACTCTAGGATGAGGAGAGGTATGTGGAGAGAGTAAATGGGTAGGGGTTGGCCGAGCCAAAGGCTTGAAAAGTGTGTGAAATGAGGTAGAGGTGGGGGCCTTTTATAAGAGGAGAGGAGGGGCACTTTTGGAAAGTAAGAAATATTACTTTATTTGAAAATGTGTTTCAGTTTTAAAAGGTCCCACATTGATATAATTCGTGGATAAAGTGATAAGGGTTCGAAATCCACTCATCCAATTGGTTTTGGCCATGTGTAGGTTTTATATTTTTCATTATCTTTCCATTTTATTTAAATCGTTAAATAATGAGGTCATTGCTGCATCATCATGATGTCATAAATAATTTAATTTATTTAAAGTCTAAAAATTATAAAAAAAATACTATGATGTAGGAAATCTTTTTATCTTTCCAATTACTATTTATAATAAAAAATATGATCTTTATAACCCCATGTAAAAATTGTTTTCGTAAAACATCTCTTGTTTGTGTCATTTTTACTTTAACATTTAATAAAAAGTTATTTATGTCATTTCCCAACAAAAGTAGATCCATGGGGTCCCCAAGTTGACCCATGGCTTGTCTTGGTCGGTCATGACACAACCAATAAGGTTGGGACATGTGTCTATGTCATTTCATATTATTAAAGCATTATTTATACCTTAAACTACACTAATTACCACTAATCGCGATTAAAAACTTAATAAGTTACTATTCACCAAAAAATTATTTTAATCCCATTGAACCACATTTTACTTCTTAATGACAACCATGTATGTCGGATTTTTGAAATTCAAAACACAATGATGGAAAAATTTCATTTAAATGAAAAATCAATTTTTATATGTACCACTTAGTGGTTTCACTATTCATCAAAAATTGAAGTTTTTCAGAAAATTACCAAAAATTCACCCTAAGCTATATTTGATATTCCGAATTCAAAAATGAAGTCTATTTTACAAAATTCAATACATATAAGTCACATTAATTAATTTAATAATTAATTCCCGATGTCAGAGCAAATAGCGTGTTTTAATGAAACAATAAGTATCAAAAGATTGATACCAGTTTAAGTCCAATTTCAAAGTGAAATTGATTCCAATGACCACCATTGGATTAAATGGTAAAAATATATTCAGATTACACATTAATAATAATTCAAAAGATAATCTAATCATATAAATAAATTAGATTAAAAAGCAGTTTTGATGTAAAATGCAGTATTTTTCACTATTCATTAAAAAATGAACATTGTCTGAAAAATACCAAAAAATCACACAAAGTAAATTTTGATGTCCCAAACATAAATAATAAGTTTATCTTGACAAACATAGCTTATAAAGTTGTCAAAAGATAGATTTAAAAATGGTTTGCCATCAAAAGGCAGTAAAACAATCTTTTAAGAATATTAGTGTATTCCATGCATAAGATTGTATTTATTTTCATTTTAAGCCTCTATAACACTATCTAGTTCATTAATAGACATAGATAAAATTATCTATTATTCATTACTTACTTGGGATGTTACATCCTTCCCCCCTTTAGAAAATTGCGTCCCCGCAATTTATTTACTTATCAAATAAATGGGGGTACTTATCCCTCATTGCATTTTCAGATTCCCATGTTGCCTCTTCCATCATGCGGTTTTTCCACAAAACCTTTACCTGCTTAATCACCTTATTCCGTAACACTTTCTCCCTGTGGTCAAGAATCTGGACCGGTTGTTCCTCATAAGATAGGTTCTCCTCCAGTGAACTACCTCTGGACTCAAAACATGAGATGGATCTGGCATATTCTTTCTCAACATCGAAACGTGAAAAACATTGTGTACCTGAGATAAACTCGGAGGTAAAGCCACTCGGTATGCAACTGATCCAACTCTCTCCAGAATTTCGTATGGTCCAATGAACCTTGGACTCAACTTTCCTTTCTTACCAAATCTCATCACACTTTTCAAAGGAGAAACCTTGAGAAAAACATGATCACCTACCTCGAAAGATAGATCCTTCCTCCAGTTATCCGCATAACTCTTCTGCCTGCTCTGAGCTGTTCTCATGTGCTTCTGAATCAGCTGAACTTTTTCCGCCATCTCTTCTACCAATTCTGGTCCCATCAATTTCCTTTCACCCCCTTCATCCCAGAAAGCTGGAGTTCGACACCGCTTCTCATATAATGCCTGAAATGGTGCCATCTGTATACTGGAATGAAAAATGTTATTATATGAAAACTCAACCAAAGAAAGATGTTGGTCCCAACTTCCCTGATAATCCATAGAGAAAGAACGTAGCATATCCTCCAAGGTCTGAATTGTTCGTTCTGACTTCCCATCTTATTGAGGATGAAAAGCTGTACTAAAATTTAATTCAGTACCCAACGACTTCTGAAGGCCTTTCCAAAAGTTAGAAGTAAACCTGGGATCACGATCCGATACAATGGAGAGAGGAACTCCATGTAACCTGACTATCTCTTTAAGATACAAACGGGAAAGTTGATCAAGATAAAAATTATCTCGTATAGAAAGGAAATGAGCAGATTTGGTCAAGCGATCAACAATAACCCAGATTGCATTATTACCTCGATATGTCTTCGGTAATCCAACAACAAAGTCCATGGATATATTCTCCCATTTCCACTCTGGCACTGGTAAAGGCTGAAGCATCCCTTTCGGCTGCTTTAACCTGCTGACAAGTCAAACACTTCACAGTAAAATCAGCAATATCTCTTTTCATTCCATCCCACCAGTAATACTCCCGCAGATCTCTCTACATCTTAGTACTACCCGGATGAACTGAAAACGGAGAACTATGAGCTTCACATAACAACTCTCTCTTCAACTGTGAATCCCAAGGCACACACAATCTCTTCCCAAATCTCAAAACACAATCATTATCAATGTTGAATTCAGGCAACTTACCTTTCTGAACCAGCTCTACCTTTTTCTGCAACTCACTGTCTTGCTTTTGTGCTTGCTTGATTCTATCTGATAGAGAAGATCTCACTGATACCTGAAACAAAACAGAAGGACTTCCTGCACCAAAAACTTCTATGCCAAAGTTCATCAAATCCTTAACCAAAGGATCACGTTCCAAACACAACATTGTTAATGAAGCATTACTTTTTCGACTCAAAGCATCAGCCACTTTATTTGCTTTTCCCGGATGGTAATGAATTGTACAATCATAATACTTGATTAATTATAGCCATCTCCTCTGTCTCATGTTTAACTCTTTCTGAGTGAATATATACTTTAAACTTTTGTGATCAGTATATATTTCACACTTTACTCCATACAAATGATGCCTCCAAATTTTTAAAGCAAAAACAACAGCAGCTAATTCCAAATCATGTGTAGGGTAATTTAACTCATGAGTTTTCAACTGTCGTGAAGCATAAGCAATTACCTGATCAGTCTGCATTAGGACGCAACAAAGTCCTTTCAATGAAGCATCATTGTATATGACAAACTCACCATTCCTGGAAGGTAGTGCCAAAACTGGAGCATTCACCAATATTCTTTTCAATTCCTGGAAACAATCATCACATTCTTTTGTCCAGATAAACTTAACACCCTTCCGAGTTAGCTTAGTCATTGGACTAGATAACCGTGAAAAATTTCTAACAAACCTTCGGTAATAGCCCGCCAAACCAAGGAAGCTACGAATCTCGGTTACATTTGTGGGTCTTGGCCATTCTTCCACAACTTTTGTTTTTGCAGGATCAACAGTTATTCCATCTTTAGAAACAATGTGACCAAGGAGAGAAATTTTTTGCAACCAAAACTCACACTTTCTGAATTTACCATACAATTTCTTTTCTTTTAAGGTTTGCAAGATAACCCTTAAATGTCTTTCATGCTCCTCTTTACTTTTAGAAAACACCAAAATATCATCAATGAAAACCACCACAAACTTATCCAAGAACTCATGGAAAATTCTATTCATTAATTCCATGAATACAGTAGGTGCATTGGTTAGCCCAAAAGGCATTACTACAAATTCATAATGGCCATATCTCGTACGGAACGCGGTCTTCGGAATATCTGCCTCCTTTACCTTCAGCTGATGGTACCCCGATCTCAAGTCAATCTTTGAAAAAAACTGAGCTCCCCGGAGCTGATCAAACAAATCATCGATATGAGGCAAAGGATATTTGTTCTTAACAGTGATATTATTCAAGGATCTATAATCAATGCAAAGTCTCATAGAACCATCTTTCTTTTTAACAAATAAAACAGGAGCACCCCATGGTGATGTGCTAGGTCTAATGAAACCTTTCTCTAATAAATCTTGCAATTGCTCCTTCAACTATAAAAGTTCAATTTGTGCCATTCGATAAGGGGGTTTTGAAATTGGCTTAGCCTCAGGAACTAAGTCAACAGTAAACTCAACTTCCCGATCTGGTATTATTCCAGGCAACTCATCAGGAAAAACATCAGGATACTCATTTACCACTGGCACATCATTAATCTGAACAGTTCCTTTATTTTCAACGACGTGTGCAAGGTAACATTCATTTCCATCTTTTACAAGTTTCTCAGCCTCTTGATATGTTATCAAAAGTAAGGGTTCATTCTTGTAAAAAAACTGAAAGTATTTCTGAAAAGAAACTTCTTTAGCTCTACAGTCAATATTAGAATGGTAGATAGAGAGCCAATCCATACCCAGGATAACATCAAACTCTACTAGAGGTAGAACAATAAGGTTTGAAAGTAGGTTCTTTCCACAGATAAGGATAGGAAGATTCTTATAAATTCTTTTTGCCTCAACATTTCCCCCAGGTGTTTTTACCAAAATTTCAGGAGTCATTTCTTGAGATGGTATTCCCATTTTACTAGAAAAGGTTTCAGAGATGAAAGAATGTGTAGACCCCGAATCAAACAACACACTGACATAATCTGAAAAAACAAACAAAGTACCTGATACAACTTCATTTGATGGCCCGACGTCTGCTGAAGTAGTTGCAAAGGATTTCACCACCCCTTTCTGCTTGTAGTCTAACTGCTTCCCATCACTCAAGCTCTTTGTCGGGCACTCATTTGCATAGTGACCCATCTCATTGCACTTATAACATTTTACTAACTGTAAATCAAATTTGTTCTTACCTTCACCTTGATCCTTTTCAGTGCAATCACGAGCCTTATGTCCCATCTTACCACATCGGTAGCACTTTCCAGAATTCAGAAGACATTCCCCAGCATGCCTTTTGCCACATTTATCACAAACTGGAAACTTAGTTCTCTTACCATCAGACTTTTTTGAAGAATTCTTACCTTTCTCATGCCACCTCGGTCTCTTCTTCTGCTGGTTGTTATAGAACACTTGGTCATCGGCAAACTTCATTTCCACCTTCTCAGCACACCGAACAAGCTTTTCATAACTTTTAAACTCACGAGAAGCTAATGCCCTTCGATATTTTGGCTTTAATCCTGAGTAAAAACGATTGATTTTACTATCAAGGTCTTGGATAAAATTTGGAGCATACCTTTCCAATCGAGTGAACCTTTCTTCATAGGCAGCCACTGAGTCTTCCTCTTGCCTCAATTCCAAGAATTGTTTTTCCATCCTAAGTCGAAGAGCCTTAGGAAAATACTTCTCAAGAAACATACCTTTGAATTCATCCCAGTCAAGAGCATCAATCTCATCGGCGTCCCTGATATTTTTAACCATAGACCACCACTGATCTGCTTCACCCTCCAAACGGTAAATAGAAAGACTAACCTTTTGATTGTCCGAACACCCCATGACATCAAAAATCTTCTCCAGTGCTTTAATACACCCTTCAGCTAGCACAGGGTCAGATGATCCTCTGAATGATGGTGGATGTTGCCTCATGAAATGTTCCACCACTGACATGTTCCTCTGTGGTTGGTCTGGCTGATCTCGTGCATGGATACCACCACCATTTATCGCTTGAGTCAACTGCTCCATTACTGCAACAAACTATTCAGTTCCAATTCCGACCATTTCTGGATGCTGATTCGGAAGGTTATTTCCTTCTGTATGCCTTCCTAGCACTGCTTCCCTGTTTCCTCTGCAGAAAACCATTCTAAACAAACATGTCTTAGATGAAGCAACATGGTAATCTTCAAATGCTATATCACTTCAATTTGACCATAAAAAAAATATTTTTTGGATAATCATTCAATAGAATTCTAACTCCTAAAGTTATCTAAACCGACCTCTGATACCAACTATAAGGCCCCAGCCTTAAACCTTACTTAATCTTGAGTTATTACAAGATTACACATTGAGGATCTTTTCAGGTTTAGAGTTTTAGAGGATTAGATCATAAAACTTGCATTACATTCCACATATAAACAAAGTGGTTACATAAAGATAGTATTCTTCATTCCCATCAATGGAAGCATATTTAAAATAAAACATGGATTCATTCTTGACACTTCCTTGACACTATCATCATATCATGTACCTTTCCCTTGACCTGTGAAAAACATTTCAAAAAAACTTGGGATGAGCATAAAAAGCTCAGTAAGGGATATAAAAATATGGAAAGGAAACATGGGTACATATATACATAAGGATGAGATCATACTTTACCCATAAAACATAAGCACTTTAACATACCTCATCAAATCATGAATAAATCATAGAAATCATAAGACATAAAGGTAACTTGAGGCATTCATAACATTCTTACGTAGGGATTAACCCTCTTGGTTACGTTTGGAATACCCATCATAGTATATTCCCTAAAATCTCTTCGGAGAAACCTTAACGTTTCACTCCTTCGCGTTACCCAATGCATTGGAGAGCTATATCAGGCTCACCCGCCCTTAGTTTATCACGGAACCACCCGTCTTCATAATAATGCCCAAGAACCATAACATAATCGTATCACATAAAACATGCATGAAGGAAGCATAACATTCCCACCTTTCAATCACAAGATATCAATACAACACATTGATATAAAATCATTATGAAAACCATTCTCGATACCAAAATAAAAGAAAATTAAAACATGGTTTTTATTTTTCTTTTAAAAAGAAGGTATGGCTTGTAGAAGAAGCCGAAACTCAAATAACGGTCACGACGGCGGAGAAGTCGTTGTCACCGCATACGTAAGACAAAAACATTCCCTTTTGTCGTTTAGTAAACGCTTCGTATAAAAAATATTCCTTTTGAATAAACGTAAAAGTCAAAGGGGTTTATACACCATATAAAAGAAGGTTGTGTATAAAACCAAAATATGCCTCAATGAATGGAGATTGAGATGAAGTCCCATACCTCGTATCCGACTTGACCCGACCGTTCTTTAATATCATGAATAATAAACTTGAGTTAATCTCTACTTGATTATGAACCTTTTTCAAGTTCATTATTCCTTTTATACCATGTTATGAACATCATGTAATCATTTAAGTTAATAGTGTTCATTTTGTCGGTATTTGGTTCTTAAGTCAAAAATAGACTTCTTACACTTACATGTTGTTAATTTGGTCAAAGGTTTATTATATCCAGAATGATATTAATGATTTGGATAACATATATGTCATATATATTCATCATATACATGTATTTATAATATTACATCACATTTAGAGGTAAGAAATGAAATGCACCATTCATGGAGACGGTAAGCCGTACGTACGCATGAACGCTACTTCCATTTCTATTTCGTATTTTATGGAATGGAATCATAATGATATAATAGTATATTATAATTCCAGTATAATAACATATATAATATAATTAACTTTATCCTTTACACATCCCACATATGGTATTAACGAATCAAATCACTTTCAGGGGGCGGTAGTCCGCACTTCCTAAAATGAAGATATCGTGTTTACCCATAATGGAAACCATAAAGGTATGCCCAAAATGAAAAACACAGAAGCTTAAGGAAAAAATAAACATATTATATATCACATATAAAAATAGTTACATCATAATGGCCACCTTTGAAGGTTTTAAATGAGTATTGAACAATCATCGTTTCGGGAGGCAGAATTTCGCCATCCACGGAAAACATATGTTCTTTAACCATTTGATGTAGTTGTGTGAGAGTGTAGCTCAAATAAATATTATAACAACATCCTAGTATATCTAATATAATGGTGTTGTTACAAAATAAGTAAATAAAAAGAGTTTAGGGTGTTGGAGAAGCAAAATTAAACAAATGAACATGAGAGAATGAATTACCTTTAAAAGTGTAACTCCTTTTGATTTGAGCCTAAAGGCTTCCTTTGAAAGGATTCTTCCCAAAGGGGATACTCTAGGATGAGGAGAGGGATTTGGAGAGAGTAAATGGGTAGGTTTTGGCCGAGCCAAAGGCTTGAGGAGTGTGTGAAATGAGGTAGAGGTGGGGGCCTTTTATAAGAGGAGAGGAGGGGCACTTTTGGAAAGTAAGAAATATTACTTTATTTGAAAATGTGTTTCGGTTTTAAAAGGTCCCACATTGATATAATTCGTGGATAAAGTGATAAGAGTTCAAAATCCACTCATCCAATTGGTTTTGGCCATGTGTTGGTTTTAGATTTTTCATTATCATTCCATTTTATTTAAATCGTTAAATAATGAGGTCATTGCTGCATCATCATGATGTCATAAATAATTTAATTTATTTAAAGTCTAAAAATTAGAAAAAAAATACTATGATGTAGGAAATATTTTTATCTTTCCAATTACTATTTATAATCAAAAATCTGATCTTTATAACCACATGTAAAAATTGTTTTCGTAAAACATCTCTTGTTTGTGTCATTTTTACTTTAACATTTAATAAAAAGGTATTTATGTCATTTCCCAACAAAAGTGGATCCATGGGGTCCCCAAGTTGACCCATGGCTTTTCTTGGTCGGCCATGACACAGCCAATAATGTTGGGACATGTGTCTAGGTCATTTCATATTATTAAAGCATTATTTATACCTTAAACTACACTAATTACCACTAATCGCGATTAAAAACTTAATAAGTTACTATTCACCAAAAAATTATTTTAATCCCATTGAACCACATTATACTTTTTAATGATAACCATGTATGTCGGATTTTTGAAATTCAAAACACAATGATGGCAAAATTTCATTTAAATGAAAAATCAATTTTTATAAGTACCACTTAGTGGTTTCACTATTCATCAAAAATTGAAGTTTTTCAGAAAATTACCAAAAATTCACCCTAAGTTATATTTGATATTCCGAATTCAAAAATTAAGTCTATTTTAAAAAATTCAATACATATAAGTCACATTAATTAATTTAATAATTAATTCCCGCTGTCAGAGCAAATAGCGTGTTTTCATGAAACAATAAGTATCAAAAGATTGATACCAGTTTAAGTCCAATTTCAAAGTGAAATTGATTCCAATTACCACCATTGGATTAAATGGTAAAAATATATTCAGATTACACATTAATACCAATTCAAAAGATAATCTAATCATATAAATAAATTAGATTAAAAAGCAGTTTTGATGTAAAATGCAGTATTTTTCACTATTCATTAAAAATGAACATTGTCTGAAAAATACCAAAAAATCACACAAAGTAAATTTTGATGTCCCAAACATAAATAATAAGTTTATCTTAAAAAACATAGCTTATAAAGTTGTCAAAAGATATATTTAAAAATGGTTTGCCATCAAAAGGCAGTAAAATAATCTTTTAAGAATATTAGTGTATTCCATGCATAAGATTGTGTTTATTTTCATTTTAAGCCTCTATAACACTATCTAGTTCATTAATAGACATAGATAAAAATATCTATTATTCATTACTTACTTGGGATGTTACAGCTACTCACATGATAAATATCATGATTCTGCTGAACAATGGCTTTAACTGCTGGACCTACCATTTTTTCTCTGCATGGAATATCTGTTGTATGGTACCTCATCTCCTTGAGTAAAAATTTTCAAGAGATGGTGTCCCAGAGTATATCTCTTTTTCCCATTATCATAACTTGACATCTTAGCTAGTAATAATATCATAATCTACATTATGATAATAATTTTCCCACTAGGTGCGATTCTAATAACTAGAAAAATCATTGCATTTAACTACTTCTTAGATTCCTTAAAAGCTACAACATACTCAGTATTTGTAGATATGGATACCATTGGCTTTTATGAGCTTGAATCACTCACCACATTTTCCCAATACAAGTTCAAGTTTATATAAACATTACTAGTTTGTGTCCCAAAAAAATAGTATACCTTATTCTCTATATACCAGGTACATATCATTTGTACTCGCTGAAGTACAAGATAATAGTTTTGACTTCTTTACATGCGTTGCTCTTGGATATAATTGATATCTTCCTAATATAAAGTATATCATGTAAGTATCAATTCTTGTAAATATTATGGAATATGTGATTGATCCATCACTGAAGTGTATGGAACTCAATTCACAACTTTAATCTCCTCCCATGTTCTGAACATGTTAACATAAAGAGATTAATTTATGTGACATTGAAAACAATTATAAACTTGAATTGTTCCAACTTTTACTTTTCAATACAATGTCACTATATTTATGATTTAATTAGGACCAATTAATCTATGGATATACCTCAGTTGATCCCGTTCCCTAGAACTTAAGTTGTTACTTTAAGTCAATCACTGGAGAATTACTTTTAACCTTGTCTTTTCTAACTGTAAGACCAAGATCTGTTTTTCATATGTTATAGAACATATTTCTCTTGGAAAAAATTGGTTCTCCCACTAACCTTTGGTAGACACATGGAAAAGGTTCATTCAAAATGAATTCTCAAAGATCTTATTTCTTACATTAATCAAGAACTAGATTTTAGTAACTTGAAACCTTCATTAGAATATGATGGTTTCATCATCCCTTTCTGGTTACGTCATATAGACACCTTCCATTAAAGATGATCTTGACATCCAATGACCAATATAATGATCTTTCAAGTTAGATATGACACATATAATTCTAAAATATTGAGGCATACCAATTTGGTATAACCAGTCGAGCCTTATTGGTACTATGATTGAACCATCCATGTATCATCTCATTTGAATACCAACAGCAGTATTCAATTTATAATCCCCTTTGCAATTTGATACATATAATCCATTAATAAATTTTAATTTCTCTTGTCAGTCTTAGCTCATTTCCATATGCTTCTTACTTTTATTATTTATTATTATCAATGAATAATGTATCACCAGCCATGATGAACTCAAAACCATCACCTTGGTTTCACTCTTCCTACGCGGTATATGTCACTGGAAAATTCCAATTCCACGTGTACTTGTGGAACTTGTTCCTATGACAACCATTTGCACATCTAAAGCATTGAATAAACCCAAGTCAATCTTTCTCCCACTATCTCTAATAGAGATGTGAACACTTATATAGAAATGTAGTCTAATACTTAGCTACATATTTTCTATCTTATGGATTAATGTAATATATTAAGAATATTTTAGGATATTTACTTAGATGAACCATGTGTTTAGCTTTATGCATGTTTGTTTAACTCTTAACAAACACTTTACATATGTAACACATGTCTTATGGCATAGTGGATTATCATCCTACTATTACTTGAATGATATCCATTTGTAATTTTTTTGGCATATTGGTTATGGGTTCATGTCGTTATTCACAAAGCATGTCTTGAAATATGATGGAAGTTACTGCAGGTTGTAACATTAATACTATTTACATCATAAATTTTATGTATAAAATGTGAATTTATGAATTTCTCATTTCTACATTTTGTTGATCAATGTTAACATGTAAGACTCATCATCAATCCTTAACATCAATTTCGTGATGTAGATAAGGTAATGTGCACTTAGTAATTACTCCATGCTATGTTATCATGATCAATGAATGCTTGGTCAAGATATTCTTCGACATGCTGATTTGAAGCAAATAATATCTTCTGACCATGCATATACTTCACAATTACATTCATTAATAACTTAAATGAATCTTATGAAGTATCTTTACGTCTAGCTTTCCTTTGGAATAGTTCACTTTCACTAGTTGAACTAATTCAAAATCTTTGTGACATACCTATATTTCTAAAGTTTTATTTGTCCAAACTAAATACATAAAATATACCAAAGGTGTTTAGTTTTTTTGAGCCTAAATAAAAAATTGGGTATATCATTTATGTCGACTTTTAGTTTTTCTTGAAAAATAATTATTAGGTCAAAAATAGGTAAGTCTTACATTTTATATTCATCACTCTTTTCCAATGATTCAAGTATATCTGAACTATTTGTTGATTATGTTACCACAAAAAACATTCATTCCTAAACATGGAATAATGTCTCATTATGTAAAAATAGCATGTGAGATAAATTTTTTTGTTATATTCAACAACTTGTTCAATTTGAATCAATCACTTGAAAATTAAAAGTTATTTGTTTCTCACTACTGACTTAAGAATCACCATTTCTCAGCTACTTGGAGAAGAATTCTTACTCCTAGTAATGTTTCTATAATTACTTGGTTAATATATTTCAATATATATATATGAAAATAATATTGTATTCAATACCCAAGAAGTATGTGAGAAACAATACTTTTATTTTATGAATCTAAACTAAATGAGAAGCGAGTACTTGCTTCTTGTATTTCAGTTCATTGCATTTTTTAAACTTCCATAAATTTATTTCATAATATGCGATGAAAATAACCACATGTTAAATATCCAACCTCATCATTAAAACATGTTTTGATTGTTCCTTTGGTGTTTCACTTCCCATTGTCCTTTCCTCTTTTTCTTTCAATATATTCGCCATAAAAAACAAAAGACAGTATTTGATTACTTGGTGAACCTTACCAAAAGGTAATGAAACATTTAATCTGTCTTGTTCATTTGTACTCTTAAACAAAACTAGAGTAATTTGGTGTAAGAATGAGATTTCATGAAAGATCATAGTCTGCCTTTCATGTTTACACAAAGACAGTGTAACCATCACATTCAAATCTTGCTTAGCTTTCTCCTTGGAAACTTTTTGGAGATGAGACTACATGTAACATCATCCATGTCATGATGTAGTGACAGCAACTCACATCAGACATTGATGATAGCATTATGATAGAACCATCATATGCTTAATTCATGAGTCTCCTGTAAGAATTTTTACTCTCTCACTTCATGAGGTGTCTTAATAGGTTAGGACACCAACACATTGAATTTATGATATAGAAATATTATGCACAAGAATTTGTACTATATTTGAATTTCATTCTAGTTTAGACATTAACTTTTTCTGATATTTATTGTCGTTTTATTGTGGTATTACTTTCCATTATTTATAAAGACAATTTAGTAGATCAGTACTTTTTTATGTTGATTATCGAATGTGATATTACCAATTAATTTAATCATTAAATATCTCCCAATAATTTATCAAATTCTAGGAACCCTTTGTACTAGAGTCAGAATACTCTATAATTTGAGTATTCTAGTGGAAAGTATCCTTGAACCTCCCATAAATTCTACAATATATGGCTATGCCACTACTCGGAGGGTTCAAGGTAAGATTTTGGCAGGCCAACCGCATTAACTCGTGGTTCCTTGATCTGTTGACTAAAGTATTAGCTTCAAAAAATATTAACTTGATTTACTCAATGATTGCCTCTAAAATTACAATAAGCTAGATATGGATATTTTTTGCTGAGATTTTAGAAAAGTAAACCCATCACCCTAATAATAACTCCCCAGTAGTAAGAGGCACTCTCAGCTATGGCATGACCGACACCCCAAACACCCGGTTTTGTTCAAAATTGAATAATGGAAGGTTGTGGTGACTTAATATTTCATTGATGGTTTTTTATTTTTCTCTTGACGAATGTAATCCATTTCTATTAATCTTGTTCATCTATGTTTTCATGCTCACAACTGAACATTAATCGAAAAACATACACCGCTTCTTTATGCATTTTGTTATTTATTACTTTATGTATCTTCCCACAGTTTAAAATGTATAAAATAATAAATAAATGCATAAAGGTAAAACACTACCCTAATGGTCTTGATAATCTAAACAACCTAAGGTAATCATACCTGAGTCGAATCTTGACTCATAATACAGTTTTCCCATTTCTTGTATGTTTGCTTCTCTTTTTAATTATTGCCTCATCTTCATGGGGTCAATGTCGTGTCTTAGAGTATCACTTCATCTTGGTGGGATCCACGTGTCATCTTGCACCATCTTGATCCACATACATTGCCTCATCTTGGAGGGGTCTACATCACATCTTGCTTTGTCTTCGTCCGAAATACAAATATATATGCGCTCGGGCGAGGGGAACTAGGGGTATAAATGTACATCAGGTAAATTGGACACTTAGGTCCTTATACCTTTCAACTGAAAATAAATACGATGTGTAGATCATCATTTAATTAATTACAATCATCACACAAAGTTAAATAATTAATTAAATAATTAATTAAATGCAGACATACAAGGTTTGGTGCTCTAGACCAGTAGGCCGGTAAAAATCTAGCGCGATAAAATAAATTTTTATTAAATAAGTACGAGGGTTATAAATTAAATTAAATGAATTAATAAATTCAAATAATTAAATTAATTATTGGTCCGCTAATTAATTTTATTTTTTTATTCCAAAATTAAATTAATTAATTAATTTAATTTCATTGAAAAAATTAAATTAATTTATATTCTGGGTATTAAAAATAATTAACCAAAATTAAATTTAATTAATTTAATTTATATACTAAAATTAAATTTAATAAATTTATTTCATTTTGATTAATTTAAATGGTCGGTCCCTGAAACATCAATTCAAGGCCAGTGCGGGTCAGGCCAAACCCATGCAGGGTCATACCAGGCCATGCAAGGGCCAAACTAGGCCGAACCGATCCGTCCAAACCTGTTCTGGGTTGGACAGATCCACTCGGACCATTTCAGAGTCAATATTTCCCTGTGAAAAATAACTTACAGGAAAAGGGGGTAGCTCCTTCATCTAGACTGGAGGCGACGGTGCCTGAGCTGCGACAACCAGTGGGCCTCAAGAAGCCGGAGACAGGTCAAGAGGCTGAGGATGAACTCGGAACGGTGGTGAGACTGGCGGCCTTGGCTAGTCCGGTGAAAGGTGGTGGGGTTGTACTAGGACCAAAGAAAACCGGTAGTAGAGGGAAGCGAATGGGCGAGGACAACATCTGATAGCAAGGTGGGTCGCGTGGGCTTTTGCTGGGATTTTGTGTTGCGTGTATCCAGCCTAGGTAGGGTCGTGGCAGTGCACCGGGGAGAGCATTTAGGATGGATGGGTCATAGCGTAGTGGCCAGAAGGCAGCGGATGAGAGGGGCGATCAGGCTAAGGAGGCGGGAAAACTAGGCGATGTCCTTTGGGTGCCTATGGCTGGTCAGCCTGTGGGGCGCGCTCCCAAAGCAGAGGAGAAGGAGGCCGGTTCTGACAGAAGTTAGGTTACAGGCCGGGCGATGACAGCGACCGGGGAAGGGAACAACGGCTAAGACCACGAGTTGCAGGGGATGGGCTGCATGCGGCGTGCAGCATCGAGGTGAGTGACTGAGGGCAGTCTGACGACACTAAGTAGGTGGTGCGATGCGGCAGGTCCGGAGGAGGGTAGTCTGAAGAAGAGGGGGTCTGCATAGACCCCCTATAAAAGTCCCTTTTTTAAGTCTTTCTCCTATTTTATTCTATGTCTCCTCCTCCATCAACTTGAACCGCTCCTTTTTTTGAACTCATGTGTGAAATTCCACACATTTAATTCAAGTCTTTCCATTTTATTTTCAAAAGTCTACTTAGTCTTTTAATATAATAATAATAATGTATTACTGTTATATTATAATAATAATAAAATAAATATTATTATAATAATAAAATTATTATGAAAATTATTAAATTATAAAATAATTATTATTACAATTAAGATTATTTCTGATGAACCAATCTAAAATTGATTAGTCATTCGGAATGAATAAAATTAATACCTATGATCAAAATGCAAATTCGATCCAATCAAAAAAATTAAAATGTTCATAACTCGGTCATTCTGCATTAGACCGACACGCGGTTTGAACTGATAGGACCGTTTTTGAAACCTATACTAAAATGTAATGAAAATTAATTTTATTTCACTCAGAAAATATACGTGATCCCTATGATACCTCCGAAAAGTTTCGGGACCCGCAGGGAAGCCGATGGGCCGGGGGATTTAAAATTTCATCTACAGGTCAACAGAACTTGTCGACGCTGATGATCTGAACCCCGGTTAGGTCCAAAGATCTTGCATAAATTATAAAGATCACAAAAATTAAACTGAAAAACTACCATTTCAGATCTAAAGGTGCACTCAACTGAAACTTTTCGCTAGCGATCATTGCCTAAATAATCTATAGCAGGATCCCTCTAGATCATCCACACGTGCTTCAAAAATCTGCTGGAACGTCGATCGTCAAATTCCATGTGCTAGTGCAGCAATCTGACGATCTCTGACATCCCAATGATCATCGAATCAGGAGCCTTCGATGCTTGAGGAAGATGTTGATCCATGATCTTGGATCAAATGTTTCTCTCTCTAAAAAGCAAGAGGAGAGAGAGGCTCTCATTTTTCATCCAATGAAATGAATGAATAGTTTCATGGAGAGAGAGAATCACCTCTATTTATATTAGTGTTGCAAAATATAGGGTTGGGTTCCCTGGCCCCCATTTATTTAAAAATCCACAAAATAAATAATTTTGATGAACTAAACTATGTCAATATTATTTATTATTTTATCACATACCTATAATATATATACAATATATTACGTGATAAAAATTGATCCATTTAACTCAACTCGAAATCCCGCTTAATATTAAACGAACCTTGAATATTAAAATAATATTCGTTGGATTAATATTTTCTTGTATTTACTTAAGTTGTAAAAAAATTTAGATAAATTCAATCCCAATTATTCATAACTTGAATAATAATGAATTTATTTACTTATTAGGGATTGATACTTTGGACAACACTTGGACCTCGTGGTGGGTCCCACCACATCCATATACCTATTCAACTGAATAGGGCGGATTCTTGAATATTCTATTGTGTGTGACCCTCTAGGACCTTATCTAGTAGTGAACAAATTCCACAGACTAATAACGGAGTCTAGAAACTCATCACAGCCCCTAAAGAGACAAAGATTATCGTAGCAACAATAACTAACCTATGAACACTGATTGTGTACTATAATCTCATTGTCATTAAATATCTAATAAAGTAGGACGCACACTTGTTTCATTTTTCTTTCTTTGATTTATTATTTGTTGATCATTCTGGATGGATTTACCTTTATACTGCTTTGGCCAATGACTTATGAAGGTGTCATCATCTTCATCAACCAGGCATGAGATATACTACATCCTAAACTTGGAAGTGACAAATCCTTTCTTGACCATTCAACCAATGTCATACCACCAACAATAAACCCAACACAAGATACCTCTCCACAATTTCAATATCATGGTTTTTTACTATTATCAAAGTGTGCAATCAAATGATATGCATCGGTAATAGTCTCAAGTCAGGAGAAAAATACACATGTTTATAGATAGGAACAACCAATGACTCCCAAAACATATGGTGTTCCTATTGGAGGGTATGTCCTCATGATCTCACTACTGGAGATCCCTAAGTGTGAACTTCATAAGAATAAGTCTCAATGCTTATGAGCCCCCAGCACCTGATAGTCAAACATCTACTATATCCAATCAGTAAGATGTATCTAGACCATAGAACATATATTTAAGATTAACATCATAGTATCTTGAGGTTCTCATTATAGGCTAGGATTTTCTACAACCTTTCTATATAACAATTAATCTTTGGACATTACCATTATACAGTGGATGCAGAAACATCTACACTATAATGGTAATAATAAATCACGTATAACTAACTGTACATGTGATATTGTAATCAAAAGTATGACATAGTTGGGTCTAGGGAACCCACTATTTCAATGGAAATATCATTATAATGGAATTATCATTATAATTTTATGCATCAGATGATGACTCCACTCATCAATATTAAAATTCGTCAAACTTCATAAGCTTTACACATTCTGAATTCAGACAACTTCTGAGTTTGGTACTTCTGGGTCCGATCTTCTGTGTCTGGGTTACTTATAAAACATATTTTTTTTCAATAAAATGGTTTCATAAGTTTTAGGTTAAACTAATATCCAAGTGAGTTCATAAAAGTAACATTATTTTCAAAAATGATATTTTTCACTATTCACCTAAAAATCAATTATTTTAGAAAAATACAAAATATTCATCTTAAGGTTATTTTATTTTGATTAATACAAAAATGATTTTAAATTTTTAAAATTAAACTTCTCAAATTTTATAATTCAAAATTCAAATAAAATTTTAAAATATAGAGAAAAACTGTTCATATAGGAAAATAAAATTTTAATATATTAAACATTATTTATTATTATTTACTATAAATTAATAATTAATTTATTGGTAATATATTATTTATATTATCAATATATTATATTAAAATTTTATCATACTAGAATTAGTTTTTTTAAATAAAACATAGATTTTAGAAAAATGTATGTTTAAGCATAAAATGATTTTTTTAGTCATTTTAGTTATACTAATTATATTTCATTAGTATTAAAAGTAGTATTAAGTCTCATTATACCAATATTTTATATTTTTTGTTACTCCTTTTCATACCTACTAATTCAAAATCTATTTTTTAATGTTGAAATTTAATATTTATATTTTACCTAAATATATTATTGTTTTCTTTTTAGTTTGGTCTTGTGAGTAGAAAAGCTATCAAACACATTATTTATTTAAGGAAAATATATAGTTACATCTCAGGTTTTCACAGGTACTGGTTAACACAGTTAAAATAACATATCGATTTCAATCAATGGGGGGTTTCCTTTTCTTATCCTAATGTAACCTAGTATAAAATTATTAGATAATGGGAATTTCAAGCAAGTATAGTTGGATAGGATCAGGAGAAATTTAAATTGATTAACTCTGAAATAGAATTCATGTTTCCTAAGGATATTGAAATGTAGATACCATAATAATTACCTCTTGTTTTAGGATTCCTTCTTGAGATATTTCCAAAGTATTTCTCAGGGTTTCCTCTTAAATGTGAGGTGGAATTTTCAATCGAGATAGTACATGGGATGGAACCTATTTCAATTATATAGTATTATATGTCACTAAAAGAGTTGAGAGAGCTAAAATATTAACTTTAGTCATGGGTTTCAAAAGGTTTTATCCAACCTATTACTTCCCCTTGGGGTGCACTGGTTATCTTTGTGAAGAAATCTAATGGGACTCTATGCCTCTGTGTAGACTATCAGAAGATAAATCATATAAATATCATGAACTGGTATATATTAGAATTAATTGAAGTATTTTTTTTACTAATTGAAAGGTTCTATATGGTTTTTGAATATTTATTTAGGTTCAGAGTATCATCAACTCCATGTGATATCTTGGGATGTTTAGAAGATTCATTTTTTGAAGTTGGTATGACCATTTTAAGTATCTTGCTACGTATTTTGTATTGCTGAATTTTCCCATTGTTTTTATGTATTTAAGGAATGAGAATTTACATCTTTCTGAGACTCTTTTGTTTTAGCCTTTATATATGATATCCTTATGTATTCAAAAACATGAAAATGGCATAGAATGAATCTTCATGTGGTCCTAGGGATATTAAAAGGTAATAATGTTTACATAAATATATATAAATTTTTATTTTTAATTCATGATGTTAAATGTTTAGGTAATGTGGTATCATAAGGTTTAATCATTGTGAAACTTGAAAAAATGGAAGCTGTGATGTCAAAGGAAGTACCTATGAACACCTTCAATGTTCATAGTTTATTATGACTTACTGGGTATTACCATTTCTTTATTTTTTATTTTCCCTTGTATTCACTCTTATGATTGGTCCAAAAAATAAGAGGGAAATTTATTTAATTAGAATAATGTGAGATAGAATTTTAGGAGAAGAGGAGAAGGATTATAATAGAACTTATCCTATTTTTTCTGATTTAGGTAAAGGTTTTGAAGTATATTATAATGATTTCTTTGTGGACCTTGGGTGAGTTTTGATATAGCATAATCATATCACAAACTATGGTTCTAGTAATTTTATGACCTCGTAAAAGAAATTACCCACCCTTCAATTTAGAGGTAATTGCCATAGTGCATGCCCTGAGGTGTTGGAGGCATTACTTTTTCAATTAGAAATTTATGGTATATACTAATCATAAACTTATAATATATATATTTTCATAGATATATCTCAATATAAGGTAGTTTTTATGGTTTGAATATCTAAAATCATTTAGTTTTGAGATTCTTTATGCTCTGGGTAAGGTAAGTGTTGTAGCTCACTCCCTGAGTAGGAAGTCTGAACCTCAAAAAGTATGAAAAGATAAGGGTGAGTAGAGACTATTGTCTATAAAAAATTAAATCCATCTATATATCCTTTAGGATTGGGAAATGATATATTTATAACCCATTTATCTCAAATCTTTGATAGTGGAATAAGATAAGGATTATTATATCTCTAATCAGTATTGTGTCATCACTCAAAAGAGACTCAATGGGGAGAGATCCTAGAGGGATTGTCTCAATATCCTAACTCATTTATGTATTTATATGGAAAACTAGCTGTTCCTACCAGCATTTAGGTAGAGGTTATAAGGGAAAATCACTCCTCTCATTGTGTTGTACACCCAAAAGTTTCTAAAATGTATCAGGATATTCATTGGTAGTTATGGTGGCCTGTATTGATTCAAGATATTTAAATTTTTTTTGTGATGTTTCACTTATTAGTGGGTTATGAAAAAAAAATCTAAGTGAAGTGATGAGTTATATACACTTTCTAAACTTGAATGGAAATGAGATAAAGTCACAACATATTTTGTAATAATATTACCTCACTCTCAAAAGGGAAGAGATATGGTATGGGTAATTATGGATATCTAAAAATTGGTTTCAAATTTTCATCATATATTATAGGAATCCTCTATTAATTATTTATGGAATCTCTACAATATAGATATTGTGAAACTCCATGGGATTTTAGTTATAATTTCTTATGATCAGTAGCCAAGGTTTATGTCTTGATTTGGGAAAGGATTGAAAAAATATCTCATATCACAAGTAACAATAAATAAAACTTATCACTCTCGTATGGATAGTAAAACTAATAGAACCATTACATTACATAGGATATTTTATGATATTTAATCCTTGATTTTTGGGGTTCATAGGAGGGGTATTTAGAAGTTGTAGAGTTTTTTAATAACAACAGCTAATAAATTTATATACATATGGATCCAATTGAGTCACTTTAAGGTGTACTATTTTATTAATTATTATTCTAGGAAGAGATTAAGGAATCATCTTTTCCGAGTCCTAGCCTAGTTTAATTGGGTACTGAGTAGGTGAAATTAATCTGGAATTAGTTGGAAACTATATAGTGTCGCCAAAAGTATTATGTTAATTATAGTAAATTAACATGGGAATGTTATGTCAGTGATCTTTTTTTACACCAAGTCTCCCCCTTGTTTAGTTCATAAATAAATAAGTATGAAATGAAATATTTCCTCTTATATCATTAGAACCTTTTAGATATTCCATTATATCAGAGATATTTAATACTGGTTAGACTTACCACCACAGTTATGTAAAAAAATTCATCATCATCTACTGAAGTGAGAAAATATTATGTGGAAATATCATTCCTATATTATGGGTACAATGGATTAATGTAAATAAATCATATTATACTTAGTAATATAAAGTAAAAATGGGGATCCAATGTCTAATTTCGATGAGAATAAAAATGAATCTTCTTAGTGATAAGAAGTCCAATGGTGGGGACATTATAAATAACCTCATTCATTAAAGTTATAATTATATTCTAATTTTAACTTCTAAGATCAACTTTTAGTGTCTTTTTAGAGTTTTTGAAAAGTGTAAGAAGTTTTGAGAAGTTATTAAAAGGAAAATAGAAGGGAATCGATTGTGGTAGTAGCACTGAGTACTAGATGGAAATATAATGGTTGTAAGGCCACAACTAGATCCATCTAGTACCTAGTGGACATGAACCTAGAACCTGATAGGACTATAGGTGTTTTTTTATGTTGGGTAAAATCATATTTTCACCCCACTAATACATCCCCTTAAACAGTAGTAACTTGGGTTTTTATATCCATTTATTGTCTATAGGACCCCTTAGAATCTCCACCACTATTCTCATTCTATCTCCGTCAAACAAGGTGTGATTCTTCATTTTTATTCATCACATAGTGATTGTGGGAGTCCTTTATTGGATAATTATAGTTTGACTATCCATTACCCTTTGATTTTATTTTATTTTTACAATAGTTACAAGTCTACCTCAAATATTTCTTATCAAGGGCTCTGATCTTAGAAATTATTATGATTTTTCTTCCCCCAAGTGGTAGTAGAAGGTTGTAAACAATGATATTGAGATAAATCTACCACTATAAATGTAAAATTTGTTTTATTTAATTAATTTAGTGATCTAGATATCTCTTCATCTAACCAAGGCTTCCAAATTTGTTTGGGGGTGTCATCTCTAATGTTATTGAGAATAGGACTTTTCATATTTATAGGTTAATGTGGGTGTCCATTTTTATTTCTCTCACACTATTACATTTTTTTAATTATAGGGGAATAGGGGATATTTAGGGATAATTATATTTTTTCATGAAATTTTTTAAAATTAAATGTTTTTTATATAAATCTAAAAAAAATTGGTTATGCCTTGTTTGTTTTTGAAGAATTATTATAAGGCACTAGAATTAAACATTACATAATCTTAAGTTAATTCAAGAATTTTAATTTCTTTCACAATGAAGATCTTTTGAGTTTGATAGTTTTAAATAATTATTCCATAACTTATACATAACAAAACCATAAAATACAAAGTGGACACTTCTAAATAGTATCTATTTTTTCATAATCTAAAACTTTTAAAAAATCGTGATATATTATAAAAAATATACTATTTATTGCACACTTAAACATGATTTATTACATAAAATTTCACTTAAGACAACTCAGAGGATTGATATTTCAAGTGTCTTGGGAAATTAGAAATATTACATAAAAACATAGAATATAAAACACAACATCATTATTGAAAACTTCTTTTACATGACCACAATATTCCTTTGTACTTATCATTACATAGGATAACCTGGGGACATTCATAAGAAAATGGTGAGCTATAAAGACCAGTAAGGGAGTAAACAAGTAATAACATGAATAATATATTACATGTTAGGAAATATTCATATCAATGGATCACAATAGAAACATGAACATAAAGTCATGATACAGCATGATTATCATAATATAGAAATGTGGAAACAACATTTAATATGATATTTGCATGAGCCAAGACTCATTGCACATGGATCGTGAGTAAACCCTCATTTCAATTGAATTAGAATTAGTAAACCCTCATTTCACTTGATGTATCATGATAATAATCATTACCCAATTAATTGGAGTGTTATGGGCTACCCTTTATAAACATTTCTTTTCATGCAAAAGTGTGTCACATAGATCACGCAACATGGATTAATTAAACATCATAATTTATTACATTAATAAGATATATGGAATACATAAATTTAATTACCCAATAAACAAGTACATGTGCATAAAATTTAATACTCTTTATAGAGAAATGGGTATGGTATTCACTTACACGATGATTTTTGGCATGGGAAATTTTGGTGTAACCTCCACAGCATAACGACGTCAAATAGAAATTGTAAAATTGGTTGATGAGAGAGAAAGGGGTCAATAATAATATATACATGAAATGAAAAGTAAGGGGTTCATGGAACATAATATCCCAATATATTTAATGGAATTTACCTGCATAATATAAAATAATTTCTTGAATGTAAATGAGAGGAGAGAAATTCATTACTGAATTTCAGCATGGTAACAGGTGTACATAAGAGGCATTGATGAGAGAGAAAGAGGTATATCATCATTAAAAAATAAGGAGGGAAGTATGGGGGAGGTTATAAATCATACCCCCAACATTTTTAATTGAAAATAAAATGGTATAACAACATAAGGAAATTTGGACAAAAATGAGAAAGGAAGAAACCCCTTATGGAATTTCAACATCGTAATAGGTGTACATGGGAGGTGTTAATGAGGTAGAAAGGGGTATATAATAATTCAAACATAAGTAGGGAAGTTTATGGGGGTTAAAAATCATACCCAAAAGTTTTTAAATGAAATTAAAAGGGCATAACAACGCAAGGAAACTTGTACGTAAATAAGGAAGGAAGGAAAGTGAGGATCCCTTACTTGGAAGTGTGATCCCAAAGAATTGGGTTAAGATTTAGGGAGCCTTATTGAGAGATTGGGTAGCCTTGGGATTATTATAGATAGATGATTTCATAGTTTGGTTGAGTTACAAATATTTTGAGTGAATATTAATGGGAGATTGATTGGGTTTATATAGGAAAGGAGAGGGAATTCTTTATTATTTTGGTTTTGGACACTACAGATTAAACTAATCAAAACCACAAAGAACCCCAGGGTTTTTGCCCATTGTTTTCTCAAAATTGGAGTGTAAAATAATAATTTATAAGTACAATTTCCTAAAATAATAAAAAATTAGTCTTTCTTATGTGGATGTGAATCACACCATCAAAGAAATCATTTTAAAACCTTAAAATAGTTTATAAGTCTTAGAGAGTCCACTAAGGCATTGTAAAATTAATCAAACAAATATAAAATCACATTATTTAAAAGGTAAAAAATATATATTCCGAACATATCTTTTATAGTATTTTATTACATTACTATTGGGTCATTATTATGTCATAAAACACATTATATATTTAAACGGTATTTAATTTTTACCCAAAAATTTGATTATCTCAAAAAATTATGAAAAAATTTCCATTAGATAATTTTGAAATCCTAAATCTAACAATGATGATGATTTTATCTAAATAATGTAATAAATATGTTAAATTTTACTTTTAAAATAAAAACTAACATTTATCTAAAATCCATGGGTCTTGACTAAAACAGATTTCAAACCTTGATAAAAATTACAATTGTATTCATAAAAATTATACAGTAATTTATATTTAATAAAAAGTTATTTAGTAATAATATTTTATAAAAATATTATTTAATTTAAAAATCCATTAATTCATCAAAGAAGATTTCTTAATTAAATATTATCTAAAAATACTATTTGTGCTTTAAAAACTATTTACAAAGTAACAATAATAAAATTAATGTATATTCTTTATTATATACAAAAATAATAAAGCACATAATCATAGTTCTAGGGTATTGTTACATAACCCCTTATAACACCCTCATAAGACCTAAGGGTAAGGTGTGTGATGGTGATAGACTCTTGGGGTGGCTTGGATAACATCGCTCGGGTGGTGATCTCTATTAACTCCCACTTCTCCCATTGGCAGTTCTGTTCAAGCATAAAGTGTTGAAGATAAGATTGGTCTTGGTCAAGAGAAAAACCCAATGATGCTATATTCTTTCTGATATCTGAAAAATGGGCTTCATATGGAGCAATTCTACTGGATGAGGTCATCGCTTCCTTTTTCTTAGTAAATTGGAATTATTAAAGCCCTGTATTTATAATAATCATGTGATAACTATTCAATGGATATATTAGAAACGGTAAAAATTCTTAATTTTATTTTAAAATCCAAAAACATAAAACCAAGGAAGTGAATATGTTTTATATAACAATTTTACATAAAAATACATTTAAGTATACCAAGAGTAATTTTCATTAATAAAATTTTGGGTCATTACAATCTTCCCCCCTTAAGAAATTTCACCCTCGAAATTTTATTTTCCCACATGAGGGAAACTCTACTTCATCCCTTCCTTTGATTCTCATGTTTCTTCTTCAAACTTTTGGTTTCTCCACAACACCTTGATGAGGTTAATTGTATTATTTTGTAGAACTTTTTCCCTACAATCTCATATCTTTACCATATTATCTTCATAGGAGAGGTCATCCTCTAATGGTACCACCTCTGGATTGAGTACATGCGATGGGTTAGGTATGTACTTCCTCAGTAGTGATACATGTAATACATCATGTACTTGAGACAAGTTTGGTGCGAGTGCTAGTCAATAGTCCACTGCTCCAATGAGATCAAGGATCTAAAAAGGGCCGATGTACCTTGGGATAAGCTTACCCTTATTCCCAAATCTCATAAATCTCTTCCATAGTGATATATGTAGGAATACTATATATCTAACATCAAACTCTAGATCTCATCGACAATTATTAGCATAGCTCTTTTGTCGACTCTGAGCAGCTTTAATGTTATTCTCGATGGTCTTAAACTTATCCACCATTTCTAGAACTAGGAGTTTTCACTCCCCAAATTCATCCCAACAATCTAGTGTTCTTCACCTCTTCCCATAAATGGCTTCATAAAGTTCCATTTAGATGCTTGAGTGGAAACTGTTATTATAAGAGAACTCAACCATGAGAAGATATTGATCACATCCTCTTTTGAAGTCCATTGAAAATGCTCTCAAAATTTCTTCAAGTATTTGTATAGTCCACTTATATTGGCCATCAGTTTGAGGATAATAATCCATACTGAAGTTCAGCTCAGTATTCAGAGCGTGTTGGAGACTCTTACAAAACATAGAGGTGAATCTGGGATCTCAATTGGATACAATAGATAGTGGAACTCCATACAGTCTTACCACATCTTTGATGTATATCCGTTATAGTTGATCCAATGATAAATCTTCTTGAACTGTAATGAAGTGATAAATCATTGTAAGATGATCCATTTCAACCTAGATAGCATTGTTTTCTTTTGGATGTCTTCAGAAGTTCGGTGAAAAAGTCCATGGTGATGTTTTTCCATTTCTATATTGGTATGGGTAATGGTTTCATCATCCCCTTAGACTTTTGCCTCTCATCCTTCACTTTCTAACATATTAGGAACTTTAATTTATACTCGGTGATATCCTTCTTCAGGCTTTCACACCAATAATTCTCTTGAAGATCTCGATACATATTTTTGTCTCCTAGGTGAATGGATAAATTAGAACTATGTGCATCATCAAAAATTTCATTCTTTAACTCTGAATTTTATAGAACACATAGTCTTGACCCAAATATCACAATTCCTTCTTCATTAACATTGAAATCCAAGGATTTCCCTTTTCTAATGGTTTCCAATTTCTTCTAAATTCTCACATCATCCTTTTGAGCATCCTTTAACCTTTCCAAAAGAGATGTTTGAGTAATAATTTGTGAAATGATTGATTATGTTCCCTTATTTATGATTCCCATGTCCATCTTCATCAAATATAAGAAGAATTGATCCTTTTTAATTCTCATTAGTTAAAGAGTTGCTAGATTTTTTCTACTTAGAGCATCTTCCACCTTGTTCGCTTTCCTTGGATGGTAGTGAATTGAGAAGTCATAGACTTTGAACATATCTAACCATATTCATTGGTGCATATTAAAATCTTTCTGTGTGAATATATACTTGAGTAATTTTTGATCCGCATATATTTCACACTTCTCCCCAAATAGGTAATTCCGCCAAATTTTTAAAGAGAAAATTACTATAGCCAACTCCAGATCATGTGTTGGATATTTTTTCTCATGACCTTTCAATTACCTTGAAGAATAGGTAATGACTTTGTCATTTTTCATCAACACACAGTTCGGGCCCTTCTTCAATGAATCACTGAATACACAAAAATTTCTCCACTTGTGGGTAGTGTGATCACAGTCACAGTGATAAGACTAATTTTCAACTCCTAGAAGCAATCTTTGCATTCATCACTCCAATAAAAATTGACTCCCTTCCAAGTTAGTGTAACTTCCCGGTTCTGGAAGCCACCCAAAGGTTCCCCGTACCTAGTTGGTCACATGGCCTCAAACTCATTTCCCCGAATGCCAAAGGCTTCCGACTAACAGTGAGGGCCTTAGGTATGATGGTGGGGAAACTATGCCCAAATTGGAAGAGTACACAGTAGAAGTAAACAACACACAATAGCAGAAGTAGTAAATACCCAAAAATAGTAAATAGCAGAATACTGATAAAGAAACTACTGGAGCATAAATACATATAAATGATGCATGATACATATATGTTTAGGAAAACTACCAAAAAAGTCACATTGATGAAAACAGTACTAAACCAAAGTACAAAAGAAAAACATATGATCAACTCCTCAGCATCGGAAGCCTAGGCTTAGTCCCATGCTCTCCAACTCCAATGAAATCAAGTACCTGAAGTCGAAGTGAGATTTCCCTTGTCTATACCTATAGTAAAATAATTTTTTTGGGCCCAAAATCATGACCCAAATAGGGTGTGAGGCTAAATCTCAATAGGCTACCACCCAAAGATCTGTGCCTAAAAATCAGTGAGTATATGGTAGGTAAAAGTACAGAAAGCAGTAAATAAGGAAATTACTAAGTAGTAAACAAGGAAAGTACTAAGCAGTAAACAATCCAAAGTTTTCAAAGCATTCAATTAACTACACAACATGCAACAACTAATCAAAGTAGGTAAACACAATAGGCAACCCTCTAGGAAGTAACCACAGCCTATCCCCTCTAGTCCTACATAACAAGTATAAGCAACCCTCTGGGTAGTACACTCAGTCTAACCCCTCTGGTTTAGCTTAAGAATAGACTCTATAATGAATCACTCACCGTCAATTCCCCATATAGGCTCATATCAGTACTAAAGGTGCTCTAGGGAAGCACTCAACATCTCATTCCCTCTGTGGCCCGCATCGAGGAACTATAGACTCTCTAGGGAAGCACTCAACATCAATTCCCCCTATGGTCTCGTATCATAAAATATAGACACACTGGAGAATCCCTCATCGTCCATTCTTCCTATGTTCTATACACCAGGTTCCCTCGGTCCTGTGTAAGTCAAGAAAGTATAGCAGTATGTAACGGCTAAAGTAAACCTCAATAACTACTTGGCTAGAATTCTACATCATAACATGATAATAGAGCAACAATCACACCATCCTACAACTAGGCATAGTAAAGTAAACAGCAGCCTCACTGGAAAACAAGACCCAAAGGTCAAAACTGGAAAAACATGCATTGGAAAATACATCCAAAGAACAGAAATTCACCCTACTCTCAATCAAATAATCTACTCAGGCATACTAGCATATCAGAGAAACAATATGGTCAAAACAGTAAACACACAATATCCCGTTCAAGGGTATTGGTGGAATTTGCACATAATACTCAAAAACATTCTACAAAAAGGCACAAACCACCTACCTCGGGGTTAGGACATCAATATACTTGAACCTTGAAGCTTGAATCTCCTTATAACATCGTATATCTACGAAAACGCATAAAATGTTCAACCCATGATAACTTGGAAAAGAATAGTAATTGGAAAGCGATGCTCTGGAAGAAGGAAGAGCTTACTGCTTCGATTCCAACGCAATCAATGGAGGTAGATTCAGAGAACGGATACGCGATCAGGGGCTCAGGGGATTCTTGGTGACGTACGGTGCTTCGGGACATTTCGGTCAAAGAATAAGACACCCCTGTCTATTATACGTTACCTCGGTCCGTTTAATGAAAAAAAACAAAATACATGTTGTGTAATTTTGGAGTACACGACGTGTACTCTCCTTTTCCATACTCCACTTTAGGCAGCCTCCACGTCACCCCACATGACCATGTGTGCGGCCATGACATGGCCAGCACACGACCTCCTACGGTAATGAATTACATGGCGTGTACGCATAAAGTACACGGTGTGTACATCAAAAATTTCCAGAAACTCCTCTTTTCCCAAAAACTCAAAAAAAGGAAAAACATACCTGAAAGAAGGTCGGGGTTCTTACAGTTATCTTGGTAAGAAGGTTTGACAATCATGATAAATTTCTCACAAATCTGCGATAATTTCTAGCTAACCCCAGGATGCTATGGATATACGTCATCGATGTTGTCCTCGGTCATCCCTAAATTGCAGCTATCTTGGAGGGATCTACAGATATCTCATTTATTGTTATCATATGACCCAATAATGAGAAATACTTCAACCATAACTCATAATTTTTGTAATTTTCATTGATCTTCTCCTTTCGCAAGGTCTCTAGTACAGTGCTTAGATGCTCCTCATGCTCCTCCTTTGTTTTGGAGTATATTAGAATATCATCTATAAAGACTACCAAAAATTTATCGAGGTTATCTCTAAAGAATATATTCATCAAGTCCATAAATATTTATAAAGAATTAGTGCGTTTGAAAGGAATTACTATGAATTTATAGTTCATGTACCTTGTACGAAAAGCAGTCTTGGGTATATCTTTCTTCTTTACCCTTGGTAATATCCCGACCACAGATCCACCTTGGGGAAGTATTTTTCTCCATGTAGATGATCAAAAAAATCATCAATTCATGGCAGAGGATACTTTTTCTTTATCTAGATTATGTTGAGATTAGAATAATCAATGAAAAGGCACATTGACACATACTTCTTTATGAAAAAGAGGACTGGTGCACCCCATGGTGAGCACTTGGGCGTATAAACCCGTTATCCAGATTCTCATGTAGTTGTTCCTTTAGCTCCTCAAGCTCCATAATAGTCATTCTATATAGATTCTTGGATATTGGAAAATCACCAAGTATAAGATCAATCGATAATTAAATATATCTTTTAAGAGTAAGACTAGAAAATTCCTCAGGAAACACTTTAGCAAATTCCCTCACAATCGGCATGTCTTCATGGATAGTTGCTTCTTTAGACTCAATCATCTGAGAAAGATATGCATGTTCATAGTGTAGTAATATCCATGCTTTAGATGATGGTTCTAAATTATATTTATCCTCTTCCTTGCACTTGTATAGAATCAGGGGTTGATTCTCCATATGGAGAGTGATTTTCCTCTCACAATAATTTATGTTGGCTCTATATAAGAAAAGTCAATCCATACCGAGAATTGCATAAAATTTTACCAGAGGGAGTATGAAGAGGTTCGCTGGGAAGTTTAATCTACAAATTGTGATAGAGGAGGAGTTATATTAATGGGATACAATAACTACCCCATTTTCCATTCTTATCAACATGTTTACTTTCATGATTTTTGGTGGTGTTGATATTGTTCTACTAAACTTTCTGGATATAAAAGAATGCATAGAAACAGAATCAAAAAGTACATTCACTATTCTTGAATGAATAATTAGCATACCTGTCACCACTTAGTTTTTAGGTTTCTCTTTGGCGGTAGTGATGGAAAAATCTCTCCCTTTCTGCCTTGGAGGTTTTTGGTTGCCTCAAAAAACCCTTGGCTTAGGAAACTATATTGAAAAGTGCCCTCATTTTTTGCAATTGAAGTAATGAACAATGTGTTGTGGGTAAAAAGGATAATTCCTCTCCTCAGTCGTATTAGTGGGTTTTCTTGTTGGAAATTAATGGCCAGGTGACCTTCTCTTCCACACCTAAAGCCTTTCCCCATCCCCTTCAGGCAATCTTCAGGGTTCTTCTTTCCACACCATGGAAAGTTCAGTGTTGTAATTTATTATCACCATTGGATTTATCCATTGTACTTCCATAATTAAATTTCACTTTATACTTTTTATCCCTATGATACCCTAGAGATTCACCGATCTCCATTTTGACTTTGAGGTCACATCGAATAATTTCCTCATACTTATCAAAGTCAAGGATCATTGGGGCTTTCCATAGGCTAGGTTTTAGCCAACCAAAGAAGTGGTAAACCTTGTATTTGGGGGTAACGACAAAGCCAGAGGTGTATCTTGCAAGCCTTTTACAGTTTTCTTCATATGCTCAGATGGATTTTTCATCTTTTTTCTTGAGGTAAATTAAGTCCCTTTCCATCTTAAGTTTGAGGGTGCACAGAAAATATTTATTGAAAACCATTTTTCGGAAATCCTTTCATTCCAAAACCTCGATCTCTTCCTTAGGATTCATATTTTTTATCAATATACACCACTGATCATCTTAACCCTCCATAAAATAAGAAACCAGAAGAACCTTCTCTTGTTTGGAACATTGAAGGACAGAGAAGATATTTTCAATGGAGTTGATCCATTGTTCGACGATTGGGGGATTGGATGATCCATTAAAAGTAGGAGGCCTTTGACTCATGAAGATCTCAATTATGGATTATTATTTATTGGGGGGGGGGGGGAAATTCCTCTTAACCCATGTTTATATTAAAAACTTGAGTTAATTGAGAGAGTATCATGACAAAGTTTGTGATTCCTGCTCCTATTGGATTGGGCATCTCATTAGAACAGTCCCCACATTGATATTCGTATTGGTTGTTAGCCTGAGTCCTCTTATTACAGGCCATTATATGGAATAAAAGGGAAGTTAGGGGTAACACTCAAAGGGGAATCTAATTACAAACAGTCATAACTTATAAATTACATTTATTTCACTAACTTATGAATTTATAGGTTTCAATCTATGTTAACCATGATCAAATTCCCAACAAATATTTTTAAGATCATTTTTTTAATTACCTTAAAAATGGTTCATATTAAGATTATGAATTTACCAAATCATATCCCCAGGGTGTGTCATAACCAAGAGTGTAGCAAGTCCCATTTTTTGCACCATTCCTCATTCGAGTCTAGCTCAAAGTGGTGTTTTAGGGTTTTCCCCTAGATACATCTGTGCCAAAGCCACCTCTTCATGTTCATATCCAGACATGGATGTATTATCTTGATAAACCACTTACTCTATACTCACCAAAATTTAGGGATGTTTTTATTATGCTTAGTCTTATCCCTAAGGCAATCACTAGGGTTTTCTAATCCTAATCCCAAAAATAACTAAAACTCCCTCTGATACCAACTATAACAACTATGCTTTTTATTACACACTTATACATGATTTATTACATAAAGTTGCAATTAAGATAACTCTAAGGATAGATAGTTCTATAGTCTTGGTAAATTAGGAATATAATATAACAACTTAGAACATAAAACACAACATATTTTTTAAAAACATATTTTATATGACCACAACATTCCTTCGTACTAAGCGTTGCATAAGATAACCGGAGGAAATGCATAAGAAAAGGGTGAGCTATAAAGACCATTAAGGGAGTAAAAAGGCATCACATGAATAATATAGTACATGTTAGGCAATAGGTATATCAATATATAACAAGATAAACATGAACATAAATGTATGATATAGCTTGATTATCATAATGTGGAAATGTGGAAACAACATTTAATATGATATTTTCATGAGCCAAGACTCATTGCACATGGATCATGAGTAAACCCTCATTTCAATTGATTTATAATGAGTAAACCCTCATTTAAATTGATGTATCATGATACTAATCATTACCAAATGCATTGGAGTGCTATTAGGGCTCACCCTTTATAAATAATTTATTTCATGTATAAGTGTGCCACATGGATCATAAAACATGGATTCATTAGACATCATAATTTATTCCACAAATAAGATGTGTGGAATACATAAATTTAAGTCCTCAATAAACAAGTACATGTTCATAAAGGTGAATACCCTTGATATAGAAATGGTTATTGTATTCACTTACATGATGATTTTGGCTTGGGGAATTTTGGTGTAACCTCGACAGCATAACAACGTCAAATAGAAATCGTAAAATACGGTGATGAGAGAGAAAGGTGTATCTCATAATATATACATGAAATGGACAGTAAGGGGGTTATTAAACATAATATCCCAGCATATGAAATGGAATTTATATGCATAAAACAAAATAATTTCTTGAATGTAAATGAGAAGAGAGAAATTCCTTAGAAACTTTTGGCACTGTAACGGGTGTACATGGGAGGAATTTATGAGATATAGAGAGTTTTATAATAATTAAAACATAAGGAGGAAAGTATGAGAGAGATTATAAATGATACCCCAATATTTTTAATTGAAAATAAAATGGTATAACAACATAAATAAATTTGGACAGAAATGAGAAAGGAAGAAATCACTTACGGAATTTCGGCTTCGTAATAGGTGTACATGGGAGGAATTAATGAGAGAGAAATGGGTATCTCATCATTCAAACATAAGGAGGTCATTTTAGGGGACGTTAAAAATCATACCCCAGCATTTTTAATTGAAAATAAAATAGCATAACATTATAAGTAAACTTGGACATAAATAAGGAAGGAAAGAAAGTTAGGATTCCTTACTTGGAAGTGTGATCCCAAAGGCTTGGGAGAGGATTGAGAGAGGATTCTTGGGATATTTGGGTGACTTGGGAGGATTATAGAGATAGGAGTGCAGAGATTGGTTGATATAAAATTTTTTTTAGTGAAGAGTAATTAGATATTGATTGTGTTTATATAGTAAAGGAGAGGGAATTATTTATTATTTAGGTTTTGGACACTACACATTAAACTAATCCAAACCACAAACCAACTCATGGTTTTTGCCCATGGTTTTTTCCAATGTATAATAGAAAAAAATAATTTATAATTCTAATGGCCTAAAATAATTAAAAATTAGGATATATTATGTGGATGTGAGTCACACTCTCAAGGAAATCATTTTAAAATGTAAAAATGGTTTATGAGTCTTGAAGGGTTCACTAAGGCATTGTAAAATTAATCAAAAGAATCCAAAATTCCATTATTTTAAAGTTAAAACATATATTTTCCGAAAATACCTTTTATATTATTTTATTACATCACTATTGGGTCATTATTATGTCATAAAACACATTATATATTTAAACAGTATTTAATTTTAACCCAAAAATTTGACTGTCTCAAATATTTATGAAAAAATCACTATTAGATAATTTAAACATCCAGAATCAAAAAATGATATTCATTTTATTTAAATAATTTTCTAAATAAATTAATTTTTATTTTTAAAATAAAAATGTACATTTATTGAAAATTCATTGGTTTTGACAAAAACAGCTTTCAAACCTTAATAAAAATTACAATTTTATTCATAAAAATTAAACAATAATTTATATTTAGTAAAAATTGACTGAGTGATAATATTTTATTAAAAAATTATTTAATTAAAACATCCATTTATTCATCAAAATATATTTCTTAATTGAATATTAACTAAAAATACTATTTGTGCTTTAAAAACCATTTACAAAGTAACAATAATAAAATGAATGTATATTATTTATTCTATACAAAAAAATAAAGCACCTAATCATAGTGCTAGGGTCTTGTTACATAACCCCTTATAACACTATTATAATACCTAAGGGTAAGTTTTGCGATGGTGACAAACTCTTGGGTTTGCTCAGATACCATATCTCAGGTAGTAATCTCTATTAACTTCCACTTCTCCCGTAAGTGGTTCCATTCACACTTAACATGTTGAAGCTTATCTTGGTCTTGGTCAAGAGTGAATCCCAGTGATATTACCTCTTCTATGAGCTCCAAAAAATGGGATTCATATGGAGAAAATATACTGGATGAGTTCATCACTTCCTTTGTCTGAGTAAATTGGATTTTTTAAAGATGTATATTTATACTAATCATGTGATCATTGTTCAATGACTATATTAGCAATAGTAATAATTCTTTACGGTATTTTAAAATCCAAAAAAACAAAACCAATGAAGTGAATTTGTTTTTTATAACCATTTTACATAATAATACATTTAATTAGATCAAGAGGAATTTTTATTAATAAATTTTTGAATCATTACATCTGTTTTATGAAAACTCTTCATGAATATAAACATGAATTCTTCCAATCCATTACTCATACTTAAGTCCTATGAAAAACATTAAAAAATTTGGGGTGAGCATAAAAATATTATTAATGGATATAAAAAATAAGAAATCTTATAGTCCATTGATAAATATTAAAACCCATTAAAATTTCATTATAAAGTAATACCTTTAACTATTCAAAATTAATAAATAATTTAGTTTGAAAATAATCTAATTTCTTACCCTTCTTTGTAATCACAATATTACCATAAAACCCATAGAAAGAATAAAAAATAGATATTTGTATCCTATAAGATCATTATACTTGTAACCCTTATAAATTAAACAACCATGTGGTCTACTTTTATAAATTTCACTCCTATAAATGGAATAGACATATGGATGACTTCTATACCCAATTCATTGGAGGTCTATCATAGACACACTCATCATTCGTTTATCACAAAACCACCCATCATTGGTTTATCACAGAACCACCCCTCAAATGTCTAAGTACCATTATATAATAATAACACATAAAATATTGAAATTTTCAACATTTCAATCAAAAAATTTATTTTAAATCACAATAAAACATTTAAAGACTTTGAAATAACCAATCCATTTCTAAACCCCATTTTCAATTACAAAATACCCATAAAAATGTAAAGAGGGGTTCATTTTTCTTTTAAAAGATGAAGGATTATAGAGGAAACCAAATACCAAAATAGGTATAAAATGTTATTCATAATCCTTTTATATCCATATAAATCAATATGAAAAATAATATCAAGAATTTTGAAGTGTGGGAAAGGATTAAATCCTTAAACATTCAAAGTGTCCCATACCACTTTGAACATTCAAATAATAATCCACATGAAAAAAGAACATTTAATAAAACATTTAATAAAATTATAATATATATAATATAGATATGTAATTTCAAATGGTCTTCATATAGACTTTATAAAAGAATAAAGGTTCATATCATCAAGAAATGCTTTAATGAAAGGAGATTCAGATGAAATCCCTTACCTTAAGTCTGACTTATCATGTGTGTATTTATATTCATGAATAATAAAACTATGTTAATTATTTACTTGATTCATTAAATATTTCAACTTTATCATTAATTTTATTTCGGTTATTACAATTTTTTAAGAAACTACTTAAACAATTAATTTTACATTGGGTGTTTTGACCATATTCGGTTTATGCGAAAAAACGACTTTAGTAGGTCAATTATGGAAAAAGGGTTCATTATATATAACTATCCATAATAATAATCAAGAAATAATTATCATATTTATACATTAATTAAAATTTTAAAACAAATCTGGAAAATTGTTTATGAAAAATGAACCAACATTACAATCATGGAGACTGTAGGTTGTACGTACGCATGAATATCATTCCCATTTTCCAATGATTTTTATGGAAAGAATGTAAGTAACATTTATGTTTCCATAATTATAATTATATCTTAAATATTATATTATTTAATCATATATACTTATATATATAATTATTGTGACGTAAAAGGAATCACATCACGTCTAGGAGGCGGTAGTCCACACATCCATGAATGACGTTATCACTTTTTTAGTGTGTTAGAGGGTAATAAATAAAATGATATATTATATTTATATAAAGGTAATTAATTCATGAATATAATATGGATTTAATATATATCACATATTTTTATTTAAACCCATCCTTAATACATTTCATGTAATGTGTGAACGTATCACATCACTTTGAGGAGGCAGTGGTCCACACGTCCACAAACGATGTTATCATATTTACAAAAAAATGTAAAGAATGAAATAATTTGTATATAAAACATCCATAATAAATAATAAATCATAAATATCATCATATAAAAATATTTTTTCCATTATAATTTTTAACCATGATAGGTGGTAAAGGAAAAAAATGAAATACATCGTTACGTGAGGTGGTAGTTCACCGTACACGAACGGTAATTTCATTACCCATTTGATGGAAGTGTGTGTAGGTTTAGGTTAAAACATTAAAATAACAATATATCAGAATATTTATAATACTTATGTTATTATATAAGCAAGTAATAATAAATAAATAAAATTATTTGAGAAGGAAACAAATTAAAGTGCATGTTGATGAAAGTTACCTCTTCTTTGGGTAACTCTTTTGCTTTGCACCAAAGGACTTCTTGGTTGGATTTATTCCCAAGTTTAATCCTCCAGGGTGAGGGGAGGGATTTTTTTATCCTATTTTGTAATTTTTTGGATGATACAAATGTCTTAATAGGTGTGAATAATTGGTAAGGGTGAGTTCTTTTTTATAATTTAAGGGGAGTGTCTTTCTTGTAAATATAAATGGTAAACACTATTGAGAGGTATCTCTTACAAAATGTGACTCAAATAATGGTAAAACTTTGATAAAAGAAGTTATATTGTAAAATAATTTCCATAAAATGGGTTTTGTATAAGTTTATTAGTCATTTGGACCCTTAACATTAAATTTTAACCACTTAGTAAACACAATTTTACATTAATCGTTGTAATTAATGTTGATCACATTCACTAATATTTTTTGTCAAAAAATAATTTGACCTCATTATAAATTATAAGTTATTATAATTAAAAATATGTAATCCATTTTTAAAAAGTCCAATAACATAAGTGGAATAAATTAATTTGAAATTAATCTCACAAAATGAATGATAAAGCAGGTTTTTAAAATAAAAATGTTTAGAAGTTTGGTAGGTTTTTATATGTAAATTAAATGTGAAATTATTTCCATTGAAATAAATTATTTTTGATTATATAAAATTTATATAATTATAATTTAAAACCAAATGAAATAATAATTTAACTATATAAGTAAATTGATGGAAATGCAGTTTTGAACTAAAATTTGGTATTATTCACTATTCATCAACATATGAAAGTTCTCTAAAAAATAATAAAAATAAACCCAATGTAAATATTGATATACCTATTTAAAAATGAAGTTTATTTTTTAATATAAAAACTATAAAATTTTCAATAATTATATTTAAAATAGGTGCACCATTAAAAGGAAGTAAAACTACTCTTTATAAAAAATACCATTTTTTAAGCATAAAACTAGATTTATTCTATCTTTTGGCTATAAAATTTATTAAATTAAAGTAAAAATTGTATATAAACATGTATAAACATAATATAGTTATTCTTATTCATTCTATATGATAAAATGGATAAGAGATAACTCCCATAATAAATAATAATATTAATAGTATATTATTGTTTGGTATAACACATCCTTGTGTGCAATGCAATATTTCGAAGAAAATCATTATTTTGTGTCATGTAAGCTATTGTAAATAGAATCCTATTTATGGTAAAATTACTAATATAATTTATAAGTAATAATAAATATGAAAAATACTTATTCTATCATTACATGGGATTTTGAAACCTTCTCCCCTTTTGTAAATTGTATCCTCTCAATTTTATTCACTAGTCATATAAGTGGGGATATTTTTCCCTCGTAGAATTTTCATTTTCTCATGTTCCCTCTTCAACTATATGGTTTTTTCATAAAACTTTAAGTTGGTGAATCACAATATTCTATAACACTTTCTTTATGTGTACAAGAACCTGAATTGGTTATTCCTTACCAGAAAGATTCTCTTCCAACTAAACTACTTTAGGGATAAAAACATGAGATGAATTTGGTACATACTCCCTTAACATTGAAACATGAAATATGTTGTGTACCAGGTAAAAACTTGGATGTAAATCCACTCTAAAGGCTAATAATCCATCTTTCTATATGATTTAATATAGTGCAATGAACCTTGGATTTAGATTCCCCTTTTTACCAAAATGCATCAAAACTTTCCATGGAGAAAATTTATAAAATACATAATCACCTACCTCGAAAGAAAGATATTTTATTTTTTTATTCGTATAAATTTTCTTCCAACTTTGTTCTATTCTCATGTGTCATTGAATCAACTGAATGTTCTCTATAATTTCCTCTACCAAATCTAGTCTCATCAACTTATTTTCTCCTACATCATCCCAAAAATTCGATGTTTAGACACTGATTTCTATACAATTCATCAAAAGGTTCTATCTATATAATTAAATGAAAACTGTTATTATAAGAAAACTCAACCAAAGAAATATATAAATTCCAAATTCACTAGTATTATATTGAGATGTCACGAATAATATCTTCCATGGTTTTAATCATCTTTTCATACTATCCATTGGATTGAGGATAGAAATTTGTACTAAAATTTAATTCAGTTCCCAATGACATATGAAGTTCTTTACAAAAACTAGATTTTAACCTAAGATAATAGTCAGACATAATGGATAGAGTCACTCCATATAATTTGGAAATCTCTTTTAGATATATTCAAGAAAGATAATCTAAAGACATTGTGTCTCAAATGGGGATGAAATGTTCATATTTAGTTAATCAATCAATAATAACCCAAATCAAAATATTACCTTGATAATCCTTTGAAAATCCTACCACAAATCCATTGATATATTTTCTTACTTCCACTATAGCACTAGATTCAGTTGAAGCATCCCCTTCAGTAATTGTCGGTCTGATTTAACCTGTTGACAAGTCAAATTCTTGATAGTAAATTCAGGAATATCTCTCTTTATTCCATTCCATCGGTAATATTCTTCATGGCCTTTGTACATCTTAGTGTTGTGTGGATGAATAGAAAATAGAGAAAAATGAGATTCTATAAATAAATCATTCCTAAACTACGAATCACAAGGCACAAATAATCATTTTTTAAATCATAAAAAAACCTTTTTAATCAAAATTAAAATCATGAAACTTAACATTCTTAATTCATTCTAACTTTTCTTGCAAATACTCATCAATGTTCTAAGAAGTATTAATTCTTTCTAACAAATCTGGATACACAGAAAACTAAAACAAAACAAATTATTTCCCTCCATCCATAACATCAAGGATAAAATTCATCAAATCATTATCCAAAGGGTCATGTTCCAAATGTAACATGGTTAATGTAGAATTACTTTTTTGAATCAAAGCATCGGGCACCTTGTTTAATTTTATAGAATGATAATGAATTATGAAATTTTAATTATTTATCAGTTCTATATATCTTCTTTTTCTCATGTTCAATTCATTATAAATGAATATATACTTCAAACTTTTGTGATAATTATATATTTTACAATTTACTTCATAAAAATGATGTCACCATATTTTTAATGAAAAAACAAAAACATCTAATTTCAAATCTTGCGTAGGGTAATTTAACTCATGAGTTTTCAACTAATATAAATAATTAAAAAATTAAATTATTATTCTGCATTATGAAACAACCAATTCCTTTCAATGTAGAGTCACTATAGATCACAACTTTTGTATTTCTCAAAGGAAGGTCCAAAATTGGGGCAATGACCAATCTCTTTTTTAGTTCCTAAAAACAAACATCACATTCTCCTGTCAAGATAATACAAAATCTCTTTTGTGTTAAATTAGTTATTGGTATAGATAACTGAGAAAATTTTTCAAAAAACTGTTTATAATAACCTGCTTATCCAAGAAAACTATGAATCATAGTGAAATTGGCAAGTCTTTTCCACTCTTCAACAACTTTTGTTCACATAGATCCAATATTTATGCAATGTTTAGAAAAAATGAGGTCATATAATGAAATTTGTTTCACCTAAAATTCACTATTACTAAAATTTCCATCTAGTTTCTTTTATTTTGTGTTTTTCAAAACATTCCTTCAGTTCCTTTCATGTTCCTCATGGATTTTAGAATATACTAAAATATCATCTATAAACATAACCATAAACCGATCCAAAAATTTATGGAATACTCTATTCATAAGATTAAAAAATATAGTATTTACATTAGATAAATCAAATTTCATAACTATAAACTAATAATTCAAATATCTCATCCAAAATGTTGTCTTCAGAATGTCATCCTCCTTTACCTTAAACTGATGATACACAGACCTCAAATAAATCTTCAAAAAACATTTATCTCCCTGTAGTATATAAAAAAATCATCTATATGAGGAAAATGGAACATGTTCTTAATAGTTATGTTATTTAAGGCTCTATAATGAATGAAGAGTCTCATGGAACCATATTTCTTTTTCTCAAATAAAATAGGGGCACCCCATGGTGAAGTTCTAGATCGAACGATACCTTTATGAAGCAATTCGTGGAACTATTTTTTCAATTATACAAGTTCTACTTGATTTATTCAATAAGGTGGTTTAGAAATAGGCTTAGCATCAGGCACTAAATCAATAGTAAATTCAACTTCCCAATCTGGAAAAACATTAGTAAAATCATCAGGAAAAACATCCATATTTACTAGTGGGATTCCACTAATCAAAAATGTTTCTTTCTTTTCAACAACATGAGCTAGATAAGCTTCACTTCCATCTTTCATCAATTTCTCAGCTTCTTGGTATGTTATCAAAGGTATGAAATCATTGAATAAAACTTTCTTGGCTTTACAATCTATTTTTTCAAGATAAAAAAAATCCAATCCATACCCAAAATGATATCGGACTCCACCATGGAAAATTAAAAAAAATATTCAAGAAGGACCATCCCACTAATGATAATAGGAATATTCCTATAAATATTAGTTTCTTTAACACTCCTAGCCAGAGTTTTTACCAAAAGTTATATCTTCCTTTCATAAAGTGATATTACCAATTTACATGAAAATATATCAGAAATGAATGAATGTGAAGATCTAAATTCAAACAGAGTATTGACATAAATTTAATAAACCAGTAACATACTTGTCACCACCTCATTTTATGGCCCAAAATTAACCGTACTAGTAGAAAAACATTTTTCCACACCCTTTTTCTTTTTATCTATATGGATTTCATCCTAGGTAGTCAACTTAGTACACACATTGGCATAATTACATAAGTCATTACAAATAAAAAATCTTACTACTAGCTTTTCATTTCTTTCATGGTCATTTTCCTTGCAGTAATGATCCATATGGATAAAATTACCACATCTAAATCACTTACCTAACATTAAAATACATTATCCAGGATTATTTTTTCCACAATTCTCAAAATATAGTAATTGGGTTTTTTTACCTCCATGCTTCTTTGATTACTTCTTTCCCATTGATAGCCAACTGGACCTCTTCTTTTTATTATTTTCATGGGACACATGATCATCCTAAAACTTCATTTCTACCTTCTCAACACATCAAATAAGTTTCTCATAGCTCTTAAACTCACTAGAATCCAATTCTATTTGAAATATTATCTTTAATCCTCAGTAAAACTGATTTATCATACTATCAAAATCTTGGATAAAATTTGGGATATACCTTTCCAGTCGAGTGAATTTTTCTTCACATGAATCCATAGAATATTCCTCCTTTTTAACAATTACAATAATTTTTTTCATCCAAAGTCAAACAGCCTTATGAAAATATTTATCAATAAAAATGTTTTAAAATACATCTCATTTTAATGCATCAATCTCTTTACCCTATCTGATATTCTTAACCATTGACCACCAGTCATCAGATTCACCTTCAAAATGATAAATTACAAGAGTTTACTTTTCTTGATCCGATCAACCCATGACATTGAATATCTTTTCTAAGGATTTATTCCATATTTTATCTAGCACAGGGTCAGATGATCCTCTAAATGATGGGGGATGTTGTCTCATAAAATTCCCCACATTCGTCATATTACTTTGTGGTCGATTTGGTTTCTCTCTTTCATAGACACCACCACTATTTATAGCATATTTCAATTTATTCATCGGTACAACAAACTAATCTTTTCCAATTCATAAAGTCTCAGGATTTTGATTCAAAAGGGTTTTTTCCTCTCAATGCCTTCCCACCACATCTTCCTTGTTTCCTCTTCAGAAAACCATTTTAACAAATATATTTTAGATGAATAAACTTGGTAATCTTCTAATGTTATAGCATTTTAACTTGACCATAAGGTATAATATTTCAAGGGAATGTTATTAATATTAACTTAAACTCTAAAATTATCTAAACTAACCTTTGATACAAACTATAAGGCCTCAAGCTTAATCATTATATAATATTTATTTAATTCAAGAATTTTACTTTATTTCACATTGAGGATCCTTTTAGGCATATAATTTTAGAGAATTAAGCCATAAATTATACCAAACAGAACCACAAAAAAATGTGGACACTTCTAAATAGTATCCATTTTTTCATAATATAAAACTTTTAAAAAAACTAAAGCATTGTCTCTTTTATAAAAACTCTTCCTGACTATCAACATTATTTTTTCCAATCCATTACTCATCCTTAAGTCCTGTTAAAAACATTAAAAATGTGGTATGAGCATAAAAATATCATTAAGTGATATAAAAATAAGGAATCTATTAGTCCATTGATAAACATTAAAACCCATGAAAACTTTATCACAAAGTAATAATTTTTACCCTTCAAAAGTAATAAATACATTTCTTTGAAAATAAAATCATTTCATAACCTTTTTCATAACCACATGATTACCATAAAACCCATTTAGAGAATAAAAAATATATATTGGTATCTTAGGACATCAATAAACTTATAACTTTTATAAATGGAATAACCATGTGGTTGACTTCCATACATATCACTCTTATAAATTTAATATTCATATGGATGAATTCCATACCCAATGCAATGGAGGGCTATCACGAACCGACCTATTATTGGTTTATCATAGAACCACCGATTAATGGTTTATCATGGAACCACCCGTAAAATTTCCAAGTACCATTATATAATCATAACACATAAAGGATTAAAATTTTAAACATTTAAAAAATAAATTTTTTTCAATCATAAGAAAACATTTAAAGATATTGAAATAATCAATCTATTTTTAAAACCCATTTTCAATAAAAAAAAATACCAAGAAACAAAAGGGAAATATGGGTTTTGTTTTTTTTAAACATGAGGTCTTTTATAGTAATAAAAATACCAAAATAGACATAAAATGTGTTTTATAATATTTTTATATCAATATAAATAAATATTTAAAATAACATCAATAATATTAAAGTGGAGTAAAATATTAAATCTTTAAACAATCAAAGTGTCTCATGACACTTTGAACACTGAAATCATAAGCCACATGAAAGAAAGACATTTAAAAAAATATTAAATAACATGAGAATATATATAATACTTATATTTAATATAAAAGGGTCTTTATATACACTTTATAAAATAATAAAGGTGCATATCATCATGAAATGGCTCAATGAAAGGATATTGAGATGAAATCCCTTACCTTGAGTTTAACTTGTCACGTGTGTATTTATATTCATGAATAATAAACTTATGTTGAGTATTTACTTTCTTTATAATCTATTTTAAGTTTATCATTATTTTTATTTCACTTATTACAATGTTGTAAACAACTACTTGAACAATTATGTTTATTTCAGTTGTTTTGACTGTATTCAGTTTATACGTCAAAAATGACTTTGGAATTTCAACTATGGTCAAAGGGGTAATTATATAAACATATCCAGAATAATAATAATGAAATAATTATCATATTTATAAATTAACTATACTTTTAAAATAAACCATGAAATATTCTTATGAAAAATGAACCAATGTTACAATCATGGAGATGGTTGGTCGTACGTACGTATGAGTAACATTCTCATTTTTCAATGATCATTATGGAAAGAAGTTAAGTAACATTTATCTTTCCAGGATAAATATTATATCATAAATATCATATTATTTAATCATTTATACATATATATATAATTATTTTAATGTAAAAGGTATCACATCATGTCAAGGAGGCAGTAGTTCACACGTCCATGAATGCCATTATCCCTTTTTCAGTGTGTAAAAGGGTAATAAAGAAAATGATATATTATATTTAAAGAAAATTAATTATGTAATTAATATCATATGGATTTTATGTATCTCACATATGTTTAATTAAACCCATCCTTAATAAATTAAATATAATTTGTGAATGTATCACATCGCTTTGAGGTGGTGGTAATCCACACATCCACAAATGATGTTGTTGTATTTACATAAAATAGAAAGCATTGAGGTATGTGTATATAAAAATTACATCATATTGAATAAATAATAAATATAATATATATATATATCATATAAAAATACTTTTTCCATCATAATTCTCATCCATGAGAGGTGGTAAAGGAAAAATGAACGACATCATTACATGAGCTGATAGTTCGTCGTACATGAATGTTAATTTTGTAACCCATTTGATCGAAGTTCATGTAGGTGTAGGTCAAAACCTTAACATAAATACATATCAGTATATTTATGATACTTATTTTGTTATATAATCATGGAATATTAATAAATGAAAGTATTGTATAAGAAAACAAAGTAAAATTTATGTTGATGAAAGTTACCTCTTCCTCAGGTAACTCGATTTGGTTTGCACCAAATGAATTCTTGGTTAGATTTATGCCCCAAGTGATGACATTAGGGTGAGGGGACGTATTTATAGAGATTATATTTTCATATTTTAGATGATTAAAATGGTTTTATATGTGTGAATAAATGGGAAGGGTGAGTTCATTTTTATAGTGGATGACCAGTGTTATTCTTGTAAATATAAAAGGTAAACACTATTAAGAGGTATTTCTCACATAATTTGAATCCAATAATAATAAAAATTATATAAAATAATATATATAGTCTAATAATGTCCATAAAGTGGTATTGGACAAGTTTCTAGGTCATTTGAACTCTTAAGATTAAAGTTTAACAACTAAGTAAACACAATTTTACATAAATCGTTGTAATTAATTTTAATCACTTTCACTAATATTTTTGGTAAAAAACTAAGTTAAATTTATTATAAATTATAAATTATTATGATTATAAATATGTAATATATTTTTATAAATTCAAATAATATAAGTATCAGAAATTAATTTAAAATTAATCTCACAAATGGGATGAAAAAGAGTGTTTTTAAAGAAAAAATGTCCAAAAGTTCAGTAAGTTTTGTATCTAAATTCAAGTTGGAATTTTTTACATTAATCTAAATTAGTTTTAATGATACAAAATTTATCTAATTATACTTTAAAACTAAATAAAAACATAATTTAATGATATAAAAAAATTGTCAAAAAAATGCAGTTTTGAACTAAAATTCGTTATTATTGACTATTCATCAAAATATGAAAGTTCTCAGAAATTTACTAAAAATAAACCAAAATTAAAATCTGATATAAAAATTTCAAAAATGAAGTTTTTTTTAATATAGAAATTATAAATTTTTTATAATTTATATTTATAATAGGTATTCCATTAAAATGTGGTAAAACTATTTTTTAGAAAAAAATACCATTTTTAACCGTAAAACTAGATTTATTCTTATGTTTTGCCTATAAAATTTATTATATGAAATTGAAAAAAATTATAGAAATGTGTAAACATAATATAGTTATTATTATTCATTCCCTGTGGTACAAAATCTAGGAGATAAATTCCATATTAAATAATAATATTAATAGTATATTATAGTTTGGTATAACTCAATCTTGCATGCAGCATAAGATTTCGAGGAAACTCATTATTGCATGTAATTTACACTACTGTACATCGAATAAATTTTAAGGTAAAATTAATAATATAATTCATAAATATTAATATAATGCATGTTGATAATGGGATTTAATAATCTGACATTATATAAAGATATATGTTTATTTATATGATAGAAGTGAATGTATCATTTTATAGTTTGTTTTTATTTATATAGGATACTTTTTGATTGTTTACTACCTATCTATTTTATAATATTTCATTACCAACATAGTTTTATAAAATACTAGTTGGGGTTGTGTGGTGACTCCTATAGGGAAAATTATACTCACACTCTACATGCATGCTTCTAGAATATGTGTAGACCTTGTTTTATGTGACCCAAGTTAAGGAAATGTGATTGTACATAAGGGATGAGAACATCAGAGGATGGGTGGACATTGTACATGGTGTGTGAAGTCAAGATACACCCTTTTTGAGTTTTTGGTGGATGTGTGGAGAGGGTAAAATAGGGTTTTCATGGATGTTCTCCATGAAAAAAAAATCACATGGGGATTTCCCTTTTTTCTTATAGGACATTTTTGTCTTTCTTTATATGTGTAAATTGGTTTTTGTATAATTTCACACTTTTTATAGACATTATGGATGCTTCAAAACATGGTTTGATATATATGAATATTCATATGGTAATAAAATATTTTATAACCTAGGTAACTTGAAAAATGTGTGTTCCATTAGTGGATACTTGTGTTTTGGTCTCCCAATCAGAATGTTCCCAATGGTCATGCCAAAAATTTCAGGTAGACTCAATGTCTGATTATCTGTAAAATTATTCTCATAGAGGTAAAATCATCTCCCACTTATACGAATAGTATACCTTGGTGTTTATTCCATCCTTAGGCGTTTACTCCCAAGGTCATGTTGTGAAATGGCTCGATTCCATTCGGGTATCCAGATTAGATCATTCTATTTAATATAATTTATGTTATCATATACCGTCGTACTTCTATCAGACGATTTGTAAATTGCGTTGTAATTCCAATCAATATATACATTCATTTATTTCACATTCTTAGTCCAATATTTATAAATTTTATCTATTCAGTGATAGATCAAATGTTCTTACAACTAATCTAGGAAAGTTTGTATTGAATAATATCAATATAAACATGGAAAAATAATCCAAGAAGTTTCATTTTCTTGATCTTTGAAAAATTGAAGAACTCTTTAACTTATTTTACATATTCCTTTATTATACAATTTACATCCATCCATTTTTTATTCATATTTTACTAAAAAATAGATACACAAATTGTTTTCATATGATGTAATATTTTTTCATACCTAAATTATGTAATGTAGAAATTTAAAAAATATACTCATAAAATATTATATATATATATATATAATGTGTGAAAAAGAATACATATATGGTTTACAATTTATAAATATATAAATTATATGTATAATTTATAAACAAATTAAAACTTAATATAAATAATAAATATTAAATATACTTTATAATTTTAAGTACATGATGTATAAAATATACATATAAAGTATAAATTTTCATATATTTTAAATTTGTGTTTCTATATATATATATATATATATATATAGGCACACACATGCATGGATGCATGCACTCATAAAAAAATACATATATATGTCTATATATACATGTATATATATATATATACATTCATGCATATACATATACATACATACATACATACATACATACATACATAGATACATACATACATACATACATATATATAGAGACATATATATATATATATATATATATATATTGAATATTCTGAGTGGTCTGTGTGTGTTTCTATAAACAGTGAAAATCAAAATCAATCACACGTTAACATGAATTTAATCAATATAAAAATAAATATATTGATGTTTCAATTACATACCATGGGATTAGAAGGTTGTTTGTCCAAAGGGTCAAGAGAAAATACTACAATGATTCATTTTCATGAGAGCTTGAAGGTGAAGATTGAATGATGCGTAGAAGCTAGGTTTATTTAAGAAGGGTGATACCTTTATTAATGCTAAAAGTATTTTCACTTATAAAAGATGGCATATATATAAAAAATAAACTGGCCTCAGGATACCAGTGGGATTTGAACCCACCACTCAAGTTAGAGAGTAAAATAGACCACCACTCGACCCGACGTGCTTATCCGATTTTTTATTATGTTTTTATTTATAAATTAAAATTATATAAATATGTAAAAATTTATTTATTTATAAATATAATAATATATATATAGACTATTTTGATATATTTATATTTATAATATATATCATATATTATTAATTATTAATTATATTTAAATTTAATTAAATTTTTAATACATTTATAATTATATATATAATAAAATTACTATCAATTATATTATAAAAAATATATTAATTAATATTTATATTTACATCATCATTTAAATTTTTGAAAAGCTATTAATTATATAGAATTTTTTTTATTAATTATATAATAAATTTAAATGTTTATATTTTAAAAATATCAATAATTACAATGTATATATCAGTATATATATATATATATATATAATATTATTAATAATTAAACTTGCATGATTAATTTTATTTTTTAAAATTACTAACAGAATATATATATATATATATGATATTTTTATTAATTGTATAATTGAATATAATTATTTATAATTAAATAATATGATTAATTACATAAGGTTTTATAAATATGTATATTACTATTATAAATATAATAATAAAAATTTATATTTAAAAAATATAATTAATTAATAATAGTTTCATTTATGTAGTTATGTTTAAACATATTATTACCTACACATCCAAATATATATATAAATTATTTATATATATGTAGTAAATTATGAAATTTAAATTATATATTATATATTCTGAGTTAAATTTCAATTAATTTATTTAAAAATTGAATTTATATTTATTTTTGAACATATATATATATATAAACATACTTTTCAATATATATACAAATATATAAATATATATAACCTTTATTTTATTATTTTTCATTTGAAATTTCAATTTAATATTCATATATTAAAATATATTACATAATAATATTGTAAATATAATAATTGATGTGTGTGTGTGTGTGGTTTTATGAGATATGAAGGAAATTGCTCAAGGTGAAACCAAACTTCTTAAGAATACACCTAAACACACACCAACATATATATATATATATATATATGTAATTTTGACACTCTTTATCAATGTTAAAATGATCACTAATAAAGATACATTTTTATCAATTCTAAGATAAGTACTAATAAAGACCAAGATTTATCAACACTCATTTTTAGTGTTGATAAATATCACTACTTACTTTTCCTAATTTTTTAACAATAGAATCAATTGTAATTAACAAGTGGCATAAACATTTTTTTTTCAAGTTATATCAAATGAAATATAATTTATAACATAAAAATTATTAAAACATAAAAAAATAGACACATGAAAATTGATTGATTAAAGGATGAAACCACCTTATGTTTACTACCTTCAATGTGGTAATGAATTTTAAACCCCTAGTAAGGTAGTTCCCTCTCATTGATCGAAAAATAAAATTTTAATCAAAATGAATGATTTTCATGATAAATAGGCAGGCTATAACAAATTATGAAAATTGTATTACATGTACATAAAACACTTTATGTATACTCCATTAATTAATAATAAATTTTTTAAAACATAAAAACATAAAGGAAAAATATATATCTTAGGTGCAACATTTTAACTTTTAATTATATATTTACTCAATTTAAATTTTTAATAATTAATTAATTGTCATAAAAATTATTTACACATTGATAAAGTGATATTTTTTATACATGCTCATGTATCACTCTCAAGTGGATCTGACCAAAAAAATAGACAAATTTGAGGAATAAAGAATTGTATGTAAATTACTTACATTAGAAAAGAAAATATTTATATAAAAAATGGGATTCCAAGTTATGGAAGCATTTAATTCATCAAAGATAGAAATAGGGTTTATCTAACCTCAAATGTTTGTGGTTTTACATGAAACCATAAGCCTTGAATAATTTTTAAACTAAAACCCCAAAATTCCATTAATATATATATATATATATATATAACTTAATTAAAGAAAACGTGGTTAAATTAACCAATTGGTATTCTTTTGATGCACCATAATGGGTTGAAAATAAGTGTTTTGGATGCTAAATTTTTCCTCATGTTGTTCATTTTGTTTCATAGGTAAAATATCCTACCACTAAATTTCCCTAAAATGGAAAGAAATAACAGAAGAAGGGGAAGCAGTCAACTTAAAAGTTGGAAAAATGTATGATATAATGATTGAAGTCAACAAAAATAAGGAATAAATTCAATGGGTCAATAAACAACTTCACATTTAATCTCATGAGTTTAATTAAGGGAAGATTATACAAGAAGATTTTATCAAAACCTAGGATAAGATGGCATGTTATTTTAAGGACCTCATAAAAGATGATCTATATAAGAGGGTAAATTCCATTAAATAAAGAATACATTTCGTGAAAGACTCTGACATACAATTTTTGGAATTGTATAATGCTATCCTATTCAATTTAATTTTATATACTAGTTTGGTCTTTCTATGAGGGTTCCCATTAAACCCATAAAAGGGGTTCATCCTAAAAAATTATAAATATTGAATTTGAGAGAGTGAATGAGAAATAAGGTGTCTTAGAGTATGGATAGATAAATTAATTATGGAGGTATATGTAAATTACTTCTTTTTATAAGGGTATTTTTTACCATATTTTATAAAAATATTTATACAATTATGGCCTTATAACTCCTACAACCACAATTCACTCGAATCATGGGTATAGTGGATTATACTATTATCTATTTTCAAGTTTTTGTTAAAACAATGTCTATATTTCATACCCACCACCATGGTTATATTAAACCATGTTTGTAGATAACTTATAGTCATATTTTAAGTATATCCATTACTATAAGGTCTACCTATTTCCACAGTTTTTAGAACCATGACAATAGACACTTGTTTCTATAGTTTTACAACACTTAAAAATAAACCTATAAATATAGGTTAAAATTATATTATTTTTATTTTATAGGAAAAATATAATTGTTTTAACATTAATTTATGGATCCATATCTAAAATCTATGATTTTGGTCAACTTGGGATCATTGTAATATGAATTAATGATCTTCACACCAACGTGGACTACTTTTATAATATTAAAAATAAAATATAAAATAACATTTATTTCCACCAATTTAAAGCCTAAAATTTAAATAACACCATGATAAATTGTTTTCATTAAAATTAGTACATCTGATATATATTTTGGTATGTGCATCATTAAGGATTTCAAATAACTTCAATGCTTCTACATTTACACATGAAATAGAAATAAAACCACAAACCTCATCAAACTTAATGTTAATTACTTTATAATATAACATATATACAATTTTCTTAAGAATTATATTCATAAAATTAAATATTAAAGCATCAACCTTTATCTCAATACTTTTAAACCATTTAAAATAAACATATTCTACCAAAAAATTAGACAAGTTCTCATAATTTTTCAAAAATAAAATCAATATCCAGTGTTCCATCAAATATTTTCATGTGTATTAATATTCAATTTCAAATTTTCTATATGGGAAACTAATATACTAAATATAGTAACCTATTTTGAAATTTAAAATTTCATAATGTTCTAAAAATAATATCAAAATTTTTTATTAAGTAGATCAGTCTAACTTTTATTCATATCAATATTTTTATAATAAAAATTGTTAAAAAATTTGGAATAAACCCTAAGATATCTTGAATTAAAAATATTAATTAGTGATCAATATCATGAAAACTGGCACAAAAAACTCAAATTTATTCTTTCAAGAAAAAATATTATTCAAAAATGTTATTTGGGACAAGATAAAATTGAATCATTTGTGAAAATAAAACTAATAAAACTACAAAAATGACAAACAATAAAAATACATAATTAGAATATCATATATGACTTAATTATTTTAAATAATTAAAATTGACTAAAAATAATATGATATATTGGGAAAACAAAGAAATAACTTATTTAAATAAAAAATAATATGTATTCTATACTTTTTTTATTCACTTTATATGAAGGATAAGTTTTTATTGAAGAAGTTTTAAATTTCTCAAAAATCATGATAAATAATACTAATGTAGTTAAACTTTACTACATGCATATAAGACATCCTAAAATTTCGTGGTTAAGTATTAGAATAAGTTTACTTTTAGAAGGCCATAAGATTCCATGAAGAATTAAGAAAGTATGTATAAAAAAGGAAAAAAATAAATTATGAAGTTCACTTCAAATGATCATGAATGAAATTACCAAAATTCACATGGGAATAATTTAATTTGTCGATAATATTAACTAATAATGATTTTTTTTGATGAATTTTTATATTTTCTAAAATATTAAATCAACCATTCTCATGAATACAAGTGAAAATGACCTATAGAAAATGGGAAAAGTGATCCTATATTTAAGTTAATAAATTATCTATTTGTCACAACCCATCCCCCGAGGCCCATACTGTGACTCCCCCAAGACCACCTCCTGAAGGCCAAGGGTTGGAGACCAGCACCGAAGGTGTAAACCTGCATTTGAGAGACATTTTCATGAGTACCTGTACACATACACATACAACCACATCCCCAGAAAATTGGAAAAGAGAACATGCATTCTACTAAACAACCATTGAGTTTAAAGGTAAAAATGAAAGTAAATGAGCCAAAATAAAAACCCAACAAAAGAAAACTACAACAAGGTCAAGTACAAGATTGATATAAAGTTGTCTGCTGAAAATCCCAACTGATGGGTAAGTATATATTAGCTGTCAGAAGTTGTAGAATCGCATCCCACCGGCCTGATCTCACTGGGCACCGCCTGGTCTTAGGCCACCAAGTCCTCTACCAAGTATTCAGTATTCTTCACCAAATACAACATATATAGGTGAATCCCATGAAGGTTTGACTAACAAAATACTCAATAGGGACCCCAAACCAACAAGGAAAGACCACAAAGCAATCTATGAATAAAACTATGAAGCATGATCACGAAGAAAGACATCTCACACCAAGTCAAATCTAGAGTAGGAAACTAAGACCCTCAGTCTTATCACTGAACAACATGGGCTGATGGGGTACTCCACCCCTACGAGTACCATGGGTATGCTGGGTCACACATATCCACTCCCCACAGTGGGATTGCTGGGTCACACAGAAGTCTTCCCACTAGCCTTGGACTATTTTGGTACTCATCCCTGATGAGTACAATGGGTATGTTGGGTCATACAGAGCTGCTCCCCACCATGGGTCTATCGGGTCACACAGAGTTGCTTACCACTTTGGCCATCGTACTAAGGTACTCCTTCCCAATGAGTATCATGGGTCTTCCAAATCACACAGAGCCTCTCTCCAGCATGGGCCTATCAGGTTGCATAGATCTGATTCCCACTACACCATCATAGCTAATCCGCATAGGGTCACTTGTCAGCAGTCTTTGGGTCTTATTCAGTAGTAGGATATCTTCACGTAGTGTGATTGATTCCAAGAGAAACTGATCCTCAACCCATTCATCATATTCCAAATTCTATGAAATCAACCTTAGAGTATATCAAAAGATCCGCCTAGCCGTGAGGGTTCTAATACCATAAGCGGATCATCAATTGGACACCCGATTTGAGAGATATTGGTGTTTTAGTAAATAGGGGTCGGTTTCATCGAGGCCTGATCGAACCAACCCAACCAACTTGGACCATGGGTCCCACATGACCCGGTGCGATTCGACTGACCCAACCTGAACTGGTTCGGGTCTTGGCTAGCCAGGCCCATTGGGCCTTCCTAGGTCTGACCCGGTACAGATGTGGGTCCAGCTTGCCAGGTTGCCCAGCAACTCGGATTTATCCAGCCCGACCTGCATTGGCAGGCCAATTTTCTTTCCTCGCCTAGGCCACTTAGCATCCCGGCTTTACTTCTCCATCCTAGCCCACAACAGCAGTCCAGGTTACTCCAGCCCAGACTACTCAGCGGCTCCTACTGCACCGTCATGGCCTAAGACGATAGTGGCTCTATCCCCTGTGGTTCACTGTCGTGTCACACCACCACCTGCCTGCGGCCACCACCAATCACCGGCAGCACCTTCCGCAGACCACTGGTTCTACTCCGGTAGTCCGTTTCATGAACCGTCTGCATCGTCAGTCTTCTCGAGTCTCTATATTTTCTGTTATGTCCTTGAAAACCCCTCACCACTATTTCAAAGGTGTTTCCATGAAGAGCGTACAAGAAAACACAGAGTCGGAGGGGCTCGGGCCTTGTTCGTGTCAACTTACACCCTCCACATTAGAGTTTCAAATTAGGAATCAATAATGGGTAAGGTTTTGGGATTCCAACAAGTAAATTTACCCCACAATTCAAAAACCACAAGTTCAAAAATCTCTCCCGCAAGACAATACGATCCAAAAATCAACTTGTTTGTGGGTTGATCCATGTTTGTTATTTGGAAAGAAGAACGGGATACTGTAATTCAAAAACAATAAACCACAACCTAAGTAACATGTTTGTTGGTGATGATACATTCAAAGGGTGGAAGAAGAATGTGTCTATCGTTCATCACTCCACAATCCATTTTTTGGTGGTCATAGGCATTCTTCATCTTCACCCACCAAATCTTCAGAGAAAAACCAGGATTTTGCCAAAAATCCTACGTTGTTTTCATGACCATTAAAGTATGAAACATGAAACAGTGTTTCAATTACATTCTATTTTAAAGTCATTATATTTTTTCATTTATAAAACAATGTTTTTAGTTTCATTTTGTTATAACTCGTTTTGCTCTAACATTTTTAAAGTTCTTCAAAATAAAATAAAAGAAGTTTATTTTACATTTAACTTTTTCTTTAAAAGGTATGAAAAATAAATTTTTCCCTCAACCCGTGCCAGTTGAGGTTAGGGCCATTCTAGGTGGATCCTGTTGTTTTTCGTTCAATGGTGCCCTCATATTTTTGATCTGATCACTAGTATAAAAGTTAGAAAATCCCTCTCACACGTTTATTTAAATTTACTAAAAAAAAGTTCAAAATTATATTACAAGACCACTTAGCCTCGGAATCAGGTGCCTTCAGAGCATCTTGTCTCGAAATAATTCCATATAATTTAAAAAAAATACATGGAATTTCCAAGACATTACATTCTCCCCACCATAGGGCTTTACATCCCTTAAATCCAAAACAAAGACTAAACAAACAAATGGGCTTACTGAGCACGAATCTGAGCTTCCCACTCCCAAATGCTATCCTGGATTTTCCTATTCTTGCACCGAATGTGCACCATAGTAATCGACTACCCATGAATAACCCGCTCCTGTTGATCCTCTACCTCTATCAGGAACTCTGAAAATGTCACCCCATCATCAATGTTCAGCTCACCCCAGTCGATGATGTGTGATGGATCATGCACGTACCTCCTCAAATGCCACATAAGGAAAACATCATGCAACTGGTCCATCTTTGTGGGGAGATCTAAGTGGTACGCCACCTCACCAACTCTACTTAGAATCTGGAAAGGTCCGATGATCGTCAGAGATAACTTGTCGCCCCAGCCAAATCTCTGCAATCCCTATCGAGGTGAGACCCGAAATAACACATGGTATCCAACTCAAACTCCAAGGGTCTTCATATCCTATAAGAATAAGATTTTTGTCTACTCTATGCAGTCCTCATCCTCTCTTGGATGATCTGCACCTTCTCAGTGGTAGCTCATACCAACTCTGAACCAATGAGTGTTAACTCCTCTGGGTTTTTCCAGCATAGATGTGGTCTACATGGTCACTCATACAAAGCCTCAAATAGTTCCATACCAATGGTGGAGTGATAACTATTGTTTTATGAAAACTCCACCAGTGGTAGGTGGTCCTCCCAAATATTACCAAAATCAAGGACACAAACAAGAAGCATATACTCTAGGGTCTGTATGGTCCACTCTGTTTGACCATCTGTCTGAGGGTGAAAAGTTGTGCTCAAGAGTAGATGAGTCCTGAATACCTCCTATAATCCCTTCCACATACAGTATGTAAAGAGATAATCATGGTCTTAGGCGATCATTTAGGGAACCCCATGAAGCCGCACTATCTCATAGACGTAGAGGTGTCCAAATCCCTCTACCAATCTCTGCTCCCAGATGGGTAGTAAGTGAGCTGACTTAATGAGTTGGTTAATGATCACCCAGATAGAATCGTGGCCCCTGGATGTTTGTGGTAATCCTATCATGAAATCAATCGAGATACCATCCTAATTCCACTCTGGTTCCTCAATTGGTTGTGCCAAGCTTAATGGAACATGATACTTATCCTTCACTTGTAGATAAGTGAGGCACCTTGAAATGAACTCGTCCACCGCTTTCTCCATCCTTGGCCACCAGTACTGATGTCAGAGATCATGGAACATCTTTTCCACTCAAGGATATACCAACAAGGGGGAGGTATGTAACTCCCTCAAAATATCCTCTCACAATTTCACCGGTACTACTGTGTATCATCTGAAAAGGATGATGTACTATCCACCAATAAAAAATCCATCAGGAGCCTATCATGAGGATAACTGAGCATGTCAGGCCTCATAGTCATCATCCACAAGTTGTGCCTCCCTAACTAGTTGTAAGAGTGGGGGAGTGATAGTCATCAAATGGAGGCAAGATTTTCCATCATCATCCATGAAGGATATCTACATCACGGCTAACTGAATCATCGACTCACTCAGCAGCTGAAAATCGGACCTTCTACTGAGCGTGTTTGCCACCATGTTCTCTTTCCCAGGAGTATAGACTATCTCAAAGTCATAGTATTGGATGAACTCCATCCATCATCATTATCTCATGTTCAGGTCCTTCTATGAGAATATATACATGAGAATCTTGTGGTCTAAGTAGACAGTAAACCATTCACACATCAAGTATTTATGCCACGTATTCAAGGAAAATACCACTACTACTAACTCCAGGTCATGGGTCACATAGTTTTGTTTATGTTGCCTCAACTATCATGATCTGTATGTGATCACTACTTGCTCCTACATCAAGACACAACACAGTCTGGTCCTTGATGCGTCGTAGAAGACTACATACCCAACTCCCTCTTCTAGTAGTCTCAAGATGGGGGCACTCGTCAGTCTCCTCCTCATCTCCTAGAAACTCTGGTCGAACTTATCCATCCACACTAAGGGTTTTTCCTTCTTTTTCAAATCCAATAAGGGTTCTACTACTCTGTAATATTCGAGTAAGAACCTTCAGTAGTATCCAGACAACCCCAAGAAACTTCTCACCTCATTCATGCTCCTAGGTGGCTCCCAAGCAAGAACAACCTCTATATTCACCGGATCCACTACAACTCCAGCCTCTGAGATAACGTGTCCAAGAAAGTGGACCTCTCAAATACAGAACTAGAACTTCGAGAGCTTCCCATAAAGCATGTTATCTCAGAGTGTATCTAGGACTATATGTAGGTGTGTAACGTGATCCTCTTCTGATGTCTAGTACACCAAGATGTCATCAATGAATACTACCATGAAACGATCGAGGTAAGTCTGGAAGATCTGGTTCATGAGTCCGATGAACACGGTTGGGGCATTGGTCACACTGAAGGGAATCACCAAGAACCTGTAGTGGGTATACCAGTATCTAAAGGTTGTCTTTGCTTCTTCCTCATCCTGTAATCGAAGTTGGTGATAGCCTGATTTAAGGTCTATCTTTGAGAACCACCTCGCTCTCTTCAGTTGGTTGAAGAGGTCATCAATTCTCAGCAGTGTATATTTTTTCTTCTCGGTCGCCTCATTCAGGCACCAGAAGTCCATGTATAGTCTCAATCTTCCTTTTTTACTTCTTGGAAAACAACATTGGGGTTGCCCATGATGAAATTTTGGGCCTCACCAATCCCTTTTCTTACAATCCCTTAAGTTATACCCTAACTCACGAAGCTCCATGGGGGATATCTGATATGCCGATGTGGATATCAGTGTCATCCCATGGTACAATTCGATGTAGAATTCTACCTCCCTATGAGGAGGTAGTCCCAGAACATCCTCGGGAAATATGTCTTCATACTCATCGACCACTATAGAAAATCTCAGACTCCTCTCGTCCACTGCACCAAGGGTGAGGCTATCCAACTGGTGAGTGATCGGCTACACCCTCTTATAAGAAAGATTGTCCTGTGTTGCAAGAGTTACCTTCTCACCGGTGAAGGAAAACATCATCCTGTATTCACAGACACACTGTACTCTATGCCTAATATGGTCAATCTGAGCATGAACTATGGATAACCAGTACATACCCAAGATGGCATCATAAGGCCTCAACACCGTTACTAAGAGATCCCAACTGAATCTCTTTCCTCCAAGAGTATGCTCACACTGTTGGCACTAGTGTGTAATCATCGAATCCTCTCCCGTAGGATTCTCTAATAGTAAATATCGAGCCAAAAACTCCACCATAATATTTGACCCTAAAACAAGGTCTGTGGAAAGGAAAGAGTCACTGGAACCTATAATTATAAGAACATAGATAGGGTAGAGAAGACATAGATCATACCTCTAATAATCTCTGGAGCACCATGGTCATAGGCCTCCATTTCATAAAGCTGAGATCTCCCCTATAAACCCAATCCTTAAGGTTGTGGTAGACCACCTGGGGGTGGTGGAGATAGTACCTCAAATCGTCACCCACCGCCTGCTACTCGGCCTTCTCCCCTGCCACGTTTACTACCCTGCTAACCTCCTCGCTGGAACCTTTTCCTCTTCCTTGATGGTCCCTTGACCATCTATTGATCATTTGTGTGGCGGGTCGAGTAGTCATGATTCATGTGTCCTTGCCCACCACACGAGTAGCACACCCTATTCCTATGTTGACCCATGTTGCCTTGGTGGCCACGTACCACCAATCCTATGTCCTTTGGTCACCCTTCAAATGATCTGGCCCACTTAGACCTCTATTTCAAATGTCAGCTGCCCACCACAGATGACTCGGCCACCTGATGCTTGATGGTATCTCTCACCATCGGTGCTCCCTCTACGAGGAAACTCTCTATTAGAAGAGCTCGATCTAGCACTCCAAACTAAGTGGGGATGCTAAGGGAAATCATAGATGTTCAGATCTACCATATAAGTCCCTGATCAAAGGTCTGGGTCCTGAAGAAAGGATCATGCACCATGTCCATAGAGTAGCGGGAGAGGTCTATAAACCTCACAGAGTACTCAACCACTCACATGTTGCCCTCTATAGGTGAAGCAACTCCTGTATTCACACTGGGTGCAAGTTCACGGGGAAGAACTCCTCTCAGAAAATCCACTTGAATTTAGCCCAAGAGAGGGTCACCTCATTAGGATTATAAATTTTCAAACTCCACCATCTACCTACTGATCCCTGAAGAAGGATCATGAATAATATCACCATCTAGTCAAGTGGCATCCTCACTAAGCTGAAGACCCATGTCACTACCTCCATCTAGTACTCAGTGTCTTGAGGATCTGTATCTCCCCTAGAAATGGGAGTTCTCTATCTCTAGAACTCATGTAAGGCATTAATCTTGTATGCGCCCTCTACTGGTAATGCCATAAGTAACTGCAGATCAACGAGTGGTGGTAACACTAGTGCCCCAACCATTGAGGCTATCTCTATCACTGGTCCCTGAACTAACACATCATCACTAGGTGGGATTTCTTCATGACTACATATCAGATTCTTGGTTAGTCTTCCACGTGGAGGAATCTTGAAATGGATCAAGAAAGACCATCTTTAATATATTATACCTGGAGATCTGAATCTAATTCAAAAATAACATGAGGAAACACTCAATTCTTAAATGGTTCATGCAACTCGTGATTTTATGTATAGAGACAAAAATTAGAATTCAAGGCCCTAGTGTATGGATGCGTCGGTCTCCACACCAACATTGGACTCCCTAAATATGAAAGTTGAACTCAAAACATTTAACATTATTTCCAAAAACAAAACCACAGACTCCCGATCTTTAAGGTAGAATCAACCACCTCTGATGACACTTTTTCATGACCCATCCCCTAGGTCCCATGTCGTGACTCCCCCAAGCCCACCTCTCGAAGGCTCAGGGTTGGTGACTAGCACCGAAGGCACCAACCTACAAGTGGGATGCATTTTCCTAAGTACCTGTACGCATTCATATATAACCACATCCCAAGAAAACTGGAAAAGATAACATGCATTCTACTAAACAACCACTGAGTGTAAAGGTACAACTAGAAATAAATGGGCTCAAATACAAACCCAACAAAAGAAAACTATAACAAGAGAAAGTAAAAGATCGATGGAAAGCCGTCTGTTGAAAACTACACCTGATTGGTAAGTATAGAGTAGATGCTGGAAGTCATAGAAGAACGTCCTGCATGCCTGATCTCACTGGGCACCACCAGGTCCTGGGCCACCAAGTCCTACACCAAGTCATTGGTCATCCGCACCAGACACAACATGTGTGGGTGAATCCCATGTAGGGATGAGTAACAAAATACTCAGTAGATACCCCAAACTAACAAGGAAAGACCACAAAGTAATCCACGAAGCAAACCATGAAGCATGGTCACAGAGTAAGACAACTCACACAAGTTATAATCTAGATTAGTAAAGTAATACCATCATTAGTATCACTAAACACCTTTGGCTACTAGGGTACTCCTCCCTAATGAGTACCATGGGTATGATTGGTCATAAAGAGTCACTCCCCACTATGGGCCTACTGGTTCACAAATAGCCGCTTCCCATGAGCCTTAGACAGTTGCGGTACTCATCTCTAATGAGTATTGTGGGAAAGCTAGGTCACACAAGACGATCCCCACCAAGGGCATGTCGGGTCATACAGAGTCACTTCCCACTTTGGTCATTGTATTGAGGTACTCCTTCCTGATGAATATCATGGGTCTTCCAGGTCACATAGATTCACTCCCCACTATAGCCCTGTTGGGTCACACAGAGACACTTCACATTGGGCTATCATAGCTGATCCATACAGGGTCCCTTTTCAACAATCTTCAGGTCTCAGTCAGCCATAGGATCTTCACACGTAGTGCGCTTGATTCCAGAATAAACCTCTCCTCAAGACGTTTTTCACATTCCAAATTCCATGAAATTATCTTTAGAGTATGCCAAAAGATCTGCATATTTTTTAGGGATTCAATACCGAAAACAGATCGACAATCAGATGCTTGGTTTGGGAGATATTAGTGTTTTAGTAAATATGGGCTGGTAGCATCTGGGCCCGGTCCGACCCGGTCGGACCGACCTGACCAACTCGGCCTGTGGGTCCTGCATGACTCGGCTTGGTCTGGTCTGACTTGACCCAAATCAGTTTGGGTTTGGTCCGGCCTTATCGGTAGTCTAGGACCATTGGTCCTTGCTGGACACTGCCCGGTTTGGTCGTGGGTATAGCCTTTCGGGTCACCCAGCGACCCGAATTTACTCGGCCCAACCCGCACTAGCAGGTCGGTTTTCCTTCCCCTCTCGGGATACCATGTGGCCTGGATTTACTCCGTCATCCCAGCCCATAACAGCGGGTTGGTTTACTCCAGACCGGGATGATCATCTGCTTGGTTTTTGTGCATCGGCCTGGCTCGCAAGGCGGGCTAGTCTTCTCCAGCCTAGATGCTAGGAGGGCATCCAGTTCGACGCCCCACGGCCCAGACCATAAGAAATAACGGATCAGCTGCACGTGGCTAGTAGGAGTCAGCTGCCCCACCTGGTCCCAAATGCGGTCGCTGGACTTTGTTCCAGCAGGGAAGCGCGGCCCACGTGACTCCGATAGTTGTGGTCCATGCAGCGCAGGCCGATCCTCCTGAAGCGGCCGGTTGGCCACGTCCTATCCTCGCTAGCCGTCGGCCCAAGCGCCAATGGCTCTTACTGCAGCACCCTAGCCCAAGATGGTCATGGCTCTATTCCCTATAGAGTGACGTCGTGGCACACTACCCCCCACCCACAGCCACCTTTGCAGGCCGCCATTGGCGGCACCTTCTGCGGACCACCGGGTCTACACCGATGGTCTGTTTCATAAATTTTTTTCACTGGCAGTCTTATCAGGTCACCATCTCCCCTGTTATGGCATCAAAAACCCCTCACTATCATTTCGAAGGATCATCCATGAAAAACACACAAATGCGGAGGGGTTCAGGACTTGTTTTTGTTGTCCCGCACACTCCGTGTTAGAGTTTCAAAGCAGGAATCAATAGTAGGGAAAGGTTTGAGGATTCCAACAAGTGAATTTAACCTTCAATTAAAAACCCCAAATTCAAACATCCCTCCCACAAGAACATATGTTCTATGAATCTACCTGTTCATGGGTTGATCTGTGTTTGTTGTTTAGAAAGAAGAACGAGATACTATAATTCAAAAATAATAAACCCCTACCTGAGTAACATGTTTGTTGGCAATGATCTATTCGAAGGATGGAAGAAGAATGCATCCAACATTCATCACTCCACAATCCGTTGTTTGGTGGTCATTGGTGTTCATCATCTTCACCCACCAGATCTTCATAGCAGAACAAGGATTGTGCAAACAATTCTGCATTGTTTTCTTGACCATTAAAGGACGAAACACTAAACAACATTTTAGTTACATTCTATTACAAATTCGTTATGTTGTTTCATTTATGAAACAACATTTTTGGTTTTATTCCATTATACGTTGTTTTGCAGAAATAGTTTGAAAATTTAGAAAAATAAAATAAAACAAGTTTATTTTATATTTAACTTTTTCTTTAAAAAATCGGAAAAATAAATTTTTCCCTCGACCCGTGCTGGTCGAGATTAGGTCCATTCTAGGTGAATACCACCATTTTGAGTTCAACAATGCCCTTTGATTTTTTATCTGAGCACCAGTTTAAAAGTTATAAAAAAAACTCACTCGCACGTTTATTTAAATGAACTAAAAAACGTTCAAAATTTTATTTTGGGCCCACCGGGCTTCGAAATCATGTGTCGTTAGAGTGTCTTGTCTCAAAATAATTCCATATAATTTTAAAAAAAATTACATAGAATTTTAGGGACATTGAACCATCTCACTTCAAGGGACTGTAAATTTCATTTAAGTTTCTAAGTATAATGATTCAAAATTTGTGCATTTATTGGATTTAATGGAAACTATCAAAAAATTAATGACAATTAATTCTAAGATATAGAGAGATGATCATGTTAATAGCTATGATATTTTGAGGTGGAATTTATCATTAGTAATCAATAATTATTTTTTAAAGAAGAAAGTGTATATATGTAAAGGAATCCCATATACAAAGGATATTGGTCATATTTTTATGGTAATAATATTGAAAATGGACTTTCAATAATCTTCATTATATTATTATTATTTTCAAAATTTGATGTAAAATGATCTCAAAACTGATCAATCGAGATTCAAAAACTGAGAAACTTATGTCGAATCTTTAAAGATGCACTAAATCAATTTTTAATCCCCTGAGCATCAACCAAATAATGGTCCATATGTACATCTAAAAACTTTTTGGGAAAGTTCATAGGAATAAGGAATTAAAAACTAATAAAATATACATAGGATAAAATATAAATAAAAGTAGACACACCACTAACCATTCAAGAAACATGAACTCTTTTTATTCCACCACCTTCACTGCTCCATAAATGAGCTAATGGTTTAATCCCTAGGGAAAAAAGGGTTGTATCTAAACATGTAAAATAAATAAAGAGAAGATAATTTATAAACAACTAGGAATGTATGTAGGGTTTCAATAGATATACCCACTAGGATCTAACTACATGCTCTTTATATAACCATTAAAAAATACACCATTCCATGCTACTTTCAAATACATTTATAAATATAACATTTTTCATTTTATAAAAAAAAATGTAACAAGGATATATTGGATTTAAATTTTTACCTTTAAAGAAATTAAATTTTCAAAATTTTAATGAAAATCATATAAAAGAACTAAGGAATGCACAATTAGAAAACAATTACCCTCAAAAAACCATCCAATCATCTTGGGAGAAAATTAAGGGACACTAAGGTCAAGAAAAATAAGATCTATGTACTAAAAATATCCATATCCCAAGAATATCTAACAACCCATATACCTCTAGTTAGAGCCTAATCTTAAACTAGCATTAATGGTGGGAAAATTTTCATTCGACCAAACTAAACCACAAACCAATCAAACCCAAAAAAATAGATTTTTTATGACTTAGTTTATAGTGATAATTAAATAGATCCTTGTGGTTTTTTAATTCAAGTTCCAAACCAAACCACACCTATTTTTAATTTTTTATGATTAAGTACAACTATTTCCATTTTAACTATAGGCCACAATTATAGGATAAATTTTATTGTGGAAAAAATTTCTAAATTTATATAAGGTCAAAGATTATATCACATCACAATGATGATAAATATAAATTAATTTTTTTCAATTTATTATTCATTTTTTATAAAAATCATGGATACATATCTAGGATGTTAGCATAAAAATGTTTTAAAGCATAATCAAAATAAAACAAAACTAAAAATTAATGGTTTATAAATTTTCTAATTTGAATCAAACCATAAATTGTGGTTTGGTTTGGCTTTAGTCAAAACTGAACCAAACTAATATATAACCACCACTAAATTGTAGGTAATTCCACTAGCTATAGTAAAATATAAAACTAGTGGTTATATCATAATGTATCTAGCTAAAAAATAATATATAACTAGTCTATATGTATAAGAGTAGAATACAAATCTGGTAAAAGCAGGAATGGTATGATAATAATCATTACTTATTATAAGTACATGTCCTAGGTTCATACCTAAGTAACAAAGGTTTTCCATGAGGTAATTACTAAAATCAATGGATTTAATAATTCAAAACATGACACATAAAACCTTAATTTCATTATAAACCATCATTTTTTATCAAAATAAAGTTTTTTGCTTTGTAATAACATGGTAATTCATGAAAAAATACATAATACCCATGATATATAAACTTTGATGAATCTAAATACCTCTTTAACCACAAAAATATTTAATAAAAATAGTTCAGTAATTCTTTACAACTCCTAAAAAAATCCAATGTAAATAGTTTTATTTATTTCTTTGTATAACCTAATAGACATTTTTAGAAACACCATGAAGGTGTCTATTTGAAAGTGTAAAATTTTTAATCTATAAAAGAACTTATTGTCATTTCAAATATTATTCAAGGAATAAAAAATATATTTTTAACCAAAAAACCTTATAATATCATGTATGAATTTTATATGAATCAAAACTTGAATTAAATCATCAAGTAATCATAGTTTAATTTGAAAAGGATATTATATAAGGTTTTCAGCCTTTAGGTTCACTTCAATAATTATAATGATTATTATTAGCATAATACACTAATTTTAAATCAAATTAATTTTTTAAAATAAATTATAAACCTAAAATCAGAATAACTATTTAATCTTATAAAACTTTATAAATGTAAACACTTACTGACTATCCATAGTATGAATGTAGGATCTTTAACTATATGTGTATGTCATGTATAATTCCCTTCTACCACCCAAGTATAAAAATCCATATGTGTTTTGGGTGTATTTCAATAACATAGTAAGACTACCAAATCCCAAAAAAACCCTAAGTAAGAGAATATGTAAGAAAGATAATATAAATATAAGGGGAAGAAGATAAATATAAGAAGAACAAGAACAAGAATAATACTTGCCACTTTACTTAATAAATATCACATATAGTTGAAGAGAGATGATGGGAAGCGAATATAGAGGAGGCATGAATGCTCCCCATGACTCCCTGGATAAAATGGGTGATAAATTTGGTCGCCTGTTTTTTTATGTCAATCCACTCCCCCATTTATGTTTAATTAATTAATTAATTGATATATTAATAATAATAGATCATTTATATTAACATTAATTATAATAAAAATGGTATATTATATTATCACTTAAAGTTTTATTTCACATTTAATATACAATAATACACTCTTCTATGTCAATTAAAGTTCAACATCAATATTTATATAATGTTATTAGAAAAAATAAATTTTAATCAATAATATATATATTTTATATAAAAACATAAGTTACATATCTCGATATTCATCAATTGATTACATAACATATTAAACACTTTATAATAATCTAATAAGAATCCAATAGTAAATTATAAAAAATTTCAAGAAGTATGGACATGAAATTTGGAGATCCAAGTAATCATTTAGGGAGATACATAAATAATAGTTATATTTAAATAATAAATTTCGGGTTTTTACAATTCAACTATCCTGAACTCCCCTATGGGAAAAATTTTGATATCATATCTCCATTACACCTTTTTATTTAATTTATATTTAAGCATTAATCAATTTTAAAATGGATAAGAAATTTTCTTACTAAGATTAAATCCATGTGATTGTAAGGTAATGTACCAATAAACCTCCTTAATTCAATATAACAAACCATTATAAATTTAAAATCAAAATGATAATCCATTTATAAAGCCTTGACATTTATATTTAGGGTATCAATAAGGATAAGTATAAAAAACGGTAATTACCAATAAAATGATAAATTTATGATACTAGGATTACTTATAATATTAATTATAAATAAATTATGTAATTGTTTTTACTTTAAGTGAAAATGGATTTAATATATTATATTTATTTGCTACTACTTATGATATGTGTGATACTTTAGTTTCTTTCCGTATAAGTGACAGATAATTTGAAATAAATATGTTCAAATACATATATTACTAGGTATGATATATTTCGAACGAAACTTTATGTGACTATTCATAAAATGAATTTCTAGTTGAATGAGATAATCAATACCAACCATGAGATCTCTTGGACAAACCACAACTCAAAAGAATAAAATTATAAGGATTTTAAAGTTTATTCCTAAAATATAGAAAAGTAATTGCATTTCCATAATAGAGTATTTCAATATGGAAACTTGAATTTTAAAGAGATTATTTAAAATATTATGATGTATGAGTAATAAATCATATCAAATAATAAATATTAAGATGAACCAAAGAAGAAAATAATATCCTAAAAATTTTATACTAAAGGTGAAACAATGGTTATGGAATCCAATATAAATGATATTAAAGATGAAAGTGAGGAGGATATGAATCACTTTTCCAGAATATTCAAAAAAAATTATAAAAATAAGATACCATTATAGATAAATTCAAATTTTAGGGAAATATATGATAAAAAGGGAGAATGGAACAATTATGGTCAGTTTAGATATGTTACTTGATATGAGCATAAAATAAAATATCATATTAAATAAGATTTTACTGGACTCAAATATAAGAAGACACATGAGATAGGTAAGTACCATAATAAATATAAGAAAGTAACTATATGAAGTTCATATGAGAAAATTTGGTGTGACTCAAAATAATAATATAAGGACATAATATATAATAGCTTGGACCATCTGGCCCATTACTTTGTGATAATATGGTAGTAGATTTTTTTGATGGAGTCCCAAGGAGTTGGAGAAGGAGGGTTAATCTAGAGAGTCTGGTTAGGAAGGATCCATGTGGTATGGATCCAACCATCATGGTGTAAAGGTGGATGATGTGGTGTAGGAGGGTTGGCTGTGGTGTAGGGGGAGATTAGGAGGATTCTTAAGGCTACTTTTTGGGGGTATCTATGTTGTGTAACCTTAGTTATAGAATAGACCTTCTCAACAGATATTGGTTATGGTGTGGATACCCTAGATTCAGTGTAGTTTATCAATGTGGATATTACATAATTTTAGGCATTGTTGTTCCATGGAGAGGGGTTGTAGTGTATCCCCCTCTTCAGTTGTCAAGGGTCTATGGTGTAGCATCTTTGGTTTTTCTGAGGTCACCTTCCTAGTTTTATGGATCTTTGGCATGGACAGAGTTATAGATCTCAAATCTGGTTTGACCAATAGGTATGTGACATGGTGAGGGTTCATATTCCATAGTCCCATTGGTTTTTAAATAAGTTATGACAAGGTATGGGTGTTTGTGCCATGGTCCTGTGTTTTTAAGGTTGGTTATAAATTATTAAATCCCCTTAGACCCTACCACTTTTCCAAATTTTAACTTGTTTGTTGGGAAACCTAAGTCCATCCTAAATAGATCTTTTACCACCCTTACATTGGATTTTTATTTTGATCTTGTAGGATCGATCTATAGTGTTTTAGGTGAGTTACTTTCTTCCTTTTTCTAGTTTTTCATCTATTTTATTTTATAAGAGGTTTATTTACAAATAAATATCAGGTTTCAGGTGCTGTTTTAATGGTATAATTATGTGGTTGTTTTGTTCTAGGATGTTAAGGTGTTATTATTCCATATGATTCTTGGTGGTGGACATTCTCTTATTCTAACCTTACACAGTGAATCAAAAATGCATATTTGATGTAGGGTTCTTTCATTTCTCATCTAGTTGTATCATGTGGTAGGGGTTGAAATTTTTTTCTTTTTAAATATGGTTTTTCACCAGCCTAGTAAAGATAATTAAATTTTTAATTAAATTTTAATTGTAAGGATAATGATTTTCATTTTTCTACAGCTTTTTGATATTATTGATATTGAGAATATTCATGCTTATTGTACCATTGAAAATCATGGTTATTGGGATCTAACGTTTTTACTGCATTGATATAGGTTTCAAATCCCTTGATGAGTTATTTTTGTGATACCACCTTTAATAAATGGTTAATCACTTACATTTATCTAAATAATTTGTTGCACATGGAAATTATGGATTCTGTGAGAATGCCCTAAAATAAAGAAGTTTAGTTGATGAATCCACCTTGTTAAATTTGAAAAATGATAATTGATTGTTTTGTGAATGTGAACTTTGTGGTTATGGTGTATGGTAATGATGTGTTATCGTATGTTCATGTTTTGAGGGTGATTTGAATTTATGAAGTGGGTGGTTATGTGATCAGTTGTGGTTTTTTTGTGTGAAAGATGAGATAGGAAATGGTTGTGATGTGGTTTTGGTGATGAGAATGTAGATGTGGTTATAAAAGTGTGGTGATATAGGGTTTTTTTCTTGATGAGGATGATGGGATATTTGTTTTTGTGGTGTTTCTTTGTGCTATTCACTTGGGTAGTATTGTAATTAAATTATAATTTTGAAATTAAAAAGGAATTGGCTGGTTTGGTCAATGGGATGGAAATGTATAATGAATGAATTAAAAATGGGAAGTGTGGTTAAATATATTTGGGGTTTACTATGAAATTAAATGTGATGAATAATTAAATTAAAGTGATGGATAATGGAATTGGTTGGCAATGTGAAATATGGAAAATGACATAAGTTGATAAAGTAAATTAAATGTGAAATGTAGTTTGTTTCCAATTGTGTGGTGTTGTTCATTTTCTGGTGGTAGTAAAAGTGGCAGTGTTGTGATCTTGGGTGGTGATATTATGAGTTGGTTATTTCATTATTTTTAACCCTTGGGTTGGGATTATGTGTGGATATATATATACATACCATGTATATTACCTATGATAGTCTATGTGTACCCCAACCGTGTTGAGTACCATTTGTCAACACCCATATATTTAGGGGTGTTTTTTCCAAAATCTCAATATTGAGGATGGATTGATGGATAACTGATATTTTCATATCTCTCATCTAGGCGACGATTACTTACACGGGCAATGATGGATAAAAGTCAAAGTGTATAGTAGTGATGTTTGATGACGTGATAAGATGGATTATAGTGGGGGGTTTTCATGGTGGGAAGAGGTAATGTGGTTAATCTACTTCATGTTCATGATACCATACTTCTCTAGTTGTGGTTTTGGATGATATGTGATGTAATGGCCTAGGATTGTTTGGATGAGATGTGATGTGATGGGCCAGGTTTGTTCGGGTGAGATGTGATGTCATGGCCCAGGTGTCTTCAAGTGAGATGTGATTTTATGGCTCAGGTGTCTTTAAGATATATGTGACATGATGGCAAATTTCACATGGTTTTCTTTACATAATTTTATGTTTAGAAGATATGGGAGCACCAGAATGTAGGATTTTGGGGTGTGAGAGTGGAAAATCCATGGGAAAGTAGTGTGGGGTACCCTTTATAGATGTGATTCTTATTATTTTATTCTACTTGAATGTATTATTTATTAATAATTCCATGGTGATTATGGGATTGGTTAGTTTCCATGTGTAGGTGTTGTTGGTTATTTTTTTACTCACTATTGAATTATTATGCTCTTTTCACAAGTTTACAAGAGACTTTGGTTACCCTACTGAGTATACTTATATGATCACTATACCTATATAAAAACTTTTATTAGGTTTCTAGTATGACTACAAAGATTATGATAGAAATTTATAGCTCAGGCTTTAAAGATATTTCTATATTGTAGCCTTATATTTCCTTTTGGGTCTTTTATTTAGATACTTTTATCTATATGAATTTCATTTATACATGCATTATGGTATGGGTTTGGTTTACTTTTTATATTATTTAATTTAGTTTCTTGTGATTTATTTATCCTATATCTTGAACCTATTATCATACAGGTTAATGCCTTATATTTTTGAGATTTTTATACCCTCGTTGTTAGTTTCCATCTCGGGGCCTATTAGAGGTGGGACTCATGGGTCATTATTTCTCTTCCTTCATAGTCAGCCTAGGGGGGGTACGTTTAGAGGGAGTGGGTCATGATAGAGTGGTATCAAAAGTGATGGTTGAGTTATTGGATAGAGTTTGGAGTTTGTAACTATGATAATTACAAGGGTTGGTAAGGAAAAGGTGTCATATTACCTTGATGTGTGATGTAACGTCCCAGTATCGGAAGCCACCCAGAGGCTCCCCATACCTGGTTGGTCACATGGACTCAAGCGCATTTCCCCAAATGCCAGAGGTTTCTAACTAGAAGTGAGGGCCTTGGTGTGATAGCGGAGAAATTATGCCCTCATTGGAAGAGTACACAGCGGAAGAAAAATAAACATGCAATAATGAAAGCAGTAATAACCAACAATATAAACAGCGGAAGACTAAATCAACAAACTAGAGCACATATGTATATATGAAATGATGCATGATACATAAATAGGAAAGCATCCAAACAAGTCACAATGCTGGAAAACACTACAGTACCAAAACAAATACAAAAATAAAAGTAAATAGCTCCTCAGCATTGCGAGCCAAAACTCGGTCTCATGCTCTCCTACTCCAAGCAATCAAGTTCCAGAAGTCGAAGGGCACATGCCCTTATCTATACTTGTAACAGCATAGTCTTCTTGGGCTCAAAATCATGGCCCAAATAGGGTGTGAGACAAAAATCCCAGTAGGAAACCACCCGAAGATCTGTGCCAAACAGTCAGTGAGTATATGGCAGGTAAAAGTATAATAAGCAGTAAAGAGAAACAGCAAGATGTCGGCAATAAACAGTAAGCAGTAAAACATGATGATACATAGCAGAAATCAATCCATAACAAGTCAACAGTAGTGAAGCAAAATAGCCAAGAAGACGGAAACCCTCTAGGAAGTACTCGCAGCCATCCCCTCTGGTCATATCCAAGAAGTACCAAAACCCTCTGGGCAATGCACTCAGCCTAACCCCTATGTCTTGGTTATACGAATTTATGAGACTCTCTAGGGAAGCTCACTTGGTCAATTCTCATTATAGTCTAGGGTAGTCAGGGACTCTCTTGAGGAAGATCACACGGTCTAAACCTCTTAGCCCTAAGGTCTAGATACTCTCTGAGGAAGCTATCTCGGTCAATTCCTCCTATAGCCTTAGGTATACCACAGACTCTCTGAGGAAGCTCACTCAGTCAATTCCTTCTCTAGCCTGGGAAGGTTCTTAAGAGATTCAAACAAGGTAAGACTCTCTGAGGAAGCTCAATCGGTCTACCCTCCTATAGTCTATAAAATTCAAGACTCTCTAGGAGCTCACTCGGTCCATCCCCTCTGTAGTCTGTAATATCTAAGACTCTCTGGGAAGCTCACTCGGCCTATCCCTTATAGTCTATAGCACCAGGTTCTCTCAACCCTGTGCTAGTCAGTGCATAATAATCCTATAATGCCAAATTACACCTATAGAGCTACTTGGCTAACCAAAGTACACCTATAGAGATACTTAGCTAAACAGCCTACAAGGAAACAAGAACGTCATGAATTTCACTTCAACCTATAACTGCAAGGCATGAAAATAGGTGTAGCAGCCAAAGGCAAACAGGACCCAAAGGTCGTAAAAAGAATAAATAAAGGTAAAAACATCCAAGCACAACAAATTATCCTCTAACATGGTCAAATTACCTCTACACAAGCATATAGGAATGGCAGGAAAACAACGAAGGCAAAAAGGTAAACACGCAATACCCCGTTCACGGGTATTGGTGGAATTTGCACATAAAACTCAAAGACTTTGAATGGTAAGGCACAAACCACCTACCTCGATCCTAGGAGATCGATATACTTGAACCAAGATGGCTAATTCCCCTATAATGTCATAGATATGAGAAAACGCATAAAACGTTCAACCTTAGATAACTTGAGAAGGAGGAATAATTGGAAAACAAGGCTCAAGAAGAAGGAAGAACTCACCGCTGCACTTCCAACGCAATAAATCATGCTTGAATCGGAGAACGGACAGAGAGGTGGGAGCTCGAGGAAGATCCGGCCGTACGGGTCACTCTCGGATGAACCAGACCTAGAAGAAGATGAATATGGAGATGAGGCACGACCCCGGTCCATTTAGTGAAAAAAAATAAAAGTACATAGCGTGTAGTGGATTTTTCCGTACTCCGCCAAAATCAGACTCCACGTCACCCCTACACACCGTGTGTGTGGCCCGGGCACTCCCAGCACATGGCTTCGAGCAGGAGAATAGTACACGGTGTGTACTCAGAAAGTACACGGTGTGTACTTCGAAAAATTCCAAAAACTCTAAAAATTATAAAAAACACCAGAAAAGGAAAGACATACCTGAAACAAAGATCCGAGATCTTAAAAACTTCCCCCCTTAAAGAAATCTGTCCTCAAATTTCCCTAGCGAGGTGTAGAAGAAGAAACCTTGAACAATTCTAGCCACTACAATCGAACCCCGGCCTCCCTCTCCCAAATCTCGTCCTGTACTCGCCCATGCTGCCATAGAACTCATACCAGAGGAACAGACCAGACTCTGAGAACCTTTGTACTATGATCGACAATCTGGATGGGATGCTCTTCAAACGACGCATCCACTTCAAGCTCAACCTCCTCAGGCTGAAAGACATGAGACGGGTCTGAAAAGTAACGTCGGATCTGAGAGATGTGGAAGACGTCGTACATGTCCGGGTACCTCTGAGGTAGCTGCAACCGATAGGCAACCGGCCCAACACTCTCCAAAACCTCAAACGGCCCGATGTACCACGGTGAAATATTACCCTGTCGCTGAATCCTCTTGTGTCCCAACCTCAGTGCGACACGCAGAAAAACCTGATCCCCGACCTCGAACTCCAGAGGTCATCTCTGCTGATCAGCATAAGACTTCTGTCGAGACTGTGATGTAGCCATCCTCTTCTGTATCAACTCTATCTGCTCTGAGGTCTCCTGAACAAGAAGAGGTCCTAGCAAAGCTGCCTCTCCTGCCTCTAGCCAGCATAAGGGTGATCGGCATGGCCTACCGTACAGAGCCTCGTATGGTGCCATCTGAATGGTCTCCTGGAAACTGTTGTTGTAGGCGAACTCCACTAGAGGAATATGCTTCTCCCAAGAACCTCCAAAGTCTAGTATGCAAGCTCAAAGCATATCCTCAGGCACCTGGATCATGCGCTCAGACTGGACATCAATCTGGTGATGGTATGCCCTACTCAGAAGTACCTGGGTACCCAAATCCTTCTGAAGTCCCTTCCAGAACAGAGAGGTAAAGCGTGCATCCCGGTCTGAAACAATGGAGTGTGGAACTTCATGTAGATGTACAATCTTTCTGATGTACAGTCATCTCAGATCATCAACATTGAAGGTTTACTTGATCGGAAAGAAGTATGCTACCTTCGTAAGCCTACCGACGATGACCCAAACACCATCACTTCCCCGAGGTGACCTCGGTAACCCGGTCACGAAGTCCATCAATACATCGTCCCACTTCCACTCTGGAATGGGTAACTGCTGTAAAAGCCCTGCTGGTCGTTAATTCTCTTCTTTCACCTGTGGACGAGTAGAACATCTCATGACAAAACCAGCAACATCTCTCTTCATACCTGGCCACCAGTATTGGAGATGAAGATCCTGATACATCTTGGTGATGCCAGGATGAACTACCCAAACTGAGGAATGAAAATCCTGCATCAACTCCTCACGTATGTCTACTGGCACCCATACGCGTCCCTGGAAATACATGATCTCATCCTCGCCCATTGTTCATCCACGAAGAGGGTCCCCTCCTGACACATTCTCCCGAATGACCAAGGCCTCTAGGTCTGATAGCTACCTCATTCGTACCTGATCAAGAAGTGTAGTGGTAACAGGCACAGATGAGAGGAAGTTATGTCTCTGCCTTTCGTGTACCTCCAGATGCATCTTAGAGAACAGAGTCATAAGCTGACACTCACTCCTGGCCTCTTGAACTGCCTGAATTTGAGTTATCCTACTCAACGCATCAACCACTACGTTGCCCTTTCCCGACATATAGGCTAGCTCGAAGTTGAAAGACTGAAGATAATTGACCCACCTGCACTGTCTTAGATTTAGATCATGCTGAGTGAAGATATACTTGAGACTCTTGTGGTCAGTGAAAAGCAAAAAGCGCTCTCCCAGGAGATAGTGTCTCCAACAGCGCAAGGCATTCACAACAGCTGCCAACTCCAGATCGTGCATAGGGTAGTTCCTCCCATGTGTCCTCAAATGTCGAGACCCGTACCCAACGACTCCATCTCCCTACATAAGCAAAGCTCCTAGCCTGATACTTGAAGCATCACAGTAAACATTGTATCCCTTGCCCGGCTCTGGCAAGACTAGTATCGGTGCTGACGTCACCCTCCCTTTCATCTCCTGAAAGACTGACTCACAAGAATATGACAATAAAAACTTCACCCCCTTCTTGGTCAGACCTATCAACAGTTCTTCTATGCATGATAAGTCCTGAATGAAGCCTCTGTAGTAACTAGACAGCCCTAGGAAACTCTGCACCTCAAATACGTTCTTCGGCTGCTCCTAGAAAACTACATCTCTCACTTTCTCTGGGTCCACTGACACTCCTGTCTCTAAGATAACATGACCCAAGAATTAAATCTGATCCATCCAAAATTGGCACTTCGAGACTTTATCATATAGCTGATTCTCTCTCAGTGTACTCAGAATGATCTCAAGATGTGTGTCATGGTCGCGTCGAGTGTGAGAGTACACCAAGATATCGTCCACGAAGACCACGAAAAAAGAGTCCAAGTACGGATGGAACACTCAGTTCATTAGTTCCATGAAGACTGCAGGCATGTTCGTAAGACTGAACGGCATGTTGTATACTCGTAAAGACCATATCTACTCCTGAAAGTTGTCAGAGGTATATCCGATGGTCTAACGCGCAACTGATGATAACCGGACCTCAAGTAGATCTTCGAGAACACCCGGGCTCCCTGAAGCTGATCAAAGAGGTCATCGATTCTCGGCAAGGGATATCGGTTCTTGACCGTCAACTGGTTCAGTTTTTGATAATCCACACAAAGCTGAAGGGTATCGTCTGCCTTCTTCACGAACAGGATAGGCGAACCCCAAGGAGAATTACTGGGTCGGATGAAACCCTTTGCCTGCAACTCCTCCAACTGCTTCTTGAGCTCCTGCAACTCAGGTGTAGCCATCCTATAAGGAGGAATGGAAACTGGTGCCACTACTGGAAAGAGATAAATCAATCATTCTACCTCATGCTCCGGAGGTAAACCTGAAAAGTATTCTGGAAATACATCCCTAAAATGATCCACCACTGGAGGAAATTCTAATTGTGAAGTCCCCTGGTCATCCAGATAAAGACTAGCAATCTGGGTTGTAACTTCTCCTAGCCCATGATGCTCTAGTCCAGCTCTACCTTCCTGTACATCCCACTCACCTCTATGAAGGAAGGTTCTGCCCTCTGGTGATACGAAACTCACCCTACGGTAATAGCAATCGATGACTGCCTGGAAGGGAACCAACCAGTCCATACCGAGAATGACGTCATAGCCCGTCATCTCTAAAACATAGAGGTCCCATAATAAATGACACCCCGCAACCTCGAGAGGCACTCTTTGTACTGACGTGCTCTAGATGCCCTCATTCCCAACGGTGTGTCAAGAGTCAACAAGTCGGCAGACGAAAAGATACAGAGCCCAAGGCTCTCCACAACCGCAACAGAGATAAAGATATGGGAGGCACCACTATTGAAAATGGCTAAAGATAAAACTAAGGCTACTAAAATCATACCTAGAACTGTAGAAGGGTTGGGATCCTGCTCCTAATAGGTCTTCTCCACGACAAAAGACTGGCCTACACCGCGGCCCTGCGCCCTTGGCTGACCACTCTGAGCTGATCCACTCTGCTGTCGCTGATGACCTGGTGACTGAACACCACGTCCACGACCTCCACCTCGGCCTAAACGGCCAGAAGAACTCCAGTTCCCGGACTGGTGGGAAACTAGTGAAGCATCTTCAGAATGTGGGGTCATTGAGGAACCCCTACCACCAGCTAAAGGTGAGAAGATGTGACAGAAACACTAAAGATGGCCCATCTTGCCGCAAGACTGGCACTCCATCGGGTCCCTCTGGCACTGAAGCCTAGTATTCCCACTCCTACTGCACTGATAGCATACAACTTGGCTGCTAGAAGATGCATCCCGCAAACCTCGATCTCCTCGATAAGACTCTCTACGACGCTTCCTACTGTCCGTAGGAGGAACACCAGCTCTGGATATCGAACCGCCCTGGCTCACTGCTCCAGAATCTATCAGATTTTTCTCAGTGATCAGTGCCTGGTTGATGATGGAGGATATCGAAGTCAACTAGAAGATATTCACCTGGGAATAGATCTTTTACCTAAGACCGTCCTCAAAATTCCTAGCAAGGAACAACTCATCACCTACTGGGATCGGTGTGAAATGCTGCTACTCAGTGAAGCGAGAGGAGTACTCCGTAACAGAGAGAGTACCCTGCTGCAGACTCATAAACTCTCGGGCTCAATCAGCCCTCAGGGTCTCCGGATAGAAGTAGTCATAGAAGGTGCGTCGAAACTCGTCCCAAGACATATCCTGCTAATGTCCTGACCGTGAGATCACCTCCCACCACCTCTTGGCGGTGTCCTGGAGTATATAAGTAGCCAGCTTTACCCTTTTCTCCAGAGGGATCTCTAGGTGCTCAAAGATGGTCAGTGTAGCCTCTATCCATGACTCTACAGCCTGAGGTCCTCCATCCCCAGAAAAAGTAGGAGGATGTTGATGCTGGAAAACCCATGTCAACTCATCCATAGATGGGCCAGGAGGTGGCGATCCCTAGAAGGTCTGCATCATCTTTAGGAAGTCCTCCCTGAACTGCACCTCGGCACCTACAACGGGTATGACAGCCGGTGCCAAGGCTGGCTCGACTGGAGGGTTTGCAGGAAGTCCTTGATCAGCCATATCTAGCGTCTAATTATGGCCTAATGACAGACGTACAATCGGAGGATGTCTCGGAGGCATAGCTCTGAAAGATCAAAAGCACACCTTAGGTTAGGAAACAGGGTCAGAGGACACAAGAGTACAAAACAGGAATAGGGGAAGAAAAACACACAAGTTTACAAAACATGACTACACACCGTGTATAAAAACTACATGGTGTGTCTTCTTAAGCCACTGACATGGGCGTGTACCCCTGCCCTACAGGTCGTGTAACACCTCAAACTACACGGTGTGTTGATCCAACACACGGCGTGTACATGAAGACTATTTCCCTGCCTGAGTCTCTTTACACGGCTAACTCACATGGTTCAAACTAACCTCTGACTACACGATGTGTTCCCTAAGGACACGGCGTGTACCAGACACTGACTCGGCAGCCCGTGTTGTTGGTTACACGGCCTTCTACATGGATGGCCCTTACACTGCGTGTTCCAAACAAACATGGAGTGTATAGGAGAAGGTGACACTATCCCGTGTTGTTCATGACACGGTCGGGTACCTAGGAAAGACTACACGACGTGTTCCAAAATCAACATGGTGTGTCTTCGAGAAGGTCACACTGACCCGTGTTGTTTGTGACACGGCCGGGTGCCTGGTCAAGACTACATGGCATGTTCCAGAAGCAACACGGTGAGTCTTCAAGAAGGTCACACCGACCCGTGTTGTTCGTGACACGACCGGGTTCCTGGGAAAAACAACACTGCGTGTTCTTCACCCACACGGTGTGTTCTACTCGAGCTTCCCCGACCCGTGTTGTTAGTGACACGGTTGGGTACAAGGTTCGACACTACACGGAATGTACATACCATACATGACGTGTTCCTGAAGTTATTATCACAACACCGTGTTCCTGCACACACAGTTAGTAACACGGCCTAAAAACTACACGGCGTGTAACCAAAAAGTACACGCCGTGTATTCTGGGTTTTTCTAGGAAGTAGCTCAGAAACTGCACAGAATCCCAGAAACATGGAAAACAAGGCAAAGAGGTGCCAAATTCTGATCCATGAGGGCCCATACTCCCGGTGAATCAAATCTTGGAATCCCCTAAAGTCAGGTACAAGAGAAAATAGGATCACGATCCACCAATTTCTGATTCAAGAGGGCCCATAACACCTCAAGAATCAAAATTTGGCATTCATTTAAACAATGTTCAATACAAAAAATTCTCTAACAAGTAGCAGAGATTCTATCAAGCATCTATCAAAACAGCATGCATAATCTACACAACGTCTATCACAACAGCATAAAATCGCTAATGCACCCTAAATGGCATGGCATGTGATTTCTACAAGTGCCTATATGATACATGAGACAGCATACCCTAATATCATCGGGTTGCAACAGAAATAGAACTGTAATATCAAAACAATAACAGTACAAAGCATGTGAATCACTCTAGGTGAAATTGGATCAACCGTAAAATATCAAAACCAAAAACTGCAATAAACGAGGTAGTATAGATTTTCCCTGTACACAGGTTAGCTACTCTCAGGCACAGCTTATTACCAAGTATCGAATTCATCTTATCCTTGGATAAAGTCTCCAAATAGTAAAGAAAGAGAAAAGAATTCCTCCGATACCACTTTGTAACATCTCGGTTCCGGAAGCCATCCAGAGGCGCCCCATACCCGGTTGGTCACATGGCCTCAAACGCATTTCCCCAAATGCCAGAGGCTGCCGACTATCAGCGAGGGCCTTGGTGTGATAGCGTGGAAACTATGCTCTCATTGCCAGAGTACATAGCGGAAGAAAAATAAACATGCAATAGCGGAAGAAGTAATAACCAACAATATAAACAGTGGAAGACTAAATCAACAAACTGGAGCACATATGTATATATGAAATGATGCATGATACATAACTAGGAAAGCAGCAAAAAAATTCACAATGCTGGAAAACACTACAGTACCAAAAAAAATATAAAAATAAAAGTAAACAGATCCTCAGCATCGCGAGCCAAAACTCGGTCCCATGCTCTCCTGCTCCAAGAAATCAAGTTCCAGAAGTCGAATGGCGCTTTCCCTTGTCTATACCTGCAACAATATAGTCTTCTTGGGCCCAAAATCATGCCCCAAACAGGGTGTGAGAAAAAAATCCCAGTAGGCAACTACCTGAAGATCTGTGCCTAACAGTCAGTGAGTATATGGCAGGTAAAAGTACAATAAGCAGTAAACAGAAACAACAAGCAGTAGGCAGTAAACAGTAAGCAGTAAAACAGGATGATACATAACAGCAATCAATCCATAACAATTCAAAAGAAGAAAAACAAAATAACCAAGAAGATGGAAACCCTCTAGGAAGTACTTGCAGCCATCCCCTCTGGTCCTATCCAAGAAGTACCACAACCCTCTGGGCAGTGCAATCATCCTAACCCCTCTGGCTTGGTCATACAAATTTATGAGACTCTCTGGGGAAGCTCACTCGGTCAATTCCCCTTATAGTCTAGGGTAGTCAGGTTCTATCTTGAGGAAGATCATGCAGTCTAACCCTCTTAGCCCCAAGTTCTAGAGACTCTCTAAGGAAGCTATCTTGGTCGATTCCTCCTATAGCCTCAAGTATACCACAAACTCTCTGAGGAAGCTCACTCGGTCAATTATTCCTCCATTCTGGGAAGGTTCTTAAGAGATTCAAACAAGTTAAGACTCTATGAGGAAGCTCAATCGGTCTACCCTCCTGTAGTCTATAAAATCCAAGACTCTCTGGGAGCTCACTCGGTCCATCCCCTTTGTAGTCTGTAATATCTAAGACTCTCTAGGAAGCTCACTCGGTCTATCCCTTATAGTCTATAGCACCAGGTTCTCTCATCCCCATGACAGTTAGGGCATAATAATGCTATAAGGAAAAAGTACACCTATAGAGCTACTTGGATAACCAAAGTAAACCAATAGAGCTACTTAGCTAAACATTCTACAAGGCAACAAACACGTCATGAATTTCACTTCAACCTATAACTGCAAGGCATGAAAACAGGTGTAGCATCCAAAGGCAAACAGGACCCAAAGGTCATAAACAGAACAAAGAAAGGTAAAAACATCCAAGCACAACAAATTATCCTCTAACATGGTCAAATTACCTCTACACAAGCATATAGGAAAGGCAAGAAAACAACGAAGGCAAAAAGGTAAACACGCAATACCCCGTTCATGGGTATTGGTGGAATTTGCGCATAAAACTCAAAGTCTTTGAACGGTAAGGCAGAAACCACCTACCTCGATCCTAGGAGATCGATATACTTGAACCATGATGGCTAATTTCCCCTATAACGTCATAGATCTAAGAAAATTCACAAAATGTTCAATCTTAGATAACTTGATAAGGAGGAAGAATTGGAAAACAAAGCTCAAGCAGAAGGAAGAACACACCGTTGTGCTTCCAACGCAATTGACCGTGCTTGAATCGGAGAACGGATGGAGTGGCGGGAGCTCAGAGAAGATCCGTTCGTACGGGTCACTCTCGGACGAACCATACCTAGAAGAAGATGAATATGGCAATGAGGCGCGACCCCGGTCCATTTAGTGAAAAATAAGAAAAGTACGCGGGGTGTATTTTTAAAGTACATGTCGTGTGGTGGGTTTTTCCATACTCTGCCAAAATCGGCCTCCACGTCACCCCTACACACCGTGTGTGTGGCTCGGGCATGGCCAGCACACAACTTCGAGCTGTAGAAGAGTACAGGGCGTGTGCTCAGAAAGTACATGGTGTGTACTTTGAAAATTTCCAGAAACTCCAAAAATTCTCATAAACACCATAAAAGGAAATACATACCTAAAATGAAGATCTGGGTTCTTACATGTGACATAAACTAGGGAATACTAGCTTAGACAAAAGATTTTATGACCCCCCGTGATCTAACTCAAGGACTCTGATCCTACCAAATAACCATGTGAGGTGATTCCACTTTCAGAGTAGATACCTAGAAAAGGTACATGAATCATGATTAACTTATCGTGTTTTTTTAATTTTGTTGGTTCTGGGAATTCAAAATGAATTCAATGAATCTTATTAAAATTATATACTATCTAGTGGCTTTTGGTCATCATCTGTATATAGTTCAACCAGTGGAAGTTCAGTAAGATAATCTAGTTGATAACTAGAGGTTTTATTTGGTTAAGGAGGATGATCAGTGGTATAAAATATTTCCCTCTTTATAGTGGTAGGATTTGGGGATGTTTTAGGAAAGTTTTTTCAATTTAGAGATAGGGATCTAGTTATAGGATCTCAAGATAGCTTTCAATTTTATATGAGCCTTGGTGGAGCACTAGGTCCTATTAGCTATTGGTTAGATGTGAGGAGCTATTCTTAAGTGTTGGATGATGTATCTTAGTGGTTATAAGGATGAATATGTTTCATTTTATGACTTTTATAAGGAGTTCTGAGTGGAGTTCCTATCTTTGACTATGAAGTTAGTGAATAGGCCGAAGATTCTTTCACTTCAGTGGGGGATTTTTTCATGTGGGAGTTTGAGATTAAGTTTGACGACCTTTTTCATTTCAATCCATATATTTTTTCATATGAGGAGTCCTAATCAATATGTATTAAGGAGGAATTATTTCCTTATATCTAGTATGTAGTTACTCCCTTTACAATAACGATGTTACAGAAGATTAAAATGAAGGTGGAGGTGATCTAGTGTATGAACTCTCGAGGAGGTTTACTATGAGAGGGGAACTAGTAGGGTTCCTTGATGAGAATATTTATTAGTGGAATGTCTCAGGTGCCAATACCTTCGAGGTTTCGACCAGTGGGGAGTCGACCTCAGTAGCTTCCTTTTAGGGCATATAGGGTTAATGGTTTCTATACTCTTATTTGGGGATTTAGGATAGTTTTTTTTTGTCTTTGGGGTCCATGTAAATCATCATAATTAGTTCCCAGTGGTTCTTAGAGATCATTTTGGTGGAGGCATTCAAGTTCAGCATCAACCTAAGTTTCAGTTTCTAGCAAGGCCATTTCATCAGAAGGGGAAGTAAGATTATACTCTATCATGGGGAGATGGAGCAGGTATAGGTCAACCTCAGGATGTTACTCGAGTTCATGGATCTCAAACTAATCATGACCATAGAGGTAGAAATCTGCAAAGAGGTATAGGATCTAATAAATTTCAGTTTCATGTAGTGGAGGTAGTGGTATATAAGGTGCCATATATCTTTACAGGTATGATAAGCTTTTCATCCACGCTTGTTTATGATTTCTTTGATTTAAGAGCTTCACACCCCTTTTTCCACCCACTCTATTCTATACTATCAGAAAATATTTAGATATGCCTCCCATTCCCCTAGTGTTGACTACACTAGTTGGGGTCCAGGATAATGTTTTTAATGTGTGTTAGGGATGTAGACTGATGATAGGGCCACATTGTCCCCATTTAGATCTTTTATTTCTATAGATTAAGTCATATGATGTCATTATTAAAATAAAATGGTTACATTTCATGCATGTTTTTATTGAATTCTTCTAGATAAGAGTTGTGTTCTCTGATGTGGGTGGTCATTGTGAATTTTCCATTGGCAAGTGGAGTTTTCAGGTGGGAAGTAAACATGTGGAGCCCCTTCATTCCTTTTTAGATAAGTTGTCTATGGGATTATAGGACACTAGGATAGTGGAGGTCCCTGGGGTTATTGTGGTTTTTGGGATGTTTTATGGAGGAGGCTATAATGCTACCCCCTTGATGTGATGGCGAGTTCCGAATAGTCTTAAAACACGGTGATTCTCCAATTTCTATGGCTCCTTATTAGATGGCATAATCTGGGTTATGGGAGTTGAGGTCTCAGATATATGATCTGATATGTAATGGTTTTATCTAGACCAATATTGTGTAGTTTTCTAGTGTTATTCACCAAGAAGGAAGATGGTATTTTGAGGTTTTTTATAGACTACTGGAGGTTCAATCAGGGATGGCCAATAATCGATACCCTCTTCTGAGGATTGATGATCTTTTCAACCAGTTGAGAGGGGATAGTTGGTTTTCTAATATCAACTCATGTTCTGGGTATCACCAGTTGAGGGTAAAGGAGGGAAATATCTCAAACACTTCTTTTAGATGTAGGTATGGGAACTTTGAGTTTTTGGTCATGTAGTTTGGTGTTATGAACACACCGGTTGTGTTCATGGGGCTCATGAACTTTGGTTCCATAAATACTTGGACCAGTTCATAGTATTTTTCATCTATGACATATTCATAAACTCAAATTCATAGGAGGATCATGTTTATTATCTCATTGTTATCTTGTATGTTCTTCGACACCACCATCTCTATGGAAAGTTTTCCATGTTCTATACATGATAGGTACATTTACATAGGTCCATGGTGTATAAGTAGGGTGTGTTCATGGAACCATAAAGAGGTCAAGTTGTTTCTTGGGTCTCACCCAATAATTCAATAGACGTGTGTGCTTCCTTTTCCTTAAAAGATATTATCAAAGGTCAATATATGAATTATCATGGATTTTGGAACCATCGAAAAAATTTACTACGAAGGTTCGGGATTTTATCTAGACCAATCAATGTCAGTTAGAGTTGGACTACTTTAAGGGGAAATTGATCATTGCTACAATGCTCTAGTTTAGATAGGAATGGGTGATGATTGAGGTGTTTTGTGATGCTTACAATATGGTCTTGAGATGTAAATTTATTCTATAGAGGTAAGTGATATCTTAAGGGTCTAGGAATTTTTAGCCCCATGAGTGTAACTATGTTACCCATGATTTAGATCTATTAGTGGTTGTGTTTGTGAAAAATATATGGTGAAATTATCTCATTGGATAGCGCTTTGTGGTCTTCAAAGATCACAATATCTTGAGGTATATATTTTATATAAATGATCTGAATATATAAAAACTAAGGTGGATGGATTTTCTTTAGTATTATGATTTTGAGATCTCCTACACTGTAATAAAGGGAAATGTCATGGAAAATTCTTTGAGAAGGAAGTCATTGAATGATGTCATTCAGGTGTCTAGAGATTCTTGGAGGGTTATGGAGGACTTGGCGGCCCAACACCTTAATTTGAGAGAGGATTATGGTGGATTTTGTTCATTTCAAATGTTAGTTTAGTCTTCTATAATATAAAAAATGGAGGATTCTTAGTGGGGAGACTCAGAGGTATAGGTGATATGTGATCATGTTATCCATGGTGATTCTCTAAATGGATGGTCAGAGGATGGTAGAAACTAGATGTTTTTTTAGGAGAGGGTTTTTTTGGTAGTAATTCATGATGGATCCCTTTATGAATTTCATAGATCACAATTAGTGGTACACTAGAGAGTTTCCAAGATGTATCACGGCTTGAGGACGTAGTTTTTGTGGATCGGGATGAAATGGGTGGTGGAAGATTTTATGGCCCAGTGCTTGGTTTTCTAGTAGGTAAAGGTAAAGCACCATGTCCATGGAGGTTTTTCGTAGACCTTAGATGTTCCTGAGTGTAAATTAGATGAAATCTCAATGTATGTATTCATGGTATTACCCCAATATTAGGGAGTTTGTAATGATATCTGAGTAATAATGGATTGGTTGATGAAATAAGATCACTTACTAGTGATCAAGGATTAAATCTTTATGGATATTTTGGAGAGGAGATATGTGGATTAGGTGGTGTGATTTCATGGATTTTTTAGGTTCATTGTCTCAAATTAGGATTCATGTTTTACCCCACTGTTCTGGAGTCGATTTCAGCACTCTTTTGGCACTTAATTTCACATCGACACTATTTTCCACCCTTATATAAAAGGGAAGATATAGAAGACTATCTAGATGTTAGAGGATATGTTATATGAATATATATTAAAATTTAGAGGATCTTGTAAAAAACACTAGCCTTTGTTTTATTTTTATTCAAATTGCATCTATCACTCATCCATCGGTATGGACCCATTTGAGGATTTGTACTAGAGGTTATGTAGTTATTCGTTGTGGTGGGATGAGGTTGGGGAATCATTAGTTCTCAGCTCCTATGTCATATAGAGAATGACAAATAAGGTTGAAGTTGTTTATGAGAGGATAAAGGTAGTGTAGGATTAGCATAATTCTTATTCCAATTATAGGAGAAGGCCTTTGGAGTTCTAGGATAGAGACCATGTGTTATTAAAGGTTTTTCATTGATGTGGGTAGTGTATGTTTTCTTGGGGTAGTAAGATCCAACCCCAGTTTTTTGGGATTTTTAAGGTTAGGGGTAGATTAGTGAAGTGGATTATTGATTGGAATATCCATCACAACTGGATTGTATTCATGATGTCTTCGACATATCTCAGCTCTATCAATATCTTCACAATGACTTCCATGTCATTGACTGTGGAGAGTTATATATCAAGGATGATATGACGTTACTGGAGAGGCTGGTAGATTTCCAAGATCATCAAGATAAGGTCTTATGTGGGTGGGCGATTCCCTTGGTTCATTTTCTGTGGAGGCATGGTGACTTGGAGGATAGTAAATGGAATCATGATATGTAGATGTATTCCTAGTACCTAGATTTGTTTTGAGATATTTATTATTATTTTTTGTTTTCTTCTTGATGATGTAATGTTTGAATCAAATTGGTTAATGATATGTGCTTCTTCCTTATTGATTGGATTTTTGATTAAATCCTAAAGCATATAAAGATGGGAAAACCTAATACCTAATCAATACATGTTATACATTTAAATGATTAAAAATTTGTGAGTGAGACAGTGCTACCCAACGTGGATAATATCTTAAAACGGGAGATAAAATTCCTTGATTTGTGTACTTGGGGCTCTGTTGTGTGGTAGTTTTGGTAGTTGTGGTAGTTGTTGTCGTGGAAAATGTGGATGTTGATATGGTTGTGTGTTTGGTTATATTAAAAGGGTGGTGGTTTTTAATTGATGTGAAATGGTGTGGGGTTGATCCTGGTGGGTTAGATAGTAAATTGGTGTGGTGATGTGGTTGTGATGGACATTTAATGAATGTTCTTGTAAGGGTTTGGTATATTTAGTTGGTGGAGTGGTTCTGTTTATAAAGTAATGATATCCTTGGGAGGTATCTCATGAATCTGTTGTCTCGAAATCCTTTCTCTTTTATTTCTAGGTTAGTTTTTATTCTTGAGGGATATAATAGTTTGATAGGAATATAATGTAATGGTTCAAACCATATGGCTCGTTAATTTTCAATAATCTGGTGGTGGATGAGTATAGGGGAATCCTAAGGAGTTGGAAAAGGAGTAGATGGATGGAGAGTCTGGCTGAGAAGGATCACTACATCATGGATCTTGGGGCTATAATAAATTGGGGGTTGTTGTTGTAACATCCCAGGTAATTAAAGAATAAATAATTTTCATATTTATTAATATTATAGAATTAAATATGAATTTTAATTAAAAGGGGTTGCTATGTTCGATAGCGTACCCGATACGCAACGATGAGTTTCTTTGAAACTTACGTAGCACACTAGTAATAAAATAATATTATTTTAAATGTTAGTTAACATGTAGCCGTTGTATTGGCGGGAATGGATATAAATAACTAAAATATGATTATATATGTTTTTAAGTGTTTTTATATTTATCCAATAAAAGATAAAGGCTTAAAATACGGAAGGAGTTCAATTTTAGGCTTTTATACTCTAATTTTCACTAAAGGTCCACTTATCACCTTTTAATGGTGAACCGTCATTAAATATAGTTTTGATCACTCTTATACATTCTTTTGGACCAAATAAAACTTTTATTAAGAATCGGGATATCAAATTTTACTTTGTGTAATTTTTGGTACCTTTCTGATAAAGTTCATTTTTTTTTATGAATAGTGTAAAATGTTGCATTTTAATTCAAAACCTCTTTTTGATCTAATTTATTTATATGATTAGATTATCTTTTGAATTGGTTTTAAAGTGAAATTAGAATATATTTTTACCATTTTATCCAATGGTGGTCATTGGAATCAATTTCGATTTGAAATTAGACTTAAACTGGTGTCAATCTTTTGATACTTATTGTTTTGTAAAAACACGCTATTTGCTCTGGCAGCGGGAATTAATTATTAAATTAATTAATGTGACTTATATGATTTGAATTTTGTAAAATAGACTTCATTTTTGAATTCGGAATATCAAATATAGCTTAGGGTGAATTTTTGGTAATTTTCTGAAAAACTTCAATTTTTGATGAATAGTGAAACCACTAAGTGGTAATCAAGCAAACTGATTTTTCAGTTAAATGAAATTTTACCACTAATGTGTATTGAATTTTGAAAATCCGACATACATGGTTGTCATTAAGAAGTAAAATGTGGTTCAATGAGATTATAATAATTTTTTGGTGAATAGTAACTTATTAAGTTTTTAATCGCGATTAGTGGTAATTAGTGTAGTTTATGGTATAAATAATACTTTAATAATATAAAATGACCTAGACACATGTCCCAACCTCATTGGTTGTGTCATGGCCGACCAAGACAAGCCATGGCCTAACTTGGGGACCCCATGTATCCACTTTAGTTGGAAAATGACAATAATATATTTTTATTTAATGTTAAAGTGAAAGTGACACAAACATAATATGTTTTGCGAAAACAATTTTTAAGTGGGGTTATACAAGCCCAAATTTTGATTATAAATAGTCATTGGAAAGCTAAAAAGATTTCCTATATCATAGTATTTTTTTTTATAATTTTTAGACATTAAATAAATTAAATTATTTACGACATAATAATGATGCAGTGATGACATCATTATTTAACGATTAAAATAAAATGGAAAGATAATGTAAAATCTAAAACCTACACATGGCCAAAACCAATTGGATGAGTGGATTTCGAATCCTTATCACCTTATCCACGAATTCTATCAATGTGGGACCTTTTAAAACCGAAACACATTTTCAAACAAAGTTATATTTCTTTACTTTCCAAAAGTGCCCCTCCTCTCCTCTTATAAAAGGCCCCCACCTCCACCTTATTTCACACACTCTTCAAGCCTTTGGCTCGGCCAACCCCTGCCCATTTGCTCTCTCCACATCCCTCTCCTCATCCTAGAGGATTCCCTTTGGGCAGAATCCTTTCAAAGGAAGCCTTTAGGCTCAAACCAAAAGAAGTTACACTTTTTTAAGGTAATTCATTCTCTAATGTTCATTTGTTTTATTTTGCTTCTCCAACCCCCTAAACTCTTTTTATTTACTTCTTTTGTAACAACACCAGTATCTTAAATATACTAGGATGTTGTTATAAGATTTATTTGAGCTACACTTCCACACAACTACATCAAATGGTTAAAGAACATAAGGTTTCCGTGGATGGCGAAATTCTGCCTCCCGAAACGATGATTGTTCAACACTCATTTAACACCTTCAAAGGTGGCCATTATGATGTCACTATTTTTATATATGATATATAATATGTTTATGTTTTCCTTAAGCTTCTGTTTTTTTTCATTTTGGGCATACCTTTATGGTTTCCATTATGGGTAAAACACGATATCTTCATTTTAGGAAGTGCGGACTACCGCCTCCTGAAAGTGATTTGATTCGTTAATACCATATGTGGGATGTGTAAAGGATAAATTTAATGATATTATATATGTTATTATACTGGAATTATAATATACTCTTATATCATTATGATTCCATTCCAGAAAATATGAAATAGAAATGGAAGTAGCGTTCATGCGTACGTACGGCTTACCGTCTCCATGAACGGTGCATTTCATTTCTTACCTCTAAATGTGATGTAATATTATAAATGAATGCAGGTACTGGATATATATGACATATATGATATCTACATAATGAATATCATTCTGGTATAATGAACCTTTGACCAAATTAACAACATGTAAGTATAAGAAGTCTATTTTTGACTTAAGAACCAAATACCGACAAAATGAACATTATTAACTTAAATGATTACATGATGTTCATAACATGGTATAAAAGGAATAATGAACTTGAAAAAGATTCATAAGCAAGTAGAGATTAACTCAAGTTTATTATTCAGGAGTTTAAAGAACGGTCGGGTCAAGTCGGATACGAGGTATGGGAACTTCTTAACCCAATTTCCATTCTTTGGGTTAATCTCCTACTTCCAAATTATGTCATTATATTATTATGTCGTATCTTGTATTTGTACTTTATTTATGTGTACTTATAGTGAATACACATAATGTATCTATTTTATTTTAAAAATTATCTTTGTATGGGACTTCGTCTCAATCTCCTTTCATTGAGGCATATTTTATTTTATACACAACTTTCTTTCATATGGTGTATAAACCCCTTTGACTTTTACGTTTATTCAAAAGGAATCTTTTTTATACGAAGCGTTTACTAAACGACAAAAAGGGAATGTTCTTGTCGTACGTATGCGGCGACAACGACTTCTCCGCCGTCGTGACCGTTATTTGAGTTTCGGCTTCCTCTACAAGCCATACCTTCTTTTTAAAAGAAAAATAAATACCATGTTTTACTTTTCTTTTATTTTAGTATTGAAAATGTTTTTCATAATGTTTTTATATCAATGTGTTGTATTGATATCTCGTGATTGAAATGTGGAAATTTTATGTTTCCTTTATGCATGTTTTATGTGATATGATTATTTTATGGTTCTTGGGCATTATTATGAAGACGGGTGGTTCCGTGATAAACTAAGGGCGGGTGAGCCCGTTATAGCTCTCCAATGCATTGGGTAACGCGAAGGAGTGAAACGTTAAGGTTTCTCCGAAGAGATTTTAGGGAATATACTGTGATGGGTATTCCAAACGTAACCAAGAGGGTTACCCCCTACGTAAGAATGTTATGAATGCCTCAAGTTACCTTTACGTATTATGATTTATATGATTTATTCATGTTTTTATGAGGTATGTTAAAGTGCCTATGTTTTATGGGTAAAGTATGATTTCATTCTTATGTATATATGAACTCATGTTTCCTTTCCATGTTTTTTATAACCCATACTGAGTTTTTACGCTCATCCCAAGTTTTTGAAATGTTTTTCACAGGTCAAGGGAAAGGTACATGATAAGATGATAGAGTCAAGGATGTGTCAAGAAATAATCCATGTTTTATTTTAAATGTGTTTCCATTGATGGGAATGAAGAATACTATCTTTATGTAACCACTTTGTTTATATGTGGAATGTAATGCAAGTCTTATGATCTAATTCTCTAAAACTCTAAACCCGAAAAGATCCTCAACGTGTAATCTTGTAATAACTCAAGATTAAGTAAGGTTTAAGGCTGGGGCCTTATAGTTGGTATCAAAGGTCGGTTTAGACAACTTTAGGAGTTAGAAAAGTGTTAAATTATAATATGATTGAAATGATATAGCATTTACGGATTACCATGTTGCTTCGCCTAAGATATTTCCATGTTCAGAATGGTTTTCCGTAGGGGAAACAAAGCAGCTATGTTGGGACGACATCAGGAGGAAGACAACCTTCCAAATCAGCAACCTGAGATGGTCGGAATCGGAACTGAACAGTTTGTTGCAGTAATGGCACAGTTGACACAGGCTATAAATGGTGGTGGTATCCATGCACGAGATCAGCCAGATCAACCGCAGAGGAACATGTCAGTGGTGGAACATTTCATGAGGCAACATCCACCATCATTCAGAGGATCATTTGACCCTGTGAAAGCTGAAGGGTGGATTAAATCACTGGAGAAGATTTTTGATGTCATGGGATGTTCAGACAATCAAAAGGTTAGTCTTGCTATTTATCGTCTGGAAGGTGAAGCAGATCAGTGGTGGTCTATGGTTAAAAATATCAGGGATGCCGATGAGATTGATGCTCTTGACTGGGATGACTTCAAAGGTATGTTTCTTGAGAAGTATTTTCCTAAGGCTGTTCGACTTAGGATGGAAAAGCAATTCTTGGAATTGAGGCAAGAGGAAGACTCAGTGGCTGCCTATGAAGAAAGGTTCACTCGATTGGCAAGGTATGCTCCAAATTTTATCCGGGACCTTGATAGTAAAATCAATCGTTTTTACTCAGGATTAAAGCCAAAGTATCGAAGGGCATTAGCTTCTCGTGAGTTTAAAAGTTATGAAAAGCTTGTTCGATGTGCTGAGAAGGTGGAAATGGAGTTTGCCGATGACCAAGTGTTCTATAACAACCAGCAGAAGAAGAGACCGAGGTGGCAGGAGAAAGGTAAGAATTCTTCAAAGAAGTCTGATGGTAAGAGAACTAAGTTTCCAGTTTGTGATAAATGTGGCAAAAGGCATGCTGGGGAATGTCTTCTGAATTCTGGGAAGTGCTACCGATGTGGTAAGATGGGACATAAGGCTCGTGATTGCACTGAAAAGGATCAAGGTGAAGGTAAAAACAAATTTGATTTACAGTTAGTGAAATGTTATAAGTGCAATGAGATGGGTCACTATGCAAACGAGTGTCCGACAAGGAGCTTGAGTGATGGGAAGCAGTTAGACTACAAGTAGAAAGGGGTGGTGAAATCCTTTGCAACTACTTCAGCAGATGTTGGGCCATCGAATGAAGTGGTGTCAGCTCCAGGGAGCTCAGTAATTTTCGAAGATTGACTTGAGGTCGGGGTACCATCAGTTGAAAGTAAAAGAAGCAGATGTTCCGAAGACCGCATTCCGTACGAGATATGGCCATTATGAATTTGTAGTTATGCCTTTTGGGTTAACCAATGCACCTGCTGTATTCATGGACCTTATGAATAAAATTTTCCATGAGTTCTTGGATAAGTTTGTGTTTGTGTTTTGAGGTTTGTGAAGAGGTTATGTGTGCCTTGTGATTCACAGTTGAAGAGAGAGTTGTTATGTGAAGCTCATAGTTCTCCATTTTCAGTTCATCCGGGCAGTACTAAGATGTATAGAGATCTGCGGGAGTATTACTGGTGGGATGGAATGAAAAGAGATATTGCTGATTTTACTGTGAAGTGTTTGACTTGTCAGCGGGTTAAAGCTGAGCGGCAGTTACCGAAAGGGATGCTTCAGCCTTTACCAGTGCCAGAGTGGAAATGGGAGAATATATCCATGGACTTTGTTGTTGGATTACCAAAGACATCTCGAGGTAATAATGCAATCTGGGTTATTGTTGATCGCTTGACCAAGTCTGCTCATTTCCTTTCTATACGAGATACTTTCTATCTAGATCAACTTTCCCGTTTGTATCTTAAAGAGATAGTCAGGTTACATGGAGTTCCTCTCTCCATTGTATCAGATCGTGATCCCAGGTTTACCTCTAACTTTTGGAAAGGCCTTCAGAAGTCGTTGGGTACTGAATTAAATTTTAGTACAGCTTTTCATCCTCAATCAGATGGGCAGTCAGAACGAACAATTCAGACATTGGAGGATATGCTACGAGCTTGTTCTATGGATTATCAGGGAAGTTGGGACCAACATCTTTCTTTGGTTGAGTTTTCATATAATAACAGTTTTCATTCCAGTATACAGATGGCACCATTTCAGGCATTATATGGGAAGCGGTGTCGAACTCCAGCTTTCTGGGATGAAGTGGGTGAAAGGAAGTTGATGGGACCAGAATTGGTAGAAGAAATGGCAGAAAAAGTTCAGCTGATTTAGAAACACATGAGAACAGCTCAGAGCAGGCAGAAGAGTTATGCGGATAACCGGAGGAAGGATCTATCTTTCGAGGTAGGTGATCATGTTTTTCTCAAGGTTTCTCCTTGGAAAAGTGTGATGAGATTTGGTAAGAAAGGAAAGTTGAGTCCAAGGTTCATTGGACCATACGAAATTCTGGAGAGAGTTGGATCAGTTGCATACCGAGTGGCTTTACCTCTGAGTTTATCTCAGGTACACAATGTTTTTCACGTTTCGATGTTGAGAAAGTATATGCCAGATCCATCTCATGTTTTGAGTCCAGAGGTAGTTCAGCTGGAAGAGAACATATCTTATGAGGAACAACCGGTCCAGATTCTTGACCACAGGGATCAAGTGTTACGGAATAAGGTGATTCACCAGGTAAAGGTTTTGTGGAAAAACCACATGATTGAAGAGGCAACATGGGAATCTGAAAATGCTATGAGGGTTAAATACCCCCACTTATTTTGATAAGTGAATAAAATTGCGAGGACGCAATTCCCAAAAGGGGGGAAGGATGTAACATCCCAGGTAATTAAAGAATAAATAATTTTCATATTTATTAATATTATAGAATTAAATATGAATTTTAATTAAAAGGGGTTGCTATGTTCGATAGCGTACCCGATACGCAACGATGAGTTTCTTTGAAACTTACGTAGCACACTAGTAATAAAATAATATTATTTTAAATGTTAGTTAACATGTAGCCGTTGTATTGGCGGGAATGGATATAAATAACTAAAATATGATTATATATGTTTTTAAGTGTTTTTATATTTATCCAATAAAAGATAAAGGCTTAAAATACGGAAGGAGTTCAATTTTAGGCTTTTATACTCTAATTTTCACTAAAGGTCCACTTATCACCTTTTAATGGTGAACCGTCATTAAATATAGTTTTGATCACTCTTATACATTCTTTTGGACCAAATAAAACTTTTATTAAGAATCGGGATATCAAATTTTACTTTGTGTAATTTTTGGTACCTTTCTGATAAAGTTCATTTTTTTTATGAATAGTGTAAAATGTTGCATTTTAATTCAAAACCTCTTTTTGATCTAATTTATTTATATGATTAGATTATCTTTTGAATTGGTTTTAAAGTGAAATTAGAATATATTTTTACCATTTTATCCAATGGTGGTCATTGGAATCAATTTCGATTTGAAATTAGACTTAAACTGGTGTCAATCTTTTGATACTTATTGTTTTGTAAAAACACGCTATTTGCTCTGGCAGCGGGAATTAATTATTAAATTAATTAATGTGACTTATATGATTTGAATTTTGTAAAATAGACTTCATTTTTGAATTCGGAATATCAAATATAGCTTAGGGTGAATTTTTGGTAATTTTCTGAAAAACTTCAATTTTTGATGAATAGTGAAACCACTAAGTGGTAATCAAGCAAACTGATTTTTCAGTTAAATGAAATTTTACCACTAATGTGTATTGAATTTTGAAAATCCGACATACATGGTTGTCATTAAGAAGTAAAATGTGGTTCAATGAGATTATAATAATTTTTTGGTGAATAGTAACTTATTAAGTTTTTAATCGCGATTAGTGGTAATTAGTGTAGTTTATGGTATAAATAATACTTTAATAATATAAAATGACCTAGACACATGTCCCAACCTCATTGGTTGTGTCATGGCCGACCAAGAGAAGCCATGGCCTAACTTGGGGACCCCATGTATCCACTTTAGTTGGAAAATGACAATAATATATTTTTATTTAATGTTAAAGTGAAAGTGACACAAACATAATATGTTTTGCGAAAACAATTTTTAAGTGGGGTTATACAAGCCCAAATTTTGATTATAAATAGTCATTGGAAAGCTAAAAAGATTTCCTATATCATAGTATTTTTTTTATAATTTTTAGACATTAAATAAATTAAATTATTTACGACATAATAATGATGCAGTGATGACATCATTATTTAACGATTAAAATAAAATGGAAAGATAATGTAAAATCTAAAACCTACACATGGCCAAAACCAATTGGATGAGTGGATTTCGAATCCTTATCACCTTATCCACGAATTCTATCAATGTGGGACCTTTTAAAACCGAAACACATTTTCAAACAAAGTTATATTTCTTTACTTTCCAAAAGTGCCCCTCCTCTCCTCTTATAAAAGGCCCCCACCTCCACCTTATTTCACACACTCTTCAAGCCTTTGGCTCGGCCAACCCCTGCCCATTTGCTCTCTCCACATCCCTATCCTCATCCTAGAGGATTCCCTTTGGGCAGAATCCTTTCAAAGGAAGCCTTTAGGCTCAAACCAAAAGAAGTTACACTTTTTTAAGGTAATTCATTCTCTAATGTTCATTTGTTTTATTTTGCTTCTCCAACCCCCTAAACTCTTTTTATTTACTTCTTTTGTAACAACACCAGTATCTTAAATATACTAGGATGTTGTTATAAGATTTATTTGAGCTACACTTCCACACAACTACATCAAATGGTTAAAGAACATAAGGTTTCCGTGGATGGCGAAATTCTGCCTCCCGAAACGATGATTGTTCAACACTCATTTAACACCTTCAAAGGTGGCCATTATGATGTCACTATTTTTATATATGATATATAATATGTTTATGTTTTCCTTAAGCTTCTGTTTTTTTTCATTTTGGGCATACCTTTATGGTTTCCATTATGGGTAAAACACGATATCTTCATTTTAGGAAGTGCGGACTACCGCCTCCTGAAAGTGATTTGATTCGTTAATACCATATGTGGGATGTGTAAAGGATAAAGTTAATGATATTATATATGTTATTATACTGGAATTATAATATACTCTTATATCATTATGATTCCATTCCAGAAAATATGAAATAGAAATGGAAGTAGCGTTCATGCGTACGTACGGCTTACCGTCTCCATGAACGGTGCATTTCATTTCTTACCTCTAAATGTGATGTAATATTATAAATGAATGCAGGTACTGGATATATATGACATATATGATATCTACATAATGAATATCATTCTGGTATAATGAACCTTTGACCAAATTAACAACATGTAAGTATAAGAAGTCTATTTTTGACTTAAGAACCAAATACCGACAAAATGAACATTATTAACTTAAATGATTACATGATGTTCATAACATGGTATAAAAGGAATAATGAACTTGAAAAAGATTCATAAGCAAGTAGAGATTAACTCAAGTTTATTATTCAGGAGTTTAAAGAACGGTCGGGTCAAGTCGGATACGAGGTATGGGAACTTCTTAACCCAATTTCCATTCTTTGGGTTAATCTCCTACTTCCAAATTATGTCATTATATTATTATGTCGTATCTTGTATTTGTACTTTATTTATGTGTACTTATAGTGAATACACATAATGTATCTATTTTATTTTAAAAATTATCTTTGTATGGGACTTCGTCTCAATCTCCTTTCATTGAGGCATATTTTATTTTATACACAACTTTCTTTCATATGGTGTATAAACCCCTTTGACTTTTACGTTTATTCAAAAGGAATCTTTTTTATACGAAGCGTTTACTAAACGACAAAAAGGGAATGTTCTTGTCGTACGTATGCGGCGACAACGACTTCTCCGCCGTCGTGACCGTTATTTGAGTTTCGGCTTCCTCTACAAGCCATACCTTCTTTTTAAAAGAAAAATAAATACCATGTTTTACTTTTCTTTTATTTTAGTATTGAAAATGTTTTTCATAATGTTTTTATATCAATGTGTTGTATTGATATCTCGTGATTGAAATGTGGAAATTTTATGTTTCCTTTATGCATGTTTTATGTGATATGATTATTTTATGGTTCTTGGGCATTATTATGAAGACGGGTGGTTCCGTGATAAACTAAGGGCGGGTGAGCCCGTTATAGCTCTCCAATGCATTGGGTAACGCGAAGGATTGAAACGTTAAGGTTTCTCCGAAGAGATTTTAGGGAATATACTGTGATGGGTATTCCAAACGTAACCAAGAGGGTTACCCCCTACGTAAGAATGTTATGAATGCCTCAAGTTACCTTTACGTATTATGATTTATATGATTTATTCATGTTTTTATGAGGTATGTTAAAGTGCCTATGTTTTATGGGTAAAGTATGATTTCATTCTTATGTATATATGAACTCATGTTTCCTTTCCATGTTTTTTATAACCCATACTGAGTTTTTACGCTCATCCCAAGTTTTTGAAATGTTTTTCACAGGTCAAGGGAAAGGTACATGATAAGATGATAGAGTCAAGGATGTGTCAAGAAATAATCCATGTTTTATTTTAAATGTGTTTCCATTGATGGGACTGAAGAATACTATCTTTATGTAACCACTTTGTTTATATGTGGAATGTAATGCAAGTCTTATGATCTAATTCTCTAAAACTCTAAACCCGAAAAGATCCTCAACGTGTAATCTTGTAATAACTCAAGATTAAGTAAGGTTTAAGGCTGGGGCCTTATAGTTGTGGCATAGGAGGGATAGATATGGAATAGGGAGATCTAGAGAGGATTTTTGAGGCTACTACCATTTTGGGGGATGGTGACATCATTCAACATCAGTTATGGCATAGTCCTTACTAGAATATGGTGACTGCTATAACAACCCTAGCCTTTACACAAATTATTAAATGATTTTAATCATAAATAACCACCAATTACAAGCCAAGGATCATAGATTCTAGTGTCTTTGTCACGACCCGTCCTCGGGGCCCGTGTCGTGACTACCCCAAGCCCGCCTTCCATAGGCCAAGGGCTGGCAACTAGCACCAAAGGAGTAAATCCCTAAGTTGGGAAGGCAATGCCTTTATAAAAGTAAACAAACACAAAAGAGTGTGCAACAGGAAGTAAACACTAAGTAAAACTGAATACAAAAGAGTGTGCTGGAAATTAAATAGGCCAGTATACAAACCCAACAGAACAACAAGTACAAGTAAAAAGGGACAAACAGCTGGAAGTAAAGAGCAGCTCCTGGATCATCCTCTGGGGTTCCTACCTAAAGGGTAGGTACAGATGGCCACCTCATCACTCACGTCCGTCAGTCTCCTCCATGTGTCGACTCGTCGCAAGGTCCACCTCCGGGTACCGTCTAGTCATGGAGCTCTCGGTCTCCGTCAGTGTTGTCTGTCATCTGTATCCAACACAATGAGGTGCAGGCACAACCCGTGTAGGGGTGAGTATAAAGATACTCAGTAGGGACCCCGAGACTCTCAAGGTATCACAAAATCCACAAAGGATAAACCACAGTAGAAAGGTGCAATCACAAAGTATCAACCAACCCTACTTAGGTATATGCCCAAACATATACCAAAGTTATCAATCACAGTTTCACTCCAACTCTTGAGCCCAATGACAAACCATTCCACCAAGGAAGTAAAATCAATCACCACATTGATAATGGTTGAAAAACATGACTCATCTCACATAGGTATACAACTCATGAAAAGGGGGTAAAGATGATTAGATGTAGCCTCTGAATCATCTCCTCTGTCGAACCCATGTAGGATCCTGGAACAATACCAGCACTGTCGAACCCACGTAGGATACTGGAACAGAAGTCATCACTGTTGAACCCATGTAGGATTTCGGTACAGTAGTCATTTCTGTCGAACCCACATAGGATCCTGGTATAAAAGTCACTGTTGTCGAACCCACGGAAGATCCCAGTACAGAATTCACTACTGTCAAACCCACGAAGGATCCCGGTATAGAAGTTGTCACTGTCGAACCCACGTAGAATTAAGGTACATTAGTTATCGTTGTTGAACCCACGTAGGATCCTGGTACAGAAGTCACTACTGTCAAATCCACAGAGGATCCCAGTACAGAAGTCGTTGTCGAACCCACGGAGGATTCCATCATCTCAGTCGCAGCCAGCCCTAGGGTTCCCGCACACAGCACGCTCGATTCCAGGAGGGTCTGCTCCTCAAGACAAGTATCGATACATCAACTATCAGGGAGTCCTGAGTTGATTTATCCAGTAGTTATGTGTCATCATAAGGAACTATGGTAGAGGTCTCCTTAATCGAATACTGGCACTGTGAGTTCATCAGTGTCCTTGGATTTCAATTTCGAACACCGGGTCAAAAGATATAAAATGCCTCATGTAAGTTTACTGAACGTACCCGAACAAAACATCAGAAATTGATTACGGGCACACCGGGCCTCAGAATCAGGCACCGTCAGAAACCACAGACTCGTAAAATTCCAAATAATTTAAAAAAAAATCCTTGAAATTTCCAGGTCTTTAAATTACCCCCACCTCACAGATTTACATCCCCATAAAGCTACAACACACACTACGGAAACAAAAGGGGGTACTAAGCATGCATCTGAGCCTCCCACTCCCATGTTCTCTCCTGGAGATTCTCGTGCTGCCAGAGAATGCACAAGAGATAAATTGACTGTCCACATAGGACCCACTCCTATCAATCCTCAATCTTCACTAGAATCTCTGTGAAAGTTGTCCTGTCATCGATATCTAGCTCCCAGTGGTCGATGATGTGGGAATGATCATGCACGTATCTTCTCAGTTGAGATACGTGGAAGACGTCGTGCACTCGGTGCAATTGAGGTGGAAGGGCCAAGCGGTAAGACACCTCACCTACCCTGTTGAGGACCTAAAAAGGTATGAAGAATCGCGAAGATAACTTGTTGCCTCGGATAAATCTTTGTAGACCTCGTCAAGGTGAGACTCATAAAGAGATGTGGTCACCATCCTCGAATTCTAGAGGTCTCCATCTCCTATTATCATATGACTTATGTCTGCCCTGCACAGTCTTTATCCACTCCTGGATGACCTGCACCTCCTTCATGGTAGCTCGTATCATCTCTGATCAGTAGGAAGTTGGCCGACTTGGTAAGTCAGTCGATGATCACCCAAATCGAGTCATGTTCCCTGGACGTACGTGGAAAACCTGTCACGAAGTCCTTGGATATGTCATCCCTCCTCCTCTTTGGGAACTCTATAGGCTGAAACAAGCCTACTGGTACCTGATGCTTTGCCTTCACTTACTGACAAGTGAGGCATCGAGAGACAAAATCCACTACTTCCTTCTTTATACCTGTCCACCAGTGCTATCATCGAAGGTCCTAGTACATCTTTACCACTCTTGGATGTACCATTGAAAGGGATGTGTGGAACTCCCGCAACACTTCCTCCTGAAGTGAAACTGGTACCATGGTACGTCCTCTATAAGGAATGACGTGCTCCCCACCTTCAGAAAATCCTTTGGGTGCCTTCCCTGAGGATATCTGAGCACGTCATGTCTCGCAGTCAGCGTCCCCATGTTGTGCCTCCCTGACTTGCTGAAGAAGTGGGGAAGTGACTGTGAAAGACTGTAGAAAGGCAGCTCTGTCTTGATCCACAAAGGATGTCTGCAATGCAGCCAACTACTTTTTCGCCTCTCCTAATAGCTGAATGTCTGTTCTCCTATGGAGAGCATCAGCTACAACTTTCCCCTTTCCATAAGTATAGATTATCTCAAGGTCATAGTCCTGGAGGAATTCAAGTCATTGTCGTTGTCTCAGGTTTAGTTCCTTCTGAGATAAGATATACCTGAGACTCTGGTGGTCAGAGTAGACTCTAAATAATTCTCCCAACAAACTATGGGTGAGACTAGCCAATTTAAAAGAACTTGTCTACACCCTTCTTCTCCTGCGTCCTACAAGAGCTGATAAGATTTCTCCTTTACTGAAAAGATAAATCCAATCTCATCCCCTGGATGAACCACACCCATTGCCTAATATAGTCTATCCTGACATGAACAGTATTATTTCATGCCATGGACGACGCCGTAAGGCCCCAACACTACTACCAAGAGATCCAACTGTTACTCTTGCCTCCAAGGGTTGAGTCACACTGTCAGCATCATTGTGTGGTCACTAGGTCTCCTCCAGTAGGAATCTCTAATGTGAGGGTCAAGTCAACGGTTTTATCCATAATCTCTTAGTATTATCTACACAAAAGGCAGGAAATCCAATATCACAAGGACAAGTGTCTTATATTACTGCAGCTCAAAGTAAATAGACACAAAGCAACCACAAACAATGACATCAATAAAGCTAGAAGCTTCATGAACAAAGGTCTCTATGCCTGGAACTAGTCCTGCTTCTGTCCAACTGCTCCTAGAGCACTATGGTCATAGGCCTCAGCTACCTGACCTTGATCTGTCTCCTATCCTCTTGTTCCCTACAGTGGGGGTGGACCTCCTGGTGGTGGTGGTGGTGGTGGTGGTGGTGGTGGTAGGGCCTCAAAATTTCATCCAACACCTACTGCTTGGCCAGATCCTCTACCACGTCCGCTTGCTCCCGGCGGACCACCAGGGTTGAACCTCTGCCTCTTCCTGGGAGGTCTCTCTACTACCTGTTTCTCATCTACTAGGCAGGTTGGGCAGTCTCGAGCCATGTAACCCTGCCCACTGCATGCATAGAACTTCCTGCTCCTCGTATGGCTAGCTCTGTCTCATGTGCCCCGCACAACTGAACCTGAGTCATATAGTCGACCACCTATGGGTATGGTCCTCTTGGACCCCTGCGTCATCTATCTACTGATAGCTACAGAAGACTTTGGTGTGTGTTGACTAGTGGTGGGTCTCGTTGATGGATACTGTTCAGCATGGAAACTCTCCACTAGGAGAGCTCGCTCAAATACCCCCATCTGCGTCGGAATGTTGAGGGAGATCATCAAATCCCTGATCTCGTGCCTGAGACCCTGCTCAAAGGTCTGGGACCTGAAGAATGGGTCTCGTACCATATCTGTAGAGTAGCGTGAGAGGTTGGTGAACCTCGCTGAGTACCGAGCTACTATCATGTTTCACTTCTGCAGATGAAGTAACTCCTGAATCTGCACCGCACGAAGGGTGGCTGGTAAAAACTCTTCTCGGAACAGGATCTAGAAGTCTGTCCAGAGTAGTGATGCCTCATCATACACCTGGAGCATTAGGCTCCACCATCTTCTTGCTACTACCGCAGGAGACTCACGGCAAGGATCACCATGAGGTCGGCTAGTGTCCCTAACAATATGAAAACTCTCACAATAGCCTCCAACCAATCCTCAGCTTCCTGTGGGTCCGTCTCTCCCCAGAACCTGGGAAGTCTCTAGCGCTGGAACTTGTGCAAATATCTCAGAAGGCGTGCACTCTCTGCTGCTGGAGCTCATGGTATCGGTGGCCCAGTGGGTAGTGGTACCATCGGTACCTCCGCTGTGATGGGGCCCTGCACCGAAGACTCATCGCTCGGTGGGCAACCATCTCGTACGTCACTCGGAAACCTAGCTAGTTGCCTTCGTGGGGCTATACTGAAAATAAAAGTTTCTCCATGGTTAAAACAATATACCTGGTGAGCTGACACAAATTAATCACAAAGAAAACTTTTTTAAAGGAAACACACACGCAATCACTGTTTTCGTGTATTGAGTCAGAAGTCAGAAGTCAGAGTCCTAGTGTATGGATACGTCAGCCGCCGCACCAACACCAATTTCCCTAAACTAATAACCACATCCAAAACATTTAAAACTATTTCTGTTAAAAGAATCAGAGTCCAAGTTCTGCGGTAGAACCGACTCCTCTGATACCAATTTGTCATGACCCGTCCTTGGAGCCCGTGTCGTGACTACCCCAAGCCTGCCTTCCATAGGTCAGGGGCTGGCGACTAGCACCAAAGGCATAAATTCCTAATCTAGGAAGGAATTTCATTTATAAAATTAAACAAACATAACAGAGTATGCAACAGGAAGTAAACACTAAGTAAAACTGAATACAAAAGAGTGTGCTGGAAAGTAAATGGGCCAGTATACAAACCCAACTGAACAACAAGTACAAGTAAAAAGGGAAAAACAGCTGAAAGTAAAGAGCAGCTACTGGATCATCCTCCTGGGTTCCTACCTGAAGGGTAGGTATAGATGGCCACCTCAGCACTCACGTCCGCCAGTCTCCTCCATGTGCCGACTCGTCGCAAGGTCCACCTCCGGGTACCATCCAGTCGTGGTGCTCTCGGCCTCCGTCAGCATTGTCCGTTGTCTGCATCCAACACAATGAGGTGCGGGCATAGCCCGTGTAGGGGTGAGTATAACGATACTTAGTAGGGACCCTGAGACACTCGAGGTCTCACAAAATCCACAAAGGATAAACCACAGTAGAAAGATACAATCACGAAGTATCAACCAACCCTACTTAGGTATATGCCCATACATATACCTAAGTTATCAATCACAGTTTGACTCCAACTCTCGAGCCCAAGAACAAACCATTCCACCGAGGAAGTAAAGTCAATCAACACATTGATAATGGTTGAAAAACATGACTCAGCTCACATAGGTATAAAATTCACGAAAAGGGGGTAAAGATGATTAGATGTAGCCTCCGAATCATCTCCTCTGTCGAGCCCACGTAGGATCCTGGAACAATATCAGCGCTGTCAAACCCACCTAGGATCCTGGCACAGAAGTCGTCACTGTCGAAACCACGTAGGATTCCGGTATAGTAGTCATTGCTGTCGAACCCATGTAGGATCCTAGTATAGAAGTCACTGTTGTCGAACCCACGGAGGATCCCGGTACAGAAGTCGCTGTTGTCGAACCCACGGAGGATCCCGGTACAGAAGTCGTCACTGATGAACCCACGTAGGATTCTGTTATAGTAGTTATCATTGTCGAACCCATGGAGAATCCTGGTACAGAATTCACTACTGTTGAACCTACAGAGAATCCCGGTACAGAAGTCGTTCTTGAACCCACGGAGGATTCTGTCATCTCAGTCGCAGCCAGCCCTAGGGTTCCTGCACACAACACGCTCGATTCCGGGAGGGTCTGCTCCTCAAGCCAAGTTTCGATACATCAACTATCACTGAGTCCTGATTTGATGTATCCTGTAGGTTTGTCTCATCCTAAGAAACCTAATGTGACAGATGGTGCGTCAATCGGACGCCCGGTCTGTGAGTTATTGGCATTTCTGTTCCAGGGGCCCGATTGGTTTTTAGGCTCAAACCGACTTGACCATACTCTAACTGCATCTGAAACTCAATTATACTATTCCAAAAGAACCGTCTCATCAAAAGTAATCCAATGTAGTTGACGTCACGTCAATCAGACGTCCGGTCCTTAAGTTATAAGTGTTTCCACTTCGAGGGCCCGGTTGGTTTTGGGTTCGAACCAACCCGGTCGTACCCAAACTTTTCCAAAACCTTGATTGTAACATTCCAAAATGACCGTCTCGATCCAAAAAATCCTACGCAACTGACGGTGAATCAATCAGAGGTTCTTAGCTCAAGTTATGGGCAAAAAACCAAAAGTGGTCTGAAGAGGGGGTCTGGGTCCAGTCCGACCCGGCCCAACCCGCCCTGGGTCGGCCCAAACCGGGTCGATCCAACCCGGATCCAGGTCCAGCCCGATAGGGCGCGGACCGGCCCGAGGCTGTGTCCCGGCCCGTGTGTGGGAGGCCCGGCCCAAGCGGCAGGCGGCCCAGCCCCCGTGGCTGCGGCCCGGCCCGTGCGGCAGGTGGCCCGGCCCGCGCGGCAAGCAGCCCCGCCCAGTTTCCAACCGCAGGTCGGCCAGTTGGCTGAGCATGGAGTGGGGGGGGGGGGCACGGCCCCCTGGTAATCTGTAATGGCGGTGCCAGCTGGCGCCGCCTTTCCCTCCCGGAACCCGCGACGCAGGTTCGGCTCCACCACCGCGGCTGGCGCCGAGGCGACCTTCTGTCGGCGGTGCGCGAGGGTCGTCGATGCCCCCAGGCGGTCGGCCGGTGCCAACCGCCACCTCCGGTCACCGGCTCCGGCGCACCGGTGACCTGTGCCTCCGTTCTCTTTCTCGGGCCACCGGAGTCGTTCTGGTGGTCCGTTTTGCCTCTCGTCTACACCTATGGCCTCCTCGGGTCTTACTCTTCACGGTGGCGGCCTCAAAACAGGGTTGCCCTTCCATTCACCCATCGCCCATCAAACCGCGCATCAAGAATGAATTAGCGGTGGGTCCAAACTTGTTTTTTATCCTGTGCCCTCCGCGTTAGAGGCTCAAATAGTTATCCAATATATAATCACCAAAGTACGAGGGTATAATTCACTTATATAAAAATAAATAATCCAAATTCCTTCCTACCTCGATTCAAGGTTCGTTCGTCGACGATGGCGTCGATTCGTTGGTGTCGAGGTATGTCCGAGGAGGAAGCATCGTTGTTGGCGATGTTCTTCGTGGATGGCGTCTTCCCTTGCTACCCCCAGTTTTAAAGGAGGAAAACATGTCGTCATTCTTCGGTGGAATTGGCGTTCTTCGTCGAAGAGGACATCGTTCTTTGTGTTCTTCGCTGGAGAGGGTGATATCCTCCCAATTCTCCCAACCAAAGAAAGAAAACTATTCCCCCCACCCAACCATAATAATATAACTCATATTATTATGTTGGAAAAAAGAATTGAAAATAAATCAAACACACAAACCAAATAATTAAAACATTAATTCAATGTGTCGTCACCATAAAGGAGAAGCCCAAGATTTTTCCCTATTAATCGGGAGCTCAAGGGGTTCAAAAGGGGAGTTTAAAGGGTTAGGTACTCGTGTGTGCCCCGCCACACAATATCCTCCCATGGGAGGTTATGTAGGGGTGGGACCCACCTCCAACTTCCCATTGGAGAAAACAACCACCACCCAAATACTTTAACCACCTTCAAAATAAAAATGTGTTGCACAGACATTTTTATTTAATTTTTAATTTTTAATTAGAAACCCCAATTTATAACTTCCACTCTTGACCAAATGAAACTACAGTAGAGGTCTCCTTAAGTGAATACCGGCACTACGAGTTCATCGATGCCCCAGATTTAAATTCCGAACACCGGTTCAAAAGATATAAAATCCTGGACGTACATTTACTGAATGTACCCGAACAAAACTTCAGAAATTGATTCTGGGCACACCGGGCCTCGGAATCTGGCGCCGTCAGAAAATGCGGACTCGTAAAATTCCAAAGAATTTAAGAAACATAAAATTTACTTAAATTTTCTGGGCCTTTATAGTCTTTGAAATGTTAAGTTCATAAATCTGAAAACATGGAACCAAGATAAAAATATCTTTTATTTAATTTCTATGAAGAGATCCTAACTTTATTTGACCTCTTACATCTGAATAGGATAACATAGAGAATACATGAACAAAGGGATGAGCTAAAAATCCCAGTTGGGGAGTAAATATAGGAATAAATCATAACACATGGGTTAGAAGACATTATATGATGACATAAAAATGCATAGAATATGAAAACAAAAAAGTAATAACAATATGTATAACATAGGATCATATAATCATGGAATCATAGAAATGTGGCAACAACAAACAACATGACATAAGAATGAGTTAAGGATAACTGCCAAGACCATTTCACATGGAAGAGAATTAGTCAAGGCTAACCACTAAGACCATTACACATGGAGTAGCATGAGTCAAGGATAACTACCAAGACCATTGCACATACAGTAACATGAGTCAACGATAACTACCAAGACCATTTAAAAAAATGTGTAAGGAGACTAAAAATTACCTAATGAATTGGAGTGATATTTGGTAAAAATCATCATAACATGTTTATGAATATGTTTTCTTCATGAAGAATCATACATAATGAATAAAATATAAGTATAAGGGTTACCCATGGAAAGAATTGGGTATCATAATCATATAAAAATGGATAACAAAAGGGAATATCATAACAGTGTCCATGAAAGAATGAATTTAAATCATACATGTACATTAATAAGGTAAAATATGTAGATATAATGATAAGTGATGTCAATCTAAAGTGAAAACATGTAAATAGAGTGTTTAAGTGACTTTATAAATAAAACATTGTGATGAAATTTTAAAGAAAATATTAAAGAGTATTTAAAACGGAAAATAAATAATATTTCATATAAAACAAAAAATGGAAAAAGATAAATTTTTATGATAAAATGATTGATTTTATAATAATAATGATGACATAAAATATATTATGAATTTTACTTGAAAATTGGTAAAAAAAAATGGGAAGCTACCTTTAATCGGGCTTGCTTATTAGAAATAATTTAGAAGTGAAGCTTATAAAACATGTATATCCCCATAAAATAAATAAGAATTGATCTAGGTAAATATGTTTGGAACATAAAAATAGAATTTATGAAGAGTAAATAATAATAATTAATAATTACATTGGGGTAAATATATATAAAGAGTAACCTGAAGGAAAAATGGAGGTTCAGAAAGAATCTCTTACCATGTCTGAAACTATTCTGTACTTGATCTTAATGTCATGGATAATCAAATTAAATCCATTAATTAATTTATTCAAAGACTTTTATACATGTATTTTATTTATTATAATTTTATTAAGTTCATTTATGGTTTTTTATGAGTTATAATATACAATTTCATCTTTCTAGGAGCATTCATTCCCTTGGTTTTCATGATCGGTTCACTTGTATATGTGTATAGAAGATCATGTGAAATGAGAATAGTTTTCCAGATTTGAAATTATATGTTATTAATGAAATTTAATAATATTAAATTATATTATATATCATTAAATTTATATATGTGGGGATGATTCATTATATTAAAGATAAATGATAACTGTTTAGATTATTTTAGTGTTTTTTCGATCATCATGAACTAGTTTTGTTTTATTAATTAATATAATGTATATTTACCAGTTCCATTACATTAAATAAGTTTTAATACATATATTATAATTTTTTTTACCATAAAAATGGTTTTATTAACAACCTTGAAGTTGTTAATGGAAATATAAAACTCATCATCCTTGAATGTGATAAATTAACACATCATGGATGATGTTTTCATTTTTAGAACAAAAGGGGAGGGAAAAAGAAAAGATGATGGGTTGTTCCATTAAAAAAATAAAATTACTATATATAAAATATACTAGATTTATCATGTCACTTGGATAACGGTATCTGAGGATAGGAAAATAAAATAAATTAAATTAAATTAAAAGAAAAAGAAATAGGTTTTTACCTCTTGAATTATTCTCCTTGATAACCATCTTAGGGGAATTGGGTTTGGTCTTTTTTTGAGAAAAAAACTATTGGAAATAGAGGAGATACTTGGGAAGAGTATTGGATATAATTTGTACAATCTTTAATGCTTTAGTGTTTTGAGGAAAAGAGGTGGTGACGTGGGGTATTTATAGTGGAGGAGAGGGGTGTTTTTTATTATTGTATTCATTTGTTTATTATTTTGGCTCTAGACTATGAATAGTGTTGATTATTGTGACTAAATATAGTAAATAGTTAATGTTAGTTCGAACCAAATGTTATTACATTATCCATACATCTTCCATGAATCAAAAATTCATGTATTTAGCTGATACTATAAATTACGATATTTCACTATTCACAAAAAATTCAACTATTTTAGAAAAATCCCAGAAAATCACCCTACCCATTTTTCAACATGAATAATTAAAAAATGGAATCCATTTTATGAAATTAATTTTATAAATATGAGAAATTTCATTTTTAATTAAAATCATAATTTATTCCAAAAAATACCAATTTTAAAATTATAACTGATTTTATAACACTTGGATATATTAATTAAGGTATCATAAAACAATCATATAATAATAATAAAAAAAATAAATTTATGAATACATTTTATGAAAATAAATTTTCTTTTAAATAATTAGATTGATTATAAAATTGTAAATAGACATTTATTTTTTACAAAAAATACCAATACTTAATTTATCATTTTTAAAACATCAGTTTACTTTTTCCATGATATAAATATATCATATTTTCATTTATAAGATTCATAAATTATATTTATACATTCATAGGTGAGGTTACTATTCTATTGGATGGGTTACTGTTCTTAAGTGTGACATTACTATTCCAAATTTCAAGTTACTATTCCATTGATTTAGGTTCCCTAATTTCTATAAATACTTATTATTTCATTAATTCTTCATTTATAAGGTTTGTATTGTGTTATATAAGTTATTTTATGAGATTTATACTATATGAAATGATTATAAGAAGGTAAATTTTATTGATAGAATTCTAGTTCATTACTTGCTTCCCCCCTTATGAAATTTCACCCTCAAATTTTTATTTTACATTCTAAGAAGAACACAGGTGAGGGTACTTCTCTTATTTCCCATCATTAACTAATAAAAATAAAATACAATTAGGGGGATTTAAAACTTATAAAATAATCATGTAAAAGAAGAAACTTTGAACATAAAAGCATAAAATTGTAAATGGAAATTATATCATATCTTGTGATTCTCTATGTTTCAATCTAGGTAATACATGGTGATATAATTATCCCTAGGGTTCTTTCTAAAGTTATCTAGTCTAAATCTCAAAAAATAACTAGATTGTGTTCTAATTCCAACTATAATGACCCTAGCCTTTTACACATATTATTACCTGATTTTATGCATAAAAAATATCAATTACAAGCCAATTATCGTAGAGTCTAGTGTCTTTAGAAGATTAGGTACATAAAACTTAAAACATTGAATCAAGATAAAAAAACATATTTTCTTTAATTTCTATAAAGAGGTCTTAACTTACTTTGAGCTCTTACAACAGCATAAGATAACCTGGGGAATGCATGAATAAAGGGATGAGCTAAAAATCCCAGTAAATGAATAAAAATATAAATAAAGCATAACAGATGAGTTAGAAGTCATAACATGACAACACAAAAAGGCGTGGAACATGAATAAACATAAGGAATCATACCATGTATAACATCGGATCATATAATCATAGAATCGCATAAATGTGGAAACAACATACAAAATGACGTAAGCATGAGACAAATATAACCACCAAGAACACTTCAAATAGAGGAGGATGAGTCAATACTAACCACCAAGTGTAACGCCCCGACCCCAGCTACCCAGAGTCGGTGCATTACTTCGTAACATTGGCATGATCATAAGAAAGATCAAATCTCGAAAGACCGATTGGTTTAGTAGCCTTGGAAAATGCCAGATATATTCATAAGTTTTACATTACATTATAAAATGAAAAACTACTACAACAACATAATGTCTCAATAGACCACACTATTATCCCCTCATAAAATCCCTGCAGTTCATTCATAATTTACTTCTTCACTTCCTGGGAAAAATAAAACATAGAAAAGGGGTGAGCTCAAATGCCCAGTAAGGATAACAATATAGCGGAAACTTTCATAAATAAGAATAAACATTTAAGGCAATGTATAACTAAAACAAAAGCCTTTTAAATATGAACTTTCAACATGGTATGGCATAAATAAAATGAAATAATGCCATTTACTTATTCACATGGATATTCTACTAATCGAATAATCACATGCAAAAATCAATAACCACTTTCATAATGTTGGAATGCATAATGTAAAACGTTAATTTCATTGTCTAGGCCTCATCCCAAGACCTAGGGGTTACTTCTAACCGGAACCCAACCCGGAGTGCCTTTAATAACCGGACACCAACCCGGAGTGCCTCTAATAACCGGACACCAACCCGGAGTGCCTCTAATAACCGGACACCAACCCGGAGTACCTCTAATAACCGGAGACCAAACCGGAGGGCTTACTTTTACCAGTCCCTAACCTGGAGGGCTTACTTTAACCAGTCCCCAACCTGGAGGGCTTACTTTTACCGGTCCCCAACCCGGAACATACTTGTTTAGCACATTCATCTGAAGAAAAGTTTGAAATATAACATAAACATTCGGATTAAAACTAGCATACGAAATGTCAATACTTTCACCATAAACTATGAATGGTATAAAAATAGCACATCCATAGTCAAACATATTACAAAACCTTCAATACAATATAGAAGTTTTGTATCATAATAAATCAACCATAAATAATCTTAAAATCCATCAAAGGATGTTGACATAGATGAAATCAAAATTCTTTTTAAAGAAATATCTCCTTTTATTTTGAAATAATTTAAGATCCATATAAAATAAAACATTTTCTTTGAAAATATTCTTATAAGCTTGTAAGGAAAGCTTCGACGATTTTATAACGGCGGAAAATAACCGCACCCGCCGTATAAGTTAAAAAAAACATTCTTACCTCAATTCTGTCGAAAAGGTTAAAAAGGACCTTGTTTTGAAAACGACGGAAAGATTCCTTTATAAACCTCTTATAAAAAGTCAAACAAGGGTATAAATGACTTTAACCCATATTCTTGTAAATAGTAAAAATGTTTTGAAATACATTTCGAAGAAACATGGATGTGGATGATAAAGAGATCCCAGTAGATTATTACGTATAAACAACCTCGGATAATGAAGAGATTGTGAAATAACCCTTACCTTGTACTTTTCCTTGGTTGGAGTAGGTTAACCTCCTCTTCTTCGGGTTCTTCCTTTTGATTTGATCAAAAGGGCTCCTTAGGTTGGCTTTCTGATCAAACTAAGGCCCCTAGGTTGTAGTGAGGGATGTTGGGAGAGTATTTGGGCAGAGTTTGGCCGAACCAAAAGGCTTTAGAGGTGTGAAGAAATGAGAAGGAGGAGTGCCCTTTTATAAGAGGGGTGAGGGGCACCTTTGGAAAAGCTAGAAATATTAATTTATAATAAATTCATATTCGGTTTCTAATGGCTCCAAAGTTGACTATTCAAAGGTTAAGGTGGGGATAGGTCGAAAACCACTCAACCAATATAATTTAGACAGGTTTGGGTACTTATATTAACCTTATCTTTAAGTATTAACTCTAAGTTAATTAGTTTCACTTTTACAATGTCTCTTTGTATTTTTATATAATATGGTTAATAAACATACTATATACATCCAAGCGACCCCCAAGTGGTCCAGTAATGAGGAAACTATCATAATATAACTCTCTTGGCCGAACCTTAGATTTTTAGGAATTTAATATCAATTAATAATATAATATTTGTTTTAAGAACTCTTTTATGTCAATTTTGACACTATTCAATAGTTGATTTTTTTGAAACTCCTAACAGATTTATTACTTAGAACAAAGTCAATTAAATCAATCCTAATATATCATATTATCATATAAAATTATTTTAATTCATTAAAAGTTTCATATTATAATTATTTGGGTATTTATAATATCAATTATTTTAGTTTTTCACTATTATAGTAATTACTGCATCATCATTGTGTCATAAATAAAATAAATTATTCAATGTCTAAAAATTATAAATAAAATATCATTATGTAGGAAATCGTTTTAGCTTTCTAATGAATATTTATAATCTAAAATCCAACATATATAACCCTATGTAAAAATTGTTGTTCTAAAAGATATATGCTTGTGTCATTTTTGTATTCATTTTAACTAAATTAAAATAAAGTGTCATTATCACTTACAAGTGGATCCATGGGGTCCCAAAATAGACCCAAAGATGCCCATGGTCGACCATGTATCCACCAATAGGGTTAAGACACGTTTTAGGGTAATTTAGTATTATTATAATATTATTTTTTAACCCTTATTTACCGGATTTACCCTTAACCATGGTAAATAAAATATTTACCGCAGTAATTATTCAAAATGTCTAAAAATAAAAGTTACCTATTTACACAATTTGAACATCCTGATTCCAAATATGGAATCCATTTTCCTAAATTCAAAACACATAAGTGGCAGAAATTAATTTAAAATTAATTCCCGCTGTCAAAACAAAAAGCGTGTTTTTAAGAGATAATAACTATCAAAAGATTGACACTTGTTTATGTTCGGTTTAATTGTAAAATTATGTCCAATGACCAACATTATATTAAATAGTAAAAATATATTCTAAATATACTTTAAAACCACTCAAATTCATAATTTATCACTATTAATTATTTTGATTAAAAAAGTTGTTTTTAATTAAAATTTAGTAATTTTCACTATTCATCAAAATATGAAAGTTATCCGAAAAGTACCAAAATTTCACCTTAGGATAAATTTGATATTCCGAATCCAAAAATGAAGTCCATTTTAAAATATAAAATATATATAACTTCAAAAAGTAGGTATTACTATTCATAACAACTAGTTTGATTGGTTACGGTGTGTTAGAACTCGAAGTTGCGTACAACACACGCTACTATTTTATCCAAAGGAAAGCGTACCGTGGACGCTTGGGATGTTTCATTTTAAATTTTTTGATGTCTCCATTTAGTCAAAAAGTTTAAAATATTGTATTTAAAAAGGTTTCACTATTAGAAGTTGATAAAAGTGAAATACTGAAAATGAATTTGTTCTTGCATTATGACTAAGAAACTCATAATAGGGATTCTAAAATTATAAGGATTATATAAAGTTCAAAATGTAGTTAATACTATTCATGACCTCTTTTAATGGTGTGATTGAACTCGGTGTTGCGTGTAGTGCAAGTTATTGAATTATTTTTAAGAAATAACACACTCTGAAATCCTGGGGTGTTACATTCTCCCCTCCTTCAATAAATTGCGTCCTCGCAATTTGAAATTGTTCTTCGAAGATAAAAGGTTGAAAGTAGAAAATATATTTGTGGGAAAACCCACATTGGAAATTGGGTTACTAAAATTTAGTCTTAATATGAGGAAAAGAGAAATTAAAGGGTCACCACCAAATTATGATCTCGATTAGGAGAACATTGGTGGCAATTAGAGACATATAATCGGAGGAAAAACGTAAATATTTATAGGTAGTGATTGAGGTCATCAATCACAAACAAGTGTATAATTGAGGTCCTTAAACTCATCAATCTATGATGATTTGAAGTACCATCGGTTCAACAAAATATAGGGTATTGGGATAACACATTTTTGACATTTCAAAATATCTTAGTTGAAATCCCACATCGAAAAATGAATTAACGAGGCCTCTATTTAAAATAAAGAGTCGAAAGTATGAAGATTACCGAAAATAACACATACTAGGGTTCCATGTAAGAAAATATGGATATGGAAGAAAAATCTAGCCATCAATTATCTGATGGAGAGTGGTAGAGAACATGGCTATGAAAAGGCCAACAATCCCAAAGCCATAAATTTGTGATGATTTAAGGTACCATCTAGGACAACATTTTTGTTCTAAGTTTCTATTATTAATGTTGAGGAATTTATTTATGAGATTGGATAAGATAATAAGGAGATATACTTAGTTTATAATTAGAGTTTTATCCATTAATAAATTTCTACCAAAACTCATCATTCACTCGTAAAAAAAATTCTATTTATACTATTCATAGAGGGTTCCAAAATAAACGAATTTATAATTCATCTACCAGATCTTTTAAAAAACTACTTTATTTAATCCAGGACATCTCGTGGGATAGTGGTAGGTGATACACCCTTGTCGCCCTTTGGTTGCGGGTTCAAGTCTCGCAGCCTTGCCGGACGCGACGGGTTGCCGCCCGACCTCCGGGTTGTCCTTTTATGGCAATCCAAAATAATCCAAACTAGAACTATCCAAAATACTTCTGTCCAAACTCACAGTCCAACATTCATAAGGAAGGTAAACATAATATAGATCCTTTTTACCCCGTAATAGCATATGAATACCTTCATCATGTATTACCATATTCCTTATTGATTACATTCATGCTCCCTTATTCCATATAGAATGATGGATATACTTCATTAATCCAAAAATGTTTTAAACCCCAACAATGATGGAATATACAAATCATTAATCGGTTCCAAGGTAGTCAAGAATATCCAATATAATTTATCCAAAACAATCACATATTATTCCAAAATCACTACCTCAGTATCAGAACTATATTATGGTTTATCATTCTCTCAACCATATATTTTCCAAAAATCTATCCTGCTAATGAGTCACTTTTCTTTGTTCCACACAATCTCAAGTCCTTAATGAAATAGTACTGCAGTACAATCCTTATATACTCCATAATTATTATAACAAGTACATTGTTGATACAAAGCTCAATTGACATAATCAACATAAGAACTCTAATCATTCCTCTTCATCTGTGGTAGTATCATAACTTGATTATTATCCAATAACATCATTTGCGGCATAGTCTGATGACTGGGACATAGGTTCGCGTAGTGTCCAAACTCCTTGAAAATGAAGCATTGTACATTTAAAACCATTTTCTTACCCTTGCAGTCACGTACTTTGTGCCCTTTTTCTCCACACTTATAACAAACTCCCATTCCTTTCAGGCAAGTTCCAGGGTGTTTCTTTCCACAGTTACCACATATGGGAAAATTCTTCTTTTCCCTCTTCCATTTATCCATCTTTCTCTCTTCTATCCATTTCTTCTCTTGCTTCCCTTCAAAGCCATAGGACTCAGTAAACTCTTTACATATCTTATCAACACATGATATTATTTCTTCATATGATGATAATACATGGGAGACTATTTCTCTTATAAATTCTAGCTTAAGACCATGAAAGATATGATCCTTCCTTCTCTTTGAATCATGTGTATTTTTGGAGTTCTCATTCCTTCTACTGGGCGCCATTTCTATACCATGGCATAAACTAGATCAGTTTATGAATCAAAATACATAATCCCATACTTATAAAACACCTAACATAAATTGAACTATTTATGGATATAATCCATAATCATAAGAATGTTTTCTTTGAGGAAGTATATACTCATAATCCCTTCAAAATGATTTGTAAAGAAAATGAGAGTTATCCTAAGCATATCCCCCGGGAGTGTCGTAACCAAGAGTGCAGCAAGGCCCATTGTCGTGCACCAGTTCCCGTTCGAGTCTAGCTCAAAGCGGTGTTTTCGGGTTTTACCCCTAGGTACATCTGTGCCAGAGCCGCCTCTACCTGCTCGTATCCAGACAGGGATGTATTGCTTGGAAAACTCACAAAACCTCTACAATACCAAAATTCTAGGAAGTTCTTCTATACTAATCCTCAAAGTTCATCTTAGGTCTACGTGCTCTAATCAGAGTTTATCTAAATCTAGCTTCCAAGGTTTGTACTAAACTTCCTCTGATACCAACTGTAACGCCCCGACCCCAGCTACCCAGAGTCGGTGCATTACTTCGTAACATTGGCATGATCATAAGAAAGATCAAATCTCGAAAGACCGATTGGTTTAGTAGCCTTGGAAAATGCCAGATATATTCATAAGTTTTACATTACATTATAAAATGAAAAACTACTACAACAACATAATGTCTCAATAGACCACACTATTATCCCCTCATAAAATCCCTGCAGGTCATTCATAATTTACTTCTTCACTTCCTGGGAAAAATAAAACATATAAAAGGGGTGAGCTCAAATGCCCAGTAAGGATAACAATATAGCGGAAACTTTCATAAATAAGAATAAACATTTAAGGCAATGTATAACTAAAACAAAAGCCTTTTAAATATGAACTTTCAACATGGTATGGCATAAATAAAATGAAATAATGCCATTTACTTATTCACATGGATATTCTACTAATCGAATAATCACATGCAAAAATCAATAACCACTTTCATAATGTTGGAATGCATAATGTAAAACGTTAATTTCATTGTCTAGGCCTCATCCCAAGACCTAGGGGTTACTTCTAACCGGAACCCAACCCGGAGTGCCTCTAATAACCGGACACCAACCCGGAGTGCCTCTAATAACCGGACACCAACCCGGAGTGCCTCTAATAACCGGACACCAACCCGGAGTACCTCTAATAACCGGAGACCAAACCGGAGGGCTTACTTTTACCAGTCCCTAACCTGGAGGGCTTACTTTAACCAGTCCCCAACCTGGAGGGCTTACTTTTACCGGTCCCCAACCCGGAACATACTTGTTTAGCACATTCATCTGAATAAAAGTTTGAAATATAACATAAACATTCGGATTAAAACTAGCATACGAAATGTCAATACTTTCACCATAAACTATGAATGGTATAAAAATAGCACATCCATAGTCAAACATATTACAAAACCTTCAATACAATATAGAAGTTTTGTATCATAATAAATCAACCATAAATAATCTTAAAATCCATCAAAGGATGTTGACATAGATGAAATCAAAATTCTTTTTAAAGAAATATCTCCTTTTATTTTGAAATAATTTAAGATCCATATAAAATAAAACATTTTCTTTGAAAATATTCTTATAAGCTTGTAAGGAAAGCTTCGACGATTTTATAACGGCGGAAAATAACCGCACCCGCCGTATAAGTTAAAAAAAACATTCTTACCTCAATTCTGTCGAAAAGGTTAAAAAGGACCTTGTTTTGAAAACGACGGAAAGATTCCTTTATAAACCTCTTATAAAAAGTCAAACAAGGGTATAAATGACTTTAACCCATATTCTTGTAAATAGTAAAAATGTTTTGAAATACATTTCGAAGAAACATGGATGTGGATGATAAAGAGATCCCAGTAGATTATTACGTATAAACAACCTCGGATAATGAAGAGATTGTGAAATAACCCTTACCTTGTACTTTTCCTTGGTTGGAGTAGGTTAACCTCCTCTTCTTCGGGTTCTTCCTTTTGATTTGATCAAAAGGGCTCCTTAGGTTGGCTTTCTGATCAAACTAAGGCCCCTAGGTTGTATTGAGGGATGTTGGGAGAGTATTTGGGCAGAGTTTGGCCGAACCAAAAGGCTTTAGAGGTGTGAAGAAATGAGAAGGAGGAGTGCCCTTTTATAAGAGGGGTGAGGGGCACCTTTGGAAAAGCTAGAAATATTAATTTATAATAAATTCATATTCGGTTTCTAATGGCTCCAAAGTTGACTATTCAAAGGTTAAGGTGGGGATAGGTCGAAAACCACTCAACCAATAGAATTTAGACAGGTTTGGGTACTTATATTAACCTTATCTTTAAGTATTAACTCTAAGTTAATTAGTTTCACTTTTACAATGCCTCTTTGTATTTTTATATAATATGGTTAATAAACATACTATATACATCCAAGCGACCCCCAAGTGGTCCAGTAATGAGGAAACTATCATAATATAACTCTCTTGGCCGAACCTTAGATTTTTAGGAATTTAATATCAATTAATAATATAATATTTGTTTTAAGAACTCTTTTATGTCAATTTTGACACTATTCAATAGTTGATTTTTTTGAAACTCCTAACAGATTTATTACTTAGAACAAAGTCAATTAAATAAATCCTAATATATCATATTATCATATAAAATTATTTTAATTCATTAAAAGTTTCATATTATAATTATTTGGGTATTTATAATATCAATTATTTTAGTTTTTCACTATTATAGTAATTACTGCATCATCATTGTGTCATAAATAAAATAAATTATTCAATGTCTAAAAATTATAAATAAAATATCATTATTTAGGAAATCGTTTTAGCTTTCTAATGAATATTTATAATCTAAAATCCAACATATATAACCCTATGTAAAAATTGTTGTTCTAAAAGATATATGCTTGTGTCATTTTTGTATTCATTTTAACTAAATTAAAATAAAGTGTCATTATCACTTACAAGTGGATCCATGGGGTCCCAAAATAGACCCAAAGATTCCCATGGTCGACCATGTATCCACCAATAGGGTTAAGACACGTTTTAGGGTAATTTAGTATTATTATAATATTATTTTTTAACCCTTATTTACCGGATTTACCCTTAACCATGGTAAATAAAATATTTACCGCAGTAATTATTCAAAATGTCTAAAAATAAAAGTTACCTATTTACACAATTTGAACATCCTGATTCCAAATATGGAATCCATTTTCCTAAATTCAAAACACATAAGTGGCAGAAATTAATTTAAAATTAATTCCCGCTGTCAAAACAAAAAGCGTGTTTTTAAGAGATAATAACTATCAAAAGATTGACACTTGTTTATGTTCGGTTTAATTGTAAAATTATGTCCAATGACCAACATTATATTAAATAGTAAAAATATATTCTAAATATACTTTAAAACCACTCAAATTCATAATTTATCACTATTAATTATTTTGATTAAAAAAGTTGTTTTTAATTAAAATTTAGTAATTTTCACTATTCATCAAAATATGAAAGTTATCCGAAAAGTACCAAAATTTCACCTTAGGCTAAATTTGATATTCCGAATCCAAAAATGAAGTCCATTTTAAAATATAAAATATATATAACTTCAAAAAGTAGGTATTACTATTCATAACAACTAGTTTGATTGGTTACGGTGTGTTAGAACTCGAAGTTGCGTACAACACACGCTACTATTTTATCCAAAGGAAAGCGTACCGTGGACGCTTGGGATGTTTCATTTTAAATTTTTTGATGTCTCCATTTAGTCAAAAAGTTTAAAATATTGTATTTAAAAAGGTTTCACTATTAGAAGTTGATAAAAGTGAAATACTGAAAATGAATTTGTTCTTGCATTATGACTAAGAAACTCATAATAGGGATTCTAAAATTATAAGGATTATATAAAGTTCAAAATGTAGTTAATACTATTCATGACCTCTTTTAATGGTGTGATTGAACTCGGTGTTGCGTGTAGTGCAAGTTATTGAATTATTTTTAAGAAATAACACACTCTGAAATCCTGGGGTGTTACACCAAGTCCAATTCACATGTGGTATCATGAGTCAAGGATGACCACGAAGATGCACATGGAGTAGCATGAGTCAAGGATGGCCACCAAGACCATTGCACATGACGTATCATGAGAATAAACATTTCCCAATGCATTTAATCATTAACTATGTGAATCCATCATAAAATTATCATGAATATGTGTTCCACATGAAGAATCATACATAAGGAATAAAACATTAACATAAGGGTTGCACATGGAAAGAATTGAGTATCATAATCATGTCAAAAGGCATAACAAAAGGGAATATCATAATGGTGTCCATGAAAGAATAAATTTAAATCATATATAGAAATTAATAAGGTAAAATAGTCATAGATCATGATAAGTTATGTCAAACTAAAGTGAAAACATGTAAAAATAGAATATCATAATGGTGTCTATTAATTATTTTGGTGTTTTTTAGATCATCACGAATTAGTTTTGTTTTATTACTTAATATTGTGTATATATACTAGTTCCAAAACATTAACTAATATTTAATACATATATTATAATATATTTTAACCATAAAAATGGTTGTATGACCGGCTCTGAAGTTGGTAATGGAAATTGAAAACTCAACCTCCTTGAATATAATAAATTAAAACATCATGGACGATTTTTTCATTTTTAGAGAAACAAGGGAGGGGAAAAGAAAAGATGATGGGTTGTTCCATTAAAAAAATAAAATTATAGTATATAAAAGATATTATAGTTATAATTTCACTTGTATAATGGTATCTCTGTATAGGAAAATAAAATTAAAGAAAAGAAAATAAATTAAAAGAAAACGAAAGAGGTTTTTATGTCATGAATTCTTCTCCTTGAGAACCTTCTTAAGGGAAATGGGTTTAATATTTTATTATGACCAAAGGATCCTAGATTTTAGTGACAGACTTTGTAATATTATTAAGTATAATTTGGAAAATCTTCAAGGATTTAGTGGTGTGATGAAAATAGGTGGTGAGGGGTGGTATTTATAGTGGAAGAGCGGGGTGTTTTTTGATTATTTTATTAATTCGTTTATTATTTTGGATCAAGACTATGAATTGTGTTGATTTTTGTGACTATATATAGTAAATAGTGCGTGTGAGTTTGAAAAAAGGTTCTTACATCATCCATACATCTTCCATGACTCAAAAATTCATGTATTTAGCTTATACCGTAAATTATCGTATTTCACTATTCACCAAAAATTAAACTATTTTAGAAAAATACCAAAAATTAACCCTAACCATTTTTATACATGAAGAATTCAAAAAAAAGACTCCATTTTATAAAAATAATTTTCTACATATGATGATTTTTATTTTTAATTAAAATCATCATTTATTAGAAAAAAAATACCAATTTTAAAATTATAATTGATTTTATAACACTTTGAAAAATTAATTAAGGTCTCATAAAATTATCTTATAATCATAATACAAAAAATATATCAATTTATAAATATATATTATGAAAAAAAATCTGTTAAATCATTATATTAATTATAAAATTATAAATAAACATTTATGTTTCACAAAAATACTAATAATTAATTTATCATTTTTGATAAATTTATTAACTTATTACGTGATATAAATATATAATATTTTAATTTATAAGATCTCTAAATTTTATTTATACATTCATATGTAAGGTTACTATTCTATTAGTTGGGTTACTATTCTTAAAGGTCGCATTACTATTCCAAAGGTCAAGTTACTATTCTATTAATTTAGGTTTCGTAATTTCTATAAATACTTTATATTTCATTAATTCTTCATTTTTATAGTTTTTATCGTGTTATCTAAGTGATTTTATGTGATTTATACTATATTACATGATTATAAAAATGTAAATTTTATTTATAGAATTTTGGGACGTTATAGTTATGGTATACAGTCCCAATAGCAACATAGTATCTTGGGTGGATATTCCAGTGGTTCTACCAAAATCTCCATCATTGTGCCATAGAGTGGGGTTGTGGAATAGCCCCCTCTTCAGTTGTTGAGGGTCTATGTTGTAGTTGATTTATTTATTTCATGGTATCATCCTCAGTTTTATGGATTTACGGTGTGTAGATAGCCATAGATCTCAGATCCAGTTTGACCCTCATGGTTTCAGCATGGTGAGAGGTTTTGTGTCGTAGTCTATTTTATTTTTAAATATGTTGTGGTGTGGTATGGGTGGTTGCATCTTTTTCTTATGTTTTTTAGGATGGGTATAAATTTTAAAACCCATTAGACCCGATCAATTTTTAAAATTTTCACCCATTTCTGGGGTGACCCAAGGTGTCCCAAAGATCTCATTTTCCTCCTCTCAATGTCTTATGACCTCAACCATGTAGGATGGATTTGTGGCAGTTTAGGTGAGTTTATATCTTCCTTTTATCCAGTTTTTTCCTCTATTTTCCTGTTGATGATGATGATTTGAAGATAAATATGAGGTTTTGAGTGTTTTTTAGATTGGATAATGGTGTGGTTATTGAGTTCTAGGGTATTAATGTTTTATTCTTCCTTGTAGTTCTTAGTGGTAGACTTTATCTTGTTCCAACCTTGCACAACTGATCGAAAATCTCTATTTGGGGTAGGGTTCCTTCATTTCTAGCCTAGTTGTATCATGTGGGTGGGGTAATACTCTTTTTTATCTTTGGTAATATGGTTTTTCACCTGAATGATAAAGATAATGAAATGGTTAATTGAAATTGAAGGGGAAGAAGAGTAATTCACATGTTTTTATAGCCGTTTTTCATTGTAGATATTGAGATTATTTATGCTTGTTGTACCACTAAAAATAATTTTTTTCAGAGCCTTTTTGTGATAAATTTAAGTTTGGTTTGGAGACTATCATGTGTTATTTTTGTGATACCACCTTTAATAAATGGTTAATCACTTATATTCAGATAAATAATTGGTTGCACATGGAAACTATGGATTTTGTGATAATTCTATAAAATAAAGAAGTGGAATTGATGAAGCCCCCTTGTAAAATATGAAATAAGATAAATGATTTTTTTATGGCTATAAAATGTGTGGTTTGGTGTGTGGGGGTGATTTTTAGTGGTGTGTTCATGTTGTGGGGAAGTGATTTTCAGTTTTTAAGTGGGTGGTTATGTGATGATTTATGGTTGTTTTATGTGGCTATGGTAATGAGAAATTGGATATGTCTATGAAAGAGTGGTGATTTTGGGCTATTTTTTTTAATGAGGATGATGAGATGTTAGTTTTTATGGTGTTGTGTTGTTCCAATCGCCCATGTAGTATTGGAATAAAATGATAATGTTGAAATTGAAATGGCATGGGATGGTTTAGTTAATGGGATGGAAATTGTTAATCAATGAATTAAAAATGGGAAGTGTGGTTAAAAAAGGTTTATGTTTAATGTGAAATTAAATGGTCTAAATAATGAAATGAATGGTCTGGATAATATAATTGGTTGCTAATATGAAATGTAGAAAATTGATTTGGTTTTTAAAGAATATGAAATGGGAAATATGGTTTTTGTTATATTGTGGGGTGTTTTGAATTTAGTGGTGGTAGTAAAAGTTCCAATGTTGTAAGTTTGGGTGGTGATGTTGTGATTTGATTAGTGATTTGATTAGTGATTTTTTGTAAACCCACAAGTTTGTATTTTTTGTGTCTATATATATACATACCATGTATGTTCATTATGATTTCCTATATTCACCCCACCAGTGTCGAGCACTATGTGATGACACCCATTTATTTGGGGGTGTTTTTTTCAATATCCTAATGGTGAGTATGGATGGTTGGATACTTGTTCTTTCCCACTATATCTTATAGGTGATGATTACATGCATGTTTTGTGATGTCCATAAGTCATAAGTCCATTATAGTGATGTTTTATTTGGTGATGAGATGGATTATCGTGGGATTCATGCAGGGTAGGATGAGGTCATGAGGTTGATTTCCTTCATGTACATGATACCCTACTACTTTGGTAACACTTGGGATGATATGTGATGTAATTGGCTAGGTGTCTTCATCAAATATGTGATGTGATGGTCTAAGTTTCTTTAGGTGAGATGTGATGTGATGGTGTAGAAGTCTTTGTGTGATATGTGAGCTGGTGGCCTAAGTTTCTTTAGGCGAGATGTGATGTGATGTCTAGTTTCACATAGGGTGATTTGAATGATGTGTTTTTTGAAAAATATGGGAGAACTGGAACATATGATTTTGGGGTTTGAGAGCATAAAATCAATGGTAATGCAGTTTGGGGTACCCTTTATGATATACTTCATATTATTTTATTATACTTGGAGGCTTTATTTCATGATAATTCTATGGTGAGGATTGGATTAGTTAGTTGACCTATGTAGGTGTTGTTGTAACTTCTATTTGCTCAGTAGTGCATTAGTATGATCCTTTAACATGTGCATGATAAACTTTGGTTAATCTACTGAGTATACTTTTATGCCCACCCAAAATATATATAAACTTCTTTCAGGTTTTTATGTGTACTATGTGAGCCATGCTAGAAATTTCTAACTCAGGATTTGGAGTTTTTGTTGTGTCTCTAACTTATCTTTCCTTTTGGTTATTTTATTTGGATACTTTTATTTGTATTCATTTCATTTATACATGAATTGTGGGGTGTTTTTGGTTTCCTTTTTATATTATTTCATAGATTTTATTCAATTTTATTTATCCTATCTTTTGATTCTATTATTATAGTGGTTAATTTCACTAATTTTTTATATTTTTATACCCTCAGTGCTAGTTGCCAACCTAGGGCCTACTGGAGGTAGGAATCTATAATCATTATCACCCTTAAATTTACATTCTAATATGGGTACCTTTGTAGTGAGGGGTCATGAAATATTCAATAGTAAAAGGAACCTTGGTTTTATAGAGTCAATGTTTGAGGTACCTTTACCCTTTTCATTTTTCACTTAAAAATGATATTTTATGAATATATTATGTATAATAAGGAACTAAAAGAGTTGTTATATTCTTAAGGATACTATGAATTAAATGAAAAATAAATATAAAAGTTTCAATAAAGAACATAATTTAATAGTTAAAGAGAATGAATAATTAGTTACTAAAAATTATAGTAAAATAGGTATGTAAAAAAGCTAATAAAATTTTCAATAATGATAAAAAATCAAAATGAACCTAGATGAATAAAAATAGGGTAGAGAGACTTTGAAAAATATTCTAGGATATTAAATACATCTTTAATCCAAAAATTTATTAGAATATAAAAACTTTCAACAATATAAGAAATATAGGGAAAAATCGCAATTATATCAATAACATTAAAAGTATATCATTGGATTGTAATGTATGTAGGACTCTAGGAAATTTATCTACCTACTTTCCAAAGAAACAATACCATTTTTAAAAACTAAATAGATATTTATTTATTAAAATATTAATTTTTTTATAAATATATAGGTTATACAAGTTTGGTTTCCTAAATCCTAATTTGATAACTTTATTGAACTGAAGAACATATTAGTTCCAAAATATTCAATCATATGATCTTTTATAGGTTACATGATTGAATATCACCCATTATATCTCATTTAGTTTTGAAAATATATGTTATAAACATATTACTAGTGATTAATATAGTTTCAAAAACATGGTAAAGGTGTAAGGTGTCCAATATTCCTTTAGAGATAATACAAAATTAAAAATTATTAACCTTGTTAAAGTTTGTATTTATAACTCAATATTAACTTTTAAAGCATTATTTTATGGTGTATTACGATATAATCTTCTTGGTATTAGTCAGTCATGTAATTTTGGGTATCATGTTAATTTTGAGAATCATACATGTAAAATTTATAATTCTAATAATTAGTTAGTTTTTATTCAAAAGATAAAATGAAACTTTTTATATCATTTATTTACAATGTTTTATTTATTAACATGTGTCATGTTTAAATGCATTTCATAGATATTCGTTTATTTTGAACATGAGGCTAAGCCATTACAGTGTGTACTCATTGATAAAATTGATTTAGAAATGTTCATTTAAGGATCTTATTATGGTATAATTACTAAAATACAAACATTTTTTAACTCATGCCAAAAGGGTAAAAAGGTATAATATTTATTCCAATAAATAAAAGGGTTTCAACATATCAAGATCTATAACTGTTTCACATAGATTTTTTTAAAACTTGTATAGCTCATAGTCTATGTGGATATCATTGTTCTTATATCACTATTGATGACTATTAAATATTCACCAGGATTTATTTATTAACTCACAAGACTGAATCTTATACTCACTTTTCAAAATTTATTAAATTATATAGAACCTTAGTGGACCTACCATAAATACCTTGAGAAATATTCATGGTTGTGAGTTTGAAAAATAAATATTTTGATTTTTATGCTCACAACATATCTAAAATCATAATTTCTATATCTCTAGATGACATCAATAGAATGGGTTTATTAAAAAGTGATATGAAATTATTCAAGATATATCCTAAACTTTTCTTAATGATTGTGAGTTTCTTATTTTTTTGTGATGATATTCTTATGAATTTTTTTATTACCAATAGGTTTCAAATTAGAGTTATTTTAAAGAAATATCCCATACATCATAAAATTAAATAAATCCTATAATAAATTACTTTACATATTTTCAATGAAATTTTTTTATTCTCAATACTAAACACAATTTGGACAATTTTTCTCTAAATTCTTATGAATAAATTTTTGTTGGTTATTAAATTAATAGAAAATCATGTGTAGTTTTTAAAAAACTAATAAGGTTATCAAAGTATTTTTTTTCATGTCATGTTTGATGAGATGGATCTATATGATATCAAACCCCCTATTACAGACCTCAAGGAGAATATTTCCAATTTAAATATCAATAAACTCTATAATATCAATGATCATATTATTTATATATTTGAAAAAACATCTACAAGAAACCTTCCATACCACCTTACCAATGGTGAGAACATGGAATATCTAAGAACATCATTACATAGAACCACTGGGGCCCTCAAATATCATTCCTTAAATGTAGTTTTATGTGATATTTCTGTTGTAACTCAAATAAGATCTTATTTTAGAAACATGTATTTGAAATGCACTAAAATGATGATATTGTATTTTATAATGTCCTATAGTCATAACTAGTTATATGGTATTATAAATGCTTCTATTATAGTATATGACTGGAATCTATTTTAGTTTATGATAGATAAGTGATATTTGATATCGAGTGTTTATACACTCCCTTGTCTTACAATATGGTTTCCTTTAGTCATGAATCATTAATAAAATTCATTAATTCATGGTTGATTGAAGTGTTAAAATGATCATATCCTAGTAGGAATGTTCTATTATAAAATATGATGGCTTCCAATAGTTTTCAACCGACGAAAAAAATACTTATTTTAAATAAAGGGATCCCATATAAATGGATGGTATTACCTCATTAGATGTGTGTGAAACTTAAAAGTCTAAGTTGAAGCTCTCTTAAGCCATATTCACCATTCATATTTACAGAGAAGGTGTTAGAACACCTTTGGTGTTAAAGGGTCCTATTCTTATGAATGAGGATCCAAGAGGCTGATGTACCACTTATAGAGGTGAGAATCGTTTATTTTTCATTAAGTTAACTCAATCGATATTACTCCATAAAATAGAATAAGATGGATTTCACTAAGATAAATGTAAACTTGTTTATTTATATTATTTATATTAAATGTTGGTTCTATTGATGATAGATTAGGATATTTAATGGGTTTCTTCCAATAAATGTATCATTTCATGATCTTAAAAAATCCATCAACTTGGTATAACATCATCCTTAGTTATCACAAATAAAACCCAAGATAATTATCAAGGTTATTAGTGATGAAAATTTAGTTAATTTTATGCATGAAAAATTGAATTATTTTTAATTAAACCAAATATAGGGAATAATTGAAAAACCTAGGGACTGCATAATTATTAGCAATAAGTGGATATATGTTGTGGTATTGAAAAATAAAACTAGATTAGTCAAACAATTTTATAGTCAAAATAGTGTATTCATTATGAATAAAACATTACTTCCTTGTACATCTTCAAGGCCATTAGAATACTCCTTGTTTATATTGAAAATTTTAATTATAGGATATATCATATGAATATCGAGAGTATCTTTTTAAGTGGGTTTATTCTTGAAAATATTTTAATTAAATAATCCCATGGTTTAAAAATCATTATTTTCTTAATTATGTTTTTAAACTTCTGAAGCTTTAAATTGTTTAAAATGCGATCTTAGTGGTTGGTATGATAGGGTCAATAATTTTCTGGTGAAAAATGGTTTTAATAAAGTTAAAGTTGATTGAGCTATTTTATAAAAATAATTTCAAAATATATTTTAGAAGGATAAATCTGAGTTGATGATACTATTTTTGGATCTACAGAACAATTTCCATGTAATTATTTTTTGAAATTAATTCTAAATGAATTTGAAATGATAAAAATAGTAGAACTAATATTTTTACTTAAATTGTAGATTTTTAAAATAAAAAATTGTGTTTTTTCAAATCAAATCAATTAAACCAATGAACGTGAAGAAAATTATCATGGATTACACTAAAGGCAGTGATAATCTCATGAGTATTAACTATAAATTGACCTTAGATTAAGATAGGAAATCATTGAAATAGTCACTTTACAAAGGCATGATTGGAAATTTATTGAACCCTACTGCTACCCAACTTGATATTATCTTTAGTTTTTTTATATAATTTATCTTCCAAGAATAACCCTAGAGAATATTACTAGGTTGCAACTAAATAATTTTCAAATTTCTTAAAATCACAATAATTTTTTTTACTATGATAGGAAATCCTTCGTTCATGTTATTTATTTCAATTATAATTATAGTGTTTATAAATTAGATAATAAAATAACCTTTGTAGTATGCCACTTTTTTATCAAGTCATTAGTATGATAATGTAGTAAAAAATAGAATTATGATGCATTATTTACCTCTAAAGTTGAGTATATAGTTATTGGTAATTTTTGTGAACATATTTAATGAATGAAAAACACTTTATTATGGATTTAAATTAATTTTTATACCTATAAATTTTTATAATTATAGTTCTTTAAAATTTAAAAATATCATTTATATCTTTTCAAAATAAATTCCATTGATATTAAATGTCACTTTTGGGGATATCATTACCAAAATATTTAAATCGCACTTAAATTCATTAAAAATGATTTTTATCTCACTCGTATATTTATTGATCCTTTAATATTTAGAGAACTAATTATATCATACTTGAACTTATGGTTATTGATTATTCCTAAGTGTTTACATGTTTATTTATTAATCAATTTTTTATAATCTTGTAATTCGTTTACTTATTTATAAGATTAATCTTTCATGTTGATTATTAATTAATTTCTAATTATGGAATTCATTTCACTTTATGAGGAGTTATATTTAATGTTGTTCATAGAAGTTAAACATAATGGGTTTATAGTTAATTGTCTATATAAGATAAGTTTTCCTGCTATAGTGCATGATCACTTATAGAAGTCACAGCTGATTTTCATTAAGGGAATCCTTCATAACCTTAAACATGGTCACATATCCTTTACAGTGAAGAAAATATAATTATTATTTTCAATAATTTATTTTCATGTTCATTTTTGGTTATTTATTAAAAATTTTAATATTTATTATTATTTTATTTATTTTTACCCAAATTAATTTGGGAATTCCCATTTTTATATTGAAATAATTATCATTCTCAACCATTTTTATTTACATATCCTAAAATATTTTGAAAAATAATTCAAAAATTTTTTATTCTCCCCCTCCTCTCTTATACACTCTAAAATACCTGAAATCTATATTTCCTTGGGTAAAATTACTTATATGAAAAAAGATAAAGAAAAATATTGGTGTGTCATCATCATCCAATGATGTTTGTATATTATAGAGATCAATAGGAAGTACATATGTATCATTTGGGGTCAGAAACCCCTATCTAAATGATCGAATATTTACTCTTGAGAAAATATCAGACATAAAAATTGTTAGATTCATGTAAATAATTATCCTAGACATTGTTGGAATAGTAAGTTTGCAATAAATTATTTAAGTATAAAGGTTATATATTTTTTACTTGGTTTTTTAAGGGTTTTTATTTGGATTTTGTATAATATTATAAAATTAAAACAGGTTTCATTAAATAAAAAAAATTGTTGACATTATAAAATTATCTTTATGTGTGATGAATCCCTAGGAATTCTTCATTTAAGGGAATTTGGGCACTGAAAAAACTATTTTTCAATTCTAAATCCTAATTTTGAAGTTGAACAATACCATAAATTTTGTATAGTAATCAATAACATTAAAATGGTGAATATAGTGAAACTGTATATTGAAAAAAATGGTAAAGTTTTTTGTTTCACTCAGTGTTTCCATGAAATGGAGATTTTAATACTTTGAGGTATTATGATATGTTTATTTTATATCTATTGATAACTAAAAATAATAATTTATTAAAAAATTATTAGATTCATAAAAGTTTTATAGAAACCAACTTTCAAGGTAACTAATTTACTTTATGCCTAGTTTTTTTAAAGGTCCCTTGAAATCCAAAGCCTTAGTTGTCTGGAGATAATATTCTTCAATACACACAAATTGACTGAGTTAAATAAAAATATTTTTTAAAATAATAAGGGTTGGATAAAACCCATAAAAGGGATATTTGGTCAAATATTATGATAATTGTTATGATAATTTTACCCAAGTGAAGAATCATATGCCTCCAGAAGTAATTAAGGCCCTAGTTTGTAACTTTTTGAGTATGTTTATGGTGAAGAAGAAGAGGATACTACTATTTATAATCCTTATCAAGCATAATAATGGGGATACTATCATGAAGAGGGAGAAAATATCTCATGTGGATAAGATCCATCATTTAGTTCACAATTTTGTTTGATCATAGGAATGATTAACCCATTTCAGCAGTCCTTTTATCAGGGTTATTTTTACATGGAAGGGAAATAGATAGGGTTATAATTCTTACATTTATTGTGATAAACATATTTAATGAGAGATATATTATAAAAAAATCACTTTTTAACCATATTTATCTACTTTAGTAATATCTATTTCCAATAAACATTCCCATGTTAAATAAAGAACACTAAAAGAAGCATGTTGGAATAAATAAATAGTGAATGGTAAATTAAGAGGTCTTATTATCATAATCGCATTACCATACCCATTAATCCTTATATATATGTGGTTAAATGGATAAAAATATTTTTATGAAGGTATTGATAGAGATATGGTAGTAAATACCATTATTCTTGAGATATTTGAGGTTACATATGAAGTGGGATTATTACCCAACCTACTCAAGTCGATTCCCATGGTGAGGAACCTAGACATGGTGAACATGTAATGGAATATAACTAAGGTGATATAATTGTAAATTATCTAAATTTAAATTATATAATACGATTTTCTCCTAATTTTGTTCCTATAAAATCAAATACATAAAGTATTTAATTGGTTACTAATCAAGATCTAGATACAGTTAAGTGGCAGTTGTTTTGACTACTATATGAGAATTTTTTGATTTTGTTGATCAATATGAAACATCCAATTTCAAGAAATAAATATGGAACAATAAATAAATTTATCATATATTAAATTTCATCTTTTAAAAAATATAGAAATTTTATATATAATATTTAATTATGTTTGGATAGATATAGATACAATTCAAAGGAAAATGAAATACTTGAGAAATAAGATTAAAGGTATTCCTCTTCCAGTTCATCATGTATGGTTACCTCCTCTAAATCCTTATATATTAGTTCTTAAATTAGTTTTATAAGAGATAAATGGAAAAAAAATTAATATTAACTAACCAAAATGGTTAATTATAAACATCTATGTGTATTGAGGTTGTGATCACATACAAATTACAACATCTGGTGAGAACCGTAAAAGTGAGACAAATGAGTTGAATAATAACACCAACTAAATTTAATAAATGATAAATAATTACTTGTACATTATGTTAAATATATTTACTACTTGTTTCATACAACTCGATCATATGGTTAAAGTTGTAAATGAAATGTGGTCTTAGTTTTACATTAATACGGATATAAAAAATGATTTTAATACTTTCAGAAAAGAATTCATAATTCTTAAGTACACATAGTAATTCAAAGGTCAAGTATCAATAATGGATACAAATATAAAATATTTATAATAATTATTAGATAAAAATAAAAAAAATAAGATATTGAGACTTGTGCTTAAAAAAAATTTAGAACCATGTGTTTCATTTTATCTCAATTTTTTAGAGTAGGTGAAAATATGAAAAGAAATAAAACACTAACAGATGATAATTATTCATTATGATTTATTAATAATAAATTAATTTTATCCTATAAATTTTTAATCAATTATTTTTGGTAATGTTATGAAATTAAATATTTAATTCATAGTATTTTTGAAATATTGATAAATTTGGCCAAATTATGAAATTTTTGAATTATGATTTTTTTGGATAAAATGAATAAAACATATCATCAACCTTTGATTATTTTTTAAATTAAATAATTCTTGGAAAATATTGTATAAGTACTTTACAAATTTATTCAAGAGTAAAGTGGTAATCTTATAGTCAACATAAGGAACTAAACATCTTCATTTTGGGGTGTTTTTTAGAAAATATTTACATTGTAAAGTTTATAGAGTTCAATTTATCCAAATACATAAACCTTAACATATATGTATAACACCCTTTTTAGATATTAATTTAGTGAAATAAATCCTTTTTTCTTGATTTCTATGTATTTTAACATTTTTCTCTCTATATGTTAATCAAAATTTGCAATGAGTAGAGTACTTTATTAGTATATAATTATTATCAGTTTGGTATTTATGTAATATGGTTACATATTGGGTTTTATATCTATTTATACCACTAATATAAATATCCTATATATGATATAATATAGTAGGTTTTGTGTTGAATTAATTGGTTGTTCAGCCCACCTTGTGTGTGTTGTATTTGTTGTTAATGAAATTAAATCTTATATAATGCTTGATGTAAATATGTTTTAAAATAATTGAAAGAAGAAATGTTCTTGGTAGTTTTGTTTAATAAACCCAAAAAAATTGTGAATAATATGATCCCAAGAATTAAGTGAATGCAATTGGAAGGAACATCTTGGAAGTTAGTATTCTTCCCTTGAAAGGTTTATAAGATTCATATATTATTAAAGGAAAAGAAATTTGAATATTTGAAGTCTCGTGGAGAATTTACAATGATTATTCTTATCTCTCTATGAAGTTATTTTAAATTTATTTTAACTCTATGAACTTTTTTTTTATGTTTTGTTATGGATTATGAAGAGAATTGAAATTGGATATTTAATTTTTTTCATTATTTACTGAAAATGAAGTGTTAAAAAAGTAAATGAAAAAAAAATCAACTCAAACCAATGCATCCACCTATCTAGTTAGGGAATCATAAGGACACCTGAGCTTAAAATTGGTATCTATAATTGATAAGTGTGTGAAATATAAAGAGCCCGTATATCGGTCAATGTATGATAAAGGCTAGAGGAAACTCACATACGGGGTGACACGAGTGACCCCCCTAGGTGGAGTGACACATAATGGATTTTTTGGTTACTCCATACCACACCTTGTATAATATACCAGTGGAAGGGGAAATGATTTTTTGATGTGGGATATTATTTTATGTGAAACTATACACCACATAAAATTTTCACATCATCAAATTGATACGATGTCGATTAAGTCATCTTCCTTGTGAAAATCATTTATTACAAAAGTTTTTTAGTCTTCACCATGATCAACTGCCATCAAATTCTAAAAGGTAAAATGTAGTGGTATTTTGTTTCTTAAATATCTGATATACATGTTTTTATCATCCAAATAATTATACATGGGATTTAAAGAAGAGAAAATGGATATTTTTTATGTTTGGGATATATAAAAGACTTTAGTGTAAGTAAGTTGGAAAAATTATGAGTTATGTAAGGGTAATTCTAAAATCTAGGAGGATTTGTAAAAGTGAACATGCATTGGATGAACTATGTAAATGTACAAAAGGGAACATGATAGGGTAAAACAAAATCTCACTAATCTTCATGTTGTCATTCTTAATGATTTTTATGTTTAACATTGAAGATCGGGTTCTATGTAAAGGTAAGAAGATTCATGCGTAAATGTATGTACCTAGTTCAGTGGTAAGTAAAGGTATCTTTGGGATTCTTTATTCTTTGTAAAGGAAATATGAACTCGACATAAAGGTAAGCGTGATATACATAAAGGTTTCACTAAATCATAAATTATATGATGATAGGTTGAGATATTCATAAAGTTAAAATATAGTTGTATAAAGGTAATTTTGATCTGCATAAAGTTAAGTGTGTTATGCCAAATATCATGGAACAACTAAAGATGTAAAAATAGGGATTTCTCATTCCATATTGAATATTATTTGGGAATTTTTGTTGAGGTTTCAATATAAATTGATCAAAAGACTTCAAACATCATATAACTTTTGATTTTATAGCATAATCGTTTGGAGCATTATAATAATTCTATTGGAAGTATACAATTTTTGTTTCATATGAATTTAAATATGGGATATTAATGAGACTTTATAGTCATATGTTATAGTGATTATTATTGTGAGATTCCATAATTAGTTTTCTAAAGAATTTATTTATTTAGAATATTCCAAGTGTGTTAAATTTTAAAGAAACCAAGTTTCATGATTAGAATTTTGTTATTCAGGTAGTATTAATAAAGAATAAACAATAATATCTTGAAAGGATATTTTCACAGAAAATGAGGATTCCACAACTACAACAGCGCATGTCAGGCATGAATATATATTTATGTGTAGATAAAATAAATTTTGATTATTATTCATAGAAATATAAATAATTCCAATATTATTAAATATGATATTTTATATTTTATGTATATACAAATGAAGTTAAAGGTATTTTTTAAGAGAAATTGTTTTTTATAGATATCTGAGTTTCTATGAGTGTTTGAAATAATAAAAGGTTAAAAAATCAAGAATTTAAATGGCTTAAAATTCTAAAAATTTGATTTCAATTATTTTTGTGGTATTGTAAATTATGAAATGATGAAGATAAAGAGAATAAGAATTAAATAATATTTTGTTATATATATATATATATTGTTTCAAGTTGAAGAAAATTATTGTAAGAGATCAGTACTATTATTCCAAAGAGAAGAATTTTGTCTTCCAGGATAGAGAGATATATAATATTTATGATTCAAAATTATTCTTAAGTATCAGATAATAACTTACACTATTATATTCTAAATAATTTCTTTATGTCAAATCTGAATATGGGAAGAAAATGCAATGAAATCAATTTTTTCACTAAATTAGAAGAAAAAAAAGGAAGAAGAATGAGAAGTTTTGCATTCCAATTTTCATAGGAAAATAGGAAATGTGATGTTCATGTGTTGTGTATGTTGTGAGAAGAGGTATTATTTCTAAGAATGGAAACACCCAATTTTTTGATATGGATAATAATAATATGTTGTATATGGTTTTTTTTATACAAATAATAAGTGGCCTATTACAGTAAGGGAGGAAGAATAGTGAATGTGTAACACATAAATAGTAAGGAAGAGTTTTAAATTAGTGTTTGAATCTCTTATTTTTACCTCTATAATATCATTTTAAAGGTTTAGGATGAACCTAATCATGGGATTCATTAAAAATTTGTGTGGGGTGCACAATATACAATATCAATAGATAATAGTGTAACACTCATAGGGTTTTACTAGTGGGTTTTGAGATCCTAGGTCTTACAGTTTCACACTAAGGATTAACCTTTCATTTTAAAATGTAAAACTTTTAGATTGGTGTTCCCTCTGTGTGTGTTTATTTGGATGTGTTTCATGAAATAATGAAGGTGGATATTGAGAGAGAACAAGATTGGTCCATTCACCTAACAGTGAAAGTGGTAATAAGAAAAAGGAATATAAAAGTATAAATTATATTTAAAGTAACTAACACTAATTCACACCCATATCATTGTTTATTTCATCTATAAACAGTCCCATTAAATTGTTATTATATCCTATTTCACCTTTTATTAGATTAATTATCTTTATAAGTTATTCTCTTTTTAATATTTAAAGTTTTCTATCCTAGTTTATAATGAAGTTCATTTTGGGTGAAGATATATATATCTCAAATTATACTTTTATCTCTACCAAGAAAATGATAGACTGGAGAATGAAATATAAGAATAAGATAAATAAGTTTTCCCTATTGTTTCAATAAAAAGAAGTTTTAGTTGGAATGGTGTATCCCAATCCATTCAATGAAGTTGGACCAACTGATAGCAGTTAATATTGTACACTAGAACATAATTCTCACAGTTTGACCACTACAATGAAGTCCTTAGGTATTATAGATAGAATTATTCCCATTTTTAAGGTTTTGGGGTCTGAAATCCCCTAATACAAATTTTGGGGGCACTGTATCAATGTTAACTGACTATTGCAGAGCTGGAAAGTGACACTAATAGGGAACCATAGCAATTCATACTTTGACATGGTATTGTAGTAGCATGTGACTAATGACATTGATAGTTCACTATATATCTAAGTACTTCCATCCACTGATTATTATTACACAATGTACTTACATTGCAAATTGAAACTAAAGAAATACGGGTTATTGCAGCACCATGTTACTTTATAAGCTCATTTTTAGATAGGGTTTCATACTATGAAATTGTACCCTATAATTATACTTATATATTATAGTGAATTGTAATACCTCTATTTGTACATATGGATTATTTCTAAACCACATAAATCCTATTTTTTTGAATTATTCTTATTATTTTTTTCCTACCTTTTACTCTTCTTTTAGAAAATAATTTTTCATTGGATCTCACAAAATTTTTGCAATGGTTCTCTATACCAAGATTAAAAGGATGAAAAATCTATTAGAAGTGGAGAAGAACTAATATTTTAATCTACCATAATGGAACTGGATAGTCCTTATACCTCAAGAGGATTAATAGATTCAAGTGATCATGAGGTATGTGTTAATTCTTACTCAAACTGTCCTAAAAAGACCCAAGTTTTAGTGGGATTGAACATATGTTAACATATTTATCTATTAAATAATTAAAGGATTTGATGCATTATTTTCCCAAAGAAATAGTTTCTTTTATTTGTGGGATTTTTTAATGTCAGTAGAAATAAACCATTCATCTTGAAAATTATTCATAGAATATAGAGAAGGATTTTCAAGAAAATTAGTTAACTTATATAAAGCTCTTAGAAAACATAGGATCCATAGAATCAATGATTGAATGAATTGAAGAAATGTGCGCAAAATTTTAATAATAGTGGATTAATATAATCTAAGAAAGTTATAGGGCCATGGAAAATTTTTCAGATAAGATCTATGCATTTAAAGATGATCTTGCTATAAAAAATGATCAAATAGATTTCAAGGAAAATATGATTAAAGATCTTGATAAATTATTTCAATAGATGATCAAAATGCATGAGGAAGAATTTGAAATAATGGGGAAGAATTTTTAATAGGAGGTTATGGATATTTAAGATCATAAGAACACTCTTAACATGAAGTGTCTCAAATTTGAATTTAAACAAGCCAAACTTGAAATGATGCATATTGAGTCTTCAAAATTAAAGAAGAAAGAATCTACTACCACAGTTTTTTTTAAAGGGTATTAAAGTTTTAAAAGGACTATATTATATGGGAATAATATTATAATATCTTAAAATGATATTTCTCAAGAGACTATAAAGAAAGAGGTTCCATTTATACATTATTGCAATGATTTTTCTAAATATGTTTTTATGGATATTATTAGTTAATAAATAAAATATATATAAGTATGGATGAATAAAAGTGACAAGATTTCTACCAACATGTAAATAGTGGATAGAATAAGGATTATCTATGTTGGTTCCCTAATTAAATACCAATCACTGATGGTGAAATCACAAAAAATATCTTGCTTTTAAATATGAAATTTATAAACAACAAGTAGTTTTAAAGAGAAGATCAATATTTATAAGGATTTATTTGTGCTATAATTAGTTTGGTAAATGTGAAATGTATTTTTAGTACAATACTTTAAATAATAAAGTATAAATAAATTCCATTTCAAAGGATAGTAATCCAAATAGGATACAATATCTTACTTTTAATTATGAAATTTTTGGATACTAAGTATTTTTTAAGAGAAGATCAAGATTTATGGAGTTTTTTGGGTATTATAATAGGTTTGGGCACTATGAAATGAATTTTTTTTACCATCCTTTAAATTAAAGAGTACAAATAAGGCTCATTTAAAAGGGTATCAATCCAAATAGGATAAAATATCTAGAAATTAATATTAATTTGTTAACCTCAAACATATTTAAAGAACTTTGAAATATTTATGATGTTTTTAATGATAATGGTCATATAAGTGGTTCAAGTACATATAATAATGTATCAGAATCATATGGGAAAAGAAGACCATAAATTTATTTAAATAAAGAAGTTTTATCCTTGGTAAGGAATATAAATAAGGTTACAAACTAGAATTAACCTCAATAAGTTTTAGAAGAAGGGTGAGTTTTGCCTTGGACAACAAGCATAAGGATGATTATGATCAAAATAAGTCTAATAATTTTAATAGGATTCCTACATCTAAATGTTTTGGTGTGGTGAAAAACACTCCAAATAATTGATGTGGAAAATCCAAACAAGTTATACATATACCCAAAGATTTTATTTTTATTTGGCCAGTAGATATGGATAAATATAGAAAAATAGAAAAAACGCAAGTTAAATTTTGTGTTAAAGGGAAACAAAAAGGTTTCACATGAAGAACACAAATTTTAGTAAATTTTTTCAATAAGAGACAACTCTTGTGTTAAATATAAATTGTGTGTGAGGGGTAAAATTTATGAACAAACTTCTAGAGAGTTATTTAAAATAATCCCATCATAAGAATATTTTATAAAGAATATAATGGTTTCACAAGGTGATACATATTTTGTAAAGGCTATTGAGAAGAGAAATTTCACAAAAAATGAAATTAAAAAAATTATGAGATCCATGTTTCATATAAAAATTGGATTTTAAATTCGTATTTTCAAGCATGAAGGTTGGAAATAATAGAGCAACTTGGTTGAGAAAAAACTCTCAACCTTTTTTATTCTCATTAAAGAGCAATAATGACTACCTAATTTCCTATTTTATGTGTTGTATTTTTGTAATTAAAATATAAGGAAATTTTAGTGAATTATATTATCAACGGATGAACCTAAAGATGAGAGTTAGATATAAAAATCTGGATAGAAAATATGATGCAATAATCTTAGTTTTATTTCAATCAATTGATTTTTAAAAGAACATTTGAATAAAATACCATACTTGATAAAGTTAATGTGGAAGTTTTCAAATATGAAAAAACACATGAAGAGTTAAATATTGGTGAATTATATACTTGAAACTTATTGAAATATATTTATGGAATAGATCCATCATACTGAAGAATATGAGTAGTGTCTAGTTGAGGGGTAAACAAGTTTATAATGATGAAGAAGCTTCTATAATTATCTATATCATAAAATATATATATTTTGCAAGAATATTGAAAAGATATTCATTTAAAAAGGTATGTTTTATTATACTCTCATTCTTGATAACTGAAATTAGATTCCAATATTAAGGGGATAAATTTAATAAATTATATAAATTATGAAGTTTAGAGATGGTTCATATCTGACATAAATCCTATAATTTTTACTTGAATTATTTTAACATGTTTTTTAACATGAGTTTAAAAAATTGTTTCTATATCTATTGAGATATTTTTATCTCAATTTTATCATTAATTATCTCAATCTGAAATTATTGGACATATTTTGAGAGAGGTAAATATTGTCTCATTTCATTTGGTATCATTTTATTTTATAAGGGGAAAAAAATTCTAAATCAATCCCTATTATTTTATACACTAAGCATGAATCAAGTAGACTTATAGTGGAATGGTTGATGGAAAATTATTTTAGTATGAAATGATACCACTTTCCCAAATAATTTTTATTTATTTTTATTAAGGGGGGAGTGAAATGAAACATTTATGAGAAAGAGATAGAGAATTAATGAATGGAGAGAGCACACATTGACATATAATTTAGAATTTATAGAGAGATAAAATATTGAAATATCATTAAAATGTATTTCTAATAAATAAAGAGGGTGAGTTTTTTATCCTACCTTATGTGTGCTGCATTTTTTGTTAATTATTTTGAGGTATTGATGATGATTTATGTAAATATGTTATAGAAGAAGTGAAAGAATAGTTCTTATAAGTTTTTATTGATGAACCCAATAATGTTATTGAATAATAGGATCCATAGAATTATGTGGCTGACATTTAAAGGAATATATTTGAAGTTTTTGTTCTTGCATTGAAATTTTTGGAAGATTCATATATTATTGATGGAAAAGGTATTTGAATATTTGAAGTCCCATGGAGAATTAATAATTAGTATTCTGATATCTCTTTGAAGAATTTTTGAATTTATTATATATATATGAACTAGTTTTGAAGTTAAATGGAAGAAAAGTGGAAGGATGGAAGTTTGATATTGAAAATTTGGTATTATTTACAGACAAATGAAATTTTAAAGGATTAAATGGAAAAAATACCAACTCAATCCAAACATTCACCTGAGCAATAAGGGAATCATAGGGACACCTGATCTTGAAGGTGGAAGTTATCATTAAGTGGTGTGTAAAATAGAAAGATACCCTACACTTGTCAGTGAAGAAAAAAGTGAGAGGAAACTCACCTATTGGGTGGTATGGGTAACCAAACGGTATGGGGAATAACTTAAGGGGTTTTCTATAAAGTCCATAGCACACCTTGTATGATATACTAGCAGTTGGATGAAGGTTGTTTTATGTGGGGTTTGTTTTTAAGTGACATTTTTCATCACTTAAAATGCATGTGTAATCAGAATGATGAGATATGGGTTATTTCATCCTCCACATATAGATTTTATATGTCTTAGGTGTTTCATTATGCATTGTGATCTACTAATATTGAATTCTTAGAGATTTTATGTAGTGGTATTGTATTTATCTAAGCTTTTATAGCATATGTTTATTAACTAAAGCTTCATATATAATCTTTAATGAATAAATTAATGAGAATTTTAAAGTCTGAGAGATAAAAAGGACCTACGTATGTGTAATTTGGAAAACTTATAAGTTGCCTAAGGGTAATTCATAAATTTAATAGGTTGCATAAAGGTGAACATACACTCAATGATGTGTGTAATGGTAAATAGGAATGCATGTAAGTGTAACACTAATGTTTAGTAATCTATGTAATGGTATTCTTGATGATGAATAAAGGTAACATTGAATACTTTGTGCTATATAAAGGTGATTTAATTCACACATAATGTTGTATGGATAGTTCAATGGTATATAAGGGTATCACATGGATCATGCCTTATATATAAAGGTAATGTGAGCCCTATGTAAAGGTAAGTTTGAGTTGTGTAAATATCACACTATATTTTGAACTATGTAAAGTTAGGTTGGGATTTACATAAAGGTAAAATTAAGTTTCATAAAGATACTCTTGAACTGTGTAAATTTATGTGAGTTATACTAATATATTCAAACATCTAAAAATGTTAAAATGGGGAGATACCATGTCATAGTGAATATTCTATGGGTTTTTTGGTTCATATTTTCATATGACTTGATCATATGTATTAAAACATCATATGAATTTGAATTTCATAGTGTAATAATTTAGTTTATCGTTATTCATCCAATGGGAGTGTACAAATTTGGTTTTGTGTGACTTTGAATATGGGATGTTCATGAGACTTTAGAGTCTTATGATGTGGTGATTATTTCTATGAGATTCTAAAAATAATTTCCAAAAGAATTTATTAATTTAAAATTTTCCAATTGTGATGAACTTTAAATCAAAAAATATATCATGATTATTCTATAATGATTTAGAAAATTTTAATGGAGAAGACAGAATAAGATCTTGCAGGGAGATTTGTGCTTCAAAGTAGGATGTCACAACTATAACAATGCATCTCATTCATGCACACACACACACACAGATATATATATATATATATATAATAATTTATATGAATATTATCATGGATAGAAAAACAAATAATTATAAGATTATAGAAGGAGAGGCTACATAGTTTCCATGTATTTGGATGTCATTATAGTTAGTTTTTAATAGGAAGTAGTTTCTATGGATATTCGAGTTTCTAGGTGTTTTCAGAATAAAAAAAGGATGAAAATTTAAGAGTTTTAATAGATGATAATTCTGGAAATTTGAATTCAAGTATTTATATGGTATTGTAAATATTGAAGTGAGAGGAGATAGAGAGATCAAGATGAATCCAACACTACATGGTATTATTATATATATATTTACTGGTTAGAGAAAACATTTCTTAGAATTTGACACTATTATTTCAGTGAGAAGAATTATATAATACCCCAAACCTAGTTTCCTACAAACAATGGTTACTTTATAATATTGGAAGTATATACAAGTGATCATATCTTGGGGAGCCGAATATTTTAGTAGTATTAGAAAACTAGATATGTTCTTGAAACTCATATTATATTTGAAATAATAAAATAAAACATAGTATTTTTTTGAGAACATTATTATTCCCTCTAGAATTTTTTTCATATCAATCATAGTATACTTCCTAGAATATTGTGAAAAATAAAAAAAAATAAAAGGGTGAGCTCAGATGCTTAGTAATGGAATGAATTCAGAGGAATATGTCATAGAATAAATAAGGTTTTAATAATATGGTAGGAATAAATGATGATCAAATAATTTGACATAAATAATCACATGACCTTGAAACTTATCCATTAATAACATACCTATTTGAATAATCACATGTACATAAATAACTGATTACATAATTATGGGATTCATAATGTCGTACATCATAAACTAACCATCAAGGCATTGTGCCAAGACATCTTACATAAATGGGTAAGTCATATTTCAAATACCCAGCAAGATTTATCTCATGAGACCTACTGATGCATCGAGTGGATATTTAATTTTTTCCCTAACTTTTCACTTAATAAGTCCAATTAATTCATATTTTATATAAACAATACAACTTAATCAGCATGCCTTAATATTCAATAACTATCTGTATCGGAAGAACTAGTTTATGGAATTTCAATAATTTCCCCTTAAAAATGATCATAAGAAATTTATATAAATATAGTGTATGTAATAATTAGATTAAATCCTTAATAAATAATAAGATTCATCAATATATATTTACATAGATGAAAATAATTTTAAAATATCATTGGAACATTTCTTGAGCGGAATATCTTTTTCATTTTGAAATCACTATTTTAAAATTTTAAAAATTCTAAAATATTAGGAAAAAATTTTATTTGGAAATAACCATGGAAATATTTAAAGAAATATTCAAATCATATATTCTATATGATTTAAGTAAAATTAATACATGTGGTGTATCCTAAAAGGAATATTTTTTTCACACCTTCGGTAAAAAATGCCTCATTGAAAAAAGACAAGAGAATTCCCTTTAAAAAAATTATAGAAATTAAAAAATGGGTAAAATTACTTTAATAAATAATTATATAATATAAAAAACATTCTTGAAAACATTTTAATGAAAATATACTCATGGAAGAAAAATAATCTTGATTTAAATTAAAAATAAAGTTGGTTTTACTTAAAAAATCTTTTATACTTTTGGGTACTTAGAGAGTGGAAAATGAAAGGAAAACTTGTAAATTATTAAATTAAACAAAGTAGAGTAAAAATTATGGGTTTTAATATTTTAATATCATATAATTCCCTTTAAATAAACTTAAACAAAAATAATATTTAATAAGGATGAGATTGTGAAATAAATATTTACCTCATACTTGACTTTCTTCATAAGTTTTTTTAACCACCTGTATAATAAATTTAAATTTATTATACATATATAACAGAAACATATACATAATTATAATATCATATATTATCCAATTACAATATTTCAGCCCCTATTTATTAATATTTCTTTATTAATATCAATGTTTCTGAGTGCTAACTACTTCTTTTTCGTGAAAGTTTTGGTTCGACAGTTTCAGTTATTTCATATTGTGCATGGTGTCATAATATATGTAATTTATATAATGATATAAATATCATATATTTTTATTATATACATATTATAATCATACGTGAAAGGAATACATGAAAAATGAATCACATCTCTTTGTGGGGGTGGTAATACACAAGTACGCATAAGTGATGTAATTATTTTTTATTGGGTGGAAGGGTGAGAAGGTAAATGATATATTGTATTTATAGAACCATAATTATTTAATAAAAATAATTTATATTAATTATTTCCATATTTATAACCATCCATTTAATTTGGTGATGAAAAATGAATTACACCGCTACGTGGAGACGACAGGCCATACGTACGCAAGAGGGATGTTTTCACTTTCTATATTATAGAAAAGATGTGGAAAATGGTTTTACCATAATAATAATAACATATTAGTATATTTATTATACTTATTAATTTTTTTTTATGTTTTCAATATATTTTGAGTAATTTTAATAAAAAATAAACATGAAAGTGTCGGAAAAGATGATTACCTCTTCTCTAAGAGACCTCCTTTGGCTTACACCTTAAGCCTTAAAATATTGGTCTGATGAGAATACTTGGGGATCAAAGAAGAATTTAAGGAATCTAGGATGGTATAATTTTAGGTATTTTATGAAAGAAAAAAGTTACACTTTTTGAATAAAGGAAGAGGGGAGGTTCCCTTTTTACGTGAGGGAGAGGACACGCATGGAATTACTTATAAGATTTAAATATAATTAATGAATTTCCTGAGTATAATGTTTCAAAATGACAAAATATTATGAGGAATATATAATAGTGTAAAAATATTATTTAAAAATAATAATTAGACAAATTTATGTTTCATTATTACCCTTATATCTTAGTTTAATCCCCCTTGGTAAACCTGTTTTAACATGAATCATGGTAACAAATTTTTACTATTCTTACCATTCAATATGAAAAAAAATAAATTAACATTATTAAATAATAATAATTATTTTAAATACAAATATTTAATAAATTTTACAATATTGAATTTTTAGAAGTGGTAGAAATTAATTTTAATATAAGTGTAAAAATGTAATGAAACTTATTTTTAGAAAAATGTTTATTTTAAGAAAAAAATAGTTTTACAGCAACATGAAGTATAATGTTGGTTTCAATGTAATTAATAGAATTATTTAAAATCAAAGGATAATTATTTATCATTAAAACTAAACAAAAATAAAAATAAACCTTACGTATACTTGATTAATAGCAAATAACTAAAAAAATTATTTGAAAAAAAAATTATTTAGATTTCTAAATTGTTAAGGATATATTTCTAAGTGAAACATTATATTTTTACAAAAATTATTTCAATTATTTAATATATATTTCTTCCAATAAAAAAATTAAAAACTTTCAATTTATTATTATATGATTATAATGTCATAGAAGTGAAGGTTTTGTAAAATCGATATTTTTCACTATTCACCTAAAAATCAACTATTTCTGAAAAGTATCAAAAATTCATCATAAAATAATTTTTACATGATTAATTAAAAATAAAATTTATTTATTAAAATTAAATTTATAAAATTTGATAATTTAGGTTTGAATCGCATTCTTTAATAAAGATATGTGTATTATGTTATTATTTATTTAGGAAGAAAATCATAATTACTATAACTAAATCTCACCTTTTACATTCTTCCCCAATTAAAAAATTTTTGTCTTTGAAATTTCTATAATATCACCTCATAAATTGATGTGGGTAGATCTTCATCATAACTTATTCAGGATCCCACATTTCCTATTCTATCTTATGATTTTTCAAAGTACATTTACCAGCTGTGTCATCCGATTCTGCAACACTTGTTCCCTAATTTCAAGAATTTTGATTGGATCTTAACAGTAAGATAAATCTATTAATTATTATATTTAATCATATGTGAGAAAATTAATTGGTCTTGGAATGTAATTCCTTAATAAATATATATAGAAGAAATAATTAACTTTAGAGAGGCTATGTGAAATTTGTAAAATGGTAAGTTACAACTCCAATTATTTCAAGAATTCTAGATGAACCAATGTAATTGGGACTTATTTTCTATTTATCTTCAAACCTTATAAAACCATTTCATGTATATAACTTCAATAAAACATGATCTCCCACTTGAAATTATATATCCTTCCTTCAATTATCTGCATAGCTATTTTTCTTTCTTTGAGCTTCCTTAATATGATTTTGAATAGTATTCACCTTAATTGTTGTATAGTCCATGATTCCTAGTCATACAAGATTCATTGCACTAACTTCATCCCAATATGTTAGATTATGACACCTCTTTCTATACAATGATTTATATGGTATCATTTGTATTCTTGAATCAAATTTATTGTTATATGAAAATTCCACTAAAGGTAAATATTGATCCCATATACCTTGAAAGTCAATAAAGAACAACCTCAATATATCTTCTAATGTATAGATAATCCTTTTATACTTCCCATAATTTTGAGGGTGATAGGTGGTTCTCAAACATATCTCGGTGTTAAGAACCTTCTGCAAACTCTTCCAAAATTTCAACGTAAATCATGGATCACTATTAGATACAATTGAAATATGTGTACCATGAAGTCTCAAAACTTTATTAATATAGATCCATATAAGGTTATCAATAGGTATATTTTCCCTTATAAATAATAAATGTACTTACTTAGTAAATAGACCAATAATAACCCATATAGAATCATTATTTCTAGGAGTCTTTATCAATCTAATGAAAAATTCCAAAGTAATATCATCCCATTTCTACACAAGAATTGGTTGAAGTTGTATAACTCCTTTGGGATGTTTTCTATCAGACTTTACCTATTGAAAACCCAAGAATCATGATACATAGTCTGTAATTTCCCATTCCACGTTATCTCACCAAAAATTTTCCTTCAAATCTCGATTTATTTTGATGCTTCTAGGGTGTATATAGAAATTTGATCTATGATATCCATCTAATAATTCTCTATTCATATTAGGTATGAATGAAACACATAGACACTTTATAAATTTCATCACAACATCTTTATAAAGAAAATATACTATTTTCCCATCATTAATAGTTGTCCTTTTCTTTTATAAACTCTTATCATCGAGTTGTGAACTTTTTAAATTTTTAAATAAGGATGGTTTATAAATCATTTGGATAAAGAGTGATGTTTACCCTTATTAATTACAATATCCAACTTTACTAATTCCTTGAATAAATATTGTTTTTTAATCCTCATATTAGTCAAAACTCCATGATCTCTCCTACTCAATGCATTAGCTACCTTATTAGCCTTCCCAAGGTGGTAGTGTATTATCTAATCATAATACTTGAGTAGTTTTATCTAACTCCTTTGCCTCATGTTGATCTATTACTATGAAAATATGACTTTAAATCTCTTTTCATCCATATATATCACATTTTTCACTATAGATATAATGCCTCTTTATCTTCAAGAAAAAAATTGTGGATTAAAACTCAAGATCATGGGTTGGAGAGTTCTACTAATGGATCTTCAAATACCTTGATGCATAGAAAATAACTTTATCATTCTTCATAAGAAAATATCCAAGTCCTTTATTTGATTCAATTCAATATAATCAAAAATCCATCCCACCACCCTCAATATTAATGTAAGTATCAAAGCATTGATCAACCTCTTATTTAATTCTTCAAAACATTTTTTACATTCCTCTATACATATGAAATTAAACTCTTTATGTGTAAACTTGGTTAACAGGTTTTCTAATCCAGAAAAATTTTGAACATATAACTGATGGTAACCAGATAATCCAAGGAAACTTCATATATTATTTATGTTTGTTAGTGTAATTCATTCTTTTACTACCTTTGTATTTGATGGATCAACTGGTATTTTATCCATAGAGTCAATAGGGCCAATAAAAGGAACTTCCTAAATCTAAAATTCACACTTTCAAACTTTTCTATATAACTCTATTTCTATAAGAGTCTCAATATCTATTCATATATGACTCTTATTATCTTCTTAGCCATTTAATTATAAAAATATTCCATCGATAAATACCACAATGAAATTTTCAAGATATTACTTAAATACTATCTTTATTATATTCATAAAAATAGAGGGTAAATTAGTCAATCCAAATGGAATTACTATAAATTCATAATTTCCATACCTAATATAAAATGTTTTATTTTGAATATATTCCTTTATTACTCGTAATTAATGAGACCCAGACTGAATATTAACCTTTTAAAAACATTAATATCCTTCAAGTTGATCAAAAAATTCATCAATATAAGATAGAGGATTATTTTTCTTTATGGAAATGGAATTTATTTCCCTATAATAAATTTACATCCCCATAGTCCCATACTTTTTTTCATAAATGGAATAGGAGCTCCCTATGGAAAAACCATTGGGCATATAGATCCCTTATCACACAACTAATATAACTTTTTCTTTAACTCCACTAACTCCACTATGACCATTATATAGGGATTATTAGATATAGGTTCCTCATCAGGGATGAGTTTAATAGACTAATCAACGTCATGCTTAGGTGGATGCCTTGGTAGTTCTTTAGGTAACATGTCTATGTATTCTTACACAATAAGAAAAAGTTTTATCCTAAGGTTACCTTTCTCATCCATAGGTTGTGTCTGATCTTATTTTCCTAGAATTTCATTAAGGATAGATGGTGGTGGTATATCCACACATGATTCATATGGTGATATATTTGTTATAAATATAATGAATTTTATATCATCATCACAAATCGTGATCACCTTCTCTTGGAAATAAATGTTTTCATTATACTTTGAAATCCAATCCATAACATGGATTATATCAAAGTCTACCATAGTTATAATAATTAAATTTATGAATAGGATACATTTATGCATCATAATGGGTATTTATTGACATATAATTATTGTAATAATATTTCCTCCAAGTTTCTTTATTGATAACTCCCTTCTTAGTGTTATAGAGAAATATTAAACTTTCTTGGAAAAAATGGAATATATAAAAGTATGGGAGGATCCATAATCAAATAAAGTATCAATTGACTTTGAAGTTACAACCAAATTACATGCCTCCACCTCCCAAGGAACTTTATTTTTAGTTTTATTCTTTGCATAATCTTTTCCTTCTCTCATTGGTATCTACCATGGTAAGTTCCCTTAATGTTTAGGGAATTGGTTGACATAGTACCCCATCTTCTTAAAGTTAAATAAATTTACTTTGATGGATTATCCCTTACCCTTTAATTCTATATAATGATTTTATTTTTATCCAAACATGAATAAAACTATTGTTTCCTTCAAGCATATACCAACGTGTTTCTTTTTACAAGTAACACATGTTTTAAGTTCCTTATTCTCCTCTTCCCCTTAACAATTTTTTTGTTTCATGAGGTTCTCAATTATCCACTTATTGTGTTGCTTTCATTCAAATTCATAATCTTTGTATAATTCTTTCTATATCTTTATATAACATGATAATATATCTTAATATGATGAAAATTTTTTGGATACTAGTTCCCTTTGAAGGATTGTATTCATCCCATCAAAGAAACTGTTAATCTTACTATTTTGATATTATACATAATCCACAACATGCCTTGTTAACCTTGTAAAGTTTGATTTGTACATGGAAACATTTAATTTTGTCTTATACTCAGGAATTATCTCTCCATATCCACTCATTTCTCATGAGTAAAATGTTTTTCCAAGAAAACTACCTTAAAATCCTTCCACTCCATGGTTTTTATTTCCACTGCATCCTTAGTTTTTTTAATCAATGACCACTATTGATCTGCATCCCCTATGATATTATAGAAAATAATGACAACCTTCTCTCCTTCATTACATCCCAAAGTGAGAAATATATTTTATAAGGTATTTATCCTGTGCTAATATACTAATGGATTTGTGGTTTTATTTAATTATGGAGGTTTTTTCACATAAAATGGTTAAACTTTGTTAAACCACATTAAGGATCAGTAAGAAGCTTGTTCATGATCTAAGTCAGCTACCCAAATATAGTTATAATTTTTTCAGATCCATCCCTATCCACATTATATTACCCATTATGGAAATATCTATATATATTACTTTCATTGAAAGAGTTTACATTCCTTCTGATAGGAACCATTTCTAAATAATGGAATACACAATATTAGATCATAACATTATAAATCATAATGTATAATTTCAAAACTATTTAAACACTTAATATAAATTGAAAATTTATGCATAGATAATATCAAAATCATGATCTTAGTATCATTGATAATATATTAAAATAATAAAAATATTTTCAAATATTTCATAATGGTTTATAAAGAGCATGTGAATCAACCAAAGTATATCCCCCAAAAGTGTCTAGTCAGATGAGTAGTCTTATTCCCACTCATCATGCACTGGTGATTATTGAGTTAATACCTAATATTCCCTATTCATAGTTGTTACCTATATGTTCATCTATTCCAAAAATGTATCCACTTTTTTGTATCCATACAGGATGTATTTTCTATGAAAACCACACAATATATACTTTATTAGAACTTTATGATATTATATTATACTTAGAATTATCTTTAGATTGTGTCATAAGGTTATGTTCTCTAATATATGTTTTCATAAATATATTTCCTAATGATTGTACTAAACTTTATCTAATACCAACTATAAAAACTTCAACACTAGTATCCTAGAGATAGTGGTTAATTTATTACATTTTCACTAGATACAGTTGAATGCATCATAATGGATCAAATAGTTTAGTAGCCTTGGAAAAATATATACATGATTGAATATCATGTTAAATTTGAAAAAATAAAATAAAACATAGTATTTTCTTTGAGAATATTATTATTATCATATCCTTTCCTATCAATCATAGTACACTTCCTAAAATCCTAGGGAAAAGAAACAAAATAAAAGGGTGAGCTTAGATGCTCAGTAAGAGAATACATATAGTGGAAGCTATCATAGAATATAAAAGGTTTGAAAAATATGATAGGAATAAATGATGATCAAATAATTCCATATAAATAATAACATTATCTTGAAACTTATACATGGATAACATAACTATTCAAATAATCACATGGATATCAATAACTGATTTCATAATGATGGTGTAACATCCCAAGTAATAATAGAATAAATATTTTTATATTTATTAATATTTGTGAATTATATTTTAATTTTATATTAAAATGGACACTATGTACAATAGAGTACTCGACACACAACAACGAGTTTCTCCAAAATCTTGTGTTACACATAATACTTAGTTATACTTAACAATAATATATTGTTAATATTATAATTTAATATGGTTGTTTTGTCACCTTTTAATGGAAAACTTACTTTAAAACTAAAATTTTAGACTATTATAAATTTTATATGAAAAAATAAAATTCTTTTTTAAAATAGAAATATATAAATTTAATTTTCATGAATTTTTGGTATTTTTCTATAAACTTTCATATTTTTATGAATAGTGAATAATAATAAATTTTAGTTCAAAACTGAATTTTCATAAAATCTATTTATATAGTTATTTTAAGTTTTTAATTGGTTTTAAATTATAATTATATCAATTTTATATAATTTAAATAAATTTAGGTCATTTGAAATAATTTCCCATTGAATTTATATATATAAATTTAGCAAACTTTTGAACATTTTTAATTTAAAAACATATTTTGTCGTCCTATCTGTAAGATTAATTTTAAATTAATTTCAACCAATTATTTGATTGGGATTTATAAAAATGGATTACATATTTTTAATCATTATAATTTATAATATATAATAATTTAAACTTAGGCTTTTACCAAAATTATGAGTGAAAGTAATTAAAATTAATTTCACTGATTAAGGAAAAACAAGCTTAATTAATGACTAAAATTCGAAAATAAGGTGTAAACATGACCCTACACTTGTATAAAAATTATTTTATAAAAATATTTAGACCATGAAACCTATAAGTATCTATAATGGTTGATTTTTAACCCTTGCGGGATAATTAAAACATAGAGATCACTCAAATATTTTAAAGATTATCCAATGTATCCTTCTCCCCACTTATAAAAGGCCACCGCTCCTACTCACTTATTAACACCTATAAAGAACTTTTTATCATCCAAAACCTGAACAAATAATCTCCCAAGATATATAAAATCATCCTAGATTCCTCACTTTTGGCATAAATCTAACCAAGGAATCCCTTTGGTGCAAACCATAAAGAGTTACCCAAAAAAAGAGGTAGCATTCTTCAACATGCATTTATGTTTTATTTATTTCTCCACCCATTAAATTATTATTATTACATGATTATATAATAACATAAGTATTATAAATATACTGATATATTTTTATATTAAGTTTTCTAACAACACATACACACACTTCCATCAAATGGGTAATTAAATTATCATTCGTGTATGGAAAACTACCACCACACGAAACGATGTCATTCGTTTTGTCTTTACCACCTCTCATGGTTGGTAATTATGATTGCAAAATGTTTTTATAGGATATATATTATATTTATGTTTTAATAATACTTATTTAATTGATATATAACACATACCTTCATTCTTTCCAATCTTTATAAATACAATAACATCATTTGTGGACGTGTGGACTACCGCCTCCTCAAAGTGATGTGATACGTTCACAAATTACATGGAATGAAAAAGGATGGATTTAATTAAAAATATGTGACATAAATAAAATATATATTATATTAACTAAATAATTACCATTATTTAAATATAATATATTATTTTCTTCATTACCCTTTCACACACTGAAAAAGTAATGATAAACTTAAAAAATGTTATTAATAAATTAAATAATTAATATAAGTTTATTATTCATGAATATAAAGACACACATGACAAGTCACACTCAAGGTAAGGGATTTTTTCTCAATCTCATTTCATTGAGTCATTTCTTGATGATATGCACCAATATTATTTTATAAGGATTATATCGAACCCATTTGACATTACTCATCCATATTTTATATATTATAATTTTATTTAATGTCTTGTTAAATTTTATTCTCCCATGGTTCTTATAATTTAAATGGTCAAAGTGGTATGAGATGCTTTAAATGTTTAAATATTTAATCCTTCACTCTATTTTAATATTATTGATATTATTTTACATATTTATTTATATTAATATAAAAGGATTATAATTGACATTCTATATCTATTTTGGTATTTGGATTCCTCGATAATACTTCATATTTTTAAAAGAACAAGAAACCCCCATTTCTCTTTTTTTTTTGCTTATTTTGTTATTAAAAATTGGTTTTTAAAATTAATTGATCATTTCAATATATTAAAGTGTTTTCTTGTAATTTTAAAATTAAAATTATATGAGTTAAATGTTGAAAATTTCAATATTTTATGTGTTATGATTATATAATAGTACTTGGACATTTTATGGGTGGTTCCGTGAGAAACCAATGATGGGTGGTTATGTGATAAACCAACGACTATTGGGTCTTTGATAGCCCTCCAATGAATTGGGTATAAAATTTTGTTGTATGGATATTCCCATTGTAATAGTGACATATATGTAATTTGACCAAATGGTTATTCTATTTATAAGAGTGAAAAGTGTAATGATGTCCTAAGATACCTTTATGCATTTTCTATTCTTGTTATGGGTTTTATAATAATCTTGTGATTACAAAAAAAGTACTAAATGATATTATTTTTAATGTAAAGTGCTTAATACTTATTAAAGAGGAAATATATTAATTTATGACAACTTTTTATGGTTTTTAATTTTTATAAATGTACTAATGGTTTCCTTATTTTTATATCCCTTACTGAACATTTTATGATCATCCTATGTTTTTTAATGTTTTTCATAGGACTTAAGGATGAGTAAGGGATTGGAAGAATTCATTTTGAACTTCATGAGGAGTTTAAATAAAATATATCATGATTTATTTTAAAATTTTTATATTATAGGAAAAATTCATACTGTTTGGAAGTGTACACTTTGTTTTTTATAGTCTTGTTATGTATGAGTTATATTATAATTATCTATTACTCTAAACCTGAAGAGATCCTCAATGTGGTAGAAATTAAAATTCTTGACTTAACACAATATTATGTAATGTTTATGGTCAGGTCCTTATATATGTAATGAATAATGTTGTACATCTTAAACTTACCATTGATACATCATCCCAAGACATATTATGTAAATGGGTTAGGCCAATGCCAAATACCCAACATGTTTTGTCTCATGAGAACTATCGATACATCAAGGGTCTATGTAACTTTGGGCCCCACCCATCACTTAATAATTTCAATACATTCATAATATGAATAAATAATACAACTTAATCAGCATTCCTTAATAATCAATAACTATTTATATTGGAATAACTAGTATACAGAATGTCCATAATTTCCCGAGTCGAAATGATCATAATTCTTCAATATAAATGTAGCGGATAGTATCACTAGATTATATTTTAATTAAATAATAATATTCATCAAAGGATGTTTAAATTGATGAAAATACTTTTAAAAGATTGTTGGAAATTTTCTTGAGAGAAATACCCTTATAATTTTGAAATAAATTATTTAAAATATAAAAAAATCAAAATATTAGGATAAGAAATTTCTTTTGAAAGAACCATGGAAACGTATAAAGTAATATTTAAATAAAAATGTATACATGATAGTGGTAAAATATGTTTTTGTGGTGTATGTGAAAACAATGATTTTTTTCACACCTTCAGTAAAAAGTTCCTCATTTGGAAAATGACATGAAAAATCCCTTTAAACCTTTTTTATAGAAATTAAAACATGGATAAAATGAATTTAATAAATTTTTTGATGATAGTAAAAACATTATTGAAAACAATTTAAATAAAATATATACATTAAAGAAAAATATTCCTAACCGAATAGAAAAACTAAGTCAGTTTTCTTTAAAAACATTATTTTGGTATTTTGAGTATGTAGAGAGAGAAAAATGAAAGAAAAACTTATAATTTATTGAAATAACCATATGATAATATAATTTATGGGGTTTAAGATAGAAATATTTTATAATTTTTTCAATAGAAATTTAAACATAAACAATCCTAAATAAGGATGTTATTGTGAAATAAACTCTTACCTCAGGTCTGACTTTCATTGTAATTTATTTTAATCTATTGTATAATAAATTTAAATTTATTATAATTCTATACTAGAACCATATATATATTTATAATATCATATATGATCCAATTATGGTATTTCAACACCCATTTATTAATATTCTTTATTAAAATTATTCTTTCTGAGTGTTAATTATTTCATTTTTCTTGTAAGTTTAAGTTCAATAGTTTTGATCCTTACATATTTCTAATGGTTATATAATATATAGAATTTAAATCATGGTATTAATATCATAAATATTCATTATATAAATATTTATAATCATCCATGAAATTTGAACATGAAGAATTATTTACATCACTTCATGGAGGTGGTAGTACACATGTACGCACAAGCGATATTATCATTTGTTGTATAAATCTCTTATTTTTAACCTTTATATAACATTGTAGAGGTACCAGATGTAATTGAGTGTGATATGCACCAAAAAAATGTGTGTGATCCAAACTCTATTAAATCAAGGTATAATATTATAGCACTCATAGTGTTTTATTAATGGGTTGTGTGATCTTGGGTTTTACAAGTTCACACCATGGATTAGCATTTCATTTTGAAAGGTAAAAATTTTAAATTGATGTGCCTTTTTTGTGTGTGTATGTGTTTGGATGTGTTTCAAGAGAGAATGAAGGTGGGTTGTGAGAGATAAAAAGAGTGATCCATTCCCCTAATAGTGATCGGGTAAAAATAAGAAGGCTAAAAGTATAAATTGGATTTAAAGTCACCAACACTGATTTACTAGTCCTCTCAAAGTTGAGTTCATCCCTAGTCAGTCAACTTTTTTTGGAAATTGTTGCTACCAGTGTAGAAGTAAAGTCACTCTAAGTTCCTTTAAACCCTCTCCTAATTTTTAGTTTCTACAAAATTATAGGTAATTTCACTAATAAGGTGCTTGGATATTGATTAACACTTCCCCATGAACATAGGATGGAGGATCATCTCATAGTAATCATTGTTAAATAAGACTCACAATTCAAATAGACTAATATGAGAAGTTAACAATTATGAATATTCTTATTGATCAATAATTAGATTGGGAATTCAATATTACAAGGACTATGGTAGTATAATCATTGGTGATCCAACCCCCGGGTAAATTACTAATCATTCATTTGATCATTTAAACTCTTTTATATTTATTTTGAATTAAAAATTGATTTAAAAACAAACACACAACACAAAATAATTAATAGTAACACAATTTATATAATATTAACATCATTATATTAATTAATTAACACCCTTATCTAAAGGTAATCCAAGGTTCCACTAAATTAATTTTGTGTCAAATTTTACCATTTTTATTGGGTATATGCTTTCAAATTCATAACATAGTCACCCAGTTTGGAATGAATGGCCAAATCTAATAGTAAAGGCATATTCACTCTTGATACTAAAATATAGAGTACCTGTTTTTTAGAGAAATTTATTTTAAAGAAATTAAACCCTATAATCTAATTTTGAAAAAATTTCCTTAACCAATTTGAGTGAGACTAATAGTGTTCACTCTAAATCTTAATTTGAAATCATGGTATTAAATATTGATCAAGCACTAAGAGACATTTGTGAACCTGATTTCATAAATCATAACAAATAGATTATCTATCATGTATTATAAGATGAATTTGATATTAATACTAGAATTATTCAACTATTACCCATTAGTTATATATTGGAGTATAAGAGAATAGATTTATCTTGGATGATAGACTAAGGAGCTCACTAAGTCATGCTATGTTGTCACTCTCCTTAAGAGTAGATTCACCCCTACTAAATTATTATTACAATGGGTTTTTGTATAATTCTCTTTAGAATACAACAGTGGCTCACTTCTCTATACTTTTACTAAGTGTAGAGTTTCCCTTTAATAATTAAATTTATTTTTCTTGTATGATAGCATAAGGATCTCACTGAGGCACGTTATGTTCTTTCTATCCTTAAGAGTAAATTCTCCCCCACCAAATAAATAATATAATGGGTTTCTGATGAATACTTTTTAGGATACGACGGTGGATTGTTAATCTACACTTGTAATGAGTATAGAGTATCCCTTGAAGTAACTTTGTAAATAAGAGAGTAATAAAATTATTTTTTTTGTTTCACACAAAAAAAATACATTGATTCTTACTGAAGTCTTTTCAGAAAAATATCAATTTTTTGGAATAATTGGAGTGATTGGTAATGGTTGTAATTAATTTTCCCGTCCAAATGGGACTATATTTTATAGGCATGGAAGAAACCATTCAGAAAAGGCATAATACCCCTTGGAATTGGGTTGATACCTTACCTTTCCTAGAAATAGATTAATTTTTCAAATTAAATATTGTATGTCGGATCACACCTAATCTAATAAATAGACGAGATAGAACACGTTAGTGAACAGATAAATCTTCTAGTAAACATACAATTCTATTACAACCCATTTTATAATGTGGTATTCCAATATATCCTTCCCCTTTTAAAAAACTTAAAAACTAAAATTTTAATTATTTTTTAAAAAAATTACAATCCAACAATCCCCCACCAATATAAATTATTTAAAAATGAATATAAATAATCATACTCTTTTAGAATAAATTTCATAAATAAAGGTATCTCATTTTGAAACTTTATAAAGTAGAGTAAAATCATAATTGAAGATAGAAACAGGTGGAAACTACCTTGAACATATATATCTTATTATCAATTGGATTCATTATACACAAGTCCATTTAAATTCATTAGTTATTCAGCTAATCCTAGATACCATTATGGTTTTTTGTAAATTATCCTTTCATGAATGTTTTATAGATGATTTTATAATCTCCTTGGACCATCCCCACTCCTATATTCACATAACTGATCCAAAAATTGTTCCCATGTTTCAACACTTGTTTGTTTTTTCTTAGTTAATTAATAGTTATAAACTCTATATCTTTTTCTCATGGGAACCAAACACCATTTCCTTGGGATGTAATATATATTTTTTGTTTGATTTACATATATGATAGAATTTTCTAAATTGAACTTATGCATGAAAATTTATCACATATTTAGTTGGGTTCCCATCATTTATGAATTTTTAATAAGGAATTAAAACCCATCACAAACAAAGTTTTATATACCAAGTCCCTTGAAAGTACCTTTATTAGTAGATTATTCAAAAAAAACTCGATATAACGAAGTCCATTATTATGATAACTTCTTGTATTAAATGCCTTACATAGCAATTTCTAAGACCAATGTGTCGGGATTTTCTATTATAAGTATATTTATATACCCTATCCAACATAGCTTGACTATCATAATGTATAGAAATAAGATACATTGGAATAGACCACAATGGTAAATCTGATAAAAGTGATCTAATACATTATGAATCTTTACTAGTTAATTATAAAGAAACAAACTTGGAAGCCATTGTGGAGTCCATTATATAGGTTGGTTTCTTTGATCCCTAAGAGATTGCTCCACCTCCAAGTGTAAATTACCAACCACTCATAGTAGAGTGATCCTCCAAATTAGTAATCTAACTCATATACAAAAATCATCCAACACCCATGGGTTTCTAAATTAACATATATAGTAATCCATAGCATTCATTAGATATTTTAGTACTCTTTTAATCACATCCCATTGTGTATAACTCATATTACTTTTATATCTTATCAACTTTCCAATAACCTATGAGATATTGAGTATTGTTCTAGTAATAACATATATAAAAACTTAATAACCCTTGAATATTCTATTTAATTAACCTCTCTAATATAATTTGGTAGCATACTACTCCTAGAAGAATATAGGGTAGAAACTGGTGAACAATCAAATTATTCAAACCTAATTAAAACATTTTAAATATAATGAGATTGATAGACCATAATAAAAAATTTATTCCTGTAAATTTTTATTCCCAAAATTATATTAGATTTACCTAATTATTTCATATCAAAGTTTCTAGATAAGATTTAATTATCCTCATTTATATGATTCATATCTATTCCAAATATTAACTTTTTTTTAAAATATATCCAAATAGATGCACCATGATTATTATAGAACCTACTATAAGAACATTTATATAATTGGTTAACTACAAACCCATTAGATAAAATAAACTCACCAAATTTATCATGCTTTTTTTTAGAGATTTTTTTAAACCATATAGTGACTGTACCAATTTTCAAACCTTATTTTATTTAACAGGTACTATGAATCCTTCAAGTTGTTCTATAAAACTTTCATTGTCTAATTAACTATTTAAGAATGTTGTTTTAACATCCATTTAGTGAATTTATAAATATATATAGAATCTAAAGAGAGAAAATTTCTAATCAAATCAGTCCTATACATGGGATCAGGGGTATCAAAATAACTGATTCCTTCTTTTTGTGTAAACTCTTCATCTACCTATTTAGCTTTATATTTTTCAACTATACCATCAAATTTTCATTTTCTTAAAAATACCAACTTAAAACCTATAGTTTGTGAACCAAGAGGAAGATAAAATAATATCTAAGTATTGTTCCTAGTTATAGAGTTCATTTGATCATTTATGTATTCCTTCTAAAGAGATGCATTAGGAGATAACAAGGCTTATTTGAAAGATTTTGGATCAGACTTTATATTGAGAAAAAAGAGAGTCTGTGTAACAATACTATCATTATTTACTTCCAAAAATTACATATAGAAATTATATCCATATGTATTTGGTATCAAATTTAATTTACTTGTACAAACCTACTCAAATTTATCTTCTTGAGATACTATTTTATTGGATCTAGATTCCTCAACTTGGATGTGGTTAGGTTAAAAGGTAAACCTAGATTAATCAAATATATAATTTATTGATTTAATAATTGTATTGATGTATATTAAAACATTTGATTATACTATATGAATCTATAAGATTTTAAATTATCTGTATATCCAAGATATTTTCAATCAATAAATATTTTACCTAACTTTTCCCTTTTAAGTTCAGGTACTCGTAAAATTTTGTGACAACCCGAGAACTTTAAATAATTTAGGTTTTCTTTCATATGCTTCCATAATTCATATATATTCATAGAATTACATTTTGTGGGAATCTAATTTAAGATATAAAACATAGTTAAAAATGTCTCTACCAAAAATTATTTTGAGGGACTCGAGATAGACATCATAGAATTAACCATTTCCATTAATTTTATATTATTTATCTCAGCTACACCATTTTGGTGAGGTGTGTAGGGAGTTGTCACTTCATGTATGATCCTTATAGATTCAAACAATGAAGGACTATAATATTTTCCTCCCATTTTGTATTTAAGGCATTTAATTATAATCCTGAATTAGTTTTCAACATCATTTTTAAATAATCTAAATTATCTATAACTTCATATTTAGCATGTAAAATATAAAAATATAAAAATATAAAATAATAAACAATAAAATTCAAAAATTACTTTATATTACCTATTGTGGGTGAAAAATAAAAATCACATAAATCACTATATATTAATTCTAGTAAGTTAATTTTTATTTCTATAGTTGGAAATGCTTTCCTAACTATTTTTTTTTTCATAAAATTTGCACATTTATGATCATTTTTATCCATTCTAGTTAATAAGACCATTTTTGAAATTCCATTCATTTTTTTAATATTTATATGTCATAAATGATTATTACATAAATTAAAAGGCTCTAGAAATTAAAGAGAAATAATATTTTTATTTAATTTGAATAATTCATCATAAAAGTGACCCTTTATATCAAATATCCCACACTTGGATAAAATAATTTTATCCACCTAAAATATAATCTTAAACCCATTATTGTTTTAAAATCTCCCCAAGAATAATTTTATAGGAACTTTTGGCATACACAAGATATAATTTAAGGTGTGGATCTTTCCTAAGGTAAAATCAAGATCAACCACACCCTTACCTTATATGATTATGCTAGTATAATTCCCCATGTAGGGAAACATCTTATCTTGGATTGATTATATACTCTCAAAGAGATATTTTTTATTATACACGTGTCATGTATAATTGGAATCAATCCACCAAGAATAATTATCCTTGAGAACATTCTCTTTAAATATCATGGCCATAAATTTCTCTTTTGAAACATTTTTTCCATCTTTCTTCTTACAGATATGAAAATCTCGTTTAAAGTTTCCTTTATTTCTCAAGAAGTAGCATACTCTTTTTTATTCCTTAATTATACCTTTCCTTATGAAGGATGGTTTTGAAATTTTTTCCCATTTAAGGACCTGTATATACCCATTACCTCCATTATAAGGACCTTTGGTTTATTATCCATAGGTTCATTTTCCTCTTCATGATTTTTACATTCTTCCTAAATTTGTAATTAGATGAGTGACTCATTGAGGAAAATATCAATCTTCTTATGTTTTAAATAATGTTTTAAATTCATCCAATAAGTGGATAGTTTATCAATTATGGATATGATAGTGATGAAATTATCCTTATTTATCTTGTTTTTATTTAGGTGTTTCAAGATTTATTGCATTTCATATAATTTCTCTATGGTATATCTATTATATACCATTTCATATGAAATAAACTTTCTTACTTCTTTTATTTCTTGTTTTTTGCATTCTTAATATTGTAAATTTGTTTCAAATAATCCCATATATCCTTTTTGGTTGTAATATATAGATATGTTTCAAAGAGGTCATTGACTAATGTATTTAGTATGTGTATTCGACACATGAGATCATTATTTTCTCATTTTTTCATGTTTTAAGAAGCTTGAATCATATTTTCTTTAGATGTGGGGGGGGGGGATTTGTAGTTGAAAGAATGTACACCACTTTTAGTGACACAATTAGAAAATGTTTCCTCTTTTTTAACCTATTGAAATTATTTCCATAAAATTATTCTATATTTATTTCATTATTTAGAATTATCATATTCATGTTAACTAAATTTACTCTTAAGATTATAGAGGATATATTGATGGGTAATGGAATAGATTTTTCATAGATGGTATTAGAAATATCTCTCTGAGTTATGTTATGTTATCTCACTCCTTAAGAGTATATTTTCCCCCAAAAAATTGATAGTGCAATGGTATGTCAATGAATCCTCTATATGATATACCAGTGGTTCACTAATCTATACTTGTATTAAGTGGAGAGTAACCCTTAAAAAATTGTAAATAAGAGAGTGATAAAAGGTTTATTTTTTTCACACAAAAAAATAAATTAATTCCTTTAAAAGTTTTTTTATAGAAATCTTATTTTTTTGAAGGATTTGAGTTATTGGGAATGGTTGTAATTAATTTTACCACCCAATGGGGACTCTATTTTATGGGCATGGAAGCATCCATTTGGATAAGGTATCACACCCCTTATAATTGGGTTTATACCTTTACTAAAAAAATTCCTTTTCTATATTTAATCATGTTCATTGAATATTAACTAATAGATTAAGTGGACCATATCACACCTGCTAGTGAATGAATGGGTTTCTAGTGAATGTAAATGTCAATTCCAACCAATTTTACATTGTGAAATTATAATAAATACTTAGCATTTTAAAAAATAAAAACTAAACATTTAAATATTTTATAAAAAATTAAAATATAACATTACCTTCATGGTCTAACAAGAAAAAACCCAAACAAATATCTCAAGTAATTCATGACAGACTCAATTTTCATGCATATTTTTAAATATAATTGAAGGGTATTTGAATGGATTTTAATTAAAATACCATGTATTAAAATGATTTATTAAAATGTTGTAATTTATAATTAAATTAATGAAAATGGTTTAAAATGAGTAAAAGAATGTTTGATGAGAATTTTGAATATTATTTGGCTTGAAATATTGGTATTTGAAATTTTGTGTTGATTAATGTTAACTTTGCTTCTTTTATTTTTTTTTATTCAGAAAAAAATTAAGTCCAACCATGGGCTATACATCAATAAAGAAAGACTAAGCCACATATCCATCTTTAAGAGGTTGGTTAACCAAATGAGCCACTAGGATAGTTGATATAATGTGGCGTAAGTTTGCTTGAGAGATCGTGGGATCAGCCCGCGAGTAGGGTTGGACCAAAGTCTGTGTGGGCTAGGTAGTGCAGTAGGGCCTATTTGTGTATATGAGTGTGTTTCCAAGTTCTCACCATGGTGTTGTATTCTGAATAGCGGAAGTCACACCTTTCATTATAAATTATCACGGCTCCTCGAATCAATTTCTGTATGGGATAGCTGATCCTAATTATTGTTCATTCCTTTTAAAAATACTAATTCATCCCACCTGATTTTCCTGCACTATTAGAAGCCACATCCTGCTACCTTCATCCTCATACCACCACTATTGTGCTCAATAAGAAACCACCATGGGAGATATTGGAGAACTTGAAGATCAATATGATCACCACTTTCACAACCTAGGATCACCTCTGAAGCCCTAGCCTAACCCCATGAAGCAAATTTTGAACTCCCTCCAGCAACTATAAAGGCCAGAAGGGTTGAGGAATAATTGAGCACCAATGTCTCATTCTCACCTTCTAGTGTATCCATTACTACTACCGAGCACTACTATGGTTCATACCATGATTCCATGACACCATGCATCCCATTCAAGGGGTTTCCCTATGTGATACCTCCATGAAATCCATAGAATGGTATTTAAGCACTTGAAATCTTTGGGTGTTTTCCTTTTTTACCGTAGGTCTCACAGATGAATTTTTGAAAATAGACACCCACATATTTGGGAAAAGGAACGATTGAATAAATCCACCCCTCTATAAATAGAGGGGTCGTTCTACTGATGAAGTAATTTGACACCCATTGGAGGGAGACCACTATCCAGGTTGTTGATGCTAATTTTATTTTTTTTTTCTCTTTTATTTTGAGTTTTATTTTTTATTTATTTGTTTTATTTTATCTTTTAATGTAATTTATTTCTTTTGAAAATTATTCCATGCATATTTGTTTTAACCCAAATGATCCACTCATATTCTTCTTCTTTCTTTGTATCTTCTTCTTCTCCTAACAATTTTTCTATATATTTTTATTTATTTTATATTATTTTATTTTATTCTTCTTCTTCTCTCTCTATCTGTTATTCATCCATTTTTTTATTATTTTATTTTATGCCTTCTTATTCTCTATTTATTGTTTTTATTTTATTATTTTTATTTTATTCTATTCTTTTTCATATTACTATCATGAACTCTTACTCTTGAAAATGGGAGGCTAACCTGAGGTTTGGATTGGGGGAGGTAAGTTTCATTTGTAACACCCCAAGCTTCCATGGTACATTTCCCTTTGAATAATGTGGTAGCTTGCGTTACACGCAACATGGAGTTTTAACAGACCACGACCAATCAAACTAACCGTTATGAATAGTAATGCCCACTTTTTGAAATTTTATAAAGTTTATTTTTTAAAATGGACTTCATTTTGTAATTTAGAATACCAAAATTATCTTAAGGTGATTTTTTGGTATTTTTCTGAAAACTTTCAATTTTTGATGAATAGTGAAAAACGCTACGTAATTGTTTAAAACCGAATTTTTATTTAAGTAATTAGTTATTTTATTTTAATTTATTTTAGGTTAAAATAGATACATAATACCTATATATGTTCAATTTAATTCATTTGAGTAATTTTATAATAAGTTTAGATATATAAAATTTTATTGAACTTTTTATCATCTTTTACCCACCTTCTAGGAGCATTTACAATTTTGCATAAAACTTAATTTTAACACTTCTGTTGGTTGAATTTAAAAAATTTTAGAGACATGGATGAAATCAGTAAGTAAAATGTGGTTCAATAAGATGAAAATAATTTTTGGTGAATAGTAACTTTTGACTTTTATTTACCACGGTTAAAAGTAAATAGGGTAATTAATGGTAAAAATGATATTATAATTACCCTAACACATGTACTAATTCTATTGGATAAGTTTAATTAGACCAAAAAAAACTTATGAATAAAATATGATCCTATTTGATCCACTTGGATTAGATTTGGACATTTATTATTATTTTATTTAAAGAATAGTAAAAAGAGTTAAATTCAAAGTTTAATAACTAACCCATTTTTAAAATAGGGTTACATACAATATAAATTAGACTATAAATATTAATTATAAATATAAAAATATTTCCTACATAATTATATTTTATTTATAATTTTTATACATTAAATAATTCAATTTATTTATGACAAAACAATGATGCAGTAATTACCTTAATAATAAAATATTAAAATAATTGATATTATAAATATCCAAATAAATGTAAATTGAGACTTCCGATAAATCACACTAATTTTATAGGTTAATATGACATGTTAGTGTTGATTAAATAAATTTTATTCAAAGTTATAAAGTTTTTATGGCTTTCAAAAAAAATCATATACTAAATAGTGTCAAAATTGACATAATTAAGTTTTTAAAACAAATTCTATATTATTAATTGATATAATATTACTAAAAATCTAAGGTTAGTCCAAAGGACTTAGATATGGTTATATATATTAATAATGAACCACATGGGGTTCTATTGGCTTGTTATAGTAAGTTTATTAACCATATAATATAAAAATACAAAGAGACATGGTAAATATCAAACTATTTAACTAAAAGTTAAATCTAAAAGATAAGATTAATATGGTGACCTAAACCTGTCCAAAACCTATTGGTTGAGAGGTTTTCGACCCATCCCCACCTTAGTCTAGAAAAAAATCATTTTGGATCCATTAGAAACTGAAAATTATTTTATTATAAAATAATATTTCAAGCTTTTGCTAAAGTGACCCCCACCTCTCTTAAAAAGGGTACTTTACATTATCTTAATTTCACACCTACAAAGCCATTTGGATCAGTCAACCCCTACCAAAATATCCTCCCAAATTTCCTCACTTAATCCTATAGGCCTTAATTTGGTCAGAAAGCCAACCTAAAGATCCCTTTTGATCAAATCAAAAGGAAGAACCCGAAGAAGAGGTAAATATTGAATCACCTTTTTCTAGTTCTTTTCTTCTTCCACTTACTCTTTATCTGTTGTTTCCATTCTAAAATAATAACTCCAGTATATTATATATACTGTGATGTTATTATAAAAATGGTACAACAATATTCATTATTCTATCCATCATATGAATGACAAAGTCACCATACGTGTGTACGTACGGCTTACCATCTCCACGTCATGGTGTAGTTTGTTATTCAAACACTTAATTATTTGGATGTGTATAATAATGAGTATAAATAATGAAAATAATAAATATAACATGTTAATGATTTTGTATATATGATATACCATTCAATTGCATATGATTTCACCATCAATATAATGATATTTTCGCTCGTGCGTACGTACGAATTACCATCTCCACGAACGTGATGAGATTCATTCCCCATAAAAATAATTCATGAATAATTTTAATTTGAAGTTGATTCATTATGATACAAATATTCCATATTTTATTTAAGGTTTTGTGATATATTTGATTGTGGATGAGTTATTTTTATACTATTCATGGTTTATGGTTAAAGTATTGACATTTCGTATGATAGTTTTAATATGAATGTTTATGTTATGTTTCAACCTTTTCATATGAGGAATGTATTGGACTTAGTATGTGACCAGTGGAGCCCGCTATAGCTCCTTGGTGCATATTTAGGTCTCATGAGACAATTAGACGTTTAATTGGCCAAGGCCTTTCCCAATTTGATATATGGTTTTGGCCGAGGCCTAAATCATTTTTAGACGTCTTGGCCTAGGCCTTGACAAGATGTTTCATAAAGTCAAACATTATACATTCCATCATTATGAAAATAATAATGATGATTCATGTGTTTATTCAACTAGTATAATACCCATGACTATTTTTTATTATGGAATTATTTACTCAGCTCATATTCCATCCATAAAGAGTTCATGTTTATTATTTCTAAAGTAACGTGTTTTTAATTATTCAACATGCCTAATGTTTATGTTATCTACCACTATACTTATTATTATTACTAAGTGTTTTAGATCACCCCTTTATTATGTTTCATTTTCCTAGGATATGAAGAAGTTAGTTATGAGTGACTTGCATGCATAATCTAGGAGGCTTGGATGTTTCTAATGGAATAAATTAGTTTTGTATTTCTTCTCAAGTTGTAATGTTAAACTTATGTATGTATCTTGTTTACAATAATACTAAATTTTTCAGTCTTTCAGGACATAATTTCTTGTATCATTCCAATGCAATGTAATAAAGCACCAACTCTGGGTAACTGGGGTCGGAGAGTTATAGGGTTTTCATCCATTCTATGCTTAAATCCATATGTTTTATTTAAATTTTTGTTGAGCAAGAGTGAAGTGTATGAGTGTGGTGATTTCCCACAATGACCATTCACTCAAACTCATTTATATTATATTATTTTAATTTTCACCTTCCTTACTTTGAACACTAACTCTTCACATGATATATTTGATTCATTCAAGGGATAAAATGGAATATGATGAATCCAGGTCTGAAAAGGTGTCACACTCTTAGTTTAAGAGTGCTATCAACCTTGATTACAGGAGGAGGTGGAATCTAGTTTTTTATAGGATTTAAAGATTTTACAATTACTAAATAAAATAATAATAGTTTAAGAGTGATATTTAAAAATTAAACAATCAAACTAAATTTAAACAATAAGAAGAATAATTATGGAACCAAAAAATTAAACCATAAATCCCAAGTTCTTTATTTTATAATCACATTCTTTCATTTCATGTTAGTTTAATTTTTTCACTCTCTTAATTAATTTAAATTACATTTTTTTCATAAAATAATAAAAATAACCAATAATTAGTAGTTTAAGTGAATTATATTAATTAAACAAATGGTGAATATTCTCAAGTGAGATGGTCCGGGTTATCCTTTGTCCTTCACTTTGAAATTTTTTTAGAAATTTTATTTTTCCACACCCAACAGTAGATGTCCTGTCAAAATTGGGGCCATTTTCAGGGATCTATCATTAGTTTGCTTAATTTTTCTATTTTCACATTGTATATATTTTTTTATTTTCTTCTAAAAAATACATAAAAAATTTCATGATGTATTCAATTGATTATTATTCTTTATGGAATAGAAACTCATGGGTGAAAGAACCAATAAATGACTCATCCTGGCCTGTAAAATATAGTGTTTCTTTATTTTATAGACAGATCAGGGAAGCTTGAATATAAATCATTATAGAGTATAAATTCAAGGAACTAATCTAGGAACTTAAATATACCCTTAGTCAACCATTAGTTTAAGTATTTTCAAGAGAACTATCCAAAATACAGGAGTAATTCTCTGAGTTTTAACAAGAAGTGTCCAAGACACAAGTATAGTCATCATTGATTTCTCTTGAATTTTATGAAGAAATCCCCCATGTGAAATTTCAAGAACAAGTGGATAACAACAATATCAAATATGATATTTATCAAATGTAATATATGGTACAATATCTTTAAGGAAAAATGGATTGGATAACTGAGTATTTCAATGTATCCCTTGAGCAACCTGAACCTGAATTAGAGGGAGTTCCCTTAGTCTCCCGTAATTTTTCTGAATAAATACAAGAAATTAAGTCCAAGATTGAGGATTATCCAAATCCTAACATCTGATGAACCAAATCCAAAATTTCCATGATGAGCTAAAGTATATTCATGATGAGAAAGACTTACATGTTGAGCTATGTGTGGGAGATCGAAAAGATATTGCTGATTTCTAGAATGAGTGTAAGGTAAAAATTGATCTCTCTAGTCTCTAGAAAGTAGAATTGACAAAACCATTTCATATATCTCTATAAATGGAATAAAAAACCACCCAAGTGGTGGAATTTGAATAAAATATGGAGGATACCAAATATATACCTCCACTTACTTCCATAAAACTCCAAGAAGAACTCACCATTGAATAAGAGATTGAAGTTGAACCAACTAAGGGAGTTGATTTTATCTCAAAATATATTTAATTTGATTTTATTCAATATTAATTAAATATTAATTCACACTACTTTGAATTTTTAAATTTATAAAATACTTTATTTTCCTTCGAAGAAGATGAAGAAACTGGGCATGCACCTACTGAGGAACACATGGAGCTCCCTGGCTTTATTAAACATGCATTTAGGGAAGTTCATGAGGAATTCCAAGTTTTAAAGCATAATGAAACCAAGATACAGGTTTCACATATTTAAAGGTATAATTTTCTTATTGATAATTCATATTTAAATTTTATTCAACTAAAAATACCTTCTTACTTTCTATTCAATCATTCAATTCATCCATCCCCCATTAAGAAAGCACTAGAAAAGAAGGAGGATGTTGCACAAGCGGTAACCAATAAAGAGGATGATTCATAATTCATACTACCCTTGATTTTGAAGGGGTGGATCGAGTTCACTCTATACATGGAGTATTCCTCACCAACAAAAAAGAAGTGAAATCTAGGAAAATACACATGTGGTAATTCTAATCTAAGAATATCTAACCACTATTATATTATGGATAACAGCTGGTACTTCCCTATAGAGGTAGTAAAAATCTATATCCCACTTAGGGGATCATACCAAGATTTATCATTACTTTCTCTCGATAAATTTCAATTTTATTTTTAGGATTATTTTAGCATGCATATCTACTCCATCTATCTTTTTTAGCTTCATTGACATGTTTCTTTTATTTTAATTGAGTGATTTAATTTTGTAGTACCATTATGGAATAATTAAACCCCAAAAAATGGAGTAATATGAATAAATATTTATGGGAAAGGGAGTTCACTTATAATATTTATATTTTAAACTCCCTATATTTTTTCCAAAAAAAAATATTTTGAGCTTTAAAATTAAAAAATTTCATGACCATATTTGAATTTATGCTTTACTTAACATAGGAGACATGAGTTTCTTAGAAATCCTATGATTCCATGTTTTAGATTTTAATTTTAATGGGATTTAATGAGTAAAATAGAGAATTAAATTATCAGATTCAATAAAAGATATTAAAATAAGGACTTGTGATTTGAGTGAATTGATTGATTCATGTAAATAAAATTTCCCTAACATTTTTAACATTTTGAATTTCTTAAATTCATGTAAATTTATTGGTCATTATTATTCATTACATTAGTGATTGTCCCAAATCATATTTCTCATTATTAAAGGATTTTTAAACCAAATATTTCTTATTTTATTCTTGAGAATATTTATTGAGTGATCTTGGGACATACCACCTACCAAAACTTACATTGAAACTTGTCAAATCTATGACTGTGTGAGAACTCATTTAAAATTATTGAGTAATATTTTTATAATATCTTATCCTTGAGACCATATTTACATTAATCCTTATTTAGACCATAGATACTGTGAATTAACTTGTTAGTAATGAGCCACGTTTCAATCCATTTTTATACATTCCTACCCTACTCGGAGTATTTTCATGATATTTTAAAATTTATGTATGGGGGTGAGGGGAGTCATGGTGAAAGGTATGAAATAAATTATAATTAAAAATTTTGCATGTGTTTCTATTGTGGGTATTGATAAAGGTTTTTGATTCATACATTATAATTTAGTTTTTCCCATTATAAAAAAATAAAAAAAAAATAGGAATGGGTTGTGACTTGGAAGAATCAAAAATCCCCATCACAAGACTGATGATTTTTATCATATGTGGTTAGGTGTTGTATGTGAGTTTTATTCTAATTATAACTTTCAAAAAGGAAAAAATGAAAAAGTACTTTGAAAAAAACATATAAAAGTAGAGAAAAAATCAAGAAGGTGCACATAATTCATTATGTTTTCATTATCCATAACCTTAATTTGAGCTTGGGAAGTGGTAGTTGTCATTTGAAGAGGATAATTTCATTGAGATTTTATGATATCATACTTTATAATTTGAGAGATAAACCTCCTTCATTTAGCCTTAATTTTTAAATATCAATTCCTACCAACCTTAAGAATTATATTCCTTATAAACTTAATTGAAAAATCCTCAAGATTTTATGTTTTTTTATCTTTAAAAGTTATAAAAAGTAGTTCTTTTACAATCCTTTAGATAAATAATTTGTTCTCATGATGTGATCATAAATCTACATGAATTAATATCATTAGTGATGATAGAAAATATTCAAAATAGATCACCACCCATTCAAGACCACTCTAAATTTCTATTTATTATTTAAAATATTCCCTTTTTTACTTCCCATATAACACTTTTCCACTTCATTTTGATTTTTTCATGATAATTTGACTTAATCTCTCCTCTTCTAAGGATCCCTCTGAGGGAAAACTCAAAGTTCTCAACATAAGTACAAACTTTTCCCTGATGTAATTTTTTTTCTATATTTCCCCTTTCAAATTTATTTTTCCCAATATTATATGATAAATTAATTATTTATAGAATAATTAATTTTTTTAAAAAAAAATTAATTACCATTAACCACATTTCCCTTTTCCATTAAGAAAAACAAAAACGTCATTTGTGAGTTTGTGCAGACTACCACCTCCATGAAGTAACATATCTTATTTTTTATCTAGTTTCTTTATTATTAAAATATCTTAGAATTTGATTCACCACCATAAAAATATCTAAATAATACCATTATGCATCTATAATAATGATATTATTCCAAAATAAATCACTTTCCTAACCATACTCATCAACTAATTATGGCATGTTCATGTTTGGGTTGGTCTAACCACCTACTTTAAAAATGATATAAAATAATATCATGAATGAATATGAGAAATTAATTACTCATAAAATATTATATATATAATAAAATAATTATTTTTTTTGGAAATGTAACATTTATATTAAACTTGTCAATTAAGATACTAAGGTGGGTTCGTTAAAAATCATTGAATCATGCGCATGACTAATTTCATCTTTAAAGATCATAAACAAAGCTCAAATAGAATGGAATTATAAAATTATAAATAATTATAAATTTTAAATTCCATTACCCTTCATGATTTTGGAATGATGAACTTTGGGAAAAGAATGAAGTACAACACTAGTATTATGAAACTAGTTCAAGATGACCAATATTACTCACACCTGATGTTGAAAATAAAAATAACTAATTAATATACATGAAGAGAATAATAATAAATTACATTTATAAAAGGTTATATATATTAATAAGTTTCTTAAATAGGTTATTAGTATAGTTATTTTTTTATATATGAGATTAAAATGCTTTAGTGGGTATCAAGAATTATATTGAGAGGTTTTTTGTGTTAAATTTAAATTCTTGAGAAACATTTCATATTGTGTACTATGATATCATTAATATAGTGTGATTAAGTAATAATTAATTAATTTTTTCATTTTAATGCGATTCAATTGGTTTTACATGTCCCCTAAAAATTTTATTTCTCCTTGAATCATATTTTTTCAGAAGTTTTTCTTATAAGTAAAACGGACTTCATCACTTCTTTTTAGTCAGGAACCTCCCTTTTCCATGTCCATATTCATTGGATGGTTTTCTTAATGTCATTATCTATGCCTAAATAATTGATTAAGTTAATTTTATATTACTTTTACTTTCATTAAAAACCTTTAAATATTTTTTAATTTTTTCCCTATGTGTTTTTTTCATCAAAGTGTGAAAGAAAATCTCTTTTTAATGTTTTTTGTGTGAAAAACTATTTCCAAAATTTTGTATTTTTATATGAAAAATAAACTAATAATAATTCTTAATTTATAAAAAATCTAGTATTTCATGTTTTAAATATATTAATTTTTTAAAATAAATATTTTTAAAAAGGTTTGAGGTTATTTCTTATTCCCATAGTGATATATATAATGATCCTAAAAAGTGTTTTTCACCTACATCAACATTTTTTGACATATTTTATGTTGGATCGTGGATGTTCTTAAAATTTTTCCATCCACCCTTTTTCTCTAGATGGATTATGAAATGTTCTTTTTTATTAAATGAGTGATTTCTCACTTCCTTTTTCTTTCCTAATTATCTATTGTGAATATGCATAGATTTTATTCCATTGCATTTCCTTTGTGAATACACTATTTTCAATTTCTTTGATTTAGGGGAGTTATAAAACCCATAGATTTATTTTCTTCACCCTTTTATTTTTTATTTTGATTTTATATAATACTTGGGTTTATTTTCATGAGTTTATCGAGTGTTATGGAGTGTTTTGGATGTGTTTTTTGAGGTGCATGGTTTTAGAATGATTATGGGAATCCATGGACTATCTCCATGATACCATGATAAATGGTTTTTTAGTCACTAGGTAGGTGCATAGTTTAGAAATGGATTGGATAAACCATACGGTTTCCCATGATAATCTATGTGGTTACGAGCCTTTATATGGTGGCATGCACGCAGTTGGTTCACGGTTTATCAGACCATATAGCACAGTCATTTGGTCCTCTAGTTGATAGAAAGTAGCAGTTAATGGTTTTACAAATCATGTGGTCCAACTGTGTGGCTCTCTGGTTTAGATATAGTATCATTTTTATGGTTGGCACACGATTTGACAAACTATGTAGCCTAACCATGTGATGTGCATTAAATGCTCTGAAAATTAGAGTTTAACTCATATTTATGCCCTGAAACTCTCATTTTTCTCTAAATCTCAAAAAATCTAAAACTCCACTTCCCTTCTATACATCCTTGGTGATTACCTTTGATCTAGAAAGTATTTTTGATGATTCAAAGTGTGTGGGGTCACCAGAATCTTCAATAAGTCTATGTTTCCTGTCTTTATTTTTAGATCTACTCATCTTATCTCACCCAAAACGTTATATCTAATATATTATGGATATATCTATTATCTAGGATTTGTTTTCATGAGATCTTATTGGTACCTATTAAAGGAATAGTTTTTGAGCCAATATCTAGAGGTTTTTTGGTGTTATTCTTTGGTTTCATCATCCATTGAGATGTAGGTGGATTCTCTCCCATTCTACTCATTCTAGAACTTGAATGATTGATGTTTAAATTCCTCCCTCTCATTTTTTTAGAAAACTCTCTTGGTTTTAATACTTAAATCCTTGGTTTTGAAATAATCCGCACAAGGTTCTTGATAAGATTCTTAAAAGAAAATGGTTTTCAAATTAAATGGTTTTTTTAAAGACTTAGAGTGTGATGTTGGTGTGAATTCATGTTCATGAGGATGGATAATGGTTAGAAGTTCCACCATCAATAAGAAAAATATGGGATTCATTAGGTTTGTAAGTTACATGGTTGAAATTTACATATTCAATGTGGATCACCAAGTGATGACTTAGTGACCAGATAACTCACTACTTTAGAGTATATGGAGATTTATAGTATGCATTCATGTGTGTGTGTGTGTGAACATGGGGTGATTATTATAAGTGGTTAGAAATGGTGATAATATTTATTTAATGTTTTCATTCATGGAACTTATCTTTGGATTATATTAAATTGTTTATTTTCTTCTCTTCTATTTTATAAAATGTGTTATCATGTTATTTTCCTAGTTTCATGTGCTAGGAATTCTTGGGGATTACCTACTAAGTTTTATACTCACCCCCTTATTAGGAAATTTCGTGCATTTATAGATGTTTTATACAGATATATAGGTAAGTTAAATGTGTCACATTTCTCTAGCGGTACATCATAATTATTCTTCCTTAGTTTGGTGTTCGGATCTTGTAGATCTCTACTGGTGTTATTGGAGTGATTACACATCGCTATTATTTTATTGGGATATCCTTTAGTTCCTTCATATCATCCCTAATACTCTAATATTTTTTTTATTTGGTTTTATTTTGATTTGTATCATTATTACTCATTCATAATATAGTTGGTTTTGGTTTTTTTGTATTCTATCTTTTCAATTTATGTTTTTTATTCATAGTAAATCATCCCCCAAAGTTTTATTAACACCTTGGAATTTATTTCTGACCTTTGGTGACTTAGTGATGTCACCTAAAATTATTAACACTTCTACCTCTTCCCAAGATAATGGGTGAGGGGTGGGATGTTACAACTTGTATCAGTATTGGTAAATTCAACTACCTTTTTGGGATTGTAGCAATGATATATGAATTTCAAAACATGAAATGTATAGTATAAAAATACATAGCTAACATATTTATGTTGAGAATCAAGTTACATAGGTGGTTTGGGTGAAAAAGTGTTATAAGACACTTCTAGGTGTGTATTTATCTCATCATCATGGTTTTAGTTGATGAGTGTATTATATCATGAATTATTAGAGATACTTCTCACTATGACTACATTGTTTACAATATGTTTTATTATTTATGTAAAAAGGTTAAAATTATGAATTTTTTAATTGTTTTTTTAGTGATTATTTATTATGATGATTTTTAAATATTATAAGCCTTCAGATTCTAGGTAGTCATGACTAAGTGATATTTTTTTCTTTCTATATAGAAATGGAATCAGGTCTTTGTCATATAAATCCACAAGAAGAGTTTGTATAAAATTTGGCTGCACCTGAGCCACAGGTGAACCAACATCTTGTACAAATAATTTTTAAATCTTTCTAAGATATTTAAAAAGGAAATTAAAATGATGAACCTCGATAAGTGGATCATTCTATACAGTTTTAGAAATATAATCCACTAATATTTTTGGGGGATTCAGAACCTAAAATGGTATAAGTGTGTCTGAATAGAATGAACCAAATTTTCAATTTCCTTAATACCCCAATTGATCTAATTATCTATTTAGTGGTGTATGTGCAAGAGGATATTGCAAGATAATGGTTGGATTTACCTATCCAAGCTAAAATCAACAAAGGCCATACATGGGAGGACTTTGAAGATTTATTCAACAAAAAATTCTATCCTTAAATGCTAAAGATAGGCCTAAAAATATATTTCTTTATCCTCAATTAATAAAATCTATTGGTGATAAAATAAACTACTAAGTTTATGAACTTAGTTCTCATTGATCTAGAGGTTGCTGCTAGTGGGTCCTTTAAGGAATGCATCTTCGGGTCTAGATTGTGACCTAAAATTCAATCTAAGATAGTTTTCCTCTATATTATGAATTATATGAAGATAGTTAATAGAGATATATTTTTGAAAATGGATCTTTCTGTAAATATTGTGGGAGGAAGTTTGTTTTTCTCCATAGGAAAGAGTTAGAACTCTAATGTTAGGGAACAAGAGAAAGAGGTAAACTTACTCTCAAGGAGGTGGATCACCTGATACTTAATCCACTAAATAAATTAACTTTACTCCAATACCCAATATCAATTATGGTTGTATCCAATGTGGTTCTTTTTATCATGTGAATTGGGATTGTACAGCACCACCTCAAGCTTATCACAACTATAATAGGATGGGACGTATTCGATGTTATCAGTGTAGCCCTCCAAAGTCAATTTCTATAGATACATCTCATGTATATATAACATTTTATGATTCTAATAGAAAATATCACTAAAAAACTCTCATCCTCATAACTAAACTATCCAAGGTGATTATAGGAACATCGTGACTCCTCATACAATACAATGCTAGCATAGAATTAGGGAACAGGGAGGAGTGAGTAAGAAATTATAATTTGTTGAGTAGATAATCATGGAGGATCAATCTGGTCATTCAACGGTGTGAGGTAATCTTATCTTGAATTCTATTCTTATTAAATTGTTGTTTGATATGGGTACATCCCAATATTTTATTACTTCTTGTGTCATTGATCAAATTGGATTTCATGTTTAGCTGATGCATCATGTCTTGAAACTTCAAGCATCTCTCGACCAATGAGAATTTCAAGATTTATGTATATAGAGTTTTCTATAACTATAGATGGGGATGATTTTTTTTAATTTCTCTATTCTTGAGATTGTACATATTTTACCTTATTTTTTTAATGGGTTGGTTAACATCCTTCAAGTCTCACATCGATTGTTATGCATGGAAAGTTATTTTCACATATTCAGATGGAGTTAAGAATCTCTTTAAAGGGGAATGGGATGTGAAATCATGCATATAAATTCATTTGGTACCAGTGGTTAGAACTATCTCTTATCATTTGGTAGTAGTTACTTTGGAAACTTTTGATGCAACCAAACAAATATATTTTCCAACCATCATGGGTAGGTTTTCCAATTTGTTTTCTAATAATTTATCTATGTTCCCACTTTAAAGAGAAGTGGAATTTATAATTGATATCTTATCAGGGGATAGTCCTATTTCAATTATATATTATAGTATGGAACCATATAAATTAAGTTAATTGAAGTTTCATCTTAAAGAGTTGGAAGAAAAGGGTTCATTTGACCTAGTATGTCTCCATGAGTACCACCAGTTATTTTTATCAAGAATAATGATATAAATATTTGAGTTCATGTGGATTATCATAAGCTTGGACATGTTATGATCAAGAAATGATATCATATTCCATGAATTTTTAATCTATTTGATCAAATTAGGGGATCCCAGTGGTTCTCTAAGACTGATTTATGATCAGGGTATCACCAAATTCAAGTTTGGAAGGAGGATTTTTTGAAGATAGATTTCAGAATCCATTATAGTCATTATAAATATGTGTTATTCCCTTTGGTCTTACAAATTCACCATCTGTGTTTATAGAATTTATGAATCATATATTTTAGTGGTATCTCAACTCCTTTGTGTTGGTATTAATTGATGATATTCTAGTTCATTCTAGGAAAAAGATCAATCATGAACAACACTCAGTTATATAGTTTGGTATCTTGTAAGAACATTGCCTTTATGATACTCTTTCAAAGTGTGATTTATTTAAAAAATAAGTACATTTTTCCATGTCATTTCTAAAATAAGATTCTATATATATCCTTAAAAGGTAGAATTTTTTATCTCTTGGAAACCATCGAAGAATGACTTTAAGATATGAAATTTCTTCATCTTAGGAGGGTATTATTGAAACTTTTTCTATAACTTTTCACAACTTTCCTCTTTAATGAAAACTTTAATGAGGAATAGAATTCCTTTCCAATGGAGTGATGATTTCCTAAAAAATTTCTAAGAACTTAAGGTTTTCCTTTAGAATATATCCTTATATTATTATAACTAGGACAAGGCTATGTGGTCTATTATGATTCATCTAGATATGTGTTGGGGTGTGTTCTAATGTATAGAGATCATGTTGTATCTTATGGTTCATGACAATTATAGGGGGATAATAATAATTACCTAAAACATGATTTAAAGTTAGTTATAATAGTTCATGTCTATAAAACATGGAATCATTATCTTTTGGGTGAAATTTTTATAGTATTTACAGATCGTAATATCTTACAATACGTCTTCTCAAAGATATATTTGAATTTAAGGCAATAAAGTTGGATGAATTACATTCATATGTTTGAATTTTATTTGATTTATACACTAATTAAAATAAATTAAATGGTTGGTGCAATGAGTAGAGGGTCATATTTTAAGTTCACTAAATATATTTTAGATTAGTGGAAGTTGATGATGGTCATAACCTATATGCATCTAGATTGTTCTGAAAATGGTGATGCTGTGGTTTTCTTTCCTATTTCTCTTGTTCCTTATTTGGTTGAGCAAGTTGAATATACTCAAACAAATGATATATAATGTATAACCATGTGGTAAAAACTCAATGGTGGGGAGTCTGTTGAGGGATGGAAGTTATATGGGAGATATTTATTACATTTTAGAGATTGTATTATGGTTCCTTCAACTTATCAGGAATTATTTCTCTATGCCTACCAGCATTCTAGATGAGATATTCATCCTGGTATTCAAAAAATGTATAAGGTGGTGAGAACATAGTTTTAATGGGATGGAAAGAATATTAAATTTGTAGAATATGTATCGAGATTCCTCACCTATTATAAAGTCAAGTGGGAGCACCAAAATCCAACTATTATGTTGTAATATTTACTTATACCCAAGTGGAAATGGGAGAAAATGGTTGTGGGTTTTTTTCTTAGGTCAAAAACATGATTCCATATGGGTGAGTGGGGATCATATCACAATGTTGGCTCATTTCATCCCTATTCATGAATCCAGAATGGTGAAACACTTGTCAAAAATCTATATCCATAAATTTTTAAATGTACATGGTGTATCATTTTCAATTTTTTATGATGGAGACCTTAAGTTTATATCTCAATTTTGGAAGTCCTTGAAGAAATCCCTTGGAACCCAATTAACCATGAGCACATATTATCATCCTAAAATGGATGGAAAATCTAAATGGATGATCCACACATTGTAATAAATTCTTAGAACTTATGTTATGGATTTTTTTAGCTCATGGGAGGATCTTATACCATTATGGGAGTTTTCATACAATAACAGTTTTCAAGACTCTATATATATGTCTCTTTTTAAAGATTTATATGGCCATTATTCTCATTCCACACTTTTTTGGATGAAAACATGTGAGACTTAACTTATCAAACCTAAAATTGTACAAGATATATAAGGCCCCAGCCTTAAACCTTACTTAAAATTGAATTAAATGAATAATTCACGTTGAAGATCTTTTTAGGTTTAGAGTTTTAGAGAATTAGAACATAACTATTACATCTCAAAATATTACAAAGTAGTCACTTCTACTAAGTTTCCATAATAATAAAAACTCTTAAAAAGAAACGTGTCTAGTTCCATGTTTTATATAGGATGACATTCCCTTGATCCCATCCTTGACCTTATTCCACATTAAGTCCTGTGAAAACATTTCAAAAAAAACTTGGGGTGAGCATAAAAAGCTCAGTAAGGGATACAGAAAGAATGAAAACTGTTAGTTTTTCAAACATCAAATAAACCATGTATACTCTATCAAAGTAATACCTTCACCTTCATGAAGTAGTAAAAACTCTTCACTGAATAAAGTATCATTACTTACCTTTTTGTAACCAAAGGATTACCATAAAACCCATAAAAAGAACACATAACATATATAAAGGTAACTTGGGACATAAACATACTTAAGTGGAATAACCATACGGTCGACTTCCACACATATCACTTAATGGAATAGCCATACGGCCAATTTCCATACATACTTAATGGAATAGCCATACGGCTGACTTCCATACCCAATGCATTGGAGGTTATAACGTAACCACCCATCCTGGTATTCACGGCACCACCCGTCATATGGTTTATAACGTAATCACCCATTAAAATGTCCAAGTACCAGTATAAAATCATAAAACATAAAACCAATATAAAGGAATGATAACATTTCCACATTTCAATCACAATATATCATAAATATATTGACATAATATAATCCTTTTTCAAAACCATTTTCAATACCAAAATACATAAAAGAGTATATGGTATTTATTTTATTCTAAAAACATTACGTCTTGTTGAGAAAGCCAAAGACCAAATAATACTCGCGGCGGCGGAAAAGGTCGTTGTCGCCGCGTACGTTAAAATAAACATTCCTTTTTGTCATTTTGTAAAATGCTTCGTAGAGAAAGATTCCTTTTGTATAAAAGTAAAAGTCAAAAGGGTTTATACACCGTATAAAAGAAAGTTGTGTATAAAACGAAATATGCCTCAATGAAAGGAGATTGAGACGAAGTCCCTTACAAGGATCATTTTTTAAATAAAATAGATCTATTATGTGTACTCACTATAATTACACATAAAGAAATTAAAAATACAAGATAGTACATAATAATATCATGATGTAATTTTAAAGTAGGATATTAACCTAAAGAATGGAAATTGGGTTAAGAAGTTCCCTTACCTCGGGTCCGACTTGACTCGATCATTCTTTAACATCCTGAATAATAAACTTGAGTTAATTTATACTTGATTAAGAAACTTTTTAAAGTTCATTATTCCTTTTATATCACTTATTTCCATGTTATAAACATTATGTAACCATTTAAGTTAATAATGTTTGTTTTCTCAATATTTGGTTCTTAAGTCGAAAGTGGACTTCTTACAATTACATGTTGTTCGTGTGGTCAAAGGTTCTTTATATCCAGAATAAAATTCTCGATTTGGATATAATATGTATCATATATATCCATCATATACATGTATTTATAATATTACATAATCATTTAGGGGTAAGAAATGAAATGCACCGTTCATGGAGACGGTAAGCCGTACGTACGCATGAACGCTACTTTCATTTCTTTGTCATATTAATGGAATTAAAACTAAATGAGAGGTATGTATATTTTAATTCCAGAATTATATTCATCATTTAGATATATCATTAATTATATATATCCATTATATACATGTACTTTTAATAGTACATTACATTTGGGGATAAGAAATGAAATGCACCGTTCATGGAGACGGTAAGCCGTACGTACGCATGAACGCTACTTTCATTTCTATCTCATACTTTAATGGAAATAAATAATAATGATATAGAGGTATATTATAATTCTATTATAACATCATATATAATAATTTTAAATCCATCCTTTACACATCCCACATATGGCATTAACGAATCACATCACTTTGAGGGGGCGGTAGTCCGCACTTCCTTAAATGAAGATATCGTGTTTACCCATAATGGAAACCATAAAGGTATGCCCAAAATGAAAAATACAGAAGCTTAAAGAAAACAATAAACATATTATATATCATATATAAAAATAGTGACATCATAATGGCCACCTTTGAAGGTGTTAAATGATTATTGAACAATCATCGTTTCGGGAGGCAGAATTTCGCCATCCACGGAAACCGTATGTTCTTTAACCATTTGATGTAGTTTTGTGAGAGTGTATCTCAAATAAATATTATAACAACATCCAAGTATATTTAAGATACTGGTGTTGTTACAAAAGAAGTAAATAAAAAGAGTTTAGAGGGTTGGAGAAGCAAAATAAAACAAATGAACAAGAGAGAATGAATTACCTTTAAAAGTGTAATTCCTTTTGATTTGAGCCTAAAGGCTTCCTTTGAAAGGATTCTGCCCAAAGGGAATCCTCTAGGATGAGTAGAGGGATGTGGAGAGAGTAATTGGGCAGGGGTTGGCCGAGCCAAAGGCTTGAGTAGTGTGTGTAAGGTGGAAGAGGTGGGGGCCTTTTATAAGAGGAGAGGAGGGGCACTTTTGGAAAGTAAAATAATATTACTTTATTTGAAAACGTGTTTCGGTTTTAAAAGGTCCCACATTGATATAATTCATGTATAAGTTGATAAGGGTTCGAAATCCACTCATCCAATTGGTTTTGGACATGTGTAGTTCATAGATTTTACATTATCTTTCCATTTTATTTAAATCGTCAAATAATGAGGTCATCGCTGCATCATCATGATGTCAAAAATAAATTAATTTATTTAAAGTCTAAAAATTATAAAACAAATACTATGATGTAGGAAATCTTTTTATCTTTCCAATTACTATTTATAATAAAAAATCTGATCTTTATAACCCCATGTAAAAATTGTTTTTGTAAAACATATTATGTTTGTGTCATTTTTACTTTTACATTAAATAAAAAGTTATTTATGTCATTTCCCAACCAAAGTGTCTCCATGGGGTCCCCAAGTTGACCAATGGCTTGTCTTGGTCGGCCATGACACAACCAATAAGGTTGGGACATGTGTCTAGGTCATTTCATATTATTAAATCATTATTTATACCTTAAACTACACTAATTACCACTAATCGCGATTAAAAACTTAATAAGTTACTATTCACTAAAAAATTATTTTAATCTCATTGAACCACATTTTACTTCTTAATGACAACCATGTATGTAGGATTTTTGAAAATCAAAACACAATGATGGAAAAATTTCATTTAAACGGAAAATCCTTCTTTATAAGTACCACTTAGTGGTTTCACTATTCATCAAAAATTGAAGTTTTTCAGAAAATTACCAAAAAATCACCCTAAGCTATATTTGATATTAGGAATTCAAAAATTAAGTCTATTTTACAAAATTCAAAACATATAAGTCACATTAATTAATTTAATAATTAATTCCCGCTGTCAGAGCAAATAGCGTGTTTTTATGAAACAATAAGTATCAAAAGATTGACACTAGTTTAAGTCCGATTTCAAAGTGAAATTAATTCCAACGACCACTATTTGATTTAATGGTAAAAATATTTTCTAATTTCACTTTAAAACCAATTCAAAAGATAATCTAATCATATTAATAAATTAGATTAAAAAGAGGTTTTGAATTAAAATACAACATTTTACACTATTCATTAAAAAATGAACTTTATCAGAAAGGTACCAAAAATTTACACAAAGTAAATTTTGATGTCCCGATTCTACAGAAGAGTTATATTTGGTCCAATAGAATTTATAAGATCTATCAAAACTATATTTAATGATGGTTCTCCGTCAAAAGGTGATAACTGGACCTTTCGTGAAAATTAGGGTATAAATGCCTAAAATTGAATTCTTTCCGTATTTTAAGCCTTTATCTTTTATTGGATAAATGTAAAAACATTTGAAAACATATATAATCATATTTTAGTTATTTCTATCCATTCCCACTAGTACAACGGCTACTCATTAACTAACATTTAAAATAATATTATTTTATTACTTGTGTGCAACGTAAGTTTTCAAAGAAACTCATCGTTGCATACTGAGTATGCTATCGAACGTAGAAACCCCTTTTATTTAAAATTAATATTTAATTCTTAAATATTAATAAATATGAAAATTATTTATTCTTTATTTACCTAGGATGTTACATCCTTCCCCCCTTTTGGGAATTGCATCCTCGCAATTTTATTCACTTATCAAAATAAGTGGGGGTATTTATCCCTCATAGCATTTTCAGATTCCCACATTGCCTCTTCAATCACATAGTTTTTCCACAAAACCTTTACCTAATGAATCACCTTATTCCGTAACACTTGCTCCATGTGGTCAAGAATCTGGACCGGTTGTTCCTCATAAGATAGGTTCTCTTCCAGCTAAACTACCTCTGGACTCAAAACATGAGATGGATCTGGCATATACTTTCTCAACATTGAAACATGAAAAACATTGTGTACCTGAGATAAACTCGGTAATCCCACAACAAAGTCCATGGATATGTTTTCTCATTTCCACTCTGGCACTGGTAAAGGCTGAAGCATCCCTTTCGGTAACTGTCGCTCTGCTTTAACCTGTTGATATGTCAAACACTTCACAGTAAAATCAACAATGTCTCTTTTCATTCCATCCCACCAGTAATACTCCTGCAGATCTCTGTACATCTTAGTACTTCCAGGATGAACTGAAAACGGGGAACTATGAGCCTCACATAACAACTCATTCTTCAACTGTGAATCACAAGGCACACATAACCTCTTCCCAAACCTCAAAACACAAACACAAACTTATCCAAGAACTCATGGAAAATTTTATTCATAAGGTCCATGAATACAGCAGGTGCATTGGTTAAACCAAAAGGCATAACTACAAATTCATAATGGCCATATCTAGTATGGAACGCAGTCTTCGGAACGTCTGCTTCTTTTACTTTCAACTGATGGTACCCCGACCGCAAGTCAATCTTCGAAAAATACTGAGCTCCCTGGAGCTGATACCACTTCATTCGATGGCCCAACATCTGCTGAAGTTGTTGCAAAGGATTTCACCACCCCTTTCTGCTTGTAGTCTGGCTGCATTCCCCCAGTTGAGTTCTTCATTGGACACTCGTTTGCATAATGACCCATTTCATTACACTTAAAACATCTTACCGTTGGGTTTTCATTTCCTGCTTGATCATCTTCCTTATAGTTACGAGCAATATGACCAGACTTACCACACCGAAAGCACTTACCAGACTTGGATAAACATTCTCCAGGATGCATTTTACCACACTTCTCACAGGATGGATATTTGGTTTTCTTACCTCCTTGCTTCTTTGATGAATTCTTCCCCTTTTCCTTCCAACTATACCTCTTATTCTGTTGTTTGTCATTGAACACCTGATCATCAGCAAACTCCATTTCCACCTTCTTCGCACATCGAACAAGTTTTTCATAACTTTTGAACTCATGAGAAGATAAAGACCTTCGATACTTTGGCTTTAACCCTGAGTAAAACGGTTTATTTTACTATCAGGATCTCGTATGAAGTTTGGAGCATACCTTTCCAATTGAGTGAACTTTTCTTCATAAGCAGCCACTGAATCATCCTCCTGCGTCAAATCTAGGAACTGTTTTTCCATCCTAAGAAGAACCACCTTGGGAAAATATTTCTCAAGAAACATACCTTTGAATTCATCCCAGTGAATATCCTCAATCTCATCACTATCCCTTATATTTTTCACCATCAACCACCACTGATCAGCTTCACCTTCAAAACGGTAAACAGCAAGACTAACCTTTTGATGTTCTGAACACCCCATGACATCAAAAATCTTCTCCAGTGCTTTAATCCACCCTTCAGCTTGCACAGGGTCAGATGATCCTCTGAATGATGGAGGATGTTGCCTAATGAAATGTTCCACCACTGACATGTTCCTCTGCGGTTGATCTGGCTGATCTTGTGCATGGATACCACCACCATTTATAGCCTCAGTCAACTGTGCCATCATTGCAACAAACTGTTCAGTTCCAATTCCGACCATCTCAGGTTTCTGATTTGGAAGGTTATCTTCCTCCTGATGTCGTCCCAACATAGCTGCTTTGTTTCCTCTGTGGAAAACCATTCTGAACACAGAAATATCTTAGGCGAAGCAACATGGTAATCCGTAAATGCTATATCATTTCAATCATATTATAATTTAACACTTTTCTAACTCCTAAAGTTGTCTAAACCGACCTTTGATTCCAACTATAAGGCCCCAGTCTTAAACCTTACTTAAAATTGAATTAAATGAATAATTCACGTTGAGGATCTTTTCAGGTTTAGAGTTTTAGATAATTAGAACATAACTATTACATCTCAAAAGATTACAAAGTAGTCACTTCTACTAAGTTTCCATAATAAAAAAAACTCTTAAAAAGAAACGTGTCTAGTTCGATGTTTTATATAGGATGACATTCCCTTGATCCCATCCTTGACCTTATTCCACATTAAGTCCTGTGAAAACATTTCAAAAAAACTTGGGGTGAGCATAAAAAGCTTAGTAAGGGATACAGAAAGAATGAAAACTATTAGTTTTTCAAACATCAAATAAACCATGTATACTCTATCAAAGTAATACCTTCACCTTCATGAAGTATTAAAAACTCTTCACTGAATAAAGTATCATTACTTACCTTTTTGTAACCAAAGGATTACCATAAAACCCATAAAAAGAACACATAACATATATAAAGGTAACTTGGGACATAAACATACTTAAGTGGAATAACCATACGGTCGACTTCCACACATATCACTTAATGGAATAGCCATACGGAAAATTTCCATACATACTTAATGGAATAGCCATATGGCCGACTTCCATACCCAATGCATTGGAGGTTATAACGTAACCACCCGTCCTGGTATTCACGGCACCACCCATCATATGGTTTATAACGTAACCACCCATTAAAATGTCCAAGTACCAGTATAAAATCATAAAACATAAAACCAATATAAAGGAATGATAACATTTCCACATTTCAATCACAATATATCATAAATATATTGACATAATAGAATCCTTTTTCAAAACCATTTTCAATACCAAAATACATAAAAGAGTATATGGTATTTATTTTATTCTAAAAACATTACGGCTTGTTGAGAAAGCCAAAGACCAAATAATACTCGCGGCGGTGGAAAAGGTCGTTGTCACCGCGTACGTTAAAAGAAAGATTCCTTTTTGTCATTTTGTAAAACGCTTCGTAGAAAAATATTCCTTTTGTATAAAAGTAAAAGTCAAAGGGGTTTATACACCGTATAAAAGAAAGTTTTGTATAAAATGAAATATGCCTCAATGAAAGGAGATTGAGACGAAGTCCCTTACAAGGATCATTTTTTAAATAAAATAGATCTATTATGTGTACTCACTATAATTACACATAAAGAAAGTACAAATACAAGATAGGACATAATAATATCATGACGTAATTTGAAAGTAGGAGATTAACCCAAAGAATGGAAATTGGGTTAAGAAGTTCCCTTACCTCGGGTCCGACTTGACTCGATCGTTCTTTAACGTCCTGAATAATAAACTTGAGTTAATTTATACTTGATTAAGAACCTTTTTAAAGTTCATTATTCCTTTTATATCACTTATTTCCATGTTATAAACATTATATAACCATTTATGTTAATAATGTTTGTTTTCTCAATATTTGGTTCCTAAGTCGAAAGTGGACTTCTTACAATTACATGTTGTTCGTGTCGTCAAAGGTTCTTTATATCCAGAATGAAATTCCCGATTTGGATATAATATGTATCATATATATCCAGCATATACATGTATTTATAATATTACATAATCATTTAGGGGTAAGAAATTAAATGCACCGTTCATGGAGACGGTAAGTCGTACGTACGCATGAACGCTACTTTCATTTCTTTGTCATATTAATGGAATTAAAACTAAATGAGTGGTATGTATATTTTAATTCCAGAATTATATTTATCATTTAGATATATCATTAATTATATATATCCATTATATACATGTACTTTTAATAGTACATTACATTTGGGGATAAGAAATGAAATGCACCGTTCATGGAGACGGTAAGTCGTACGTACGCATGAACGCTACTTTCATTTCTATCTCATACTTTAATGGAAATAAATAATAATGATATAGAGGTCTATTATAATTCCAGTATAACATCATATATAATAACTTTAAATCCATCCTTTACACGTCCCACATATGGCATTAACGAATCACATCACTTTGAGGGGGCGGTAGTCCGCACTTCCTTAAATGAAAATATCGTGTTTACCCATAATGGAAACCATAAAGGTATGCCCAAAATGAAAAATACAGAAGCTTAAAGAAAAAAATAAACATATTATATATCATATATAAAAATATTGACATCATAATGGCCACCTTTGAAGGTGTTAAATGAGTATTGAACAATCATCGTTTCGGGAGGCAGAATTTCGCCATCCACGGAAACCGTATGTTCTTTAACCATTTGATGTAGTTGTGTGAGAGTGTAGCTCAAATAAATCTTATAACAACATCCTAGTATATTGAAGATACTGTTGTTGTTACAAAAGAATTAAATAAAAAGAGTTTAGAGGGTTGGAGAAGCAAAATAAAACAAATGAACAAGAGAGAATGAATTACCTTTAAAAGTGTAACTCCTTTTGATTTGAGCCTAAAGGCTTCCTTTGAAAGGGTTCTGCCCAAAGGGAATCCTCTAGGATTAGGAGAGGGATGTGGAGAGAGTAATTGGGCAGGGTTTGGCCTAGCCAAAGGCTTGAGGAGTGTGTGTAAGGTGGTAGAGGTGGGGGCCTTTTATAAGAGGAGAGGAGGGGCACTTTTGAAAAGTAAAGAAATATTACTTTATTTGAAAATGTGTTTCGGTTTTAAAAGGTCCCACATTGATATAATTCGTGGATAAGGTGATAAGGGTTCTAAATCCACTCATCCAATTGGTTTTGGACATGTGTAGTTCAAAGATTTTACATTATCTTTCCATTTTATTTAAATCGTCAAATAATGAGGTCATCGTTGCATCATCATGATGTCATAAATAAATTAATTTATTTAAAGTCTAAAAATTATAAAAAAAATACTATGATGTAGGAAAATTTTTTAGATTTCCAATGACTATTTATAATCAAAAATCTTATCTTTATAACCCCATGTAAAAATTGTTTTTGTAAAACATATTATGTTTGTGTCATTTTTACTTTTACATTAAATAAAAAGTTATTTATGTCGTTTCCCAACCAAAGTGTCTCCATGGGGTCCCCAAGTTGACCCATGGATTTTCATGGTCGGCCATGACACAACCAATAGGGTTGGGACATGTGTCTAGGTCATTTCATATTATTAAAGCATTATTTATACCTTAAACTACACTAATTACCACTAATCGCGATTAAAAACTTAATAAGTTACTATTCACCAAAAAAATTATTTTAATCTCATTGAACCACATTTTACTTATTAATGACAACCATGTATGTCGGATTTTTTAAAATCAAAACACAATGATGGCAAAATTTCATTTAAACGGAAAATCAGTCTTTATAAGTACCACTTAGTGGTTTCACTATTCATCAAAAATTGAAGTTTTTCAGAAAATTACCAAAAATTCACCCTAAGCTATATTTGTTATTACGAATTAAAAAATGAAGTCTATTTTACAAAATTCAAAACATATAAGTCACATTAATTAATTTAATAATTAATTCTCGCTGTCAGAGCAAATAGCGTGTTTTTATGAAACAATAAGTATCAAAAGATTGACACTAGTTTAAGTCCGATTTCAAAGTGAAATTAATTCCAACGACCACTATTGGATTTAATGGTAAAAATATTTTCTAATTTAACTTTAAAACCAATTCAAAAGATAATCTAATCATATAAATAAATTATATTAAAAAGAGGTTTTGAATTAAAATACAACATTTTACACTATTCATTAAAAAATGAACTTTATCAGAAAGGTACCAAAAATTTACACAAAGTAAATTTTGATGTCCCGATTCTAAAGAAGAGTTATATTTGGTCCAATAGAATTTATAATATCGATCAAAACTATATTTAATGACGGTTCTCCGTCAAAAGGTGATAAGTGGACCTTTCGTGAAAATTAGGGTATAAATGCCTAAAATTGAATTCTTTCCGTATTTTAAGCCTTTATCTTTTATTGGATAAATCTAAAAATATTTGAAAACATATATAATCATATTTTAGTTATTTCTATCAATTCCAGCCAGTACAACAGCTACTCGTTAACTAACATTTAAAATAATATTATTTTATTACTTGTGTGCAACGTAAGTTTTCAAAGAAACTCATCGTTGCGTACCGAGTACGCTATCGAACGTAGAAAAACCTTTTATTTAAAATTAATATTTAATTCGTAAATATTAATAAATATGAAAATTCTTTATTCTTTATTCACCTGGGATGTTACATCCTTCCCCCCTTTTGGGAATTGCGTCCTCGAAATTTAATTCACTTATCAAAATAAGTGGGGGTATTTATACCTCATAGCATTTTCAGATTCCCACGTTGCCTCTTCAATCACATGGTGTTTCCACAAAACCTTTACCTGATGAATCACCTTATTCCGTAACACTTTCTCCCTGTGGTCAAGAATCTGGACCGGTTGGTCCTCATAAGATAGGTTCTCTTCCAGCTGAACTACCTCTGGACTCAAAACATGAGATGGATCTGGCATATACTTTCTCAACATTGAAACATGAAAAACATTTTGTACCTGAGATAAACTCGGTAATCCCACAACAAAGTCCCTGGATATGTTTTCCCATTTCCACTCTGGCACTGGTAAAGGCTGAAGCATCCCTTTCGGTAATTGTCGCTCTGCTTTAACCTGTTGACATGTCAAACACTTCACAGTAAAATCAGCAATGTCTCTTTTCATTCCATCCCACCAATAATACTCCCGCAGATCTCTGTACATCTTAGTACTGCCAGGATGAACTGAAAATGGGGAACTATGAGCCTCACATAACAACTCATTCTTCAACTGTGAATCACAAGGCACACATAACCTCTTCCCAAACCTCAAAACACAAACACAAACTTATCCAAGAACTCATGGAAAATTTTATTCATAAGGTCCATGAATACAGCAAGTGCATTGGTTAACCCAAAAGGCATAACTACAAATTCATAATGGCCATATCGAGTACGGAACGCAGTCTTCGGAACGTCTGCTTCTTTTACTTTCAACTGATGGTACCCCGACCTCAAGTCAATCTTCGAAAAATACTGAGCTCCCTGGAGCTGATACCACTTCATTCGATGGCCCAACATCTGCTGAAGTTGTTGCAAAGGATTTCACCACCCCTTTCTGCTTGTAGTCTAGATGCATTCCCCCAGTTGAGTTCTTCGTTGGACACTCATTTGCATAATGACCCATTTCATTACACTTAAAACATCTTACCGTTGGGTTTTCATTTCCTTCTTGATCATCTTCCTTACAGTTACGAGCAATATGACCAGACTTACCACACCGAAAGCACTTACCAGACTTCGATAAACATTCTCCAGGATGCATTTTACCACACTTCTCACAGGATGGATATTTGGTTTTCTTACCTCCTTGCTTCTTTGATGAATTCTTCCCCTTTGCCTGCCAACTAGACCTCTTATTCTGTTGTTTGTCATTGAACACCTGATCATCGGCAAACTCCATTTCCACCTTCTCCGCACATCGAACAAGTTTTTCATAACTCTTGAACTCACGAGAAGCTAAAGCCCTTCGATACTTTGGCTTTAACCCTGAGTAAAAACGGTTTATTTTACTATCAAGATCTCGTATGAATTTTGGAGCATACCTTTCCAATCGAGTGAACTTTTTTTCATAAGAAGCCACTGAATCATCCTCCTGCCTCAAATCTAGGAACTGTTTTTCCATCCTAAGACGAACCACTTTAGGAAAATATTTCTCAAGAAACATACCTTTGAATTCATCCCAGTGAATATCCTCAATCTCATCAACATCCCTTATATTTTTCACCATCGACCACCACTGATCAGCTTCACCTTCAAAACGGTAAAAAGCAAGACTAACCTTTTGATGTTCTGAACACCCCATGACATCAAAAATCTTCTCCAGTGCTTTAATCCACCCTTCAGCTTGCATAGGGTCAGATGATCCTCTGAATGATGGAGGATGTTGCCTCATGAAATGTTCCACCACTGACATGTTCCTCTGCGGTTGATCTGGCTGATCTCATGCATGGATACCACCACCATTTATAGCCTGAGTCAACTGTTCCATCACTGCAACAAACTGTTCAGTTCCGATTCCGACCATCTCAGGTTTCTGATTTGGAAGGTTATCTTCCTCCTGATGTCGTCCCAACATAGCTGCTTTGTTTCCTCTACGGAAAACCATTATGAACACAGAAATATCTTAGGAGAAGCAACATGGTAATCCGTAAATGCTATATCATTTCAATCATATTATAATTTAACACTTTTCTGACTCCTAAAGTTTTCTAAACCGACCTTTGATACCAACTATAAGGCCCCAGCCTTAAACCTTACTTAAAATTGAATTAAATGAATAATTCACGTTGAGGATCTTTTCAGGTTTAGAGTTTTAGAGAATTAGAACATAACTATTACATCTCAAAATATTACAAAGTAGTCACTTCTACTAAGTTTCCATAATAAAAAAAACTCTTAAAAAGAAACGTGTCTAGTTCCATGTTTTATATAGGATGACATTCCCTTGATCCCATCCTTGACCTTATTCCACATTAAGTCATGTGAAAACATTTCAAAAAAAACTTGGGGTGAGCATAAAAAGCTCGTTAAGGGATACAGAAAGAATGAAAACTGTTAGTTTTTCAAACATCAAATAAACCATGTATACTCTATCAAAGTAATACCTTCACCTTCATGACGTAGTAAAAACTCTTCACTGAATAAAGTATCATTACTTACCTTTTTGTAACCAAAGGATTACCATAAAACCCATAAAAAGAACACATAACATATATAAAGGTAACTTGGGACATAAACATACTTAAGTGGAATAACCATACGGTCGACTTCCACACATATCACTTAATGGAATAGCCATACGGCCAATTTCCATACATACTTAATGGAATATCCATACGGCCGACTTCCATACCCAATGCATTGGAGGTTATAACGTAACCACCCGTCCTGGTATTCACGGCACCACCCGTCATATGGTTTATAACGTAACCACCCGTTAAAATGTCCAAGTACCAGTATAAAATCATAAAACATAAAACCAATATAAAGGAATGATAACATTTCCACATTTCAATCACAATATATCATAAATATATTAACATAATAGAATCCTTTTTCAAAACCATTTTCAATACCAAAATACATAAAAGAGTATATGGTATTTATTTTATTCTAAAAACATTACGGCTTGTTGAGAAAGCCAAAGACCAAATAATACTCGCGGCGGCGGAAAAGGTCGTTGTCACCGCGTACGTTAAAAGAAACATTCCTTTTTGTCGTTTTGTAAAACGCTACGTAGAAAATGATTCCTTTTGTATAAAAGTAAAAGTCAAAGGGGTTTATACACCGTATAAAAGAAAGTTGTGTATAAAACGAAATATGCCTCAATGAAAGGAGATTGAGACGAAGTCCCTTACAAGGATCATTTTTTAAATAAAATAGATCTATTATGTGTACTCACTATAATTACACATAAAGAAAGTAAAAATACAAGATAGGACATAATAATATCATGACGTAATTTGAAAGTAGGAGATTAACCCAAAGAATGGAAATTGGGTTAAGAAGTTCCCTTACCTCGGGTCCGACTTGACTCGATCGTTCTTTAACGTCTTGAATAATAAACTTGAGTTAATTTATACTTGATTAAGAACCTTTTTAAAGTTCATTATTCCTTTTATATCACTTATTTCCATGTTATAAACATTATGTAACCATTTAAGTTAATAATGTTTGTTTTCTCAATATTTGGTTCCTAAGTCGAAAGTGGACTTCTTACAATTACATGTTGTTCGTGTGGTCAAAGGTTCTTTATATCCAGAATGAAATTCCCGATTTGGATATAATATTTATCATATATATCCATCATATACATGTATTTATAATATTACATAATCATTTAGGGGTAAGAAATGAAATGCACCGTTCATGGAGACGGTAAGCCGTACGTACGCATGAACGCTACTTTCATTTCTTTGTCATATTAATGGAATTAAAACTAAATGAGAGGTATGTATATTTTAATTCAAGAATTATATTCATCATTTAGATATATCATTAATTATATATATCCATTATATACATGTACTTTTAATAGTACATTACATTTGGGGATAAGAAATGAAATGCACCGTTCATGGAGACGGTAAGCTGTACGTACGCATGAATGCTACTTTCATTTCTATCTCATACTTTAATGGAAATAAATAATAATGATATAGAGGTATATTATAATTCCAGTATAACATCATATATAATAACTTTAAATCCATCCTTTACATGTCCCACATATGGCATTAACGAATCACATCACTTTGAGGGGGCGGTAGTCCGCACTTCCTTAAATGAAGATATCATGTTTACCCATAATGGAAACCATAAAGGTATGCCCAAAATGAAAAATAAAGAAGCTTAAAGAAAAAAATAAACATATTATATATCATATATAAATATATTGACATCATAATGGCCACCTTTGAAGGTGTTAAATGAGTATTGAACAATCATCGTTTCGGGAGGCAAAATTTCGCCATCCACGGAAACCGTATGTTCTTTAACCATTTGATGTAGTTGTGTGAGAGTATAGATCAAATAAATCTTATAACAACATCCTAGTATATTGAAGATACTGGTGTTGTTACAAAAGAAGTAAATAAAAAGAGTTTAGAGGGTTGGAGAAGAAAAATAAAACAAATGAACAAGAGAGAATGAATTACCTTTAAAAGTGTAACTCCTTTTGATTTGTGCCTAAAGGCTTCCTTTGAAAGGATTCTGCCCAAAGGGAATCCTCTAGGATTAGGAGAGGGATGTGGAGAGAGTAATTGGGCAGGGGTTGGCCGAGCCAAAGGCTTGAGGAGTGTGTGTACGGTGGTAGAGGTGGGGGCCTTTTATAAGAGGAGAGGAGGGGCACTTTTGGAAAGTAAAGAAATATTACTTTATTTGAAAATGTGTTTCGGTTTTAAAAGGTACCACATTGATATAATTCGTGGATATGGTGATAAGGGTTCTAAATCCACTCATCCAATTTGTTTTGGACATGTGTAGTTCATAGATTTTACATTATCTTTCCATTTTATTTAAATCGTCAAATAATGAGGTCATCGTCGCATCATCATGATGTCATAAATAAATTAATTTATTTAAAGTCTAAAAATTATAAAAAAAATACTATGATGTATTAAATCTTTTTATCTTTCCAATGACTATTTATAATCAAAAATCTGATCTTTATAACCCCATGTAACAATTGTTTTCGTAAAACATATTATGTTTGTGTCATTTTTACTTTTACATTAAATAAAAAGTTATTTATGTCATTTCCCAACCAAAGTGTCTCCATGGGGTCCCCAAGTTGACCCATGGATTTTCTTGGTCGGCCATGACACAACCAATAAGGTTGGGACATGTGTCTAGGTCATTTCATATTATTAAAGCATTATTTATACCTTAAACTACACTAATTACCACTAATCGCGATTAAAAACTTAATAAGTTACTATTCAACAAAAAATTATTTTAATCTCATTGAACCACATTTTACTTCTTAATGACAACCATGTATGTCGGATATTTGAAAATCAAAACACAATGATGGAAAAATTTCATTTAAATGGAAAATCAGTCTTTATAAGTACCACTTAGTGGTTTCACTATTCATCAAAAATTGAAGTTTTTCAGAAAATTACCAAAAATTCACCCTAAGCTATATTTGATATTACGAATTCAAAAATGAAGTCTATTTTACAAAATTCAAAACATATAAGTCACATTAATTAATTTAATAATTAATTCCCGCTGTCAGAGCAAATAGCGTGTTTTTATGAAACAATAAGTATCAAAAGATTGACACTAGTTTAAGTCCGATTTCAAAGTTAAATTAATTCCAACGACCACTATTGGATTTAATGGTAAAAATATTTTCTAATTTCACTTTAAAACCAATTCAAAAGATAATCTAATCATATAAATAAATTAGATTAAAAAGAGGTTTTGAATTAAAATACAACATTTTACACTATTCATTAAAAAAATGAACTTTATCAGAAAGGTACCAAAAATTTACAAAAAGTAAATTTTGATGTCCCGATTCTAAAGAAGAGTTATATTTGGTCCAATAGAATTTATAAGATCGATCAAAACTATATTTAATGACGGTTCTCCGTCAAATGCTGATAAGTGGACCTTTCGTGAAAATTAGGGTATAAATGCCTAAAATTGAATTCTTTCCGTATTTTAAGCCTTTATCTTTTATTGGATAAATGTAAAAACATTTGAAAACATATATAATCATATTTTAGTTATTTCTATCCATTCCCTCCAGTACAACGGCTACTCGTTAACTAACATTTAAAATAATATTATTTTATTACTTGTGTGCAACGTAAGTTTTCAAAGAAACTCATCGTTGCGTACCGAGTACGCTATCGAACGTAGAAACCCCTTTTATTTAAAATTAATATTTAATTCGTAAATATTAATAAATATGAAAATTATTTATTCTTTATTTACCTGGGATGTTACATCCTTGCCCCCTTTTGGGAATTGCGTCCTCGCAATTTTATTCACTTATCAAAATAAGTGGGGGTATTTATCCCTCATAGCATTTTCAGATTCCCATGTTGCCTCTTCAATCATATGGTTTTTCCACAAAACCTTTACCTGATGAATCACCTTATTCCGTAACACTTGCTCCCTGTGGTCAAGAATCTGGACCGGTTGTTCCTCATAAGATAGGTTCTCTTCCAGCTGAACTACCTCTGGACTCAAAACATGAGATGGATCTGGCATATACTTTCTCAACATTGAAAAATGAAAAACATTGTGTACCTGAGATAAACTCGGTAATCCCACAACAAATTCCATGGATATGTTTTCCCATTTCCACTCTGGCACTGGTAAAGGTTGAAGCATCCCTTTCGGTAACTGTCGCTCTGCTTTAACCTGTTGACATGTCAAACACTTCACAGTAAAATCAGCAATGTCTCTTTTCATTCCATCCCACCAGTAATACTCCCGCAGATCTCTGTACATCTTAGTACTGCCAGGATGAACTGAAAATGGGGAACTATGAGCCTCACATAACAACTCATTCTTCAACTGTGAATCACAAGGCACACATAACCTCTTCCCAAACCTCAAAACACAAACACAAACTTATCCAAGAACTCATGGAAAATTTTATTCATAAAGTCCATGAATACAGCAGGTGCATTGGTTAACCCAAAAGGCATAACTACAAATTCATAATGGCCATATCTTGTACGGAACGCAGTCTTCGGAATGTCTGCTTCTTTTACTTTCAACTGATGATACCCCGACCTCAAGTCAATCTTCGAAAAATACTGAGCTCCCAGGAGCTGATACCACTTCATTCGATGGCCCAACATCTGCTGAAGTTGTTGCAAAATATTTCACCACCCCTTTCTGCTTGTAGTCTGGCTGCATTCCCCCAGTTGAGTTCTTCGTTGGACACTCGTTTTCATAATGACTCATTTCATTACACTTAAAACATCTTACCGTTGGCTTTTCATTTCCTACTTGATTATCTTCCTTACAGTTACGAGCAATATGACTAGACTTACCACACCGAAAGCACTTACCAGACTTGGATAAACATTCTCCAGGATTCATTTTACCACACTTCTCATAGGATGGATATTTGGTTTTCTTACCTCCTTGCTTCTTTGATGAATTCTTCCCCTTTGCCTGCCAACTAGACCTCTTATTGTGTTGTTTGTCATTGAACACCTGATCATCGACAAACTCCATTTCCACCTTCTCCGCACATCGAACAAGTTTTTCATAACTTTTGAACTCACGATAATCTAAAGCTCTTCGATACTTTGGCTTTAACCCTGAGTAAAAATGGTTTATTTTACTATCAAGATATCGTATGAAGTTTGGAGCATACCTTTCCAATCGAGTGAGCTTTTCTTCATAAGCAGCCACTGAATCATCCTCCTGCCTCAAATCTAGGAACTATTTTTCCATCCTAAGACGAACCACCTTAGGAAAATATTTCTCAAGAAACATACCTTTGAATTCGTCCCAGTGAAGATCCTCAATCTCATCACTATCCCTTATATTTTTCACCATTGACCACCACTGATCAGCTTCACCTTCAAAACGGTAAACAGCAAGACTAACCTATTGATGTTATGAACACCCCATGACATCAAAAATCTTCTCCAGTGCTTTAATCCACCCTTCAGCTTTCACAGGGTCAGATGATCCTCTGAATGATGGAGGATGTTGCCTCATGAAATGTTCCACCACTGACATGTTCCTATGCGGTTGATCTGGCTGATCTCGGGCATGGATACCACCACCATTTATAGCCTGAGTCAACTGTGCCATCACTGCAACAAACTGTTCAGTTCCGATTCCAACCATCTCAGGTTTCTGATTTGGAAGGTTATCTTCCTCCTGATGTTGTCCCAACATAGCTACTTTGTTTCCTCTGCGGAAAACCATTCTGAACACAGAAATATCTTAGGCGAATCAACATGGTAATCCATAAATGCTATATCATTTCAATCATATTATAATTTAACACTTTTCTAACTCCTAAAGTTGTCTAAACTGACCTTTGATACCAACTATAAGTCCCCAGCCTTAAACCTTACTTAAAATTGAATTAAATGAATAATTCATGTTGAGGATCTTTTCAGGTTTAGAGTTTTAGAGAATTAGAACATAACTATTACATCTCAAAATATTACAAAGTAGTCACTTCAACTAAGTTTCCATAATAAAAAAAACTCTTAAAAAGAAACGTGTCTAGTTCCATGTTTTATATATGATGACATTCCCTTGATCCCATCCTTGACCTTATTCCACATTAAGTCCTGTGAAAACATTTCAAAAAAAACTTGGGGTGAGCATAAAAAGCTCAGTAAGGGATACAGAAAGAATAAAAATTATTAGTTTTTCAAACATCAAATAAACCATGTATACTCTATCAAAGTAATACCTTCACCTTCATGAAGTAGTAAAAACTCTTCACTGAATAAAGTATCATTAATTACCTTTTTGTAACCAAAGGATTACCATAAAACCCATAAAAAGAACACATAACATATATAAAGGTAACTTGGGACATAAACATACTTAAGTGGAATAACCATACGGTCGACTTCCACACATATCACTTAATGGAATAGCCATACGGCCAATTTCCATACATACTTAATGGAATAGCCATACGGCCGACTGACATACCCAATGCATTGGAGGTTATAACGTAACCACTCATCCTGGTATTCACGGCACCACCCGTCATATGGTTTATAACGTAACCACCCGTTAAAATGTCCAAGTACCAGTATAAAATCATAAAACATAAATCCAATATAAAGGAATGATAACATTTCCACATTTCAATCACAATATATCATAAATATATTGACATAATAGAATCCTTTTTCAAAACCATTTTCAATACCAAAATACATAAAAGAGTATATGGTATTTATTTTATTCTAAAAACATTACGGCTTGTTGAGAAAGCCAAAGACCAAATAATACTCGTGGCGGCAGAAAAGGTCGTTGTCACCGCGTACGTTAAAAGAAACATTCCTTTTTGTCGTTTTGTAAAACGCTTCGTAGAAAAATATTTCTTTTTTATAAAAGTAAAAGTCAAAGGGGTTTATACACCATATAAAAGAAAGTTGTGTATAAAACGAAATATGCCTCAATGAAAGGAGATTGAGACGAAGTCCCTTACAAGGACCATTTTTTAAATAAAATAGATCTATTATGTGTACTCACTATAATTACACATAAAGAAAGTACAAATACAATATAGGACATCATAATATCATGACGTAATTTGAAAGTAGGAGATTAACCCGAAGAATGAAAATTGGGTTAAGAAGTTCCCTTACCTCGGGTCCGACTTGACTCGATCGTTCTTTAACATCCTGAATAATAAACTTGAGTTAATTTATACTTGATTAAGAACCTTTTTAAAGTTCATTATTCCTTTTATATCACTTATTGCCATGTTATAAACATTATGTAACCATTTAAGTTAATAATGTTTGTTTTCTCAATATTTGGTTCTTAAGTCGAAAGTGGACTTCTTACAATTACATGTTGTTCATGTGGTCAAAGGTTATTTATATCCAGAATGAAATTCCCGATTTGGATATAATATGTATCATATATATCCAGCTTATACATGTATTTATAATATTACATAATCATTTAGGGGTAAGAAATGAAATGCACCGTTCATGGAGACGGTAAGCCATACGTACGCATGAACGCTACTTTAATTTATTTGTCATATTAATGGAATTAAAACTAAATGAGAGGTATGTATATTTTAATTCCAGAATTATATTCATAATTTAAATATATCATTAATTATATATATCCATTATATACATGTACTTTTAATAGTACATTACATTTGGGGATAAGAAATGAAATGCACCGTTCATGGAGACGGTAAGCCGTACGTACGCATGAACGCTACTTTCATTTCTATCTCATACTTCAATGGAAAGAAATAATAATGATATAGAGGTATATTATAATTACAGTATAACATCATATATAATAACTTTAAATCCATCCTTTACACGTCCCACATATGGCATTAACGAATCACATCACTTTGAGGGGGCGGTAGTCCGCACTTCCTTAAATGAAGATATCGTGTTTACCCATAATGGAAACCATAAAGGTATGCCCAAAATGAAAAATACATAAGCTTAAAGAAAAAAATAAACATATTATATATCATATATAAAAATAGTGACATCATAATGGCCACCTTTGAAGGTGTTAAATGAGTATTGAACAATCATCGTTTCGGGAGGCAGAATTTCGCCATCCACGGAAACCGTATGTTCTTTAACCATTTGATGTAGTTGTGTGAGAGTGTAGCTCAAATAAATCTTATAACAACATCCTAGTATATTTAAGATACTTGTGTTGTTACAAAAGAAGTAAATAAAAAAAGTTTAGAGGGTTGGAGAAGCAAAATAAAACAAATGAACAAGAGAGAATGAATTACCTTTAAAAGTGTAACTCTTTTTGATTTGAGCCTAAAGGCTTACTTTGAAAGGATTCTGCCCAAAGGGAATCCTCTAGGATTAGGAGAGGGATGTGGAGAGATTAATTGGTCAGGGTTTGGCCGAGCCAAAGGCTTAAGGAGTGTGTGTAAGGTGGTAGAGGTGGGGGCCTTTTATAAGAGGAGATGAGGGTCACTTTTGGAAAGTAAAGAAATATTACTTTATTTGAAAATGTGTTTCGGTTTTAAAAGGTCCCACATTGATATAATTCGTTGATAAGGTGATAAGGGTTCGAAATCCACTCATGCAATTGGTTTTTGACATGTGTAGTTCATAGATTTTACATTATCTTTCCATTTTATTTAAATCGTCAAATAATGAGGTCATCGTTGCATCATCATGATGTCATAAATAAATTAATTTATTTAAAGTCTAAAAATTATAAAAAAAAATACTATGATGTAGGAAATATTTTTAGCTTTCCAATGACTATTTATAATAAAAATCTGATCTTTATAACCCATGTAAAAATTGTTTTCGTAAAACATATTATGTTTGTGTCATTTTTACTTTTACATTAAATAAAAAGTTATTTATGTCATTTCCCAACCAAAGTGTCTACATGGGGTCCCCAAGTTTACCCATGGCTTATATTGGTCGGCCATGACACAACCAATAAGGTTGGGACATGTGTCTAGGTCATTTCATATTATTAAAGCATTATTTATACTTTAAACTACACTAATTACCACTAATCGCGATTAAAAACTTAATAAGTTAATATTCACCAAAAAATTATTTTAATCTCATTGAACCACATTTTACTTCTTAATGACAACCATGTTTGTCGGATTTTTGAAAATCAAAACACAATGATGACAAAATTTCATTTAAATGGAAAATCAGTCTTTATAAGTACCACTTAGTGGTTTCACTATTCATCAAAAATTGAAGTTTTTCAGAAAATTACCAAAAATTCACCCTAAGCTATATTTGATATTACGAATTCAAAAATTAAGTCTATTTTACAAAATTAAAAACATATAATTCACATTAATTAATTTAATAATTAATTCCCGCTAACAGAGCAAATAGCGTGTTTTTATGAAACAATAAATATCAAAAGATTGACACTAGTTTAAGTCCGATTTCAAAGTGAAATTAATTCCAACAACCACTATTGGATTTAATGGTAAAAATATTTTCTAATTTAACTTTAAAACCAATTCAAAAAATAATCTAATCATATAAATAAATTAGATTAAAAAGAGGTTTTGAATTAAAATACAACATTTTACACTATTCATTAAAAAAATGAACTTTATCAGAAAGGTACCAAAAATTTACACAAAGTAAATTTTGATGTCCCGATTCTAAAGAAGAGATATATTTGGTCCAATAGAATTTATAAGATCGATCAAAACTATATTTAATGATGGTTCTCCGTCAAAAGGTGATAAGTGGACCTTTCGTGAAAATTAGGGTATAAATGCCTAAAATTGAATTCTTTCCGTATTTTAAGCCTTTATCTTTTATTGGATAAATGTAAAAACATTTTAAAACATATATAATCATATTTTAGTTATTTCTATCCATTCCCGCCAGTACAATGGCTACTCGTTAACTAAAATTTAAAATAATATTATTTTATTACTTGTGTGCAACGTAAGTTTTCAAAGAAACTCATCGTTGCGTACCGAGTACGCTATCGAACGTAGAAACCCCTTTTATTTAGAATTAATATTTAATTCATAAATATTAATAAATATGAAAATTATTTATTCTTTATTTACCTGGGATGTTACATGATATGGCAAAGAAGATTTATATAATCTAAAAGTCATCAAAAATCATATGTGGATCATCTTCATTGACCATTCTCATCTTATATGGGTGATAATGTTTTCGTGAGAATCTCTCCAAGGATAGGGAATCATAATTTTAGTAATAAAGGAAAAAAATTATCCTTGGTATATTATCCCATTTGAGATACTAGAATGAATCATTGATGTAGCTTATCGATTGACTTTACCACCAAAGTTCAGTTTTTTACACAGTATTTTCCTGTATCAAATTTGAATAAGTATCAACCTGATCCTAACCATGTTATTCGATAAGACCATGTTGATCTTGAGCCTAATTCTATGTTGATTTATGTTATGATGTAGATTTTGGATGGATAGGAGAAACTCTTGAATGGTAAAATTATCATTTTTGTACAAGTCTGATGGAATCATTGTAGGATTTAGGAAAATATATGGGAATGTGAAAAGTAAATGTTGGAGAATAGTGGTCCAAGCTCGTCCAAAGAAATTTCAATATTCCACTTTCTGAGGATGGAAAGACCACTGGTGGTTATAATTTAACACCCACAATTTTAAGTAATTTACCCTTTTATTATGTATTTTGATGTTATATAATACTTGGGTTGAGTTTTGGGAGTTTCTATAGTGTTTTGGAAGTGTTTCTTGAGGTACAAAATTTGATATGGTTCAGGGAAATTGTTCACTATATCTAGAAAATTATTCTAAATGGTTTAAGATTCACTGGGTCAGTGCATGGTTGGTGAATGGTTTGGATAAACTGTGAGAGTTTCCAAGAAAATCATGTGGGTTGGGATCCTTTCTATAGTGGCATGAACATGTGTGGTGTATGATTTTCCAAACCATATGGGAAAACCATGAAACCCTCTAGTTGATGAATCAAAGTGTGTGGGATATCTAAAATCTTTAGTAAGTGTGTGGGATCTCTTAAATCTTTGGTAAGTCTTTATTTCCTCTCTTTATTTTTAGATATCATCATCTTCTATCACCCAAAACATTATATCTAATCTTTTGTGGATAGATCTATGACCATGATTTGTTTTTATGAGATCTTATTGGGATCTATTGAAGGAAAGATGTTGTGAGCCCAAATTAGAGGTATCTTATTGTCAATATATGGTTTTTTCATCTATTTAGAGGTAGGTGGATTCTCTCCCATTTGACTCATTCTATAACTTGAAGTATTTATGTTTAAATTCATCTCTCTTGTTTTTTTTGTAAAAATCTATTGGTTTTGGTACCTAATTTCTTGGTTTTAGATTTATGCACACTTGGTGTTTTCTAAAATGCTTGAAAGAAAATAATTTTCAAAAGAAATGGTTCTTCATAGGCTTGACATGTGTGTTTGGTGTTAATTCATGTGCATGAGGATGAACCATGGTCATAAGTTCTACCATCAATAAAGAAAATATCATATGGGTCATGGTCAGAAATTACATTATCAATGGGGGTCACCAAGTGATGACTTGGTGACTGGATGACTCACCACTCACAAGTATAGGTAGATCCATGTTATGAATTCATGTGTGTGTTTGTGTGAGTGTGAACATGGTATAATTATAACAAGTGGTAATAAATGGTAAAAATTTTTATTTAATGTTTTCATACATGGAACTTATCTATGTATTGTGTTAAATTTTTTATCTATTTCTCTTCTATTTTATAAAATGTTTTAACATGTTTTTGTCCTAATGGAATGTGTTGGAAATCCTTGGGGATTACCTACTTATTATTATACTCACCCCATTCTTGGTAACTTCCATTTTTTTAGATGTTTTATATTGTTATATATGTAAGGGAAAGGTGTCACATTTCTCTAATGGTGCATTATGATGGTACTTCCTTGGTTTGGTGTTTGAAGCCTGGTGTTCTCACTTGGTGTCATTAGAGTAATGCCACATTGGTGTTACTATATTGGTATGTCCTTTATTTCCTTCATATTGTATTTTATTAATTTTTCAATGATACTCCAATATTTCTTTTTAATTTTTTTCTTTTGAGTTTTATTATTATTACCCATTCATCATATAGTTGGTTTTGGTTGTTTTTATTTTATCCTATCAAGTTATGTTTGGTCTTCAAGGAAAATCATCACCCAATGTTTTACTAGTCCCTTATCATTTATTTTTGACCTTTGGTGTCTTGGGGATTTCACCTAAGGTTAGTATCACCTCTATCTCTTCCCAAGCCAATGGGTGAGGGTTAGTATGTTAAAGGTGTTCACCTAGATTTCATACATCGGTTTATTGAATAAATTATTAACTAAATCATATAATATTTTACCTATATAGTGTAAATACCACACAATTATTTTAATGGAATATTCCTTAAAAGTTATTTATTATCATTGGGTACCCATTTATATTCCATGCATTTATCATGTTTATTGATGTGATTATCAATGTTTTCCTTATATGAATCCATTTAAAAGTGATATTAAACTCATTTTATTTATATGGTAAATTTATGATATGATGATGATTTATTTTCTTATAGAATACATATGTATGGATGATGAAAAGTGGGGTCTTATATTTTCCTCCAATGCATTGGTTAATTTTTTATATCTCATTTGATAAATGTAGTTCAGACCTTCTTAGTTATGATCACAAATTAAAGTGTGGGTCTTCTTGGATTACACTCATAATATAATGGGTGGGTTGTTTTGTATATTCTCACAATATGATAATACCTTGTTTTTATGTTTATGCTAAAGTTATTTTTTATGCTATCTCTTAAGTGCATGTTACATTTCTATGACATATTCCTATGATTATTCCCCATGAATCATGATTATTATCTCATGATTTTACACTCTTTATCCATTATATATGTTTGTTCATTTGAGATGTCATGTACTATTATCATGATTTATAGAAAACTATTATTGTTCCATATTATTTTTATTAATACATTTATCTATGATCATGTTTTATTATATTCTTCTAATATAACCCTTTGATATAATATTGATAAGTTTTTTTCTTGTTGAGTGTTTGAGATCACCCCTTTTTCTTATTCTTATAAACTTTATGTTCATGAGATTGTGTGTTGATTTATGAGTTGATATGTTTAAATTATAGAAATGATGTAAAATAAAAATATGTTTAGCTATAATTTTTTATAATAACACTAATTTTTCACACTTCAAAACTTTTGAGAAACCTAATACAAATGGGGAAATATATTTTATGGGAGAAATCTAGATTTTAGGTAATAAATTGATATTTGAAAATTCTGTGTAAAATCATGAGTTTCTTTGAGTCACTAGAAAAAAAATAAAAAGAGGAGGTGAACCATGAATTATTGGATGAATTTTATTTATTTTCAATTGATAATGGAATTAATAGTTTGATTTTTATGTAATAACTCCAAGTTTTTGAGGTAAGTAAACCCAAACTGTTACGTTCTTCGATTCAACCACCAAACCTGTAGTTAAATCCATTTCTACTAAACCTTAAATATATGTTTTTAATATATGAATAATATTTATGAGTAATCATTTCTACTAAAATTTTAATTGAATAAGAACTAAAATTCATTAATCAGTTGATTAAAAATGTGAAATACATAGGGAAGAGTCCGGCTAGAATACCTATACTTAGTCCCAGAATCTATATGCATATAGAAATGAGGAAAAATTAGTGGGTTATCTATGAAGGAGACTTAATATAACCATGATAGAGGTTTTCAATAAGGAAATATAAAAACTACTTAAGGTAGGAATAATATGATTTATATCTAATTCACAATGGGTATACACAATGCCAAAAAAGTTAGGACTTACCAATGTTGACATTGAAAATAATGAGTTGATCCCTGTAAGAGTTCAAAATATTTGGAGGATATGCATTGATTATTAGAGACTAAATCAAGTAAAAAGGAAATTATATTTTCCAATACCTTTTATGGATCTAATATTATATATATTTGTAATAAATACACACTAGTTATTTCTTAATGGGCATTCAGGATAATTCCAAGTGACCATAGAACCTGATAATTAGGAGAAGTGTAACATCCCGTTACTTATTTTCAGGTATTCCTTGACCCTTATTTTTATCTCCTTTGATTGAGGTATTATTTTGGGGATTTTTGGGTAAATTTTGGATAATTTTGTAATCTATTTGGGATATTCATGGTTGGAATGCATTTAGGGAAAACCATGTGGTTTGGAACAGCAAAATGTGTGCCTTATTGAGAGCCACTTGAAGGGGGCGCAAAATTTGTTCAAACCATGAAACCACCCCTCTAAACTATAAACCTCTTGTAAATTAAGGAATTTATGTTTGGAACATAGTTATTTTAACTATGTGTCCAAACCATTTACCCCAAACAGAGGACCAATAAGGGCACATGGTTAGGGCGCATGGTTTGTCTAATCGTGTTTCCCTCCCCAGGAAACTATGCATGCAGTTTTTTATTCCTCAAAAATTTATTTTAAAAATTAAAAACCCTAAATTTAAGTTTTATATTCCCCCATTCGAACATAACATGGTTTTAACATCCTTGGAGGCTACTAATATATGATTTTGGCCACTTCAAACCCTTTTATTAGCAAATATAAGCAGCATTGATCTCATTCGATCTCCTCTGGTTAAGTGGATCTCCTCTCATGTGTTTTATTTTGGTATATCTTTCTATACTACTTATATTTTTATAGATCATCATGTAATATATGGATCTAAACTATGTTTTATTGGATCTTGATTCTAGGTTGTTTTCCTAAATCTTCAACACCTTTGTTCTTCGTTGGAATTCTCTGTTGCGGGTGTTGTGTATTGTGATTCCTTGATCTAAAGGTACATGGTTCCATAATTCTTTTCCCTATGATTGAAACCTTGAATTTCTTGATTATATTGAAATGATTTTTTAAATTATTTAAAAACATATATTTGATATGATTCGATCCTTGATTTGAAATGGGTATAGAAGTTGAGAAAAAACGCCAATTTCAATGGAATTGAAATTTTGGGGTAAATTTATAAAAAATGATGGCTTGATTTGGAAATTTTTTTGATGAAATGATTTTATGTTGATCTTGATAAAATATATTAAATTTAAAATTGATTTTAAATGGAATGAAATGATGAAAACCAATGATTTGGTTTTGAAATGAAAAAGTCATGTTTAAAACTAAAATTGGGAAATTGTATTTTGAAATGTTTTGAAATGATTAATTACCAATTTTATTGATTGATTGTTTAAAACACATATTAGCTTGGGTAGTTAGTGTTAATTGGGACAAGCATTCTAAGACCTTGACTCCCTAGTAATGGATTGATGATGAAAGTTGTTACTAAAAACAATTGTGGCATGAATGCATGTGATGGGTTCCCCTATTGGGGTGTAGACTTCCCTTGATGGGTTCCCCTATTAGGGTGTATTTGTGTGTACACACCTAACTAGATTATATATCATTGTTGAGATGTGTGAGGATGCTATTACATGAGAAACTAAATTACTACAGGGCTTTCATACATTTTTCTTTGCTATGATTTGTGACTTGATTATACATGTCGTTGATTATTGAATTGTTTTATTCATGAAAACTTATTTATATAAACTATTTTATATAAAAAATTTATTTAATCCTATTTGAAAGTTTTTTTAATATCTCTTTCATCTACACTACTACAGATAGTGCTTTTATCAGCACTATAAAATTCTTTTAACAACACTATAGAAGAATTTTTAATATCATCGAAGATAAAGGGGGTCCCCTTTAACAGCACTAAAAAATCACTGATAAAGGGTGTCCTTTATCTGCACTAAAAAAGTGTTGATAAATGACCCCCTTTATCAACGATATTTTAGCATGGATGAAGAAAATTTTTTATCAGTGCTCAAAATAGCGCTGATAAAGGCCTAGCTTCCTGTGATGTGTTATTTATATAATAGAACATCCACCAGCAGCACCTACACATATAAACAGCACACCCATCAGCAGCACCTGCACAGCACACACACACCACCTACACAAAATAGCACTTGCACAATGCACACAAGAATAAATAAGTGCACACAAGAACAAATCAGCACACACAAGGGTTTGGAAAACAATTCTATATACATTTCAAACAATGTTTTATATAATTACATTTACAATTATCCAAAAAATAGTTAAACACATTAATGTTTCATCCTTTGATATATGTGATCCCCTCTCAAAAATTTCTGGTCATGGAATTAGTTTCAAAAAAAAATCATCCCAACTCATGAAAAAGGTTCCACCTATATATGAAAACAAATATTATGTTAGTAATACTATAAATAAATAAATTAAACATTAATATGAAAGAATACATTAATAAAATGTCAATTTTTAATAAAAAAGACACATTTTGAGTTATATAGGTCACATCGTGCATCTTATTGAGGTGGTTTTGATTCCTACACATCACAAATGAGTTATGGATCATTGTCCTAAAATATCAAAACAATCTGAATGGGTTTTCTTGGTTTTGAGTATGTACCTTTTTTACTAAAATTAATATCAAATTTAAATGACATATTTGGATTTATACCGGTCACATAGTTTGTTATATTGAGGTTTGTTTTATTCCAACATGTCACAAATGACTCAGGGATCATTGTTCTAAATTATAAAAATAATCCAAATGGGTTTACTCAATTTTCAGTATGACAGTTGTGTTTTTTTACTAAAATATCATTTCAAACTGGAAACACCCATTTTGAGTCATACCAGTCACATCGTGCATCGGTTTGAGGTGAGATTTCTTCATACACATCACAAAGGACCTACAAATAACTCTCCTAGATTATGAAGATAATCATAGGGCATTTTATTGGTTTTCAGTGAGTGAAATGTTTTGAGCTAAAATGTCAATTTTAAACTAATAACAGACACTTTTAGTCATATTGGTCACAAAGTGCATTGAATTGAGGTGATATTGATTCCTACACGTCAAAAATGACTCAGGGATCATTTTCTTAAAGTATCAAAACAATATGAATGTTTTTTCTCAGTTTTTAGCATGTCACTTGTTCTTTTTACTTAAATTAATGTCAATTTTAAATAAAAAAACATTTGGATTTATACCAGTCACATAATTTTTCATATTGAGGTATGGTTGATTCTTACATGTCACAAATGACTCATGGATAATTTTTCTAAGGTATCAAAACAATACAAATGCGTTTTCTCAGTTTTCAGTATGTCAGTTGTGTTTTTTTACTAAAATGTCATTTCAAATTGGAAACATGATTTTTGAGTCATACCAGTCACATCATGAATCTATTTGATGTGATAATACTTCATATATGTCATAAAGGACTTATGAATCATTGTTATAAATTATGAAGACAATTGAAAAGAGTTTTATTGGTTTTTAGTGAGTAACACCTTTTGAGCTAAAATGTAAATTTTAAACTGATAACAGACACTTTTAGTCATACCAGTCACATCGTGCATCGGATTAACATGTGGTTGGTTCCTACACATAAAAAATGACTAATGGATCTTTTTCTTAAATTATCAAAATAATTTGAATGGTTTTTCTCAATTTTTAGTATGTCGGTTGTTCTTTTTACTAAAATTAATTTCAATTTTAAATAAAAAGACACATTTGGATCTAAACTGGTCACATCGTGCATTTTACTGAGGTGAGGTTGATTCCTACATGTCAAAAATGACTCATGGATCTTTTTAATAAATTATCAAAACAATCCAAATGTGTTTTCTCGGTTTTTAATATGCCAGTTGTGTTTTTTTACTAAAATTAATGTCAATTTTAAATAAAAAGAGACACTTTGATTCATACCAGTCGCACCGTGTGTCAAATTAAGGTGAAGTTTATTCCTACATGTCAAAAATGAATTATATATTTTTTCCTAAAGTATCAAAACAATCTGAATGTTTTTGCTCAGTTTTTAGTACGTCAGTTGTGTTTTTTTACTAAAATATCATTTCAAACTAGAAACACACATTTTAAGTCATACTGGTCATATCGTGAATTGGTTTGACATGAGATTGCTTCATACATGTCACAAAGAACTTATGAATAATTTTACTAAATTATAAAGACAATCGGAGTGAGTTTTCTTGGTTTTCAGTGAGTGACACGTTTTGAGCTAAAATATCAATTTTAAACTGATAACGGACACTTTTAGTCATATTGGTCACACCGTTCGTTGGATTGAGGTGTGGTTGATTATTACACATCACAAATGATTGATGGATCATTTTCTTAAGGTATAAAAACAATCTGAAAGTGTTTTCTTGATTTTCAGTACGTCACTTATTATTTTTTCCAAATTTATTATTAATTTAATATAAAAATACACACTTAAAGTCATAATGGTCACACCATGCATCAGATTTAGGTTTGGTTGATTTCTATACATCACAAATTAATTATGGATCATTGTTCTAAAATATAAAAATAATCCTAATGCATTTTCTTAGTTTTTAGTATGGCACTTGTTATTTTTACTAAAAATACTGACAATTTTAAATAAAAATAGACACTTCAAGTCATACCGGTCACATATTCATACTATTTGTGTGCATTATTCTATTAGGTATGTTTTCCAATTTTTTCTAAACAAGTATATCTCATATTTTGAATAGGATTATGTTCAAAAATCATGGTAGTATTAAAAAAATATAAATACACAAAGGATTAATAAATATTTTAAATGAAATAGTAATTATCTTCGAAAATACCTCTTCAAGGTTGTGGGTTTATTCATGGAATATGATCTCTTTTATGAATTTAAAAACATAATAACCACAGTCTTTATCGTTTTTTTGTTTTAGACACTATATAAATATTGATACAAATAAGTAATTTTTTTATATGTGTTTGGATAGTGAAATATTTTATATATACCCTGATTTGTATCCAGTCATAGTACTTGTGATGTTCATTGTCCTTTTCCCCTAGCCTCATTTCATGATGTAGATGATATTCATGCACTTCCATATCATAACATAATACTCATTAAAAGATAATATAAATTATATAACTAGATGTTTAGTTCTAAAATGTTTGATTTAGTGTATTACAAATTAAAAAACACCATCATGTGTGGTTGGTTTGTTGGATATCCATGAATTTAATCCAATAAATAAATCTTTAGAGTATCCAAATTGACTGTAATGAGAATCCAATTCTTCCAAATAACATTAAAAAGAATAAGTAATGAAAGAAATTAAAATATATTTGATATGATTAAATTTTAGAGATTTACCCATGCATCATTGGTATTAAGAAGAGTTTGTCATCTCTAATTTTGATGTTAAATGGTTTGATTAGGTCTTCCACTATTTCACCATCTTTCTTGGATTTTATTTCTTTTTATTTTATAGAGGTAACATGAGGTCAAACGAGTTCAAATTTTTGTTCATGGGGAAATACCTTCAATTGTTTCTCATATATATGCCTGTGAAAAATATGAAAATTATTTAGTCATAATTATCATAGTATATTAGCTTTTGGAAAATCAAATCATGAAAACATACCTCATTTATACATTTACAAATGAGACACCTAACCAATAATACTTCAGGATTTCACTTACATTATCAACACTAATGAAATCTAGAACTTCCTCTTTGTATATATTTTCATCAAAAAGAATTGTGTGAACCCCAATATCTTTCTACTTCGTATTCACATAAGACCACAATGATAATAAATTCGGATATATAAAAAGTGTTTTTAAGGTTATTTCTATAGGTTTCGAGCGCAGTGGAAGATCGTGGGTGGATGTGCCCACTTGGATTTTTTTCATTAGCAATGATCAATCCAGGATCAATATGACGATAAATGCCAAAATCCACAGATCGAATCATAGAAATAGACAAAGAAGAAGAATAGTCCTACAACCACAAAGGAGGATCATCATATGTTGGTTATAATTAATTTAATTAATTGACAAGAGTTACCTTGATGGAATTCTTTCTTCTTCGATGTCTCCGGTCACTATCTGATGTGATCCATCATTGCATTGTAAAATCCAAGTATAGGATTCCTCTAACAGTGATTCACATGTGCTCCACGTATCTCTAGACGTCGCCAAAGGAATCTCCAGGTGCTAGCATGGAGAAGTCTTTGCTTTTGTTGTCCACCTTAGATCGCTTTGATCCGATGGAGGAGGATCTCTCTCAGTCTTGAGAGCATTCTTGGAGGAAGGAGTTCTTTCGACCTTGAGATAATTCTTCAAAATTGTTGTGCACAGCTATTAGGGAAAAGTGTTGGGGTTGTGAAGATATTTATAATCGGCTTTGAGGTTATAGAGTTAGGAAAATAAATAAACGTGTTATGTGTTTTATTTATTTCATTAAATCTTATTGAAAACCCCCATGTCGAATCATTAATTCCTTAACATGTGCCCACGCTGATTAAAATAAATATCATTTCATAAAACGATATAATTTCCTCAAAATCCCTACTGGAAAAACTACACTGTATGTAATCATTAATACATAGCATGTACTCGTTTTTCATTTCCTTTCCAAAATGAAAACTAAACGATGTGTACATTCAATGTACATGGCGTGTATATCTTGTTTTCATTTTCTTTCCAAAATAAAAACTACACGGCATGTACATTCAATGTACATGGCATGTATATCTTGTTTTCATTTCCTTTATTCCTCCAACATTAAAATGATTTAGACTTCCTTGAATAATTATTAAACCACATACAGGAATAATCTATATTCTACTTGTGATACTTGGATAAACTTAGTGTGTAACCCTCTAGGTCTCTTTCTCGTTGGCATTAGGCGGGCTTGCCTAAAGTCCAAGATTACTGTCTAGCAACGGGTCAAGGAACCCAAGAGAAAGAAGTTGATGCCGCATTGATGTGTCAGCTCATACGAATGCTTACCGTGTAATTTAATCCATTTTTCACAATATCTCCAATCAAGCGGGTTGCATGCTAGTGCCATCAACTCATGTGCTTGATTATTCTTTATTTGACTTTACAGAATTGAACTTTCCCATTCCTCACCATGGACATGGATTTATTTAGGTTATATCAATTCCATCAAAGGGCTTTAGATATATACTTCTGTTATGGAACAGAAGGGACAAATCCTTTCTTTCATTATCTATTAATGTAGTATCACTCGTGAAGCACCCAACGTATCCTACCTTGCTGTGAACAGTGTGTCGTCACAATTTTCGTCAATACATCTAAGTGTGTGAGTTGTAATACCCATTAATAATAATCTTAAAGTCTAAGGACCAATACACATGTCTGTATATAGGAACATACAATGACACTATGAAATGTGGATTTCCTACTGGTGGGTCTCATTCCCATAATATCCTCCTGGATATTACCAAGGGCGCACACCATGAGAAGTTGCATCAATGTTTTATGAGTCCTCAACCTTAATGTCCTATATTATTTCTATCCCTCAAATAACATCATATGTTCATAGAACATATATTCAAGAACAGTGTTATGGCACTTCTGGGTTCTCATCATAGCAGGGATCCACTATGACCCTTTAATGCAACAGTTATCCTTAGGACATTATCACATGCATTGTCACACAGAAGAACAATCAAGATGTGATAAAGTATTTATTAATGAATAAATTACAAAGTAGTCGGTTCTAGGCTACCAACTCCAATAGACTCCCACTTGGACTAGAGCCAACTGCTAAAAACCTTTAACCCTCTAGCTCTCACATGATATTCATGCTTCTGCTGAGATAGGCCTTTAGTTATGGGGTCCACCACGTTCTCTTTCGTGGACACTCTGCTCACTCCAACTTCACCCCTTTGATAGAAATCCCTCAAAAGGTGATACTTTTGGTGTATATGCTTTGTCTGTTGATGTGACCTTGGTTCTTTTTCAAGATCCACCGCTATAGTATTATCACAATACAACGTGATAGGATATTTACTGCTAGGCACCACATCAAGATCCTAGACAAAGTTCTGAATCTATAAGGCTTCCTTGGCCGCATCAGAAGCCACTATATATTCAGAATCCACTATAGAATCGGTGACAATTGGATGCTTTGAACTCTTCTAACTCATATCTCCTCCATTGAGATAGAAAACATATCCAGATTGCGACTTCAAATCATTTCGATCTGTCTGAAAGCCAGCATCAGCATACCCTCTGATGATAAGCTCCCTGTCTCCTCTATACACTAGGAACATATCCTTAGTTCTTCTCAGATACTTAAGGATAGTCTTAACAGTAGTACAATGTTGTTCTCCTGGATCTTTTTGATATCTTCCTACCATGCTCAGTGCATAGGAAACATCAAGCATGGTACATAGCATGGCATACATGATGGATCATATAGCTAAAGTGTATGGGATATTACTTATTCTATCTTTCTCTTGTTGTGTCTGAGGACACATTTTCTTAGAAAGATGTAGGCCATGTGACACTGGAACCAATACTTTCTTGGATTGTTCCATACTAAATATATTTAGTATCTGGTTAATGTATGTACCCTGACTTCGTCCAAGAAGCCTCTTGGGTCTATCACGAATGATTTTGATCCCTAGAATGTAGGCTGCTTCACCCAAGTCCTTCATGGATAAACACTTGTTCAACCATTCCTTAACTGACTGTAAGATTGGTACATCATTTCCAATAAGAAATATGTCATCAACGTATACTACTAGGATAAAGACCGCATTCCCATTAAATCTCTTATAAACACATGGCTCACATTCGTTCTTAATGAAACCAAATTCTTTTATGGCTTCATCAAATCATATGTTCCATGACCTGGATGCTTTCTTTAATCCATAAATGGATTTCTTCAACTTTCAAACCTGTTTTTATTCACCTGGTGTCACAAATCCTTCTGGTTTTGTCATATAGACATCTTCCTAAAGGTTCCCATTAAGGAATGTTGTTTTGACATCCATTTTCCAAATCTCGTAGTCATAGTAAGCTACTATGGCAAGTATGATTTTTATGTATTTAAACATGTAAACTGGAAATAATGTTTCATCATATTCAATTCCTTGACACTGTATGAATCCTTTATCCACTATCCTTGGTTTATAGGTTCTAACTTGACCTTCCATGTCCAGTTTTCTCCTGAATACCCATTTGCATCCAATAGGATTTACATCAACTGTATCATCGACCAGAACCCAAACTTGGTTCTGATACATGGAATCCATCTCATAATTCATAGCTTCTAGCCATCTTGCAGCTTCTGAGCTTTCTACTGATTCCTTATAGGCGAGAGTTTCATTATTGTCCAAAAATAATGATTCACCATCCCTGGTGACTTGGAGGCCAAATCTCTCTAGTTCCCTTACTTCTCTTGAGATCCTACACAGTATTTGTGTTTCTAGAACCTCTTACACGGGGACCTGTGAAACTTGTTCTTGTGCCAAATCCTATGTATCTTGAGCATTAACTGAATCAAAGTCAATCTTGCTCCCACTATCCTTTTTTAGGATGTGATCCCTCTCAAGAAAGATGGATTTTTTGGGGACATTCACTTTCTTTTCTGAAGGGTTATATAGGTAATATCCTTTCGTTTCCTTGGGATATCCTATAAAGATACACCTCATGCCCCGGGGTGCTAGTTTGTTTCCTAAGAAGTCCTTAACAAATTCCTCGCATCCCCATACACGTGTGTGCGACAAAATGGGTTTTTTTCCATTCCATAAATCGGAGGGAATTATATTTTCCACCTTAGTTGGCACTCAGTTTAATGTGTATGATGTAGTTTGTAATGCATATCCCCAAAAGGATAATGGAAGATCTACATGACTCATCATCAACCTCATCATGTGCAACAAGTTGTGGTTCCTCCTTTAACTAACACCATTCCACTGTGGTGTATAAGGAGGAGTGACCTGAGATAGAATCATAGACTCCCGTGGAAGATCGATGAACTCTTGGTTCAGATATTCTCCACCTCGATCTGATAGAATCATATTTATCTTCTTACCAAGCTGATTCTCTACTTCATTATTGAATTCCTTAAATTTATCTAAGGCTTCTGACTTATACCTCATTAAGTAGACATAGCCATATCTACTCAAATCATCAGTAAAATTTATGAATTAAAAATATCCACCTCTAGCTTCTACTGGAAATGGTCCATATACATCCATGTGCACCAATCCTAGAAGCTATGTGGACCTTTTACCTTGTCCACCAAAAGGTGGCTTAGTCATTTTTCCTTGTAAACAAGCATGAAATCTATCAAGTGGTTTAACTCAGTAGAGTCTAAATATCCATCTTGGTAGAGATTTTTCAAGCACTTCTTGTTTATATGACCTAGACAATGATGCCACAACTGGGTGATGTATGAGTCATTTGAGTCTGTTTCATTGTCGATTGCCAACAATTGGTTTTAATAGTTTAATACATACAAACCATTATTTAAATGCACCATACCATAACATACGTTTTTCTTATAAAAGATACAACCCGTATTTCTAAACTTGAAAATAAATCCATCCATATCCAAACAAGATACATAAATTATGTTCTTGGTAACACTAGGAACATAATAACAGTTATGTAAAACCAAAATCATCCCAACCGGCAATGAGAGGTGGTAATCACCAATGGCTAACACATCCAGCCTCACGGCATTGACAGCTCAAAGATCCACCTCTCCTCTGGAAATCTTTCTAAATCTACTTGGTTTCTACATTTGAATATAGATGTGAGCCCAACAAGATTATCTAATACCCAATGTGTAGAAATGGAAATATTATACTTGATAATGAACGCACCTTTAGCATCCCCGCATTCTAGGTGCAGTTCCTATTCTAGTGGCCTTGATTTCCACATGAAAAACATACCACCTCCCATTCCTTTCCCTTCCTCTGGATCTTTCCCTTCTTGGAGGGATGGTGCTCAGGGGATTCAAACCATTTATAAGTCTTTGTCCCCTTTGCCCTGTCCTTCCTTTTCTTATTCACCATAAGGATTGCGGGTGTGTCACTCCCCATGTCCTTATATACCTAGATAATTAAGGTCAGAAGTTCTGATAGACTCTTCTCATTATTGATCATGTTGTAGTTGAAAATAAAGCTAGATAAGGTCTTCGGAAGTGATGATAGGATGAGATCTGTACGCAACTCATCCCGAAACTCAATCCCTAGATGTCCAAGAATTCAATGTAGCCAATAATCTTGACTATATGAGGCCCAGCTAGCACAGACTATCAAAGATTAGTTGTAAACAAAGCATTGGAGGTCTCATATCTTTCCTGCCTCACCTTCTCTTGGTAGATATCCTTAAGGTGAGACATCATGCTATAGGCGTCCATGTTTTCATGTTGCTTCAAGAGCTCATTAGACATGGCCGATATCATGAAACACTGGACATATGTGGCATCATCCATGTGTTTCATATAAAGAGATAATTCCTCATCACTGGCCTCTTTCCCAAGCACAACTATAACAGGATCTTCTAGCACATATAATTTCCTCTCGTGGCGAAGGATGACGCGTAAACGCCTCTGCCACTCTTGGAAATTGGTGTCGGTGAGAAGGTTTTCCTTCTCAAGTATGGTTAGCAATGATATTTTTGAAGTAATTTTCTTATCTTTTCTACAATTTAAGATGAGAAAAGGTTTATTAATTTATTATAAAGCTAAGACAAATAAATAAATTAATACTTATTAGTCTCCCACTATTTTATCAAAATCCAATAGCCCTCACCATTGACTTCAGAATATTCTGTTGCCTGAATATTCTTGTGGCAAGGATCTATATTGCCTTTCGTATTACCCCAACTATGGTTGGTCAAGAAACTTGAAGGGTTTTAAGTAGGCATTCCAAATTCCAACTGCATTAACTCGCATCTCCTTGATCCATTGAGTGGACTCCCCAATCCTGAAATCCTTTTATTTTGGATTTCCTTAAACTTTGCCTCTTGGTCACACCAAGTCCTGCTATGGAAGTCAACCCTTGATGCGAACCAAGTAAATTCAACCCAAAACCTTGAATTATAATTCCCTGATAATTGAAATCACCCCAACTAGGGTTAGTCAAGCACCTTGAACTATGGTTCGATTCTAACTAAGTTTATGGAAGGTTATACCCACTTAATATTTCTTTGAGGGATTTTATCCTTATACATAAATTTCTATTTTATTATCTTTGATTACATTCTTGTTAATATTAATTGGGATATACTTAAGTGATTAACCATGTCTAAGATAATATTTTACATATAAGATGGTCTTATTTTAGTTCCATCTTACATGCTTGTTTAATTCATTAATTGTGTGATCGTGATAACACACCCACAATAAATAAACCATGAAATTGATAGAAATAAAATAAATGGTATGATCATGGTCTTGTTATATTAGTTATTTTATCTATCGGTTGATAAACTAACCCAATACCTAGGGGAGAAACACCTTGAACCTTTTAGGTTCATGTTTACAGCTTTCCACCTGTCCACCTCTATATCTCCTTGGATTGGTTTCACCTTGGTGCCTGACTTGAGCCACCTCCACTATCTTGGGAGCTCCGTCCATTACATATGAATTTATCTCACATGCAGGTGATGGGTAAAAAGAGTTTTTTACATAAAAGAAACCTCGGGCTCGCAGGCCCTACATATTAATGAGGAGAAGGCTCGCAGACCAACAAATTTAATTTAAATAAATAAATTAAAAAAAAGCATTCACATACAAAGGTCTTGGTCTAGCTCATGATCATCCATACATGCAACGATATTTATGCATAAATAAAACTATCATTCAATTATTTAATCGTTCTTGTTTAAGATAAATCACGCTCGAATCAATTAATTGTCTTTAATTAATCAATCCTTTTATCTTAAATCCTTTTTCTGAATTTCCTTGATATTCTCATCCATTATAATTTTAAACAAATAAATTCATTTAAAATTTTCTTTGTATGTAACTTTTACCTTGGAGGCAACCCAGTGAATTCCCATTTATGAAGATATTAATTTAAACACATATAAAACACCTATCATGTGTTGTGCCTCAGCTTTACGCCTGCACTATGGTACACGTATCAAGGGTTTGTATAATATAATAATAAATTTTAATAAATCTGCGTAATTTGGATGAGTACACGATGTGTAGTTCCGACTACACAGCATGTAATTTTGTTCACCATCCATCCTAAGTACATGCCCAGGGACATGGCGTGTTTTTTGTACTTCAGAAATTTTCAGAGTACACGGTGTGCACAGTGGGACACACATGGTGTAGTGTCCGCGTTACATGGTTTCCAGCCGGGAAAACCGTGTATAGGGTACACGGTCCAACCCTACACGTCGTGTTCAGTGGACCATATGGCGTGTAATCCGGAAACTGTGTGCCACATGTTCCTGGTCAACACACGGTGTCATTTATGACTTAGGAATACTCCAATACATGGTCTGATTTGGCAGATCAGTCTAACGCCATGAACCTAGACTACACAGCGTGTACTTCCGAATACACGCCGTGTATTCTGGTGTTGTACGACTAGGAACGTTTGGCACCTCCAGATGAGATCCTTTATTTTATCTTAATAAAAATTAAAAGAAAAAATCGTTTTTTTAAGGTGAACGAGAAACAAGAGAGGAGGAATAGATCTCAAGATTCAGATTTAAATAATAATTAACTTGAATTGAAAAAACTAAATTATTAAATGTGTAAATCACCAATGAAAAACTAAATAATTATAATCAATGATATGACTCCCTCTGATACCACTTGTAGGTTCTGAGCACAGTTGAAGCACATGGGTGGATTGCCCACTTGGCTTTTTTTCATTAGTAATGATCAATCTGGGATCAATACGATGATAAATTCCAGACTCCATGGATCAAATCACAGAAATAGACAAAGAAGAAGAATAGTCTCGGAACCACAAATGAGGATCATCATATGTTGGTTATAATTAATTTAAATAATTGACAAGAATTACCTTGATGGAATTATTTCTTCATTGATGTCTCCGGTCACAATTCGATGTGATCCGTCATTGAGGCATAGAATACAAGTGTATCATTCCTCTAGAGGTGATCCACATGTTCTCCACATATCTCTAGATGTCACCAAATGAATCCTCAGGTGCTAGCATGGAGAAGCCTTTTCTTGTGTTTTTCGCCTTAGATCACCTTGGTCCGATGGAGGAGGATCTCTCTCGGTCTTGAGAGCATTCTTAGAGGAAGGAGTTCTTTTGGCCTTGAGAGAATTATCTAGAATAGTTGTTCACAATGATTAGGGAAAAGTGTTGGGGTTGTGAGGATATTTATAATCAGGTTTGAAGTTATAGAGTTATGACAATAAATAAATGCATTGCGTGTTTTATTTGTTTCATTAACTCTTATTGAAAACCCCCATGTCAAATCATTAATTCCTTTACATTCGCCCACATTGATTATAATAAATATAATTTAATAAAATGATATTATTTCCTTAAAATATCAACTGGAAAAACTACATGGCGTGTAATCATTAATACACGGCGTGTACTCGTTTTTCATTTCCTTTCCAAAAAGAAAACTACACGGCGTGTACATTCAATGTACACGGCGTGTATATCTTATTTTCATTTTCTTTCCAAAATGAAAAATACATGGCGTTTACATTCAATGTACATGGCGTGTATATCTCGTTTTCATTTCCTTTCTTCCTCCAAAATTAAAATGATTTAGGATTCCTTGAATAATTATTAAACCACATACGGGAATAATCCCTATTCTACTTTAGATACTTGGATACACTTAGTGTGTGACCCTCTAGGTCTCTTTATCATTGGAATTAGGTAGGCTTACCTAAATTCCAAGATTACTGTCTAGGAACAGGTCAAGGCACTCAAGAGAAAGAAGTTGATGCCACATTGACATGTCACCTCATACGAACGCTTAGCATGTAATTTGATCCCTTTGTTTTAGTATCTCTAATCAAGCGGGTTGCATGCTAGTGTCATCAACCCATGTGATCGATTATTCTTTATTTGACTTTCCAGAATTGAACTTGACCATTCCTCACCATGGACATGGATTTATTTAGGCTATATCAATTCCATAAAAGGGCCTAAGATATCTACTTCTGTTATGGAACTGAAGGGACAAATCCTTTCTCGCATTATCTATTAATGTGGTATCACTCGTGACGCACCCAACGTATCCTACCTCACTGTGAACAATGTGTTTTCACGGTTTTTTTCAATACATCTAATTGCATGAGTTGTAATACCCATTAATAATAATCTTAAAGTCTAAGGACCAATACCCATGTCCACAGATAGGAACATCCAATGACACTATGAAATGTGGATTTCCTACTGGTGGGTCTCGTTCTCATAATATCCTCATGGATATTACCAAGGGCGCACACCATGAGAAGGTGCCTCAAAGTTTTATGAGTCCTCAACCCTAATGGCCTATATTATTTTTGTCCCTCAAATAACATCATCAATCCATAGAACATATATTCAAGAATAGTGTTATGGAACTTCTGATTTCTCATCATAGCATGGATCCGCTATGACCCTTTAATGCAACAGATATCCTTAGGAAATTATCACATGCATTGTCACATAGAAGAACAATCAAGATGTGATAAAGTATTAATTAATGAATAAAGTACAAAGTATTTGGTTCTAGGCCACCAACTCCAACATGTTTGGTAGATTATTTCGATGGTTTGTTGATCCTTGAGATGGTTTTGAGTTGTTCTTTCTTTTCACCCCATCCCTGTGTCTGTCTATAATAAAATTCATCGATTCAGACCTTAATTCATTAAATTTTAAATTTTTATCTTGAAAAATAAAATTGAAATGAATACCTCCTTGTTGATATGTTTTTTACAAGCTGTGATGTCCATGCGATGAATGTTCCAAGAGCTTGTTCAGCCTTATGAATATTTTCATCATCAATTGAAATAGGTAGCTTGGAACTCGTCTCATGGGATACATTAATCAACACTTTGAAATGACCTGTTGGAAGTGGTCTGTTTTGTATGATGACGTTCTGGATATTGAACACTATAGCCCTCGCTATAAGGAGATGTGTGGGTATTGATAGATATACATCATAGTCATTTTCACCCTGTACAATATCAGTAAAGGAAAGGTATCAGTGTCTATCTGATTCACAATTTATAGAAACAATTATTAGAACATTGATTACCTAAACTAAGAAAGGTTTTTTAGGGGAATGGCTCATCTCAAAGCTAGTGGGAATGGGGAGGGATCTTCACACGCTAGTTATTCTTGAGTTGTTTCTTCTCTCCCCCCCCCCCCCACCCCCCCACCATCATATTTTCCATGAAATATGTCTTCAATTTCATATGTTCTTTAAGGATATCTATTATTTCTCTCATAATTTTTATTTATTCACTTTGATCCTCTTGTTTTTTCTCAAAAAATGTTTAGGGTGTCACCCTAAAACCCACACTTCTGACACAACCATACTTTTCTGGCTATTTCAAGGCCATAGAAAGTATGTCTGTATCCATTTTGGGTGTTGTTGATTCCTGTGACTATGTAAGATAGAAAATATAGTAAAATAAGTAATCATTGTTATGTAATATCGATTTAAATCAAAAACAAATATTTATTATGTCATACTTACACATTTTCCCCAAACTTTTTGGGTGTTTTCATCTGTTCGTATCCCATGTTTATTTACACATGCCTCCTCCCATAGCACATGGTGTGGGAAGGAAGTGACATTAGATTTGGATTCATCAATCTGCATATAAACAGAGTAACATAGTTATGGTGTTGTTTTATTTCACATGAAATTATTACGGTAGATTTAAAATATGTACCAATTTTTTTAAAGTGAAGTGTACCCCATTCTTGCTTTACAGTAGGGTTATGATGGTTTTTCTACTCGTTCCTTATTTTCAGCACTCATTTTTTGTTTCATAAATAAAAAAAATTCAATCAAAGTGATGAATACACATAACGTCAAACAATGTATTACCAAACATAATGTACCTGAAAAGACTAATATGCATGATTTCTAGTAAACGTATTCCACGCTCTTTGGGTTATCAGGTGTGCATAAATAGGATGTGGGTGTAGATTTATTTTCCCTTCAGTATCTTTAAGATAATGTTTCATTAAAATTGTGTGAAAGACTCTATGAATACTTCTAGAAACTCTTAATACATAGTACTTGTGTGATTCATCCACTATAAATGCACTCTATAAGGGGTGATTAATAGTATGTCGATGTTTCATTATTTTATTTTTTAGTAAATTAAAGAAATGATATCATCATGTTACCACAATATCACCCCACATCAGTTTCTTAATCCCAGTGACAACATGGTGCCATGACTGTACATCAATCGGCACGCATTGCTGAGTGACAATTCCAATGTAACTACTGAACATGGCCTTATTGGGGTTAACATGTTGGACATTCTTATTCCATCTGACCTCATATTTTATGTCTTTCACTTTTGTAAGGATAATTACTAACACCATCAAACTATAGTGCTCCTTCTTTTTTGTGCCCCTAGTGTTTCATTTCCTACCATTTCCTCATTTTTCAACATAATCAATATGTTCCTCCAGAGCACTAGTATCAGTATGTGTAGATGGTGGTTGTACCTCTGCACTGGGAGAAGCAGCAACAACAGGTTGAGAAACTTGTTGGTCCTCTGCACTATGAGTAGTAGCAGGTTGAGAGACCTGTTGTGCCTTAGGATTGGGAGTATCATCATGTGAAGAAGTTATTATCTTTATAAGTGGTTTAACATTTAATTTAGATTACATAAAAGTAGCAGTGAATGTATAATATCATAAGGTAACATGATGTATATTACAAAAAAAATAACTATATTATTGAACACTTTTTTTAAAAGGCTGAAGGGATTTGACCCCTCTATCAACTATCCAAATCCCTTCATTATGGTCTCCTCTGACATTAAAAATCCATCTACATTGGGACCACTAGGAAATTATTATGATGTACCAATGAAAGGGTCATCTTTCATTGAATTTTCATATGACCCTTCAATGGTTTTGGTGGATAACAGAATAGTTGACTAGTTTCGGTTTGTGGGATTTGGAACATAATATACTGGTACTGCCTGTGATTCCATTATAAATGTTTCGTCTTTGTACCCTTACTTACTAAAATCAAATTTCATGAATCCCAAATCATCTATTTTAATAACACTCCTGTTATCAATCCACTTGTATGAAAATTTAGAACTTAGAAGTTTGTATATTCCAACTCCCATATTTTTTTGATGATTCTAAAGTATGACATATTCACATAAATTGGATTTCTATTCTTAACATCGGAAACATGCATCACTTCAGCCATACGTGTAACTCCACCATTCTGTATGGTACCATATTCATCATGTTCAATAGTATAGAATGTATAACTATTAATTATATAAGCATTATATGATAATATATACACACAAGGTCCTTTGAATAGCCATCGAAGTCATTCTAAAATTGAATCTAGATTTTAATCTGAGTCCTTAAATATATGGTCCCTAAACCATCCTATAAACCATTGATTATGTGTATTTTATATCCATTTTCATCCCTTTATGGATTCAAGTGCCTAATAATTTCTTTGTGGGTTTCTAAATGTGGTTCAACCTTCAAACTGTTATGAAAAACATAAAGGTGGGTCTACTCCCTATCTGTAATATTGATTGTGACAACCTCTCTTTCAGAAATTCTTTCACCCACAATCCACCCAGTGTAATGAGATTTTGTTAGACCAATGCTTTTCACACCGAACAAGTATTTGGTACACAATTCAACAGCTTCCTCAATAATATATCACTCTGCAATACAACCCTCTGGCCGACTTCAATTTTTGACATACCCTTTAAAAATAATCATATATCGTTCAATGGGGTACATCCATCTACAGTGTACAGGACCACATAGTCAAATCTCTCTCACCAAGTGAACCATCATATTAAAGAATGTCGGTAGGAAGAACATTTCCACTTCACATAATTTGATGGCAATTTCTCTTTCCATGATTAGTAATTTTTTCGGGTCTATAACTTTGTTGCATATATCTTTGAAGAATAAACAGAGATTTGTTAACATATAATAGACATTCTTGATCAAAATGAAATTTAAATCTATAGTAATTAGATCTTTCATCAAAACATGGCAGTCATGTGATTTCAAACCCTTTAACTATAAATCGATCATTGACACGATGTTCTAGATATTCGATGAATACCACTCTAGAACCTTTAAGTCATTCAAGAAGTTGAAAATTTTATATCTCTTCTTCCTGGAAAGAGTATATAAGCAGTTGGAGGAATAAAAGTTAATTTTTCATCCTTCACTAGCACCAACTATTCTCGTATTCCCATGCCAACCATGTCCAACCTAGCCTCAATTCCATCCTTTGTTTTTTTTTGGTTTCATTTAGAAATGTTCTGATGACACTTCTACGTACATTTTTTCAACATATATAAAATCAAGAAATTTTTTTACATATAGACAATTCCAGTATGGTAATTTAAAAAAAACTAATCACTTCTTCCAACTGGTTTTCGTAAGGCTTTTCAAAAATAGTTTACCAAAATCAGTGTATGCATCTTTTACTTTCTCGAATAGTTGATCACCATTTAGTGGATATAGTGTTGTATGTTCTTATGAACTTACATAAAATGATGTCTTCCAAGATCGATACTTATTTCATCGAGGTAGAAATCTATGATTTCCTAGAAACATGGTTTTTTTATGAATGTTTCAACCTAATTGACTGTGTACCTTGTTCACATATGGGACACCAATGAATTCCTTTAATGCTATATCCTGAAAAAATCTCATAAGCAGGAAAGTCATTTATCATTTTGTATAACATGGCTCTCAATGTGAAATATTCATTTATATAATCATCATACAACGTAACACCTAAATCCAACAATAATTTCAAATCCTCGATCAATGGATCCAAATAAACATAAATATCATTACTCAGTTGTTTCGGTCCTAATATAAGCATAGATCACATGATGTGTTTTTGTTTCATGCATAACCATGGTGGAAAGTTATAATTTACCAACATAATCAGCCATGTACTGTGAGTGATGCTTTAAAAAACAAAAAGGATTCACTCCATCTGTGGATAACACAAGATGAAGGTTTCTCGAATCATTTCTAAAATCAGGATATTCATGATCGATTCTCTTCCACTGTGGAGAGTCTATTTGTTGATGTAGTTTCCCATATTTATTTCTTCTATCTGCACGCCACATCAATTTTCCTATGGTCTCCTCGATTCCATATAGGTGCCTAAACCTTGGAATGATTGGAAAGTACCATACAAATTTCATAGGACTGGATTCATCTTTCTTGTATCGAGAAACATGACACTTTGGGCATTATCTAAGTGATTTTTGGTCCTTTAGAAATAGTATACATTCATTAGAGCAGGCATGTAATTGTTCATAGATCATACCCATATAACATAGTATTCATTTGGCATTGTATGTTTGGATCAGGAGCCCATTATCTTCTGGGAGCATGTCATTCAAGAGAGCAAGTAATTCTGTAAAATTGGCATCACTCCATTTGTTGCTTGCTTTTAAATTATAAAGCTTCATTACGATTGGTAATGCTGTATATTTAGTGAAACCACCATACAAAGGCATATTTGCACAACTCTTTAACTGCTCAAACAATTTTGGGCAATCACAAAGTTCATCTTCTACTATCCTTATCATTTCCTAAATACAATCTTCATCATCATTCACATCTATAATCACATCCTCGATACAGTCTTCTTCATTGTCCACACTTGTAATCATATCAGATGATCCATAAAATGCATTGTTATCTCAACCACTAGCAACATTCTCTTTTTCCCCATGTTTATTACAACATTTATAACTTAGATCTATTCCATGATAGATCAATTGTTCTTTCAACTCCTATGGACTAACTTTTCTTGAATAACAAAATCATAAACACAAAAAAGGATTTGAGAAGTTTCATATGCATGATCTTTTTTAAACTTGATGAACTCTTTCACTTCATCTTCATACTCTCTTGTCAAACAATTAGCATCCATCCAGTCTATATTCATATCCAACCTATTTTATTCGGTGATATTAGTATTTAACAAAATAAATAAACAAAATATTGATATAATGTAATGGTTTTCCTAATTCTATAAAAATATAAACATAAAATATTATGAAAAAACTATAGTTCAAATGTCCTTTGAAAACTATTTAAAAAATCACACTTGAAATTCCATTAAAAACCCAACCATTTAAACAAATTCCTCTTTAAAATAACACGTTCTTTTTAAAATAAATCAATCAACTCCAAGAACTCTTTCACAAAACCAAAATTCTTTTTTCTTAAATCATTCAAGACAACTTCATGACCCAATAATCTTAATAATTTAAAATTAGTGACATCCCTCTAAGAAAATTTTTAAAACACTTGAATCATTTTAAAAGAGCCACTTAGGCATTTTCAAAAAGACATAGATCCTAATAGAGACACTTTATAAAAGATACATAGAAAACACCTCGATTAATCCCAAATCAATCAGTGTTTTATGATTCCATCACATTATTCTAAAGGTAGGTGTAATGATAATAATTTCCAAAAGCATTTTATATTGTTCTCCCCACCATTGGATATCCCTTATCCATGCTTCCATTATCCAGTTATATCAATTATCTTTCACCACAAAACTAGAGATTGAATGGATATGTTTCATAGTCAGTGACCAAACTCACAACCATGAAACACTCATGTTCCAGTTTACTACAAACACTGCATTATCCCAATGATCCTTGGATCACACCAAATCAATTGGTTATACACCCTAATAATAATGTATATGTCTCTCACATGAAGTATTATTGGTCCCTTTATTTATAAATACACCTAAAAAAATATATAATAATGAACCTATTACATAATCAAAAATTTCTCAAGTTTCATTCCTTTCACACAAAGAATTTTCCTATGCCACTCATCACTAGAAGAAAATATGTTTATTTCCCAATAATTTTAAGTGAATCATGTCTCAAGTCAAAATAAGAAAAAAACTATGGTACTAAACTAATAGATGGTATGATTTTATATAGTCTATTTTCTAACATCTTCAAAAAGACTTTATAAATGACATTACAAAGACTAGTTATTCTAAAATTCTTAACTGAACTCATATTAGTAACCTATAGAATCAAAGTGATGAGAGTATCATTATAAGTCACAAGAGAATTATTACCTCTCCAAAACTCATTCATGTGGTTAACAACATCAAGTCCCAAAAATAGTCTAGAACCTTTTAAATAAATTTCTTAAAGAAAATATAGGTTTGGTACCTTTAATGGATGAATCAACCTAAATGTCATGACCACTTCATAATATTGAATATCAATAGTTAATAATTCATTTATATAATTTGTTAAAGTTATAATAAAATAATAATTTATATATTTAGATATAAAATTATGTCAAGAAGAAAATATGATTTTATAATCACTTTAATTATATCATTTATCCCTTTGAGGGGATTCACCATAAAGTGCTTGCGGGTGGAAGGATTCATTACATGTGTTGTTATGGTTATTTGACTAGGGTGTCCAGAAAGTGTCTCATGTAGCTTTGGATAGGTAGGGCTAAAAAATATATGTTTCCCTTTTAACTCAATTTATCCCTTAATAAAAGTATAATTATATTCTTCTATGAAGTAGTATTGTCATCCAAACAACATAAATTTCATGTGGTGTGCTTATTCCATTTATGTCATGTGTTTATCCTTTATTGATCATTTTCCTTTAGGTGAGGTATTTTCAAAACCAAGAGGTTACTGGAAATGAAAGGTATATATATGATGTAGTGACTTAGTTGTATCTTTAATTTTATGATATGGTATATCAGGTTTTGAGATTTGTTTCAATTCAGGTATGTTCTAGAATTTCTTTTGCTATCTGTATGTTTCGGGGGTTTAATTTATGTTTTGGGGGTTTAATATTAGGATTGTTGATTTGTACCAAATCCAGCTGGTGGTATCAGCTCTTTTTCTTATCCTACTATCAGTTACTAAAAATTGGTATTAAATCTTGGTTACATAACATATGGAGATTATTTTATCAAGACTCGTTAGAAAGTCTTGGTTTTAAGACTACTGGGTTTCCTCTAGTGAAGTGATTTTCTAAGATTTAGTGGAATTTCACTAGTAAAAAAGTGGTTATGCTATTGAAATGGGTAAGGTTTAGATTGATATTCAATGGTGGAGGATTCAAACTTTGGGGGAAAATGGCCTTCCTACTCATGGAGAGTTTGAAAGTTGCATTGATTTTGAATTAGTCAGAAGCGAGGTGTTCAGTAGAATGGGAAACCATGAGATGAAAGCATTCTAAATTTTTTTAAAAGGTGTGTCTAAGAGAATATGGATCCAAGAGTGAATAAGGACATGCCTTAATGATGTTGAGCATTAAAGGTGAATGTGTAGTAGAGGGAGGGATCAAGGAGTATGATTGGTCGAGTTTTTGGTGCAACGGTGGTTCTCGGTGAGAATGTATCAATGCCTAGAAAGTGAAGCATTCTGATCCATATCTAGGGAGATCATATTGGTTCCTAGTAAGTGTCAGGATGTAATCCCATACTAGGGAGAGCAGATTAACGTCTAGCAAGTACATGTTCTACGTCCCGCCTAAGTAATTGGGGTTCTCATGATAAATGAAATGGTGGAGATTAAAATCAATCATGAAGTCAATCACATAAAATCTGAATGACATAAAAAACTATTCATCTCACCTCTAAACACCCTTCATAGAAATAACCCATTTTTACCCATGTATAACACATTCCAAAAAAAATTAACCCGCTTTATATAACCATCAAAATCCAAATATAGTATAGTGAAAATGTTCCCAAATAAAAAACTATTTTTATAAAGTTTCAATCAGGACTTTGAGAATTCATTGATAACCAAAACATGAAATTATTTTTAAGAATTTTCCAAATGATCCTTAAATATTTCAACCAAGTTGAACACATAAAATCCTTTTTGGATACCAAACATTATTCAAAACTTAATGAAAAACTTCTTTAAATAAAAAATGAATTAAATTCCAACATATATATACCAAACATACATAATGGGGTGTCCAAAAATCATATAAGATATCATTACATATTACTAAATCAAATTAATATATAAGATTCATAAAATGATAACAAAAGAACACCAAAGTTCAATAACAATCAAATCCCCTTAAAAAACCAACCAACATGCAATTAATTTAGTGTGAAAACAAGGACCACCAATTTATTTTCAAAAACCAACCAACGTGTAATTAATTTAGTGTGCAAACAAGGACCACCAACGGCCATGATTTTCAGCTGGGCATTTAGCCCGTATAATTCACAACATCACCATCAAATAAAGAGAAAGAGGAGAAAACTCATTGCGGAGGTGTCGTTCAGCATGCGGTGAAGGTGCATTCGGGGTGGAGGAGAGGCGTGCAGCAGAGGAGTCCTCCAGTAGAGGAGAGGCGCATGACAGAGGAGAGGCGTGCAGCGGAGGAGAGGCGTACGGTAGAGGTGTGGTGCATGGCAGAGGTGTGGCTCACGGCGGAGGTGTGGCACGCGACGGAGGAGAGGCGCACAGTGGTCTGGTTCGTGGTGGAGGAGAGGCGCATGGCGGAGGTGTGGTTCACGGAAAAGGAGAGGCAATGGGAGAGGAGGAGGAGGAGGCTTGATGGTAGTGATCGGCTTCTGCGAGAGCTTGAGGGGTATGAGGAAGGAGGAGGAAGTTAGGGTTTTTTTATAAAACTTGGTGAACCTTTTATCAACACTAGCTAAAAATCACTAATAAAGGTATGTTTTATCAACGCAAAATAGAAAACACTGATAAAACGTGCCTTTATCAATACTTTTTTAGTGCTGATAAAGGACGTATTTATAAATGCTAAAAATATAGTGCTGATAAAGAGGTCCTTTATCAGTGCTTTTTTAGCACTGATAAAGATAGGCCTTTATCAACACTAAAAAGGCACTGATAAAGATATAATGTTAATAATTTATTTCTATTATTATATATATTTTTAAAATTATAAACATGATAAATATATATTTATATTTATAAAATTATAATTAAAATAATTATAAAAGTATAAGAAATATACTTATTATATTTGTAATCTTAAAAATATATATAATAAATATATTAATTTTATATATTTATAAGATTATAGATGTAAATAACTATATTTTTTCTAATTTTATAATTATTTATATGAATATATATTTATTTATAATTATAATTATAAATGAATATTTATTTATTTATTTAAATAATTATAAAATTGTAACAAATTAATATTTATAATATTTATAATTTTAATAATATTTATATTTATTATAATTTTATAATTATTTAAATATATCTATATTTATTTACAAATATAAATATAAATATTGGTATTTATTTCTCAATATTTCTATATATTTATTTAATTATATCTAACATTATATATGAAAATAATAAATATATTTTTTATGAATTAATAACTATTTAAATAAATATAAATTTATTTATATTTACAACTAATAAATATTTATTTATTTATTTTTAATTAAAAATTATAATAAATAAATTATTTATAGCTGTAATTATATATATATATATATAATTTTAAATTTATAACAAATATATTTATAATTTTATAAATATATATAATTAATATATTTATTATAATTTTTTAATTATTTAAATATATCTACATTTATTTAGAATTATATTTATAACAATTTTTATTTATTTATAGGTATTTTTATATAAATATATACAATTAATATATTTATTATAATTTTTTAATTATTTAAATACATCTATATTTATTTAATGATAATAATTATAAATATTTTTATTTATTTATAAATATTTGTATATAAATATATTTATTTAATTATATATTTATAACTTTATAAGTTGTATAATAAATATATTTATTTTAATTTTATAATTTTTTACATGTATATATTTATTTGTAGTTATAATTATAATAGTAAATAAAAATATTTATAAATTTTTGTATATATTTATAAATATACTTACATGTATTTATTTATAAAATTATAATATATGTAATTATTGTAATTTTATAATTATTTAAATATATATAGTTATAATTATAATTACAAATAAATATATTTAAAAAGTATTTATATATACTTAAAATTTAAAAATCATAAATATAATAAAAATATTTATTCTTTAAATATATTAATGTAATTTTATAAGTATTGAGAACATAATATAGTATATGGGTAACATGAATTAATCATATACACCTAGTAAAATGTACATAATAAAAAACAGGTCATCAATGGACAACACGAATAATAATAAGAGTGTAATGTATAAATGAACATTTATGATGATACATAACATATATGCACATATGATCAATATATTAATTGACCAAATTCATTGGAAACACATGTATATTTAATTATAATCTTATGCCTTTTTTAAAACATTATATATATATATTTGAATTATTAAAAGATATATATTAATTATAAACAAGCATTTTTTATTTAATATATACAAATGAACATTATTTTTGAATATAAATATAATAATTGTATATAAATTATTATTAAAAACTTTTATTAGCGCTAAGACTAGCGTTGATAAAGCCCCCCCCCCCTATCAGCACTTTCTGCTTAGCGCTGATAAAACCACATGCTTCTCTTGCCCTGTTTTGTGGTAGTGCTATTTGAATGAAAGCACGTCTTTGTTTAAAATATGAAAATGAAATTCCATGCCTTGTTTTATTTAAATTGATAGAATAAATGGTAAATTATTATGGTGTTGGTTATGGAACACTTGGTGAGACTATATTGGGCTTTATATCTCACACCCTACCTTTTCCGATAGGTGTTTGTAGACTTTATTATGCCATGTTCGAGAAAAGAGAAAGCATCACATGGAGATGTTGGGTGTTCTTGATCCTTTGGACCGTGGAGTGTTGGTGGTGATCGATGGATTTTGTGTCAACTTCTTACATAGAGATTCATAGACTTTTATCTGGTTGATGTTTTAGTTTCCTTTGGGATGTTTATCTTTCTATTGGATACTTTTATACCTGTTTCTTTGGGTACTTTTTCCTTTTGTAGTGTTGAACATATTGACTTATATCTATTATCTTTTATTTTTTTGTGGAAAATTTGTTCCCTGTTGATCATGTATGATTCCAAGTGCTAGTCACCAACCTGTGGGTATTGAGAACTCCCTTTAGGCCATGATAGAGTTAGCTCAAGTATTAGGGTACTAGGGTATCTAGGTTGGTTCATGATAAAGTGTTATTATAGGTGTAGGTTTTTCATCTTTCATTTATGTTAGTGTGTGGTTTAGGATGTCTTTATGGGAATTAATGGATAGTTGCGAGCAAGTTCTTGAATAGCTCTCATCATAGAAAGCCTTAAGTCACCATGGGTATTTGGGAAAAGTGTCTTTGAGTAATTTTTTTATCTGATTCTAGTCTTGTCCCTTCTTTAGATTTGGGTATGTTGTAATCTAAATCTTGAAATATTATTTTATGGGATTAATATTCCCATTGATCTTGTCTGAGTTTTTGATCTGAGTCATCTTATGATGTATTCAATGTTTTCTATTGATGTTGTGTAGAACCATGCCTCTGAGAAGGTGTTTGAATAAGCCTCGAGAGGAAGCTTCTGGTGAACCGTAGTGAGAGGATCCTCCCATGGACCAGAATCTTGTTGATATTTTTGTGCATGTTGTCCAAGATCTAGGATAGGAACCTGCACCTATTCTCATTCAGGATACATTTTTGTAACCTCAAATGGATAAATCTCAGAATCATGCTTAAGAGTTTCTTCACTAGAATCCACTTGATTTCCAAGGAAATAAAGATCCTCAAGAGGTTGGGGATTGGTTGAATAAGATAGAGTGCCTTTTTTATTTACTATAAAGTCCTAAACATATTAAGGTGAAGTGTGTTGCCTTTAAACTAGAAGGGCCTGGTAGGAGATGGTGGGATTCGATGGTAATGGAAAATAATCATGAGGGTTTGGAGTGGAAGGACTTTAGATTTATCTTCACTAATCATTTCTATCTAGAATCTATGGTACTATCTAAGGATATTGATTTTTTCAACCTCTAGCAGGCTGACAGGATTGTGACACAGTATGCGAACCACATTGCCAAGCTTGTGTAGTTTTCACTTAATATTGTATTGAATGTGAAGATGAAGGACCAACGGTTTAATATGGGTCTTTGAAATTATATTTTTTTCATATTTTTTCTTACTAAATTTCACTTTATATGCCAACGTAATGGATAGGGCCTTGATGCTTGATCTTGATCTAGCTGGTAACCCAGGGTTGATGGGAGTTCCTTATTCTCCCAGGGGTAGTTCTTTGAGTTCCTTTAAATGAAATAGGAATCTTTATGAGAATCATGGTGATTCTTGATAGTAGGAATCCTCTATACCTTATATAGTTCCTGGAAGAGTCCCTTTGACTTGTTTCCAGTGTATCAAGGTTGGTCATTTGAGACATGTTTGTACTGAGGTGATAAATATATGTGGTTCTTGTGGTCACTCGGGACATCTAAAAAAAGCGTCCATTTCTTCTCTTCTCTATATAGTGGGACAGGCTCATCAGTACTTAAAATTACTATGGTGAAATCAAATTCTTCATGAATAAATGGGTTCCAGCCACAAGCATCTGGAACAAAGCTTATTCATGCAGAAAAAGAGTCTCTATATTAATATGATATAGGTCCAACGATTGTGAGAGTTATCATATCAATATATTCATATTTAGTGAATGTTTTATTTTATACTAGCACATCTCAATCATTTATATTGACATGTATTGTGGACCTGCTAAATATTTCTATAGATCTTTTATCTTATGTGATGAATATTACTAATCCCCTCAGAATGAAGATATATAAGGTTCTTCATTGTCCTGCTTGTGTTTTCTCTGTGTCAAAAATCAATCTTACCTATAATTTTATAGTTCTATAAATGAAATCTCTTTAATTAATTCTCATGATGGATTATATCATTTTTATTAAGTCCCTAATTGAATGTAATCTTTGGTGGATCTCCTTTACTACACCCGATGGGGTGTGTTATGTTTTTCAGAGAGAATGGGACCTGAGGTTAAGTAAAGCCAGACCTGCTTATCTGGAATTGGGGAAAGTGATATCAATGTTTTTTATCTGGTGTGGTAATATTTGATTGATTATCTCCCTTCAGTTTTCATCAAGTTTCCCAATGTGTTTCCTTTTGATTTCTCTAGTTTTCCACTAGCAAGAGAGGTAGAGTTTTCTATTGATTTAGTTTCTGGTACTCAACTAGTGTCTATTCCTTCTTACCGTATGGAACCAAATGAAATGAAATATTTGAAGACATGATTGGATGATTTTTTAAAGAAATTATTTATATTCCTGAGTGTTTCCCCTTGGGTATTTCCTATTCTCTTTGCAAAGAAAGCTGACGGAATACTTCACCTCTATGTTGATTACTGGAAACTAAATCAATTTATGGTGAAAAAAAGTATCTGTTACCATGGATTGATGATTTTTTTTACCAGTTAAAGGTGTAAAATTGGTTTTTTAAGATTTATCTTCGATATGGTTATCACCAGTTGAGAGTAAAATAATATGAAATTCAAAAGACCATCTTTCGGAGGAGGTATAGACATTATGAGTATATTATCATTCCATTTGGTATAACCAATGCTCTTTTAATATTTATGGCGTTGATTAATGGAATCTTCCATGAGTATCTTGATACGTTGATGGAGGTCTTTGTGGATGACATCCATTTTTTACTCTCAGTCTAAGGAGGAACATGTACGTCATCTTAGAGCAGTTCTAGAAATGTTGAGAAATTGCCAACTCTATGATAATCTATTTAAATGTGATTTATAGATTTGAGAAGTGAATTTATTGGGTCACATTGTTTCATAACATGGATTCTTAGTCAATCTTGAGAAGTTGAATGATGTTATGACTTGGTAACAACTGTGTAATGTTTTTGGGATCTGAAGCTTCTTAGGTTTAGTGGATTATTATCGCAAGTTTATAAAGGATTTATCAAATTTGGATTATTCTATGACCACTCTCACTCAAAAGGGGTTAAATATCACTTGGAATGATAAATTTCATAGTTCGTTTGTTGAGATGAAACTTCTTTTGAATTATGCTTTGGTGTTGACTATTCTGAAGGTCGGGCAGGGCTATGTGGTCTTTTGTGACACATTAGGTTCAGGTTTGGGTTGTGTTCTTATGCATGGTGATCATACTCTATCTTATGGTACTCGATAGCTTAGTCCATGCGAAAATAATTTTCTGACCCATGAACTTCAACTCGCATCCATGATTCATGTGCTTAAGAGTTGGTGGAATTACCTTTTCAGATAAAGGTTTACCAAGTTTTCCGACCATAAAATTCTAAGTTATATATTTTCTCAAAAAAATTGATCCTTCATCAGAGGTGGTGGGTGGATTACCTATAATATTTTGATTTTTACATTTCATACACCCTGAGGAAGGGGAATGTAATTGTTGATGCTTTGATTAGTAAACTTTTGATCTAGGCCATGAAGGAATCTTTAAAAGAGTGTAACTTAATGGAACTTTTTGCACGGTTTCATTTCAGATATTGAGAGGAAGAGGCCAAGGTTTTTATAAAAAAATTCATTTGACCTATGCCCTTCTCGAGATGATTCTTTAGGAACAAAATATTGCTGATGATTTTTTTGGCATTAGGGACTCTCTTTATTATGGGGAGACTATTAGTGAGTGGAAATTCTCTTCTGAAGGCATCCTAAGTTTTCAGAAATGGTTTTTCTTTTACTTTGTTCGTAATTAAGTCTATGATGGGGTATTTCTATAATTCCCAGTGGATAGTGCACCCTATAATCAAAAAGATGTTTTATGATGTTTGGTGATGATTCTGGTTTCTAGGTATGATACAAGACATTGATCACTTTATTTCATGTTGTTATACCTTTTAGAAGGTTGAGGGAAAGAACCAGATACCTTCAGGTTTACTTAATCCACTTCAAGTTCTGACTTGAAAGTGGGATGAGATTTCTATGTAATTTTTGGTTGGGTTTCCACATACCCCTTTATAAAATTGTTTGATGTGGGTTTTGATTGATAGGATGGCCAAATCCGATCACTCTTAACCCATTCATGATACTAACAAAGTTGAGGAGTTTGGAAATATCTATATAAAATAGATTGTTCATTTTCATGGAGTTACATTTAATATAGTCACTGATAGATATCCTCATTTCACTTATCGCTTTTGGATAGCCCTCTAGGAGGCACTAGGATCTTAGGATCACTTGATTATAACATACCATCCACAGAAGGATGGCCAGATAGAGAAGGCTATACAGATTCTTGAGGATATTCTATGTGCCTACATCCTTGATTTTAGTGGATCTTGGGACATCGTTGTAGGATACCTTTTGATTTTTCAGTTGGTGACCATATGTTTTTGAGAGTTTCACCTCGGTTGGGTCACTAACACCTTGGGAGGAAAGGGAATATTGCTCCTCACATTGTGGGTCCTTTTGAGATTTTTGATCAGGTTGGAAAGGTGGATTATTGTTTATCACTTCCACCGCAGTTGATGTCAATACATAATGTGTTCCATTTATTGAAGCTTTGTAAGTATCTTTCTAATCCATCTCATGTCTTGAGCTGGGGAGATCTTGATGTTGAGCCTGATTTGTCTATGACTGAATATCTAGTCATGATGGAAGGATGATACCTTTGGACTGTGTGCAATGGAAACATGATTTTGATTCTTATGAGACTTGGGATTGTGAGGCACTAATTAGAGAGCAATGGACTCATCTATTTGATATGTAAACTTTTTAACATGTTTTTTAAGGATAGAAAGTTGTTATGGTGTGGAGGTTGTAACATCTCGTTACTTGTTTTTAGGTATTCCTTGATCCTTATTTTGATCTCCTTTTATATGTTCTTTTTTCAAGGAGTTTTGGGTGAAATTTTAAGAATTTTGGAATTTCTTTGGGTTATTCATGGTTGGTGCATGATTAGAGAAAACCGTGTGGTTTGTCCCAGTAAACTCTGCACCCTATTGAGAGCCACTGGAAGGGGGCACACGGTTTTTACAAACCATGCACTACCCCTTCAAACCATTCACCCATTGGATAGTGGGTAATTCATGGTTGGTTCATGTTTATTTTAATTGTGTAGCCAAACTATGCACCCTAAATAAAGGACCAACAAGGGTGAACAGTTAGGGTTCATGGTTTGTATAACTATATGGTCCTCCCCAGGAAAATGTGTGTGTGGTTTTTTATTCCTCTAAGTTTTATTTTAAATAACCCAAACCCCAGTGTTAAGTTTCCTAATCCCCTATTCGACCTTAACATGGTTTTTTCATCCTTAGAGAATACCAAGAGATGATTTCATCCCCTCCAAAACATTTTCTTGGCAGTTTGAAGTGGGATTTATCTCATTAGATCTCCTCTAGGTAAGTGGATCCCCTATCATGTGTTTTATTATGGTATCTCATTATCTACTCCTTATATTTTCATATATCATAATTTAATGGATATATCTAAACACCATTTTATTGGATCTTGATTCTAGGTTGTGTTCCTATATCTTTCACTCATTTATTATTTATTGTCATTCCCCATTATGGGTGTTGTGAATTATGATTCCTTGATCTAAAGTTAGGTAGTTCCTTAATTATTTTACCTACAATTAAAACCTTTAATTTCTTAATTAAAATGAAATTATTTTTTAAATGATTTAAAAACATTGATTTGAGGTGATTCAATCTTTGATTTGAAATCGGTATGGAAATTGAGAAAAACACCAATTTTAATGGAATTGAAATTTTGGGAAAAATTTATGAAAAATGATGGCTTAATTTGGAAATTCTTTTGATGAAATAATTTTATGTTTATATTGGGAAGATAGATTAAATTGAAAAGTTATTTTAAATGGAATGAAATTATGAAAACCAGTTATTTGGTTTTGAAATGAAAAATGCATGTTGAAAACTGAAATTGGGGAATTGTATTTTGAAATGTTTTGAAATGATTAATTTCCAATTTGATTGATTGATTGTTTGAATCACGTGTTTGTATGTGTAGTTAGTGGTAATTGGGGAAATCACGCTAGGACATTAACTCTCAATCAATGGATTGATGATGATAATTGTTACTAAAAACAATTACGGTATGACTGCCCATGATCGATTCCCCTATTTGGGTGTAGACTTCCCTTGATGGGTTCCTCTATTAGGGTTTATTTGTGTGTGTGCACCTGACTAGAGAAGATATAATTATTGAGATGTGTGAGTATCCTATTACCTAAGAAACTAACTTAATATAGGGCTTTTATACATAGTGTTTTGCTATGATTTGTGACTTGATTATACATGTCGTTGATTATTGAACTATTTTATTCATTCCAATTGATTTATGTAAAGTGTTTTATATAAAATGTTCATTTAAGTATGTTTGAATGTTTTTCTAATATATCTTTCATCTATTTTAATGAAATCATTTTTTGGTTTAAAATATAAAAATGAAATTTTATTCCTTTTTTATTTAAATTGATAGAAAAAATGGTAAATTGTTATGGTATTGATTATGGAACACTTGGTGAGACCCTATTAGGCTTTATAGATCACACCCTACCATGGGTTCAGTCATTTGTAGTCTTTCTTATACCAGGTCCGAGCAAAGGGAAAGATCCACATGGAGGTGGTGGATGTTCTTGATCCTTTGGACTTTAGAGTCTTGATAGTGATCGATGGATCTTTTATCCACTTGTTACAAATGGATTCAGAGACTTTTGTCTGCTTGATATTATAGTTTCCTTTGGTATGTTTATCTTTCTATTTGGTATTGTTATACTAGCTTGTTTCTGGTACTTTCTCCTTTTAGAGTTTTGAGCATACTAACTTGTATCTTTTATCTTCTACTGTTTTCATGGAAAATTTGTTCCCTCTTGATCATGTATAATGTCAGGTGCTAGTTTCCAACCCATGGGGATCGGTAACACCCTTCATTCCATGTCATAGTCGTCTTGCTTATCAAGGTACTAGGGTATCTGGGTTGGTTCATGATAAGAACACAATATTCACATTTCCTTAAGACACCTTTTCTTATAAGTGGATTCCATTTGAATTATGCAATTCACTTAGAATAATTCAAATATGCATGGTGATTCATTTCTCTAATTTGATTGAAGATTTTATGGATGTATTTTTTGATGACATCGCTATTTTTGAAACATATTTTAATCATTGTCTATCAAACTTAGATAAAGTGTTGAAAACTATTTTTGAAATGAATTTTGTTCCAAATTTTGAAAAATGTTACTTTATTATTTAAAAAAAATTGTTCTTGGTCATGTAATCTCACAAAATTTGATTGATTTTAATAATAAAAAGTTGAAATTATCACTTATTTTCCTTATCCCACTTGTGTGAAACATATAAGGTCATTTTTAAGGCATAAAGTTTTCCACAAGATATTCGTGAAATATTTTAGTAATATTTATCTATCACTTCCAAAAATTTATTCAAAAGGATACTGAATTCATTTTTTATGAATCTTGCAGAAAATCATTTAATGAGCTAAAAATAAAGTTTTACATGCCTTCTATAATTAAACCACCAAATTGGAACAACTCATTTGATCTTTTATGTGATTCTTTGAATAGTTTTGTGGGGGTGGTACTCTCAGTAAGGATTAATGGGAAAAGTAATGTTTTAACATATGTTTCAAATACACTAGATTCTTCCCATAACAAGTACAACACTACTGAGAATGATTTTTTAGAAATTTATTTTTGCTTTATATAAATTCGTATACTATTTATTTAGAACTTAAGTGATGATTTTCTATGATCATACAAAAATTAGGTATCTCATGAAGAAGGTGGATATAAAACTGAGATTGTTGAGATGGATTTTTCCATTGTATGAGTTTGATGTGGACATCACATATAAAAATGGCATATAGAATCTTGTGGTAGATCACATGAGTATACTACCCCACACTGGAGAGGTTAGAATTTCAAATAAGGTCCACTTAATGATTCAATATTAGGTGAATAATTTTACTTGATTAAAGGTATGGTACCTTGGTATGAAAAGATAGTAAATTAAAAATTCTCAAGTTCCTTAACATATTAACAAACATAAAGTTTTGATACTTAAATTTAAGTCAAATTTTAATGTGTGGGATAATCAATATTTATGGAAAATTTGTAATAGCCAAATGATTAGAAGATGCTTTCTTAGAAGTCAAATCCCCACTGTACTAAATTTTTATCGAACATTAGCTTATTGAAGAAACTTTGGACCTTAAATAATGAGTAGGAAAGTCTTAGAGACTAGATTATATTGTCTTACTATGTTCAAATACTCTCAAGATTTTTTAAGAAATTAAATCAATGTCAAGTCACTAGAAACATATGAAAAAGATAAGAAATTCCACATTGACCTTTGAACTTTTTTGAAATCCTTGATATACAGGGCATTTATTTTATGGTACTATTTCCCATGTCATTTGGATATTAATATATTTTTATTATTATTGATTTTGTTTCAAAGTGGGTATAGGTTAAATATATAAAAAATTATGAATCATTTTTTGTGAATTCATTTTTTAAAATTAATATGTTTTTTGGGTTTGGAGTACCAAGAGAAAAATCCAGTGATAAAGGAACCCAATTTTTCAATAAGTGCATAGGTAATTTAAGAGGAAATATGGAGTGAACTGCAAGATATCAATATCTTAACACATCCAGGCCAATAGGAAGGTATAAGTTTCCAATCAATAAATTAATGGTATATTAGAGAAAATTTTTAACCCCAACAGGAAATATTGGAGTCAAAAAATAGAGGATACCCTATGGGATTTTAGAGTATCTTACATGACCTTTGAAATGATCTCATAAAAATTAATCTATGGGAAAAATTTCACATTTATATGGAATAGGTGCATAAATCATATTAGTCAACTAAAAGGATGAATATGGATTTAGATAAGGCTAGAAACCAAAGGAGATTTCAAATACAAAAGAATGAGGAAATTAGTAGGGAAGTATTTGAGAAGTCTAGGATTTGAAAAGAAATAAAAAGGGGAATCTCATAATAAAATGATTCGATAAAGATATTTTCATCTAGGAGAACAATTGTTGCTATGAAATTTTGGACTAAAATTAATGTCATTTAAGCTTCATTCCATGTGGTAATGGTCATTAATAGTTAATATTTTTTTCCTTTTTGTGTAGTAGATATAACTGGAAGAGAATAGATGAATACACTCACTATGAATGGCCAAAAATGAATAATTACTAAGGTCATCTTCCAGAGGAACCGGTGGAGGAGATCACACTCCTCCAAAATTTATACAAATGATACACCATGTTATCCCTCTTGATTACCTAATTAATTTTTATCCTAGTATAATATGTTAAACATGATCATAATTTTTAATAATACATTGTGGATATTACATGAATCAATTGTGAGAGTGAGAAACACCATTATATATTTTTTGTATTTGTGTGTTTTCCTTTTCATTTTTTGTGTTTTTTGTTTCATTTTTATGTGTTTTTAAAAAAATTTGAGATTAATTGAACATCCTAATATTTTTATGGAATATTACATTAGTTAGGATCAAATTTCTTTTGTAAAAACTTAACTAAAATGAATGCTAATATTAACTTCATCCTGATTCAAAATTTGAGGCATTCTTGAAAGTCCCATTAACCTTGGAATCTCATGTAATGAAATGTTATCCAAAATTCATATCACAGTCTCTAGATACCTATAAATTTTTTTGACATATTATTAAAACACTCTCATTCCTTTAGTGACTATATCCATTATTGAATAAACAAAATTTATTGTGAACGCTCTATTAAAGATTTTATGATTGAGAAATTGTGTTTAAAAATGATTGAGGCAACCTTTTTGAAAAACCATTTTGAAAAAAAAAACTATCTATGAAACTAACTTAACATATAAATATTTTATTAATACCCTAACTTCATTAACAATCACATTAAGAATTTACATTACAAGCCAAAAATCCCTAAACCCCAAACTCTAAAATTAAAATAAATGATCATGTTTGAAATCAAGTGTGTGGGGGGTGGATGTATTATGAGCATACCAAAGGGAGAAATTTCAAAGAAGGAAATATGAAAGGGAGATATCCTTATAATGGGAAAGGGAAACATCACTAATTTTTGAAATATAAAGATTCATCTCTATCTCTAAAACAAAAAAAATAGAAATTATGATGAAATTATAAAAGAAAAAAATGTATAGAGAAGAGAGAATAAAATTTAATTTCTTATGAAAATGTATGAAGTGTGAATCTATATTACATCCTTGAAGTATTTTTGAGTGAATCATTGTAAGGGGAATGAGTGAGGATGCCTTCATTGGGTGTTCAAATAGAAATTATATTTTTTTCTTTATATCGATACTAACCTCCTCATCCTTCCTTTGAACTTTTAAACATAACCAACTACCAATATCTAACCACATAACATCCCTACAAGTCCTCATGATTACTATGAGTCCCAGACCTATTTAATAGAGACTCTAGAGACACAAAATGACTATGGTGTCCCTTTCATGAGTTATGATAGATGAAAATATTACTTAAAATACATACTTGAGTGATGAGGGAAATCATTCATGGGAAGGTAGGTATAAATGAGCATGGTGGGATAAGAGAATTGGAAATTAATTGAATTTATTAAATAGAAAAAAATAAATGGAAGATCAATAATGAGGCATGAAAAGATATAGGTAATACAGATTCAGACAAGTTCACTCATTGTGGAATGTGTTTTAGATTTTTTCTGGGTATCATTATGCTTTTCACTTGTCCACAAGTACAAGGAATAAAGTGTGGGGGTATTAAAATATGAAAATTATTTTTTTATATTAAAATAATTTTATTCCTTCACATCTGTTAATCAATTATGTTATGTGATTCTTTGGAATTAAAGCTTCAATTCATAGAATTTTTTAAATTTTGATCAATTTAGCCAAATTGTGTGCTTATTTGAATTATAAGTTTTTTGGAATAAAATGAATGGAAAAATTTTCATTATACTTTAATTTTTTTGTTGGGTAAATAAGGTCATGAAAATCTTAGAGAAGGATTTCACAAGGCTTCATAGGAGTAAAGTGGGAATCATGTTGTCTATGTAAGATTAAATTGGGCTTCAAGCATGTTATGAAAGAATAAATTCTTTCAAAAATATTTCCATAAGATATTTCCCTTTAATGTAGAAGAAAAGGAATGTACTTGAAATATAAGATTAATTAGGGAAAAGAAAAGGACACATAAAGTTTTATACTTAGCTGAAGAAATTAGAAGATGGACATGTCTGTGTAATAGTAAGTGGAGAATGTCATGGAAAGCATAAGAATAAATAGAGCTCATGGAAAAGTGGAACCAATTCATAATGGGTTGTGTTATATTTTTCCCTTTGATACATCAATATACATAAGGTTTTTTAGCTTGTTTCATAAGATTAAATTTCCCTTCAAACTAATTACATATGAAACATTGGGGGCTCATGTAAGATACTCTTCATGGCCATGCTCAGGTAATATATTGAACTTTATCAATAAACACAAGGTGTTTGAACAATAGAGAAAGGATGGAAAGGTAAATCTGAAACCATTGAAATCATCTTGATTCCATGTGGAATATATATATAAGCTTGAGGATACCTTGAATGGATCTTCATACATATCTGTCTAACCAAATTGGGAAAAAATAAAAACTATCTGTATAGATGGAGCTCTATCCAAAAGAGAGGGATGGGGAAGGAAATCATAGAATTGAAACATTCATTGGGAAGTATATGGCCTTAAAGGAACACTGCATGTGGAAGGATCCAAAATAACTCATTGAACCCTCAACAAGGGGAAGAATCTATATAAGGATTTGTACATCTTAATTTGAGGGAGTTTTTTAGTAAATATTTACATTATAATGTCTATCAAGGTCAATTCATCTATATATGTGAGCCTTCACATGGAGTGGTAACACCATTTTTAATGATTGATTTAGAGGGTGGGAGACTTTTTTATGCTTTAGTTTTATGTATTCTTTCTATTTTTTGATCTTGTTTTGTAGTGAGTAGGGTACTTTATTAGTATATGATTTTTATCAGTTTAGTATTTCTATAATTTGGTTACTACTTTGGCTATATATCTATTTCTCCCTCCATTTGAATCATCCTATATATGATGGAATAGGATAGTTTTTGTGGTGAAGTACTTAGTGATTGCTGGTATGTGTGTGGAAGGCAAGGTCCTCACTCTCAATTTCTTTAAAACACCCTCTCATGATTAGGAGTTTATAAAGCAATGGAAGTAAGTCCACTGGGGAAGTGTTTGGTGATTTCTTAACACTTCCTCACTCACAAATATGTGAGGATCAACTCATAATGATCATTATGAATTGAGACTCATAATTTATGTAGCCTATGATGAGAAGTAAATGATTGTGGATCTTCTCATTAATCAATAATTGGATTGAGAATTCATCACTTCAAGGAAAATGATAGCATAATCATTAGTGGTCCTACCCCTAGGTCAATCACTGATCATTCTATCTAATAATTTCAACTCTTTTATCTTGCTTTTGAATTACAAACAGATTCACAAACAAACCCCCACCACACATTAATTGACACTTGATAACATATTACCATCATGAAATTAATTCATGACCATCCTTATCTAGAGACAATATGAGGTTTCCATTATACTATAAAATTACTTTAAGATAATAACTATTTTTTGCACCCCATAATAGGAGTGTTAAGAACCATCAGTTATCTCTTTGTATCCTCCCTCATTTAGTTTACATCATCCCGCACCTCATGTTTATCATTCTATATCAACCTAGTCATAATGTTCTTCCAAAGAAAAATAAACTATTGAGTCCTTTAAACAATCTTCCAATCCCTCAATGATTGTTGATAAGGATGGTTTTTATTAAGAATATGACCTTATGTTTTGTATTGTTTTTAAGTATTTTTTGTTTTTATTTTTTTCTAAATTGTTTCCAGATCACACAGCCTGGCGATCGACATGGGGGGTTCTATTGAAGTAGTGGGATAGGGCTCCCTCATTATGTCATTGCATGGCTGGTAGAATCATTTTTTCACCCACTCAATGGGAGAATGATCATGGAAGGTGGGTTCAATGGCTCCCTCCAAGTAATGGCCTCAATCTTAATATTGATGGTTTTTGCATTCATGGTCTCATGCAGGGTGGGGGTGTGGTCCGTGACTCCGAAGGCTCTGTGGTTGTGGGTTTTTCCAGTTTGTATGGAAATGGAGATTATCTTCTTGCAGAAACCTGTTCATTGATCAATGGGATTCAGGTACGTCAAGATAATAATCTCAGGCTAGAGTCTGTTGAAACTGATTCTCTGATCATTTACAACTCCTTGCATGGGTTGTTTTCTACTCCTTGGTCCATTATTTATCATATTCAGAGAGTCAAGCTTCTTCTTAACAACTGGGCAGAGGTGGCTCATACACGATGTGAAGGAAATGAAGTTGCAGATCTTCTGGCTTCTTATGCATGTCAAGATGCAAGCTCCACTGTCTTCTCTAGAATTGGATCTCTTCCTCCTGAATGTGTCAGTCTAGTTAGGGTTGATGCCCTCAGGTTGCATTACTTTAGGCCTCCATGACCCTATTTTGATATGTGACTATTTCTCCTCTTAATAAAATTTTACTTATGATGATGATAATTATATTTAACTCTGATACCTTGATATTTGTATATTTTATGCTCAATGGTTTATGTTTTGTCACAATCTCTTCCATGCTTTAATTATTTATTTTAGTTTAGTCATTTGTTATGCATATTCTAGGCTCTAAAATCATTCCTAATATTTTATTTTTTGCGACATTTTTAATACAAATTTATCAATTTAAGGTGGATATTATCTTTGTGCTATTACATAATTGATGGGTATAATCTATATTATGATGTTATTCTATTTATCATGTTGAGGATGAATTAATAATTTTTTCTCAGATTCATTGCTATATTTATATTGATTTACTTATTATTCTTGTGTAAATTTTCTTGATTTGTTATCGTAAAAAAGATGTTGATTGTTAGTCATTATCTCGCAATTCTTTGTTTTAATAATTAAAAATTATGTTTATTGTGTGTTTAATGGGTTTTCTCCATGGGAAGAATAAGTTTTCATTGAAAGTGTTTTTAATTGTTCAAAAACCAAAAAGAAATTTATTCAATGTATTAAAAGAATTTATCGCACAAAACCAAAACTTAATAATTTCTTTTGGCTAAGTATTGGCATGATTGATTGTGTAGGGTGCAAGAGACCATGAAGAATGAAGTGACTAGGTAAAAGGAAGAAACCGATCATGCAATTCATATTAATTGATCACAAAAGAATTCACCAAAATTATAAAGTGCACAAGTGACAATGTCGATGATATCAAGAAGAGCACAAGTGATTGTGTCATTAAAATTGAGATTTTGCAGTTGACTTCAAGCAATTGTGAACATCATTTAAGATGCCAAGTCTAATATTTCAAAGTGTGCATGTTTGTTAGATTCAATGGTCACTGACATATAGGTAATGGCATTTTAATGCTATGTTGTGGAGAGATAATCATGTTCCTTGCTCTGGCAGCTCAAGGTTGATTTTATTGTTATTCTTCATTAGATATTTTCGAGAGAAGTTACACTCCCGCATAAAAAGGAAGTTGGTTGTGTTGGTCACACTAATATTCTTGAAAAAATGACTTTTATGACCCTATGTTTTTCCCAAACAGATAATATAAAAAAGATCCAAGTTGATCCATAAAGACTCATTGATTGAAAAACTTGTGGATACTTTTGGTACATCAATTTCATAACCCTCCATTCGAAGAGATGCTAGAGCCATATTGAGATTTCATTTTCTCTTATTTTTTGTTTCTCTTGTTTTTATATTGAGTCTCGTTGTCTTACTTTTTATTTAACATTGTTTGTATTATTACCATATGCCCCACGCAGGCGGGTGTGGTGGCAAGGGGGTTGGGGTTTGGAGCGGCGGTTGCGAGGTTGAGTCTCCGGACTGGTTTTCTTTCCTTTCGTGCGTTGTAAATAAAAAAATGTTTTTGTTTGTATTACTACCATGAATCACAATGAAAGAGATTCTTTTTTAAGAATATGAGCAATTGTTATCGTTATTCTTCGTTAAATATTTTTGAGAGAAGTTCTACATATGTGGGGAGGACTTCCACATAAAAAAAAGGAAGTTGGTTAAGTTGATTACACTAATACTCTAGAAAAAAGTGACTTCCATGACCTTATGTTTCTCTATAACAAATAACATAAAAAAGCTCCAAGTTGATTCATAAAGACTCGTTGATTCCATTGGAAGAGATACTAGAGCCATATTTAGATTTCATTTTCTCTTATTTTTTGTTTCTCTTGTTTATATATTGGGAGTTTGGTTGTAATGCTTTTTATTTAACATTGTTTATATCATTTCCATGAATAATAATGAAAGGGATTCTTTTTTATGAATATGAGCAATTGTTATTGCTGTATACACAATCCAAGGTGTCCATCACACACAAGTTTTGTGTGTGTAATGATTGGTTTGACAATGTTTTTAAAGTGGAGAGGATTAGGGTTTTACTTAAATCCATACCTCTTATTTTAATTTTCTTTGTGCTTGATATGATTATTATTATTATTATTATTATGATTTTGCCTGTACTGTAAAATTGTTTGACTATCACTTACACAAAAACATCTTTCTTACTATTTTGAAGCAATCACGGATTTTTCTTTCTTTTTTTTTTTTTGCTTATATTTTGATATCATATATCGTAGGTTTTTTATGTGAGTAAATATATTTTAAAAGTTAACAATTCTCTTAAAATATTTAACTGAATATTGATTTTTAATTTGAGAAATATTTTAAAATATATATATCAAATCATTCCCACGCACAGTTTTTACTGGTTAATGCGCATTGAGTTATTATTAATATTAATTAATTATTGATAATGGAAAGGGGTAGGTTTGAATGAACGTTGCATGATCGTCGATTTGACAAACATCAAGCTGCTCCCCCGTGAAGATCATCCATCAGATCCCCATATAATATCTGAATACATCTTCCATCACAATCTCACTCTATATCACTCAAACACAGACCTTTTAACGTCAACCCACCATCTATATTATCAAATATTAAGCTACAAAAATAATATACAATCCATGCATCTTCATCGAATCAGTTTTCTATATGCAAATGTATAGAACCAACCCACCAACAGGCCAGCGGAGCGCCGCCAATCTCAGGCCACGAAGTCATGCAGCGGCTGCGCCGCGAAGCCCTTCCGATTCTGGATGCCCAGATCCTCATACCCGCCGTTGCTCGGGTGCGGCGGCGCCTGCACGTTCAGACCGCCGCCGTAGTCGCCGGCGTCGCCCATCCCCCCGAAGCCGTGGGGGGCGCCCGGGAGGGACAGCTTCTCGCGGTGGGGGAGGCCGAGGGTGAGGGACACGGCGTTGACGTTGCCCATGAAGCGGGGCGAGAAGTGGTCAGCCTCGAACCTCCCGACCTCGCCCATCGGGTACGACCCGAATCCCCCCAGGTAGCTCGCCGGAGCCGACAGCAGGGAGTACCCATCTCGGCTCTGCAGCCTGTGGTCGCCGCCGCAGCCGGATTTTATGGAGGACATCAGGTCGTCGTGGGCTTCCTCAGGCTTCACGCCGAGGGGTTTCTTGGGGGAGAAAGCAGCGTAGGTGTGGCCGTAGACGCCGCCGCGGTCGGTGGAGGGGGAGGTGGAGACGGCGGGAAGGGAAATCAGGTGGCGCCCGGAATTGTTGGAATTCTCCTGGGCGGAGATGAAGCTGCTGCTCCGGCCGTCGGCGGTGTCCGGAGTTTTCTCCGCCTCGAGCTGGGTCTTGGAGATGGAATCTTCGGTGTTGCAGTTGGGATCCATTTTCTGATCAGACGGCGGGTTCTGCTCTTGTTCCTTGATCTCTTCCGTGTACATCTCTTCCACCATCGGCTTCCAGAGCCGAACCCGCGCATTAATGAACCAGTTCGACACCTGCGTGGCGAAGGAATCAGGAAGACGAATTATCAAACATTTTCCCATTCAAGTCATTCCAGTCCGATGACAATACCTGGCTCCTGCTGAGTCCCGTCTGTTTTGCGAGCAGGACCTTGTCGGCATCCTTTGGATACCTGCAGCCCGAACCCATGAATTTAGAGAAGCGTAACGAGTTGCAGAGGATAAAAATCTGAACTTTGATCGATTTGAGCTTACGGGTGTAGGAAGTGTTCGAAGAGCCAGGCGCGAAGAATGGAGACGGATCGTTCCGGCAAGCCTCTCTGGGGTCGCCACGCGTTGGGCTGGATCATCCCCAGCTGCTGGAGCGCCCGCTGCTGCCGGAGGTGATTGTCCACGAGGCGGAGCCGCGATCCGGCGCCCCCTCCGCCGCCGGAGGACGATTCGTCCTCGCCCAAGCACCGGCTCGCCGACCGGATTTGGCCGGAGATGGCGTCCTTCAGGCACCGGAACTGCTTGGATATTGTCTGCAGCGCCAGGGCGGTGTAGGTCCTCGCCGACCCGATTCCGGCGACCTGCTCGAATGTGGCCACCACCGTCTGCATCTGGTGGCGGTACTGCCGGTATCTCTGCTCCACCTGCGGACAGAGAATCCAATAATTTATCTGTTTTCACATATCCAATCATATGGGTCATCTCTTGGGATCTGAAATTCATACCTCATCGAGCATCCCCACGAGCTTCGCCTTTTTCATCTGAATTTCCTGCCGCTCCACCGTGGACAGCTCGGCGCCGCCGCCGGATTTCACGCCGCCCGCCGCCTCAACCCTAGCGGAGCCCTCTCTGGGCGACGCCGATGCCGATTCCCCGATCCCTGCGGTCTGGGCGTCCGCCTTCCTGTGGGTCGCCGATTCGGTCTTCATTCCATAATTCCCGACGTTGACCACCTCGTCGAGCAGCTGCTGCGCCGCCGTCAGATACTTGGAGCTCAGCAACACGCTCTGCTGCAGCCCCGACACGCCGTTCGAAATCCCAGACGCCGGCGACGACGACCCGCCGGAGATTCGGACGGCGTCGCTGCCTGCGGGATGGATCGCCCCCGCCGGAGCCGGAGCCGGAGCCGGAGCCGGAGCCGGAGCCGGAGCCGGAGGGGCGACGTCCCTCTCCCCCCGATACGGCCCGTACGGCGACGGATGCGGGTGCTGGGACGAGAGAGTCAGGGACAGCCCTTCCTGGGAGTGAGCGCGTGAGGGCTCACGCGCCGCCGACGCCGGCTCGAAGGAGCTCCAGAGGTTGTACTCCACTCGGGGGAGGTAGCAGCCCTGGTGCGCGGCGTCGTCCTGGGATGCGCCGGCGGTGGGCTGGGGGAACGGCGCGCCGGGTATGTACTCCTGGTGGGCGTGGGACGGCGGCGCGTGGGGGAAACCAAAGGAGCCCGCGGCGGCGGAGTTGAAGAACACGAGGTTGTTGGCTGCGGGCGGCGGCGGAGGGGGGTCGTGAGGGTAGCCGACGTAGCCGGGATTCATCAGAATCAGGGTCTGCAGACCGTCGCCTTGGATTTCCGGGTTCCCGTGGTAATACGTCGCCATCGATTCGTCGGAAAAAGACGATATTAAGAACTGTAAAAACGTCGACTTTAGAGCCCTCGAACTTCATAATCCCAAACCTCCAAAACCCCCCAAACCCAAATACACAGTCTGCAATACTTACATGCTACGCAAGCAAGACGGAGGATTCCGTCAACCCATTTGAGACATCAACAGGCTGAAATTGATAGCTTGATTACGGTTGCTTGATCTGTCTCCTCCGACGAGCCCTGTCAAAATCCAAACAACAGTAAATTAACAGGAACCGAATTTCGGATGTTTTGGGGGTGTTTCTAAGAAGAACCAGAAGGGGTGGAATATCCGATGGTTCTGTTTGTATATTGATGGGGTTGAGAAGAGGAAGACGATGCAAGAGAGAGAGTGAAGCATTGAATAATAATGGCAGGGATGAGTGATGGATGCATCAAAGTATTCGAATAAAGTATACGAGAGAGTGATTTCGGGAGAGCTGTGACGGAAACCCGATTGTGCACGTGCTTCATCATCACCGCCCTCGCAATCACCCGAGATCTGATGGAAAAGCCAACCAGAAGAGAGAGAAAGGGAGCATGACCAGAACACGCACCTACCGTAGACCTTTCTGTAAATGGTGTATCTGTACGTTAATGGAGTGGGGATTGAAACAGAGCGATCTGGGTCGGGACTGGAAAGCTTAGACCCAAAGATCTCTGCAACTCAGAAAGCCGAATGGGGGAGGGGGGGGAGAGACAGAGGGAGAGAGAACGTGAGAGAGACAGAGAGGTACAGTACAGGAAGAGAGAGGCTTGAAAGGTCGCGCAAAAAAGGCTCCCAGACCTTTACTCTCTCATCTCTCCACACACCTATTATCCACACATTTATTGGCCCTCATTTCTCCTCCTACCCCCCTTTTGGGTTTCGATAAAAGAAGGAACAGGGACGCACAGAAATCCAGCGACAGTAAAAAGAACTCAAAAATTAAAAATTTATGTGCGTGTTTCATCTCATTCAATCGAGCCGTTCGGGGCGGCACCCACCAGTCGCCCTCTGCGAACGACGCTTTTGGGAGGGAGTACCTGCGAGGGGATCAAAAACAGGGGAACTTCAATTCAGTGATTTGACACTTCTCTTTTCTTCGACATTCAGTACTTGCAGGCATCGTCTCGGCGGGAAAGAGATGGGTCTGGGGCTTCGCCATGCGGGTGTCTCCAAAAGGAAGGGAAGAAATGATAAAGAATTTTGGGATTTGGGTTTCCAAGTGTGTCAGAAGATTCAAGCACCTGCAAAACGAGGAAGCGTCTCCCTCTGCTCAATCAGGGGAACTCATTATAATAATGATTATCATATTAAATTTGGAAGGGCCAAAAAAAAAAAAGGAAGAAGGTTGAAGAAGATGCGTGATGGAAAATGACGAGAGCAGGGTCTCTGAAGAAAGGGATTGGACTGCAGATATTATCATTATGAGTCTTAAATCTTGTAATTTGGATGGAAGGAAGCCATTGTTGGAAGATAAAGTCATTGAATGGCTAGAGAACGGTAACCAACCCCCTTTAATGCTCGGAAGTACCAACTGTAGTTATCAATATCCGCAAGTTAACTCCAAACACCAGAACTCAAGTCTATTATTTCCCATTGCTTCAAAAGTATATTTTTGTTACATAAATATAAAAAAGGCTCATTTTTTGCAATAAATGGATTGTTTAGAAAAGGAAATTGCATGAAAAGGGAAGTATAAACAAAATTTCCAAATTATAATGCATGTGAGAGTAAGGTGGAAAACGACTCTTATCTTGTCTTGTGGGTATGCATTACCCTAAACATGTGGTTCATGGATGTGAGCATGGATTGTCATCTTTGCACCTCTTGAACCAATTATAGTTAATTATTTCATCCATTCCTTTTATACAATAATTTTATTAGGGAAATATTGTTGTCGCTACAAGAAGGTTTGGTGCATCAATGGTTTATGAAACATCCTCACTCATTGAACACAAATACAAATTAGGATTCCATTATTTTAACGGAACGGATTCTCTAATTTTTTTCTTGCACTGGATTATTGGAAGGATTGACCTCACCTCATAGTTAGAAATATACACCTTAAATCCACTCAAGGGATGATAAATTTGCAATATTTGAGTCATATGTCATACATTATTCTTCTTTAAGGCATTTCCACTTATTATTTATGAATTATTGTTTTATGTACATGCAATGGTAGTAACCCCCTACAAAAACGTTCTTTATGTTAATCCTCAATTAATATATATCATGAAGTGATATGGGTTATTGCCTTATAATTTTTAATTATATAAAAATACGTTTTAAATATATTTATTTATAATAATAATTATAACTATATGTGTGTGTGTGCATATTAGGTGTTTGGGGGTACAATTACATTAAACACATACACACCGCACACACACATACCTGAAAAGCAGATCATAGCCCCCCAAGAAATAACTCACACAACAAGCCGCTTTATTACATAATATATTTTTGGCCTGAAGGCCCAATAAATATGAACCCCATTACATGGCCTGTAGGCTCAATTTTTTTTTGGCTCAATGTCCATTCTGTGAATACTAACCCGACTGCTACAGTACTCGCTACAGCACCGCCACCACTACAGCCCTCGCTACAGTACCCACCGCTGCAACAGTCTCCGCCACCACTACAGTGTCATTGATCAACATTTCCACCACGTCAACAGTACACCACAGTACTACTACAATACCTACGCCCAATAGATTTTGAACCCCCTCATTTTTTATGTAATATTACAAGGTGTTTACCACTAAGTCAAACCCCAACTACAATAAATACATTTAAGATAATTTTATAAATATATTTATATTTATATATTAATAAATACATATATATAAATACATTTATAATTATATACAAATACTTGTAAATATATTTATTTATAATTATAATTATAAATAAAAATATATATTTAAATAATTATAAAATTATAATAAATATATTTATTATATTTATAATTTTATAAATATATATAATTATATAAATATATTTATAAATGTATACAAATATTTATAAATATATACAAATATTTATAATTATAATTATAAATAAATATATTTAAATTTAAATAATTATAAAATTATAATGAATATATTTATTATATATAATTATAAAATTATAAATATAATAAATATATTTATTATAATTTTATAAATATAAATATTTATTTATTTATTTATAGTTATAATTATAAATAAATATATATTTATCTAAATAAGTATAAAATTATAATAAATATATTTAGTATATTTATAATTATATATTAATAAATATATATATTTATATAAATTTATTTATAATTATATATAAATACTTTGAAAATATATTTATTTATAATTATAAATATAAATAAATAAATACATATTTAAATAATTATTAAATTATAGTAAATATATTTAAATAATAAATATATTTATTATATTTTTAATTATATAATTATATAGAAATACTTTTAAATATATTTAATTATAATATATATATATATATATATATATAATTATAAAATTATAATAAATATATTAAAATAATAAATATAGTTATTATATTTATAAATATATGTATTTGTATATTGATATAAGTATATGTAATTGTAAAAATATACCAAAGTGCGGGCAATGAGATGTTGTTCTATAAATATATTTATAATTCTATTGAAATATTTTTAAATACATTTATTTATAATTATAATTGGAAATAAATAAATATATAAATAATTATAAAATTATGATAAATATATTTAAATAATAAATATATTTACTATAATTTTATGAATATATTTATAATTATATAAAAATATTTATAAAATAATAAAAAATATATTTAAATAAAAAATATATTTATTATTTTTATAATTTTGAAAAATATATATAATAATATAATAATATATAATTATATAAATATATTTATAAAATTATAATTAATATATTAAAATAATTAATATATTTATTTATTTAGATCTTTATTAGCTCTGATAAAGATCCCCCTTTATCAGCGCTAAAAAACATTCATAAAACCAATCTTTATCAACGATTTTTGAAAAGCGATGATAAAAGCCTTTTGGGTTTTTATAAATTGAACCCTAACAGGTTCACCCTCCTCATGTCTTCAAGCTTTTGCGAAATCGTAGTGCTGCTGCCACCACACTCCCTGCCTTCATCGTCGTCGTTGCTCCCTATCGTCGTCGCTCCCAACTGAACCCTCACCGCTCTTCATCAACGAATCATCACCGCTATAAGGTATGAAATCTTTTTTAAGATTGACTTCATGGTGTCCCCAACAAGGCCGACCAGACGCATCCAAGAAACCTGAAGTCCCAAAGGATCGAATAACAACTGAGAGGGGGGGATTGAATCAGTTGTTCACCTTTTATGAGTTTCAAAACTTTTAGAAACTCAACCCCTGCAAGCTGTTAAGATTTATTTCTTTATCAACTTTTAGTAAATACTCATGCATGCAAAAGTAAGAAAGCAAGTAAAGCATACAAGATTTATAAGGTTCGACCTCAACGTAAGAACCTACATCCTTGCCATAGCCACTCTCGTAGGTCTATGGAAATTCGCTATAATAAAAAAGTAAATACTGTTGGACTTGGTGCCCTAGAAACCAACTTCTTTGTACTTTATGATAAACCTGTATTCATTGGATGAATATTAATAAATTCCTTATCACATCATAATTGTTCTTTTGTGTGACATAGTATGTGATAATGTCCTAAGAATAACTACCACACTAAATGGTCACAACGGATCTCTGCAATGATGAGAACCCATAAGTGTCATGAAACTATTCTTGAATATATGTTATATGACCAGATGATATCATTTGAAGAGGCACAAATGATATAGGTTATCGGAGGTGGGGACTCATGAAACTTTGAGACACCTTTTCATGGTGTGCGCCCTTGGTAATATCCAAGAGGATATTATGAGAACAAGACCCGCAAGTAGAAAATTCACATTCATAAGTGTTAGCGGATGTTCCTATCTGCAGATGTGTGTATTGATCATTAGACTTTAAGATTATTTTTAATGGGTATTATGACTCGTGCACTTAGATGTGTTGACAAAAACCATGATGACAGATGTTCGCGGTGAGGTATGATATGTTGGGTGCGTCACGAGTAATACTGCATTAATGAATAATGTGAGAAATGATTTTTCACTTCTATAGAAGTAGATATCTCATGGCCTTTGATGGAAATGATATAGCCTAACTAAATCCATGGTCATGGTATTCTCTAGGCAAGTTTAATTCTGAGAAGTCAAAGAATAAGAAATCGAGCACATGTGTTGATGACACTTGCATGCAATCCACTTGATTGGAGATATCGGGACAAAGTGATTATATTACACGGTAAGCGTTCATATGAGGTGACATGTCGTTGCGACATCAACTTCTTTCTCTTAGGTGTCTTGACCTGTTATTAGACAGTAATCTTGGACTTTAACCAAGTTCACCTAATGCCAACGAGAAAGAGGCCTAGAGGGTTATACACTAAGTGTAGCCAATATCTCAGTTAAATAATTTATTTATTTAACAAGTTGAATAAATATTATTCTTGGTTGTGGTTTAATAATTATTCAAGTATGTCTGATCACATTTATTTCATCGCTAGTTATTCGAGAAAATATATTGCGGACAAAATATTTATTTATTGGTGAAAAATGCAGTTATATTTATTTAATAAATAAATAGTCATTGTTCAAGACTTGGTAAATATTGAGAAGGATTGGTGGACCAAGTTATGGGTCTGGTGAGAAATAATATTAAATATTATTTGGTTAAATAATGTTTAAATATAACGTGCAAGTTAAGCACATGTATGGAAATAATAGCATTGCTATTATTACTTGACATGGTGTTTTCACATAAAATAATAAATTATGTAACGACACCTGTGCTGATTATTTATTATTACCCGGTGAATTAAATTCATTAAGCACATATCATGGAAATAATAGCATTACTATTATTATTTGACATGAGGGTTTCACATGGAATAATAAATTAAGTAACGACACCTGTGCTAATTATTTATTATTACCTAGTGAATTAAATTTCCCGTTATGTTATTTTTCTCCATATAAGTTAAGGGGTCATTCCACCGTCTAACCAATCGTTGTGTGCACAACATCCTTGGAGAAAAGCTCTTGAGGATAAAGAACTCTTCCCTATCCAAGAACGGTTTCAAGAACGAGAGAGATCCTCCTCTACTAGATCAAGAAGAACGATTTGGAAGTGATTCTCAAGGCGATCGAAGACGGACATCGCAAGCGAAAGGATCTTCTGCGCTAGCACCTGAAGACTCCTTCGACGACATTCAAAGATATGTGGAACACGTGTGGATCACCGCCAGAGGATTCCTATCCTTGGATTCTACATCGCAATGAATCCGCACCTCAAACCCATGGTCGGACGCATCAACGAAGAAAGAATCACCTTGGAGGTAATTCTACAATTAAATTAAATTAATTATAAACAAAATATGTCGATCCCCTCTTCTCAATTCCAGGTCCTTTTCGTCTTTTATCTTTGATTCAATTCTTTGGATATTGGCGTTCATCGTCGTATTGATTCCGGATTAATCATCGATTATGGAAATTTGCAAAGTTGGGTACACGTCCGCTCGGAACCTACAATAGGTATCATAGGGAGATCATATTTTCGTTTATAATTATTTAAATAATTCATTGATGATTTACGCTTTAATAATTTAGTTTGTCAATTCATGTTTAACCATTCTTGTAATCTGAATTTTGAGATCTATTCCTCCCTTATAGTTTCTTGCAGATCTAATAGAAACAAATAATTTTATGATTAAAATTAAATTAAGGATCTCATCAGGAGGCGCCGATGGTTCTGTCCAGATAACACAAGAATACACACTGTGTAGTTGGATCTACACACCGTGTATTTATGTTCAATGCATCAGGAGTAATTTGGTAATTACTCAAGCTGTGTGCATTAATGACACACGGTGTCATTAATTCTTACGTTGCGTGTTGACCAGGAAAGACTGGTGCACGGTCAGCCGGACTACATGCTGTGTGGCCCACTGGACACGACGTGTAGTCCCTTGAGGTTAGGGTTAATTCATGTATCCCATACACTACTTGTCCGGCTGGTGACCGTGTAACGCAGAGTCTACACGGCATGTGACCCACTAGACACGCCGTGTACTCCGAAGATTTTTGATGTACACTTCACACGTCGTTTCCCCAGGCATGTACTTCGAATAGACGATGGGGAGGGTACACACCGTGTATTCAGATCTACATGTCGTGTACTGTTTTCAGATTACGTAGATTTAAAAATTTATTATTATATTATGTAACCCTTGAGACGTGTACTTTCGTATGGACGTAAAGCTGTGACACAACATGTGATAGGTGTTTGATATATATATATATATATATATATATATATATATATATATGTTTAATTAACATCTGCATAATGTTTAAAGGTCTTCACATCACGTATGAGTTGTATTACAATTATAATTCTGCATGCATGCTACATGTCACAAAGATGAAAGTGTATACAAGTATAAATACATGTTGGGTAGTTTTGGACGGGTATTCACCATTTTGCTTCCAAGGTACAAGTTATGTACAAAGTTATGGATGAGAATCTTAAAGAAATTCAGAAAATGATTAAGATAAAAATGATTTATTAATTAAAGATAATGATTAATCAATTTGAGCATAATTTATCTTAATAAGAACGATTAAAGAATTGGATGCTAGTTTTATTAAATGCGTAATTTGTTGCATGTATGTGGATGATCATGAGCTAGACCAAACCTTTGTATGTGATTGGTTCCCTTTTAATTTATTTATTAAATTAAAATTGTTGGCCTGTGTGCCTTCTCCTCATTAATATGTAGGGCCTGCGTGCCCATGGTTTTTTTATGTAAACCCCCTTTTACCCCTCACCTGCGTGTGAGTTAAAAACATATGTAATGGATGGAGATCCCAAGCTTGTGGAAGCATTTCAAGTTAGGAGCCGAGGCAAAACCAATCCAATGAGATATAAAGATGGACAAGTGGAAAGCTGTAAACACGAACCTTAAAAGGTTCAAGGTGTTTCTCCCCGAGGCCAGGGTTAGTTTATCTACCGCTAGATAAACTAACCAATAGTAAAGCTCACGATCATACCCTTTATTTTATTTATATCAGTTGTATGGTTATTCATTATGGATGTTTACCGCGATCACATAATTAATGAACTAACAATCATACAAGATGGAACTAAAATAAAAATGGATTATGCATAAATATTATCTATACATGATTAATCACTTAAGTATATCCCACTCAACATTAAAAATCATGTGAAAAGATAATAAGTGTCAATTTACTCATAAAGGATAAAATCACTCAATTAAATATTAAGTCGGTATAACCTTCCATTACTTCAATTAGAATCGAATCATAATTCAAAGTGCTTGACCAACCCTGTTTGGGATGCTTTCAATTATCTGGGAATTCTAATTTCAAGTTTTGGGTTGACTTAACTTAGTCTACATCAAGGGTTGACTGCCCTAGCAAGACTTGGTGTAACTAAGAGGCAAAGTTTGAGGAAATCCAAAATTAAGGATTTCAGGATTGGGGAGTCCACTCAACAGATCAAGGAGCTGTGAGTTAATACAGTTGGAATTTAGAATGCCTACCTAAAACCTTTCAAGTTGATTGTCCAACCCTAGTTGGGGTAATGCGAAGGACAATATGGATCCTTGCCGCTAGAATATCCAAACAATAAGATATTCCGATGCCAATGGTGAGGGCTATTGGGTTTTGACAAAATAGTGGGAGACTTATAGATATTAATTTATTTATTTGTCTATATTTATCAAGATAAAGTACTAAAACTATGTTCATCTTAATTTTTAGAAACAACAATCAAAATGACATCAAACATATCATTGCAACCCATACCCTTCTCACCGGCACTAATTTCCAAGAGTGACAAATGCACCTTCAGGTTATCCTTTGCCATGAGAGGAAACTTTATGTGCTGAAAGAGCCTTTACTAGTTGTTCCTAGAAATGAGGCGAGTGACGAGGAACTCTCTATATACGAGAAACATTTGAATGACACTACTAATGTTCAGTGCCTCATGCTATCATCCATGACCAATGAGCTCTTGAAGCAATATGAGGAAATGGATGCTTATAGCATGATGTATCACCTTCAAGATCTCTATCAAGAAAAGGCGATACAAGAGAGTTATGAGATTTCCATCTCTTTTTTCACTACTAATCTTAGAGATTCTACGCCAGCTGGATCACATGTAGTCAAGATTATTGGCTACATTGAGGGTCAAGATATCTTAGGGATTAAATTCCCAGATGAGCTGTGTAAAAATCCCATACTATCATCTCTACCTAATACCTTCTCTAGTTTTATTGTGAATTATAAGATGAGCAATAATAAGAAGAGTCTATCAGAGCTCCTTACCCTGATTCGCCAAGTTGATAAGGACATGGGGTGTGAAAAACCCATAGTCCTTATGGTGAATAGGAAGAGGAAGGAAAAGGAAAATGGGACTAAGATTTATAAATAATCTAAATCCTTCAATCACCGTTCGACCAAGAAGAAGAAGATACAGAGATATGGCAAGGAAAATGAGGTAGTTTGCTTTGCATGTGGCAAGTCAGGCCACTAGAAGAGGAACTGCACTCCGAGACAAGGGGAAGACAAAGGTGTGTTTGTTATCGAGTGAAATATTTCTATTTCCACACATTGGGTATTAGATTTAGCTTGTGGAGCTCACATATGTATTCAAATGTAGGAACTAATTAGATTCAAAAAAATTGCTAGAGGAGAGGAGGATCTGCGAGCTACCAATGGTGCGAGGATGGCTGCTCTTTCCATTGGTGACTACCACTTCACATTGACAATGATAATGATTTTGGTTTTACATGGTTGTTATTATGTACCTAGTGTTACCAAGAACATAATTTCTGTATCAAGTTCATATAGAGATGGATTTATTTTCAAGTTTGAAAATAAATATTTTTACTTTTATAAGGACAACATATGTTATGGTATGGCACATTTCAATAATGGATTGTATGTATTAAATTATGAGAACCAAGTGTTAGAAATTGACAACGAACCAAGTTCACATGACTCAAACAAAACCCAGTTGTGGCATTATCACCTTGGTCATGTAAACGAGAAGCACCTAGAAAAGCTCTATCAAGGTGGTTATTTAGACTCTTCCAAGCTAAAACCACTTGATAAATGTCATGTTTGTTTACAAGGGAAAATGACCAAATCACCATTTGGTGGACAGGGTGAAAGGGACATAGTACTTTTAGTATTGGTACACATTGAAGTGTGTGGACCATTTCCAGTAGAATCTAGAGGTGAATATCCTTACTTTGTTACTTTTACTGATGACTTGAGTAGATATGGCTATATCTACTTAATGAGGTATAAGTCCAAGTCCTTTGAGAAATTCAAGGAGTTCAAGAATGAAATAAAGAATCATCTTGGTAAGAAAATAAAGAAGCTTCAATCATATCAAGGTGAAGAATATCTTAACCAAGAGTTCATCGACCTTTTATAGGAGTTTGGGATTCTATCTCAACTCACCCCACCTTATACACCACAGTGGAATGGTGTTAGTGAAAATAGGAACCACACCTTGTTGGACATGGTAAGGTCTATGATGAGTCATGTAGATATTCCATTATCCTTTTGGGATATGCATTGAAAACCATGGAATACACATTAAACCAAGTACCAACTAAGGCAAAAAATGAGATTCCCTTCGAGCTATAGAGTGGAAAGAAACCCACTATGTTGTATACATGTGTATGGGGATGCGATAAATTTGTTAAGGCTTTCTCAAGAAACAAACTAGCACCCCGAGGAACAAAGTGTATCATTATAGGGTATCCTAAGGAAACAAAGGGATACTACCCATACAACCACTCAGACAAGAAAGTGACTGTTGCTAAACATGTTATCTTTCTTGATAGGGAGAACATCCTAAAAAAGGATAGTGGGGGAAAGATTGACTTCGATGAAATTGATGCTCAAGATACATAGGAGTTGGTACAGGAACAAGTTTCACAGTTCCCCATGGAAGAGGTAGTTCCCGAAAAACAAGTACTGTGTATGAGCACAAGAGAGGTAAGGTAACCAAAGAGATATGGTTTCCTTGTCACCGATGATGGTGACTCATTATTGTTGGACAATGATGAAACTCTCTCCTATATGGAAGCAGTAGAGAGCTCAGAAGCTGCAATATGGCTAGAAGATATGAATTCTGAGATGGATTAAAAGTATTAGAACTAAGTATGGGTTTTGGTAGATGCTCCAGTTGATATAAAGACTATTGGGTGTAAATGGGTATTCAAAAAGAAACTGGACATGGAAGGTCAAGTTAGTACCTATAAAGAAAGGCTAATGGCTAAAGCTTTTAAACAACATCAAGGAATTGACTATGATGAAACCTTTTCACCAGTTTCCATGTTTAAATCCATAAGAATCATACATTCCATAACATCTTTCCATGACTATGATATTTGGTAGATGGATGGAAAAACTGCATTCCATAACAGGAACCTTCAGAAAGATGTCTATATGACACAACCATAAGGGTTTGTGACACCAGGTGATTCTAAAAGGGTATGAAAGTTGTAGAGATCCATTTATGGATTAAAGAAAGCATACAGATCATGGAAAATTTGATTCGATGAAGCCATAAGAGAATTTAGTTTCATTAAGAATGAACGTGATCCATGTGTTTACAACCAGTTTAATGGGAATGCGGTCGTTATCCTAGTAGTGTATGTTGATGACATATTGCTTATTAGAAACGACATACTAGTCTTGCAGTCAGTCAAGGACTGATTGAACAAGTGCTTCTCTATGAAGAACTTAGGTGAAGAAGTCTACATTCTAGGGATCAAGATCATTCGTGATCGATCCAAGAGGCTGCTTGGACTAAGTCAAAGTACATACATTGACCAGATACTAAAGATATTTATCATGGAAAAATCCAAGAGGAGATTGATTCTAGTGTCACATGGTATACATCTTTCTAAGAAAATGTGTCCCTATACATAACATGAGAAAGATAGGATGAGTAAGATTCCATACACTTTAGTGATAGGATCTATCATGTATTCCATGTTATGCACCAGACTTGATGTTGCCTATGAATTGATCATAGTAGAATGATATCAAAAAGATCTAGGAGAACAACATTGAATTTCTATCAAGACTATCCTTAAGTATCTAAGAAGAACTAAAGATATGTTCCCGGTGTATGGAAGAGACGAGGAGCTTGTCATCAGAGGGTATGTTGATGCTGGTTTTCAGATAGATCAGAATAATCTAAAGTCGTAATCGGGATATGTTTTCTATCTCAACGGAGGAGATGTGAGCTGGAAGAGTTCAAAGTATCCAGTTGTCATTGATTCTATAGTAGGTTCCAAATATATAGTAGCTTATGATGCAGTCAATGAAGCCGTCTAGATTTGGAATTTTCTATAGGTACTTGATGTGGTGCCTATTAGTAAAGATCCCATTACATTGTATTGTGATAATACTGCAGCGAAGACTCTTGCAAAAGAGCCAATGTCACATCAACGGACAAAGCACATACTCGGAAATTATCACCTCTTGAGGGATCTCTATCAAAGGGGTGAAGTTGTAGTAAACAGAGTGTCCATGGAAGAGAATGTGGTGGCCCCCTTGACTAAAGTCCTATATTAGAAGAAGTATGAATATCACGTGAGAGCTAGTGGACTGAAGGTTTTTAGTAGTTGGCTCTAGTGCAAGCGGGAGTCTGTTGGAGTTAGTTCCCTAGAAACCAACTTCTTTGTACTTTATGATAAACTTGTATTCATTGGATGAATATTAATAAACTCCTTATCATATCATGATTGTTATTATGTGTGACATAGTATGCGATAATTTCCTAAGAATAGCTATTTCACTAAAAGGTTATAGCAGATCCCTGCTATGATGAGAACCCATAAGTGCCATAACACTATTCTTGAATATATGTTTTATGGCCGAATGATATCATTTGAAAAAAATAACAAATGATACAGGCTATCAGGGGTGGGGACTCATGAAACTTTGAGGAAACTTCTCATGGTGTGTGCCCTTAGTAATAACCAGGAGGATATTATGAGAACAAGACCCACCAGTATGAAATCCACATTCATAAGTTTCATTGGATGTTCCTATTTGCGTACATGGGTATTGGTCCTTATAATTATAGGATATATTGGGTGCATCACGAGTAATATTGCATTAATGAATAATGAGAGAAAGGATTTGTCACTTCTACAAAATTAGATATCTCAGGAACTTTGATGGAAATGATATAGCTTAACTAAATCCATGAATATGGTTTTCTCTATGCAAGTTCAATTCAAAGAAGTCAAAGAATGAGAAATCGAGCACATGGGTTGATGGCACTTGCATGCAATCTGCTTGATTGGAGATATCGGGACAAAGCGATTATATTATATGGTAAGAGTTCGTATGAGGTGACATGTTTTTGAGACACCAAATTCTTTATCTTGGGTGCCTTAACCCATTACTAGATAGTAATCTTGAACTTTAGGCAAGCCCGCCTAATGTTAATGAGAAAGAGGCCTAGAGGGTTACACACTAAGTGCAGCCAATATCTCAGTTAAATAATTTATTTATTTAACAAGTTGAATAAATATTATTCTTATTTGTGGTTTAATAATTATTCAAGTATTCCCGATCGCATTTATTTCATCGTAAGTTATTCGAGAGAATATATTGCCGATGAAATATTTATTTATCGGTGAATAATGAAGTTGTATTTATTTAATAAATAAATAGTCATTATTCAAGGCCTGGTAAATATTGAGGAGGATTGGAAGATCAAGTTATGGGCCTGGTGAGAAATAATATTAAATATTATTTGGTTAAATAATGTTTAAATATAACATGAAAGTTAAGCACATGTCATGGAAATAATAGCATTGCTATTATTATTTGACATGAGGTTTTCACATGGAATAATAAATTAAGTAATGACACCTATGCTAATTATTTATTATTACCAGGTGAATTAAATTCATTAAGCACATGTCATGGAAATAATAGCATTTCTATTATTATTTAACATGGGGTTTTCATATGGAATAATAAATTAAGTAACGACACCTGTTCTAATTATTTATTATTACCTAGTGAATTAAATTCCCCATTATGTTATTATTCTCTATATAAGACAAGAAGTCATTCCACCAGCTAACTAATCGTTGTGTGCACAACATCCTTGGAGAAAAGATCTTGAGCCTAGAAAACTCTTCCCTCTCCAAGAATGCTCTCAAGAACGATAGAGATCCTCCTCCATCGGATCAAGGAGAATGCTTTGGAAGTGATTCTCAAGGCAATCGAAGACGAACATTGCAAGCACAAGCATCTTCTATGATAGCACATGGATAATCCTTCAGCGACGTCCAGAGATACATAGAGGATGTTTGGATCACTGCTAGAGGATTCCTATCCTTGGATTCTACATCGCAACAAAGCTACACCTCTGACCCATGGTCAGACGCATCAATGAAGAAAGAATCACCTTGGTGGTAATTCTATAATTTAATTAAATTAATTATAAAAAAAATATGTCAAACCTCTATTCTTGGTTCCAGTTCATTTCCTTTGTCTTTTATCTTTGATTCAATTATATGGATACTGGCATTTATCCTCATATTGATCCCAGATTAATCATCGATTATAACAATTTGTAAAGTTGGGTACACGTCCATCCTGCACTTCCGCTGTTCCTGGAACCTACAAATACAACTTGCGCTAACTCCCATTAGACACCTTCTATATCTCGATCGGAAATATTATACCAGCTCCCATCAGTTTGAAAAGTTTCTTACAAAAAAATTGAGCTAAAACAAAAGAATAAATACTTTGTTCAAACTTCTCCACAAATGCTCAGTCTGAATCCTCAGTCCGATTTGGATGGATCTGATTCTCTCAATCCGATAAGGTCAATACAATTACCCCTCACTCAATCTGCACTTCTCAAACCCTACTCAAACACTCAGTTTGATCTCCCTCAGTTTGATAAAAAAACATTCAGTAGTCTGATCTTCTTCAATCCGATCATCTGAATAAAATTTTCTCAATACGGTTCTCCTATCGGTAAACAAAAACTTTTAAGTGTCTAATGTTCTTCTGAGATCTCAGTCCAGAAAGATATTTTAGTTGAATTCTTCAATGCTCTGCCTTTTCTGATTATGTGAAAAGTTTCAATAAATGAATGATCTGAGAAACTATTTATAGCTGACTTAGAATGAAAAAGGTGAAAAACTTGAAAACTTTCCCCACTTCATCAAATTTCAAAACTCCAAAAAAATACTTGCATTTAATCAACTTTGACTTCTTCAAACTTCTTTAGAATAATCTGAGATTTATGAAAAATTGAATTTCAAGTATGACCTCTTCAACTATTCATAAAACTTATGGAACCGATACAATCATCGTGATTCATCCATTTCTTCAAAATCTTTTATCATGATAGTTTTCATGATTTTTGAGAACTCCATGATCATGAAAACATCGTCTGATTTAGTTTAGGAAGTATGAAAACTTTCTAAATTATGAATTCACAATCTTATTTCAAAACTCTTCATCAATAATATGAATTCTTCACTCAACAATTTCTATCTTTCTAACAAACACCGAGTCCGGTGGATCTTGAACTTCATACCGATGGACCTGAGACTGACAATGCGTTTGATCAATAACTTTATCTTTCTGACTACCTTTGTGTCCGGTGATGATCGGTTCGATACTCTATATATAGTGCTTCACATTCCGATCCTCTGAGTCCAAAAAACATATTTCTTAAAAACAAAACATCCCCCCCTTTATGTTTTGGTCCAAACTTTTATAAACTTTTAAATTTCTTACAAATCTCATTATGATGGACTGGTTTCGATCTTGAATGAAAAAAAATCTTTTATAAAAAGGTTAGTTTTCAAAAAAAAAACAAAACTTTGTTAAAACAAAACACCAAAAATTTTCTTCAATCCCCCTTTGGATTTTTTGACAACCCTCGTTAATGAATTTTCAAATCTCATAAAATTTTCATAACTCAACTTTTATAAACAAATCAAGTTTTTTTAATTTTATCAAAACATATAATTTCTCAAAAGAGAGTTTCCATATACCATACTACTAGATAAAGTAATGTTTTTAAGGAATTGTATCTCTCAGTGAGAAGAAAATATCACAACTATGTTAAGATAAAATTTTCTCACTTTTATCTTCTTCTCTCCCACTATTCTTTTTCTCTCCCCCATTTTATGACAACCACAACTCCGAATTCATAAAAGAAAGATAATTAAAAACTTCTTACAACAAAAAGTTGTTACTTTCTATCTGCCTTTTTCAACATAATCCAAAGCAAGGTAGATGTCCTTCCTTAGAAAGTCATTAGAGGAGGTTGAACATGAAGTTGCAGCCTCAATTCACAAAACTTTATTTCGACATGGATTTTTTGAAAATATCAGCAAATTGATACTTTTTTAAGATGTATTCCAACATAACATCTACAACAACAACTTTATCTTTTATAAATTGAAACTTTATATCAATGTATTTTGATCATGAATTCTGGAAAATATTTTTAGAAAGATCAATTGAACTTTGATTATCAAAAAGTATCTTCAATGGTTTAGAAAAATTTTCTTTCAAATATTCCAACTGAACTTTCATTTACAACATTTGAGTATAATCACGTGTAGCTGCAACATATTCAGATTCCAATGTTCTCAAAGTTACCAAACTTTATTTCTTACTATGATAACTCACACAACATTCACCCAAGAAAAATGTTCCTCGTGAGGTTGATTTTCTATCATCACAATATCTAGCCCAATTGGCATCAGTATAACCATGAAACTTAATCTCAAAAATTTCTTTTATATAACAACCCACATGAAGTCGTTCCTTTGAAATATCTCATAATACTCTTTGCTTCTAAGATATGTGATTCTTTTGTATAACTTTGATACCTGTCACACAAAGTCACAACATAAACAATATCAGGCCCTGAGCCTATAAGGTAAAGAAGACTTCCTATAAAATTTCAAAAGTATTTCTGATTCACACTTATTCTGGATTCATATTTAATCAAATTTATGCTCCCTGAAATTAGATTAGAAACTTATTTTGATTCTTCATCCCAAAATTATTTAACAATTCCATGACATACTTTTCTTGAGATAATAAAATGTACTTTTCTTTTTGTTGAACTTATAAGACAAGGAAGAATGTTAATTCTCCCAACATTGACATTTCAACATTCTTCTTCATTTCCTTAGAAAATTCTTTACAAAATTTTTCTTCATCCTCGTCAAAAAATATATCATCCACATAAACAATTACAATTAGAGTTTCAGAGTCAACATATTTCACATATATGTTTCTATCAAATCTTCCATTAGAAAATTTCAACATTCTCAAAAAATTGTCAAGTTTAGAATACCAAGAATATGGGAACTATTTCAATCCATACAAGGATTTATTCAATCTATAAAACTTGTTTTCATCATTATCAAGTTGAAAACCACAAGGCTGTTTAATGTAAACTTCTTCCTCAATCTCACTATTTAAGAAATCTAACTTTACATCCATCTGATAAATTTTGTATTTCCGATGTGCGGCCACTAAAAGAAAAATTCTAATAGTTTATAATCTTGAAAATGAGGAAAAAATTTCTTCAAAATACACACCTTCCACCTATGCATAACCTTTAAAAATAAGCTTAACTTTGTTTCTTGAAACTTAACCATGTTCATTCAACTTGTTTCTATAAATCCACTTTTTTATGATAACATTTTTTATTTGCTAGCAGTGGAACAAGTTCCCATGATTCATTTTTCTTAATCTGATCCAACTCTTCATTCATAGCATCCACCCATTCTTTGTTTTGAATAGCTTCTGAAACTAATTCTGGTTCAACTTTTGAGATAAGTGAAGTTTGGTTTTCTAATCTCAATTTCCTTCTTATCTGAACTGAAGCCTTCTAATTTCCAATAATGTTTTCAGAATCACCCTATTTTTGTAAGGTAGGACATTTCAAATTTTTTCTTCCACCTAAACTTTACTCATCACATGATTCTCTTGAATCTTGTTGAGGATGTTTTAGACTACTTTCACTATTTTTGGAAATATCTAATTTATCCTCCTCATCATTCTCAACAAATTTTGTTAAGAAATTTTGATTTTTAATTATTTTAACATCATATGATTCCACCAAATTTTGTAAATATTTTTTAAAACATTTTTAACTTCTTCCATTGGGTGAATAAACCATAATAGTTCCTTCCTTATCTTTCCCATCAAACTTTCCCAGATCCATATTTTTAATTATGAGAAAACATGAAATTCCAAAAACATTGAAGTATTTAAATGAATGTTTTTTTGTTATACCAAATTTCATAAGGATTCATTTTGGTTTCTGGTCTCAACAAGCATCTATTTTGAACATGTACAATAGTACTAACAACTTTTCTCCAATATTACTTTAAAAGTTTGCATTATTCTAACATACTTCTTCCCATTCCCACCAAACTTTTATTATTTATTTCTACTACTAAATTTTTTATGGACTATAAGGAGCACTATACTGATGTTTGATACCATGTTTTCTCAGATGGGTTTCAAAAGTATTTCTTGTAAATTAGGTACCATTATCTATACTCAACTTATTTATATAACCCCCCATTTCTTTCTCAACTTATTTTCTAAAAAACCTGATCATTTCCACAAACTTTGACTTGTGTTTAATAAACATGATGTATTCCATTTGAGTAAAATAATAAATTAAAGTGATAAAATATAAATCTACTTTTTATTATTGATGTCCCATCAGTCCACAAAAATCAGAATGAATAAGTTCAAGAGGTTTGGTAGACTGAATCTCAACTCTCTTATGACTTTTGTAAGTCATCTTCCCTTTTTCAAAAGTAATACAAACATCTTCTTCTATTCTTTTAAATTTTAGAAAATTTCATGTAGCATCAAATTTAGAGAGTTTTTTCATACTTTTATGCCCAAGGTTCCCAAGTCTTCAGTGCTAGAATTTTTTTTCATCTTCAACACTCAAGTAACAAGAGTTATTAAAATATCTAATTCAGAAAAGATTACTACTGGTTCCTTCTCCTTTTGTGATAAATAATCTATCTTTCACACTTCAGATGATATAAGAATATTTTCTAAAAATCACTTCTTTTATATCATTAAAAAGTTGACTTATATTAAGAAAGTTATGTTTTATCCCATCAACAAATAAAACTTCCTTAGATTTAAACTTTTCTTATTCAATCTTAAACACTTTTATTCCTATGATTTTTAAGGAACTATCATTACTGAAGGTAACTGCTTCTAGATCATGAATTTAAACATGTTTCAAGATTTTTATATCACATATCATATGTGAATAACAACCACTATCAAGTATCCATGGTTTTTTCATTCTACTTACTTTTAAAGTCGTCTCAATAATAAAAGCTCTTTCCTCAAATTTCTTCGTTTCATCTACCTTTTCTTTTCTATCATAATAAACTTATTCTGTAAGGAGTGTAATATATATTTTGGCATAATTACTAACCTGATTACATCTTTTAAAAACTTATTTTAGACATTCAAATTGATTTTTTGTTGGAAGTTTTCTAAAATCTTGAGATTTTTCTTTTCTAACTTCTTATGGGTTAGAAAAGTTACTCATACTTCTTCCAACATTGATTTTATTTTATTCAAACCTATAACGCCCTGAACCTAGTTACCCAGAGTCGGTACATTATTACATATCATTAGCATGATCACAAGAGATCAAGTCCCAAAATACCGATTAGTTTAGTAGCCTTGGAATTACTAGATACATACATAAGTTTTACATTACATCATGAAATAAAGAAAAACAACATTGTGTCACCTTTGAACACACTCATATCCCATAGCATATTACTGCAAGTTAATCATGATATACTTCTTCACATCCTGAGAAAAATAAAAACATAGAAAGGGGTGAGCTCAGATGCTCAGTAAGGATATCAATATAGCGGAAACTTTCATAAATAAGCATAAACATTAATGTATAAGACTAAAACACAAGCCTTTTAAACTTAAACTGTAGCATAATATAGAAAATATAAATCAAATAATGCCATTTAATTATTCACATGGATATTATACTAATATAATAATAACATGTAATATAAATAGATAATTTCATGATGATGGAATGCATAATGTCGGACATCATAACCACATAGTCAAGGCCTCGTTCTAAGACTACAAATAAGATCTTATCAAGACCTTGTTCCAAGAATCTAGTTTGTATCATGAGACCTACCAATGTATCGAGGAGCTATAGAAGGCTCCACCCATCACTTAATAAGTCCAATTCATTCCTCATATTAAAAGTTTGAAACATAATCTAAACATTCGTATTGAAACTAGCATACGAAATGTCAATATTTTAACCACAAACCATAAATGGCATAAAAATAACACATCCACAGTCAAACATAAATCATTCAATAAAATATATAATTTTGTATTATAATAATTGAACCTCAATAGAGTATAATGAAATATATTTACATAGATGAAAATAATCATCAAAACTATTTGGGAGATATATCCCCTTTTTTCTTAAAAACATTTAAAAGTATCATTATTTATCAGGAAGCCGTTTAAAATATATTTTTGAATCAAAGTGTCCCATACCACTTTGAAAATTTTAAAAGTAATTTTAATTTTAAAATATTAATATTCATATAAATAAATCCTTAAAACCATTTTTAAAACATTGACATTAATGAGAAAGATTTAGAAGAATAAATCTTTAAAACATTTAAAATGATATTTTAGTTAGAGTTCCTAACCAAATGAGAGAGGCTTGAATACAAATAATTGAGGTAATAAAAACATTATAATATCATGAGAATAAAGGGATTCATGATATACTATGTCAAAGTAAAATATGTACACCATATAAAACTGAATTGGCACATAACAACAAAGAAGTCTCAATGCAATGTAAATTGAGATGAAATCTTTTATGAAGACCGTATCCTTAGGTTAAGGATAAATCAATGACATAATTATGTGTGACTATAATCAATATGATTGGATATTTAGTGTAAATAAATCATAGGACATTCACACATATTCTTTAAAAAACAACACTAATGACTTGGATGTTTAACTCAATGAATGGAAATTGAGTTAAGATTACTCTTATCAAGTTCATATCGATGACTTGAGAATTTATCAATAGAGAGATTATGTGTATCAAAAGTATATCCACACAAAGGGTAGTGGAAATTACTACATAAATAAATAAATAGTGATTCCACACATAATCTTGGAGTAAAATAATCAACGAAGTACACGTAAAGCCCAATGATTGGAAATTGAAAATTGAAATTCCCTTACCGATTTGGTAACTTACAAAACATACACCCCATGAAAGAAAGATTATAAAATGAAGATGTAAATAACTATAAATTAAAGTATATTACACCAAGAATAAAATCATGGGCAGTATATACACCACACAAAAGGAAATAGTGGCCAATATAGCATGAATCTCACAGGAATAAAAAGTGAGATGAAAACTCCTGACCACATTGTAATCATTCAAGTTGTATGACAAAAAGTTAATAAACAAAAAATGAATCACAAAATACCATGAATATAAAGATAATCATGATAATATATATCAAATGTAAGTAGACAATACACCACATGCAATAAATAAGTGGCGAACAATGGAAATCTCACAGAATTAAAAGTGAGATAAGAATCCCCGTACCTTGTGTCTGACTTGACTTGTATGTTCCGTGTTCTTCCTGAATAATAAAATTAAGTTAATTTATACTTCCTTAATATTTTTTTTCATGTTTATTATTCCTTTTATATCACTTATTACCTTTCTATAACAATTATTTAATTTTTTGAGTTCATACCGGACATTTTGTTGATGTTCGGAACTTTAGTAAAAAAGGAACTTGTTATAATTACAAATTGTCCATGCGGTCAAAAGTCCATTATATCCAGAATGATATTAATGATTTATATATAATATATATCCTATATATCCAATGTATATTTATTTATAATATTTCATATCCTTTGGATTTAATAAATGAAACACACCGTTCATGGAGATGGTAAGCCGTACGTACGCATGAACGTTACTTTCATTTCTATTTTATATTAAAAAAAACAAAAACATAATAATAAATAGGTATATTATAATTCTAGTATAATATCATATGATACATATGTTACATAATTTCATTAATTCCATCCTTTATACATTCCATGTATGTCATGAATGAATCATATCACCTTGAGGGGGCGGTAGTCTGCACTTCCTCAAATGAAATTATCATGTTTACACATATTGGAAAGCATAAAGGTATTCTTGTAAATAAAAATTACAGAAGTATAGAGAAAACATAAACATAATACATATCATATATAAATATAATTACATCATAATGGACACCATAAAAGGTGGTAGGATAAGATTTAATAATCATCATTTCGTGATGCAGTAGTTTGCCACCCACATAAACAGTATGTTCTTTACCCATTAGATGGAGTTCTGTGTAAGTGTATTTCTAATACTTCTCATAAAAAGAACCTAGTATATTTAGGATACTGTTGCTATTATAAAAACATGAATAAAAGGATTTTAGGGGGTTGGATAAGTAAAATAAAAGAAAATAACTTAAGAGAAGACGTTACCTTTAAATCAGGTAACTCCCTTTGGTTTGAACCAAAAGGATTTTTTGAAGTGCCTTCTACCTAGGGTAAGGATTCTAGGTGGAAGAGATGGATGTAAGGAGGTTAATGGGGTAGAGTTTGGACGAGCCAAAGGGCTTGAGAGGTGTGAGTAATGGGTTAGAGGTGATGGATTTTTATAAGGGGGAAGATGGGATCTTTAGGAATGTTTGAAAATATTATTTTATTATATAATGATTTTCAGTTTCTAAAGGTCCAAAACACATTAAATTTGAAGATAAAATGACTATTGTTCTAAATAAAATCATCCAATAAAAATTGGACAGGTTTTGGATATAGTTTTAATCTTTATAATCTTATTTATTTAAATCATTCATTAATGAGGTAAACACTGCATCGTTATTGTGTCATAAATAATTTTATTTATTTGATGTCTAAAAATTATAAAAAAATATCAAGATGTAGGAAATATTTTTAGATTTAAAATTAATATTTATAGTCTAAGAGATAACTTGTAACACCTGAGACTTTTATGAGAAATATTTTGTTTTTATGTTATATAAATCATCAAAGGAATCTTTCACTACACACAACACTAACTTGGCTTCCTTTATACACAATCGTGACCTTCCTTGATAGCTTGCGTCGTACGCAATACCGAGTTTCACTAAACAGCGATATGCTATTAAAATATTATTAAAACTAGCCGTTATGAATAGTAATAACCACTTTTTGAAATTTTGTAAATTTTATTTTTCAAAATTGACTTCATTTTTGGATTCAGAATATCGAAATTAGCCTAGGGTAAAATTTTGGTATTTTTCTGAAAACTTTCAATTTTTGATGAATAGTGAAAACACTGGGTTACTATTTAAAAACCGACTTTTTATTTAAATAATTATTTATTTTATTTAAATTTATTTTAGGTAAAAATTGATACATAATACCTATATAAGTTCAATGTAATTCATTGAAGTAATTTTATAATAATTTTAGATATATAAAAATTTTATTGAATTTTTCACCGTCTTTTACCCACATCCTAGAAGAATTTGAAAATTTACATAAAACTTAATTTTACCGCTTCTGTGAGTGGAATTTCAAAAATCCGAGAAACACGGTTGATGTCAGTAAGTAAAATGTGGTTCAATGAGATGAAAATAATTTTTGGTGAATAGTAACTTTTTACTTTTTTTTACCACGGTTAAAAGTAAATAGGGTAATTAATGGTAAAAAATGTTATTATTATTACCCTAACACATGTCCTAATTCTATTGGATAAGTGTAATTCGACCAAAAACAACTTTAGGAATAAAATATGACCACTTAGGCCCACTTGGATTAGATTAGGACATTTATTATTAATTTATTTAAAGAAGGGTTAAAATAGTTAAAATCAAAGTTTAATAAGTAAATAATTTTTAATATAGGGTTATACATAAGATAAATTCGACTATAAATATTCATTAGAAATATAAAAATATTTCCTACATAATTATATTTTATTTATAATTTTTAGACATTAAATAATTTAATTTATTTATGACACAATGATGATGCAGTAATTATCTTATTAATGAAATATTGACATAATTGATGTTATAAATACCCAAATAAATATAATTTGAGACTTTTTATGAATTAAACCAATTTTATAGGTTAATATAACATGTTAGTATTGATTTAATTAACTTTTTTCGAATTAATCATTCTGTTATGATTTTCACAAAAATCAATTACTAAATAGTGTCAAAATTGACATAAAATAGTTTTTAAAATAAATATTATATTATTAATTGTCATTTTATTACTAAAAATATAATTTTCTGCCAAATGACTTAGATAAGGTTATATATATTAATAATAAACAACTTGGGGTTCGTTTGGCTTGTTATAGTAAGTTTATTAACCTTATAGTGTAAGAACACAAAAAGACACGGTAAAAGTAAAATTATTTAACTTAAAGTTAAATCTAAATGATAAGGTTAAAATAGGAACCTAAACTTGTCTAAATTCTATTGGATGAGAGGATTTAGACCCATACCCACCTTAGCTTCGAAATAAATCAATTTGGAGCTATTTAAAACCGAATATGACTTTATAATAAAATAATATTTTTAGTTTTTCCAAAGGTGCCCCTCTCCTCCCTTATAAAAGGGCACCTCCTCCCTCTCTTCCTCACACCACTTTTAGCCTTCAAGATCAGAAAAACCCTGCCAAATTATCTTATCCACTTCCCTAGAAACATCCTAGAGGTCCTGGTCTTCTTCAAAGACTGATTTTAGTGCCCTAAAAGGAGGTCTCAAAGAAGCGCTTTAAAGAAGAGGTAATGTCCGTTACCGATTCTTTCAAATTTATTTCTTCTTCCACTTCTTCTTCTATAGTTGTTTCATTATGAAGTAATAACATAAGTATCATTAATATACTGATATGTTATTATAAGTATGAAACAACCCTATTTCACCATCTATCCATCCTATGGAAAACGAAATCACCGCGCGTGCGTACGTACGGAATACCGTCTCCACGCCGTGGTGTAATCTATTTTCCACCACCACCTTACTTGGATGGGTATAATGGTGTAAATAATGACTATATATGATTATTTTAAAGTGAAATTAATTCTGAAATAGTATACATACACTCCAATACAATTTCACGATCATGGGAACGATATCATCGCTCGTGCGTACGTACGGAATACCGTCTCCACGAAGTGATGCGACTCGTTCTACATGATTTTCATTGCATAATGATTACATAAATGAATTTAGTGAATAAATATGATATATATTACACCAATACCATTCTGTAAATGAGGTATCTATAACCTAAAAAGAAGAATAAGAATTTATTCGACAAAACACGCATAAGAACAAAAAGTAATAAACACCCGAATAACAAGTAGAAATGAAATATTACTAATAATAAGCTAAGAATATGACCATATATGATATAATAACAATGAGTATGATTCTGGAATAATTCAATGACATTATTTAAATCATTATACAGGAGGTTCAGACACTTACGAAGCAAATCGGACCTAAGGTAAGGGAAAATATCACAATCTCATTTTATCCGAGATTTTTTATACTTTGGTATTTACTGGGGTGTATTTTATCATACACATCCATGTTCCATCAATATGTAATATTGTTTCCATCCACCTAAAATTTTTTAATCCAATTTTACCCTTCGCTGAGTTTTTAGTAAAGGATATGAAAGGAATCTTTTGTCGTTTTTCGTACGAGGTACTTTTTTGACTTTTCCGACAAAAGTACGAGAATAATGTTTTTTTAACTTATACGGAATGAATGGATTTTTAAAACATTATTTACAAGAAGATTCCTTTACAAGTTTTCAAGTTTATTTTTAATCAACTTCTTTTAGTTTAGAATTGTCTGACATGTCAAGAAAGGAAAAGTGTTTTTGAAGTAGAAAGGATATTTTTCTCAAGAATGGAGTTCAAGTGTTTTATCAAAATTATTTTCCATATAAGATAATAAAGGGTTTTGTTTCTATCCCTATTATTACATTGATTTGATTATGTTGTGATGGAATTATTTTTATGAATTCCTTTATCTTATATGAATTGTTTTATGATGTCATGATGTTTAAGAATCCCATTTTTTATTACATGGGTTATGCTATGATGTATGGTTTATAATTTTGTGACACACACAAGAATAGTATCATTATGAGATGGGTGAGACCTATATCTCCCTCCAATGCATTGGGTAAAGATTTTATATCTCATGAGATAGACATGGCTGGAACGGCAGGTTAAACCGGTTCAGTGAAACAGGACTGAAACGAGGAGTGAACTCGGTTCATAAATGGACTTTGTCCACTAAGATAGTCTTGGCAATGAGTCTTGACTAATAAGAAATGATTCTCTATGATTATGTGTGTATGCCACAAAGCTTCATGTTTTAAGTTATGATTATTTTGATTACATTTCACTACCATGATTTATCCCATGTTATGAAATTATGATCTCTTTTGCAGGGTAAGATTTCCAAAATGTTATATTCTTATGAATATGATGTGATTGATATTTATTTTGTTTACCCTTACTGAGAATTTGAGATCACTCTTTTGTATGTTTCTTTCCCCAGGTCAGGAAGAAGGTTATTAAGTAAGATATGCCAAAAGGGACTATAGATATGATGAAATAAATGGGAGACAATATAGACACTTTATGAACCAGTTGTTTATGTTTCCCAGTTTCTAAAGACAATATACCTATACAGTCCTTTCATGGTTTTGTTATATTTTGTAATAAGTGTACTTAAATTTTGAAGTACTAACAATTTATGTAAAGTATGGGTCGTTATAGTTGGTATTAGAGGAAAGGTATAGTCAACCTTTGGAAACTAGGATGTGAAAGCCTTAGTAAGAAACCTAAGGATATGTCTAAGCATAGAACACAATCTTAGTGTTTTAGAAATGGACATGAACAACCTATGATAATACCTTAAGTGTGAAATTTTATTCTTGATTATGTGGTTTTCCTATTATAATTAGTGTTTCTCACACTATTCTTCTTGGTTTTAGTCAATGGCTGGAACCTGAAGGAACCGTGTTAATGCGGAATGCGACGGGCAATGCAATGATTGTCCCCCTGAGCAACCAAACGTTATGGGAGATAGAATGAAAAATCTTGTAGCCATGCTCACACAACTTCTCAAGCTATGAATCATGAAGGACTTCCAAACAAGCAAAGGAAGGAGCAACATTCTGTTGAATCCTTCATGAGGCAGTGTCCACCTTCATTCAGCGGGTCTACTGATCCATTAGTTTCTGAACAATGGATTAGTACTACTAAAAAGATATTTTCAGTTCTTCAATGTTCTGAACATGATAAAGTCATCTTAGCAGTGTATCGTTTGGAAGGTGGTGCTGATCAATGGTGGAATCTTATCAATAATATGAGTCAAAGAGATTAAATTGAGTCCATGGAATGGGACGAGTTCAAGAACTTATTTTTCAAATAAGTACTTCCCTCGTATTCTTCGAACAAAGATGGATAAGGAGTTTCTTGAACTAAAGCAAAAGGATGATGAATCTGTTGGTACCTACGAAGTAAATTTTACAAGACTTGCAAGGTATGCTTCTGGAATTATTATCCAACCTAAGAGTAAGATCGATCGATTCTTTAGTGGCTTAAAACCAAGTCTTCGAAGGGCGTTATCCATAAGGGACTTCAATAGCTACGAGGAAATCATTCGATGTGCTCTCAAAGTTGAGATGGAGATTGGAGTAACCCATCAGTCATATGTGTAACGCCCCGACCCCAGTTACCCAGAGTCGGTGCATTATTACATAACATTGGCATGATCACAAGAAAGATCGAATCTCGAAAGACCGATTGGTTTAGTAGCCTTGGAAACACTAGATATATTCATAAGTTTTACATTACATCATAAAATGAAAAACTACTACAACAACATAATGTCTCCACAGTCCGCACTATTAACCCCTCATAATATCCCTGCAAGTCATTCATAATTTACTTCTTCACATCCTGGGAAAATAAAACATAGAAAAGGGGTGATCTCAAATGACCAGTAAGGATAACAATATAGAGGAAACTTTCATAAATAAGAATAAACATTTAAGGCAATGTATAACTAAAACAAAAGCCTTTTAAACTTTAACTTCAACATAATATGGCATAAATAAAATGAAATAATGCCATTTACTTATTCACATGGATATTCTACTAATCAAATAATCACATGCAAAATCAATAACCACTTTCATAATGATGGAATGCATAATCCTAAACTTTAATTTCTTTGTCAAGGCCTCGTCCCAAGACCTTGGGGCTAACTGTAACCGGAACCCAACCCGGAGTGCCTCTAATAACCGGACACCAACCCGGAGTGCCTCTAATAACCGGACACCAACCCGGAGTGCCTCTAATAACCGGAGACCAAACCGGAGGGCTTGCTTTTACCAGTCCCTAACCTGGAGGGCTTACTTTTACCAGTCCCCAACCTGGAACATACTTGTCCAACACATTCATATGAAGTAAATTTTGAAATATAACATAAACATTCTTATTGGAACTATCATACGAAATGTCAATACTTTACTCATAAACCATGAATGCTATATAAATGACACATCTACAGTCAAACATATCACAAAAATTCATTACAATATGGAAGTTTTAAATCATAATAAATCAACTTCAAATAATCTAAAAATCCATCAAAGGATGTTGACATAGATAAAAATGTTTTTTTTAAAAAAAATTATTGAGAGAAATATCCCTTTTTCATGAAAACATTTTAATGTTACACAATTTAGAAAGTAAGGCATTTAAATACATTTTTGAATCAAAGTGTCCCATACCACTTTGAAACTTTTGAATGGAATTAACACTTTTAAAACATTCATTTTCATATAAATAAATCCTTACAAACCATTTTGAAAACGTGGACATAAATGAGGATGATTTAGAAGAATAAATATTTAAAACATTTAAAATGATGTTTTAGTAAAAGTTCCCTTAGAAATAATCCCTTTGAAAACTCTTTTATGAAATATGGACATGGATAGTAAATATGTCCCTATAGATACTTACGTAAAGACAACCTCGGATATTAAAGAGATTGTGAAGTAAACCCTTATCAATTTGGTAACTTATGAAACATACAACCCATGAAATAGGTATCATACAATGAAAATGTAAACACACATAAGGTAAAGTGTATTACACAAAGAATACAATTATAGGCAGTACATACACCACACAAAAGATAATAGTGGAAATATGGCATGAATCTCACGGAAATAAAGAGTGAGATGAAAACCCCTTACCACATTAATCAACTGAGTCGTATGGCCAAAAGTTAATAACCACCAAACTATTTACAGAATAACATGAATATAAAGATAATCATGATAATATATATCAAATGCCAGTACACAATACACCACTTTCAATAATTTAGTGGCAAATAATGGAAATCTCACAGAATTGAATGTGAGATAAGAAAATCCCTTACCTTGTACTTTTACTTGGTTGGGGTAGGTTAACCTCCTCTTCTTCGGGTTCTTCCTTTTTATTTGATCAAAAGGGATCCTTAGGTTGGCTTTATGATCAAAATAAGGCCTCTAGGTTGTATTGAGGGAAGTTGGGAGAGTATTTGGGCAGAGTTTGGCCGAGCCAAGTGGCTTGAGAGGTGTGAGGAATGAGTAGAAGTGGTCTCCTTTTATAAGGGAGAGGAGGGGCTCTTTAGGAAAGAGTGAAAGTATTACTTTATAATATAATTATATTCGGTTTATAATGGTCCAAAAATCATTGAGGTCGAAGATAAGATGACTCATTTTCTAAATAACATCAACCAATAAGAATTGGACATGTTTTAGATAATATTTTAATCATTATAATCTTATTTATTTAAATGATTTATTAATGAGGTAAACATTGCATCATTATTGTGTCATTAATAATTTAAATTATTTGATGTATAAAAATTATAAATAAAATATCATTATGTAGGAAATCTTTTTAGCTTTCTAATGAATATTTATAATCGAAAATCCAACATGTATAACCCTATGTAAAAATTGTTCTTCTAAAAGATGTAAGCTTATGCCATTTTTATTTTTATTTTAACTTTATTAATATAATGTGTCCCTACCACATACAAGTGGCTCTAAGGGGTCCCCAAATCGACCCAAGGATGCCCATGGTCGGGTATGTGTCCACCAATAAGGTTAGGACACGTTTTAGGGTAATTTTGTATTATTATAATATTATTGTTTAACCCTTATTTACCGGATTTACCCTTTAACCATGGTAAATAAAATATTTACCACAGTAATTATTCAAAATGTCTAAAAATAAAAGTTACCTATTTACACAATTTGAACATCCTAATTCCAAATATGGAATCCATTTTCCTAAATTCAAAACACAGAAGTGGCAGAAATTAATTTAAAATTAATTCCCGCTGTCAAAACAAAAAGCGTGTTTTTAAGAGATAATAACTATCAAAAGATTGACACTTGTTTATGTTCAGTTTAATTGTAAAATTATGTCCAATGACCAAAATTATATTAAATGGTAAAAATATATTCTAAATATACTTTAAAACCACTCAAATTCATAATTTATCACTATTAATTATTTTGATTAAAAAAGTTGTTTTTAATTAAAATTTAGTAATTTTCACTATTCATCAAAATATGAAAGTTATCCGAAAAGTACCAAAATTTCACCTTAGGCTAAATTCGATATTCCGAATCCAGAAATGAAGTCCATTTTAAAATATAAAATATATATAATTTCGAAAAGTAGGTATTACTATTCATAACGGCTAGTTTGATTGGTTGTGGTGTGTGTTAAAACTCAAGGTTGTGTACAACACACGCTACTGTATTATTCAAAGAAAGCGTACCGTGGAAGCTTGGGATGTTTCATTTTAAATTTTTGATATCCCCATTTAGTCAAAAAGTTTAAAATATTTTATTTAAAAAGGGTTCACTATTAAAAGTTGATAAAAGTGCAATACTGAAAATGAATTTGTTCTTGTATTATGTCTAAGAAACTCATAATATGGATTCTAAAATTATAAGGATTATATAAAGTTTAAAATTTAGTTAATACTATTCATAACCTCTTTTGAATGGCTTGTTTGGTAATTCATGGTGTGCTTGAACTCGGTGTTGCGTGTAGTGCAAGTTATTGTATTATTTTAAAGAAATAACACACTATGAAATCTTGGGGTGTTACATTCTCCCCTCCTTCAATAAATTGCGTCCTCGCAATTTGAAATTGTTCTTCGAAAATAAATGGTTGAAAATAAAAAAATATCTTTGTGGGAAAACCCTCATCGGAAATTGGGTTACTAAAATTTAGTCTTAATATGAGGAAATGAGAAATGAAAGGGTCACCACCAAATTATGATCTCGATTAGGAGAACATTGGTGGCAATTAGAGACATATAATTGGAGGAAAAAAGTAAATATTTATAGGTAGTGATTGAGGTCATCAATCACAAACAAGTACAAAATTTAGGTCCTTAAACTCATCAATCTATGATGATTTGAAATACCATCGGTTCAACAAAATATAGGGTATTAGGATAACACATTTTTGACGTTTCAAAATATCTTAGTTGAAATCCCACATCGAAAAATGAATTAATGAGGCCTCTATTTTAAATAAAGAGTGGAAATTATGAAGATTACCGAAAATAACACATACTAGGGTTCCATGTAGGAAAATATGGATACAGAGGAGAAATCTAACCATCAATTATCTGATGGAGAGTGGTAGAGAACATGGCTATGAAAAGGCCAACAATCCCAAAGCCATGAATTAGTGATGATTTAAGGTACCATCTAGGAAAACATTTTTGTTCTAAGTTGCTTTTCTTAATGTTGAGGAATTTATTTATGAGATTGGCTAAGATCATAAAGAGATATACTTACTTTATAATTAGAGTTTTATCCATTAATAAATTTCAACCACAAACTCATCTTTCACTCTAAAAGATAATAGAATGTAAAAAAAATTCTATTTACACTATTCGTATAGGGTTCCAAAATAAACGAATTTATAATTCATCTACAAGATCTTTTAATAAAAACTACATTATTTAATCCAGGACATCTCGTGGGCCAGTGGTAGGTGATACACCCTTGTCGCCCTTCGGTTGCAGGTTCAAGTCTCGCAGCCTTGCCGGACGCGACGGGTTGCCGCCCGACCTCCGGGTTGTCCTTTTATGGCAATCCAAAATAATCCAAACTAGAACTATCCAAAATACTTCTGTCCAAACTCACAGTCCAACATTTATAAGTAAGGTAAACATAATGTAGATCCTTTTGACCCCGTAATAGCATATGAATACCTTCATCATGTATTCTTTTAATACACTGAAACATCCTGAATTACCATATTCCTTATTGATTACATTCATGCTCCCTTATTCCATATAGAATGCTGGATATACTTCATTAATCCAAAAATGTTTTAAACCCCAACAATGATGGAATATAAAAATCATTAATCAGTTCCAAGGTAGTCAAGAATATCCAATATAATTTATCCAAAACAATCATGTATTATTCCAAAATTACTACCTCGGTATCAGAACTATATTATGGTTTATCATTCTCTCAACCATATATTTTCCAAAAATTTATCCTGCTATTGAGTCACTTTTCTTTGTTCCACAAAATCTCAAGTCCTTAATGAAATAGTACTGCAGTACAATCCTTATATACTCCATAATCATTATAACAAGTACATTGTTGATACAACACTCAATTGACATAATCAACATAAGAACTCTAATCATTCCTCTTCATCTGTGGTAGTATCATAACTTGATTATTATCCAATAGCATCATTTGCGGTATAGTCTGATGACTGGGACATAGGTTCGCGTAGTGTCCAAACTCCTTGCAAATGAAGCATTGTACATTTGAAACCATTTTCTTACCCTTGCAGTCACGTAATTTGTGCCATTTTCCTCCACACTTATAACAAACTCCCATTCCTTTCAGGCAAGTTCCAGGGTGTTTCTTTCCACAGTTACCACATATGGGAAAATTCTTCTTTTCCCTCTTCCCTTTATCCATCTTTCCTTCTTCCATCCTTTTCTTCTCTTTCTTCCCTTAAAATCCATAGGACTCAATAAACTCTTTACTTATCTTATCAACACATGATATTATTTCTTCATATGATGATAATACATGCGAGACTATTTCTCTTATAAATTCTAGCTTAAGACCATGAAATATATGGTCCTTCTTTCTCTTTGTATCATGTGCATTGCTGGATTTCTCATTCCTTCTACTAGGCACCATTTCTAAACAATGGAATACACTAGATTAGTTTATGAATCAAAATACATAATCCCATACTTATAAATCACTTAACATAAATTGAACTATTATGGATATAATCCATAATCATAAAAAATATTTTCTTTGAGGAAGTATATACTCATAAACCCTTCATAATGATTTGTAAAGAAAATGAGAGTTATCCTAAGCATATCCCCCGGGAGTGTCGTAACCAAGAGTGCAGCAAGGCCCGTTGTCGTGCACCAGTTCCCGTTCGAGTCTAGCTCAAAGCGGTGTTTTTGGGTTTTACCCCTAGGTACATCTGTGCCAGAGCCGCCTCTACCTGCTCGTATCCAGACAGGGATGTATTGCTCGGAAAACTCATAAAATCTCTACAATACCAAAATTATAGGATGTTCTTCTATACTAATCCTCAAAGTTCATCTTAGGTCTACGTGCTCTAATCAGAGTTTATCTAAATCTAGATTCCAAGGTTTGTACTAAACTTCCTCTGATACCAATTGTAACGCCCCGACCCCAGTTACCCAGAGTCGGTGCATTATTACATAACATTGGCATGATCACAAGAAAGATCAAATCTCGAAAGACCGATTGGTTTAGTAGCCTTGGAAACACTAGATATATTCATAAGTTTTACATTACATCATAAAATGAAAAACTACTGCAACAACATAATGTCTCCACAGTCCACACTATTAACCCCTCATAATATCCCTGCAAGTCATTCATAATTTACTTCTTCACATCCTGGGAAAATAAAACATAGAAAAGGGGTGAGCTCAAATGCCCAGTAAGGATAACAATATAGAAAAAACTTTCATAAATAAGAATAAACATTTAAGGAAATGTATAACTAAAACAAAAGCCTTTTAAACTTTAACTTCAACATAGTATGGCATAAATAAAATGAAATAATGCCATTTACTTATTCACATGGATATTCTACTAATCGAATAATCACATGAAAAATCAATAACCACTTTCATAATGATGGAATGCATAATGCTAAACTTTAATTTCTTTGTCAAGGCCTCGTCCCAAGACCTTGGGGATACCTGTAACCGGAACCCAACCCGGAGTGCCTCTAATAACCGGACACCAACCCGGAGTGCCTCTAATAACCGGACACCAACCCGGAGTACCTCTAATAACCGGAGACCAAACCGGAGGGCTTACTTTTACCAGTACCTAACCTGGAGGGCTTACTTTTACCAGTCCCCAACCTAGAACATACTTGTCCAACACATTCATATGAAGTAAATGTTGAAATATAACATAAACATTCTTATTGGAACTAGCATACGAAATGTCAATACTTTACTCATAAACCATGAATGCTATATAAATGACACATCTACAGTCAAACATATCACAAAACTTCATTACAATATGGAAGTTTTAAATCATAATAAATCAACTTCAAATAATCTAAAAATCCATCAAAGGATGTTGACATAGATAAAAATGTTTTTTTTAAAAAAATTATTGAGAGAAATATCCCTTTTTCATGAAAACATTTTAATGTTACACAATTTAGAAAGTAAGGCATTTAAATACATTTTTGAATCAAAGTGTCCCATACCACTTTGAAACTTTTGAATGGAATTAACACTTTTAAAACATTCATTTTCATATAAATAAATCCTTACAAACCATTTTGAAAACGTGGATATAAATGAGGATGATTTAGAAGAATAAATATTTAAAACATTTAAAATGATGTTTTAGTAAAAGTTCCCTTAGAAATAATCCCTTTGAAAACTCTTTTATGAAATATGGACATGGATAGTAAATATGTCCCTGTAGATACTTACGTAAAGACAACCTCGGATATTAAAGAGATTGTGAAGTAAACCCTTATCAATTTGGTAACTTATGAAACATACAACCCATGAAATAGGTATCATACAATGAAAATGTAAACACACATAAGGTAAAGTGTATTACACAAATAATACAATTATAGGCAGTACATACACCACACAAAAGATAATAGTGTAAATATGGCATGAATCTCACGGAAATAAAGAGTGAGATGAAAACCCCTTACCACGTTAATCAACTGAGTCGTATGACCAAAAGTTAATAACCACCAAACTATTTACAGAATAACATGAATATAAAGATAATCATGATAATATATATCAAATGCCAGTACACAATACACCACTTTCAATAATTTAGTGGCGAATAATGGAAATATCACGGAATTTAATGTGAGATAAGAAAATCCCTTACCTTGTACTTTTACTTGGTTGGGGTAGGTTAACCTCCTCTTCTTCGGGTTCTTCCTTTTGATTTGATCAAAAGGGCTCCTTAGGTTGGCTTTATGATCAAACTAAGGCCTCTAGGTTGTAGTGAGGGAAGTTGGGAGAGTATTTGGGCAGAGTTTGGCCGAGCCAAGTGGCTTGAGAGGTGTGAGGAATGAGTAGAAGTGGTCTCCTTTTATAAGGGAGAGGAGGGGCTCTTTAGGAAAGAGTGAAAGTATTACTTTATAATATAATTATATTCGGTTTATAATGGTCCAAAAATCATTGAGGTCGAAGATAAGATGACTAATTTTCTAAATAACATCAACCAATAAGAATTGGACATGTTTTAGATAATATTTTAATCATTATAATCTTATTTATTTAAATGATTTATTAATGAGGTAAACATTGCATCATTATTGTGTCATTAATAATTTACATTATTTGATGTCTAAAAATTATAAATAAAATATCATTATGTAGTAAATCTTTTTATCTTTCTAATGAATATTTATAATCGAAAATCCAACATGTATAACCCTATATAAAAATTGTTCTTCTAAAAGATGTAAGCTTATGCCATTTTTATTTTTATTTTAACTTTATTAATATAATGTGTCCCTACCACATACAAGTGGCTCTAAGGGGTCCCCAAATCAACCCAAGGATGCCCATGGTCGGGTATGTGTCCACCAATAAGGTTAGGACACGTTTTAGGGTAATTTTGTATTATTATAATATTATTTTTTAACCCTTATTTACCGGATTTACCCTTTAACCATGGTAAATAAAGTATTTACCACAGTAATTATTCAAAATGTCTAAAAATAAAAGTTACCTATTTACACAATTTGAACATCCTGATTCCAAATATGGAATCCATTTTCCTAAATTCAAAACACAGAAGTGGCAGAAATTAATTTAAAATTAATTCCCGCTGTCAAAACAAAAAGCGTGTTTTTTAGAGATAATAACTATCAAAAGATTGACACTTGTTTATGTTCAGTTTAATTGTAAAATTATGTCCAATGACCAACATTATATTAAATGGTAAAAATATATTCTAAATATAATTTAAAACCACTCAAATTCATAATTTATCACTATTAATTATTTTGATTAAAAAAGTTGTTTTTAATTAAAATTTAGTAATTTTCACTATTCATCAAAATATGAAAGTTATCCGAAAAGTACCAAAATTTCACCTTAGGCTAAATTCGATATTCCGAATCCAGAAATGAATTCCATTTTAAAATATAAAATATATATAATTTCGAAAAGTAGGTATTACTATTCATAACGGCTAGTTTGATTGGTTGTGGTGTGTGTTAAAACTCAAGGTTGTGTACAACACACGCTACTGTATTATTCAAAGAAAGCGTACCGTGGAAGCTTGGGATGTTTCATTTTAAATTTTTGATGTCCCCATTTAGTCAAAAAGTTTAAAATATTTTATTTAAAAAGGGTTCACTATTAAAAGTTGATAAAAGTGCAATACTGAAAATGAATTTGTTCTTGTATTATGTCTAAGAAACTCATAATATGGATTCTAAAATTATAAGGATTATATAAAGTTTAAAATTTAGTTAATACTATTAATAACCTCTTTTGAACGGCTTGTTTGGTAATTCATGGTGTGCTTGAACTCGGTGTTGCGTGTAGTGCAAGTTATTGTATTATTTTAAAGAAATAACACACTATGAAATCTTGGGGTGTTACAATATGGGTTTGATAAGAAGAGGAAAATGGAATTCAAAGGAAAATCTAAAGAGCACACTGAAAAGAATATGAGTTTTCCATTATTCTCAAAGTGTGGAAAGAAACATGGAGGGAGTTGTATTAAAGGGACAAGTAAATGTTTCAAATGTGGAAAGGAAGGTCATCGGGCATTTGAATGCCACAATTATGGGAAGAAGATGTCTAGTGATGCGAACAAAGAAAAGGCTACACAGAGTGCACCTCCTACACTTCAATGTTACAAGTTCAAGTAAATGAGGCATTATGCCAATCAATTCCATAATCCAAGGGTTGTTGATGATGATCGACGCCAACAAAATCTTAAGGCTAAAGATAAAGGAAAGTCACATGTAATTTCTATCAGCGATGTGGAGTACGATAACGATGTGGTAAAAGGTACACTTACCATCCACTCTAAAGTAGAAAATGTCTTATTTGATTTTGGATCCACCCACTCTTTTATTTCTGAAGAATTTTCTAAGGGTATCACCGTATTACCTCAACAATTAGATATTGAGTTAGTTGTGACAACCCCTAATGGCACAACAGTCGCATCAAAAGTTTATAATTCTTCTCCGATTGAAGTTTGTGGGAAAGTGATTCCTGCAAATCTTGTGATCTTTCCTATAGTGGAATTTTATGTGATTCTTGGCATGGATTGGCTTTCTCTATATGGAGCTCATATCAATTTACAAAGAAGGGAAGTCACATTTCATATTCCAGATCAATCTATGATCGTCTATCGATGCAAGGATGAACATAACCTTCCAATGGAAATTTCTTCCATCTTATGGGTCTTGATTCCACTAAATGAAGGTTATTTATCTCAAATGGTTGGTGAGAAACTCACGATTAAGAATATACCCATTGTACGGGAGTTTTATGATGTCTTTCCGGAGGAATTGCCGGGTCTTCCACCAAATCGTGAAGTTGAGTTTTGAATAGAACTCGTACCGGGTGCTTTGCCTATTTCAAAGAAACCTTATAGAATGACCCCAATTGAGTTGTAGGAATTGAAGAAGAAACTCCAAGAGAATCTTGATAAGGGATTCATACTCCCTAGTGCGTCACCTTGGGGAGCACCTGTTCTGTTTGTTAAGAAGAAAGATGGATCAATGAGACTCTGCATTGATTATCGAGAACTTAACAAGATCACTATCAAGAACAAATACCCTCTCCCGCACATTGATGACTTATTTGACCAACTACACGGAGCTCAATACTTTTCCAAGATTGATATTCGTCCAGGGTATCGTCAATTAAGGGTCAAAAGAGAGGATATACCAAAGACGACTTTCCGTATAAGGTATGGACACTATGAATTTATAGTGATGCCATTTGGTCTTACTAATGCCCCTGCTATCTTCATGGATCTGATTAATAGAGTCTTTAGAGACTATCTTGATCAGTTTGTGGTAGTCTTTATAGACGATATTCTTGTATATTCAAAGATCAAGGAAGAACATGAAGATCACTTGAGAATTATATTGAAGACCCTGATAAAGGAGAAGATTTATGACAAATTTACCAAGTGTGAATTTTGGCTTCAAAAAGTTTCATTTTTGGGTCACATAATCTCAAAAGAGGGGATACCTATGGATCCAGCAAAAACAGAGCTTATCAAAAGATGGTCGAGACCAACAACAGTAACTAAGATCTGAAGTTTTCTTGGTTTGGATGGATATTATCGACGTTTTGTGAAATATTTTTCATGATTATCTAATCCACTCACCAGGTTGACTCGGAAAGGAGTTAAGTTTGTTTGGACGGAGGAATGTGAAGAGAATTTCAAGGAGTTGAAGTGAAGGTTATCCAGTGCACCTGTTCTCACACTGCCTTGTAGTGGAGAAAGGTTTTTGATCTACAATGATGCATCCAATAAGGGATTGGGGTGTGTTCTTATGCAAAATGATATGGTGATAGCTTATGCCTCACGAAAGTTGAAAATCCATGAGCAAAATTACCCAACTCATGATTTGGAGTTAGCTGCGGTAATCTTTGCATTAAAAATTTGGAGGCATTATCTTTATGGAGAAAGGTGTGACATTTATACTGATCATAAAAGTTTAAAGTATATTTTCACACAAAAAGGAGCTGAATATTCACCAAAGAAGATGGTTAGAGCTGATTAAGGATTACGACTACTCAATTCATTACCACCCTGGGAAAGAAAACGAGGTGGTAGATGCATTAAGTCGACAAGACCATGCCAGTTTATCCATGATGAGGATAAAAAAAGATCCAATATTTATGGATTTACAAAGGATGGATCTTGGAATTATAATAAAAGGGGAAAAATCGTATCTTTCTCAAATGAATGTTCAACCATCTATACATGTGAAGATTAAGGAGGCATAGAAAGAAGATGTCGAGTTACAAAAGAAGGTGAGAAATTTTCCTGAATTCAACCTTGATTGTGATGGGATAATAAAGTTCAGGAATCGGGTTTGTGTTCATCCCATCCCTGAATTAAAGAAGGAGTTACTGGATGAGGCTCATAGTTCTTCATTCTCTATTCATCCTGGAAGCATGAAGATGTATAGGGACCTGAAAGAGTACTTCTGGTGGGATGGCATGAAAAGATATGTTGCTGAATATGTCTCTCGATGCTTGGTTTGTCTGCAAGTTAAAGATGAGAGACAGAAGTCTAAGGGAATGTTACAACCATTACCCATACCCGAATGGAAATGGGAAAACATCACTATGGACTTTGTCACAGGACTTCCTAAAACATCCAAAGGCAATAATGCTATCTGGGTCATAGTTGATCATCTTACAAAGTCGGCACACTTCATCGCTATTAGAGAGGATTTCTCTCTGGATCAGCTTGCCAGGATATATGTAAAGGAAGTGGTAAGATTGCATGGAGTACCATTTTCTATTATATCTGACCGGGATCCGAGGTTTAACTCAAAGTTCTGGCGAAGTCTTCAGCATACTCTGGATACAGAGTTGAGTTTCAGCACTGCTTATCATCCTCAGACAGACGGTCAGTCTGAGAGGACAATTCAAACTCTAGAAGATATGTTGAGAGCTTGCTCTATGGATTTCAAAGGTGGTTGGGATAAACACCTACCTTTGGTGGAATTTTCTTATAATAATAGCTTTCACTCTAGTATTCATATGGCTCCTTATGAAGCTCTCTATGGAAAGAAATGCAGGACTCCAACTTGCTGGGATGAAGTTGGGGAAAGAAAGCTATTAGGACCTGATCTTGTTGATGAGATGGCAGAAAAGGTCCGATCTATTCAACAACACATAAGAGCAGTTCAGAGTATACAAAAAAGTTATGCCGACAACCGAAGAAAAGACTTAGAGTTTGAAGTGGGTGATAAAGTGTTCTTACGAATATCTCCTTGGAAGAGAGTAATGAGATTTAGAAAGAAGGGAAAGCTGAGCCCTTGGTATATCGGTCCTTTCGAAATACTGGATCGTGTTGGGAAGGTAGCTTACCGATTGGTGCTTCCACCGAATCTCTCTCAAGTTCACGATGTGTTCCATGTATCTCTTCTGAGAAAGTACATACCTAATCCTTCACATGTACTCAGCTCAGAAGTTGTACCGCTGGAACAAGATCTTTCTTATGAAGAACAGCAGATAGAGATTCTCGATCGTAGTGAAAAAGTCCTACGGAACAAGACCAATCGCTTGGTGGAAGTTTTATGGAGGAACCACCAATTAGAAGAAGCTACATGGGAGCTTGAGGATATGATGAGGTAGAGGTATCCTCATCTGTTTGTTACAAGTGACAAATTTCGAAGGCAAAATTCATTTTAAGGGGGGTAGAATGTAACACCCGAGACTTTTATGAGAAATATTCTGTTTTTATGTTATATAAATCATCAAAGGAATCTTTCACTACACACAACACTATCTTGGTTTACTTTACAGGCAATTGCGACCTTCCTCGATAGCTTGCGTCGTACGCAATACCGAGTTTCACTAAACAACGATATGCTATTAAAATATTATTAAAACTAGCCGTTATGAATAGTAATAACCACTTTTTGAAATTTTGTAAATTTTATTTTTCAAAATTGACTTAATTTTTGGATTTAGAATATCGAAATTATCCTAGGGTGAAATTTTGGTATTTTTCTGAAAACTTTCAATTTTTGATGAATAGTGAAAACACTGGGTTACTATTTAAAAACCGACTTTTTATTTAAATAATTATTTATTTTATTTAAATTTATTTTAGGTCAAAATTGATACATAATACCTATATAAGTTCAATGTAATTCATTGGAGTAATTTTATAATAATTTTAGATATATAAAAATTTTATTGAACTTTTCACCGTCTTTTACCCACCTCCTAGGAGAATTTGCAAATTTACATAAAACTTAATTTTACCGATTCTGTGAGTGGAATTTCAAAAATCCAAGAGACACGGTTGATGTCAGTAAGTAAAATTTGGTTCAATGAGATGAAAATAATTTTTGGTGAATAATAACTTTTTACTTTTTTTTACCACGGTTAAAAGTAAATAGGGTAATTAAGGGTAAAAATGTTATTATTATTACCCTAACACATGTCCTAATTCTATTGGATAAGTGTAATTCGACCAAAAACAATCTTAGGAATAAAATATGACCATTTAGGCCCACTTGGATTAGATTAGGACATTTATTATTAATTTATTTAAAGAAGGGTTAAAATAGTTAAAATCAAAGTTTAATAAGTAAATATTTTTTAATATAGATTTATACATAAGATAAATTCGACTATAAATATTAATTAGTAATATAAAAATATTTCCCACATAATGATATTTTATTTATAATTTTTAGACATTAAATAATTTAATTTATTTATGACACAATGATGATGCAGTAATTATCTTATTAATGAAATATTGACATAATTGATGTTATAAATACCCAAATAAACATAATTTGAGACTTTTTATGAATTCCACTAATTTTCTAGGTTAATATGACATGTTATTAGTGATTTAATTAACTTTTTTAGAATTAATCATTCTGTTATGATTTTCACAAAAATCAATTACTAAATAGTGTCAAAATTGACATAAAATAGTTTTTAAAACAAATATTATATTATTAATTGTTATTTTATTCCTAAAAATCTAAGGTTCGGCCAAATGAATTAGATAAGGTTATATATATTAATAATAAACAACTTTGGGTTCATTTGGCTTGTTATAATAAGTTTATTAACCTTATAGTGTAATAACACAAAAAGACACGGTAAAAGTAAAATTATTTAACTTAAAGTTAAATCTAAAAGATAAGGTTAAAATAGGAACCTAAATTTATCTAAATTCTATTGGATGAGAGGATTTCGACCCATTCCCACGTTAGATTCAAAATAAATCAATTTAGAGCTATTTAAAACCGAATATTACTTTATAATAAAATAATATTTTTAGTTTTTCCTAAGGTGCCCCTCTCCTCCCTTATAAAAGGGCACCTCCTCCCTCTCTTCCTCACACCACTTTGAGCCTTCAAGATCAGCCAAAACCTGAAAAATTATCTTCTCAACTTCTCTAGAAACATTATAGAGTTCCTGGTCTTCTTCAAAGACCAATTTTAGTGCCCTAAAAGGAGGTCTCAAAGAAGTTCTTTAAAGAAGAGGTAATGTCCGTTACCGATTCTTTCAACTTTATTTCTTCTTCTACTTCTTCTTATTTAGTTGTTTCATTATGAAGTAATAACATCAGTATCATTAATATACTGATATGTTATTATAAGTATGAAACAACCCTATTTCACCATCTATCCATCCTATGGAAAACGAAATCACCACGCGTGCGTACGTACGGAATACCGTCTCCACGCCGTGGTGTAATCTATTTTCCACCACCACCTTACTTAGATGGGTATAATGGTGTAAATAATGACTATATATGATTATTTTAAAGTGATATTGATTCTGAAATAGTATACATACACTCCAATACAATTCCACGATCATGGGAACGATATCATCGCTCGTGCGTACGTACGGAATACCGTCTCCACGAAGTGATGCGACTTGTTCTACATGATTTTCATTGCATAATGATTACATAAATAAATTGAGTGAATAAATATGATATATATTACACCAATACCATTCTGGAAATGAGGTATCTATAACCTAAAAAGAAGAATAAGAATTTATTCGACAAAACACACATAAGAACAAAAAGTAATAAACACCCGAATAACAAGTAGTAATGAAATATTACTAATAATAAGCTAAAAATATGACCATATATGATATAATAACAATGAGTATGATTCTGTAATAAGTCAATGACATTATTTAAATCATTATACAGAAGGTTCAGACACTTACGAAGCAAATCAGACCTAAGGTAAGGGAAAATATCACAATCTCATTTTATCCGAGATTGTTTATACTTTGGTATTTACTGGGGTGTATTTTGTCATCCACATCCATGTTACCTAAATATGTAATATTTTTTACATCCACCTACAATTTTTTAATCCAATTTTACCCTTCGGTGAGTTTTTAGTAAAGGATATGAAAGGAATCTTTTGTTGTTTTTCGTACGAGGTAGTTTTTTGACTTTTCCGAAAAAAGTACGAGAAAAATGTTTTTTAACTTATACAGCATGAATGGATTTTTAAAAAATTATTTCCAAGAAGATTCCTTTACAAGTTTTCAAGTTTATTTTTAATAAACTTCTTTTAATTTAGAATTGTATGACATGTTAAGAAAGGAAAAGTGTTTTTGAAGTAGAAAGGATATTTTCCTCAAGAATGGATTTCAAGTGTTTTATCAAAATTATTTTCCATCTAAGATAATAAAGGGTTTTGTTTCTATCCCTATTATTACATTGATTTGATTATGTTGTGATGGAATTATTTTTATTAATTCCTTTATCTTATATGAATTGTTTTATGATGTCACAATGTTTAAGAATCCCATTTTTTATTACATGTGTTATGCTATGATGTATGGTTTATGATTTTGTAGCACACATAAGAATGGTATCATTATGAGATGGGTGGGACCTATATCTCCCTCCAATGAATTGGGTAAAGATTTTATATCTAATGAGATAGACATGGCTGGAACGGCAGGTTAAACCGGTTCAGTGAAACAGGACTGAAACGAGGAGTGAACTCGGTTCAGAAATGGACTTTGTCCACTAAGATAGTCTTGGAAATGAGTCTTGACTAATAAGAAATGATTCTCTATGATTATGTGTGTATGACACAAAGCTTTATGTTTTAAGTTATGATTATTGTGATTAAATTTCACTACCATGATTTATCCCATGTTATGAAATTATGATCTCTTTTGCAGGGTAAGATTTCCAAAATGTTATGTTCTTATGAATATGATGTGATTGATATTTCTTTTGTTTACCCTTACTGAGCATTTGAGCTCACCCTTTTGTATGTTTCTTTCCCCAGGTCAGGAAGAAGGTTATTAAGTAAGATATTTTAAAAGGGACTATAGATATGATGAAATAAATGGGAGACAATGTAGATGCTTTATGAACCAGTTGTTTATGTTTCCCAGTTTCTAAAGACACTATACCTATACGGTCCTTTCATGGTTTTGTTATATGTTGTAATAAGTGTACTTCAATTTTGAAGTAATAACAATGTATGTAAAGTATGGGTCTTTATATAAATTATATAACCTCATGTAAGAATTGATTTACTAAAATATATATGCTTGTGTCATTTTTTGTCATTACTTTAAATTAATTAATATAAAGTGTCATTATCACTCTTAAGTGGCTCCATGAGGTCCCAAAATCGACCCATGGATGCTCATGGTCATAAATGTATCAACAAATAGGATTAGGACACATGTTAGGGTAATTTAATATTATTATAATATTATTTTTACCTTGAATTACCCTATTTACCTTTAACCGTAGTAAATAAAAGTCAAAAGTTACTATTCACCAAAAAATTATTTTCATCTTATTGAACCATATTTTACTTACTAATAACAACCATATATATTGGATTTTAGAAATTCAATTCACATAAGCGGTAAAATTTCATTTAAATGAAAAAGTTGGTTTTTTAACTACTACTCAGTATTTTCACTATTCATCAAAAATTGAAGTTTTTTAGAAAAATAACAAAAATTCAGCCTAAGATATGTTTGATATTCCGAATTAAAAAATGATGTCTATTTTACCAAATTAAAAATAGAGAAGTTTCATTAATTAATTTAAAATTAATTCCTGTTGTCAAAACAATAAGCGTGTTTTTAAGAAATAATAACTATCAAAAGATTGACACTTGTTTATGTCCAATTTCAAAGTGAAATTACTTCCAATGAGAAACATTGAATTAAATGGTAAAAATATAATCTAATTACAGTTTAAAACCAATTAAAAAGATAATCTAATCATATAAATAAATTAGATTAAAATACAGTTTTGAATTAAAATACAGTATTTTTCACTATTCATTAAAAAATGAATTTTATCAAAAAAATACCAAAAATTTACCCAAAGTAAATTTTTATGTCCCGATTATAAAGAAGAATTTTATTTTGTCAAATAGAATATATAAAAGTTACCAAAACTAGATTTAAAAAGGGTTCTCCATCAAAAGGCAGTAAATCAACCTTTTAAAGAATATTAGAGTATTTATGCTTAAAATTAGATTCATTCACATTTTAAGATTCTAACTTTTATTGGATAAATGTAAAAACATTTAAGAAACATGTTTAATCATAATATGGTTAGTTATATCCATTCCTGCCAATACAATGGCTATGTGTTAACTATTATTTATAATAATAATAATATTATATTATTTTTCGGTATAACTCAAAAGTTGTGTGAAATATAAGATTTCAAAGAAACTCATTGTTGTATATCGGGTATGCCATCGAACATAGCATCCTCTTTAAAGTAAAATTAATATTTAATTTAAAAATATTAATAAATATGTAAATGTATTATTCTTTATTTACTTTAGATGTTACAAAACCTTATTCTGGGAAGAGATAAGTTGTCCCTATAATTATAATAATTATACCCATATATTCCACAACACCAACAATAACCATGAAATATTGATATTCTATTGAAGTAATATCTTTCTCTATGGAAAATTTGTTGAGGCTGATAACTTATTTTTTCTTTAACAATCTATGGATTTGGAAAATATTTCCTCCTGAGTGGGTTTTCATCCTTTTTAGATGAAATAGGTTTCTCACACCCCTTTTTCACTCAATATTTTCCAATAATTTTTCTAGAACTTGAAAAGTTAGAAAAATCAGATGAAACATTATTTTTGGTGGGTGAGGATTTCACCTAATTCTTGATTTGATCGTTCTCAAAAAATTTACAAGTCTCAAATTTTAATTTTGATGCTTTGTTAAAGTTTTCATTCATCTTACTCAAGGTATTTTTAGACTCAATAAGTTTTTATTGAACCTTGTTAACTTCTTCTTCCTTAGTTATCAGCTTCTTACTGAGATCTTCAATCATCTTTCCTTGTTCAACATTTCTAAGTTTATAACTTAAGATCTCCTAAATGTATTATTCATTCTTCTTGATGATATCTTTTATTCATTCTAAAACTTCTTCACAATATTTATTAATTACTCTGATTTATTTCTTGAGAGATTTTTTTTTCTCAAGACATGAAAGAAGTTCTATTCTGAGCTGATACTCTTTATAAGATTCTTCACCTCCACCTTATTTACTATTTTAAGAGTCTTTAACTTTCTCTACTTTTTCAATGAATTCTTTAACCTTTTCTAAACATTCACCTTATAAATAATTGTTTTCATTTGAGTTGAATTTATCTTTCTTTCTCAACGTACTTATCTTGTTTCTAGTAAAATTCTTCTTATATTTGTTGGATGGATTTTCTTTTTTATCATTTTTATTCCACTTATTCCATCAATGTTTTTTATCAAAATCATATTGATATTCACCAACTTTATTCTTGGGGAAATTCATAGAAAAGTGTTCGATTCCACCACACTCAAAACATTTGAGAGGAATTTTACCTCTATAGTTTCATCTTCCTCTCTGATAGTTCTTAGATATAAGAGACATAATTTTGTCATTCAACTCATCATCCTATTTATCTTCATATTCACAAGGATCAAAATCTTTAGCATCTTTAATTTTTATTTTTCTCATGAATTCAAAATCCATTTCATCTTTCATCTTTTTTTTGAACATATGAGATTTTCTAATTTCATAAGCAACAAGAAAGTTATGAAATTCATCAAGAGATAAATCATTATTTATTCTAAAGAATAAATTTTAGAATCAAACCTATCTGGAAAGATTATTATAAGTTTCTTCACAATTATAAAATTTTTCAGGACATCTTTGAATCCTTTGATGTTGAAAACAATTTTATTTAATCTGGCGAAGTATTCATTAATAGTTTCTTTATCTCTCATTCTGATGTCTTCATACTTACTATGCCAGATTTGTAGCTTTGATTCCTTAACTTTAGTATTCCATTCAAAAACACTTTCCATCTTGTCCCACATACTCTTTGAAGTTTTGAGACCCATCACCATCTGATAATTTTTTTTTGATAAGGACATAAGGACAAGATTTCTAGATTTTCCATCAAGTTATATATCTCTCTTATCAGCAAACATCATGGGATCATCTTTCTCATTAGGTGGAAAATTAATTGTAGAAACATCAACAAATTCTATTCCAAGATATAAGAGATAAGAAATCATCCTATTTTTCTATCCATAATAATTTTTTTTATCAAATGTAGGAATTCCTCTACTGTTGATAGAATTGAGATTATCCATGATAAGAATTCAACAAAGGAACCTCTAGTTTTGATTCCAATTAAAGTTCAAATTATTGAATAAAAACTAAGAAGGGGTGTTGAATTAGTCGTTCACTTTTAATAATTTTCAAAACTTTTAGAAACTCTACCCATGAAACATGTTAAGATTTATTTCCTTATCAAAATTTAGTAAATACTCATGCATGTAAAAGTAGGAAAGCAAGTAAAGCACACAATATTTACAAGGTTTGACCTCAGTGTGAGAAACTACATCCTTTCCATAGCCACTTACATGGATCTATGGAAATTAATAATAAAAAATAAGTGAATACAACTTGTGTCAACTCCCGTTAGACACCTTTTTATATCCTGATATGAAATATTATAATGACTCCTATAAGTTTACAAAGTTTCTTACAAAACAATAGATACAAAAAAAAATACTTTTTTCAAACTAGTCCACAAATGATCAGTCTGGATCCTCAGTCTGATTTGGATGGATCTAATTATTTCAATCCGATGAGGTCAATACGAATCTCCCTTACTCAATATGCACTTCTCAAACTCTTATAAAACACTTAGTCTGATCTTCCTCAGTTCGATAATTTTTTTTTTCAGTAGTCTGATCTTCTTTAATCCGATCATCTCAATACATTTTTCTCAATAAAATTATCCTATCTAGTAAAAAAACTTTTAGGTGTCTAATCTTCTTTTGAGATCTTAGTCCAAAAATAACTTTCAATTGAATTCTTCAACACTCTTCCTTTCCTTCTTATGTGAAAGTTTTAATAAATGAATGATCTAAGAAACTATTTATAGGTGACTTAGAATGACAAAGGCGAGAAACATGAAAACTTTCCCCACTTCCTCAAAATTCAAAATTCCAAAAAACATTCACATTTAAACTTTCAACTTCAATTTTTTTAAACCTTCTCAAGAATAATATGGTTTTTACGCAAAATTTAATTTCAAGTTTTACCTATTCAACTCTTCATAAAACTTATGGAATATTATTTTTGAGTCTTCTTCATAATCACCCTTCCTAGAATTTCTAACCTTTATTCAGTCTAATGTAACTTTATTATCTTCAATATGATGAATATTCCTCAACTTCAGTTTCCTCTGCTTATTATGATATGCCTTTCTTTCTCAGCTCAGTACGATCTGCCTTTATTTCTCATCTCATTACAATCTTCCTTTCTTTATTAGCTCATTATGACATGACTTTCTTTCTCATCTCATTATGATCTACATTTATTTCTCAGATCATTAAGATATTTCTTTCTTTCTTATCTCATTATGACCTACATTTCTTTCTAATATCATTACGATCTGCTTATCTTCTTTAGAGTTAGTCTGATTGACTTTCCTTCTCAGATCCAGTATGATGGAATCCTCATAATGATAGAATTATCATTATGATAAAATTTTCATTATAATGGAATTATCCACTATGAAACTTTAATATTCTTCAAAATTCATCACATTGACACATTTTGACTTCTAAAAACTTCAGAGTCAGGTAATTTTGGATCTGATCTGTGTCTGGATTTTTGGAAATGATACAATAATTATGATTCCTCAGTTTCTTCAATATCTTTTATCATGATAGTTTTCATGATTTTTGAGAGTTCCATGATCATCAAATCATCGTCTGATTTAGTTTAGAAAGTATGAAAACATTCTAACTCTTGACTTCACAATATTCTTTCAAAACTCTTCAGTAATAATATGACTTCTTCACTCAGAAAATTATTTCTTTTTAACAAACACTAAGTTTGATGGATATTGAACTTCATATCAATGGGCCTGAGACCAATGGTGAGTTTGATCAACAAATTCATCTTTCTGATCACCTTTGCGTTTGGTGCTGCTCAGTTCGATACTCTATATCTGTTGCTTCTCAGTATGATCCTATAAGTCTAGAAAACAACTTTCTTAAAAAAAAATTTTCTCCCCCTTTTATGTTTGGGGTCCAAACTTTCATAAATTTTAAACATTATTACAAACATAGTTATGATGGACTAGGTCCGATCCTGAATAATAAAAATATTCTTTTACAAAAGGTTAATTGTCAACAAATATAAAACTTTGTTAAAACAAAACACCACAATGTTTCTTCAAAACCCCTTGACCATGTTTTTAAAGAGAACCCAGATGAAACACACTCACCAAATTTCATCCTCCAAACTAACAGTTTTTACCCTTATGGGTTCGACCCACATTAACCTATATTTAAATCAATCAAATTTTTTAGTCTCACACATCCCCTTATTAGCCTATAACCAGAACCTTATGTGTCATGGGCCTATTTTTTATTACTAATGTTTTGTGATACTAATTTTTCTAAAATAGTAAGCCTATCAATTCTTGGACTTGTGTTATTATGTATGTTTATCAAAAAATTGATTTAATAATATTTTCTAAAAGATTTGAGTTGTTTTAGCTGGTATACAAGTCAAGTTTAGTTATTTTGAGAATTGGGTTACTCTATTATCATTATGGTTCAGTGATATAATGGGGATTTTTTTTTCAAATATGTAGTTTATTAGGATTTCATCAATGAGTAACATCATCTTCATGGTGGATTAACACATCAACTTGCAATTTCAATGAATTAAATTAGGTGATTCCACTCCATTTTCTTTTATTGGAACTCCTTATTAAGCTTGATGCTTCTAAAATGGTTTAACTTAAAAAGTATCATGTCTAATAAATTTTAGTGGACTTGTATATAGAAAATTATGGATTAATAGTTTATTATTAAATTTTAGATAGGGGTTTTTATAAAATTTAACCCCAAAGAACCAACTTTATAAAAATAAATTGATAAAATGGTTGAGATGGATTTTATAAGGAATTATGGAATTAATATTTTTAAATTTGAGAATGTTTTATATGAATTGATTTGAAAATTATAGATAATTCTTGATTTTGATTTTAATGTTTTAGGGGGTTTGATGAGTTTATTGATAAATTCATTTTTATTCCTAGAAATATATGCTTATGATTTTCCAAGTGTGTTTTATGATGTTTGATTCTTAAATTTTCTATGTAGTTGGAATTTCAATTTCAATTTTGATTTTTCTTAATTTAAAAGTTATTTCAAAATGATATTGATTTTCAAAATGGTCTCCAAAGGAAGTTTCAAAAATAGATTTAAAAAATGTTTCTTAAGGGCCCATTTGGAACCTAAAAAGGATGTTTTAAAATGACATTGAATTGAAAATTGATTTCAAAGAGAGGTTTAGAAAAATAATTATTAATTAAAACCTAAAGAGGCTAATTGAAACCTTCTATAAATATTTTTCTATAAACCATCAAGTATCATCATAGAATCACAATACTATCATGGTATATGTGAGTTTGAGGAATTTGTTTCATTTAAGGCATTGACATTTGTATTAAACAAGAGGAATAAAGGGGTATACAAATTAGTCCCGAATCATTGAAAGAGGAATAAATAGACAACTATAATAAATATTCTAAATTTATTCTAAATTATTTACCATAGTGTAATGTCTAAAATAATAGATAATAATTAATGGATCTCATTTTAATATGGGTTCCAACCAACTTTCTGTTATTTTTATGGTTGTTTCAGCCAGTCAGTGAAAATAAGTAGGGTTAAGTTTGATAATATTGATAGGAGAATCATATTTTAATATAAAACTTGGTTACAGTCTAAGTCTCTAAGGTTTTATGTTGTTTAAAAATATAATAAATCATATAATGTAAAGAATTTTCAAGATATGTACACAAAAAAGGACACTAGTAATTATAATAATCTTGACATGTTTAGTCTAGGGATGTCTGTAATGTTTTAGGAGTTTTGTACTTATATATAGAATATTTGAAAACACTACACATTCAAGGAAAACTAATGAAGTAGAGGAGATTATGGTTTACCTTGGTTATTTTATAATCATAATGGAATATTTAGGCTTGGTGTGGAAATTGAAATAAGTGACATTTTTAAGAAAATATTAAAGTAATTTCCACACATAAAAGATAACATGATAATTAAATCTATTATAACTAAAAATTCACATTCAAGTACCTATAAAAGGATTAGTCAAGAATGTAATAGGGTAAGCTAAAATAGTTCCAAATGAAAGATACATTTGGAAAAAGGGTTGTTTGATGAAAATATTTCAACTAAAAATGGGTGAAATCATTTGTAGAACTGATGCATTTTGATATTAGTATAGTAAATATTGGTGTATACTAACTCCAATAAGAGGCCTAAAAATTCTATATTATAATTTTCAGGTCTATGTAAACCCCTAAATGTTACATAATTTCTCAATTAATGGTTATAGAATAAATTGGATAGGGGGAAGAAATTATTTGAAAAATTAAAATGTTGGGTTCCCTTTATTTGAAAAGCCCCTTTTATTTATTTATTTTATTTAATATTAATATTACCAAATAAAATAGGATGGATATGAATAGGGAATGGATGGATTCAAATCATATTACAAAAGAGTATAAAGATGAGGTGAAAGAGTCCATCAAGTTTGAAAAATATCATGCATACGAACCTTCTCAAATTCTTTTTCCATGTTTACGTTGTTATTATTAAAGAATAATTAGTCCAGAGGAGTTAGAAGAACAATTGATCAATCATGGAATTAATAAAAATTATAAATGTTGGAATATACACAAGGAAAAATAAAATTTAGCTAGTGAATGAGACAACATTGTGTTTTATGGATCATATGATATGATTACAAGTGTGGACAATAAAGAAGACCGCATTGAGGATGTGATTATAGGTGTGGATGATGAAGAAGATTTTATTAAGGAAATGATAATGACAGTTGAAGATGAACTTCATGTTTGACCAAAATTGTTTGAGAAGTTAAAGAGTTATGAAAAGATTTCATTGTATGTTGGTTGCACTAAATATACAACATTTTTAGCCATACTGAAGCTGTATAATTTAAAATCTAGAAACAGATGGAGTGACGTCAGTTTTACTAAACTAATTTCTCTCTTGAATGATATTCTCCCAAAAGATAATGAGCTCCCTAGCAAAAAATTTGATTCTAAACAAATGATATGTTATATGGGTATGATCTCTAAAAGAATAAATGTATGCCCAAATGATTGTATACTTTTTTGAAAGGACCAAAAATAACTTAATGAATGCCCAATGTGTGGTGATTCTCAATATAAGAAAGATGAATCAAGTCCTATTAAATTTGTATAGAACTTTCCAATAATTATTAGGTTTATGCACCTATATATAAGTGAGGAGACTATAAAAAATTGAAGTGGCACATAGATATAAGAAATAAATATGGGAAATTTTCTATTTTTGATAGAATCTCCTCAGTGAAAGAGAATTGACCATGAGAATCCAAAATTTGGAAATGAGCCAAGAAACCTTGATCTTGTGTTATCTAAAGATTAAATGAATCCTTTTGGTTTTCAAATCATAACTCATAGTACATTGCCGATTATGTTAGTATATTATAACCTACCACTGTAGTTATGCATGAAACAAAAATATATTATGTTATCTATGCTTATATCTGGACCAAAAATATCTGGAAATGATATTGATTTTTATTTTACTCCATTGATCAAAGATTTTAAATTATTATGGGATTTAGGTTTAATGTTGTATGATGTTTAAAAAAATGAAGATTTCACATTAAGATCCATGTTTTATAGAATGATAAATGACATTCATTATGGATTTTTTTTCATGATATATCATTAAAGGAACTCAAGGGTGTCCCATTTGAAAAAAGGTACATAGTCAATTAGGTCGAAACATTCATTAAAGAATTTGTTTCTAGAAAATCACATATTTCAACCCTGGTGACATAAGTACCGATCTTGGAAGATATCATTCGATGGAAGTTTAGAGGAACGTACAACACCATATCCACAAATAGGTGATCAAATATTTGAGAACGTAAAATATGTGGACAAGGATTTTGGTAAACCATTTTTGAAAAACCTTACAAAAACCAGTTGAAAAAATAAATCATCTTTTTCTGAATTACCATATTATAATTTTCTATAAGTCAAAAAATTTCTTGATGCTATGAATATTAAAAAAATGTATGTGATAGTGTAAGTGGAACATTTCTAAATGCACCTAGAAAAAAAAATAATGGAATTAAGGCTAGGTTAGATATGGTTCAACTAGGAATATAGGAAGAGTTGGCACTAGTGAAGGGAGAAAAATGAACATTTCTTCCTATATCTACTTATACTCTTTCTATGAAGGAGAGATATCAGTTTTTCAACTTCTGTAATGATGTAATTTTTTTAGGGGGTATTCATCGAATATCAATAATATCATGCCAATGACTGATTTAAAGTTAAAGGGTATGAAATCACATGACTGTCATGTTTTGAAACAAGATCTAATTCTTGTAGATTTATGTTTCATTTTTACCATTAATGTCCATCATATAATAACCAAGATCTATTTATTTTTTAATGCTATATTTAGCAAAATTATAGAATCAAAGAAATTTCTACCTATGGAAAAGGAAATTTCCATCATATTATGTGAATTGGAAATGTTCTTCCCGCCATCATTCTTTGATATGATGGTCCACTTGATGTTTCACTTGGTGAGAGAGATTCGACTATGTGGACCTGTACATTATTGATGAATGTACCCCATTTAATGGTATATAAAGATTTTTAAAGGGTATGTCAAAAATCAAAGTCATCTAGAGGGTTGTATTACAGAGAGATATATTGTTGAGGAAGCTGTTGAATTCTATACCGACTACCTGTTCGGTGTGGAAAGAATTGGTCTACTAAAATATCATCACACTGGGAAGCTTGAGGGTGAAGGAATTTCTAGAAGATATGTTTTCACAATAAATATTATAGATTGGAAGCAAGACCACCTTTATGTTTTTCATTGAAGTTTAGAGGTTTCCCCATATTTTGAAACCCACAAAGAAATTATTAGGCATTTGAATCCATCAAGGGATGAAATATGGATATCAAATACACATAATCAATAGTTTAGAAGATGGTTTTGAGACCATATTTTTAAGGAGTCATAAGAAAATATAGATTCAATTTCTGAACAACTTCGATAGATAGCCATAGGATTATGCGTGTATGTATCATCTTATAATGGTTATGTAATTAATGGTTATATATGTTTTATACAATTTCACATGATGAAGGTAGTACCATGTAAAATAGTGAAGTTACAATTATGGTTGAAGTGATGTATATTTCTAGTACTAAGGATATAAATCCAATTTATGCGAATGTTTCATACTTTTGAATCATCAAAAAAATATGGGAGTTGGGTTATACAACATTCCAAGTGCCTATTTTTCAATGAAAGTGGGTTGATAACATGAGTACTGTTAAAATAGATGAATTAGGATTCATAAAAGTGGATTTCTGTAAGGAAGGGTACAAAGACAAACCATTTACAATGAAATCACATGTAGTACAGGTATTTTATGTTTTATATCCTAAAAACCTAAAGTGGTCAATTGTTCTATTATCAACCAAAACCACTAAAGGGTTAGATGAAAATTCAATTGAGGATGACATTTTCATTGGGACTTCACAATCATTTCGCAGTGGTACTAATGTAGAATAAATTTTTTATGTTAGAGGAGACCATAATTAAGGGATTTAAATACTTGATAGAGGGGTCAAATCTATTCAGCCTAAAAAAGGAGAGTTCAATAATCTAGATATATTTTTTGTTAGATACATTGCATTAACTCATGTTATTATCTATTCACTATTGTATTTATGTTATATAAATAAAATGTTAAACAACTTCTATAGATAATGACTTATTTACATGATGGTGCTTCCAATCGTGATAAAAAATAGGTTTCTTAACCTGCTACTACTCCCAGTGCAGAGGAACAATGACCGTCTACACATACTAGTGCTCCCAATCCCGAGGAAAATTGGGTTTCTCAACCTACTGCTTCTCCTGGTGAAAAGGTACAATGACCTTCTTCATATGTCAATGATACCAATCCATAGGAACAACATACTGACAATATTGAATATGAGAAAATGATAGGATATCAAGAACTAATGATGCATAAAAAATAGGAGCACCATAGCGTGATGGTGTTAGAAAAAATTATTTAGGAAAAAAGAAAAGGCATCAAATTTAAGGTTGGATGGAATGCACGGGGCCAGGCTGTTGACCCCAATAAGGCCATGTTTAGTAGTTATATTGGGATCATCACTTGACAACACATGCCGATTGATGTAGTTTCATGGAACCATGTTGTTACCATACTTAATACACTCATTTGGGAAGAGATTATGATAACATTATGATATCCATTCTTTATTTTACTAAAAAATAAAATAAGAAAACATTGAATTACTCTTTATCATCCTTTTCAGAGTGCATTTATAGTAGATGAATCCCACAAGAAATTTTTATTAATGATTGCTGGAAGGATTCATAAAGGACATAACACAATTCTAACAAGATTTCAGTTTAAAGATGATGAAGGGAAAATAAACCCACCCCACCACTTATGTATGAATACTTGATAACCCAATAGGTGAGGGATGGGTTTATTGGTTGTTGTACATAGATGTATTTTCAAGTACATTTTGGCTAGTAATAAATTATTTAAAAATACATGTATTCATCACTTTGATTGAGAATTTTTTATTTATTAAACAACAATTGAGTGCTGAAAATAAGGAACAGGAAACAAAACCAACATACCCCTACTGTAAAGCAAGGATTTGGTATGCTTCACATGAAAAAAATTGGTATGTATTTTAAATATACCATAATACTTTTATGTGACATGAAACAAAAACATCATTATGTTACTATGTTTACATGCAGATTTATGAATATAATTCTAAATCAACTTACATCCCATGTCATGTGTTATAGAAGGAGGAACATGTAAATAAATCTGGGATACTAATAGATCTAAACGCACAAGAAGTGTGGGAAACATGTGTAAGTATGACATAATAATTTTTTTATTTAAATCACTATAACATAACAATTTTTACTTATCTTCATATATTTTATATCCGAAATAGTAATAGGAATAATAAACACCTATACTATATGAACTCATACTATTGGTGGCGTTGAAGCAACCAGAACAGTATGGTCGAATCCGTGGTGATGGTTTTGGGGTGACACCCTGAACATATTTTGAGAAAAACAACAACAGGAGGATAAAGATAAAGAAATGGAAGAGATGGAATCAAGATTAGCTACCTGTGAAGAATAATTTAATTAGAATATTAAGTTTATAGAAAATGTTATGGGGGAAGAAAAGAGAAGAAACAACTCAAGAACAACCAGTGCGTAAATATCCCACCCAACCCCTCACCATATTTAAGGCGATCCATTACCCTCAAAGAGCTATCTTTGTTGAGGTAATAAATATTCTAATAATTGTTTATGAGAAATGTGAATCATAAATATATGGATACCTTTTCTATACTGATATTCTATAGGGTGAAAATGACTGTGATTTATATCTATCAACACCCACCCATCACCTTGTAGTGAGAGCTATAGTGTTTAATATCAAAGAAGACACTCTACACAATATACAACTTATAACAAGTCATGTGAGAGTGGCGATTAGTGTAGATCATGTGCCGAGCACCAAGATACCTATTCCAATTGATGATGAAGATATTCATATAGTCAACCAAGCTGTTGGAACATTCTTCACATGGCCATCAAATCTTGTAAAAAAACATATCGATAAGGAGGTATTCATTTCAAATTTATTTTTCATGCCAAACCTTTAACAATTAATGAAAAAAGGTCTAAAATGATGAATTTTATTACATACCAAAAAAAGAGAGGGGGTGAAATAAAAGTTTGACTCAAAACTATATAAACAATCAACCTAATGATCGAAAGATATTCTAAAGACACCTTTACCCTACCTATTCAATATCCGTATTTACTAACATTGAAGGATCATGTGGATAAAAAGTTACAAAATGGTAATAATCACATAGTTTATTTTGAATAACAAATGTATGGAGAAGAATTTACAGACTACATTATTCTTGATAATGTAAATGAAATCCTCAACTATGAATGACTAGGAGGCTTAGTTGTAAATATATACATGAGGCATGTTTTCATGATTTGTTTTTCCAAAATTTGATATACTATGTTAATTATGACTAAATACATTTTCTATTTTTTAAAGTATATATATCAATACCAATTGAAGGGATTACCCCATGAACATAAATTTTGACTCATTAGTCCTCAAATCACTTCTACAAAATAAAAAAAATAAATTCAACAAAAATGAATGAAATAGTGACAAAACTGGAATTTTTTTTGAAAGAAAACTTGCAGATGACAGACTCTTCTTAATACCAACATTGTAGGGATAAAACTATATAATTTAATCATATAAAATATATTTTTATTTATTTCATTACTTATTCCTTTTTTTTCTTTTAGGCAACATTGGATGCTCATTGTGGTCAATTTGGATACTCAAAAGATTTATTTCCTGGATTCATTGCATGGAGACCCAACAAACTAACCACACATGATGACATTTTTAAATTTTTAATACACTACATACAACATTTTAGAACTAAATATAAAGTTATATATTTTATATTATGTCTCAATGAGAATTATTTTATTATTGGACAGTGTATAAATATCGTGAAAATCAGGGCATGATGACAGACAATGCGCACAAGGATCCTGGAAAGTTCTACAACTAGACAAGTATTAGGGTATATATCACAATATTTAACTATAAAAACACATATCAAAACAAATTACTTATTTTTATCAATGTTTCTACAGTTTCCTAAACAAACAAATAGAAAATATTATTGTTATTATGTTTGTAAATTTATTAGAGAGTTCATATTCCATAAACAAACTAGCATCCCCAAAGGGGTATTTTCGAAGATAATTACTATTTCATTTAAAATATTTATTAATCCTTTATATATTGATATTTTTCTAATACTAATATGAATTAAAAAAAAATTGTATTCACTAGATGATATAGATTTTTTTTAGAAATTAATGGGCTACATACCTGATGGAAGAATATACAAAAATAGCATGAGGAAGGTTAAAGTGTTTTTTAATATAATATGTTTTCCCTAATAATATTATTTGTTCTCTACTACATTAACACAATATAAATTAAATGTTTGACTAATCATGAAGATAATGTCTTCTTTACATGATGATGTTACCAATCCCATGGAAGAATAGAATATAACGAAGAAAAACCTTTGGGAAGATGTAAAAGTAATGTTATGATATACTTTATCTATTTTTGATGAAAAATTATATAATGAAATGTTGATTTAATTTTGATTATTCCTTGTAGATTTCATTTATTTTAGAATATTTATTTCCATATTTTATGCCTTTCAACACCAAAACTTCCATATACTTATTCTCCCTCAAAAAAATTTCACAACTGTAGTGTTGGAATTTATCACTTTTCTTCAAGTTCCCTCCACTTCTCAATCATAGAGATAATATTGTGTTTTCATAGTAAAATCATTGTCCATATAATTAATGAACTATTTCATATTTATATTTTATTTATTTATTTTTACTATTACTCACATAATAAATGTTTTCTTATACATATGGATTATTTTATTTGATTTGGGTTGGATTGTTTGAAGATAATCATACTCATGAGAGATTATACTTTGAGTATGTAACTAAGATAATGACAATAAGTAAATGGGTCAAGAATTAATACAACCATCATGAAAAGATTAATTCCTATTACTTATTTAATTAATTTTTTCATCATTTTTATACTATTTGTAAGTTAATTTCCTTATCATTTTTATCCACTACTTATTTATTTTTTCCAAAAATCTTTTTGAAAGTCATATTTTTCTTTTAACTATCTGCAATAAGACAGAAATGAGATAAAATGTTCCTTTCTTCCAATTTCACCATGCTTTCCATTTCCTTTCTTTTCCGAACTGCAACATTGTATATTGACTCAATGTTCTTAGATGTAAAAGGTTTTTTGGCTAATAAAATCAAGTCAATATACAGTGTTGGTAGTTTTACAAATAAATCTAATGGAAAGTATGGTAATATTGTAATTTAGGATTGTTTTGAGACTTTGGGACATGTAGGAACCAGCCGTACCTCAATTTGACACACGATGTGACCAGTATGACTCTAAGTGCTACTTTTTATTTAAAATTGACATTAATTTTAGTATAAAAGATAGCTGACATACTCAAAATTGAAAAAATATATTCATATTGTTTTGATACTTCAAGAAAATGATGTGATTGGCATAATTCCAAGTGTATCTATTTATTTAAAATTGACATTAATTTTAGTAAAAAGAAAAAATGACATACTAAAAACCATATAAACTAATTTAGATTGTTTTTATAATTTATGTAGATAATACATAAGTCAATTTTGATGTTTATTAATAATCCAAACCAAAATATGATGTAAGATGTCACTAGTATAACTAAAAATGTTTCTTTTTATTAAAAATTGACAATAATTTTAGTAAAAAGAACAAGTAGTGTAAGATACAATATTTTTCTTAAGTTATGTTTTTATTTATGTTTTAGTTTAAGTACTTTATTTTGGTCAAATAAGTGTTCCCAAATATCATGATAAGGATCGAGGGTGTTCCGGGGGTTCAAAACATGAGAGAGGAGGAAAAAAGGAATTTCTGGGTATGTTACATGGTTTTTTCACGGTTAGTGCAAACCATGTGGAGAATCCTAGGTAACCGTGAAACATTGGATAAAAGATTGATGTAAATAACTGACCCCAGTTTCCTAGAGCTGATGCCTTATTAAATTATATTGGAATGATTACAAGAAAGTTGTATCCTGAAGGAACAAACAATTTAGTAGATTTGGAAATCCAGATACATACATAAGTTCAATATTAAAACTTGAAATAAAAAACAACAAATAAGTTCCATTGCGAACATCACCACACTTATATTATACCTAAAAGTCAATAATAATATACCTCTTCATGTACTGTAAAAAATGAAACATAATAAGGGTTGAGATAAGATGCTCAGTAAGGGTAATCAATAAAACAAAAGATATCATAAACATAAACATTAGGCATGGTGAATAATTGAAAACACATGCCTTTAAAAATAATAAACTTGAACAAATTATGATAGGAATATGATTTGAGTAATTATTACCATAATAAAACATAATCATGGGAATTTTACTAGTCAAATAAAAATATGAACTATGAATTTCTAGCTTCATAATGAAGGAAATCCGTATGCCATACATTCTGAAACATACCATCAAGGCCTCAGCCAAGACATCTAAAAATGATTAAGGCCGTGACCAAAACCATATCTAAAAATGGGAAAGGCCTCGGTCAAGTCCATATCTATTTGTCTCATGAGACCTAACAATGCATATAGGGGATATATAGGTCCCCCCCATCACTTACTAAGTCCAATTCATTCCTCATATGAATGAGGATAAACATAAACAATATATTCACATGAGATGTAAATAACTTTCCCCAATTTATAACATAATCACTAACCATTCTGAGTAGTAAGTTGAATGGTATCAAAATAGAACATCCATATTAAAATTGATCATAAAAAAATAAATATAATATGGTATATGATATCATAAAATATTAGTCCCAATAATACACAGTAATCAATAAGAGTATTGAAATAGATGAAAATACTCTTATAAAATCATCGTGCAATTCTTGAGATAAATACTCTTTTACTTTGAAAAGATAAGTTCTTTTGAAAAAATCATTATATAAAACCATAAGTTAATTAAGATAGTATTTTAATGATAAAATGAGTGATTTTATAAAAATAATGGTTGCTAAAAACATATTATAGAGTTCCCTTGAAAATAGGTAAGAATTTTAGAAATTCCCTTGAATCAAGCTTCTATTTCAGAAAGAATTTTGAAATTTCCTTTTAAAACATGTAACTACCATAAAATAAAGAATAATTATGGTTTGTAAACATACATACAACATTAAAAAATAATTTATGAGGAGTATAGAAGAATAATGAAGAAATTAATTATGATAAAGAGAGACAAAGAGTAACTTAAAGGAAAATGGAGGTTCGGGTAGGAAACCCTTACCTTAAGTCTGAAGGTGTTCCTCACTTGATCTTAATGACATGAATAATAAAATTTAAGTTCATAAATTGATTATTAAATAACCTCATATACATGTAATTGATTTATTATAACCTTATTATGTTCATTCAAGGCATTTTTATGGGTTAATAGATTCAATTTCATTGTTTGGGAGCGTTTTCTTCCTTGGTTTTCATGATCGATTTATTTATATTCATGTATAGATAAACATGTAGAATGAGAATGGTTGTCTAGAATAGAATTTGTATGTTATTAGTTAACAAGTATAATATTAAATGGTTATAAAATTCATTTGGTTATGGAGAGTGAAGATGAATCATTATATAAAATTTTAACGACGATTGTTTGGGTTAATTGGCAGTTTTTTGATCACAATGAACTCATTTTGATTAATAAATCAATATCATGTGTAAAAAAGGATTATATAACCTTAAATAAGTGATAATAGATATATTATATTCTGTTTCAACCATTAAAATTGTTTAATGACCATAATTGAATATGGTAATAGAAATTAAAAACCCGTCGTCTTTGAATGTGATAAATTAACACATCTTAGATGGTGTTTTCATTTCTTGTATAAAAGAAGGGGAAAAGAAAGATGATAAAGAATTATTACTTTATCATAACAAAACTAAAGTACATGTAAATTAATAGAGTCATCACAACATTTTTATGAAAGGAGGCGTGGAAATAAAAATAAAAGAAAGGAACTTTAAATAAAAGAAATGAAAAGAGGAATTTACCTCTTGAAGTAATCTTCCTTGAGAGCCTCTTTAGGGGAGTGGTTTTGGCCTTTTTATGATACCAAGGGATGATAGATTTAGGAAAGGATCTTGGGAGGATATTTGAGTTGAATTTAGAAAAGTCAAAAAGCTTGATATAAGTGAATAAAAGAGATAATGGGGGGGGGGGGGTTATTGTGGAGGAGAGGAGGGTTTTCCCATTATTCTACTCATTATATTATTATTTTTCCAAAGATGACCAATAATATTGATTATTGTGACCAAGAATATTAATATGTTCATGTGAGTTAAAAACAAGTTTTCTTACATAAACCATGATGCTAGTAATAGTGAATTTAATTGATAATGTCTATATACGGTAAATTACCATATTTTACTATTCATAAAAATTCGATTATTTCAGAAAAATCCAAAAAATTCACTCTAACAATTTTTCAACGTATAGAATTCAAAAACGAACTCCATTTTTTGAAAATAATTTTATATATATTATTAATTTAATTTTTAAATAAAATCACAATTTATTCAAAAAATAACAATTTTAAAACTATAATTCGTTTTATATCACCTTGAAAAATTAATCAAGATCTCATTATCTTATAACCTTAATGTAATAAAATAATAATATTATTTACTATTCATAAGGGTTATATTAATATTCATATTACTATTTATAAGGGTATGTTACTATTCATGAAACATTATGTTTGTCATATCAGACTCTAAATATCTTATTGAATGCAACTGTGTATGTCAGTTTTTCTGAAATTCAAATCACAGAGGTGAAAAAATTATGTTTACTGGATAGGTTATAAAGAAAGTGGTGTTTTGTATAGACTCAGTGTTTCTTTCATTCAATATTAAAATTATTTTCAAAATATTGGGGTGTTACATTATCCCCTCCTTACAAAAAATTCATCCTCAAAATTACCAGAATGTTACCTCACAAAAAGATTTGGGTAGTTCTTCATCATAAACTCCTCAGGCTCCCATGTTGCCTCTTTGATTTTATGATTTCTACAAAGTATATTTACCACTTGAGTCATCTAATTCCTCAACACTTGTTCTTTAGTTTCTATAATCTGTATAGGCTCTTCATTGTAAGATAGTTCAGGTTCCAATTCTATACCTTCAGAAGTGAGGACATGCGTTGGGTCTGGCATGTACTTTATCAGTAATGAGACATGGAACACATTGTGTACTTTAGATATGATAGGTGGCATATCCAAAAGATATGAAATAACTCCAATTCTCTCCATAATTTCAAAAGGGCCTATGTACCTAAGGCTCAGTTTCCCTTTCCTCCTAAATCTTATAACACCCTTCCATGGAGATACTTTCAAGAAAACATGATCTCTCACTTGAAGTTACAAATCCTTCATTTGATTATCAACAAAATTATTTTTTATTCTTTGATTTTCTTTGATATGGCCTTGAATAGTCTTTACCTTTGTTCTTGTTTCCTCGAGAAGCTTTGGGCCCACAAGTTTCCTTTCACTAACTTTATCCCAACAAGTTAGTGTATGACATCTCTTTCCATACAATGCTTCATATGGTGCCATTTGAATACTTGAATGGAAACTATTATTATAAGGAAACTACAATAAAGGTAAATATTGATCCCACATACATTTAAATTCAAGTGAACATGATCTCAATATGCCCTCTAGGGTTTGTATTGTCCTTTATGATTTCCTGTCAGTTTGTGGGTGATAAGCAGTACTCAATCAAAGCTAAGTATCCAAATATTTCTGAAGAATTTTACAAAATTTTGATGTAAATCATAGATAATGATTCAAAAAAATTGATATAGGTTCTCCATGAAGTCTCATAACTTCATTTATATAGATTCATTCTAGGCTCTCTAGTGGAAAATCCTCCCTTATAGCGAGGAAATGTGTAGATTTCGTAATTCGATCAACAATTACCCATATTGCATCATTATTTCTTAGAGTTTTGGGTAATATAGTGAAAAAATACACGGTGATGTCATCCCATTTCCATGTAGGAATAGGTATAGGTTTTATTAATCCTATAGGAGGCTTTCTTTTGGCCTTCACTTGTTGATAGACTAAACATCTTGATACATAATCAGCAATTTCCCTCTTTATGTTATCCCACCAAAAATGTTCTTTCAAATATCTATACATTTTAGTGCTATTAGGGTTTATAGATAAATTTTAGCTATGATCATTATCCAATAACCCCCTTTTCAGCTTGAGTATAGAGGTAACACATAGCCTCTTCCCAAATTTTAGAATTCTATCTTCACCCATGAAGTCAGCCAACTTCCCATCTTTCATAGCATTAATTTTCTTTTAAAGATTCTTGTTATTATACAATGAAGCTTTAAATGTTTCTAATAAATATGGTTTGTATATAAACCCTAGCCTTTTACATATAACATTACATGATTTTAAGCATAATTATACATCAGAGTACAAGCCAAGGATCGTAAAGTCTAGTATCTTGGAAGACTAGGTACATAAAATTGAAAATATGAAACTAAAAAAAACACTTCTTTATTTAATATTAATAAAGAGATCCTAACTTACTTTGATCCCTTAAATCTTTATAGGGTACCCTAGGGATCACATTAATGAATAGATGAGCTAAAATCCCAATAAGGAAAAAAAACATAAGAATAAGGATTTATCACATAGGTTAGAGACCATGACATAATGATATAAAAAGGCATGGAACATATGGAATCATAACATATAAACATGTAATCATAAAAATATGAATTCATAGTAATGTGTATGCAATATAAAACATGTATTTATAATAATTCAAGGCTAACCACCAAGACCATTGCACATAGTTTCACAAGCCAAGACTAACCACTAAGACCATCACACATGGTAGCACAAGCCAAGGCTAACCACCCAGACCGTTACACATAACGTCTCATGAGACTCAAATTTACCCAATGCATTGGAGCACTATCTGGGTTCACCTATCTTAACTTTTCATGAATATTTTTTCCACACAAAAAATCATACATAATCAATATTACATAAACATAAGGGTTACCCATGGAAAGAATTGGGTGTCACAATCATGTAATAAAGCATAAAAAATGGGCATATCATAAAAGTATCCATGAAATAAAGGAACTAAAATATAACTAGAAATTAATAATGTAAAATAGTCATGTATAATGGTAAGTGATCTCAAGTATAAGTGAAAACATGTAAGAAAAGTATTTAAGAAATTTTATCATTAAAACATTTTTGTGCAGCTTTAAGGAAAATACTATAGAGTCTTTAAAATAGAAAAGGGAAAAATCCTTCATATAAAACTATAAGTGAACCAAGAATTTTTTTACAATAATAAATACAATGGTGTCTTAAAACAGAATACAGTGTGTACTTGAAATCAGGTAAGAATTCAAGAAGTTCCCTCAAAACAGGTTTGTTTATTGAGTAGTATTGAGGAGAGAATCACTTAAAAGCATGTATATCCCCAAAATTGAATGAGGTATGGATATTGAAACATTATTGTTGAGCATATAAATAGTATGTATAAGTTTTACATAAAAGGAAAATACAACTTAATTTGGGTAGAAAGAAATATAGAGAAACCCGAAGGAATAAAGGCGATTCGGGTAGAATCCCTTACGGAATATCGATATCGTATCAGGTGTACTTAGGAGGTATTAATGAGCGAAAAAGGGATTTATAATCTTTTATAAATAATTAGGTAATTATGGGGAAGGTGTGAAATTATACCCCATCATTAGGAGTTACACATAAAAGGTCATAACATAGAGGACGTTCTTGAATAAAAGTGAAATAGAGAGGATCCCTTACCTTAAGTAGGATGGTGTTCTCCATTTGATATTAATGACCTGAATAATAAAATTAGGTTCATTAATTAGTAACTCCAGAAACTATTATATATGTAAATTATTTATGATAACCTTTTTAAGTTCATTAATAACCTTTTTTTATTGGTTATGAGATTCAATTTCATTGTTTGGGTCTGTTTGTTTCCTTGGTTTTAATGATCGGTTCACTTATTTTCATGAACAAAGAATCATGTAACATAAGGATGGTTGTCCATAATTGGAGTTATATTTTATTATTGAACATCCATAAATTTACATGGTTGTAAATTTAATTTGGTTACTTGGAGTGAAGTTGAATCATTATATAAAACATTAATGATAAACGCTTGAATTAATTTGGTGATTTTTCTCATAATTAACTTGGTTTATATTATTATTTTACATCATGTGTGAAAAAGGATTCCAGAACAACACATAAGATAAAATAAATATTTAATAGTCTGGTTCAACTATAAAAATGTTTTTATAATTAGAACTTAACATGGTAATAGAAATTAAATACCCATCGTGCTTGAATGTGGTAAATTAACACATCTTGGATGATGTCTTTACTACTAGTATAAAATAAGAGTAAAGGAGATATGATAATAACTTATTACATTATCATAAAAAAATTCCATTACATGTAAGTTACTGTATTTTTCATAACATTTGGATTAGGATAGGTAAGGATAGAAAAGAAAACAAAGGAGCATGTGAAGAGAATGAATGAAAAGAAAAGAGGAATTTACCTTTTGATTCAATATTCCTTGAGATCCTATTAAGGGGAGAGGATTTGGCCTTTTGAGGAGACCAAAGGCTGATGGACATGGGGTAGAAGATTGGGGATATATTTGGGCAGAATTTAGAGAAGGAACAAGTCTTGAGATGAGTGAAGAGAAGAGGGAAGTGTGGGTGGTTTTTATAGTGGAGGGGAGGAGGGTTTTTTAATATTTAATTCCTTAGTTTATTAATTACCCTCAAGACCAGAAATAGTGACGATTCCATGACCAAAAATAGTAATATGTGCATGTGAGTTAGATATAATGTCCTCACATCAGCCATACATCAGCTAATGACATCATAATTTATGTATTTAGCATTTATCGTAAATTATTGTATTTTACTATTCACCAAAAATTCAAGTATTTCAGAAAAATCCCAAAAATTCACCCTAACCATTTTTTGATGTGTAGAATCCAAAAATAAAATCCATTTTTCAAAAACAATTTTCTAAATATGATTAATTTATTTTTTAATTAAAATCATAATTTACTTTAAAAATACATATTTTAAAACTATGATTTTTTAAAAGGTTTGGGGCCGAAGCCTCAATTTATTATTTAAAGAAAAGACCTCTTTAGTGTGGGTAGAGGGAGACCCATTACATATCCTAAAGGCCCAAGGACAAGTGTCCTGAATACAAGGCTTGAAAGCCCATTTTTTTGGCCCAAAGGACCCCTCAGTGAATAGTACTACTACAGTACCTGCGCTGCTACAATACCTGCTACAGTACAACCACTGCTACAGTACCTGCTACAGTGCCTCCACCGCTGCAGTGTTGCTTCTGCTACAGTTCTACCACTGCTATAGTACTACTACAATGCCCTGCTATAGTACTGCTACAGTCCCCCCAGATATATGTCCCTGCCTGGATTTGATCCTGGGTCTTTTGGATGCCAAGCAAGAGCCTGTACCACTTGGGTACAGGATCGTTGGCAATTTTAAAACTATGATCGATTCTATAATGCTTTCAAAAATTACATAAAGGTCTTATAAAATTATCTTAAAACCAAAAGACCTAAAATTGTTAATTTATAAATTTTTTTAGTAAAATACATTTCTTTTAAATTAATTAATTAATTTTAATTAATTATTTATGACTCACAAAAATACCAATACTTTTTCTATGGTCATATTATCACTTATAGGATGCCTAAATTTTATTTATACATTAATGGGTGAGTTTACTATTATTTTGTATGATTTACCATTCATAAGGGTCATATTATTATTCACCAAGAATTAAGTTTTTCTTATTAGACTCCAAACATCTTACTAATCGCAACCGTATATGTCGGATTTTCAAAATTCAAATCACAGAGGTGACAAAATTATGTTTAATGGTCACATATTACTTAGTAGTTCATTGTGTTGTGATTTCATGTGATTATATGACATAATTATATGAAGGTAATTTCCATTGGTAAAACATTGGGTCATTACAGTTGGTCAACCATTTTAAAAAGTAGCGATGTTTCTCATTCTTTGATAATTCCCATATCCGTCCTCATTAGATTCATGTATAAATGATCCTTGTTAATCCTTATTTTTTTTAAGAACTCCACGATCCTTCCTGCTCAATGCATTAACTACCTTATTTTCCTTTCCTTGGTGGTAGTTTATGGAACAATCATAATCCTTGATTAGTTCGAGCCATCGCCTTTGCCTCATGTTGAGTCTTTATGTGAGAATAAATATTTTAGACTTTTATGATTCGTATATATCTCAAATTTTTCTACATAGAGATAATGTCTCTATATCTCCAGAATAAATATTACCATCGCTAACTCAAGATCACGATTATGATAGTTTTGTTCATGAATTTTTAACTACCTTGATGCATAGTTAATAAATTTATCATTCTGTATAAGGACAAAACCTAGTCTTTTCTTTGATGCATCACTATAGATCACAAACCCATCATTCCCCAATGGTAGAGTTAGGATAAGAGCATTTAATAATATCCTCTTCAATTCTTCAAAAAAATACTCACATTATTTTTTCCATATGAACTTATCCCCTTTACGTGTAAGCTTGGTCATTGGGTTGGTTAAACAGGTGAAGTTTTGAATGAAATGCTGATAATAACCTTATAAATCAATAAAAATACATACCTCAGTTATGTTCGTTGGAGTGGGACATTCTTGCATAGCATTTTTATTCATAGGATCAACATATATTCCATCCTTAGAGACAATGTGACCAAGAAAGGAAACTAATTGATGCCAAAATTCACACTTTCTAAACTTCCCATCTAATTCATTTCTTTTAAGAGTATTCAGAATAGTACTCAAGTGATTTTCATAATCTTCTTAGATTTTGGATTATACTAATATATCATCAATAAATACCACCACAAAGTCATCAAGATATTCCTTGAAAACTATATTCATTAGATCCATGAAAATAGAGTGTGCATTAGTCCATACAAAAGGTATTACTGTAAACTCGTAATGCCCATAACTGGTTCGAAATTCTATATTTGGGATATATTCTTTCTCCACACACAATTGATGATATCCATATTGAAGATCAATCTTCACAAAATATTGGGATCCATGAAGTTTATCAAATAAACCATCAATGCGAGGTAGGGGATACTTGTTCTTTATTGTTATATCATTGATCTCCCTATAGTCAATGCACAACCTCATAGATCCATCTTTCTTATTAACAAAAAGAACAAGATCTCCCCATGAAGAAACATTAGGGAGAATAAATTATTTATAACTCAATTACTCTAGTTGTTTCTTTAGTTCCACTAATTCCATAGTGGCTAGTATATAATGGGTATTTGATATGGGCCTTGAATCAGGAAATAAGTCAATGGAAAACTCAATTTTCTGCTATGGAGGATGTCCAAGTAAATCCTCTGGAAACACATCAAAATATTCTTGTACAATAGGTACATCCTCTATTTTAACATTCCTTTCCTCACCCATAGTTATTGCATTCCCTTCCTCCCTAATATTTGAATTCAGTAGACCTACTAGGGGTGGATCTAAATGAGAATCAGATGGTGATGTTTCCACTCTAAAGATAAGGGATTCCACATCAACCCAAAAAATTATAACCTTCTTCTTATTGCAATAAATTTTCACATCATGGTTCTAAATCCAATCCACACTGAGGATTATATCAAATTCAATCATGGGTATGATAATAAAATCAATAGATAAATTATATTTATATGCCATAATAGGGACTTCCCGACACAAATTTGTTGTAATGATACTTCCCTTAGGAGTTTTGATTGACACCTACCTTATTAAATCAAATTGAAAATATCTAATTTTCTTGTAAAACTGAGAAGATATGAAATAATTTGATGATCGAGAATGAAATAAAGCATTGGCTATGTTTGAGGAAATGATTAAAGTACCTCCACCACATCATTAAAAACTTCAATATTAGCAGTTGTGATCATATAATCTTTTCCCTGCTCCCTTGGCCTTTTCTAAGGAACATTTCCTTGACAATTTGGAAAATAATTATCATAGTGTACCATATACCTATAATTATAGCATTGAAAATTAATATATTCTTTCTTCCCCTTAAAAATGCCAGCATGATGGCCTTTCTTTCCACACTTATAGCACACCCCTTTTCCTTTTAAGCAAGCACCAGGGTGTTTCATTACACAATTATCATAGGTTGGAAATTCAAATCTTCCCTTATTCACCATTTTCTTATTTACTTTTATAGAGAGCAACCCTATTCTCTCTTGCTTTCCTTTAAAGTCATAATACTTAGAGAACTCCTTTTTCATCTTGATATCACATGAGACTATATCTTTTTATGATGAGAAATTTTGGCAGAACAGCACCCATAGGAGGAATGGATTTAGGCTATAAAAGAATCGATAAATATTTCTCTTTGTATTACATATATAGTCCACAAAATGCCTTTCTAAAATTCTGAATTTAGCTTCATACTTTATGACATTCTCATCTTCCTTTTTCCTCAAATTCAGAAACTACCTTTCCATATCTACTTGTTATTCATTAGGAAAGTATTTCTCTAAAAAAAGTTATTTAAATTCACACCATTCCATGTTTTATATATCTTCCTCCTTCTTTTTGTTTTGAATTAGTGACCACCATTGATAAACATCTCCCAATATATGATAAAATTCCACGACAACCTTCTCCCTTTCGTTACTTCCCAAGGTGAGAAATATCTTCTCTAAGGAACTTATCCACTAATCTACTACGAATGGGTTTATAATGATGGAGGATATTGTATAATAAATATATATAACATATCTCCTCCACGTTTTGGATACAGATTCTCCATACAGGTAAGGTTATTGTTCATATCCTGATTAAGTTGTCTTAGTATAGTTTTAAGTTGCTTTTCACCAATTGCAGCTCTAGATCCAACATCATTATCTTACATAGGAGAGAAATCCCTACATGGGATATGCACATTCATGTGGTTTCCATTCCTTCCACTAGGCGCCATTTCTAAATAATGACATACACTAGATTAGGTTATGAATCATAATGTACTATCTCAACTTATAAAAAATACTTAACATAAATTGAAATCCTATGCATGGATAATCCCATAATCTTAAACATGGTTTCTTTGAGGAAAAATTTACATTTAAATCCTTTATAATGGCTTGTAAAGAAAATGTGAATTATCCTAAGTATATCCCCTAGGAGTGTCAAACTAGGTGCGCAGTAAGACCCATTGTCGTTTACTAGGATACCTTAGGTCAAACCCGAAACTCCTTGTTGGAGTTTTCACTCATAGGTACATCTGTGCCAGAACCATGTCCACTTGTAGTATCCAGAAAGGGATATATTTTCTAGAAAGTTCCACATAATCTATTCCTTACAAAAATTCTAAGATGTTCTTGTATGTTTATCCTCAAATACTATCTTAATGGTTTGTCTCCTATTCTACGTTTTCTAAATCTAGTTTCTAAGTTTTCTATTAAACTTCCTTTGATACCAACTGTAAAGACCCGAACCTAGTTGCTTGAAGCTGGTGACTTATTAAATTACATTGGAATTATTACAAGAAATTAGTTTCCCAAAGAAATGAATATTTTATTATATTTAGAAATCCATATACATACATAATTTCAACTTTAAAACTTGAAATTAAAAACAACAAATAAGTTCCATTGGGAACATCCACCACTCTAAGATTATCCCTGAAAGTTAATCATAATATACCTATTCATGTCCTGGAAAAAATGAAACATAATAAGGGGTGAGATTAGATACTCAGTAACGGTAAAAAATATAGCAAAATATATCATAAACATAAACATTAGGCATGGTGAATAATTGAAAACACATTCCTTTAAAAATAATAAACTTGAAGACATTATAAAAGGAATATGAGTTGAGTAATAATTTATATAATAAAACATAATCATGGGAATCCTAATAGTAAAATAACCACTGAACTATGATTTTATAGATTTATAATTAGGTAAATTCATATGTCGGACATTCTGAAACATACCATCAAGGCCTTGTCTAAGACATCTAAAAATTATTAATGCCTCAGCCAAAACCATATCTAAAAATGGGAAAGGCCTCGACCACATACATATATATTTGTCTCATGAGAGCTACCGATGCATCTAGGGGATATAGAGGGTCCCACCCATTACTTACTAAGTCCAATAAATTCCTCATATGAATGGTTATAAACATAAATAATATATACACATGATATGTAAATAAATTTCCCCAATCTATAACATAATCACTAACCATTCTAAGTAGTAAGATGAATGATATAAAAATAGTACATCCATAGTAAAATTGATTATTAACCATTAAATATAATATGTTATATGATATCATAAATTATTAGTCCTAATGATACATAATAATCAATAAGAGTGTTTAAATAGATGAAAATACTCTTACAAAACCATCGAGTAATTCTTGAGATAAATACTCTTTTACTTTGAAAAGAAGAGAACTTTGGAAAAAATAATTGTATAAAACCATAAGTGAATTAAGATATTGTTTTCATAATAAAATTATTTATTTTATAAAAATAATGGTTTCTAAAAATAGATTATATAGTGCCCTTGAAAATAGGTAAGAATTTTAGAAATTCTCTTGAATCAGGCCTATATTTCGAAAATAATTTTGAAATTTCCTTTTAAAACATGTAACTACCATAAAATAAAGAAGGATTATGGTTTATAAAAATACATATAACATTAAAATATAATTTATGAAGAGTAAATAAAAATAATTAAGAAATTAATTATGATGGGGAGAGAAAAAGAGTAATCCGAAGGAAAATGGAGGTTTGGGTAGGAAACCCTTACCTTAAGTCTGAAGGTGTTCCTTACATGATCTTAATGACCTAAATAATCAAATTTAGTTTATATATTAATGAGTTAAGAAACTCATATAAATTTAATTGATTTATTATATCATTATTATGTTCATTCATGGTATTTTGATGGGTTAAGAGATTCAATTTCATTGTTTGGGAGCGTTTTCTTCCTTGGTTTTCATGATCGATTTACTTATATTTATGTACAGATAAACATATAGAATTAGAATTTGTTTAGAATAGAAGTTGTATGTTATTAGTGAACAAACAAAATATTACATGGTTATAAAATCCATTTGGTTATTGGGAGTGAATATGAATCATTATTTAAAACTTTAATGACAATTGTTTGGGTTAATTGGCGATTTTTTGACCTCAATGAACTCATTTTGATTTACAAATTAATATCACATGTACAAAAGGATTTAATAACCTTAAATAAGTTATAATACATATATTATAGTCTATTTTGACCATCAAAATGGTTTTATGACCAGAATTGAAGATGGTAATAGAAATTGAAAACCCGTCGTCTTTGAATGTGATAAATTAATACATCTCGGATAGTGTTTTTATTTCTAGTATAAAAGAAGGGAAAAAGAGAGATGATGAAGAATTATTCCTTTATCATAAAAAAATTCAAGTACATGTAAGGTAATTGATTTATCACAACATTTGGATGAAAGGAGGTGAGGAAAGAAGCAAAAAAATAAAAGAACTTGAAATAAAAGAAATGAAAAGAGGAATTTACCTCTTGAAGTAATCTTCCTTGAGAGCCTCTTTAGGGGAGAGGTTTTGGTCTTTTTATGAGAAAAAGGGATGATGGACATGGGGGAGGATATTTGGAGTAAATTTGTGTAGAATTTAGACAAGGAAAAATGCTTTAGAGGAGTGAATAGAAGTGGGAGTGAGGGAGGTGGGGTTATAGTGGAAGAGAGGAGTGTTTTCCCATCATTTTACTCATTATTTTAGTATTTTTCCAAAGAAAACCAATAGTATTGATTCTTATGAACAAGAACAATATTATATGAATGTTATTTTAAACCAAGTGTTCTTACATCATCAATGATTCAAGTAATAGTAAATTTAACTGATAATGTATATATACGGTAAATTACCGTATTTTACTATTCATAAAAAATTTGAGTATTTCAGAAAAATCCCAAAAATTCACCCTAACCATTTTTCAACATGTAGATTCAAAAATGAACTCCATTTTTTGAAAATAAATTTCTAAATATTATTAATTTAATTTTTAAATAAAATCACAATTTATTCAAAAAATAACAATTCCAAAACTATAATTAGTTTTATATCACCTTGAAAAATTAATCAAGATCTCATTATATTATAACCTTAAGACAATAAAATAATAATATCATTTACTATTCATAAGGGTCATATTACTATTCATAAGGGTATGTTACTATTCACAAAAAATTAAGTTTGTCTTATCAAACTCTAAATATTTTACTAAACAAAACCGTGTATGTCAGTTTTTCGAAATTCAAATCATAGAGGTAGAAAAATTATATTTACTAGATAGGTTATAACAAAGTGGGGTTTTTTAGAGACTTAGGGTTTCATGCATTCAATATTAAATTTATTTTCAAAATCTTGGCGTGTTACACTTGCGCATGGTTATCACACGGTTAAGCTAACCATACAGAATTCCTAGGAAACTGTGAAAAATAGGGATTTTGGATAGTAGTTCTCGCATGATTTTCACATGGTTTTAAAAACCATTTGGGTAAACCGTGCATCCCAATAATGTTGATAAATATACAAAACTTCCACTCTAGGATTTTAAGGCTCACTCGGGATTTTCCTCCTTTCCTCTCCCCTAAACCCTAGTGACAAACCAAATCTTTCAAGAGCTCCCAATTGTGATATTCCTTTATTTTTAGGTTGCTTGGAGTGCCGTCAGTTTTGGATCAAAGCTCTGGGTAAGTCTAATATCCTCCTTGATTCCTCTTCTTGATTAGGGTTTGCATATTTCTCTCACCTCCTTCCTAATCTCTAAAACCCTCCTTTTCTGGTGAGATTTAGGTTTAGGCTTCAAGGGTTGGTTGAATCAAGATCTAAGGCTTCGATTGAGGGAGCATTCATCAATGCATTCAAGGTAGGTGGTCTACAAGTTATATCTCATAGTTTTGTTTGAGATTTTTGTATTCTTGGGTTTACTTATTGGTTACTCCTTAGTGTGATTTTTATCTTTTGATGAGGTTTGGTATAATGAATGTCTAAATGATGAATGGAAACCCTCATGGTCCCCATGGTACACATAGAGGATGACTTGACCTTTATAGGGCCAGCTATGGGGTGCACTGATACTTTCCAAACCTAGAATTAGCTAAGTAATTTCTAGGTTATTGGGTGCTCATGTAGAGCCTTGTTGAGTATGTGATATTCTTAATGGAAGTCCAAATGAGGTATCAATTAACTATGGTTGGGGTTTAAGGCTTATGAATATGTGTAATGGGTTGATATAAGGGAATTATTGCATATTCTTAGTGACATAGATTGAGAATGGGAATTGGGATAAATGGGATAAGTGATGTAAATGGGAAATGTGTTAGGGGGTTATGGAACAATATGATTTACCATATTGATTATTATGGAATATGATTGTTTTATATATTGGTTGTGTTGGTTTATATATGGTTTGTGCATGGTTAATGGATGGATAAGCATGTGCACATGGATTGAGGTGTGGGAAAAAGGACTGAAGCTCCTCCCATGGGTTGAGTTAGACTGATGCTCTAACTCCACCCACAATGCACAAGTTAAGGAATGAGACATAGCTCTATTACACCAATGGTTGCATTCCACCTAGACGAAGGCTTCGAGGTGATGATATTATGATGTTGTAATATGTTATTCCAAGTGAGTTAGGGAATTAATTATTCCCTTATGAAAATTATGTATTCCATGCACTATATGTTAAAGTAGATATTTGTAGACACCATTAGCGTTGGCCTACTAAGTTGTACTCACACCCTACCCAGGCCACCGTTGGGTACCTGAGCAGATTTCATACTTATAGGTCAGGATAAGGGCAAGGGCCCTATTCCACTGTTTGTCTTTATTTCGGGTTTTGTTCACTTGGCATTGTAGCATGACATGATATATTTACAATTTCTTGTGCTTTGATACTATAAATTATAATTTCATCTATAAGGTTCTATATTTCTTTGGTTTTGATAATGTTTTCATTAATTGGGTTAAAATAATTTTTGAGTCAGCTCGTATCTCTATCCTTGTTAATGGATCCCCTGAGGGATATTTTTCTTGTTCTAGAGGCGTTAAACAAGGTGACCCTCTCTCGGCCATCATTTTTTCTATTGTAGAGGATTATATTAGTAGATTACTTTCTATTATGGATGGAAATGGGAAACTGAAGTCTATTCATGCTGGTAGAGGAATTGTTGCTCCCACTCACTTGTTTTATGCTGATGATATAATTCTATTCACTAAATGGGATATGAGAAATATTAAAAATATTAAGTAGACCCTTTTTCACTATGAAAAAGTTTCAGGGAAAGATATTAGTTGTAGTAAGTCCTTTGTTTACTTTGGTAGGAATTTTTCCATTTTCAGGAAGACGAGAATTATCAAGGATTTGGGTATTCATGAAGGAGTCCTTATCATTACAAATTTGGGTGTTCCTATGATTTTGGGGACGCCTAAAGCATGTTACTTTTCTAATATTCTTAGTAAAATCAAAAAGTAATCTTGCTACTTGTAAGGGAAAATCTCTCTCCCTGGCGGGTCGTGTATGTTTGGTCAAGGTTGTGATTATTTATAAGTTTTTTTATTCCTTTATGGTCTATAAGTGGCCGGTCTCTCTCATCAATATAAATAAATGTTTATATTAAAAATTTTATTTGGAGTGGTAATATTCTGGAGAAGAAATAGACACGGTCTCATGTAATAATTGTTGTAAACCCTATGATGGAGGGGGTCTTGGTATTAAAAATATAACACCCTGATCCTATAGACCAGAGCCAGTGCATTACTAAATACATTGTCATGGTTAAAAGGAATGAAATTCTGAAGGAACAATCAATTTAGTAGTCTTAAATAAACTAGATACACATATTTAACTAAAATTACATTGGAAAAGGTTACAAAATACAATACACAACAAAAACTAAAAACTGCATCCACAGAACTCAATAAATAGTCTCCTCCTCATAACATATTGAAGGTAAAAAAATAAAAGGGGAAAGATTAAATGCTCAGTAAGGGTTAAAAATAGAGGAAGCATGAATCAATAATAACTTAATTATAAACAACTTAGCATAGTCAATATGACATGGTGAAAAAAATGAAAAACTCACGCCATTAATAAACTGAGAATGAAACTGCATCCATAGATTGTGTCATAGTAAAAACCTCATGGATAGTAATAACTGATAATGAATAAAGATAATTCTTATTAATTTTATTTCATGTATCTGGCACATGATACCATAATACTGTTAAAACGGTTTAAGTCTCTGGGTAGGAACCTGTTTGATTTTTGGAAACAAACTCAAAGGGTTTGTAGCCAACTGATTTGTATCATGAGACCTGTCGATGCATCAAGGGGATGTAGCAGACCCCACCCACCACTTCATGTCCAAATCAATATTTACACATAGATTCAACATAAGATAAATATTCCTTTACATTATTTGTATATAATAGAGGATACAAATTCATCAATATTTCCTCAGTCAAAACAACATTCAAAATAAATACCATATGTAAAATGGTATACAACTTAGAAAATAATCATATCCATGATATGAGAATATGGAAATTTAAATGAATTATAATTTCAATTGAAAAATGATCCCAAATGGTCATTTGGTACACTACATAAGAAAGAGTAGGTGCACAATACAAAGCAAGTCACAATGAAGTGAAAATTGAGACAAAGCTCGTTACCACGTTGTAATCAATTGAGTCGTATGAACAAAAGTTAATAACCACCAAATGAATCACATAATACCATGAATATAAATAGAATCATGGTAATATATATTAAATGGTAGTACACCTATACCGCATATAATAAATAATAGGCGAACAATGGAAATCTCACAGAATTGAAAGTGAGATGAGAAAACCCCTTAAAAACATTTCGGAATGGAAATGAGTGTTCTTGTGAGGGATTAATGAGAGGTAAATGGGTATACCATTATTTATATATCATAATGGAATTATGAGGGAGGTTCAGAAACATACCCCATCATTAGGTATTAAAAATAAAAGGGCACAACATAGGGGAGATTCTTGAACAAAAGTGAGAGAGAGGATCCCTTACCTTATGCTCGAAGGTGTTCTTGATTGTTATTAACGACATGAATAATAAAATTTATCTTCATTAATTAATAATTCCAGAACCTCATAAACATATAATTGATATTTTATAACCTTATTAAGTTCATTAATGGACTTTTTGATGGGTTTAAGAGATTCATTTTTTTTTGTTTTGGAAGCATTTTCTTACTTGGTTTTCATGACCCATTTACTTGTATTAATGAACGGAAGTTCGTTTGAAATGTGATTAAACATCCATAATTGTTAGTATATAATATTAGTGAAATTAAAGAGACATAAATTATCTTATAATGATTCTGGTTATATACCATGAGGATGACTCATTCGACGAGTTAATGATAAACGTTTGGATTTGGCTTTGCGGTTTTGTGTACAATGAACTTGTTTTGTATTATTATTCCATATTATGAGTGTGTAAGGATTCCAGAACATTAAGAAAGATAAAATACATATATTATGATCTGGTTCAACCATTGAAAATGTTTCATGACCAGTCTTAAAGATAGTAATGAAAATTGAAAACCCGTCTTCCTTGAGTGTGATAAATTAACACATCTCGGACGGTGTTTGCATTTATAGTATAAAAGGAAGGAAACAGAGAGATTATGATGAAATATTCTATTAGAATAATGAAAATCCAGTACATATAAGGTACTGTAATTATCATGGCATTTGGATGAGGGTAGGTGAGAAGAGATAACAAAATAATGAAACTTGAAAAAGGAATTGAAAGAAAAAGGAAGAGAGGTTCACCTCTTGAGTACTCCTCTTTGAGAAAATCCTTAAGGCCTTTGTTTTTGGCCTTTTGGTGAGACCAGTAGGTATTAGACGTGGGGGAGGAGGTTAGGGATCTATTTTAGCAGAATTTAGGCATGGATTGAAGCTTGAGTGGTGTGGGAGGAAGAGGGGGTGAGGGGTGGTTTATATAGTAGAGTGGAGAAGGGATTTCTCTATATTATAATCATTAATTTATTATTTCTCCACAAGAAAAAAAATAAAGAGTCTTACATGGACAAGAATAGTAATTTTATCATGTGAATCTGAATCAATTAGTATTACATCATCATAACATCATACATGACTCTATAATTAGTGTATTTAGCTTATTTTGTAAATTATGGTATTTCACTATTCATAAAAAATTCAAGTATTTCAGAAAAATACCAAAAATTCACCCTAACCATTTTTCGACATGTAGAATATAATAATTAAGTCCATTTTTCAAAAATAATTTTGTAAATACGATTAATTTAATATTTAATTAAAATCACTATTTAATCGAAAAATATAAACACTTAAATTATTCATCTTCATTTTTAAGGTGCCTAAATTTATTTATACATTCATGGGTAAGGATACCATTCATAAGAGTCATATTAATATTCATAAGGGTAAGTTACTATTCGTAAGGGAATGTTACTATTCATAAGGGTAGGTTACTATTCACCAAATATTAAGTTAATTTTATCATACTCTAAATATCAGCCTGAACACAACCGTGTATGTCAGATTTTCAAAATTCAAATCACAAAGATAGAAAATTTAAGTTTAATGGTTTGGTTATGACTATCTCTTATAAATAACTAAGTTTTGTTCCCTATAGGCTCAGTGATTCATGAAATATAGTCTATCTAATGAATACAATGTATTTAATAGAAACATACCATTAAATGTTTAGGGTGCCACATTATTCCCTCCTTCAGAAATTTCATCCTCGAAATTTTATGTATAAAGCCCCCCAAAAAGATGTGGGTGGTTCTTCTTCATACAATCATCAGGTTCCCATGTTGCTTCCTCCATATTCTAGTTTCTCCAAAGAACCTTTAATAGATGAGTTGTCTGATTTATCAATACCTGTTCCCTTGTGTCAAGAATCTTGATAGGATTTTCACAGTATGAAAAATCAAGTTCCAGTTGTATTTCTTCATAGGTGAGTACATGCGTTGGGTTTGGCATGTATTTATTTAACACTGACACATGAAACACATCATGAACTTTGGAGATACTTGGAGGCATCGCTAAACGGTAATCTATAGCTCTGATTCTTTCCAAAATTTCAAATGGTTCGATGTACCTAGGGCTTAGTTTCCCTTTCTTTCTGAACCTCAAGACACCCTTCCATGGAGATACTTTAAGAAAGACATGATCTCCCACTTAGAATTCCAATTCCTTTTTACAGTTGTCAACATAACTCTTCTACCTACTTTGGGCTACTTTAATATGGGCTTGAATTGTATTTACCTTTGACATGGTCTCTTCAATAAGTTATGGGCCTAGAAGTCTCCTCTCACCAACTTCATCCCAACAAGTTGGTGTTCGACATCTCTTTCCATATAATGCTTCATATGGAGCCATTTGAATACTAGAATGGAAACTATTATTGTAGGAAAATTCCACCAATGGAAAGTGTTGATCCCACATACCTTGGAAGTTAAGAGAGCATGATCTCAGCATGTCTTCCATAGTTTGAATGGTCCTTTCAGACTGTCTGTCGGTTTGGGGGTGATAAGCAGTACTCATACGAAGCCCAATATTCAAAGACTTCTGGAGAATTTTCCAAAAATTTTATGTAAACTAAGGATCTTCATCAGACATAATCGATAGAGGTGCACCATGAAGTCTTACAACTTCATTAATATAAAGTATTTCCAGGTACTCAAGTGGTTAATCCTCTCTTATAGGAAGAAAATGGGATGATTTTGTGAGACGATCAACAATTACCCATATTGCATCATTCCTTCTAGGCATCCTCAGTATTTCAGTGACAAAATCCATCATAATATTATCTCACTTTCACATAGGAATAGGTAAAGGTTTCATCACTATTATGAGATGTTGTCTCTCTACCTTCACTTGTTGACAAATTAGACACCTTGACATGTAGTCAACAATTTCCCACTTCATATTATCCCACCAAAAATATTCCTTCAGATCTCTATACATCTTTGTGCTAACTGGGTGTATAGAGAAATTTGAGCTATGATCATCGTCTAATAGTTCCATTTTTATCTCAGGTACTGATGGAACACATAACCTCTTCCCAAATTTTAGAACTCCTTCTTCATACACGAAGTCTTCCAATCTCCCATCCTTGACAATATTAATTTTCTTGTGAAGATTCTCATCATTAGATTGAGAGATTTTTTTTATCTTCTCTAATAAAGATGGTTTAAAAATCATTTGAAAGAGGAAAGATGTTTCCCCTTCCTTAACAATTCCCATATCCATCTTCAGCAGATCCAAAAATATAGGATCTCTCTCAATCCTCATTTGAGTCATAAGTCCATGATCTTTCCTGCTTAATGTATCTGCCACCTTATTTTCTTTTCCTAGGTGGAATTTTATTGAACAATAATAATCTTTGAGTAACTTGATCCATCTCCTTTTCCCTATGTTGAGTTATTTTTGTGTGAAAATGTATTTCAAACTCTTGTGGTCCATATAAATCTCACATATTTTTCTGTAGAGATAATGTCTCCATATTTTCAGAGAAAATATTATGATTGCTAACTCAAGATCATGAGTTGGATAATTTTTCTCATGAGTCTTCAACTGTCTTGATGCATAAGCAATAACTTTATCGTTTTTTATAAGGAGCAACCCAATCCATTCTTTTATGCATCACTTTATATCACAAATCCCTCATTTACAGATGGAAGAGTCAAAATTGAAGCATTGACCAGTCTTATTTTCAATTATTCAAATCATTAAGTACATTTTTTCATCCATAAAAACTTAACCCCTTTATGTGTGAGCTTGGTTAATGAGTTAGCTAGTTGGGATAAATTCTGAACGAAATGCCGATAGTAACCTACTAATCCAATAAAACCGTGTACCTCGGTTATGTTTGTTGGCATGGGCCATTATTGGATTGCCTTTTTCTTCATAGGATCAACTAATATTTCATCCTTAGAGACAATATGGCTAAGAAAAGAAACTGATTGAAGCCAGAATTCACACTTTCTAAACTTCCCATATAATTCATTTCTTCTAAGAGTTTTCAGAATAATTCAAAAGTGATTATCATGGTATTCATAGCTTTTTGAGTATACCAGGATATCATTGATGAATACCACAACAAATTTATCAAGATATTCCTTGAAAACTCTATTCATTATATATATGAAAACAGAGGGTGCATTAGTCAGTCCAAAAGGCATCACTGTAAACTTGTAATGCCCATACCTGGTTCGAAATGCCATCTTAGGAATATCTTCCTTCCTCACACGTAGCTGATGATATCCAGATCGAAGGTCAATATTTGAAAAGTATTGAGCTCCATGAATTTGATCAAATAAATCATCAATCCAAAGAAAAAGATACTTATTCTTTAATGTAATAGCATAGATTTCCCTATAATCAACGCATAGCCTCATGGATCCATCTTTCTTCTTGAAAAATAGGACAGGGGCTCCCCAAGGAGAAACACTAGGTAGAATAAATCCCTTTTCACTCAATTCTTATAGTTGTGCCTTTAGCTCCACTAATTCTACAATGGCCATTCTATAGGGAGTATTTGATATAGGTCTTTCACCAGGAATTAAATCAATAGAGAACTCAACTTCCCGCTTTGGAGGATGTCCAGGTAAATCCTCTAGAAATACATCAATGTATTCTTTCACTATATGCACGTCTTCAATTTGAAGATTTATTTCCCCTCCCATAGATACTGGTTTATCTTCCTCTCTAATTATTGAATTTAGTAGAGATACTGGGGGTGGATCTAGATAAGAATCAGGTGGTGAGGTTTTTTCTCTAAAGATAAGAGATTCTAAACTATTTTCAAAAATTGTAACTTCTTTTTTATTGCAATAAATCTTCGCATCATAGTTTGACAACCAATTAGTACTGAGAATTATATCAAATTAATTCATTGGTATGATGGTAAGGTTAGCAACTAAATAAATTTTATGTGTCAGAAGGGGGACTAGTTAACATGACTTTGTTGTAGTGATGCACCCCTTAAGAGTTTTGACTGACAACTCCTTTATTAAATCAAATTTTACATGTCTAATTTTCTTGACAAACTAGGAAGATATAAATGAATGTGATGATCCAGAATCAAATAAAGTGTTGGATAAGTTTGAGGAAACAATTAAAGTACCTTCCACCACATCATTAAGAACTTCAACCTCCACAGCTATAATTGCATAAGCTCTCCCTTTCTCTCTTGGCCTTTTCTGAGGCAAGTTTCCTCGGAGCTTATAACACTCATTTTAATAGTGCCCAATCTCTCTACAATTTTAGCATTGAACATCATCAAATTGTTTCTTCCCCTTGCATTCATTAGATAGATGCCCCTTTTCTCCACTCTTATAGCAGACTCCCATGCCTTTCAAGCATTTCCTGAGATGAATCTTTCCAAAATTCTCACATAATGGAAATTTCTTCATTCCCTTATTCTTATTTGGTGCTTCACCTTTTCTATGGTTATCAGAGTACCACTTTTTATCTTGGTTTCCCTTGAACTAATTTAATCTAGCAAATTCCTTCTCTATTTTGATGGAACTTAATACAATTTCATCATATGATGAAAATGTTTGAGAAGCCAGTGCCCTTCAAAGACTTGTCTTAATACCTTCAAAGAAATGATCAATATTGTCTGTCAAGTCACGTATGTAATCTACGACATACCTAGATATCCTTGTGAAGATAGCCTCATACTCTGCAACACTGTCTTCTTACCTTTGCTTTAAGCTAAGTAATGTTCTCTTCATTTCGGTTTGTTTCCCATGAAGGAAATATTTTTTGAAGAATATTTCCTTAAAATTCCTCCATTCTATATCTTCTATTTCTTCTTCCTCCGTGATATTCTGAATCAAGGACCACCATTGATCATCGTCACCCTTGAGACAATATACTTCCGGTACTACCTTTTCATTTTCATTGCATATTAATGCTATGAATATCTTTTCAAGAGACTTTATCCATTGCTCAGCAACCACTGGATTAGTTGTCCCACTGAAAGATGGGGGATTCTACCACATTAAACGATCCAACACAGGTGTGGAATGGTTATTTGTTAAAACCTAATTAAGTTGTCCCAATATGGTAATGATCTGATCTTCTCCAACATTGACTGTGTTGACTTGATCAGTGGGGAGATACCTACATTTCCCACAAGTATTGATTCCCCTTCTTCCATTAGACACCATTTCTAAATAATGGCACACACTATATTAGGGTATGAATCATAATGTATAATCTTAACTTAACAAAATACTTAGCATAAATTGAGATCCTACGCATGGCTAATCCCATATTTAGAAAAATGTTTTCTTTGAGGAATAATTCACATTTAAATGATTTTAATGGATTGTAAAGAAAATATTAATTATCCTAAGCATATCCCCTGGGAGTGTTGTAACCAAGAGTGCAGTAAGGCCCATTGTCATGTACCATAATGCGCCAGGTCAAGCCTGAAACTCCTTGTTGGAGCTTTCACTCCTAGGTACATCTGTGCCAGAGCTACCTCTACCTGTTTGTATCTAGACATGGATGTATTGCTTTAAAGATCCACATAATCAATTCCTTACTAAAATAATGGGATGTTCTTGTATGTTTATCCTCAAAGACTATCTTAGGAACTCTTCCCTAATCTACATCTTCAAAATCTAGTTTCCAAGTTTTCTACTAAACTTCCTCTGATACCAACTCTAACTCCCCAACCCCTCTAGACCAGAGCCAGTGCATTAATAAGTACATTGGAATGGTTATAAGGAATGATAGACTAAAGGAAAGATCAGTTTAGTAGTCTTGAAGAAACTAGATACATATATCTAACTAAAATTACATTGGAAAAGGTTACAAAATACAATACATAACAAAAACTAAAAACTGCATCCACAGAACTCAATAAATAGTCTCCTCATCATAACCTATTGAAGATAAAAAAAATGAATGGGGTGAGATCAAACAATCATTAAGGGTTACAAATAGTGGAATCATGAATCAATAATAACTGAATTATAAACAACTTAACATAGTCAATATGGCATGGTGAATAAATGAAAAACTCACACCATTAATAAACTAAGAATGAAATTGCATCCATAGAATTTGTCATAGTGAAAACATCATGTATAATAATAACTGATAATGAATAAAGAAAATGATTATTAGTTGGAAATCATGTATCTGGCACATGATACCATAATACCATTAAAACGGTTTAGTTCTGTGGGTAGCAACCTGTCTGATTTTTGGAAACAAACTCCAAGGGTTTGTCACCAACTGATTTGTCTCATGAGACCTGTCGAAGCATCGAGGGGTTGTAGGGGCCCCCACCCACTACTGTATTTAAAAATAATTCTTTACAAATAGATTCAACACAAGAGAAATATTCCTTTACATTATCTGTATATAATAGAGGATACATATTCATCAATATTTCCTCAGTCAAAACAACATTCAAAATAAATACCGTACGTAAAATGGTATATGACTTGGAAAATAATCATATCCATAATATTAGAATATGTAAATTTAAATGGAATATAATTTAAATTGAAAAGTGATCTCAAATGGGTAGTAGGTACACTACATAAGAAAGAGTAGGTGCACAAGCAAGTCACAATGAAGTGAAAATTGAGACAAAGCTCGTTACCACGTTGTAATCAATTGAGTCGTATGAACAAAATCTAATAAACAAAAAATGAATCATTGAATAACATGAATATAAATATGATCATGATAATATATATCAAATGTAAGTAAACCTATACCACATATAAGAAATAATAGGCGAACAATGGAAATCCCACTGAATTGAAAGTGAGATGAGAAATCCCCTAACAAACATTTCGGCATGGTAACAAGTGTTATTTCGAAGGTTTAATGAGAGGTAAAAGGGTATCCCATTATTTATATATTATTAGGGAATTATGGGGGAGGTTCAGAAACATACCCCATAATTAGGTATTAAAAATAAAAGGGCACAACATAGGGGAGATTCTTGAACAAAAGTGAGAGAGAGGATCCCTTACCTTATGCTCGAAGGTGTTCTTGATTGTTATTAACGACATGAATAATAAAATTTATCTTCATTAATTAATAATTCCAGAACCTCATAAACATATAATTGATATTTTATAACCTTATTAAGTTCATTAATGGACTTTTTGATGGGTTTAAGAGATTCAATTTTATTGTTTTGGAAGCATTTTTTACTTGGTTTTCATGATCCGTTTAGTTGTATTAATGAATGGAAGTTCATTTAAAATGTAATTAAACATACAGAATTGTTAATATATAATATTAGTGACATTGAAGATATATAAATTATCATATAATGATTCTAGTTATATACCATGAGGATGACTCATTCGACGAGTTAATGATAAACGTTTGGATTTGGCTTGGCGGTTTTGTGTACAATGAACTTGTTTTGTATTATTATTCCATATTATGAGTGTGTAAGGATTCTAGGACATTAAGAAAGATAAAATAAATATATTATTATCTGGTTCAACCATTTAAAATGTTTCATGACCAGTATTGAAGATATTAATTCAAATTGAAAACCCGTCTTCCTTGAGTGTGATAAATTAACACATCTCGGACAGTGTTTGCATTTATAGTATAAAAGGAATGGAAAAGGAGAGATTATGATGAAATATTACATTATCATAATGAAAATACATAACATGTAAGGTACTTGAATTATCATGGCATTTGGATGAGGGGAGATGATAAGAGAGAACAAAATAATGGAACTTGTAAAAGGAATTGAAAGAAAAAGGAAGAGATGTTCACCTCTTGAGTACTCCTCTTTGAGAAACTTCTTAAGGCCTCTGTTTTTGGCCTTTTGGTGATACTGGAAGATCTTGGATGTGGGGGAGGAGGTTAGGGAGATATTTGAGCATAATTTTGGAAAGTCTTAAATCTTGAGTGGTGTGGGAGGAAGAGGGGGTGAGGGGTGGTTTATATAGTGGTGGGGAGAGGGGATTTCTCTATATTATAATCATTAGTTTATTATTTCTCCACAAGACAAGGAATAATGATTATTTCATGACCAAGAATAGTAATTTTATCATGTGAATCCGAATAAATTGAGATTAAATCATGAGAACATCATACATGACTCTATAATTAGTGTATTTAGCTTATTTTGTAAATTATGGTATTTCACTATTCATAAAAAATCAAGTATTTCAGAAAAATACCGAAAAATAACCCTAACCATTTTTTGATGTGTAAAATCAAAAAATGAATTCAATTTTTTAAAAATAATTTTCTAAATATGATTAATTAAATATTTAAATAAAATCATTATTTAATCAAAAAATATAAACACTTCAATTATTCATCTTTATTTTAAGTTGCCTAAATTTATTTATACCTTCATGGGCATGGATACCATTCATAAGAGTCACATTAATATTCATAAGGGAATGTTAATATTCATAAGGGTAGGTTTCTATTCACCAAAAATTAACTTAATTCTATGAGACTCTAAATATTATCCCGAACACAACCGTGTATGTCAGATTTTCAAAATTCAAATCACAGAGCTGGAAAATTTAAGTTTAATGGTTATGTTAAGACTATATCTTATAAATAACCAAGTTTTGTTCCATAGAGGCTCAATTATTCATGAAATATAGGCTATCTAATGAATAAAATGTATTCAAGAGAAACATACCCTAAAATGTTTGGGGTGCTACAAAAAATATTGATATGTTTAATGATTCCTTATAGGCTTCGTTAATATGGAGGCATTTCAATAGTAATTACGAGTCTCTTGACTTTCTCTAAAATAAATTCAGGGATAGGATCAGAAATGGGGTTTTTAATCATCTATATTCATATGTTTTTCATGCTTTTAAATCCATTTTTTCTTCTATTGACTCTAATTCCAGATGGCTTGTTTCAAGGAATTCATCTTTATCCTTTTGGAAGGACAACTAGACTAGATTTCCCCTTTTTGATGCCTTTATGATTGATGATTTTAATGATGACCTGGATGCCATGATGAAATATCATATTGATAATATGGGGGGTCTCCCAAATCATATTGTTAATATTATCAACAGTTACTGCTTCTCTAACAGAGAAGATTTTTGGGCACAGGAACCTGCAATCAATATCTTGCTGTCCTCTAAAAATTTTTATAGACATTCTTTATATTAAAATATAGGTTATATGTGGATGGGGGATTTACATATGAACTTTATTAGGCCTTCTCAGACAACATTTTCCTAGAGACTGGCTCAAGGTAAGCTTCCTACTGACTGTTTCCTTCAAAAAAATGGTATTTCTCTCTGTTATTCATGCGTGTTTTTTCATCAACATAGGGAAGACATTGATTATTTGTTTCTTAGTTGTGTTACTGCCTCATCTATGTGGAAGGATTTTTATGATATATTTGAAATCCATATGCCTGGTGTGTCTTCTATCCAAGAATTCCTCCATGGATGGCATTTAACTTTGATCTCTCCACAATTGTTGGATATTTTTTGGGTTGCTGCTATGGAACTTATTCATTTTATTTGGTTTGCACAGAATAAAGTGATTCATGACAGCTTTTCCATTTCAGTCAGTGGGGTTTTATCAGCTATTCTTGCTGCTATGCATAATGCATAAACTTTGAGGAAGCATTTTTTCTTCAAATCGGTTCATTATTTGTCTGTACTAAACCAGATAGGTGTGAGGGGAAACTTCAGGCCTTCGCATGGAACATTTGAAGTTTTTTAGAAGGAACCTCTTTTTGGATGGTTAAAAGTTAATTTTGATGGAGCTTCTAGAGGTAATCTGGGGCTCTCTGGTTATAATTCTGTTTTCAAAGATTATAAAGGGGATGTCCTTGAATGTTTTCATGGTTCTTGTGGCCTTGCCTCTTCACTTGAGACTGAAATTCTTGGCATTATCATTGGAGTGGAACAAGAAATGAATTGTGGATGGGATAATTTATGAATCGAGAGCGATTCTACTATTGTTTTATCTGCCACCAGGATGGGTCTTTCTCACTTGTCTTGGAATCTAACTAATCATTGGATTAAATTTTTGGATACTCTATTTTCCTTGAACCATATTATCACTCACATTTATAGGTAATCCAATTCATTTGCTGATGGTCTTGCAAATAAATGTGTTAATGGAGTTTATTTTCCTTGGTATAATCAAGTTCCTAATGATCTTCTTCCTTTTCTTAAAAGGGATTATGATAAGTCTCCCATTTTTAGACTTGTGTAAGCTATCTATTATTTTTCATATTAATTTGGTTTTAAAATGTCATTTGTGGTGTTTTAATTCCATTTTATTGATTCTTATGCTTGCTACTCATCTCTGGTTGATGCCGTTATGTAAGGTTTTTTTACATTTTTGAGTTTTTTATTAACTCCTTGGGGCCTATTTGGTTAGTTTCATTCTTTCAGCTTCCTTGGAGTTGTATGTTTCTATGATTTTTCTATAGGAATGAAGTTTCCTATTTTGTGATCCTTTTTGTTAATTTCTGCATAGGTCTTCAAGGAGTATCTACTAGAATGCTTGGATCATTTTTTGTTTCATAAGGGGCCTCTTGTGGTGATAACATTTCTTTTTTCATGTCACATGTTCTTTTTTTACTGGGATTCAACATATCTGTAATTTTTTCCTATGCCCTTAATTTTTTTCATTTTTCATTTATGTTCATCTCTAGTTGATGCTGACATGAATGGAGATTTTTTTTATCATTGTTGAGAATTACTACAACTGAAATTCAAGAAGTTTCTTCTTCGATGCTGCATTTGATTGTGTGGGATCTCCAAGCAGTCATAAAGGTGGAAACGTTCCCCCGGGTTGCTTATTGAAGACAACAACAGCTGTATACATCTTGTAGCTTCTTTAAAACCTAGAGTGTCATGATTTTATTCTTCCTTATTATATCTAGAGTGGTCTACCTTGTTGATGTTAATGGATTGAATGGAGTGCATGTAGTGGCCTTCTGATTTGGAAAGCAAGGAAGATCCTACTATTTGACATCCAGAGTTCACCCCATCTTCATTGGGTGGTTCTTGATGCTTTTATTTTGAAGTCTGGGCTTTTGATCTCCAACACCATAACTCTTTCATTATAGTTTTTGGGTGTTCCATGATTATATCTTTTTTCCTGTACTGTTTTATTTTTTCTTTAATAAACATTCATTATGAATATTTATTGTGGATTTTACCCAGTTTGGGAGATGTTTGGCTATGCATGTTTTTGGTTGTTTCCAAATTTTTATGCTATTTATATTTCAATTTTTATAGATTAATCTGTTAAAGAGGGCATAGTCTCCCAACATGACCTATTATACCCTCACTTCTAGTCAGTAACCTCTCGCATATGGGGAGGTGCGCTTGAGGTCATGTGACAACCCGGCTTGGGGCATCATTTTAGTGGCACCTGGGTCGGGGACCTTACAAAGTGGTATCAGAGGAGTTATTTTCTCTTTCTTACTATTTAGTGATTATAGACTAGAGATTAGGAAAGTGTCAAGCCTTGGTAATGAGCTCATTACTGGGAGTATCTAACCCAAATACAGGGGAAAACCCAAGTCACCCAGGGCGGGAGTTATTGTTCTTATTGTGTGTTGTTACATTTGATGATATTTCACCATTGGGTGATGCACATGTGGTGTGGTGTGATGGTTTTATGATATTTTTCTCATGGACAAAATGGCATGAGGTTGTGCATTCATGCACCATTCTAGGAACCTATCTATATAAGTGACATGCATCATATTAGGCACTCAAACATGGGATGGGTGTGTGGAAAATATAGGGTAGAATGAATTTGAATTTCTTAAAAGTGGTAGAAATTGTGTCTAAGAAAGAAATAAAATTGAATTAAAAGGGGATAAAAATGTTAAACAATAATTAATAAATTATACTTGATAAAGGGTGGTGTGTGAGATGAAGTGTTTTTGGAATAAGTTATGATGTGAGAATAGTTTTGAGATAGTGTAGAAGGTAAGGATTGTGGTTGTGTGAGTTAGTTACCCCATGTTAGCCATGACCATGGTAGGGATGGTCGAGGGAAACATTCTGGGTATGATCAGACCTATTTGGGTGGTGTATGTGAAATGGTTTTTTGGTGTATAATGAAGTGACTTCCTTTAATTTTTGTGAAAAAATTATGGTTTTTGTTCTAAAGTTTGTATTTGGAATTATAGAGAAATGCCTCCATGAAGACGTGTGATGGTTGGGAGATAGAAGGATGTTGATGAGAATGCTCCCCTAGTAGTGGAGTAGGAGTATCCAATGGTTCAAGATAATAGGGAAGAAAAGTTCTGTGAAAATATTGATCATTTTATACAGATGATGGAACGAGACCCAGGGCAGGTTGTGCCAAGTATATTCGAGCTGACCAGGGAGTTTCAACTGTAGGACCCTCTGACCTTCACTAGAGAGGGAGGGCGAGAGGAAAAAAAGTGTTGGATAGAGTCTATATAGACTATTCCTAATCATCTAGAGACTCCTCTTAAGAAGCGAGTCAGGTTAGTAGCCTACATGTTGAGAGGGCATGCCAAACATTGGTGGGATATTATGGTTCAGACAGAGCAGGCTAAAAGAATGGCATGGAAGGATTTATAGGAAAAGTTTCTGGAATATTACTACCCATAAACCTTGAGGTAGGAGAAGGTTGTAGAGTTTATAAGTTTGAATCAGGGGGCTATGTCAGTTATGGATTATGCTAGTCATTTCACCGACTTGCACTGATTCATCCCGATGATGGATAGAGATGAGGCGAATATAACAAAACTCTTCCAAGACGGGATTAGGACTGAGATTAGGTCCCTGGTGAACATATTCCTTCTGAAGAGGTTTGTAGAGGTATTATACCATGCCCTTATCTCAGAATGGAACCTGAAGGGAGCTTCAGGAGTTGGAATTGCGATACCAACTAGGCAGACATGTGGTACAACCTGCAAGGGAATGAAGCATCATTTTGGAAGTTTCTAATAGGGCGAGAGTGCACAAAATAGTCATAAGAGAGGGTCAATTATTTAGGGTGGTGATCAGGTATTCTGTTATTAGTCTGGCAGGACGGGGCACATGCGGGGTTAGTGTCCTCAACCACCAGTCAAATTCTGGACCTGTGGTAGGTTGGGACATATACAGAGGTTCTACAAGAACCCTCAGCAGCCAGACATGGATGGGAGTTAGAGGTAGATACCTAGTGTTAGTAGGGGAGATATCACCCCATATTAGGAAGGTATTTGGAGCTCCACTGTCCATACTGGTAGAGGCAGTGGACGTGGAACTCCGGGATGAGACCATCCACACCTGTAGGGAAATGAAATATAGGGTACTCAGGCTAGATCCTATGGTAGAGAGACATTCCATATGCACACTGTTCAGTTTACACTTGGAGGTGGTGAGGCTTGACCATCTACCATCTGAGGTATGATTCTTGCAGCTTCCAAACTCACTAATGCTTTGTTTTAAATAGGTTCCACACACTCTTTTATCTCTTTATAGATTGTGGTTGTGTTGGGACTAGAAATGGAACAATTTTGTGGGGTTATGTTAATTAATAATCCATTTGGGGTGTGAGTTGAGGATATTAGACAGTGTAGAGGTTGTGCTTTAGAGGTTTGTGGTTATCATTTTCTATGGAACATATTTTTCCTTGAGATGTTAGGTTTTTTCTAGATCTTGGGTATGAACTGGCTAGTTATGTATCAGGACCATATCGATTGTTACCATCATAAAGTAACATTCATGTTTCCCAATGGAGAAACTTATTCCTTTCATGGTGAGTGGGATTCACGATCAGGCCACGTAGGGATGATTTGTTAGCAGTTATGGAAACTCACAGCCCAAGTGGTTTGCCTTATTTTTGATGATGGAGAGGTGGAACAACATGTTTTTCTTATTGTGGTGGATCAGTTTTAGGATGTGTTTCCTGAGGATTTCTTGGGACTATCTCCCAAAAGGGATATGGATTTCACAATAGAGTTACTACCAGGGGTAGAACATGTTTCTATTCCACCATATCGAATGGTGCCGGAAGAACTCATGGAGCTTAAGACTCAAATAGAAGAGTTTGAGTGAAAGTTTTTTATTCGACCAAGTATGTCGCCAAGGGGATCACTCGTTCTATTTTCCAAGAAGGATGATGGGTCATTGAGGTTAGGTGTCGATTATAGAAAGTTGAATCAGATGAAAATTATGAACCGATACTTGCTTCCCAGAATTGATGACCTTTTTAACCAATTGAGGGATGCCTTAGTTTTTTATAAGATCGATCTGAGATTAGGAAAGAATAATATTGTTACCATCATCGGTTCATCATCGAATTCAGAAGTAGGCAAAGTTAGCGCCCAGGTATGTGGGTCCATTTGAGATTGTGGAGAGGATCATACAGGTAGCTTACCGATTGGCTCTTCCATAATGGTACAATGGGATGAATGATGTTTTTTATGTTTCACAACTTTGGAAGTATCAACCTAATCCATATAATGTGATAAATGTTGATGATGTAGAGCTGGAGGTCGATGTGTATTTTGAAGAGCATCCAGTGAGTATTGTGGACCATAGTGAGAAAGTCTTGTGAGAAAAGACCTTGCCTTTGGTTAGGATTTTATGGAATCATGGAAATGTTTAGGAAAAAACATGGGAGAGAGAATCAGATATGTAGGGCCAGTGGAGAAAACTCTTTACTTTGGAAGCTCCATGATGCTTGGGAAGAGTAGCTTGAGGACGAGCCGTCCTAAGGTGGGGAGGTTGTAGGATATGGGATTTTTATTAAGTCATGTTTTTTGTTTATGTTTCAGTTTAAGTACTTTATTTTGGTAAAATAAGTGTTCCCAAAATATCATGAGAAGGCTCGGGGGTGTTCTGGGGGTTTGGGGGGTGAAAGAGGAGGTAAAAAGTATTTTTGGGTATATTGCATGGTCTGTGCACGGTTAGTGAAAACCGTGCGGAGCATCCCGGGTAACCATGCAGCCTTGGATAGAGGCTTACACACCGTTATCACATTGTTAAGCTAATCATATGGAATTACCAGGGAACCGTGTGAAAGGGTGATTTTGGGACATTATCTCTCGCACAGTTTTCATAGGGTTTGACAAACCGTGCAGGTAAACTGTGCAACCCAGTAAATTCGAGAAATTTAAAAAATTTCCACTCTAGGATTTTAAGGCTCAGTCGGTATTTTCCTCCTTTCCTCTCCCCTAAACCCTAGTGATGGACCAAAGCTTCCAATATCTCTCAAGGTTGATCCTCCTTCATTATGAGGTCATTTAGAGTGTCGTGTGTTGCAGATTGAAGCTCTGGGTAAGTCTAATCTCCTCATTGCTTCCTCTTATCAATTAGGGTTTTCATCTTTCTCCCATCTCCTTATGAATATCTAAAACCATATTTTTTTGGTGAGATCTAGGTTGATTCTTTAAGGGTTGTTTGAATCAATATATAAGGCTTCTATTGAGGGAGAATTTGCCAACAGATTCAAGGTAGGTGGTCTACAAGTTATATCCCATAGTTTTGTTTTAGATTTTTGAATTCTTGGGTTTACTTCTTGGTTACTCCTTATTGTGATTTTGATACTTTGATGAGGTTTGTTATAATTAATGTCTAAATGATGAATAGAAACCCTTATGGTCCCCATGGTACACATAGAGGATGACTTGACCTTTGTAGGTCCACCCATGGGGTGCGCTGATACATTATGGACCTATAATTAGCTAAGTAAGTTCTAGGTTGTTGGGTGATCATATAGATCCTTGTTGAGTATATTATAATATTAATGGAAGTTAAAATGTGGTATTAGTTAACTATGGTTAGGCTTTGAGGCTTATGAATACATGTAAGGGGTTGATATAAGGGAATTATTGAATATGCTTAGTGATCTAGCTTGAGAATGGGTATTGGGATAAATAGGCTAAGTGATGTAAATGGGAAAAGTGTTAATGGGTTATGACACAATATGATTTATGATTTTGATTATTATGGATTATGATTGTTGTATATATTGGTTGTGTTGGTTGCTATATGGTTTGTGTGTGGTGAATGGATGGATAAGCATGTGTACATGACTTAAGGTGTGGGATAAAGGGCTGAGGCTCCTCCCATGGGTCAATTTAGATTGATGCACTAACTCCACCCACAATGCATTGGTTAGAGAAGGGGACAAAGCTCTATTCCCCTAACAGTTGAATTCCACCCAGACCGAGGCTTCCAGGTGAGGATATTGTGATGTTGTGATATGTTATTACTAGTGAGTTAGGGACTTACTTATTCACTTATGAAAATCATTTACTCTATGAACCTTGTGTGATTGATGATGAACTGGTAATGTTAGAGATATAATGAATTGGAACCTTGGTTAGTATAGCTAATTAGGGATTGTTAACTAATGGCCTCCAAATTGTCTTTCCCTTGCTTGTTATTTATTTATAATTCCATGCACTATCTGTTAGACTAGATATTTGTAGACACCGTTGGTTGTGGCCTACTGAGTTGTAATCACACCCTACTCGGGCCACCGTTGGGTACCTAAGTAGATTTCATGCTTACAGGTTAGGACAAGGGCAAGGGCCCTTTTCTAGGGAGTTGATTCAGGCATGGGATATGCATAGATGAGGTTCTAGACTTGGAGTTAGGACCATTTTTGGGATCCCGCTCTTTGTATTTATTTTGGGATTTGTTCACTTGGAATTATAGCATGACATGACATATTTACTGTTTCTTGTGGATTGTACCCGGTTTGGGAGATGTTTTTCTATGCCTGTTTTCAGTTATTTCCTATTATTCCTACTATTTATAATGTGATCTACTGTAGTTTACTCTGTTAAATAGGGTATTTTCTCCCCATGTAACCTATTAAACCCTCGCTTCTAGTCAGAAACCTTTGACATACAAGGAGGTGCACTTGAGGTCATGTGACGACCTGGCTTGGGGCACCGTTTTAATGGCACCCAGGTCAGGGACGTTACAAGTGGAATACTAAAAATATATAAAATGAATTCTAATTATTTTTATACTTTATAAAAACAATTAATAAGTCATTTATAATGCGAATGAATCAACCTCACCTCAATATGACGCACGGTATGACCAATATGACTCTATGTGTGTCTTTTTGTTTAAAATTGACATTAATTTTAGTAAAAATAACATGTGACATACTAAAAACTGATCAAAATTATTTTTATTGTTTTCTATACTTTATTAAAATGATCCATAAGTCATTTTTTATGTGTATAAATCAACCACACCTCAATCCGACACATGGTGTGACCGATACGATTCAAAGTGTCCGTTATTAGTTTAAAATTGACATTTTAGTTCAAAACATATCACTAACTAAAAACCAAGAAAACAAGCTCTAGTTGTCTTGATAATTTAGGAAAATGATTCATAAGTCATTTTTGATATATAGGAAGTAGTCTCACATTAAATCAATACACGATGTGAACCGTATGACTCAAAGTATGTGTTTCCAGTTTAAATGGAATTTTAATAAAAAAGACAAGTGACAAACTCAAAACCAAGAAAATGAATTTGGATTGCTTTGAAAATTTTAAAAAACTCTCCATAAGTCATTTGTGACATGTAGGAATCAAGATGACCTCAATATGATACATGGTGTGACTGGTATAATTCCAAGTGTGTTTATTTATTTAAAATTGACATTAATTTTAGTAAAAAGATTAAGTGACATACTAAAAACCAAGAAAACACCTTCGTATTGATTTTATACTTTAAGAAAATTATTAATAAATAATTTTTAACATGTAGGAATAAATTGAATATCAATCATATGAATAGTGTGACCGGTATAACTTGAAGTGTGTCTTTTTATTTAAAATTGGCATTAATTTTAGTAAAAAGAACAAGTGACATACTGCAAACCGATAGAACACATTCAGATTGTTTTTATACTTTAGGAAAATGATCTGTAACTCATTTACAATGTGTATAAATCATATTAACCTCAATATAATGCATGGTGTGACTAGTATAATTCCAAGTGTGTCTATTTATTTAAAATTGACATTAATTTTAGGAAAAAAAGTGACATACTGAACACCAATAAAACACATTTAGATTGTTTTGATACTTTAGGAATATGACCCATGAGTCATTTTTGACATGTAATAATCAACCAAAGATCAATATAATGCCTGATATGATTGGTATAACTCAAATTGTATCTTTTTATTTAAAATTGACATTAATTTTAGTAAAAGAATAAGGGAAATACTAAAAACCAAGAAAACACATTCGAATTATTTTGATACATTAGAAAAAAGGCCCATAAGTAATTTTTGACATGTAGGAATCATACTAATCTCAATATGACACACTGTGTGACCAGTATAATTCAAGCTGCGTCTATTTATTTAAAATTGACATTAATTTTAGTAAAATAGATAAGTGACATACTAAAAAACAAGAAAATGTATTCAACTTGTAAGAATAAAACACACCTCAATATGATGCACAATGTGACTGGTATAACTCAAAGTGTGTCTTTTTATTTAAAATGGACATTAATTTTAGTAAAAAACAAGTGACATACTAAAAAATGAGAAAATTCATTAGGATCTTTTTAATACTTTAGGAAAATGATTCATAAGTCATTTGTGATGTTTAGAAATCATCCACACCACAATCCGACGCATGATGTGACCAGTATGATTCCAAGTGTGCCTATTTATTTAAATTTAACATTAATTTTAGTAAAAAGAACAAGTGACATACTGAAAAATGACTCATGGGTTATATTCCTAAAGTATCCAAACAATCTGAATGCATTTTCTTGGTTTTCAGTATGTCACTTGTTTTTCCCCTAAAATTAATGTCAATTTTAAATAAATAGACACACTTGGAATTATTCCAGTCACACCATTCATTATATTGAGGTTAATATGATTTATACACATTGTAAATGAGTTATAGATCATTTTTATAAAGTATAAAAACAATCTAAATGTGTTTTATCGGTTTGCAGTATGTCACTTGTTATTTTTACAAAAATTAATGTCAATTTTAAATAAAAAGACACACTTCGAGTTATACCGATAACACTATTCATATAATTGAGATTCAATTTATTCCTACATGTTAAAAATGATTTATTAATCATTTTTTTAAATTATAAAATCAATACGAAGGTTTTTTCTTGGTTTTTAGTATGTCACTTGTTCTTTTTAATAAAATTAATGTCAATTTTAAATAAATAAACACACATAGAATTATACCAGTCACACCATGTATCATATTGAGGTGAGGTTAATTACTACATGTCACAAATTACTTATGGATAGTTTTTAAAAACTTTCAAATCAATCCGAATGCATTTTCTTGGTTTTGAGTATGTCACTTATCTTTTTAATTAGAATTCCATTTGAAACTCAAAACACATACTTTGAGTCATACGGGTCACATCGTGTATCAATTTAATGTGAGACTACTTCCTATATGTAAAAAATGACTTATGAATCATTGTACTAAATTATCAAGAAAATTGGATCTTGTTTTCTTGGGTTTTAGTTAGTGATATGTTTTGAACTAAAATGTCAATTTTAAACTAATAACGGACACTTTGAGTCGTACTGGTCATACCATGTGTCAGATTGAGGTGTGGTTGATTTATACACATAAAAAATGACTTATGGATCATTTTACTAAAGTATAGAAAACAATACAAATATTTTTGATCAGTTTTTAGTATGTCACATGTTATTTTTACTAAAATTAATGTCAATTTTAAATAAAAAGACACACATAGAGTCATATTGGTCATACCGTGCGTTAGATTGAGGTGAGGTTCATTCCTAAACATTATAAATGACTTATGAATTATTTTTATAAAGTATCAAAATAATTAGAATTCATATTATATATTTTTAGTATTCCACTTGTAACATCCCTGACCTGGGTACCATTAAAATGGTGCCCTAAGCCAGGTCGTCACATGACCTCAAGCACACCTCCCTGTATGCCATAGGTTGCTGAATACCAACGAGGGTTTAATAGGTCACATGGGGAGACAATACCCTATTTAATAGAGTAATCTCAAGTAGATCACATTATAAATAGTGGAAATAATAGGAAATAACTGCAAACATGCATAGAAAAACATCTCCCAAACTGGGTACAATCCAAAAGAAACAGTAAATATGTCATTCCATGATAAAATTCCAAGTGAACAAAACCCAAAATAAAGACAAAGAGCGGGATCCAAAAAATGGTCTTGACTCAGAGTCTAGAACCTCATCCATGCATGTCCCATGCCTGAATCAACTCCCTAGCATAGGTCCCTTGCCCTTGTCCTGACATATAAGCATGAAATCTACTCAGGTACCCAAAGGTTGCCTGACTAGGGTGTGATTACAACTCAGTAGGCCACCACCAATGATGTCTAAAAATATCCTACCTAATAGATAGTGCATGGAATTATAAATAAATAACAAGCAAGGTAAAGATAATTTGGAGGCCATTAGTTAACAATCCCTACATAGCTATACTAACCAAGGTTCCAATTCATTATATCTCTAACATTACTAGTTCATCAACAATCTCACAAGGTGCATAGAGTAAATCATTTTCATAAGGGAATAAGTAAGTCCCTGAATCACTAGTAATAACATATCACAACATCACAATATCCTCACCTTGAAGCCTCAGTCTAGGTGGAATGAAACTGTTAGGGGAATAGAGCTTTGTCCCCTTCCCTAACCCATGCATTGTGGGTGGAGTTAGTGCATCAATCTAAATCGACCCATGGGAGGAGCCTCAGTCCTTTATCACACACCTCAAGTCATGTACACATTCTTATCCATCCATTCACCACAAAAAACCATATAGAAACCAACACAGCCAATATATACAAAAATCATAATCCATAATAATCAACGTGGTAAATCATACTGCGTCATAACCCATTAACAAATTTCCCATTTACATCACTTATCCCAGTTATCCCAATACCCATTCTCAATATAGCTCATTAATCATATTCAAGAATTCCCTTATATCAACCCCTTACATGTATTAATAAGCCTCAAACCCCAACCATAGTTAACTAATACCTCATTTTAACTTCCATTAAGAATATAACATACTCAAAAAGGATCTATATGATCACCCAAAAACCTAGAACTTACTTAGCTAATTATAGGTACGTAAAGTATCAACGCACCCCATGGGTGGACCTACAAAGGTCAAGTCATCCTCTATGTGTACCATGGAGACTATAAGGGTTTCCATTCATCATTTATACATTAATTATACCAAACCTCATCAAAGTATCAAAATCACAACAAGGAGTAACCAAGAAGTAAACCCAAGCATTCAAAAATATAAAACAAACTACAGGATATAACCTGTAGACCACCTACCATGAATCCGTTGACAAATGCTCCCTCAATCAAAGCCTTAGATCTTTATTCAACCAACCCTTGAAGAATCAACCTAGATCTCACCATAAAAAGAGAGTTTTAGAGATTCATAAGGAGATGGGAGAAAGATGAAAACCCTAATTAAGAAGAGGAAGCAAGGAGGAGATTAGACTTACCCAGAGCTTCAATCCGCAACCCACGACACTCCAAATGAGATAAGAATGAAGTAGGATCACCCTTTGGAGATATTGGACGCTTTAATTCATCACTAGGGTTTAGGGGAGAGGAAAGGAGGAAAATCCCGAGTGAGCCTTAAAATCCTTGAGTGGAAATTTTGTAAATTTCTCGACTTTACTGGGTTACACGGTTTACCTGCACGGTTTTTCAAACCCTACAAAAACTGTAAAAGAGATAATGTCCCAAAATCCCTCTTTTGCACGGTTCCCTGGGAATTCCATAATATTATCTTAACCATGTGATAACCGTGTGCAAGCCTCTGTCCAAGGCTGCATGGTTACTTGGGATGCTTCGCATGGTTTTCACTAACCGTTCACAAACCGTGCAACATAACCAAAAATTATTTTTGCCTCCTGTTTCACGCCCCAAACCCCCGAAACACCCCCAAGCCTTCTCATGATATTTGGAGAACACTTCTTTGACAAAAAAAAGTACTTAAACTAAAATATAAACAAAAAACATGACTTAATAAAAATCCCATATCTTACAACCTCCCCACCTTAGGACAACTCGTCCTCAAGCTACTCTTCCCAATCATCATTGAGCTTACCAAGTAAAGAGATTGATCCACTGAGCCTTCATATCTAATTCTCTCTCCCATGTTTCTTCCTAAACATTTCCATGATGCCATAAAACCCTATCCAAAGGCAAAGTCTTTCCTTACAAGAGTTTCTCACTATGGTCCACAATACTCACCGGATGCTCTTCAAAATACACATCAGTCTCCAGCTCTACATCATCAACATTTATCACATGAGATGTATTAGGTTGATACTTACAAAGTTGTGAAATATGAAAAACATCATGCATCCCATTGTACCATTGTGGAAGAGCCAATCGGTAAGCTGCGTGTATGATCCTCTCCACAATCTCAAATGGCCCCACATACCTGGGCGCTAACTTTGCCTGCTTCCGAATTCGACGATTAACCAAAAATGGTAACAATATGATCATTTCCTAATCTCAAATCGATCTTACAGAACACTAAGGTAGCCCTCAATTGGTCAAAAAGGTCATCAATTCTGAGAAGCAGGTATCGATTCTTAATTTTCATCTGATTCAACTTCCTATAATCGACACCTAACCTCAATGAACCATCAACCTTCTTGTAAAATAACACAGGTGATCCCCATGGTGACATACTTGGTTGAATGAGACACTTTTTCTCAAACTCTTCCAGATGAGTCTTAAGCTCCATGAGTTCTCCCGACACCATTCGATATGGTGGAATAGAAACTGTTTCTACCCCTCATAGTAACTCTATTGTGAAATCCATATCTCTTTTGGGTGACATTCCTGAGAAATCCTCAGGAAACACATCTTAAAACTGATCCACCAAAATAGTAAAAACATGTTTCTCCACCTATCCATCATAAAAAATGCATACTGCTTCGGCTGTGAGTTCCTCCAACTTCTAAAAAATTGTCCCTGCGTGGCCGGCTCGTGCATCCCACTAATCACGAAATGCATAAGTTTCTCCATTAGGAAACATGAATGTTACCTTATGATGGTAACGATTGATATGGGCCTGATACATAACTAGCCAGTCCATACCCAAGATCAGGTCCAAACCTAACATCTTGAGGAAAAATAGGTTCCCTAGAAAATGATAACCACAAACCTCTAAAGCACTACCTGTACAATCTCTAATATCCTCAACTCACACCCCTAATGGAGTATTAATTGAAATAACCCCACAAAATTGTTCCACGGCTAGGACCAACACAACCACAAACTTTGAAGAGATAAAAGAGTGTGTAGAACATATGTCAAACAAAGAATTAGTGAGTTTGGAAGCTAAAAGGATCGTACCTCAAACGATACATGGTCCAGCCTCACCACCTCCAAGTGTAAACTGAACAGTTCGCACATGGCCTGTCCCTCTACCCTAGGATCTATCCTGAGTACCCTACATTTCATTTCCCTACTAGTGTGGTTGGTCTCATCCTGGAGTTCCACATCCACCACCCCTACCAGTATGGACAATGGAGCTCCAAATACATTCCTGATATGGGGTGATCTCTCCCCTACTCACAGTAGGTATCTGCCTCTGACTCCCATCCATGCCCGGATGATGAGGGTTCTTGTAGAACCTCCGTATATGTCCCAACCTGACACAGGTATGGCACTTGATTGGTAGTCAAGGACATTGACCCCACATGTGCCCCATCCTGCCACACTAATAACAGAATACCTGATCACCACCCTAAGGAACTGACCCTCTCTTCTGACTATTATGTGCACTCTCACCCTATTGGAAACTTCCAAAATGATGCTTCATTCCCTTAGAGGTTGTACCACATGTCTATCTAGTTGGTATCACAATTCCACCTCCTAAATCCCCCTTCAAGTTCCTTTCTGAGATAAGGGCTTGGTCTAATACCTCTGTAAACCTATTCAGAAGGAATATGTTCACTTGGGACCTAATCTCAGGCCTAATCCCCTCTTGTAGGCGTTTTTTCATATTCGCCTCATCCACAACCATCATCAGGATGAATCAACGCAAGTTAGTGAAACGACTAGCATAATCCATAACTGACACAACCCACTGATTCAAACTTATAAACTCCATAGCCTTCTCCTACCTTAAGGTTTATGGGTAGTAATGTTCCAGAAACTTTTTCTGTAAATCCTTGCATGCCATTCTTTCAGCCTGCTCTGTCTGAACCATAATATCCCACCAATGTTTGGCCTACCCTCTCAAAATGTAGGCTCCTAACCTAACTTTCTTCTTAATAGGATTCTCTAGATGATAAAAAATAGTCTATATAGACTCTATCCAACACTTTTTTTCCTCTGTCCCACCCTCTCCAATGAATGTTAGAGGGGGATGCAGTTGAAACTCCTTGTACAGCTCGAACATACTTGGAACAACCTGCCCTGGGTCTTGTTTCATCATCTGCATAAAATGATCAAGATTTTTACAGAAATTCTCAACCCTATTATCTTGAACCACTAGATCCTCTTACTCCACTACTAGGGGAGAATTATAAGAAGCTTCCTCTTATCTCCCAACCAACACACGTCTTCATGGAGGCATTTCTCTACAATTACAAACATGAACTTTATAATACAAACCATAATTTTTTCACAAAAAATAAAGGATGGAACTTCATTATACACCAACAAACCATTTCACATACACCACCCAAACATATCTGATCATACCCGAAACGTTTCCCTCGACCATCCCTACCATGGTCATGGCTAACATGGGGTAACTAACTCACACAACTACAAGCCTTACCTTCTACACTATCTCAAAAATATTCACACATCATAACTTATTCCAATAACACTTCATCTCACATACCACCCTTTGTCAAGTATAATTTATTTATTATTGTTTAACATTTTTATCCCCTTTTAATCCAATTTTATTTCTTTCTTAGACACAATTTCTACCACTTTTAAGAAATTCAAATGCATTCTACCCTATATTTCCCACACACCCATACCATGTGTGAGTGCCTACTATGATGCATGTCACTTATATACATAGGTTCATAGAATAGTGCATGAATGCACAACCTCATTCCATTTTAGCCATAAGAAAAATATCATAAAACCATCACATCACACCACATGTGCACCACCTAATGGTGAAATATTTTCAAATGTAACAACACACAACAAGAATAATAATTATCACCCTAGGTGACTTGGGTTTCCCCTCGTATTTGGGTCAGATACTCCCAGAAAAGAGCTCATTACCAAGGCCTGACACTGTCCTAATATCTGTTCTACAATCCCCAAATAGTAAGAAAGAGAAAATAACTCCTCTGATACCATGTTTTAAGGTCCCCAACCCAGGTGCCACTAAAATGATGCCCCAAGCTGGGTTGTCACATGACCTCAAGCACACCTCCCCATATGCCAGAGGTTACCGACTAGCAGTGAGGGTCTAATAGGTCATGTGGGGAGACTATACCCTCTTTAATAGAGTAATCTATAAAAAATAAAAATATAAATAGCATAAACAATTGGAAACAATCGAAAACATTCATAGAAAAACATCTCCCAAACTAGGTACAATCCACAAGAAATAGTCATAATGGAAGTTTATTAAAGAAAAATAAAATAGTACAGGAAAAAAGATACAATCATGGAACACCCAATAGTTATAATGAAAGATTTATGGTGTTGGAGATCAAAAGCACATAATTCAAAATAAAAGCATCAAGAACCACCCAATGAATATGGGGTGAACTCTGGATGTCAAATAGTAGGATATTACTTCCTTTACAAAATAGAAGGCTTCTCCATGCACTCCATTCAATCCATTAACAAAAACAAGGAATGCCACTCCAGATGCAATAAGGAAGAAGAAAAGCATGACACTCTAGGTTTTAAAGAAGCTGTAAGATGTATGCAGCTACTGTTGTCTTCGATAAGAAACCCCGGGGAAATTTTCAACCTTTATGACTGCCTGGAGATCCCATGAGATCAAATGCATCATCGAATAAGAAACTTCTTGAATTCCAGTTGTAGAAATTCTCAACAATGATAAAAAAACAAGCCGCTCCATTCATGTCAGCATCAACCAGAGATGAACATAAATGAAAAATGAAAACAGTTAAGGGAATAAGAAAAAATTACATATATTTTGAATCCAAGTAAAAAAGAAGGAACATGTGACATGAAAAAAGAAATGTTATCACCACAAGAGGCCCCTTCTGAAACACAAACCGATCCAAGTATTCCAGTAGATACTCCTTGAAAACCAGTACTGAAATTAACAACAAGGATCAGAAAATAGGAAACTTCATTCCTATGGAAAAATCATAGAAATATACCACTCCAAGGAACTAGAAAGAATGAAACTAACCAAATAGGCCCCAGGGAGTTAATACAAAACTCAAAAATGTAAAAAACCTTACATAACGACATCAACTAGAGATGAAATCAATAAAAAAGAATTAAAACCCCAAAAATGAAATTTTAAAACCAAAATAATATGAAAAATAAGAGATAGATTAGACAAGTCTAAAAATGGGAGACTTATCACAATACCTTTTAAGAAAAGGAAGAAGATCATCAGAAACTTGACCATACTAAGAAAAATCAACTCCATTGACACCTTTATTTTCAAGACCATCAGCAATAGAATTGGATTACCTATAAATGTGAGTGATAATATAGTTCAAGGAAAATCGAGTATCCAAAAATTTAATCTAATGATTAGTTAGCTTCCAAGACAAGTGAGAAAGACCCATCCTGATGGTAGATGCAATAACAGTATAATCGCTCTCGATTCATAAATTATCCCATCCACAATTCGTTTATTGTTCCACTCTAATGATAATGCCAAGAATTTTAGCCTCAAGTGAAGAGGCAAGGCCACAAGAACCATGAAAACATTCAAGGACATCCCCTTTATAATTTTTGAAAACAGAACTATAACCAGAGATCCCCAGATTACCTCTAGAAGATCCATCAGAATTTACTTTTAACCATCCAAAAAGAGGTTCCTTATAAAAAACTTCAAATGTTCTATGCGGAGGCTTGAAGTTTCCCCTCACACCTATCTGGTTCAGTATAAACAAATCATGAACTGAGTTGAAGAAAAAATGGTTCCTCGAAATTTCCGCATTATGCATAGCAACAAGAATAGCTGATAAAACCCCACTGACCGAAAAGGAAAAGCTGTCATGAATCACCTTATTCTGAGAAAACCAAACAAAATAAAGAAGTTCCGTAGTAACAACCTGAAAAATATCCAACAATTGTGGAGAGAGCGAAGTTAAATTCCATCCATGGAGGAATTCTTGGATAGAAGACACACCAGGCATAGGGATTTTAAATATATCATGAACGACCTTCCACATAGATGAGGTAGTAACACAACTAAGAAATAAATGATCAATGTATTCCCTATATTTATGAAAACACACACACGAATAATAGAGAGAAATACCATATTTTTGAAGGAAACAATCAGTAGGAAGCTTCCCTTGAGCCAGTCTCTAGGAAAATGTTGTCCTAGAAGGCCTAATAAAGTTCATATATAAATCCTATATCCACTTATAACCTATATTGTAAGATAAAGAATGTCTATAAAAATTTTTAGAGGACAAAAATCCATTGACAGCAGGTTCCTATACCCAAAAATACTCTATGTTAGAGAAGCAGTAACTGTTGATAATATTAACAATATGATTTGGGAGACCCTCCATATTATCAATTTGATATTTAATTGTGGCATCCAGATCAGCATTGAAATCATCATTCATCAAGGCATCAAAAAGGGGAAATCCAGTCCAGTTGTCCTTCCAAAAGGATAAAGATGAATTCCTTGAAACAATCCATCTGGCATGAGGGTCAATAGAAGAAAAAATGGATTTAAAAGCAGGCCAAACAGATGAATCCAGATGACTAAAAACTCCATTCCCGAGCCTATCCCTGAATTTATTTTAGAGAAAGTCAAGAGACTCAGAATTATGAATGATAATCCTCCGTATAAACGAATCCTGTAAGGAATTATTAAACATATCAAGATTTTTTGTAGCACCCCAAACATTTTAGGGTATGTTTCTCTTAAATACATTGTATTCATTAGATAGCCTATATTTCATGAAGCACTGAGCCTCTATGGAACAAAACTTGGTTATTTATAAGTGGTAGTCTTAACATAACCATTAAACTTAAATTTTCTAGCTCTATGATTTGAATTTTAAAAATATGACATACACAGTTGTGTTCAAGATAATATTTAGAGTTTGATAGAATTAACTTAATTTTCGGTGAATAGAAACCTAACCTTATGAATAGTAACATGACCTTATGAATAGTAACTTACCCTTATGAATATTAATATGACTCTTATGAATGCTATCCATACCCATGAAGGTATAAATAAATTTAGGCACCTTAAAAATGAAGATGAATAATTTAAGTGTTTATATTTTTAGATTAAATAATGATTTTATTTAAATATTTAATTATTTATATTTAGAAAATTATTTTTGAAAAATGGACTTTATTTTTTGATTCTACATGTCGAAAAATGGTTAGGGTAATTTTTTGGTATTTTTATGAAATAATTGAATTTTAGATGAATAGTGAAATACCATAATTTACAAAATAAGCTAAATACACTAATTATAGAGTCATGTATGATGTTATGATGATGTAATCCCAATTTATTAGGATTCACATGATAAAATTAATATTATTGGTCATGGAAGACTCATTATTCATTTTCTTGTGGAGAAATAATAAATTAATGATTATAATATAGAGAAATCCCCTCTCCCCACCACTATATAAACCACCCCTCACCCCTCTTCCTCCCACACCACTCAAGATTCAAGACTTTCCAAAATTCTGCTCAAATATCTCCCTAACCTCCTCCCTCACATCCAAGATCTTCCAGTCTCAACAAAAGGTCAAAAACAAAGGCCTTAAGAAGTTTCTCAAAGAGGAGTACTCAAGAGGTGAACCTCTCTTCCTTTTTCTTTCAATTCATTTTACAAGTTCCATTCTTTTATTCTCTCTTCTCACCTCCACTCATCCAAATTCCATTATAATTCCATTAACTTACATGTACTATATTTTCATTATGATAATTTAATATTTCATCACAATCACTATTTTACCTTCCTTTTATACTATAAATTCAAATACCGTTCGAGATGTGTTAATTTATCACACTCAAGGAAGACTGGTTTTCAATTTTCATTAATATCTTTAAGATTGGTCATAAAACCTTTTAAATGTTTTGAACCAGATTATAATATATGTATTTTATCTTGTTTAATGTTCTGGAATTCTTACACACTCATCATATGGAATAATAATACAAAACAAGTTTGTTGTACACAAAACCACCAAGCCAAATCCAAGCGTTTATCATTAACTCATCGAATGAGTCATCCTCATGGTATATAAGCAAAATAATTATAAGATCATTTATATCTATTTAATGTCACTAATAATATATATTAACAATTCTGGATGTTTAATAACATTTCAAACTTACTTCCATTCATTAATACAAGTAAACGGATCATGAAAACCAAATAAGAAAATGCTCCCAAAAAAATAAAATTGAATCTCTTAAACCCATCAAAAAGACCATTAATGAACTTAATAAAGTTATACCATATTAATTAAATATTTATGATATTCTTTACTTTTTAATTAATGAAGCTAAATTTTACTATTCATATTGTTAAGAACAATCAAGAACACCTTCGAGCATAAGGTAAGGGGTCCTCTCTCACACTTTTGTTCAAGAATCTCCCCAATGTTGTGCCCTTTTATTTTTAATACCTAATTATGTGGTATGTTTCCACACCTCCCCCATACTTCCCTTATGATATATAAATAATGGGATACCCATTTACCTCTCATTAAACCCTCTCAATAACACTCATTACCATGCCAAAATGTTTGTAAGGAGATTTCTCATCTCACTTTCAGTTCTATGGGATTTCAATTGTTCACCTCTTATTTATTATATGTGGTATAGGCGTACTTACATTTTATATATATTATCATTATTATATTTATATTCATGGTATTATGTGATTCATTTGATGGTTAATAACTTTTTTTCATATGACTAAATTGATTACAACGTGGTAACAAGCTTTGTCTCAATTTTCACTTCATTGTGACTTGCTTAGTATTGTGAACCTACTCTTTCTTATGTAGTGTACCTACTACCCATTTGAGATCACTTTTCAATCAAAATTATATTCCATTTAAATGTCCATATTCTCATATCATGGATATGATTATTGTCTAAGTACTATACCATTTTACATACGGTATTCATTTTGAATGTTTTTTTGACTGAGGAAATATTAATGAATAAGTATCCTCTATTCTATACAGATAATGTAAAGGAATATTGATCTTATGTTGAATCTATGTGTAAAGAATTATTTGTACATGAAGAAGTGGGTGGGCCCCCTACAACCCCTTGATGCATCGACAGGTCTCATGAGACAAATCAGTTGGCGACAAACCCTTCGATTTTGTTTCCAGAAATCAGACGAGTTTCTACCCACAGAGCTAAACCGTTTTAATGGTATTGTTGTATCATGTGATAGATAAATGAGGTCAAATTAATTATCATTCTCTTTATTAATTATCAGTTATTACTATCCATGAGTTTTTTACTATGAAAAAAATCTATGGATGCTATTTCATTCTCAGTTTGTTAATGGCGTGAGTTTTTCATTTATTCACCATGCCATATTGATTATGTCAAATTGCTTATGATTAACTTATTATTTAATTTATTCTTCTTTTCTGAGAATTTTATCTCATCCCTTTCATTTATTTAACTTTAATAGGTTTTTAAGAGGAGATCATTTATTGAGTTTCTATGGATGAAAATTTTAGTTTTTGTTATGAATTGTATTTTGTAACATTTTCCAATGTAATTTGAGTTAAATATATGTACCTAGTTTCTTAAAGACTACTAAACTGATCGTTGCTTTTGGATTTTATTCCTTTTAACCATTAAAATATAACAAGTAATGCACCGAATCCAGTCTAGAGGGGTCTGGGTGTTACATAAAGACCCCCCTTTATTAACGCTATTGAAAGAAATGATAAAGGTTGTACTTTATCAGTTCTAATAAAAGTGATAATAAAGGGGACCCCCTTTAATGGAGATAAGGAAAAAAAGATTTTTAATGCTATTAAAGGACTTTTTGTGCATTATTAAATGGAATATATTTAGTAGTGTTAGAGACCAGCTCTACCTGCTTCAGCGCCATGCTAAAAGAAAGATTGATCAGATACACGACACATACCCCCTTGAAGGGATAGTCCAAAACACTACAAAAAGGAGGTATTAGCGGTGATTTTTTGGCTATTGGTGGAGGTTTAAACTGATAATAAATGATTTATAAGTGATTTTAAAAACTTCCACTTATTTCACAGTCAACAATTATTTAATGGTGATTATTATTTTTCAGCAGTAATTTTTGTATGCGTTGTTTTTTGAGAATTTAGTGGCGGTTTTGATTTTATTTAGCGACTTTTTTTTTAAAATTAAACCACAAATAAAATAGATTAAATGAACCTAACCAAAACTATATATATTATAGGTAGTTATGTTTAATAGTGGGTCATATAAACTGACACTAATTAAAATTTTAAGAAATTTATTTAACAATAGTTATTATAAACCACCGCTAAATATTTTTCTTAAAATTTAATTTGTTTTAAAAAATATTTAATAAAAAATTATAAATTAAAAACAATGACATGCAATAAAATAAAATATAAATTCATAGTAAACCCACCATACATACATCATACATCTACAGTCATATATACATACAACCTCAGTCACCATAACCACAATCATATATACATACAACTTCAGTCACCGTAACCACAATCACTATAACCTCAGTCAACTCATAACCTCAATAAACCCATACCACAATCATTAATATATATTTATAAACTTTTTTGAACAAAAAAACCCATAAACAATATATATCCATCCCATGATCTCCACTACATCCATATTCCTCACATCATCTCATCAACTGGAACCGACCACATCATCTCATCAACTATAAAGAAAAAGAAGACATAAATTAAAACTAAACATAATAAATCAGAATTATAGTAGAATCATTGATAAAATTTAAATACACCACATAAACTAATAACCATTAAAAATTAATTATAAAGAATTTCATGGATCAAAATGTTCAACCTCCTGCCTACTTCTTCCATCTTTCACCTACAATAAAAACTAGAACATTTAAGAAAAGAAATGAAAAAGAGAAAAGACACAGAATATAATCAAAATGTTTCACATAAAATTTGTTACTTTGTTAATAAAAAATAATAAATTTTAACATAAAAAAAATATATCATGGAAAAAACTTTGAATACATAAACATACCTATTTAATATATGATTCAACAATAATCTTAAATGAGATAAGTATATAAAAATCTAATTAATTTTTAAACTGACGTATGATGTGGTTGAAATTTACTTAATAATTTTTTTAAAGACTTTGATATGGAATCATTTCCTATGTTTCAAAAATAAATCAATGGTAGTTTTCCCATGATTTTACATTAATCAGATGTTGTTTTCTATGGTTTTGACTGTTACACACACATTTTATTGTTTTAAACACTGAAATTGCATTTACGAGCATATCAAGCAAACTGTAACTCGGAATAATGTGTTTTCTATTCCAAAATTTTAAAAATAAATCTATGAACTTTTTCCTATGATTTAATGAAAATTTGACAATGTTTTTCTGGTCCCCCCAACACATATTTTTAAAGGCTTTGGTACCTTTAAAAACTATTTACTAAGTCATTCTGACCACACCGCATGTTGTATTTATGTGTTGTATATGAGTAAACATAAAAAATAACTCAACGGTGGTTGTCCCATTATTTTACATAAATATAAGGTCACTTTTTATGGGTTTTACCATCACACACACATTTTAGTGTTTTAAAAAACTAAAAATGTGTTTACATGCATCTTGGGAAAACCATAACTCATAATGACATGTCATCAGTTCCTACATTTCAAAAATCAATATAAGGTCATTTTCCTATGATTTCATGACCATATGATGTCATTTTCTTAGTTTTGACCACCCAACACATGCTTTTAAAGGCTTTGGTACCTTTATAATCTATTTACCAAGTCATTTTGACCACACCTCATGTTGGATTGGTGTATTTTCTATAAATACACATAAAAAATAATTCAATGGTGGTTGTATCATGATTTTATGCCAATATGAAGTCATTTGCTATTGTTTTGACCATTACATGCACGTTTTAGTGTTTTCAAACACTAAAAATACGTTTTCAAGAATCTCAGAAAAACCATAAATTAGAATGACATGTAATCAGTTTCTACATTTAAGAAATAAATATAAGGTAATTTTACTCTAATTTCATGACCATATGACGTTGTTTGTATAGTTTTTACCCCCTGAAACACATTTTTAATGACTTTGGTACCTTTATAAAATGTTTACTGAGTCATTCTGACCACACCACAGATCAAATTTATGTGTTATCAACACATACACATAAAAAAAAACTCAAATATGGTTATCCCATGATTTCACATAAATCTAAGTTAGTTTTCTATGTTTTAGACCATTACATACACGATTTAGTGTTTTAAAACACTAAAACCGCATTTTGGACATCTCAGACAAGCTTTAACTCAGAATGATGTGCCATTAGTTCATACATTTTAAAATTAAATATATTATCATTATCCTCTATTTTCATGACCATACGATTTCATTTGACTATTTTGACCCCACGACACATGTTTTTAAAAGATTTAATACATTTACAAACTATTTATTGAGTCATTCCGACCACACCATAAGTCAGATTGATGTTTTTCTATGTTTACATGTCAAAAATAACTCAACAATGATTTTTACATGATTTTATGTCAATATGAGTTCATTTTATATGTGTTTGACCATTACACACACATTTTAGTGTTTTAAAACACCAAAAACATGTTTATACACATCCTGGGAAAACAGTAACTTTGAATGACATACCGTTAATACCTACTTTTTAAAAATGATTATATGGTCGTTATCATTTGATTTCATAACCATCTAATTTCATTCTCTTGGTTTTGACCCCCCTAACACATGTTTTTAAAGGTTTTGATACCTTTAAAAATTGTTTACCGAGTCATTTCGACCACACCACACATTAGGTTACTGTGTTGTATATGTTTACACATAAAAAATAACTCAACGATGGTTTTACCATGATTTTACATCAATATTATGTCCTTTTATATGGTTTTAACCACTACATGCACATTTTAGTGTTTTAAAACATTAAAAACACGTTTACGAGCATCTTAAGAAAATCATAACTCAGAATGAAATTTCATCAGTTCATAAATTTAAAAAATAAATCTATAGTCATTTTTCTTTGATTTCATGACCATATAAAAACATTTTCCTAGTTTTTACCCCATGAAACATGTTCTTAAAGGCTTTAGTACCTTTACAAACTATTTTCCAAGTTATTTCGACCACACTGCATGTCAGATTAACGTGTTGTCTATGAGTACATGTAAAAAATAAGTAATTTTTTATTTTTCCATGATTTTACATCAATTAGAGTTTTTTTCTATGGTTTTCACCATTACACACATGTTTTAGTGTTTTAAAATACTAAAAATGTGTTTACAGGAATCCTAGGAAAACTGTAACTCGGAATGATGTGTCGTCAGTTCCTATATTTCAAAAATAAATCTAAATTAGTTTTACTATAATTTAATTACCATATGAAATTATTTTACTGATTTTTACCCCATAACACACATTTTTAAAGGCTTTGGTACCTTTAAAAATTGTTTACAGAGTCATTCAGACCACACCGCAGGTCAGATTGATGTGTTTTCTATGCCTACACATAAAAAACAACTCAATGGTGAGTTTTCCATGATTTCAAATCAATATAATATTTTTTTCTATTATTTTTACCATTACACACATTTTTTAGTGTTTTAAAACACTAAAAATGTGTTTATGGGCTTCTCGATAAAACTGTAACTTAGAATGACGTGCCGTCAGTTACTATATTTAAAAAATAAATCTAAGGTTGGTTTATTTTAATTTCATGAATATATGATGTATTTTTTTAGTTTTTACCCCCCTAAAACAAGTTTTTAAAGTCTTTGGTACATTTAAAAATTGTTTACCGAGTCAATTTGACTACACCACAGATCGGATTGATGGGTTTACATGTACACATAAAAAAAATAAATGGTGGTTTTTATGGGAATACTAGAAAAAAACATAACTCAGAATGATGTGATATCACTTCCTATATTTCAAAAATTAATAAATGGTCTTTTCTATATGATTTCATGACCATCCGATATCATTTTTCTGGTTTTGACTCCCCAACATACATTTTTAAAGGCTTTGGTACCTTTAAAACTATTTACCGAGTCATTCCAAACACACCTCACATCAGATTGACATTTTTTATATAAATACACATAAAAATAACTCAAAAATAATTTTCCTATTATTTCACATCAATATTAGGTTACACACATGTTTTAGTGTTTTAAAACACTAAAAACGCATTTATGTGAATACCTAGAAAACTGTAACTCAGAATGATGTTACATAAATTCATACATTTAAAAAATAAATCTACAGTCATTTACCCTTATTTTATGTAAATACAATATAATTTTCTTAATTTTGACCCTTAAACACAAGTTTTTAAAGGCTTTGGTGCCTTTAAAAATTGTTTACCAAGTCAAAATTGAGCAAATGAGCTCATATTGTTTTCAAAAATTAGAATAACGATCCATAATTTATTTTTTACATTTAGGAATCCACCACACATCAATATGGAACATGATGTGGTCAGTATGAATCAAAGTGTGTATTTTCAATATAAAAATGTTAGTTTAGTTTTATTTATGAAATTTGTATATGTTATTTTCAAATGTGTGAATGATCTATGAAATTTAGAATTTACCTCATCACGATGACCTATAAGGATGAAAATTTTCTCAAGGATTTTTCCGGTTGTCTACTAAAATACAGAAATTAAAGAATTTTCCTTTACCGACCACCATTGATCTTATATTTTCTTATAAGAGTCTTGTTCTTGCACTTTTTGTTTTCAAACTTTCAAATTCTCTTTCTGATCCCTGATCAACAAAACTACTTAAACCCACCATTGGGTGTATTAGTAACTAATAATGATGCCCTACCAAAGAAAACTGATGGAGTAGGCCCAAAAATCATCCCCCGTACAAGTTCGGGATGCTCTTTCCCTAAAATGATTGCAACTACATCATTTTGGGAAACCAATGATGATTATGAAGGGTTACATCCTAGACTTCTTGAATTATAACCTGTTAATACAAAAATATTAACAATTATTTTTTAAATTATTTAAACTTTATAATATTATCTAATTAATAAAATTTTAATTAGTATTTATTATTATTTCATTAATATAAAAAAATAATAATGAAAAATAAATTATAACAATAAAAAATTATTAAACCCAATTAACTGGGATTGGTTAGAAGGATCAAACAACACCATATTGGAATTGTTTGATCTATGTAACCTTAACCATTTAATTTTGTTTAAGTCTTGTTTTTTATAATATATTTTTCTTTATTATGTTTTTATAGTAATGAAAAGTACTCTAACATCTTTGGTAGGGTCATTTACAAAACTACCATCGGGGTTCCTATAAACTTTAAACCACATATCTGTTTAGACAACATAGTAACCTAATTCATTATACTTTTTAAAAAATATAAACAAGTTTGAAAAAACCTTGACTTATAATAAAATGATATAAATAATAATAGATAAAATAAAAATCAAATTTTTTATTTTTCTCAGAAAACTCTAAGACATATCGATATGTGGAATGACTTATTTCTCACAACTCACAATAATTTTTTATATAATTCCTACAAAAAATATAAAAATTAATAAAAATTATAATTTTATTATTTTTATGTTATTAAGATACTATAAAATATTTAATTACCTAATGAGATTCATTTGTGTTAATATTGACAAAAAACTTTCATTTATCATGAGAAATGCCTTCAGGAACTTTCTCATACATCTATCATGAGCTCAAATATTTTTTATAAAACTCATTCCATAATCTCCATTTAAAATCTCTCCATTTCTTGCCCAAAATTTTTAGATTCCATGGGCATGAAACAGAGTTAGAGAAATCAAAATGAGAAAACATCTGTAAATAAAAAACATAATACTTTATAAGTATATTGAAAAAATTTACTCATGTATTTTAACTTAGTTATCAATGAATATTAAATTTAATTGATTATCAAAGAATTCATTCTTCCAATATGTGGGAATATGCCTCTAATCAATATAATTAATATGAAATATCAGTGTCTCATAAGAAATATTTCCAAGAATATCTCTATAGATTTCGGAAACATCACCAGTAGGCACCTTAAACTCATAAAATAGAAAAATAATATTGAATTATTTCAGGTTCAATACATATATCGTATTTATATTTATATCCCTTCTATTTTTATATTTATTTTTTTGAAAAATACATTAAAAAATTAATAAAATTTATAGTTTTTTGTACAATGACAAAAATACTAGTAATGGTAACCCGCCAATATCCCCTAGATGGAGGGAAGACAAGCTAATCCATCACCAGTGGTGAATCAAATGGTGGGATACCAAAAACATATGTGGAAGTGTCTGGCTTGAAAGAAGTCTTAGGTATAATGGAATCACTTGGATCCACTAAAGCTGACGGTGGTGGTGGTGTGCTATGAGATGTCGATCAACTAAGATCTTGATTTTTTTTATTCTAAAAATTCCTACAATTCAAATGTTTTAGATATATTAAATATATAAAAAATTAAAAACTAAAGTATTTTTACAAAAAGAAAAAAATAAAAAATAGAAAAATGTATATATGTATAAAACACTTATAAATGAGAAATTATAATATAGTTTCATCACCAATTTATACATTAAATTATCTTCATCTTCATTGTATTAATTGTTATCAAACTCCATTTTAAAAATTTCTTCATTTTTACCCTATCTCGAAAGTTATATTGTGTAGATATTGTTAGGAAAAATCTGTTTAATGTTTTCTGGTTGATGAGGTTCACTGTCACAATGTACCAATTTATATTTATCTCCCATATTATATAATTCTATATACTTAAATGTACAAAAACACTCTAATTTAATATATTTCATCATCAAAAAAATAATCCATCTTCACTTTTAAATACAAGATAAATGGATCATTCTTTACATGCTTACAATTATGGATTAAGTGAGAGAAATAGAGAGAAGTAAAATGCAATGATTCTTTCATTATACCCCTATCAATGTTGACTCACATGAATTTGAATAATACAACTAAATATTGACCATGATAGTTTAATTAAATTATATCATTCATATTTCCATATTATCCCACCTCTTCAAGTGTAAATACACAACTATTTTTAGTTTTAAAGTCTTCTTCATGATAAACTATATAAAACCTAAAGCTATGAATATTGCAGGCATCAAATCTCTTAGCCTTCCTTATAGGACCTCAATAAAAAAACATAAAATCATTTGATATTTCAGCTCAATTATCAACATTAATTATCTAGATAAGAATATATAAGGTGTTACTTTTAACATAGAAAAAATAACTGCAAGTTAATAATATAAATATGAGTATATACTTACATGACAGGTGAACCATTCGACAATCTTCATATTAATAGTTTTTGTTAATTCCATCTTATTTAGAGGTTGAACCCTTAGTCTCCTCTTTGTTTGAAAATGAAATTCTTTAATAAATAGATTTGTAATAATACTATTGAGTAGCACATATATATATGCTTATAGAAACTCCAATTCAGTTAGTGTAAAATATAACCCCTTTTCAATTGGTCTTCCAATAGTTTGAAATACCGAGGACTGGTTTTCAAAATGAGAATTAGTGGAGATGTCGTCAACATGTCCATCATGATTGAATCTAGTCTAAATCCCATCTAAATACCTAGAACAGAAGGTCAAGCACTCTTCGACTATGAAAGCTTCAACAATAGATCCTTCTAGTTGAGTTTTATTCCTCACATATGATTTTAAATGGCCTATGTATATGATGAAATAAATAAGAAACATATTAAAAAAACTTACGCAATGATTTGATAAAATTTAATTCACCGATAAAAATAAAAATAATTTCAACATACCTCTCAATTGGATACATCCATTGATAGTGTACCTATCCACCAAGTTTAGCTTCTTTGACCAAATTAACAGTAATGTGAATCATGATTGTGAAGAATTATGGGGGAAATGACATATCCAAATGACAAACTTTCAAAATAATTATTTCTTAAAATTTATAAATATTAGTTGGATTTATAGTTTTTCCATAAAGCACTCTCATATAGGTATACAACTAAACTATAACCATACTTACTTTTTTAGGTAACATATTACCAATGTCAACCACAAAAACTACTCCATCATAATATGCGAGTCATAAATTTTCAATCCATATAACTTTCAATGTTTTAAGTTAATGCACCTTAAAATGTTACTTTAATATCCATATAGAACTTTTACATTTTCATTATAATAATATCCTAAGGATACTTTCCATTCTCATTTTCCCATAAACCATGATTTATATTCATTGATTCAAAATTTTTATGAGCATTAAAGTGATCCTTTTATTGACCATACTCATTAACTAGTGTAAAAATTACATTTCTAATTAAGTTATTATCAATATAAATTATTTCAATATTATGATGTATCAAATTAAACTCCCAATAAGGAATTTTGAAAATATACTCATTTTTCCACTGTTGTGTTCCAACTACTTCAGATATTGTACCTCGTACCCTTTTCACCTTCTTTAAATTGATTACATTTTCTAAATTCTATAGTGACATTCATTAATTTTACCAAGATTTATGAACTATATAACACTTTTGGTGGCTTTATCAATTCAATATATCCATTAAATTGTGTCTTGTTAAACCTAAATTTATGAGAAGCATCAAGAAATTGAAGATTAAAAATAAAATACCATTTTCTACTATGAGGTAATCATTGAGGTTCAAAATAAAAATTAAAAACTAGACAGGCCAAACCAATATGAGTGTTCCAACTATATAATTTTCCTAATATTAGAAGGTAACTAATTGTCCACATTAAACCATCATTCATTTTTAATATTTTTCTTATTTAAGCAACATATGTTTCCACATCATCAGCCTATAATTCTCACAATTCTTTGATTAGAGGTTGAAGGTATACATCAATGTTATAACGATCCCAAATCTAGTAGCCTAGAGTTTGTGGTTAATTTATTACATTGGCATAAGATATAAGAAATTTCATCGTAAAGGACTGAATAGTTTAGTAGTTTTGGTAAACTAAAAACATACATAATTCCCATATTATATTTAAAAACATAAATTACAACATAATTTTTTATAGAATAATATTATTCTCTCAATAATATCCTTTCATATCAATTATAAAACATTTCTTGGTATCTTGGGGAAAATAAAACATAATAAATATGTGAGCTCAAATGCTCAGTAAGGATTAAGTACAATGGAAGATATCATGAATTAATAAGCATAATCAATATGTAAGGTAAATAAATGAACATATATTCCATTTAACCAATAATTTTTCTATCATGAGAAGATAATGTACTATCATTATGTCAAGGTAAATAACTATATATACATTCCATTTAAATAACTTGAATGCATGGATAGATAAGGCATAATCAACATGGAAAATTAAATAACAAAAAACCCGTGCCATTTAATCAATAAACTGATAATTTAATGCATTCATAGGTAATAACATTATGAAAATATCACGAATACTAATAATAACTGAAATTAAGGCAATTTTTAATTATGGTACGCCATATATCAGGAACATGATACCTCTATCATCAATACCTTTCACAGTATGGTTTAAACTATAGGTAAAAAAATGTTTAATGCTAGCTTACTTATTTGTCTCATCAGACCTACCAACGAATTAAGGGGATATATAATTTTGGGCTCCACCCTCCACTATAGGTCTAAATCATTCCTCATATATAAAACAATCAATTTAATTCATAAATAAATATTCCTTAACATCAAATATCCGTATTGATTAAAGGATATAGATTTATCAATATTTCCCTAGTAAATCAAATAAATTTAAAAATAAAACACTATATGTAGAAATGAGATATGGTTTAAAAAATAATAATATCTATAGTATGGATATTTATAATAAATTTAATGTTCAATTATCATAGGAAAGTGAATATTTCAAGGGGAAGTTAATAAATACAAAAATTAAACAAGGAAGTGCATATCAATACTATCCTGGGTAAAAATAATCATAAACCATATAGAGGAATAATAAAGACGGTATCAATAAAACATATACCCATTAGAGTAAGAATAAAGGGTTATTGTAATTGACGAATAAAAGTTCCATACAAGATCATTAAATTTTTTTTTAAGAAAAAATATCTTTTTCACTTTGAAATTCACTTTTAAAAATAAAATATAAAAATATGAAGAAAAAAATTTTATTTAAAAATAAACTCTTAAACTTGTAAATTAATCTTGAAATCATTAAATATTCATGACATTGATAAAATATGCTCATGTCATACGAGTTAAAAAAAATTCCTTTCATATTTTTGTAGAAAAGGGTACAAAGTACCTTATTTGGAAAATGAATGGAAAATACATTTTAAAACATTTTTTAAAATGTTAAACATGGGTAAAAAAGAATTTAAATTTTTTTATAAGAATAGTAAAAGCATTTTTTAAACAATTTTATAAAATGTAGACATGGAAGATAAATATTCCCCAGTGGGGACTTAAAAATAAACAATCCCAAATAATGATGAGATTGTGAAGCAAACCCTTAACACATAGATATCTTGTCAATCACAAGCCCCATAAAAGAAATAACTTCAAGAGAATATTTAAATATCATAAAAAAAATATATCCATGATATAATATATCAAAGGGGTATTATTTACACCACAAAAAAGAAATAAGTAGTGAATAAGGCTTGTGTCCCATAGAAATAAAAGTGATATGAAAATCCCTTACACTTTGAAATCAGTTGAATAATATTTCCCATGAAAGAATAAAATTTATAAAAACTTCAAATATCATGAGAATAAATAAATTCATGATATAACATGTCAAAGGGGTGTTATATACACCTCATAAAATAAAATATGTGCATAACATCAAAATATGCCTCAATGAGAGAAAATTGAGATGAAGTACCTTACCTTGCACTTTCCTTCAGTTGAAAGTGCTTTAACATCCTATATAATGAATAAATTTTTATTATAAATTAATTCTAGAACCATAATAATATATATGATTTACTTATAATAATTTATCACATGTTTTTTTATAATATTTCATTATTTTTACTCTATTGGGTGTTAATTGCCTTGTTTTATCATGCATGTTTTCTCATGACAGTCCCAGTTATTTTTATAGGATATAGATCAATCATCTCTATAATTATATTAATTTTATAAATAAAACATTGAATCATTAAATAAATTTTTATAACCATTCTTGAATGCTAACTATGTAAAATTAATCGCATCACGTCATGGAGATGGTAGGCTGTACGTATAAACAAGCGACGATATCATTACCTTAATGATGAATGGGTATGAAAAAATGGTATATTAATTTTAAAAAATCAATATAATTTCATAATTATCATATATATCCTTTATTTACATTATTATAACCATCCAACCAATGTGGTTATAAATAACGAATTACATCGCTATGTGGAGACGATAAGTCGTACGTATGGATGCACAATGCTTTCGTTGTTTATAGGATGGATAAAATGTATAATATGGTTATCCCATAATCATAATAACATCTTAGTATATATATGATACTATATTTATTAATTTATTATGGAAAAAACAAATGAAGAGGAAGTATAAGAATAAATAAACTTGAAAGAGTTGGTAAAGATGATTACCTCTTCTTCAACGAACTTCCATTAGATCTATTCTAAGGGATCTAGGGTTGGTCATTGAGGAGACCTAAAATTCTATAAATTGTATAAGGAAGTTTATAATAGTAATGGGTAGGACTTTGTTGAGCTATAAGGCTTAATTTGGTGTGAAGAAGTGAGGTAAGAGGTGCCCTTTTATAATTGAAGTGAGGGGCACTTTTGTAATTTCTCAAAAGATTACAAATATATTAAGAATATTCTAGATCAAAATGATTCCAAATGACCTATTAATGAATATAGGATGAATTTATTGAAAATATACTATTCCTTTTGTGATTATTTATTATTTTTATGATTTTTAAATAATTTAATAGAATATTATATTCCTAAAATATCATTATTGTCAATTTTGACACTATTCATAACTTTTACTTTAATAAAATCAAAACCAAAAGATAACTTTGAAAAAAATATTTTAATAAACCCCAACTATTTTATATTCATTTAAAAAATTCATGGAACACTATAATTAATTCAAATTATATTACTTTTAATATTTTTAATATCTATACATTATTTATTTATTTTTGGGATAATCCTCTTTTTTAATGGGGTTGAGGGGGAACCCACACGTGAAATGTAGGACCAGTAGGAGCATGGAATAATTACATTACCCTAAAGGCCCCAAAGTCCCAACACCATAAGGAAAGACCCTCCCCAATATATTTTGACTTCCTAGCACCCAACCTTGCATGGCTACACAACTAGCATTGCCCCGTGCGAAGATGCACGGTGCTTGGTACTGATGGAGATTCCATACCATCTCATCCTTCCCAATATGGTAGCCCTAAAAAGTTATGTCCATTACCATGAATTATAATTTTATCTACACTTGAGGTATAAGACCACATTTTTTTCTTCGTTGAAGCGAACGTTGCACGTCCTACCCAAGGACCGCCGCCTCTGCTACTAAGATCCACCCACCACCGTCACTTCACCATTGTCACCTCACACCATAGATTGGAACTTGAATGATTATGGATAAAACTCACCCATAAAACAAAATCTGGGCCAGTTTTAGGGTCATTTTATAGTATTTATCATTTTATTTTTAACTTTATTTTCCTTATTTACCCTTTATTGTAGTAAGATAAATTACAATGGTTACAATTCATATTAACCAAAAATAAAAAAGAAATATTTAATAAATTAGTACATTCCAAATCAAAATATGTATTTAAATTTGAAAAATTAAAAACCTAGAAAAGACATAATTTAATTTTAAATTAAATCGAAAAAACGCAAACAAAAATAGTTTTTTAGAAAAATGCCTCTTTAAGTGTAAAAATGTTTTTATAACAAATTCAACCTTAAAATTAATTAAAAATTAATTAATTGGATTATTAATAGTATAATATAACTAATTTTATTTTTTTTATCCATTTTAAAATAATATGGATCTTTTTCAAATGGTTAAAATAAAAATACGGGTTTTAATAAAAAATAGTATTTTCAATATTCACTGAAAAATAAAACTTTTCAAAAAAAATATCAAAAATCCACCTTGGTATAATTTTTCTATGATGATTTTGAAAATTATGTTCATTTTATTTAATAAATTTCCAAATATCAATTATTTTTTATTTTCTCATGGAATGTAATAAAAAGCTTTATTTGAAGAAAACATATTTTCGATGAATAAAATGAATTGAGTGTTTATTTTCTATGAATAAATTTACATTGAAAATTAATTTCACATATATTTTATAATATGGTTATTCCTATTCATACCCTCCAATTCAACGACTATGTTATAATGATCATATTTAAATAATAATATTTCATGGTTTGTTTAAACTTGATGCTGCATGCACCACAAGCTATCAACTAAATTTTATATATTATAAAATATTAGGATGTTAAATTCTCTCCTCCTTCAATAAATTGCATCCTTGAAATTTGAAATTTCACTTTGAAAATAAAGGGTTGATATTTTAAAAATTCCTTTGTGGGAATCCCACATCATAAAAAGGTTCAATAAAATATCCACTTGAAAAGAGAGAAGGGGAAAGTATGAAGTTCATAAAAAAATTAGATTCCGAATTGGAGAACATTAGTGGAAAGTGAAAATATGGACATATAAGAGAAATATAACTATCAAGGATTGATGGATAGTGATAGAGAACATGGTAATGATAATTTTAACCATCACAAATAATAAAATTTTCTTTTTCTAAAAACTATATTAATATAATACTTAAAACATCCCCAAAAGTGTGATAAACATCCTAAAAAATAAAATTAATATATTCAACATTAAATATTTTTTTTAACCTCAATGGTTATCTCATACTTGTCATTTTTTATTCCAAAAAATACAGTAACCTATAATTACCTTAAAATGAAAGATAATATAAAACCTAAAGGTTATATTTACCTTTAAACTTTTGTCCATAAAATGTAAATAAATTATTCCTTAAATAATTTCGTCACACATACTAAACCAATGGGTTGTATTTCCACAAATGTCTCCCAAAATATCATTATTCTTGATTAACTCCTATAACATAAAGCCTAAAAAGGGTGTTTAAGAATATAAACTTGTGATTAAAATTAAACTCATAAACCCATTATGGTTTCTATAAATCTTAAATTAATGAAAACATATATGATTCAAAAATCAACAAAATTCCTTAGATGTATCATAATTCTTAAAACCATTATACCTTTGGTGAAATAATTCTTCAACACATTGTCTATCACATTCAATTTTAAACTAGTTCCTTCTGGTTCCCACCATTGACTAAAACCAAAATGAAAAGTGTAAGCATAAAAATACAATAATCATAGTGAGATATCAAATAATCATGAAATATTATTCAAATTATGTCTAAATCATGACACCTTCTTCTCAATATATGAGTCCTTATATTTAACATAGGTTATACATGGTCATTACTAAATCCATATGATGCTATCCTATACTTATAAATATCCTCAAAGTCAGTAATAGGGTTTTGTTTTCTATGTTTTTATAAATCCAGTTCTCAAGTTTTCTACTAACTTGCCTATAATACCAACTGTAATTACCCCAACTCCAATAGCCTAGAGTCAGTGTTTACTTTATTATATTGGCATAATATATAAGGAATCACATCCTAAAGGACCAAATATTTTAGTATTATTGGTAAAATAGATACATATATGACTCCCATATTACTTTTGAAAACATAAATTAAAACATATTTTTTGGATAATAACATTATTCCCTCTAGAATATCCTTGCATATCAATCATGAAACACTTCCTGGTATCCTAGGAAAAAATAAATCATAAGAAATAGGTGATATCAAATTCTTAGCAAGGGTTAATTAAAGTGGAGGATATCATGAATAAAAAATAATAATCAAAATGGAAAGGTAAATAACTGAACATACATTACATTTAATCAATAACTTTTCTATCATGAGAAGATAAGGCATAATCATTATAAAAAAGTAAATAAATCAATACACACGCAATTTAAATAACTTGACTGCATGAATGATAAGGCATAACCAATATAGAAAGGAAAATAATATAACACACATGCCATTTAATAAATAATATGATAATGAAATGCATCCAAAAATAATATCTTTGTGAAAATCTAATGGATAATAATAATAACTGAAATGAAGGAAATGCTTAATTATTGGATGTCATGTCTCAGGAACATGATACCTCTACCATCAATACCTTTCATAATATGGTATAAAATTACACGTAAAAACCCATTTAATCCTATATTACTTATTTGTCTCATGAGACCTATTGATTCATCAAGGGGATATATAATTTTAGTCCCCAACCATCACATAAGGTTCAAAGCATTCCTCATATATTAAGTAACCAATTTAATTCATGAATCAATATATCTTAACATAAAATATATATATTGAGTAAAGGGTAAAAATTTATCAATATTTCACTAGTCAATCAATTAATTTTCAAAGTAAAACACCTCATGTAGAAGTGATATAAAATTTAAACAATAATAATATACATAATATGGATATTTAGTGGAAATTTAATATCTAATGATCATAAAAAAGTGAGTATTTCAAGGGGAATTTAATGACCAAAAATGAAACTAGGAAGTTTATGTCAAACCATCCTTGGTAAAAATTTTCATAAACCATACATAAGAATAATAAGGATGGTATAAACACAACATATACCCATTTAATTAAGAATAAATGGTTTTTTCATTGATTAATAGAAGTTCCATAAAAAGATCATTAATTTTTTTGAGGAAAAATATATTTTTCACTTTGAAATTAACTTTTAAAAATAAACTACAAAACTACAAGGGTATTTTTTTTCATTAAAATTTCATGACTATAAGAAAATTATCTCATGATGTACGAGTTAAAATAAAAAATCCTTTTCACATTTTTGTTAGAAAAAAGCACAAAGTACCTCATTTAGAAAACAACGAGAAAATAACTTTTAAAACATTTTGTAAAAAGTTAAAAATGCGTAAAAATGAATTTAAAAAATTATATTAGAATAGTGAAAACATTTTTGAAAATAGTTTTATAAAACATGGACATGAAATTTAAATATTCCCCAGTAGGTACTTAAAAATAAACAATCTTGAATAGTGATGAGATTGTGAAATGAACTCTTACCACTTAGGTATATTATCAATCGTAAGCCCCATGAAAGAAATAACTTAAAGTGAATATTTTAGTATCATGAATAAAAATAGATTCATGATATAATATATTAAAGGGTTATTATATATACCACTTAAAAAAATAAGTGGTGAATAAGGCTTTTTTCCCATAGAAATAAAAGTGAGACGAAAATCCCTTACACATTGTAATAAGTTGAATCATATTCCCAATAAAGGAATGAAATTTTTAAAAAAATATAATGATAATAAATAAATTGATGATATAACATATAAAAGGTTTGTTATATACACCTCATAAAAGAAAATAGGTGCATAACATCAAAATATGTCTCAATGAGAGAAAATTGAGACGAAGTCCCCTGACTTGTACTTTCCTTTAGTTGAACGTGATTTAACCTACTATATGATAAATATAGATTTATTATACATATATTTAGGAACCATAATATTATATATATTATTTGATTATAATATTTTATCACCTATTTATTTATAATATTTCATCATTTTCACTATTTTGGGTGTTAATTGTCTTGTTTTCTCATGCATGTTTTGTCATGAAAGTCCCAGTTCTATTATATAATACATAGATAAATAATATAAAGAATTATATTAACGTTATAAATAACATATTTAATCATTAAATACATTTTTCTAACCATTATTGAATTTTGACCATGGAAAATAAACCACATCACATCGTGAAGACGGTAGGTCATATGTATGCATGAGCGACGATATCATTCCCTTAATGGTGAATGGGTAGGGGAACAAATGATATATTAATTTTATATAATCAATATAATTTTACAAGTATCATATATATCCATTATTTCCATCATTATAACCATCAAAGTAATGTGGTGATAAATAAATAATTACACCATTATGTGGAGACGGTAAGCTGTATGTACGCACACACAGTGCTTTGATTTTTCATAGGATAGATAAAAGGTGTAACATGGTTGTATAATTATCATAATAAAATATAAATATATATATTATACTAAATTTATTAAATTTTTATAGAAACAAAAAATGAATATGAAGTAGAAGAATAAATAAACTCAAAAGAGTTGGTAAAGATGATTACCTCTTCTTCAGCGAAATTCCTTTAGATATCTTTTTAAGTGATCCAAGGTTGGTATTTAAGGAGAAAAAAACCTTCATATATTTTATAAGTAAGTTTATAATAGGAATGGTCAGTACTTTACCAAGATATAAGTCTTAAAGTAGCATTAATTAGTGAGGTAAGAGGTTCCCATTTATAATTGAGACGAGGGACACTTTTGGAATTTCTCAAAAGATTAAAACTATATTAAGACTATTCTAGAGATAAATAATTAGAAATAGACTACTAATTCACAAGGGATTAATTTTTAAACCATATTTTATCCCCTTTGTGATTATTTAATATTTTTATGATTTTTAAATAATTTAATAAAATATTATATTCCAAAAATATCATTATTGTCAATTTGACACTATTTATTACTTTCAATTTAATAAAATAAATACCACAAGACAAATTCAAAATGAATCTTTTAATACATTACTAATATTTCATATTAATATATAAAATTCTTGTATCACATTAATTAATTCAAATTACATTACTTTTAATATTTTTAATATCATTTATTTGATTTTCCATTAATTTAATCATTACTGCATCATCATTGTGTAATCATTTAAGAAAATTATTTCTTCACCAAAAATTGAAAATAAATTAACATGATTTAGATAAATATTTTATATTTCAAAATAATATTTATATACGAACTCATCCTCTGGATAACCCCATATTAAAAATGTAATAGTATTAAAAACTTGAATGTGACATCTTTGAATTTTTATAAATAAAATATTATAAAGGTCACAATCTCATAAAAATGAACCTAAATAGTTATATAAATAAACCTTAAATTATTATTTAAAAAATTAAACCATCCAATAAAATTTGGACAAGTTTTAGGGTCATTTTATAGTCCTTATCATTTTATTTTTAACTTTGCTTATTCGATATTCCCATTACCTTGGTAAGAAAAATTACTAAGGTTACTATTAATATAGAACAAAAAAAGGGAAATATTTACGAAATTTTAAAATTAATAATAAAAATATTTATTTCAATTTTCAAAATTAAAAACATAGAAGTGGTAGAATTTATTTTAAAATTAAACCGACAAAACACAATGAAAAACAATTTTTTAGAAAAATTCCTCTTTAAGTGTAAAAATGTTTTTATACCAAATTCATTAATAAAATTTATTCCAATGAAATTAATTGGATTATTAATAAAATAATAAAACTAATTTTACTTTTAATATAATTTTAATTAAATGAATCTTTTTCAAATGATGAAAAAAATACAATTTTTAATAAAAAATAGTATTTTTTATTATTCACTGGAAAATCAATCCTTTTAGAAAAATACAAAGAATTAACCCTAGGATAATTTTTATATGATCATTTAATAAATTAATATAATTTTATTTAATATATTTTCTAAATATTTTAAATATTAATTATTTTTATTTTCTCATAGAATGTAATAAAAAACATGTTTTTGAAGAAAACATATTTTTGATGAATAAATGAGTTGAGTATTTATTTGTTCTGCATAAATTTATATTTAATATGAAATTCACATATATTTCATAATATGGTTATTACTATTCTTACCCACCAATTAAATGGATATGTTATAAAAGTCATATTTAAATAATAATATTTAATGGTTTGTTTAGATTCGGTGTTGCGTGCACCGTAAGCTATCAATTAAATTTTATATATTATAAAATCTCAGGATGTTACAACTATAATTTATAGGAATTTGATTCCCAGGAATAATCATCTAAATAATGAAATATTTTTTCTTCATATACATCCATATAGGTAGATTATAGGGGATCAAAACAACTCGCTAAATGCTATAATTAGTACTTAAAGTACCAAAAGGGTTAAAACCATGAGAAGCCAATCCCAAACCTACATTATAAGGATACAAAGAAAAAGCTGCATATAATGAATAAAAAATATTTTATGATGTGGAATATTTTCTACGTATCATAAATCCATCATTGTTACCATATTGATCATGACACTTTATGTCATATACAGTCTTAGACAACATGAATAATCTTTGTGAGCATGGTTTGAGAGGAAAGTAACACAAAACCTTTTCACGAGTTTTATTCTTCTATTTCTTCTTAGGGTTATATTGATTTATAATCTCATTATTTTTCAATTAATTCCATCTGCTTCTATGAAATATTATACATTCTTTTTTATCAAACTCTTATCCCTAGTAAAGAATGCAATCATCAGGGCATGCACATATGTTTTCCTAACCAAGTCCAAGTTTATTAATTATTTTCTTCACATCATAGAATGATGTAGGGATATTTGCTTCACTAAATGCATCATGAAGAAAATATAAAATCATATACATTTCTTTTTCAGTAATTCCATAGAGACACCTGATATGATTAAACTTAATTAGAAAAGACAACTTCAAATACTTAACACACCCTTTATATAGTTCTTGTTGTTCATCTCCAACTAATTCATAAAACTCATTTTTTTGGTCACTAAATTTCTGAGAAATATTAACTTACTCATGAATAACTGAAAGTTCTGTTGATCTATTAAAATCTTGGACATTGTATAATGCAAATAAAAATTCTCCATTTATCAAAATTTTAACTAAATTATCCTCTAAAAGATCACTTTGTGTTTTGTTAAAAGGATTACCATTGTGCCAATTCGGTGGTGGCGTAGTGGTAAGGAAGAAAGGTTATAGAAATTACATTTATTTAAAGGTACTAGGTTCAAATAATGGGAACCCACTCTTAGGGGGATTCCTGCCTCCCCTGATCCACCCACCTTGTTGGGTCACATAGTGCTACATTGGGTGGGTAGAAGGGTGTAGCCCACCCAACTGAAGGATTTCTGTGTTGAACCATCACTAATAGGGATGTCACCCCATGATATTCTATTCCATCTCAAATATAAATGACTCATTCCTAGTTTGGGCTCTCTCTGGAGTGATCCCTTTGTAGGGAGGGGGGTTCCTGGGGTGGATGTTTCTAAAAGGCTACTTTTGGGGATTCCCTTTCTCAAAGAAGATTATAATTATTTTAACTTTTCATAACATTTAATTCACCATGAAAAATCCAACATAAATATCGAGCATGATACTATTTCAATATCAAATGCACATATACTTCATTTATATTCAACCATCTCTTTAATTTACAACCAGTACACATATATTTTATTCTACTATCCACTGACCAGTTTGAAATTATATAATCTAAAAATTATTCCAAACCCCTGGAATACTGATGTGTGTTTTGAGGTAAATTAATACAACTTTTATCCATGTGTATTATATTATCACTCTTATCCCCATACATTTAGATATAAAGATATAAAATTTTCAGAAAATAAGTGCAATAAAAATTAAACATCATCAAAATTCGTTATTTACCAAGGTAGGGTATAAATAAGACATAACAAAAATTAAACATAAACGTTATTCAATAAAACATTAAAAAATAAAAAAATCAAATGAATAAATATTTCCCATCAAAATAATATGGTCATATGTCATGGAATAAGTTCACTGATCTGAGCAAAGAGTTACTGTGATGTCAAGAATACTATTATCAGTTCACAACAATACATTAACATAATTATTCTATTAAAATATATCTAATTTTTATACTTTGTATATATTATCAATTCTTATTTTATATTATGGAAATATGAGTATCTATAAATCTAGATCATGATTCAATAATTATGAAAATAAATATTGTTTTATCTCAAAACAATAACATGGAAGTGTGATATTTGGGAAATATGTTTCCTTATGCATCATATCATTTCATTCAATTACGGTTTTAAAATTTTTTTGTAATCAACTTGAAAAATAGTACTCAACTTGAAGAGATAAGCACATACAAAAAATTTCATGTAATATGAAGCTATATAACTTCTAGTAATCATTATTTATTTTATTCATGATTAATATTTTTTGTTATTTAATATATTAACTTCATGATATCATTTTAAAAAAAGATAAGAGACCGGTAAATTACATATGACTTATGCTATTAAACCGCATGCTAAATGATCATGTTTTTTGAATGAAAACCGATCTACAAAACATCTAAAACCACTATTCTTCCCAAGAGAACCCATAATGTCCTTTAAGGTGGAAATAAATAGGAAAATTATCATTTTTAAAACATTTAAACGATTATTAAATGGGGAAATGATACAAAAACAAAAGATTGACCTACCTATTGATAAAAATATAAAATCTTAAAAGTCTTATACCACACACCAAAAAAACCCTAGAAACCTATATAATTTGACATTAAATAAATAATTAATTATAACAATTTATATATAATTATTTAAAATTAAAAAATAGTAATACTCACCTAAAAGAACATCGAGGTGCATTGGGGTCATTGTAGGGTTTTCATTGGGAGCAAGGGGGTTGGGGTCATATGGATTATAGTTGAGGGACAAGAAAGAAGAGGTCAGCACTAGGGAGAATGGGGATTGGGTATGAGGGGAGATTTCTGTTGTGGAGAGGGAGGATCTGGGTTGAGGGGAAATAATTATCGGGTGTTGGGGAGGGGGGATCAGGTTGAGAGGGGTGGTCACCATTGGGGGTTTGGGAGAGGGGGAGATCTCTATCGAGAGGTCAGAGAGAGGGCCAAGAGGGGTAGGTCACTATCAGGGGTCTAATAGAGAGGGGGGGGGGGGGGGGTAGAGGATGAGAGGGGGAAATCGCCGTTGTGGGGGGGGGGGGTCAGGGAGAAGGGGGACCGGGTCAGAGAGGGGTGTTCTCCATCAGGATTTGGGGGTAGGGAGAGGGATCAGGAGTGTGAGGGGGGGGGGGGGGTGATGGGATTAGGTTGGGGGGAGAGGGGGGAGGGATATCCAATATATTTTATAGATTTAGTGGCTATTTAAACAAAAATTTCTCTAAAGTTTAAACTAAAAAAATATTGCCGCAATTATTTTAGACTGCTGCTATATTTTAAATTATATTAAATATGATTTATTTAATGGTATTTATAATAACTTCTACTAATTAAACTCCAATAAAACCTCTTATTTTTATAGTGAAAACATGACTAACATATCCCACTTGAAAGGATAGATTAAAGCATGCTGACCATGCATCTGACACACCCACCTCAGGGGAATAACACATGAGGCTCAACCAACATTCTCAACTTCATGCCCTAAGAATAACATAATATGTTACAATATATAAATGACATATCAAACACCATATTAAATAAACAAGTATCACAACCATCATAATCTACATGCAATAAACACAAGTATAGATATCACATGGATATGCATGCACACCACATGTGATCAAACATCAACATAGGTATCTATTGGATACACACACACACCAAAAACATGATAATAACCTGTATAAAATATGAAATAAAGTCAAGGTATTCCTAAATTAGGTGCAATAATAACGATCAAGGAAGGAATTACCATCCAAGTCCAAAATCACCCTTAGATCCTAGAACCATTTCTAGTTTGATAGGTTTAAAACTATATGATTTAGGGAGAAGAGAAACCACATCCAAAAAGGTTAGGATCATATTAACTTACCAAAAAAGATCCTCTACTGACAACGATATTGGTCTAAGAATTATGTAGAAGCCAAATCCTTGAATTTGGGAGTTGATTATATCGATGATCATAAAACCTTTATTAGATCATACCAAAACCATTTGATCTGAACAAGAAGTCAAAGATCTAATTGATAGTGATCAATGGGAATAAGATTGAATTGATCATGATCAAAAAAGAACTTACTATATTGGATGTGTAGTATTGAATAGGTATTCAGGTATCAGAGAGAGGACTTGGAAGGGGTGATGAGAGAGAAAAATTACTGGAGAGGAGATCCTAGGGTATTGGAGGTCAAATTTGGCCAAAGAAATTTAAAAAAATATTGGAGAAGTTATGTTTTTAGAAAAATACCTATAAAATTGCCATCTCTATTTGGTTCCACACAATGACAACAGAGAGCCAATGTATGATGGGAAGATTTACTTCTTCCCAGGAGAACCACCAACTAGAAAGTGGATTTTGGGTAGAGTTACATCTTCCCAGGAGCCTCACCTACTAGATGGTGGGACTGGTGTATCTTAAAAAGTTATAGCATGTGCACCAACATATCCTTAGCTTAGTTCCAGCCTACCAAAAAACTCTATCCTAATTATTAAAACTTAAAGTTATTCTTAAAAAGATATATACAAGTTGAAGAGAGGTGTACCTAAAATAGATATGTCACAATTATCCCCCTATTATGAATTCTCATCCTCAAGTAGTGTCCTCAGAGGTTTTCTCAAACAATTTGGGCCACCATGCCTAAATGTTTGTCTCCTTATCACATGTTTCTTCCTAAAAACACATATGATTCCATTGAACCTGAACCAGAGGAATAATAATCCCTTGAAACACCTTCTCTATTTTTTCCTTTATCCAAATAGGTCGCTCCACAAAATATGCATCTGGTTCCAAATCAATATCCTCACATTCAAGCACATGCGTAGGATCAAGCTTATACTTATAAAGTTGTGACACATGAAATAATTTTTTTATACCTTAATACTATGGAGGAATATCCAACTGATACTCCACCATACCGATATTCTTGATAATTTTGAATAGATTGATGTACCAAAATGCCAACTTCACTTTCTTCCTAAGATGTATAGGCCCCAATTGAGGGGAAAACCCAAATAAAACCTTATCGCCCACCATGAACTCCAAGGGTCATCTCCTTAAGTTGGCATATGACTGTTACTCATTTTGAGATGTAACCAGTCATTTTTTAATCAATAATGACTACTTTGAGGTATCCTATACCATACTCGGCCCTACAATGGATGAATCACCTAACTCATTCCAGTATAATGGTGATCAACATGACCACTCATACAAAGCCTCAAATAGAGAAATCCAAATTAAATAATTAAAGCTATTATTATAGGCGAACTCCACTATAGAAAAATGTTCATCTCAAGCACCTCAAAAATCTAGAATACATGCTTGAATCATATCCTATAAAGTATGGATTTTTTTCTCTGAATTCCCATTTGTTTGAGAATAAAACAATGTAATCATCTTCAAATGAGTACCCATCACCTTCTGTAATCCTTGAAAAAATAATAAGGTAAACTTGGAATCTCTATCAGATAACACTCGATGGAAATTTGTGAAGTCGTACAACCTCTCAAACATAGATATTTCCTAGCTCATCTACCGAGTTCATCTCACAGAATGGTATGAAGTGATCCACCTTGGTCATCCAACCCATTTCCAGCCAAACGATGTCCAAACCTCTCAGGGTCATGGGAAACCATATCAAGAAGTCCATAGTTACTTTATAACACTTTCAAAAAGGCACTAGAAGTGGATAGAGTAACCCTTAAAGTCTCTGATAGTTAGCCTTGATTTTTTGACAAGTCAAAAAATGATAGACAAAACCAGAGATCTCACTTTTCATGTCAGATCACTATAAATTCTATTTAACATTACGATATATCTTGGTCGACCCTGGGTGTACTACCCACTATGAATAATAAAAGGTGATCATCAATTCCTATCTCAAGGAAGAAGGATCCATCATATTTCCATGAACTATAATCACTCTAAGCCTATCTATAGTGCACCCTAAATGGAACCACTTTTTTTCCAACTTCTCACGTATTTCGACACACTTCAGATCAAACTCCCAACTCTGATGTTCACTCAACAACATCCAGCATTTTCCCGCTTAGTGTATCCACAACCAAATTTCTCTTATTAGGATCATAATTCACCTCAAATTCAAATGTCTTAAAGTACTCTACCAAATGTATCTAATGAAGATTTAGGTCATTCTAAGAGAATATATACCACAAAATATCATGGTTAGTATACATGTAAAATCTCCCACCAAATATGTAGTGTTTCCAACAATTCAATAGATGAACCACATATTATAACTCTAATTCATGGCTATGGTATTTCTACTCGTGGGTTCATAGCTGACCAGACCTATAATCAACTACCTTATCACCCTGCATCAACATAGCTACTAGGACAACACCAGATGCATCATAATGCACTACATAGATGACTCTAGAATTATGTGGAATCAATATTAGAGTCGATGTAAAAATTTTCTTTAGTTGTAAGAATGCCTCTTCACACTAATTTTTCCACTCAAACTTAACTCCCTTTTTGGTGAGCATGATCATAGGACCTGTATGGAAAGAAAAGTTCTGAATGAGCCTCCTGTAGTACCCATCCAACCTAAGAAAACTCCAAAACTCAAACATCTCCCTTAATTAATCCCATTAAATAACTACATCAACCTTCTCTAGATCAATGGATACCCCCACTTGTAAAAACATGTTTCCAAGAAAGTGAACATATTGTGTCCAAAAGTGAAACTTTGAGTACTTGGTGTATAACCAATGTGCTCAAAGCATACTCAATATGATCTCTATGTGTATAGAACGTGATTCTAATGTCTTTTAATACATAATGATGTCATATATGAATACAATGATGAAGTAATAAAATTATGGGTGAAAGATCTTGTTCATGAGAGTGATGAACACTTCCAGAGAATTCACCGGTCTAAAGGGAATAATGAGATACTTATACAACCCATACTTGCTCCTAAACACTTTCTTTGAGATGTATTTACCTCTGAATCAAAGATTATTGTAGCTATAGCTTGGATCAATCATTTAAAACCATTTCCCCTCCCCCTCAATTTATCAAACAGGTCATCAATTATTGGAAATGGGTACCCATTTTTCCCTGAAATGTGATTCAACTTCTAGTAGTCCACAAAAATCTTAATGCTACCATCTTATTTGTTGAAAAAAAACACTTGAGCACCTTATAGGGAAGTTATCGGTCTTATGAATCCATTAACTACCAAATTATCAATAAAACCTTGATATCTTTCAACTCTACTGGTTCCATAAGATACAATGAGAACAATATTGAGTGCACACCCGGTATAAGTTTGATCTCAAATTCAACTCCCCTATGTGGAGGAAACCTTGATAAATCCTCTGGAAAGGCATCTTGGTATAGGTATACTGCAATAGGAAAAGAGGAGGTTGATTCTATCCTATCTACTATAAGAAAAATTCCTACCACATATGTTAAATGGAATTATCTCTATTAAGGATCTATTCCCTCTTTGATTGCATCTACATACCATTCACCGATCGATAAGAACTTCTCCCATTTAAGAGATGAAAAGATTACTCATCTCTAATAACGATCAATGTGTGTATAGTAGCTAGTCAACCCGTCCATACCCATGATCACATCGAAAACTATCATATCTATAATTATAAAAATTCAAACTTACTTAATTATGAAAACCACTATTATAAATTCTTGACATATACAAAGACGATATAATTTTCTTACTAGGTATGTATTGATAGATAGAATATAAGAGGAGTATTTACTGGTAAGTATAGTATAGCAACCTCTTGAGAAAATATGAATGAATAAGGAGCTTCTACATCCAAAAAATAATTATATAGAGTAGAAGATATTTGGAACATAGCTATAACTATAGAAGGTACCTCTACACCATTAGATAAATCCTAATCAACCACATCTACCCTTCCTTACACAATTACGTGGTTCCCTAGAGGCTCATGAGTCACATGGTTCACCAAACCATGTAGGGTTTACAACTACTACTAGGGTTCGGTACCCATACCATGAAATTAGTTAGCTATGTTAAAATGTGAATCCTTAGAATATAACTACTTTAGATTACCGGTATTTCCACACTGGTGATAAACATTGAGTGAAATAGGATATTCTTTCATAGTGTCATTTCCTCCCACAATTATAGAACATAGCAGAGTCCCTCCCCATCAAAAGGAGTTGAATAAGTTCAACACTTCTCTAAATACTAACCACCACACTAGAATACATCTTCTAACTTCATCTTATTTCCCCTGAAATGAGAAATCATGATTTCATTAGAGAATACACTTGTAGGTACACTAATAGATTAAAGAAGACCAACAACTCTTTCTTACTTTATGAACTTTACTATCACCAGTTCCATATAAAGAACGAAATCATAGGTTATTAGATCAATGTTCTTGAACTATCGTTTCAGCAATGGGAGAAGTCCAATATTGAACTTTATATCCTTTTGTGTCTTGTTTTGCACCAAGAGTGGATAAAAGTGGACCAACTTGTGAAGCATTATAAATAGGTAGACACCATCATCAACCTCTACTGGAGATCCATGAACTCCTAAGTATAGGACAACTTCAGGGAATTTGGAAATAGCACATGAGCCTCAGCCCAGTTGGTGAGAACTCTTCAAGTGCATCCACGAGACCCAGGTTTGATTCTAGGCAGAGGCATATTTCTGGGTTACTACAGTAGTACTATAGCAGGTACTATTTGGTACTGTAGTGGTCAGAACTATTCAATTTTGGGCCACCAGTTTGGGCCTATAGTCTTTAAGGTCTTTGAGCCATCTAAGACTTCGGGTCGGTAAAGATTTTAAGGCCACGTTAAGGATTTTGAGCCACATCAAGGCCTTCAGGAAACCTAATGTGTAAATAAAAACTAGTCTGATTCTTCAAGGAAAAAGATCCATAAGAGGATTCAAAGATGGAACATTCACCAGAGTATAGCTACTGGATTTGGAATAATGAGAGGGTATGACACTTGTCATCAGTACCAGGACTGTGCATCCTTGCACAATACAACTAGCCAAACAACCATGCAAAGGTGGAGTGATGACCACGATGCGGTTGTTGGGGAGGGGTAGTTTCAAGTAGTCATAGTTTGGGATGTATTCATTTAAGACCTTCAGGTACTGTAATGTCACGAAGTCTATGAGAAATTTAATTTTAGGGTTTCCCTTCAACCCTTAAAATGGGGATTATAAAAAATGAATAAAAAATGAAGGCCTTTGGGCTATTTAGGCAGTGAATCTGGAAATACCTCCTCAAAGAAGATGTCCATGAAGGTCACCCATGTTATCCCTTCCTATCTACTAGCCTACATCATAACATACCACCATCTTACAACTACTCCTTGAAGCATAAATGTTACAATCATAACCCTTTGATCATATGGGGTCTCTACCAAATTGAAAATCCACTTTATAACTCATATTCTATCCCCTGTGTCCTGGGGTCCTATGGTACCCTGAGATGATGGGGGTATTAAATATGGAATTTACTCATGGATTTGACTATCAATGGCCCTACCCTATGGGATCCTTTTCCCTGAACATGTACCAGCTGAAAGAGTCCTAGTTGGACCAGTTCTATTGCTTGAACTACTGGAGAAATTAAGTGAGCATGTTCGATTACATCCTCCCACATTATAAGTGGCGTAACTAGCTAAGAAACACCTCTATGGGGTAAATTCCTCTCAAATTTCAAACAAACCAAATAAAAATCCTACAATTTAAACCAAAGGATTATAACAATAAGAACATTAATAATATATAGGCCCATACAACAGTTTACAACAAAGTTCAACCTAAGAGGCTACCCACAAGAACAAGGCATATCACCCTAATAACCACCCATAACCTAATCCAAGCCTCAAGTACCTATATGTTAGTCACAACCAAATATATACACTTAAGAAAACAATAAATAGGCTTAGATAATAGAATGAAAGAAATAATGCACCAAAATCACATATCATAATTTCAATCAGCATTTAATTATTTTGGATCTAACTAATATAGAAAATAGGTATATAACATGTGATACTATATGCTTATCATGATGTATGAATGCATACCAAATCCCATAAATCAGTATAACAAGATCATGCACATCACCCAAGGTGAATTTAATCAATGGAAACATTAAACAAAAAAATGTAAAGTCAAAATTAATGGAAACTCAAAGGTCCATTATAGAGTGATATCCAAGAACTGACATAGTTCCCCCACTCAATTCCCAACCATCCTAAATCATGTCTACCCTATCGCAAATCAAGTGAAAAAGAAAAGGAAAGTTAGTGAACCAGGTGCTTGGATACCATTTTTTAACAATCCAAACCGAACAAATGGGTCCAACTCGGGGTGCCACATAAGCTCATGTGTGCCTCCTCATATGTAAGAGGTTTCTAACTAGTAGAGAGGGACTGTGGTACATACTGGGGAGACTATTCTCTTGGTATGGGGTGAAAGTTAGGGTACAATATGGAAAATAATAACAATAATCAAGAAATAATAAATTAATTAAGAACCACAAGAGTAGCAGTGAATACAAATAAAACCATCCCATACTGTAACAGTATGGAATGTAAGATATATATACCAAAATGAAATAAGGATCCAAAGTATAAGGTAAATATAGAAGATAAAATAAAAAAAGACATTTATCCCTGGCTTTATCTAGCAAAATCTAAATCCTCTTACTTAATCATCTACCACTGGTCCCTTTCCCTTTACTGGATCCCTAAGCATAAAATATTCAAGCACACTGAAATTTATAAGTAGGGTTTGAGTACAAGACTCAGTAGGACAATGGAAAATACCCTTAACACAAGTTCAAAAGATATATTAGTGCATTACATGACAATAAATAGGATACATGTAAACAATAATGTATAAAACAATCACAACACAAATGACAAGTCCTCACAGAAAGCCTCTACCTACTTTGGTTCCATTCTAGATGGAACATCGATCATAAAACCGACATATCCCCTTGATGGGACAGTCCAAAAAAATGATTGACATATCCCTATTTAACTGGTAGCCTAATGCATGCTAACAAAGCATCTAAAAAATCTGACTCGAGGGAATAGTTCTTGAGGATCAACCTGAACACTCAAATACATGATAAAAGAGAAACACAATATGATAAAATATAAAAATGAAAAATCAACATCACATAAAATAAAAAAGTATCATAACCAGTATAATCCATATACAAGAAACATAAGCATAAGCCTCATAGGGGTATTCACCCACACCACATGTGATCAAGCATCAACATAGGTCTCTAGGGGATACCCATGCATTCCAAAAACATTCCAATAACCCATATAAAATACAATTTAAAGTCAAGGGATTCATACCCAAGTGAAAAAATGATGATCAAGGAAAGGGTCATTGTCCAAGTTTAAAAGCACACATGGATCCTAGAACTATTTCTCATTTGAAACATTTAGAACTCTAGGATTGTGGTAGAATAGGAACCACAACCAAAAAGGTTAAGACCAGATTAAATTACCAACAAATAACCACTATCTACAACAGTATTGGTCCAAGCATTGTGAAAAATCAAAATCCTTGAATCTAGAGGCTGATTCTATCAATGGTTATAGAAACTCTCATTAGATCATGAAAAAAAACCTATGATACGATTAATACATTGAAAATGTAATTGATTTTGATCAAGTATAAGAGGAGATAATTTTTCATAATAAAATAATAAATTATAGGATTGAAGGCTCAAGATTGAATGGGTGTTCAGGCATTAAAGAGATAAGTTAGGAGGGGAGAAGAGAGCTGAAAAATATCAAAGAGTATAAAATAATGTATTATAGGTTGAATGAGACATGTGGAATTTAAAATGGGGGTGTAAAGTTGTGTTTCTAGAAAATCACTTATAAAACTGGCATCTATGCTAGGTTATGTGTGATGCCATTAGTGAGATGATGGTTGTTGGGAAGATTTACTTCTACCCAGAAGTACCACTGGATGGTCGGTGGGACTGCTGTAACTTGAAAATTTATAGCACATCCACCATCCTATTCTAAACTCTGTTACAACATCATGAATACATCTACCCTACCTCTAATAATGTAAAAAAAAGCTCAAAAAGAAACGTACAAGTTGAAAAGTGATGTAACAGAAATATTGATGTCACATAAATCCCGTCTTAGAGTCTATGATAGTAGAATTCAACTTATTCTCCAATAGAAAAAAATATTTTTATCAACGGATTTAGTATAATTAATTATGTGCTAAGACACATCTATACCGGGAAAGAGATAAATTAATAATGTGTTAGTATTTACACCTATATGAGGAAGGGTACTAATACATCAAGTGACCTAGTCACCCATTTATAATCTAGTTTCACCACTATAAATGACATAAGTCACCAAAAAATAATATATAATAACATTTTTCACCTTCCACAGGCTTTTCACATTATGAACACATGTGTGAGCATGTGTGTGAAAAAAATATAAAGACTAACATCATGTATTCTATATCAATATGATATAATTAATAGGATAGAAAAAATCACATGTTGGTAAGAATAATCATATAAAATAACTCAAATCATGGGAATTATAACTTATCTAAATAAAAATTAGTGAAAACTCAGATTTTGAAAACATTTAATTCAGAAGAAATTTTTTTTTTGTGTCTAGTCTTAATCAAACTAATGTCACTTTTAAACATAAACCCTTAATAATATGAAATATATGATGGGTAACCTTCATATTAACTATATAAACTTTATTCCAGAATATGAAGTAAAAGAATATTCCATCCTTCATAATATTTGAAAAACCAAGAATATAAAAAACATGGTATTAATTCCACGAGTAAAGAAATAATAAAAATCTAGGAAATAAAACAATGATATTACTCTATATTCATTAAAAGAAAAACCTTGAATCTTATTGATATAAGAAATATCATAGAAGAAAATGTATTTTTTAATATTTTATTAAAGGGGATATATGTATTATATTACTACCCATAAATACAGTAATAAAAAGGAAGAAGGAATTAAAATACCACATTTTCTTCACCAAAGAATAATTTTTAAAACACATTAATAAAGAACAAAATCTATATTTATGGGTGGAACCAATTAAGAGAGGAGATAATGGAGAATATCACTGAAGGGAGGAGATCCAAAAAAATGGGTTCCAAAATCTTCTGTAAGAATTTAATTAAGTTTTGGATTTTAAAAAAGAAAATAAAAATTTTACCATTTAAAAAAAATTCCTTTGGAACCCACCAAACATCCAGTGACTTAAAAAGTGCCAAAATATATCTAATGGTTAGCTACTAGGTATCCAATTCCCTTGTTACACCTTAACCCCGATTCTTTTCCTCCTCTATCTTATTCTAACTCCTTTAATCCCTTATTCTAATATTCTTAAGCTTCCAAGTTAATCATTTTAACAATTTATAATACAAAAATTAAATTATAAAATCAACTTGAATAAAGAGGTTCATTACAAACTTTCCACTATCTGATATCCCTTTCTTGAGAAACATTAATAAGCCTCCTAAAGATACAAGTTTTTCCAATTATCTTTAACCTTATTTTCCTATGCAAAGGTTTCATTGAGAAGTATCTTGTGTATCTACTACATACTTTCAAGGGGAATAAATTTCCCTCAAAGAACCTTATTAATATAATCAATGATGCATAAAAATAGATAGGTTTCTTCATATATAAAGCACCAGTCTCCAATTATATATTATCAAGTCAAATCACCTGAGTAAGATCAATAATATAACTCCTTAGTTTAGATGCATGAAATAGATTATATATATAAATAAATCTAGTATCTCATGCTAATATTTATGTTGTTTATTTAATATTCTCTAGGATCACATATGATCCAATAAACATTGAAGTCAAATTTCCTTACTTTCATATCCATTGATAACCTAATATTGATGAAACTCAGATAAATACATGATCAATAACTTTAAATTCCAAAGTTTAATGTATACGATTGACATATAACTTATATAATCTTTGAGAAAAAAACAATTATTTTTGAATTAGTTTCATATAATCAATATTCTCCTTCACTACACTAGGCATAATCAAGCATGATTCACCATCTAAGTCTAATAAAGTGAATAACGATATAGACTACCATATAAAGCATAAAAAGGATTTATCTAAATTAATTAATGATATATTTTATTATAGGAAAACTCTACCAATGATATATGATCCATCCAAGATCCACCAAATATAAAAATACAGTCCAATAACATATCATTAATAATATTAATGATTCACTTAGACTAGACATCAATAATAGGGTGATAAGATGTGCCCAATTTTATTTGAATACCCAAAGATAATATAAACCCTTTACACAAAAAATATGTAAACCTCAGGTCTCAGTAAAGGATTACTATCATTGGAACCCCAAGAAGTTTCATGATACTTTAGGCATATACTTTCCCTAACCTATCTGTAAAAAAAGATTCTATGATGGTTAAGAAGTGATTTTTGATACTAAAATGATCTAAAATCACCCAAATAGTATCTAAACCTTTTGAAGATCTTGAAAAGATGGTCATGAAAGATATTTTGACCATGTACCATTTCCACACCGGTAAAGAAAGTGGTTGTAATATTCTTACAGGTTGTTTGTGTCCTACTTTCATATCTTTTCAAGTAAGACATATGGAAACAATACTTTTTTTTGTCTCTCTTCATGATTGAACAACATAATTTCCTATTAATATCACAATAAATTTTTAATACACAAGGATCCAAAACCAATATAAAATAAATATATTATTTCATAACATCCTCCCTCATGATGGTTTGAACAAAAATATTTCCATAGAAAAAGAGGAAAGAATGGGAATCTGAAGAAAATCCTACAAGAATCTCCTCACCATTAAGTATTTATAAAATAATGATATAATAATGATTATAAATATAGGATTCATTAAATATCTCTATAATTGATTATATCAACTCAATGTATAATAGACACATCTTATCTCGATCTTTAGTGAAATCCAAGTGATGCTCTTCCATCAAAGACATCAATTTTCATTCTTCCTTTATGATGTGACCCCATTTTACTACATGTTTGCCACATAATTTTAATGCAATGTTAATTAATTTATATCCAATCTATTATTAAATTTATTAGTAATTGGTTCTAGATAATTTTTACTGAAAATTAAAATTCTTTGAATTATCCTATGAAAATCAAGGTTTTAGTGCTAAGTTAATTAAATGTTCTTTGTTTTATTTTTTATATGTTTTTAAGAACAAATTTTTTTGGTTGTTTTTTTATTTTTATATTGAAATGTAATTTTTCAAGTGATTTTTTATGATTTTTTCTATTTATTTGTATTTTAAAACGTTCTATTTTCTTATTTTAAACATTAATTTGAAGAAATCATTATTTTCTCTAATTATCAAATCAAACAAGAGGATCATGAGACTTTTTAAGTCTTGATCCCTAAGGAATAATCTTAAAAAAATGTTTAAAAATAAAGAATCAGTAGTAAATGGGTTGTGGTTCATGTGGGCAGTGTATTCTATTATAGATTTCAACCTAAGTCACAGGAAAAAGATGATCAATAGTGACAACCGCCAAATGGATGACGGGGATTTGAGGTAACCCAATAGAGTTGACTAGAAATCTTGAGTCGATTATTTTCTATATTCAAAATTGAGAATACCTATATAGAAGATAATTCATTCATACATTGATTGATCATACATTTAATTCATTTAGGAGAGAAAAGGGTGAACTAGGAAACTCAACAACAACTGGATATTCTCAAAAAAGAAGCCTCTAATTCTTTTCTTCATTAATAACTATGTCACTATTGTGATTTCATTGTTGTATTCTGATATCTCAAACATGATTATTGGATACAATATTTTTTGGGGAAATGAAATTGACCTCTCTTAAATTATTTACTTCATTCTTCCATTTTCAATGTTGGTTTTGTATTCTTTCCTTTTCTATTATAATCAATACTTTACAAACCCTCATGAATCAATACCCCTTAATCTTGATTTTAGTTTTCAAATGTTAAGAATTTATTTCTAAAAATATTTTGATAAGAGGTTTTTGAATTAGTGAATAACACACTAATATCAACAAAAGTTTTATCTTTCTAGTAACAACTTAACCATATCACTCGTTGTGTGTATTCAATAGCATATAAGGTACTGAACATACAATTTGAGATCCAACCATCACAATATTTAGGTTTATCCTTTTATTTTGAAGTGTTTCTCTAGATTTTTATTATTATTTATTGAAGGAATTTCATTTTTTAAAGGCATACAATTGAAATTTCTTGTAATTCATTCATTTATGGTATATAATATTGGTTACTAACTCTTTATTATTTATTCATAAAGTCTTCTTTCATAATTTAATTTCTTATTCATTACACATGACACATAACTACTTCAACATTACTCTTTTTTCGTTCTTTCATCACTATTGTTCGATTTTTTAGTCTTGTTATTTGTTTCCTTGATTATTAAACACATTCACCTTCATTGTGGGTTAAAACCCTATTCAATACTTTATTATTTTTAAATAGGGGTAAAAATAAATAATTTGATAGTCCAATGAAAAATCATTAAATTTTTGGTGTTGTCTCCATGGAAGGAATGTGTGATAAAGAAAACTAAAAAAACTCAACAAAAAAAATCAAGTAATCAAATTTATTTTTTTCTATTTTTTTAATATTCTATGTGTTGATTTGTTAATATTTTTAAAAATTATTTTTTTCATGCATAAAAGAACTAAAACTGAAAATATAGATCCATTCATACCTAAAATTCAAAAATATTTAAGTGATCTAAATAAAAAAAACAAGACTGAAATTAAAGATACTAGGAAGGTAGTTTATCTCTATGAATAAGTCATTCCACATAATCTTAGAGAATAGTTAGTTTAGAGGAATAATATTAGAAATTTTTAGCTACCTATAGTTTCTAGTAGTCCCTCTTGCATTAGGCTTACTCCTAGGTTTAAAAACTATGAAATAAAATACCCACTTCTCTCCATGATTAAATCCTTCAATGAATTTACTAATGAAGAATATTTTTCCATCATTGAGAATTTATAGTGATGTGAAATAGCTAACATTATGATGAATTAGTGAGGAATAGTTTAAATTGATATTTCCCCTTTTTTCTTAAGGGTAATGCTAAAACTCAAGTTCATAAGTTAAAACAAAAGATATTTGATACATGGGATTGGGTTTTTTTATTATTTTTTCATAAAGTTCCACCCAAAGAAAATGAAATCTAAATTTTAACATAAGATCACTAGGATTCTACAATATGAGGGTGATATGTTCCATGAAATATAAGATATATTTAGGGGTATTCATAGATAATTTCCTAAATATCAGTTTACTCAACATTTCCTTTTAAACACCTTTTACAATGGCCCCAACCCTTATAATCAAACATTTATTGATATGTCTTAGAGAGGTGAATTCTTTGAAAAAACTACCTGAAGAACATAAACATATTTTCAATACAATTTCAAAAAATCCCCTATAAAAAATATCATAAATAATAACCTTAAACAGAAAATGAACCATTTTTTCTCAATAAAATTAAGTTTAATCTACTAGTTTTTACAATGAAAATCATCAAAATTCACTTAGGGAAAAATTTCACCTATGTGGTATATTTGTTCATTAAAATTATTATTTTCAAAACTTTTATATGCCTAATAATCCCCATAAAAATTTAATTTTTTCTATGTATGTACCTCAGATGCATCCCATGGATGAAACTTTCTCTAATAATTACAAACATGGTTATCAAAACCATCTAAACTATTCACAACAAGAATAAGGTGTGTTTTGACCAGGTTTTCCCCCTTGGTTCCCACAACAACCTTGAAAAATATTATAAAAATAATATAATTCTGAACCTTATAACTCCCAAGGAAATCTAGAGGGGATAATTCATCAAGTGTTAAGTATGATGGATACTTAAGAGGCAGAACATAAATCTATTTTGGACTCTAAAATTTATACTTTCAAAAATGAAATGAATAGTCTTAAAGATCAGATTAGTCAATTGGATAGAGAATTATAAGTAATGGAGAATGGTATGTTTCCCAAAACTACTGATGTTAATACTATATATAATCTTATGGATATTAAAACTATAAGTGGGTTAGAAACCCATCAGGAAGTTAGTAAAGACTCTAGGGAAGTTTATAACTATTTTCTGAATTAATCTAGAAACCAAAATCTAGAAAACTATGAATTAAGAAATCTATAAAAACTAAAAGAAATCAAGATAAAACCTATAGATTCATGAGAAAAAATAATAAGATAAAGACTAAAAAATTAAGAGGAATAATGGGGAAAAAGTGTGAAGAATAACTTGAGTGGTTACCCACTGTTTTAAAAAATCTATTCCCAAATATCCATTTTCCTTAAATAATGAAGAAAAATAACTATGGATATGAACTAATCAAGTTCCTTGAGTTGTTGAAGAAGCTCCAAATCGACATTCCCTTCCTTAAAGTTTTGGCTCAGATTCCATTATACTTTTATTCATTAAAGAAGTTTTCTTAAAACATAAAGACTTTAGAGAATTTTTCTACCTAGAACCTAATAAAGGAATATATTACTATTGTTTTGAATATAATAACTACTAAGATAAAATATACATGTATTTTTTTTCATTCCATGAACCTTTGAAAGTAGTGGACAACTCAATTTTCTTTATGTCCTTGAAGCCAATATAAATCTAATTCCTTACTCACTATTTATAAAACTAAGATTGGGAGACCTACTATTTACCACAATGGTCTTGTAGTTGGTTGACCGCTCCATTACACAACCCATATGAAGATTAGATGTCTTGATTTTTGGAGTAGAGAGACTATTTTTACCCATTGAATTATTTATTATTGATATGGAAGGTGATAAGGTGGTATCCGTCAATTTAATATGCCCTTTCCTAGCTATATGAGGATATGATATTAATGTATCAAATTATGGAATTTTTTTTAATTTAGGGAATTAAAAAGAAGAGTTTAATGCTTTTAAAAATACCAAATAAATATAACTTAAGAATAATAATTTAAAGGATGACCTATTGGAATTTGAAGAACCATTTGATGAGGAGGACTGAGATTTTTTAAGAATGATCGATGAGATTAATAAAAACCACAAAACTTCTAAAAGATGTATATAAATCAGTTCAGGTAAGGAGTTAGAGCCATGTGATGCTTATGAGGGTGAGTTTTTGTAGCATCTTGATAAATTTTCCTAGTAAAACATCTTAAAACTAGAACTGGAACCTGAATGTGTGGAGATGTCTAATATGGGCAGTAGTGAAGAGGATGATTTATTTAACTCCCACTCATTATTTAAGAAACACATTGAATAAATTAGGCCAAATACCCCGAAGAGTTTACCTTATATCCTAGAAGAACCATAATTAGAGCTCAAACCACTATCTTCTCTCTTGAATTTTTTTTGTGTAAGAACACTTCACTGCTAGTTATTATATCTGTGGTGTTAGGGAAAAATAAATACGAGAGGTTGTTAGATGTTTTTAGAAGGTAAAAATATATGATAGGTTGGTCCATAACTGACACCAAATGGATTATCACTTTATTATACATGAAAATTGTCCCAATAGAGCTTGATCATAAGATAGGGGTTGAGGGAAAAAGGAGGCTCAATCCCAACATGAAAGAAGTTGTGAGAGAGGAAGTAATAAAATTTCTTGATGATGGGATCATTTATCTTATTTTTAAAAATCATTGGGTCAACCCAATCCAAGTAGTCCCTAAAAATGAAGGTTTAATTGTTATAAAAATGAAAAGTATGAATAAAATCAGGTTAGGAAGGTGACCAAATGGAGAGTTTTAAATTTTCACACCTCAATTTTTAAATTTAAAATTATTTTATTATTTATTGGCTTTGGTTACTCACATCAAGGTTTAGGATGGGTACCAATTTAATTTTTTTTGATGTTTAATGACTTCAGTGGGTTTCTAACTGGCGCACGGGCACCGCACGGTTGGCGGTAGCCGTGCGGTCGACCCAAGTGCCTGTGCAGATGCCTATCGTTTGGAATAAATAAAGTTTTATGTAAGTGAGATAAGTTAAATGTTTAAAACATAATAATAATAATAATATTATTAGGTAGATAACAATATTATTATTATTAAAAATTATTAATATTTTTTTTATTATTTAAAAATTGTTATTTATATAATTATTAATAAATTTTTATTAATATTTTTATTATTTAAATTGAAATGCATGAAATTATTACTATTATTATAATTATAATTATTATTCTTAATATTCAAATTTTATTTGTTTTTGTTATTATTATTATTATTATTGTATTATTATTATTATTATTGTTATTATTGTTGTATATTATTATTATATTATTATTATTATTATTGTATTATTATTATTATCATTATAATAATAATAATAATAATAATTATTACGATTAGTGTATTATTATTATTATAAGATATAAAATGAAAAAAGGGAACCCTAGGGGGTGCGTCTCCCCCCTTCTCTTTCCAGGTGGGAGTAGTGCCTCACCCTCCTACCGGTGTGCAATAGCGGCACCCCGCTCTGGCCTCCCTCCTCTTCACTGCTCCAGCCACCCTCCTTTTTGCAGCTCTAGCCTCTCCCTTCCACATCATTGGCCAATCAACCCCCCCAGTTCTCACCAGGCCACCTTAGCCCTCTCCCCTCCTTGTGCGCTCTGGCCTACCTCACCCCCTCATCGCACCTCCTTCCCATCACTTCAACCACACCCCTCCATGCTCTCCCCTTGTTTGTCCACGCTCTAACCTACCTACCTTCCCTTGTCACACTAGTTGACTCCCCTGCTCCCTCCCATTGCTCTAACAAACCCGAACCCCCATCTCCTGCTGCTATCTGACTCATTCCAATGGCCGCTCCACCCTGTTCCGATGCCCCTCCCCTACTCTCCGACAGTCATCGCTCTGGCCGTGCCTGTCTCACTGTTAACCTCTTCCTCCAGAAAATTCTCTTTTAAAAATTGTGAGGTTTTTTCCTTTAAATTTGGAAAACCCCATTCATAGGTTTTGTTTGTGCGTTTTCTCTCAGTTTTGTGGTTTTTGAAGGGACCACAAAGCTTAGTTCTTCCTTCTGCTAAAGAGGCGTCGCTTTCACATGTGTTTGAGGTAGGTTAATTCATGTATTTCCTTTCCAAATCTCTCCATTGATAATTTAATTCTTTTAAATATTTTTTATTTCCCGAATCATGTGTTTAGCATAACTTTTCCTAGCTTATTATGATGTTTTAGAATTGAAATATTTTTTTTAAAATTAAGTTTTGAAGCAATTATTTATTATTCCTATTTATTTGTACACCAAATAATGTTTGAGTATTTTTTTAAATTTTCAAACATTATTTTCACCTCTTATATATTTTTAATTAATAATGAAAATGTAATTCACATACTTTCCACATATTTATTTAGGTTTGTGTGAAGTTTTTATCATGGTAGAAATTAGTTGAAGTGTTTTTGAAGGGTTTATGCCTATATGCTATATAGTGGTGTACACGAGGTGTTTGATTAAAATGACAATTTTTTCTTTTAAAAGGTTTTATTTTTATGAAAAATGGTTTCTATCTAGTTTTTAGAGGCACAGTACAATGGTTTTTTAATTTGGATTTTAAAAGTTTTGGAAAGGTTCTTTTGGTTTTTTGACATTCATTAGTGGTTTAGGTGTTTCCATTCCCTCCCTCCCATTTTTAATCCATTTAATTCTTGTGTTTTCTTAATTAAATATTATATTATGTTTCATAACGGAATTATGTTTACAGTTAACTTATGTTAGTGTTTTTTGGTTGAAATATTTGATTAAAAATGGACTTTAGAATGATCCTATATTTATGCACATGTTTTTTCCTTTCCAACCTGGTTGGAACTAAATGAATATATCTTCAAATGGTATTGTTGGGTGTCCTGACTGATGTTTTCTTGTAGAAAAATTTTATGGAACTTATTTGTTCTGTATTGGTTGGTTTTATGGAACTTAGTGTTTTTTTGGAAATGATTTCATGTGTCTATTTGGAGGTTCGATGTGCCATTAGATGTCAACACATCTAGGGGTGCATTAGGTGCAAACATGGATGTTCCCTCAAATGAAGATGGTGCTTTGAATTAGTATTTTTATCAAAACCTTGGTTTTCTATGCGATTATTGTTTTCTAAATGTTATTGGTCTCTTCATATGGATCTTTAAATTATTTTGAAAAGAAAACCATGAGTATATGCCGGCTTGGTTTTTTTACATTCAAAAGTTGTGTTTAGAGTTGTTTTAAAAGATATTTTCCAATATTTTCATAAAGGCATTTGATTATGTAAAACTAAAGGCCTGGTTGACAACTTCAAGTGTATTATAAAGTGGTTTTGATAATCAAATGATGTGACAGCCCGATTGGCACTTTATATGTTTGAAATGTATATATATATATATATATAAGTATATGGGGAACTCCTATCTAGGGTAACCCTGTATGGGTGAATGCATAGGAATCGTTCGTGTTTGGGGTAGGCAAGTGCGGTGACAACATGGTAAGATGAGTCGCGCATGTGAGGGCCTCCTACTTACAGAGTATTATCATTATAACCACCGTGGGTTCCTGAGAATATTTTAGTTGATCAAATGATGGTTGTTTATGATCCTTGATTAGACGGGTTGATACCCATTGGTAGGTTTAGAGGCCAGATGGGGAGTGCTACTGGTTTCTTTTGTCGCGAGGGTGGCTAGTTGGTTGTAGACTTAGGAGATTCACCATACTCTAGTAGGTGGTTATGAACCGAGTACATCCAGGGGTCTTCTAGGGATGTTTAGAATCACCCATGGTTTCTTGATTATTTTCATTTCTTGTTCACTTTTTGGTATACTAGTTTATTTCCATCTTGTACTGTTTACCTAATCTACTTTAGCCCAGCTTTGGTATCTTTTGTTTTGGGTTTTGTTTATAAAATGAAAAATGGTTTTGGAAATGGTATGTAGCATGCGGTGGATTTTTAAATGGAAAAAACATGTTGCTTATTTTAAAATGTGAAAACCTTAATTTTATATTTGTATTTCAAACTTCTGTCATTGGATTATTTTGGGAAGTGAAATTCTTAGATTTTGTGGTTTTTTTTGAAAACTATACTGAGCATTTTAATGATCACGCCTATTTTATCATTTCAGTTGCAGGTTCCCTTTACTCTTGTTCTCTTTTCTGAGTTGCTCATTATTGAATCAAGGTCGGTCTTTGGTGGGTGGTGACCTAGACGGTCACATGGAGGTACGTGCAGTTCTATTTTTTTCCCGTTGCTAGTTTATTTTATCGTCAGTCTTTATTTATTTGTTTATCTTTTATTCATTGGAAAAATTATTCCCAATGGTTAAATTTTGATTCTCAACACTGGTTTCCATCTTAGGGGGATTGAGAATTCCCCTCAGGGCATGTTTCAGATCATCTTGAGCGATCGTTTCATGGTCGACCCAGGTTGGTTCGGGACAAAATGGTATCAGAGGAGGCCCTTGTTATTTGGGGAGTCCAGTAGATGGAGATTAGGGCTGTCGGGACTCGGGAGGTAGGTATGGGAAGGCTATCATGAACCCTCTCTCCTTCCAAACCTCGAGTCACCCTGAGTAGTCTGGGAATTTATTCCTTGCCTTGTTCTGGTTTGTTTTAGATTGAGGGATGACAATGGAGGTGAGTCGGTGTCATATTGTTATTTCATATGGAGTAGTGACCCATGTGATATCCAAGTTCCCAGTTCAAGTTCCTATTAGTATTGTTGCCTACCTGGGGAATGCATCACTACCATGTCACCGATTTGGGCATAGACACTAGTCCCTCTCTCTGGTAATTTGGTTTAAGTGGTGCTTTATCTTGGTTATGGTTGGTGTAAGTGTGTTTTTGAAAATGAAAAAGGGGTTTTGGAAATGATGACGCTTCCTTTTAAATTGGTTTTAGATTGGTAAAATTGGTTTTAAATGGAAATTTTATGGCTTTAAAATCAGGTAATTGTTTTAAATTGGTGAAGAAATGAAATGGATGGACACATATGTGTCAATTCATGGAATTTCATGGGAGTTTATTTGAAATTAGAGGTTTGAAATTGTTTTATTAAGTTTTTTTTTTGAAAGAGATGTTTTTGGATGTGTTTATATTTTTTTGGTTTTTGAGCCAGTTGTTTTTGGATGAAAGCATTTTCATTGATATTTCTTCGGCTTGATATTGATTTGGGCTCTGTGTTTGGTATGTTGTTCAGAAAATGCCACCTAGAAAGGTCCCCAAGGTTTATGATAATTCATGACCAGTTTTTGGTCCTTGTCGGATGTTTCTTGTCCTTCACAGTGATCGGGGTCTATTAGAGGTTGTAGAGTGGCTTGAAGAGGTCAAACATGTCTTTAGGGTATTGGGAACTCCTGATGTTTCCAGAGTGCATGCCGTTTTGGGTCTATATGAAGGCCCAACTATGGATTAATGGGAGTTGTTTTCCCCATCATCAATGCAAGTTAAGATGATGTGGGATGTATTTAAATCTATCTTTTCCCGATGGTTCATACCTGAAGAGGTGAAGATGAAGAAAAGGGAAGAACTTGTGCGAATTCAACAAGGCCAATGGACGGGGAAGTCATATATTGACCATTTCAAGGATATTTTGTCCTTTTCTATGGAGGTAAAATCATTGGATTTGATGAATAATTCTCTCTTCATCAGGGGTCTTCGTCTAGAGATCAAATAACAAGTCCTCCCTTCTAGGGACCATTGTTTTGAGAAGTTGGTGGATGAGGTGTTCTTATCTGAGTTGGTCTCAAGAGCACAGATTGTTGGAAATCCAACATATCCAATTTCTTGTAAAGGTTCCCCATTTGGAGAGCAGGGTGTGCTAGAGGGAAATGTTTCTAAAGTGTCTTCTATAGTGGTTATGGATTCCAGTTCATCAGACTGTTCAATAGTATGCCATTAGTGTAGACGTTTAGGGAACATAAAGCCACCATTTCATACCCCTCCAAAGACGTGCCATCATTACGAGTGTCTAGGTCATCTAGAGAAGTTATACAAGAAGTGTCACCTAAAGAAGAGGCTATGGCCGGAGGATTCCAGTGCCTAATTGTGAGGAAGGAGATGCTTAATCTATCAGAGACCCATGCACAAATCTTTGGGTGAATCTCACATACAATTAAGAGTTACCTAGGGTGTGAATCCTTAGTTTTGGTTTTTTGTTCCATGTTGGGATTGGAACATTTAACGACCTTTTGTTCTTGTTGATCTGCTCTTAAAGTTTTACTGATATTGTAAGTTCATCGTTTCAATAGGGGAATGTGATGAACTTGTTCTATTGTAATCCAATAGTTCCGTTTGTTTGATTATGGTTTTCTAAATTGTGCATTTTTTTTAAAGTGTGTTCGGATCTTGTATGGGTTAATCTTGGCTTAGATATGTTTGTTTAGAGATTTAAGTGCCTGTGGAAGAATCAATGTTTTTATTTATGATCGGGTTCATTGATTGGGTTAAGTTCTTCTTGTAGGTTTTTCTCTAGTGTTGAGGGTTTTTGGCCTAGGTTGAGAGTTCCAAGTTTTAGAAGAGGTTTTGTTTCTCTCATGCTATAGAAGTTAGTTTGGATCCATTGAGAGTTTCCATGACGCCCCATTCCCGAGGTGGTATGTTTGGGTGTTAAAAATACACACTAGTTGAGTTATTGTGGTAGGGAGAACCCTCTCACATTATCATATTCTCTTGTGTTGTGGTTTCTTTTGGTTTCAATTGGGAATGGATTCGTGTTTTATCTATCATTTAGTCGGGTGACTTTCTAGGGGCAGAATGTGTCTGTGGTGGGGAGAATTGTCACACCCCAACTTTTAAATTTAAATTTATTTTATTATTTATTGGATTTGGTTACTCACGTCAAGGTTCGGGTTGGGTCTTGGTTTAATTTTTTTTTGACGTTTAATGACTTTAGTGGGTTTCAGACTAGTGCGTGAGCACAACACAGTTGGAGGTAGCCATGTGGCCAGCCCAAGTGCCCGTGCAGATGTCTATCATTCAAAATAAATAAAGTTTTATGTAAGTGAGATAAGTTAAATGTTTAAAATGTAATAATAATAATATTATTGTGTAGATGACAATATTGTTATTATTAAGAATTGTTAATAATATTTTTATTATTTAAAAATGGTTATTTATGTAATTATTAATAAATTGTTATTAATATTTTTATTATTTAAAATGAAATGCATGAAATTATTACTATTTGTGTAATTTTAATTATTATTCTTAAAATTCAAATTGTATTTATTCTTCTTATTATTATTACTATTATTTTTTTTATTATTTATTATTATTATTATTGTATTATTATTATTTATTATAATAATAATAATAATAATAATAATAATAAATATATGAATAGTGTATTATTATTTTTATTATAAGATATAAAATGAAAAAAGGGAACCCTAGGGGGGGGGGGAGTCGCCCCCCCTTCTCCTTCCAGGCACGAGCAGCACCTCACCCTCCTACCGGTGTGCAACAAAAACACACTACTCTGTCCGCCCTCCTCTTCGCCGTTCCGGCCACACCCTTCCACATCACCAGCTAGCTTACCCCCTGGTTCTCACCAGGACACCTCAGCCCTCGCCCCTCCCTACGTGCTCCGTCCTACCTCACCCCCTCACCGAACCTCCTTCCTGGTACTCCGGAAACACCCCTCCATGCTCGCCCTTCACCCGTCCGTGCTCCAGCCTGACAACCTCCCCTTGTCATACCGATTGACTCCCCTACTCCCTTCCCTTTCTCTGATGAACCCAAACCCCAACTCCTGCCGCTGTTTGGCTCCCTCTAGCGTCCGCTCCACCCTATTCCAGCACCCCTCCCCTCCTCCCCGATAGTCGTTTCTCTAACCGTGCCTCTATAACTGATAAACTCTTCCTCTAGAAATTTTTCTTTTACAAATTTTGAGGGTTTTCCTTTCAATTTTTTAAACCCTAATTGTAGGGTTTGTTTGTACATTCTCTCTCAATTTTGGGGTGTGTGAAGGGACCAAAATGCTCAGTTCTTCATTCCACTAAAGTGATATTTCTTTATCACATGTTTGAGGTAGTTGAATTTAAATATTTCATTTCATAATCTCTCCATTGATACTTGAATTCATTTAAATATTTTTTATTTCATGAATCACATGTTTAGGATACCTTTTCCTAGCTTATGATGAAGTTTTAGAATTGAAAGATTTTGTTAAAATTATGTTTTGAAATAATTATTTATTATGCCTATTAAGTTGTGCACCAAATGATGTTTGGGTATTGTTTTAAATTTTCAAACATGGTTTACAACCCTTGTGTATTTTTAATTAATGTGAAAATGTGATTTGTATACTTTGCATAGATTTATTTAGGTTTGTGTGAAGTTTTTATGATGGAAGAAATTGGTGGAAGTGTTTTTTAAGTGTTTATGCCTATATGATATATAGTGGTGTACACAAGGTGTTTTATTAAAATGAAAATTGTTTCTTCTAAAAGGTTTGATTTGTATTAAACATGGTTTCAAGATGGTTTTTAAATGTGCAGTGCAATGGTTGTTTAATTGGGATTTTGGAAGATTTGGAAAGATTCTTTTGTTTTTTTAATATTTATTAGTGGTTGGGGTGTTTCCATGCCCTAACTCCCATTTTAATCCATTTAATGCTTGATTTTTCTTAATTAAATATTATATTATGTTTCACACCTCTATTATGTTTATGGTTAACTTATGGTAATGTTTTATGTTTGAAATATTTGATTAAAAATTGACTTTAGGATGCTACTCTATTTATGCACATGTTTATGTCTTTCCAACCTTGTTGAAACTAAATGACTATATCTTCAAATGGTATTATTGGGTGTCTTGAGTGATATTTTCTTATAAAAACATTTTATGAAACTTGTTTGTCTATAATTGGTTGGTTTTATGGAAGTTAGTGTTTTTTTGGAAATGATTTCACATGTATTTTTGAAGGTTTGATGTGCCATTAGATGTAGACACATCCATGGGTGAACTAGGTGCACACATGAAAGTTCCCTCAAATGAATATGGTGCTTTGAATTAGTATTTTTCTCAAAAACTTGGTTTTCTATGCATTTTTTTTCTAAATGTTGTTGGTCTCTTCGTGTGGATCTCTAAATTAGTTTTAAAATAAATACATGAGTATATAACCATTTTTATTTTTACATAAAAAAGTGGTTTTTAGAGTTTTTTAAAAGAGTTTGCACAATATTCTCGTAAAGGCATTTGATTATGTAAAACTAAAGGCCTAGTTGACAATTTCAAGTGTTTTATAAATTGGTTTTGATAATCAAATGTTGTGAAATCCTAGTTGTCACTTTGTATGTTTGACATGTATATATATATATATATTTAAGTATATGGGTCACTTCTATATAGGGTAACCCTGTTTGGGTGAATGCATATGAAGCGTCAATGTTTGGGGTAAGCAAGTGCGGTGAAGACATGGTAAGGCGAGTCATGATTGTGAGGGCCTTCAACTTGTATAGTATTATCATTATTACCAACGTGGGTTATTTTGTATCTTTTAGTTGATTGAGTGATGGTTTCTTATTATCCCTGATTAGACTGGTTGGTAACCACTGGTAGGTATAGAGGCCATATGGGGAGTGCTATTGGTTTCTTTTACTGCGATGGCAACCAGTTGGTTATAGACTTAGGAGGTTCACCATATGCCAATAGCTGGTTCTAAACCGAGTACGTCCAAGGGTCTTCTAGGGATATTTATGATCACCCATGATTGCTTGACTATTTTTATTTCTTGTTCACTTTTTGTTATACTATTTTATTTCCTACTTGCACTGTTTACTTGTTCTACTTTAGCCCAACTTTGGTATATTTTGTTTTGGGTTTTGTTTATAAAATGAAAAATGGTTTTGGAAATGGTATGTAGCATGTGTTGGATTTTTAAATAGAAAAACTTGTTTCTTATTTTAAAATGTAAAAACCCTACTTTTATATTTTTATTTCAAACTCGTATCATTGGATTATTTTGGGAAGTTAGATTCTTGGATTCTATGGTTTATATGGGAAACCCTACTGAGAATTTTAATGGTCACACCTATTTTATCATTTCAGTTGTAGGTTCCCTTTGCTCAGGTTCTCTTGGATGAGTTGGTCATTTTTGGAGCAAGGTTGGTCTTTGGTTGGGTGGTGACCTAGAAGGTCACATGGATGTATGTGCAATTTTATTTTCTTTCTACTGCTAGTTTTTTTTATATTTTTATCGTCAATATTTATTTATATGTTTATATTTTATTAATGGTCCAAATAATTCTCAATAGTTAAATTTTGATTCCTGACACTAGTTTCCATCCCGGGGGAATTGGGAATTCCCCTTGGGACATGTTGCGGACCAGCTCGAGCGACCGTTTCATGGTCGACCTGGGTTGGTTCGTGACATCATTGATTTTAGAAATCTTAACTCAGTCACTAGAAAAAACCATTTTCCTATTCCATTATTAAACAAAATTCTTGATTGGATAGCTAGGAATGATTTTTTTTTTAATTTTATAGATATTTATTCTGGTCACAACTTGATTCCTTTAGCCTTAGAGTATTAAAAAAACCATATCCATATACTATTTTAGGAAATTTTCTTACGGACGAATACCCTTTGGATTATGTGATGCCCTGACTAATTTTCAAAGATGTATGATGGATATTTTTTCAGACATGAGTCAAATGATTATTAAGGTTCTTATAGATGAATTTTCTATAGTAGGGAGAAGACTTTAGAGATATATTGAGAACTTTTAGATAGTTTTGAGAAGGTTTCAAGAGACCAACTTGGTTCTCAATTAGGGAAAATTCCAATTCATGTTCACTAAGGGGATATTTCTTGATCATAAGTTTTATAAGAGGATAATTGAGGTTGATGATTCTAAAATAGAATTTATTTAAAATCTAACCCTCCATAGAATGTTAAAGGGGTTAGGCGTTTTTTACGACATCCCAATCTCTACCAGAGATTTATTAAGGATTTTTCATGAATTAGTAAACCCCCTTTATCTTTAATTTTTAATTATATACCATTTGTTTGATGAAAAATGTTTGAAAAAATTCAATATAATCAAGAATAAATTGGCCTCAACACCTATCATCACTTCCCTAGACAAGAAGATTTTTTTTAATTAATGTGTGATGTTAGTGATTTCGTTGTTATGGATATTTTGGGGAAAAATAAAGAAAATATACTTCATGTGGTATACTATGATATTAGTTTTATAGACAAGTCCCAAATTAATTACACCACAACATAGAAAGAGTTTTAAGCAATTGTTTTTTCTCTTGAGAAATTTAAGAAATATTTGATTGGGTCCAAGGTTATAATTGTTACTAATCACATTTCCCTTAAGTAATTGCTTCCAAAGAATGATTTTTAATAAATATTGATGAGGTGGATTTTTTTATTAATTTTATTAGTAAATTAGAGATATGGAGTTTTAAATGCAGTGGCTGACCATCTATCTAGGTTACGTGAGACCCAATATGATAACCCAAAAGAGATCAATTCCCACTACCGCGATGAAAAGTCATTATTATTTTAGTTAAGAAAACTTATTGGTATTTATGTTAACTAATTTTATTACTATATGAGTGATGCTAAGGGATATCACACAAAATCAGAGAAAGAAATTAATTTCATACCCGAGTTACTACTTTTGGGATGATGACTTATTATTTAAAAGGTGTGATAATGAAATCTTTATTAGGTGTGTTATTGAAGAAATTTTTTTGTGCATTTTATAAGGATACCACTCTTCACGATGGGGAGGGCATAAGGGGGGAGAAAGAATAACCCAAAAAGTGATTCAAGTAGTATTTTATTGACCTATAATTTTTAATGATGCTAGGATCTTATTTGTGGGCTATGTAAAATGATAAATAATGGGAAATGTTTATAGGAAATACGAGCTTAATAAATAAGAAAATTCTAGAGGTTAAGATATTTTATTTTTTAGGGTTAAAGTTTATGTGACCTTTCCCATCATACCATGAAAAATAATACATTTAAATGGTTTTTGATTCTGTGTCCAAAGGGTTTGAGGTTTTGGATCTTCCAAATAACCAAGAAAACTACGTGGTAAAATTCATTAAAAAAAATATTTTCAAAATTTGGAATTCCCATAGACCTCATCACAGACAATGGTACCCTTTTAAATAATTTTAAGTTCAAGGATTTAATGGAAAAGCATGGATGTGTGTATGAAATAGAAATAACTTACCATCCTCAATCTAGTGTAATAGAAATGGTTTCAAATTGAGGATTTAAACAAATATTAGAGAAACAAAATTTTATCTAAGTAAGGATTGGTTTTTAAAGTTAGATGAGGGACTTTTGGCCTATATTTCTGCCTTTAAAACTCACAGAGGAATTTATTCTTATAGTTTTATCTTTGGTAAGTCTTGTCATTTTCATATGGAGCTACAACAAAAGTATTACTAGTTTGGTAAGGAATTAAAATTTGATTTTAAATCAGTTGGAGAGAAAAGTCATTAGAATTGAGTCAGAGGAAATTATAATGGAATTATATAAAAATATAAGGCTATACAAAGAGAGAAAATTTTCCTTTCCTTTTTCTATAATTTATATAAACGAATTTAAGGTTGTTCAGAATTAATTTCTATTTAATTAAAAACATAAAATTTTCCCTAAGAATCTAAAAAATATACAGTATGGACTATTTAACATCTTGATCGCTCTAGGTAATGTAGATATTCAATTAGTGGGATAAGATAATAGACCTTTCTTAGTTAATGGGTTAAGGGTTAATCACTACTTTGAGGGGAAACCAAAGGTCTAGATTTCTATATCTATACTTGAGAGTTAAGATTACAATGACTCTAATAGAGGTATTTAATCTCTGTGATTAATGTGATTCAACCCATGATCTTTATTAATGTTTTATTTTTATTGAATAAAAATAAACATCTTAATATATTCTCTTTGTTCTCTATTGTTTCTGTCCCAATTTTAAGGGAATTGAGTGTTATGTTTAAAAAACTAATGAACTATATGGAATGATATTTGGATCGAACTAGAATCAACCACATAAAATAATGTAAATTTTGGTCAATTGTCAATATGTTGTTGATCTTAACTTGTAGTTAATTTAGTCTCATGGTCGATCCATTCCATGGAATATTATCAATTTGTAGTCGAATATATTTTTTCAATCTATCAAAATTTTCAATGTGTAGCTGATTATCTTCTTATGTTCAATCCAGTAAATGGATGATTTTTTAACTTGTGGTTGGTTTAGTCTGATGGTAAACCCAATCCTTATAAAATTTTAAATTCATGGTTGATTTTCTTCTTGCATTCGGTCTAATTTTCAATTTTTGATTGATTTTCTTCTTACAGTTGATCTGGTACTTGGATAATTTTTCAATGTACAGTTAGTTTTATGCATGGTCGGTCAAATTCTCAATGTATGGTTGATTATATTGTGGTTTATTGGATAATCAATGAATATTCTCTTACCATGGATTATCTAGGACTTGGTGTAATTTTCAATGCAAGGTTGATTTTCAATGTTTGGATTGTTGTACACATGGTCGCTTACCATAATAGGTTGTATATAAGGTCACCTCCCTTGGTTAGTATAATTCTCAATCTTTGTTTTATTATGACTTGTGTTTGATATATTTTTAAATGTGTGGTCATTTTCCACAATAGATTATATTTACACTTGCAGCTGACCGAGACTTATACTTACAATCAACTATTTGGTCTTCCATGGTCAATCTAGTTCTTCTATGGTTGGTTGAATACTTTCACAACTAATGGATTCTTGGTTCTATGTTAGTCACCTTAAGTAGTATTTAAATTGGTTTTCAAGGACTAGGGGGAGCTAGTAGTTAGCATAATATAAAACATCATTCCTTTAACCCAAATTTGGTTAATTCTATTTTCAACTTGAAATTTTTGGAATATCATGTTATTTTTTTTACTTTTTAGGATCTATAATTAGGTGAACAATGTATTTAGTCAAAGAAGGTGAGAGTTATTTTAGTTGAACATTCAATGATGAAATATTCTACTATGATGGGATTTGTTGTTTTAAATTTTGTCCTTTTAATTATTCTTATCCATTTTAGAGAAACATGTTATAAGAAATTAAGCATGGGAGGATTACCTTTACTATTTGTGTTTATATTAATGATTTAATTTGAACTCTACTGATGGGTGTTATTCATGTTTAGTCTTTATGTTAAACAAATTGTTGAAACATAATTGAAATATTTTCACAACACCATTAAAATTATTTGCGTTTTTAGAAATGTTTGAAAGATATACTGTTTGAGTGGGATATATTATTTAAACATGAAAATTTTATTAGATTTTTAAGAATTTATTCTATTGTATTTAAGATAAAAATCATGTGGTTTTTCAAATATATTTTGGTTGTTTTGTATATTGTGGTAGGAATGATTATTTTTTTCCTTGTAACCCTAATTCATGATTTATTAGGTATGAATTTCTAATATTTATAAACTAAACTATTTTAAAAATGTTATCCCACCATGAGATTCAATATTGGAGACAACATTGAGTTTTAAGCAAGGGGAAAATGTCCTCAATGTGATAAAATGTACCTCAATGTTGTAAACATAAAAATGCATCATTTTTTAGAATTTATTTCACTTGATCATCGTTTTACACTTTCCGTGGTTGATTTTGTTTTTAGAAATTCGAGGGATATTTTTCCTCTTTGAGTGGTTTACCTTTTATTTTAAACAATGGTAACAATCTTGGAATATCATTTTCAATTCCCTATAAATTATTTTTTTGGTCAAAATTTGATAGTAATATTTACAAAATTAATTCATTTTAAATGTTTTTGTTGGTGTTTAAACTCATAAGCTTTTCATTTGAATATAATGTGAAATGAACTTATAATCCCTATAAAACTATTTACTCATTAAGTTAAATGGGAGGTTGAGTTAATTATTCATTATTTTAAATTTCAAACTCACTATTATATCAATTGTGTCTATTTAATCTATGATAATTATGTTATTTTTCTCACTTATAGAAAAATATAATCTTGGAAGTTTAAATTAATGAAAAGTGAATTTAGTTTTTGTCTTTTCAAAATATTTAATCTCAGTCATTTTTAATTAATCTAAAACCAAATTTTTTCCAAATACCCATTTTAAGAATAGAAATCATAATTTAACTATTTTAAAGTGTATGTGGGGTAAAACATGTAAAAATAAACTCACTGATGGAATTATAGTTTTTGATTATTTAGATTAATTTCCTTACACTTAAATCAATTAAATGATTTCTTAAGGTATAATAATGTTTTAAATGTGGGGAAATTTGAAGTGGCCACATTTTTCTACATGTTTTATACATCCATTAATCAAACTCTTAATGTATTTTTATCTAAACTATGATTTAATTAAATTTTAATTGGTTTTAGATCATTTTTAGGGAAAATTTAAATTCTTTGAATTATCCTATGAAAATCAAGATTTTTGGTGCTAAATGAATTAATGTTTCTTTGATTTATTTTTTATAGGTTTTCAAGAATCAATTTTTTGGGTTGGTTTTTGTGTAAATTATTTTGAAATATCATTTTTCATGTGCTTTTTTGATTTTGGGTTATTGATTTATATTTTAAAATTTTCAATGTTTTTATTTTAAACATCATTTTGCGGAACTAATTTTTTTCCTAATTCTCAAATAAAATTAGAGGACTTATAGTCTTTTCAAAGATCAATCCCTCATAAAGAAAAATGAATCTTTCTAAGGAATTTTGAAAATACATAATTGCGATCACATGGGTCATTATTCACATGTGAAACACATTCTATTAGATAACGTAAGTTGAGTCATAAGAAAAATATGACCAACAATGATTACTACCACATGAATACTAGGGATTCTAGGCATCCTGATGCAGATGACTATGGATCTATAGTTAGTACGAAACTATATTAAAAAGGCAGAATAAATACACATACATGGGATCATTCGTTAATACTTTGATCAATCATTCATTAAATTCATTGAGGATATTTGAGGGAGAACCATGCGACTCAGTGACAACTGGAGTAGGAACTGAAGATTCTCAAATGAGAAACCCCATATTATTTTATTCATCAGTTACTGGATCATATTTATGAGTTCATTATTTAATTCTGACATACCAAGCATTTTTTTCAGGAAAAATTTGTTGGGGGAAATAAAATTGATATATATTACATTATTTACTTCATTATTCAATTTTCAATACTAGGTTTATATTCTTTATTTATCTCTTATAGTCAATATTTTCAAAACCTTTAATAATAAATACCTTTTGATCTTCATTTTAGTTTTCAACTATTTGGAATTTTTTTCTCAAAATATTTTGACAATATGTCTTTGAATTAGTGAATAACTCACCAAGATCAATGAAAATTTGATCTTGGTGGGACCAAATTCCCTATATCACTTGTTGTTTGTATTTAGTAACAAACATTATTCTAAACATGCCAATAATCCTCCCCTCTCAAAATTTGGGTTTGGACTTTTATTTTAAAGTAGTTCACCAATTTTTTCTTATTTTTGAACAAAGAAATATATTTTTTTTTAAATAAAATTTAAATTTCCCCCAAATCATTCATTTTTGGTTTTTACTATTGTTTGTTTACTAAATCTTCCCTATTTATCTATTTTTCTTTTATTATTTCAATGCTCATTCATCACATACTTTACATAACTACTTTATCAGTACTTAGTTTGATTTATTTTGTCACTATTATTTTCTTTTTAAGTCATTTTGTGTGTTTCCTTAGTCAATACACACATTAACCTTTCTTGTGTATTCTACCCCTATTCACCACTTTAATAGTTTTAAATATGAGATATAAATAAATAATTTGATTTTTTAATAACAACTCATCATTTTACTCCTTGTACATTTTTAGTTTGGCCTTTTCGAATGAGGGAATAGACCCCCACATATCCCTTCCTAGGGGCATAAAAGAGCTCAAAATACAATTATTGGAGGAATTACACCTAATAACATTGCCTAGGTTTATATCCCATTGAGAAAATATGTATTTGGGGATTTTTTGGTCAGTATATACCAAAAATAACTTTCCAAATAGATAGTTCTTCTGAAAATTCATAAAATACCTTATTTCCTATAGTTCTAGGACATGAGTTATATATTTATTTTCATACAACTAGAGTTGATGAAAATAATAATCTACCACATGATAGTACTTCATGGGTACATGACTAAGGTCCACTAAATATTTGTCATAATAAACCACAAATAATTCCCCTTCTTGTGAAAAAATTAAATAGGAGCAGTAGTGAATCTATTCATTACATATTGGAAATATGATTCACACTAACCATACAAAAAAAATATACTCTTTATTATCAAGGCTTTCATAGGAGTATAAATCCTATAAATTTCATGAATGAAGTGATGATAATATCCCACAAGTCCCATAAAACTTATGATCTCAAATACATTTATGGGTACCTTTTGAGACATGAAAATCTCCACATTTTCAAGATCTACTTAAATTCTAGATTATGATAAATCATGAACAATGAATTTTAATTCCTGAATACTGAATAAACATTTATAAATATTATCATAAATCTAGTGCTCTCATATTATCTCTAATACAATCTAGAGATATCTATCATGCTTTGCCTATGACATTGATTATAAATATATATCATCCAAAAAGACAACCAAAAGGAATATAATAATGGATGAAATATCATATTAATTAATTATATGAACATTTAAGGTGTATTTTTCAACTTTAATGGAATGGAAATATTTTTAAGGTGGTTATGTTGGCTTTGAAAATTCATCTTTGGAATGTCCTCCATTTTGACCCACAACTAATGATAAACAGAATGTATTTCAATCTTAAAAAACTAGGTAGAACCTTTTAGTTGATCAAATAGAAATTTAGTATAGGATATTGGATAATTATTATTTATTGACACTTTATTCAATATTCAATATCCCACACAAAATCATTGACCATTTTTTCCTCTCTTGGTGAAACAAATAGTGGCACCCTAAGAAGAAGTATTGGTTATAATTAATTATTTCACTTCAATGTCCTCTATATTTATTTTAAATTATCTTATCACATTTATGTCAATATAATAAGGTAGAAAAAAATTATATTCCAAGTAAAAGTCCGATAAAAAACTCCCCCTCTAATTTGGTAGAAAACACTAAGAAATATTCAGGAAACACATAAAGGAATAGGTCTAACATAAAAGGTAAGATCTTATGATTCTTATGATTAACTATTTAGACTATTAAAACTTACATTTATATATAAATAGATATAAAATACCCTATATTTGTTCTTGATTGACCTTCTTGAAGTCCTCAGTCCCTAGTAAGTGTATATTATGTACTAGTTGAGGAGGAGAAAAAGACCAACCTTAGATAGAAATTAATATAGTATTAAAAGTAGACTAACCAATCCATGCCCATAATATCACTGAATTTTCTCTTGTTTATAATGATTAAATACCATAAATTTCCAAAGATACCATGATAACATATCAAAATTAAAATTCTTACTTCTTTCAACACATTTAACCAAAGAATTATCAAAGTTCAAAAGTTTTATAAATACTTTTACTTTTAATCACAAGAGTGATGTTGATTTCTTGAAAATAAATGAGTGATAATTTCATATATCAAATAAAGTATAATAAAGTTTATAATATATTAAGATTTAACCTCCCAACATATAAGGACACTTTCCATTATAATAGGTATACTTTCATATATATATATATCATGTATGTGAGCTCAAGATATCATTGATGATGAAAACCCTTCCCAAAAAAATGTACACTGACATTCATCTTTGATCACTTTTCTTGTGACTTGGTCTACTAGTATGCGGTAAATTTACCCTAGTCAACTACCCCCTAGATTGAGCATTAGATACATGGGTTTAATGTGGTAACTAAATTGAACTCTCTAATGGAATCATTATGTAAAATATTTTAATATGCTTATACTGGACACAATGATGGGAATACTTCACCTTAGAGGGCTATTCAATTTTAGTGTCCCTTAGTCATCCATAATGATAACATTGAATTTAAGGTCACCCTGATCTTGGAGTATGAGGATTGATTATTTCTTGAATAACTTAGATTTTCAAACTTTCAAACATCTACCAAAAACACTACTTATATCCATTAAAGGATCCCTTTCCAATGATTCAACTAGGAAGCTAACCACAAACTCCATTACTTCACTTGGAACCAATCTCAACTAGAACAACTTACTTTATAAATTCAAATAAAGTGTAAAGATTGAATAGAATCACCAGTGTATATAAGTCTTCCGTCAAACATATATTGAAATTCTTTAATTTAGATTCTTCACCCCCTTAGTTATGGAGAAAAATGATGCAGATTAGTGAATTTAAAATCATGATCTACCACTATTAGAGTATCTTTTTATATCTCTATAAACTCTTGGTACTTTACCCGATGTAATGTTTCAAGGTAAAATTGATTATAAAATAACTTTTAAAAACATTTCCATGTTGAATACCGACCCTTATTTTTGTTGATAATAATTTTCCACCATAAATAGATATCTACTTTGAGCATAAAGGTGTCTAATTGAACCCTATTCTTCTCAGGGGTCTTGACAATCTTAAACATGTAGTGAATATTTTCAACCCATTCTCCTGCTTCCTATAGAGATACATCACCTTGAATGGTTGGGGTGGTGAAACTAGAAATACCACATAACATTTAAAACTAAATTCTCCTATTAAGGTGATACATTACCCATAGATTGAAGTAGATATGAAATCTCTTATAGAACCTACTGATCAACCAAAATCCTAGAAATCCAATCATTCTTATGACAACCCATATCTTTTATACAATTTATTTCATAATTTATTACATAAACTCACACGTAATAAAATACTAGAAGATAGATAGGCCTAGTGTATTTATAAAATTAAATACATAGAATAATAACTTAAAACAGGGATACAAAAAAATTATTTAAAACTCCTTAACATGCTTATAAAATTACATCACTCTTCTAAAACTGCACGACCTGAACTGGGGACATACATAAGAAAATGGTGAGATATAAAGCCCAGTAAGGGAATAATCAAGGAATAACATGATGAAAATAATAAATTTGAGTCAAGAGGAACATCAATGTGACATAAAATGGGTGATATAAATAAACATGAACATATAAGCATGATATAAGATGATAACATCAAGCCAACATAGGAATGTGGAAACAACATAAAACATGACATTATAAGCATAAGTAAAGGATAAACACTAAAAAATACTAACATATTGTTCTTAAGATAAAATATAATAAACCATAAATTGTATCTCATGAGATAAAAACATTACCCAATGAATTTTAGGGTTATATAATTCCGATCCCACCCCTCACATTCATATTATGTACATGCATTTGTGTGCCACATAGATATTTCAATAGAGGAACATATTTCATCAAATTTAATCTCAATATTATGGAGTATGGGTCATATAAATGTAACTAAAAAATCAATTAAATATAGGTACAAATAGGTGAATACCTTTTAGTGTAAATAGAGATGGGTATTCACGATACAAAAGTTTGGCATGTAAAATCACAAGATAATTTTGATATCATAATAGTTGTATATAAATGATCATAGAAGGGTTTAATGAGAGAAAAAAGTGATATATAATTACTTTTAAATAATAATCATAGTAAAATTTATATATAAAAACATATTCCAACATCAAAAATTTAAGATCAAAAGGCATAATACAAATAAAGTACTTGAATAATTAGAAGGATGATAGGATCCCTTATCTTAAGGGGGCGCTTTAAAAAGATTGGGAGGACCTTTTTAAGAGATCGAGAATACCTTGGGAGGGTTTTATAGATATAAAAGGAGATTAAATTTATGTTAAATGAGTTTATAGTGAAGAGTAATGGGTGGTTTGGTGGGAATTGATAGAAAAAGAGAGGGCAATTCATTATTAATTTCTAAACTTTGGTTTTGGGATTTATCATATAAAACAATCAAAACCAAAAACTTTACCATGGTTTTCCCCTAGTTTATAAAAAATAGGTGTGGATTTAAATATTTTATAACTCTAATAATTGAACATATTAAAATATCACCAGTGGTTATTTATAAGTGAGTAATGTTCATAAAGAATTGATTTTAAAACTATAAAACATAAAATAGGTTTGGAAGGATTAATTAAAGGATTATAAAATCAAGAAAACAACTTCAAAAAAATTATTTTAAATATGAAATATTTATTTTTTCTTGTACTACTTTTATATTATTTATTACATCACTTTTGGGCTATTATGATATCATAATAATGGTTGTATATTTATACAATATTTATTTTTTATACAAAAATCTAATGTATCATAAAATTATGAAAAAAATTCACCATTAGATAATTTGGTGGGATAATTTTAAAAATAATATTTATTTTATCAAAATAATTTTCTAAATATAATAATTTTTAATTTTAAATAAAAACCCCTAATTATTATAAAATACTAGTTTTTACAAAACTAATAACTTTCGGGCCCTTATAAAAATTAAATCGGTATTCATTAAATTATATTATAATTTATATGTAAATAAATATTATTTAACAAGAATATTATATTAAAATAAATTCTATTTAAAGAATTCATGTATTTATCAAATAGAGTGTTTTAATAGAAACCGTATATTTTCCAAAAATACAATTTTGATTTCTTCATATCAAAATCTATTTTTTATCAAAACCATTATATAATAATTTATAAAGTAATAATAAAAAGGATAAATATAATAATTATTTAATTTAAAATAAAATATAAATATTTATACTACTAGGGCCTAAATATATAACCCCTTATTACACCAGTGTATTCCCTAAAGGTAAGGTGTGCGATGGTGACACTTTCTTGGAGTTGTTCGACGAACATGGTTTGGGATGTGATCATGATAAGCTTGAAATTATCTCATAAATGATTTTTGTCATGTTTTAGTTATTGAATCTTGACTTGGTATTGGTTAAGGGAAAAAACTAGTGATTCCTTCTTCCTTGTAAGATCTGATAAATGGGATTTATAGGGTATAATCCTACTATTTGAGGGCATTACTTATTTTATCTATGTGAAATAGATTTTATCATAACCCTTAATGTATACTAATATTAATGATCACTGTACAATGAGTATATTATATATGGGTAATGCACTTAATAAAATTTTAAATATAACTGGATATATTTTATAACTATCCCAAAATAACCATAGTAGTGCATGTTTTTTCTATAACTACATTACTTAATAAGGAATTTATTTATTTAAAAGTAGAATTTTATTTAAAAAAGTTTGGGTCGTTACATTCTTCCCCTATTTAGAAATTTCACCCCTGAAATTTTATTTCATACACTAAAATGGATGAGGGTACTTCTTTTCATCACCTCTTTTGATTCCCAATTTGATGCCTTAATCTTGTGGTTCCACTATAATACTTTAACCGATGAGTTGTATTTTTTTTATAATTTTGTCACTATGATCTAAGATCTTCACCGACTAATCATCCTATTAAATATCATTCTCTAAGTGTACCACCTATGGATTTAGTACATGTGAGGGGTCTGTTATGTACTTCCTCAAAAAAGATACATGGAACACATCATGTACTTGATATAGGTTAGCTGGGAGTTCCAGTCGATAGGCTACAAATATACTTAAATAAATGATATAAAATTTTATAATGTATCTTGGAATAATATTTAACTCATTCTGAAACCTCACGGATTTATTCCATGATGATATATAAAGGAACACTATAATTCTGACCTCAAAACCCAGATCTCATCGATGATTTTTTTGCATAGATTTTTTATCAATTATTTTGGATTTAATATGATGTTGAATGATTTTAACCTTATCTATTATCTATTAGGTAATATTAGGTCCCATAAGATTTCTATTTCTAACTTTATCCCAACATATTAGAGTCCAACACTTCTTCCCATACAAATCCTCACAAGGTGCAATTTAAATACTAGAATGGAAACAATTGTTATATGAGAACTCCAATTTTGGAATGTGTTGATCCAAAAATACTTGTAAATACATTGAAAATGATATCAATATATAATATAGAGTTTTAATGTTTATCTCATACTGACCATCCATATGAGGATGATAAATAGTACTGAAATTAATTTATGTATCTAATGATTACTACATGATTCTCAAGAACCTCAAGGTAAACCTTGGATCTAAATCAGATAAAATGGAGAGTGGAATTCCATTTAGTATTACCATATCCATTATGAATATCTTTCAGGTTTTCCAATAGATAAATATTTCATGATATTATTGAAGTGTGATGATTTTGTAAGGCGATCGACTACCACCCAAATTGCACTATTTCATTTAGTTTTTCTGGGGGGGGGGGTCCTATAATGAAATCCATGGACATGTTTTACCATTTCTATTCTGGTATGGGTAATGATTTCATTATAACCTTAGACTTATGTCATTTAGACTTGATTTCTTGGCATACCAAGCATCACTGTATGAATTTTTCAATCTCCTTATTCATGTTACCACACTAGAAGTTTTTCTTTATATATTTATACATATTAGTGATTCCTATATGAATAAAGAAGGATGGGATATGTGAATCATCTCTAATTTCCTATTCATATCTAGTATTGATAGGACACATATCTGGGTTCCAAACTATATAACTTAATCTTTAGTAAATTTGAATGTCATAATAATATATTCCTTTCTATTTAGATCCTTATCATATTTTTGGGCCTCCTTAATCTTCTCAAGAATGGATGGTTGAGACATTATTTGAGAATGGTAGGTTAAATATTGTTTTATTATTCTCATATCCGTCATTTTAATTTCTAATAATATTGGATCCTTTTAAAACTTCATTATGGATTGGGTTATAGAATAATTTATACATAGAGCATCTTCCACTTTGTTTACCTTCCCAAGATGGTAATGGATTGAATAATCGCAATCCTTTATTAGCTCTAAACACCTATTTTGGAGCATATTGAGATCCTTTTTTTGAATATATACTGAATTTTATGATCTGTATATATATGACACTTATCCTCATAGAGATCATTCCATCAAATCTTTAACACAAATATTACCAAATTCAATTCTAGATCATGTTTTGGATAGTTTTACTCATGGATATTTAATTGGTAAGAGGAATAAGCTATTTATTTTTTATCTTGAATGAGTACACAACCCAATCCATTTGTGGGGGAATCACTAAAGATCAAAAATTATTTCATACTTATGTGTGATGTGAGAATATGTACAATGATCAACGTCTTCTTTAGCTCTTTAAATATCTCCCTGCATTCATTAATCCATAAAAACTTCACTCCCTTCCAAGTTAGCTTAGTGATTGGGATTGGAAATCCTAAGAAGTTTCTCACAAATTGATGATAGTACCCATATAATACAAGGAAACTATGGATTTCCATTAGAGATATTATTATGGGAAATCCTTTAATTGCCTATATTTTTGAAGGATCCACAAATATCCCATTGTATGTGATAACATTTCCCATGAATGTTACTTTATACAGGTATAATTTTGATTGATAAATTAAATTTTAGTTTAGGAGGAAGACTAAGACATTATTTGAGGAAGATAATCTCTCACAATGGGCATGTAATCAAGGATGATCATTTTATTAGTCTCAATAATTTTTTATAGATACGCTTAGACATAAGATAGTAATATCTATGCTTGAGATGGTGATTCCAAAGGATATTTATGCCCATCCTTGAATATGAATATAATTGAAGGGTGATTTATAATATAGAGGTTGATTTCATTATCTCAACAATTTATGTTGGTTATATACAATAAAATCCAATCCATACCCAAATTGGCATCAAATTTTGATAAATAGAGTATCAAAAGGCTCTCTGGGAAATTAATCCCACAAATTTTGATAGGGTATGAGTTATATACTTGGTATATAATAATTAAACCATTTTCTATTTCCAATGATAACCTAAATTCCATGTTTTGATTTGGTGTTTGAGTAGTTATACTAAAATCATGTGATATGAAAGAATATATATAATCACAGTCACATAAGACATTTGAAGTTCATGAATGGATGATAAGCCTGTCTTTCACTATTTTATTTTGGTTCTAATCATTTATTTTATCCAAAATAGACTTAGGGATGAGAATTTTTGAAGTATTAAACACATAAAAGGGAAAAAAATGAACATTGAAGGTATAAATCCTAAATGAAATTGATAGTCCTAAATGTTATATATATTTTTATATCACTTTTCCATTGTTTTTCATTCATATACTAGATAATTAATGTGGTAGATGTCCAATTTTTCAGAAAATATGGATTCAAAAGGTTCCAAGGAAGAAAGGTAGAAAAGTGGAAATAATGGCCAAGTACACATCATGATGGAAAAATTCACATAGTGTACTTGATGATCACATCCTACATCAAGAAGTGAAGCTAATCCATGATCAACCACGAAGACTGAAGAATTTTTCAGTTCATGTCATGAGTCCTTCCTACACGTCATGACACAAGTCCAACCGAATTCCGAGAAAGTCGTGAGGATTCAATGAAAAAGGCCAACTGGACAGGGGGTACACATCATGAAACACCTATACACGACATAAACATGGTCATACATCATTAATCCATGGAAGATCTTCTTGCCACACTATATATCCTGGTCAAAATAATACGGATTAAGGGTTCACATTGTGATGCTTAAGTACAAATCGTGACCATTTCCACCTATATAAGGAGTATCTCAACAGCACATTGAAACATGTTTGGATCATATCTCTCTGCCTTTTAGACTCATTTCTGAATTAACTTATATTCTCCCTATTAAAAGACCTTAGTTCTTTGTAATTATTTTACATTTTCAATCAATGATCCGTGGATTAATTTTTCATTAACGCCTTCAATTCCCATTTCATTTCAATTACATTTGATTCCTTTCAAGTAAGGTTTTATTTAAAGTATTATTACATGTTAATTTCATATCATTACATGCTCAATTTCATTATCATTGTTATCATGATTTCCTCTATCCCTTTTATTGCTTTTAATTACCATCATGAGTAGCTAAATGCATCCAGGGTATGGATCAAGATTCAATATATCTACACACTTAATTAGACCTCTAGTTATAAAATTGGAAAACCTAAATGGATTAGTAATTAGGATATAAAACTATGGTCAAACCCCATTTGTGAGACTGCATTGTGACTACCAGATAGTCAAGAAAATGACCCTATCCTAATTGAAGTAAACCATGACTATGACCATTAGCTTAGGGGAATTTATACAGTAAAAGCTAAACTTAATGCATCTAGAACTATATCTATCCTACTAACCATATAATAGTTACATCCTAGATAGAACTAGAAGACTGGACCAAGGTTAACTAGCGACTACCGCTTGCTTTGCAGACTAAGCACTTAGGAACTTTCCAAGATTAGAACTAGAGTCACCTTTATCTAGATACTCAGATTTGATCCCGATCCCTCTTTAATCAATTGAATTCAAACTCAAAAATTAGTTAGATACTGACCAAACTTTAGTCAAGATAGTAAGGAGTTCTACAAAGGATTCAAGACCAGATTTATTTTTCCCACAAGAACAACACCCTCCTTGTGGGATCGACTCTGAACTTCTACTATACTAAGCCCTAGTAGTTAGTAAAGTTTGGGACACATATAAATTTATAATTTGAATCGCGACCTGAGGAATTAATAATGCCTTTTGGGTGGTCAATAAAATTTTGGAACTGTTTCCAGGGATGTAATGATGTTTATTTGTGATTAGGATTTTGGTCTAGATCTAGGATTACTTTTCCCTCACCCCCTTTAATTTGTTTCTAGACACCCTTGTGTCTTTTTGTTTTCTTTTGTTCACCCTGTGCATGTACCAAGATTATTTTACTTGTTTAAGGACTCTTGATGTAAAATATCTTTTGGCCTTCGATCCTGAGATCAAAAGGAACCTCTCTTCTCTTCGCTAGGAAGTAATGGATGAACAATTCCACCCTCTAAGACCAGACCCTCCAAACCCCAACTATCAATTCATTCTGGGAGAGAACCCGATAATTAACCAGGAGAAAACAATCATGGACTATGGATTTCCATCAATCCATGGTACAATACCTAGTATTTTTCGTCCCCCTATCCAAGAACATAGATTTGAGATAAAACCTCGACTCATTCATATGATCCAGAACATGGGGAAATTTAGTGGTCTTAAGAGAGAAGATCCACATGAACATATTACAAACTTCCTGGAAGTCAATGATACCTTTTGCAACCAAGGATTTTTATATGATGAAATAAGACTCCGTGTCTTCCCATTCTCCTTACTAGACAGATTCAAGGACTGTCTAAAGAGTCAATCTCCCGAGTCAATTACAACTTGGGATGAACTGGCCAAGAAACTTCTGGACAAGTACTTCCCACCCATCTGAACCTAGAAGCTCCGGATAGACATTCAAAATTTCAACCAAATTAATGGAGAGTTTTCTTGGGAAGCGTGGGACCATTTTAAAGAATTAACGAAGAAGTTTCCACATCATGGACTTGATATGAGGATACAACTCCAAACTTTTTATCAAGGACTCCGGCTAGCAGCATCGAATGCTGTCAATGTAGCCGTTGATGGAGGTCTCATGTTCAAGACTCCCAAATCTAGAAGAGCCATTCTAAATGAATTATCTCACAATGATAGTATGTGGAAGAGTGAACGTGGACCGCCGTGTCATTGAATCCTCCAAATTGATGAAACCATAAGACCAACAGTTCAAGAAGAAGCACTCACTAAAAAGTTAGATGCATTTCAGATACCAACTATTCAACCCCCTCCTGCTCCTGTCATGGAATTACAATCATGGAAGATTTGTGGTGTCCCTCATCTATATCAAGACAATAAATATAGATATGAAGAACCGAAACAAGATTGTAATTATGTCATTTTCAATCAGAAAAACCCACCATTTTAGTAGAAAAAATATTATCAGTAGAGACCTGCTCAACCGCAACCTTAGAGAAATCAGGGTTATTTTTAATCAAGAGGAGGAAAAAACCTATTCAAAGCTCAAGTACAATCAGGATAACCTTCGATGAACTCTGTACCAAGACCATGAGATAAACAACAACCATTCCCTCAAAGAGAACAACAATTTCATCCACCTTAGCCAAGACCTTAGCAATCACCTATGAAAAGAAATGTGGAAAACCTATTGGAATCATTTGTGAAAATGTCTGATCAAATAATGATAAACCATGAGACAGATATGAAAAACCATAGAGCTGCTCTAAGGATACTTGATGTGAAAATGGGTCAAATCTCAAAGACCTTATTTGAGATATTACCAGGTACTCTACCTGGTAACACTGATACATACCCACAAGAGGAATCTAAGGTAGTAGTGCTGAGGATCCAAAAGATTCTAGACTTCCAAAAACCCAAAAAAGCATGGCCACAAGAATAAGAGCTAAGAAAACAACCAGTACCTGAAGAAAAATTCAATCCCACCTTACATCTTGAAGAAGTACCAGCTGAGAAGGAACATAGAACTGATTAGCAGAAGGAACATATGTATGTTTCCCCACCTCCATACCAACCACCTCTTCCCTATTAGGAGATAAAAAGACAACTTAAGTAGGATAAACAATACAAGAAGTTCCAAGATATGTTCAAACAATTATATATCAATATCCCTTTTGCCGAAGCTATTTCCCAAATTCCCATTTATACCAAATTCCTAAAATAACTATTATAAAAAAAAATATAAGAGCTAGGAGTCATATATTTAAATGAATAATGCTATGATATTATACAGTAAAAAATTCCACCGAAGATGAGAGAACCTGATAGCTTCTCAATCCTTTGTGAGATAGACACATGCAAATTCGATAGAGCACTCTATGATCTTAGAGAAAGAATTAACCTTATGGTAATGAGTACTTTTCAAAACTTGGACTCATGGAAATCAAATAAAAAAAGGGTAGATTTTCAATTAGATGATATCTTGGTCAAGTACCCTTGAAGAATTTTGGAATATGTTCTAGTAAAAGTCAAAAAGTTCATTTTCCTAGACGATTTCCTGGTATTGGACATGGAAGAAGAAGGTGACATGCCCATTATACTTGGAAGACAATTCCTCAAAATAGGAAATGAACTGATCAATGTGAACGAAGGATATATCATATTCAGGACTAGGAGAAGAAAAAGTTGCTTTCAATCTAATTAGATTTGTGAAACACTCAGATGACACTATAGAATGTCACTCCATTTCTCTCACCCAGATTGGAGAAGAATATATGGCCATCGAGGAAGAAAGTGGAAACTATCTTACAGAAGCAGAAGAAGAATATGACTTTAAGTAAGTCAAATTCATTTAACCACTTACTAGAGATGCTATGTCATCATTTACCCCATCCATCATCCATCCTCCTCAATTAGACATGAAACCACTACCTAGTACTTTAAAGTACTCATTTCTAGTGGAATATTCCTCCTTACCCGTTATAGCCAACTACAAACTATCCCAGGATCAAGAAGAAAAATTGGTTGATGTCCTCAAAAGATACAAGCAGTCTATCTCCTGGGGATTGGAAGACATTAAAGGGACCAATCCCACTGAATGAACTCATATAATCCTACTCTAAGAGGATGAAAAACCAAAATGACAGCCTCAGAGGTAGATCACACCACCCATGAAGGAAGTTGTCAAGAAAGAGGTGATGAAACTCATGGATACAAGAATAATATTTCCTATCTCAAATAGTGAAAGGGTGAACCCCTTCAAGTCATTCCCAAGAATGGAGGACTCAAAGTGACACAAATAGATGACAATGAACTTATTTAAACACACACCATCACTAGATGGAGAGTTTTGCATGGATTAAAAATGTTTAAACTCAACCACAAGAAAAGAAAATTTTTCATTAACTTTTTTGAAACAAATGTTAAAAATACTAGAGGGGAATGATTTATATTGTTTCCTGGATAGCTATTCAGGATATAATCAAATTGCAGTTGACCCCGCTGACTGGCCAAAAACCACCTTCACCTATCCTTTTGGTACTTTTATGTAAAAAAGCATGTCCTTCAGTATGTGTAATGCTCTATAAACTTTAAAAAGATGTATGAAACAAATCTTTCATGATATGGCTGAAGAATTTCTCTATATTTTCATGGATGATTTATCAGTTTTTGGAAGATCATTTGATTTCTGTCTCAACAATCTAGAACTAGTTCTTCAACGCTTTGAAGAAAAATGATTGGTACTGAATTCAAAAAAATGTCACTTCATGGTGCAAGGAGGAATTGTACTCGGCCAAAAAATATATAAATAAGGAATCAAATTAGATCCAGAAAAGATCAAAGTTATCAAATATGTACCTAATCCATCCACTATTAAGGGTATCAGAAGTTTCCTTGGGAATGATGGATTCTACAGATGCTTCATAAAAGATTTTACTAAAGCCACATGTCCTTTGACACACTTATTCTGAAAATATATTCCTTTTGAATTCAATCAGGAATGTCAACAAGATTTTGATACTTTGAAAAACATCCTGTTGTTATCTTCTGTTATCATTATACCAAACTGGGAAAAATATTTTGAACTTATGTGTGATGTCAATGACCTTGTTATAGGAGTTGTTTCGGGAAAACGTACAAATAACATCTTTTACACAATTTATTATGCAAGTCACACCTTAAATGAATCTTAGATTAATTACACGACCACATAGAAAGATATCCTAGCCGTCGTGTATGCCTTTGAAAAATTCTGTTCTTACCTTGTTCTATCAAAAGTTATTGTTCATAAGGATCATTCTACCCTTTAGTACATGATGCCCAAGAATGATGAAAACCCAATGATTATACACTGGATTACATTACTAAAATAATTCGACGTAATAATCAAAGATATAAAGGGAAAAAAATGTCATTTCAGATCACCTCTCTAGACTACCTCTTACCATCATAAAAAACAACAAGGATGATATTGAGGTAGATTTTCATAATGAGACCCTATTTAATATCCAGACTGAGCCTTAGTTATCCAACATAGCCAGTCTTCTTGCAACAAGATTCCTCCCTCAAGATTTATCTTATCAAAAATGGAAAAAGATTCTTTCAGATGTCAAAAAATACTTTTGGGATGAAACTCTACTTTTCAAGCTCTGTGCTGATGGCCTTTTAAGACATTGAATACTAGAAGAAGAGGCACAAAATGTAATCAGAATGTGCCACACTTCTCCATCTAGAAGACATAATGGGCCTGAGTGAATAGTGTCTAAGACCCTATAAATTATATTTTTCTAGCCCTCATTACATCAATAAACCAAGATATTCTGCCGCCACTGTAACAGATTCCAAAGGACAGGGAATATCAGAAAAATAAATGAAATTCCATAGAACCCCATGTTAGAAGTTTATGTATTTGATGTCTGGGGCATCTAATTTATTGGACCATTCCCTACGTCACATGGTAAGAAATACATTCTGGTTGTAGTGGACTATGTGTCTAAATGGGTTGAATCCGAAGCTATGACTCATGACACTTCTAACATGGTAATAAAAATCCTTCAGATTTTTTTTTCACATTTTGGATTTCCAAGAATGCTCATTAGTGATCACGGAACACATTTATCCAATCAACCAGTGAGAAAAATGCTTCAAAGATATGGGATCCACTACAATACTAGAACCCCATATCACCCAAAAACAAGTGGGAAAGTCAAACTGTCAAATAGGGTGGTAAAGTAGATCCTAGAAAAAACTGTCAATACAAGAAGAAATGATTGGAGTCCGAAATTAGATGATGGATTATAGGCATATAAAATGTCTTATAAAACACCCATCAACGCCACCCCATTTTGAATGATTTATGGAAAACCATGTCTTCTTCTGGTGGAGCTTGATCAATAATGATTTTAGGCCATAAAAAAATAAATTTGGAATCAGAAAAGGCTCGAGAGAAGAAGTTATTTCAGTTAACTGTGTTGGAAGAATTAAGAAAATATGCGTACGAGAATGCACAAATTTACAAGAAAAAAAACAAATGGCACAACCAATGGATTGAAAGACACACCTTTATCCTAGGGAGTAAGTTTTTCTATCCAACTCTAGATTTAAACTTTTCCCAAGAAAGCTAAAATCAAGATGGTCTGGTTCATATGATGTTATCCAAGTTTTTTTGTATGGAGATATTGAAATTTAATGAGATATAGATCTTCCATTCAAAGTGAATGGTCAATGGTTAAAGATTTTTCAAGAACCATTCCATGAGGGCTATGTCCTCAACCTCACATTCAACTAAACTTTAAGGAATTCTAGATGATGAATTTAAAGTTATCCCTTCTATGGGAGGAAACCCATAGTTGTTTTTAGTTTTGTTTGAGTCTTGGATTTTTTAGTGTTTCATTGCAGTACTTTGTACAAACATTCATTCAATAAAAAAATGATTACTAATATTCCTTCTTTTTAAACCTTCTTGTTCTTCAGCTATTCAATTGTTTAAAGCTATGGATAAATGTTTTTTCTATAGTGAAAGTTTTTTTCTACTAAAATATTTTGCAGGTGCGTAAAACTTAAATTTTAAGATAGCTTAGACACCCCCACATCATACCACTTTGTCTCCGGGATCTCTCGATTCCCTATTTTTCAATTCTATCATCACAACCATGTTAATTATATTATAAAAAATCACTACCACACCACTCCCACCCATTATTTTATCGACGATGGGGACACTGTCTCCTTTTAAGTGTTTGTGGGGGGGGGGGGGTCTTTCTCATATTTTCATAGAGATAGACTTGAATTTTTGTTTGTTATAACCATTCTAAGAGACATTTTTCAAATTGATAAGCATGCTAGAAATTTGAAAACCATTATTCCCATATAAATTAAAGATAAATTTAAAAAGAAAAATGTTAAGAAAAATGTTTCAACCCTGATTAGAATTTTAGAATGACTGCTGAGTTTAGAAGTTTAATTCAAATTTAAAATCATTGAAATAATGATTAATTGACACATTACATAAGATTTATGCCCTTTTTAATTTCCGGTTTTTATTTTATTCTCATTACCCAAGATAATTCTAATCCTTAAATCTCATTTTCTTTTATGAGCATATTTCTTGAGAGATACATGGGACATGGGAACCTACTAGAAATTGCACTGAGATCTTATCAAAATGATTACTGAACAAGTGTAATTTTAAAATGATTGATGAAAACTTTGATATCCATTTTACCTGAGACCCACCTGACATATATCCTTCATTTAGCCCATAGTTTCCATTAATGAAATCTTAGAAGAAAATATATTTCAAGCCTATTTACCTTCCTACCCTGCTCCTTGTACAATGATTAAAGATTATTTTTGAACAAGTGTGGGGGAGGAATTTAGACAAAATGGGATTCTTTCACTTTCAGAGATGTACGGTGTGATCACATGACTACTAGGTTGTGATCCATATTCCTTTTTGTTGTATATCATTTCTATTCTGTTCCTTTGTAAAATTTAAAAGAAAATAATTTTTTTGTATGGGTTGTGTACTAGGAGGGTCAAAAATCACCATTTTACAGACCGATGAATATATGTAGTTATGTGATGGATGTGAGATCTATCCTAGGCATAATTTTTTAAAAATAAAAATGAAAAATAAAAAGGAAAGGAACAAAATCATTTCTTTATCTATTTGCTCGCTATGCATATGGATCCAACCTGAGCTGTGGGAGTATGGACCTAACTCGCCAGATGGAGGAATTTTGTCACACTTATATTGTTGTATCTCCATTTTACTTTAGATCTTACTATCATTTTAAGCAAGATTTTCAAATTTTACCTACCTACCTATAGCCTCAGAGTCATCAGAACCTTGTTGATAAAAGTACTCAAGATTATTCTTATACTTTTCATTACAAAGTGGAGATGATGGAACCCGTGCAATACTATGGTTAAAAATGTGGACTCAGGGTACGAGCATACCTTACTTACATTTTACCTTGAGTGATGAGATAAAATCATGGTGAGGTAAATTACAAATGGTCATATAGCTTAAAAAATAGTAAAAATATTATGATTAAAAGAATGGTTTTTTTTGAAAATATGAGCTATGAGGCATGATAAATTTACTTGGAATGATTAAAACTGTAACTTGAATACTTTTCTTCTTACACTTAATTTAATTTCATAGACATAATGCACATTTCTTGTTTTGAAAATTTCTTATCCTTTTGAAATCTTTGTTGAGATATTTTTCTTGAGGACAAGCAATGATTCAGGTGTGGAGGGATTTGATAAGACTAAATGTTATATATATTTTTCTATCAATTTTCCATTATTTTTCATTCATATAATGGATAATGCATATGTTAGATGTCTAATTTTATAATAAATAAGGATTCATAAGGTTCCAAGGAAGAAAAGAAGAAAAGATGAAAAAATGGCCAAGTACACATCGTAATGGCCAGATTCACGTTGTGTACTTGATGATCACAACCTACATCAAGTTGTGAAGCCAATATGTGACTAACCAGGAAGACTGAGGAATTTTTTAGATCACTTTGTGTGTCCTTTATACATGTTGTGACACAAGTCAAACCAGACACTGAGAAAGTCACCGGGATTCAATGAAAAAAGTCACATGTCCATGGGGTACACTTCGTGAACCACCTATACACAACGTGACCATGGTAAATGTCATTAATTCATGGAATATTCACATGCCATGATGGATATCCTAGTCAAAATAACACAGATTAAGGGTTAATTACATGATTATTAAGTACACGTCGTAACCATTTCCACCTATATAAGGAGAAACTCGGAAGTACATTGAAACATGCTTTGATCAACTCTCTCTCTCTTTGAGATTCTTTTCAGAATTCCCTACTCTTTTCCCTCTTAAAACACATTAGTTATTTGTTATTCTTTTACATTTTCAATCAAAGAGGTGTGGATTCATTTTTATTTAACACCTTCAATTCCCATTTCATTTCAATTCCATTTCATTCCTTGAAAGTAAGGTTTTATTTAAAGTTTTATTTCATGTTCATTTCATATCATTACATGTTCAATTCCATTATCATTGTTATCAGGATTTCCTCTATCCCTTTTATTACTTTAATTACCACCATGAGTATCTAAACGCATCTGGGGTAAGGACCAAGATTCGATGTATCTACACACTTAATTAGACCTCTAGTTATAAATTTTGAAAACCTAAATGGATTAGTAATTAGGATATTAACCAATGATCAAACCCCATTTGTGCGATTATACCATGACCATTGGATAGTCAAGCAAACAACCCTATCCTAATTGAAGTAAACAATGACTATGACCATTAGATTAGGGGAATTTCTGCAATAGAAGCTAAATTTAATGCATTTAAGACTATATCTAGCCTCCTGAACATGGAATAGTTACATCCTAGGTAGAACTAGAAGACTAGATGAAGGTTGACTAGCAACTACCGCTTTCTTCGTAGAATAATCACTTAGGACCTTTCAAAGATTATAACTAGAATAACCTTTATATAGTTACTTGTATTTGATCCCGACCCCTATTTAATCACTTTAATTAAAACTAAAAAATTAGTTAGACACTTCCCAAACTTTAGTCAAGCATGTAAGGACTCCTACAAAGGATTCAAGACCAGATTTCTTTTCCCCACAAGAATAGTAACCTCCTCGTGGGATTGACTCCAGACTTATACTATACTATGCTCTAGTAGTTAGTAAATTTTGAGACACATATAAATTTCTAATTTGACTTGCACCCTGAGAAATTAATGATGTCTTTTGGGCATACGATCATACATACATTCATTATCCAATGAATTTCTATATTTTATTCTTATTTATCCATGTTCTATTTCCTAGCATAAATTTTATGGGAATTTTTGTTCTCTTAATTACAGTTTGTAAAAAGCTTGTGAAATTACTAAAAAATATCCCTTGGGAGTGTAAAACTAGGTGTACATCAAGTTATATTTATAATTTACCAGGTGATGATCAAATTAATACCCAATGCACCCTTTTTAGGGTTATTACCCTTAGGTACAACTGTGTTAGATCCACATCCACTTGTAGTATCCAAACAAGGATTTTGTTGCTTGAAAACCACTTACTCTATAATTTACCAAAATTTAGGGATATTTTCCTATATTTAGTATTATCACTAAGGCTTTTACTAAGGTTCTATAATAATAATTCTCAAAATAACTAGACCTTTCATCTCATACCAACTATGACAACCCATATATTTTATACAATTTATTTAATGATTTATTAGATAAAGACACACATAATACAATCCCAGAAGATCGAGAGGCCTAGTTTATTTAGGAAATTATATATATATAATAATAAATTAAAAAAAGCTTACAATTAAATTATTTTAAACTCCTTAATAGGATTTTAAAATTCTACCTCTCTTTGAAAACTACACTCGATAACCAGTGGACATACATAAGAAAAGGGTGAGATATAAAGCCCAGTAAGGGAATAATCAAAGCTGAACAAGATTAAAGTAATACATGTGAGTAAAGGGGAATATCAATGTGAAATAAAAGGGTATATAATCATAAAAATTAACATCAAATCGCGATATAATATGATAACATCAATGCAACCTAGGAATGTGACAACATTATAAAACATGTCATCATAAGCATAAGTTAAGGCTAACCACTGATACATCATAACATAGTGTGCTTAGGATAAACTCCCATGACCCATATATGGTATCTCATGAGATAAAAACATTACCCAACTCATTCAAGGGATATATAATTCTAGGTACACTAGTCACATTAATATCATATACATTCTTTTGTTTTCCACATAGATCATTTAACATAAGAACATATTTTTATCACATTTAATATGAAGAATAATGAGTTAGGGTTACATAAATGGAAGTCCCAAATCAATGATGGATAGGTACAAATAGGTGAATACCCTTGAGTGGAAATGGGAATGGGTATTCATGACACAAATGTTTGGAATAGAATATCATGGGATAATTTTAGCAGCATAATAGGTGTACATAAAGGTTCATGGAAGGGTTTAATGAGAGTTTATTGGGGGTATATCATTACTTAGACATCCTAAAGAAATAAAAATTAATGTTTAAAAACATAACATGAAAAATTTTAAATCAAAATTCATAATATAAATAAAGTGATTTAATAAAGAGGAAGAGGACATGATCCCTTACCTTGAAAAGGAACTTCTAAAATCTTAGGAGGAGCTTCTTAAGAGCATGAAAAAACCTTGTGATCGTATCGTGATATATAATATATTATAAACCTTTTACTTGTGAATTAAATTTTTTATGGGTTTTATTAACCCATTATTTAATCATTTTTCACTCAATGTATATTTTGAATTCGTGTTTTGAAAACATACTAAAAAAATGAAATTTCACAATGGAAGAATTTTATAAAAGTTCATTGTTTTTATCATAAAATTATATAAACCCATTAAAATGTAAAAATTAATTTTTTAGGATTATATTATCATGGGGATTAAATTCATCAAACTGGACCCAATGTTAGATATGATCACAAGAGTCCCATAAGAGGCCCACAAAGTGAAGAAATTCTGAGTGGGAAATATTGGACCTATTTGTACTGATTGGGAAATAACTCAGGATTTGGTTCACCAATTGGGATGATTGCACCTCCATTGAACATATAACTAAATTAAAAACCTATAAAATTAATATTAAGTAAATATTTAGTGATTATATTAGTAAAATAGCTAGAAAAATTAGATGGAAAAATTATTCCATGAACAAATCACCAAGTTTCATAGATTATTAACTTATTTTGTGGAAAATGGCATGTAATAGTCTATAAAATAAGTCCCCCATAATTATAAAAGGATTATAAACTACAGGGTGAGTTTTGAGTTCTTAGGACATCTTGTTCATCATATATGGATTCCTCCCCATCCATGGAGTTCTAAAACCCTTGTGATCTCCGAGAGAGGAATGTGATATAACTCATGAGCTTCATGTTTGTATTATTTGAATTATATTTTAAATTATAGGTTTTTATATTTTTTTATTAATATAATAATATTATTTCATTGAGTTATATACCATAATTTCATACTCAAACTCATATGATCATGTTTGGGGGTACCCATTCATGTGATGTTTCACACTCACCATTCTCCACTTATTCCCCCCTTTTAAATTATATTGTTTGTATAGTTCATTTTGGTATATTAAGTTCACATAAATAAAAACATATATTTGTACATTTATGTCATGATATCACATATAAATAACATAAAAAAATGGAAAACACATCAATTTCTTCCTGTGTTTCCTTATTGAGTTTTATTTATGAAGTCAGATACAAATCAACCAATCATCGACAGTAGTCTATGAATCATTTTGGGTTTCTGAACAAAATCTAGAATGAACACTATTATATAATTTGTAAAAATAAAGTTTTATGTGTTACAAACCAAGTATTATAATATCTAAACCCTATCTCTTGAAGTGATGAAAGATGCGCATCATGAGATTTCCCCAAGATGATCATGCTTAATCAAATATATTAATTTTTGACTGATTTTATCACTTTATTATATATTCTTTCCTATTAAATTTTCAAAACAAATTTTATATAATCCCATTACCCATTTTCATAATAAAACACTTATTTTAAAATTGATTATATAAGGTTCCATCGATAGATAACCTAGGGATCCTTCTATACTATATAAATTCTAGTAAAACAATAATTTCAAATTTTACATGTTCAATAATGTGATCAAATTTTGTCACCATTTCTATGGATACAAGATCATATTTTCCTTTTATTTAATTAATTTACCTGTTTATTTATTACAACTTTCAATCTCCCCTTTACCTTTTTATTTTTTTGGTTTTTGAATGTTCTCTCTCACTCTCTCTATTCTATATTCTATTTTTTATTAAATTAGTTTCTTTATTTATTATTTTATTTATTTATTTTTCCTATTAATAATAACGTGATTTTTTTTACTTCAATTATTCCTAATTAAAAAAAACTTGAAATAATTATTCCATGATAAGATCTAGTAAAGAAAAATTACTTGAAATTTACCCTAAAATTGAAAAGACTCTCTTCTCACAAATTAGGTCATCTAGAGTAGAGAAATCTAGTAAAACTAAGGAACATTTTGTGGAAACCAAGGTATCACTAATACAATCTAAGAGTGAAATAATTCAGACCCCATAAAACAAGGCTGTAAATAATCAATCCTTAAAATAACTAACCACTCATGATGTGGAGAACCAACCCATGTACATATAATATCCCAAAGAATCATCCAACTTTGATATAAGATCATGCCTCATCCAAATATTTACTAAATTTCATGGTCTTCTTGGTGAGGATCCTCAAAAAAATATCAAGGAATTTCATATAGTTTTCTCCACAATGAAACCCAAAAATGTGTTTGAGAACCACATAAATTTTAATGCCTTCCATTTCTCCCTTGATGACGTATTCAAATACTGGCTATACTATTATCCAACCATAATTAGAGGTTGTAATTACCTTAAATGAATCTTTAGAGAAAATTTATTCCCTATCTCCCAAACTACATCTATAAAAAAAGAAATTTGTGGAATTAGGCAATCACAAAGAGATACCCTTAATGAATATTATGAGAGATTCAAAAGACTTTGCTCGAGTTTCCCCCCACCAAATTAGTGATTTTTTAATTCAATAGTTCTATGAGGGAATTTTCCCATAGATCATGGAATGACAGATGCTATTACTAGTGGTTCTCTATTTTATAAAACCCCTACCACCGCTTATGAATTAATAGTCAATATGGATCACAATACACAATAATTTGGTACATGAGAAATTAAACCCACTTAATGAGTTCATGAGGTAATCCATTCGTCCCTAGAAAAATGTATACAATAAACTTGATTAAATGAATACCCTTAAAAGAAAATTATCTCAGGGTCAAGGTAATTCACAATCTCCACCTATTCTATTTCATTATTGTACTTGTTCTGATAACACTTATTTCTCTAATAAGTGCCTCTAACTTTTAGATTCATCTTAGTCTTGTGAAATATTATTTCCTAGGAATATATTTCAACAAGAACCACCCTTCAAGAAAGAATCATTTATGAAAAATTAAAAATATGGGTGGAAATAACAACCACTGTACTGATAAGGAGGCAACTCAAGTTGCCCCAAATAGAGTTGGTATCAAAAGAGACAAGGTAAACATCCTTCTTATTATTCAAATTCTAAAAATAAACCTCATACTCCTAATTATGAACCCATAATAGAGTACATGGTGAAGAAAATGGAATCCCAGTACCTAAAATTTCAACATAACACATAATTGACTATTCAATACCTATGAAATATAGTGGGAAAACTAAAAAATACCATCAGTGAAATAAAGATGCAAGGTTTTGGAAAATTACCATCCTAACCTATTGACAATTCCAATAAAAAGGAAATTTATGTTCTATCACACTTCATAGCGGTTAGTAATTTTTTTTACTTAAAATGATTATACACAATAGTTATGTCCTCCCCTTTAAAAAATAATTTCACTACCCTCAAAAGATTCAAGTGATGAAAAAAATGTGTAAAAAATTTATCATTGAGGATTCCCTTAAAAAATACATTCCTCTTAAATTTACCAATGACTATATCAATCCAATAATATTTCTGATAATTTAATTGATAAAGAGATCATATATACATTTATAAAGGTATAAGTTAACATTCCTCTCTTGGATGCAATTAAAAAAAATCCTCACTATACTGAATTTATGGAAGGAATTTATGCCCATTGATAGATACTGAAGGGGAATGAGTGTAAAACTTGTAAAGAATGTCTTAACCTTGATAAAACCTATGATTCCAACCAAATGAAATGATATATTCACTTTTATGATACCTTTAACCATATCAAAGACTTTATTTTTTGATGAAATGATTGATTTAGGTGCTTCGATTAATGTGATTCCTGACTTTGTGTATACTTATATATAGATTGGAGATATTTAACCAATAGTAATCATCATGTAAATTTCCAACTAGACACAACATACCTACTAGGGCTAATTGGGTATGTCCTCAAGGGAGTGAATAATATCGTATTCCCTATAGAATTCAATGTTATTGAGTTGGAAGATTCCTAGACACAGGGACATGATCCTATCATACTTATAATTCCGTTCCATAAAACAAAAAATAAAATCATCAATGTTCAAAATGATATGTTTTCCAAGGTATTTTAGGGATAAAAGGTATGTTTTAATATCCTTGATACTATGAAACACCCTATTGAAGAGTACTCCACTCTTCCTATCCATTCAATGGAAGTGCTATATAATGACACACACACACACACACCATTATCTCATTAACCCATAATCTAATTCATTTTCCACTTCTTTAATATTTTATGATTTGGGTTTTAATTCATGTTTTTAGTGTTTTCTGGTTTGAAAAGGTGTGATTTTGGTGTTTTAATTAATGAGTGTGTTAATTATGAGGCACCCATGACCGTTGATGATTCTAAAATTATCATTTCCATTGATTCACTTTCTATATAGAATAAACATGAGAATATAGATTGTTTCTTACCCTTTAAATCCTTTCCATCAATCCAAAAACCACTAGTATTGGAATTACATCCATATCTATCAAATTTAAAATATTTCTATCTTGTGGATACTGACCAATTTCAAATAATTATTTCCAATTATCTATCTTCATAGAAGGAATAAAAAATACTAAACCTTTTGAGAGAGTTTAAAAAGGTGATAATATGGGCATTGGATGATATTCTTGGGATTAGACCCTTCATTTTCATGTGTCATATAATTTTAGGTGATAAGGATAATTCTGTAAGTCAATCCCAATTCCAGTTAAATACCACCCTCCTTGAAGTGGTGAATTAGAAGTTAGTAAATTACTTGTTGATGGAATCATCTATCCCATATCTTATATTAAAGGGGTTAACTTAGTATAAATTGTTCCTAAAAAAACTAGAATAATGATAGTTTCAAATGAAAGGAATGAATTGGTTCCAACATGTGTGAAAAATATTAAGAGAATCTGTATTGACTACCATTGAATAAATTAAGCCACGTAAAAGGAACACTTTCCCTTACCTTTTATTGACCAAATTTTAGAAAAATTGGCTGGTAAGTCCCATTATTGTTTCTTTAATGGACATTGAGGTTATTTTCAAATCCGTATATCCCATGAGGATCAGGAAAAGAAAACATTTACCTATCCATTCAATATAGTTTTCATATAGGTGGATTCCATTTATTCTTTTTTAATTCTCTTGGTACTTTTTAGTATTGTATGTTGAGTATATTTTTTTGAGTACCTAGAGAATTGAATGGAAATTTTTATGGATGATTTCATAGATAATGGTTATTCCTTTGATGATTTTATTAGAATACCTAGTTTCTATCCTCTGTTATTTCATTGAAAAGTTCTAAAATTAAATTATAAAAAATTCTATTTCATCGTAGAGTGAGGGATAGTCCTATTGTCCTAAGAGTAACTGCACTATGACTCAAGAGGGTGGGAGGGATAAATTGAGTTGTTGAAATTTTATCAACTTAGAAAACTACCCTATTTTAAAGATATGATAAATTTATGATATTTTATTAACATAAGAAGAATTTGAAATTAAATAATAAATAAAATAGATCATATATAGAGATTTATAGTGGTTCAGGGAACAAAAATACCCAATTCCACTCCACCAATGCTCAAATCCAATAGCTTGGTGATTTTCACTAGAACAATACTTTTACCATGGACTACCAATCATTTTTCAATGGATTGAATAACTAAGTTCAAGTAGTCAACACTTGGTGAAATAGTAAAGGATATTTCAACTAGGTTTCAATAAAGTCTATATTAATAATAGCCTTCAAGGCTCTTTTACTAGTAACATTTACAGTGAAATATTGAATAAACAGAGTGTTTATAGGTTGAGTTCAAAAATTTACTATAAAACTGATAAAAGAGAATAATTCTTTAGGAGAGATGATAAAAATAAAAAGCATATCGAGGAGTGTCTTTTGAAATAAAATAAAATATTATCACGCTATCATAAATATAGATCTTGAGTATTCTTCTTCTTTTCATGTGAAACAGATCATCATAAAAAGAGATTTGAGAGCGAGTTCTTAGATGATATATTTGGAGCTTCTATTATTCTAAATATTCCATTTTTCACACTTGATATAACTTAGTAAAATTCATGAAAAATGTTTTATTTCAAACACACAACCTTAGATACCTAAAATTCAGGATTGAAGATTTCCTTTTCCTATAAATAATTCTTAAATAGTACTCACTATTAAATTATCCTTATACTTGTTTACTTTCCCAAAACATCCCTCTTATTATAATATTTTTTTATCATAAAGATGAAATCAAAAATTAAATTAATGCACAATAGCTTTAATTCACACTGAAAGTACACTAACGGTAAAAATACTAGGTTGTAGAACAACATAACCGATTATAGATCACCACATAGTTGGATTATACAAATTTGAATTCACATAGATGAATTGATCTATGTATTCATTCTTAATGTAGCAGATTTACTTCATGTCTACTTCTTGATCATGTATACAAATTTGATATTTCTGAATTGAATTACATATCTATTTAGAACCACATAGCTGATTTCACTATATATCAAAATCACATAGGATATCACTACACTTAACTGACTTACATAGAAAAATTTAATTACATAGCCATTTGGAACCATGTAGATGATTTCACCACATATCCAAACTACATATGAGATTACTCCATGAAACCAATTTATGTATCCGATTGATCTGTAATTGATTGCTCATAAAGAGAATTTATCGGTGCAAGTGATGTTTTCATAGAATATTTCATGATGTAGCTGTTTTACATAGGTGAATAATTTACGTGGTTGATTGAAGTAGATGATTTCTTGACATATCCATTTTTTACATATCCAAATGCCTCATTTAACCAATTTTCCATACTCTGGAAAATTTTAAAAAAAACTATAAAACTTCAGAATTAATAGTCAAATGACTTTGATAATGATGAAACCTGAGAAATAAATGTAAAATAAAAGACATCAATAAAATATTATGGTTATTTGAGATCATCAAAAACTAATGTACATGGGATGTGTTGGAACAACATTAGTAGTCCAACAATCTCCCCTTTTTTATGATGAAAAAACCCACAAGATATCAAATAAAATATTTTAAAAAGGGGTTTACAAGAATTTTCAGAACACTAAAATATATATATATATATTGATTTTAAAATTTTGTGTTTATCATTTCTTATCTCCCTTAATTTGAAACTTCTTAGGGAGATATTCCTCCCCCTTTATATGTTATTAATATAGAAGGTTAAGGAAAAAAACTATTAATTTATAACTTAGAGGTATGTATTGATTTAGTAGAGTGCTAAAACTAAATTTGAATTGTGGGAGAGTAATAAAAAAATATTAAGAAAAAAATTAAATAAAAAAATATCACTAAGAAAAACATAAGAAATTAATTTAGAGTAATTTCATTAATTATAAATAATTTGTACAAAGATGCATCCACTCAATACCCAAAAAAATACACATCAAAAATACTAATCATAAGACTCGTGATTATGAATAGGGTTAAACTATAAAAGTGATTTGGGTGGATGTAACTTGAAAGTAGAGAGTTTATAGAGGTAGTAAGAGGGTCTAATAGTGATGGAAACACATCTCTCATAATCTTCACCATGGCTCAATCTTTAGATCCAATAACTGATCTTTCCCTTGGATCCTATGAATTCTAGCTGAGTACTCTTTCTAAATTTCATTCAAATACATTAAAATCATAAATACCAGCAACTAAAAATCCAACTTATTTAGAGGTCCCTAGGGTAAATATTATTGAATATATACCTTAGGAGATAAGTCTTAATAACCTTGGATTAATCCTTTTTATAAATATAATATGGATCATAAACTGTATCAACTATTTTTCTGGTACCCTAAAAGGTATCTAGAGGAGATGGTCCAAGAGTTCTTCTCCCTTTAAGATATAACAGATCATCCAAACAAATGTCTATTATCTTGATGATATCCAACTTACATAACTCAAGGATAATATAAGATGTATATTTCTAATCATTTGAGAAAAATAAGAGAGACCATTTTTCAGAATTCATTTAAAATACTCAAGAAGACCAGAAGTAAAACTATAAGAAGAACTAAAAAGGGGAACATACTAAAGAGTAGATGAATCAACTAAAAGGTCAAGATAAAACTTCTTTATAATCTTGTCCACTAATCCTTGGATACTAACTACTCTCCCATTCAGAGATTTTTACCCTTTTTTCCTTATTAGATATGTTCTCTACTAAACTTTGAAATACCTCTTAAATAGTACTGGATGGATGTTATTGAACTGAAGCACTAGAAAAATCAGAAACATGATCAAGTATAGTAGATACAGAAAGTAAAAGAGAATCTGGCTACACTGAGGGTGAAACCCTGAGAGGATTGTATACAAAAATCTCCTTTTATATAGAAACAACTAGAACTGACGAACCTTCCTTAGATTATGTGGAACTAGAAACCTTTTCAGAAGAGTACATGACTTAAAATTCTTCATAAACCTTTACTAGTAGGTCTATTATTATGTGAATATTCCTGGTCATAAGTACAAGTAACATATATATCATAGCCTAAATACTATTATAATCATTTAATATATATTTCAGATTTCCACCAACAGATTCTACAAGATAACCTCTCATATCATTCAAATACACGTCAGTTCAAACTACAATATTTCTTCTCTTGTGTCTTAAGACTCACCCGAAAAATATTTCTTAAAATCTTGAATTAATACTAGTGTGAATATATTACACTGAATATATCGGATTTGAGAAGGCACAAAGCTCAACTTATAATGCATCTGATCAACTCCATTATGAAAATCAAGTGCTACTAAAGGTTTAGAGATATAGGCTATGACATATGCTTGAAACCTCTTAATAAATTAAATATTGATGAACAAAACACTCTTTAGGGTATGAAATATTTCCTTTATCTTAGGCTTAAATATTTTAATTTCATCCATATTATCTTGAGACATATCATATTATACAATAGGGATATTTTTGAGTATGTCTCCTTGAGATACAACTAACACTCCAAGTTCATTGAATTCCAACTTGGAAGCACAAAATTTTATCATCCCTCTCACTTGGGTTTTCATATCCTCAGGATATTTTGAAGATATTTTATAAACATATTTATATAAAAAAGGAACAATCTGAATATTTATGATCAAATATATTTGGGTTTTCATTATCCCATTCAATTTGTCAAAATCATTTTTGAAATAGTATTCTCCTTATGATTTTTGATCTCATCCTTTGATTATCTCAACTCCTATTTTAAATTATTTTAATCTCTTATAAGATTATCAAACTCAATTAAAAGAGTATAGGAAATGGATTTTATTTCATAATTTTCTGAACTATTACTCACATAAGGTGCGTACTCATGTACTAAGGGAGGTGATGGAAAAAGTGGTGTATGAGAATGGTTAATAGTCTCCATAGCCATGTCACTAACTATATATCTACCAACAGGTGATCCAGGAAGATTTGAGTCCACTGTTTTATTCTCAACTTCATCTTTAGGTATTACTTCAACAACTAAAATTCCAGGAAAAGTTTCTACTAGAATATTTTTTGGAACTACAATAGTAATCTAAACAAATGGATCCACATACAGAACTAATTTAGAATCTTCATAAACTTCATATTCTATATTTTAAACAATATCTACCACAATAAACATATTTACAACAAATGGGGATTAGATCTGGAAACCACTATCTCCTACACCTCCCTAGATGGAACCATCTTAGTAAGTGCTACATCTTTAGGTGGTGAGGTTTGGGATGGATCCCCTTGAGCCACATTTTCCTGTCCAATATTATTCAAATAGTTTGAATTTGAGTGCTATTAGTACATAATATTTTTCAAAAGAATAGTATAAAGAGCATTACTCTTATGGAATTTTATGGAATCTCCCTCATTTATATCCACTTCCTTCTTCTTCAGAACTAGGGAGATAGACCTACCATATGGTTAATATTTTAACTTACCTTTCACTTTTATGTAGTGATGCATAAAACACATCATATATCACAGAACTTTCATATTTATATTATTGAACATGATATATAAGACATACATATCCTGAAAAAAAACTTTCTCCATATCTACATCTCTCTGGGTTATCCCATTCTGAATAAACTTACAAAGACTCTTCCACTCATGTTTTAAATTCTTTATTGGATTTTTTCAAAATAAGATGAACCAAATAATAATTTAAGAAACATATATTAGTATTACTAAGATTGTTGTAACTAAAGTATGATTGAAATAAAAATCCCCATCATAGGGACAATGAATGGTTTCAGCTTACTCCACTAACGAAACTAGAACAAAATTTCCATTTACATTCAATGAAAGAATATCCTCTATTCCACCGAACTGAAACTTGAAATTACTCATAAAATCTTTCACTTATTCTAAAAATAATAAATTAGATTTCTTTTCATAAAAAAAATTCCTAACCTTGAAACTGAAGGAACTTATTTAGAATTATCTTAGTAGACTTCATCCAACTCATATCGATGACATTCCTAATGAGAACTCGGTGTAGCAAAATGCTTTCTTTTTCATTATTAGATGAACCAATGTTTCTATTATCTATATGCATGGATTTTTCCATAGAAGTTAGGTCAGTTGGAGGACAATTGATTATTAATAGGTGAATGACAACAATTCAAATTATAGAGGAAGGAACGTAGGAGAAGGAAGAAATAATTGAGGGTCGATTGGTATTTAGGTTACAGACCTGATTTGAAATATAGCCGTGTAGACGATTCAGTGTTTTTTTTGTAGAATCTTACTCATAAATAAATAAAATAAAATAAGGATTTAAAAGGAAATTTATTTTTAAAAAAATTTAAATAATAATGTTGAATAAATTTTGTAAATATATAAAAATGATTTCTTTAACTTTTATAAAAAATTAAAATAAATAATTTTGAAAACAATGCATAAAATAAAATTTTAAAAAATAAGATGAACTACTCTCATTTAAATTTAAATAATCCCATTTCCATTTTAATAAAACCAAAACATTCATATGCATGGGTATTAGTGAAAATATCTTCTAACTGGTTCTTATTAGATATAAACTAAAGATTAATATCACCTTTTTGAGTGTGATCTCTCAATAAATGATTTCTTAAATCTATATAATTTATTCTAGAATGATTTATCATATTATTTGACATGTTGATTGTACCAGTGCTATCAAATTTAATTCATACTTGATTATAATTTAATACAAAATCAATTAAGGTGTGTTTCATCCACAAAACTTTTACACAACAATTACCAACAAAAATATATTCTTCTTCAGTAGTAGATAATGAAAACGAGTGTTTTTTATTTCCAGAACATGATACAAAAAAATTAACTAGAAAATGATAGGTTCCTAAAGTAATATTTCTATCTAGTTTACAACCACTAATGTTTGTATCTGAATAGGAATTTATATTAAAATCATAAGTTTTTTAAAAAGTAAATAAAGAAAAATTGTTTCTTTTAGATACCTTAAAATATTTTTGGAATATTTTAAAAAATATTCCTTAAGATTTTATTTAAATATAGCACATAATTATACTAAAAACAAAATATCTAGTTAACTAGTAGTCAAATATATTAAACTCTCAATTATTCCTATGTATATATTATTGTCAATTGTTTTCTAAGCTTTATCCAAGTCCATATTTTCATTATAACTCACATGAGTTGTTTGTACTTTAACACATCCAAGTATAAATATTTTAAGTAAGTAAAGTTTTTATTTTCTTTGGTTTATAAAATCACCAAATTATTTTTGATAAATTTAAAAACTATGAAAATAATTTAACTCACCCATCATACACATTTCAAATTATTTTTTCATGAGTTTTGGAAATTCTTTATAAAATTTTTTAATTATAGAATAAAAAATTACAACATCAATATATATCTAAACTAAAAAAACACCTAAAGATTAAGTTTTCTTAAATAGAGTAAGATATGAATTTCCTACTAAAAATACATTTTATAAAATAAAATAACTCAAATGTTCATACCAATATCTAGGTTCTTTTTTAAGGCTATAAAGAGCTTTGGTAAGTTTGAAAACTAAATTTGTAAAATGAGTATTTTCAAAACCTGGAGGTTGTTGAACATAAAATTCCTCTATAATAAAACCATTTCATAAAGTAGATTTTACATATATATAATATAATTTTAAATTAAAATCTTATTTATAGCTTATGAGAATACTAATGGATTTTAATATAGCTAATAATGTAAAGGTATCTTCATAATTTATAGCTTCTTCTTGGTTGTCTCCTTTTGGAACTAATCTGGATTTATTCCTAGTGATCACACCATGATCATCCTGTTTATTCCTAAAAACCCATTTTGTTCCTATAATATGATAGTAAATGGGTCTATAAACCAATTCCCATACCTTGTTCCACTTTAATTGGTTTAATTATTCTTATATATCTAAAAACTAGATCTCATCAACCAAGGATTACTCTATAGATTGAGGTTCTAGATGAGATAAAAAGGACGAAAACTCTATAAAGTTTCATAAAATCCTTCTAGTCCTAATACCTTTATCAAAACTTATAATAATTGTTTCTAAGGGATAGTTCTTAAGTGTTCTAGGTTGTCTAGAAAGAACACTTTCTATTTCACTAGTATCCATCCTCTCATGATTTGTTTCTAGAAAATCAAGTTCCAAATAATCATTATTTTTATTATAAAAGAGAGTTTCAAGTCTCATGTTTTCAAAAGAATCAATTAACTCATCAAATTGAGTCATTTTGACCAATAGGTTCACTTTCATCAAATTTCATATGAGTTGACTCTTCAAAAATATTTGACCTTTTTTAAAACTCCATATTTCTTGGCAGTAGTATAATATCCAAAAAATATTCCTTCATTATCCTTTGGATCAAATTTACCAAGATTATCCATGATGTTTATAATATAAACCTTAAATCCAAACAATTTGAAGTATCCAAATATTGGTATTCTATTATTTAATAAATCATAGAGTTTTTTCTTTAAAATAGGTCTAATTAGAACACTGTTTATGATAAAACATGTTGTATTTACTTATTCATCCCAAAAATGAGTATGTATATTATATATATATAACATTGTTCTAGAAATTTATTTCAAAGTATTATTCCTCTACTAAACAACATCATTTTTTTGAGGCACATTAGGGGAAGAAAAAATATGCTTGATACCATGTTTTGAACAATAGGAATTGAACTCATGAATTTTAAATTTTCCTTCATAGTCTCTTCTTAAATAAATAATTTTGGAAACTTTCTATTTTTGATCCAGTTTGAAAAATTTATTTAAATAGAAGCTTCAATATTTACACTTAAAAATAAAACCCAATTAAATCCAGAAAAATTATCAACTAATACATAAAAAATACTTTCTTCTAAGTAATGTAGTTATATATGGCCTAAAGAAATCAATATGTATAAGTTATAGGGGTTTAAAAGTAGATACCTCTTTAATCGTTTTAGAAGATGATTTGTGTTACTTTCCCATTTAGCATGCATCACATAGTTTCTTTTTGTTCAATTTAAGTTTAGGTAAATCTGAAACTAGATTATTTTTAGAAAATTTTATCTAAGAATAGAAATTATAATGGTCTAGTATTCTATGCCAAATCTAAGATTCATTTGTTTCAACATTTAAACAAATCACCATTTTTCTAATTAGAGAATTATAATATAGAGTATATGCATTCTCTGTTCTAGTTTCCTTAAATTTAAGAAATTTATCTTTAAAAATAAAACACACATTATTAGAAATATCAACAAAATAAACTTCACAAAAATGTTTTGAAATACTTATTAGATTGTTCTTTAATACTTAAACATATAGAACTTTTTGGATGAGCAGTGATCTTGGATTACCAACTGATCTGACCCCCAAAATCTCTACTTTGGAATTATCACCAAAAGTGATATACACCTATAAAATTTTGATAAGGAGTGGAAATTATAGAAATATACAATCATACGTCTTGAACATACACCGTCCATACATCATTTCTCATTGATTCTTTTGGACCTTTCTTCATTTAAAAAAAATAAAACAAGAAATTGTTTTGGTACCCATATTTTCTTGGGTCCAGCAATGTTAGCAACTAGTGATTTGGGAAACCAAATCTATTTTTGTTGTATAGAAAATATAGCACTAAAATTTGAAAAATATTTTGAAAGAAAGGCGTTCTTAACCCCATATAATATAGGATTTCTCAAACTAAAATTATTACCATAGTTCCCTAATTATCCACAATGAAAACAAGTAACTTTTAAGAGTTTTTTATTAGAACTAGAACAAAATATTTTTTTATAAATTTTGGGGTTTTCACCTTGGTTCCTGATAAGATGAAATTACATATACATTTTGGATTCATCTAACTGGTAATTATACTTGTTTCATTTTATAATTCACTAGGTATGTGTTGATTATTATAGAGAATAAGAATCCATGATTCCAAAAGAAAAGCTATCAAAATAGGCCAAATTTGGACTTTACTCATCATGAAACACATAAATGATATGTATACATTATTCATAGCATGTCAAAAGTCATGAATATTGTATAATTCATGAATAGATTAAATGACGTGAATATCCAATACACATTGCGTAAATTTGAAGGCTAATTATTGCTTAATGTTTAAGTCGTGAGAAGAAACTTGCTGTGAGTTTCCATTAGACATCATGAAATGTGTCACATCTATGAATTATAAAGATTTGAGATAATATTTGTGGTAGATCCAAAATACATGGAGGAAAACTTAGATTAATATTACATAGCACTTGAAGTTTACACGTCGTGTAAATTTCCATTTATTTATTTCCAGGATGCAGATAGCCACACATAACACTTGTAGAGCACTATTTTTCTCTCTTTAGATCTCTAATTCCCCCCTTTATTTACCTCCTAAATCAAATTTAGACAAATCATTTTACTGTTTTGATTAAATATAAGTTATTTTTATTAATCTAAAATAATTATTTACTTCTGTTATCTCTATTTACCATTTCGACATCTGTTTTCCATTACCATTTCCACTCAACAGTATCTTCAAACCACATTCTTGATCTTTTACTAATTTGTGTAAGTGTTTTATTGGTTTATTACTTTAATTTATTTATAAATTCATGATTTTTAATCAATAAATTAAAAACTACAATATTTCAACAATTTCATTAATCTTCTAAGTAAGTTTTTCATTGTTTATTCGATCTTGAATATTACCTTCATGAGTGGATAAATAGATTCGGGTAACAATCAATAGTAAGGGTTGTTATGAACTTACTAAATCTCTAAATCAAGAATTAGTAACCCTAAGGCTAGTAATCAAGTTAAATAACAACTCATTATTAAATTATTTTAAGAAACCCTGACTAGGGGATGTTTAAATGAACAAACTTGACCTTATTGTAGGATAGAGATTTATGACCATTAGCCTATGATACTTTCTTCCATAGAATCTAGGATTAATTCACCCAGGTTGTTAGCTATATCCAGAACAAGGAATAGTTTCATCTTAGATAGATCTAGTTGGTTTGAACATAATCAACTAGTGCTCTATGCATCACTTTCAAGCCTAAGCCCTATGACTAATCCAAGTTAGGAATGAGATTATATATTTTTTACTTGAACCCTGAAATTGACCCTAATCCCTATATTCCTAAATCTTTAAAAAAACTCAATAGCACTAATTAAATCCTGAACCTAAATATTCTTGTAATGAATCCTATATAATGGGTTAAAATTCATTGGTTCCATGTCTTCCAATCCTTCCCCATGGGTTTGACCCCACACTAACACTATACTACATCATTGTAGCAGGTGAATTTTGGGATAAAATAAAATATAATATGACCAAGGCTCTTGAAAATTAAATGATGCATGTGGGTGCCTCAAATTTTTGTGTTGTTTTTGGATAACTCTGTTGTGCTTAGTTTTTAGAACCTTCAACATGAACCTAGGATTACCTCACCAATTCCTGCTTTCTCCTTTCATTCTTTCTTCATTACTTCAAATGAAACTGTGACCTTTTTAATTTTGGAATAGTGCATGATTCAGCCCCCCTGACATGTTCAAGGAGCCTAAATTCTCAAGAAACACTTACCTTTCTACACACCATCATTTGCGGAGAGCGCTCTCTGCTCACCTGGTCCATTCATCTAGGGTTTAATCCCCTTCACTCTCGGCGCCGCCCCTCGACCCTCGAATTCACCCCTCAGATCTTGGAGTCTCTGTGGTTCTATTGTTTTTCCCATCAAAGGTACGTGTTTTTGGATAGCCTCTATCGCCTTATCTGCTCTAGCATCAAGTTTCTTCGTGCTTCTCCGGGTCGGGGATGGTATGAAGGTAACAAGGAGGCTTTGGGATTGTGGTTCGGTGGACATTGGGTTTCTAGATGCTACCGGAGTCGGTCTTCATCCTCGGCCTCCCAAACCCACTATGATCTAGGGTTCCACCGCTCCTCTCCAGGTCAGAGTTGGAGCGATGGATACACATGGTTTTGGGCTTACGATTTTCGGTTGTTGAGGTTTCTTTTAGGGTTTCTTTCCCGGATCTCTTCAGGGTTGCTTTCCTGGTCTTCTTCAGTGATCTTCCCCAGTTTGATGTTCCCTTTTTGATCTTTTGAGATTGGGGATTTATTTTCACCGTTCGTCTCTATTTATGGTGTGGGATGTTTGTGGCTCCTGTCTATGGGTTTTTTCATTCTAGTTCTGTACAACGACGATGGTGGTGATGGTGGAGTGAAGTCGGTGAACTCCAGACAGTGACTCGAGATGTTGTGATATCGACGTAGGTGAAGCAACGATTCCGCGTCGTGGTACTCGGGGCGATGACGGCTTTGTTCGGTGACGATGATGTTCGGTTCTGGTGGCATTAGCTTGTTGCAGGCAGTGGACGTCGGAGAAGAGGCCGATGGCCTTGCAGATGCGTTCATGTTGACGGTGACGGTGTTTAGCTGGCGTTGTGACGATGCCTGTGAAGTAATGGATGGACGATGTCTCGGTCAGAGAACTACACGTGATTCATTATGGACTTTTGGGTGTCTTTTTGGTTTGAAATCTTAAAATTTTCAGGTGCGTTTTTTAATTTTGAAAGGGGCGGATTTTGAGGTAGTTTAAAACAGTGGTGGTACTCAGTTAGGGTTTTGTGTAGTGGAATTTGAAATTTGAACTTTGAATGCTGGTGATAGTCTAAATGGGGTTAATACCGGTGGTTTGTGGAAGTTTTGTATGGTTCCCACTTACCCAAAAAGTGGTTTCTTAAAATAAAAATAAAAAATGGATTGTGGTCAGTGGTGTTGTTCCCAATTTTTTTCACCCTCCTGTCTAGGCATATATGTTTGAAATCAAACCTAGACTCATCAAGATGATCCAGAATATGGGTTAGTTCAGTGGAATTCAAAGAGAAGATCCTCATGATCACATATCCAACTCCCTAGAAGTCTTTGATACATTTTAAAACTAGGGATGTTCCTATAATGAAATCAAATTAGGGGTATTCCCATTCTCCTTGTGTGATAGAGCCAAGTAATTGATAAATAGTCAAGCTCCGGAATCGATCATGACTTGAGATGAGCTAGCCAAAGAGTTCTTGGATAAATAATTTCCCTCTAGTCGAACATGGAAACTATGAAATGAAATTCTTAATTTCAATCAATAAGACAAAGATTAATTTTGGTAGGATTGGGAGATATTTAAGAAATTCACTTGAAAATTCCCACGTCATGGACTTGATGTGTAGCTTCAGCTTTAAACCATCTACCAAGGTCTCCAACCCACTACTCGCACAGTGGTAGATGTTTCCGTTGATGGAGGTCTATGATGAAAACACTAAATATAGGCCGATCATTTCTAGATAATGTCTCAAAAAATATTAGTCTATGGTAGAGAGATCACAGAACTCCTTACAACATAATCCACCAAGTTGAAGAAAACACCTATCTAGCTGCACATGTTGAGACCTTGACTAAGAAGCTAGAATTATTTTTGTTATCTGTTGTCCCACCACCCCCTTCTGTTCCTATAATGAAGATTCAATCCTATGAGTGTATAGTGGCCCACACTTATATCAAGACTGTAGGGTAGGATTTGATGAACAAAAATTCCAAGATTGTAATTAAATTTATTACAATAAAAAAACCAACAATGCCGTCAAACACAACAATACTACCAACAAAGGCTAGCTCAAGAACCACATCAAAATTATTGAGGGTAATATCAATAAAGAAGTGTCCAAGAACCACCTAGGAACTAAGGAACACCTAGATACCCTGCTATGAATCCTATTCCTCAACCACCTCAACAAGTACCCCAACAACCATTTCCTCCTACATGATTTTTTTTTCAATAAACTCTAAAAATACCACCACAACCTGCCACACCTATGAAATCAAATATAGGGAATATTATTGTATAATTTGTTCAAAAATCAGACTACAGGATGGCCACCCAAGATACAAAAAGGCATAATCAAAGGGCATCCCTCTAGAAATTTTAACACAGAAATGGGTAAAATATCAATGACATTTTCAAATAGATTACCAGGTACTTTTAATGGTAATATAAAGACCTATCAGAAGGAAGAAGCTAAGTTAGTAGTAATAAGGAGAAAAAAGTGATGGATTTTAGACAACCATGGGGAGGGGATGAAAATAATTTTTAGGAAACCAAGAAATATACAATAATCATTGAAGAGTATGACAAAAAAAAGAGATAATAGAACTGATCAAAAGAAACCTTTGAAATTAACACCTCATTAAAAATATCCAATGCAAGAGAAACCCAAAGAGGATATATAAATTTAACCACCATATAAAAAACCACTTATACTATTCCCATAAATAATGAGGCAAGGAATAATCAAATAAAAATATAAGAAATTTTTAGAAATGTTCAAGAAATTGCATATCAAAATCCCATTTATTGAAGCTATTTCCCAAATTCTTACCTATGAAAAATCCCTAAATAAACTACTCTCTAACAAAATGAAAATGGAAGAACTAGGATTAATTTACCTAAATAAATATTTCTATACTGTGGTTCCGTAAGCAATTCCACCAAAGATTAGAGATCTTAGGATTTTTTCAATTCTATGCACCATAGGAGAATGAAACTTTAGAAGAGCCCTATGCGACTTAGAATATAGAATTAACCTTAATATAATGAGTGTATTACCAAATTTGGGATTTGAAGAATTAAATACTACTAGAGTGGCACTTTAATTATATGACTGATCAGTAAAGTGTCCTTGAGGGCTTCTCAAGGATATTCTAGTCAAAATCAGAAAATTCTTTTTTCCGCCAGACTTCCTCATTTTGGATACGAAAGAAGAAGAAGATATTCCAATTATCATATTCTGACCATTATTTTCCACTGGGAAGTCTCTTATTTATGTGAATCAAGGGCGAATTATATTCAGTGTAGGTGAAAAACAATTTGTGTTCGACCTAGTGAAAGCTGCAAAAAAAAACTGATGATTCTTTTAACTGCGAAGATATCTTTCTCACTGAAGAAAAGAATGATTACATGGACATAGAATACGATAGTGATGAGTTATCCCCTACTAAAAATAGGAGTATGAATTTGAGGAAGTAAACTACATATAACCCCTAATAAGGGACACTATCCCTCTATTCATACACTCAGTCATCCAGCCACCGATACTGGACCTGAAACCTCTTCCGAGCACACTCAAGTACAAATTTTTAGAAGCCACAAATGCATTAATATTCATCATAAACTTTTATTTAATATAAATAAAAGAGAAAGATTTGATTGAAGTCCTATAAATAAATAAAAAGTAAATTTCCTAGTGGTGGCTTAAATCTATGGGATCATCCACACAAACTTTACTCACAATATTTTATTTGAAGAAGGGGTAAAACCCAAACACCATTACTAAAGGCTACTCAACCCATCGATGAAGGAAGTTTTTAAGAAAGAATTAATGAAAATCCTATACACTAGAATAATATTTTCAATCTCTCACAGTGAGTGGGTGAGTCCTCTAGAGGTCATTCCAAAGAAAAGAGGCCTCACATTTGCAATGAATAATGAAGATGAACTCATCTTGAATCTCACCATCACTATATTGTGAGTATGTGTGGATTATATAAATTTAAATATTGTGACCAGAAAATATCATTTCATAATTCCATTTATGGATAAAATGATAGAGAGACTGTCTTGACATGAATTATACTATTTCCTGGATGGATATTCAGGATACAATCAAATTGTAGCTGACTTAACTGATTACTCCAAAAATACATTTACATGTCCATTCAGTACCTTTTACTACAGACACATGCTATTCAGTATGTGAAATGAACCATAAAGCTTTAAAAGGTTCATGAAACATATATTCTATGACATGGTAGAGGAATTATTGTATATATTTATGCAAAATCCTTTGATGTATGCTTAAAAAATCTTAAACTAGTACTACAACACTGTGAAGATAAATGTGTTTAGTTTTAAAATGAGAAAAATTCCTTTTTATTATTCAAGGAGGCATAGACCCTAGAAAAAACTCTAAGAATGGAACAGAAGTTGATCCCAAAAATATCAAGGTGATCGAATATTTACCTAACCCCTCAACTGTTAAAGTCATTAGGATATTTTTGTGCCAAGAAAGATTATACCACCTCTTCATAAAAGATTTTACGAATGTATCCCACCCTATAAAACACATATTAGAAAAGGATACTCCTTTAGAGTTCATTGAATAGTGTTGATTGTAATTCAACATTATAGATAATAGTTTGTGGGCCACTCCTGTTATCATTTCACCAAACTGGGACAAATATTTCGTGTTAATGTGAGATGCAAGTGTCTTCGTTGTAGGATCTGTTTTAAGATAGCAAGTTCATCAAATATTCTATCCCATAAACATTTCTAGTCACACCCTAAATTATGCTTAGGTAAATTTCACAACTAAATGGAAGGAAATTTTAGCAGTTTATTATTTTGAAAAGTTTTACTCCTACTTAGTTTTGTCCAAGGTGATTATTTACACTGATCATGCTACGTCGAAATATTTTTTTAGTAAAAAGGATAAAAAACTAAGACAGATACAGTGGATAATACTATTACAAAAATTTGAAATTATCTTCCAAGAAATGAATGAGATGGAGAAATGTTTTTTTGATCATCAATATAGACTTTCAATGCCCCTCATTAAAGACGATTATAAAATAGACATTGAGGTTGACTTCCCCGATGAAACTCTTTTTAGCCTAAACATGAAGGCACAACCATAGTTTTCATCATTGAGAAATGTCATGCCATGAGATCCCTATACCCATGAATCTCATATTATTAAAAGAGGATATTCTTAGTCGAAGATTCACACTACTAATGGGATGAGATTCTACTTTTTAAGTACTGTGCTAATGGATCAATGTGGCACTGCGTCCTAGAGGAAGAGATCCAAAAGTGTGTTAAAAATGTTTTATACATCACAAAATAGTTAGAATCAAGGACCCAAACACACAATAGAAAAAATAATCTAAAGTGAACTCTTTTGGACCACACTCCATCAAGATGCAAGCAACTTATTCCAGAGTTTTGTTTGGTGCCAATGGACTGGAACCATCAGGAAAACAAATTAAATGCCCCAAAACCTGATCATGGAATTCAAAATATTCAACGTATGAGGAATATATTTTATAGGGCCTTTCAAAAATTCAAATGGAAGGTTTTATATCCTTGTTATCATTAACTATGTATTGAAATGGGTAGAATATGAAGTTACCACTCATGACACAACAAAAGTGGACATGAATTTCTTAAAGAAAAATATGTTATAAATATTTTAATTTCTTAAACTTCTCATTAGTGATTGGAAAACATATTTCAATAATAATGTTATTTAAGGACTAATGGAGAATTAAAAAAATCAAGTATAACCTAGGAACTCCATACTACTTGAAAACAAGAGCACAAGTTGAATTATCAAACAGAGAAAATTAAACAAATCTTAGAGAATAATATGAACATAAATGAAAAGGACTGGATCCTTAAGTTATATTATATACTATAGACATACCACAATATATAAAAAACACACATTAACACCACCCCCTTTTAAATAGTGTATGAAAATACATGCCATTTTCCTGTAGAACTAGAGGATTGCTCATACTGGGAAATTAAGAAATTAGATATAGATTCTCAAAATAATAGGGAAGTAATGATGTTTATAATTAATGAACTGGTGGAAATGAAGAATAATTATTAGGAGAAAACTAGGATGTATATATAATAGATCAAGAAGTTTCACAATCAACCCATCAAATGACGAATTTTTATACCAAGAAATAAGTTCATGTTATTTAATACAAGATTGAAGTTGTTCCCTGGAAAGATCAAATCCAGATGGTCAGGACCCTTCATAGTCATAAAAGTATTCCCCTATGGTACCGTCGAGATTTAGAAATGAGAAGAGTCACCCTTTAAAGTTAATGGCCCATGACTAAAGATATATCAAAAACTATTATTTGAGGGTTGTTTCATCACTCTGAGATTCATCTGAGCACCATTGATTCAAGATATTGATGTTAAAAGACGCGCTAAGTGGGAGGAAACCCAAGATAGGTCACATAGGCTATATTAGTATAGAGTATATTTTAAGAAAACCATAGGCATGATAAAAGAAAAAAACATAGGTCTGGGGCCACATTGGGGAAAATGACCAATACATGTCATGTAATCCAATAAAAGTCATGTGTGGTCTATAAACTGAAAAATAATAATTATCACTTTACAAATCATGTAATATTATATGATGAGAAATTTCATGATAATTAAATTTCATGAACCTAGGGTTCACAACATACAACCCCACCCCTCTCCTGACATTATACCTCTCCCATGAACCACCCCCTTCAGCTAATATCTCTCCCTCGATTCACCATTGCCACAAATTCCTCCTCCTCCTCATCCTACTTTAGATGCTTTTCTTATATGTTCTCTATATTTGCCTATCTACTGTATAAAAAATAAATCACATGTAGATGGTTCACACTCCCCCACTGATCCCATGTTCGAGCACAAATATTCACATCCAACAAAGAGCCAAAGGGTTCCTACACCTCCATCACCTCCCGCCTTGACTTACTCTAGCTCTGCTTCAGGTTCCACAACCCCATCAACCACTGAGGACTCACACTTGATGTCCAGTGGGTCACAAGCTGTTGCTCACTCCCATGTCCACCCCATCCTGTACCTTTCCATCTTTAATCACCATGTTGAATTGCTCCATTTGTAGGAGGATCCCATGAGTACCAAAAGAACATTAGATTTGGCCATCCTCACATGTCTTCACATCACCCAATAGGTCCTTTATCTCCTTTAATAACAACACATCTCTCCCATCGCTGATGTTTAAGAGGAGACCTTCATGGATATATTCCTAGAGTTATTTTCTAATATTGAGTAGATCATTGACAACATCCACTTTTGGATGGGTAGAATACCACATGTTCTATTCTTCGCTGAGTTTGACATCAAGCTCGGTCTTTTTTCTACTAAATTATACACTTTCCAGGTATTTCTGGCTATGCAGCTCATGTCGAGAAAATAAGATTCAGTTTGAATATGGAGGATAATTTTTTGGGACCCTCTGAGTGTCCATGATCCTAATATTAGGAAATACACCCAGTTGAGAGGTCCCACACTATGTATTCTTAATCAGTTATTGACTCATGCTTGGTTCACTCATACATAGGCTCATGGGAGCGTGATCCAGTATGAAATCCTAATCATTGCTATTTCCATGGGAAACCTTTCCATAAAAATTGAATCTTAGTTAACATTATATTTCAGGGTGCATGCACAGAATACATGAGTCATGCTGATGGGTGGGGACTTCATCAATCACCTAGCCTAGTATTTCAGTGTCTTTGACACCGAACTTCCCCTCACATCTCTCAGAACAATGGAGTCAATCAACTTCACACTTATTCACAAGATGAAACTGTTGAAGAAGGATGATGACATCTATTGATGGGAGCTGATATGCATTAAGGGTTCTGACAAGGTGCCAAGAGACCATGCCACTGACTGAACACTTACTCCTTCCACCTGATATCTTGCCACCACCCATACCACCTCCATCTCATTCCACCCTTCAACCACCACCATTCTTGCTCCCATTAATTCTCCTTCTCACACCCGTTTCACCCACTCATCCACCACTAATGTACCCACCCCATCCCCCAAACCACCCCACCTAAATGACCTATGGATCTTAGAATAGTATATACTAGTGAACCTGCATCACATTTTCTACCACCTGGGCACCCCTTTCATTACACCCCCACCATTTCCCATGCCTCCCTCCCCACCATCCCCTACAGCCGCTCACCCTACACTATCAGTAGGCCCATCATCCTACACAATTCCTACCCCATCCACCACCCTAGATGACCTACACTTTGAGATAAGAAACTTGAGGATTTTTATTATTCTTAGTATCCCTGTCCCTCTCCCTTTTTTATATGCTTGGGTGTTCACTTTTTGTACTTGTATTCCATTTCAATGATGTATGAATATTATATATGTGCATGGGATACCATTTTTGATTCACTACTATTTGACCCATTTTTCATTTCATCACTATATTATATTATCCACGTATAACTCTTCTACCTCTTCTATGGTCATTGATGCACCTATTCCACCACCATATACCCTTTTACTTTATATGACTCAACATCTAGATAACATCGATCACCTTCCATAAGATATATCATTGCATATCCATGATCAACAAAGTTCATCACTAGAATAAGCACATATGATTTTCTTACCACACTAGATTCATGCTCAGTATGCCTCTGAGGTGGTTAATCCCACCAAGTATCCACGTGAGCTCGATGAAAAATCCACCAATTCCTGTAAGAGATATCATACTTTTGAGAAGATGTATGACACCTTATTGATTCTTTTTTCCATATGTCTCATTTCTAGTTATTTATGGGAGGAAACCCATGTTTCATTTGTTTTATTCATTTCTAGTCTTTTTTTTATAATTTTTTGTTTTTTATTAGTATTTTTTTCATAGGTCACTTTGAACTTCATTGTACCCTCATATATTTAACCATCCTATTTTTTTTGGTTTCTATTCATTATGTTAACTTTCCCATATTACTTATTTAATAATATTTAAACCATATTGAATAATGTTTTATCTAGTGAAGGAATTTTATTTCTAAAAAATTATACAACCTGCACAATTTTTTAGTCCACATCCACTAGGTTTCCCATGGAATTCCACTCATACAAGGAGATCTTGATTCCCAAAATTCACATTTTAGTTTTCATTTTAAATTTTCTACACTATATCTACCACATATATCCTAAAATTCTTTCTAAGACACTAAAAACACTATCTTATTTTAAGTGTGGGGGAGTCTTTCATGAGATTTACTATCAACACACTTATATTATTTATTATTTTAATTTGTCTCAGAGAAATTTTTCATTAAAACCATGATTTAATCATAAAAAACCATTATACCTATTTAAATAAAATAAAAATTTAAGTATTTTTTTTCAAATACATGTTTTTATCTTTTTTATTTTTTTAGGATGATTACTGAGTTTAGAATAAAATTAATTTTTTTTGAAATTTATTTTGATTGAATTAGTACTTTATTTTATACCCTGATTAATTTTAAGTTTTTGATTTTGTATTACCATTATTGAGAGGATTATGAACGCACAATTTAATTAATGATTATTCATGTTTTATTCAATAATTCACCAGGTATGTGTTGATTTTTCTAGTGAATATGAATCCAAGATTCTAAAGTAAAAGCTATCAAAATCGGCCAAAAGTGGACTTTACATATCTTAAAAAACATACATGATGTGTATGCATCATTCACATCATATCACAAGTAGTGAAACAAAATTTATGAAGAATTTAAAAGTCATGAAAATATTACATAATGTGGATATCCAATAAATTTCACGTAAATTTTAGGGCCACTTTCTACTTAAAGTCCATGTCATGAGAAGAAGTGGGTCGTGATTTTAGATTACACATTGTGAAATATGTCGTATCTCTGTATTATGATGATTCAATCCAAGATTTGTGCCATATCCAAAATACATTGAGGAGAACTTGGATTGTGATTACATAAAATGAGAAGTTTACATGTGTAAATTTCTATATATTTATTTCCAGGTTGTAGATATTCATGCATAACACTTATAGATCACCGTTTTTATATATTTATATCTTGTTTTATCCATTTATTTCTCTCCCAACTCAACTGAAAACAACTCAATTTATTATTTTGATCAAATCCAAGTATTTCTAATTGATCTTCAAGTGTTTGTCACCTTTTCATTATCGTTTACCATTTTGAAATTCATTTTCAATTACCGTTTCCACTCGATATCAGCTTCTCAACACATTCTGGATTTTTTACTGATTCTACTAAGTGTTTGATTGGTTCATTACTTTTTTTATTTTAAACTTCTTGATTTCTAATCCATAAACTACAAAATACCTTATTTCAACTTTTTCAGTAATCTTCCAAGTATGTCTGTCACTGTTTCTTAGATATTGATTATTTCTTTCATGAGAGGCTAAATTTTGTAGGGTAAGGGTAAAGAGTAAGGGTTATTATGAACATAATGAATCTCTAAATCTTAACTTGGTAACCCTAAGTATAGTAATCGGGTTAAATAAAAACTATTAATTCAATTCATTTAGGCAACCCTAACCTTGGTAATTTTAAATGAATGAACCTGAACCAATTGGAATTGACCATGTTATGACCATTATTGTGTGAAAATTTCTTCAATATAATCTAAGATTAATGCATCTGGGAAGTTAGCTATATATGGACCAAGTAATAGTTTCATCTTAGATAGATCTAGTCTTTTTGACCATAATCAACTAGTTCTATATGCTACTTCGGTGGTGGTGTGGTGGTGAAGGTGAGTTTCCAAAACAGGTTGTTCTTTTTGAGGTTTAGGGTTCGATTCCTAGGAGTCCACTTTCAGGGTGAACCTATCCCCTGGGATCCACCCACCTTGCCAGGTCTCCTGGACTAATCTGGGCAGGAAAAACGAGGCGCGACCCAAATTTCTGACGAATCGCTGTGACGAACCATCGCTTTCGGGACGTTACCCTCCAGGACGATCTTCCATCTCAGCTGACAACGACTCCATCCACGCCTGGGGAGTTGCCTTCGGGTACTACCCCTTCGTGGGGGAGGGGGGTTTCTCTGTGTGGAGAGTTTGAAAAGGCCACCCTGAGGAATTCCCTTTCTCAAAATAAAAAAAAGAAATCAACTAGTTATATATACACCGCTTCAAAACCTAATCCCTAGGACTAATACAAGTTATGACTGAAATTATATTTTTTACCTTAACCCTAAAATTGACCATGATCCTCATCTTCTTCCTGAATATTAAAACAAACTCAATATCATTAATTAAATCCCAAAACTTAATCTTTTTGTGAGGACTCATACCTAAAGGGTTCAAAGTCATTGGTTCCCTATCTTCCAATCCCTACCCATGGGTTTAACCCCACAATACCACTCTACTATTTCATAGTAGAAAGGGTAGTTTGGGATAAAATAAATTCTAATTTGATCGTATCTTGCATGAATTAAATAATTCATGCGGGTGCGTCATCTTCTTATACTAAATTTATTTTTTTGTGTTATATTTTTCATAATAATTTGATTTAGGTGATTTTCACATTTTATGAAAACACTTGAACCATATTTAAAGTATTATAATTCATTTTGAAAGCTTTAAATTATGTTACCATATTCAATACAAGATACAACATAATTTTCCAGATTTATTTTTGGATCCAAAATTTGTTTATTTAAGTCCTTTTTTTATTTACTAAATCATCATATGAATTTTTATGAGTTTTATTTTTATTTTATAAAGTTTCAAATTTGGATTAAAATATGGTAAAATACTCATTTAAATCCTCACATGATCAATTTTAATTTTCAGATTTAAATTCATGATTATAATAATAATAGGAATGTACCTAATCTGATTGTATTAAAAAAGACATGTTGTCTTTTTTGATTAGAATATTTAGCTTTTGATTCCAAATATGTGACACCACTAGAATCCCACGAGGCACTCCATGTGAATTTCTTGGTCTTCTTGGTTTTCTTCTTATATCAACCTTTTTGAAAAAAAAAACTAAAAAATTTTGTTGTCTTTTAGCTCTGTACAATCCAGTTTAATGGGTCCAAGCTTCTTGAATTCATAGAATATCAATTATTTAGAATTTACTTCATGTCTATTGAAATTTTTTAAGTGTTTATTGAAACCTATTCCCTTATTATAGAAATTTTTAAAAATTATAGAAAAGTGAGAATTCTCACTCTTCGAAGTAGAACTATTTGAATTATATTCATCAGATGACTCATCCATTTTTATCTCTTTGATTTTATTGTCATCCTTTGAAGTTGAAACTTTTAAAGTATAATTATCCTTATTAAATAATATTTTCTCTCTAGATTCATCTTCCATATCAGCCTCATAAATCATAAGAGTTATAATAATATATTTTATTTTAAAATTATTGACCTATGTAGATTTCCCAATGGAAACCAAGATTGTACTCCATATTGCTAGTAAAATTCTAGGGATTTTAAAAGTTAGACCAGGTTTAGGAATAGGTGTTACTAAATAAGTAACATTATTTACCACCTCAATAATTGTTTCATTCAAATGAGTCATTTTTTATCCTTACAAAATTATGAAATTATTGAGATTCATCTTAAGAGAATTATATCTGATAGCTAAAACATTTTCTTTACCTTCATATGTTACTTGTATAGTAGTCCAAATTTCAAGATATGTTTGACACTATGAGAATAAGTTAGAATCATCTAGATCTAGTTGAAATATTTTAACATTCATAGATTTAGAGTTTAGATCATATCTAGCTTCATTTTTAGCATCTCGACTTTTTGGTTTTGTCATTTTTATTAGATAAGGATACATGACTTTAAGATAAACCTTTAAACCAAGGTTCTTTAAATAGATGATCATATGTTTCTTTTAGGAACCCAAATTATCACCATTAAAACTTGTATCTCTTAACATTGACATACCTTATATGTTATCATTAATAGTATCCATATTGAAGATGATATTTAGACTTCAACCATTGAAATTTTATATCTCAAAAGGCACAGACATTGATACCAAATGTTTTCTCAAGAGTAACTACACTATGACTCAAGAGGGGGGGGGGGTGAATTGAGTTCTTGAAATTTTATCGACATAGAAAACTACCCTATTTTAAAGATATGATAAAATTAGAATATTTTATTAATAAAATAAGTAGTGGAAATTCAAGCAAAAAAGAAAATAGATTAAACACAAATATTTATAGTGGCTTGGGGAACAAAAATACCATTGTCCACTCCACATAATCTCATCTCTAAGAGCTTGATAAATTTTACTAGTCTATAAATTCTATTCGAGACTACTGGTCCTTTTTCTAGGGACTATATGACTGAGTACAAGAAGTAAAAACTTGTTAAAATAGTAGTAGGAACCTTCAAATGGGATCCAATAAATAATTTACAAACAACATAATTCAAGGTTCTTTTACGAGGAATGTTTACAACAAAAGAGAGAATAAACAAAGTGTTTACAGGCTGAGTTCATAGTTGTAAGATATAGCTGATAGAAGAGAAGAAATATCTAAGTGAGATGATAAGAATAAAAATAATCTCAAGGATAGTGTTTTGAAACAATATCAATGATGATCGAGATATAAAAAATGTAAATCTTGAAGCTTCTTCTACTTTTTAAGTAAAATAGTGTAGGTGAAAAGAGCTTCGAGAGAAATTTCTTAGATGATAGAATATGAACTTATGTTTTTCTCAATATTTATGTTTTAAAACTTGATAGAACTTACTAAAATTCATAGAAAAACTTATATATAAAATGAATAGTCTCATATCCTTAAAATATGGGATTGAACACATCTTTTTCTTAAAAATACCTTAGAAACAGTACTCACCATTAAATTATTCTTGTACTTGTTTCCTTTATCGATACTTTCCTAATATTATAAACATATTTACTATAAGAGGTAATCCAATATTAAATGAATATATAAAATCATTAATTCTCATTTAAAGTACCCCAATAGTTATAAATACAATGTTGAGAAATGACATTGTTGATTATAGATCACCATGTTGTTGAATTCTAGAAATTTGAATTCATTTTGTCAAAATGATCCACAGATTCATTCTTCACATTGATGATTTACTTAATTTATACTTCTTAATCACATAGAAAAATTTTAAATAGCCCAATTGAATTATGATGAAATTTGAAACCATGTGGCCTTTTTGACCATGTATAAAAATCACATAGTTTACTACTCCATGTAATAGATTTACATATTTGATTGATCTATATATATGATTTACCATGTAGAAGATTCATCGACAAAGGAAATATCCACATAACCGATTTCGCAACATAGCCATTTTACATAGGAAAATACTTCATGTAGGTGATTGAAGGGTATCTGAGATAATAAAATCATAAAGTAAATGGGATAAGTTGAAAAAACATTAATAGTCTAACAAGTTTTAAGGGATGTTATTTTGATTAAGGTAATTCAAGTCAATAAATCAAAATATGAAATAATTACCTCCCTTATATTTCCAAAATGTGTTTGTGAGGTGCAATATTTATTAGGCCATGTTTTTTACGGTCTATTCATTAAATAATTTAATAATATCATAGTTTTTTTATATAAATTATTTTAAAAAAGAATCTGAGATTGTTTTTGATAAAAATTGTGAGGATGCATTTAATTTACTACAAATGAGTCTCAAATCACCTCCCATTATTCAAACACTAAGGACAGATCCCCCCTTTGAACTTATGTGTGCTGAATGTAACTTTTTAGTTGGGTTAGTTTTATTACAAAGGGTTGAGAGGGATCATTATGTCATTGTGCATGCCTCACACACCCTTGAAATTACCCAAGAAAACTACACAACCACTAAAAAAATCTTCTTTCTATTGTGTTTTCCTTGAAAAAATTCCCTTAATTATTTCAAAATTCATTCTGTTTTCTGATCACATTTCCCTTAAATTTATCTTAAATAATCCCAAAGCTAAGACCCACCTCATGCATTGGATGCTCCACCTCTAGGAGTTTGACCTAGAGATTAAATATTAGAGAGGAGTGAAAAATGTAATGGTGAATAACATTTGTAGGATTTACCCACCATTGAACCATCACGTTGACTCATCTCAACCCATTGGGGAATTCTTCCCTGATGAAAACCTTTGTGATGTAGTGGACTTTACCCCTTGGTATACAAACATTTTGAGAATTGTAGTTGTATCTAGGGTCCCCATAGATTTTAACACTTCACAATCCTGAAGAATTAATCATGATTTATAATGGTACCTTTGGGATGGCCCATACTTGTAAAGAATCTATAGTGACCAGTTTCTTTATAGATATATCCTTAACCATGAGTTCACTAATCTATCAATCAATGTGTCATCGCTGCTCATTCATAAGATTATTTTTTTGATCACTTGAATCAATATTTTTTACACCTTATTTGGTGTTTCATGAAGCCGTACTTTTATTCACATGATGAATATATATTTACCACAATTTTTTTAGAAAAATACTTCTAGTTAGTGTAAAATTCACTTTCATGAAACCCTATCCCAACATTCATGAAACTTTCCAATAATTTTCAAAACCTTCAATCATTTACGAAACTTTCCATTTCTCGAAACTCACAACTCTTCATGAAGCTCTCTCAAATTTGATGAAAATTGCCTTCTTTAATAAACTGATATTCCTATCAATTACTTATGAAAGAAAATCCTTCATGAAAAAGTTTTGTGAATTCAGAGCCTTCAAATCATTATGAAGGCTTGTAACTTTTCAAAGGAGGGGGTAACTACCAATTTATAGAGGTTTCTTCCTGTTCATGAAAATTATAATTTCATCATAACCTTTTCAAAAAAATCTTCATTTGTTTTAAAAAAAAACCTTATGTTCACAAATATTTCACACATATCTTCCATTCATGTAAATTTTTTATATTCAGGAAACTTAACGTATTTTTCATAACTTTCTTCTATGAATCGTCAATATTTCATGAAAAAAAAAGACATTCAAGAAATACCAATATTTTTTGAAAGCAACAAACTTTGATGAATTTCATTCATTTTCCTTTTTTAGTAAAGAATTCCTAGAAATCCATATTTCAAAAAACTTTTCCCTTCCTTCAAATTTTTGACCCCAAAAATTTGAATGAAATTAATAAGCGACGTCACCTTGTACACGTAATTTTATATACCACTTCTAGAGATTCCGTAACTCTATCTTGAATATTTTTCAACATAATTAGTCAATAATCATACTAGACCTTCACATATTACCTTGTAAATTTGATTTTTAAATAAAAACAATGAACTGAAAACACTACAAAGTCACATAGAGGGATTTTTCCGCAACAATATCCCCCTTTGGGTTTTTTGAAAACTATTCACACTTTGAACGAATTTAAAGATTTTGTATCCAATGTATTGATAAAAAATTTATCTCTTCCATATTATACCAAAACTCACTTCTTGATATTCCATATGGTAGTAAAAGATTTATTCAACACACACTCTAAGACAACATGATCTAGGATCGACATGAGAAAAAATAGTAGCATGAAAAGTTCATCAATGAATAACTTAATTATCAAACCACTTATTGACCCTTTATCAATAGAAATTATACCACAAAAGGTGGAACATGATAATAAAAGATTCTTTAAATACATATTTCAAAATAATAGAATCACAAAATTCTCTTATGATTTATCAATATTAAAAGAAATGATTTAGCATCATCATATTTAAAACTCCCCCTTTATCACAGCTTTATAACTCCCCCTTTATCATTTTTTCCCTTGTCTTGAGAAATAAATTTTATCCCCATTTTTCAATGAACCCAAAGGTCACTCTTTTATGGTCTAAAAATTGGTAAAGAAAACATATCAAAACATTAGAAAAAAACCACATCTCGGGGAGGGGGGGGGTCCCACATCCACACTGTTCAAGTGTGGGAAGTCTAATGAACACCAAGAGAAAATCAATATCATTCAAAATATTCTTTAGGTAAGGCCTTTATTAGAATATATATAGCCTTTATCTCTATAAGAACATAATCTATTTTCACAAGCCCATTCTCCACCTTCTCATTGAAAAAATGATACTTTATTTCACTGTGATTTTTCTAGGAATGATGGGATGAATTTTTTTTATAATATTTATCATAATTGAATTATCATAATAGATTATAATAAAATAATTCACATAAAATCTAATATCTTCAAGATTCTACATGATCCTAATAACTACATGAAATATTAGGTAGCTATAATATATTCAGATTCTGTGGTTCTTAAAAAAATGCAATCAGATTTTTTTCTTAGCTATGAAATAAAAAATATTCCAAGTTAACATGAACTACATGATGTTGATTTTATATCATGACAAATATGTATATGTATGACCCACTAATTTTGATAATATAATTCATTATAAAGAAAACTAAAATACAAAATTCCCTTTATATACTAAAGTATTATTTTTCATTGCAATTAATTGGATTTAATCTAGATTAATTTGATCTCTTGCTACTTGACATGTGGAAAAATCAATATCAGATCATGTAACTATTAAATACAATGATCTTACAATTATCTTCCTATATTCTACGACATTAATATATTTGAATTTATCATGTTATGACAGTTTCATCTGGTTGGCCACCATATTCTTCATCTCATTAGAATTATACATTATAAATCTTCTTCAAACCTCATTTTCATATATGTATTGAAAAATGATTGTGTCATACCTTCCTTGCGTCACTTGTAAACCAAGAAAAAAAATTAGTTCACCAATAATTGACATTTTTAACTCACTTTTCATGAATTCCATGAACTAGTTTTGCTGTTATTCATCTGATCCATCAAAGATTATGTTGTTGACATAAAAAAATCCCATCATCATTTGATCACTCTTAATAATGAAATAGATAATGTAATCAACTCTAGTACACTAAAAATCAAGTCTTTTCAAAAACTTATCAATTCTTGAATACCATGCACTTGGTGCTTGATTCAACCCATATAGAAAATTCTTTAGACCATATATTTTTTTCATATTCATGGAGAATAAAATCATCTAGTTATTTTATGTACACTTCTTCTTCCAGAACCCCATTCACAAATGATGACTTGACATCCATATTGAAAACAATGAAATTCCATTGCACTACTATCGATAAGAATAGGAAAATAGTTTCCAACCTTGAAATAGGTGAAAATGATTCATCAAAATCTATTACCTTGATATATGAGTATCACTTACACACTAGGTATTATTTGTTTTGAATTAATGAGCAATATTCATTCAGTTTTTTCTAGAAGACCCATTTGGTTATGATGAAATTCTTATCAACCAACCTCAAAAAATTCTACCATGTTTAATTATTTTTGATTTCATTAAACTCTTTTTTCATAACCTAAAACCAATTTTCATCTCTAGCTACTTCTTTAAAACATTTCGACTCTACTTGAGATTGGAAGGATACTTGATGTAGAGGCTTCAATCTCCTTGTTTGAACCAGAACTTATTGATCAAAAATGATGTTTTCTTTGTCAATTTCATATTGAATCTTATATTTCTAAATATGTTTATTCTAATCACCATCAAAATATTCTTCTAAATATTTCTCAGGAACTTGAACTCCCCCCTTAGATTTTTATCTCTTAATCACCATCATCCTAAGACCGTTCATGGATTTTCTGAATATTCTTCTCATTTTACACCACAATATCATCACTTATCTCTATAAATTTCCCTAAACACTTATTAAAACATTTATATGAATTTATTTTTTAGTGTAACCAATAAATATACCTTCATATCCATGGGGTTAAATGTTCATATTTTTCTTTTTTATTGAGAATTAAACACTTAGTTTCAAAGACTAGGAATTACTTCAAAGTTAACTTATTTTCATAATACATATCATATAGAGTATTTTATTCATTTGGATAAAATAAGGATTTATTAGAAATGTATATTTATGATAAAACCACTTCTTTCAAAATTTTATTTGGAAGGTATTTCTCAATAAGAATCATTATAGCCATGTTATTGATTTTATGGTTTCTTCTCTCAAAGAAACTATTTTGATGTGAAGGTATTACTATTTAAACATGGTGAATTATTGTATATTTCTCAAAAAAATACTCTACTTGATTTGTTTTGAAATATTTTCCATTATTAGTTTTGAACATTCATATTTTTTTACCTAGTAACTTTTTAGTTTCTCTCAGATATTATGTTATAAAATTGAACACCCCAAATTTGTGGGAAATAAAAATATCCATTCCATTCTGCTGAAAGCATTAATAAAAATAACACAATACCTATTAACATAAATGCATCTTGTTGATATAGGTCCAAAAACATCAACATGAACCAATTCAAGCACTATGGGTGGATTATATTCTTTTTTCTTGTACATATTTCAAATAATATTCCCCTATTAGAAAGTATTTAATGTATGAGTATGATCACATGATAACTTAGGGAGATCATGAGCAGTATCATATTTGACCAGATATTCCAAGGATGTTTGGCTTTGATGGCCAAGTCATTTATTCCCCAACCGATTTTATTATTCCTTTTATAAAAATAACATATATTCTTATCCACTCATAAGTTAGAGATCCCCATTTGTGGGTTTTATTTTCAAAGCAACTGCACCATATTTTCCTTTGGTGATGCACAATTTCTTAGTAAATCTTATAGAATGCACCATGTCACATAGTTGACTATCACTTTGCAAGTTGTGACACATAACTTTAATAACCAAGACATCAACACGTATTAAATCTTTGCCTAAAAACTTATACATTCCCAAGACAATAATATTCATTCCCTCATCATTGCCAAATCTTATGAAACCTTTTTTTTGTATTTGATTCAGGTTACAAAATATTTATTTCCTATCATATGGGAGGTGCATCCACTATCAATGATCTATATTCTAGTACAATATGATGCTTTGAAGGAAATTTAGAAAACCACTTACTCATCAAGTATCATATCTTTGATCTATATATTTGGATTCATACTTAAAATTTAATGACATTCTATATCTTACTTAGAGTATGATATTCCAAATTTCTCTTATAAAGCTAAAAATTGATTTTTAATTTTCAGCTCATTCGATGGTTCCTTTATATACTCCTTATGAATACTTTGGTACATCTTTATAACATTCCTATTCATTTTTGATGAGCAATATCTAACCATGTTTCCGAATCATCCACAACAAAAATAGTGACCATCAAAATTATTTCTAGAATATTAAATTCTGTCTAAACGCATTTATTTATCATGCTCCCTTTGGTACCTTTTTTCTATGGAACATAAAATTTGGGAATGTACCATATTTCTTTTGCAATAACACCTGATACAAGGTGAATTTCAATGAGTCATTTATATAGGGCTGGTTGTTCCTTGGTTTATCTAAAACTTCTGATTATGATTCATACCTAAATCAAATTTTAACCTCAAAGTGGGTTCTTTAAATCTGAAATAAATCATCCCAAAGTTCTGTTTATGATTAGGCTATATAACAACCTTTTCATTTGGATATGATAGTTACTTCTATTTTACAGGACCTCTATACTCCACTTGTACCTTTTCTATCACTTGATTGATCTTCTTTCCTAATTTCATATCAAAAGTCAAGAGTCTATCATGATTACCCATTTGGTGAAATTAAATATTTTCATGAGTAGAGTGGTAGAAGTATTAAGAAAAATGGGAAGAGACTTAAACACTTCTATGACAATTTTCCAAAGCATTTGGTGGAGGAAATTTGGCAGTTTGATACCACATAGGACACCACTTAGTATGACGTCCCTTCTTTCTACCTTTATTTACTTTTCTATTTATTTAAACTTCTTTAATCAAGGTTAGGGTAATTTTTACATGTGGGGGAGAGTGATATAGGAAAGTTAGGATTTACACTAAAAAAAGAAAACAAAAAACAAAACTAAACCACACATTTTTTATTTACTTTTATACACCGTGTATGTGTGTGTGCCTATATATATATATTTAAAAATAAATTTGTTTCCATTTTTATTACATTTTTATTTGTTTTATGTTTTTATATAACCATTGATATTAAAGCGAATATCCAAAATAATTTTTCATGCATGAGTTAATTGTGTGGAAAATTCCATTTTTTTGAAAAATTATTTCAAATGAATATTTATATGTAATATTTTTCTAAATTTTTTATTTTCAGTTCATTCAAAATTTTTAATGGGTTTTCAAAACCCATGCCTCATTAGCGCTGACCAATATTTGAAATTTATAAATCAAGAAACATTATAATACCTTTATTATATATTATTCATTTTAATCACCTTTTCAAGAGTCTATGGTCATGTTGAGAAACTAAAACATTCCTCTATTGTATTTTAATCCATAAGATTCTAGTGTGCTACACCCATGATAGAGGTCATCATTCAATTGAAGAGAAATTTTTACAAGTAACTCCTATTTTGAGACACCTTGAAATTTGAACCTTATTAAGATTTATAGACCATGAAATTACTATTTGGTAGAAATATTACAAGATAATTTACCCCTACCTACACATATCTTGTGTATATTTTTGTTTTATTTACACTAAGTTTGTTGTGGTGTATTTTTTTTGGAATTTTATAGAAATATTCCTAGTTATGGGTTGAGTAAAAGGGTTCCTATATTTTTTTGGGGAAGTGGGTTCACAAGCTAGATTATATCTTTATTTTACACATGTTTCCCTATTTATTTCCAAAAAATATTGTATATAAAAAAATAATAGTTTTGTACATTGGAAAAAATAAACCCCAAAAAAAGAAAAATAAATTAAGAAAAGTAGAGGTTTACTCATTATTATTCACTGATCAATTATGGTCCACAAAAAAGTAAAAAAAGGGAGAGTTAGTTGGAAGTGATACAATCTATATGGGGTTTATAAAGTACATTCGTTTTTAACACTTTATGATTTTTTATATGATTTATACTTAATAGATTAAACAACCCTCTTCTACCTCATATTTTTAAACATTAAATCCTACCAACCCTTCAACCTTAGAATTTTTTTTGGAAGTCCTATTTATTAGCACACTAGTTTATAATAGTATAGTACATAGAAACTTGGAAAGAATATGGTAATATCACATGAACTTTGGGAAATGAGAATAACTCAACTTTCATATGTTCCTGGAGTGAAGAGAGAATATTTCAAGGTGATGTAGGTTGTGACATGTTGAATAGATGAAAAAATGAAGTTAAAAAAATTATATTTTGATAGAATAAGAATGATAGAACAATATATTTCATAAAAAAGACATTATTGATTTCATTTCAAAATAATATTGGAAGTTTTCTCACCTTTGATTTAGGAATGAGACTTTATTAGGATATAATACTCCCCCCAAGATTACAATAGTTTAGGTGTGTGGGTGTGATATCAAAATGATATATATTACATTATAACCCATATACTTTGGAATTAAATTTTTGGGAGGTTTAGTTTCCCATTATTAAATTCTTTTGAAATCAATGTATATTTTGAATTCATGTGTTGAAAACATGCTTAAAAAGAAACAATTTCATAATGAACCAATATCATAGCAGTTCAATTTTTTTTATCATAAAATTATATACACTCATAAAAATGTCAAAATTATTATTTTTTGGATTATATTATCATGAGGATTCAATTAATCCAATTGGAACAAATTCTATATGTTAGTTGAAGAGGCCGAAAAGAGGCCCATAATGATTTGGATGTAACTCAGGGGTTGAACCTCAAATTGGACTAATTACACCTCCATTGTATAGTAAAATAGAAGGCCCACCTCTCTAACAGATTTCATGTTAATATTCAGTGATTAATTTATTCAATCAACTAGACCAATTAGATGGATAAAGAACACCATGAACATCCTACCAAGTCTCATAGATACTTGGCTTATTTTGAGGAAAATGACATGTAATTGTCCATAAAATCACTCATATCCTTCATTATCAAAGTATTATAAATCATAGCATGATTTATGTGTTCCTTATATGTGATTATTAATTATCTATGGCTTCTCCTATTCCATGGAGCTATAAATTCTCTGGGATCACCTAAGGTGGAACGTGAAGTAAATCCCACGATTCATATTTATATTACTAGAATAATATTTTAAATTCAAATTTTTTATGTTTTTTAATCATCATCGATTATTATTTAATTTAGATATGTATTGGTATGTCATACTCATACTCACATGATCATGTTTGGGGGAACCCATTCATGTGATGTTTCACACACCATTCTCCATTTATTCTTCCCCCTTTCAATTGTAGTGTTTGTGTGGTTTATTTTGGTAGATATAATTCTAATATAAACTTCCCTGTACATGTACATTTATGTCATAATATCACATTGAAATAAAATAAATTCTTGGGCAACACATCGATCTCTTCATGTGTTTCCTTGGTGTGTTTTGGTTATGAAGTCAAACACAAATCACCCAATCATCAACAGCAGTTAGTGAATAATTTTGTGTTTCTGACCAAACCCTAGGATGTATCCTAGTATAAAATTACTATAAATATATTTCTTTTTATAAAAAACTATGTATTTAAATATCTAAACCATATATCTTTTAGCAATAATGGATGAGCATCCTGAGATTTCCTCGGGTTGATCACCCTTAATCAAATCTATTAATTTCTTCTTTCTTTTGTCACATAATTATATATTATTACCTATTAAATAAAAAAACTAAACTTTATACAATATAATTTTCCTTTTTCATAATAATATTAAAATTTAAGATATAAGGCTCTATCAAGAGATAACCTAGGGTTCCTGCTATACCACAAACATTCTAGTAAAAATAAATTCTAATTTAATGTGATTGACAACACAATCACATTGAGAGGGATTTAGAGAGAGAGAGAGAGAAATAGTGGGAGAGGAAATTTATTCTCAATGATATTTTATTGAATATTAATGGATGGCCATGTTCATATTTATAGAAAAAAGGAGTGTAATTATTGACTAATTTCTAAACTTAGGTTTTGGACTATATATAATAAAATAATAAAAACAAAAAACCCTACCATGGTTTTAACAATGCTTTCTACCAAATAGTAGTGGTTTTAAATATCTTAAAAGGATAATAAATGAACATATTAAAATATTACCACTGGTGATGTGGAAGTGAGTCACATTCATAAAGAATTGATTTTAAAACCTTAAAATATTATATTGGTTTTGGATGATTTATTAAAAGATATTAAAATTAATAAAATACATTAAAAGACACATTATTTTTAAGGGTAAATCTATATTTGTTAATGTATTCTTTTTATAAAACTTATTACATCACTTTTAGGCTGTTATGATGTCATAATATAGATTGTATATTTATATCATATTTAATTTTTACCCAAAAAAATCATCTGCCAGAAAATTTTGAAAAATTCACCATTGGATAATTTATATGTGATAATTTAAAAAAATATTCATTTTTGCAAAATAATTTTTTAAATAGGATAGTTTTCACTTTTAAATAAAAAAACTTATTTATTTTAAAAAATTATTTTTTATAACACTAACAAATTTCTACCCTTATAAAAAATACATTAGACTTCATTACATTATATAATCATTTATATTTAAATATATATTATTTAACAAGACCATTTTTTTTAAATAAAATTTATTAAAAAAATTCATGAATTTATCAAAAAGTCTGTCTTAATGGAAACTATATATTTCTATTTTTTTATTTCTTCAGATCAAAATTTTATTTTTACCAAACTCATTATACAATCATTTATAAATTAATAATAAAAAGGGATAATTATAATAATTATTTAATTTAAAATAAAATATAAAAATTCATACAAGTAGGGTCTAAATACATAACCCCTTATTACACCAGTGTACGCCCTAAGGGTAAATTGTGCGATGGTGACACTTTCTTTGGGTAGTTCCTAGAACAAGGTTTGGGTCATGATCTAGATAATCTTTATCCTCTCCCATAAATTATTTTTATCATATTTTATTTATTGAATGTCAACTTCATCTTGGTCCAGGGAAAATACCAATGATGTTATCTCCCTTGGAATCTCCGATAAATGGGATTCATATGGTACGATCTTACCAATTGAGGCCATTGCTTCTTTCATTGATATCAATTGGATTTTATCATAACCCTTAATATATAAAAATCTTAATGATAACTATAACATATTTATATTATCCATGGTTAAAATTCTTAATGGCCTTTTTAATTTGATATGATATCTTTTATAATAGTTCCAAAATAACCAAATTAGTACATGTGCTTTCTATAAATACATTACATAATAAGAAAATTATTCATTTAAAAAGGGAATTTCCTTTATAAAAGTATGGATCCTTTCAATTATCATCAGTACCTTCCTGTATAGTTATAAGTGGTTATCATGATATTATCATCTCTATTCAATTAAATAATAAAATTCAATTATAATTCCATGAATAAATAGATTTAAAATTTATAATAGTATAGTAACACAATGGTCACAACCTCTACCTATCTCTCAATTATTCAATTTTATCAAATTCTTACATACTTTAAATAAAAATTTAAAATATTTTAAAACATTATTTTAAACATAAGCATGATAAATCTATATAAAAATAATAATAAAAAGTATTTCTTAATCAAATGAATCAGTTAAGGATTTATATTTACATAATTTTCACTAACAAATAAGAAGTAAAATATTTATTATTTATTATTTATGTTCTAGTAAATATAATCCTCCAACTATTTCTAATAATAAATTAAAAAATATATACAATCATATAATATTACATGTGGCCCTACAAGTTCTTACTTATATAGCATATTCATGATTCATGAGACATGAAAGATTATGTATGAATGACAAAGAAAGTCAAAATCAAACCAAGAATTCCTTGGTAAATCATGCTTCCATAGTAATTATACTTCTCAAGTACATTTATGCCCAAATTCCTAAGTTCTAAAAATCATATCTCTAGGATATTTCTAAACCCAATATCCATTGGTGATCTATAATACCATTTTATAATGAACCGATCTATATCACCTATTGACTTGACCCAGACCACTGCAAGACATTAGGAATGCTTATAAATCATTAGAGGCTAGTATAAAAATAAGGGATTTTCTATCGTATAATGGGAAGATATTTACCCTCATTTGTATTTATATAACTAGTAGATACTATAAAAAAACCAGTATGAACCATTCATATTTTATATATTTTTAAAATAAAAATATATATTTCGGATGAAGAAAACATGTATGATAGACGATGCTTGACATACCTGTGTAAAAATATAAACAAAAATGCATATATATATATATATTTATATAGGTTCAAAGTAAGAAAATGATTATTCTCCCACAACCCATCATCCAAAAAAACACAACATTACCTATATCTATATACATAACCAAAAAGAAATTAAAAATAACTCCAGGCATCCATAAAGTGACATACCCACTCAAAAAGGAAGACAAAATAGAATAACTCATCTCTAAAAAATACGCCCAACTCTAGAAATTTAAAATCTATCACAAATATGGTCTTTAATTCCAAATAACCCTCCTTAATTAGTGTCATTCCATTTACTAGATCATATAATACAAGTTATACACACATTCCAAGGAAAAACATATAGGGTGTGAGTATATAATACCTGATAGGCGGTCACCACCCGACCCCTACCTATCTATCATAAGACCAAGTATATGAAGTAGCAAAACAAAAAATCAAGAAATTAAAATAAAATAAAATCTAGTATGTCATGAATGTTTTGAAAATAATAAATCTAATATATCTTAAATTTTATCTCCCATTTACTAGAAAATCCATGGTTGATACTAACTATACCTGCATTTATCCCTATTTTGAGCCCATATGGGTAGAATTCAATATGTTCTCTCTTGGTAAACAAGCCATTCATTACAAGACCAATGATAACTAATCATATTACATGAAATATCTATATATTATGAAGTTCCCATTGGACGAATTATATTTATTGAAAACAAGGAAGTCTGAATTAATTTTGTGAAGTTGTAAACGTTTTTGAGAGATTGAAAATAGATGATGTGGGTGTTTCTATGTTAAATAGAAATGGTGAGACTGTGCTACTGCTTTAAGAACGTGGATGGACAAATTAAATGTATAAACCCGTTATATGTGATGAGTGATTATGCCAGTATTTATGGTTAATACATATGTTGAGTTTGAAACACAATCTATAATAGTTATAATGTGTGTTGGGTAAATCCAGTTAGCTTGAAGATTGAAGATCAATATTTTTATAAGCATTATATATTGGATGACATGTATAGTTTGTACAACTACTTAGGTAAGGACCCAACTCCAAGAATTATTTCTATAATTACTGAGAAATGGTAATGGTATCTATTGATAAGAAGGGATAAATAAATTTTTGAAAATTATTTGGTTTGTTTTTGAGTGATTGATAAATCCCTCTAAAGGATAGAAGATATTTGGATAATATTTGAGTGAAGTCTGCAATTGTTATACTGGATGAGAAGAGTGGTTAATTAAGATTACTTATAAATTTTATAGTTTAGAATAAAATCATTATAGGGGAAAACCATGAGTCTTTTTAGTGTAAAATATGTGAATGAGTTTGAATATATATTTGGAAAAGTAATGAACCCTAATATGGACTTCATAAGGTATATAACAACTTCATAAGGTACAAGAATGTATCCTTATAGAGTAAAAGGGATTTCATAAGGTACATAAGAACCTTATATGGTAAAACCCCATGTGAAAATTTGATATTTTATAAGGTTTAGAAGAGTATCATAGGGTATATAAAACTTTTATTGAGAGTTTATAGGGAACCGATAACTTTGTAGGGTATAAATATATGTAAGGTGAAAGTGAACCCTATGAAGAATCATAAAATTAATTCAACCCTTAAAAAATTATGAGATCAAGATAATAATATTTCATATGGTTTCATAGGAAATTATTATGGTATATCCACAAATAAAATTATGAAATATAAAATATTTTTAGAAGTTTATACCGAAAAAGTAATGTGTCATATGTCTAAGATATTTGGAACATGTAAGATAAATAGTTTTCATAAGAACATTATAACAAGTAATATATCATCTGTGATGATGAAGTTCACATGATATGTGACTTTTTAAATATGATTTATCTTACAAAGTTAATGATAATTAGTAATACTTATATTTACTAAATAAATTATTCTATAAAATGAGAATAATTTATAAGATTTATTGAATAGAGCATCATGAAAACTAAATATGATAGTCACTCAAACGAATTATGATCCATGATGAGGATTAAACATAAAATCAAAGTTCATTTTGAGAATAATGGAGTATCCACAAAAAAATATATAATTACACACCACAACACCATGCACATGTGGAAGTGATTTTATAATGTTTTAAAACTAGGGGTTTTTTACGAAGAAGAATATGCGATATTTAAATATCACATGAGAAAATTATCCCAAATCCTTGAGGGATTTAAATGGGGATTATTATTTAGATAATTTAGTTAGACTAAATTATTTTGAATTATCATGATCACCTATCACCAAATATTATATGGTTTATAAATTAAATATAAAGAAAAATTTTATTCAAGTTTCATTAAATATAAAAAAATGACGGTGATAAAAAAAGTTGTATCTATCAACACTATTATTTCCTTGAAAAATATATCCAACCAAATAAGTGATAGCGTTAGATACTGTACCTATATGAATAATACCTACTAGTATTAAGGAAGAATAAGAAGAATAATGAGAAGAAGGAGATGAAGGATGAGAACTAAAATACAACAATATTATAGAAGGGGAACAAGTGAGGTATATCGAAGAAGACTAAGTAGAAGATCAAGGTCAGTGTGTTCCACATAAAGAAGGTGGACTAATTAAAGTCCTACTTTTCAGTACATAGAAGATTCATTCAAAGGTCGTGTGAAAAATTTAAGACTAATTGTAAGAACTAAGATTTGTGAGATAGAATAATCCAATGGGAAGATGGTGGGAGCTGTGTGATATAGTATAAAACCCTTCAATGGGACTCTAAAGAACATGGTTGGATTACATGGAAGAATAGTGTAAAACCATGTCATGTTACAACTTTATATGGAATAGTTGAAGAATCTGAGTTTGGGAGGGGGTGGATAATTAATCATGATAAGTATTAGAATTTTAAAGACAAACCTTGTAAATAATTATGTTCTTGTGCCTTCATTTTCAACAAAATATAAGTGATATTATGATAAAAAATAGAGTTTAGACTTTAACAAGTCTAAAATTTTGAATTAAATAAAAAATATTCATTAAAAAGAAACCATTTATTCACCCCCACCTAAGGGGTTTTAAAAACTTGGTAACTAAAAGAGGCATTACAGAAGATACTCCAAATTTTAATTCCATTTTAATTACTATATATAAAGTGCAGTTTTTAGGAATATTTTTAGATACATCTAATGGATAAATTAGTCTCTATACCCATTAAGTCTAAAGTGGAGGTCTAATCTAAAAATATAAAGAACATGAAGAAAAGCGCAGAAAGGAAATTAAGAAATATATCAATTGAAAATAATAAAGAATAACTAAATAAATCTTCTTAACCTTAAAAATATTCATCAAATAAATCTATTGAGAATAATCCAATTGAAAAATATAGTTCAGGATATAGAGAGTTTCTAGGAAAATGAGTCCAATATGATAATTGAATAACTAAGTTCTAAAATAAAATAACATTTGAAGTTAGCTCTAAAAGAAATGGTCACAAGTATATTTTATGTTTTCAAGAGACTTATTGATGAAAAATCTCAACTAGAATAGAAATTTGAATAAATATAGAGTGCATTGAGTAAGAAATTTTAAAATTACGTTTCTCCCACAGACCATATGTAAGTAAAATAATAATTGATACTAATTTTAAATATAATATTTTATTTGGTTGAATAAGACATGAAAAGGTATGTTTGTAATAAAGTGGTGTTTAAAGTTATATTTTTGGAAGTTACTCACGCACTTGAAAAAATGTATAAATTATTCATTATTGTTAAATATTATCAATCTATGGTTAAATAAAAATTAATAAAAGTTATTCATAAATCATTAAAATAATCAAGAAAAATGAATGAATAACAAATAAAAAAGTTGAAGAAGGATTTGGAAGGTATCATGATATTAGTTTAGGATGATAAGAACTACCTAACCATGAAGTATTTCAAGATTAAGGTGATATAGAGAAATCTAGAGTCACCACAACTAGAACATACATAATTATAAAAAACAATTATACTAAAACACAAGTTTTTATTAAGATTTATGGATCGAGATGGACTATTAACAGTGGAAATAAGATCATGAAATAATCTTATGATCAAATCAAAACAAGATATAAGAGTAACATAACTCATAAGCCCAAAAATATTTCATGTACTAATACTATTTTACATGCTTGTAAAAATTTTAATTCAAAAAAGGTGAAAATTTAGGTGGATAAAAATACTAAAAAATTCACCACCACATCAAGGGTTAATGTCCGCATATCCAATAAAATCATCCCCTAAAGAACATACTGAACGATTAGTAATTTCTATAATAAGTATCAAGAAAATAAATATGGATATATTACATAAATAATTGAAATAATGATATTTATAGGATATTGTTGGTGATATTGGAAGTTTTGGAATATTTACACTAACTATTTCTATAACATGTCAAATTTTGAAGATCATAGAAGGAAAAAATCAAGGGGGAGTATATATAATGGGTAAAGATAACCTCATATACAAAATTAGGTATGAAATAAAGAGGAATAAACCATGGGATGTAATCAAGTGAAATAAAAGAAGAAAGCTAAGAAAAGAACACTTAGTAAGTATACAAGGAAATATAAAACAAATATTAGCTCAAAATGGAGGCGATTCTATTGTGGGAAAAGAGATACACCCTAGATCACTTTAAATAATACTTATAGATTAAAATTAAATGAAGAAATATGAATCTTAAAAGGTAATTAGTTTATAAGATAAAGAAGAATATTGTATTGATCAATGAAATTATATATTAATAGATAAAAGAGTTTTTTAAAAATAGTAACAAAAATAATGCAAAGAATAAATGTGATGACTATAAGAAATAAAATTATGTAAAAAGGAGTGTTTGACTATTTTTATTGACTAATTAAAAATGGATAAACAAATAGATAAATAACAAGAAAATATTAAGTGAAAAAGGTGGATTTACATGAAGAGATCGAATCTCAAGAGAGGTTTTCCAAAATTTATGACCCAAGGACTCAAGATAATTTGTGTATAATGTGTGAACAAGATGTAAATGGTATTAAATATTGGATGAAATTTATAATAGGTAAAAAATAATTGATTAAATTATTTATAAAAACAATAGGTAATATATTTTCCTTGATGGATAATGTTAAAAAGACCATTCCACCTAATGAGAAATCTAAAAAGAGGAGTAAGTCTATGTCATCCATGGAAGAATAAAATTTGGAAAGAATAACTAGAACTATCCCAAAGAGGTCTCAAAATATTAAATTTTTAAATGATGAAATTGTATGGTTGAGAGATAGTTCTTAACCTTACCACTATTACTGATAAATTAATAGGCCCCTACTTATTCAATTTTATTTTATATGTATTCTAATATCTAGAGAAAAAAAAAGAAAAAAAGGGGGAGTTGAATTATGTTGTCTCTATTGGACAACATGATAATTTTTTAATCATGGAACACTCTAACCGGTATGGTTATAATAATAAGAGTGCATCCCTTGAGGGGGATAAATCAATAGGTAGAGCTATCATGGTATCAAAAAATGTGTAAATATATAATTTATAGACACACCCATAAAAATAGATAATATGTTATGAAAATCTTACTCACATCCCTTTATTATGATTATATGTGACATGTTTTTAAATGAGGATTATTGGTTGATGAAAAGATGAGAAAAAGGGGGAGTATAACTTTATTACACTTAAAATTTTTGATGGTTTTGTTATGTTGAGTGTATGTTCGACATTTTTTTGATATTTTTCTGGGACAACCCCTAAGATGATATTTTTGAAAACATTCGTAAATTGAATCACATAATGGTATATTTATAGATATCGTTGATAATCATGGTCAAATAAAACTTTTTTCAACACCGATTTATCCCACATAGACTTAGATTTAACTAACTAAAGGTCATTTCTATTAAAAACCTCTAGTATCATCCTTCTCTCAAAAGTGGATCAAGCGGTGATTCTGAATGAAAATAGGATAACAAGATATTAATTTAGAAGGAATGTGAAATAATATGGGATTAGAGGACACCTATATACCCTTTTCATTTATTATCAATAATTTATAGAAAGAAAATGAAAAGATATTGACATAGTATGTGTTTAGTGGTATTGAAAACAAATAAAAATTGGGAGATTAAGTTCCCATTGAATGAAATATTTTTTTTTCAATAAGGAATATTGACTTGGTGTTAAAAATATGTAAATATGTGTTTAGGGACTAATAAGATTTCATTTGGGTGGTTCCATGTTAAAAATAAAAGTAGTGATTGTGTTTTTTCTTGAAGAACATGTTCGAAAACCTTATTTATAACAACCCATTACATGTGATGATTGATTGTTATAATATTCATTGTTAAGATATATTTAGAGTTTGAAACACTATATATAATAGTTAAAATGTGTGTTGGGTATATCCAACTGGGTTGGAGATTAAAGAGATATCTTTTTAAAACCATGTAGTATTGGATATAATGTATAGTTTACACAACTTCTTCAGAAAGGACACAACTGTAACGCCCCGACCCCAGCTACCCAGAGTCGGTGCGTTACTTCGTAACATTGGCATGATCACAAAAGATCAAGTCTTGAAAGACCGATTAGTTTAGTATCCTTGGAAACACTAGATACATTCATAAGTCTTACATTACATCATAAAGTAAAAAACTAATAACAAATTCTTCATAGTCCACACTCATATCCTCTTCTGACTATCCCTGCAGGTCATTCATAAAATACTTCTTCACATCCTGGAAAATATTACAACATTGAAAGGGGTGATCTCAGATGCTCAGTAAGGATAACAATATTGCGGAAGCTTTCATAAATAAACATTAACAATTAAGGCAATGTATAAATAAAACAAAAGCCTTTTAAACATGAACTTCAACATAATATGGAAAAAGTAAAATGAGATAATGCCATTTACTTATTCACATGGATATTCTACTAGTTGAATAATCACATGCAATATCAATAACCACTTTCATAATGAGGGAATGTATAATGCCAGACATTCTGAAACATTTTGTCAAGGCCTCGGCCAAGACGTCTAAAATGATTAAGGCATCGGCCAAAACCATAAATCAAATTGGGAAAGGGCCTCGGCCAATTTCACGTCTAGTTGTCTCATGAGACCTACCGATGCATCGAGGAGCTATAGCGGGCTCCACCCGTCACTTATTAAGTCTAATACATTCCTCATATGAATAGGTTTAAACATATCATAAACCATAACATAATCGTATCACATAAAACATGCATAAAGGAAACATAACATTTCAACATTTCAATCACAAGATATCAATACAACACATTGATATAATAAAAATTCTTTCAAAACCATTTTCAATACCAAAATAAAATAAAGTTAAAACTTTGTATTTATTTTTCATTAAAAAAAGTGATGGCTTGTAGAGGAAGCCGAAACTCAAATAATGGTCACGGCGGCAGAGAAGTCGTTGTCACCGCATATGTACGGAAAGAAAAACATTCCCTTTTTGTCATTTAGTAAAACTCTTCGTATAAAAAGATTCCTTTTGAATAAACGTAAAAGTCAAAGGGGTTTATACACCGTATAAAAGAAAGTTGTGTATAAAACCAAATATGCCTCAATGAAAGGGGATTGAGATGAAGTCCTTAAAAAGATCATTTTTTTAATAAAGTACATCTATAATGTGTATTCACTATAATTACACATAAATAATGTAAAAATACAAGATAGTACATAATAATATCATGACATAATTTGAAAGTAGAAGATTAACCCAAAGAATGGAAGTTGGGTTAAGAAATTCCCTTACCTCGTGTCTGACTTGACTCAACCGTTCTTTAACCTCCTGAATAATAAACTAGAGTTAATATATACCTTATTAAGAACCATTTTCAATTTCATTATCCTTATTATATCATTTATGACAATGATATGAACATTATGTAATTATTTAAGTTAATAACGGTCGTTTTGTCGATCTTTGGTACTTGAGTTAACAATAAACTTCTTATAATTACAAGTTGTTTATGTGATATAATACCCATTATCTCTAGAATTATATTCATGATTTAGATGTCATATATATCTTATATATCCATTATATACATTCATTTATAATATTACGTAACATTTAGAGGTAAGAAATGAAATGCACCGTTCATGGAGACGGTAAGCCGTACGTACGCATGAACGCTACTTTCATTTCAATTTCATATTTAATGGAACAAAATCATAATGATATAAATTTATAATATAATTCCAGTATAATATAGTGTATAATACCATTTACTCCATCCTTTATACATCCCACATATGGCATTAACGATTCAAATCACTTTGAGGGGGCGGTAGTCCGCACTTCCTAAAATGAAATTATCGCGTTTTACCCATAATGGAAATCATAAAGTATGCCATAAATGAGAAATAAAGAAGCATAAGTAAAACATGAACATATTATATATCATATATAAAAATAGTGACATCTTAATGGCCACCTTTGAAGGTGTTATATGAGTGTTGAACAATCATCGTTTCGTGAGGCAGAAATTCGCCATCCACAGAAACCGTATGTTCTTTAACCATTTGATGTAGGTGTGTGTAAGTGTAGCTCTAATCCTTCTTATAACAACATCCTAGTGTATTGAGGATACTGGTGTTGTTACAAAAGAAATGAATAAAAAGAGTTTAGGGGGTTGGAGAAGAAAAATAAAACAAAACAACATTAGAGAAGACATTACCTCAAAATCGGGTAACTCTTTTTGATTTGAGCCAAAGGCTTCCTTGGGAAGAGTTCTGCCCAAAGTGATTCTTCTAGGAGTAAGAGGGGGAAGTTGGGAGAGTATTTGGGCAGAGTTTGGCCGAGCCAAATGGCTTGAAGGTGTGAATAAGGTGGGAGAGGTGGGGGCCTTTTATAAGAGGAGAGGAGGGGATCTTTTGGAAAGATTGGAATGTTACATTATTTTACAATTCTTTTAGGATTATAAAGGTCCCACACTTATATAATTCGTGGATAAGGTGATAAGTGTTTGAAATATCTTCATCCAATAGGCTTTGGAGAAGTGTAAGCCTTGTATTTTTCATTATCTTCTTATTTTATTTAAATCGTTAAATAATGAGGTCATCGCTGCATCATAATTATGTCATAAATAATTTAATTTATATAATGTCTAAAAATTATAAAAAAAATACTATGATGTAGGAAATCTTTTTAGATTTCTAATGAATGTTTATAGTCAAAATTTGGACTTGTGTAACCCCACTTAAAAACTGTTTTAGTAAAACAACTCATGTTTGTGTCAATTTAATTTTAACATTAAATAAATATATATTAATGTCATTTTCCAACTAAAGTGGCTCAATGGGGTCCCCAAGTTGACCCATGGGTTGTCTTGGTCGGCCATGACTCATCCAATTGGATTAGGACAGGTGTAAAGCTCATATCATATTATTAAAACATTATTTTTACCTTAAACTACACTAATTACCTCTAATCGCGATTAAGAACTTAAAAGTTACTATTCACCAAAAAATTATTTTAATCTCATTGAACCACATTTTACTTCTTAATGACAACCATGTATGTCGGATTTTTGAAAATCAAATCACAGAAGTGGTAATATTTCATTTAAACGAAAAATCAGTTATTTAACTACCACTTAGTGGTTTCACTATTCATCAAAAATTGAAGTTTTTCAGAACAATGCCAAAATTTCACCCTAAGCTATAATTGATATTCCGAATTCAAAAATAATATATATTTTAAAAAATTACAAACATATAAGTTGCATTAATTAATTTTATAATTAATTCCCGTTGTCACAACAAATAGCGTGTTTTTAAGAAACAATTTATATCAAAAGATTGGCAATTGTTTATGTCCAATTTCAATGTTAAATTAATTCTAATGACCACCATTGGATAAAATGGTAAAAATATATTCTAATTATACTTTAAAACCGCTCAATAGTATAACTTATCACTATAAATTATTTTGATTAAAAAAGTTGTTTTAAGTATTTTTCAGTATTCATAAAAATTTGGAAGTTCTCAGAAAATTACAAAAAATTCAACATAGGCTAATTTCAATATTAGGAATACAAAAATGAAGTCCATTTTGAAATATAAAATTTCTATAAATTTAAAAAGTGGTTATTACTATTCATAACAGCTACTTTGATTAGTCGCGGTGTTTTAGAACTCGAAGTTGCGTACAATGCAAGCTATTGCATTATTGAAAGAGAAGCGTATCGTGGAAGCTCGGGGTGTTACATTCTCCCCTCCTTCAATAAATTGCGTCCTCGCAATTTGAAATTTTTCTTTGAAAATAAAAGGTTGAAAAGAGAAAATACCTTTGAGGAAAACCCACATCGGAAATAAGGTTAATAAATATATAACATTAAAAGAAAGCAAGATAAGTACAAAGGTCACCCGATATAGCCAATTCTAGGATTCTATGAAAATATGGATATGGAGGAGAAACAAACCATCAAGGTCTGATGGAGAGTTATAGAAAACAGGATTAGGAGAAAGTTTAACCACAAGAAAATCACAAACTTGTGATTGGTTAAACGGTCATTGAATCCCCAGTTGGAAAAGTTAACCGACAACATTTTTGTTTTAAGTTACCTTTTATAATGTTGAGGAATTTATTTAGGAGATTTACTAAGAACGTAAGGGAATATACATACTTGTTATGTATACTTTCATTCGTTAATAAATTTTTACCACAAACCCAACTTTTACTCCAAATGGTAACAGAACTCAAAAATATTCTATTTATCCTAATTGTATAAGGTTCCAAATGTTAACACATACCATTTAGATTAGTAAATTTATTTTGTAATAACCAGGGACTTCCTTTAGGCTAGTGGTAGGAAATAAAGGTCTGTCGCACTTTGATTGTGGGTTCGATTCCTACAGCTTTTTCCGACGCGACGGGTTATTCCCCACCCTGCAGGTTGTCCTTTTCCTAAAACTATAGTATCATAATATTCCAAAAATAATCTTCATAAATTTTTTAACCTTAAACAATACTATCCAAAGATCAACTTAATCCACTCCAACCATTATAGTTATCCAAAATACCTCTGTCCAGACTTTCTCTAAAAGGTATCTTAATTCCAAAATCAATTTATCAGATTCCCCAAACAAAGTAAAGTTTCTCTTATTGTCACATACTAAAAATATAATTACCTTCATCATATTAAAACCTTACTGAAATAAACAAGTACTGTAGTACAATCCTTATATATATATATATCACATTATTCTAATAACCAAGAAATAATCCATGAGTCCAAAAGAACCAATACATTAGTTATTCTGCTTCAACTGTAGTAACAGCATAAGATTTTCCTTGATCCCTTGGCCTTTTCTGAGGTAAGTTTCCCTGACGCTTAGGACATTCATTTGCATAATAACCCATTTCTCTACAATTATAGCATTCAACTTTGATATCCTCTTTCTTTCCCTTGCAATCACGATCCTAGTGACCCTTTTATCCACATTTATAACAAACTCCCATTCCTTTTAGGAACGTACCAGGGTGATTCTTCCCACAATTATCACATAATGGAAAATCCTTCTTTCCCTTTTCCCTTTATCTGTCTCTTGTTCCCCCGTTCTCTTCTTCTCTTGCTTTACTTTGTTGTCATAAGACTTAGAGAATTCCTTTTCTGTCTTGATAGCACACGAGACAATATCTTCGTATGATGAGAAGGATTGTGATACTAAAGCTCGACGGAGAAATGGTTTTAACCCATCAAAGAAACGATCAATCTTACTCCTTGGGTTACGTATATAATCGGCAGCATGCCTTGCTAACCTTTTAAAGTTAGCCTCATACTTTGCGACATTCTCATCCTCCTTCTGTCTCAGACTTAGAAATTGTCTTTCCATATCTGCTCGATGGTCACGAGGAAATTATTTTTCTAAGAAAATCTCTTTGAACTCCCTCCATTCCATATTCGATACGTCATCATCTTCCTTTGTGTTTTGAATCAGCGACCACCACTGATCGGCATCTCCAGTGAGGCGGTAAACTGCCATGACAACCTTCTCCCTTTCACTACTCCCCAAGGCATGGAATATTTTCTCTAAGGAATTTATCCATTGCTCAGCTACTATAGGATTTTTACTTCCATTAAAGGTTGGTGGTTGTTTCCTCATGAAGCGGTCTAACATTGATCCTCCACGTTGCGGATCAGGGTTCTCCATACGAGTAAGGTTATTATTCATAACCTGAGTGAGTTTTCCCAGTATGGTAATAAGTTGATCAGCACCAGTTGTATCTCCAGCTCCACAATAATTATCTTGAGCAGGAGGGCAATCCCTACACGGAGTGCGTGCATTGATACGGTTTCCATTCCTTCCACTAGGCACCATTTCTAAACAATGGCATAAACTATATTAGTTTATAAATCAAAATACATAATTCCATACTTGTATGATACTTAACATAAATTGAACTATTTATGGATATAATCCATAAAAATGTTTTCTTTGAGGAAGTATATACTCATAACCCTTCATGGTGGTTTATAAAGAAAATGATAATTATCCACAGCATATCCCCCGGGAGTGTCGTAACCAAGAGTGCAGCAAGGCCTGTTGTCGTGCACCAGTTCCCGTTCGAGTCTAGCTCAAAGTGGTGTTTTCGGGTTTTACCCCTAGGTACATCTGTGCCAGAGCCGCCTCAACCTGCTCGTATCCATACAGGGATGTATTTCTCGGAAAACTCACAAAATCTCTACAATAACAAAATTCTAGGAAGTTCTTCTATACTAATCCTCAAAGTCTATCTTTGGGCTATGTGCTCTAATCAGAGTTTATCTAAATCTAGCTTCCAAGGTTAGTACTAAACTGCCTCTGATACCAACTGTAACGCCCCGACCCCAGCTACCCAGAGTCGGTGCATTACTTCGTAACATTGGCATGATCACAAAAGATCAAGTCTTGAAAGACCGATTAGTTTAGTATCCTTGGAAACACTAGATACATTCATAAGTCTTACATTACATCATAAAGTGAAAAATTAATAACAAATTCTTCATAATCCACACTCATATCCTCTTCTAACTATCCCTGCAGGTCATTCATAAAATACTTCTTCACATCCTGGAAAATATTTACAACATTGAAAGGGGTGAGCTCAGATGCTCAGTAAGGATAACAATATTGCGGAAGCTTTCATAAATAAACATTAACAATTAAGGCAATGTATAAATAAAACAAAAGCCTTTTAAACATGAACTTCAACATAATATGGAAAAAGTAAAATGAGATAATGCCATTTACTTATTCACATGGATATTCTACTGGTTGAATAATCACATGCAATATCAATAACCACTTTCATAATGAGGGAATGTATAATGCCAGACATTCTGAAACATTTTGTCAAGGCCTCGGCCAAGACGTCTAAAATGATTAAGGCATCGGCCAAAACCATAAATCAAATTGGGAAAGGGCCTCGGCCAATTCCACGTCTAGTTGTCTCATGAGACCTACCGATGCATCGAGGAGCTATAGCGGGCTCCACCCGTCACTTATTAAGTCTAATACATTCCTCATATGAATAGGTTTAAACATATCATAAACCATAACATAATCGTATCACATAAAAGATGCATAAAGGAAACATAACATTTCAACATTTCAATCACAAGATATCAATACAACACATTGATATAATAAAAATGATTTCAAAACCATTTTCAATACCAAAATAAAATAAAGTTAAAACTTTGTATTTATTTTTCATTAAAAAAAAGTGATGGCTTGTAGAGGAAGCCGAAACTCAAATAATGGTCACGGCGGCAGAGAAGTCATTGTAGCCGCATTTGTATGGAAAGAAAAACATTCCCTTTTTGTCATTTAGTAAAACGCTTCGTATAAAAAGACTCCTTTTGAATAAACGTAAAAGTCAAAGGGGTTTATACACCGTATAAAAGAAAGTTGTGTATAAAACCAAATATGCCTCAATGAAAGGGGATTGAGACGAAGTCCTTAAAAAGATCATTTTTTTAATAAAGTACATCTATAATGTGTATTCACTATAAGTACACATAAATAATGTAAAAATACAAGATAGGACATAATAATATCATGACATAATTTGAAAGTAGGAGATTAACCCAAAGAATGGAAGTTGGGTTAAGAAATTCCCTTACATCGTGTCTGACTTGACTCAACCGTTATTTAACATCCTAAATAATAAACTAGAGTTAATATATACCTTATTAAGAACCATTTTAAATTTCATTATCCTTATTATATCATTTATTACAATGATATGAACATTATGTAATTATTTAAGTTAATAACGGTCGTTTTGTCGATCTTTGGTACTTGAGTTAACAATAAACTTCTTATAATTACAAGTTGTTTATGTGGTAGAATATCCATTATCTCCAGAATTATATTCATGATTTAGATGTCATATATATCTTATATATCCAGTATATACATTCATTTATAATATTACGTAACATTTAGAGGTAAGAAATGAAATGCACCGTTCATGGAGACGGTAAGCCGTACGTACGCATGAACGATACTTTCATTTGAATTTCATATTTAATGGAACGAAATCATAATTATATAAATGTATAATATAATTCCAGTATAATATAGTGTATAATACCATTTACTCCATCCTTTATACATCCCACATATGGCATTAACGATTCAAATCACTTTGAGGGGGCGGTAGTCCGCACTTCCTAAAATGATATTATCGCGTTTTACCCATAATGGAAATCATAAAGTATGCCATAAATGAGAAATACAGAAGCATAAGTAAAACATAAACATATTATATATCATATATAAAAATAGTGACATCTTAATGGCCACCTTTGAAGGTGTTATATGAGTGTTGAATAATCATCGTTTCGTGAGGCAGAAATTTGCCATCCACAGAAACCGTATGTTTTTTAACCATTTGATGTAGGTGTGTGTAAGTGTAGCTCTAATACTTCTTATAACAACATCCTAGTATATTGAGGATACTGGTGTTGTTACAAAATAAATGAATAAAAATAGTTTATGGGGTTGGAGAAGAAAAATAAAACAAAACAACATTAGAGAAGACATTACCTCAAAATCGGGTAACTCTTTTTGATTTGAGCCAAAGGCTTCCTTGGGAAGAGTTCTGCCCAAAGTGATTCTTCTAGGAGTAAGAGGGGGAAGTTGGGAGAGTATTTGGGCAGAGGTTGTCCGAGCCAAATGGCTTGAAGGTGTGAATAAGGTGGGAGAGGTGGGGGCCTTTTATAAGAGGAGAGGAGGGGCTCTTTTGGAAAGATTGGAATGTTACATTATTTTACAATGCTTTTAGGATTATAAAGGTCCCACACTTATATAATTCGTGGATAAGGTGATAAGGGTTCGAAATATCCCCATCCAATAGGCTTTGGACAAGTGTAAGCCTTGGATTTTGCATTATCTTCTTATTTTATTTAAATCGTTAAATAATGAGGTCATCGCTGCATCATAATTATGTCATAAATAATTTAATTTATATAATGTCTAAAAATTATAAAAAAAATACTATGATGTCGGAAATCTTTTTAGCTTTCTAATGAATGTTTATAGTCAAAATTTGGACTTGTGTAACCCCACTTAAAAACTGTTTTAGTAAAACAACTCATGTTTGTGTCAATTTAATTTTAACATTAAATAAATATATATTAATGTCATTTTCCAACTAAAGTGGCTCCATGGGGTCCCCAAGTTGACCCATGGGTTGTCTTGGTCGGACATGACTCATACAATTGGAGTAGGACAAGTGTAAAGCTCATATCATATTATTAAAACATTATTTTTATCTTAAACTACACTAATTATCTCTAATCGCGATTAAGAACTTAAAAGTTACTATTCACCAAAAAATTATTTTAATCTCATTGAACCACATTTTACTTCTTAATGAAAACCATGTATGTCAGATTTTTGAAAATCAAATCACAGAAGTGGTAATATTTCATTTAAACGAAAATAAGTTATTTAACTACCACTTAGTGGTTTCACTATTCATCAAAAATTGAAGTTTTTCAGAACAATGCCAAAATTTCACCCTAAGCTATAATTGATATTCCGAATTCAAAAATGATATCTATTTAAAAAAATTCCAAACACATAAGTTTCATTAATTAATTTTATAATTAATTCCCGCTGTCACAACAAATAGCGTGTTTTTAAGAAACAATTTATATCAAAAGATTGGCAATTGTTTATGTCCAATTTCAATGTTAAATTAATTCTAATGACCACCATTGGATAAAATGGTAAAAATATATTCTAATTATACTTTAAAACCGCTCAATTGTATAACTTATCACTATAAATTATTTTGATTAAAAAAGTTGTTTTAAGTATTTTTCACTATTCATAAAAATTTGGAAGTTCTCAGAAAATTACAAAAAATTCAACATAGGCTAATTTCAATATTAGGAATACAAAAATGAAGTCCATTTTGAAATATAAAATTTATAGAAATTTAAAAAGTGGTTATTACTATTCATAACAGCTACTTTGATTAGTCGCGGTATTTTAGAACTCGAAGTTGCGTACAATGCAAGCTATTGCATTATTGAATGAGAAGCGTATCGTGGAAGCTCGGGGTGTTACAACAACTGCTAGAATACCATATATAAATCTTGAGAAATGAAAATGGTAACTAAATAGAATAGGTGATAACGACCTTCTGGGAATTTATTTGAGTAATTTTTGAGTGATTGAGAAAGTCCTTTGAAGGCTAGAATATATTTAGAGAATATTTGAGTAAATTATATAATTGTGGTGTTGGATGTGATGTACAGAAAAGAAAATATCCTTACAAACTTTATAGGGCACATTAAATTATCATAGATCACTAATATGTGACTTAATAAAATATAATATTTTCAAGAGTTCAAATATTCTGAAAAGGAATGAACCATACAATAGACTTTATAGGATACAAATCATTTTCGTAAGGCATGATAAAGTATCTTCATAGGGTAAAAGAATATTCATAAGGTAAAAAATCCCAAGGTACAATAATATGTGAAAATATGATATTCTGATAAGGTATAATAGAGAATTGTGGGATACATAAAGCCCACGTTGATATTTTATATTGTAAAAAGAAATTCATAGGGTACAAATACTTATAAGGTATAAGTGAACCTAATGAAGGAACAAAATACTAATTCTAACATATAAAAATTATCATATCAAGATGATAAGACTTTATAAGTTTTAATAATGAATTTATAGGTTTTGTCCTTAAAGAAACTTATGAAATGATTTTTCTGAATAAGTTTAGAGTATAAAAGGAATGTATTATTTGTGTAAGATACTTGAAAAAAAAGATATGTGGTTTTCATAAAAATTTTCCAATACATAAGATGTTTTTTGTAAAGATGAAGTATAAATGATATGGAAATTCATAAAACATATTTTATCTTACTATATGAATGATATTTGAAAATATTGATAATTATAGAATGAATTATTCTAGATAAATGAAGATAAATTAAATGATACATTGAACCAATATTCATCAAAACTAAAGATCACAACACTCAGAGTAATTGTATTTTATGCTGAGGATGAAACATCAAAAATAAAGGTGATACTGAGAAGAATGAAGGATCCACAACACAATATAGAATTCTATATTCCAGTTCTATGCACACGTATATGAGATTTCATAATTTTTTAAAACTATATATTTTTTGGGAATAAGAATATGTGATATTTGAATATCACATGAGGAAATTTTCTTGAATACTTGGGTGATTTAAATGAGGATTACTGATATAGTAATTATTTGTAATTAAATGAGTTTTATTTATCTTTATCACCTACTATTGAAGATTGAGGGGTTTATAAATGAAATATGGAAACAAATAATATTAAAAATTATATGATATAAAAATACAATTAGTATAATATGAATGTGTATATCTTGAAACTATTATTCCCTAGAAAAATAAATCATGTTGAAAAATCTTGAGAGCCTGATATTGTATCTATAAGAAGAATACCAGATGATATCAATGAAGAAGAATAAGGAGAAAAAGTAGGTCTATGATAAATCATCATCATATAAGGTGATCAAGTGATGTATAATAAAGTAGACTAATAAGAAGAGAAATACCAGAATGTTCCACACCAAGATGTAGGATTAGTCAAAGTCCTGCTCACGAGTTTATGGAAGATCCAAGGATTATGCGAGGTATTCAAAATCGATTATGAGGATCGAGCTGTGAGAGAAAACATGATCCAATGGGAAGTCAATGGAAATTGTATGATGTAGTATACAGACCCTATATTGGAACTCTGGAGAAAACACTGGGATGTCATGTAAGATTAGTTTGATACCATTTCGTGTAACCACTTTGTGTGAAATAGTGGAATAATTCCTAGTTGGGGGGATTAACCAGTCATGAAAGGGAGTATGCTTTCAAGGACAAATATTATAAATCCATTTGTTACTGTACCTTTATTTACTTCATTATTCAAGTGAGGTTATATGAAACAAATAAAATATGATCAACACATTAACCATTTAATATCTTAAATTAAATTAGAATAATTCATAAAAAGGAAACCACTGATTCACCCCCATCTCAGTGGTTTTTTCGAACCTAGTAACTACATTAAGAAAGGAATAAATTAATTACTTTTTAGTATAAAAGAATTATGGGGAATGAGAATAAGGTATTGAGTTCCCATGAAACCCACTTATAATCTGATGTCTCCACCATCTGTAAGAACCCGAATCTTATTATTCAGGTATTTTTTCCATTTCTGGTGTTTTTGAGGAAAAACAGGAGTTTTTTGAAAATTTATTAAGTACACTCCATGTAATTTATAAGTACACGCTGTGTACTCTGTTACCGCAGGTAGCCGGGTGCTGGCCGTGTCACAACCATGCACATGGCTGTGTGGGGTGACTTGGAGACCGCCTAATGTGGGGGTTGGTGAAGGAAAGTACACATTGTGTACTTATAAAGTACACACCATGTAATTTCTTTTTTTTTTCATTAAACACACCGGGGTCGCATCTGATGAACAAAACCATCTCCTTCTAGGTTTGGTCATCCGAGAGAAATTGTATGACTACGATCTTTCCCTAAGTCCTCGATAGAGCATCCAATATCCGATTTGACCACTGTCGATTGCGTTGGGATCGCCTCAGTAGTCCATTCCTTCTTCTAGATCTTCATTTCCTGATTAATCCTCTTTCCCAAGTTATCCTCTATTTAATGTTTTGATAATTTTTGAAGATCTACAGTGTTATTAGGAAATTCAAGGCTTGAGGTTCACATATAAAAATCTCCCAACACCAAGGTAGGTGGTTTTTTAATTTACATTGAAAGTATTTGAGTTATATGTTCAATTTGACCAATACCCTTGAACAGGGTATTGTGTGTTTACTGTTTTAGCCATGTTAATAGCCTTCTATGCTTGTATTCTTGAGTAGAGGATGATTGAATGTGAATAAAGTTAATTTCTATGCTTTGGAAGTGTTTTCAAATGCATTCCTTGTTTTGACTGTTTGGTCCTACTTATCCTATTAGGCTGCCTTGTTTTTTTCCCATTCCTAGTATTATTGGATAAAGTGATTTGTTTATCTGACATATTGATATGCTGTAGACTGCAAGCCAAGTAGTTCATGAGGGTTACTTTGGCTGATATGCATTTCAGGGATTTCTTGACTTACACAGGGCCGTTAGAACTTGGTGTATTAGAACATAGGGAGAATGGAAGTAAGGGATTCTCTAGAGTGTCTGTTTTTTGTTACGATGCGAGACTATGGAGGGAATTGACGTAAGTGATTCCTTAGAGTGTCTGTAGTTCCTCGACGTGGGCCATAGGTGGAATGTGATGTAAGTGCTTCCCCGGAGCACCTTTAGTTACCGATACGAGACTATAAGAGGAATTGATGATGAGTGCTTTCTCAGAGAGTCTATTCTTAAGCTGAACCATAGGGGTTAGACTATGTGTACTTCCTAGAGGGTTTCTTGTCTTGTTTGGTTGAACTAGAGGGGTTAAGTTGTGAGTAATTTCCAGAGGGTTACCATTTGTGTTTAGATGCATGCTTGTACTTTTTTGGTTGAACCAGAGGGTTTAGGCTGTGAATACTACCCAGAGGGTCACCTACTTTGATTAGCTATTGCATGATATATGAGACTGAATGCATTGAAACTGTGGATTGTTTACTGCTGAGTACTTCATTGTTTATTGCTTTCTTTTACTTATTACCTTCCATATATTCATTGACCGTTAGGCACAAATATTTTGGTGGTTTCCTACTAGGATTAATCTCACACCCTATTTGGGCCATGCTTTGGATCCCAAACAGATTATATTATTACAGGTGTAGATAAGGGAAAACACCTTTCTACTTCAGGTACGTGACTGCTTTGGAGTTGAAGAGCATGAGACCAAGACATGGATTAAGATGCTGAGGAGTTATTTACTTGTTTTTCTTTTGTATTTTAGATTATTAATATATTTATCATTGTGACTTTTATGGATTTTTTCCTAGACATATGTATCATGAATCATTTTATATATGTGATCCAGTTGTTATTACTTCTAGTCTTCTGCTTTTTACTTTTGTTACGGTACTATTGCTTCTTCTACTAATGCTATTGATTTACTTCTGCTGTGTTACTCTGCCAATGAGGGCATAGTTTCCTCACTATCACACCCAAGGCCCTCACTGCTAGTCGGAAACCTCTAGAGTTTGGGGAAATGCACTTGAGATCATGTGACCAACTGGGTACGGGGCACCTCCGGGTGGATTCCGGAACCAGTATGTTACAAAGTGGTATCAAAGGAATTCTTTTCTTCTTGACTTACTATTTGGAGCCTATAGTCAGGGATAAGATGGAATAGGTACTTGGTAATAAGTTGTGCCCAGGAGTAGCTAACCCGTGTATAGGGAAAAGCCAATATACGTCTTTTATTACAATTTTTCTTGTTCGGAAATTTTATAGTTGATTTGATATCACTTTTGGGTGACTCACATGTATTGTGCTGTTATTATTGATGTTATTAAGGTTCTATTTCTGTTGCAACCCAAGGAGATGAGGGTATACCATCTCATGCATCATATATATACTTGTTAAAAATCCCATGTCATGCATTCTTTCCATGCCATTTAGGGTGCATTAGCGATTGCATGTTGCTGTGATAGATGTTGTGATAGATATGTATGCTGTTGTGATAGATGCCTTGATAGAATACCTAATTTTTGTAAGAGCATTGATTGTGTAAGGTTTTGTTTGAATGAATGCCAAACGTTGGTTCTTAAGGTGTTATGGGCCCACATGGACCAGAATTTGGTTGATCGTTTCACTTTAATCCTTGTTTATAACATGTATGAGATTCCAAGATTTGATTCGCAGGGAGTATGGTCCCTCCCAGATCAGAATTTGGCACTTAAAAGTTTGTTTTAGTGTTTTTATGGGTTCTAGAGTAGTTTTTGAGGCATACTGTCTGGAAAAACCCTGAATACACGTCGTGTAGTTTTGAATACACGCCATGTGTTCTTCTGTTTGGGAAGAAACTATTTTTCTTAAGTACACGCTGTGTACCGTATGTACACAGTGTGTAGTCTCTAACCATGTCATAGGTCGTGTGGGAAGAGACACATGATAGAAATTTTTTTAGGGGAACACACCGTGTACCAGTTTGACACGCCATGTTGTGATAACCCTGTGTCCACCTATGTGACTAACGACACAGATGGATAAAACTTATGAAATACACGCCATGTCAATATTGAACACGTTGTGTAGTGTAATTCTGGAATCCGACCGTGTAACTAACAAACACAGGTCGATGAAATCCTTGATAGTACACGCCGTGTCTACCTATAGAACGCCATGTGGAGTTAGCCGTGTAACCGACCATGTATCTAACAACATGGGACGATGAAGATCGTCTAATACACACCCTTTATGGCACTAACACTCCATGTAGTATTGTTCTAGGGAGAACCATGTGTCATAGACGAGTAGAATGACTCAGGTAGGGGAAGAGGATTCAAGTACACACCGTGTGTTAGGACAACACGCCGTGTGTTTGGGGTGTTACATAACCAGTTTTGGCAGAAGTACACTACCATGTGAAAATATTAAGGGAACACATCATGTAGTGGTCATACACACCACGTATCCGTGTTTTGTAAAAATTGAATGCTTTATTTCTCCTATTCCCTTCTTTCTATTATAGTTTTCAGTCCTTAATAATCATGATCTAAGTTGTGCACTTGACCTTGCAGAGTCATGCCACTATGACATCCTATGGCTGTCCACCAGTTATAGGGCAGAGATCAGACACCGGACATGGACGATTAGGGACTTCCAGTTGATCCTCCTATTGTGCCAGTTTTGGCACTAGCCGTCATTCTGGAAAAAAGTGCCGATGCACAGTTTTGAGCGGGCTTCATGAGGTTTATGCAGACCTTCCATGGAGTACCGCATCCTACCCCGTCTATGGCAGAATTGACGCGGGTTTTCCAGCAGCAACATCCTACCACTTTCATAGGGGAAGGAGGACCTCATGCTATAGAGTAATGATTAAAATCCAAGATTTCTATCATTGAGCATCTGGAGATGCCTCTAGAGAGGAGATTCAAGATCTCTATGTATATGCTTCGGGATTCCTCCAAGAGATGGTGGGATGCGATCTCACAAGAGGGACTCCAGCAGGTTATGGACTGGGATGAGTTCTAGCATGACATCTATGACTACATTTATCCCGAGACTTTGAGGGACGATCGATCCCAAGAGTTCATGATTATGGAGTAGGGTACTCTTTTAGTTATAGAGTATTCCTATCTCTTTAAAGAGCTGCATCATTTCATGATTATTCTAGGAGGTTATGAGTTATTCCTGACAAGGAAGTTTGAGGATGGTCTGAGGCACGACATATATTCACAAGTGAATATCTTCAGGTTGACTTCCATAACTTCTATAGTCAACCAGGAACTGATCACATAGCGTAATTTGAGGGATTATGGAGTTGTGAGCTAGGGCGGTTTGACATCCAGAGTTAGTGTCCCTCTTACTGACAGCAGGAAGTGCCACAGGGGGTCTTCGCGCGGTGATCCAAGGAGGCAAGACATTTCTTCTGGTATCCAGGTGGTGTTCTACTAGTACAGGAAGAGCGGACATATGAGACCGCATTACCCAAGAGACCCATTGGAGTTCCTATCTTGTGGAAAGATGGGTCATCTTCAGTGCTTCTGTTAGTTCTTCTCACCAATAGCTGGTGACATAGGTTCTTCTATGACTCCTCATACAGAAGAAGCGCCACCAATTTCTTATCAGTCTAGGAACTAGATTTCTTCTGGCTATTCAGGCTGAGGTGGAGGTCGTGGCCGTGGTAGTCAGTACACCAGGCTATTAGTGACAACAAGGTGGATCAGCTCAAAGTAGTCAGATATGGTCACAGGGCTGCGGTGCAGGTCAGACTTTTGCAATAGAGAAGACCCAGTAGGAGCAGGATCCCGAACCTTATACAGTTCGAGGTATGATCTTAGTTGACTAAGTTTTATCTTCTACTCTTTTTGATATAGGGGCTTACCATAGATTTATATCTTTTTTCTATTGTGAAGAGCCTTGGGCTCTGTATCTTTTCTTCTACTGATATTTTAACACTAGACACACCGTTGGGGAAAAAACGGATAGTGTACAACAGTGTAAGGAATTCCCTCTCAAGGTTAGTTGGTGTCACTTCTTGTTGGACCTTTAGGTCTTAGAGATGACAGGATATGATTTCATTCTTGTAATGGACCGGTTAGTCCCCTTCCAGGCAGTTGTCGACTACTATCACTGTAGGTTGAGTTTTACATCACCAGAGGGCGGATCGTTTCTTCATAAGGGAAAGTGGGATGTCCAGACGAGTAGAGTAGGACTCGAGCATCATGGGTTGGGAGGATTTACAACCCAGATTTCTAGTCTATATCTGGATGACCAGGGGACTTCATAGTTAGACTTTCCTCCAGTGGTGGATCATTTTAGGGACATATTTCCAGAGGACTTTTTAGGTTTTCCTCCAGAGCGAGAGGTGGACTTTTCTATTTAGCTTGTTCTAGGAGCAGCACCAGTGTCCATTCCTCCTTATAGAATGGATACACTAGAGTTGCAGGAGCTCAAGAAGTAGTTGGAGGAGTTTCAGGAAAAGGGTTTCATCCGAACCAGTACTTCTCCTTGGGGTTCACCTGTCCGGTTTACGAAGAAGGTAGAAGGTACCCTCAGACTGTGTGTAGACTATGGGAAGTTGAACTAGTTGATAGTCAAGAACTGATATCCTTTACCAAGGATTGATGGTCTCTTTGATCCAATTCGAGGGGCCCAGGTGTTCTCGAAGATTGACTTGAGATCTGTTTATCATCAGTTGCACGTTAGATCATCTGATATACCTATTACAACATTTCAGAGTAGGTATGGTCTATACGAGTATATGGTTATTCTGTTCGGTCTCACAAACTCACCTGCAATTTTCATGGCACTGATGAACTGAGTGTTCCATCCATACTTGGATTCTTTCATGGTAGTCATTGTGAAAGATATCTTGGTGTACTCTCACACTCGACACGACCATGCTACTCATCTTGAGATCATTTTGAGTATACTAAGAGAGCATCAGTTGTATGGTAAGATCTTAAAATACTATTGTTGGATGGATTATATTCACTTCTTGGGTCATGTTATCTCAAAGACAAAAGTATCAGTGGACCCAGAGAAAGTGAGTGCAGTTGTTTCTTGGGAGTAGCCAAAGAACATATTTGTGGTATAGAGTTTTCTAAGGTTGGCTGGATACTACAAACACTTCATACAAGACTTTTCAAGCTTAGCAACACCAATGACAAGTATGACTAATAAGTTGAAAGGGAGACTGACTTCAACACTGATACTAGTATTTCCTGAGCCTGGAAAGATCTATACTATTTACTCTGATACTTCAGGTATCGGTCTTGGAGCTGTGCTTATATAGGGAGGAGTCATTGCATACAGGTCTCGGCAGTTGATGCCACATGAGAGGAATTACCCGACGCATGATCTCGAGCTGGATGTAGTTGTTCATGCCTTATGCCGTTGGATACATTATCTGTTGGGAAGGCATTTTTTGGTTTTCACTGACCACAAAAGTCTCAAGTATATCTTCACTCATTACGATATGAATTTGTGACAACATAGGTTGGTTGATTACCTTCAGTCCTTTGATTTCGAGCTTACCTATACGTCTGTGAAAGAAAATGTAGTGGCTAATGTGCTAAGTAGGAGGAATCAAATACCGGAAGTTTAGGAGGCCAACAGTGAGTGGAAACTTATGGCTCTGTTCTCCGAGATGCATTTGGAGGTGCACAATAGATAAGGGCTAACTTTTCTTTCTTCTGTAGCTGTTATCTCTACTCTTCTTGATCAAGTGTGAATGATGAAACTATCATATTCTGAAGGCCTAGTCCTACGGGAAGGTGTATCAGAAGAGGACCCTATTCCTAGATGGACCATAGGAAATGATGAGATCTTGCATTTCCAGGGGCGCATATGGGTGTCAGCAGACATACATGAGGAGTTGATGTGGGACTTTCATTCCTCAGTTTGGGCAGTTCATCCTGGGGTCACCAAGATGTATCATGATCTACACTATAAGTATTGGTGGACAGTTATGAAGAAAGATGTTGTTGGGTTCGTCATGAGGTGTTCCATTTTTCAGCAGGTGAAGGCAGAGCATCAACAACCAGGGGGATTTTGCAACAGTTACCCATTCCCGAGTGGAAGTAGAATGACGTCGCAATGGATTTCGTGACACTTTTACCAAGGTTGCCTCAAGTAAATGATGTTGTATGGGTTGTCATTGATAGAATCATGAAGGTTTCCCACTTTTTGTCGATCAAGGATACCTTCAGTGTTGATGAGCTGGGACAGTTGTACATCTGTGAGATCGTACGTTTACATGGAGTTCCACACTCCATTGTTTCAAATAGGGATGCACGTTTTACTTCTTGGGTATGGTAGGGGATATAGAAGTCTTTGGACACACATGTAATATTGAGTATAGCTTACCATCCCCAGAAAGATGGCCAGTCTGAGCGTACAACTCAGGTGCTTGAGGACATGATTCGAGCATGCATCCTGGATTTTGGAGGTTCTTGGGAGAAGCACATACCTCTTGTGGAGTTTTCTTACAATAATAGTTTTCAAGAAACTATTCAGATGAAACCTTATGTGGCTTTGTACGATAGGCCATGCCGATCACCCTTATGTTGGCTGGAGGCAGGAGAGATAGCTATACTGGGACCTTGTCTTGTCCATGAGACTACAGAGCAGATAGAGTTAATTCGTAAGAGGATGGATACTGAATAGTATTGACAGAAGTCTTATGATGATTAGCAGAGACGACCTCTGGAGTTCGAGGTTAAAGATCAGATTTTCCTGCATGTCACACTGAGGTTGGGACACAAGAGGATTAGAAGATAGGGTAAGCATTCTCCAAGGTATTTCAGGCCGTTTGAGGTGTTGGAGAGAGTCAAGATGGTTGCCTATCGGTTACAGTTAACTTAGAGGTACCAGGCTATGCATGACAATTTCCACATTTCTCACCTCTGGAGTTACTTTTCAGAACCTTCTCATGTTTTTCAACCTAAGGAGGCTGAGTTAGAAGTGGATTCATATTTCGAGGAGCATCCTATCCAAATTTTAATCGCAATATGAAGGTTCTCCATGGACGGTCTATTCCTCTGGTACGAGTGCTATGGAAACACGGGTGAGTACAAGACGATACTTGGGAGAGGGAGACCGATGTACGATCACAGTGGCCAGAGATATTCAGGGTTTCTTCTTTTACAACACCTTTCTAGGAAATTCAGGGATGAATTTATTTAAGGGGGAAAGTTTGTAAGAACCTAGATCTTTTTTTAGGTATGTTTTCCTTTTCTGGTGTTTTTAAGGAAAAAGAAGAGTTTTTTGGAAATTTCTTAAGTATACGCCGTGTACTCTATTACCGCAGGTAGTCGGGTGCTGGCCATGTCACGGCCATGCACACAGTCGTGTGGGGTGACCTGGAGACCGCTTAATGCGGGAGACGGTGAAGGAAAGTACACGCCGTGTACTTCTAAAGTACATGCCCTGTACTTCTAAAGTACACGCTGTGTACTTTATTTATTTTCATTAAACACACCAGTGTCACATTTGATGGACATATTCATCTCCTTATAGGTTTGGTTTGTCTGAGAGAAACCGTACGACTTTGATCTTTCCCCGATCCCCCGATCAAGTATCCGATCTCCAATTCAACCACCGTCGATTGCATTTGGATCACCTCGGTAATACCTTCCTTCTTATAGAACTTCTTTTCCTAATTCATCCTTTTTTTTAAGTTATCCTTTGTTGAACTTTTTGAGTATTTTTGTAGATCTAGGGTGTTTTTGGGTGATTCAAGGCTAGAGGCTCACATATAAGATCTTCCAACACCGAGGCAGGTGGTTTGTTCCTTTACATTGAAAGTCTTTGAGGTATATGTGCAATTTGACCAATACCCTTGAACTGGGTATTGTTTGTTTACTATTTTAGACCTATTAATTAACTGATATGCTTTTATGCTTGAGTAGAGGTTGATTGAATGCAAATAAGGTTAATTGCTATGCTTTGGAAGTGTTTGCCCATGCATGCCATGTTTTGACTGTTTGGTCCTTCTTATCCTATTAGGCTACCTTTTCATTTTCCCATGCCTAATATTGTAGGATGGAGTTAATTGTTTTTCTGGCATACTGATTTGTTGTAGACTTCTAGAAAAGTAGTTCTTGAGGGTTAGTTTGGCGGATACACGTTTCTAGGCTTTCTTGACTTACACAGAGCCGTGAGAACCTAGTGTCGTAGAACATAGGGAGAATAGATGTAAGGTCTTCTACAGAGTGTCTGTTTAATGTTACGATGAGAGACCATAGGGGGAATTGACGTAAGTTCTTCCTCAGAGTGTATGTAGTTCCTCGACATGGGCTATAACGCCCCGACCCCAGTTACCCAGAGTCGGTGCATTATTACATAACATTGGCATGATCACAAGAAAGATCAAATCTCGAAATACCGATTGGTTCAGTAGCCTTGGAAACACTAGATATATTCATAAGTTTTACATTACATCATAAAATGAAAAACTACTACAACAACATAATGTTTCCACAATCCACACTATTAACTCCTCATAAAATCCCTGCAGGTCATTCATAACTTACTTCTTCACATCCTGGGAAAAATAAAACATAGAAAAGGGGTGAGCTCAAATGCCCAGTAAGGATAACAATATAGCGGAAACTTTCATAAATAAGAATAAACATTTAAGGCAATGTATAACTAAAACAAAAGCCTTTTAAATATGAACTTTCAACATGGTATGGCATAAATAAAATGAAATAATGCCATTTACTTATTCACATGGATATTCTACTAATCGAATAATCACATGCAAAAATCAATAACCACTTTCATAATGTTGGAATGCATAATGCCAGACTATCATAACCACATAGCCAAGGCCTCGTGCCAAGACTACAAATAAGATTTTGTCAAGGCCTTGTGCCAAGACACTAGTTTTTCTCATGAGACCAACCGATGCATCGAGGAGCTATAGCGGGCTCCACCCGTCACATATTAAGTCCAATGCATTCCCATATGAAAAGGTTTAAACATAACATAAACATTCATATTAAAACTAACATATGAAATGTCAATACTTTCACCATAAACTATGAATGGTATAAAAATAGCACATCCACAGTCAAACATATCACAAAACCTTCAATACAATATAGAAGTTTTGTATCATAATAAATCAACTTCAAATAATCTTAAAATCCATCAAAGGATGTTGACATAGATGAAATCAAAATTCTTTTTAAAAAAATATCTCCTTTTATTTTGAAATAATTTAAGATCCATATAAAATAAAACATTTTCTTTTAAAATATTCTTATAAGCTTGTAAGGGAAGCTTTGAAGATTTTATAACGGCGGAAAATAGCCGCACCCGCCGTATAAGTTAAAAAAACATTCTTACCTTAATTCTGTCGAAAATGTTAAAAAGGACCTTGTTTTGAAAACGACCGAAAGATTCCTTTATAAACCACTTATAAAAGTCAAAAAGGGTATAAATGACTTTAACTCATATTCTAGTAAATAGTAAAAATGTTTTGAAATTCATTTTTAAGAAACATGGATGTGGATGATAAAGAGATCCCAGTAGATTATTACGTATAAACAACCTTGGATAATGAAGAGGTTGTAAAGTAAACCCTTACCTTGTACTTTTTTTTGGTTGGGGTAGGTTAACCTCCTGTATAATGGTGAAATAGTTGTTATTAAATTATACAAGAATCATATATAATAATATGATATCATATATGATCTTTTAACATTGATTTGTTAATAATATCTTAGAATTATCGTCGTTTCGGGAGTTAACTTACTCATTTTCTTTTATATGTTTTGTTACATAAGCCATGGTTGTTGTATCTTATTCATATCCAGAATGATATCTAGTCCTTAAACATCATTTTTAAATCATAAAATGATAATTATACTTGAATGGATACGATGGAGAATGAATCTCATCGCGTTCGTGGAGACGGTAGTCTGTACGTACGCACGAGCGACAATATCATTCTTTTGATATTAAAATAATATATAAATGGATGGTATATCATATATACAGAATCATTAACATGTTATATTTATTATTTACATGAGTTACACATCATTATTATATCCATCCAAATAATATTATATTGAATAACAATTACACCACGACGTGGAGACGGTAAGCCGTACGTACGCACGTATGGTGACATGTTATTCAAAGGGTGGATAGAATACTGAATATGATTGTACCATATTTATAATAACATCACAGTATATTTGATATACTGGAGTTATTATTTTAGAATGGTAAGAACAAAGGAAGAAGAAGTGGAAGAAGAAATGAACTTGGAGAAGGGTGGTGAAATCATTACCTCTTCTTCGGGTTCTTCCTTTTGATTTGATCAAAAGGGCTCCTTAGGTTGGCTTTATGATCAAACTAAGGCCTCTAGGTTGTATTGAGGGATGTTGGGAGAGTATTTGGGCAGAGTTTGGCCGAACCAAAATGCTTTTAAGGTGTTAAGAAATGAGAAGGAGGAGTGCCCTTTTATAAGAGGGGTGAGGGGCACCTTTGGAAAAGCTAGAAATAATAATTTATAATAAATTCATATTCGGTTTCTAATGGCTCAAAAGCTTATTATTAAAAGGTTAAGGTGGGGATAGGTCAAAAACCACTCAACCAATAGAATTTAGACAGGTTTGGGTACTTATATTAACCTTATCTTTAAGTATTAACTCTAAGTTAATTAGTTTCACTTTTACAATGTCTCTTTGTATTTTTATATAATATGGTTAATAAACTTACTATATACATCCAAGAGACCCCCAAGTGGTACATTAATGATGAACCTATCATGATATAAGTCTCTTGGCCGAACCTTAGATTTTTAGGAATTTAATATCAATTAATAATATAATATTTGTTTTAAGAACTCTTTTATGTCAATTTTGACACTATTCAATAGTTGATTTTTGTGAAACTCATAACAGATTGATTACTTCAAAAAAAGTCAATTAAATCAATACTAATATATCATATTATCCTAGAAAATTAGTTTAATTCATTAAAAGTTTCATATTATATTTATTTGGGTATTTATAATATCAATTATTTTAATTTTTCACTATTATAGTAATTACTGCATCATCATTGTGTCATAAATAAAATAAATTATTTAATGTATAAAAATTATAAATAAAATATAATTATGTAGGAAATCTTTTGAGCTTTCTAATGAATATTTATAATCTAAAATCCAACATATATAACCCTATGTAAAAATTGTTTTTCTAAAAGATATATGCTTGTGTCATTTTTGTATTCATTTTAACTTAATTAAAATAAAGTGTCATTATCACTTACAAGTGGATCCATGGGGTCCCAAAATAGACCCAAAGATTCCCATGGTCGACCATGTATCAACCAATAGGGTTAAGACACGTTTTAGGGTAATTTAGTATTATTATAATATTATTTGTTAACCCTTATTTACCGGATTTACCCTTAACCATGGTAAATAAAATATTTACCGCAGTAATTATTCAAAATGTCTAAAAATAAAAGTTACCTATTTACACAATTTGAAAATCCTGATTCCAAATATGGAATCCATTTTCCTAAATTCAGAACACATAAGTGGCAGAAATTAATTTAAAATTAATTCCCGCTGTCAAAACAAAAAGCGTGTTTTTAAGAGATAATAACTATCAAAAGATTGACACTCGTTTATGTTCGGTTTAATTGTAAAATTATGTCAAATGACCAACATTATATTAAATGGTAAAAATATATTCTAAATATACTTTTAAACCACTCAAATTCATAATTTATCACTATTAATTATTTTGATTAAAAAAGTTGTTTTTAATTAAAACTTAGTAATTTTCACTATTCATCAAAATATGAAAGTTATCCGAAATGTACCAAAATTTCACCCTAGGCTAATTTCAATATTCCGAATCCAAAAATGAAGTCCATTTTCAAATATAAAATATATATAATTTCAAAAAGTAGGTATTACTATTTATAACGGCTAGTTTGATTAGTTGTGGTGTGTTAGAACTCGGTGTTGCGTACAACACACGCTATCACATTATTCAAAGAGAAGCGTACCGTAGAAGCTTGGGGTGTTACATTCTCCCCTCCTTAAAATAATTGCGTCCTCGCAATTTCTAGGGTATTACTGCATAAAAAGACTCGGGTGGTTCTTCATCATAAGTTCCTCGGGTTCCCACGTTGCCTCTTCCATCTTATGGTTTCTCCACAAAACTTTAACCAGACGCGTCGTCCGGTTTCTCAGCACTTGTTCTCTCATATCAAGAATCTTGACGGGCTCTTCGCAATAAGACAGATCGGGTTCCAGTTCTAATTCCTCACAGGTGAGTACATGCGTCGGATCAGGCATGTATTTCCTCAATAGAGATACATGGAACACATCGTGAACTTTGGAGAGACTTGGCGGCATTGCCAATCGGTAAGCTACAACCCCAATTCGTTCTAGAATTTCGAAAGGTCCGATGTACCTGGGACTCAATTTACCTTTCTTACCAAAACGTATGACTCCCTTCCATGGAGATACCTTCAGAAAAACATGATCACCGACTTGAAATTCCAAATCCTTCCTTCGATTATCGGCATAGCTCTTCTGCCTACTTTGAGCTGCTTTGATGTGATTTTGGATTACTTTCACCTTTTCCACCATTTCCTCCACCAGTTCTGGGCCTACAAGTTTTCTTTCACCAACGTCATCCCAACAGGTTGGTGTACGACATCTCTTTCCGTATAACGCTTCATATGGTGCCATCTGAATACTCGAATGGAAGCTATTGTTATAGGAAAATTCTACCAAAGGTAAATATTGATCCCACATACCCTGAAAGTCAAGTGAGCAAGATCTCAACATGTATTCTAAGGTTTGAATAGTCCGTTCCAATTGTCCGTCTGTCTGAGGGTGGTAAGCAGTGCTCAAATGAAGTTCAGTATCCAGGGATTTCTGAAGACTTTTCCAGAATCTTGAAGTAAAACGGGGATCACGATCAGAAACAATCGATAGGGGTACTCCATGAAGTCTCACAACATCATTAATATATAGTCTTGCTAGACGTTCCAGGGGTAGATCTTCTCTTATAGCAAGAAAATGTGCTGACTTGGTAAGACGATCAACAATAACCCATATTGCATCGTTCCTTCTAGGAGTCTTCGGTAGCCCCATGAAAAAGTCCATCGTAACATTGTCCCATTTCCACTCCGGTATGGGAAGAGGTTGCATGACTCCTCCAGGCTGTTGCCTTCCAGCTTTCACTTGTTGACAAACCATACATCTTGACACAAAATCAGCAATCTCCCTCTTCATGTTGTCCCACCAAAAATGTTCCTTCAAATCTCTATACATTTTGGTGCTCCCAGGGTGTATAGAGAAATTGGAACTATGAGCATCATCCAGCAATTCCCTTTTTAGATCAGGTATATTGGGAACACAAAGTCTCTTCCCGAATTTCAAAATTCCATCTTCATACACAAAGTCTCTCAATCTCCCATCATTCACAGCTTTAATTTTTTTTTGGAATTCTTCATCATCGGTCTGAGAACTCTTAATCCTTTCTAGTAAAGATGGTTTGGCAACAATTTGAAAAAGCATTGATGTTTCACCTTCCCTGGTTATTCCCATGTCCATCTTCACTAGATCCATGAAAATTGGATCCCTTTCAATTCTCATATTGTTCAAAACTCCATGGTCTTTTCTACTCAAAGCATCTGCCACCTTGTTTGCCTTCCCTGGGTGGTAGTGTATCGTACAATCATAATACTTGAGTAATTCAAGCCATCTCCTTTGCCTCATGTTGAGTTCTTTTTGTGAGAAAATATACTTCAAACTCTTGTGATCAGTATAAATCTCACATTTTTTACCATAGAGGTAGTGCCTCCATATCTTCAAAGAAAAGATCACTGCTGCTAACTCGAGATCATGAGTATGATAGTTTTGTTCATGAATTTTCAACTGTCGTGATGCATAGGCAATAACTCTATCATTCTGCATAAGGACACAACCAAGTCCTTTCTTCGATGCATCACTATAAATAACTAACCCATCATTCCCCGATGGTAGAGTCAATATAGGAGCATTGACTAATCTTCTCTTAAGTTCTTCGAAACATTCTTCACACTCTTTTGTCCAAACAAATTTAACCCCTTTACGTGTGAGCTTCGTTAATGGGTTAGCCAATCGGGCAAAATTCTGGACGAAACGTCGATAATAACCTGCCAAACCAATAAAACTACGTACCTCAGTTATACTCGTAGGTGCTGGACATTCTTGGATTTCCTTGGTCTTAGAAGGATCAACGGAGATTCCATCTTTAGAGACAATATGGCCAAGAAAAGAAATCTCCTGAAGCCAGAATTCACACTTGCTAAACTTCCCATATAATTCATGCCTCCTCAGAGTCTTCAAGATAATGCGCAAGTGATTTTCATGATCTTCGTAGGTTTTGGAGTATACCAAGATATCATCAATAAATACCACCACAAATTCATCGAGATACTCCTTGAAAACTCTATTCATCAGATCCATGAATACAGAGGGTGCATTAGTCAATCCAAACGGCATTACAGTAAACTCGTAATGCCCGTACCTGGTTCGAAATGCTGTTTTCGGAATGTCTTCCTTCTTCACACACAACTGATGGTATCCAGATCGAAGGTCAATCTTTGAAAAGTATTGATCTCCATGCAGTTGGTCAAATAAATCATCAATACGAGGTAGGGGATACTTGTTCTTTATCGTTATAGCATTGATCTCCCTGTAGTCGATACATAACCTCATAGATCCATCTTTCTTTTTAACAAAAAGAACAGGGGCTCCCCATGGAGAAACACTAGGGCGAATAAATCCCTTATTACTCAATTCCTCTAGTTGTTTCTTTAGTTCGACTAACTCTATAGTGGCCATTCTATAAGGGGTCTTCGATATAGGCCTTGATCCAGGAATCAAATCAATAGAAAACTCAACTTCTCGTTCTGGAGGATGTCCAGGTAAATATTCCGGAAATACATCTACAAATTCTTTCACAACAGGTACATCCTCTATTTGAACATTCCTTTCCTCACCGACAGTTATTTCATTCTCTTCCTCCCCAATAATTGAATTAAGTTGAGCTACTGGGGGTGGATCTAAATAAGAATTAGGTGGTGACGATTCTGCTCTAAAAATAAGGTGTTCCTTATCATTATCATCAAGAATCGTAACCTCTTTCTTCTTACAATAAATCTTCGCATCATAGTCCGAAAGCCAGTCCATACCGAGGATTATATCAAACTCAATCATAGGTATGACGATGAGATCAGCAGATAAAGAAAATTTATGTGCTCTAATGGGGACTGATTCACAAAACTTTGTTGCAACGATACTTCCCTTAGGAGTTTTAACTGACAACTCCCTTATTAAATAAAATTGGAAATATATAATTTTCTTAGCAAACTGGGAAGATATGAAACAATGTGATGATCCAGAATCAAATAATGCATTTGCTAAACTTGAGGAAACCATTAAATTACCTGCCACCACGTCTTTCGGAGCTTCTACCTCAGCAGTAGTGATAGCATAAGCCTGGCCTTGATCCCGTGGCCTTTTCTGAGGTAAGTTCTCCTGACGCTTAGGGAATGAATTTGCATAATGCCCCATCTCCCTGCAATTGTAGCACTGAACGTTGGTAGCTTCCTTCTTACCCTTGCAATCATGAGCTTGGTGGCCTTTTTCACCACACTTGTAACAGACTCCCATTCCCTTCAAGCAAGTACCAGGGTGTTTCTTCCCACATTTACCACATGATGGATATTCAACCTTTCCTTTCTTCCCCTTATTTCCATTCCCAGATTGATCAGAAGGTCTCTTCTTCTCTTGATTTGCTTTAAAGTCATAAGACTTAGAGAATTCCTTTTCGGTCTTGATAGCACATGAGACAATGTCTTCGTACGATGAAAAGGATTGTGAGACTAACGCTCGACGGAGAAATGGTTTTAACCCATCAAAGAAACGATCAATCTTACTTCTTGGGTTGCGAATATAATCTCCAGCATACCTCGCTAACCTTGTAAAGTTAGCCTCATACTTTGTGACATTATCATCCTCCTTTTGTCTCAGACTCAGAAATTGCCTTTCCACATCTGCTCGATGGTCGCGAGGAAAGTATTTTTCTAAAAACAGATCTTTGAACTCCCTCCATTCCATATTTGATACTTCATCATCTTCCTTCGTATTTTGAATCAATGACCACCATTGATCAACATCTCCAGTGAGGCGGTAAACTGCCATGATAACTTTTTCCCTTTCACTGCTCCCCAAAGCCTGAAATATTTTCTCTAGGGAAAATATCCATTGCTCAGCTACTAAGGGATTTGTATTCCCATTGAACATTGGTGGTTGTTGCCTCATGAATCGATCTAACATTGATCCTCTACGCTGCGGATCAGGGTGCTCCATACGGGTAAGGTTATTATTCATAACCTGAGTAAGTTGTCCCAGTATGGTGATTAGCTGATCAGCACCAGTTGCATCACCAGCCCCACTATAATTATCTTGAGAAGGAGGGCAATCCCTACATAGAGTGCGTGCATTGATACGGTTTCCATTTCTTCCACTAGGCGCCATTTCTAAACAATGGCATAAACTAGATCAGTTTATGAATCAAAATACATAATCCCATACTTATAAAACACTTAACATAAATTGAACTATTTATGGATATAATCCAAAATCATAATAATGTTTTCTTTGAGGAAGTATATACTCATAATCCCTTCAAAATGATTTGTAAAGAAAATGAGAGTTATCCTAAGCATATCCCCCGGGAGTGTCGTAACCAAGAGTGCAGCAAGGCCCGTTGTCGTGCACCAGTTCCCGTTCGAGTCTAGCTCAAAGCGGTGTTTTCGGGTTTTACCCCTAGGTACATCTGTGCCAGAGCCGCGTCTACCTGCTCGTATCCAGACAGGGATGTATTGCTTGGAAAACTCACAAAATCTCTACAATACCAAAATTCTAGGAAGTTCTTCTATACTAATCCTCAAAGTTCATCTTAGGTCTACGTGCTCTAATCAAAGTTTATCTAAATCTAGCTTCCAAGGTTTGTACTAAACTTCCTCTGATACCAACTGTAACGCCCCGACCCCAGTTACCCAGAGTCGGTGCATTATTACATAACATTGGCATGATCACAAGAAAGATCAAATCTCGAAATACCGATTGGTTCAGTAGCCTTGGAAACACTAGATATATTCATAAGTTTTACATTACATCATAAAATGAAAAACTACTACAACAACATAATGTTTCCACAATCCACACTATTAACTCCTCATAAAATCCCTGCAGGTCATTCATAACTTACTTCTTCACATCCTGGGAAAAATAAAACATAGAAAAGGGGTGAGCTCAAATGCCCAGTAAGGATAACAATATAGCGGAAACTTTCATAAATAAGAATAAACATTTAAGGCAATGTATAACTAAAACAAAAGCCTTTTAAATATGAACTTTCAACATGGTATGGCATAAATAAAATGAAATAATGCCATTTACTTATTCACATGGATATTCTACTAATCGAATAATCACATGCAAAAATCAATAACCACTTTCATAATGTTGGAATGCATAATGCCAGACTATCATAACCACATAGCCAAGGCCTCGTGCCAAGACTACAAATAAGATTTTGTCAAGGCCTTGTGCCAAGACACTAGTTTGTCTCATGAGACCTACCGATGCATCGAGGAGCTATAGCGGGCTCCACCCATCACATATTAAGTCCAATGCATTCCCATATGAAAAGGTTTAAACATAACATAAACATTCATATTAAAACTAACATATGAAATGTCAATACTTTCACCATAAACTATGAATGGTATAAAAATAGCACATCCACAGTCAAACATATCACAAAACCTTCAATACAATATATAAGTTTTGTATCATAATAAATCAACTTCAAATAATCTTAAAATCCATCAAAGGATGTTGACATAGATGAAATCAAAATTCTTTTTAAAAAAATATCTCCTTTTATTTTGAAATAATTTAAGATCCATATAAAATAAAACATTTTCTTTGAAAATATTCTTATAAGCTTGTAAGGGAAGCTTTGAAGATTTTATAACGGCGGAAAATAGCCGCACCCGCCGTATAAGTTAAAAAAACATTCTTACCTTAATTCTGTCGAAAATGTTAAAAAGGACCTTGTTTTAAAAACGACCAAAAGATTCCTTTATAAACCACTTATAAAAGTCAAAAAGGGTATAAATGACTTTAACTCATATTCTAGTAAATAGTAAAAATGTTTTGAAATGCATTTTTAAGAAACATGGATGTGGATGATAAAGAGATCCCAGTAGATTATTACGTATAAACAACCTTGGATAATGAAGAGGTTGTAAAGTAAACCCTTACCTTGTACTTTTTTTTGGTTGGGGTAGGTTAACCTCCTGTATAATGGTGAAATAGTTGTTATTAAATTATACAAGAATCATATATAATAATATGATATCATATATGATCTTTTAACATTGATTTGTTAATAATATCTTAGAATTATCGTCGTTTCGGGAGTTAACTTACTCATTTTCTTTTATATGTTTTGTTACATAAGCCATGGTTGTTGTATCTTATTCATATCCAGAATGATATCTAGTCCTTAAACATCATTTTTAAATCATCAAATGATAATTATACTTGAATGGATACGATGGAGAATGAATCTCATCGCGTTCGTGGAGACGGTAGTCCGTACGTACGCACGAGCGACAATATCATTCTTTTGATATTAAAATAATATATAAATGGATGTTATATCATATATACAGAATCATTAACATGTTATATTTATTATTTACATGAGTTACACATCATTATTATACCCATCCAAATAATATTATATTGAATAACAATTACACCACGACGTGGAGACGGTAAGCCGTACGTACGCACGTATGGTGACATGTTATTCAAAGGGTGGATAGAATACTGAATATGATTGTACCATATTTATAATAACATCACAGTATATGTGAGATAATGGAGTTATTATTTTAGAATGGTAAGAACAAAGGAAGAAGAAGTGGAAGAAGAAATGAACTTGGAGAAGGGTGGTGAAATCATTACCTCTTCTTCGGGTTCTTCCTTTTGATTTGATCAAAAGGGATCCTTAGGTTGGCTTTCTGATCAAACTAAGGCCTCTAGGTTGTAGTGAGGGATGTTGGGAGAGTATTTGGGCAGAGTTTTGCCGAACCAAAAGGCTTTGAAGGTGTGAAGAAATGAGAAGGAGGAGTGCCCTTTTATAAGAGGGGTGAGGGGCACCTTTGGAAAAGCTAGAAATAATAATTTATAATAAATTCATATTCGGTTTATAATGGCTCCAAAGCTTATTATTAAAAGGTTAAGGTGGGGATAGGTCGAAAAACACTCAACCAATAGAATTTAGACAGGTTTGGGTACTTATATTAACCTTATCTTTAAGTATTAACTCTAAGTTAATTAGTTTCACTTTTACAATGTCTCTTTGTATTTTTATATAATATGGTTAATAAACTTACTATATACATCCAAGAGACCCCCAAGTGGTACATTAATGATGAACCTATCATTATATAAGTCTCTTGGCCGAACCGTAGATTTTTATGAATTTAATATCAATTAATAATATAATATTTCTTTTAAGAACTCTTTTATGTCAATTTTGACACTATTCAATAGTTGATTTTTGTGAAACTCATAACAGATTGATTACTCCGAACAAAGTCAATTAAATCAATCCTAATATATCATATTATCCTATAAAATTAGTTTAATTCATTAAAAGTTTCATATTATATTTATTTGGGTATTTATAATATCAATTATTTTAATTTTTCACTATTATAGTAATTACTTCATCATCATTGTGTCATAAATAAAATAAATTATTTAATGTCTAAAAATTATAAATAAAATATCATTATGTAGGAAATCTTTTTAGCTTTCTAATTAATATTTATAATATAAAATCCAACATATATAACCCTATGTAACAATTGTTTTTCTAAAAGATATATGCTTGTGTCATTTTTGTATTCATTTTAACTTAATTAAAATAAAGTGTCATTATCACTTACAAGTGGATCCATGGGGTCCCAAAATAGACCCAAAGATTCCCATGGTCGACCATGTATCAACCAATAGGGTTAAGACATGTTTTAGGGTAATTTAGTATTATTATAATATTATTTTTTAACCCTTATTTACCGGATTTACCCTTAACCATGGTAAATAAAATATTTACCGCAGTAATTATTCAAAATGTCTAAAAATAAAAGTTACCTATTTACACAATTTGAAAATCCTGATTCCAAATATGGAATCCATTTTCCTAAATTCAAAACACAGAAGTGGCAGAAATTAATTTAAAATTAATTCCCGCTGTCAAAACAAAAAGCGTGTTTTTAAGAGATAATAACTATCAAAAGATTGACACTCGTTTATGTTCGGTTTAATTGTAAAATTATGTCCAATGACCAACATTATATTAAATGGTAAAAATACATTCTAAATATACTTTAAAACCACTCAAATTCATAATTTATCACTATTAATTATTTTGATTAAAAAAGTTGTTTTTAATTAAAACTTAGTAATTTTCACTATTCATCAAAATATGAAAGTTATCCGAAATGTACCAAAATTTCACCCTAGGCTAATTTCAATATTCCGAATCCAAAAATGAAGTCCATTTTCAAATATAAAATATATATAATTTCAAAAAGTAGGTATTACTATTCATAACGGCTAGTTTGATTAGTTGTGGTGTGTTAGAACTCGGTGTTGCGTACAACACACGCTATCACATTATTCAAAGAGAAGCGTACCGTAGAAGCTTGGGGTGTTACATGGGCCACATGGGGAATGTGACGTAAGTGCTTACCCATAGAACCTTTAGTTACCGATACAAGACTATAAGAGGAATTGACAGCGAGTGCTTCCTAAGAGAGTCTATGCTTAAGCTGAACTAGAGGGGTTAGACTGTGTGTACTGCCCATAGGGTTGCTTTTATTGTTTGGTTGAACCAGAGGGGTTAGGTTGTGAGTACTTCCCAGAGGGTTACAGTTTGTGTTTAGCTGCTTGCTTGTACTTGTTTAGTTGAACCAGAGGGGTTAAGCTGTGAATACTACCTAGAGGGTCACCTTCTTTGATTAGCTATTTCTTGATATATAAAACTGAATGCATTGAAATTTTGGATTGTTTACTGCTGAGTACTTCATTATTTACTACTTTATTTTACTTATTACCTTCCATATATTCACTGAATTTAAGGCACATATCATTTGGTGGTTACCTACTGGTATTAATCTCACACCCTGTTTGAGCCATGATTTTGGGCCCAAACATATTATATTATTGTAGGTGTAGATAAGGGCAAGAGCCCTTCTACTTCAGGTACTTGACTACTTTGGAGCTGGAGAGCATGGGACAAAACTATGGCTTGTGATGTTGAGGAGTTGTTTACTTGTTTTTATTTTGTACTATGAATTAGTACTGTATTCAACATTGTGACTTGTTTGGATGTTTTCCTAGACATATGTATCATGCATAATTATATATATGTGCTCATGTTGTTATTACTTCTAGTATTCTGCTGTTTACTTTTGTTATGGTACTATTGCTACTTCCGCTATTGCTATTTATTTACTTCCACTCTGTTACTCTACTAATGAGGGCATAGTTTCTCCACTATCACACCTAAATCCCTCACTGCTAGTCGACAGCCTCTGGAATTCGAGGAAATGCGCTTGAGGCCATGTGACCAACTGGGTATGGGGCACCTCTGGGAGGCTTCCAGAACTGGGAAATTACACCATCAATGACCTGAGGTTCCTAAAAACAATTTATAACATCATATGTGCCCTTCCTACTTCTTTGAAAATCATAAAAACATGTATATGTATGTGTGTGTGATTATATATACATATATTACAGTAACTAAAAATACGAGAATAAAAAATACCATATCAACATAATGAAACTATTATATTAGAGAATACATCACAAGATATTAAGAAGGATAACAAAACATAAATCATAGCATGGGAATAAAAACATACATGAATAAAAAGCTATTAAAACTTAGTTTTTGTGAAAAAATTAATTTAGTTTAAATCACTTTTGGTTTTATTCTCATTCAACCCCATACCACTACTAACTATAACACTTTAATGATATGTGAAATAAGAGGGGTCACCTACTAATAGGCTAGTTCTACTCTATTACAGAAGCTAAAGGAGAAGAATATGGCACCCCAATAAATATATGAAAATCCTAGAATATAAAAATATAAGGATAAATTCCACTATTGTAGAAATTTTAGAAATTAAGGAAATAAAAAATGGGCTTACCCTGGATTCATTCAATGAAAAACCATGTAGCATATAAATGAATGAAAGATATAATATCAAAATAAAATTTTAAAATCTTAATGGAAAGGGATCCAAAGATTAAATCAATGCACATGAATATGACATTGAAAATGAAGAATTAAAAGAGATTTCACATTTTATTTACCAAATAAGAGTAATTGGAATACATTTATAAATAATTGAATCAATATAGATGGGTAAAAATATTTAGAATAAGACAGAATGGGGAACAACACTTGAGGGGTGATCTCTAGAAAAAATAGATTCCAAAATTCCAATAAATACGTTAATTAGGTTTGAGATTTTAAAATAAAAACATAAAATTTTATCCCTTTTTAAAACAAATTCCATGGAACCCATTAAAAATTTATGGGGTATCCACTGAACTTATAGTTCCCAAAAAGTATTTATTATATTTTCAGTTGTTATTCATCAGGTATTTTGTGCCTTTTGAGCACCATACCCATAATTCATTTCTTCCTTCATCCTCCTACAAGTCATTATATTCCTTCTTTTTGACATATTAATCTTCTAATTAAATAATTTTAACAATTTCAAAGAAAAAAAGGAAATTAGAAAACTAACTCGAACGACAAGTTTTTTTTTAAAATTTTGACCATATATTTATTGACACACAAAGATTATATTGCATGGGATGTTGTATTTCCAACATTTAATTTCATTATACCATGCATTGATTAATATTACTTAGTCCTCATATACTATTCATTTATTCAAGGAATATACAATTATTATTTTTAATTTTTTTCTTCTACCACATGTAATGACAATATAACTCTCATGAAATGTTAAATAGCTTTGCTCCCTAGACAATGTACATCATGGAGTATCATGTATTATGATATATTGAAATTAATAACACAAGTTAACTATCATATAAAGATAATATGAGTTGACTATTAGAAATATAAGTTATGATCTTGTATATGGAGACTCACCATAATGAAATTATTTGAGATATTATATATTGGTCATTTATTATCATTATAATTCAAATTAATTATTGTTATTAAAACCTATGGTAAGATAGATCTTCAAAATGAAATGTGGTGTACTTTGATACCCATATTATAATGTTCCTAAGTTCAATTCAATTAATGTTTGTTAAGTACACCACTAAAAATGTGGTGGGAACTATATAAATCAATAAGAGATCATTCTTCTACACTATAAGTTTAATGGCTCTAGTTTGATATAATTCACTCTTTTATTATTTATTTTGAAGTTATATAATGTTTTGTTTGATTTATGAGAGTTTTTGTATGGTTTTTTATTGTTTTGAAAGTGTTTTTAAGGGTATATGGTTTGAGAATGGTTAAGGGAAACTTTTTTTCTTATCTAGGAAACTATGAAAGGAAATTTGGGAGTTACTAGGTAGGTGAACTTTTGGTGCCCGATTGGGACAAACTATGTAAAAAACCATGTAAATTGGAAATATTTGGTATAAATGAATTTAATATGGTTGGCATACAATTTTTTAGACCATGTGGCACAACCATGAGGCCCAGGGTGTTGTCTAGTTTCGCTCACATGGTTGGTGCAAGGTTTTTTAAACCATGCATCCTAATTGTATTAAAACTTTAATAATATCTAAAATGGTATCTTATTCTTTTTTATTACCAAAACGTTCATTCTTCTCTCTTTGATCTAGAATCTTGAACCAGATGAATCCTATAGGTGATTTTGGAATATCCTCTCCCTCTATAACTTAATTTCAACACATCAAAGTTTGTTGGATCTAGGATATTGAAGGTAAGAGACCTATAGTGTCCCTATTTTTTTCAATTAATCTTATATCTACTAATTTTACTTTGAAAAAAACCTTAGATAAAGTTTATTTTACTAGATCTATTGGATTAATAATGTTTTGTAAATTCCTTTTGATATTTGGTAAAGAAAAAATAAATTAAGTACATATTAGGTAGAACACATATTAATTCTTCATGTTCCTCATGATTCATCATGTGGTGGGTGGATTCTCTATTTTCTCCAATTTTTCTAGAACTTGAAAACACGGGTTTTCTTAAATGATTTCCTGGATTTTCAAAGGAACAATTTGATGATTTCTTTTAGGAAATCCCTTTTGGTAAGGATTTAGAAACATTGGATTTTGAATGGTTTTTGGAAAACCCCATTTATTATATGTATTTAAATTTTTGTTTTTTTTTCTAACACAAGAAAGGAATTTGATTAAATGTTTTAAAGGGAATAACTGATTTATGTGAAATAATTTGATATGATACCTTAGCATAGAAAAAATGGTGTGTGTTCATTTACATTGGAGTTGGCCATTTAATGGTTCATGATTACATATTAGAGGCATCTTGAGGATTATCACCAATGCTCAACTTGGTGGATGAATGAGTTAATGATCATGAGTATTGATACTTTCATGGAATGCAAGTGTGAAATGTGGAATGTGTATGCCAAGAGGAATTAAAAGAAAAAAAGGTTTCTTCTTAACGTTAAATTTCTTAGATTTGGAAAACTTTTTTTTATATTCCAATATTTTATTTTAATTATATTTTGAAATGAAATATAACATGTTATTTTCCTAGTGGCATGAGTTAAGAAGTCTCTTGGGGTTCACCTACTAGGTATGATTATTCACAGCCTGCATATGCTCTTTAGTGTGTACAAAGATGTTGTTTATTATGAAGCATGTAAAAGAATGGTATCCTATTTATCCAGTAGATCATCATGTTACTATACTATCTGGGTGGTGGTTGGATCTTGGAGTTTTTTTGGTGGAGTGGTTGGAGTGATTCTACATTTGTATTACTGCTTCAGGATGTATTTTAGTTTTATTGGTATAACTTGATCTAACTTTTTGCTGCTACTATGATGTTGTTTGTTATTAGTATTTTTTAGCTGTAATGTTTAATCTTCATGCATTATATATATTTGGTATGTTTATCTTTATATTTTCCTTGATAAGTGGTTTTATTTAAAGGGAGATCAACCCAAATTTTTTTAGTAATCTCTAGGAATTTATTGCCAACCATTGGTTTCTTGAGGATGTTACCTAAGTTAAGTTCCACCATAGATCTTTCCAAGATAATGGTTAGGGTTGTTATGTTACAATAAGTATACATTATTAACTAATACTAGTGAAATTTCTGTCTATACCAATACATACAGATGAAATGTAAAAATATATGTTTTTTACCCTATTCAGAGTAAATGATATATATTATGAATTGAGATATACAAAAAAAATTTGTGATATACCTCAATATTATATTCAATGTCGAGAATAATGGATTATAAATTCATTATATATGTACACGGTGATATATTAAAAAAAATAAAAATATTTTATTTAATTAAATTTGATGTGTTACGTAAGGGAATTTATTTAAATGATATTATAAAATAATATTATTTATTTAAATATGATTTGAATAAATGTGGATGGAAGAAACTTTTTATATAATCCTATAAAAATGTGTAGAATAGTTCTTCAAACTTTTCTTAATGTTTGAACAATTAAAACATAAGCTGACACAAAGAGACAAAATAGATAATATATATATTTTTTTGGTATTTTTGAAGTCTATAAAAATATTTTGATCAATTTTCACTTAAGTGTAAAATATATGTTTTTCCTAATAGATGAATCTAAAATATTTTCTAAAGGTATCATTAATATCAAAGTAAAGTGTTGAACCTTGAGTTAGAATTTTGTAATAATCCTAGGTAGGATAATTTTTGATAAAATATTAGGGATTTATTTATTTATTGTAATAATTATTTATTTTATTTTTTATATAAAAATAATTATCACCACTATTTTTTTACATTATTGGTTGAAAATGGAATTAGAGGAAGTTTTATATTGTAAAAATGATCAAAACATGATCTAGTCAGGTTGAGGTGCAACATATTTAAATAAATCAAATGGTTGAACAAGGTATGAATTATTTGAGGGGTTTACTTTAATTGACTATGGAAATATGTGAGTAAAATGAGCTATGTAGAAATAAATAGTGAATTTTTACATCATGAATGGTAAATAATTGAGGAAGGAACCAAACATTATTTGTGGAGTAAAAACTGATAAAAAATATTCATGGATAACTTGTGACAACATACATATAAGTGTAAGAAATATGGTGGGACAAAAACATCAATAGGTGAAGAACTACACCATGGAATATTCATAGTGTCCACGCTTCATTAAAGATAAGTAACACAGATTTAACTTTTATCATAGAATAACCTATTTATCTTATGGGATGGTTGATAGATAATTCCATAATTTAGGTGTGAATTCCCTTATGATATTTTTTTAACATAATTCATTAATTTTTAACATTGCACATGGAAACTCTAACCCATAGTGCTGCATTTAGAGAATTGACAATTTGAAATTTTTGGAGGTGTTTTTCACTATCCATATTGTTATCCTACAAGAGGAGTGATGTAAAATACACTATACTTTATATATAGGTATTATAACAACATCAATGATTATAGAGGTAAGGTACATGAATTGTAAGTAGAAGTATATTTATTATGTGCAATTATTTAAATAACATTGAGAGTCTTGGTGGAAAGTAGTTTCTACAACAAGGGACGAGGCTTTAAAGGATTTGTTTGAGATGGTTGGTGTGACATCCCCCGCTATCATGAACATTCCACTTAGGTGAATTGATACTAGGTATCGGGTGTACACCATAATCACCAAATATTGGTGACTAGCACTAAGGGTCTAATAAATTACCAGAGAGAAATTCCCCCCTAATTTTTTCACAAAAAAACCATAATTAAACAATTTAAATTAAAAAATAGCGGAAACAAAAAAACCATAGTGATATAATATATTAAATGGTCCCAATAATACAAGTAAATATCATATAGTTACACATAAAATAATCCATATAACAAATACAAATATCCAAATGAAATTTAGTTAAATTATCAAATTGAAGTAGAAAAAATAACCTCTCTATAATATCTCCTAAAATCACTAATTTCAAGTTCCATGAACCATATATCCAATAATACCTTACATAGGGTCTTTACCCTTTATCTACATCATGATGAATAAAATATATACTTACACATAGTGTATATACTGTATGTGAGAAAAAAACTCTATAGGATGGTACAAAAGGCCCCAAACATTTCCCAAGATTTAACCTTTTTATATTTATATGAATAATTTAATAAAATAAACTTAAAATTTAAATAAATAAATAAATAAATTAAATATTTATGTACATACCAAGTGACCGCAATATTTAAATATAACTTATTTATAGATGATAAAACAGTCAAACCTAATAAATTACTCACATATCAGCATAACACAACATACCACATAAATTTATCCATATCTCATCACATAATAGATAATCACATTTTTTAACTACATCACATCACACTTTATATATAAACTCATAACTTTACCTTCATTTCGTCACATCATAACTACACACATGTATTTACTAATATCATATCACTTTACATTCCAATAATATGTCAATCATATCATCACATCAATATAAAAAACATAACAAATATTTCATCATAAGATTACATGTTAATTTAATCATTTATAATATATTTCAATATCAATTTATAATATATTTAAATATAAAAAACTTGAAATTAATACAATAATAATGATACCACTTCATATAAATTTTTTAGGATTTTACTACATAAATTTTAGTTTTAAAATAGTTATTTCCATCAGGAGGTTATATGATGGGTTTTTGACAATCAATAAAGGTTGATGAACTTTGTGTGTTTCCATGAATTTGTGAGAAGGATTTTTTGATAATCAGTTTGGTTGGAATTTTTGTTTTATAGAAGTAAATATTTTTTTTAGTCATGGAATACTCTAAAATTAAGAAAAAAATGTTTTTCTAGAAGTAAATATATTACATAAATCATGAGCTATTCTAGAAGTAAATTGAAAGTGGAAGAAGTGAAAGTTTATTCTATAAGTGGACTTAAAAATTTTATATTCTAAAAGTAAAGGTCCTAGAGGTTGTGAGAATAATTTTCTATGAATTGGAAGTTTGAAATTTTTTATTTAAGTGAATGTATGAAAATATATTCTTAGAGTGGCATACTTGACTGGGAGAATGGAAAAGGAATTATAGAGGAAGACTCTATTGGAATACTTAATGTATATAAATTGTAAAGTCCAATATGTACGAGAAATAAGAACTCGATATGAAAGGGTAACCGGTGTTGATTAGACTACATTCCAGAAAAATGGTAAAGTATTGAATTCAACTAGAATTTATAAGGTTAGCTAGAGTGATACATAAGATAAATATATATCCTCTAAGTGATACATAAGAGTTACTTGGTAGTGAGAAAACTTAATTTAGATAATAAAAATTTCCTAATTCATATAGGTAGCTAGGCTAATATGTGAAGGTAATATGTCTGATTTGTACAAGTTATTCGGAAAATACATATGTTTATTAGTAAGAAAGTGATAAAGTCGTGATTTATGAGGGTTATGATGACATTACATTATGGTTAGTATACCCATATTTAAAGGTTTATTTTTAAGATATGTAAGGGTTTTGGATGATATATTAGAGTATTTTCAATTATAAATAATAAAATATGATTGATAATGTGACTGGACCCAAATCACAATATATAATATTAGTTATAAAATATGATTTCCAATTCAGTTAGTCATGGATGTTGTATTGCCGTAATATAAATTCTAAATTGTGATTAAAGTGGATACATAATGAAATTTAGATCATTAATAATGAAGGAAGGTTATGGTAGTTAAGCACTAGGATATTTTTCATCATAAATCAATGTTGTGTCATGAAGTTCAATATCATTATTTGATGAAACCAATAATTGAATAAATATGAATGCAGGAACCAATCTATCACACTATGCTGAAAGATTCCATGATATAATTGATAAAATATAGGGAATTCAAATATAATTGATTTTTAGCACTTTTAAACTATTTTATGATTATATAAAAAACTTCAATAGCCAAAATGGAGTTCAATGGTGGATATTTACTTGAAAATGATCCTAGAGATGAATTTAAAGTATAGGAAGTTCAAGGTTGTTAAGTTATTGAATTTAAATTTTAAATTAAAATATCATGAATGGAATTGAAGGAATATAGATGGAATAAAAAATGAGATTTTTTTTGATAAAATTAATATATAAAATATATAAACAAATTAAAGTGTTATATGAAGGGATAAAAAAGAAGAAAAATGTAGTTTGCAACACGAGCTTCATTGAATATCTGAATTAAAGAGGATTGAGTTAATATTAGTTTTTATTCCATTTAATATTAGGGTTTTATGTATAGAGTTAATATATATATATATATATATCTATAAATATTAGGAAGTGGAAAATTTCTATGGTGGGATTATTTTTCAAGAGTTTCGTTACTTTGTGATTTTTAAAGGTCAAAGATTCAACTCTTCTCATAGGGAGTTGATAATATCCGACCCTAGAATTGAGAGAAGCATATGGTACACATTGGAGTATCACATATCTAATTATGATGTAATATACAATTGATATCTTTTTGAAATATTCTTATACGTATATAAACTGATATCTTCTGGAGTATTGTAAAAATGAAGAGAAGGGAGTGATTATTGGGTGGTAGTGAGATATTCCATAAACCACTCTACAAGAAGTGAAAATTGGTAAGGAGAGACTTAAGATAAATTTTTAACGTTATTTATCCTTAGTAAAAAGTGATTTTACACCCATAGTGTAAATTTTATGTGTTGTTATTTGTTTTATGTTTTATCCCATTGAGTTTGGGGTGTTTTGGGTTGAAAAGGGTGAATTTTGGGGGCCATTTTGAGGCAACATGGTTAAAGAGTGTAGTTAGTTTTACTATTCTGCCTATGTGTGCAAAATATTATAGTGTATTTATCTAGGGAAAATATTTGGATCATGGTTAAAACAACTATGCATCCTAAGTGTTCAACCCATGCAGCTCAAAATAGTGGGGATCTACATGTTTTTTGCACAGTTTGTTTAACCGTGCGGGTAAACTATGTGACCCAATCAAAGAGAGTTATTTTATTCCTTTAACATTTTTTAATTGGGTTTTCTTTTCTTGTATTCCCCCATTAGAAACCCATGCCTTATATTCCTCTCCCACACCTTTTTGTCTCCTCTAATGCTTCTCCAAGGTCAATTCATGGTGGTTTCTTAGTGATTTTTCACTTGGTTCAAAAGGTTAGGGATTCCTTATACCTATTAATTGGTTTTATATAATTTTTCCAATTACCTATAACCTTATGGGGAATGATTGGATCAATTTAATGACTAGTATTCTACTAAATTTTCTTTTTTCTTTTCCAGATGTTGGGATCCCTCTTTTGAGTCCTTTTCTAGCGGATTTCATGGAAGGAAACAAGGTTTCACCACTTGATGTATGTGTTTCAGATTTATTTCCTTTTATTTAAGAGTTCCATGTTTTATTGATCCTTTAAATGTGTTTCATATTTAATGTAATTATTTATATGATATCTATTTTTAATTGTAAAAGTTTTTCCTTCTTTGAATAGTTCATTTCCTTTGAAAAAATTGGGTGAATTATCTTGTGATATGAAAATTGGTTTGAAATTTGTGTTTTATATAGTCCCCCTATTTTATAAAATTCCAAATATATATTTTTTATCATGAAATAAACTTATTATTTACACATTAAGATAAATATGGTTTTTTAAATTGGGGTTAACTTTTTGTTAAAGGTTTTCCTCTTTTTTAAAGTGGTGGAATTGTTTTATAAAACAAAATTGAATTCCCTTAATTTGTTTGATTATATTTTAAATTGATAATGATTTATATTGGAATTTTGTTTGGATTCCAGAAAAGGTATTTAAAAAAGTATATGTATTATATGTGATAAGTGAAGTCTTGGTTGGCACACTGTGATATGATGCTAATTATGCCCTTGTTAACCCCCTTGATTGTTGTTTTTGTGTATTCATATCAATGTGATGGATTTATTATTATATGGTTGATTGTGATTATGTGTTTGGGCTAAAATTTAGGGTATTTATGGAGTTGGTAATAATGTGATTTTGGTGTCATCTCTAAGGGATTGTTATTATTGTGTGATGAATTTATTGTTCATAGACACCTCCATTATTATTCCATGAGGAGATTGCGGTTGATAAGTGAAAAGTAGTTGGAAATTTACTGGAGATTTGAGTTTTTTCACTAGATACACCCCCATTAGTTTTAAATAAAACCAATATTTTGGGGGTTTTATAAAGGAGACTATTTATATAGATTCAATGGAAATATGTGTGACTATTAACCTTCTAGATGTTTGGTCCTCTTTTGCATGCCTTGTGCTATCCTATTAGTCGTTGTAGTATTTCCTCATGATATGTACCATATTTTATGCTTTCTTTTTGTATATAATGGTATATATAATTTTTATTTCTTGGATGGACTTGTTTTTTGTTTTTATCCTCTTGTGGCTTAGTCATGTGGTTGACTAGTTTTATTCTATCCATTTATTGGATTTATTTATAACCCACTATGGTTATGTTTCATTATCATTTACCTTGTTTCCTTTTTTCCAATTATATTGGGTGTGTAAAGGATTTTAATGAAAAAATATAGAAATGGTTTTCAGAGTAAAATTATTGGTTGGAATGATTTTTAAATGTTTTAAACCATGTGTGACTTTATTTTTCAAAAGTTCAGTATTTTTAAAGAGAAATTGTTAGAACTTTGGAATGGCTTGGTTTTTGGTAAAAACTTTTCATTTAATGTTTTATAAAAGTGGTGATTTGAGAAAGTGAATGTTCCATTATTTTTTTATTCCTATATTTTGTAAAGGAAAATAAAAACAATTTATATTTATTATTTCCAAACTAGTGATCTTGGTTTCTTTTATAAAAGGAAAGTATTTGACTCATAGAGGTATCCTACTTTCTTTGGATCAAACCCTTCATACTCACATTGGTAAGTGTGCAGTCTTCATGTATTGTGTAGGTTCCTATTGGTTTTGAATTTTATTTTTGATTTGGTACCATATTTCTTGGGAAGCAGGTGTCATACAGATGATTGTGGTGACTAAAAAGTCACACATAATTGGTGATTGAACATTCAGTTTCATGGAAATGATAAGATAGAGCTTTATATCAGCTTCTTTGGTATTTATTTTGTTTATATTACATTTTGGTTTTGTATCTCTGATTGGTTTTTTACTTATATGATATGTATCTTGGAATGTACCTTGTCTTTTTTATTGTTATTCTATGTTTTGATGTTTTTGTCCAGTTCCTTGAAGGTGAAACCATTTACAATGATTATGTATGATACCCATGATTATTTTCATCAGCCTAGGGGGATCAGATATGCTCATCAGGTATACAGAGGACCCATATGGGAATATGATGGAAGGATGCCCTAGGTTGGTTAATTTAAAAATGATATCAGAGGATCTTTATTTATTTAAAATGGGACCAGGTTATAGAGAAACCATATTTTTTATTTGGGGTGTGTTTGGGTATTATAGAAACTAGGATTATCATAAGGGCGTGGGTGGAGTGTGTGGGAAAAGTCCTGGATAGATCTTTGTTGCACTAATCTTTAATATCTAAAAGTGTATTAAGCTCAAGTCATGATCTTGAGTTCATATTTGGGTGTTTTGATGGATTTTTGTTATGATATGATGCTTCTTTGATCCCCATTGAGTGCATCATTGATTTTAGGGGTTGGTTTAGGTTTAGAAGGTGAAAAGGGTGAATAGACCAGTGTCAAAAAAATTTCATGCATGATCTGGTAAACTATGTCGTTCCTATGTGACATGGTACTAAAACTGCAAAAGTGCCTATTTCAAGTTTGGTGCACGGTTTACCAGCCCGTATCACCAAACTGCACACAATACAGTTTCCCCCTAGGAATTTTTTTGCCTCATTTTCTTCTAGGATTTACTCCAATGGAGTTTTCTATTACAAGGATTTGCTATAGGGTATTTTTATAGAGAGTGGTGTGGTTTAATGCAGTTTGAAATTGGATATATGTTGGTGTTATTGGTTTTTTCCCTTTGGGAGTTTGTTTTGCAAAGTAGAAAATTGTTTTTGAAAGGGAAAAGTTGTTTCATTTTTGGAAATAGATTCATGGTGGTTTGAAAACCATGTGTGTTTTGGTTTAAAACTAGGATAAGGAAAAAAAATTGAGTTGAAAATCATTTTAGTTCAAAAGTGTAAATTGTTGAAACACCTTGATTCATAAAGTGTGTGATTAAGAATTGGTTTTTGAAAGTATTTTCCTTGATCTGGTTTATTTTAAAAAGGGTTTTTTAAATTTTCTTGTAAAGAAGTGTGAGATTTTCCTTCTTATGAAAAGCTATTTGATTATTTTGAAGAAGAAGGGGGTTGACCCCTTGATTTAAATGAAGTTTGGAGATAGGTGGGTCTTAATAATGGGTTGAGATTTTAAAGTAGATTTTCACAACGATGTAAAATTTATTTTCATAAAATTTTCTAAAATGGTGGTTTTCTTAATTCCCTTAGTTATGGGGATTATTATTTTTTGTTTGAGGAGTATGGTTGGTTGGGATAATGTCTTATATTATTTCTATGTTCCCCTAAAAAATTTCGATATAAGAGAGAGTGTTATTCCTAGGGGTTCCATTTTTATGGTTTTGTTCCTTTGGTTTAGACCTCATCTATTTTTGGATTTCATGGATTGAGTTCTTTATAGTTTTAAAATACCCTATTGTTAAGGTTTAACCCTGGTATGTTAGATTATTTGGGTTTTAAAATGTGTTCAAGGTAAATTTATTTGTTCTTCTTAAAATATGGTTTTAACATGGAGTTTCAAGTGTGACTTGAAATGACAAGTAATTTTAAATTTTAAAGGGTGATTTAAAATTGTATATGGATTTTTAAATGGGTTTGAAACTGTTTGGGTTATAAAATAAAATGGAAAGTGAAATTTTCAATTTTAAAGGGTTTTCTTGGGTGATTTAGGAGTGTGATATTTTAAAATGTTTTGACCCCAATGGGGTTCTGTTTTGATATTTTAAAATGATTTTATGTCTTAAAAAGGCAATTTTCAAGTGGTTGTTAATTGAAACCAATGATATTTTTTTTTAAAATTATTGTTTGTGTTTCAGATTTTGAATTATTTTGGTTGGTATTCTTACTTTTTGGGTTATGTGATGCCTTGGTATTGATCATAGGTGTATGAATTATTGTTTGGTTTTCTTCTTTGGAAGCCTTTTTCTTCTTATTATGTCATGTCCTATTTTAAGGATGGTTTCTTATTTTTGTGGGTAGAAGTGAGTTTTGGGGTTAGCATGTGGGTAATTAGGATGGATGTTGCCTTTGGTTCTTTGATCACTAGATGGTGCTAGTTTTGTGGGGTTCCCCATGAAATGAAATTCCATATTGAGGTCCTAGTTTAACTCTAGAGTACGGTGACCCAAGTTAAGGGCCCATGTCATCTCTTTTTGTGGAATGCCTTGTGGTTATCCCCTTTGGAGGTGAGTGTTAAACTTGTTGATGGATCAACCCTGAAGTTTTTGAGTTGTTTCAGTTAGTTTTAATTTTTGGAAGTGATAGTTTTTTTCTAAGTGATATTAGAAGATTTTTTGATATGTTTATCACATTGGAGGTTTCTATTTATGGTTTTATCTTTTGTTACACCATTTAGGAAATTTATAAATGGTGGGGAGACCCATGCTCGATCTCTATTTCCTTTTGGATATTGTATCGGTAAGCATGGTTATGTTTTTCTTAGAGACTCTTGGTAGCCTTTGGGGTTTAGTTTTTCCATTTTGGGGATTCTTTATTTCTCCAGAGTTTCTTCTTGTGGACTTCTCTAGTGGTTTATAGTATAACTAACAACATTTTTCAGAGGGTGTGTTGTAGCATGTTTCAATACTTTTGTATTGAACTAGGAATTTATGTGGCCAGAAAGTAGCATTGTAGGGATCTTGTGAATCCCATTATGTCACTTTTATGTGGGGGTATTTTTTTTGTGATTTATTACCTTGAGTTTGGTGTGTTTTGGGATGAAAAGGGTGAAGTTTGGGGACCTTTTCTAGGTTGTACGGTTAAGGTGAACTTTTAGTCTAACCGTGCAGCCAAAGTGTGAAACCACGAGTTATGGATTTTTATAGAATTCAAAATTATAAAATGGTCAAACTAATCATGAAACATAAGTGTGAAACTCATGTAGCTCAAAATAGTGATGATCAATTTGGTTTTCACATGGTTGTTTAACTGTGTGGTTAAACCATAAAACCCACTTGTAGAGGGGTATTTTAGTTTTTCCCCTCTTATTAATTAGAGTTTCTCTCCTTGGCATCCCCCATTTGAACCTCACACCATGGATGCCTATACCAACTCTTTCTGGATCATCCAAATCTCCTCCAAGGAAAATTCATGGTGGTTTCTTGGTGATTCCTCACCCGATTAACAAGGTTAGGGATTCCCTCTCCCTCTCATTTGGTTTTCTATATTTTTAAACATTCCTTCTAACCATATGGTTCGTAATTGGACAATTTTTATGCATAGGGTTGTGCTGAATTTGATATGTTGATTTCTGGAATTTTTGAGTCCTCCTTTGTGTCCTTTATTAGTGTATTTCATCAAAGGCGACAAGGTTCTACCACCCGAGGTGGGTGGTTCCAATTAAATTTATTTTATTTAAGAGTTACATGATTTATTGATTCTTTAAATTTGTTTTAGATTTAATGTAATGACATATATGTTTTCTAGTTTGGATTTTCAAAGATTTTCCTTCCTTGAGTGGTTCCTTTCCTTTGGAAAAAGTGGGTAAACTATATTGGGCTATTAAATTTGGTTTGAAATTGGTCATAATGCATTCTAAATGTTTGATAAAATTCAAAAAATGGGTTTCGTAATGAAATAAACTTATTCTTTAGGATTTAGGAAAAATGGGGGGTTTTTAATTTAGGGTTACATTTTTGTGTTTAAAGGGTTTCCTCCTTTTAAAGTGGTGGAATTATTTTATAAAAAAAATTGAGTTCCCTTGAATTTTTTGATTATGTTTGAAATTGATTATGCTTCCTATTGAAATTGTGTTTGGATTCCAAATGGTTATAAAAAGGTATTTACAAAATTATATGCATTATATGTGATAAGTGAATACCCATTGGTTACTTTGTGACGTGATGTTGATTATTCCCTTGTTGATCCCACTTAGTCGTTGTTGATGTGCACACTTATCCATGAATGTTTTATGATGTGATTCTTTGTGATTATGTGTTGGGGCTCAATTTATTGGTAGTGAGGGAGGTGTGAATGTTGTGATTGTGGTGTTATCCTTAAGGGTTTATTATTATCTTATGATGAAATTATTTTACCTACCCTACCGAAATTATAATTCCATGAGGATACAAAGTGTTGCTAAGTGGGAATTAGTGGGACATTGTCATGAACCAACTCAGGTCAACCATGAATCAGTCACCCGATCCAATCTGTGGCATGGCCGAAGAGGATTTCCTAAACCTCTCAGGTTGGTGACAAGCACCAAGGGCATCAATAGAGTAAAAAAGCGAACTATTTTTTCTGATAAATATTAAAGAAACTAAATAGCATAAATATTAATAAAACAGTTCAATTTAAATAACACTAAAATGAAGATCTTTTATACAAAATATAACATTACAACCAAACTACTCAATAAGTCCAACTGAACTAGATGAACACACAATCTTTATGTGACCTTATGGGTCACTCTCCAACACAATTATCACTTATCACCCAAGGTGATTGAACTCAGTCTAAACCTGCACAAGGGATAAACACATAAAATAATTATTGGCATGAGTATTAAAACTCAGTTGGATAGCCCGATAATCTATTTCCCAATGCACATCCTTTAAAATAAAAGAAAAATCAATTTTCAAGTTTGAACTAAAGTATATGAAAGTATGATTTCCTACATGTTTTAATAAAAAACAAATTATGTCCCATTGAACTTATTCACTTGGAATACAAACACATTCCATTAGCGAGACATTGGAATTTTCAAGGGGAAAGTGATGTTAATATTTTCAACTTTCACAAAGAGAATAAAACACATTCCTTGGAAAACATTTTTCATAAACCCTTTTTGAAACCAAAACAACACTTTCCAAATAGTAGAACACACCAGAAGGAAACATGATGATCATATAATAAGGGAAATTTAAATAAACATACAAGTATCACATTCATCACTACAAGCAACAAAGATGCAATAGACATAGGTGAACCCATGAGATCAAGAAAAATCCAGAGCATACTAATACATGGGACCCTATCCCTGATAGCATGCCACACACTATGAAATCAAAAATAACCAAACACCCGACCAACCTATCTCAAGACTGACCGAGGGGCCCAATACTATAGTAATAAACTTCAATATATCCACCTACTATGGGCCACCAGTTAGTCCATAATATTTCTAGGTAAACAATTGCTCTCAGAAAATCATCTCACTATTCTAAGTTCCCTTGTCTGATGTATAAAGGGGGTGATCCAACTGATGCTCTACGAGTATCCAATCACAAGAATATAATAATAACAACAACAAAAACAACAACAACAAAAACAACAACAACAACAAAAACAACAATAACAACAACAACAATAACAACAACAACAAAAATAATAATCCAATAACATTCCACACCCTGAGTCACCCCAAGGACCGATCTTGTGCCATAGAATAAATAGAACACAAAGATCCCCAATTTAGGAACTCTAATAATAGATCTCAAGGATTCCACAATGAGGAAATCCTATTTTTTATACATAGAAAGTCATGATAAACATCCAACAAATTTTTTCATAATAAACACTACCATTATTTTCACAATGTTTCCAAACAGGCCTTAAACATTTCACAAAACCAATATTTTTCAATGATACAAAATCCAATTTTAATATTAGGGGTGTTAAACAACCATTTTATATTTCAAAATCATTGAAAAAATCCTTTTAAAACACTCACACAAGACTTTCAAGGAAAACCATTTCTTATCAAAGTTCCAAACCAACCATTCATCGGAAACACATGACAAAAAACCCTAAAATCCATTCCTCATTTATTTATAAAACCCAAAAGAACTTAGGAAACCCATATAATGCACCCAAGACATCATTTCACATAATACAAATATATTCTAAAAACCAAAACATTCTTCTTACATTAAAAATTACTCATAAAATCCATCTGGTCAATTAATTGAGCATTTGGTGTGCGTTATTTAACACAAAAATTCCATTTATCATAAACCAAGGCATAAAACACCAATTTTAACACCAAATAATTAAAACAAGGATCATACATCAATATTTATAAATTATAAAAGGTGTGAAAATCATGGAACTAATGATTATTAAATTAAAAAGGAAAGTTCATGGAAAAACCTACCACACATCCATGGCACAGTGACAACGCACCACCAAAAACACTCCATGAGGGTTTAAAAACCCAAGATCTATGAAGATAAAACCTTAATGAGAAAAAAATCTAACATAATCAAAGTTAAATAAAAAATCTAGGTCATCATGACCATGGGAGAAGAGAAAACCAATAAGAAATGAGAGGAGAAGGAAGAAGGAGATGAGAGGAGGGGTTTACCTTAAGAGATCCAAGAAAACCCTTGAAGACTTCCCCTTGGAATCATCCTAGATGAAGGTGGGAGGTTTATGAAAAATAGGAGAGGTCACATAGGGAAGAATGAACCAAATGGGAGATAAATTAAGGGTTTTGGATTAAAATATCAAAAGGCGTATACTTGGAAATCCCCAAAAATTAAAAACTGAGTAACTCACATGGTTAGGCCACACAGTTTAAAAAACTGTTCAGTAACCATACAATATACACTACCCATGGTTGAAATATCCAAATTTTTACCTAGGAATTGACCACACAGTTTTCCAAACTACGTAGTATCCATTTGGTAAATTTTGTAACCCGCCGCACAATTTCCTAGACTGGCCGCAAAGTTGGCCCTAACGGTGCGCCAACAATGCACCAAGGTCTTCTAAGGCCAAAATACCATGATTTATCCAAAAATTCCCAAATGATAAATTGATAAACCATGATAGGAAAACTTAGACAAAAGATATTTCAAAACTTGACACCTGCCACACTTGAAACCCAACGAAAGACCATAAATTCCCACCGAACGAGATCATAATCCAAAACTGGAAAAACCAAGTGTGAAAATTCTCCCCACAATTAATGCTTTCCACCACCATAAATCCATAAAACTTCCTAGTTGATTGATCAATGCCTATGTATTCCATAACTACACGATCCCACCCCTTAAGATAAGGGCATTTCACCCACCAATAGCAGAACTCAAGCCTCTTGCCAGAAATGAAACAACAACCCAAAACCACTTCTTGAGAAAAAAAGAAAGATCAAACCACAAAATCCACATCCAATATAAACCTAGACCTTTGGGCCTTCTCCAAAGAATCCCAACACTCACTCAAAATAAATAGGAATATGAGAAATCAATAGCTTTAAAAGAATCCACTTTAATCGGATCCAACCGAAACTAAACCAAAAATAGATCACCATTAGATGGGAGGCCTGAATAGACTCACAACCATTAGAAATCAACTAGAACCCAATAAATTATTAAGAGAAGACCAAATTATACCCATAGTGGGTCTCCCAACTATTAAGGGTCAAATAATAATGAACAAATTAAAATTTAACTTGAACCGAAACCAGGCCTTTTCCACACAGGCCAACAAAAAATCTTCCACCATGACCTATCCAAGATAAGAAGGACACAAGTTAATAAGAACAAATCAAGAGAATATATACTACCCAATACCAATCATAGGGGAAAGTAACTGATCTAAAACTTTCTACACAGACCAAAAACTCCCACTATTAGGGGAGGGGGGAAGGGACCCAATGATTGGACTGCTGAAACCACAACCGACAACCACCCACTACTCTTCACCTATAAACGGATAAAATACAAGACCTCACCTGATTAACATGTTTGGTTCACATAAGAACACTGAATGTAAACTCACACCCAAGAAGGAATAACTATAGACACAGTGTTAGGGGTAAGTACACCATGATCTTTGCAACAAGAAGAAATTCATAGTGATGAGAAAACATAATAAAAACACTAGAAATGCCTCTACCCAATGGAAAATGCGTGAACTCAGCCAAACTAATTAGACCCCTGAGATTTATGACTATGCACCGAATTCACTCCGAGACCTATGACTGGAACTCTAATGTATGAAGCATCTACTACATCACAGTCAGAAGCTAATAATCTCTAACTAGAACCCATTATTCTAGTGACACATAATGCCACATAACTCTCCCCATAAGAAACAAAGAATTATGACACACCACGAAACTCACCTCCTAAAACATCACACTTTTACCCAAAAAAGGACTTGAGGATACACATCACTATTCTCTCTTACTCCAAACATGGTGAAGAAAGAACAAGGAATAAGAAAAAACACACCAAAAATCACCAAAAACCACTGCTATAACTAAGATAATTATCATAATAGGAAATAATTTTAGATTGAGCCCAAAAATCTCTCTATTCCAACAAATGGATCGAACATCCTTCAAATAAGTGGATTTAACTTTTGAAACCCTCAAAAAAAATCCTTAGGTTGATCAACTGGAAATATTTCCAACAAAGAACCATCTGTATCCATGCTACAACATCTATCATATCTCTATGGGGGTGAATAAAAGACAAAAATAAAACCAAAAATCTCTATAAAAAACAACTCATGAACCTTAAACATTAGATAGAACAAACATCAACTTAGAGGGAAACCAACTAAATGATCTACCAAACATTTCTAGAAATCCACTAAACACTACTCCAAAACCGAGCCACTAACAAGATTCCATCCGAAGACACAACATGAGTATTTCTTCTCAATCACGAGGAAGAATACCAAATTAACAACACTTCTAGTACATAGAAAAACATGACACATAACTATTTTCTTACAAAAACAGAATAATTTCCTGTTTAAAACACTTTTGGAAAATAAAACAACTTTGTGGATTTTTATACAGTCACCAATGGCGTTCCATTGAGTCACACTCACATGTGTATTATTGTGCCACCCTAGGAATCCATCCACCCTGCCATACCAGGCATCATCCACATTACCACAATCCACCACACATGTGAGCACCCATGAGAACACCAAAGGATAAAACAAAACAACCTCATCTTACAAACCAATTTCAAAAATAATAAACCTTATAAAGGCTCACTAACCGCCAAGTTAAAAATTCATATTTTAGATTCCTCACAAAAAACCATTTTATCATACTTGAAAATAAATTCCCACAGATTTCCGATAAAAATCCTTTTCTTTTCATTCGTAATATATTCAAAAAATTCAAAAAATCACATTTCATGAATCCACTTGATCAAATAACAATCCTTTTTCATTCAAAAAAAAAATTTCATAAAAAACATCCACTTTCAAACAACCATTTTCCATTTTTAAAAATTCACCAAAGCCTCTCTTCATAGTCGGCTTTACCAAAATATTTATTTTACAAAAACCCAACTTTCTAAAACCTTTCTTAAATTAAATTATGAAAATCTATTTAATGCTTTAAAAATTAAAACCATTCCATTAAAACTTTTTTTCACAATTCTCACACAAGTATTTTCAAAACAATTTTTTAGAAATTAAGAAGATTCAAGGAGAAGCACAAGATGGAACTAGTGTTGGTGGGTGACTTGATCATATGTTTGGCAGTCATATTTCAAACACACCACAAACATAAAAAGCCTTCTAGGACCATGCCCCTAGGTCTACATGGATTACCGAGACCAACGAGCTCATAGATACCACTAGCCTAACTCCCCTTTCGTATCCCAATCACCAAACAATCCCTAAAGACCAAGAAACTAGAAAAACTGGACTTCCCATGGAAACCCGAGGATTATAATGAGCAAGTGATCACAATTCTCTTCCCACACCTACCCCTAGAGTCATGAAAATACTACTCCATCTACCTTGAAATCTCTAAGTAATAAAGGACGCTCTAGAAATTAAGTTCCTCTAAGAGATAATATAGATACCCTATCCTTTTACACATTATATTACATAATTTTAAGCATAATTATACATTAGAATACAGGCCAAGGATCGTGAAGTCTAGGGTCTTTGAAGACTAGGTACATAAAAATTAAAACATGGGACTAAAAAACACTTCTTTATTTAATATTCATAAAGATTTACTAACTTAATTTAAGCCCTTAAATATTTTTAGGGTACCCTAGAGATCACATGAATGAAGGGATGAGCTAAAATCCCAATAAGGGAATAAACATAAGAATAAGGCTTTAACACAGGGGTTAGAGATCATGGCATAATGATATAAAATGGAATATAGAATCATAAATTATAAAAATGGGATCATTTAAACATTGAATCGTAGAAATAAGGTGACAACATAAATCATGACTTTAGCACAATTCATGGTACATTGCACATAGGGGAGTACAATTCAAGGTTAACCACCAAGACCATTGCACATGGTAGCACAAGACATGGATAAATGCCAAGGATATTGCACATAACGTCTCATGAGACTCAACTTTACCTTAGGCATTGGAGCACTATCTGGGAACACCCATCTTAACATGTTCAAGAACATTATTTCCAAAAAAATAATCATACATAATCAACCATACATAAACATAAGGTTTACCCAAAGATTGAATTGGGTATCATAATCATGACATAAGGCATAACAAATGAATGTATCATAAAAGTTTCCTAGAAGGAAAGGAATTAGATAATTTATGTACTAATATAGGTTAAAATAGGAATAAATCATGATAAGTGATGTCAATTTGAAGTAATAATATTCAAAAAGAGTTTTTTGGAAAACTTTAGAATTTAAAATTTTTCATTCAGTTAATGGAAAATATCAAAGTTCATTTAAAACATAAAAGGGAATGATAATTTATATAGAAATAGAAGTGAACCAGGAAGGATTTCATAATAAAAATTTTGGTTTTATAAATATAATGTTGGATTAAAAATAGATTCTATATTGTACATGATTATGGGTAAGAATTTGGAAAGTTCCCTTAAAACATGTTTTCTTATCAAAATGTATTGAGGAATGAATTGTTTAAAAACATGTATATCCCCAAAAGAGAAAGAGGGATAGATATTGAAACATGATTTTGGATAATATACATAGTATGTAGAAGTTGTACATAAAAATAAAAGGCAACTTCATTGGGGTAAAAAGAATTATAGAGCAACCCAACGGAATATAGGAGGTTCGGGTTGAATTCGTTACAAAAAATCGACATGGTATCAGGTGTACTTTGGAGATAATAATGAGAGAAAAAGGGGTTTTTAATATTTTATAAATCATGAGGGAAGTATGGGGGAGGTGTAAAATCATACCTCATAATTATGAATTACCCGTAAAATGGCATAAAATAGAGGAAATTATTGAATAAGAGTGAGATAGAGGGGATCCCTTACCTTAAGTCTAATGGTGTTCTTTTCTTGATCTTATTGACCTGAATAATAAAATTAGGTTCATTAATTAACAATTAAAGAACCTAAAATACATATTATTTATTTATTATAACCTTATTAAGTTCATACGTGTCCCTTTTTGATGAGTTAAGATGTTCAATTCCATTGTTTGGGAGCGTTTTCTTCCTTGGTTTTAAAAAACTAGTTCACTTATATTCATGTTCAGATAAACATGTAGGATGAGAATGGTTGTACAGAATTGAAGTTATATAAAATTAGTGAAAATAAAGAAGACTAAATGATTATAAAATTCACTTGGTTATTTGGAGTGAAGGTGAATCATTATATAAAACATTAATGATAAACATTTGGATTAATTTGAGAATTTTGCTCATAATTAACTTGTTTTGTATTATTATTTTACATCATGTGTGAAAAAAAGATAAAAAAACATCACATAAGATAAAATACATATTTAATATTCTAGTTTATACATAAATTTTTTTTCTTGACCAGAATTTAATATGGTAATAGAAATTGATTACCCGTCATCCTTGAATGTGAAAAATTAACACATTTGGGACAGAGTTTTCATTTATTTTGTATAAATAGAGGGGAAAGAAGAAATGATAATGAATTATCCCATTAGAATAAAAAAAATTAAGTGCATGCATGGTACTATATTTTATATACTATTTGGATGAGTAGAGGTTAGAAAAGAAAATAGAACAAAGGAACATGAAAAGAAAATGAAAGAAAAGAAAAGAGGAATTTACCTCTTGATTCAATCATCCTTGAGAGCTTCTTAAGGAGAAAGGATTTGGTCTTTTGAGGAGACTAAGGGAAATTGGACGTGGGGGAGGATCTTGGGAAGGTATTTGGGTAGGATTTAAGGAACGAACAATGTTTTAAAGAATTGAAGAGAAGATGGGAGTGTGGGTGGGTTTTATAGTAGAGGGGAGGAAGGTTTTCTTAATATTTTAATAATTAGATCATTATTTTTCTATATGAAAATAAATATTAACAATTCTTGTGACCAAAAACAGTAAAATGTGTATGTGAGTTCAAAACAATGTCCATTTATATCTCCATGACTCAATCATGATGTATAAATTCAGGTTTTATCATTTATTGTAAATTATCGTATTTTACTATTCATAAAAATTCAAGTATTTTTGAAAAATCACAAAAATTCACCCAAACTATTTTTTGACATTTAGAATCCAAAAATTAGATCCATTTTTTTTAAAAATAATTTTTTAAATATGATTAATTTATTTTTTAATTAAAATCATAATTTACATGAAATTTACAGATTTTAAAACTATAACTGATTTTATAATGCATTCAAAAATTACATAGGGTAGTATAAAATTATCTTAAAACCAAAATATATAAAATTATTAATTTATAATTTTTTAGGAAAATACATTTTCTTTTAAATTAAATAATTAATTGAAATTAATTATTTATGACTTATAAAAAATACCAATACTTTTACTATAGTCATATTATCACTTATAACATGCATAAATTTTATTTATACATTCAAGGGTGAGGTTACTATTATTTTGGATGATTTAATATTCATAAGGGTTATATTACTATTCATAAGGGTAGGTTACTATTCATAAGGATATGTTACTATTCACCAAAAAATATGTTTGTTCTATCAGACCCAAAAAATCACCTTGAACACAACCATGTATGTCAGATTTTTGAAATTCAAATAAAAAAGTGACCATATTATATTTATAGGTCACATAGTACTTATTAGTTCACTATGTTGTGATTTCATGTGAATATATGACATAATTATAAGAAGGTAATTTCCATTGATAAAACATTGGGTCGTTATAGTTGACCTAATCTAATACCATTTTTCCATGAACCAAACCGGGTCAACCCTAAACTAGTCCTTCGAGCCGATCCCTGGCATGGACTGAGAGGCATTCCCAATCTTCTTAGGGAGGTGAAATGTGCCAAGGTAATTAATAGAGTAAGAAAATGGAATTATTTCTCCCAATAAATAATAAATTAACTAAAAAATAGAAAGATGAATAAAACAGTTCAATGTAAATAAAACTAAACTGAATATCATTTATACAAAATATGAAATTACAACCAAACTACCCAACAAGACCAGCCAAAACAGACGATCACATGATCTTTATGTGACCCCATGGGTCACTCTCTAATGCAATGATTACTCATCACCCAAGGTGATAAAACTCAAGCTAAACCTACACAAGGGATAAAAATAGAAAAGAATTATTAGTGTGAGTATTAAAACTCAGTAGGCTAGCCCAATAATCTATTTCCCAATGCAATTCCTTTAAAATAAAAGAAAAATCAATTTTCAAGTTTTAACTACAATATATAAATGTATGATTTTCTACATGTTTTAATCAAAAAAAGTATGACTCATTACCCTTATTCATTTTGATGCCAAAAACATTCTATTAGCGAGACATTAGCATTTTCAAGGGGAAAGTGATGTTAATATTTTTAACTTGAAAAAAGAGGAAAAAATATATTTCTTTGAATTTTTTTTTCATAATCCCTTTTTGAAACCAACACATCACTTTATAAAAAGGATACCACATGAGAAGGCACCATGATGATCATATAACAAGGGCAATATAAATAAACATACAAGTATTACATTCATCACTGAAAGGAACTAAGAGCTAATAGACATAGGTGAACCTAGGAGATCAAGAATAATACAAAACATTCTAATACATGATACCCTATACCTGGTAGCATTCCACACATGATGAAATCAAAAATTCCCAAATGCCCAACCACCCTAGATCTGGACATACTGAGGGGCTCAATCCCATAGTAATAAAACCGAATATATCAACCTACTATGGGCCACCAGCTAGTGCATAATCTAGCCAGTGCAACAAACGTTCTCAAAAAAGTCTCTCAATATTCCAGGTTCCCAAGTCTCATGTATAAGTGGGGTGAGCCAACCAATTCCATCCAAGCATACAATCATAAGTATTAAATAATAATAATCCAATAATATGCCTCACCTCGAGTTACCCCAAGGACCGATCTCATGCCATAGAATAAATAGAGAAAAAGAGTCCCAACTGATGAACTATGATAATGTATCTCAAAGATTCCACAATGAGGTTATCCCATCCATTATACATATAAAAGGCATGAGAAACATCTAAAAAAGGTTTTCATAATAAACACATTAATCATTTTCACAAAGTTTCCAAATGGGAAACCGTGTGCCAGGGTCTTCCAAGGAAAAACTTCCATGATTTCTCAAAAATTCCAAATGAACCAAGGATCAACCATGGTTAAAAACTCATACAATGAGAAACTTAAAAACTTGACACCCGTCACACCCAAAAACCCAAGGAAAGAAAAAATTCCAACTAAACTAAAGAATAATCCAATACTAGAAAAACCTGGTGTGATGGATATTACTTGGGTAGTTGAGATTTTTGACTAGCTAGACTCCCATAGTTGTACAAAACACCTGGATTTGGGTTTTATCACCAATGAGACTACTTATAACTTTTCTATGGATGGATTTATGACTATTAACCTACTTATAGTTAGGTCTACTTCTTCATATAATGTGTTGTCCCATTAGTCTACATGGTGTTGCCTCATTATATATATAATATATTATGCATTTTTTATATATTGGGATGTGTGATGTTTATTTCTTATATGGACTTGTTTGATGTAATGATCCTGTTATGGCTTAGTCATATTGTTGACTAGTTTTATTCCATCCCTTTATTGGATTTATTTTTACCTTGCTATGGTTGTGTTTGATTATTGTTTCCATTGTTTCATTTTTTCCCTTTGCATTAGATGTATAAATGATTTTAAATGGAAATGGGAGAAATTGTTTTCAGAGTGGAATTCTTGGTTGGAATGATTTTAAAATTTTTTATACCATGTGTGGGTTTATTTTTCAAAAGTGTTTTATTTGTAAAGATAAATGGATATCACATTGAAATGGATTGTTTTTTGGGAAATCTTTTCGATGGATTAATTCATAAAAGTTATACTTTGAGAAAGTGGATGTTTTATTCTTTGTTTGTTACTATACTATATAAAGAAAAATAAAAACCTATTTTTGTCTATGAATTCCAAACTAGTGATCTTGGTTTCTTTTATAAAAGGAATGAATTGAAATCATGGTGGTATCCTACTAGCTCTAGATCACACCCTATGTACACATGTTAGTGGGTATGTAGTCTTAATATCTTGTGAAGGTTCATACTGGTTTTGAATTTCATGTTGGATCTGGTTCTGTCTTCCTTTGGAAGTGGGTGTTGTATGGATGATGGTGGTTATCGGTGATCCACATAGAGTTTGTGATCAGACCTTTGGTTTTATGGAATCGATTGACTCAATATTTATGTTGGATTATTAGGACTTTATTTTTTTATCTTCCTTTGTGGTTTTGTATCTCGAATTGGTTGTTTACTTATATGTTATGTTTCATGGAATATACCTTTTTTTTAGTATTATACCTTGTTTGTATGGTTTTATCTAGTTTCTTGAGCGTAAAACAATCCCCAACAATTATTTATGATATACTAGATGATTATCATTAGCTCAAGGGGATCGAGGATGCTCGTAGAGTGCGTGGTGGGATGGATGAGGAATATAATAGGGGGATGTACCATGTTGGTTCATTACAAGTGACTTCACTTAGAAGTTGTATACTCTAAAAAAATTTGTTATAGTGTATTTTTGGAACATAATCGTAATGTTGAGTGTATTCTCTTTGGATATAGCATAATGTGGGTGAACTATGTAAGATCTTTATATCCCAATTTTTTTTTTACTTTCTTCACATGGGCATGATTTTTGATGAGGATGAATTAGATAAAGAGAAACTAATAAAATTTTAAATAGTGTTACTACTAACATAGGAATTAGATCTTAATTTAAAGGATAGATGTATTTTTTTTTAAATCTAGTGAAACACAAATTCACCTCCCTTCAACGTGTCTCTAAAATGAACTAGCGGTACCTGTGCCAATGGGTTCTGCTATAGATTCAACATAACATATTCTACTTTTGAAGATTTAAATATTATTTAGGATATGTATTCTATAATGAAAATTTATTTTTTAGGGAATTAATTTTTCTAATTGAAATATGGAGTTCATTTTATATTTTGTGGTACATATTGTAATCCATATTTATATCTTATTTATTGAATTTATTTTTATAACTCAGAATGAAATTATATATGATATAACTCAATAAAATTTAGAGATTAATACCTATGTCAATAATGACATGAAAGATACCTTTTATATAAAGGTTAATTAGAATATAACTCACTACAATTCTTGGATATGTGGGTGATACTAGAATAGTTTTATGGAAATTTTTTTTCTTCAAAAGAATAAAACTAGTTTTCCTATACTATTATAGAATATAAATCAATTAAAGGTATAATTATTAATTATATTGAAGAATATTATAACATGTCTAGAAGAAAAAAAAAAGAATAATCCATCTATGAAATTAGGTATTCAAATTGAGGTGAAAAACTGATTCCGTATATATACATATATGAATATTACTCTGTAGTAAATTTTTCTTACTAATGGAAAATAAAGCTACAAAAACACCCCTATAGACATGGTAGAAAAAACAATGTATATATGTTAACCTATGACAATAGTAAAAAACTGTAGTTATAGGCTGTAATGAACCTATGTTTTATAAATGAAATTCCCTTTTGAACGAATAAATTACTAATTTAGTAATGTAGTTATAGAAAACACATGCACAATTTTTTATTTTTTATATAATATATCCATAATTTTAATGTCATGATTTAAATATGGTTGAGAATCATAACCATTTTCAATATAGACATTATTTAGTGAATATTAATATTATCATATATTAAGGGCTGTAAAAAAATCTAATTTATATTGAAGGAATAAATTATGTCCTTGATCAGTAGAATTGTATCCTATAAAACCCATTTGTTGGAGCTTTAGAGGGATATCTCATCATTGAGATTTTTTCTTTACCAATCCCAATCCGATATTCAATAATCAAAACTTAATAAAAACCATGTATGGGATAAGTTCAATCTTATAGAGATCACTACAAAAACTTTGTTTAGATAACCACACCAAGAAAGTACTCGCATTGCACACCTTACCGTTAGGGCGTGCGTTGGTGTAATAAGGGGTTATGTATCTAGACCCAAGTAGTATGATTTTTTATATTTTATATTTGAAAAATTAATTATTATATCAGTCCATTTTCATTATTAATTTATATATATTTATATATAATATTTATGATTCAGATAGAAATGATATTTGATACAAATAAATCAATTTTTTTATTTTTTTAGAAATTTACAGTTTTAATTAAAACCCCCATTTTGATAAATCCAAGAGTTTTGAAATAAATTTCATTTTATTGAAATATTATTATTAAATAATATTTATTTAAATATAAATGGTAATATAATTTAATAAGGTCCCATGTATTTTTTATAAGCGTCTAGAAGTTGTTTATGTTGCGAAAACTATTATTTTTCAATAAAAACGATTTTTGTTTAAATGTAGAAATTAATATATTTATAACATTATTTTAGTAAAATAAATATCATTTTTGAAGTCAACATATTGAAATTATCCAATGGTTAATTTGTCATAATTTTCTAAGACAATTGAATTTTTGGATAAAAATGAAATACAATATAAATATATGGTATATATTATGATATCATAATATCCCAAAAATGATTTAATAAATACTATAAGAGGAATAAATGAAAAAATAGGTTTTACCTTTAAATATATATATATATATTAAAGTTATTTTATTAATTTTAAAAACCTATAATATATCCTCTAAAACCTATATTATATTTTATGGTATTAAAGAAATTCTTTATGAACATGACTCACTTCCACATAATGGATTGTATTATTTTAATGAGTTCAGTTCATAACCAAATAAAATATTTTACACCACTCTTATTTTGTATAAACCATGGTAAAAAACCATGTAAATTTTTTTGGTTTTGGTTATTTGATTACCTAGAGTCCCAAAACTAAGTTTAAAAATAAAGAAATAAATCCCCGTTATTTTTTCTAAAAATACCCACCCAACCTCCCTCTAATGTTCAATAAAAACATATTAATCATGAAATTAATCTCCCACTCCCTCTACAAATCCATCCCAAGTTTTATCTAATATTTTATGAAGCTCCTCCTAATATTTTATAAGGAACCTCTCAATTAAGGGATTCCTTTCCTCTTCATCTTTATTCAATTATTTTATTAATATTAATCCTTTTTGATTTCCAATTGTTCGTATAGATATGTTTTTTACAAATCCCTTTACTATCCTTATGATTAATAAGTAATGAGAGGCCACCTTTTACTCTCATTAACCCATTACACGAAATTTCATATACACCTGTTATGCTACTAAAATTATTACATAATTTCCATTCCAAACTATTGTGTTTTAAATACCAATCCCAATTTCCACTCTAGGTTATTAACATTTTTGTACCTATCCTTAATTTATTTTAGACCTCCATGTATTAAATACACATTTCTTAATAATGGGATTAAAATTTATTAATGGTGTTATTTTGTTGTATGATATACATGGATCACAAATGCATGTACATGATATGATTATCATAGGTTGGACAATAACTTTATATCCCTATAATTCATTGGGAAATGTTTTTATCTCTTGAGATACCATATATGGTGCATATAAAATTATCCAAATAACACTTTGTTATGATGTCTTGGTGTTTATCCTTGACTTATACTTGTGAGGTCATGTTTTATGTGGTGTAGACAATCCAATGATTCCTTGATGTTATCATATTATTTCATAATTTGATGTTATTGATTATGATCTTCACCTTTCTATGTAATTATGTTATGCCTCTTGACCCACATGTACTACTTTACTTTATGATATCCCTTGATTATTCTCTTACTAGAATTTATTTCTCACCCCTTTCTTATATACATCCCCAGGTCATCTCGTGTAGTATTATAAGATCAATGGAATATAAGGGCATGTTATAGAGTTTTTAAATAATTTCTATGTATATATTATTCAATTTATTTTTCTATGTATCTAATTTCCTTAATACACTAGGCCTCTTGATCTTTTTGGATTGTATTATGTTCATATTGAGGTAATAAATCATGAAATAAAGTGTATAAAAGAAATGTGATTTCATAATTGGTCTCAAAGTGTGATATAGTTATTTTTGGGGATTAGTATTATAAAAACTTAGTGGAAAAATTAGGGATAAGACTAAACATAAATAAAAAATCTCAAAATATTTGTAAAGTATAGAGTACTTGGTTTTTCAATAAAATACACCCCTGACTAGATATTAGAAAGTGGATGTGTCTATAGAATAGATATACTTAAGGGAAATAACTCGAAAATAAATTTTTTGTTATTAAATTTACCTATACTCGGTGCACATCAAAGTGTACAGAGACTGTACACCCTCACATACACTTCGGAAGGATATCATTTGGTTAATCATGATATTTTTAGAAATAATTATTTTGGGAACAAAAAGGACTATGATATTTAATGTTAGGAAATAGGTTGTGAATAAATGATATTGAAACCTATAAATTCATAGGATAAGGAATACATGTTATTTATGGGTTATCACTTCAATGTTCATGATTTCCCTTGTATAAATTTAATTTTTTGAAAATTCTCATCCTCAGTTTTTTTTATTTTTGTCAATTGATGGAAATTGGAAGAACCCTATCAATAACCAGTGTGATGGACAATGTGATGGATACCCAAATGACATTACCAACTTAATATGATTAGGATTAAATAAATTCATGTTAATACTTACTTGGTTAAATCAATATTTGAATACAAACTTGAATGAGTTAGAACACCCATACCCCATAATAAAGGGAAAGTTTCAATTGAGACAATTATGTGACGAAGGCCTCCAAATTTCTTTGTAACTTATGATCCCTTAATCATAGAATAATTGATCAAATCCATTGAAAATATATTCCATTCCCTTCAATGATATGGGAAATAAAAGGTTATGATAGCTATTAATCATTTGATGGGAGAAGCAGATAAATAGTGGGTGTTGATCAAGAATGCAAAATCTAAGAAAGGAATTGAATCAATGGAGTGTGAAGGATTCATGTTTTTTTCAATAAATATTTTCCTTGAACTCTTTAACTCAAAATGGACACGGAATTCCATGCACTTAAAAAAAGAGAATAAATCCATTGAGGTGTATGAGGAAAACATTACAAGGCTTATATGATGCACATCTGGCTTTTTTCTTGACCCCTAAAAGTAAATTTTACTGCCTCTTTAGTAGAATGAAACTAAATATATGAAAATATTTTGTGATTCGAGATTTTAAAAACTATGATGATATTTTATAATGTTCCCTCAATATCAAAAAAGAGATTATTGAATCTGAAAGGGACTCATGGGACTAGAAATAGGATGTAAAAAATTGAGTTTAATTTTGAAGGGGAAATGGAAAAATCTTAAAATTGTAAGAATATATAACTTCCAATGTTTCCAATGTTTAGGAAAAACATGCTATAAATTTCATAAAGGGGATAAATAAATTTTTTAGATGTGGAAAAGAGGGTCTTATAGCTAGTGAATGTAGATGGGAGGAACCCACCGATGTGATTGAATAATGGAATGTTCTAGTCAACCGTTGCTCTATTTTCTAATGTTTCAACTGCAAGAAATAATTATACTATGAAAAAAATTCAAAAAGTCAAGGTTTTTTGAAGATAACTGGTGAAAAAACCTTCAAGGCCTAGAGAGAAAGGATGTGCCTATGGATTCAAAATTGCTGAGGTGGATCCTAAAAAAATTGGGGAAAGGTATGCTAGTTATTTATTGAAGAATAGTGAACATACTATTTTATTATGGTTCTATACAATATTTTATATCATGAAAGTTTATTAGAACTATTAAAAACCACCTAAAAACATGGAAGTCAAGTTTTTTTGGAAATAATAAATGGGAAAATTATTGCATCCCAAGTATATAACTTCTCCCATGTTAATATTTATAGGATTAATTTCCTAGAAAACGTTGTCATAATCCGTTTAGAGTAATTTGATGATATTCTTAGTATGGATTATCTTTCCATTTAAAGAACCAACATAAGTTTTTGGGAGAAGTAAATCACAATATATATGATAAATCTAGATCCAATACTATAGATATTTAAGGAGGAGGATAGATCTCATTTGGAATCATCATCCCAATAATGGAAATTATTTCCTTATGAGAAAAATTATCGAACAGAATTGATTGAGAATAAGAAAAAGATCATCCTTGATGACATTACCATTGTAAGAGAATATGATATTGTTTTCCATAAATAATTTCTTAGTCTTTATCATATCCGATAGGTTTAGTTCTCAATAAAACTTATACCAATAGCTTTTCGAATATAAAAAAATCAATACTAAATGTACACTATTTAATTTGTGGAGTTGAAGAAGAACCTATAAGAGAATATGGGTAAAGGGTTTATATGTCTATGGGATTCACCACACGGTACAATACTATTTTTCCTTAAGAAAAAGGGTAGGTCAATGTGAATATGAATTTATCACCATGAGCTCAAAAATATCATAATAAAGAACAATAATCCTTTTCCACATATTTATGACTTTTTTGATCAGGGACATGGATCATAGTACTTATCTAAGTTGGATATTTGGTTGAGATATTATGAAGTAAAGGTGAATAAGGAGTATATCCCCAAAACTGATTTTCGTACATGGTACAAGAATAATGTGTTCATAGTGATTCCATTTAGACACACCAATACTACATCTATTTTTATAGATTTCATGAATAGAATCTTAGGTATTACCTTGATAAATTTTTGGTAGTCTTTATAGTTGATATTCATATTTACTAAAAAAGTAAGGGGGAAAATGTGGAGAATTTGAATAATATACTAAAATCCTTGTTAAAGGAAAAGTTATATGTAAAGTACAATAAATGTGATTTTTGGATGGAGTAAGTAATGTTGTCAGGGCACATTATCACTGATTAAGGGATATATGTGGATCCTTAGAAGATATTGGTAATTAAAGAATGGTTTAGACCAACATATGTGATGGATTTATATAGTTTCCTAATATTTATTGGGTACTATCATCGATTAGTGTAAAACTTCTCATGATTTTCCAACACACTAACCAAGATAACTCAGAAGGGAGTAACGTTTCTCTAGAATGATGAATGTGATGAGTTCTTTAAAGAGTTAAAAAGTGACTATTCACTACACTTGTGCTCACATTACCACTAGCGGGGATGTATTTTTGATATAAGATGATTCTTATAAAAAGGATTGGGTTTATACCCATAAAAAATAAAAAAGTGATAAAATATTACCACAACCAATTTCCTTAAGAATAAATACTCGATGCATAGTCTGGAATTGGTTGTAGTGATCTTCACATTGAATATTTGGTGAAATTATCTTTATGGGGAGAAATTTTACATATATAAATATCATAAGAGACTCAAGTATATATTTACACAAAAAGGGATCAATATGTGATAATGAAGGTGATTAGTGTTGATTAAGGATTATAACTGTTCAATCAATTTCCATTATGGGAAGAAGAATAAATTGGAAAATGCTCCGAGTATAAAGGATCTCACAAACCTATCCATGATAAGGATTAATAGGTATTAAATATTCATATACATGAAAAATATAAAAATGGGAATTATAAAAGTAATACCATACTATCTTGATCAAATAACTACTCAACCATAAATTATTGAGAGGATAAAGGAGGCTCAGAAATATGATAGAATCTTCAGAGAAAGATAGATAACATTATATAGTTAAAATTTTCTAAAGATGGATTTATATGGTTTAGAAATTAGATATGTGTCCCCTAAAAAAAATAACTGAAGAGGGAACATGAAGATAGGGATTTTAGAATTTATATCTTGTTACTTATTATGCCAACAATTCAAGGTTTAATGAATAAATCTAGGGGTATGATGAAATAATTTTCTATAACATTATGGAAATGGGAAAATAGAACCACAATTTTTTTGAACGATTCTGAATGACATCTAAAGATCATAATTCTATTTTGGTGGTAGTTTATCACCTTAAAAGGTCATATAATTTTATATGTACTAAGTAATATTTATCTGTTGACCAACCCACTAATACATACATAGTAAAATTGGTAAGTCCTCATGGAGTTCCAATCTCAAATGTATTTTATTGAGATTTGAGGTTTACCTCAAGGTTATAAACAATCCCTCAATAAGAATTGGATATGGATATGTGTTTTATCACTAATTATAACCCTCATATAGATAGTCAATATAATAGAACCGTTAAAAATTTATAGGATATATTTATATAATGTTCAATGGATTTTAAAGGATATTGGGATCATGAACTTTCCCTACTGGAGTTCTTATATAACAATAGTTCCACTCTAGCATTATAATGGAACCTTATTAGGCTATGTATGGAAAGAGGGGTCAAAATCCAACATACTAGTTTGAATTTATAGAGAATAAGCTGATGGGATATGATATTAATGAAGATATGATAGTGAAGATTCAAACCATTCAGTTTCATAGGAATTCCATACAAAGTCGAATGAAAAGATATACATACAATCATCAACGAGACCTTGAGTTTTAGGTTGGAGATAAGGTGTTCCTTTGTATATCACCATGGTATAATGTCACGAGGTTTTGTAATAAGGGAAATATTAGTCCTGGCTACATCATCCCCTTTCAGATCCTTGACCACATTAGATTTTTTCCCTATCGACTAGGAATCCCACCTAACCTATCTCAAGTACATGATGAATTCCATGTATCCCTCTTAATGAAGTACATACCAGACCCCTCACACGTACTAAATCTAAAGGTGGTACCTTTAGATAATGATATTTCATACAAGGAATAGCCAGTGAATATCTTAGATTATAGAGACATAATTCTATGAAATAAGAAAACTCACATGGTCAAAGTACTATGGTGGATCCACAAGTTTGAAGAGGCAACATGGGAACTAGTAGAGGTAATGAAACATAAGTACCTTCATATGTTTTATTGTATGAAATATAATTTCGAAGATGAAATTTATGAATTGGGGAGGAATGTAATGACCCGAACTTTTATAAATGAAATTCCCTCGGAATGAATAAATGCCTTATTAAGTAATATTGTTATAGAAAAATCATGATGGCCTTCGGGCCATTTGGGGGGGGGGGGTATAGAAAAATCATGAAGTATGTTTAATTTGTTATAATATATATCCATAATTTGACTGATAGGATCAAAATACTAATAATCATTTTAATATTTGTTAATACTTATATTATATAATGAACATTAATTTTAGTATATATTATGAGTTATAATAAAATCTAATTGACACAAAAAGAAGAAGTGATGACCTCGACTAGTAATATCATACCCTGTGAAGCACATTAATCGGATCTTCTAAGGGAGATGACATCACTAAGATTTTACCATGACCAATTCCAATCTAACATTAAACAATAAAAACCCAAGTTAAAGCATTTATGGTATAAATTCAAACTTATATATATCACGACCAAACTATGTTTTTCAAACCACCCTGAGAAAGTACTACCATCATACACTATACCCTTAGGGAATACACTAGTGTAATAAATATTTATGTATCTAGGTCCTAGTTGAAAGAAATTATATATTTATTTTTAATAAATTAATTATTATGTTGTTCACTTTTAATTATTTATTTATATATGTATACAAGATTAATGATTTTGATAAATAATATATTTTGATATGAAGAAACCAAGAAATTAATTTTTAATAAATATATATATTCATTTAAAACACACTTTTTGATAAATCAAAGGGTTTTTAAATAAATGTTCTTTTCATGACATATTATTATTAAATAATATTTATTTAAATATAAATGAAAATAAAATTTAATGAAGGATCATGTAATTTCTATATGGTTCAAAAATTTGTGTGTGTCATAAAAAATATAATTTTTCAATAAACAAGTTTTTTTATTTAAAAGTGTAAATTTTTATTTTTATAAAATTATTTTGGTAAAATAAATATCATTTTTTAAATAAAAACATTTAATTTATACTAGTTTAATTTTCATAATTTTCTGATATAGTTGAATTTTTATGTAAAAATTAAATATCATATAAATATACGGTATGTATTATGACATCATAATAGACCACAAGTGATTTAATAAAAACTAAAAAATTATTCAATGGAAGAAATAGGTTTTATAGTGACCCATACTAAACATACATGTATATTACATCATTTTAGATAAATATTTATCACATTACAAAAATACATGCCTGAGGACCATAATAGTTAAGTGTCTTTGAAAACTTGGAACACAGAATCTTCTAGCCCGGTGAAAGATCAAAAAATTATACCATAAATATATTCCTCTTTAGTATTTCTACATAAATCATTTCTTTATAACCTAGGGAAAGGAAACATAATAATGTATGACCTCAAATGCTCAGTAAGGGTAAAAAATTATGATATGTAAGTATAACATGAACATAAGGGTACGAGAACATGATAATGAAATTTCAAGATCATAACCTACATATCAAAGATGATATACATGATTCATGAAATAAATATTAGAAGTTAATAATACATTAATCATAAGGTAATCATGTGCATAAGCCAAGAATTCACCACATAGGAATAAAACATAGAATTTTTGAAGACACATAAAAGTATAAAATGATTTCCATAGTAGTCAAGGATTACTAATAAGGACATATTAGTGGAATAGGTTAACCCCAATACTATCTTAGTACTCAAGGTTCACTACAATGACCATATTAATGGAAAAAGTCCTTTACTGAACTGGGTTCACTCCCCATTTTATCCCAATAGTACTGAACTTGGTTCACTTCCTGTTCCAGCTCTGTATTATTTAAACAGGTTCACTTCTCGGTCTATCATTGTATTACTGAACCGATTTCACTCTTCAATCCAGACATGTATTTATGAACTTAGTTCACTCCTCATTCTAGACCTGTATCATTGAATAGAGTTCAATCCTCATTATAGCCCTGGCATACTGAACCAAGTTCACTCCTAACTATAGCCCTGTCATACTAAACCAAGTTCACTTCTTATTCTAGCACCGTAATACTGAATCGAGTTCACTCATCATTCCAACCCTATCATACTGACCAAATTTCATTCCTCATTCGATCCCTATCTATATCATGAGATATAAATCTTTACCCAATTAACCAGCAGGAGATATAGGTCCCACCAATCAAATAATGAAATCATACATACATATTCCATAAGATTATAAAACATTCATCATTTCATGACCCATAAAAATAGATAGGTTTCTTAAAAATTATATCAAAACTCATAAAATGAAGTGGGTATTATAAAACTTTCGTCAAATTATAACTTATGAAAAATAGATAGGTTTCATGATAATTTCATCATAGAATAACCCATGAAAGGAAGTGGGTTGTCTAAGAATTTTATTATGCTATAACCTATGGAAGATAATTGAGTTTTATAAAAAAATTGTAATATTAAACATAAAACATTCAAATAAAGTATAACAATGGTCTTCTTGGATCATATTCATAGTAAAACATAAACAATATCAAAGGATTTTATCTTATGTGGATAATTATTTTGAATGATAATTTAAAACATTTCTTGAGGAAAATATCCTTTTTAATTTAAAAATTCTTTTATATTATAAAACATTTTAATTTTTTTTATATTTTAAAATAACATTGAGAAACTATAAATAAAGATTTTAATACCATAAAACATTTTTAAAATCCTTTCATGTTCTTAAAATATCATTTGAAAATATTTTTGAAATCATTTTTAGAAAACATGGGTTTTTGAATAAAACAGATTTCCAACCAGAGAGTAAAATAATGTTATATTTTTTTAAAATCATTTTATTAAAATCATTTTATTATTTATCTTAAGTAAAAAAGAGTTTAAAAAATGGTATAATTACATGAATAAATAATTATTAAACATAGGATAATAAAATTACTGATAGTTCTTGAAATATGGATCATAATATTCCATCAATGGAAGCATAATCATTTACAATCCTGTTATAATGAGATTGTAGAGATAATCTGTTAACACTTTGAAAAATATGTATTATTATACCCGTGAAGGAATTAATTTATATTAATCATAAAATATCATTATAATAAGGATATTCAAGATAAAACCTTTTCAAAAGTCAGTATGTACACCTTGTAAAAGAATATATGTGCATAACATAAAACCCATGAAAGAGAGATAATATAATGTATATGAAAATATCAATAAATTTAAGGATAATAATCATATATTACATTCATGGTTAGTGTTTACACCAAACAAAATAAATGAGTGGTGAATATGGCATAAGTCTTGTAAAAATAAAAGTGAGACTAGAAATACCCTTACCACTTGAGTAACTTTTAAATCATGAGACTCGTGAAAGAATAACATCAATTGAAATGGGTTATATCATTAAATAAAGGAAATTCAGGATATAACTTCTCATGAGGTATTATATACACCACACAATAAGAATAAGTGGTGGATATATCATATATCTAAAAAAATAAAAGTGAGACGAGAAAAGCCTTACCTTAAGTCTTGAATTTCTTTATATATATATTCAAAACTCCAATATAATAAATATAATTATATTATAAATCTTCAAAATAACCATATTATTATATATCATACCATATATTATTTTATTATGACTTTATTTTACCTATTTATTAACAATTCCTTATTAATGTTTTGTTTTGGGTAATAACTGCTTAGTTTTTCTTATATGTTTTAACTTATTATTCTTGATCCTCAAAATTATATCATTATTTAATTATTTAAAAAATGTAATACAAGATATATTTATCATATATATTTATTATATAATTATTTATAATAATTTATAAAATATATAAATATGAAATGGAATACACCATTCATGGAGACGACAGGTTGTACGTATGCATGAACGTTGTTTCTGTTTTCTTGTCATATGAAAATAATGAAAGTAAATGATATATATATATATATATATTATCACTAAATTATAATTATTATTTTATACATATTATATATGTTTACTAAACCCATCATTAAAACATTCTATGTAAATTGTGAACGAATCATATCACTTTGAAGAGGCGGTAGTCCACATGTCCACAAACAAAGTCATTGTATTCCCAAAAAATGGAAAGAATAAAGGTATGTGTTATATAATCATTAAATAAGAATAAATAAATCATAAATATATTATATATTAGATAAAATAGTAATTAAATTATTATTAACAACCTTTAAAGGTGGTAATGGAAGAAGGAACAACATCAGTTCGGGAGACAATAGTTCGCCGTACGCACAAAGGATGATTGCGTATCTCATTTGATTGAAGTGTTTGTAGGTGTATAAAAAACATAACATAAAAAAATATAAATATATTTCTTTTAATTAGTTTATTATTTAATCATGGAATAATAATCAAGGGGGTTTAAAAATAAATAAAATAAAAGTTCCTAATGAAGGATGTTACCTCTTCTTTGGGTAATTAATTTTGGTTTTCACCAAAGGACTAACTTGGTTTAATTTATGAAAAAATGGATGATTATAATATTATAGGAGAAAAATTGGGATCTTATTTGAGAATTTTTTTCTGAGTAAAATGGCTTGAGAGGTGTGAATAAGTGAGGGGTTGAGTGCCCTTTTATAGTGGAGGGGGAGTGACATTCTTTTAAATATAAATAGGTAAAAACTATTGAGAGGTCTAATTTACATAATGTGCAAAAAATAATTATCCATTTTTGATAAAATGGAGTAAAGTGTTGAAATATGGACATAAAATTGATTTTGTAAACATTTATACGTTATTTTACACTTATTTTAATGTTTAACCACTAAGTAAACTCATTTTTACTTTAATCACATTAATTAATTTTAATTAATTTCCTTAATATTTTTTCTAAAAAAATAAGTTGAACTTAATAAAAATTATAAATTATGATGATTAAAAATATATAATACCTTTTTAAAAATTATAAGCATATAATTGGAAGAAATTAATTTAAAATTAATCATGAATACGGGACGAGACAACAAGTTTTTAAAGTAAAAAAATTTCAATGTTTGGCATACTTTTATATCCGATTTCAATGTGAAATATATTCTAATGACCTAAATTTTATTAATTGATGTATAATTTATATAAATATAATTTACAACTAATTTAAAATATAATTTAACTATATAAATAAATTAGATGAAAATTCAGTTTTTAATTAAATTTTAATGTTTTTTCACTATTCATAAAAAAATGAAACTTACCAAAAAAATACAAAAAACAAACCCATAGTAAATTTTATATCCCTATTTATAAAATGAAGTTTATTTTTTCAATAAAAATTTATAAAATTTTTAAAAAATAGATTTAAAATAGGCGTGCCATTAAAAATGGTAAAATTACTTTTCAGAAAGAATATATATATTTATGCATAAAATTGGATTTATTATTATCTCTTATCTAGAAAATACATAAGATGAATGTTAAAAATCTAATTTAATAATATATATTTATATATATTGAATAACATATATATATATATATATTTCATTAAAATAACTAATCAAAAGTGGTTTAATTAATTTATTGAGGTAAAACTTGTTTAATTTCATAAATATAGTTTTATAGAAAATAGATTTCCTATAATTTCAAAATGGTTTTATTTTAATTTTAAGTTAATTGGTAACCAAATAATTCTTATTTTATACATGTGTAAAAAATATTTTCATAATTTAATTAATATTAATCATAACCTCTATTCCAATGATAAGGTGACAACTATAATAATATTTTAATAATAATATTATTAATACATTGTAGTTTGGTAAAACTAGGTATTTTGTGTAACAAAATCTATCGAAGGAACTATGAATTGTGTGTAACACAATATAAACATAGTGTTGTGTGTACAAAAAACTAATCTATGTGTTTCATGAAACAAAAGAATAAATCAGTGTTTCCTACAACACAAACCAAACTTAGTGCTTCCATATAACAGAAACTATATTCAGTGTTGCATGAAATGATGAATATAAATAATATTAAATTAATTTTAAAAAATATATTTGAAAAAATATAGTGGCGTTACATTCTTCAACCCTTAAAATAAAATTTTCTCTCAAAATTCATTTGGCTTATCACGTTTTTAATACTTGAATGTTCCTTTCATAGAAACCGACATCGTAAAAATGAATACTAAAACTTCCTTTAAAAAGGGTAAGTTAGAAACATAATAGTTACCAAATGTAACTCTTAACTAGGATTCCACATAGGAGAACATATGTGGAAATTTAAAAAATGAATATGAAATAGAAATATAACTATCAAGTTATAATGGATAGTAATAGAGAACATGGTTAGGAGAAAGTTAATGATAAAAATATCATAACCCAAATAGGCATTAAAAAAGTGAGTGATATCATAAAAAATGACGAGAACATGACAAAATTTAATTTTAAGAACCTTTTACCAAAGTTTAATACATTTCATTAGAATATATAATTACTTTATTTCAGCTTAATATCACCCTTTGGTTGTGTCTTGACCAATTTACAGATCATCTCTTACTTCAAAAAATGAAAGGAAATTTTTTTATGCCTAAACACTAACAATTCATGAGATCCATATTTAGAATGATAAGTCATTCCATATGTATTTAGTTATAATGACAACAAAAAGGTTATCATAATTTATCCAATATCCTAAAATACTCATATGGAAAGAAAATAATTTAATCTCTATAACCTCATCCAAAGTTTAACTTAAACCATTCCATAAATAGTCAACCTTGTAACCCTCACGAAATATGAAAATCTAAAACTCTAGAAAAAAGATAACTATATCAGAGTAACATTGATCCCCCATATATTATAAGGTAGGTATTGGTTGTCACATTACAAACATGTGAATACCTTTATCATGTATTCTCTTGAAACATTTTAATAACCTAAATTACCATAAATACTTATTAAAGAAATGAATTATTTCTTATTCTTATGATTACTGGATATATTCTTTAAATCCAAAAAAATGTTTTAAAATTCACCCCTGACAACATAGACCACTTTTTAAACAAATAAATAATCAGTTCCAAGGTAATTAGTACTATCCAATTTAATTTATCGATGTCAATAATCTCTTTATCAAAGATAAACACAATTTTCACAACATCAGAAACACATTAAGGGTTACCTTACCTTAATAAAAATATCACATTTCCATTAAATTACTTTTCTAAGGAATCATCACTATTAAACATATCCTTTTAAATACTTAATGAAAATAGCATACTAATTTTTTTTATATATTTCATGATTTGTATAAAATAAACTTTGTATTCGAGAACAAATAAACTTCAATCATCCAAATTTATTATTAATCCATTACTCAGGGTTCATCATATTATTCCTTAATACCCATTTACTATAATATGAAATATTAAACTTTTCTTAGGGTTACTCAACCTCAATCTTACCATACTTATTATATTTAATGTAAAAAATACCATTAGAACATCCCATACCTTTCACATATCATTTGAGGTCTCTTTATCTTTATCAGTATAACAAATAAAAGTACCCCCTTCCTGATTATCTTCATTATATTTCTAATTAAGAAATAAATTTGTATAATTCCTATAATTTCAACATATAAAAAAGTAATGGTTAACCCAGTTCCTTCTAGTTCCATCGATTGACTAAGAATAGAAATAATAGTGTGAGAAACACTTATCATAGAATAAAACCACATAATCATGAACAATTAATTATAGGATTCCAAAATTATGACACTTAATTTTAAATCTATAACACATTAGGCTTATCCTTAGATACATCCCTAGAAATATCCTTATAAATATCCTTATAGAAATTACTAAAGTTTTCTCATCCTAGTTTTTTAAGGTTGACAAAACATTTCCTTTGATACAAACTATAGTGACCCATACCTAACATACATGGATATTACATCATTTAAATGAATATTCAGAACATTACATAAATACATTCCCAAGTACCATAATAGTTTACTGTCTTAGGAAACATGGAACACAAAATATTATAACTTGCTGAAATATATCCAAATTATCCCATAAAGATCTTCCCCTTCAGTACTCACACTTAAAACTTTTCTTGATAACTTGTGGAAAAGAAACATAAGAAAGGGTGACATCAGATTCTTAGTAAGTTTAAAAAAGTAAGATACGTAATCATAACTTGAACACAAGGTTTTTAGAATAAGATAATAAAATTTGAAGATCATACCCTACATATAAAAGATCATACAAATGAGTTAGGTTATAAATATTGGCAGTTTATAAGACATGAATCATAATGGAATCAAGAGAATAATCCATGAATTCATAACATAGGAATAAGACCTGGAATTATAGAAGACACAAAAACATATAAAATTATTTCCATATTAGACAAGGCTTACTACAAGGAAATCATAGTGGAATAGGTTTACTACCCAAACCATATTAGTAGTAAAGGTTCTCTTCTAGGCCCATGTTTGTGGAAAATGTACATTAATGAATTGGGTTCACTTCCCATTCTATCCCTGTATTACTGAACCAGGTTCACTTTCTGTTCTAGCCCTATATTACTTAACCATGTTCACTTCCTCTTCCAGCCCTGTATTATTGAACCAGGTTCACTCCTCATTCCATACCAAAATTACTGAACTAGTTTCACTCCTCATTATATACCTATATTAATAAAATGAGTTCACTCCTTATTCAAACCATATCATACTAAACGTATTTTCTCCACATTCCATCCCTTTCATACTGAACTGAGTTCACTCATCATTCTAGACTTGTATTACTAAACCAAGTTCACTCCTCATTCTAGCCATATCATATTGAACCGAGTTCACTCCTAATTATATCCCTATATATTTTATGATATATAAATATTTACCCAATTAATTAGAGGGAAATATAAGTCCCACTGTTCACATAATTAAATCACACATATGTGTTCCATAAGATAATAAAACATTCACCATTTCATGACCTATAAAAAGTGATGAGTTTCATAAAAATAATATCATAAAACATGAAATGAAATGGGTAATATAAAAATTTCATCATATTATAACCTATGAAAAAGAGGAAAGTTCCATGATAACTTTATTATAGAATAACTTGTGAAATGAATTAGGTTTTATAAGTGTTTTATCATGGTATAACCCGTGGAATAAAATGGGTTTAATAAAAAACCTCTAATCTTAAATAAAAACCATTCAAAGAAATAACAAGAATAGTGTCCTAGGATAATATACCTATTAAAGAATAAACCATATCAAAGGATGCCATATTATGTGTAGAATGATTTTGAAATACCATTTAAATCATTTATTGAAGAAAATATATTTTATATATTGAAAAATGATTTTTAAAACATTAAACATTTCAGAAAACTTTTTTTTTCTTAAAATTACTTTGAAAACATATAAAATATGTTTTTAAGAACATAAAACATTTGGAAAATACATTCATTTAAAATTATCTTAAAGTATCATTTGAATTCATTTTTGAAATCATTTTTAGAAAATATTGTTTTTTGAATAAAATAATTTCTGATCGGAGAGAGAAATAAAGTTGAGTTTTATTAATTTTTTTCTTATTTATCTTAAGTACAAAAGAGTGTAAAAATTGTACCATTAAATGAAAATATCTGGAATAACCATAGTAGAATAAAATTCATGAGAGTTTATGTGATATGGATCATAGTATTTCATTAATGATGTCATAGTTATAAACAATCTCGATATGATGAGATTGTAGGAATAAAATGTTTCCACTTTGGTAAATTTAAATTTTGATCTTAATTAAACAATTAAATTAAATAAAGTTTAAAATATTATGATAAGAATTATATTCATGATATTACATGTCAAAGGGTATTATATACAACTTTTAAAATAATATAGGTGTAAAACATAACACATGTCTTAAAGAAGGAAAATAGAGGCAAAATTACCTTACCAATTTGGTTACTTTTGAACTGTAAACCCCATAAAAGTGATATCATATAATGGATATAAAAATAAATAAAAAGTTAAGTATAATAATCATAGAATCAATTCATGGGAATTATATACACCATACAAAATAAATGAGTGGTGAATATGGCATAAGCCTTGCATAAATAAAAGTGAGACTAAAAGTCCCCTTACTAATTGAGTAGATTTTGAATCATGAGCCCAATGAAATAATAACATCAATTGAATCTTTAAATATAATTAAATAAGTAAAATTAAATATATAACTTGTCATAGTGTATTATATACACTACACAATAAGAATAAGTGGTGAATATATCATATATCTCACAAAAATAAATGTGAGATGAGAAACCCTTACATTAAGTATAGACTTTCTTTGTATAATTTCAAACCTCATGTGTAATAAATATAAATTTATTATAAATATATGATATAAAAATATTATTATATATAATACCATATATTATTTTATTTTTTTACTTTATATTACCAACTTATTAACAATTACATGTTAATGTTATGTTTCGAGTAATAACCACTTCATTTTTCGTATATGTTTTGACTTTTTATTCTTGATCCTCTTGTATAGATCATGATTTACTTATTTAAATAATTTAAAACATGATATATATATAATATATATTCAATATATAATTATTTATAATAATTTATAAAATATATAAATATGAAATGGAATACACCGTTCATGGAGACGGTAGGCTGTATGTACGCTTGAATGCTATCTTCATTTTCTTATCATATTAAAAGAGAGAAAGTAAATGATATATATGTACATATAAATATTTTATCATTAAAGTATAATTAGTTTTTATTAAATATCATATATTTTTAATTAATCTATCTTTATTACATTCCATGTAATGTGTGAACAAATCACATCGCTTTGAGAAGGAGGTTGCCCACACGTCCACAAAAAAATTTATCATCTTCCCACAAAATGGAAACCATGAAGGTATGTGTAATATAAAAATTATAGAAGAATAAATACATCATAAATATCATATAAAAATACTAATTACATCATTATTACAAAACATTAAAAGTGGTAATGGAAGAATTAATGATAACAGTTTGCGATGTGGTAGTCCCCCGAACACATAAACGATGATTGTGTATCCCATTTTATGGAAGTGTTTGTAAGTGTAGGTAAAAACATTACCACAAAAACATATAATTATATTTAGGATTTTGGGGCTATTATATAATCAGGTAATAATAAAAATTTAGGTGATGGAGAAAGAAATACAAAAAGTGATTGTTGAAGGATGTTACCTCTTCTTTGGGTAATTCATTTTGGTTTGCACCAAAGGACCATTGTGGTTTGATTTATTCCAAAATTGATGTTTCTAGGTTGATATTAGAGATTTTGGGAGCTTATTTGGGCTATTTTTTTTCTGGTAAAAATTTCTTGATAGGTGTTAAGAAGTAAAAGGGTGGGGAGTTCCCTTTTATAATGGCGGGAGAGTGATATTCTTGTAAATATAAAAAGATAAACTATATTGAGATGTATCCCTTACAAAATGTGCCTTGAATAATGGTAAATATTATATAAAAGGGAAGATATATTCTAAATATGTCCATAAAATTGCTTTGGTACATGTTTGTAGGTTATTTCCCCCTTAAGTTAATGTTTTACTACTAAGTAAACTTGTTTTTACCTTAATCACTGTAACCAATTTTAATTACCTTCACTAATATTTTTAGTCGAAAACTAATTTTAAATTATTATAAATTAAAAATTATTTTTATTAAATATATATAACTAATTTTTCTAAATTCTTAACATAGGATTAGTAGTAATTAATTTAAAACTAAACCTGTAGATGGAATGAGACACAGTGTTCTTAAAGTAAAAATGTTCAAAAGTTTGAAATGATTTTATATCCAATTTCAATGCAAAACTGTTTCAAATGAACTAAGTTGAATTAATAGATTTATAATTGATCTAAATATAATGTAAAACTAATTTAAAATATAATTTAACCATATAAATAAATTTGATGAAATTGTAGTTTTCAATTAAAATGTAGTGTTTTTTCACTATTTATCAAACAATGAAACTTCTCAAAGAATAATAAAAATTTAACGATAGTAAATTTTGATATTAATATTCCAAAAATCAATTTAATTTTAAAAAAAATTATAAAATTTTAAAAAATAAGATTTAAAATAGGCACACCATTAAAAGGTGGTAAAATTACCTTTTAGAAAGAATATATATCTTTATGTGTAAAAGTTGATTTATTCATATATCTTGTCCCGGAAAGGCATAATATTAACGTTAAATTTTTAATGAATATATATATATAATAAATCTTTAAAAGTGGTTTAATTGATTTATTGAGGTAAAAAGTGTTTAATTACATAAATATAGTTTTCCAGAAAAATATTTTGTATATTTTCAAAAGGGTTTTATTTTAATTTATAGTTAATTAGTAACCAAATAAATCTTATTATATATAGGTGTAAACCATATTTTCATAATTTAATTAATATTATTCATAATCACCATTCCTACATCTAGGTGAAAACTATAATAACATTATAATAATAATATTAATAGTACATTATAGTTTAGTAAAACTAGGTCTTATGATTATTAAAAGGTATCAAAGGAACTCGACATTATGTGTAACAATATCCAAACATAGTGTTTGATTTACAAAAATGTAATATAAGTGTTTAATGTAGTGCAAGATAAAATTAGTTATGTGTGCAACATAATCCAAATTTAGTGCTTTCATATAACACAAGATTTATTCAGCGTTGAGTGAAATATAGAATATCAAAAAGATTAAATTAATTAAAAAAATTTATATTTTAAAAAATATTGAGCTATTATAGGTTTTACCTTTAATCTATTTTTAATGTTACTTGATTAGTCTTAAAATCCTATTAATAATCCTCCAAAATATATATTATATTTTAAGTTCTTAAAAATAATTAGTTATGAACATGACTCACTTCAACATCATGAATGATATTATTTTAATAAACTTTATTCTTCAACTCATAAAATATTTTAAATTTACCCTCTGGTATAAACCGTTGGAAAAAACCATGGTATATTATATGGTTTTTATTATTTAATTTCTTAGAGCCAAAAACCTAAGTTTACAGATTAATAAATAATTAAAATATCTTTTTCTATAAATACCCTCCCAAAATTCCTTTACTCATCACTCAGAACCCATTAATCATGAATTTTTGTTCACTCGCTCCCACTCCAAATCCATCCCAAGGACTACCCAGTATCTTAAGAATATCCTCCCGAGCATTTAGATGCAACCTCTCAAGTATGTAATTCTCTCCATCTTCCTAATTATTCAAGTACATTATTTGTATTAATGATTTTTGTTTCCTATTTTTAATGTTTCCATGTGTTTTTACACATCCCATTACATTACTTATGATGAAAAATTAACAATTAAACACCTTTCACTCTCATTAAACCCTACCATGATTCTTCATGTACACATATTATGTTGCCGAAATTATTCCACGATTTCTCATGCAAAACTTTTGTGTTGTGAAAACTAATCCCCATTTCCACTCAAGGATATTAAACTAGTTATACCAATCCATAATTAATTAGGGATATCCATGAATAATTAAGCGATTAAAAGTGATGAAATGTGATATTTTGTTGTATGATCTATGAGGCACACAAATTCATGCACATGATATGATTATGATGGGTGAGAGAAGAATTATATATCCCTATAATGTATTTGGTAATGTTTTTATTCATAAGATATAATTTATGGTGAATGGACCACTAGATCATCAACACTATGTTATGATCTCATAATAGTTATACTTAACTTATGTTTATGATGTAATCTTTTATGTTGTGGACACATTTCTATGATTCATTGATGTTATCATATTATGTCTTGCTTTGATGTTTCTGATTATGATTCTCACCTTTCTATTCCATCATGTTATGCCTCTTGACCCACATGTACTACTTTACTTTATGTTATAATATTAATATTCACTTTCTAGGATTTATATCTCATACATTTTTTATGTACATCCCAAGATTATCCCATTTAGTATTAGAATATCAGTAGAATTTAAGGGCATGATATAGTTTTTTTGAATAATGTCGTTGTATCCCGGTTTCAAGTTATTATGTTATGTATATAATTTAATATAGACACGAGGACTATAGATATTTTGGGTTTTATTATGTATATAATTTTATAATAAATCAATAAATAAACTTTATAAAATATAGGGTTTTTCCACCTAATTCCATAATCCAAATTGGTCGTGGAAATAAACTTGGCCTATGAGTGCCTACATCCATGGTGAAAGTATAAAATTGTGGTAGGTGTGCATGGGAAAACTAAAATAATATGGGAATGGTGTGAGGATTATGTAATAAAAAACACACACACACATATATTTTAATAAAACATGTACTGGTGGAGTAGTAGAGACTTTAAAGAATAAACGAGAGGTTACAGGTTCAAACATCATAAAATTTTTTTTAGGATAATGTTCACTTTCACCAACCATGGACTTAGGCCTAGATCTCCATGTATATGACAAAAATTTTAACCAAGGACATAGATATGTTCTGTCCAGTGTTAGTTCACATTTTTTCCACAAGTTATGCTAAAGTGATAACTATTACACCCCTAGGTCGTGGCTTTAGGATACAGCCACGACCAATAGGGGTATTTCTATAGTTTTTTACCAGGTTAATAGCCCAAATTTTCAATATTATCCTATAAATATGAAGATATTGATTATAAATAAAAATTAATTGTTGGAAGATGATGGTAGAAAAGTGGAATCCACATCATATGTTAAGTATGAATATTTTTTTGTTTAACAAACTAGATAAGATTCAATAATTTAGAAGTGAAGTAAAATTAATTAAGGATGAAGGTGAAAGTAACTATGATTATATAACTGATTTAGAAGAATCAAACAAAAATTTGATAAATTAAGATATGATTTAAAAGGATTTCATTATAATAACAAATAATAAAATGATGTAACAAGTGATATACTTGAAGAAATTATTCTTGAATTGAAGTTAATTATAAGAAAGGGAAAATACCTAACGAAATAATTTGTTCCCTAAGAGAGCACTATAAGGATAAAATGAATATTTTATATAATGAAAATAATTCTCACTTATATTATTTATAAATATAAATTAATGGGAAGGATTTAAGGATTAATAAGATTGAGGGAGAGATTCATAATATGAGGAATAATTCAATCACTGATGATTATCACATAGAGATTTTATTTATTTGTATGAAAAACCCAAATCTAGATTTATTAAAGAAGAATAATTCGAATAAAAATTTATAAAGAAAAGATATCAAAGGAAAATGTTGAAGAAGTGTTTTTTTGAAGGATAGAACATTATATGGATATGTGTATAATGTCCATGAAGAAAAACATTCAAAGAAGAGAAATAGTTTCATCTCATCCAAGGATAGAAAATAAAATATAGTATTTAGTTAGGATATTTTTTTATGAGATAAACATTTTTATATGGAACTATTTTTCAAAAAAATTGAAATAGTATAGAAAAATACTACATGTATTAGGGATAAGGGAAGAATAACTCATAAGTTAGAACAATTTATTTCAATAGGTTTTTTACTCACACCAAACTTCCAAGAAAGAGAATAATAAAGCATAGAGAGAAATATAGAAAGAAGAGGTTTCTCATATGGTTATCTAGGAGGATATGAAATAAATACCATCAGTTTATAAGATTAAGTATGTTGTTACTATCAAACAAAAATTAGATGTATGGATAAATAAAATTTAGTCAAGGATAAATAAATATGATTTTTTTAATGGAAATCAGGGTGGAAAATAATGAGGCATGTATAAGTGGTTTCAAAAGCACCACTAAAAAGTTTGTAAAAAAGACTGGTGGAGAATAACTTTTATAAAGAAAGAATCATGGAAATATAAGTAACATTAGTGGTATAAAAATGGAATAAAAATGTATAAGTAGATTTAGTTACACTTTAGAAAAGGTGACCTAGATGATAATTTGTGTTGATTTAAAATATAATACTTAGAAGGAAATGTTTATAAGTGATGATAGTCAATGAATAATCACTACGAATCCTTAGAAGAAAAATGGAAAACATTTTTTATTTTCATTCCAACCACATTCCTCTAATTTATGATGTTTGAAGGTACCCATTTACCCATGCAATTAATTTTTATATTTTATGATTGTATTGATGCTGGATTGATGGGGAGATATGATCCATGGGGTGTATGATTTGAAAAGAGTTGAGTTAATGGAGTTTGATTTATTACATTGAGAGAAGATAAAATACAACAACTGGTGTTAGAAGTAGCCACCACAGAAATCAAAGAAAAATCAAAGACAATAAGTGGGTTGAGGGAAATTAAATGGAGAACCTTGAAAAATTTAGATATATATTTAGTGATGTATAAATTAAATTGGTTTTAAGGAAAACATGATCAATAATAAATATCCAGCAACCATTATGAAAAATTGAAGCTAAATCTAGTTATATATATTGATATGATTAAGTAAAGGTGGTATAAATCCTAATTTAGAGTGAAATCGGTGCAAAAAACATATATTAATTTTTAAAATGGTATCAAGTCAATTTTGAAAATGAAAACATGAAATCAGTTATTTTTTAAGTAGTGAAAGCACCTAAATAAGAAAGTAGATAACTTGATGAATCCGTAGCTATATGCATGGAGGAATACATGACTTATTTGTTTATGGAGTAATAATATGGGATTATCTGGTTTCTTTTAAGGATATAAAAATCTACTAAGAATAAATTATTATTACTAAAAAGTGTTTTCATCATATTATAGACTATTACAAACTTTTATCTTCAAAACTAAATAAATCGTGGGAATTCGTTGATGAGTATTCAAAGGCTGATTAACCTTATATAGAAAATTATAAGTGATATGAATAAAGTAAGATCATGGATATCCAGTGGTATAACTAATTTATCATAAAAAAGTGCTATCAATTGGTTAAACATGTTGTATATATCGTAAAATTTGTATTTTTTTCTTACATGTTGAAAATCTCGTGTATGTGTGATCAAGTTTATATAAAGTTTTTTATTTAAGGAACATAATTTATTATGTTTTTTATGATTATGGAAGTAAGTGAGTGACATGAAAAACATTAAAGTTATTGAATTAGAATATTTTTTCCTTCACCTTGCTACAACTGAGTAGTATTCTAGGATATTGTATGACTCACTGACAAGTGGTAAATTCACTCATTAATATTTCATTAGAATAATAAAACTGCTAATTAAAGTGAGTTGAAATTGATGTTATGATGAACAATGATTTGAAGAATCTAACAAGTAGTTAAAATAGAATAATGTTTTGAGTACGAAATCATGTGGGTGAAATATTCAAAGGTTCAAGTTACCAAATGGGAATAGTTATAACTCTATATATCTATATTTTTATATTAAAGTGGGAAAAAGAGTTTGAGGTTCTTTGTGTAAAGTTCCCCAAGGGAGATAAAAATGTACAATAAGGGGGTGAGGGAATGAATTGTTAATATTAAATAAATAAAACCAATTTAAGTAATTTTTTTGAATTATATGAATAATAATATTAAATAATTCAATCATAAATAATAAATTAGTGATGTTTGGAGAGTGTAAAAATAATAATAAAGAACAATAGAACACAAATATTTTTATAGTATCTATAATTAAAATTATCACGTGTATACTATTCACACCCCTATAATACATAAGTGGTAGAGTAAACACTAAATTTACTAACTATTTAAGAAGTTTGTAAATTCATTGAAATATTCTTTTTCACTATAGAGACATAAACAAAAAATTAACCTTTTTCAAACATGGAGGAGAAAAACCAGATCCTTCCTTGTGAAATAGAGGAAGAACCAACCATGCCTTTATCCAGACCAATATAAATCTAAAATCCACTTCCTTTTACATGATCCAAGGAATAAATAGTGTAGATGATTTTTATTTTAGGTTAATATAACCAACACATGTAAATTTTAATTTATTTTTAACTAATGAATTTACCCAATATAAAACTTTACATTTGAGAAAATTTTATGAAATGAGAAGATAAAATAATGAAAATATTGAAATGATTTGATGAGGTTTTTGGGGTATAAAAAAGTATATTTATCCTTTAATAGGTGTAGTAGAATGATTAATATCTATAAATCTAGTAAGTTAGCACTTCAAAAATTTACTTCTCAACCTTGAAACACTTCATTATCAAACAATGTGTATTATTTTTCACTGACTATATCTACAAAACTATTTAAATAAATGATTCTTCCATGGATATGATCTCCATGGTTTTCTTACATAATAATAAATGATAAAATCTATATTGGAGTGGCCTTAAACCTTTCAATATCTTGTAAATAAATTCAAATAAACATTTAAATAACTGTTAAATAAACTATATTAATCAGTATTAAATCACTTTGAATAATCCCTATAATCATGTGATAATAATGAAATTCAAAATCCCAGAGTATTTCATTTTTTGATTCCCCTTATTCTGAAAAAACTCTTCCCATATATTACAAGACATTAACTTCAAACAAATATATAAAAATACATAAAAATACATAATATATTTCTTTAAACTCTTACTAAATACATAATATATCTCCCTCTTCTTAATTATCAATTTATAATAAATTACATGGTATGTAATATACGATCCTTAGTAAAATTTCCAATAAATTCATACATGATATGTTTAACTCCATTAAGTAATTTTATTTCACTAAATGTGTAAATTGTTTTCATTTGTAAAATATCAATACCTAAAATATTTCCATAAATTTTAATTATTTGTATATTGTTCTATGTATATATATGATATTTGACTTAGGATAAATTTTAAAAACATCATATGTAATATATTTGTTGTAGTTTCTTAATAATGTGTAATATTTTAGAATTTTTGAAAATTGAAAAACTAAGGATTTCTTACTAGTGATATGTATTTAAGAAATATATCTCTAGTTCTATTTGATTAATAATATTCTCTACTTAAAAAAATCACCAACACAAAATTATGAGAATAATAAAATAATTAAACCAGAACAAGAATAATAAATAATATATAAAAGATTAATTAATATAAAATGCAATAAAAAATAGATGAGTGACCTATATAATTATCAAAATATAATAAATAAAGTGGCATTGATCCACTCATTATTATCACACGTTTTTATAATCACAAAAATAGATCAAATATCTCTCTTTGTTTTTTTAATGACGAAATAGATGTAAAAATATTGAGTTGTATATGTAGAATAAAAAATAAATAGACATAATTAAAAACAAACCTTTTATTAAAACTAAACATCTATCCCAAAATTAAAACAATAAAGATAGTAACCAAAATAATTAATTTTCAGATAAACAATCATGATCAAGTACTAAGAAATATTAAGAACAACTTGCTTAATAGAAATACAAATTATATTAAAACAATAACTTCCCCAAAACTCATGCATAATAAAACATTATAATATTTTTTTGAAGAAATGAAAAATTATAAAAACAATATAAGTTCCCCCTTAATCCAAAAATTATCTCTTCATGAAATTATAAGACAATGAATGATCACGTGAACTCCTCCTGTATAAAAATATTCACCACTAGGATCCATAAAATAGTAATTGATATTCAATAAATTATAAAATATTTATAATGAATTAAAAAACAACCAACAACTAAGTATATTCTAGTAAACCTATTATTAAAAATATAAATTCATTATCACTTTCCATTATAATAACTCATAGAAAAAATTACATGCCAATATACTACATTATACAATTGTAAAGGGTACACATGGGGGACAGAATGAAATATATTACATGGGCACATAAAATATCTTAGGTCCAATCAGATTCCAATGACAACATTTAAGATCCCATACTGTACTTGGGTTAGATGATATAATATTGGAATTATATTTAGGTAAAAAACCCTTTTAGTAAACATGATATTGAACAAATATTAATAAATGGTCAGATCCATAATGAACAAAAAACTAGAATTAGAATAGTTAACAACGGAAATACTTTTACTTATAACTTTAACAAATTAGTTATTGTACATAATGAGATATAGATCATAATAATAAATATAATTCTTTTTTATTCAAATTGTTCTTTGAAATCATCTTGTCATAAAACTCTCTTGAACAAAAGCTTCCAGATTTTCCTTCAAAACTTTTTTACTTCAGATTTCAATGTACAATTTTATTTTTAAACAAACTTTAAATTATTAAAAAAACATTAAATTAGATCTTGAATTAGTGTTATTTTATTTTTTCATTATCTTCCTTAAATTTTTTATTTTATTCTCTAATCTTCAAAAATTTATAATCAATATTATTTTTCTCTTTAATAGATTTCTTAATGTTTTTATTTATTAAAAACTATATAGAAACCATTTTTTATATTTTTTATGGATACTTATAACAAATCCAATTTAACTTCTTGAAACAAGGATTATATCTTAATTAATGAAACAAGGTGGAAGATGAATATATTACCTTAAAGGATTAAGAAATAAATCATAAATTACCATAATGTTTATATTCCTTAGTTTATGAACTAGAAGATTCAAAATATTTTGTTTTATTCCTATTTATATTCCTATTAGGATAGTCTATCCTCAAGTGTCTAGACTATCAACCTTAAAATCACAACATTTCTCTCAATTTACCATGGTTTATGTAATTTATTTACTTGAAAATTTATTTTTCTATCCAAATATTAAAAACCAAAGATGTCACAAGACTTTTTATAGACTAGATAAAAAATTATAGATATAAAAATAGATCTAATCAATAAATTCAACAAATAATATAAATAATTTGAAATTTAAAGGGTTTTCTCTGATACTAATTGTGAGGTCCCATGTAGAAGATGATTAGAGATATTGGGGGGGGGTGAGTTTTCAATCATAATCAAATCATATTAATTTAAATTAAAATGTTTAATTATGTGGATAAAAATATTAAAAAAATTCAACTACAAACAATAAATGAGTGATGTATGAATATCATAAATATAAAAATTAAGAAAAATAGGTAATAATTATTTTTATAGTTGTTCATATCACAAATATCATATATATACTATTCACACCCCTATAGTCCTTAAGACATATGGTAAAAACATAATAAAATCTCTTTCACCCTATAGGAAAAAACCATAAATCCCTTCACTTTAACACATAGTAGTAAAAGCATAGAACCTTCCTTTTGAAGTGTAGAAAGAACCTAGCATTCTTTTAAACTAAACAAGGAATAACCAAAATCCTCTATATTTTACTAGACCCAATGAATAACCATTTTACATGTTTTTTTCAAGTTAGTATAAAAACAACTCATAACTTTTCATATAAGTATAACTAGTGAAAGATCCATAAATAAAACACTAAAATATAGACAATTTACTACAATAGAAATATAAAACAATGAAACCACTAAAATACATCGATGAGATTCTTGGTGTATAAAAATTAGCTTCATCTCTTTGTATAAATAGTGGAATTATTAGGATTGGGAATTCCAAAAAGTAGCATGTCAATAAATTATTTCACAAACTTACAATAACTCAATATTGAACAATGTGTCTCATGTTTCACTTCCTGTATCTTTAAGCTTATTTAAATAAATGATTCTTCAAAGGATATGATCTCTACAATCTTATTTATTAATAATAAATGATAAAATTAATATGGTATTAGACATAAATAACTCAAAATACTATAAACAAGTTCAAATAAACATTAAAATCATCATTAAATAGAACATAATAATCAGTATTAATTCTCTTTGAATAATACCAATAATAATAAAAAACACCACCTTTCAAAATTCCAAATAATTTGGATTTTGAATATCATAATACCATATTATCACTCGTAGAATATTATATAAAATCCAATAATAATCAGTGATAAACACTTTTTAATGAAATCCATTGATGATACAAAACATTTTTGACTTAGTAGGGTTCCCAACTCTTGTATTTGTGTGATTCTTCTTCTTTGAGATATAACCTTTTCATATCTTCCAAAACATTAAATTCTAAAAAAATAAATAATATATTTATTCAAACTATTACTAAATGTTTAATATATCTCCCTTTTTTTAAATCTCAACACATAAGAAATTACTTAGTAGATAATATATTTTCTTTGAAAAATTCACAATATATTAATACATAATATGATTAACTCAAATACATAATATCCTTCCAATCAATTTATTAGATATTTTCCTCAAGGAAAATTTCAACATGTAAGATATTTATATTACTTATTTGATACATAATACCATTTATTTCATAGTTAATATATTTTAGTTAGGATAAATCATAAAAAAATAATACATAATATTTTTGCAGCAGCTTGTCTGTAATGAATACTATTTTATATTTTTCAAAAATTCATATTACATGGTTTTGTTTTGAAAGCTTCAAACAAACAATATATTTTTTCATATCCATATGATTCATAATATTCTATCCTTAAGAAAATTCTTCGAAATAGAAGTGTGATAATAATAAAATAATAAAACCATAATAAATATAATAATAAAATGAACAATAAATAAATGATAAAAAATAAAAATAATAAAAAATAAACAATAAATAAATGATAAAAACCTTAAAAATAATAAACAAGAGATAATAATGATATAAAATTATCAAAAAATAATAACTAATGTTCCATGGATCCACTCAAAATATTTATTTAGAATCTTATTTATCTTTGATTTTAATATATAAGGAATAATAGTCAATTGGAATCGAGTATACTTGGTCGAGAAAATGAAAAAGTCATGATATAAAAAGGTAAATATGATGATATATTAATGTAGATAGACCAATATATAAAATTAATTAAGTTGATACTTAAAGGATAAAATTATAAATTTAATGAAGTCTTGATATGTGAATTTTATAAATAACCCAATAAAATTGTTGAATAATATTGTATTTTTTTTATCAACCATGATTAATAAGTATTGGAAGGTGATTCTATATGTTTTTTAGTTTCTCTGAATTTTTGTGACTTGATTTGAGAAGTTCATGTGAGTGATATCAGGTTATAAAAGTGATATTTGGGAATTAAAATTTTTATATGTTCAAAATTTAGAGTGAGAAATTAATAAAGGAAGAATTGTAAGATTTTTCCTAGTACACAAAGTTACAATTATGAAACGGTAGGTACTTTTCATAGGGATCCTATAAATTTCATAAGATTTATGAGATTTTTATGACTCTTTAGAGAGACAAAAATTTGAAAATGTAGGAGAATGTTGGTGTCATCTGATGTATTTCATAAAACTTTTAGGGTAAAAGAAAGATATTTTCCAAAGTTTTCATAAGATTTTTATATTTCACAAGACTTATTGAAGGTTTTATAAGAATTTGTGAGATTTCATAAGACTGATATTTTATAATACTTCTTAGAGTTACCATAAGTCTTTATGATATTTTCTAATACTTTGATATTTTTTCAGACTTATTATAATTTTCTTAATACTTTTTGAGATTTGCTAATGCTTTTTCAGGGCGACCCTAAGGCCAATTATTGGTGAATTTATTTAGGTAGATTATTTTTTAGAATCAATTTCTAGAAAATAAAACTCGAAGATACATAATATCTTCAATAAAGATTCAAAAAACACAATTATTATCAATAATTTAATTTTATGTTGACAATAAATAATCAAATTGAATCATATCCTATGATGTGATTTGCTTCTAAACCATGGTGAGTTTTCCATGTCGTAAAGATATTCATATATGAAAACATAGAAAATATTTAAAGCCCTCTATATTTTTTTAAGAGTTTGAGAAGAATAAAATCTTGAGTTTCATGGAGTTAATTTATTATTATTTTAATTATAAGATCATGGAATGTTATAGTTGATAATTACAGATTAAAATATTTTAAATTCATTGTTGTTGTAAACTAGAAAAAATATTCAGGATCTATTGACCTGAGTTAATGGTATTACAGAAAATCAAGGAGTAATTTCCATGAATAAATAATTAAATAATATTTAAATAATTACATGAATTTAAATGGATAATATTAATAAGGGGAGATTCATTGAGTATTGAAAATTGGGAAGCTGATAAAACGAATGAGAGTTACAGAATTACTATATTTAAGAGTGAGGAATAACAAAAGATAAAAAAGTGATGCATCTTCTTTGATCCTCTCTGTCGAGTAGATTGAATATAGTTCTAGTAATTTTGTACCTTTATTTTTATTAGAAAGAAGAAATAGGTGTGTGTTCATGTTATCATTCACAATTTGATCATTCTAAAATATTGGGGAGGAAGGCTGGCGTGCATGCCATTCTATTGATATTTCCTTAGAAGTTAAAAAGCTACCCAAGAGAAGAATATCTTATTTTATAATTCTAAAGTTTCTGGAAGAGTACTAATTATATTTTTCATATCCAATTTCAAAACAAATATATTCTTGAAAACTAGTGGTTGTAGTATGAAAAACCCGTATTGAATTCCAGAAGTAGGTTGCACCTGTTATGAGAAGTGGATGATACCTTTATAATATTTGAGTGTTATTTTAGCGAATTTTTAATCACTATAAATTTAAATATTTTTATACTCTATGTCTTGGTAATAAACCAAACATATAATGGAATCGGTTTCCTCATTGTTGTTGTACTGTGTAAAAATTAATCTGTGATGTATCTTTAAATTTAAATTGAATAAGGGTAATATAGTGGTTAAGGGTGAGTGGATCAAAATATTAAACATTAATCAAGGTTTATTTGTAAAAAAATTTAAAAAATCCTTAACAATTTATTACCCTCTTCCCTTGTAGTGGTAACTCAATTAAACTTGGATTATAAAGTGGTATCAATCTTAACAGGTTTCCTCTGAGGTCCTTCTCTAATCAAAGTGAAATATAAAGAATACTAATTTTGTAAATAGTATAGCCATTTCAAATTTCATGGAATAAACTTTCATGGATATAATAATATAATTCTTCCCTATCTTCTATCATTGGGACTTGAAGTGAGTGATATTGCGATAGTGGGTTTTTCACCCCATGGAAGAGATTCACCCATAAAATTTTTAGATAAGAGAAATATATAAGTATATTTAAAGGAAAGGTGTGAAATTTAATCATACCTATTTTAACATGTTTAAAAAAAATTATTGTTGCTCAATGAAGCTAAATAAATGTGAGAAAAACTTGAGAATATGTATTAAAGAAATTTTAAAATTAAATAATAAAAATTAAAAACTTAAAGATATAAATTTAATGATATTTGAAAGGTATAAGGTTAAAGAATTGTTGATTATTTCACCAAGGTTAATGAGACAATGAGATACATCAGAGGATTTATATATACATTATAAGATTCAAGAATTCTCAAGAAGCTAAAGAGAAATATTCCTGACTAGTTTGATCTAATGATATCAAATATGTAATAGAATAAATACATATCTCTAGATGAGTTCCATAATTCATTCCCAAAGTATGAGATAAGTAAGGATCCTATATTTTAGAAAAAATCCCAAGGAGTAAATGTAATTCAAATCCATGAATGAAATCACAATCAAGATAGAGGAAGATAAATTCTATAGTGAATTAGATGATGATGAAATGAATGATGAAGAGAAAAAGAGGATGATGGCCCTTTTCTATAGAAAAATGAAAAAGGGAAAGGGTAAGAGAATAGTGAATATTACAATTAAATGATTTAACTGTGGGAAAATTAGACACATTGTAGTAAACTATCAAAGAAATAATAATTTAATGTATAAAGATGATGAGTTTGAAGAAAGGCCTAAAATAATGACATGAGGAAGAAGTTATAATAAAACTAATAAATATGTTTATAATATAGGTAAAATTCAAATAAAAAAAGGTGTTGTATATTGTGTAAATAATAGGATGATTAATCTAATTTGAGTAGTAATTTTGATGAAATTTATATTGTAAAAGTGATTAATTTCATGGCACATGCATAATAACATGAAAAAGGTTCCATTAGTAAGGAACAAATAAAGAAAACCTATATAAAACACATATTGAAATCTGACCTTGAAGTGTTTTATTAAAGGAACAATCAATAAAATAAGGAAATAAAACCCCTAAATAAAGAGGTTATGAAAATAAAGAATTAAAAATATGAATTCTATAACAAATAATTTTTTTAGAAAATTACGATTCTCATGGTAAAACATATTGAAAATGAAAGAATATTAGAGGTGTTTGAAAAAAAGGTTTTTACTACATAAGAAGAACTTAACTTGATATATTAAAGGTGTTATAAGGATGATAAAACCTATGAAAAATAAGAGGCGACTATGATATGATTTTATAAATAAAGGAAAATATATTACAAAATACTGGGAACTGTTATACATAAACTCAGGTAAAAACCACACTAGTGACATTCAAGAATGTTAATTATGTTTTTTATCGTAGCATAATTACAAAATAACAAATCTTGGGTTGAGAAAACCATTATAAATATCTATTCTAAATTAAATAAACTTTAATGAATCTTGAAAGGGAAATTTTTCTCAAATTTTAGAGAAATAAGGATGAATTTATATCAAAAGAGAAGATGAAATTCACATATAGATTCATTGGTTTCATGAAAGAACTAATTTTAAAGGCTATTATTGGTACTTTAGAGATTCTGGAAATAAAATTTTTATGGGACAACTTGTCTCTTACATTCAATTAGATAAGTAAATAATTAAGTGGGATCAATCCAATGAACAATAGGTGGAAGTCTGTGAAGGTGCAATAAGTTAATATAAATTCATCTTAGTTACCTATACAAAATATATTTGATTATCTAGAGTAGATCTATGGAAGGTGTAACCATAATGGTCACTATACTGAGTGAGGTATAACCATGATTATATGATAATATCAATAGTAATAAAAAGATAATAAGTATTGCAGGAATTGAAAAAAAACGTCAATATTTTTTGAAGTGGCTCTAAAAGAGAGAAAAGTGGGTAACACATAGATTCTTGATAGTGGATTCTATTAAAATGTGACTTTGCATTCTAATATCCTAAATAATATTAAATAAATAATATGTGGTTCTTCTAATTTTGGAAATGAAATATCCTTATGATCAAAGGATTTTTTATAGGTAAAATTTCACCTCAAAAGTTGAAATCTAAAGTTGTATTCTTTGTTCATGGACTCAAACACAAATTTTTAAGTGTGAGTCAGTTTGTGATGAATTAAATTGAGTTATTTTCAAAAGAAACACTTGTCTCATTAAGTGAATAAATTATGGATGGATTACCAACAAATTTCAAAGAAAAATTGTGAACCAATTACAAATTATAAATCCAAGTAATTCATATTATCTCAGTACAAATAAAGAAAAAAATCTTTGGCATTATAGGATTGACCATCTTGGTCATAAAATTTTGAGGTAAAATTCAAAATAAAATAGTATAGGATATTTATCCTAATTAATCATAGATATAAATGATGTATTTTTAGCTTTTTAAAATGAGAATATAGTTTAAGGAATATATAAAAGATTGTAAATCCAATGAATTAAGATCCTTGAATTGATCTACTCATATTTATGTGGTAGAATGAGGTATTAATATAATATATGTGACTTATACATCATAAAATTTGTTTATTTCATTATAATAGTGATTAATGTGTTTTTTATAAAGCATAATTCATAGTCAGTGGAGATTTTTTATATTTTTATTGTAAAAAATTAAGAGAGAGATAGATAAGTGTTCATAAAATATCAAAAACAAAAAATGGAAGGGAGTTTACGAGAAATTATTTTGAATATAAAATAGATAAATATGGGAATAAACACCTATATATTTTTCCTTACAATCCCTAATAAAATAGAGTTATTGAAATATTTAATAGAATACTTTTTGAAATTGGAACAATTTTTTTTCTAAGTTAAATTAATTAATATTTTTCGGGAGAGAAGTTATATGTAAAACTTTGAATATCTAAAATAGGGGGTTATTATTTCTTTCTTGATGAAAATTTAAAACTCAAATCTTGTGAAAATTTATGAGAAGTTTGAGGAAGGTATCTTTATGGTATAGTTGTCAAGTATAAAAGGTTACAAATGTTGGAAAAAGTTGTTAAACAAGGTGAATAATTATGTTGATGTAAAGGTTATTGAAAATAAACCCAATATAAATGTTTCAAATGAAGTATTTTTTGAATACTATGACGATGACAGTGAGTTTCTTCCTGATAAAAATAGTGAGGAATATGTTTGAAATGAACAACATTGTGTTGGTACCAACTCTGGTCAAACCAGTGTTGAAGAAGAGGTAACTGAAGTTGAAAAATAGAAGTATAATATTCTAACAAATCATGTAGAATCATATAACTAATTAGTGATCAGAATGAACATGTTCAGATAATGAGGATATTGAGAATTTATAAAAAAACTTTTCTTATCTCTCAAATTAAACCGCTTTGTTCCCCTATATTAATGTATGAGTAATATACATATATCCCTTGATCATATTTTTATAATTCTATATATTATATAAAATTTTCCAGAGCATGGGGTTGTATCCATGAAATGAGTTAAAAATAACCAGTAAGTCTGTCTCCAATGTAGAGAGCCTAATATTGTTCATATTTCACAAATATGGACCAATAAAAACCATTTGTAGAGAGATTCTTCATTCCTAAATAATTCCATGAAAGTGATAATACCATTACCTTTGATATCACACACCATACCACCACCCTGTATTATTCTCGAGCTACATGAACTGTCAGTATATAGATTCATCCTTGTTCTATGAGGGGTCCAACGAATCCAACGTCTAACATGGGGGCTAGTGAAAAAAGTGATGGGTGTTCCTGTGACCTTCAGTGTCCTGGGAGAAGGATAAGCTTCACAATTCTTGATATGCCTAACCAAATCAATCAATAAGATCTTAGTTCTAAATGAAATTCCCTTCCTCAATCTCACAATTTCCTCAATCCATTCTTTATTTTTTTTTTCACTTTTCATAAGCACCAGCACCCAAAGGCAATGATATTGTCTTGAACTTGGATCTCTTGGATGTTATCACCCACCCATTGCAAGTAATGTTAAAAGAAGTTATAACCTGTGTGTCTATTTGAAGACACACTAATGAAACTTCCCATGCCACACAACAAAAATCATTACCACTTCCCCTTAAATAATAAATGTTGTATGTTTTCACTAAAGGGATCACTAAAACCACAAAAACAACTGGAATTGAGGGGAATACCAGTACAATGGATATTATCATCGGTTGGAAATACATTATTTCTAATAGGCCACATGATAAAATTTAATTTAGTTTGGAAATCCTTGCACCAAAGTTTATCACACCATCCACCCGGATCCTCCATCGTATGAACCATCTAGTGATAATACTTAACTGAGAAATATCTATAATATGAACTTGTGATTGATACTTAGTAGGTATTATAATATAGTATTAATTATAAATTAGAAGTCTTAGTTAATAAGGATAAACATGTATCCAAAGTCAATTCATAAGTTCAAGGAGTGGAATTTGAAGAAATCTTCTCTATAACTATAAGACTAAAATACATAAAAATTTTCCTAGTACTTACAACTCACAATAAATATACAATACATTAGATGGATGTGAAATTTTACTTCTTTGATGGAGATATAGAAGAATAAGTCTATTTTTAGAATCATAAAGTAATTTTATAGGTAGTGATGGAATAAGGGTTAAAAAGATAAATACGGATCTCTATGGGATAAAACATGCCCCTAGATCCTCTTAACAAAAGATGGATGGTTGATAGGTAGAAATTATATTCACTAAGGGAACAATGGAAAACAACCTAGAGAAAAAGAAAATAGAGTCATGTACTCTCATTATAAATATTTATTCAGATGATATTATTTTTATAATGTACAAAGGTAATTATTTTAATAAATTTTATTGAATTTTGAAGGTTCATTTTTATATGACTATTCGTGGAGAAAATATATATTTTCTTGTATTAAATGTTCCATAAAATAAATAATTTATTTTTCTTTCCCAAGAAAATTGTATAAGAGAATTATTAAAGAAGTTTACAATAAAACATTTCAAACTAGTACCCACACGCATATAGGTAGTAATGGATATTAGGAAGGATTTTTAAGAAGAAATCGTGAATAAAATAGTTTTTTAATGAATGATTAAAGGTTTAGTCAATCTCACCACTTCAACACTTGATATTGTCTATATCATGACCTTATGTGGAAGGTTCCAAGTGATCCTAAAGAAACATATTTAATGGATTTCATAATATTTATCAAGTACATTAAAAAAATTATATTTAGGATGATTTATAATAAATTTGAGAATATAAATCTATCTAGACGTACTAATATTTACTAGGTGGATGACTGTGATGAAAAAAGATCATCATCTGGTGGAATTTTTTTCTTATGAGGAATTTGTGTGAGATGGTACTATAATTAGTACAATTTTGTTACATTGATCACCATAGATTAAAAATATGTAGTTTATTCTAGTTAATATAACTAAATTGTATGAATAAAAGAACATATTGAATAATTAAGGTTGAAGATTGAGAACCCTCTCGGAACTGCATATAACAAAAAATGTTCCATTGATCTTTCTAAAAATCACCTGTAAAACTTTTATTATAAGAACATTTATATTAGATTTAATTTAATCAGAGAGAAGGTTTACAATTTAGATATAAGGATGGAATTTATTACTACAAAGATAAAATTATTAGTATTATAATAATAGTGATTCACAAAGGAATTTCTATAGGTGATTAAGTTATGAAGAAGGTATTGAAACTTTCTTCCATGTTTTTTTTTCTACAACACCCTAACACTGAGTCAATATTTCACCTGTTCATGGAAGTGGATTTGGTTGGTTACATTTGGAATATTCTTGGAGGATACACAACTTTTTTTGAGTCACTTGAACTCTTTGTCTACCATTGTTTTTCCTCTCATGTAGGTGGTACATTGAAATACATCAAGCATAGTATCTTGTTCATGGTAGTGTGTTTAATTATTTGGAATGCTATGAATGGTGAAATTCATCAGGACCTCATTACTAACTAAGGATATATGAAGGATAGATTATTATATGATATCCAATCCCTATCCCTACTTTAAAAAGGCACTATCATGATTGACTATATTTTCTCCATTTTATATAGGTTGTGGTCGAGGGTCTATTTAGTTCCAGGGATATGGGTTTTTGGATTTTTCAGAGACCTTCTAAGTCTGGTATTAAACTCAACACCAGTGGATATTATGTCCAAGGGGTCATACATGAATTTGGTTTCATTTGTGATGCAGGTGCCTCAGTCATATTTGGATTTTTATCTTATTAGGGATAGGGGTATTCTATCTAAGTGGAGGATTATTCCATGCTCATGGGCATTTCCATATACAAGATTCATAATATCACTATGTCCTATATTGAATCTGATTCCTCTATTATGATTAATTCTCTCATGAAAACCAATCTGAGCCATTGGAATCTTGTTTATTCCATTAGAAGCAGTCGAAACATGCTATATGTGGACATTAATATTTTCCATACCTAGAGGGAGGTAAATAATACCAACGATTTTCTCTCTTGAAAGGGTAATCTAGAGGTTAAAGTCATTTTTTTAAAATTATCTTCTATTACTATGTATTTTAGAAACATCATACAAAGGGATTCCCTTAATCTCCATAAATTCAATCCCCCATGACTGAAGTCTCTATTTTTATTATTTTTCTTGTTTTTAATGTTTCTTTTAATATAGTAAAAAAAATCAATTTTTAATTAGTAAAGGAATTGTGGATGAAGATTGTATATTTTTTCAACCATGAGTAAGAATTATTAGAAGGTGATTTAATATGTTTTCTAGTTGACATGATAATTTCTAAGTTGATTTGAGAAGTCTATGTGAGTTCACTCAGGAGATACATGTGATGTATAAGAATTAATGATTTTCAATGTTTGGAAATTAGAGTAGAAATTTGACTGAGGGGAAAATGTAAGGGTCATCCTAGAACGTAGATTGAGAATTAGGTAATTTTAGATAATTTTTATAATACTCTTGATTTTTTTTAATAATTTTAAAATTTTATGAAGATTCTTTTGTAGGTAAGAAATTTTCAATGACATGACCACATAAGATTCATCAGATAAATTTATAAAGAATCATATAGAAAATTTAAGAATTTTTATGAAGTTTTTATATGAAATTGATATTTTATAGAAGATTTAATAGGTTTTATAATACTTTGTAAGATTTTTTAAGACATAAATATTTATAAGACTTCCTCTAGTTTTTGTAATAATTTTTGAGATTTATTAAGATAATGATATTTCATAAAAATTCATGGAGTTTTTGTAAAACTTTATGATATTGAGTAAGGATTATTTTGGGTCACCATAAGACCAAAATTTATAGAAATTTTGGAACTAGAATATTTTTCGAAAGAAAATTATATAATATAAAACCATAAGATGCCTCTATTCATTTATGATTTAAATATAACAACTATTCCAAAGAGTTATCATTTAATTCTAGAATAAAGAATCAAGACAAATATGATTCTATGTAGTGAGTTATATCCATGTTATAGGATTTTTTTCCATTACATAAAGATATTCATATAGATGAGCGTAGAAAAAATTTAAATAGCTATGAATTTGATGGAGAATTTTAAGGAAGAATAAAATTCCAAGTTTATCATGTTTATTTGAATGGGGTTTGAATGAGAAGTTCATGGAATGATATTGATGAGAATTTTAAATCTAAATAATTTTAATTCATTATCATGATCATGTTAGAGTAATATTAAGGTATTATTGACTTGAGTTAATGATATTTACAAAAATCAAAGAGTAATTTCCATAAAAATTTAGGGAAATAATAGTCACATAATTAATGAATATAATAAGAGAAAATTAAAAAAAGGGAGATTGATAAAGTATAAAAAATTGAGAATCCAATACCATGTTCAAGAGTTATAGAATTACTTTATCATTGAGGGTGGAAAATGAAGATACAACCAAGTGTTTCATCTACTTTGATCAATTTTTTGAGGAAATTGAATCTACTCCTAACCATATAATAAATTGATTTTGAGAAGGAATAATATGGTAGTGTGTATGTATGATATCTTGCATAGTTTTATCATTCTTAAAACATACCGAGGAAGGAAAAAGTGTATTTAATTCTATTTATATTTGTTTTTCAGTTAATGACCTAACCATAAGAATGAAAATATATTATTTTTTGATGTAGAGGCATCTGGAAGAGTATTTAATATATTGTTGACATCCAAGGAAAAAATGGATAAATTCAAGAATACTGGTTGATCCAGTTTAAAAAATTATATATTGAATTTGATAAGTGGATGATACTTACCCTGGGAAGTTAATGATACCTACCCAAATATATCATGTGATTATAGATAACTTGTAAACAAAAAAAATTAAATAGAAGTATAATATATGTTTTAGTAATAAACCTAACACAAAAGGGGTATGTTTCTTCATTAGAGTTAGATCTTGTTAAAATTCCTTTGTGATTTGTCTCTTTAAATTTTTATTTCATATTATGAGGGTGGGGTTAAGGGAGAGTGGATCAGGACCTTAATGTTCAAAGAGGTCAATATCTAAACAAAATTGTAAAAATATTTTTCACTGATTTACCCCCAGACCACTCATTGGTAACTTAATTGGGCTGTGATCTTCAGGATACTAGGATATTATTTAATGGTTACCAGACCAATAATCTAAGGTTTTTCTAAATGATATAAGGTTTTGTATGATTCATAAGAGTATTTTAAATTTTCTATCATAAAATACAATTGATAATGTTGTTATCCATGGATTACGATATACAATATCAATGCTAAAATATGACTAATAATGTGGTTTTTATAGTGACCAATGAATTTTTCAAATAATAATACATTATTTTTAAGAATAAATATCCCATAAGTACAATCCAAAAGATAATTATTCCTAGTTTATTTGGAAGACTTGGATCATAATACATCAAAATAAAATAAAATATTATAGCCTTATTTCTTTTTCCTTAGTGAGATCCTAAATCCATTAGTGCTCCTAAAATATATAGGATAACTTATGGAATAAATAGAAGAAAGGGGAGAGCTAAAAGACATAGTATGGGGGTTAACATGATAAGGAAAATAACAAGTGAGTTAAGGGTATAACATGATATCATAAAAGGTGAGGATCATGAGTAGTCACATGGAAGCATAACGTAAAGAAAAAGGCATCATAAGATCATGGAAGAATAGGAAATGCGGTATAAAAAACAAAACATGACATAAAAATGAGTCAAGTCTAACTACCTATAAAATATCACATGGTTTAAAATTCACATAATATAATAGGTTTACTCCCTAATTCCATACATGATACCTCATAATACAAAAGCTGTACCCAATGCATTGAAGTACCATCTGGGTGCACCCATCACAACATGTTCATGATCTATGTGTTTTAAATAAAGTAAATATCCATAAGGAATAAAATAATAATTACCATGAAAGTGAAATGGGTTGTACAATATTTCTTCATATTATAATCAAAGGAAATTTCATAATGAAAGAATTTAATAAATGATCCTAAGGCATGTAATTTCCTAAAAAATGAGAGGAGAATAAGATATGTATACATGTGAGGGAAATATATAAACAATTTATAATAATTACAAAAAATTAAAGGTTATAGTCATTTATGAATAGAAATTCCTTTAAAAATATTAAAAACATTCTTGAGGAAAATAACCTTCCCACTTTGAAAATAAATTCTGAAAAACTAAAATTCACAAAATCTCATTGAAATAATTTTCTTTAAAATTAAATTTGGAATCTTATAACGTATTATTAAATAAAAATAATGGTAAAAATAATGTAAAATACCGTTAATTGTATACATGTTAAAAAAATATTATGTTTATACTTTCAGTAAAAGTTAATAATTACCATGTTCAAAAAATGACATGAATATTCCTTTTAAAATATTTTTTAAAAATTAAAACATGGTAAAAAAATAATTTTAATAATAATATGACATTAGTGAAAACCTTTTTGAAAACATTTTTAGAAAAGATGGATATATAATAAAAATTATTTTTGAACGGAGAGAGAAATGAAGTGTGCTTTTCTTAAAAAAACACATTCATTTTAAGTAAAAAAGATAGAGAAACAGTACTATTACATGATAATTTCATGAATAACCATAGGGAAATAAAAATTTTATTTTTATTATACAAATATAAAATAATTTCCTATAATGAAAATTTAAGAAAAAACAATTCCAATTAAAATGAGATTAAAACATATACCCTTATAATTTAGGTAAAATTTGAATCATAACATACCATAAATGAAGTAGATGAATTGTAACTTTAAGTATCATGATGTATTAATTGTTCAGGATATAATATGTAAAGGGGTATTATATAAACTATATAAAAGAAAATAGTTGTATAAAAGAACATGTATCTCAAAGAAGGATATTTTCAGTTGAAAACATTTAATTCAAGCCCAAATCATATTGCGAGTTACTTATATTCCTTAATAATAAAATTATATTAGTTATTTAATTTATTAATAAAAAAATTTCATTTTAATTACTCTTTTTATTGTATTTTTTACCATTTTATATTCAATTACTTAACCAATTATTTTCACGTCATATGTTTTAACGATAAAAACTCATAAGTCCAAAATCACTTTAGAAAATTGATTAAGGTAAAATAGAATATTATTTAATCATATAAATAATGTTAATAATGAAATAAATATCATTTTTATACATAAATTATACTTCTAAAACTAACCATGAAATATGGTTCTGAAAAAAATGAACTACATTACAATAATAAAGAATGTATGCCATATGTATGCATGAGTAAGTTTCAATTTTTCAATGATAATGTTGGAAATGAGGTAAGTTTTATTTTATATTTATATTATAGTAATTATTTCATAGATATAATATTATTTATTTAAAAAACTTAAATATACTATAAATTTTATACGGTAATAAAAACGATTCACATCGCTTTGTGTGCAGGTAGTCTACTATACCCATGAACGAAGTTATCATTTATTCATGGATGGTAAGGTAAGAAATTATGTGATATATTTTTTTTAAAAAATTATTAATATATAATTAATATCATATATGATCATAAAATTAATCCTTATTACCTTCCATGTAAAGTGTAATTGAAAAATGAATAACATCCCTTCATGAGGTGGCAAGTCACTGTATACACGAGTGACATTATCATATTCTATAAGGAATGGAACATAAGATGGTGAATGCCAAATTATAATTATAGAGGAATAATTATATCATAAATATCATATATAAAAATTAAATACACCATTCTATCCATCCATGATAATTGGTTATGTAAAATGAATTTTGTTGGTTTGTGCGGCGGTATTCCGCCGTACGCATGATCAATAGTTTTGTTTACTATTTGAGGGAGGTTAAGATGTTTTTAGGTAATTAAATTAACTTAAAAACATATCGTTATAGGCAATATACTTATTTTGTTATATCATAATGTTTTAACAAAATTTTGTATAGGTGGTAGAAGAAATAAAATAAAATGCTCGTTTCAGGATGTTACCACTTCATTGGAAAACTTATTTTGGTTTGTAAAAAAATCCATTTTAAGTTAGATTTATGATCAATTAAAGAATTATATGATTAGTTTAGGGGATTAAATAAGTTATTTTGTCTTCTATTTTCTGAACCAATATATTTTTTAAGTGTAAATAGGATATGAGAGGGGGTGGCCTTTTATATGTGGGGGAGAGGACACAATTGGAATTTTTGAAAATAAAAAATTAATCCCACATTCCTCTCAAAAAAGGATCCAAAATAGATAAATTTTAACACTGGAATTTATAATTTAGAAATATTACCGTAAAATAAGAATTAAATAAGTTTTGGATTATTTTAAACCCTTATATTTTTAGTTTAACCACTAATAAACCCATTTTTACCTTAAAAATGGTATATAATTTTTTTCCTATTTTCACTATTTATTATGGTAAAAAATTAAGATGAACTTGTTAGATAATATAAATTAATATTATTAAAATTATTGAATCCATTTGTTCAAATTCAACACATATAAGTGGAATAGTTTAATTTACAAATAAACCTGTAGACATGACGAAACAATGGGTTTTCTTGAAAGGAATTTTTAATGAAAAGATGATCTCATATAAACTATATGACACGTAATAATAAATTAATAAATTTAAATTAATATTTATATACATATAATATATAAATTTTACTTAAATTGTTCATCACTAAGGGTTATTTTAATTATTTAAAATTAGTAAACATTATGCACTTTAAAACAGTACTAAAAAAAGTGATTTAAAGTCTAAAAATAAACATATAATAAAATATATCATAAAGAAGATTTAGAGGAAATTAATTTTTTATCATAGAAATAAATAACACTTATGTTAATTTGAAATAAAATTAAAATAATAATGAGACTTAATTTATTTGAAGAATCAACAATTTTATAAATATTGATATTTTTCCTTATTCATTGAATATTTCATATTTTCTAAAAAATACATAATTTAACCCTAAGATAATATAGATATAATTATTTATAAAAATGAAGATAATTATATAAAATATCATTTCTAAAAGTTCCAAATATTAATTATATTATTTTCTCATAAAAATCACTAAAAATAATTTTTGAAATAAATGTTTTTATTAAAAAAATGAGCACTTATTCCGAAGTGTTTACAAATAAATTTATATTGGGTAGTAGATTTATATGAATTTCATAAATTATTAAATCCTATCCATACATTCCAATTTGATGACTAGGTTATAATAGTTCTATTTAAATAATAATGTTGATATTATATTATGGTTTTGTTAAAACTTGACATTGCATGTCATATATACTATCGAACATAATGCTCTTATTTTAAAATCTCAACAAATTAAATTATACCTCCCATAAATAAATTTTTTCCCCTAAATTTAATATTGATCTCAATAATCAAGGGATTAAAATTTTAAAATATTTTTATTGTATACTGACATCTTAAAAAGGATTAGTTAAACATCCTTTTGATATGAGAGAAAGGGAAGTATGATGGATATTTGTAATAAAATGTACAATATTTTCAAATCAAAGAAAATTGGTGGAGGGTGAAGATATGGAAATATAATAAGAGCATAAATAATTACAGAGAGTGATAAAAATCATTGATAATAAAGAATGTAATTATCAATTTAAATTTAGGGACCTAAAAATCATAAATATGTGATGAGTTAAATGGCCATTGATTCATCAAATATGAAGGTAATAGGATAATATTTTTTTTTGAGATAATTTTCCTATATTTTAGGAATTACTTTACCATATAGACTAATAGTATAAGAAAATATAATTACTTCAAAAGTATAATTCCATCATTGAATCAATTTCTATGACAATCTCAAATTTACTCCAAATAATGAGTATTTAAGATGCATTTTTACCTCAAACCCTAAAATAAACATCTAACAAATCCTATATTCCCCAAAATAATAACAATCTATTCCTATTGTCTTTACTAAAACTAAAATTTTTATTACATGTTTTATTATATAATATATTAATCTCTAATACCAAAATACTAACTCACGAAGTTCAACTTAATCCCTTCAATATGTTTTTATCCTTATAAACCTTCAGTTTACATCTCAAAAAACATAATATAATTCTTCCCAAATAATCATTTTTGTTCAACCAAAAGATTATATATAATTTATCCTAATAAAACATCTCCCAAAATATCATTAGTTACCTTAAAATATAGTTACTTAAAACCCAAAAATTGGTTTCTAAGAATTTAAACTTATGATTAATCTTAAACTCAAAAAAACCGTGATGGTATCCATAAATCTTAAGTTAATCTGAAATGAAGACATATATTCCTTCAAAATTAACGGAATACATAGATTCTTCAAGATTATTATATCCAAAATACCATTGATAAAAATACTTCTACAATATAATTCTATAATCACAATATATAAATACATCAACCATTTTACTTCAATGATTTGGTATAACATAGATACTTCCTTAGCCTAGGGATAACCCTTAGTTTAGAGAATTGACTCAAATAATGTCCAAGTTCCCCATATATAAGATATCTAATTCCGTGGAAATCCATTTATATATGAGATTTATTTTCATATAGAAAACATATTCAAATCAATTTTATATATTCTTCTAGGTGTTTCTTCCCACCACAAAAAAATGTAAAAAGATGAACCTTCTTTCCTCTATGTTTAATAACACATGAACTTTCATAAAATACCATCCTTATCTTATTTTAATTGTTAGGAATCTAATTGAAGTTCACATTATTAGTCATATATCACGATAGATGATTAGAAATAATTAGAATATCATTTTCTCTAGTTATCAAACAATTTGGTTGATCAAAATCACCAAATTTTTCATCACATTGATTGTCAACATGATTCTTCCGGGTTCTATCCATTGATTAAAACCATAAATCATAGTATGAGAAATAATAATAATAGTAGAAATAAAATAATCATGATAAATCACTTATAAGATGTAAAAATCATGAAAACTTTTTTTCAATATATAAAACCTTAGGTTTATCCTACATCGCTCATGGCCATTATATATTCAAATCCTTTATATTGGTTCATAATGAATTTTTTAGTTTCCAAATAACATCCCCTAAGAGTGTCAAACTAGGTGTATAGTAAAGATCATTGTCATGTACCGAGTAATGCTCGAGTTACGTTTGATGTACCTTTTCAGATTTATTACCCCAAGTTACAAATATTCTAGAACCACATCCCATTATAGTATCCAGACATGTATGTAATTGTTTGAAATCCAGTCGCTCTATACATCAATAAGATTCTATGATATTTTTCTTTACTTATTCATATCCTTAGACTTATCCCTATTTTTATCACTAAAATTTTATCATCCTAGTTTCCGAATTTTAACTAAACGTTTTCTCTAACACCAATAACAGTGACCCAAGACTTTTAACCATAATATTACATGATTTTAAAATAGAAATATACAATTAGTATAATAAATAATATTGTTATTCCTAGAGTATTTAGAATAATATGATAATAATACATGAATGGAAAATAAAACATGGAATCCTTATTATTTTTTCTTTTCCTTAGTGAGCTCCTAAATCCATCTAATCTCCTAAACTATATATTATTTCTTAGAGATTACATAAAATAAAGGGGTGATCTAAAAATATCTGTAAGGGAATTAACATGATGAGGAAATATAACATGTGAGTCAAGGGTATAACATGATATCACAAAATAGAATTCTCGTGATTAATCACATGGGAGAATAAAATTAATAACATGGTATCATAGGATCATGTAAGCATAAGAAATGTTCAAATAACAAAAAACATGATATAAACATGAGTCAATGAAAAATGCCAAGAAAATATCACATGGTGGAAAAAGTCTCATAATGGATTTGTTTAACTCTATAATCCCTTGCATAACACCACATGAGACTAAATATTTACCCAATGCATTAGAGTGCTATCTAGGTGAACCCATCATACCATTAAGGAGTCAACCATAAGGAATAACATAATAATATCCCAAGTAAATAAAATGGGTTTCAAAATCTTGATTCATATCCCAATCAAAGGAAATTTCACAATGAATTCATTTGATAAATGATCATAAAGCCTGTATTAACCTATCAATGGAAAGGATAATAGTCTAGGTATATATGTGAGACATATCTAAAAATTTTAAAATCATTACAAAAAATAATTTTTTTTTGTTGATGAATATAAATACCTAAATAAGACTAAAGATGTTATTAAAGAAAATAACCATTCTAATTTGAAAATTAATCTTGAAAAACCAAAATTCAAAAATATTTTCTAAATCCTTTCCTTTGAAAATATCCTTAGAAACTTATAATAGAACCTTTAAGTCAAATATTTTTCATGATGAAGGAAAATAATTTTATATAATATAGAGATTAAAATTGGACTATTATATGAAAATTTCATGAATAACCATATTAAAAATAAAATTAAAGGGTTTTATGAGACAACAGTCAAATGATTTCCTAGAAACAAATTCAAGCATAAACAATATTTATTAAAATAATGTTGAATCATAAACCCTTAATAATTTGGTAAAATTTGGCTTATAACATAATATGAGTTAATTAGATGAATTATAACTTAAAATATATTTAATTATTAAGGATTCATTGTATAATATGTAAAGGGTGAGTATATGCACCATATAAAATAAACTGGGTGCATAAAAGAACATGTGTATCAATGAATGATTTTTTAGATGAAAAACCTTACCTCGAGACCGAATAATCATGCGTGTTCCTTATATTACTTAATAATAAAAGTATGATAATTATTTAATTTATTAAGAACCATTTTAATGTTTATTATTTCTTTGATTTTAATTGTTTCCATGACATATTCAATTACTCAACCAATTAATTTCACATTGGATGTTTTAATGATAAGTGGATCATATGTCCAAAATAACTTTGGTATGTCAAATAAGGTCAAATTGATTATTATTTAATCATATAAATAATTATAATCATGAAAAAATTACCATTTTATACATAAATTTTACTTTTAAAACCAACCATGAAATATGGTTATGTAGAAAATGAACTACGTTACAATCATGGAGATTGTAGGTTTTACGTACGCATGAGTAACATTTAATTTTTTTAATGATCATTATGGAAACATGGTATGTGTTATTTTATCTTAAAATTAATACAATTATATCATAAATAAAATATTATTTATTTAAAAACAATTAAATATACCAACCATGTGATGTAGTAATAAAGATGAACCACATCGATTTGCGAGATGATTGTCTGTTGTACACATGAACAATGTTATAATTTATTCAAAGGATGGTAAGGTAATAAAATATATGATATATTATATTTTCTTGAATTATTAATATTTAATTAATAAAATTTATAAAAATAAAATTAATCATTATTACCTTCAATTTAAAGCATAAGTAAAATAAAAATCACATCACTTCGTGTGGCTGTAGTCCATCGTACACACGAGTGATATTATCATATTTTATAATGACTGGAATGTTAGAAGGTGAATGAAATATTATAATTATATAGGTATAATTATATCAATATTTTATATATTAAAAATAAATATATCAGTATATCCAGCCATGATAAGCGGTTATGGGAAACAAATTACATCGATTCTTGAGGCGACAGTCCTCCCTATGCATAATCAACGATTTCGTTTCCCATTTTAGGGAGGGGATATTATTGTAGTTAATGAACATAACATAAAAACGTATCAGTATATTTAAGATAATTAATTTTTATATCATCATGGATTAACAATTTTTTAAGGAGATAGAAGAAGAAATTAAATAAAATGCTCGATTAAGTACATTACATTTTCTTCAGACAACTTATTAGGCGTCCACCAAAAGAATTAATATGTTGAATTTAATATAAAAAATTATTATAAGATAAGGGTTAGGGATTTAAGAAGTTATTTGGGTAGGTATTATATGAGAAAATGTGTTTTGGAAGTGTGAAGAGGAGGGGAGTGTGGGTGACCTTTTATAAGTGGGGGAGAGGACACACTTGGAAATTTTGAAAAGAAAGAATCACACACACCTTTTTCTCACGCCACAAAGAAACAAAAATGGATTTTTTATAAATTATAAGTTAAAAGGTATAAATATTACTCTAAAATAAGAATTAGACAATTTTTGAGCCATTTTTGTTACTGTTATATTTTTATTTTAACCCCCAGTAAACCAATTTTTACCTTAATCATGTTAAATAATTTTTAATATTTTTACAATTAATTATAGTAAAAAATAAAGTATAAATTATTAGAAAATATAATTTGATTTGATTCTAAATATTGAATCAATTTTTTTTAATTTAACTGATAGAATTGGTAGAATTTAATATTAAATTATACCTACAAACGTATCGAAAAAACACTCTTTCAAGAAATGCATTTTAAGAAATAGGCGATCTCATATTAGATTTATAACACATAACAATAAATTAATAAGTTTAAATGAATATATATATATATATATATAATATTAATTTCATTGAAATAATACCTCATTAGGAGATATTTTATTTATTTAAATGGATAAAAATTATGACCTTTACAATAGTTTTCATAAAAAAGTGTTTTAAAGAAAAAAAACATATACTAAAATATAGTATAAATATGATTTAAATATTTTTAATTGTATTGAACATAACTAAATATTAATTATGTTAATTTTAAATCAAATGAGACTAAATATTTTAAAATAAATGAAAATTTTATAAAAATAGGTATTTTTTATTATTCATTAAATAATTAATATTTTTTTTGGAAAAAAACACAAATTTTTCCTTATGTTAATATTAATATGATGGTTTAAAAAAATGAATTTAATTTTATTAAATATCATTTATAATATTTCTAAAAATTAATTATAATATTTTTTTTTCAAAAAAAATCATAAAAATAATTTTAGGAATAAATGTTTTTATTAAAAAAATGAGTGCTTATTCCTAAGTGTTTAATAAAAACATTTCTATTTTGAAGTGACTTTATATAAATTTTATAATGTTTTAAATCCTATTTATACATGTTAATTTAACAATTAGTTTATAACAATCTTATTTAATTAATAATGTTAATAGTATATCATGATTCTTTATAACTCATTATTGCATGTCATATAGCTATCAAACATAATGTTATAATTTTAAAATATAGAGGAATTAGAGTTCATTTTTTTTGTTTTCACATCATAATAAAAATTACATTAAATGATTAAAGGGGTATGGGAGGTGAAATTTAGTTTGCAAAAAAGAATAAAGGGCGTGATCGTTAAGTTATAGTATGTTTTGAAACATAAATGAAGGCTCCCACATGACGTTCTATATCCAGATATGATCCAACTAGAAGTTGAATAAAGAATAATAAATGAAAAAATCTATCACAACCCAATGAAGGTTCCCACATTCTGACTAATTAAATCTATATAATTTGAATATAATCGATCTGTTGGAACTTTAAAACTATTTGTTGGTTATAGAATAATCATCAAAAACCTAAATCGAGTTCAATGGAAGATATTTACTTGAAGAAGATCTGAGAGATTAATTTTAAGTATAGGAAGTTAATGGTATTTAACTTATTGAATATAAAATTGAATTTAAAATTTTAATATACTAAATAGCAATGGATGGATATGGATTGAAAAAGTAGAAAATTTCTTAGTCAAACTAAGAAAGAAAAGAGTGTAAAGGAAAAGAGAGTTCCATGAAGGGATGAGTAATAAGAAGAAATGTTCCAATAATGTTGAAATTATTAAATATCAAAATTATGGTGGATTTATTTTTTAAGGTTATATTCCATTTAAGATCAGTTTTATAAGTTTATTTTTTTAAACACATCTTTGTTGATATGGTTTTGGATAATTCTTCTAATAAAATTATTTTAACTGGAGTTTTTCTCATGTGTGATTTTTTTGAAAATTAATTATTCAATTCTTATGAAAATGAGTTTATTATATATATTTAGGGAATTGGGAGTGACACATGGTATACATTGGAGTATTAAATTTTATGAATTGACATAGTATACCAATGATCTAAATTCACAAGTCAGTCCATGACATGGCGAGAAGAGAATTATCAATGCCCATGAGCTAAGAAACATTGGACGAGTACTAAATACACACACATGAGAATGATTTTTCATGATAAATAAATAATAAATAGAGGTTACTTCCATTAAAAGGTCTAAAATTACCATTTTATAATTCAAAATACCACACTAAGAATGATTTAGAAATTCAAAAAAAGTATAACCAAAAAATATATAAGCATAAAAACATATCTCATAAATCTTAAGAAAGATAACCAATTGCACTCAATATGAATAAAACTAAATCAAAAATGAAAATACTATATAAAACAAAATAAAATCTAGGATAAAAGTGGTTATAATGGATGATTAAACATATGATCAATAAACCAAAATAAAACAATGCATGTAATAACCCATATCCATATTCCAAGTGAATCATCCACACTTTTCTACACCAACATACTTGAGATGAGACCCAAAGGATTATCTTCTATATCCATGTGAGACCAGATAAACTTTTGATATGACAATCATAAGAAAAATCTTAGTAGGTACCCACTACACACCCCATGTATAAACTTTGAAAATAAATCTATTTCATACTATTTTTTAAATATAAATATAAATATTGGTTTTTAACATTTATCCAAAAACCAATAACATTTAATAAAAATTTAAAACCATTCTATTAAAATAAGGAATGTATGAATTAAAAAATGAATCAGTTTTTTAAAACATTTAAATAAGAGGAATCAATTTCCATGAGAAAACAATTTTGAAAAAATATTCTATTTTAAAAATACCCACATACAATGGAAAAAGTGTGAGAATTTGAAAACTATTCCATTTAAAATGAATAAAAACAATTTATACTTTTTAAAATAAGCACACTATTTTAAATGGTAATTTATAATCAATAATAAAATAATCAAACACTAAACAACATAGATATATAAGTTTCACAAAAATCGTAACAATATTGAAAACTAAAAATAATGGTAATATGTGGGAGCACTGGGAAAATCTAGGACAATACTAAATTGAATCCTCTATTTCAGTACACCTAATGTTACTCAATTTCACCGGCACTTAGTATTTCCATATATATCCTAACTAAGGGGAAAATTCCCTAAGTAGTGTAATGTCCTACATGGGTTCACTAGAAAAGTAAAGTCACCCACAAGTGTAATATAAGAACTTAAACATCTCAGATTTGTCTTCTATGATATGTAAAATTTAAGTGAGCCATAAAAAATTATATATAAAAAATTAATACTAGGTAAAAACAGTAATGAAATCCTCACCTATGAACACCCTTCATAGAATAAAACCTTTTCATAATGAAAATGTATATTTAAAAATTTACCTATAACAAAGATAATTCCCTCTATTTTTTTAAAAAAATATAGGGAAAACATAATGGATTAATTCCACTTTAGAAAAAATTTTCAAAAATTTCCAATTAGTCCTTTGAAGAATCTTCAATAAATTAGTTTAGAAAACCCATTTAAAAACAAACTCATCTAACTATCATCAAATTCATTCCATTAATAAATACAAAATTCACAAAAAAATATGTTTAGAAAAACCATTCACACCTGTTTGATTATAAAATTATTTTGGAAAATTCCTATTAAGAATTTAAGACAAGAAACAAATGTGGATCATTTATATAAAAATAATCTTTTAGTAAAATCATTTGATAAAACCAACTCCCTTAAGAAATAATTAGTATATACATTTAAAATAATTTAAAAATAAATCAAATAAATGATTAAAACAAGAAATCAATCAATTTATTTAAATTTAAAGGCTCAATCATGGAGAAACCTACCTCAAACATGCCACTTCTATGAAACATAAAATTAAATAACACCAGAAGAGCATAAGGTACCCTTAGAATACCATAAAAAACAAGGTATATCCAAATTAAAAATGTATCCAATAAAACTCTAGTACAATGATACCATTATAGGGTTAAAAATAAAGAGGAAAAAGGAAGAAATATAAGAGAGGAAGGATTATAGAGGAGATTACATTGAAGAATCCATATGAAATCATAAAGAGAATCCATGAAAAATTCATTTAGAGAAGATAAAATTAAAGGGAGAGGTTCTTGGGGATGAGGATCTTGAATGGGGGGAAATAGGCAAAATTAGGTAATTTAAAATTTTTAATAAACTTAGGAGGACCAAACGGTTTACCAAACTATACACCAACCTTGAAATGCTCAATGATTAAGAAGATGGATGTTGTATGGTTTGGAAACATAGTTTAAAAAAAGTTTCACCAGTCATTCATATAATACTAGAATACAAGGTGTGTTCCATATATTTTGACAAACCATGTGCCCACTGTGCATACACCTCTAAGACAAATTTTAGTTTTTTCATAGTTAAGCGACACCATTTTCACTAATCATTCAAAAACTGTGAAAGAATCTATAAACCCCCATTTATTCAATAATTACAGTAATTTTGACCAAAATATCTAGGTAATGGATAATAATCAATAAATAAATAAAATTATAATGAAAAATGAGGTTTGGGTGCCCTAATACTCCCCACTACAATGATTTATACCCCCATAAAGACACAATTTAATTTATAGATAAAAGGATGGATGAGGCTTTACTTCATTATTAAAAACTCAATTCCAATAAAGAAGGAATATAATTTAATTGGAAGTGACTAAATTTTCATCATCAATCATCACAAATTACACAACTGTATATAGTTATTTCTTTTGAAGAACCTCAGAAACCATACCCAACGACCTAATATCTGATCATCAATATTAAAGTAGACCATTCAAGAAGAACCAAATAATATAATTACAAGGGAAACGATAAAATATTAAAACTTATAGTATAAAAGTTACTCTTTTACAAAAATACTACAATCAATCACCTGGTAGGTTCAGGTCATGAAAACCAGACACCCCGCCAGACACACATACACGACTGCCATCACAAAAAAACATTACATGAAAAGTTCATCCATGGTGGTATTCCCACCATTAAATAATTATAATAATTAGACTATTCTATAAGTATTATTTATTCTTTTGATAACCATTATGATATGAAAATATTTCCATAAATGAAGACTCAATAAAGGATGTAATTATTATATGAAAATTAACCAACACCTAAAAAACCCATGAATGAAATAATTAAAGCCTTAAAGATATCTCAATACAGATATAATACCAGTAAAACATAAAAATTTCATAAAAATAAAAATCTCATAAGTTATACCACCTTTAACAAAAACAGTAAAGATAGACTAGATATAAAATATAAGACCCAACTGGAAATGAATTAAGAAAAAACATGCCTTAACAAGAAAAACATGGGCTCTATAGTTGGGTCAAGGAGTGTAACATGTGTGAAGAACAAAGGAATACTATAAAAAATATATTTTATGATTTATATGTAATAATTTTATTGATTAAAATTCATTATAGTTTTGTAAATAATTTTATATAATTTTCAATTGAAAAGGAATAATTTTATTTAACTAAACTATTTTTCCATGTATTATGTAGTTTTATGTGAAATTTAAATTTATTAATTTTAAAATTTTAAATTGATAAAATGAAATTCATTTTTTATATTAAAACTTCAAAATATGTTTAATATATATATATATTATTCATTTTTTTAAATAGTTCATTTTTGGGTGAATAATGATAAATAAAAATTTTACAAATATTGTCACTTTTATGACATTATAATGATAAAAAAAGAATTTAAATATTTAAATTTTTTATATAAAAAATATATATTTATGAATTAATGTAATCAATTAATATATATAATTATTAACTTATAAATCCATGTATGCCATTTTGGAAATCTACAAAGTGTTTTCATTCATATAAAAACTATTTTTGGTTCCTCTATTTTATTCAAGTATTCAGAAAGTTATATTTATTTTTGTTATGGTTTTAAATTAAAATAATAATCCTTATATTAAATTTAATCCAATTAATTCAATGTTAATCAACATTATGAATGATTATTTTATAAAATCATATCTATGCTTAAAAAGGACATTTTTCTACAAAACTGTTTTTTCTTACATTATGCGTACTTGTTTAAAAATTAATTTTTAAAAACTCTATTGATTGAATATTATTAAATTGATTCCATATTTAGGATCATGATGTTATAATTTATTAATGAGTCTAATTTCATTTTTTGTAATTATGAATAGTTATCATGCTAAAAGTTTTTCACTACAATAAAGGTAAAATGGGTTAATGAGGGGGTTAAACTAAGAGATAAGGATTAAAAAAATATCAAAAACCAATATTTAGTTTTATTGGTTGAGTTTATGTTTATCGAAAATTAACCAATATTCATAAATGGACTAAATAGGGACAACTATCCTTGATAAAGACATTTATTATATTTAAAAGTTCTTTATATTTATAGGGGTTCCACTCCTCTCACCCATTAAAGGAGAACTCCTATACTTACTCTTTCACACACATTGAGAACCCTATCTCAACCATAATATACCCAAGTACCTTCCAATATTTCCTACAAATTTCCTAAAATTATTTATATTCAAAAAAATCCAAACCTATAAGTCTTAAGGCGTAAGATAATGGAAGATATCAAAGGAAGAGGTAGTATTAATCAAATTCTTCCAAGTTTATTTAAACTTATAAATCCCTAAAATTTATTTTGGCCATAATAATATAATGAAATAATTATATTTACAATAATTAAATTTTATTATATTGATGTAAAAATTATTTTCTATCTCCGCTTTATCCAATGAAAAATGAAAACACCACTTATGTGTACATGCAGACTACTACCTCAATTAACGCCACATTTCATTATTCACTACCATATCACATGTACGATAATATGGGTGAATTTAATGAATAATTTTTTTTATAATAATAATATTATCATATAAATGTAAACCATTATTTACTTTATTTCTTTTTCATCCATTAGAGAAATTAAAATTTAACCCATACGTACGTGTAGACTATTTCCTACATGAATGATATATCTCATTTTTTTATAAATTACTCACATGAATAGTTTTAAAAGTGTATAGAATATATAAAATAATACTTATAAAATTATTAAGATTACATAACTATCAATAATTTGGATTTAGTCAACCTACCTAAGCCGTTTAAAAGTTAAGGACCAAAAGACCTCAAATGACTGAAAAAACTTAACTAATATAGTAACTAAAATTAAACATGGTAATAAATTAAATAAAAGGAATAATAATAATTTAATTAACATGATAAAGGTTCTTAAGTAAGTAAGTAACTAATATAATTTTATTATTTATGGTTTAAAGAATGTACGAAGTAAGGTATGACTCAAGGTAAGATATTTTTTTAAACCATGTTTTAAAACTCTCCTTTCAAATTTTTCTCTTACATATATAAGTTATTTTAAATTTTATTATTTATAATAAAAAAAATTATTAAGATAATTTTCAACTATCATTGACTTTATTCAAAAAAATTTATAATGGAATATTTTAATTTTTTCCATATTGGTTATTTTTTATTTTTTAATATTCATAACAGTAAAAAAGTATTTTTTAATGTTTACCAAATGAGATTTTTTCGCATTATTATAGATATTTTTTAGTATCAATATTCTTATAATTTTATTAATTTTATTTTAAATAATATAATTTCCTTATTTTTTATAGGAATTTTTCATTTTTAAGAGTTCTCAAAAGAAAAGTATACATATATTTATATTTTTTTATAGAAATGGAAAGTGATTTTTCTTATGGGTTCAAATGATTTTTTTAAAGGGTTCAATGAAGAATAGTTTATAATTAATTTTTTTTGTTGATGATATGGTACTTGGAAATTATCAGTGATGATGATTGAGAGTGAGATATTTCTCTCTAATGCATTGGGTAATTATTTAGTCCATGGATAATTTTTTAGAGATAATTGAGTAAGTTACAAATACTAAAATAGTTTTATGAAAGAGTAAACTTGTTTTATGAATATGAATATTCCAGATGAATTCAAGGTTTTTATATTATTTATATTGGTCTTAAAGTTTTTTATTTGAGAAAAACATGATTTGCACATATGGTTATGATTTTGTTTATATTGTCAAAGCATATTGTGAAAAGGTAAAAATTTTTATGGGTTTTTATAATTTTTATTGGAATAAAGGGATTCATTTATTTTTAAATCCCTTGCATGGGATTTTTATGCTCATCCCATGATTTATAAATTGTTTTATAGATATTATGATTTGTAGGAAATATAAAAAGGAAAATATTTCTTTTATGGCGACTCATCTTAAATGTGAAAAAGTCTCCCCAATAGAATAGGGTTGTAAATTTAAGAACCTTATTCTGTGGATAAATATGTACACTATGTAGAATAGTGAAAATTTTCATGTAATAGTATTCTTAATTATCTAAAATCTAAATCAAAAATATATTTTAGAATATAATAATGTTAAATCCTTTTTTTAAATCAAACTTATGGGTTGGTTATGACATGGGATTTTATAGTTGGTATTATCGGAGTGGTTTAAAAAAATTTAGAGGTTATGATTTTTTTAGATGAAAATTTTATGATATTATAATTTATGGTCATCATGGGATATATTTTTAGGATTTCCATGTTACTTCATCTAATCCGTTCCTATCTAGAATTTTTTTCTATAGAGGAAACAAGGAGAATAAGTTAGAAAGAATCATGAGGATAATATCCTTTTGAAAAAGTAACATGAAATTATTAGAGTCAAATTTGAGTATTTTGTTGATATTTTAACTTAATTAACATATCAAATAAATTATTTAACCATTTTAAGAGAGAAATAAATTTCTTAGTTGAGGAATATATTTATATTAGAACATTTCATGAAATAAAACCCTCTAAAATTTGGTGGATATTCAAAATGAGTGAGATACGAAGGATATATAAATGTATTGGATAATATATTTTAATTTTTGGGTTGTACAAAACATATAAGGTAACTCTTTAATTATATCATTTTTAATGTGAAGTATATCGGTGAGGGACATTAATTAAGAATACGAAGGATAAAAATGAAATTTATACCATGGAGTGGATGGAATTTAAGGATATTTTTATTAATAAATATTTCTCTAATTATTTTTTACTTATAATGGATTAAAAATTTCTATAATTGAAGAAAATAAAAGGGGAACAATTTTCTAATTATATTGAAAATTTCACTAGACTGGTCAGGTATGCGCGTAATTTCATTTAAAAATATGAGAGTAAAATTGATATATTTTAAAGAGGTTTTAAACCAAGTTTATGAAGAGTTTTATCCTCTCACGATTTTATAATATATGAGGTTGTTTTTAGATGTGCTAATGAATTTTAGAAGGAGTTTTATGAACCCTTTGTTCCCCGTGACAACATGAATAATATGTGGTGAAGGTGGAAAGAATTCAAAAAGGAAATTTAGAAGTAAATCCCTCAAATGTTCTAAATTTGTTAAAAGGAATTATAAATAATGATTTACAATTTCATAAAAGTGTTATACATATGGTATGTTTGGTCATTTGGCTCATTATTTCATGGAAAATAGTTTGGATTAGATCAGATATGATAAAATATATAGTTATCCAATAGTGAATTGCTTTAATTGTTATACGTTGGGTCATTATAAAAACACATATCTGATGTAAGTTACTCAAGGTGGGAATAATAAAGATCAAATGTAACAAGATGTGTAAAAATATTTTTCTACTATTTTTATAGATTATAGACCATAAAATGAAGTGGGGATAGATACATTAACTCTTTATTCAAGTTATGCCAATTTATTTTTGTGATTTCAGATCTATGCATTCTTTTATTTCTAGAAAATTCTCAATTAAAATATAAATTTAATCTCAATAAATTGAGAAATAACTTTTGGTAAAAATTCATGTGGGACGAATTAAAGCCACAATAATTTATAGGGATCTTCTAATTATTATAAATGCAATGGTTTTTTCTGGTAAACCTTATAGTCTAACACGTAGTTGACTTTGACATCATTCTGGGTATGTATTAGATTTTGGTTTTTCTTCTATGGTACATTGTATAAATAAATAATTTATATTCATTTTTTGAATGAGTTCATACCATTGGTAACATATCATGAAACACAGAAACTAATTAAATATGAGAGTGAAAGTTTTCTTGAATAGAATATTGAAAGGAAAGTAACTATTCAAATTAGTGATGCACCAGAAGTAAATGATTATATGGAAGTATTTATTAATAATTTATTTGGTGTTATTCCTATCTAGGAGGTCAAATTTACTATTTAATTAGATCCTTAGGCTAATAAAATTTCAAAACCCACTTATTGAATTGCTTCATTAGGGTTATTAGTGTTGAAAAATAAGTGACAAGAGTTTCTTGATAAGGGTTTCATTCAACCTATCACCTCACCTTGGGATTTTAATATTTTGTTTTTTAAAAAGAATGATGGTTCGATAATGATTATCATTGATTATAGAGAACTTAGTAAAATCATTATTAAAAACATTTATCCTTTGTATAATATTGATGACTTGTTTAAACTTCTCCGGGGAGATTAATTTTTTTTCAAAGATTTACCTTGGGTCCATATATCATTACCTGAAGGTGAAATAAGAATACATCCCAAGGGTTGCATTACTTACTATGTATGACCGTTATGAGTTTGTGGTTATACATTTTAGGTTAAAAAATTCAAGCACTATATTTATGGATCTTATGAATAGAGCTTTCCATGTGTAACTAAATAAATTTTTTGTGGTATCTATGGATGAAATTTTTGTATATTATAAAATTTATGAGGATCCTTAAAAATAGATAAGGATTATTCAACATACCATAAAATAAAATACTTTATATAGAAGATTTAGAAAATGTGAATTTTGGATGTAGTATACATATTTCTTTGGACATATTGTTAGTAAATATTGTATAATAATATATCCTTTTAAGGGTTAATTTATGGAAGGATATACTAGACCAACCAATTTCATTGAAATTTGAAGTTTTCCTAGACTAGCGAGTTATTATTGATGGATTATTGAAATGTTTTTTTGAGTATCTAACCCACTAAGAAAATTAACTCGAAGTGAATTTAAATTAATTTGGAAAAGAGTGTGATGATTGTTTTCCGTAATTAAAAATAATATTGGTTAATTCTTCAATTTTAAATTTCCTATCAATAAGAGGGGATTTTTTTCATTTAATGTGGTGCTTCATTGAAGGGACTTTTTTGTGTTTTGATATAAAATGATCATGTAATTATGGATACATCATGTTAATTAAAAAACCATGATAATAATTATATAATGAATGGCCTTGAGTTTACTGTAGTTGTTTTTTCTTTAAAAATATGGTGGCATCATTTATATGGGAATAAATTTGAAATATATACATCCCATAGAAGTTTGAAGTATATATTCACTCAAAAATAGTTAAACATGATGAATAGAATATTGCTTAAAATAACAATGGATTATGATATCATGATTTACCATCATCTAGATAAAGGAAATAAGGTATCCAATTAATTTTTTCAAAAATATAATGCAACATTATAATGTTAGGTTTGGAACATGGTCCATTAGTTAAGGATTTAATTAATATTTGATTGGAATTTTTATATACAGAAACTCCATCTCTTTTAGATCTGGTTCCAATATGATAATATTTCTTAGAAATAGTTAATAATTATTTGAAGGAAGATCATTATTTTCAAGAAAATATGGAATTAAATAATAATGATAAGTATCTAGAAATTAATATTGAATATAAGGTGCTATAAGGTTTGGAAAATGGTTATGTGTAATGAATTATTTTCTTTTGAAGAAATATTTATTCAGTGAGGATAACATATATCTATTTTATGTTCATCCCAAAAGTACTAAAATAATTAAATAACATTGAGAATATTATTGTTAGGTTGGAGTGAATAAAGATATTGATGATTTTACCATGAAATGTTTGACTTGTCAATATGTTGAAATAGAATGATAACCACCAAAAGGGTTGATTTTTCATTTTTTAGTTACTAAATGGAAATGAAAGAATGTATCCACGGATTTAATGGATGTATTTCCAAATATATCATGAGTAAATAACATGATTTGTTTTATTTTTTATTGATTGATTAAATATTCACATTTTCTTTCTATTTGAGATAGTATATATTTGGATTATATTTTTAGACTCTATCTTAAAATGATAATCATTCTAAATGAAGTCCCTATGTTTATTGTATTTTATCATGATCTCAGATTTACATCCAATTATTTTACTTCACTTTAGATGTCATTGGTCACTAAATTACATTTTAGTACAACTTTGCTTCTTTAATATGATAGATAGTCAAAGATAATAATTCAAACTTTATAAGATATGATTCATTATCTCCTTTTAGATTATAATGGAATTTGGTATAAAAAATTTCATTTGTGGAATTTTAATATAATATTTTATTTTCATTTCATTATATAGATTGAAAAATTTGAGGAATTATATGGAAAAAGGTTTCGAACTCCAATATGTTTGGATGAAGTCGATGAGAAAATGTGATTATGAATATAATTGGTAGAAGAGATGGTTGAGAAGGTAAATATGACTTAGTATCATATGTGGGAATCTCAATGAATGTATAATATTTATACAGATAACTGGAGGAAATACATTTCATTTGAGGCAATAGATCATTCCTTTCTTAAATTATCTCAATGGAAAGGTATAACATGATTAGATAAGAAAGAAAAGTTAATCCTGTGGTTTTTTAGTCCATATGAAATTATAGAAAATGTGGGATCTATTTCATACTAAGTGAACTTACCTTTGAGTTCATATGATTTAAATTATGCATTTTATGTTCCACAATCAAGGAAATATGAACCTGATACATTTTAGGTCTTGATCCCTGAAGTGGTATAAATAGAAGAGAATATTTATTATGAGGAAAAGATAGTTAATATTGTATATTATAAAGGGAATTTATTTTCAAATAAGTCAACTCATCTAGATAAGGGTTTTTAGAAGAATCACATGGTTGGAGAAGAAGAATATGAATTGATAATAACTATGAGGGAAAAATATCCCCACCTATTTAATTAATGAATAAAATTTTGAGGAAGCAATTTTCTTAAGGGGAGAAAAATGTAATAAAACAGGTAATCCGAGAAATAATTTTTTTATTGTTTATAAGTATTTATTTTATGTATTCAAATTCATCATAGTTTTATAAAAAAAATTATATATTTTTTAAATTGAAAAAAGAGTTTTTTTAATTAACTAATTTTTTCCATATGTTACATGATTTTATTTAAAAGTTTAATTTCTTAATTTAATAATTTTAAATTTATAAAATGGATTTCATTTTCAACATAACCATGTTAAAATAATCTTAAAATAATTTTTTGATATTTTTCTAAAATACTCTTTTTGGATGAATAGTGAAAAATAATACCACTTTTATGATATACATGTCATATTCTTTATTTAAAGTAAACCATTAACTTCTCACCTTTGAACCCCCATCATAAAAGTGACTTTATTTCTATTTAAAAACTAAAAAATAATTCAAGAGCTCCCACACCGGGAATACATACATACCACTCATTTAATATACACCATGTCTCCAAAATAAGGAGAATACCTTAGAGGGGTTTTCATTTCCATAATATATTTCAAAGTGCCGACTAGGCCTCACAATTTCAAAAGGGGAAACAATTTATTTGGAAACACAACATTGACAAAGGAATTTAAGTTCCAAAATGATTCATTTAAAACCATTTGGGAAGAAATTCCAATTACTAAGGTTCTTGGAATTTAAAAAAAGTCAAAAAACATGATTTAATAAATAAAACCCATATTGGAAGTACGAAGAAAAAAATTGAAGTAAAGTAACAAACCATTCGCATTAATCACAACCATTTTTTAGAATTTATTTACATTACTATATAAAGAAAATACCCATGTAGAACTTGTAATCAATTATGGTTTTTAATTAAAATTCTTGGACAAAGAGAATATACCTCAAACCATGTCACTTTTGAAAACTTCCATTTCACACATACAAATATAAATAGCTTCACACACACACAAACACATATATATACACTATTTTAACCAATGTACATATTCCCCTTTCCATTAGGTAATATGTACAAAGATGGTGTATATATATATGTGCATACCTTTGTATACACATGATGATCACCTTCAATAATGGAGGCTCAAATCTACTTTAAGAAGGTCAAAGGAATACTATATAAATATGAGAAACCTATAAATTAAAAAAAACCTAATTATAATTGGGAAAAAGAATAAGAATGGAAGAAACCCTACTCGAAACCGATGGAGAAATCACTACCTTCAATGGTTGTGGCTAGAATAGTCTTCAATCGAACCCCATGGACCCTAATAACCAAAAAACCCAAATTAGTACCCAAATATGGTTCGGGTACAACCATATCATGAAAATTAAAAAGGATAAGATAAAATGAAAGAAGAATAATTAAATAGAAGAGATAGGAGGTGGATAAACCCTAACCAGTGAAGACCGCAAGTGGGAAATGGAAGAATATTTACAAAGGGAGGTGCTAGGAGGAAGAGTGTTATTCATGTGGGATCCTCCTAGCTTGGAATGTTTAGAAAACGGGAGAGGGGAGGGGGATTAGGAGGATTTTAGAGGGAAATATGGGAGGTGAAAATATTAAATCCCATTTTAGAGTTTTCACATTGTTTGGAAGCATGGTTTTCTAAACCATGTGCCAACCATGCATCCCTATTAGAACTCCTAGAAACCCTAAATGGGAAGCCCACATAGTTATATTAAAGAAATTTCTGACCATGTGATTCAGATCTATTAAAATTTTAGACACCCTGTATGGTTTTTTCACAGTTTCTACTAATTGTAAACCAACCACACACTTAAAAAAACAATAAAATTTTTAAAATTTAAAGCCTATTTGACATGAAAGTTTGAAAACTAAGATAATGAAAATTAAACAAAAAATTAATAAAACATTGTAGGAGTGTGACATTTCTCCCCATCATTTTTACTTTCTGCCTCCAGAAAGTACCAAAATACTCGGTTGATAAAAACATAAAGCAAGGAAAAAACACCTCCCAAAATGTCACATTTTCCATTTGAATACGAAAAATAATAAACTATATTTATATTCAGAATAAGAAACTCCAAGATACAATGAGATATGTTAAGACCATCCTTAAGGAACTAGGTCAACATATAGAGAAATCACTAATGAGACTATAGAACATGAATTATCAAATGAAAGGGACTAAAATAATTAACTCACATTACTAAAAATAATCGTAAAATAAGGGACACCCAGAAAAATAACTTATAAATCACTTAAAAGATCATCATAGTCTATTCTAGATATCTATAAGAATATTTCACCCAAATCGTGGTCCCAGCCAACCCAACTACTATGATCAGGGTCATGCATTATAGAAATAAGAATTTCCCTCTTCAATACTAGATGGAGACTGGGTTCATCAAGAGATCATCATATAGTGGCCTCCCCATCATATAAGTATATTGGTAAAAAAAATTATTTCCCAAGTTGTAAAAACTCTTGAATCCAAATGAAAACCAAAAACAAATATAGGAAGTGATGCATAAAACAATGAATGCAACCATTTTACAACAAAAAGATTTAGATTTTTCCTAGAAAGATAGTTATATTAAGAATAGAATTTCCAAAAGGTACACAACCTCAATCTCTATTCCCAATTTTTTTTTCAAATTAAACAAAAAATCCAAAAAATAAATCATTTACAAGAAAATAAAATTTAAACTAAGCCAAAATTAGCACCCTACTCATATATACATTCTTCAGGGGATGGTCCTTCAAAGGAGTGGACCTAGCTTCACATCAATTCTTAAAAATTACATAGAAAAACCATTGAAAATGACCCAAATTTCAAAAGTTATGGAAGTTCATTGTTTCTTTTGGAAAACATTTCTTCTTTTTACCTGAACTTCCACCTTGCTAGAACACCCATTACTTTCTTCCAGACTAGTCTGAAGAGAATAAATATGATAGAATATTCATTGTAACTATCAAAATGAGAAACAAAACTCCTTTCCCTCTATTATAACTACTTAAATCTTTATAGGGATATAAAAAACATCCACCAAATTCAGTCCACCAACTAAACTAGAATCAACCTGAACAACCTACTTAACTACTTATTTATAGGGGTTAAGAAAAAATGACACTATCTATAAGAGTCCTAATCAAAGGACCTTTTCAAAGAAAAGATCCTTCAAGGAATCATTTTTGAAAATTTATGGGATCTAAGAAACTATCTCATTAAAATCTTTTAGTCTATTTCAAAACCATTGAATCAACTTTGTCAATATGGTACAACTCCATATCCTCATGTACATTCACATATCAGGGAAAACTACTAGATGAATAGGTCCATTCCCATGAATGTCCTATTTGTGTTTTAGACTAGAAAATGTCCTTCTAATACATTCATTAAATCCCCCAAACATGAAGGATTCAAAATTAAGATTAAAAGGATTTAGAATCTGAATATAAAAGAAAATTTTGATGATAGTTTTTAAATATTCCTCATATTTTTCTAGTTCCAACTGCCCAAATAACTAAGGAGGTTTCAAACCTTGTAATTTCTTGATGAATTTATGATACTAAGGACCACTAGGCTCAATTTATGAAATAGAAGAACCAAAAAATTGAGGACAGAATCGATCAACCAAAGATGCATGGTGGAAGAACCACCCACAATAATTTTCAAGATTCCTTAGAATTTATTGGGGAAATAGTCTAAAAAAAGAAACAAATAACCAAGTCAATACACATCACAAATCAAAACTACACACTTCAATCACAAATAAAAAATCAGTAATAAAAATACCATTACAAATAAATATAAAAGACAATAGAACAAAATATCAAAAATTAAATCTCCAAACACAAAAATGAAGTATATCTATACACCCAATTTTTAAAACATTGAAATCCCCCACCTTTTTAAAAAAACTTTCTAAAAACAAAGAGAACCTCAATAGGTTAAACACTTACCATTTATATTTGATAAATCCTCACATACACACCCTTATGATAGATCAATCACTCATACACACATTACCACAACAATACACTTACCACATACATACATCCATACATGTGAACATTAATCAGAATACTAAGGTTCCTAACAAGACATTTCCATTTCTGTAACAAAATATTTCACCCATATCCTTTTCCCACTTTTCTTTTCAAATTTCGTAAAACCTTTCCAAAATCCCAAATTAATTCCAAAAACAATTTCCATTTCATTTTCAAATGACCTAAAGCATCCATTTAGAAATACAATTTTGATAAATAAAACATCACTTTAAAAGTATACGGGTAACACCCCAAAATAAAATTCAACTCAGACCAAGATTAAAAAAAATAAAATCAATGAATAAAGAATCTAAAAATCCCAAAACTCAAAATGAAAATAGCTACACACGTCTTGGAAACCAAATTCAGAAGGTCGTGCACCAACCAGGTGAGCACATTGGAGGTTATTAGATGCAGTTTCATGGTTTGTTCATGGTTTTCCAAAACATTCTTAGTAACCATACACTCCTTTGAAATCCTTAAAAAAACCACAAAAAACTAAAAATCGACCAGAATCACACCATTAAAAAAACCAAAGACCTGAAAAATCCCATCCAATCTTTGATTTTAAGGCACAACCATCCCAGATCACCCTATAAATTCAAGTGTCCTTATGAAAAGGTTTTGATCAACAACCTACACATATTTTTCCACTTTAATTCTAAAAATAATAACTCCATACTACCAGACATCCCCAAATAACAAGGGATAATTACTCTGATGCCAATTTTTCACACACCAACCTGGGACAACCCTGAACTGGGAACCTAAATAGGACCCCAACATGGTCTTAGGAGTGTTTCCAATACTCTAGGGATAGAAACTAGTATTTTTCATAATTCATATATTAATTGGGAATGATTTATCCTATAAAAAGTAGATAATTTAAGAAAGTAGAAAAAAACTAAATATTAGAGCAGAAAAAATGATCAACTGAGATGATAAAATTAAACACTTGAGGAAACTCCATGTAACCTCATGTGTACCCACAAATTACATAACTATAGTCTTTCCATGAGAGAACTAGAGATTGGAGAACCTATAACTGAAAAATGAAAAAGAATATATATGTGAGAATTTAAAATTTCTAATATGAATTCTATTGATAAGAAACACCCAATTCCTTAATGTTAAAGATAAATATAAATCATTATAGTTTGAAAATAATATATATAAAAAGTAGGATTTTATAATCTTTTAAGAAAAAAATAACATGATTCCATTTTAAATAAAAACAAAATTATATCATGTTTTCAAGATATTTTTTCAAAACATGAAATACATTTCTGTAAATTACTTATAAAATATAAACAAGGCTAAACCATTTATATTATTATGAAAAAATGGATATTACATTATATAAAGAATCTAGAAAACAACAAAAAGTGAAACATGAATTTTTTATTTTAGATACGTTAAGTAAACTAAACAAAATAAAATTTAAAAATAGTTCCAAAAAATAAATGAGAAAAAGTGAGAAAGAGCAATAGAAATCCCTATGTATCTAGTTTAGTTGGATCCCTTGGATACTCATACTCTTGGTGATATAACCATATAACAACTTCTCATTCACAAGATACTAGATTGGATGAAACCAAAGATATAGCAGTTCCTAAAGTATCATTATGTTTTTTAGTCAGTATTGTATCATAATCCTTCTAGGGAGCTCGGGCCCAATCCCCATTGACTCGTCCACCATACTAGTTCTTAGTCCACCCAACTAGGTACCTTGTATACCCATGTTTCATGCTAAAATGGAGGTGAGTTTTTATCAAGTTATCATATACATATACATATCACATTATTTATTCAAAAATAAACAATTCACTTATTACCTCTAAAACCCCATCTTAAATTTAACCCATTTTCTCTTTCCAAACTACACAAAAATTCACAAGTCCCTTTACTAAGAATATATACATATCAAACATTTAACACACACTAAATTTTCAATACATAAGGATAGTCTTAAGTGGGGTTTTCATTTCCTTAAAAAATTTTAAAATGCGAATCGGGCCTCACCATTTAAAAAGTAGAAACCATTTATTTTGAAAACCACCTTTACGCAAGGAAATTAAGTTCCAAAAACACCCATTTAAAAAAATTTGGAAATAATTTCCAACACCCAAGGTTCTTGGAATTTCAAAAAAACCTAATAAAATAATTCAATAACAGAAACCCATGTTATAAGAACATGAAAATACATTGAAATTATGTAACAAACCATTCCTGTTCAACACAATATTTTTATATAATTTATTTAATTTATAATATAAATAAAATAACCAAGTGGATAACATAAGAAATTATGATTTTCAATTCAAAGTATTAGACATAGTAAACCTACCCCAAAATAATGTTTTTTAATATTTACCACATGAACACCTTTTCCTACCATTATAGTAATTTTTTTATCAATATTCCTCAAAACCTTTTCTTTGATCCTAAAATAATATATAATTACCATTATTTTATGAGTTTTTTAAATATTAATCAATAGAAAATTATTTTTCTTCTTATTTTTATGTGATAATGGAAAATACATTTTATTCTAGGTCCAAATGATTTTTAAATGGTTTTATAATGAAAAGAGAAAGATTATAATTTTTTTTTCATTTTATGGTACTTGGGAATTATAAATGCTAAAGGGTGATCCTAAGATATAAATATCCAATGAACTAGATATTGATTTAGTCTACAGAGAAAAAATATTGTCGGTAATTAATTAGGTTACTCTTATTCAAAGGATTTTATGAAAGAGTTAGCATAGGTTAAGGATATTACAACTCAAGATACCTTTAGGGGTTTTGAATGATTTATATGGGATTTAATGGATTTTTTAGAAAAAATTTATTTTTACATGTGGTTTTTTTATATTCTTAATGTATATTGGGAAAATGGTAAACATTTTTTAGGTTTCCATTTTTTTAAATGGACTAAGTTTCCTTTATATTTATACCCCATAATGTTCTTTTTGTTCTCATACCATGTTTTTAAAAGTCTTTCCCTGGATTTCAGGTTGTTTATGAACTATAAAAAGGAAAATATTTCCATTATAGTCACTCATATTAAATGAAAAAAACCTGCATTGGATGAAATAGAGCTGTAAATTTATGAAATTTTTTTGTGGAAATAATGAACACTATGTGAAGTGTACACTTTTTTTGTAATAGTTTTCCTAATTATCAAAAATAATATACCTAAAAGATCATGGGAATTTATAAATTTGAAATAATTTATATTGGACTCATAATTAGGGGTTAGTTATGAAAGGGGTTGTTATTAAATGGGAGCTCACTCTTGGAATGTCAAATCCCAATGAACTGGATAAAATAAATAAGACATAACACTTGTCCCAGTTATACAACAACATTACCAAGATTTACCATATATAACCTATCATATTAAGAACCTCATCACAAGGCTAACATAACTTCAAACATAAATGAAACCACTAACACTGATGAATAATAATTATAAAAAATTAATACTCCATAAATAATTACCAAGGGGACACCTAAAGAATAAACTATGATAGAATTTAGTTAAATATCTACATATAATTGATTTATCCCTATAAAGTGGGAGGAAATAATCCTAAGGATCATTTGTAAATTTAAAATTTCTACCTTTCATCACGAATTTTCTGGTGCCATACCCAAAATAAAACAAAACAGACATCAATCCATTCACGTCTTCTAATTCAAATTAGATAGTCCCAATCTTAACGATGATATAAGACCAAATTATTAGATTTTCTAAAAAAAGTACACTTAAAAAAACACTTTTTAAACAAAATTCAAAGTGGAGTTTAAAAAACAATTTTACAAAAGAAACATACATTGAAGAAAGAATTTCACCTCTTATGAAAAACTAGAAAAATATCATTTAAAAACTCTATCACGAGTTACAATTTTAACCCAAATTCTAGTGTTTTCAATTAATTTTAAAAATCTCTTTAATTTAAAAATGTTTTACAAATTCAAAAAAGAAATTGAAAACTATTCAAAACACCCCATGAAAGTAAAAAATAGGTTTTCAAATAACCTATAAAAACATAAAACAAAAGACAGTGCACTTTAAAAACATTTTATCTCATTGAGAAAATGAAAAAAAGATCAATTACCTTATTCCACCACAAATTAAACTCCCGATTTCCTTATATGGCATTTCAATTCATTTAAAAAATCCAGCATATTTTCAAAATACTACCCAAATTTCACAATAAAATTATCCTCTTTTCAAAAAATACCCTAAAGATTCAAAGTCCTCCCAAAAATATATTGTTAAAACTAGTTTTAAATTTGATATATTTTATAAAAAAATCATTTTCCACAAAAGAAAACCTTTAAATAAATTAATAAAATTTTATAAATCCACATAATGAAACCTTGAAAACATTTTACACATCACATTAAAAACAATAAGTCATTACCTAGTACATACTTTATTTTAAACTCAAAAATATGTACATTAATTTATAAGATAAGTAAAAATACTCCCCTAAAATTAATAATTCTCAAAATCGGATTTTTAAAACTTTTATATGCCATAATATTTTGTGGAGATTAATGGATTTTGTAATCATATTCTTTAATTTCATTAAACATTTTATAAGAAATGTTTAAAAAAAAATCCTTTTTTTAATTCAAACCATTTGATTACACCCCCTATAAATTATAAAACCCACCTCATCCTTTTTCAAAAATAAAATTGAGGCTTTCATTTTAAAATTAACACATTAATATAACTAAAATACAACTAATAATAAAAAAATACAATTCATTATAAGGTTTCCCAATATTTAAAATAAACTAAAACTTTAAAATTTTGGAAAACTCACACCTAATCATTTTTTGGATACATGGTCTGGAAAACCATGAACAAATCATGATAATCCTAATGTTATCCTCTTAGGGTTGAATACATGGTCTAATCATAGTTTTATGAAAAAATGTAGATTAAACCTTTCACCATATAGATTCTTCAATACTCTACTATAATACTCACTGTTTCTCAAAATCACTCATAATTATTCAATGGAAAACATAAATACCTCAATAACAACCAAAAAATCTAAAAAAACCAAAAAAATATCTAATTGAAGACATACTAACATCACAATGGGTTTTCCCCATAACAAAACAATAATTTTAACAAACCAATTATTTTTAATATTAAATAAATTTGATGTCCTATAAATATTAATGAAATATATTTATTGATATATATTCAATATATGAATATTAAGTAATTTTTCAATTGAAAAGGAAATTGTTTTATTCTTATTAAATTTTTTTATACTTATTATATGGTTTTATTGAAAATATTGATTTAAAAATTTTAGAATTTTATTTTTAAAAAATGAAATTTATATTTTATATCATAAAGTCAAAATTATCTTAGAGATATTTTTGGGGAATTTTATGAAAGAGTCTATGTTCGGGTGCATAGTAGAAAATACTGATTTTAACAAAACCTGACTTTTATTTTTGAAATATTTACATAGGATTATTTTGTAACACCCTGACCCCAGTAACTGAGAGTCAGTGCTTTATTAAATAACATTGGCATGATTTAAAGAATCTTGTCCCGAAGGACCAATCAGTTTAGTATTATTGGAAATAAGATACACACATAAGTTCAACATTACATCTTGAAAATAAATAAAAAACTAATTTATTCCATTAGAAACATCCAAGACTCCTAGATTATGACTGCAAGTCAATCATAACTAACTTCTCCATATCCTTGGAAAATGAAAAATAAGAAAGGGGTGAGCTCAAACACTCAGTAAGGGTAAGAAATAAAACGGAAGATAACATAAACATTAGTCATGATGAATAATTCAAAACACATGCCTTTACAAATAATAAACATGAACACTTTATGGTAGGAATATGAGATGAGTAAAAAATTCCATAAAAAAACATAGTAATGAGTATTCTACTAGTTTAATAACAACATGAACCATCATTATTATTTTCATAATGAGGGAATGTATAATTCTTGACATTCTGAAACATCTTGTCAAGGCCTTGACCAAGACATCTAAAAATGATTTGGGCCTCGACCAAAACCATATATCAAATTGGGAAAGGCCTCAGCCAATTCCATGTCTAATTATATCATGAGACCTGCCGATGCATCGAGGAGCTATAGTGGGATCCACCCGTCACATAATAAGTCCAATACAGTTGTCATATGAAAAGGTTGAAACATGACAAAAACATTCATATTAAAACTATCATAGGAAATGTCAATACTTTAATCATAAACTATGAATGGTTTAAAAATAACTCATCCACATTCAAACATATCATAAAACTTTAAATATAATATTGAGTGTTTGTATCATAAAAAATCAACTTCAAAAAAGTGTAATTTTTTTCAAAGGATGTTGACATAGATGAAATAAAAACAATTTGAGAGAAATATCTCTTTGTATTTTGAAATCATTTAAGAATCACATAATTATAAAAGAAAACATTTATTTTGAAAATATTCTTATTATCTTGCAAGATAAGCTTCAATGATGTTATAATCGAAGAAATTAGGCACACCCCCCATATAAGTTAAAAAAAAATTCTTACCTAAATGTTGTCGAAAAGGTCACAAAGTAACTTGTTTATAAAATTATGGAAAGATTCCTTTCAAAACATATAATTTCAAATAAGGGTATAAATGAATTTACACTATATTCTAGTAAATATTAAAAATGTTTTGAAATAAATTTTTAAGAAAACATGGATGTGGATGATAAAGAGGTCCTAGTAGATACTTACGTAAAAACAACCTCAGATAATAAAGAGATTGTGAAATTAACCCTTACCATGTACTTTTCCTTGGTCTAGGGTACATTTAACTCCTGTATAATAGTTAAATTATTGTTATTAAATTATACAAGAACTATATACTTAAATATGATATCATATATGATTCTCTAATATTGCTTTGTTAATAATATTTCAGTAGTATCATCGTTTTGGGTGTTAACTGAATCATTTTCCTTTATATTATTGGTTATGTAAGCCATTTTTATTATGGATAGGATTTATTTTATGATATTATGTACATAAATATTATTTTTAGTCATCAAATGAAAATTATTCTTGAATGGTTACGATGGGGAAATGAATCTCATCTCGTTCGTGGAGACGGTAATTCGTAAGTATGCACGAGTGAAAATATGATTATATTGATGGAGAAATCATATGTTGTTAGATATTATATCATATATATAGAATCATTAAAATTTCATATTTATTATTTACATCAGATATACTCATTATTATTCCCATCCAAATAATGAAGTGTTTGAATAACAAACTACTCCATGACGTGGAGACGGTAAGTCGTACGTACGCATGTTTGGTGACTTTGTCATTAATATGATGTATAGAATAATGAATATGGTTGTACCATTTTTATAATAACATCAAAGTATTTATAAGGTACTGGATTAATTATTTTATAATGGAAACCACAAAGAAAGAGGAAGTGGAAGAAGAAATGAACTTGAAAGAGGTGATGAAATATTTACCTCTTCTTCGGGTTCTTCCTTTTGATTGGATCAAAAGGGATCCTTATGTTGTATTTATGACAAAATAAAGGCATCTAGGATAAACGGAGGAAGGTTGGGAAGATATTTGGGTAGGGGTTGGCAGAGCCAAATGGCTTTGGAGGTGTGCAATTAAGAAAAGGGGAAGTGCCCTTTTAAAAGAGAGGTTAGGGTCACTTTAGAAAAAGCTTGAAATATTATTTTATAATAAAATAATTTACGATTTATAATGGCTCAAAAATGATTTATTTAGAGGAAAAGGTTGGTATGGGTCTAAAAATTCTCAACAAATTGGTTTTAGATAGGTTTAGGTAACTATATTAACATTATCTTTTATATATAACTCTTAGTTTAATAGTTTGACATTTACCATGTCTCTTTGTATTTTTATATTATATGGTTAATAAACTTACTATAAACTCCAAGAGAAACCGAAGAGGTTCATTATTAATATATATAACCTCATATAAGTATATTTTCCTAACATTAGATTTTTATGAATATTATATCAATTAATAATATAGTATTTGTTTTAAAAACTCAAATATGTGAATTTTGACACTATTTAGTATTTTTTTTGAAATCCGTTAAAACTTTATAACTTAGAATAAAATTTATTCTACCAACCCTAAAATGTCATATTGACCTGTAAAATTAGTGGAATTCATATGAAGTCTCAATTTATATTTATTTGGATATTTATAATATCAATTATTTTAATATTTCATTAATAAGGTAATTACTACATCATCATTGATTAATAAATAAATTAAATTACTTAATTTATAAAAATAATAAATAAAATACGATTATGTAGGAAATATTTTTAGATTTATAATTAATATTTACATATTAATTTATATTGTGTGTAACCCTATATTAAAAATGGTTTAGTTATTAAACTTTGAATTTAACTCTTTCAACTCTTCTTTATATAAAATAATATTAAATGTCCTAATCTAATCTAAGTGGACCAAAGAGGGTCATATTTTATTCCTAAGGTTGTTTTTGGTCTAATTATAATTATATAATAGAATTAATACATGTTTTAGGGTAATTATGATATCATTTTTACCCTTAATTACCCTATTTACCTTTAACCATTGTAAATAAAAGTCAAAAGTTATTATTCACCAAAAATTATTTTCAACTTATTGAACCACATTTAATTAACAATATTAAATGTGTCTCTTAGATTTTTGAAATTAAACTCACAGAAGTGGTAAAATGAAGTTTTATGCAAATTTGAAAATGCTCCTAGGAGATGGGTAAAAGACGGTAAAAAGTTCAATAAAATTTTTATATATCTAAACTTATTATAAAATGACTCTAATGAATAAAAATAAACTTATATAGGTATTATGTATCTATTTTTACCTAAAATAAATTTAAATAAAATAAATAATTATTTAAATAAGAAGTTGGGTTTAACCAATAACACAGTGTTTTTCACTATTCATCAATAATTGAATGTTTTTAGAAAAATACGAAAAAATCGCCCTAAGCTAATTTTGATATTCTGAATTCAAAAATTAAGTCTATTTTGAAAAATAAAATTTATAAAATTTCAAAAAGTGGGTATTACTATTCATAACTGATAGTTTGATTGGTCATGGCGTGTTAGAATCTCGAAGTTGCATATAATGAAATCTATTGCATTATTCAAAGGGAAATGTATCGTGGAAGCTTGGGGTGTTACATTCTTCCCCCCTTCAAATAATTTTATCCTTGAAATTTCTAGAATACCACTATACAAAAATATTCAAGTGGTTATTTATCATAAGTTCCTCTGGTTCCCACGTTACCTTTTCCATCTTATGGTTTCTCCCTAGAACTTTTACCATACGTGTCATCTAGTTTCTCAGCACTTGTTCCCTGGTATCAAGAATTTTGACAGGATCTTCACAATAAGACGGATTAGGTTCCAGTTCAATTTCCTCAAAGGTGAGTACATACATTGGGCCAGGCATGTATTTTTCTCAATAGTGATTCGCAGAACACATAGTGAACTTTAGAGAGACTTGGCAGCATTTCCAAATAGTAAGCTACAGACCCAATTCGTTTTAGAATTTCGAAAGGTCTAATATACCTCATACTTAATTTACCATTCTTACCAAATCGTATAACTCCCTTCCATGAAGATACCTTCAAGAAAACATGATCTCCTCCCTGAAATTCCAAATTATTCCTTTGGTTATCAGCACAACTCTTTTGCTTACTTTGAGCTCTTTTGATGTGATTTTTAATAACCTCTATATTTTCCACCGTTTCCTCAACAAGTTCGGGTCCTATGAGTTTTCTTTCACCAACATCATCCCAACATGTTGGTGTGCACCATATCTTTCCATATAACGCTTCATATGGTGCCATCTGAATACTTGAATGGAAGCTATTGTTGTTGAAAAATTCTACCAGAGGTAAATATTGATCCCACATACCATGAAAGTCAAGTGAACAAGATCTCAACATTTCTTCTAAGGTTTGAATAGTCCGTTCTGATTGTCCATCAGTTTGAGGGTGGTAGGTAGTGCTCAAATGAAGTTCAGTGTCCAGGGATTTCTGAAGAATTTTCTAGAATCTTGATGTAAAACGGGGATCATGATCAGAAACAATCGATAAGGGTACTCCATGAAGTCTTATAACTTCATTAATATATAGTATTGCTAAATTTTCAAGTGGTAAATCTTTTCTTATAGCAAGAGAATGTGCTAACTTGATAAGATGATCAACAATGACCCATATTGCATCATTCCTTCTAGGAGTCTTTGGTAGAACCATGACAATGTCCATCATAATATCATCCCATTTCCACTCAGGTATGGGAAGAGGTTGCATGAATCTTCTAGGATGTTGTCTTCCAACTTTAAATTGTTGGAAAACCATACATCTTGACACAAAATCAGCAATCTCATTTTTCATGTTGTCCCACCAATAATTTTCTTTCAAATATCTATACATCTTGGTACTCCCAGAGTGTATAGAGAAATTGGAGCTATGAGTATCATCCAGCAATTCCCTTTTTAGATCAGGTATATCAGGAACACAAAGTCTCTTCCCAAATTTCAAAATTCTATCTTCATATATGAAGTCACTCAATCACTCATCATTTACATATTTAATCTTCTTTGAAACTCTTCATCATCAGTATGATAATTTTTTATCCTTTCTAGTAAAGATGGTTTGGAAACCATTTAAAAAAGAATTGATGTTTCACCTTCCATGGTTATTCCCATATCCATCTTTACTAGATCCAGGAAAATCGGATCCCTTTTAACGCTCATCTTGTTCAAAACTCCCTGATCCTTTCTACTCAAAGAATCTTCCACCTTATTTTCCTTCCCCGTGTGTTAGTGTATAGTGCAATCATAATCCTTGATTAGTTCAATCCATCTCCTATGCCTCATGTTTAGTTATTTTTATGAGAGAATATACTTCAAACTCTTGTGATCAGTATAAATATCACAGTTTCAACATAGAGATAGTGTCTCCATATCTTCAGAGTGAAGATTACAGATGCTAACTCAAGACCATGAGTGGGATAGTTTTTCTCATGAATTTTTAGCTGTCGTGATTCATAGATAATAACTCTATCATTATGCATAAGGACACAACCAATTCCTTTATTTTAAGCATCACTATAAATAACAAACCCATCGTTCCCTGATGGCAGAGTCAAGATATGAGCGCTGACTAATATTATCTTTAGTTATTCCAAACATTCTTCACACTCTTTTATCCAAAAATATTTGACCCCTTTACGTGTGAACTTGGTTAATGGGTTAGCCAACCAGGAAAAATTCTGGATGAAACATCAATAATAACCTGCTAAACCAATAAAACTACGTACCTAAATTATACTTTTCGGTGATTGACATTCTTGGATTACCCTGGTCTTTGAAGGATCAACAGATATTCAATCCTTATTTACAATATGGCCAAGAAAATAAATCTCTTGAAGTCATAATTAACACTTGATAAACTTCCCATATAATTCATCTCTTATAAGAGTCTTTATAATAATGCGCAAGTGATTTTCATGATCTTCATAGCTTTTGGAGTATACCAAGATATCATCAATAAATACCACTACAAAGTCATCAAGATATTTTTTGAAAACTCTATTCATTAGATCCATGAATACAAAGCATGCATTAGTCAATCCAAAAGGAATTACTGTGAACTCATAATGACCATACCTAGTTCGAAATACTGTTTTCAGAATGTCGTCCTTCTTCACACACAACTGATGATATCTAGATCGAAGGTCAATCTTTGATAAATATTGAGCTCCATGAATTTGGTCAAATAAATAATCAATGCGAGGTAGGGGATACTTGTTCTTTATTGTTATAATATTGATCTCCCTGTAGTCAATGCACAACCTTATATATTTGTCTTTCTTCTTAAAAAAATCATAGGGGATCCCCATAAAGAAACACTAGGGTGAATAAATCTCTTATTACTCAATTCTTCTAGTTATTTAGTTAGTTCCACTAATTCCACAGTGGCCATTCTATAAGGGGTCTTCGATATGGGCCTTGAACAAGGAATTAAATCAAGGGAAAACTCAATTTACCATTATGGAGGATGTCTAGGTAAATCCTCTGAAAACACATCAACTTATTCTTTCAGAATAGGTATATCCTCTGTTCAAACATTTTTTCCTCAACAATAATTATTTCATTCTCATCCTCCCCAATGATTGAATTTAGTAGAGCTACTGGGGGTGGATCTAGATAAGAATCATATGGTGATGTTTGTGCTCTAAAGATAAGGTACTCCTTGTCATCATCGAGAATTGTAACCTCCTTTTTCTTACAATAAATTTTTACATCATGGTCCGAAATCCAGTCCATACCGAGGATTATATCAAATTAAATCATGATTTTGATGATTAGATTAGGATATAAATATCATTTATATGCCTTAATGGGGACTGATTCACAAAACTTTGTAACAATGATACTTACCTTAGGAGTTTTGATTGAAAACTCCCTTGTTAAATATAATTGAAAATATCTAATTTTCTTAGAAAACTAGGAAGATATAAAATAATGCGATGATCTAGAATCAAATAAATCATTGGATAAACTTGAGGAAACCATTAAATTACCTTCCAACATGTCTTTTAGAGCTTCAACGTCTATGATAGTGATCACATAAGCTTTTCCTTGATCCCTTGTCCCTCTCTGAGTTAAGTTTCCCTAATAGGTAAGACATTCATTTTCATAATTTACCACATCCCTACAATTGCAGCATTGAACATTGGTAGATTATGTCTTCCCCTTACAATCACTAGCAAGATAGCCTTTCTATCCACATTTGTAGCATACTACTTTTCCTTTTAGATAGACACTAGGGTGCTTCCTTCCACAAATATCACAGGATGAAAATTCAACTCTTCCATTCTTCCCTATTTCTTTATTTTATTTCCCAGAGTGTTCAAAAAATATCTTCTTCTCTTGATTTTCTTTAAAGTAGTAATAATTAGATAATTCCTTTTCTATCTTGATAGCATATGATACAATATCTTTATATGATGAGAAGGATTGTGAGACTAATGCTCGACGGAGAAATGGTTTTAACACATCAATGAAATGATCAATCTTACTTCTTGGGTTATGTATATAATCTGCAGCTTGCCTTGATAACCTTGTAATGTTAGCTTCATAATTTGTTGCATTCTCATCATCCTTTTGTCTCTAACTCATAAATTGACTTTCCATATCCACTTGATGGTCACGAAGAAAATATTTTTCTAAGAAAATCTCTTTAAACTCCCTCCATTCCATACTTGATACTTCTTCATCATACTTTGTGTTTTTAATTAATTACCCCCATTGATTTGCATCTCCAGTGAGGCGATAAACAACCATGATAACTTTTTCCATTTCACTAATCCGCAAAGCATGAAATATTTTCACTAAGTAACTTATCAATTATCCAGCTACAAAATCATTTTAGACCCATTGAATGTTTGTGGGTTTTTTCTCATGAAGCGGTCTAACATTAATCCTCCACGTTGTGGATCATGGTGCTCCATACGGGTAAGGTTATTATTCAAAACCTGAGTGATTTGTCCCAGTAAGGTGATAAGCTAATTAGCACCAGTTTCTTTACCAGCTTCAATATAATTATCTTGAGTATGAGGGTAATCCCTACATGGATTATATGTGTTGATACAGTTTCCATTCCTTCTACTTGGCGCCATTTCTAAACAATGTCATACACTAGTTTAGTTTATGAATCACAATACAAAATTATGAACTTGTAAAACACTTAACATAAATTGAACAGTTTATGGATATAATCCATAATCATAAAAATTATACTCTTTGAGGAAGTATATACTCATAAACCGTTCATAATGTTTTGTAAATAGAATGAAAATTATACTAAGAATATCCCCCAAGAGTGTAGAAACCAAGAGTACAGTAAGGCCTATTGTCGTGCACTAGGTTTCGTTCAAGTCTATCTCAAAGCGATGTTTTCAAGTTTTACCCGTAGGTACATCTGTGATAGAGCCACCTCTACCTACTCGTATCCAGACATGGATGTATTGTTTGGAAAACTCACAAAATATCAATAACACCAAAATTCTAGGAAGTTCTTCTATACTAATCCTCAAATTCTATCTTTGGGTAATGTGCTCTAATAATAGTTTTTCTAAATCTAGTTTCCATGGTTTGTAATAAACTCACTCTGATACCAAATATAACGCCCCGAACATAGTTACCTAGAGTCGGTGATTTATTACATAACATTATAATTAAACAAGGAATCATGTCCTAAAAGACTGTTCAGTTTAGTATTATTGGAGCCAAGATACACACATAATTTCAACATTAATACATGAAAAGAAATACGACACTAATTTATTCCATTAGAAACATCCAAGACTTCTATATTATACCTACAAGTCACTCATAACTAACTTTTTCATATTCTGGGAAAATGAAGCATAAGAAAGGGGTGATCTCAAACACTCAGTAAGGGTAATAAATACAACGGAAGATAACATAAACATTAGGCATGATGAATAATGAAAAACACTTGCCTTTACAAATAATAAACATGAACAATTTTTGGTAGGAATACAAGCTGAGTAAATAATGCCATAATAAAACATAGTCATGGGTATTCTACTAGTCTAATAACCACATGAAACATCATTATTATTTTTATAATGAGGTAATGTATAATGCTGGACATTCTGAAACATCTTTTCAAGGCCTCAGACAGGACGTCTAAAAGTGATTTAGGCCTCGGCCAAAACCATATATCAAATTGGGAAAGGCCTTGACCAATTCCATGTCTAATTTTATCATGAGACCTACCGATTAATCGAGGAGCTATAGCGGGCTCCACCCATCATATACTAAGTCCAACACATTCTTAATATGAAGAGGTTGAAACATAATATAAACATTCATATTAAAACTAGCATACGAAATGTCAATACTTTAACCATAAAACTTGAATGGTATAAAAATAACTCATCCATAGTCAAACATATCACAAAACCTTAAATACAATATAGAATATTTTTTTCATAATAAATCGACTTCAAACAAATGTAAAATTTATCAAAGGATGTTCACATAGATGAAATCAAAACTATTTGAGAGAAAAATTGATTTCTATTTTGAAGTCATTTAAGAGTCACATAATTATAAAAGAAAACATTTGTTTTCCAAATATTCTTATAATATTGTATGTTAAGCTTCAATGATGTTATAATGGAGTAAAATAGCCACACCCACCATATAAGTTAGAAAACATTCTTACCTTAGTTTTGTTTAAAAGGCCATAAAGTACCTTGTTTGTAAAATGACAGAAAGAGTCCTTTCAAAACATATAAGGTCAAATACGAGTATAAATAAATTTCACACCTAGTCTAGTAAATAGTAAATTTTTTTTCAAATATATTTTTAAGAAATCATGGATGTGGATGATAAAGAGGTCCTAGTAGAAACTTACGTAAAAATAAACTCAGATAATAAAGAGATTGTGAAATTGACCCTTACCTTGTACTTTTCCTTGGTTGAGGGTACATTAACCACTTGTATAATAGTTAAATAATAATTATTAAATTATTCAAGAAATATATACATAAATATGATATCATATATGATCCTCTAATATTTCTTTGTTAATAATATTTCAGTAGTATCGTCGTTTTGGGTGTTAACTGATTTTTTTTCTTTTATACACTTGGTTACGTAAGCCATGTTTGTTATAAATAGGATGTTTTTGATGATATTACGTTTATAAACATTATTTTTAGTCATCAAATGAAAATTATTCTTGAATGGTTATGATGGGGAAATGAATCTCATCGCGTTCGTGGAGACGGTAATCCGTACATACACACAAGAAAAAATATCATTATATTGATGGAAAAATCGTATGTAATTGAATGGTATATCATATATAAATAATAATTAAAATTATATATTTATTATTTAAATTAGTTATACTCATTATTATTTCCATCCAAATAATGAAGTGTTGGAATAAAAAACTACACCATGACGTGGAGATGGTAAGCCGTACGTACGCACGTATGGTGACTTTGTCATTAATATGATGTATAGAATAATGGATATGGTGGTAACATTTTTATAATAACATCACAGTATATAGAGGATACTGGAGTTGTTATTTTATAATGGAAACCACAGAGAAATAAGAAGTGGAAGAAGAAAAGAACTTGAAACAGGTGATTCAATATTTACCTCTTCTTCATGTTCTTCCTTTTTGTTTGATCAAAAGGGATTCATAGGTTGTATTTATGAACAAAGGAAGGCATCTAGGATTAAGGTAGTAAGGTTGTTAGGATATTTGGTCATGGGTTGGCCGAGCCAAATGGCTTTGGAGGTGTGAAATTAAGAGAAGGTGAAGTTCCCATTTATAAGAGAGGTGAGGGTCACTTTAGGAAAAGCTTGAAATATTATTTTATAATAAAATAATTTTCAATGTATAATGGATAAAAAATAATTTATTTAGAGGATAAGGTTGGTATGGGTATAAAAACTTTCAAAAAATAGGTTTTAGATAGGTTTAGGTCACCATATTAACATTAATTTTTAGATTTAACTCTTAGTTAAATAGTTTGACATTTACCATGTCTCGTTGTATTTTTATATTATATGGTTAATAAACTTACTATAAACTACCAAGAGAACCCCTAGTGGTTAATTATTAATATATATAACCTTATATAAGTATTTGTTCTGAACCTTATATTTTTATGAATATTATATCAATTAATATTATAGTATTTGTTTTAAAAACTCAATTATGTCAATTTTGACACTATTTAGTATTTGATTTTGTTTGAAAGCCATTAAGACTTTATCACTTCAAATAAAATTTATTTAACCAACCCAAACATGTCATATTAACCTATAAAATTAGTGGAATTTATCATAAGTCTAAATTTACATTTATTTGGATATTTATAATATCAATTATTGTAATACTTTATTAATAAGGTAATTACTACATCATCATTGTGTAATAAATAAATTAAATTATTTAATGTCTAAAAATTATAAATAAAATAACATTATGTATGAAATTTTTTTAGATTTATAATTAATATTTATAGTAGAATTTATATTGCATGTAAACCTATATTAAAAATGGTTTAGTTATTAAACTATGAATTTAACTCTTTAACTCTTCATTAAATAAAATAATAATAAATGTCCTAATCTAACCAAATGGACCAGATGGGGTTAGATTTTATTCATATGATTTTTTTGGTCTAATTATACTTATCCAATAGAATTAGGATATATTTTAGGGTAATTGTGATATCATTTTTACCCTTAATTACCCTATTTACCTTTAACCGTTGTAAATAAAAGTAAAAAGTTACTATTCACCAAAAATTATTGTCATCTTATTGAACCAAATTTTACTTACTGATATTAACCATGTCTTTAATATTTTTAAAATTCAACTCATTGAAGTGGTAAAATTTTGTTTTATGCAAATTTGCAAATGCTCCTAGGAGGTGGGTAAAAGATGGTAAAATGTTCAATAAAATTTTTATATATCTAAACTTATTATAAAATGACTCTAATGAATTAAATTAAACTTATAGAGGTATTATGTATCTATTTTACATAAAATAAATTTAAATAAAATAAATAAGTATTTAAATAAAAAGTGGGTTTTAACCAATAACGCAGTGTTTTTCACTATTCATCAAAAATTGAATGTTTTTAGAAAAATACCAATAATTCGCCATAAGCTAGTTTCGATATTCCGAATTAAAAAATGAAGTTAATTTTAAAAAATAAAATATATAAAATTTCAAAAAGTGGGTTTCACTATTCATAACAGCTAGTTTGATTGGTCGTGGTGTGTTAGAATCTCGAAGTTTCGTATAATAAAAGCTATTGCATTATTCAAAGGGAAACGTACTGTGGAAGCTTGGGGTGTTACATATTTTAGTTTTATTTTTTTAAAATTAAATTAGTTAATTTTTAGAAAAAATAATAAAATCAATTTCATTGGAATCAACACTATTATTGAATTTATTATGAAAACATTTTTATACTTAAATGGTATTTTTTCTTAAAAATTATTTTCATCACGATTTACATGTTTATTTTAAAAGTAATTTATATCACTTATAGAAATTAAATTTTTTAATATGGAATAAAATTTTTTAATCATCTTTTAAAAATTCAGTAATTATTCCACTTTCTTTTCTGGTTATTATGAGTAATTACTTTGGTTAAAAATTCAGTTACCACAACAAGAGGTATAACAGGTAAAAAGGGTAAAATCTAAAATTTTAAGGGTTAAAATGTCCAACAAACCTTGTCTAAATACTATTTTATAGAAATATTTAAACTCTATATTATAGATAATCCGAATATGAGTCATTTTGATACATTTTTGTTAATTAATACATTAATATATTTCAATCTTAAAAAAATTCATTTTTCCCTCTTTTTCACTTATAAAAGGGAACATGATCTTTTCTCTTCTCCATAAGTCAAGATCCTATTAACTCAGAAAATCACTAAAAAAATACCTTACTAAAATACATCCCAATGTCTTATAAGTGATTTTTTTATTATAATACTATCATAGGAAGGATTTAGGAATAAACCTAAAGAGGTTGTCCGATGAAGAGGCATAGTTATTAACTGAGTGTTTTGTTTTCTTCTTTTACCCCCCTCAAACCTATATTAACCATTTTAATATAATAAAATCACTATATAAAACATAATTAAATTTTATTTAATTTAAATTATAACCATTTTTATCAATTTTACCATTGAATGAAAAATAATATCATCACTCATGCAAATGTGTGGACTACCACCTCAAGAGATGATGTACTTCATTTTTCATCACTGCCTATTATGGCTGATAATAAATATAGATATAAATGAAATAATTTGACATATATGATATAAATTTCATTATTTAAAGTTAAATAAATATTATATATTTTAATTTACTATCAAAAGAAAAATAAAAACGTCGCTCAGGTGTACGTATAGACTACCACCTCGCAAACTGATATGTTTTTATTTTTCATCACCACATCATAGGGATTGTATATATAGGTGTATTCAACTAAATAATACTATATTTATGATATAATTATCATTTTTTAAATATAAAATAGCTCTTAGGTTATTTCCTTCATGTTTTTAGAAAAATGGAAACATTTCTCATGCATACATATGACCTACTGTTTCCATATTGGAATGTAATTATTTTTTCACAAAAATCTTTTATGATCTTTTATAAAATTATAAATAATGTATAAAAATATAACTATAAAATTATTTTGACTCAATTAATGATATAACTATGATCCGTTTTACCATATTCAACCTACCCAATCCATTCCCAACTTATAATCCAGATATTCTCAAAACGTCTGATGTGAACATAATAAATTAAGTAGTTAAGTACAACATGGATATAGGTGAAATAAAATGGAAAATAAACATGAAAAATGTTATTAAGTAAATAATTAAATTAATTTTATTATTCATGAAGATAAATAAAATACGTAACAAATCAGACTTCAGGTAAGAGAAACTTTATCATAAAACCTTGTTTTAAATGTTTTAAAGATTTATTTTAAAAATATTTTTTCTTCCATGACTATTTTATTTATATTATTTTATGGATGAATTTATATGAACATAAATAAATTATAAAGGTAATTTTATTTCTATTTTTATTTCTTTCAATTGTTTTCAAAAGGAAACTTCTAACATATTTTATATAGACATTTTGAATTTATTTACAAAGAAGTTAAAAGAATTTTCTATTTTGACATTTATGACATTGATGAATTATATATATGCCAAAAATTTTTTTTTATATTTTTATTAGTATAAAATATTCATGGTTTTCTTCAATTAAAACCCTCTTTATCTTTTTTCTATGTATTTTAGTCTTGAAAATTGGGTTTTAAGAGTAGTGGATATATCAATATCTTAAAATGTTTTTCTTATGAGTTAAAAAGTATATTTTTATAACTATGATGATGGAAATGAAATATTTTATAAATTCAATATATTTTATAGAGTTTTTTTTATAGTGATGGGTTATGCTAATATAGTTATCCAATGCATTGGTTAATGATTATGTCATCTAGAGATTTCTGCTGGAATTAACCAGGCAGGTTAATCCATTTGTAAGGGTTATTATGAGGGTTATTTGAAGATTATGTCTCAAGGAACCTACATGACTTTTATATTCCCTATAATTAGTTTTCACTAATATCTTATCATTTTTTAAGTTAATATAATTATCATTTGTTTGAAGAATGATAATTCCCTTTAAGGGTAAAACAATATGTTTTTAAGAAAATTCTTCTCTTGAGTTCACATTTTATCTAAAAAATCCTCATGATTATGATTTTTTACTTTATTTGTTCTTATAGATATCTTTATTAAAAACATTGGGTAGTAAAGTTTATTTCATTTGTAATTAAATTATTATTTGAGCTTAAAGTTTTTTATGTTAAAGGAAAAATCTCTTTTATAAACTCATGGTTTTGAAATTGACTAAGAAGTTTTTTCCTTACTTTTATATATCCTTTACTGAGATTTGTGTGATCATCCAAAATTTTCAAAAGTTTTTACAGGGTTTAAGGATGATTAGGAACAATGATAAAGTCATGTTTAAAATCATGAATATTTTTTAATAAGGTAAAACATGTTTCATTTTAAAAGTATTTTATTTTGAAAAAAGAGACATTGGGTGGTAGTGTTCACTTTTTAATGTATGGTTTTGATTTTTATGAGTTATAATCTAATTCTATAAACCCCTAAACCTAAAAATATATTTTTAAATGTATTAAAATTAATTATTATTTTAAAACTCAAGATATCAGGTTGAAAAAGAATCAGGTCCTTATAGTTTATATCAGAGTTGGGTTTAGTTAATTTTAGAGGCCAGGATAATATAAATAGGTACCCTTAAGAGATTATAATTTATGGTTACAATGATATATAATTTTAATACTTCCATGTTTCTTCATCTAAAATATGTCAATTCAGAATGGTTTTCTATAAAGAAAAGATGGAATTTAATAAAATAATGCACACAATGGATAATATCATTGAAAATTATAATTTTAGAATTTTTGTGATTTTTAAAAAGTTATTTTTGTTTTTTTTGTGGATCAGTCTATACAAGTTATAAATTATCGTGGTGTCAATGTGAGAGAGAAACCATGATCACCAATGAGTAACATTCCATTGTATATAATTTAATGACAGAACAACATCCAACATTCAATGGATCATCTAACCCTGTGATAGATGAAGGATGGGTAAAATATTTTTATAGGACATTAAAGACATGGATTGTTTAAAAAATAAAAAATTAGCTCTTTTTACTAACTATTTTTAAGGTTAGGTAATTAAGTGGGGGATAATTCTGAATAATATTAGAGAAAGAGAATATATTAGTTCCTTAAAATGGGAAGAATTTAAAAATATATGCCTTGATAATTAATCTTCTAAAGTTATGTATTATAATGGAAAATAAATTCATAGAATTGTGGTAAAAGGAGAAATATTCAACGGTTGCGTATGAAGAAAAATTCACCCATTTGACAAGGTATGCAACAAATGGTAACTGATATATTGATAATAAAATTAATAAATTTTACTTTGGATTAAAGAAAATATATAAAATATAATTAGATTCTAGTTAATTTAAAATTTATGATAAATTTTTTATTTTGATAATATGGTATAAATGTAGGTTTTGATGATAATTCATTCTATTAAAACAATAAAAAAAGTGGCATAGGTTGTAGGAAATGGGGTAGCATCCATCAATGAAATATTATGGTGGGAAAATCATGTTTCCATTTTGTGATAATTTTAGAAAAAAACCCGAGTGAATGTCTTATAAAATATGTGAAGTTTTTTTGATGTGGTACGTTTGGACATGTGTCTCATGAATACAAAGAAAATAATCATGGTAATGATTATAAATATAATTAAAATTTAGGATTAATGTGTTTTAATTTTAATTAGATGGGTTATTATTCTAGTAATTTTACAAAGATAGGAATCAAGGATGAAATTATTCATGATCACAAGTATAATGATGTGGCTAAATCCTATACTTATTTATTCAGATTATTCTAATGTATTCATCATTCATATTAGGCCAATGTATTTTTAAATTTTGGGTCTATGAATTCTTTCATTTTTGAGAAATTTTTTAGTAAATTTGAAATTTCACATTAATAAACGAATCTAGAACGTTTTGTAAAAGCTCTCTGAGAAACTATTAAGGTAAAAATAAATTATAAGTATATTTTTATTATTTTCTATTAAAAGGATGTACATGAGAACCTTATTATCTTATCCCTTGTATAGATTGATGTTATTATGGTTATGGATAGTCTTTTAATGTATCATGTTAAAATATATTATACAGATAAAGAAGTATTAATTTTTCAGAATGAGTTTTAGTTTTTATACAAGAATGAATTTATACATTTGATAGCATATTATAAATATTAGAAATTGATTAAATATGGAAATTAAAGTTATCATGTGAATATTTTGTGGAAAAATGAGTCTTTTGAAATTTCTGATGTTTCAATAGTAAATTAATATCTATATGTATTTACTAATGAGTTTCATAGTATTATACATGATTGGTAAGTTGATTTACTATTTACATAGTGCCTGATGCTAATCCAATATCAAACCTCCGTATAAAATATCTCAAGTAGAAATTTTTGAATTTAAAAAGAAGTTGCAATAGTTTTTTGATAAAGGCTTCATTTATATTTACACTCATCCATGGGGAGATCCTATATTTTTTTTAAAAATAAAGATGGTTTTATGAGGATTTTATTTGATTATAGAAAACTTAATAACACACTATTAAGAATAAGAACTCATTTATTTATAAATATGACTTGTTTGATCAGATCTAGGGAGCTTAATATTTTTCAATGGATGATATCAGGTTTGTGTACCAAATTATAAAGGTGAATGAGGATGGCATTTCTAAGAAGTCATTTCAGACAAGGAGTGGTCATTATGATTTTTTCTTTATACCCTTTGGGTTGAAAAATGATCCACGTATATTTATAGACCTTATGAATAGAGTTTTCCATGAGTTATTGGATAAATTTGTGGTTGTTCTAATTAATGACATCCTGATATATTTTAAAGGTTAGAGTGATGTCCAGAAACATTTGAGGGGTTTTTCTATAAACCTTTAAATAAAATAAGTTATATAGAAAATTTAGTAAATTTAAATTCTAGTTGTGAAAGATTACTTTCCTTAAGCATATTATAAATAAAAATAGAATAACTATTGATCCAGATAAAATAAAATTTGTTGAATAGTGTCCAAGAACTACAAATGTATTATAGACTCATAGTTGTTTTGGATTAATGGGTTACTATCAACGAGTTGTTGAAAACTTTACTTGGTTATATATCCGATTAACTTAGTTAACTCAAAAGGAGGTAAATTCATATGGATGAAATAATATGATGATTGATTTCAAAAATTAAAAATAAGTTTAGTGAATACACTAGTTTTTGACCTACTAAACATAAATGGTAACATTTTTATCTATAATGATTATTTTTAAGGGAATTATTTGTGTTATAATGTAGAATGATCATAGAATTACTTAATCATAAGATATATTGAAACCTCATGATCTAAATTATCCTATACATGAACTTAAACTAAAAACTGTTATGTTTTATTTAAAAATATATAGACATAATTTATATGAATCTATGTGTGAATACTAACAATAAAAATTTTAAGTATCTATTCACTCAGAAAGAGATGATCATGAGACATAGAATATAAACCAAAAAATTATAGATTATGACTAGATGATTCATTTCCATCTAGGAAAAGAAAATATATTTTCTTAGGATTTAATTTAAAAAGATAATGAATCATTATATATTTTATATTTAGAACATGATTATTTGGTAAATGATTTGATGAATTGTTATCTATAAATTTTCCATATATGAACCTCATTTGTTTTTTTATGTGTTAGTGAAATCATCATTATCATACAAAATTAAGTTAGCTAATAAAATAGATATTGGTTTAAAAGGGAGAGTAGAATATTTTAATGTGGGTAAGTTTAATAACTTAAATATTGATAAATAACATGTTACTATATTTGGAAAGAGGATTTGTTTTCCAAGTGATTCCAAATCAAAGAGAGAATTGTTTAGTGAAGCTCATATTTCATCTTTCTTTTTTCATCATAGAAGTACTAAGATGTATATATACCTTAAGGAGTATTACTAGTGGGATGCAATGAACAAAGATATTACAGAGTTTATTATGAAATTTTTGAATTATAAACAATTTAAATATGGATAAAAAAATACAAAAAGAGATTATTAATCGTTTTCCAATGCAAGAGTGGAAATGGGAAAATATATCAATGGATTTCGTGGTGATATTTCCAAATATATCTCAAGGTAATAATGAAATATTCATTATTGTTGATTTATTGACCAAATATACACATTTTCTTACAATTTGGGAAACTATGTATTTAGATCAAATTTATAAATTGTACGTCAACAAGATATTTATGGTATATGTAGCTCCTCTATCCAGTTTATATGACCATGATAACCAGTTTACTAATAATGTTTGAAAAGGTCTTCAAAATTCATTAGGTATTAAATTAAATTTCTATATAGATTTTCATCTTAAATATGGTGGAAAAAAAGAGGGAATGATTTAGATAGTGGAATAAATTCTTCATGTTTTTTCAATAGATTATTAGGGAAGTTAATATCACCATCGTTCATTAAGATATATTTTCTTATAATAAGAGTTTTTCTTTTAGTGCATAGATGGAACCTTCTGGGGAATTATATAGAAAGAAATATCCAACCACATCTTGTTGGGATGAAGTAATGAAAAGAAAGTTATTCAGACCATAATTAGTAGAATATATTATTTAGAAAGTAGAGGTTGTTCAACAATATATTATCATGGTTTAGAGAAGGAATAAAAGTAATATAGATTATGTCACGACCCGCCTTCACCAAAAGGAGGGAAAGGTCAGCATATTGAAAGGGCCTTCCTTCTTTAAGTTGAAAGAGAGATAATGACCCCCAAGACCCACCTTCAATAGGCCCCGGAGTGGAAACCATTGCCAAGGGTATAGAATCACACACTAAATAGAAGGCATTACCCTTTTTCTTTTAATAGGATTGGGAGATAAGATAGTAAATCCCACAAAACTAAACTAAAAGTAAAAGTGAAGCCAAGATCCATTTACAATGAATGTTACAAAAGTAAAACCCACAATGTATTAGGTGACTACAAAGAAAAAAATACCAAAAGAATGAACAACAGCAACTGTGATGATCCGTCACAAGGTCTGAGCTAGTACGGTCCAACATGATCCCCGAAGTCCTCTTGGAAACCTGAAAACAGTTTTACATACGTAGGGTGAGAATACAATTATACTCAGTAGGGAAAACCAAAGACTCGTGCACAAGTGGGGAGGCATGCTAAGGGCCCGTGGAAAAAGAGAAAACAAAGCACCTAGCAAGGAAACTAACCACCCAAGCCTCACCAAGACACACTCCCCATATAACGCATGTCAAGTAAAGTATAGTAATAGCAAATCGATGTTTGGGTACCCCGCGCCACTTTCCCACTGGTTATTGAAGTCATCTTACACATCGAACCAATCCTTCCATTCTCACCGCAGTCCCACTGCCACACCCCGTCCGCACACACCTGGGCCACAACTGTCTCACGTAACCACGCCTACAAACACCTAGGCCAGAACAACCACCGTCACGCCCGAAGACACCTGGGACTCATTCCGAAGACACTTGGGAATCCACCTGCCCGCACACACCTGGGCCAACCACCACACCACCCTGCCCGAAGATTCTTGGGCTAGTAATGGACTTCAGGCCATGACAGCCTGCCTAAAGATACTTTGGCTATCCGGGAAAGGGATCATAAAGGAGCTAATAACCAGCCACTAATATAAGTGTTGGGAAACACCCTCCCCCATGAAATGGGGGTGTTCGGCACTAAGTGCTCAACTTGGGTGGGGCGTGAATAAGAAACACAAAACAACTAGTATATGTATAGGTAACAAGAACTAACCCAATCTAGGTTTTTCTTCAGCCAGCCTAAAGAACACAATCAGCGCCCAAGTCACGACTCACACCAAACCAAAACCCATCTGTCCCATATTTGTTTCATGTTCAGTGATAATGTTTAAATAAGTTTCTGCACCTACTTAGGCAACTATCAAGCGTGAGCACAAGCCAATGAAAGAGTATAGTCAAACATCAACTTAAACATTCACACCCGGTTCTCTTGTAAAGTCACAACAACAAAGGGAAAAGTGAGATCCCTCAAAGTACTGGAACCAAAGGAAACCCCAAGGTACAGCCCCATGTCTCTAGGAGCCAACGGTTTCTAAAAAACAGAGGATCCCACTCCAATTCGTGATATAATCAAGGTAACCACCCGACCTCAAGTTTACAACCAGTGATATCATAACAACAGGGGATCCCATCCCCACCCACATCACCCAGTAATAGACTTGGAAAGAAAAACAATCAAACCACTACCACCAAATAAAAGTAGTCTCATGCTGTTATTTTCAGGTTTAAACGATTTAACACACTCCATGATTCCAATTCTGCTGTACATTATCCGGGGTTATCGCAGAAAAGGGTTGATCCTAGTGCTTTAAATTTATTTAGCCGGATTTACATAATTAACCAAATTCCTTTACACGGAAAGGGTTCAAAACCACAATACAATCCATTTAAACATCACCAGAAGTAAGGTTTCGTTAGTGCACAGAGAAAGGCCACTGATGACCATGATTTTCAGTAGGCGTAAGCCCGCACAATTCAGAAGTCATTAATCATGGAAGATCATAAAACAATGCAGCATCATCGATTACACCCCTCCCCCTTCATTCTTAGAATCCAGTTATTATCTTTATTAAGGTTTGGTTAATCCAATTCTACAGAAGAAATAGCATACCCACCCCGCAAGATACACAGAAAGGAGAGACGATGGTGAAACACTACCTGATTAATCAACGAGATAGAAGCTTCTCTTGACGCACAAGGAACAGGAACAAGAGGTGCAGAAATTGTAGGGGTGTGACCTAGGGAACTCAAGGACGAGCAGACGAATCTATGGGAGGGTGACCGAGAAAAATAAACCTAGGGAGAACCCTTTAGTTTATAAGGGCCAGAGACAGTTGAGATAAGAACGTGAAACCGCGTAAGGAGTGGGGTCATGGGTTGACCACGCGGCCCCACACGTCATTAAAGATGTCCTTTCCTTTAGGGGCGGTTTAAACTGACACACACCAGGGTATATCACTTAATCAAACCCCATTAATTGGCGTTAATGGGCTTTAAAACAGGCTTAAAGGGGTCAAAAAGGCTTTTAAACCCAATTTGGGCAAAAAGGAGGCGCTACTGGAAAACCCATGGGGGTAGGCTAGAGATACTGGTGGCTGAAAGCTACCGGTAGCCGAGCTATCGGTAGGGTGTAGTCACCGGTACTCGAGAGCTACAGGTAGGCTACAGCTACCGGTAGTCGAGAGCTACCAGTGGCTGACAGCTACCGGTAACCGAGCTATCGGTAGGCTGTAGCCACCAGTAGACTAGGATACCAGTAGGCCAATCTACCGGTAGGCTGCGGATACCGGTAGACCGCGCTACCGGTAGGACGAGCTACTGGTAGGCCTGCTACCGGTAGGTTAAGTCTACCGGTAGGCCTACCGTGGGTCAAAATTCACTGAGAAGTTGGGATGGCCTCCCAGACCACCCAGAACACCTCAAGCATCAGATTTTTACTAAGTAAGGGGCCTCTAACAACCCGAGCCATTACATCAGATACCTCTCAAACTATTCTTTCCCTCGAGAATCAAAACAACCCACAAGGGAAGAGAGGGTCCGAACAACCTCCTTGAAAGATACCTCTCAGGAGCGAACCCCATTGTTAACTAAAAACACTTTTCTCTTAAGAACCCAGCAACATACCATGTCAGACTGCCCAGTTTGTGGGTTTTGAAGTCTCTTCCCCCATGTCAAGATACTATCCGCTTTGGGCGGCACTGACTCACCCACATGGGTTTAATCACATCAACCTTAATGCATCTTGATTTGGGGTCTGATCCTCCCCTCCCCATATCCAGGACTTTTCACACACATTCACAGAGGAAAGAAAAACCACATATTTCATAGCCAACAAGGTAAAATGCTCCAACACAACAAGTATAAACATAAAATCACAAAACTCAAAACAACTCTGGGTATTGGGCACACATCTGTGCTTCCCTCTCCCACGTACTCTCCGCAAGCCCACCATGTCTCCATAACACATGAACCAAGGGAATGGTTCAACCACGAAGCACCTTCTCCTCATGATCCTCGATCATCACTGGTCTTTCCACAAAGGTCACGTCGTCCTCGATGTCTATCTCTCCCTAGTCGAGGACGTGTGAATCGTCATGCAGATACTGACGAAGCTGGGACACATGGAATACGTCATGCAGCCTCAGTAGCGGCGGTGGTAACGCTAGCTAATAAGCCACTTCGCCGACCCGCCGCAACACTTCGAAGGGTCTAATGAACCTGGGAGAAAGCTTACTCCCCTTTCCGAACCTCCGTTGTCCACACAGAGGGGAGACCTACAAGAACACGTGATCTCCAACCTCAAACTCCAAGGGCCTTCTCCTAGTATCATCATACGAATTCTGTCGGTCCTGGGCCGCCTTCATCCTTTCCTATATAAGATGAACCTTCTCCGTCATGCTCTGCACCACCTCCGGGCCAAGGATGCCTGTATCTCCGACTTCGGTCCAACACACATGTGAGCGACATGGCCTCCCTATGGAGAAATGTTATGATTTTTTGTAAAAATAGAAATATGAGTCTGTGGTTCATTAGATCATATTAAATCTTGGAAATGTTTTGATCATATTCCTATCAAGTGCAATTTATTCTTTTTTATCAGTCACATGATTTGTTTCGTGTCTCATTATTAAAGAATTATATGCCAAATGCATCTCAAATTTTGAATCTTGAATTAGTTCATTTGGAATAGAATATTTCAGATGAGGAAAAAAATATTTAGATTATTGAACACATAGAGATGGTGAATTGGAATAATTTTATTTACTAGGTCAAGGTTTTTTAGAAGAACCATATGATTGAACAAGGAACATGGGAATCATAAAATGCAATGAAGGAAAAATATCCACACTTGATTAAGTAATGAATAAAACCATGAGGATGAAATTTAAAAAAGGGAGAAGAATGTATCTACCTTGGTAATTTTAATAGTAAATCAATTGAATAATTTATTAATTTTCATTAATTAAATTTTATAGAGTTATATTCATTATAATAATATTAAGTAATTTTTAAAAAGAAATGGAAGTATTTTTATTATTACAAAATTTGTTTACATGTATTATGTGATTTTATTTGATATCAAGATTTAAGAATTTTATAATTTTTGTTATAAAAATATAACTTCAATTTTTAGATCATCATGTAAAAATTAGCATAGATTTATTTTTTGGTAATTTTTTGAAAGTATTGAATTTTAAGTGAATAGTAAAAAATACCGATTAAAAAATCTATCTTATATTTTTAAGCATTTAAGTAGTATAATTTTTTTTGGATTAGTTTTATTTTTTTACTTATAATAAAAATAAAACAATTATTTTCATTTTAATCAACATTACACTTTAATTTTTTATAAAAAAAATTTTATACTTGAAAAGGTATTTCTCTTGGAAACCGTTTTCATCTAGTGTTGTGAGTTAATTTTAAAAGTAATTTCTACCAGTTATAGAAATTGAATTTGAAAAAATGGAATCCATATATTTAATTATAATTTTCAAATTTTATAATGAGTCCACTATCATTTTTGTTCATTATGAATAGTAACCCTAGTAAAAAAATCAGTTACCAAGGTAAGGGTTAACAATTGTTAATAGTGATAAAACAAAAATTATAAGTGTTAAAATGACCTAATTTTTTTTCTAAATCCTATTTTCTGGATATATTTTTACCTTATATTGTCTATTCATAGAATATGAGTTATTTTGGAGTCATTTTTTAGGATTAAGAAACTATTATATTTTAATCTCTTTGGAAATTCCAATTCTGTCCTCTCCCTCACTTATTAAAGGTAACCCCATATTATCTTTTATATACAATTAAAGTGACTTTTATCTCCTCAAATACCTTCCAAAATCCATTTCTAACATCCATACCCATGTTTTATAGTTCTTGTTTGGATTATAATACTATCTTTGTATGTATTTAGGTATAAACCTAAAGAGGTTTTCCAAAGACGAGGTATAATTTTCAACCTTGTGTTTTATTTTTTATTTCTTATTTTACCTTATTCAAAACTCTATTAACCATATTACTATAATAAAATATTTATATTAAATATGATGTAATGTTATTAGTTTTATTGTATAACACTTTTCATCAAATTAACCATCTAATGAAAAACCAAAACATTGCTCGTGCATATATGTGAACTACCACCTCACAAGATGATGTATTTCATTTTTCCTCACAGACACATATATTTGGTCATACTTATGGATAAAAATGATATAATATAAAATATACGCTATAAATTTTATTCTCTAATTTCTAGTAAATATTATTCTTATTTCGTTACCATATAAATAAATATAAAATGTTGATCGTGTGTAATTATGGACTACCTCCTCGCAAACCGATGTATTTTATTTTTTATCACTTACACACATGGATTATATATATAAGAAGATTTAAAAAATTAATATTATATTTATGATATAAAAATAATTTTTAAAATATAAATATTACTCATGCGTATGTACGACCTATCGTCTCCATGTTATAAAATAATTCATTTTTCATAACCGTATTACATGGTTAGTTAAAAAGTATAAATAATATATAAAAATGATAATTATAACATGATTAAAATTATATAAATTATATAATGAGGATCTATTTGACCATAGTCAACTTACCCAATCCATTTATGAAATATAAGCCAAATGTTCTCAAAAAGTGCTGATTTGAACATAATAAATTAAGTAATTAAGTATAAAATGGATATAAGTGAAATTAAATGAATAATATTCCTTAAAAATGTTATTAAAAATTTAAATAATTAACATAATTTTATTATTCGGGAATATAAAGAAGATATTTCAAAATTCAGGCTCGAGGTAAGGGGTACTTTACCTTAACACCTCATTTTAAAAAATTTGAAGATGAATTTTCGAATTATTGTTCCTCCAAGAACATATTCAAAAAAAATTATGGATATATTTAAATAGATATAAATGAATTATAAATGATATTTTATGTCTATTTTTATTTCATTCAATGGTTTTTAAATTGAATCTTTTAACATATTTTATACAGAATGTTTTGACTTTCTTTAAAAAAAGGAAAAAGGTATTGTAATAGTGGGTGTTGTAGATCCTACTATACAATACTTGTGGATTACCATTTCATGTATACAGTGATATATGCATTATGTATACTTATCATTATAGTTTATGTATTTCTATGTCCACTATTTAAATAGTAATGTTAATAGATTAATTGTTGTATCAAAATGTTATAGAAGATCCATCCTATAATGAGAACAACAAGATACTATGTAATTAATCTTAAAATAATGTTCTATGTTCTAGATAGATTATACCAACTAGACATTGTTGATATATTACTATCAGGTGATGGAGTCTCATAATAATTGAGACTTATTCTTCTGATGTTTTCACTTGGTGATATCTGGTAGGTGAGATCATGAGTACAAAATCACCAGTAGGAACGCCACATATTTTAGTGTAATTGGATGTTTCTATCTCTGAACATGTTTATACATCTCCTTACATGAGATAATTATTGATGTATATAATTCAATCACATAATTTGATACAAGGAAGAAACCATGATAATGAAATCATAATAAAGTATTTTGTGTTGGGTGCATCATTGGTGGTTTGGAATTGGTTTAATGGTAAAGATAGGATTTGTCACTTCTGGGTTGAGGAAGTAATATATATTGGGCCTAGTTGATCATGACGGTAGTACCTTCATAAATAATTATCCAAGTTAGTCAGCGGTAACTCCATCTAGTTAGATCAATAAATAATAAATAAGAAGGATTAATGACATAACTGTGCATCCTGCTTTAGTAGAAATAGTTAGAAAAAGAGATTATATTAAAAAGTGAGTGTTATTAGGTTGGTTTTTATTTTGATAACTATTATTTATCTCTTTATGGGCCTTGATGAGTTTCTATATTCTTATCTGGGTCTATAAATACAACTCGCTGTTATTGAGATAAGGTCTTAGAGGGTTACACACAATAGTTTATTCAATAATCTACCCTATTTTAGTGAATAGGTGTATAAGACATATGGGCCCTACCATGGGGGTCTGAGATTTATCCAAGTTATCAATAAATGATAAATATATAAAATCATTATTATTCTGGAAAATAATAATTTGGTTGAATTTATTTGTTAAAAGTATTCACAAGGTATTAATGAATACAAGAATAATATAATATGAACGAATATTATTTTAATATTCTAGGTTCATTTAATATTAGTTGGAATTAAGATTCAAGTTAATGAATTAGTTTTATCAAATATTTTATTCAATATATATTATAGGTATGTGATAAAATATAAATAACATTTATGTCATAGTTTAGATCTTAGTAATTATTTATTTATTTTTTATTTAGTAGGCTTTGATCTTTCGGGGGTTGTGGAAACCTTTCTGTTTATTTTATCAATCCACTATATAATCATAGAGCTCAATTATATAATAATTTTATGCCAAAAAATGAGATCCAGTCTCTCCCACCACCTGGTATAGAGAGATATAGTCTCTCTCTAAGAACCAATCCATGCATGCATTCACAGATTGAAGGTAGAGGATCACAATGATCAATGTGATGCTGAAGGATTTGTCATATCTCTATGCTAGAATTTGGAATTTGATAAATGATGAGTGTATGGATTCCTGAAGCCTGTGTGGATGATCTAGAGGGTTTCAAATTCATATCATTCAAGAAAATGTCTCCAAGGATGAGTTGAAATCATGTTCACTTCAATTTAGAATAAGGTATATATTCTATTTATTTGTCTCTGGTCAGTTTAATTCATATGAGATACTCAGGACCGTACTGAGGATTAGATCACTAGAGACAACAAGGTCCATCATTTGGGTGATGAAATATTTTAAATCCTTGTACCACTGGATTTTTCTCCATGCCCCAGTACTAATAATTGATATTACAGAGACCACATAAATTATCTGGTCCAAAAAAATTAAGGATCCTTAAAATTAAGCATAGGATATTAAATTGTACCCAACGTATCTGACTGAAGTATGATCTGATCATAGATGACCGAGTTATGGTCATATAAAAAATGAATTATAAATCATTTGTGGTTTTATTTCAGGTATTAAAATTTTAAGGCATACATTTTATATATGTTGTTACACCTATTTTTTCTAGCCATAAGAGATTTTTTTGGATTCCATTTATCCCAAACTATTTTTTCCAGACATCATTGCCAGAATAGAGTTCTTCGGCAGCAAAATTCTCCGCCAATAATACATATTATTATTATTATTTTCAAAAGATAATTTTTTTTATTTAAAATCTGTGCTAATAGACTCAAAAATTTGTTAGTAAAATAAATTCTAAAGGCATCATGTTGTGGAAATTCCACAATCGATCCAAGTGAGTGGCTTGACATAGGAACAAAAAAAGGAAATAACGGTTCCTTTTGTATGGGTCATTTACGAAGTGAAAAAAATAAAAATATTTTTAATTTAAAGTGGTGGAGGGTCCCCACCCCCATCAGCCGCTTCTGGCACCCTGATATGCATTCCCTCCACAGCCGGAAACCACTGTCCGACCTCCTCATGCCACCACCCGATGAGACCATCACCACCATTCATAGAAGCCTACCTCCACCACACTCGGACACTATGATGTTAATCCACCCCTCACATGTCCATATTTTCTATTAAAAAGTTTTCAAAACACCATCTAACTAGAACCACCTCGAACGAGGATGTCTCCCCTCGTTGTCCATCTGTAGTGGCCAGCACACCAACATCATGCAATACAGGCCGCATCTCCCTTGAGAACCTGCAAATGACTAGCACCCCCTTCCTTCACTATTATGGCTAGGATAGACTGTGTGAGAGGCTTCTTCCTCCTTCTATGCAACTGATCCACTACCAAACGATGTCTGTCTATCCGATCCATGCTCAATAGACACACCAGTTGTTTGAGATGACTAATTTTGTAGGGTCCCTTTTTAGATTACTCAAGAGAACTACCACTACTTCTGGTAGTAACCCATCAGTGCCTCAAGCCCCCGCCTCCATTATACAGACACTTCTTCGGTGGTTCTAGCTGGTTTTGGATATCCAGTAACCCCAATGACTTTCTATTTAGCTATTTTGGTAACCCATAGGTTAAGTTGGGTTCTACCCATCTGGCATGGGCATGCACAAGGTTGAGTGGATCCAACCAGCCCCGAATGGGATAGGGCGGTTCTGTGTGGCATAGAATAGCCATGTACAAGCTCTTCATGGCCCGAAATGAACCTACGTGAGGTTGGCCCGACCCGTACTAGCCCTATATAGGGTTTTGGGGCCCAAGAATAATTTAAATAATAAAAATTAGATATGTTAATTAATTTAATTTTAGCATTAAAATTAAATTAATGGAAATCAATTTTTGTTAAAAAAAATAATTTTAATACCCTGAAAAATTAATTTAATTTTGGTATTAAATTAAATTAATCAATTTATTTAATTTTTATAATTAAAATTAAATTAATGGCATACCAAATATAATTAAATTATTTTAATTTCAACAATCTATTTAATTTCATTAATTCCCTAGTACATAATTTATTACAATTTACTTTTAATCTCGCAGTTATTTTACCCATTGAATGGTCTTGAGAAATTGACCAAACATGTGTATGTATGATTTATTTATTTAATTATTTAATTTCATGTGATGATTTTAATTAAATATGATGCTCTGTGCATTGTCTTATTTTCAGTCAATATGTATAAGGTCCTGCGTGTCCAATTTATTTGTCTGTATTTTTTTCTTGCTGAGACCCCCTCACCTGAATGTGAGTATTTTTTTTACCATGATGAGGATGGTGTAAAACGTAGAAAAAACCAATATAAGAAAGAATTCAAATGAGAAGTGGACACATTGGACAGGGGATGAGCTGCATCGTGAGTCAGACTAAAAATTTTGTATGATTCCCCTAGGTTATGGTTTATCCATTGAGTTTAAATGGATGAAACAATATTAGAAGCAAGAGAAAAATCATATTTTATTTCCTTTATGCATTTTTTTATTGTTTTATCCATTTCCATCATAGAAAGAATCATACAAAATAATAAACAAGAAACATACCTAAAATCGTGATGGAAGTGTTTCTATTAATGTTCAACTATAAGCACGACAATATAATATAAACATATTAATATAAGTGGATTATATTAGTCAGAAAAAATATAAAAAACCTCAATGATATATTAAGTTAGAAAACACATTCCGTCATTTGAATTTGAACACAACCAGGTGTTTATGGGGATCAATCATCCATAATTAAGGATACCTCCTACTATTGTGGAGTTATTATGAGAATGATGAGTTGACTTAACTGAATTTACAGGAAATGAGTAACCATAGATATCATATTACAACTTCAAAGTTAAGAGTTGAGTATATCAATGTTATGATTTTGGAATCCAGAACATCACTCAACATATCAAGGAACAGTGATTTAATATGGTTGTCCAATCAAACACCTACCTTGAACTCTCTAAGTAGTGGTGTATCCATAACATGTAAACTATGAGAGGAGGTTCACGGATCCTTACCAATAGAATAATTAAGATAAAGAGTATTCCAATTTTATTACACAGCGTTTCTATAATTTAGTAAAATAGTGGGAGATATTTAATAATTTAATTAATAAATCAATAATGTCTAAATTGGTAATCAAATAAAGGTAGCAATCCTCTAGTTTTAGTTTTTCAGAAAATGAAAAGTAATACCTCAAGAAATACTATGATATTTATTGTACACAGTCAATAAACTATCCACAATGATTTTCCCAAGATAAGTACATGTGCTTGTGTAAAATACTATGATATAGTAAATTCAAGGTGTTGGTGTCCCAATACCCATTAAGCCTCCTCAAGAAGCTAGGGTGCTAAAATATCTTATATGAGACTCATATATGATTTATATAATGGTTATTTCATAATTCTTTCATCAATGTATAATGTATTTTGTGGATACAACATGGAGAAATGGATGATATTCCTTGCAGTATCATCTATGAGAATTTTGAGAGGAGAAAGTGAAGCAGAGATATGAATAAGTAATGTTTACACTGAATATGTGTAAATTGAAAGGCAGATCATGATATTTCAAAACATCCCATTATTATATCATTTTCACCCATATACTCCAGTATCGTTTAATATTGAAAAATGAGTAGTATTTAGGAAAAATTTCATTAACTTTTGGGTATGATTTTCTAAGTAAATAAGAACATTAATAAAATATTAATCTTTATCTCTTGGGGAAAACTAGTTGAAAGAAATGGTGAAAAGGCCAATGGAAAGAGAGACACCAAAATCACCTTCAAAAAATCCTTTAAATAAATAGATATTAAACAATATGTTATTTTTATTTTCATATTGTGAAATAATATTTATGTAAGTTTAAATGTAGTGAACCAAATTGAAGAAGAATGTAGTCCCTTCTTCTTCAGTTATATTAATAAAATTAATGTAATGTTTCATTTAGAATTATTCAGTATTAAATAAAATATTACAATCACATATATGTATTTGAATGAAATAAAAATGTAAAAAATGATACATTACAAGAATTAATAGTTTTTCTCCTTACGGCTAAGAAAGGGTGGTTCCTAAGTCTGTAGTGAAAAGTACACAACTTTTAATTTCCAAGTGAATGATTCCAATTGAACTTTTATTGAGTATTTCCAAAACATTTATCTAATGTGACTTTTGGAAAGAAGGAGACCTTCTTCTAGTTTCAGAATGATTATTGTTTATGGTTTTTAATACTCAACAACTAATTTAGTAATGCTTGAATCATTTTAAATACATGGTGAATATAAAACATTTAAGATTAATATACCCAGTTATGGAAAGATAATTTTTTTCATGTAAAAATAAAAGTTGAAATAAATGATATACCTAATATGATATTTTGAATCAGTAGAGATAAACACCTTAGGTATTATTTCTGTATATACTTAATTAGTATTGTACAAAAAAAACTTTATAAATAATGGTATGCCACAAAGATTTTAGAATTAGTTCATCTATAGAGTGTGTACTATTACAAGGATAATCTAGTGGTAAATATAGTTCATGATATTACTTTAAGTGTTTTAAGGAATGGAAAAGTAAAGTATGGTATATTTATAGTCAGGAGATATGAGTTACTTTGGGCCTGTTTTCCAAAAAATATTTTGACCAAGCATTAATCAATCAATTTAATGTACCATGGAGTAATTCCTAAACACACATTACCTAATCCACATCACAACTATAATGATAATATTGAGCATCGATGATGAGTCTTACATGTTAACATTGATCAACAAAAATGTGTCAGGGAGCAATTCCCAAATTCACATTTCCTTATTCACATATGAGAAATGATGTAAGTAAAAGGAGTATCAATGTTGCAATTTATATCCATTGCAGAAACATCCATTATTTTCAATAAGTGCTTCACAGATAACGATGATATCCCATATCCATATTCCAACTATCATGAAAATGGATATAATATGAGTTATAGTATAATGGAAATCCATTATATCATAAGAACATGTGTTTTGATGAGAAGAGTTTGTTAATATAAACACAATCTTGTATCAAGAAAAACAAATTGTGCATCTAAAGTAATTATCCTAAAGTTTCATTGGATATTACAAAAATCCATTTGATAGAATATCTATAGTCAAGTGAAACACTATATATATATATATTAGATGGAATATATATCTACTTCAGATAGTGGGAGCATGATTGACTTGATATTAGTTAATTATAGAGATGAAAAAATTGTCGGTATAGGAACAGGTTCCACAAGAGATATGGAAGAGGAATGTCTTAGAGACACATATTTCTTAGGAATTTTAAAAACATAGTTATGGTTTTATATTCACCATGGTTGGTGATACATTACTAATTGATAATAATAAATACTAATAGTAATAAGTATATAGAAATTATCTAATATTGACCAGATCAATTAAAATTCAATAATGGATTCCATGTATCAAAGAATAGGGTATTGTTATAATTAATATTATGGTGGGTATTCAAGTTAAAATATACATGTGTGGTAAAATCTTTGTACCAATAAGTATTGATCCGTAACACCAAGTCGTTATGCCTAAATTCATTAGAATTTTAATTTTAAAAGTTAATTTCAATGATCATTTTATTGAGAACTTGATGTTAAGACCAAGAATCATTGAATCTATCTATATGATGAAAAAAAGGGAAGATTAGTGGGATAATTTTTTTCCATGTAGAATATATTTGGTAACATATGTAAAATAACTATTGGTCTTATTGTTAGTTAATACCATGATGAAAGTATCTCTCAACAGATTTACTTAAAGTAGCGACCTCAGTTCTATAGGAAATGATCTACTGATATAGATATAATGGCTTCTTAGACCTAGTCAATCATACATATACTGATAAGGTGTTTAAAAGTACAAGTAAGAACAATTTGAGAGATAATTTTAACCAGTGTCACATGGCATGAATCTCTCCAAGTAGGCATGCATAAATATAAGAGGATATTAAAATGTTTAGTTTAATTATATACACCTTAACAATGGATCAATCATGTATTCCATGATATATATAAGAAATTATATTTCCAGCATATACATTATTGTAGGAAAATATTAGTTGTATCTAGAAGAACTATAAGGTAATAAGTCATAAATATAAAATAGTACTAGATAAAGTACAAAGGATATGTACTTGGTATATTGAGAAGCATGAATAATACCTTTGAGGGAACAAAAACTATTATTACTTGGATCAGTGTTATTTAATATCACAATCATGATTATGTGATAATAGAGATAACATCATACAATCCCATTATAACCACGTCTATAAATATCGAGTATATTACAACTTTTAACAGAGCTAATAAGAAGTGTGTAGATTAAGCAACAATTTGTTCCAGTTCATTAAATCAAACCTAGTAATTAATGTTTTATCATCATGATAATTATTTTATTGTTACTAGCTAAGACATAATGTTTTGATAGTGGGCAATGGGAATATGCTCAGGGTTTTTGTATTTTTAGAAGTTTTACTAAAGAAGATGAGGTTTCACATAGTATAATTTCCACACAATGGAGATGTGGTAGACCGAGAAACAAAATTTGTGACTCAGTAGAAACCTAATTTTAATTAAACAAGAGATAAAAAGGATGGTTATCAAGTTTAATCTAGTAAAAGTGGGAGTCTTGTAATAGTGGGTTCCCTAGACCCAACTATACAATAATTTTCAATTACCATTTCATGTATACAGTGAGATATGCATTATGTATACTTACCAATATTGAGTAGATATTTCTTCATCCCATATTTAAATGGTAATTTATATAGATTAATTGCTATATAAAAATGTTATAACATATCTTAGTCTATAATGAGAACCTAAACATACTATGACATTAATCTTAAACAAATGGACTATGGTATAGATACATCACATTGATTGGACATAGTTGATGTTTGACTATTAGGTGCTGGAGGGTCATAAGCATTGATACTTCATCTCATAATGTTTTCACTTGTTGATCTATGATAGCTGAGATCATGAGGACATACCCTCTAATAGGAACACACAATGTTTCAGGTGTCATTGAATGTTCATATCTATGAACATGTGTATTGGTCTCTTTAAATGAGATCATTCTCAATGTCTTCCATTAAAATGTGAATTTTATGCAAGGGAAAAACCATGAAAATGAAATCAGGGTGAGGTAGATTATGTTGGGTGCATCATTAGTGGTATGGTATTGGTTGAATGGCCAACAGAGTAATTTTCACTTCATAGTGGTGGAAATAATATATATTAAGCCTGGTTGATTAGGATGGTAGTACCTTCATAAATCTCTGTCTAAGGTAGTCAGAGGTAATTTCATCTAGTTAGATCAACAAATAATAAAACAACAAAGGATTATGACATAAGTGTGCATCCTTATTTATGATATATTTAATCACAAAGATATTAAATTACACAGTGCATGTTCGTAGGCTAGTTTTCATTACTATTACAATTACTTATCTCTTTAGGGGGCTTAATGGGTTTCAAGACTCAACTCCTGGTATGTGAATACTATTCAATTCCACTGAGATAAGGGCCTAGAGGGTCACACAAAATAATATATTCAATAATCGTTCTTATTCTGGTGAATAGTTATATAGGACATAGTGGGCCCCACTACAGGGTCTAATGAAGACAATTTCTAAAGGAAGAAGATTTCCCAAGGAACCTATAAGAACATTATATTTTTTATAATGATTTTTTGTTGAAATATTTTTATTTCATAAGGTAAGATAATGATCTTTTTTTTAAAATTAATGAATATTCCATTTGAGGGTAAACAGTTATATTAAAAAATGATATTCACGGGTTCTCATGTTTTCTAAGAAACCCTCATGATTATGATTTTTTCCTTTATATTTTCTTATAATGTATTTAGTGAAAAAAATTATGCCATAAAGCTAATTTCACGTTTAATTAAGAGATTATTTGATTGTAATGTTTATTATATTGATGGACAAATCACTTCTATAATCTCATGTTTTTCAAATGGATGAATGAGTTTATTTCTTCCATTTTATATGCCCCTAATTGAGATTTTTTTCTCATTCAATGTTTTAAAATGATTTTCATAGAGTTTAAGGATAAGTAGGAACAATGATGAAGTAGGGTTTAAAATCATAAATATTTTTCATGAAAAGAAAACATGTTTCATTTTAATCGTATTGTATTGTGAAAAAAAGATACTGAGTGGTAGTTTTCACTTTATAATGTAGTGTTTTTTTATGTAAGAGCTATGAAATAATTATCTAGAGCTACAAAACTAAAATGTTCATAGAAAAATCATGAAAAATAATTCTTGTTTTCAAAATCAATATCATGGGTTGAATAAGGATCAAGTCCTTATAATAAAGGGCGGGTAATTATACTCATAAGTATACACTGATTATTACTGAAGTTAGAATGTCACACAAAAAATGATTAATAGATCCAAAATAAGTGAAACCAAATGATTCATAAGAACAAAAAAATATCTCAAACATATTTATCATGAAAACTAATTCCAATTAATATTAATAAAATTGAATCAATAATAAAAATCCAACATAAAACAAATTATATGTCCATAACATAAGTGTGGACATGGTATGATACAATTAATGACCAATAAAGAAAAATAAAACAAAGTATACAAGAACCCATCTTCATTAAAAAAGTAAATCATCCTCACATGTCTCCATTAACATACCCAAACTGACCCCCAAATGTTCATCCTCTACATCCAAAAATGGACTTCTAAACCTATAATATGATAGGTGTGATCATAAATACCAGTAGTTACCCTCCCAACACCTCATGTATGTCCTTTAAGAAGAAATTAATTTAATACGAATTTTGAAATAAAAATATAAACGTATGTTTTCTACTATAACATACCATGTCAATATGTGTCATTAATTTCATGGGAAACATGATATTTTCCTTTAGTGGATGGGTTATTCAAAGAACTAGGTGTTGAACCAAAATATTTTGTATTTAAACACCTTTAAGAGGTAATTTTGGCCTCTAAAAATGACTTAAATGGTGGATCAGAGCTTTAATTTTTTTAAAAAGAGGGTCGAAGTAGTTGGGGCTTCTACTGTATCCATGAACTAGCCTATGGGTTGGGAAATAACCCTTCATCCTACTGATACTTATCATCCAACCAAGGATCCTACACCAAGGGACTGGCGGGCCACTGCCTAGCTAGTGGGGCATTATGGGAACTTACCAAGTAATGGAATTTGGGACATTTTGGCCACTAAGGCTCCCTTAAGACTTATCTCTTTAGATAAATTTTTTTAGAGACATTAGGTTGTTCCCTCTTCCACTCCCTTTTCTAGTAATTTCTACTGAAAAGGCATAAATTTAGCTGAGATCCTTTGGTTATTCTCGAAAATATCATTCATTCTTCATCAATATTTATCTCCTTGGACGATCCTATTAATATGTTTTGAACTTTTAGAAATCATTATGCCTCAATTCTACTTAAATCTATTTACTGTTTATCATATTGATTAATCTTTGATTCTTGGAATGATCGTGACTAGATAATTGGATGATAATCCAGTCAGATATAGATGGAATTATCTGCGAACAATGGGGATTTATTTTTTCATATCTAGAAGATGTAACATGATGATTATAATATGTTGTTTATGGGTGTTTGATTGAAGGTATGTCCCTTGGGCGTATCTTCTATGGTTTTTGGTTCATTGAGTTTAATCGAACCTTGTTCAATGGAATTGAAATGGGAATTCAACTCACATTAGAATTGGGATTGTTCTGGGACTAAATTGAACTCCATAGGATGAAATTTCAGTTAATTTTTGTCACTTGGTTGTTTTCTTCTAAAGGTTCCAATTTAATTATACAAAATTGGTTATTGTTTTATTATCGTGTGTTATGGGCATTTAATGGAATGAAATCAAAAAAATGTTATGGACTTTACATGGGTGGTTGGTTATAGTTCTGGCTGGGTGGTGATATTTGGTAATCCCTTCCATGACTATTCCATTTTCCTTAAATTTAAGATCCTTGTATTCATTTAATTAATTATAATGTTGTTATAATTAATTAATTTATAACTCTCCGGCATGATCTAGAACCTTGTGGTGATTGGTGGAGGTTGAACGGAGTTGGATGACCTAGTCAATATTTTTGGGCCTTTCTTGTCCTGTATTTGAATCCATTTGATATAGGTTTTCCCGTGTAATCTACCTAGTAGTACTATGTTTATTTATTATAATTTGATGTGAGGTTTTCCACTTTAGGTGAATATTTCTTAATTCATATTTTTTTAGGAATAAAAAGTATTGCCTAATTAGTTAATGATCCTCATGTATTAAATAATTAATGAAACAATGGCTAATGTAGTTGAACAATTTATCAAGGGATATGATGTATCATTTTTCATTACCTTTATGCCGATGGACAATTGTTAAGGATTGATAAAAAAAAGTGTACCAAGATCATATGGATACCCCCTTGGTTGTAGGGATATTATACCTGAGACCTAGATCCTATGAGACCAAATTTGATGCTTTGTTCACATTTGTTTGTTTTTATAGCTAGTAAGGCTATGTTCAAAGATTTTATCATATATGTGTGTGTTTCCTAGGAGATGATATTGGATTCTCTGATCATAAGTGTGTGTGTGTAGACTAGGAAACAATTTTTGATTCTTTGATCACATGTGTGAACATGTGTAGCTCATGAAACCATGCTTGATTCATTTATCACAAGTGTATTTATGTGTATCCATTGATCCTATATATGATTCTTAATTCTATGAGTGTGATTATGAAATTTTTTATACCATGTTTTTGGATAATTATATGGTTATATTTGTTGATATTGTTTTCTAATGATGATATAATTTTTTGCATGCTTTATATGTTATGTCATGTTTCATGTATTAGCATACCTTTTGAGGCATTAATGTTTTCCTCATAACAGTTGTGCAATTATGATGTGGTTTTCCCATAAGGGGTGGGGGGTCACATGACTTGTAATGATGACGATGATGGAATTGAGGGCATGGTAGGAACATGATGACCTTAGAGCCAAATTCTAGAAAATATCTTCTAGCATATGATGAACTTGTAGATGTCGAATGACACGTTCACTCGGTGCCTTGTGGGTTCTGAGTGACATTTTGTCTTGATGACACATGGATTCCAAGTAAAAAGTTCTCTCTATATGGCTTGTAGATGCTGAGTGAAATGTTCTCTCGATACCTAGTGGATGGTGAATGACTTGTTTTCTCGATACCTTATGAATGTAGAGTGATATGTTGTCTTGATACCTTGTATTCTATACTTGTGGAAAGTTCTTGAATACTTATGATATCATTATTTTTTCTCCATCTATCATGGATCTGAATTAGGTACCACTAATGTTTTTGGGATCTTAGTTAGCATACAACTTCTTGGAACTTGTGTATTTATAACTTATTTTTTATTTGGTTATTATGTTACGATTTTGTTGTTGTATATCCTATTAATTTCTTTTATGATGACCATATTCATAAAAACTACATTTAATGGCTGGATACTAGATTTCATTAGTGGTGTCCAATTAAGTTTTACTCACACCATGCTCAGATGTCCAGAGAACGTGGGTACCTGAGAAACCCTCAATTTGTTTGGTATATGTTAGGATAAGTCCCAATTTTATCATTGAGAAATATAGATTGCTACGAGTCTGGAGAATGGGATAAGGTGAGTATGGTTGTTGTAGAACCTCTTTTTTACTCATTTTCTCTTTATATCATATGTTTGTGATCAGCTCGGTGGTTGATCAGTGACTTGTATTATGTTATGATGTTGAGTATGTTGTTTCCACATTTATTTATTATAGATTATATGTTATTGGTATATACATAATATGACCATTTATTATTACATATTTGGTTATTTATCTCTTAATATTCACTATGATGGAGGGAATCGTCTCCCCATAACTTCACGTAGACCCTTACTGCTAGTCTGCACCCTATAGAATACGAGAAGCATGCCTGAGGTCATGTCGCATTCTGGATTTGTACTGGTGGTTCGGGTTAGGATGTCACAAAATGGTATCATAGATAAGGAGTATATTTTTCATTATTTGGGGGAGTTATTTGTTAGGATACATAGGGATGTGTTAGGACTTGTGGTGGGATCTAGAATGGTGGATCATGAACACCTTTTCTAGTGGAATTTAATATTACAAGGGAATGAGATTTATGTTATTGGTTTATGATTTATTGGTTATGTGATTTTAACCTTGTGTGACACATATGAATTTTTTATCTTCTTATTTTATATATATTTTAATCTTGTTCATATTAGAAAGAGTTCTCACATGCATTATATTTGGAAAATAGGATTTACATGGCATACATGATATTTATATGTGATTTCACAAACAATGGAAGACTCAACTCTTTAGTGTTGAAAACATGTATTTTGTTTTCACAAATAAGTTCTTGATGACATCCTATATGGATGAATCCCAATTCATGTCCACTTCTAGTAGAAGGTCATGTTAGATTGTGGTGTAGTGCACTAAGTAAATGATGACAGTGACAATGAATATGATAATGACGTAGTCCCTCTATGAAAATACATTATAGTGTACCTTGTTTGGTCATTTTTGGGCACTAATTTACTTTGTGATAAAAATTGAGTGAACTTATTTAAATAGTTTTGGTAAATTAAAGTGATAACTATGGTCTATGTGTAGTGATTCATGTTTCACAAGATGGAATTCAGTTTAAACTAATTTGAAATCTATGGCCCTTCAACGTGGATAGTCTAAGGGAGATGTCATTGTGGTATTTATATAGAGATGTGGTTATATAATATTCCATGAGATGGAACCCAAAGTGAAACCATTTTTTTCGTAACGTGTAAGAAATTTTGGTCATGGAGATACAACTCTAGTTACTAGTGAGTTGGTGTCTCATTTTCTATGAAGGTAACATGAGTGAGGATATTCTGTGTGATAAAAATTAATTGTTCATGTGAGTAACCTTAGTATGTCCTTGGGGAATGTATTTTATGTTTCCTTTATTACCTAGATTATAAAGAACTATGAGTTCTATTACACATGATACAAGGTTAGGTTTTGGATCGCTTGGAATCTTATTGAATTAGGCACCCGACTATGGGTTTGCTAACCTATTGGTTCATAATGAAACTCTCATTGGACACCAAGTGTAGATACATGGTGTCTAGACCTAGAAGAGTTAGAATGTGGGTGGAAACTCAACAAATTGAACTGAAATTTGTGTGGTGGAATATATTCTATGAATCTTGGTAGTAAGGATATTCCAATCCAAAGGGAGCACAAAGAGTTCCCATATTTGGTTAGTCTAGTTCCTAGTAGAGTGTGCACAACTAAAATGGCATGTGATTATGACTTTAAGGTGCATAAATAATGGATAAATTACTATAATTTAGTTTAATAGTGGTATTTTCGTTCCTTTTGAGAAATGAATTGTTAATGAGAATTCATTCTATGGTTATACACAAAGTTGGTTGAATCAGATGACAATATGGTGAGTTGAATGTTGAGAATGTTTTAGGTTATGTTGATGAACTCAAAATAGATAATAGAGGTAGGTCACTAATAATTTATTGGGGTATCCATTTGAATTAGAAACTAATCCGTTCAATGATAATCTTGTAGGTCTTGGAATCTAGAGGTTTTATAGTAGAAATATATCTCTCTAGTGTAAAACCATAATGAAAATGGATCAAGGAACCTTTGTGTGGTTAACTAGAGTTTTTTGTTGGTGTGAATTACATGGTTTTGAGTAGTGAGTCCATGTAAGGTGATGAGAAACATTAGGGATATAAGTTTTAACATATAAAATGGTTTCCGAAGTATGTATCACATTGAAAGTTACTAGTTGAATGTCGTGAATTACATTTTGGATAACCCTAGTATGTTTATTTCTTGGTAATTTTTTTGGTAATTGGGTATGAAAGTATGGTTATACTTTGTTATCATGTTCAGTGATGAACTATTCAGGCACTAGTAAAATTATGTGTGAATTATAGTATAGTGATATGTATGCTCATATGGTGGGGAGCATTGAACTAGTCACAAGTTAAATAACCACTCTTGTGGTAAGGGTTGTGGTTCTATGTGAGATCGACCATTAGAAAATCCTCAAGACTCTAGATGATTGATGAATAATAGACCTGAGAGTATTTAGTTACATGATGAATAATTTATTTTTTATTTAGATGTATCACTTGATAGAGGCCATATATTGGATTTAGTCTTAGGAAAAATTTGTGTGAATAGAAAGGGTGTTAGATCATTGGTGCATCGACACACGGTTGGATGCATTGTTGATTATGTAGGTGGTTGGTGAACCAACTAAGGAAATTAGTTTTATGTTTTTCAATAATTTTTTAATGATTTATGATCAATATAATGATTCCTTTTAGTGTTAAGGCATTGTGATTGGTGGTTTGTAGAGCATTGATGGTTGAGACTGGGAACCTTTTCCATAAATCCACCAGAAAGGAATCAACTAGTGTTTCCACATAAACCTAAATAAAGTGGACTGATACCAAATAAATGTAACTATATCAGTAAGATTGAGGTGTTAAGGACCATCTCTAGCATTTAATAAAATCTCAGTGTGTTTGGGTTTTGTTTTTTGGAATGTATCATAATTTTATTTTGAACTTAGGATGAGGTTTGGGTATCAACACTTAACCTGCATTCTGATGTTGATCGAGAAATATGGAATTGAACCACACATGGTTTTCCATTGAGATATTAGAATCTTATTCTTTATGGTGATTCCTATGGTGAGGATTACCCTGACGATTTATAAGGAATCAGTAGGATACACCTCAATGTGTCATGTTCAATGGATGCAGTGATCAGAGTCTGCATTTTGAATGACAGAAATATTTTTTTCTTGGCTTCTAGGGTTCATGTTTGAATTCACATAGTTTAAGTATGATGGGTTCTTGATAAGATCATGACCATTAGATGATGATTTTCTATTCAAGTATGAAACATGAATAGATCCTTGTGGATGTCAATCAAGTAAGATCGAGAGATGTGATTTTTATAATACCACAACTTCTTGATGTTGAATACCGCTGTGGTGGGGATATTTTAAGGGCCTGTATCATTTCATATCATGATTTTTTTAAGTAAACTTGAACATTTTTCTAGGTGTATTAATCATTTGGAGAACCGGGTATCAATCTATAATGATTATTCCTTAAAAACCTTTAAAAGTTGATTTTGGACTAAAAGAGAATCTCAGAGGGTGGCTTAAAGATTTTGTTTTTTGAGGAAGAGTCATAAAGTATCCAAGGCTACTATTATAGCCATCAACTATCTAGTGTGGTGAGAAGTATTGTTGTTTCCTAGAAGGACACACTGGTTAGCTAATGGTCCATCATCTAGCAAATGGGGCATGTTGGGAACTTATTAAGTAAGGTCCTTTTGGAACATTTTTCCACTGAGGGACCCTAAGTTTTTATCCCCTTGGCACAAATTTTTGATAGTAATTCAATCGTTCCCTATTCCTTCCCTCTATCCATGAATTCCCTTTGATGTTTAATGGATATTGGTCAGATACATTAGATAATCTAAAAAATATTGTTTATTATTCATTGACGATAATCTTCTTTTGTCTCATGTGGTGGTGGATCATTGTGCAATTATTGATAAGGCATGTCTTTTATGAATACATGATATCTTAATTCTCCTTGAATATAATTCTATTTTTTTTTATTTTGATCAAAATTTTATTCTTTGAATGATATCAATTAGATAATTGGCGGATAATTCAATCGGATCTAGAAGGAATTGTCCAAGTAAGATAGGGATTTGGAATATCATGGATAGATGATGTTCTATGATGATGAATGCATGTCATTGATGATAAATTTATTGAAAAATATCCATTTTAATCTCTTCCATGGTTTTGGTCAATTGATTTGTATCAACCTTCATACCATATAATTTCATGGGGTATTTTTCTCACCATAGAACTAGGATTGTCAGGTGTGGATTGAATTCTTTTAGATTACATTGTAGCTAAGGTAAGTCTCTTGGTTATTTTATTCTAATGGTTCCAAATTAATTATAATAAATTAGTTGTCATATTATTTCCATGTGATATGGAATTTTCCAATAATTATATTGGAAGAATTTCAAGGACCTTCCATGAGTGGTTGGTTATAGTTCTAGCTAGGTGGTGATATTAGATAAGTTCATCGGAAACTAATCCATTTTATTTTAAATATTAATTCATTGAAATAATTTAATAAATTATAATTTAGTTATAATTAATTAATTTTCAATAATTGGGCTTGAGTTATAACCTCATGGTGATCTATGGAGGCTGAATGGACTAGGATGACTTGAAAAAAGTCACTGAGATTTTCTTGGATTAAATTTGACTCCATTTTTTGGTAGAGGTATAGTGTAATCTACCCTATGGTATTATGTATATTTATTGGAATGTGGAATGTGATTTTATACTTTAAAATAAGGGTTCTTAATCTATATTTTTGTTATGAATAACAAGTAACATTTAATTAGTTAATGATATTGAAGTCTTAACTAATGAAAGGGGGAATGCCTAATGTAACTGAACTAAGTGACAAGGGCCATGATGGAACCTTGAGTACTAGCTTGATGTGGACCGCCAATGGAAAAGGACTGATCACAAATGAGTTCCAAAATTAGATAGAGCCACCCTCTGGTGTGTGGCTATGCTACAGGAGACTAAGATCTCATGTGACCATGTCTAATACTTTGGTCACATGTGCATGTGTGTGTAGTCTATGAGACCATATTCATTTCCTTGATCACATGTGTTTGCATGTGTAGCAAGTGAAAAAATGTTTTATGCTTTTATAACATGCATTTGTGTGTGTAGATCATGGGACCATGTTTGATGATTTCATCACATGTTTTTTCCTGTGTATCCTGTGAGATCATGTTTGATGCTTTGATCACATGTTTGTATGTGTGTGTCCCATGATCCTAAATGTGATTATTGATTCCAAGAGAGTTCTTATGTATCTTTTTATAACATGTATTATGATGATCACATGTTATGTTTTTTTGATATTGTTTTATCATGATTCCATTCATTTTGTGGAATTTATATGATATGTACTGTTGTATGTATTACCATGATTTTAGAGGCATTACATTTGTATACATAATAGGTGGACTATCATGATTTGGTTACCCCTTAGAAGGGGAGTGCACACGATTTTTTATGATGATGATGATGCACCTAAGAAAAAGGTAGGAGGATGATTACCTTGAGGTTAAAACCATGAAAATAGATTAGGGATTATGATGATCTTGGAGATATTGAGTGATATGTTTACTCAATGACTATTGGATATCAAGTGACATATTGTCTCAATGCCATGTGGATGTCAAGTGACAAGTTATCTTAATGACTTGTGAATGTTGAGTGACATATTCTCTCAATACATAGTACTTGGTGAATGAAACATTATCTTAATGCCCTGTGGTTATTGAGTGGCATGTTGTGTCGATTCCATGTGGACAAAACTTGTGGCTAGTTCTTGTATACTTCCAACATCCTTCTAGTTTCACCTTATAACATGGATCTGAAGAAAGTATATTTAGAGTTCATGGTGGCTTGGTAAGTGAAAAACCTCTCAAAACGTCGGTGTTTATTGATTATTTTTTCTTTTTTGATTATATATTATTCTTGTGGAGTTATGTATTACCTATTAGTTTCTTCTATGCTTATCACATGAACATACAATGCATTTTTTAACATCACATTACTCTCCTCACACATAAATTTTTAAACTAGTCATGGTTTTCCTTTTATGTTGTCTGGGTAGGGATGAAAAGGAAATGAGACAATAAATGTAATAGAGAAGTTAGATATTTGTTAAAATTTATTGCATGAAGCCTACTGATTCTACATCATACAAAAGAATTAAATTTTGTGTAATTGGGTTACATGATGTGTAACTCAAAAATCTGATTAAATCAATTTTTAATCAAAAGGTGATATATTTCTTAGTGATTATGAGAGTTGACAATTACACGATGCGCAATTGGGTTACACATCGTGTAAAGTCATGAAGACTATTTTTAAGTAGGAAGACCAGCTGATTCTTCTTTTTTTATTCTTATAGGATCCCTTGCTATCGACCTAGAGAATTACCTAGGTGATTTTGGGAACCTCCAACACCACTGGGTCTTTTCATTTAGTGATTGATCTTTATTCAAGTAGTTGTGATACATACCATGTAAGAATTATATCCAATTATTACTTATTACTCCTTTTATTTTTATAGTTAATCTAGGTATAATGGATATAAACTCCATGTTGTCGAATATTGAATCAAGTTGGGATTATTGGATCTTCGTTACCACAATTTTTCATTGGTTTTAGTGTGGTAGGTGTACATTCTTGAGGTATGTTGATTTCCTCTTTTTTTGCAGACTCATTTTTATAAATTAAACATATCTTGAGGTGTAGATTTGATTTTAGGGTTTCCATTGATGTTATTGGGTTTCTTTGTTTGTGGATCCCATTGAGGGCATGCATAAACTCTGTCTTTAGGTATATGGTTCCATCTCAAGATTATGTTTCATAAACTATATTGTTTAGTTTTTATAAATTGATTAATAAATAAATTGGCATGAAATTGGAATGATTGTTTGTGTGTGCTAAAAATTGATTTTGAAGAAATTGTGGTTTCCTTGGTTTTTGATAAACATAAAGAAAATGATTATTTTCAAATAATTGAATGATTTTTGAAAACGATCACATGAGTTACCTTGGGTACTAGGTGGAAGTTTTAAATTGATGCCATCATCTGTTGTGGGGGTCACACATTGGGGTGTTACTCTTATCCTAGTGTTTATATTATTGGCTCTATGTACATATATGATATCGGGGTTTAACACTTTAGGGTGTCTCCCTAGTCCTAGAGTGTAGATAATTGGATTTATGTACTATAGTTCACTATTCATATATTCTTAGGTATAAGTAAACTGCTGCTTGAACTATTTTATTCCTTAGTGTTGTGATACCTAAACATCTATTATTATATTGTATTGATTATATTTTTACTATTTTATCCTTGATATGCGTATTGATTCTTGTGAAATATGACATGGAAAATGTGCCTTGAAATTGATAAACCTAACTTTGTTTTAGAACTATGGAAAAATGAAATGTTTACCATGTTTTTCATAAAAAATTCTTTACTACTTATCATGCCATGTTTTATTTGAAATGATAAAACTTGAATTTTTATACATATTCTTATCAACAAACACCTGGATGGGATCATATTGAGCCTATTATCTCAGAACCTGTGCATCCCTTTAGTGGTGCATAGAACTTTGTATGTTTTTTGATGTAGGGAAAGGCAAGGTGCCACAATTAGGCAATGGGTTTTCATGTTAGCTATGTTGGGATGCTAGTGGTAAGATGGTGGGAGGTTTCCTACACAGTAACATGGAGTAGTTTTTTGTATTCATTTTCCTTTGAAATTGGACTTGTCTACATGAATTCATAGTTAATTTAGTGGTTGTTTTGTTTATGTAGTCTTCTTATTGTATTGGAACCTATATATATCATCCTTTTGTTGTTTCTTTCTGCTTCAAGAATGTTTATATTTATTTTCATATTCTTAATTTTGGGTGGGTGAAATTATTCCCTTGGTGTTTTTATTGCTCAAGTGCATTTCACCAGCCTGTGGGGTCTAGGAATGCCTTTCTGGTATGTAACAGATGAATTCATATTCTAAGTTCGAGGGTAACCTGGGTTGGTTCATTACACATTTACTAGTTGGGTACTGAACTTCATTGGTGGTTTCTTATTGAGTTTTAATCACACTGTACTCAGGCATCCATAGAACATGGGTACCCAAGAATCTCATATGTGTTACTAGTATAGGTTGGGTGAAGGCTTGGGGTGGATCCTTGAGTGAGATAGCTCACTACGATTCTAGATACCTTGATGTGGTGAGGTTGGGTGTTGTAGAGCCTCTTTATAAATTTTTACCTATGTATCTTGTACTTGTGATTGAATCGGTGGTTGATTTGTAACCTATATTCTATTATGACTATCGAGTCTATTGTTTCTACATTCATTCATTACATATGATATGTTTTTTGTGTCAGTGTACTATGACGATCTATTATTATATATTTTGTTATTTATTTTTTATTTTTCACTATAATGAGGCATATAGTCTTCCAATGGCCTCATTTATACCCTCACTAATAGTTAAAAACCACTAGCATATAGGGAAGTGTTCCTCATCATGTGGCATTCTAGTTCATATTTTCTAATTCAGGTCAAGGTGTTGAATCACCTTTTATATGAAAACTACCAATAATCAATCATTATTTAAATCCATTAATATAAAATAAGGAAGTCCTGAATTTCAAAATAAATCATCCTTCTAAAACCATTAAAAAAGGAAATACTTTCCTTGAGAAAACTATTTTGAAAAATCTTACTTTCTAAAAATACCTACATGTATGGGAAAATAACCAATAATTTGAATTCCATTGAATTTTAACTGAAGATAAACCATTTATACATTTAAAAAATATCATACTAATGGAAACACAAATTGGGAATCAATCATAAAAAAATCATAAGAAAACCAATATTAAAACAAAAGTGTCATAAACATCGTGATATAACGAAGGAAAAAATAAAGGAAATACATAATAGATCTGGGAAAATATTGTATATTACTAAAAAATTTACATCATATCAATAAACATAATATAACTCAATCAATATAATTATTATAATTTCCCTTCCTACTCCAATTAAGCAGTAAATTCCCCAATTAGAGGAAAGCATACTTGGGGTCACTATAAATGAAAACTCATGCTCTAGTGTAACATATGAATTTTAAATTCTATTATATACTTTCTTGGTCTTGCATGATATATAAAATGGAGATAAGCCATCAAAAAAACGAAAAATACCAATCAATAATTCCTAAAAACCTTAAGTACATCCTCATCTCTAAAAAACCATCACAAAAGCATACCCATTTTATCAAGGAAAACTATATAGAAAATATGTTCAATAATTTTAAAAATTTAATCCATTTTATAAAAAAACATCGGTCACACTTCAATAGTTCATTCACCATTAAAAAACCTTTTCAGAATGTGCTAACTGGGCCTTTGATTTTTTTATGAAATCATTTCTGAAAACCCCATTTGAAAACCAAATCATCCAACCATCATCAAATTCATTCAATCAATCAGTAAAATAAGAAAAAAAATATATCCTTATAAAATCTATTCACACCTCATTGATAATAAAATCAATTTAGAAATATCATATTGCTCATTTAATAAAAGCACTAATTGTGCCTCATTTATATAATTTTTTTTTGATTATAAAAACATGATGAAAACAACTTCATGAAAAATAATCATTATATACACTTGATATAATTTCAAAATAACTCAAATAAAGTATGAAAACATGAAAAAACCAATTTCATTAAATTAAAAAGACTGATAATGGAGAAAAATACATTAAACATGTCACTAAAATGATGATTGAATCTAAATTACACCAACAAAGAGAGAGGGAAACCTAGAGGGCCATAAGGAACCACAAAACAAGGAAACAAGAAATTAAAAAATGATCCAGGACAACCCATGGTCATCGATACCATTTTAGGTCTTGAAATAAAAAGAGAAAATGAATAATTAGGGGAGTGAAAAAAGACCGTAGGAGATTGAACTACTATAAAAGGGGTCTTTAACAACGCTAGAATAGGGGCATTATCTATGAAAAAACACTGACTATCGGGTCACATTAAAATACCTAGCATTTTATCAGTGCTAATAATTGTTTCCTTTATCATCACTTAAAAACATTGATGAATCACCCATTTATCATCACCTTTTTCGCATTGTTATGTGGGTAAAATTATATTTTTTGGACATTTATGAGACCGAACCACTTTATCATCTCTTCCTTGACCCCTTTAACAATGCTCTCCTAATTAATTAGCATTTTCACCCAACCACCAATTTTATCAACGCTTTGTGAATTTCTTGCCTGATGTGCGCCTACCTAGATTCGAACCATGCACCTCTCCTTTGAAGATGGAATGCCTTTACCTCTAAACCATGTTTTTGTCTGTTTAATGATATTTATGTTGATATATATATATATATATATTCATATATTTTTTATTCATATATTTATATAATTATTTTTAAATAAATTTATAAAATATATATGTCTTTGTGATATATATACTTATATTTATTTAAAAATATTATATATTATATTCAATTATACATATTATATTCAATTACATATAATAGAATATATATATATATATATACATATCCATCTATTAATACACACACAGATATATATATATATATATATAAACATTATAAATATATTTGTATAATGTAAAAAATGGTTAGACACAGTTTTAAATACATTTTTAGAATATGTATTTATTTAAATATATTAGAATACACACACACAAACATATATATTTGTTAACTATTGACACACACATGTTCATAAATAATCATGAATTGTATAGGTATATATATTATTGAATTTTTATAATGTAAATAAAATGGATATTTCTTACTTGGTATACAATAAATAGTAATTATTTATTTATATATTTAAAAATACATTTTACTTAAATATGTTGATATATGAATTTATACAAGTAATTTATTATAATTAAATACATGAAAATGTGAAAATATTTAATTATAAATAAAACTAAACTGTGAAAAATTATAATATTTCAAAACCATAATATCAATATGAATTTAATCCCTTTGAATGAATATGGTGTTTTCAAAAACAGAGGAAATAAGACCCCCTTAAAAGAGGCTGAAAATACATCGAATGTTAAAAAAATTTGGTGCCATGACTAAAACTCTATTTTGGAGGGATCTAAGGAATTTTTTGACCAAATAAATGTGACCGAGATTCACTTTAGCTGCTAGATCATAGAGCTTATCTTTTTCTTTGATTTGATATGTGGTATAGCCTAAATGGACACCTAGATCAAAAATTACTCCTGTTTGATGTCTGAGTTACAGTTTCAACTTATTTTAGATATTTTTCTATTGTATTTTAATTTTTTATCTTCAAATTGACATTAAATTATTGTTAATTCATAATAATTAAAAAATTAATAATAAAAAATATTTTTAAATTATTTTATAATTTTTTTTACTAAATATATTATATATTAAGTATGAATGCCTATTTACCTTATCTAAAACATTTTTAAAAATATATATTATATTTCTATCAATATAAATATAATTATATATTAATATTTTTTTTATAACGAAATATATTTTTAGAAATATAACCTTTATGAACTCTTGTAAAAAATCACTAATAAAGGGTAATCGTTATAAGGGCTTCTAACAAATCACTTATAAAGGCCCCCCTCTAGCAATGATAAAAAAGAACTCTTAAAGACCCCCTTTAACAATTCATTTTCTAGTGCTGATAAATGAGATATTTAACACTACTTTTATCTAGTGTTATTAAATCCCTAGTGTTGTTAAAGCCCAAAAATTGGATAACCCCAATTTTTAATAGTTTTACCACAAATAATAACCATGATTTTATGAAGAAAGTCTAGGGAGAATCCCTTTAGGGAAGTTTTATCATGTTTGAGAGGATCATAATGCAGAGAAGCTTGAATATGAAGAAAATATAAGAGACAAATCCATAAAACCTAATAGGAAAATTAGTTGGTTTAAATATTTTAATGAACCTAGGAAGACTTCTCAGTTTACCAAACCATGCGCCAACTATGAAACCCTTACCTATCAAGGCATGGGATGTTTCATGGTATGGTCACATGGTTTATCAAATCCTACACTTTCCGTGCAAATTTAATTCGAATATAAATCATGTATCTCATAGTTTTACGAACCACGCGCTAACCATGAATACACATCTAAGACAAACTGTAGGCTTTTCATGGTTAAGCCACATGGTTTTCAAAAACCATAAGCAGAATTTATAGCAAGTTATGAACCCCCATTTCTTTTAAAATACTATTAATTTAAATTAAAAAATCAACATCAAGTATAAAGATCAATAAATAAATAAATTCCTAAGAAAAAAATGGGATCGAGGTTTGAAAATACTTCCCATCGTAACGTTTTCTACCGCAATAAATTTGTAACAAAATAGGTTGATAAATGGATGGATTAGTTTTTTACTTCCTCATTCACAACTCAATTATAAAAACTAGGAAATTAAAATTACACAACCAAATATAGTTACATCTTATGAAAATACTAAAATAACATATTTAATGACTATATATCATATCATCAAAATGAATGTCGAGCATGATTCAAGAACCCATAATTTATAATACACAAGAATCCTTAAAATATTTCAAATAAATTACAAAACTGGGTTAATGACAATGACACTATAATAAAATAAAGGGATAGATCGCATCTTGAAAATGAGAAACCCCAACCATCCATCATACCCCACAACCTTTATGAGTAAACATGTAAAGAAATGATCTTCTAGGTGATACCCCCACCATTTAATAATTACACTAATGAACTAATTATATAAGGACAGTTTATAATCACAATAACCAGAAGAGAAAAAAATATATCCAAAAAATAAGACTCAATAAATTATGTAAGGCTTTTAAAGGAATTCACTAAAAAATAAAAAACCATGAATGCTATCACAAAAGACTCAAAGACATCTCAATACAAAAATACTCCCAAAAAACATTAAATATTTCCTCATAATGAAATGCTTGAAAGAGATACTACCTTGAGAAAAATAAATTAAAATCGACTAGATATAAAAGTAAAGCCGAAGATGAAAATGACTTAAGAAAAAACATACATCAATAATAATAACATGTGAACTATCCATGGGATAAGAGAGAGTAACCTAGGACCTCACCCTCAAAATATCGGTTCTTACTTAGCCCAAATGAACAAACTAGACATGATACTCATCCCATTTACCCAATAACATACCTAATACTTATCTTTTATAACCTCTAACAATAAGAAACTCATCACATGGTAATAAACTCGTCAAAACCAAATTATCCAACCAAAATTGTGGAATTAGTAACATCAAAACAATCAACACTATATAAGTAATGAACAAGGGGACACCCCAAGAATATATGAATCTTGAATTTCCTCAAAATATCATCATATCTATGAGTTACGAATATAAAACTAGAGGAAGTCACTCTAAGGTTTATCACTAAAGATAGGTTTTCTAGCATTCATTAATTCATTTTTAGAGGCATACCTTAAATAACACAAAACATTAATCCCTCAATTCATGTTTCCTGATTGAAATTAGAAATCCCCAATCTCAACCTTGAGAAAATAAATAAAATTCATATATCTATTAAAATAAATGAATTTAAAAGTTACTTTATAAACTATTATATTCAAATAGGATTCAAAAAACTATTTTTATAAAATAAACATACTTTAAATAAAATGTTTTACCTCATTTGAAGAACTAGAAAATGCTAATTTCAAAACTCTAACACAGGTTAAAATTAAAACCCTCAAACTAGAGAGTTTAACAAATCTATAAAAATAATTTTAATTTCAAAAAGAATTCCTAGTTCTATAATGAAATATACCTCTTGGGAAAAAACCACCTGAAATGAAAAAACAATTTTCCAATATACTATAAAACTCTAAAACAAAAAAATTTCAATTTTAAAACATCTAATATCATTTAGAAAACTAAATATCATCCATTTCAAAATTCAACCACAATTTAAACTCCCACTACCCCTAGGGGATTTTAAACAACTAAAAAAATGAACATTATTTTTAAAATATTAGCCAAATTTCATTGTAAAATCATCCAATTTATAAAATACCTCTTAAAAATTAGAATCCTCTAATAAAAAAATTTTAAAACCAAGTTTTAAAGTTTATAAATTTCATAAAAATTATATATTTTTTACAATAAAGATATAAATAACTTTAAATAATTTCATAAAACTCTACAATGAAACATTTAAATCATTTTACACCTCTCATTCTTATCAAAATAATTCACTATAATGTCTATATTTCATTTTAAATTCAAAAAAAAATCTAAAACACTTAATAGTGTAAAGGAAAAACCCACGCCTAAAATTTTAAAAACTTAAATATGGATTTAAAAAATGTTCAAAAGTTATAACTTTTTTAAGAACTTATGGGATATTATAATACTTTGAATGTAAGTCCTTAAAACATTTTATATGTCATATTTGAAACCAAATAATTTTTTTTGAATTCATTCCATTTGGTTACACCCCTTGGAAATCATAAAACAGACTCCTTCCTTTTTCAAAAGAAATATTAAGGTTTTAATTTTAAAATTAATACATTAATTATCCAAAAATGGAAATAATTAAATTAAAAAAATCAATTAATCATAAATCAACCATTTGGAATAATAATGCAACCCAAAATTTCCAAGAAACCAAAATTTCACAATTTTTAAAAAATAAAAACTATGAATAGTTTTACCACACAATCTAGAAATTTTGGTTTGCTAACAATTCAAGTCTAAATAGTTTCCTCCCAGGGCCAACATCAAGGTATGTTCATGTTTTTCAAAAAGATGAAAAATAAAGTGTGAATCCCCTGGATTCATACAAATTTCACTCCAATATCAATAGTTTATCAAAATAACTCATAATGTTTCAATAGAAACATAAATATCACATGAATAACAAAAAACATAAAAATGACTGAGAATAAAGGATTATTTCAAGATATAATCATATCTCAAACAACATTTCAAACTGGTGTTTCATCGTAAAAGGTGGTGATCATGAACCTACTCATGAACTACCTCTTGAGTTTTGATTAACCAATCCATTTTCTACTACAACTACCTAAATAAAATCCATTCTGTGATACCATTTTTTCATAAACCAAACTTTACTAGTCTAGATTCTGATTCCTAATTTATTTTTTGGCATAGGTCAAAGGACATCCTTGATACCCATGGGATAGAAATAATTTACAAGGAACAAAATACACACACAAGGGAAGGGTTGTTTCGATAAAGAAATAGTAAATAGAGGAGACATCATCCCAGAAGTCCAACATGACCATTATGTAAGTTGAAATGCCAAACCAAAATTAATTAACATATCCAAAACAAGTGGAATCAAATGAGGTTGGAATAAAAGTATTGATATAACATGATATAACATACTATCAATAATTTAATAGAAAAAATAGGCCATAGGAACTGACCTCCATACACCAAGTGAACCATCCTCACTTTTCACCACCAACATAGTCGAATAAAAATACAAAGTATCATTTCATACATTCACATGGGACATTTTGAGCCAATAATATGATATGTGTGAGTATAAAACCTTGTAGTTACCCTCCCCACACCTCATCTGTGACCTTTACAAAGAAATCCATTTCATGTTAATATTAAAATAAAAATATAAATGTAATTTATATACTTTATTCCAATAAAAATTATATGTGATCATAAATTAAAATCAACGGCTTAAAATAAATAAGTAATTTATTTCAAAATGAACTAGTATTTTAAATACTTTAAATTTGTGGAAACACTTTCCATGAAGAAACCATTTTGAAAATCCTTCCTTTATATAATACCCACATAGAAGGATAAAATACAATTCCTTTGAAAATCATTCCATTTGAAATGAATAAAACCCATTTATCCTTTTGGAAATAAAATAATCATAATCCAAATAACATAATAATTTAAGTATCACAACAATCATGACATAATTAAGAGAAAATTATCTTGGGAATAACAAGTAGCTCTTGAAAAATCTATAACAATACTAAAAAAATCCATTATATTATCAAGGATAATGTAACTCAATCATCCTAATGCCTACTATTTCCCTATCCATCATAACTAAGGGGATAATTACCTATCTAGAGAAAATTTATACTTTTGGTCAGAAGTAGAGAAGAGTCTTGAACTAGTGTACCATATTTAACATAACATCCCATCAATCAATTATTAGTTTCCCATGATATATAAAATATAGGCGATTCATTAAAAATATACAAATACTAATAAATAATAGATATAAAAAATAATCACATTCTCACTATCTACACCCTTTATAGAAGCATCCCCCTTCTTTAAGGAAAATCATTTAAAAAAATATGTCATATAATAGATACAATTCTATCTATTTTTTTTCAAAAAAATCACAGTTCACACTTAAATTGTTAAATCACTAATAGAATACCTTTCATAAAGTTCCATCTAGGCCTTTGAAACATCTTTTAAAAAATAATTTTAGAAAAAACACTTTGAAAGGAAACTAATGTAGCCATAATTAAATTCATTAAATCAATTAATCAAATAATGAAAACACAATATATTTATAAAAACCATTAATACCCCTTTAAGAATCAAATAATTTTGGAAGTATCATATCATGGGTTAAAAAACATCACAATGTGTTCCTCGTTAATTTAAAAATTTTGAGAATAGAAATTTTTGTAAACTAACATCATTATGAAATAATGAGTAAATTAAATTAATACAATTCCAAAATACCACAAATAAAGTGGATAATCATGTAAGAAATAAATAAATTTAAATTTAAGGTTTAAATCATTTAAAACCATGCCTCAAACATGTCACTTCCATGAGACACCACACTATATCACACCAACAATTCATGAGGAAAACCAAAAAGACCATATGAAACCCAAAAACAAAGAAATTTAGAATTAAAAAACAATACAATAAAAACCTAGGTCATTGAGACCATCATAGGGTTAGAGAGAAATAGCTAGAATTATTTAGAGGAGAGGAAGGGGTCTAAAAATTATTACCTAAAAATATCACCACAAAACCATTAATAAAATACATCAAAAAGTATTTTTTTGGGAGGGGAATCATTATGGAAAGGTTCCTAGGGTATAAGATCTCAAATGAGAGTAAAATAAGAGGTATAAAGCATAAAACCCAAGGGAATAAATTAGTTAATCTCAATATTTTAATAATCCTAGGTATTCTACATAGTTTATCAAATTGTGTTCCAACCAAACAACCCTTACTAGCTAAGAAAAGAAAGGTCAAAAGTTTTGAACGCATGGTTTACCAATCTCTGTTAAAATCATGCATATGGAGCTTGAATACAATGGTATTATTGTATTATTTTAACATATTATTTGATTAATCATGTTCAAAATGTGTAAAATATAATGAGGTAAATTATAGGCTTTTCATAGGTAAGATGCATGGTTTTCCCTAGCTGTGCGCAAATAATGAGATAAGAACATAACTTCCATTTATAATGAAATCCAATTAATTTTTTTCCCAAAAATATATTTTTAGGATAAAAAAACCAATAAATTAAATCATAATGAATAAAAACACAGGGTGTGACGTAACATCTTAAATTATGATGTATAACACAACTAATATCTTATGCGAAGAGACCTTCAAGTCTATAAAATGATATATTATAAAGAAATTCATGAAAAAGGTTAATAATGTGACCTTTTATAGGTAGTGAGATATTCCTTAAAACATTATATAGGTAGTGAGACTTGGTGAGGAGTGAATTAAATTGAATTTTTGTAGGTAGTGAACCTCAATAAGGAGTGAGTTCGCTTAAAACTTATATCCACCAACACAAAGAGGTATAATGTATTTTTAGTATATCATTGCAGTTTTAAAATTAATCTCCTTGGATGTATCATAGTTTGTGTGAACCATGTAAAATCAATGTGTCCTTTTATGTTATAATTTTTCATATGTTCATGATATTTGATACAAATGCATCCAATAAAGAGAATATCAACAAATGTTGAATATTTTTTTTCTAACATGGAAATAAGATTCAAAGTGAAAGGTAAGAGGAGAAATAGTTTAAATCTATGATTCAACCTTTTTTTTCAAGGTTCCTTGGGTTACAAAACATATTAAAAAATTATTCACTTAAATAATCTCTAAACATAATATAAAGGGTTTTGGAGGGGATAACACTCATTAAAAGGTAAAAATAATAATAACCAAAACCTAAAAACTATATAATCTCTCTATATGAATTGAATTGGATAAATTTAATAAAAAATAAATACTTTATTATTTTCTTACCCATATCATCCAAAAAAAATTTATGACAATCACCAGGAAGAAACTAAAGGAATTTTTCCTTCCAGAGTGTCCATGAGTTTCTAGAATATCCCAATCCTTAATAATTATCTACCTTAAGTCATAATTTTATAGAAAATTGAGTTCAAATCCTTGAGAGAAAAGGTAGATTGAAAATCTTAAATTTGGGTAATTTTAACACTAGAAATGCGTCTCACACTAGAAACCATCCTTTCCAATGAGTTAAACTAATTATAGGTTGTATATAACATTAAAAAATTGGCTAAAATTTATGATACATTTATTAAAATTTATCTAATTTTACAACTTCTTGAAACATTTTTTTAAACATCACAATGATAGTTTAATGGTTAAAAATTATTTAAAATTTTAAAACTCTTTTAATTTATCATCTTATGATTAATAATTGAATATTATATTATAGATGAGTTATATTTAGTGTCATGTGTTTTCACATAATGTGCATGAACATGCACATCACCAAACCATCAGGACTCTCATTATGTCATTGTGGATTCCAACATACACCAAAGCATGCTCTTATCCACCACATAATGTTTATGGACTTTAGTGAATATTCTGAATATAAAACCGTGTTTATAATCAATTTATAATTATATATCATCCAAACATTCCCAATGATCACATTTAAAATAATTACAACATTTAAATCATCTATTAAATTCAAATTTATTTATTTAAAACCAAATAACATCACAAATTTCCTATTAAATAAGGAACTCCAAATTATTATTATATTTTAACACAGTAGATAAACAATTTATTATTCATGGGATCACTATAAAGGTAAATAAATTTCATAAATATGAATACTATTTTGAAGAAAACCTCGATTAACACTGTATAACTATCCTCATTTAAATTCACATATATCATATTAACAAAATACATATAAATTAATTAATTTAATCTAAAAAAAGTTTGAGGTAGCTAACAAAGTGTTTAGTTGATGCCTCATAGAAGGTAAGAAATTTTATTTTTGATAAATTTTCAGAAATCTAATAATTCACCAATTGTAAGAAAATAAATTTAATTAAACAAAGTAATAAAAAATGTTATAAAATCTTGGAATAACAATAGGGGTTATCTTTTTCTTATATTCATGATTTCAAAGTTCTCAATATAACATAATTTTTTCAACATTTAAAAAATTTTGAAGAAAAATATTGAAGAGGAAGAAACTAGAGAGAAATGGAGATAAATTCCAAAATATTAAGGGAAAATGTGAATGAAAGAGGTCAAAATAATAAAAAATTGACCAAAAAATTACCAAATAACTTCTCATAAAAAATGTGGTTTGGAAACCCATTGGGATCCAAATAACACATTAACATATTCACATTATCTCACTTGTGGTGATTAAAGTCATAAAATGCCTTCGGTTGGATCATCATATTCTTGGAAAGTTCTAGAAGTTCCCTGGTGTCTTATAGAATCCATTATTAAATAAAACATTTAAATAAAAAACATACCTAATATACCTAAAGTTTTTATAAACTCCCTTCCATATGGCTTCTCGTCCAAGAGAATAATCACTAAGAATATATAATGAATAAATCTTATCATTGAGACCTTATACCTTCTACCCACTTCTAAATATCCTCTTTAACATGAACATGGTACTATAACACCTAAACCAATGGAAAAGTGTTCACCCAAAACATTTTCTTGCTACAACTAAGAACACACACCAAATGATTAAGAAAATATTCATTTGATTCTAAATCTAAATCTTTAATTTTAATCATATGTGTTAGACTATATTTACAATTCCTCAACAAGGATATGTGTAATACATTAGGCATGTTATGATATTAAAATTTTAGAGCCAAATGATAAAAAATATCACCAATATACTCTTGAATTTCAAAATGGATCACAAATAGAGGTGCCACCATTCTCTATTTTCCTAGAATATGGTGTCCCATTCAAGGTAAAACCTAAAAACATATAATAACTCACACTAAATCCCTATTATTAATGTCTTATATATGTATAAGTTTCTTTCTCCTTTGGTTCATAACAAAATACTTCCACATCAACATAATCATATTAATATACTCATGTATAACTCTTATCCCAATAAAATATGTCGCACCAACCTCTATGCAACACAATGGGTATTTTCCTCATTTACCATAAATAAATTCAAATGGTTCCATTTTAATTTATTTGTAGTTTCTATTATTATAAAAAAACTCTGATTATTCATGAATATATTCTTGATAACCACCAAAATTAGGATTACAAGAAATAAATATTTCATTCAACATCTGAATGAAATGATCAGACTCCCCATAGTTCTATTGATTTCATAAAATACTCAACATCACCAATAAATAAAAAGCCTATGATAATGCTTTCCTTAAATGTGTGTTAGATATGACATCATGATTAGATACAATACTATTACTCACTCTATAAATCCAAACTATATCATATCGTAATTCTTCCTAACTTGATTGGGCTAGATGGATCCATGCTAAGTGGAGCCACGTGATCTAAATACAATTCCCAATAAACTATAGGTTGATGACTAGTTGAGAGGGCCAAGGAGTAACCATGAGTAGACTATACCCTCATATATTACTAAATAAAATTTTGTAATAAATATCTAGATAACATCATACACACAAACAGATAAATACAATTAAAAAAAATTATATACCAAATGAAATATAGTATAAAAATATGACATGCATACAATAAAATATTAACTAATCTGATTCAATCTCATATAAAAAGACACATAAAAAAACTCGATACCACATCACTAGACACCATGAATTTGTCTGGTTCTATTTCCAACATCATCATTACAACTAAACCATACCATAACCCAACATTAAACTACTATAACTTCTACCTTAAGGTTTTATCCTGTGATGAAATATTAAACATGATAGATTCATGTGAACCAAGATTCCCATGTAGGATGTGAGTATAAAACTAAGTCGGATACCAACAACGTGACCCTAAATAAATCTAAAAATATATCGGTGCATGCATAAAATGAAATGAAAATAAATGATCATCAATGAGACCTCTAAATACATGGGATATTTCACCTTCAACCACATTCATTAAACTACCTTCATAGACCAGTAATAAAGTGGTATAATCTTTCCATAGTCTAAACACACTTAGAGGCTCACACAGCCCTCCACTATAACTAATCAGATCAATGGTGAGCTCAAATCACAACCACATAGCTAATAATGAGGTATCACCCCTCCAAAAAACCCCCAGAGCCAGCACAACTCCCCTAAATCATCTAGTGCCAAAAATACTAGCTCAATTTGTGTCCAACATCTATAATATATCCTTCTATAAGTTCGATTCTCAGTATATTAACCCTATTCCACATGATTATATAGGATCCTTCAATAAATATTTTTGTCAAGACCACTACTCTATGTACACACAATTCACCATCCTTATCCCCAACAGTGACTCAAATCACTACAATCCTATAGACAACACAATAGTGAACCCTATATATATTCATCCGATGAAAAACATCTCCCTGATTATCTGCAATGAGTCAAAATATCCCCATAATATGTGATGAATATCATGACATCATGAGCCTTAAGCCCTGGTGAGATCTAAGTCACCCCCACAAGTAACACATAATATATTCGTAACTATATAACAATCACTCTAGGTCACTTAATGCATAACACACAAACAATGCCTCATATTTAACACACAGTTCCCTTTTGATTAATCTATGTCCTAGGAAACAATATATAATTCATACAATAATCATTTATTTTTAGATTAAGAATCATTCCCCTTGTTTTATGAATCTAATCTATGTTTACATACCATCTAAGTACCCATAGATCCCTTTTCCTACTTTTTTACCTATTTTTTACCCAATTAAAAGTCATTACTAAGTTCCATTTTAACCATCTTACATTTCATGAATGAAATATCCATAAATTTATACCATTAGATCATTATACACTAGTGTAATACCATAAGTGGATTCCTATAGTTTTTAAATTTCCCACACAACATCAAGACCTAGTTACCGAACTCACAAACACATTCTATCTTTAGACATTCATCATTAGTGACCCTTAAGACCCTACACCAGTCCCCTAAAACCTCTTTCATTCTAAAAAGAACCTTGAAACCCCTCAAAGTAAAATGTTATAAAAATTATTCCCATTAAAAAATAATCGTACCTAAAAACCTACCCTTTCCATAAAATTTCACACATATATCCATATAATAAAGGAAAAAATTCAAATACGTTATACCTGGAACTCACAGTATCCTACTTTTCATGTATTCTAACCAATTGGCTTCAATCAGTGGAAACCAAAAAACTGAACAAACCCCAAAATTTTGGTTATAACAGTAAGATTATAGAGAATAATTTATATAAATATATATTAGATTCAATATGACCATAAGCCTTACCCCTAATGATTTCCAAGGAATGAAATAATGACCATCAACCCACAAATGATGGAAATCTACCTTTAGAGGAGGATAAAAAGAGATAGATATGAGAAATAGTTGAGTATATTCCTCCTAGTCTAATAAAAAAACCCCTCATTTATATATTTATATTTTAAATAATAAATATCATAAAATAGTAAAAAAATTGAGTGGGACCATTACAACATGACCACATTGGTAATAGTGAAATTCCAATAACACAAGGTCACATTACAACATGATCCTTTAGGTCACGATTTAATTCTCTATTTCTATGTCAAACTAGGAAACTCGAAACCCCTACCTAGGGTCACATTATAAAATTTCCTAGTCGATTGTGTAGAAAATTATTCTTGGACATGGAATTATAGAATAACCTCCAGCTATTTCAACATGATAACTCCCCCACTAATACACGCTTCATAGTACAATTCATGGGTTTTAGTGACATTAAAAAACAATCCAGAAAAAATAATATTACTCATCTATTTACCATATTTCACCACCTTTAATTATTGTATGGACTTCTACCTATAGTATAATTTTATCTCAAACTCTGAACCAACTCTTGAAATACATACAGTGGCCTTTTCTAACGCATATAACAACTGCATTGTCTAACTAAAATTTTACCTCAATTTACTTCCCAAACTCCTTGATGCATTACAACCTCCTTACCATAACATAACTTATCTCTCGGGTGTCTCTTATTATAATTCCAACACAACACCCAAAAGATTAAAATTATATAGTACTTATTCCCTATAAACCCAGTCGAATATAATGATAAAATATTTTAACAGTGAAAAATAAAACCATTGATTCTAAAAAGTAACACCCCCATAAAATCATAATGGTAAATCCCAACTATATTTTCTCCCCATATATTAATTTATTAGTACTCCCACATGATTAATGATTTTCCCCAAAAAACCATTGACAACTCGATATGGTTCTAAAACTGTTTCCCAATACTCACAATCATTGGAAACTAAATGTAACGAATTTGACTAAACATCACCATGCAACAACCTCTTTGTAACGCCCCGACCCCAGTTACCCAAAGCCGGTGCATTATTACATAACATTGGCATGATCACAAAAGATCAAGTCTCGAAAGACCGATTAGTTTAGTATCCTTGTAAACACTAGATATATTCATAAGTCTTACATTACATCATAAAAATTAAAACTACAACAACAACTTTTCTTCATAGTCCACACTCATATTCCCACATACTATCCCTGCAGGTCATTCAGAAATTACTTCTTCACATCCTGGAAAAAATAAAACATTGAAAGGGGTGAGCTCAAATGCCCAGTAAGGATAACAATATAGCGGAAACTTTCATAAATAAGAATAAACATTTAAGGCAATGTATAACTAAAAAAAGCCTTTTAAACTTTAACTTCAACATAGTATGGAAAAAAATAAAATGAAATAATTCCATTTACTTATTCACATGGATATTCTACTAATTTAATAATCACATGCAATATCAATAACCACTTTTATAATGATGGAATGCGTAATGCCAGACTATCATAACCACATAGCCAAGGCCTCATGCCAAGAATACAAATAATATTTTTCCAAGGCCCTGTGCCAAGACAGTAGTTTGTCTCATGATACATACCGATGCATCAAGGAGCTATAGAGGGCTATGCCCGTCACTTATTAAGTCCAATGCATTCCTCACATGAACAGGTTTAAACATAACATAAACATTCGTATTAAAACTAGCATACGAAATGTCAATAATTCCTCCATAAACCATAAATGGTATAAAAATAACACATCCACAGTCAAACATATCACAAAACCTTCAATACAATATGGAAGTTTTGTATTGTAATAAATAGACTTCAAATAAGCTTAAAATCCATCAAAGGATGTTAACATAGATTAAATCAAAACTATTTGAGAGAAATATATCTTTTTTTAAATCATTTAAAAGTCACATAATTATGAAATAAAACATTTAATTTGAAAATATTATAATAAGCTTGTAATGGAAGCTTTGAAGATTTTATAACGGTAGAAAATAGCTACACCCGTCGTATAAGTTAAAAACTATTCTTACCTTAATTCTGTCGAAAAGGTTAAAAAGCACCTTGTTTTGAAAACAACAGAAAGATTCCTTTATAAAACTCTTATTAAAAGTCAAACAAGGGTATAAATTAATTTAACCCATATTATTGTAAATATTAAAAATGGTTTGAAATAAATTTTTAAGAAACATGGATGTGGATGATAAAGAAATCCCAGTAGATTATTACGTATAAATAACCTCGGATAATGAAGAGATTGTGAAATAAATCCTTACCTTGTAATTTTACTTGGTTGGGGGTAGGTTAACCTCTTGTATAATGGTGAAATAATTGTTATTAAATTATACAGTAATCATATACATTAATATGATATCATATATGATCTTTTAACATTGATTTGTTAATAATATCTCAGTATTGTCGTTGTTTCTGGTGTTAACTTACTCATTTTCTTTTATATGTTTTGTTACGTAAGTTGTGTTTGTAATGGATAGGTTGTATATTAATCATATCCAGAATTATATCAAGTCCTTATATACTATTATTAATCATTAAATGATAATTAGACTTGAATGGATACGATGGAGAATGAATCTCATCGCGTTCGTGGAGACAGTAGTCCGTACGTACGCACGAGCGACAATATCATTCTTTTGATATTAAAATAATATGTAATTGAATGGTATATCATATATACAGAATCATTATCATGTTATATTTATTATTTACATGAATTATACATCATTATAATACCCATCCAAATAATAATTTATTGAATAACAATTACACCACGACGTGGAGACGGTAAGCCGTACGTACGCACGTATGGTGACATGTTATTCAAAAGATGGATAGAATACTGAAATATGGTTGTAAAATGTTTATAATAACATCAAATTATATATAATATATTGTATTTATTGTTTTAAAATGGTAATAACAAATAAAGAAGAAGTGAAAGAAGAAAGGAACTTGAAAAAGGGTGGTGAAATCATTACCTCTTCTTCGGGTTCTTCCTTTTGATTTGATCAAAAGGGCTACTTATGCTGGATTTATGACTAAATTAAGGCCTCTAGGATTAATTGAGGGAAGTTGAGAGAGTATTTGGGCAGATTTTGGCCGAACCAAAAGGCTTTGAAAGTGTGAGTTAATGAGAAGGGAGAGTGCCCTTTTATAAGAGGGGTGAGGGGCACCTTTGGAAAAGCTAGAAATATTATTTTATAATAAATTCATATTCGGGTTCTAATGGCTCAAAAGTGTATTATTTAATGGTTAAGGTGGGGATGGGTCGAAAACCACTCAACCAATAAAATTTAGACAGGTTTGGGTTACTATATTAACCTTATCTTTAGGTATTAACTCTTAGTTAATTAGTTTCACTTTTACAATGTCTCTTTGTATTTTTATATTATATGGTTAATAAACTTACTATATACATCCAAGAGACCCCAAAGTGGTCCATTAATGATACAAATATCATTATATAAGTCTCTTGGCCGATCCTTAGAATTTTAGGAATTTAATATCAATTAATAATATAATATTTGTTTTAAAAACTGTTTTTTGTCAATTTTGTCACTATTCAATAATTGATTTTTGTGAAAATTATAACAGAATGATTACTTAGAAAAAAGTTAATTAAGTCAATACTAACATGTCATATTAACCTTGAAAATTAGTGTAATTCATAAAAAGTCTCAAATTATTTTTATTTGGGTATTTATAATATCAATTATTTTAATTTTTCACTATTATGGTAATTACTGCATCATCATTCTGTCATAAATAAATTAAATTATTTAATGTCTAAAAATTATAAATAAAATATCATTGTGTAGGAAATCATTCTATATTTCTAATTAATATTTAAAATCGAATTTATCTTATATATAACCCTATATGAAAAATGTTTTAGTAAATAAACTTTGATTTTAAATCTTTTAACTCTTCTTTGAATTAAGTAATAATAAATGTCATAATCTAATCCAAGTGGACCTAAATGATAATATTTTATTCCTAAGTTTATTTTTTGTCGAGATACACTTGTCCAATAGAATTAGGACATGTGTTAGGGTAATATTAATATCATTTTTACCCTTAATTACCCTATTTACTTTTAACCGTGGTAAATGAAAGTAAAAAGTTACTATTCACCAAAAATTATTTTCATCTCATTGAACCACATTTTACTACTTGATATTAACCATGTCTCTCAGATTTTCAAAATTCTATTCATAGAAGTGGTAAAATTAGGTTTTATGAAAAATTTAGTTTTTAACTACCACTTAGTGGTTTCACTATTCATCAAAAATTGATGTTTTTCAGAACAATGCCAAAATTTCACCCTAAGCTATAATTGATATTCTGAATCCAAAAATGAATTCTATTTTTAAATATAAAATATATATAATTTCAAAAAGTAGGTATTACTATTCATAATTTCTAGTTTGATTGGTTGTGGTGTGATAGCACTCGATGTTGTGTACAACACACACTATCACATTATTCAAAGAGAAGCGTACCATAGAAGCTTGGGGTGTTACATTCTCCCCTCCTTCAAATAATTTCATCCTTGAAATTTCTAGAATACTACCACATGAAAATACTCGGGTGGTTCTTCATCATAAGTTCCTCGAGTTCCCACATTTCCTCTTCCATCTTATGGTTTCTGCACAAGACTTTTACCAGACGAGTCGTCCGGTTTCTCAGTACTTGTTCTCTCGTATCAAGAATCTTGACGGGATCTTCACAATAAGACAGATCGGGTTCCAGTTATAATTACTCATAGGTGAGTACATGCGTTGGGTCAGGCATGTATTTCCTCAACAGAGATACGTGGAACACATCGTGTACTTTGGAGAGACTTGGCGGCATTACAAATCGGTAATCTACAACCCCAATTCGATCTAGAATTTCGAAAGGTCCGATGTACCTGGGACTCAGTTTACCTTTCTTACCGAAACATATGACTACCTTCCATGGAGATACCTTCCGGAAAACATGATCACCGACTTGGAATTCCAAATCCTTCCTTCGATTATCGGCATAGCTCCTCTGCCTACTTTGAGCTGCTTTGATATGGTTTTGGATTACCTTCACCTTTTCCATCGTTTCCTCCACCAGTTCTGGGCCTACAAGTTTTCTTTCACCAACGTCATCCCAACAGGTTGGTGTGAGACATCTCTTTCCGTATAATGATTCATATGGTGCCATCTGAATACTCGAATGGAAGCTATTGTTATAGGAAAATTCTACCAGAGGTAAATATTGATCCCATATATCCATAAAGTCAAGTGAGAGGATCTCAACATGTCTTCTAAGGTTCGGATAGTCCGTTCTTATTGTCCATCTGTTTGAGGGTGTTAGGTAGTGCTCAAATGAAGTTCAGTATCCAAGGCCTTCTGAATACTTTTCCAGAATCTTGAAGTAAAACGGGGATCACGATCAGAAATAATCAATAGGGGTACTCCATGAAGTCTCACAACTTCATTAATATATAGTCTCTCTAGTCGTTCAAGTGGTAAATCTTCCCTTATAGCAAGAAAATGCGCCGAATTGGTAAGACGATCAACAATGACCCATATTGCGTCGTTCCTTCTAGGAGACTTTTGTAGCCCCATGACAAAGTCCATCGTAATATTGTCCCATTTCCACTCCGGCATGGGAAGAGGTTGCATGACTCCTCCAGGATGTTTCCTTCCAGCTTTCACTTGTTGAAAAACCATACATCTTGACACAAAATCGGCAATTTCCCTCTTCATGTTGTCCAACCAAAAATGTTCCTTCAAATCTCTATACATTTTGGTGCTCCCAGGGTGTATAGAGAAATTGTAACTATGAGCATCATCCAGAAATTCCCTTTTTAGATCAGGTATATCGGGAACACAAAGTCTCTTCCCAAATTTAAAAATTCCATCTTCATACACAAAGTCTCTCAATCTCCCATCATTCACAGCTTTAATCTTCTTTTGAAATTCTTCATCATCGGTCTGAGAACTCTTAATCATTTCTAGTAAAGATGGTTTTGCAACCATTTGAAAAAGAATTGATGTTTCACCTTCCCTGTTTATTCCCATGTCCATCTTCACTAGATCCATGAAAATTGGATCCCTTTCAATTCTCATATTGTTCAGAACTCCATGATCTTTTCTGCTCAAAGCATCTGCCACCTTGTTTGCTTTCCCCGGGTGGAAGTGTATCGTACAATCATAATCCTTGAGTAATTCAAGCCATCTCCTTTTCCTCATGTTGAGTTCTTTTTGTGAGAAAATATACTTCAAACTCTTGTGATCGGTATAAATCTCACATTTTTCACCATAGAGGTAGTGCCTCCATATCTTCAAAGCAAATATCACAGCTTCTAACTCGAGATCATGAGTAGGATAGTTTTTCTCATGAATTTTCAACTGTCGTGATGCTTAAGAAATAACCCTATCATTCTGCATAAGGACACAACCAAGTCCTTTCTTTGATGCATCACTATAAATAACGAACCCATCATTCCCTGATGGTAGAGTCAATATAGGAGCATTGACTAATCTTCTCTTCAGTTCTTCGAAACATTCTTCACACTATTTTGTCCAAACAAATTTAACCCCTTTACGTGTGAGCTTTGTTAATGGGTTAGCCAATCGAGCAAAATTCTGGACGAAACGTCGATAATAACATGCCAAACCAATAAAACTGCGTACCTCAGTTATACTCATAGGTGCTGGCCATTCTTGAATTTCCTTGGTCTTAGAAGGATCAACAGAGATTCCATCTTTAGAGACAATATGGCCAAGAAAAGAAATCTCCTGAAGCTAGAATTCACACTTTCTAAACATCCCATATAATTCATGTCTTCTTAGAGTCTTCAGGATAATGCGCAAGTGATTTTCATGATCTTCGTAGCTTTTGGAGTATACCAAGATATCATCAATAAGTACACCGCAAATTCATCGAGATATTCCTTGAAAACTCTATTCATCAGATCCATGAATACAAAGGGTGCATTAGTCAATCCAAAAGGCATTACTGTAAACTCGTAATGCCCGTACCTGGTTCGAAATGATGTCTTTGGAATGTCTTCCTTCTTCACACACAACTGATGGTATCCAGATCGAAGGTCAATCTTTGAAAAGTATTGAGCTCCATGCAGTTGGTCAAATAAATCATCAATACGAGATAGGGGATGCATGTTCTTTATTGTTATAGAATTGATCTCTCTGTAGTCGATACATAACCTCGTAGATCCATCTTTCTTTTTAACAAAATGAATAGGGGCTCCCCATAGAGAAACACTAGGGCGAATAAATCCTTTATTACTCAATTCCTCTAGTTGTTTCTTTAGTTCAATTAATTCTACAGTGGCCATTCTATAAGGGGTCTTCGATATAGGCCTTGATCCAGGAATTAAATCAATGGAAAACTCAACTTCTCGTTCTAGAGGATTTCCAGGTAAATCTTCCAGAAATAAATCTACATATTCTTTCACAACAGGTACATCCTCTATTTGAACATTGCTATCCTCACCCACAATCATTTCTTTCTCTTCCTCCCTAATAATTGAATTTAGTTGAACTACTGGGGGTGGATCTAGATAAGAATTATGTGGTGACGATTCTGATCTAAAGATAAGGTGGTCCTTATCATCATCATCATCAAAAATCGCAACCTCCTTCTTCATACAATAAATCTTCACATCATAGTCTGAAATCCAATCCATACCGAGGATTATATCAAACTCAATCATAGGTATGATGATGATATCAGCAGATAAATAAAATTTATGTGCTCTAATGGGGGATGATTCACAAAACTTTGTTTCAATGATACTTCCCTTAGGAGTTTTAACGGAAAACTCCCTTGTTAAATCAAATTGGAAATATCTAATTTTCATAGAAAACTGGGAAGATATGAAACAATGCAATGATCCAGAATCAAATAATGCATTTTCTAAACTTGAGGAAACCATTAAATTACCTTCCACCACGTCTTTCAGAGCTTCTACCTCAGCAGTAGTGATAACATAAGCTTGGCCTTGATCCCTTGGACTTTTCTAAGGTAAGTTACCCTGACGCTTAGGACATTCATTTCATTAATGTCCCATCTCCCTGCAATTGTAGCACTGAACATTGGTAGCTTCCTTCATCCCTTTACAATCACAAGCTTGGTGGCCTTTTTCACCACACTTGTAATAGACACCCATTCCCTTCAAGCAAGTACCGAGGTGTTTCTTCCCACATTTACCACAGGATGGATATTAAACCTTTCCATTCTTCCCCTTATTTCCATTCCCAGATTGATCAGTAGATCTCTTCTTCTCTTACTTTGCTTTAAATTCATAAGAGTTAGAGAATTCCTTTTCAGTCTTGATAACACATGAGACAATGTCTTCGTACGATGAAAAGTATTGTGAGACTAATGCTCGACGGAGAAATGGTTTTAACCCATCAAAGAAATGATCAATCTTACTTATTGGGTTACATATATAATTTCCAGAATACCTTGCTAAGCTTGTAAAGTTAGCCTCATACTTTGTGACATTCTCATCCTCCTTTTGTCTCAGACTTAGAAATTTCCTTTCCATATCTGCTTGTTGGTCATGAGGAAAGTATTTTTCTAAAAAAAGATTTTTTAACTCCCTCCATTCAATATTTGATATTTCATCATCTTCCTTCACGTTTTGAATCAATGACCACTATTGATCAGCATCTCCAGTGAGGCGATAAACTACCTTGATAACTTTTTCCCTTTCACTACATCCCAAAGCCTGAAATATTTTCTCTAGGGAACTTATCCATTGCTGCGCTACTAAGGGATTTGTACTCCCATTGAATGTTGGTGGTTGTTGCCTCATGAATCGATCTAACATTGATCCTCCACGATGCAGATTAGGGTGCTCCATACAGGTCAGGTTATTATTCATAACATGAGTGAGTTTCCCCAGTATGGTGATTAGCTGATCGACACCAGTTGCATCACTAGCTCCACTATAATTATCTTGACCAGGAGGGAAATCCCTACATGGAGTGTGTGCATTCATACGATTTCCATTTCTTCCACTAGGCGCCATTTCTAAACAATGGCATAAACTAGATAAGTTTATGAATCAAAATACATAATCCCATACTTATAAAACACTTAACATAAATTGAACTATTTATGGATATAATCCATAATCATAAAAAATGTTTTCTTTAAGGAAGTATATACTCATAAACCCTTCATAATGATTTGTAATGAAAATGAGGGTTATCCTAAGCATATCCACCGGGAGTGTCGTAACCAAGAGTGCAGCAAGGCCCGTTATCGTGCCCCAGTTCCCGTTGAGTCTAGCTCAAAGCGGTGTTTTTGGGTTTTACCCCTAGGTACATCTGTGCCAGATCCGTCTCTACCTGCTCGTATCCAAACAGGGATGTATTGCTCAGAAAACTCACAAAATCTCTACGATACCAAAATTCTAGGAAGTTCTTCTGTACTAATCCTCAAAGTCCATCTTAGGTCTATGTGCTCTATTCAGAGTTTATCTAAATCTAGCTTCCAAGGTTTGTACTAAACTTACTCTGATACCAACTATAACACCCCGACCCCAGTTACCCAGAGCCGGTGCATTATTACATAACATTGGCATGATCACAAAAGATCAAGTCTCGAAAGACCGATTAGTTTAGTAGCCTTGGAAACACTAGATATATTCATAAGTCTTACACTACAACATAAAAATGAAAACTACAACAACAACTTTTCTTCATAGTACTCACTCATATCCCCACATACTATCCCAACATGTCATTCATAAATTACTTCTTCACATCCTGGGAAAAATAAAACATCGAAAGGGGTGAGCTCAAATGCCCAGTAAGGATAACAATATAGCGAAAACTTTCATAAATAAGAATAAACATTTATGGCAATGTATAACTAAAACAAAAGACTTTTAAACTTGAACTTCAACATAGTATGGAAAAAAATAAAATTAAATAATTCCATTTACTTATTCACATGGATATTCTACTAATCGAATAATCACATGCAATATCAATAACCACTTTCATAATGATGAAATGCATAATGCCAGACTATCATAACCACATAGCCAAGGCCTCGTGCCAATACTAAGAATAAGATTTTTCCAAGGCCTTGTGCCAAGACACTAGTTTTTCTCATGAGACCTACCGATGCATCGAGGAGCTATAGTGGGCTCCACCTGTCACTTAATAAGTCCAATGCTTTCCTCATATGAACATGTTTAAACATAACATAAACATTCGTTTTAAAACTAGCATACGAAATGTCAATACTTCCTCCATAAACCATGAATGGTATAAAAATAACACATCCATAGTCAAACATATCACAAGACCTTCAATACAATATGGGAGTTTTGTATCATAATAAATAAACTTCAAATAAGCTTAAAATCCATCAAAGGATGTTGACATAGATGAAATCAAAACTATTTGAGAGAAATATATCTTTTTTTTTAAATCATTTAAAAGTCACATAATTATGAAATAAAACTTTTACTTTTAAAATATTCTTATAAGATTCTTAAGGAAGCTTTGAAGATTTTATAATGGCAGAAAATAGCCGCACCCGCTATATAAGTTAAAAAAACATTCTTACCTTAATTCTGTCGAGAAGGATAAAAAGCACCTTGTTTTGAAAATGACGGAATGATTCCTTTATAAACCTATTATTAAAAGTCAAAAAAGGGTATAAATGACTTTAACCCATATTTTTGTAAATATTAAAAAAATTGAATTTTTTTTAAGAAACATGGATGTGGATGATAAAGAAATCCCAGTAGATTATTACGTATAAACAACCTCGGATAATGAAGAGATTGCGAAATAAACCCTTACCTTGTACTTTTCCTTCGTTGGGGGTAGGTTAACCTTTTGTATAATGGTGAAATAATTGTTATTAAATTATAAAAGAATCATATACATTAATATGATATCATATATGATCTTTTAACATTTATTTGTTAATAATATCTTAGTATTATCGTTGTTTCGGGTGTTTACTTACTCGTTTTCTTTTATATGTTTTGTTACGTAAGTCATGATTGTCATGGATAGATTGTATCTTAATCATATCCAGAAGGATTTGAAGTCCTTAGATACTATTATTAATCATCAAATGAGAATTATACTTGAATGGATATGATGGAAAATGAATCTCATCGCGTTCATGGAGGCGGTAGTCCGTACGTACGCAAGAGCGACAATATCATTCTTTTGATAATAAAATAATATGTAATTGGATGGTATATCATATATAAAGAATAATTATCATGTTATATTTATTATTTACATGAATTACACATCATTATTATACCCATCCAAATAATAATTTATTGAATAACAATTACATCACGACGTGGAGACGATAAGCCGTACGTACGCACGTATAGTGATATGTTATTCAAAGGATGGATAGAATACTGAAATATGGTTGTAAAATGTTTATAATAACATCAAAGTATATATAATATACTGTATTTATTATTTTATAATGGTAATAACAATGAAAGAAGAAGTGGAAGAAGAAAGGAACTTGAAAAAGGGTGGTGAAATCATTACCTCTTTTTCGGGTTCTTCCTTTTGATTTGATCAAAAGGGATCCTTAAGATGGCTTTCTGACTAAAGTAAATCCTCTAGAATGAAGTGAGGGAAGTTGAGAGAGTATTTGGGCAGAGTTTTTCTGAACCAAAAGGCTTTGAAGGTGTGATTTAATGAGAAGGGATAGTGCCCTTTTATAAGAGGGGTGAGGGGCACCTTTGGAAAAGCTAGAAATATTATTTTATAATAAATACATATTCGGTTTATAATGGCTGAAAAGTGTATTATTTACAGTTTAAGGTGGGTATGGGTCTAAAACCACTCAAAAAATAGAATTTACACAGGTTTGGGTTACTATATTAACCATATCTTTAAGTATTAACTCTTAGTTAATTAGTTTCTCTTTAAAAATGTCTCTTTGTATTTTTATATTATATGGTTAATAAACTTACTATATGCATCCAAGAAACCCCCAAGTGGTCCATTAATGATACACCTATAATGATATAAGTCTCGTGGCTGAACCTTAGATTTTTATGAATTTAATATCAATTAATAATATAATATTTGTTTTAAAAACTCTTTTATGTCAATTTTGACACTATTCAATAATTGATTTTTGTGAAAATCATAACTGAATTATTACTTAGAAAAAAGTTACTTAAGTCACTTATAACATGTTATATTAACCTATAAAATTATTGTAATTTATAAAAAGTCTCAAATTATATTTATTTGGGTATTTATAATATCAATTATTTTAATTTTTCACTATTATGGTAATTACAACATCATCATTGTGTTATAAATAAATTAAATTATTTAATGTCTAAAAATTATAAATAAAATATCATTATGTATGAAATCATTTTATCTTTCTAATTAATATTTAAAATCTAATTTATCTTATGTATAACCCATATATTAAAAATGTTTTAGTAAATAAACTTTGATTTTAACTCTTTTAACTCTTCTTTGAATTAAGTAATAATAAATGTCCTAATCTAATCCAAGTGGACCTAAATGATAATATTTTATTCCTAAGGTTATTTTTGGTCGAGATAAACTTGTCCAATAGAATTAGGACATGTGTTAGGGTAATATTAATATCATTTTTACCCTTAATTACCCTATTTACCTTTAACTGTGGTAAATAAATGTAAAAAGTTACTATTCACCAAAAATTATTTTCATCTCATTGAACCACATTTTAATACTTGATATTAACCGTGTATCTCAGAGTTTCAAAATTCCATTCACAGAAGCGGTAAAATTTATTTTTATGAAAAATTCAGTTTTTTAACTACCACTTAGTGGTTTCACTATTCATCAAAAATTGATGTTTTTGAGAACAATGAAAAAATTTCACCCTAAGCTATAATTGATATTCTGAATCCAAAAATGAAGTCCATTTTGAAATATAAAATATATATAATTTCAAAAATTAGGTATTACTATTCATAACGACTAGTTTGATTTGTTGTGGTGTGATAGAACTCGATGTTGCGTACAACACACGCTATCACATTATTCAAAGAGAAGCGTACCGTAGAAGCTTGGGGTGTTACACTCTTGGGAATTTTCTACATAATAAACCCATAGAGGCCACTTATTTCCTAGAACCAGAATAAATTTTAAACCCTATCTCAGTTGGATTACCACACTAATCACCCATGGAGACACTAAATTTCACCATCAAGAAGCACATTACATGAGGAACCACCCATAGTGAACTCCCTACCATACGAGTTCCGTTATAATTGAACAAAAACAATAACATCTCAAACTTATCACATCCTTATATCAACTGAATGTTGTTATTCACAAAACTCTCTTTCTCCCATGAAACTCATGTGATTTAGCCTCGACAAACTGAGAAAGTCCTTATACCTAACCTTTCACAGCTTAGATACCACCAGCCAATAAGATTGGTCACCCTAAATCGAACTCAATCTCTTTATTCCCATATATAAGAGTTATTATTACCAACTAACATCTATCTCAGTTATATCCCTTCACAGTACCCAAGTCAAAACATCACACTATGAAACTACATCACCCGACTACCCTAATGGTATTCCAATCCAAAGGCATACCATAATTTGGGCTAAGACACATCACCCATATCATATCTCTAACCATTTCAAGATTCACCATTATTAAGCTTTACAATACCATGAAATCCAATATTCAGGTTCATAAAATAAATGAAGGAATGTTTTATATAACCTTCATTAAGTGACACTAGATACCAAGAAAGGAACATTCCTAGGTGAGGAGAATTCCACTAACAATTTATACTAAAAACACCATATAAGTTGTTTTTGATGCCTTAAATAAATGATTCTCCACCAAAAACTTGAATACATATCAAAACATGGACACACATTTCATATGAATCCTAATTTCCTAAAATAATGCATAAACAACACATCTTGCTAAGTTGGGCCAAAAGTAAAACCATAAAAAATAATCTCAACTCATCACATCATACGTGAACAAATATTTCACCTATATTGGTGAAAAATAAAAATTCTATAAACATGATAACATGGACATTCAAATCTTTGACATAATTATATTTCCAACTAACAAGTCCCAAAATGACAAGAAAAAGAAAAGAGTTTCATACGCCTCTTTTTCGAACTCCATAGCCTTATAAGAATGAATAAATTAAAGTTAAGAGACACCACATGACCTTAGGGACACATCCCGATAAACTAGTGGTAGATTACACGTGGTGAGAGTTTTAGTATGACTATGCAGAGAATATACCCTGATATCCGAGTGGATTAGATAACAACGGAAATAATTATATAAAATTAGACATAAAAAATAGGAATAACCTCAAATATTAACAGATGAAGTTTAATCTCATAAATCAGAACAAAAAAACAAAATCATATGGAAAATAAGTCACTATACACCAAGAACTAGGTTAGTTTCATTTCCAGTATTATCCATAAAACTATCCTATACTATTACCCATCATTGAACTACTCCAACACATTCATCAGGGTCTCTCCCCATCCTAAAATATGAAACATGGTAGATGTATGCACATCAAGATTCCTATATAGGGTGTGAGTACAATACTCTATAGAACACCACCAATATACCACTAAAAATATCCAAAATATAAAAGTGTGTAATACATATGAAATTAAAACCAATGGTCATTTATAAAACCTCTTGATAAATTGGGTAGTATACCATAATCTGTATGAATCAACCCACTTACATCAAAAAGTGCCAGAGCGAGATGATGTACCCACATTCTGAACACACATGAAGGCTCACATGACCATCCACCATAAATATTAGAATCACTGGTGACCTCACATAACTAACATGAAGCCAATAATGGGGTATAAAACCCTTCACCTAACCTATATATTTACCCCACTAAACCCTAGTCATCTGGGGTCAAAACACCACCACGATCCATAAACAATAACTATGGAATATTCATCAAAAAGTCTGATGATCAACATCATCACAATATGTTTCAAAACTATATAAGATCTCTCCATAAATATACTATCCCACACCACACCATGATGTGCACACAATCTATCTTTCTTTTCCCCAATGGTGAGTAGAATCACAAACATCCTTTAACCACAATAATAGTGAACCCCATCACTATACATCTGGTTACCAATTTCACCCCGAGTATCCTCTAAGAGTCAAAATTTTTCCATAACCAATGATGGATTCACCCCATAATCATGAAATCACAAGACATAAGGCTATGTATTAATTATTTTACCCCATTATTTACCAAAAAAGTTCCATAACCGTAGAAGAATCACTCTTTGTCATTACAAACATTAAACACAAATGATGCCATACATCAAAAACACACTTCCCTTTCCATTATAATATATCCCAAATAAATAGATATAATTAAATACAATTAACTTTTCTTTTTAGAATATAAATTTCATCCTAAGTTCTATGTATCCAAATGATGCATACGTACCCCCTCTTGGGTCACCTTAGACCGCCTATCAACCTTATTTATCTATTTTTACCAAATTTCCACTCGTTACCAAGTTTCATTTTAACCAACTCACATTCCATGGTTGGAATATCCTTTATATGGTTACCATAATCTCTTGATCCATAAAATTAATACCGTAAGTGTCATCCTTAAATTTATAAAAAACTTGCATAACAACAAATCCTGGTTACCTACCTTGTGAATACACTTTCCATTTATATGATCTTCATCAAAAACATCTAAGAACCTATACCAATCCATTGGATCCTTCCTCATGCTTAGAAACACCCGATTAACCCTCAATGTACAAAAAATACAATAGTTATCCCATTACATCATCAACCTACATAAATTCCTACATGCAATAACACATCACCCAAACACACATATAATGGTGGAAGAAACTCAGGTATCACTAACCTAACACTCATTGTATACTTCCTATCACATATCAAGACATTATTATACACTAATTTTAAGAAATGAAAAACCTAAATAAAATCTCCAATTTTGTCCATAAATAGTGGTAAATTAAGAAATGATAATATAAAAGGATAATAGACTCAAGAGGACCATAATCCTTACCCATGTTGATACCCAGTGACTGAAGGAATGAAAATCAACTCACAAATGAAGGATATGTTCACTTGGTGGAGGAAATAATGAGAGGGAGAGGAGGAAGATTCAAGTGACGAGCTCCTAGTCGAATTAGGGAAGATATCATTTAACATAATTTTTAAAACGAAATTAATTATTTAATTTAAATAGTAAAAAAAATACATATGGGTTCCATTATAGTAGGACCATATAGATCATGGTGCAACACCCCCAACCTAGGGTCACATTGCGGTGTGGCCCTTTAGGCCATGACACAATGTCTTATACTCAAGTATAACCAGGAATCATAGCCACTATGTCCCATGATCACATTATAGTTTGAACGTGTCCATCATGACATAACACCCTTCATGAAGAGGGATTCAGGGCGAAACCTCGAACCAATGAAACTTGATATCCCCCACAACAACCACCCTTCCCAGTGAAACACATGAGTTGAAACATGGCTAGATACCTACCCAAAATTATAATATAAATCATCCCCTCACCACCCTAATATTTCCTAAATTATTGTATGATTTTATTCCTATAGATTAATTTCTACCTAAACATGAGGACAAATTCTGAAATACAAAACCCCAACCTCTAAAAAGACCTCAATTTGAACAAACCCATCAAAATTAACCTGGAATAACTGATATTATTTACAAATTACCTACCTGAACACCTTGATCTATTTCAAACACACCACCATGACATAGAATTTCCTTGAGTTATCTCCAACCACAATTCCTAAATGATATTTGAAAACATGTATAAAACATAATTCACATACCCTAATCTCCCCCATCAGATCCACTTAAAAATTATAAAATTGTTTTTGAAAACAACCCTAAATTATAGAAAATTATACCTCATCTACTCATAACATTTAATATCACTTGTGGGTGATCCCCACTAGAAAAATTTCTTATTACTCCTTCCTAATAGAAAATTCTTCCAAAGAAACATAAGCCACTTGATCTAATTCTAAAAATGATTTCCAAGACTAATAGTTCTCAGAAACTGAATACACCGACATTGGCATGCCATCACCATCCAATAACCTTCTGGGTATTTTATAATTAACAAAATCCTTAATGCCGCTTATTGTCTCTCACTAAAATTACACACCAACCCACTTCATGTAGTCTTACCCCAACTTCCATTCTTAGAAACCACAAAACTCCCCACAAGAAGAACATTGTATATGAAACCACCCATGTTAAACTCCTTACCATAGATCTCCTTTATACCTAACCGAATTCACCAATTTCTCATATCATTCTATTAACTAAACACCTATAGTCACCAACTATACTCACTACCATGAAACTCATGTCCTCCAAATGTGATGAACACAACAATTCATGGTTTTTGAACTCTCACAGACAAGTCACATAAATCCCACAAGACCAATCGATTTAGATCAACCTCATGCTCTTTATCCCTCTTTCTAGGAATCATTATACTATATTAACATTTATCCCTAATATCTCACTCAAAAATACCTATACAAGAAAAAACCATTATAAAACTATAACACTCAACTACACTGATAAGTACTCGATTCCCAATGCATACTATTCTCTTTTGTAAGTTACATGAAACATCACATATATCCACGAATTCCAAGATCCAACATTATCAAGAATTACAATAACATATTTCTAAACCACCATATTACCCATACTACATATCTTTATAAAAATCATCATGGATGACTCATCATAGATTCCATAATGACATCATCCAATTTTCATAATTTAATAAAAATGATTCTAATGTACCTATCTATATCTAATTCTCTACCTTTAACAAATTATAGGTAGGAATTGTGAAAAAATATTCTTATGTTACTATTTATCCCTAACTATAGAAAATATCATTGGGAATCATATTGTATTTTATCTAAATGAGGACGAATAACCTATTATGAAATATTATAATTATACATTATCTTTTTTATGCATCAGTGTTAGAACTATTAGTTATCTATTTACATATAAGATAAAACTAGTATGAAGAGTCAAGTTAGATATCATTTACCCACCATAGTTCCTTTCACGAATAAATTTTCAAATTGAATATTAATTCTTACTATCTTACACCCATTCCATTAAATATGTATTAGTAATAAAACATGATAAATATAATTAGTCCCGATTCTTGGTCATAACTTTATGAAATTTAGAAAAGAGACACTTGAGCCACTATTATTCCTTATTTTCTTACATAACATCCAATTGAGATTTCCAACTAAGTGTATTATGATAATATTACCTTTAATTGAAATATATAAAATTTTAAAAATAAAATTTTAGAGACAGTCAACCCGTAACCAGTGCTTGGTGTTTATAAACTTGGGAGAGAAGATGTATTTCATACAATAATGATCAATATAAATTGAAATTCTCATACCCAAAAGTAATATTTTATACATTTAAAGAAATTCACTCCATATATAAGATCCAAAACAAGAATTAGGTATTTATTCTCATGTGTTATAAGATATTAAGATCCATAAGCCATAAATTGATGTTCTTGTATCCAAATATATCCCAATGACACACCAAAAGCATCAAAATATGTACCATAAATTTTACCTAAAATAAGTAAGATAATAACAAGAATTTATATAAACCTTTATTCAATTACTTAAAGGAAATCATACTCCAATTATCTTAGTTAAGATTTAATCCATACTTAGTCAAATTTTTCATTACTAACACTTATCTTAATAAGTATTGAATTAAACATTAGTAAAATCCTATGGTTCTAATAGAAATATTGACATTGAAGAAATTATTGAGCATTTACTAAGATTTCACAACCACAGCCTTTTTAAGGTATACTAAATGTTTAGATTATGGTACCACATGACACAGAAATTCCACCCCATAATCTATAAATAGAATTTAAATGCCTAGAATAGTGCCGATTTTCCTATAATGTAACTATGATAATAACTAAATGATCTCCAAAAAATTTTAGTGATCAAGAATATGTTCATATATCATTGAAAAAAATTACCATAAAGCAATCAAGATAAGGATGAAAAATCTTATTCATCAGGTCTATGAAAGGAAATGGGGATTGGTCAATCAATACTCTATCTTTAAAATTTTGTAATAACCATAATGACTCATGAATGCATTTATTAGTATGTGATAATCCCACACCATAAGATGATGATAACCTGGTTATATATCAATATTAGTGAACCAATCATCTTCCATCAATTGATATAACAAATCATTTATTTATGGTAATGGGTAAAATTTTTAATAGCTAGTTGGTTGAAATTTTAGTAATCTATACACAACCTTAAACTTACACATATTTTTTTAGAAAAACAAAAATTGGAGCACCCCATGGTGAAATAATTTTTCAGATGAAGAATTTTTATTTCCAATACTCTTAATAAATTTTCAATTAGCACAACTAAAATGGATCCATGTGATAATGAGGAATAAATATTGAATTAGTATCAGGTACCAATTATTAATAAACTACACTTATGTATACTAATGATATCATAATAGATCCTTTGTATATACATTTAAAAAATAGTCAATAATCACAGGTAAAGGATCCTTACAACTCTCTTCAATGGAATCATAAATAATCACACTATTTGATAACTGATAGTCCTCAGTTATCTTAAATCAATTAATGTTTAACATGCATGAGAATCTAATTCACCAATCGAAGTATTATATATATCCACTAGTGAATAAAATATAACCCATTAGACATAAAAATCAATACCATATTTTAAAGGAGTTTTATAGTTCATATCCTATATTACATCAAACATAAACATGTCTAAGACAAGGAAATAACTATTATTTCCAAAACTACTGATAATAGTAGAATATTTGGGAAATATTCTAAAAATATTTATCTTATTACCCAATAGAACATATATGTTACCCCATATATAGAAGCTTCAAGAGGGGGTGGGTTATTTTAATTTTAAAGAAATATTATAATTTTCTACCACTCAAGATAAAAAAACATTCAAAAGGTTATCAATTATGAGAAAATTAGTGTACAAAGACAAACAAAAAAAGTGGAAATTTGTAGCACCCATAGTTTCAAGTAATTATCCCTTTATTTATTATTCTTAAGCATTTAAAGAATATGTGTAAAATTTAGGAGGGTTGTGGGGCCATTTGAAATGTTTTTGGGGATTTTCTAAAGGTTAAAGATTAATAAAATCCATAAAACTCTTATATGAAACCATACACAATGTGACAAGGGCTAATGGGTTGGATAACAGTTTGGCACACAGTTTGGCCAAATAGCGAAAACACCCAAAAAAATGTGCAATGTAAAAAAATGATATTTTTCATTACTTGCACACGATTTTTATAACCATGCATGTTAACTATGAAAAGTGTTCCTTAAGGAGGATCCTAGTGCACAATTAGTGCATAGTTTTCCTAACTGTTTGACTAAACATGCATGATTTAAAAACAATCTCCTTTAATTTTGGAACTAGGTTTGGATTATCCTTTAACCCCCTTTTTACTGCAAAACAGACCTAACTAAATATCCCCCCCAAAGGCTAATAAATCTTTCCCCATTAACTCAGAGCTAATCTGATGGAGATTCTAGGTGCGTTGAAGCCCAATGATCTCAGTAAGTCATCGTTTATGGTAGTTTTTAGTGGGTCTTCTTAGATCTTCCTCTCTCTCTCTCCCTCCCTCTCTCGGTTTCTTATATCTATCACATTATAGATAGGTCTAAGGTGTTTTATTCTAATCGTGGTTAGATTTGTCTTTTTTGATGATAGAGGAAGAGATCTAAGGTTAGTTTTTGGAGATTCGACCTATTTTTGTGGGTGTTTTCATGGTGTTATTCATTTTCTTCATAAATCCAAAAATTTGGTCAATTTAATCTTGACTCCACTTATTAGAATAGGAAGGATTGATTTAAAATGGGTTGTTTTGGGAGAAATTTGTTGTGAAATTGTTTTTATAAACCTTCTTTGGTCACGGTTTATGGAATTGTTCATATTGGATATTTTTGTGGAAGTTAAAATTGGTAAACTGAATTTAAATGGGGATTTTAAAATTTATATTTGATTTTGACACATGGAAATGTGTTTTAAATAAAAAGTTTGTTTTAATTGAATCGGAATATTGGAATGGTTTTCAGTAAATTTTTTGTTTTATTGTAGTGGTTGAATTGGTTTAGAAAAGGTTGTATTGGTATGTGGTTGGATTAAATGGTTAAGCATGGATGGAATGAGATGGATAATGGTCATAAAAGTACCACCATAAAAGGGATGGGTTATGGATAGAAATTTCTTCCCTCAATGGTAACACCAATCTTGTGTGTATGTGTGTGTGTGGCAATGTGATATGGAATGGGTAATGATAATTAAATTCATGAAATGGTTGGGTGGCTTGTTTGGTCACTTTCCATGGATATGGATTAGTTTAAAAAAGTGTTTTTTAAACTGTTTTAATTTTAAATTTATTGGATTTGGTAAATTATTTTGAATTGTTTTATATAAATTCTTTTATATAAATGTGCTAACATGTTCAATCCTAGTGGGGTGAGTAGGGAAGTCATTTTGGGAAAACCTACTAAGTTTAATTACTCACCCCTACTTTGGGATGTTAGTGATTTTGTATATATCAATAATAGGACAGGGGAAAAGTTATAGTATCACACTTCACGAGTGGTGCTTCATGATACTTGGTCTGTTTTGTTAGAGTTGGAGCATGGAGCTTATTGGGATCTGTGGAGTAGTGTATTTGGAGTCTTTGGTTTTATCGATCATGACCTCCACTGAGTACTTTGATATCTGTAGTTTTTTATGGTACTTGGTTATCATTTTTTTAGTGTTAATGGTTTTACATTGAGTTGTTTTAAATTTTTTATCATATATGATAAATTGATTTTTTATGGCATGTTTGGTTGGGTTGTTTTATTTTCAAAGGTAAAATCATCCCCTATCTATTAATGAGACCCTTGGAATTTATTTTCAACCTATTTCACCATGGAGATGTCAATTAAAGACATTTAATGTCCTTAATTTTGCTTATAATAATGAGGAGGAGAGGGATGTTACAAGAGGTATCAGTCTTGATCCTCTCAATTTTATTTACAGAAAAAATGGTATCACCGTGTTCATTCCTTGAAAAACAAGTGGTCATCAGTTCTCTCAATCTTGGAGTTGAAATTAATTCTAGTTTAATTCTTATAGTTGGGATGGTATAAAGGAAGAGGATTATATGGAATTTAAATTTATAGTATAAAAATACATAGCTAACCTTTTTATTTTGAACATCAAGTTACCAGGGAGTTAGTAACGTAAGTGTTTTGGAGACGCTTATAGGATTTGGAATCTCACTGTCATGGGTTTATCCAATGAGACGAGCATGACATGCATTATAGATGTTATATACCACTAGGAGTGAATTTTAAATTTTTTTAATGATCTAAAATTGTGTGAAAAAGTGCTAATTTTTAAAAATTGTTAAAGTTATTTTCAAATATGAGATTTTGAAAAAGAGCACGATTCGGGTATTTTGAAAATGGTTTGATTTTAAAAATAATGGTGAAATTTTAAAAAAAAATTAATCATGGAAAAGGTTGAATTTTTGAAATCCTTATTGTGATAGTATGATGTGGTAGAATTTGAAAATATTAAGCCTTTAGTTTCTATAAATTGATACCTATTCCAGTTTCTATGTTTCTAGAAAATAGAGCCTGATAGGCATTATAGAAAACAACTGAAATAATCCATTGTGAAGGTGGTTACACATGAACCACATTTAAAAAAATTAGTTCAGAGTATAGTCTAGGACTTTTAGGCTATGGATAGGGGGAACAAGAGGGATGAACCAAGGCAAGTGGATCACTCCATCCAGTTCCAAAAGTAGAATCCACCCATATTTCGGTGTAATTATGAACCAAAGAAAGTAGTAGTGTAGCTTAATAGGATAGATAAAATATTTTTTTTCCTAGGCACACTAGAAGAGGTGAAAGTCATGATTGTAACATATATGCTGGAAAATCTTTCATGAAAATTATAGGATTTAGCATTTCAGGATAAATTAGACCAATGCATTGGCTGGGAGAATTTTGAAGAACTATTTAACAAACAATTATATCCCCATATTTCTATAATTGCAAGGAAAAAACTTATTTAGTTTGAATCTGGAGAACCTCATAGTAACAAAATATACGAATTTATTTATGTACATAGTGGGATTTTCACATGAAGTTGCTGCTAGTGCATCCTTGAAAGAACAAATCAATGAATTGAGGATGAGGTATGAGATTACCTCAAATATTATTGTTCTATGTATAAGGGATTATACATATATGGTTAATATAGAGACTATTATAGTAAGGGAAATCTCAAGAGCTATAGGTGTAGGCACTATGTTGAAACCTATGAGAAATGGTGGGAACTCTATTATTGGGAGGAAGAAAAAGAGGCACCACGGGAAAAATGGGTATTTGCGACGGGTCATTTGCGACGGGATCTCGTCGCAAATGGCCTTTTGCGACGAGGGCCCGTCGCAAATCGCCCGTTGCGGAAAACGCCGTCGCAACAACAATTACTTGCGACGGGCCCGTCGCTGAAGCTATTATTTGCGACGGGGATCCTTCCCATCGCAAATAATACTCCGTATATTTGTAAAAGCTTTTAAAAAAAGTAATTGCGACGGGCCCCGTCGCAATTGCTTTTTTAAAAGAAAAAAATAAAAACTATTATTAAATTATTTTAATGGATATAATAATAATACTATTTGTGACGGGCATAGTATCCCATCGCAAATACTATAAAAAAAATAAAAAAAATTATTAAAAAATTATTTTATTTAATATAATAATAATCTAACTATAATTCAAAAATAAAAAATAATAAAATATTAATAAATGATTTTAATTAATAAATAATAGAATTATAATTCACAAATAAAAATAATAAATTATTAATAAATTATTTTAATTTATATAATAATAATAGAAATTATAATTCAAAAATAAAAAATAATAGAATATTAATAAATGATTTAATTAATATAATAATATTATAATTATAATTCATAAATAAAAAAAATATTAATAAGTTATTTTAATTAATATAAAAATAATAGAATTATTTTACATTAAAATATTAAAATAATTCAAATATTACGAAAAAAATATAATTAAATTATAATATTATAAAATTTTAATATACATATAAAATTTAATATTATAAAATATAAATAATATTATTATTCATATTAATATTGTTATTTCAAAATATAATATTATTAATATTTTATAATGAGACAAAAACTACGAATAGAAAAAAATTCCTATTTTGATTTAACAAACATTATAACATAAAAACAAACTCTAATCTGAAAGAGGGGGGAGGGGAGGGGAGGGGGGATCTACAGATGCGGGTGGAGGAAACTCCATCCCTAAAGCATGAGTGAGTCGGCGCATGTACTCCATCTGCTCCTGGTGCTGCTGCTGCCACTGACTCATCTGCTCCTCGTACAACTGCTGCTGGCGTCGACGCTCCTCCTCATGCTGCTGCTGCTGCTGACGCATCTGCTCATGCTCCTGTCGGAGACTCTCTATCAATGCAGTTTGAGATCGTAACAGATCATCATACTGTGTAGCAGAAGAAGATGCACGAGCTCCTCTCGATCTGGACGCCAACATCGCAGCACTGCCATAATAATCTCCACGAGTCAGTCGAGAGCTAATACCAACTACCCGGCCCTTCTCGAAGGCATACTGGGTGGCCTGCATCCATGCCGCCTCATCAAACTGACGGCTAGTGGTCTGATCTGATGACTTGTCCTGACTCTCAGGCCGGGTCTATGATGTTGCGGCCTCATATGACTCCTGTAGTTGCAATTTAAAATTAAAATTGTGAATATATTATATGCAGTTAATTTTTAAACTTGAAAACAAATAATACTGACCACGATGTGATGCTGACGATCACCTCTGAGCTCCCCAGTAGCAGGATCACTATACATCCTCTGATATATGTCGTACTCCGTAATGTCGGGGTGCTCGACAGCCTATAAGAATAAAAAATAAACTGTTAATATTTATAGTTATATAAAATATTTATAAATAATGTACGTACCAGATGCTGTCTATGAGTACTGAAAGAACGACTCCCATCTCGATGAGTCACCTCCTGTCTCCCCCGATTCTGCCTCCCCACCGATGATCTCCTCTGAAAGGCACTACTCAACCAGTGCGCACATAATCCATCCCATACATGGGATGAAATGTACTCTGGTCGGTGTGCTCTACATGACTCGTCAAAATCTGACACTCCTTCTTTCTTCATGGAAGCTTTTCTTAAATTGTGCAAAAATTGACGCAAGCGATCACGCATGGCCACCTCCCATGCCTTGTGGATGGCGTCACGCATGGTATCCTCGATCAGATACCATAAACCCTACAAATAAATCAAAATATCAAGTTAGAAATGAAATAATTTTCAAAATAAAAATTATTTATTTACGTACGTACCAACCAATGGCCAAACATGGCCTGCTGCACATCAATGGGAATATGCTCCCATGCGGTCCACGACTGAGAGAAATAGTTGCGCAAAATAGCATTTCCCTGTCCGACTGCTATATGCAGAAAACTGTAAAAATAATAAACATTTATTATGTGAATAGATTAATGAAAACTTTGTCAAATCCATAGATTATCACACAGGTTATCACACCTCCGTGTGTGTGGATCAAACCCAAGACGTGGACGTTGCTCGGGGACGGGGTCAAGAATCATCAATCGTGCAAGACCGCGGCCCCTCCGCATACTCCCTGGAGCGCCTGCAGGCTGAGGGTCATCTACCAGCAACTCATCCACATCGAAATGCAGGTCAGCATCCGCCAACTCACGAAATGTCTCGTCGTCCATCTGAAACAGAAAATGTTAATGTTGTTAGAAAATAATTGATAATTACTATTTTATATATATATATATATTATGATTGTATATAACTACCATGGAATTCTATCAGTGTTCATCTTCATCATCATCTTCATATATGTCAATGTCATCTTCATATTCCTCCTCAACATCATCGATATCCATTCAAGTTCCAGTTGCTTCATCTCTTACCATTTCAAATTCATATGTGACATCATTAACATCATCATCATCACCGACTCTTAAATGTGGCGTGTCGTCATTGATACTCATGTCTCTATAAAAAAGATTGATTTTGATGACTCTCTTGAAAAACTTCAATTCTTTGCACATCAGTGAAAGCACATTCACTTTGACTAAACTGATTGTCTCGAATTTTGATTTTTATTACACTCCACCAATCAGTCAAGTCTCTTGATGTAGCACAATACTTTGCGTAATAAACATGATGTGCCTGTTGATCCAATAAGAATGGTTCATTTACTGTGAGAACACTTTTACATTTAATATCGATGATTCCATGAGTCGGATGAACACGCACGGCTCTCTCTGTATCCAACCACTGACATTTGAACATGGTTATGTAATGTTGTCCAAGATAACAGAGTTCAATGATTTCATCAAGTATGCCATAAAAGTCAACTTCATTTTCTCGATGATGAGATCCTCTCAAGCTAATTCCACTGTTCATTGTTTTTTTCGATTCCCCATATGCATGTGTGTGAAATCGAAATCCATTCACCACATATGAATTATAAGTTTTAACAAATTTGGAAGGTGGGTTACTCAATATTCACAACCATTTTTCAATTTTATCAGCATGTCGAGACACCTAAAAAGTTGTGAAATAATTATCAATATAGTAAACTATACATTGAATGAGTTTCTAAAAGATAAAGAATTTATGTTACCTGTTTTTGAAACCACTGAGAGAAATTTTTCAGTCGGCGTTCTTCGAGAGAAGCTTCTGTAATTTGTGGAATTTGTTTCTTGATATGATTATCATACAACCTACAAAAACCAAAGCTATTTACTGTAACATAAATGATAGAATAAGTGATATAAACACTTATAGTATAACTGATGTCATCTCTTCACAGTTGAGCAGAACATACGTATGAGCTCTATGATGTTCATCATCCGAAAGTCAGCGTTCATAAACTCTACCAAAACCAAGCTCTGGCTGGTTGAAAACAGATAATTGATTGTCGATTTCATCAATATTCCTCTCGTTCCGTCCCATTCGGTTGTGTTTTGAAGGATACTCAGATTCAAAATAATAGGAGCAGAAAAAAGATATTTTCTCTTGCAAATAAGCTTCTGCAATAGATCCTTCAATAGATGCTTTGTTACGTACTTTTCTTTTCAATTTTTGCATGCATCTTTCAAATGGGTACATCCATCGAAACTGTACTGGACCACCACATTTGGCTTTGTATGGAAAATGTAACATCAAATGTTCCATTGAGTCGAAGAAAGACGGCGGAAATATTTTTTTCAGTTTACATATAATTACAACAACATCTTCTTCAAGTTTGCATAGAGCATCATAATCTGCTGTAGCCGCACAAATTTCCCAAAAAAAATGAGACATGTTTGTTATGGAATCCCAAATCACAGAATTCAACATACCTCTTAATCCAATGGATAGAAGTCTTTCCATTATAACATGACAATCATGACTTTTTAATCCAGTAATATGACCATTCTTTACACATCTACCCAAATTGGAAGCACAACCATCTGGAAGTCTCAAATCTGCAATCCACTGACAAAATAATAAACGGTTTTCTTTAGACAGTGTATAAGCTGCTTTTGGTTTCAGTAACCTTTCTGTTCTTACATTCTCAAATAGTTCCAGTTCTGGACGCCTGCAAATTGGGGCAAGATCTAAACGTTCATTTACATTGTCTTTGCTCTTTCCTGGCGTATCCAAAACTGTATGAAACAAATTATCAAAATAGTTCTTCTCAATGTTCATGACATCTAACATGTGTCGGACCAACAAATCAGACCAATATGGCAAATCCCAAAATATGCTACGTTTAATCCAATTGTGTTCTTTCCCAAAATCAGAAATTTTCTGTTGGTTTATTGTGGGACCAAAAGTGATGGGAGGTAATGAAAATACAATTGATTTTAACTCCGAACCTGATATAATTTTTGGAGGTCCATCCCTTTCAACTATTCCTTTTCTGAAATGAGATCTGTTTCTGCGAAAAGGATGATCAGCTGGAAGAAATCTGCGATGACAGTCAAAATAACAAGGTTTCTTTCCATGAATGAGCATAAATTCTTTGTTCTCTCCCATACAGTAAGGACATGATTTATGACCATGTGTACTCTAGCCAGATAACATCCCATAAGCTGGGAAGTCACTAATTGTCCACATCAATGCTGCTCTCAGTATGAAATTCTGTTTCGTTGCAACATCATATGTACTGACACCAGTACTCCGCAATAAACTTAATTCATCAATCAATGTTTTCAAATAAACATCAATATTTTTCTTCGAATGTCCTGGAATTAGTAAAGTCAAAAATATATATGGCTCCTTCATCAATATCCATGGAGGTAAATTGTATGGAGTTAAAAAAATAGGTCAATATGAATATTGACTACCATAAGATCTGAACGGACAGAAACCATCAGTGGAAAGGCCCAGTCGAACATTTCTAGCTTCTAAAGCAAAGGATGGATGCACTCTATCAAAATGTTTCCATGAATCACCATCGGCTAGATGATTCAAGCTTTTATCAGTTGAAATATTCTCTTTATGCCATGAAATCATTGTCGCTGTATTCTTAGACATGAATAAACGCTGAAGTCTGGATGTAAGAGGAAAATATATCAACTGTTTTACAGGAATCAAACAAGACTTCCCATGTTGTCCTTCTTTATATCTCAGTTGCCCACATGTGGGACAACTATCCAACGACTCATTTTCCCCAGAATATAAAATGCAGTCATTTGAACATGCATGAATCTTCTGACAAGTTAGTCCCAAATTTCGAACCAGCCTCTTACTCTCATAGTAATTTGCAGGCAAAACATTTCCTTCGGGTAACATTGTTTTAAGCAAAGAAAATATCTGGTCAAAACAGGTGTTTGGCATTCCGTTATCTGATTTGATAGCCATAAATTTTGCAAATTCTTCTAATTTTCTCATCTTGCAGTTAGGATATAATGCATCCTCAGCAGACCTCAACAACTCATAAAATTCAGACGGTGCCAACTCAGGATTTGAAGCTATATCAGCCGGAGTTTCTGTATGTTGAACAGATGAATCTGCAACATCATGTACTAAATCTTGAAACCGATATGGATCTGGAATCAAGTTGGTATCACCTGCTCTGGAACTGCGTTCACCATGTTGATACCAAAAAACATACTCTGGTTGAAAACCAAAACGCAAGAGATGTCCCCCCACTTTGTCAAACGTGTCAAACGTTCTCAATGAACATTTTCTACAAGGGCATTTTATTTTGCCTTCTAAAACAAATTCTAGATTTGATACCGCAAATGATAAAAAAGTCTCCACACCCACTACATATACTGAATTTAAACCAAAACCGTTTGGATTTCTACGTTGATTTATCCATATGCGGTCACCTAATAATGATTGTTGACGACCTCATTGTTCCATATTTTTCTATAAAATATAAAAGCATTACTGGTTTTGAATAATTTTTTAGAAAAAACACTCAAGAAAGGATAATTATAGAGTTTACTAATTATTGGTAATTATTACTAATTATTACTAATTATTGGTAATTATTCCTAATTATCGGTAATTATTACTAATTATCGGTAATTATTGGTAATTATTGGTAATTATTACTAATTATTGGTAATTATTACTAATTATTGGTAATTATTGGTAATTATTCCTAATTATTGGTAATTATTCATAATTATTGGTAATTATCAGTAATTATTGGTAATTATTGGTAATTATTGGTAATTATTACTAATTATTACTAATTATTGGTAATTATTACTAATTATTACTAATTATTGATAATTATTCCTAATTATTACTAATTATCGGTAATTATTGGTAATTATTGGTAATTATTGGTAATTATTGGTAATTATTGGTAATTATTACTAATTATTGGTAATTATTACTAATTATTACTAATTATTGGTAATTATTCCTATTTATTGGTAATTATCGGTAATTATTTGTAATTATTGGTAATTATTACTAATTATTACTAATTATTACTAATTATTGGTAATTATTACTAATTATTGGAAATTATAACTAATTACTTCTAATTATTGGTAACTATTCCTAATTATTACTAATTATTACTAATTATTGGTAATTATTCCTAATTATTGGTAATTATTACTAATTATTGGTAATTATTACTAATTATTACTAATTATTACTAATTATTGGTAATTATTACTAATTATTGGTAATTATTACTAATTATTACTAATTATTACTAATTATTACTAATAATTGGTAATTATTACTAATTATTACTAATTATTACTAATTATTGGTAATTATTACTAATTATTACTAATTATTACTAATTATTGGTAATTATTCCTAATTATTACTAATTATTGGTAATTATTCCTAATTATTACTAATTATTACTAATTATTGGTAATTATTCCTAATTATTGGTAATTATTCCTAATTATTGGTAATTATTCCTAATTATTAGTAATTATCGGTAATTATTGGTAATTATTCCTAATTATTGGTAATTATTGGTAATTATAACTAATTATTGGTAATTATTACAAATTATTACAAATTATTGGTAATTATTCCTAATTATCAGTAATTATTACTAATTATCGGTAATTATTGGTAATTATTGGTAATTATTACTAATTATTGGTAATTATTGGTAATTATTCCTAATTATTGGTAATTATTCCTAATTATTGGTAATTATTAGTAATTATTGGTAATTATCGGTAATTATCGGTAATTATCCATAATTATTGGTAATTATTGGTAATTATTGGTAATTATTACTAATTATTACTAATTATTGGTAATTATTGGTAATTATTACTAATTATTACTAATTATTGGTAATTATTACTAATTATTTCTAATTATTGATAATTATTCCTAATTATTACTAATTATCGGTAATTATTGGTAATTATTGGTAATTATTGGTAATTATCGATAATTATTACTAATTATTACTAATTATTGGTAATTATTCCTAATTATTGGTAATTATCGGTAATTATGGGTAATTATTGGTAATTATTACTAATTATTACTAATTATTACTAATTATTAGTAATTATTACTAATTATTGGTAATTATTACTAATTATTGGTAATTATTACTAATTATTGGTAATTATTACTAATTATTACTAATTATTGCTAATGATTCTTAATTATTACTAATTATTACTAATTATTGGTAATTATTGGTAATTATTACTAATTATTGGTAATTATTCATAATTATTGGTAATTATTACTAATTATTGGTAATTATTCCTAATTATTGGTAATTATTACTAATTATTGGTAATTATTACTAATTATTGGTAATTATTACTAATTATTACTAATTATTGGTAATTATTACTAATTATTTCTAATTATTGGTAATTATTACTAATTATTATTAATTATTACGAATTATTGGTAATTATTACGAATTATTGGTAATTATTACTAATTATTACTAATTATTACTAATTATTGGTAATTATTACTAATTATTACTAATTATTTGTAATTATTCCTAATTATTGCTAATTATTACTAATTATTGGTAATTATTCCTAATTATTGGTAATTATTCCTAATTGTTGGTAATTATTCCTAATTATTGTTAATTATTCCTAATTATTAGTAATTATCGGTAATTATTGATAATTATTGGTAATTATTACTAATTATTGGTAATTATTACTAATTATTGGTAATTATTACTGATTTTTCCTAATTATTACTAATTATTACTAATTATTACTAATTATTGGTAATTATTCCTAATTATTACTAATTATTACTAATTAGTGGTAATTATTAGTAATTATTAGTAATTATTACTAATTATTACGAATTATTACTAATTATTGATAATTATTGATAATTATTACTAATTATTTCTAATTATTGGTAATTATTCCAAATTATTACTAATTATTGGTAATTATTCCTAATTGTTACTAATTATTACTAATTATTGGTAATTATTCCTAATTATTGGTAATTATTCCTAATTATTGGTAATTATTCCTAATTATTGGTAATTATTCCTAATTATTGGTAATTATCGGTAATTATTGGTAATTATTGGTAATTATTACTAATTATTACTAATTATTAATAATTATTGGTAATTATTACTAATTATTGGTAATTATTACTAATTATTGGTAATTCTTACTAATTATTACTAATTATTGGTAATTATTCCTAATTATTACTAATTATTACTAATTATTGGTAATTATTCCTAATTATTGGTAATTATTCCTAATTATTGGTAATTATTACTAATTATTGGTAATTATTCCTAATTATTGGTAATTATTACTAATTATTGGTAATTATTACTAATTATTGGTAATTATTACTAATTATTACTAATAATTATTAATTATTGGTAATTATTACTAATGATTATTAATTATTACGACTTATTGGTAATTATTACGAATTATTGGTAATTATTACTAATTATTGGTAATTATTACTAATTATTGGTAATTATTGGTAATATTTCTAATTATTGGTAATTATTACTAATTATTGGTAATTATTCCTAATTATTGGTAATTATTCCTAATTATTGGTAATTATTCCTAATTATTGGTAATTATCGATAATTATTGGTAATTATTGGTAATTATTGATAATTATTGGTAATTATTACTAATTATTGGCAATTATTACTAATTATTGGTAATTATTACTAATTATTCCTAATTATTACTAATTATTACTAATTATTACTAATTATTGGTAATTATTCCTAATTATTACTAATTATTACTAATTAGTGGTAATTATTAGTAATTATTACTAATTATTACTAATTATTACTAATTATTACTAATTATTGATAATTATTGATAATTATTACTAATTATTACTAATTATTGGTAATTATTACTAATTATTGGTAATTATTACTAATTATTTGTAATTATTACTAATTATTACTAATTATTCCTAATTATTGCTAATTATTGGTAATTATTCATAAAATTACCAATAATTAGGAATAATTACGAATAATTAGGAATAATAACATTATTAGTATATTTTATTATTAATATTAAAATAATATAATTTTCTATATTATATACAATTGTCCTTTCATCTGTGTGTTTTCTGTCTCCACATACAAATATTACATGTGGAGACAGCAAACAGACAGATCAAAGGAGAATTGTATATAATATAAAAAATTATATTATTTTAATATTAATAATAAAATATATACTAATAATGTAATAATGTAATTATTCCTAATTATTGGTATTTATTACTAATTATTAGCATTTATTCTTAATTATTAAAAATTATTACTAATTATTCCTAATTACCATTAACTATGAACAATACTAATAATTTAAATTTATTAAGTAACAAAACAATGTAAACATAATTAAATTACAACTAATTAAGAATAATTGAAACTAATAAAAAATTTAAAATAAATATCAAATTAAAATGAAAATAAATACCTTTAAAATTGATCTGAGCTTGATCTCTGATCGTTCTTGAAAACTTCAATATCAACTCCGGAGAAAAAAATTAAACTTAAGAAACACTGAACTCTAGAAATAGAATTTTGAGAGAAGGAGAAGATGGAGTTTGAGAATGAATTGAAAAAAACGGATGGGGGTATTTATATGTTAGATTAGTTGCGACGTGTCCACTTGCGGCGGGATACCCGTCGCAAATAATATTATTTGCGACGGTACCCGTCGCAAATACCTTAGCCATCATTTATTACGGTCAACAGTTAAATAGTTATTTGTGACGGGTCCCGTCGCAAATAACAACCTGTCGACATACTATTTGCGACGGGAGAATATTCCCGTTGCAAATACCTTTTACCGCCGCCGGTATTTGCGACGGGCAATAACCGCCCGTCACAAATACGTTTCCCGCGATTTGGCGCGCAAACTGCGCCAGTTCTTTTGCAACGGGGAAAGCTAAACCGTCACAAAAGACTACTTATTTGCGACGGGCAAATACCCCCGTCGCAAATAAGTTTTTAACGGGGCTATTTGCGACGGGAATAAATCCCGTCGCAAATAACCCGTCGCAAATACCAATTTTTCCCGTAGTGAAGGTCCCCTATTTACAAGGTGTGAGTATGGCTCTGAATCCGATGGATGGATTGATAAATATTCCTCTAATGTTGAAGTGAAATCCAAGATGTTTTCAATGTGGTTATTTAACTCACATAAAGTGATACTATAAAACACAACCTAGGGCATGACACAATTTCAATCATATGGGGAATCTTTAGTGTTAATGACAAAGTGCTCTGAGGTAGGGTGCTCAAGACACTTCTCAGGTCTCATAGACTTCGTATCACTACTACAAATTGGCCTTTTATCAGCACTAAAAACTGACATTAACAGCGCTAGAAAAGCACTGTTAATGTCGGCGAAGATATAGGGGGGGTCCCCTTTATCAGCGCTCTGAAAAGCACTGATAAAGGGGACTCCCCTTTATCTACGCCGGCATTAACTACGTTTTTCTAGTGCTGATAAATGAGTGCCTTTATCAGTGCTTTTTTCAGTGCTGATAAAGGGCCCTATTATCAGCGCTCAAGATAGCACTGATAAAGGTGTCCTTTATCAGTGCTGATAAAGGCACCTTCGCCTGCACCTGCAGAACCAGCATCTGCACAAACCATCACCTACACACCTGCACAAAATAACACCTACACACCTGTACAAAACAACACCAACACACAATATTTTGACAAACAATACTATATATATTTACTTAACATCACGAATACAAAAAAAAACACACTCCTATATACATTTCAAACAATGTTTTACATGGTTACAATTACAATTATCCAACAATAGTTATAAACATTAATGTTTCATCCTTTGATATCTGTGATCCTCTCTCAAAAATTGCCGTCCACGGTATTTGTTGCCGAACAAAGCATCCGAACTCAAGGAAAAAATTCACCTATATAAGAAAACATATATTATGTTAGTAATACAATAAATAAATAAATTAAAACATTAATATGAAAGAATACATTAATATGGAAATGTGAAACTAAAATATAGAAATGATAAAATCAAATGTTTTCATTCTAATAACAATGAAAGGGAATAATGTAAAATCAATATGTTTTTGGATGATTTATCTCATTTAATAAATACTGATTCTTTATCTAATGAAAATATTTTCTGGTCACACCGTGCGTTTGATTAAGGTTTAGTTGATTCGTACACGTCACAAATGACTCATGGATCATTGTCCTAAAGTATCAAAACAATCTGAATGCGTTTTCATGGTTTTCCGTATGTCACTTGTTTTGTTTTCTAAAGTTAATGTCAATTTGAAATTGATATCAGACACTTTTATCCATACCGGTGATACCATGCGTCAGATTGAGGTGTGGTCAATTATTACACCTCAAAAATGACTAATGGATATTTTTCCTAAAGTATCCAAACAATCCGAACGCATTTGCTCGGTATTCCGTATGTTAGTAGTGTTGTTTTCTAAAGTTAATGTCAATTTCAAAATGATATCAGACACTTTTAGCCATACCAGTCACACTATGTGTCGGATTGAGGTACGGTCAATTCTTACATGTCAAAAATGACTCATGGATCATTGTCCTAAAATATCAAAACAATCCGAACATGTTTTCTTGGTATTCCGTATGTCAATAGTGTTGTTTTCTAAAGTTAATGTCAATTTCAAACTGATATCAGACACTTTTTGCCATACCACTCACACTATGCGTCAGATTGAGGTGTGGTTGATTTGTACATGTCACAAATGTCTCATGGATAATTTTCCTAAAGTATCAAAACAATCCGAATGCATTCGCTCGTTATTCCGTATGTTAGTAGTGTTGTTTTCTAAAGTTAATGTCAATTTCAAAATGATATCAGACACTTTTAGCCATACCAGTCACACTATGTGTCGGATTGAGGTACGGTCAATTCGTACATGTCAAAAATGACTCATGGATCATTTTACTAAAATATCAAAACAATATTAACATGTTTTCTCGGTATTCCGTATGACAATAGTGTTTCTTTCTAAAGTTAATGTCAATTTCAAACTGATATCAGACACTTTTAGCCATACCACTCACACTGTGTGTCGGATTGAGGTGTGGTTGATTTGTACATATCACAAATGACTCATGGATCATTTTACTAAAGTATCAAAACAATACGAATGCGTTTTCTTGGTATTCCGTATGTCAGTAGTGTTGTTTTCTAAAGTTTATGTCAATTAGAAACTGATATCAGACACTTTTAGCCACACCGGTCACACTGTGTGTAGGATTGAGGTGCAGTCGATTCATAAACCTCAAAAACGACTCATGTATCATTTTACTAAAGTACCAAAACAATCCGAATGCGTTTTCTTTATTTTCTGTATGTCACTTGTGTTGTTTTCTAAAGTTAATGTCAATTTCAAACTGATATCAGACACTTTTAGCCATATCGGTCACACCGTGCATCAGATTGAGGTTCAGTTAATCCTTACACATCACAAATCACTCATGTATCATTGTCCAAAAATATCAAAACAATCCGAACGTGTTTTATCAGTATTCCGTATGTCAGTAGTGTTGTTTTCTAATGTTAATGTCAATTTTAAACAGATATCAGACACTTTTAGCCATACCGCTTACACTGTGCGTCAGATTGAGGTGAAGTTGATTTGTACACATCAAAAATGACTCTTGGATTGCTTTAATAAAGTATCAAAACAATCCAAACGCGTTTGCTCAGTATTCCGTATGTTAGTAGTGTTGTTTTCTAAAGTTTATGTCAATTTAAAACTGATATCAAGAACTTTTAGCCATACTGGTTACACCGTGCGTTAGATTGAGGTTCTGTTGATTCGTACACCTCAAAAATGACTCATGGATCATTTTCCTAAAGTATCAAATCAATCCAAATGCATTTTCTTGGTTTTCCATATGTCACTTGTGTTGTTTTATAAAGTTAATGTCAATTCCAAACTGATATCAGACACTTTTAGCCATACCGGTCACACCGTGTGTCGGATTGAGGTGCAGTTTATTTTTACACGTCAAAAATGACCCTTGGATCGTTTTCCTAAAATATCAAAACAATCCGAATGCATTTTCGTGGTATTCCATATATCAGTAGTGTTGTTTTCTAAAGTTAATGTAAATTTCAAACTGATATCAGACACTTTTATCCATATCGCTCACACCGTGCATCATATTGAGGTGCAGTTGATTCTTACACGTCAAAAATGACTCATGGATCATTTTCCTAAAGTATCCAAACAATTTGAACACATTTTCTCGGTATTCAGTATGTCAGTAGTGTTGTTTTCTAAAGTTTATGTCAATTGGAAACTGATATCAGACACTTTTATCCATACCAGTCACACCGTGCGTTGGATTGAGGTGCGGTCTATTCTTACACATCACAAATTAATCATGGATCGTTTTCCTAAAGTATCAAAACGATCCGAATGATTTTTCTCGGTTTTCCGTATGTCACGTGTGTTGGTTTCTAAAGTTAATGTCAATTTCAAACCAATATCAGATACATTTAGTCATACCAGTCACACCGTGTGTCTAATTGATGTGCGGTTCATCCGTACACGTCACAAATGACTCATGAATTGTTGTCCTAAAATATAGAAACAATCCGAACACATTATCTTGGTATTCAGTATGTCAGTAGTGTTGTTTTCTAATGTTTTTGTCAATTTGAAACTGATATCAGACACTTTTAGACATACCGGTTACACCGTGAGTTTGATTGAGGTTTGGGTGATTCATAGACCTCAAAAAATGACTCATGGATCATTGTCCTAAAGTATAAAAAAAATACGAATGTGTTTTCTTGGTAATTTTTATGTCACTTGTGTTGTTTTCTAAATTTAATGTCAATTTCAAACTGATATCAGACACTTTTAGCCATACCGGTCACACCGTGCGTCAGATTGAAGTGCGGTTGATCCGTAGACATCACAAATGACTCATGGATCGTTGTCCTAAAATATAAAAAAAATATGAACGCGTTTGCTCGGTATTCCGTATGTCAATAGTGTTGTTTTCTAAAGTTTATGTCAATTTGAAACTGATATCAGATACTTTTAGCCATATCGGTCACACCGTGCATCGGATTGAGGAGCGGTCAATTCTTATACCTCAAAAATGACTCATGGATCATTTTCCTAAAGTATCAAAACACTCTGAATGCATTTCCTTGGTTTTTCATATGTCACTTGTGTTGTTTTCTAAAGTTAATGTCAATTTCAAACTGATATCAGACACTTTTAGCCATACCAGTCACACCATGCATCAGATTGAGGTTCCGTTGATCCATACACCTCAAAAATGACTCATGTATCATTTTCCTAAAGTATCAAAACAATTATGAACACATTTTATTAGTATTCCGTAAGTCACTTGTGTTGTTTTCTAAAGTTAATGTCAATTTCAAACTGATATCAGATACTTTTAGCCATACTGGTCACATCATGTGTCAGATTGAGGTGCGGTCAATTTTTACACCTAAAAAATGACTCATGGATCATTTTCCTAAAGTATCAAAAAAATCCGAACGCGTTTTCTCAGTTTTCCATATGTTAGTAGTGTTGTTTTCTAAAGTTTATGTCAATTCAAAACTAATGTCAGCCACTTTTAGCCATATCGGTCACACCGTGTGTCAGATTGAGGTTAGGTTGATTTTGACATGTCAAAAATGACTCATGGAGCATTGTCCTAAAGTATCAAAACAATTAGAACTTGTTTGATCAGTTTTCCTTATGTCACTTGTGTTGTTTTCTAAAGTTATTGTCAATTTGAAACTGACATCAGACACTTTTAGCCATACCACTAACACCATGCGTCGGATTGAGGTGTAGTCAATTCTTACACATTACAAATGAATCATGGGTCATTTTCCTAAAGTTTAAAAACAATCATAATGTGTTTTCTTGGTTTTCCGTATGTCACTTGTGTTGTGTTTTAAAGTTAATGTCAATTTCAAACTTATATCAGACACTTTTAGCCATACCGGTTACACCATGCGTCAGATTGAGGAGAGGTCAATTCGTACACCTCAAAAACGATTCATGGATCGTTTCAATAAAGTATCTAAACAATCTGAATGCGTTTTTTCAATTTTCCGTATGTTAATAGTGTTTTTTTAAAAGTTTATGTTAATTTGAAACTGATATCAGACACTTTTAGCCATACCGGTCACACCGTGCATCAAATTGAGGTGGGGTTGATTCTTCTACGTCAAAAATGACTCATGGATTGTTGATCTAAAGTATCAAAACAATCCAAACACGTTTTCTTTGTTTTCCGTATGCCACTTGTGTTGTTTTCTAAAGTTAATGTCAATTTGAAACTGATATCAGACACTTTTAGCCATACCGGTTACATCGTGCGTCGGATTGAGGTGGGGTCAATTCGTACACCTCACAAATGAATCATGGATTGTTTTCATGTATCAAAACAATCTGAATGGGTTTTCTCAGTTTTCTGTATGTTAATAGTGTTGTTTTCTAAATTTTATGTCAATTTGAAACTGATATCAGACACTTTTTGCCATACCGGTCACACCATGTGTCGGATTGAGGTGCGGTCGATTGGAACACCTCAAAAATGTCTCATGGATCATTGTTTCATGCATGAGTATATGCATTCTAGTGAAAGGGATAGAAATCAAGAGAAACCTAGGTAAATACATAGGGTGTTTTTGATCCACCAAGAGATAGAGTGAGGGTTCTATTGAATGTTTGTGATTTTGTGATCATCCAGAGAATATGTATCCATGGAGGTGATGTTTCTATTTGTGTTTATGAGAGGATCGGGTTTGGTATGAGATTTGTATATCCTAGTTAGGTTTTCTAAGGCTATTTGAGTAGGTATTAGAGTCTTAGGCCCAAAAAAGATGGATAATATTGTTTTATATATCATGTATGATGGGGAACACCCTCTTAAGGATATATAAGATTCATGTTGTGTGTGATGAGTAGGATATTCCATATAGGGATTGGTGAAGTGTGGCATAGAGGATACAAAACATAATAAAGAGTGATCATATATGCTCAATAAGTGCAAACAAGGGAGATATCAATGATCATATATGGATAACATTAGTACGAATTCACCTTCATCTTATTTTTGTACAATCTTCCATCAGGTATGTTGCCCATTCGTTTCTAAACACATCTATATCATCTTTTGAATATGAGTTTTTGCAATAATCATGGTAGTACTAAAAAAATATAAATACACAAAGGATTAATAAATATTTTAAATGAACTCGTAATTATTTTCGAAAATACCTCATCAGGGATGCTAGCTTGTTGATGAAATACGATCTCTTTCATAAATTTACAAACATAATAACCACAGTCCTTTCCGTTTGTTTGTTTTGGACACCGCAAAAACATCTACAACAATAAGTAATTTGTTTTGATATTTTTTTTGATAGTGCAATGTTATTATATATACCTGGATACTTTTCCAGTTGTAGATCTTGTAGGCTTGCTCATCCTTATGCCCTGGATTCATTCCATACATTAAATGATATTGATGCACCACCCTATCATAACAGAATCCTCATTAAAATATAACATAAATTATATAATTAGATGTTTAGTTTTAAAATGTTGGATCTAGTGTATTACAAATTAACAAATTCCATTATGCGTGGTCGGTTTGTTGGATATCCATGTGTTGAATCCAGAAAATAAATCTTTGGAGTATCCAAATTGACTGCAATAAGTATACAATGCTCCTTAAAAATACAAAAAGGAATAAGTAATTAAAGAAATGAAAATATAATTGATATGATTAAATTGTAGGGTTTTACCCCTACATCATTGGTATTAAAAAGAGTTTTTCATCCATAATTTTTTTTCAAACGATTTGAGCAAGGATAACATTATTACAGCCTATTTATTAGAATCCATTTCTTTTTTTGAAGAGGTGGTGTGAGGACTAACGAGTCCAAATTTTTGTTCATGGGGAAATCCCTTAAATTGTTTTTCATATATACGCATGGGAAAAATATAAAATGTATTTAGTCATAATTATCAGAGTATATCAAATTTTGTGAAATCAAATCATGAAAACATACCTCATGTATAAATTTACAACTGAGACGCCTAGCCATTCATACATGAGGATTTAATTTACATTTTAAGAACTAATGAAATCTGATGTTTCCTCTCCGTACATATTTTTTTTCAAAATCAACTGTGTGACCATTGTTTTCTATCAACTTTGTATCCACATGAGCCTTAAAGGATATTAACTGTGGATATAGAACGGGCGGGGCGAAAGTGCTCTCAGTAGACCATTTCAATCGGTTGGTTGATCCTTGAGATAGTTTTGAGCTGATATTTCATTTCACCCCCTTCTCTATGTCGCTCTATAATAACATTCATTGATTCAGACCATTTTTCAATAAATTTTAAAGGTCCATCTTGAAAACTTACTTGCAAATGGATACGTCCTTGTCGACATGTTTTTTTACAAGAACTGACGACCATGCGATGAATGTTCCAATAGCTTGTTCAACCATGTGAATGTCATCATCGTCATTTGGAATAGGTATCTCGACACTCAGCTCATTAGCTATGTTAATTGACACTTTGAAATGATCTATTCGAAGCTGTCTATTATATAGCATGTCATTTTGCGTATTGAACACCGTATCTCTCGCTACAAGGCGATAGGTGGGAGTTGATAGATATAAATCACAGCCATTTTTACCCTGTAGAATATTATTACAGTAAAGGTATCAGTGTCTATGTGAATCAAATTTCATAAAAAAATTATTAAATTATTGATTACCTCAGCTAAGTCAGGTTTTTTTGGGGAATGGCTTGCCTCAAAGATGGTGGGGGTGGGGCGGGATCATCACTCATGGGTTGTTGTTGAGTTGTTTCTTCTTTTTTCCTCTCCCCCATCAATGTTGCTATCACCTATCTCTAGTATTGTAATTATTCTTGAAAAATAGCTATTTTTTCTTGAAGGTTTACCATTTTTTCATTTTCATCCTCCGATTGTTTTTGTTTCTGAATATATGTTCGGGGTGTCACCCCAAAACCCGCACCTCTGACGCGGCCATACTGGTCTGGCCGCTTCAAGGCTGCTGAAAGTATGTCTGCATTTAGTGTGGGTGTTGTTGATTCCTGTGACTATTTTAGATATAAAATATAGAAAAATAAGTAGTCATTGTAATGTAATAGAGATTTAAAACAAATAAAATTTATATTATGTCATACTTACACATGTTTCCTACACTTTTTGTGTGTTTTCATATATCAGTATCCCCTCTTTATTTACACAAGCCTCCTTCCATAGCACATGGTGTGGGATGGATTCGACTTTTGATTTCGATTCATCAATCTGCATATAAACAGAGAAACATGGTTATGGTGTTGTTTTATGTCACATATAAGTAGTACGGTATATTTAAAAGACGTACCAATTTTTTCTCACGTGAAGCGTACCCCATCCTTGATTTATGGTAAGGGTACACTGGTCCTGCTGCGCGTTTTTTATTTTCAGCACTCAGTTACTATTTCGTAAATAAAAAACTATCAAATATAGTGATGAATACAAGCAACGTCAAGAAACGTATTACCCCCCATAATGTACCTGAAAATTCTGCTCCCCACGACGGTTGAAAAACGCATCCCACACTCCTTGGGATATCAAGTGTTCATAAAGAGGAGGTGGGTGCGGCTTGATTTTTCCTTCAGCATCTTTAAGATGATATTTCGTTAAAATTGCGCGGAAACCTATATGAATCCTTCCTTCAACTCTTAATACATATTCCTTGTGCGAGGCATCTAATATAAATGCACTCTATAATGGATGATAAAGAGTATGTCAATGTTTTGGTATTTTATTTTAATAAATTAAAAAAATGATATCATAATGTTACCGTAATCTCTTCCCACATTAGTGTCTTAAGACCTGTGAAAACATGGTTCCATGACTGTACATTAATTGGAAAATGTTGTCGAGTGACAATTCTAATGTTTCTACTAAAAATGGCTTTGTTGGGGTTAACATGTTGGCCTCACTTATTCCACCCCACCTCAAATTTGATGCCCTTTTCTTTTGCCTTAAGGATTTTGGTTAACATTTTTAAACTACGATGCTCTTGTTTTTTTGTGCTTTCAGGGTTTTATTTCCTACCATTTCTTCATAAGTATCATCAATATCTTTCTTCGGAGAACTAGAATCAGCACTGGGACCAGCAACAACAGGTTAAGAAACTTTTTGTTTCTCTCCACTAGGACCACTAGCAGCTGGTTGAGAAACCTATTGTTGCTCTGCACTAGGACCACCAGCAGGTGGTTGAGAGACCTTTTGTGCCTTGAGATAGGGCACATCAGCAGGTGAAGAAGTCACTATCTATAGAAGTGGTTTAACATTTAATTTAGATTATATAAAAGCAACAATGGATAGATAATAACATAATGTAACACAATGTATTTTACAATAAAAAAATAACCTGATTATTGTACTCCCTTTCTTTTCTTTAAAGGTTGAAGAGATTTGACTCCTCTATCGACTATGTAAATATCTTCATTGTGGTCTCCTATGACAAACAAAACATCGTCTACATTGGGACCACTGCGAAATGATTATGAAGTCCCTATAAAAAGGGTCATCCTCTGTTGAACTTTCATCTAACCCTTCAGTTGTTTTGGTCGATAATAGAATAATTGACCAATTTTAGTTTGTGGGGTCTGGAACATAAAATACTTGTACTACCTATGATGCCATTATAAATGGTTCTCCTTTCCACCCTTCCTTACTAAAATCAACTTTCACGAATCCTAATTCATCTATTTTAACAACACTCTTGTTATCAACCCACTTTCATTGAAAAATCGGCCCTTTGAATTTCATATAATCCAACTCCCATATTCATTTGATGATGCCAAAGTATGACATATTCGCATAAATTGGATTTTTGTCCTTAGCACCAGAAACATGAATCGCCTCAGCCACAAGTGTAACCCCACTATTCTTAATGGTACTGTCTTCATCCTGTTCATTAGTATAGAATGTATAACCATTAACTGCATAATAATTGTAAGATAATGCATACACACTTGCTCCTCCGACTAGACATCGAAATCGTTCTGAAATTGAGTTTGTATTTTCATCTAACTGCTTCAAAATATGGTCCTAAAACCATCTTATAAACTATCGATTATGTGTATCTGATATCCATTATTCAGCCCTATATGGATGCAAATGCTTAAGAATTTCTTTTTGGGTTTGAACATATGGGTCAACGTCGAAACTGTTATGAAAAACGTAATGGTGATCCTACTCCCGATCTGTAATATTGATTGTGACAACCACTCTTCCAGAAATTCCTTCATCCTCAAGATGCTCAGTGTTACGAGATTTCGGTAGGCCAACGTTTTCCACACCAGACAAGTATTCAGTACAAAATTCAATGACTTCCTCAACAATATATTGCTCCGCAATACAACCCTCTGGCCGACTTCAATTTTTGACATACCCTTTCAAAATCTTCATATACCGTTCAATGGGGTACAACCATCTATAATGTACAGGACCACATAGTCGAATCTCTCTCACCAAATGAACCATGATATCAAAAAATATCGGCGGAAAGAACATTTCCAATTCACATAATATGACGACAATTTCTCTTTCCATAGTTAGCAATTTCCCCGGGTCTATAACTTAGCTGCATATAGCTTTGAAGAAGAAACAGAGCTTCATTAATTTATGGCATACATTGTTGGAAAAAATGCAACATAAATCTATAGGAATTAGATTTGTCATCAAAACATGGCATCCATGTGATTTCAGACCCTTTAATTTTAAATCTCTCATTGACACGATGTTCTTGATATTTGATGAATACACCTCTGGAACCTTTACTTCATTCAAGAAGTTGCAAAACTGATTTATCTCCTGCCTGGAAAGAGTGTAAGTAGAAGGAGGAAGAAATGTTCGTTTTTCACCCTTCACTGGTTCCAACTCTTCTTGTATTCCCATATCAACCATGTCCAATCTAGCCTTAATTCCATCCTTCATTTTCCGAGTGCATTTAGCAACATGATGATGCCACTATCACATAATTTTTTTTCAATATACATAACATCAAGTAAAGTTCTGACATACAGACAATTCCAGTATGGTAATTAAAAAAAACTGATCTCTTTTCTAACCAGTTTTCGTAGGGTTTTTTAGGAATGGTTTACCAAAAGTAGTGTTTAAATCTTTTACCTTCTCAAACAATTGATCACTTGTTAGTGGAGACGGTGTGTACATTCTTTTTAACTTCCATCGAATTATGTCGTCCAAGATCGGTACTTATTCCATCGGGGTAGAAATATGCGATGTCATAAAAACATGGTTTTCGATGAGTTTTTCAACTTAATTGACTGTGTACCTTGTTCGCAAATGAGACACCCTTGAGTTCCTTTAATGCTATATCCTGACAAATTTCCATAAGTAGAAATGTCATTTATCATTCTGTACAACATGGATTTGAAATTAAAATATTCGTTTTGTAAGCATCATACAATGTAACACCTAAATCACACAATATTTTCAAATCCTTGATCAATGGATCCAAATAAACATCAATATCATTACCTGGTTGTTTTGGTCCTGATATAAGCATAGATAACATGATGCATTTTCGTTTCATGTATAACCACGATGGTAAGTTATAATTTTCCAACATAAATGGCCATGTACTGTGACTGTAGCTTTGAAAACCAAAAGGATTCACCCCATATATAGATAACACCAGACGAAGATTTCTCGTCTCGTTTCCAAATTCAGGATACTGGTGATCAATTCTCTTCCACTGAGGAGAGTCTGCCGGGTGATGTAATTTCCCATCTTTAATTATTGTATCTGCATGCCATGTCAATTATCCTGTAGTCTCCTCACTTCTATATAGGTTCCTAAACATTGGAATGATTGGAAAGTGCCATACAACTTTCGTAGGACCAGAATAATCTTTCTTGTATCGAGAAGCACCACACTTTGGGAATTCCTTAAGTATTTTGTGGTCCTTGAGAAACAATATACAATCATTCGGGCAGGCGTGTATTCTTTCAGAGATCATACCTATCGATCGAAGCATTCGTTTGGCATCATATGTTCGACTTGATAGTTCATTATCTTTTGGGAGCATGTTATTTAGGAGAGCAAGTAGTTTTGTAAAACTGGCGTCACTCCACCCATTTCCTGCTTTCAAATTATACAGCTTCACTACGGCTGAAAATGCTGTATATTTAGTGCAACTAGCATACAATGGTGTTTTTTCACAACTCTTTAACTTCTCAAAAAAATTTGGGCAATCAAAAAGTTCATCTTCAACTTTCCTTGTCATTTCCTCAATACGATCTTCATCATCATTCACATCTGTAATCACGCCCCCCATATGATCATCTTCACTATTCACAATTGTAATCATATTAGATCTTCCATAAAATGTCATGTTATCTGAGCCACTACCTATATTCGTTTTCCCCATGTTTATTCCAACATGTATAACTTCGATCTATTCCAGGACAAATCTGGTGTTCTTCCAACTCCTCTGGACTAATTTGTCTTGAATAAAAACAACATAAACACGGACAAAAGATTTGAGAAGGGTCACATGCATGATCTCCTGCAAACTTGATAAAATCTTTCATGCCATCTTCATACTCCTTTGTCAACTGATTGGAATTCATCCATTCTTTATTCATATTAATCATCTTTATGGGTTTGATCTCGAACTTGCCTAATATTATGATTTAATTAATCAAGTATCATTGTTTGGGTTTTATAAAAAAATCATGGTACAAATGCCTCTACAATAAAATAGAGGAACCTACCCCAAAACATATGAAAGTACTTGAACTCTATCTATATATGGGAGACTGTGCCCTGTCTTTTGTATATCTCCATGGAGTACCTAAAACTTATGCATGGAAGAATCGTCACCGAAACACGGGGGAGTACCATACTCCATATTTTCTCTAAACATCTCACTTGTCACTTCTCAACTCTCAAGAAGAGTGAAGATAATTAAAATATCCAAACCACATCGTGTGCAATTTCCAATGAATGAGGGAATTATAACATTGTGATCTACATGAGAAGATATTTATAATGGGCTAATCATACATGAAATATTATCATCTAAGTGAAAAATAAATAATAATAATGAAATTAACATAGCACACAATTTGTTCAATGGATACACAATGTGTAGGGTTCTCAGTCAAGGTTGGTTGTATACTACCATTTCTAAAATCATGTGAAATCCATATACATGGTGTGTCCAGTAGGGTAAACATCGTCTATGTATAAGATACCTGATTTAATCTAACATATATCAAATTAATTACAAGTTAGTCTTACAAAGACTGCATGATGCATTTGAAAATACATGACATATAGAACAACCTGAGCTAAAGGTGTGTACTTTAGATACAAAATGAGTCACTTCACAGGCTATGCATCACATTTTTGTGGAATACACGGTGTGTAGTCCTTACATGACCACAAGGGGTGTATAGTCTATACACATCAAGTTTCTATGGTATCTATACATGGTGTGAGTGAAGTAAAACACATATCATATGGTTATATCATTATTTCATGGCATGTACATGGTTTCATGCTGAATTATATGTCTTGGAGATACATTGTGTGTGACCTACGTTCACATGACATGTAACATTTAAAATAAAACTTATTCCAAGTTTGAGTCAGAAGATGAGTCATGTGGTGTAAATTTTGGAGATAACTGTTGTCTGGCATTAAAATCTATATGAAATCCATGTATGGTGAAGCATGTTCCATTTAACTAGACTACATACCATGTATTGTAAAAATATATAGTATCTGAAAAACATCATCTTCACACAAGAATGTGTCTAATAGAGTCCTCTAGAAGTGGTTTTTTAGGGTTCAGTGGAATTGAACTAGTAACAAAGTGGTGGTGCCATTGAAATGGGTAAAGTTTGGATTGATATTCAATGGTGGAAGAACAACAACATTGAAAAAAATGGCATCTCAATCAAGCCAACAACAGAAACACCATACAAAAACACAACCGTTCTCACAATCGCAACACCATACAAACCAAACAATTACAATTTTAGATTTCACAAAGCATCCCTTATTCAATTTTGTTTGTTAATTCAGGGGTTATCACAGAAGTTTGATCATCCTGGTGTGTTCATTCATAAGTCAAGTATATGTAAATTACCATTTTTTATATTCAAATGTTCAATAAGAACCAACCAACATGCAATTCATTTAGTGTGCAAACAAGGACCACCAACGACCACGATTTTCAGCGGGGCGTTTAGCCCGTACATTTCACATTATAACCATCAATATCAAATAGTAAGAACATGTCAATAAGAGGAAACCAATGAGTAACAGGAGAAAACTCACCGCAAAGGTGTCGTTAAGCACACGGCAGAGGTGCATTCATGGAAGAGGATATGTGCACAATAGAGGAGATTTCCAACTGAAAAGAAAACATAAAATAGGGGAAACTCATGAGAATAAAATAATCTAAAAACGAGTACACCATTTACCACATCCCACAAACCCCAAGAACCCACTAAAACCGAAATCAACCCACACCATGGTTAAACACACCATAAGGTAATAAGAGATTATAGAACCCACCTTCGATAGAATGAGTTCAACAAACATTTTAAAATATAAAGGATGAACATACAATGGGTAAGAACTAACCAATAGATCCTCCTTACTAGGTATAATACCCAAGTTTATTCTAGATAACATATCCAAAATGAGTAAGCCCTGATCAATCCTATGTTATCACACCTTTCACAACACATACATCCTAATCGCATGACTTTAAACTTCATGGTACAATCTTTTCAACAAAACACGTGGTATCTTGTGAGTAGGATCATATCCCTATTCAAACTCAATGAGACTACCCATAAATCTTGAAAAAAATTAGGGGGAACACACATATTTCCAATGTGACACCCCTGATACTCTTTTCCAATCGTAACATCACTCCATGCCAAAACTCACCACACGATCACCAGTTACCCAACATTATTCCAAAACCAAAGGAATATACCCATGCTTGATTACCCTAAACCCATCCATATAGGTTCAATAGTGATGGTCACATTAAAACCATGATATAAATAAATAGGGTTAGGAATCCAAATGATCATGTCCCTCAACCAAGTCATAACACCAAAACTCAAGAATAGAGAGTGATTCCCTTATAAAATCCAAGGCATGACCATTCCTTCGCTATCAACATGATAAAACCTTATAAGCATCAATCCCTCATGTCAAAGAATCTACCCCAGATTTATGTATCTACGGTATTCATAACACCAAGATAACCCAACTCATTAGTCTCCCCCAACCACCAAAACTCACTAACTTGCTACCATCCTGAGTCACATGCTAACGACCACTAGGATCTCACACAAACCCCTTACATCAATTCTTACACAATCCTTAGCCCATGGGGGCCAATCTTATCCCCACCTCAAAACACACATAATCTAGTGAACCAAACCAACCACTTAATATAGGTTATCACACACCCGCTATCTAAAAAAACCTACAATACAAGGGTCTCACCACCTGGGCTCTCACTCTTGCCCCAACTACCCATACATAGGTTCAACTCAGTTATAAAAAAACTATAACTCATCATAATCATTCAAGGATCATCATTTATCATTTATATTAACCCAAGAGAAGGAAATAAACTTATACACTGACCAGCGGTGGTAGAGGCGACAACAATAAAGGCGGTGGGGGCGGCGGAGGCCGCAGCGGCAGAGGCAGCGGCGACGGAGGCAGTGGCGGTCACGACGGTAGAGGTAATGGAGGTCACAGAGGAGGAGAAAAACCCAACGACGCGGAGGTAGTTGTAGAAAACCAAAACCCAATGGTTGCGGCAGAGGAGCAGGAAGAAGAGGAGGAGGAGGAAGACGAGGAGGAGGAAGACTAGGATGCAGATGAGGAGGAGAATGAGGAGGAGAAGTCGTGGTGGAAGAGGGTCCTGGTTCAGCTTCCGTGAAAGATTTACCACGTGCCAGAGAGGAGGGCATGTTAGGGTTATTAAATAGAAACTGCTGGAACCTTTATCAGCACTTGTTGAAAGTGATGATAAAGTTATGTTTTATCAACGCTTTTATTTTAGGGCTGGTAAATATTATAATTTTATATAAATTAAGTATAAAAACTTTTATCAGCGCTAAAATAAGCGCTGAAAAATGTACCCTTTTATTAGCGCTAAAAAAGGAACTGATAAAGGTTAGATTTATCAATGCTTTTAACTAGTGTTGATAAAGGCATACCCCTTTATCAGCACTATCTATTTAGCGCTGATAAAGGGCAGCGCTTCCCTTTCCCTGTTTTGTGGTAGTGTATGCTTCAATGGGGAGAGGGAATGAGAATACCTCTCATCAGAAAAACAGAGCTATCCATGGTTATTATAGAAATACCATGACTCCTCAATAATGGAAATCTCAATAGGGTGATAGAGAATAAAGTGTAGTGAAAAAGGAATTACATAGAGTTGAAAAAGTTACGGTGGATGATCAATGGGGACCACCGATGCTGACAGACATGATTATTTTGAATTTGATCCTTATGTAGGCATTGTTTGATATGGGTTCTTCCCACTCCTTTAGTTTTTCTCTTCATATAGATTTTATGATTTTTAAAGTTGATATTATTCCTTCTATATTAAAAGTATAAACACCTCTTTGTAAAAGAGATTATTGATCCTTTATTTCTAGCTCATGTTCTATAACTGCTGATGGAGATGAGTTGTTATAGGAATTCTATATGCTTGATATGGATGTCTTTGATATAATATTGGGTATGGATTGATTGATAATGTTTACATGCCACAACGACTATTATACACATAGAGTTGGTTTTATAATTTAGGATGGCATCGAGGACCTATTTTGGGGAGAAATGAATGTAAAGGTAGGTGTGACGGGCTTGTTGGCACCAGTAGTGGGCACTATTGAATACCAGTTAGCGATGTTTACTTTTACATTGATTTAGGACATCAAGAATATTAGTTTTTTAGTTGTTGTTGAATATTTATAGAAGTTTTTGTTGAGAATATATTAGGGTTTCCATCTATAAGGTAAGTGGAGTTTACGATTGACCTTATTCTGGGGAACAATACCATTTCCATTTCATCATATCATATAAAACCAACATAATTGAGGGAATTGAAAGTTTACATGGGGGATATGTAAATTAAAGGGTTTATTCGGCCAGGAATGTCTTCGGGGGAAGTTTTGGTCTTGATTTTTAAAAAGAAGGATGTTACTCTTTGGTTGTGTGTGGATTATCATAATCATAACCATGTTAGGATAAAGAATTTATATCCACTTCCATGAATTGATGAACTATATAATCAATTTAGGGGAGCTCAGTGGTTCTCTAAGATTGAATTGTGTTCACGATATTACCAATTTTGGGTTTGGAAGGAGGATATTCTAAAGACAACATTCAAGATCAGACATATCCATTATGATTATGTGGTAATGCATTTTAGTATTACGAATTCCCCAATAGTATTTTTTGTCATTAATGAATAATATATTTCAGTTATATCTAGATTCTGTTTTAATTTTTTTGTGGATGGAATATTAGTGTAGTAAAGGAAAAAGGATGATCATGATAAACACTTAGTGATAATGTTAGGAATCTTGAGAGATCTTTGTTTGTATGACAAACTATCAAAGATTGATTTTTAGATACAAGAGGTATGTTTCCTTATCCATGTAATCTCTAAAAGTGTTTTTTTTGTGGATCCATAAAATAGAGGTTGTTATCTCACGAGAACCTCCAAATAATTTCATCAAGATATGTTGTTACCTTGGGATACATGGTTATTACTAATTCTTTGTTCATGAATTTTAATGACTATATTCACCTATAAAAGCTTTAACAAAGAAAAATGTTCCATTCCAATGAAATGATGAATGTAACAGGTCCTTTAAAGACTGAAAAGTTCACCTTACAATATCACAAATCTTGATTTTTTTTCAGAATTTAGACAATGGTATGTGATGTATTTTGATAATTAGGGATCAGGGATGGGATGTGTTCTCATACAGGGAGATAATTTTGTTTCTTATTACATATGGAAGTTATAGTTGCATGAGAAAAACCGCACAACACAAGATTTGGTGTTTGCTTCCGTCATCCATGATATGAATACTTGGTGTCATTATCTCTTCAATGAGAATTTTTCTATGTTTACAGATCATAAGATCTTAAAACATGTTTTATCATGAATTTATTTGAACCTTAGAAAAATAAGATGAATGTATTATCTCTAATTGTTTGAATTTGACTTGATGTATACACCAGGTAAGGGAAATTTGGTGGTAGATGTATTTAGAAAAAAATCATATGCTCAGTTGGAAAAATAGTCTTCATATGAGTAGAAGTTGATGTTGGTCCTAACCTCCATGCTTTTGGATTGTGAAGACCGAGGTGATGTTGTGGTTTTCTTTCTACTTTATTTGGTTTTTGATCCTGTTAAAATGGTTAAAGAGCCATATACATTCAATTCAGAATGTGTGGCGATGAGGGAAAAACTCAATGGTGGAGAGATCACTGAGGGCTGGATACTGGATGAGAGTTCAATGTTGTTATTTAAAAATAATATGGTTATAGCTACCACTTGTTAGGGTAAGTTTCTTTATGATTACCACCATTCGAAATGGGTTGTTCATCATGGAATAAAATATATGTATAAGGTATTGAAAGCACATTTTTAGTGAGTGGACATAAAAAGGAAGGTGGCAATGTTTTTTTCAATATGCTTAACCTATCAGTAGGTTAAGGTTGAACATCAATGACTATAAGAAATTATCTAATCTTTATCAATTCTTATTTGTAAATAGGAGAAAATTGACATATATTTTGGAACAGGTCTCCCAATAATAGTTTGGATACATGATTCCATATGGGTGATTGTGGATCAACTCATAAAGTTGGCCCATTTCATCTCTATTCATGAATACAATACAATGGATTACTTATAAAAAATCTATATCAGAGAACTGGTAAAGATGCATAGAGTACCAGTTTCTATAGTTTTAGATAGAGATCTGAGGTTTACACCTCATTTATGAAAATCCTTACAGAAATCCCTTCGGACTCATTTGAAAATGAGTACGGCATATAATACTCAAACAGATGAACAATCTAAATATATGATAAAAATGTTAGAAGATACATTGTAGGATTGTGTAATGGATTTTTGTGGATAATGGGAGGAGAACATGCCATAATTGGAGTTCTCATATAACAATAATTATCAAGACTCAGTACATATGGATCCATTTGAAACATTGTATGGGAATCCTTATTGTTCACTACTTTTGTTGATGTAAATAGGTGATACTTCACTAGTTGGGTCGAGAATTTTCCAAGATACAATAAGGGTAATTCAGTTGATTAGGAAGAGAATGGAGATGGCTCATTGTCGCCAAAATGCATATGTAGATCATCATCAATGACTATTTTGGTTCATGGTGAGTTATCACGTGTTCTTGAAAATAACTCTAAGGCTTGGGAATTTTCATTTTGGGAATTATGGTATGTTATATCCTTGATACATAAGTCCTTTTGAGATACATGAACAAGTTTATGTGGTAGAACCCCGATTGGCATTACCACCAAGGTTCAACACAGTGCATAATTTGTTTCATGAATCTCAGTTGAGAAATTATAATCCTAATCCTACCCATGTGATTCGATGGAATCATGTTGACCTAGAGCTATATGCTTCATTAGTGCATAAGACAGTGTAGATTTTGGATAGGAAAGATAATCTTTCCTAGAAAACGAATCATCCTAGTGTGGGTTTTGTGGAGACACGGTTAGATTCTGGAAGAGACTTAGTAATGTGAGAAGGAAGTGAAAGAGAAATGGAAAAAAATATTTTAGAGAACTGTTGGTTTCCTACTTTTTGGTGATGGAAAGGCAAATGGTTGAGAGAATACAACACCCACTATTTCAAGTAAGTAACCAATTTTTATTCCTTTTAAGTATGAAAAGTATATGAGTGAAGTTTTTGATCGTTTGAAGTCCTTTTTTAATGTTTTTTTGGTATTTTTTGAAGTTTCTCAGTTGGTGAACAGTTAGTGAAAACTATGAAAATACTACAAAAAATCATGCACAGTTAGAAATTGGATAATGGGTTAGCGCACAGTTTGGTGAAACCTCATAGACACCTAACATAAATCATGCGATGTCAAACAATGAGATTTGGCATGGTTGGTGAACAGTTTTTCTAACCGTATGGTCAAACCATTTGAGGTGTTCCTTGAGGTAGAGTCTACATCATAGTTAGCATACGACTTTCCAAACCAGGTAACTAACCATGCACGGTTTAAAAACAAGATCCTATAATTGTGGATCTACTTCGGCATTACCATTTAACCCATCATGTTTTCTCCAAAGTGTCCATAACTCAATATTTTTCCCTCCCAAAGGTTAAGGAAGCTTTCCCTATTGATCCAGATCCAATTTTAAGGCATTTCAAAATGATTTTAAGCCCAATTCTCAAGGTATGTCTTCATTTATAGTTTTTTGGTTGTTTTTTCTTAGATATAATTCACTCTTTCTCTTGGTATCTTATATATAGCCTATTGTAGATAGATCTAAGGTGTTCTATGCCAATAATGGTAATATTTTTCTTTGTTGGTTTAAGGGGAAGATATCTAATATTGGTTTTTGGACATTCAACCTGGTTTTGTGGGTGATATTGTGTCATTTTTATTTTTTTTCATAAATCATGAGGTAGGTGCATTCACTCTCGACTCATATTGTTAGAACTGGAAGGCTAGATTTGAAATTGGAGTTTTGTGTGAAATTTATTGTCAATTTTTTTTTCAATGATTTACAGAACCCTTCTTCGGTGATAGTATATGGAATTTTTCAAATTGGGTGTTTTTTTTGAAAGTGAAATTGGTAACATTATTTTTACCTGGTTATTTTATCTTGATGCCTAGAAAAGTGTTTTCAATAAAAAGGATGATTTAATTGAAATGGATTAATGGAATGGTTTTGAGTAATAGTTTAGTTTATTTAAAGTGGTTGATTTGGTTTGGAAAAGGTTGTATTGTGTATATGGGTGTCTATGGCTATGTGATATATAGTAGGTAATACCAATTAAATTCATGAAATGGTTGGATGGATTGTTTGGTTTCTTTATTTGGATATTTCTTAGTTTGGAACACTGTTTTGGGTATGAAAATAATTTTACTTTGAAATGGCTTGGCTTTGGTAAATTTTTTTGATTTTTTTATTTAAATTGTTCTATATAAATGTTCTAACATGTTCTATTAAAGTTTCATGAGCAGGGAAGTCATTTGGTAAAAACCTATTGAGTTTTCTTACTCACCCCTACTTTCCAACATTGGTAATTTTGAAGAAATCATTTACTAGTGTAAGATCCTGGCCTTTTCTGGAGTTATCTTGCATGCGTTTTCAGGTTCTTTTGGAAGTTTTTAAGTATCTTTGTTTAGAAGTAGTGGCGTGAGGAGTGTTTGGGTGAATTTTTATGAAAAACCAATAGATGGTGGGTTGTGGAAGATTTACACATAGAATGAAAAAATGTGTTACTAAATCGTGCCAACCATGAAATCCTAGAAAGAGAGGTCCATATGGTTTGCATACAGATTTCCCTAACCCTGTTCCCCTGCCTAGGAAACCGTGTGCATGAGATTTTAATATCCAAAAATATATTTTAAAACCATACTAACCCCCAAGACTCTCATATTTAGACCTTGGATCAGGATTGAAAAATTCAAGGTGATCCCAGTGCCTTCTGGAGGGTTTCCATGGTGATTCTCACATCATTATTCGAGATCGAAAGCCCAGATTGAAGATCCACTCTCTTCCGGGTAAGTGGATTTTATCTCGTTGCTTCTCCCATTAATTCCCCTATCTTTCCTTGATATTTTCATATAATATCTCCACCTATTCCATGGATTTAAACCTATGAGTTGAGATTTAGATATAGGACTGTGGATCAAGATCGATATTTTCATGGACTTGATGCATTTGATCTTAATTTTGGTTTAGGGATTTGGATCCTGAGCATGATTGATGACGTTGTGGCACTCAGATTTTGGGGATTTTTGGTGGGATAACATCCATAAATAAACCATGGTAGGTGGTCTAAATCAAACTCCCATATTCATGGATTTAATATGTGAATGCAAGTTTATGAATTTTCTAGATTCCCTTGATAATTAATTTTCTAAATTGGAGAAATTCAGAATGTGGAATTGACATGTGATTTCCTTAGTGATTAATTGATAATTGAATCATGGAATAAAAGAAGGGGGGGGGTTCCCAATTAGATCTTTGTTTTGAAGATTGGTTATGGTTTGAGATATTTTAATTGAGATATTTAATTGATTGTGTTAAGATAATTAATTGGGGAAAATTAATAATGAAATGATGTTTGGATATGTATGATAATTAATTATGGTAATTAATTATATGCCATGATATTGATCAAAGATAATTAATTGTGAGAAATAATTATGACAATTTGAGATTTGATATGGATAATTAATTGGGAATAATTAATTATGGAATGATAATTGTGTTGAATGATTAATTAATTGATGAATTAATTAATGGGTTATGTACTTAATGAATTGCTTGGTTAACTAATGTAATTTTAAATGTTTAACTAATCGTTGGATTACTAATGGAATGATGTGGATAATTCTTGTGAATTAAATAATGATTTAATGAATGGGATTTTTTTGGTTTTAGAAATGGCATTCAAGATCAATTAGAAGTCGTGACATGGACATGGCGTTCCTCCCCAATAGTTATACAAGCTTGAGATTATGGGGTGATAGGCATGACGACTAACACCGAATGAGATATGGAGTGTTAGGCATGATGACCTACACTCAATGATATTTGGGGTTATTGACATGATGTTCAACACCAAATGTATAACTATTCAAATGGAAGATATGAATTGGAACTAGGACTAATGTGATGATTAAAGATTAAATGAAAAAATGATAATTGTTTGATTATGAATTGTATTTATTACTTCATAAAAATTCATACACTATCTCTTGAATGGGCTTGTTTTAGACACTGTTAGTGGTGGCATACTGAGTTTAACTCACAACCTATTTGAGTCGCTTAATCGGCACCTGAGAAGACTTTGTTGTTGTAGGACACGATAAGGTAAAGGCCCTGGGATTGGTTGCTGTTTGGGATTGGAGCATGGGATATAGAACCATACATGGTTCGAGACCCACTTGGGAGTCATTGTGTTTTTTTACTTTTGATTCTATTATAGATACATGACAATCAAATTTTTATAGCATGTTTTACCATTCTGTTTATTATCTTGTTCCCTTATTTTGAATATCATATGACATGGTATTATTTTGGTTATTTATAAGCTTCCACACTTTTTTATTATTGTTTGTTTCCATTGGTGGTTTATTCTGATAAAAGAGGGTATAGTCTCTCCAAGACTGACTTACTAGAGCCTCGCTTCTAGTCGGCGCCCTCTGGAATATGGGGGGGGGGGTTCAGGGCATGTGGCCAATTCGCTTGGATAACCATTTAGTGGCACCCGGGTCAGGACATCACTAAGTGGTATCAGAAGAGTTTTCTATTCTTTTATCTTCTTATATCTTACAGTTTTGGATATGGTAGATATGAGACTAGGAAGAGTTGAGTATTGGTAATGATCTCGTGCATGAGTGTTTTAAACCCATGGATGGGGGAAAATCTAATGACTAAGGGTGGTATTGTTGTGATTTCATTTTTTGTTACAATTGGATATTATTTAACATTGGGTGATTTACTTGTGGTGTAATGTGATATTTGTTTTGACTGTTGTTGAATTTTGAATTGTGGCCTAAAGAGGCATGATACATGAGTCTCCATGCACCATTCTAGGCACTCAGGGTTTTTGTGACATGAATCATTCTAGGAAATATTGGAAAAATAGGTTATGGGTACGTTTTTGAACTTGAACTATTTTTCCTTGCTGTGATATTGAAATAATGATACAAAATTAGAAGAAATGGGTGTCTAACAAGAACCTTGATTGATGAAATGAGTATGATTAATTAATTAATTATTGAATTAATTACTTTGATATAATGTGATTAATTAATGGTTGAATTAATTAATGGGAATGTGTGTACCCTTGTTAACCAAGACCTAAGAGTAGGATGGTTAAGGGTAGTGGTAAGGCCTCAGTGCTAACCATGTGGCTATAAAAAGGGGGAAAGGGCATATTGAAACTTGTTGTGTTAGTTTCTCCTCTTAAGTAAATGTTATAAGGTTGTGTTATGAGACATAAGATGTGGGTTTGGCTATATAGATATATACCTCAATGAAGCTTGTTGACGGAGAGACCAAGAGGTATGGCCTAGAACAAACTTCCAAATAGGGAACTTGAGGCACCATTGGTGCAAGATGAGAAGGAAGGGGAAAAGTTTTGAGGGAACTTTGCTTGTCTCATGAAATTCATAAAGAGATACCTAGGGTCGGTTCTGAAAATCATGTTTGAGTTGAAAAGGGAGTTTCAACTGCAGCACCATCTTACTTTTACTGGAGAGGGTGGACCTGAGGGAGGTGAATTATTTATTGAATAAATATATAAGATACTTGACCATTTAGAGACTCTAGTAGGGAGGTGGGTCAAGTTGGCTACTTATATGTCACAGGGGTCAGTGAAGTGCTGGTAGGAAATTAAGGTATGATCTAAATAGACTAAGGATATGTTACAAAATGACATTCTATAGAAGTTCTTGGTGCACATATATCCATAGATGCTGAGATAAGAGAATGATTCCGATTTTATGCATCTGACCCAAGGAAGCTTGTCCATAATGGGTTACTCTGAACATTTCACAAATTTACAACATTTTCTCCATCTTTGGAAATAGATGAGGCTTATTCAGGAAAATGATTTCAGGACCGACTTAGGTGTGAAATTAAGTCCCAGGTAAATATGTTTAGTCTAAAGAAATTCTCAAAAGTGGTTAATCAGACTCTTGTTTCAGAGGGAAACCTGAAAGAGGCTTTCAGTATCAGATATGTAGCTACCACTGAACCATTAGGGAGTATTCCTTCCAAGAGAAGGAAGAGCCATTGCAAGAACCTTAGTCAGAAAAGTGGAAATCAAGATAGACATTCAGGAGGAACAATTTCACTAGATCTTACTCTTGTGATTTTCCACTAGTGCGGTAGTTAGGAACACTATCGTACACATTTTCCTTAACCACCAGTGGAGTGCCGGTTTTGTAAAAATATGGGGCACCTACAAAAGTTTTGTAGGAAGCAGTGGAAGGCTGGTGTGGAGGGAGCAACCACTTAGAGTCAGAGTGTGGGAAGGGGTTCTTCTACACTATATAGGTATGGAATATGGAACTCTAAGGGCAGAGCCAGTAGAGGTAGTGGACATGGTTCTTCATGTTATGAGTACCATATCATCAGAGTAGTTCTTCTTGAGGGAGTCAGATGACACCATAGGGAAGAGGGGTAGGATAGTTATGTGTAGCACAACCTACACTTGTGGGGATTGAGGATGGTTCATCGACAGTGAGAGGTACTATTCTAGTTGCTTCTACATTAGTTACTTCCTTATTTGATACATGTTTCTCTCATTCCTTTATATCTTCAAATCTTGTTAATGGTTTGATCATGGAGGTGGAGTTCATAAGTAGGGTGATGATTATTAATACACCATTGAGAACATGGTCTAGGGATATATTTTTATGCAAGGGATGTTCACTAGATATTAGAGAGTATCATTTACATTTAGATATCTATGTCATTGATATAACATGCTTCAACCAGATTATGGGTATCGACCGACTAGTCACATACTGAGCCCACATATATTATTACCATAGGAGAGTGAAATTTGTATCTCCTAAGGGTGACTAGTATGTTCATTATTGAGATTGGGATATACATGCAGGCCGAGCTGGGCCAATTACTCAGTAACTAGGAAAGACCACATCCCAAGATACTAGTCTTTTTCTGGATGATGGGAGTGGTAGGAAAGACATCCTTCCAACAGTAGTATAATTATTTTAGGATGTATTTCTTGAATACTTTTTAGGTTTTCCACCTAAGAGAGATGTGGAATTCATTATTGAGCTAATGTTGTGGGCTGACCCGATATCTATTCCACCTTACAGAATGACACCGACTGAGATTCAAGAGTTCAAAATGCAATTGGAGGAGTTGGAGGATAAAGGGTTTATCCATCAATGTATGTTGCCTTGGGTATCACCTATATTTTTTTCAAAGAAGTCCTATGGGTGTTTAATCTTGTGTGTCGATTAATGGAAGTTGAATAAAATGAAAATGAAGAACCAATATCCTCTTCCATGTATCGATGACTTGTTTGACTAGCTGAAGGGGGCTTGTTGGTTCGCAAATATCAATATGAGATCAGGGTATCATCAGGTGATATTTTTGACCTCCAATCAACCAAGAACTACTTTTAAAAGAAGGTATGGCCTTTATGAGTTTGTTGTAATTTCATTTGGGTTGAAAAATGCTCTTGTAGTATTTATGGCCTTGATGAACATGATCTTTCATCCGTGATTAGATTGGTTTATAGTGGTGTTAGTGGACGACATCTTGGTGTACTCTAAAACTCATGACGATCATGCCCAACATCTTGACATTGTCCTAGGTACACTAAGAGAGAATAAACTATATTTCAAGCTATCTAAATGTTAGTTTTGGATTGAGATGGTAAATTGTTTTGGGGCATATCATCTAGGAAGAAGGTTTGGAAGTAGACCTAGAAAAAGTGCAGGTAGTGATTTCATGAGAGAATCCCAAGAATGTTTTTTTGTATCCAAATATTTGTGAGATTAGTTGTTTAATACAAGAGGTTCATCCAGAAATTTTTCTAATTGGCATCATCGATTTCAGGTTTGATAAAAAAGGAGTAAATTTTGATTGGAAAGAAGCATGTGATATTGTTGTCCATGAGTTGAAGAAGCTCTTGACATCGACACTGATATTGATCTTACCTGAGTTGGGTGAGGAGTACACAATGTATTCTAACACTTCATGGATTGGAATTGGAGCGATGTTGATGCAAGGGGATCGAGTCATTGCTTACGAGTCTCAACAGTTGAGGCCACATGAACAAAATTACCTTACGCATGACCTCAAGTTGGTAGTAGTGGTTTATTATATTAAGTGTTGGCGACACTATCTTTTGGGTGAATATTTTATAGTTTTTACAGATCACAAAATATTGAAGTATATCTTTTCACAGCGCGACTTCAATGGTCAACAACAAAGATTGGTAGAGTATATACAGTCCTTTTATTTTGAACTAGCATACACATCCGAAAAGGGGAATATTGTGGCTCATCTCTTGAGAAGGAAATCTCATACATAGTTAGTATATGAGTTGAGTGTAGATTGGAATATGATGAATTTCTTGGAAGAAATGCATGTGGCCGTTTAGGTGACTCAGGAGAGGATGACTCTGGTTTCTATAGCAGCGGAGTCTACACTCTTGAGACGAATCAGGATAGAAAATATGAGGATCCAAAGTGTTTAAACTTAAAGGAAAGACTTGAAGGTGGGGAATCACCATCAGACTGGGTAATAGACGAGGATGAGATCATCTATATGGAAAATTGGGTTGTAGTGCCTACAAGTACGCGAGAGGAACTCATGTGAGAATTTCACCCCTCAAAGTGGGTAGTACATCCATGGGAGAAAAAAATGTACTGTGACCTATGATGAAAATTTTGTGTGACCATGAATGAAAAAGGATATAACAGGGTTTTTAAAAATATGTTTCACCTGTCAGTAGGTGAAGCCAGAGCATCAATGACCTGGAGGCCTATTGTAGTCATTGCTAATTCTAGAATGAAAGTGGGTTTTCCTGACTATAGATTTTATGGTAGGAATTACAAGGAAACTTAGGAGGAGTGATTCTATTTGGGTTTTTGAGGATCAAATAATTAAGGTAGAACACTTCTTTCCTATCAGGGATACCTTTACATCGGGACAGTTAGGATAACTTTATGTGTGATATATATTTTGTTTTCATGGGGTTCCATAGACTATAGTTTCAGATCGCAACTCGCACTTTACTTCACGCTTCTGTAAGGGGTTATAAAAAACTCTTAGTACACAGGTTTTGTTAAGTACAACCTTCCACCCACAGATAGATGGGTAGTTAGAGCATACCATATAGGTGTTAGAGGATATGTTGCGAGCATGTGTGCTTGACTTTGGTGGTTCTTGGGAAAGGGAACTATAAATATGAAACCATATGAGGAACTTTATTATAGAAATTTTATATCACCACTATGTTGGTTAGAGGCAGGTGAGCTAAAGCTGTTGGAACTGAGTCTCATTTAAGAGACATCAGAGAAGGTATAGTTGATTCAGAATTTTATGGCTCCGGCTCAGAGTAGGTAGAAGTCATATGATGATAAAAATTGAAGAACCATAGTGTTTATAGAGGGAGATCGTGTATTCCTTAAGTTTATTCTAGGTTGGGTCACCAGATGATACAAAGGCAGGGAAAGTTGGAACCCAGGTTTGTAGGACTGTTTGAGGTGTTGGAGAGAATCGGTCTAGTGGCGTACCGATTATCCCTTCCATATAAATTCAGTGCTATACATGATGGTTTCTATGTGTCATAAATAAGGTTGCATCACCCCAACCCTTCTCATGTGAGTGATGTAGAAGAGGTTGACCTTGAGATAAATGATTCCTTTGAGGAGCATCCGATACGTGTGCTGGGTCGTAGTGATAAAGTGTTATGGGGAAAGACCATGCCTTTAGTTCATGTGTTATGGCAACATGGAAGTGTTCAAAAGGAAACATGGAAAAAAGAAGCTGACATAAGGGATCAATGGACCAATATTTTTGTCATGGAATCATAAAGAAGTTAGCAAGTGCATCTCGAGGATGAGATGTTATAAGGTTGGGAGATTTTAAGATCCCGACCGTTTATGAAGTCATCCCAGGCGCGTTTACAGGTACTTTTAGAAGATTTTAAGTATCTTTGTTTATGAGTAGTGGATTTAGGTGGATTTGGGTGAATTTTTATGTAAAACTAATGGACAGTGGGTTGTTCAAATTTTTATCATGGTTTGATAAACCGTGCGACTAAAATGCAGCAACTATGAAAACCTGGAGAGAGTGGTCCGCACGGTTTGTGCACGGGTTTGCCTAACCATGCACCCCTGCTCTGGAAACCATGCGCGTGGGATTTAATTGTCCAAAAATATATTTAAAAACCACCCTAACCCCCAATTATTCCATATTTAAACCTTGGATTGGTCTTGAAAAATTATAGGTGATCCTAGAGAATTCTAGAGGGTTTCCAAGGTGATTCGAACATCATTCTCTCAGATCGAAAGCTCAAATTAAAGATATTATCTCTTCCCGATAAGTGGATTTCATCTGGTTTCTTCTCCCGTTCATTCCTCTAATGTTCCTTGATATTTTCATAGAATATATCCACTATTTTCATGGATCTAAAGCTATGAATTAAAATCTAGATCTAGGATTGAGGATCTAGATCTGGATCTACAAGATCTTCATGCCTTTGATCTTAATTTTGGTTTATGGATTTAGATCCAGAGTTTGATAGATGATGTTGTGCCGATTTGATTTTTGGGATTTCCATTAGGCTAACATCCATCCATAAACCAAGGTATGTGGTCTAAATCGAACTCTCATTGTTCTGTATTAGATATATGTGTCTGAGTTTAAGGATTTTCAAGCTTTCCTTGATAATTGTTTTCATAAATTAGAGAAATTAGGAATATGGAATTGATTTGTGATTTCCGTGGTGATTAATTGATAATTGAATCATGGAACAAAAAAAGGGGGTTCCTAATTAGATATTTGTTTTGGAGATTGGTTATGGGTTGAGATATTGTAATTAAGATATTGAATTGATTGTGTTAAGATAATTAATTAGGGGAAATTAATTATGAAATGTTGTTTGGCTATGTAAGATAATTAATTGTGAAAATTAATTATTTTCCATGATGTTACCAAAGAAAATTAATTGTGAGAATTAAATGTTACAAGTTGATATTTGATATGGATATTTAATTGTGAAGAATTTTCTACAGAATGAGAATTGTGTTTAATGATTAATTAATTGATGAATTAATTAATGACTTATATACTTAGTTAATTTTTGAGTTAACTAATGGACTTTGTAATGTTTAACTAATCTTTGGATTAGTAATGGAATGACGTGGATAATTATTTTGAATTAAATAATGATTAAATAGTTGATATTTTTGTGGTGTTATACATGGAATTATATATTGATCAGAAGTTGGTACATGGACATGTAGTTCCTCCCCAGTAGTTATCCAAGCATGTGATTATGGGGTTCTAGGAATGATGACCTACACCAAATGTGATATAGAGTGTTAGGCATGTCGACTTCCACTCAATGAGATATGGAAAGACAGACATGACGTTCAACACAAAATTAATGATAATAATTAATGATGATTCAAATGGAATACATGAATTGAAACTGAGCCTAATGTTATGATTAAAGATGAAATGACAACGTGATAAGTTTTTGATTATGCATTGTATTTATTTCTTTATAGAACTGCATACACCATCTCTTAACGGGACTTGTTTTGGACACCATTGGTGGTGTCCTACTAAGCTGTACTCACACCCTATTCGGGCCGCCTGATTTGCACCCGAGTAGACTTTGTTGTTGTAGGAAATAATAAGGGAAAATCCCTAGGATAGGGTTCTATTTGTGATTGTGGCATGAAAGAGGGAACCAGATGTGGTTCAGGGCCCTCTTGGGAGTCATTATGTCTTTAATTTTGGTTGTATTGTAGACACTTGTCATTTTCATAGTTAAAGCATGTTTTACCTTTTAGTTGAGTTTTGTATTATCTTATTTTGAATATCATATGACATAGTATTGTTTTGGTTATTTATAAATTAGGCACTTTTTTATTGTAGTTTTCTTCTATTGGTGTTTTAATCAGATAAAAGAGGGTATAGTATCACCAAGACTGAATTACCAGACCCTCGATGCTAGTTGGAACCCTCTAGAATATGGAGAGGTGCGCTTGAGGGAATGTGGCCAACCATCTCAGGGCACCATTTAGTGGCACCTGGGTCATTACGTCACAACCGGGACACAAAAAAGTTAAAGTATCACAATCATATAGTGGTGATTCGTGATATTTGGGTTGTTTTTGTGGAGTTAGAGAATTGAGCTTATTGGGAGCTTTGGAGTAGTGTATTTGGAGTCCTTGGTTTTATCGATATTTTCCTCCATTGAGTGTAATGATATTTTAATTTTTCCACTTTTTTACTCAGTTATAGTTTGGTTTTAAAATAAATATTTTTTCTTTGAGTTGTTTTACAATGGTATCATGCATCATATAGTGATTATTTTGTTATGGCATGTTTGGTTGGGTTTTTTTATTTTCAATGGAAAAATTGTCCCCCATATATTAATGAAGCCCTTGGAACCTTGGGGATATTTCTTAAAGACATGTAATGTCTTTATTCTTTCTCAATCCAATGAGGAGGGGTGAGACGTTATAAAATTAAACTAATCATAAGTTAACACTTAACCAAGGTAAAAATGCCAATAAAGGTTTTGTTACCTTGGAACTTTATAAATCTAACAGATTGATGGATATAAGTACAATCCCAAAACTTATTTGACTTATATCTGTTGTAGAAACTCTATCCCCAAGATCCTGTTTGACCAACTTGATCAACAACAAGTCCTCTCATAGACTTTGTCTTACTAAAATTTTAAAAGAAACCCAATTTCTATCCCTATATTCATATTAATCATGAAGAATTATGATCACATGATTACACCTAAAATATATTTATAATGAAAAATCTCATACACTAAAGCCCTAAGATTACACTAAAAAAAATATAAACTAATGTTTTCAAATCACTAAGTTACATAGATATAAAATTTAATCAACTTCTTTGATCTACATTTGACCAACTTCATATAATCATATATTACATTCCTTTATGAATTAGTCTATATTTATAGGGATCTTTATAAAAAATTCCACATGGTAAACCCTAAGTTATTTGGGTATGGTTTTAAGAAAACTAAAATCTTCAAATATGTATTATTTTTTATGTAATTCAGACTGACTTCATGATGTTCTGGGAATTAATTTTTTCAAAATAAGATCACTAAAACATTTGATTAAAATGGTTAGTATGCATAAAAATATAACTTACAAAACTGTAATTGTATATAAAACAAATATTGTGTTGTGAGTCAATAAAACAATATATCTGGATGAATTTATTAATAAAAAATGACTCAATAGTATCCCTATTTTTGATAATCACAAAACACAATAAAAAAATAAATTTTCCAAAACTATAGATAAATGTGATAATTAAAATTATAATAATCCATGTACTTCCATAAACTTAATCCACCTTTTTGTATGCAATGAATATTTGGAAAAAAACATCCCACCATACTATGATAAAATTTGTTCCCCAAAATCATCAATTTAACTTATTTTATCCCCCTAACTTAAGACTTATCTTGACTTGATGTCTCCCCTTGGGATTCACATTCTCCAAATTTGGGATTATCAAAAAGAATCCATCAAAATGAAAAATAGTAAAGGAAAACCAAGGTAGTCACGGGACACTAATAATCGAAGGACAAAAAACTGATGTAAGAGTAATCACAAGATCACATAAAAGCTGATAAAAATGAATATTAATACTAAAGGGTAGTATGAAAAATAATTAATCATAAATAAGAGTAAAGTAAAACCACAAAAATCATATATAAGAGTATACTAAAAAACATATGTAAGAGGGGGTTTTCATGCAAGAGAAAACAAATGAAGAAAGAGGTACCATTTGAAAGATAACCACTAACAACTAAATTAAAGAAAAACTAACGTTCACAAGGTGTAGTTATGAAATATTATTAAGATTCATCTTATAAATTCAATTCAAAGTGATTGTATAATATATTAATACCCAGATAGAATCTTATCACGATTGTGACAACCGAGGTATTTGTAACAATATATCACTTTTATTGATTATTAATATTTATGATTATCAATATTTATATTTACATTAAACATGAATATACTTTAATATAATGTATCAAAAGATGTTACATTACCAATTATATACGTTATTATGTTTACTTAATCTAAAAAGGTATGTTTTATATAAAGGTTAAATAAATTTACTTAACATAATTTTATATTTTGATCTATTTAAAGTATTATTTATTCATTATATAGCCTATAAATTAATATTCATGTTATTTATATAAATTAATGTTGATAATTTTTATTAGTATAGTATTAAAATAATACTATTAAGGTATGAGGTTAGAATATATGTTTTTATATGAAAAAGAAATAGTTTTTATTCTAAATAAATTTTTTTCATGTATTATATGATTTTATTTAGAAATTTAATTTATAAATATTAGATTTTTAATCATAAAAAATTTAATTTATTTTTGGTATAATAATGTTGAAATTATCTAAGAGTGATTTTTTTAATTTTTTTATAAAATTTACTTTTTTCAAGAATAGTTAAAAATAAAAATTTTATGAATATATTATCCTTTCTGACGTCATCATGGTATAAATTTAAAATAAAAATTATAAAATATTTTTAAAATATCATTTATTATTATATAATAAAAATATCATGTGTACATGATTAAATTAATATAAATTATTATTTATGTAAAGATAAATATTTAAAGATTTATTGGCTATAATGTAGTGCCTACGCAGGTTTGGAAAATTCAAATTGGTGTATTTAAGATGGAATCTAGGAAATGATTCATATTTGATAAAACATAATAGATATAAATTATTAATAAAAAATGATATTTACATATTTTAATTAATTTTATAATTAAATTAAAATATAATTATCCATGTGCTTACCCAACGCGTGTATAAGGTTAGAAAAGTAAAAAAAATCATACAAATGTTATGATGATATAAATGAGAATAAAAATAATATTATGAATGATTAAAGATGATTATATTGATTAATAATAAAATATATTTATACTATTATTTTATTTTTAATATTTGATAAAAATATAATTACCCAAAATTCTTACGCAACATTGATGCATCACTTGTGCAAGAAGGGGAAAAGTCAAATTAAATGGTTTAAATATATATATATATATATAATGATTATTTTATGATGAATTATTTTTTCATGATTTTAGAGATATAAATGATAATTTAAAAACTATTTAAATATTTATATTTAAAATTCATAGTTATGTAGATATTTTTAAATATATATAATGAAAATAACCTTAAAACTGACTTGGAAGGGTATTTAAAGTTAGAAAAGATTTATGAATTAAAAAAATCATCTAACCATACATTAAGACAATTAGAAATTGATATTTTCCAAGAATATGATTCATTATCCATTTATGAGCCACTTTATTTTTTGAAATTAAGTTATCAACCTTAAAGATTAAATATTTTTGAAAATGTCATCGAATTTTATCAATAAAATGGGACTCTTGTTAACCTTTCAAAAACACATATCAAGTTCATTTTTCTCGCTATATTAAACCCAAATACCTATCTAAACACTCCTTTAAAAACTTATAAGCCTATTTAATTTCAAAAATTACTTCCTTAAAAGGCTTTAGACACAATCCAAAGGTGACAGTTCAAAGAGAAACATAAGGGTATATAATCCCCTTTCCCCTTTCTTATTTATGGGTATTTTTTAAAAAACATTATTTTAATAATTTCACACTTATCTTTATATAAATATTTAAATATTATGGTATTATCATATTTTTTATCCTTAAATGTTGAGTTATCATCCACTTACCCTCACTGAACTATTTTTAAAAAGCCATTACTACATCAAAATACATGATTTTCTAAAGCGATGCCCTTTAATTTAAACTACTCTCTTAGTATTTTAAATGACATGGGTAGTTTTTAAAAGTAACACTAACAAAATATGTTATTTATAAATTTCAAATATTTATTGGATTTTCCTTCTTTTAGTCTCTTTTAAAAAAACTTCTTTTTGTGGTAGTTTTATGCTACCAAAATGGTAATGTCTTCACAAACTTATGTGTTCCATGTATATTATTCAAAATTAAAGTCATTATTAAATATAATATTAATTATAAAGTAATTAAAATATTATTATTCTTTAATTCTATAATAACAATTATATTTAAAGTAAATTTTCATATTCATTTTTTACCAAAGAAAATAGGTTATGAAGGATGATTCTCCGAATTGTAACAATTACATGACTTATTGAAATAATTTTCTTTTAGAATGATATGGGATCTATACCTTAAAAATAATAAGGATTATTAAACCATTAAATAAAGATATTTTCTATAAAAATTATACCATAATAGTGTTGGATATTTTACACCAAAGGTCCTCAAACCGACCCACATGGACAATTACAATTAATTAATTGAATGAAATATGATAATAAGTGAATTAAAGAGGATAATAGTAAGGATATTAAAATTAAATAGTTTCTTAATTATGTAAATAATTAATATAAATTTATTATTTATGATGTTAGAGGATGTATGAGGAAAGTTGGATCTCTAGGTAAGGGGATTCTCAACTCAATATCCTATCATTGAGTTATATAATTTATTTATTGACTATGTTATTATAGGATTTTGTTTATCATAACCTATTATCATATTATGTCATATTTATAATTGTTTTATGTGAACTTACATTTATTTTACATAATATTTTCTATGATATATATTTTCCCCAAATGTTACATTATTTGTAAGAGTTTCTTTTCTAATCTCACATTGAATTCAAGACTATTCATGTTAAAGTTACTATTTTAAGAAATTGTTTATTATTTATCTCTAAAACCTAATATATTTTCTTCTACTTTGGTAAATTCATAGGTTTTCATGTTTTCTTATATTTTCACTTCCCCTTTGGTTCATAACTCCACTAAAAGTTTTCTTGCAAGTAGATAATGACCTTATCTATTCTTTTGGTCAGATTTTGTTTTTCTTGCATGTTCATATTAATTATATTGTTGTATGGTTTTTATTATTAATAATTAAATGATTTATTTAGGTTATTTTCTATTATATTTGAATTTTTTTTACAAAATAATTAAGATGAATCTTTTAAACATTATCTGCATAGGACATTGTGGTATTTCCTTAAAAAATTGTTAAAAGAATATATTTTTAAACATTTTATACATGATCATATTTTGAAACCATTATAACTATTTTTTGTCAATGATGTTTACCTACCATGTTTTCATCCTTTAAATTTTTTTTATTCCACATGACTAAAAAAAATTCATATTATTTTTATCAAGAAGTAATGGATACTTTATAAAGTAACAATTAAATGATTTGATAAATCATTTTCATCTATTCCAAAATCTTTTAATGTTTCTTAAGATTCACTAGGGATATTATCCGATGATACAATATACCTTATTTATATGAATTTATTATGCGATTGTATTAATAAAATTTTCATGAAACCTATTTCTTTCCATTGAGTTATTTATGTTATGATGGAATTACAAAATATTCCAGGTTCTTCAGAGATTACCATACTATTTAAATTTAATTTATAATTAATTAATTGTCATTATTTTTCCCAAATAAATTTTTATTTCATATCTTCATTTATAATATTTATTTACCTTTCATTATATTTCTTACGATTATTTTCTCTACCAGTCTTCATCTCTATATTGAATTTATTTTTTTATTTTATGTCCATGTTATTTAATCTAAAGGATATATTCTATTTCATTTATACTATTTCTATATTCTATTATTTAGTATTGATTTAAGTGTATACCAATTATTGTATATGGATTTAGTTTGTATGGTGCCTATAAGGAATGTTATTTCATTTATTTACTAGAAAAATATTGGTATTCCATATACTTGTTATTTCAATATTAATGTTTTTTGATTACTAAGAAATGTTGAATATGTATTGATTTTTTTATTCATTCATTCATATGATGTAGGAAATAAAATAATTTAGTGATAGGTGGGGACTAGAATTATATAAACCCTCAATTAATTGATATACCTTAAAAGAAAAAATAGTTTTAGTGTTTGGTGTATGTCTACAAATTTATTTTTATGTATTGGCATGAGGCCATGATGGTTGGAGTTAACTATAATGTTATGGAACAATGCCTAGAAGGTTTGAATTATATGTCTGAAATTATGCATTATATCACTATAAAATCATTTACTTACATTGTCATATAATCTATGGATATATTTCATTCTCATTTTACTAGTTATATGGAATTGTTTTCTTATTATTTATTCTAGTCAAATCATTCATGACATATTTATTCTTTGATATATTATTTTGTACGGAAACCATTACTGAGTAACTAAGATCACACATTTATTATTTTATCTATTTCCTTAGGGTACCAAGAAGAGTAATATGAATGATTTTAAGGTTATAGTAGGAGGAATAATATTTTATATTTATATGAAGTAGGTGATTCATTTGAAGAGTTTGTTTTAGTGAAAAAATATCGATCAAATGATGTATGGGTTTTGTTATATAATGGATTTTACTAATTATATAAAATAATAAACCTAAATGGTCATGGGTATGAAAGTGATAAATGTTTTTCTATATATCAAGTACTTAATGGATGATTATGTTTTGGATATTGAAATAGTTCTATATAAATAAATAAGTGAATCCCCTTTCAATAGGGCTTTTTTCAATATCAATTGAATGTAAAATAAGAAGTGGAATATTTATTTTTAATAAATTCGAGAACAATATCACATTCTAGGGTATGATCATAAAGAAAATAGTGTATTATATCTATTTATTTGTCCCATGAGTGATGTGTTGAGTTATTAGATAAATAATTAGAATTATTACTATTATAAATAATTAATGTTTGAGTAAAAAACATTCTAAAACCAGTTAAGGTGTCACACATCCACAAAAATTGAACACACCAACATATAGCTCTTATATATTCAGATTCTATAGTGGAAAGTGTAATAAAATGTTTCTTCTTACTAGGAAAAGAAATTAAATATTCATAATGAAAATGAGATGTTCAATAAGTTATATTTTAATCTGTTCTGTAACATTTTAAATATGCATCTGAATAACTTTTAAATGTTATCTTGGATCCAGAAGAATAAAATATTCCATGTTCTGAAGTTCCTTAAAGATAATAGAATATCTTTTTTACTTCTTTAAGTGGAATGACCAAAAATTATAATTTAAATATATGATATATTTTTATATGAATATTCATTATGTTAAATTACATAAACATACACCTAAGGATAAGAAAGGTACAGTGGATTTTGAAACTTTTACACATAAAAAACTAGTCTATAAGTGAGCAACATCATCTCCCACAATATTCTTCAAAACTAAAACCCATATTATAAATATCATACATAATACATTTCATCATAAACATGGGAAAATAAAACATAAGAAAGGGTGATCTAAAATACTCAGTAAGGGTAAATAATAGAGATATCAAAATATCATGTGTATAAGGGTATGAGAACAAGAAAATAACATTTAAAAACTATACCATAGATATCATAGATCATAAACATGACTCATGGAATAAATATTTTCAGTTCATAAAACACGAATCATAATTAAATAAAATAAAATGAACTGTGAGTGCATAAAATAATCCTAATACAAAGATTTGTGGTATACACATAAAAATAAAAAACTCTTTCCTTAGTAGGTTAAGGATTATTTCCAAAACTAACATAGTGTATTGGGTTCACTACCCCAACCATAAAAGTATTCAAGTTTCACAAAAAAGACTATAACAATATACAAATACCCTCAATGAACTAGGTTAACTTAAAATTTGAGTTCTTTTTATCTCATTATATATCAGTATTACCCAATTAATTAGAGGGACATATAGGTCCTACCCATCACATAATGAAAATCATATATATGTGTTCTACAAGATCATAAAAATTAAGAATATCCAAAACCTTGAAATGAAGTGGGTTTTATAAAAATTTCATCATAACATAAACTATGGAAAAGAAACAGGTTCTTAATCATTTTATCAAAGCATAACCTTATAATAAAGATAAGGGTTTCGTAATCATTTTATCATGATATAACCTATAGAATTGAAACATGTTTCATAAAAAACATGTCATTATAAACATAAACTATTAAGAGAAATTATAATAATTTTATCCTTGGATCATATTCCTAGTAAATCATAAGTAAAATAAATTTATATCATCTTAAATGGAAAATTATTTTGAAAGAAAAATCACATGGAATGATTCTTGAGGAAAATATCAATTATTTGAAAATAATTTTCTTAAAATTAAAAATTGATAAAATATTGTGGAAATAATTTGATTTAAAAATACCCTTGAAAAATTTATAAAGGAATATTCAAAGAAAATAATTTTTAGGACATCATGGAATTTCCATTCATGTCATACATGTTAAAAAAATATTACCTTCAAATATTTAGTAAAAAATGGTCCTTGTTTGTGAACTGAAAAGATTTTTCCTTTAATTTTTTTTAAAATGTAAAAAATGGGTAAAAATGTATTTAATAAATATTTTGGTGAATTTTAAAACCATTTTTTTGAAAACATTTTAAGAAAAAAATGCTTTGAAAGAAAAGGGGTTTTCGACTGAAGAGAGAAATAGAAATGATTTTTCTTAAAAACATCATTTCTACATATTGAGTACATAATGAGAGGTAAATGAAGGGAAGAAATTTATTGAATATAAATAACTATAAGAATAGAAAATAAATTAGTGTTTTATAGGTTTATTATAATATTTTATCATTAGTATCATAATCATGAGTAATCCCAATAAACGATGAGATTGTGACATAAAAGCATACCACTTTGGTAACTTTGAACCATACTCCCCATGTAAGAGTGAAATTTTATGAAACTTATAATGTTATGAGAATAAATAAACTCATGATATTTAATTTAAAATTATCTATATATAATTCTCATAAAAAATGATAGGTGCATAACATAACATATATATCAAAGATAGAAAACTGAGACAAAAATCCCTTACCTTAAGTCTCGACTTCATTTTGACATGTTCATACCTCCTGTATAATAAATATAATTTTATTTTAAATATATTAAAGAACCATATATATTTTTATCATTTCATATATGATTTATTTATGACATTATCTTACCTTCTTATGAACAATTCCATGTTTAAGTCACGTTTTGGGAAATAACTATTTTATTTGTTGTGTATGTTTGGATTAGTTATTATTTTGGTCCTATTACTTTGATCATGGTTCCATAATATCTATAATTTTAACCACGATATAAATATATTATATATTTATTTATAATACCCTATAAAAGTTGGAGGTAGTAAATAAAACACACCATTCATGGAGACGGCAGGTCGTATGTAACCATGAATGTTGATTCCATTTTCTCAAAGGATCTAAATAAAAAATTAAATAATATATTACCATTATAGAATAATTTTTATGTCACATTTATTACATATATTCATTAGAAATATCTTGATTACCTTCCATGTAAATAATTAATGAATCACATCACATCGCGAGGAGATAGTCCACCGTACACATGAGTGACATTATCATATCCCCAAACAATTAAAAGTAAGGAGTTATATGTGATTTAATAATTATAAAAATATAAAAATATTATAAATATAACATATATAAATTTAATACATCATTATATCCATCCATGAGTGGTGGTGATGTAAAAAAAATAATATCGGTTCACGAGGCCATAGTCCGCCACACACACAGATGATGATTATGCATCCCTTTTGAAAGATATGGAGATGGTTTTAGGTCATGACCATAACATAAAAAATATAATTATATGGAGTATACTGAGGTTATCATATCATCATGTTTTAATAATAGTTTATGGATTTGGAAATGGAAATAAAATAACAACTCTCTTTGAAGAACAATACTTCTTCTTTAGATAACCTCTTTAGGTTTGCAATAAAATCCTTCCTAGGTTGGATTTATAACAAAATATGGATTATAGGATTATATAAAAGATGTGATAAATATATTTGGGAAGTTATTTTAATAAAAAAATGGATTGGAAAGTGTGAAGGGGAGAAGATAAGGGGATGCCTTTTTAGATGTGAGGTGAGTGACACACTTTTAATTTTTGGAAATAAAGAGGTGTACCCACATTTTTAAGATACAAAAAGGATCCAAAATGGGAAATTATATATAATTTGACATGAAAAGGTCAAAAAATGGACATAAAAATAGTTTTTGAATTTAGTTATTTTTTAAAGCATGTATTTTTAGTTTAACCCCCAATATAACCATTTTTAACTTAACCGTGGTAAGTAATTTTTACTTTGTTTACTATTCATTTTGATAAAACATTTAAGATGAACATATTAGATAATATAAATTATGACTATTACAAATAATTAGTCCATTTTTTTAAATTTAATTATCATATTTGGAAAAATTTAATTTAAAATTATACCAGTATACACGATTAGAAAGTAGTTTTTAAAGGGAAAATGTTCCAACGTTTTAAAAAATAATTATAATAAAATTCAATATAAAAATGTTTCAAATGAAATAAATTGTACTAACAGATATATAATTTATATAATTTTACGTTATAAACCATTTTATAATTACATTTAACCTTATAAATTATTTAAATGAAAACGTAGTTCTTAATAAAAACTACTATTTTTCACTATTCATAAAAAAAATAACATTTTCAGAAAAATCCAAAAAGTTCACACTAAGATAATTTTAACACGATGATTTCAAAAATGATGTTTATTTTAAAAATTTAATATTATAAAATTTCCAAAAAACAATTTTATTATTGTTCATAAAAATAAATATTTTTTTGAGAAAACAATATTTTTGATACATATAAATATTTACCTAAAATTAAGTATTTTTTAAAATGTGTTTATTTATATAAAACAATTATAATAAATATTTTAAGAGTGTTTATTCGTATTATTTACTCTAATTTAAGTGTATAGGTAATAAATTTATTATTTAAATTATAATATTAATATTTTTTTCTAGTTTGTTAAAACTCAGTGTTACGTGGAATGCAAGCTATGATATTTTTTTAATTTATTCAGAAAAAAATATTTCATAAAATATAAGATTTTTACATTATACCCATAATAAAATTAATTGTTTCCCTCAATATTCCATCACTCTAATACAAATAGATGATGATATTTATTCCTCACCAAATCCTCAATTTCCCATGTAGTTTCCTCAAACTGGTGGTTTCTCCACAAACCGTTGACCAGGTGAGTGGTCTTGTTTTGTATAACATTCTATATATAATCTAGAATATACACCTATTTTTTATCATAAGAAATATATTTCCTCATTAGTAATACCTATGAGTTCATTATATTTAAAGTATTTGGTATGTACTTCTTTTGGAGTGACATACAGAACACATCATGATTTTGAGAGAGGTTTTAGTGGAAGCGACAACTGGTAGGCTACAATCTAGATACGATCAACAATTTCAAAGGGACCAATATACCCATGGAATATTTTAACCTTATTTTAAAATCTTATTACCGTTTTCCCTGGATAAATTCTTAGAAACACCATAGATACCTTGGCTTAACATACATGGATATTAAACCATTTTAGATGAATATTCAGTACATTACAAAAACATATGTCCGAGGACCAAAATATTTTAGTGTCTTTAGAAAAATGGAAACAAAATATTCTATCCTAGTGAAATATATTCAAAATATCACATAAATATTTCCAACTTTATTGCATTTACCTAAAACCATTCTTCAAAACTCGGGAAAAGGAAACATAAGAAAGCGGTGAGCTCACATGCTCGGTAATGGTAAATAAAGGAAATGCATAAGAATAAAATGAAAAAGGGTATAGAACTTGAGAAAAACATTATAATATCATAAACTACATATTAGGGATCATAATAAATATTTTCAGTTCCATAAGAAATAGATCATACGAGAATTAAGAGAATTTGTGACGAATTCATAATATAGGAATTAGAAATGGAATTTTTGGCATTAATATAAGAATAGAAATTATTATGTTAAGGATACCTATCAAGAACATTATAATATATTAGTATTGGGATATGACCTATATATCGGCTTCGAGCATGGGTTAAAACCCGTGTACCCTTTTACTTTTAGGATTGACCTATAATCTATGTAACTTCTTATTTTTAGGCTTGGACTACAACCCGTGTACAATATAACTTTTAGGAATGGGCTAAAAACCATGTAAAATACTTTTATTAGTCTTAGGATACAAATAATGTAACAAATGGACCCTGCTAAAAACACAGACACACCACCTTAACATGGTTGTCAGGTCTTGGTCTGGAAGAAACCACCAGTTTCTCTGTAGCCATGTGGTCACCACACTAGGGCCCACCCACGAGCCTGAAAGGTTATTTGACTAATGAATATCCCCACAAGACAACACATGTTTTTTCTAGTGTTCTTCATACTCATTCACACACACCCTGGGAAACTTCCTTGAAGGTCACCCATCTTGATCACCACTCTAGGGCAAGCACACTTGACCGTGGAGTTCTAATCTTGTACGCTCCCAAAAAAAGGTTTACCTTTTTGAAATGAGTCATATCATTTATTGATTTAACTCTTTTTCATTACGGGGTGTAACATTAAACCCCCATTAAGGAACAATATCCTCCTTGTGGAACCTATATCTTAACCCAGGTAGTGAACCACCCTTAAGGATGGGCACCACCTCTAATACCAAATATAACAATTGGGTCTTGCTGACAATGCAGACACCCACAGTAAAATAGTTAGGTCCTGTCCATCCAAGTACCACATGTCGCCCCATAGACATTTGTTCCCCACACTGGGTCCCACCCATGTGATCGAATGGGTCATATGACTAATGACTATCCTCATAGGTCAACATATGTTCTTTCCATTGTTCTTTTCCCTCACTCGTACACAACATGGGAAACAGTCGACAAGTTCACCATTCCTGATCACTAATTCTGGCCAAGTATGCTTAACTATGGAGTTATAATTAGGTTGGATCTGTTGAAAAAGGTTCACCTTGTTGACATGAGTCATATCATCTAGTCATTTAATCCTTTATCATTCTAGAATGTTATATTCACCCCTATTTAGAGAAAACATTCATCATTGTGGAACCTATATCTCAACCCAGTCAGTGTACCACACTTAAGGCTGGGTACCACCTCTGATACAAAATGCAACAACTAGGCCCAACTTACAATAGACACACTTCTCCTTAACATGGATTTCAGGTCTTGGTCGACCAGGTACCATTAGTTTCCCCGTACAAATGTGGTCCCCACACTGCGGCCCTTCCACGTGCCTGAACGACTCATCTAACTAATGGATTTCCCCACATGACACCACATATTTTTTCTAGTGTGCTTTTTCCGCACTGGTACACACTGTGGGAAACTTCTCAGAAGGTCACCCATCCTGATCACTACTCCAGGCTAAGCATGCTTGACTGTAGAGTTTTAATCAGGTAGGCTCTGAAAAAACAAGGTTCACTATGTTAACATGAGTCATATCATTTAGTCATTTAACCATTTATCATTCTGGGGTATTAAAAATCCTGCTCCCTCTTACTTTTTGTATTGGGAAACAACCCATGAACATTATTATTTTCACGTTTGGTCTACAACCCATGTACCCTATTACTTTTCGGCTTGGGGTATAACCCTTGTACATTTTGTTTTTCAGGATTGGGTTAAAGCATGTGTTCCCTAATACTTTTAGTCTTCAGCTACAACCCATGTAACTTTATGTTTTTGGGATTGGGTTATAACTCATATAACCTCTTACTTTTAGGCTTGGGCAAAAACCCATGTACCTTCTTGTTTTCAGTCTTGGGCTACAACCCATGTACTCATAGATTTCATATACAACTTATCACCAACTATTACTTTAAAAGGATATATAGGTCCCACTCATCACATAATAAAATCATTCAAAAATGTTCTATGAGATAAGAAAACTTTCATCAAATCATGAACCATAAAAGGAAACAAGTTCTATAAAAATCAAATCATAACTCAAGAAATAAAATGGGTATTATTAAAATTTCATCACATCATAACTTATTAAAAGAGTTAGGTTTCGTAATCACTTCAAGAAATCATACCCCATGAAAAGAAGTGGGTTTCAAAAGCATAGAACCCATGTAAGTGAAATGGGTGTCTTAAGCATCGTTCCATCAAAACATAAATCATTCAAGAAACAACCTGTATGGAACGTTTGGATCATTTCATATAAGGGCATGAGTAATGCCATTAAATGTTATCTTAGAGGGAAAACAAATTGAAAAGATATTTTGAAAACATTTCTTGAGGTTAATATCATTTCTTCTTTGAAAAAATATGTTTAAAACCTAAAACCTTTTGAAAGAAAATCTATTAAAAATTTATAAAAGAATATTGAAAAAAGTTTGATAATTATTTCCTTGAAAATATATTTTAAAAAAAATTCTATAAAAAATAACCTTTCAAACATGAAAATAAATCTTCATATAATTAGAAGCAGGTAAATCCATAAATGTCTTATGAGGTAAAAATAATATTCGTTTTGTAGGGTAAAAATGTTTGAAAAATGCCTCATTTAGAAATCAAGAAGAATATTCCTTTGAAAACATTAGTTAAAGAAAAAAGAAAAAAAATGGCTTATATATATATTTTAGGAGAATATTATAATATTTTTAGAAATATTGTCTCGAAATTATTTTTTTAATGAACAATTATTTCTAATCGAAGAGAGGGTAAAGTCGGGCATTCTTAAAAACAATTTCTTAACTATATTGTGTACTAAAAAGTGAAAAATGGTACTAATACATGAATATATCATTTATAAATAGAGGGGAATAAAATTCAATATATTTATTAAGATATGGATGATAATATTTCATCAAAGTAAGAATAAACATAGAAAATCTCAAAAAGTGATGAGATTATTTGAAAAAACTTTTACCACTTGCTAACATTTGATCATAGTCCCTATTTAAGAAAATAAAATTACCCGAAGCGTAAAATATCAAGAAAATAGTATTATTTATGATATAACATTTCAAATTTCATATATACACATCATGGAAAATCATAGGTATATAACATGTATTGTGACTCAAAGAAGAAAAATTATGACAAAATTACTTTACTGATTTGGTATATTTTGAAAAATGAACCACCTGAGGGAAAGATCATAACATTGGTGTGTAAATACCCATAATTGTAACTATAAAAATCATATAATACATCCCTAGGAAAAATAAACACCCCAAAAATTTAATTTCTGGTGAATAAATCATGTATTTTCAAGAAATAAAAAGTGATATGAAATCCCCTTACCTTGTGTCTTGACTCTCATCATACCAGTTCAAACCACCTCTTAATCGGGTAACTCTTTTTGATTTGCTGCAAAAGGCTTAATTTTATAAATTTATTCTAAAGAGGATCCTTCTAATAGGAAGAGAGAGATGTTGGGAAGTGTACCAGGTAGAGTTTTGCTAAACCTAAATGGTTTTATAGGTGTTAAGAATAGGTAGAGGCGGTGGCCTTTTATAGGTAAGGGAAAGGACACACTTGTATTTTTAAAAAAACAAGTTAGGTGTACCCACTTTTTTACATAAAAAAGTCACAACAAACCAAGAAAACTCCATAATGGAAGGTTAGTGGCTGAATAATGGCTAGGTAATGGATTTTTGAGAAGATTCTAGGTCATTTCTGGTCTTAAATTTATTGTTTTGTACTGTGTTAACCTATTTTTTCTCTTAATCGTTGCAATTAATTTTAATCACTTTAAATAATATTTTTAGATAGAAACAAAGTTGAACTTATTATAAATTTTAAATTAATCTGATTATGAATATGGAATCCATTTATCAAAATTCTAATCACATAATTGATAGAAATTAATTTAAAAAATAACCCCGCTGGCGGGACTATATGAATGGTTTTTAATGTAAAAATGTCAAAACGTTTGCTAAGTTCTTTATACCCAATTTAGAAGTGAAATTTATTCTAATGAACTAAATTGGATTAATTTATAAAATTATTATCTAATTATACTTTACAACAAATTGTAAATATAATTTAACCTTATAATTGGATTAGATGAAAAAATAGTTTTGAATTAAAATTCAATATTTTTAACTATTCGTTAAAAAATGAAACCTTGCAGAAAAATACCAAAAATTTATCCTAACCAAATTTTAATGTTCAAATTAAAATATAAATATTATTTTGACAAATTAAATATATAAAAGCTCAAAAAATTGAATTTAAAATGGGTTCACCATTAGAAGGCGGTAAAACTACCTTTATAAAAATATTCGACTTTAAGCATAAAATTATGTTTGTTGTTATCTTATATCTATAAAATATATTGAATGATTATCAAAAATGTGTTTTTTTGAAAATATAACATTTAAATTTAATTAATATAATTTTCTATTAGTAATTAATTTAACTTATTAATATGAATCGTCTTTTCACATATAATATGACTTTTATAAAAACAGTCCCATTATTTTTATTTGGATTATATATTCTTTTCTAATTAATAGGTAACCAATTAATTCAACTATATATATTCACAATTTATTTAATCCTATAATCTTAAATTTAATGGGCTTGTTATATCCTATATAATAACAATAATATATTAATGATGAATTATTATTCGGAAACACTCGGTCTTGCGTGTTACACAAGCAATTGAGGAAAGTCAGTCTAACGTGTAACATAATCTAACCTATGTGTTATATATATATATATATATATATATATAAAGATAAAATATATGATGCATGTAGTGCAATATTATCTCCTTATTGATTATAATGAAAGTTAGAAATAGTTCTTTAATATAAAATAAATTATTTTTAGTATTGTGTGAAATAAAAAATATCAAAATGATTAAATTATTTCTAAAAAATATATTTCAAAAAATCTTAAGGTGTTACATTCTATACCCATTAAAATAAAATTTTCCTCAAAATTGGTCTAGGTTATCAAAGGCTTAATACATGAGTGTTCCTTCTATATAAACCCACATCATAAATACGAATACTAAAAATTCTATTAGAAAAGGAAAATTGAAACCATAATGGTTACTAAAAGTAATATATAACTTTGTTTACACATGGGAGAATAGAGGTGGAACGTGAAAAAATTGACCTGAGAGAGAAATATAACCATCATATTCTACTGGAGAATAATAGAGAAAAAGTCATGAGAAAGTTAATAGTTATAAATCCATAAATCCATGATGCACTAAGGGACCGTCTAATATATCAGAAATGAAGGTAGTAGGATAACATTTTGGGTTTCAAGATCATTTTCCCTAAACTTATCAAATTTTCCTAAAAATACATACTTTCACGAATTTAGGAAAACCTCACCCTCTTTTGTTCCTTGATCTGATTCACCTCTTTCTAAAAATAGTAAGGTGGTTTTTTATTCTCTAAGATTAATAGATCATGAGATCCATGATATGTTATCCCATCTTTCATTAGTTATCATCAATACCACGCTTTTTTATTGGGTTATGCAATATACTTAAATCATCATGTGGTATGATAAAAATTTATTCTCACAAACTTTCTCCAAAGTTTAAATTAATATTTCTATAAATAGTTAACTTTGTGACAACTCTAAAAGGTAAAATTAAAAAAATTAGAAAGAAGTCCCAAAATTATCTTAACACTAACCCCCATTATATCACAAATTATCTCTTTGTTATCACATTCCAAAAATGTGAATACCCTCATCATATGTTATCTTGAAACATGGTAATAACCGAAAATACCATAAATAATTTAGGAAAACATGAATGCTTCATTATTCAAAAGATTACTGGATATATTGTTTATTTAAAAGAAGTTTTAAATTCATCCATAATGATATAGAATACTTTAAAAAAATAATCAGATATAGGGTAATCATTGTTATCTAATTTACTTTATCCAAATCCGTTATCTCTTTATCCAAGAAAAACACAATTTTCTCAACATCTTGATCACATTTAGGGTTACCTTCCCTTAATAAAAATATTACTTCTCTATGTGTTCCCAACCATTAAACATATCCTTTTCAATCCTTAATGAAATATTATACTAAAAATACCTATATATTTCATGATTCATATAACATAATCTTTGAATTCTAAAACATAAGTACTTTATTCAACCAAATTTTTTCTTAAACCATTACTCATGATTCATCAACTTATTCCTTAAAAACTCATTCCTAGAATATGAAAAATGAGTCATGTCTTAAGGTTACTCAAACTAATTCTAGTCATGATTCTAATGATCAATGTAAAAAATATCAGAAGAACATCACATACCTTTCATATGTCTTTTGTGGTCTCCTTATCTTCAGAAGTATAACCAATACTCATAACACCTTCTAGATTCTCCTTGTGATATTTCCACATTGGAATTTTATTTTGATAATTACCATAATTTCCAAATATGAAACATTTAATGTTAACCATGTTCCTTCTAGTTATCCATATTGACTAAAACTAGAAAGCACACGGTGAAAAACATATATCATATAACAAAGAAATATAACTATGAAAAATTACTTATAGGATGTCTAAATCGTGACACCAAAATTCTAATAGAGGAAACCTTAGTTTTATAATAGGATATTCATAGTCATATTCTATTCAAATCCTTCATAATGGTTCATGAATAGTTTGTGAGTTTCCAAAGAACATCCCCCGAGAGTGTCAAACCAGGTGTGCAGTAAGGCTCGTTTTTATGTACCAAATTTCCAAAAGTCAGGCCTGAAACATCTTGTTAGATTCCTTACTCATTGGTAAATACATTCCAGAGCCACATCCACTTGTTGTATCCATACATGGATATATTTTTCAGAAACCACTCACTCTATCCTTTTCCAAAATTATAGGAAATTTTCCTAAATGTTAACTCATCCTTATACTTATCCTTAGAGACATCCCAAGACATATCAATAGTAATATACCTAGGGATATCACTATTTATTTATAATCTAGTTTCCAAAGGTTCACTAAAAATTTCTTATGATACCAACTATAGAAACCTTGGATTAATATACATGGATAGTACATCATTTCAGATGAATATTTAGTACATTAAAAAAATACATGTGCAAGGACCATAATAGTTTGGTGTCATTGGAAAATGGAAAAAAATCTTATTTCCCAGTGAAAGTTCTTCAAAATATCCCATAAAGATCTCCACCTTTAGTAATTCTACCAAAAATATTTCTTTAAAACTTGGGGAAAGGAAATATAAGAAAGGGTTGAAATCTGATTCTAAATAAGGGTGAATAATGTAAATGCATAAGAATAACACAAACAAAATGGTATGGAACATGAGTATAAAATTTTAAGATCAAACCCAGCCTATTAGAGATCATAATAAAGATTTTATGTTCCTAAGAAATAGATAATAAGATAATTAAGACCATATGTCAGGAAAGCATAACCTAGGAATAAGACATGGAATTTGTGGCATGAATATACGAATAGAAAGATTTATGTCTAGGATACATAACAAGGCATTTATAACAGGTCCTTCTTGGGCTACGACATGTGTACCTACTTTGTGATTGGGAAAATAACCCGTGTACCCTCTAAATTTTAAGATCAGACTATAATCTATGTACATTATTGTTTTTATCCTTGGGATACAACCCACAATGCCCTATTACTTTTAGTATTGGGATACAACCCATGTACCTTATTGTTTTCAGGCTTGGGTTATAACCCGTGTCCCCTCTTACTTTTATTACTTGTCTTATAACCCATTTACCTTACTGTTTTCAAGATTGGGATACAACCCATGTACCCTATTACTTTTAGGCATCAGATACAACCCATGTACCTTCTTGTTTTTAGGCTTCAACTACAACCCATGTTCCTTATTAAATTTAGGCTTATAATACAACCTGTGTACCTTCTTGTTTTTGATCTTGGGATACAACCTATGTACCCTATTACTTTTAAGCTAAGGATACAACCCATGTAAGATATTCTTTTTGGGATTGGGCTATAACCCTTATACCATTTGAGATCATATACAAGTTATCACTTCCCAATTAATTGGAGGGAGATATAGGACCCACTCATCTCATAATGAAATAACTCATTTAGGTTAAATAAGATAACAAAAATTTCATCAAATCATGAACCATAAAAATATACAGGTTTTATTAACATCAAATTATAACCCATTAAAGGAATTGGGTATCATTAACATTTCATCACATCATAACCTATGACATGATATAGGTTTCATAATAACTTTAGGAAATATAACCCATGAAAATAAGTGGGTTTCATAAGAATAAAACCCATGGAAGTAAAATGGATGTCTTAAGAATCATTAAATCAAAACATAAACCATTTAAGAAAGAATATTAATTGAACCTTTGGATCATTTCTTAGAAAAGAATGAGTAACATCAACAAATTTTATCTTACATGGAAAATAACTTGGAAGGTGTGACATCCCAACTAAGTAAATAATTATGGATTTTATTATAGTATGTCTATTTATGAATTAGATAGCGTTTTAAAGACTTAAAATGAGAATAAATCCAATCTTAAGCATAGAATTCTCTAATATTTTTAAAAGATTGTTTTACAGCCTTTTGATGGTGAACCATTTTTTAATCTATATTTTGACAATTTTATAAGATATATTTGTCAAAATAAACTTATTCATTATAATTGAGACATTTAAGTTTACTTTGGATAATTTTTTGGTATTTTTCTGACAATGATCATTTTTTAATGAATAGTGAAAAATACTGCATTTTACTTCAAAATTGCTTTTTCATCTAATTTAATTATATAGATATATTTTCCATTTAATTTCTTTTAAAGTTTAATTAGAATATATTTTTACCATTTAATCCAATGGTGGTCATTATAATTTATTTCACTTTGGAATTGGGCATAAACAAGTTCCAAACATTTCATAGATATTGTTTCAAAAAAACCCGCTATTTATTTGACAACGAGAATTATTTTTAAATTAATTATTGAAATTTATGTGTTTGGAATTTGGTAGAATTGATTCCATATTTGGAATCAGAAGGTACAAATTCTGTAATTAAGACTCTTGTTTTTTGACATTATGAATAGTAACGACGGTAATTATCTTTAATTATCTTGATTAATTAGTAATTGGGTAGTTAAGGATAATAAAATAATAACATAATAATAACAAATGACCCCAACATGTGTCCTAATGCTACGGGTTATGTCATGGCGAACCATGGGATGCCTTGTGCCAAACTTTGGGACCCCATGGAATAACTTTTGGGTGAAAGTGACACTTTATCATTTTATTTTTAAAGAAAGGAGAATATCACTAAAGAATGTATCACCCGAGTAAAACATTTTTAGTTTTGTCTGTTTAAATGATCTCTTAGAATATAAATATTCATTGTAAAGATAAAAATATTTTCCACATCATAGTATTTTTTTTTATAATTTTTAGACATTAAATAAATTAATTTATTTATGACACCACGATGATGCATCGATTATCTCATTAACGAATGATTTAAATAAAATGAAAAGATAATGTAACATCTAAGACTTACACTTGTCAAAAACCTATTAGATGAGTATATTTAGAACCCTTATCACTTATCCTCAAAATATATCAATTTGGGTCCTTTAAAATCTGAAACTCATTTCAATATAAAGTAACATTTCTTGACGTTCCAAGAGTGCCCCTCCTCCATATTATAAAAGGCCCCCACCTCTACCTCCTTACCCACACCTCTCAAGCCATTGGCTCAGACACGATCTACACATTTTAACTCTCCAAATCCCTCTATTCATCCTAGAAGCCTTACCTTAGGCAGAAAGCTCTTCAAGGAAATCTTTTGGTTCAAACCAAGAGGAGTTACCCGATTTAAAGGTAATGTCTTCACCTGTGTTCTTCTGTTTTATTTTGCTTCTCCAGCCCCCTAAACTCTTTTTATTCATTTATTTTGTAACAAAACCAGTATCTTAAATATACTAAGATGTTTTTATAAGAAGTATCTAAGCTACACTTACACACACCTACATCTAATGGTTAAAGAGAATACTGTTTCTGTGGATGGTGAATTTCTACCTCACGAAACGATGATTGTTCAATATTCTTCTAACACATTCAAAGGTGGCCATTAATATGTCACTATATTTATATATTATATATAATATTTTTATGTTTTCCTTAAGCTTCTGTATTTTTAATTTATGGCATACTTTTATGGTTTCCATTATGGGTAAACGTGATATCTTCATTTTAGGAAGTGCGGACTACCTCCCCCTCAAAGTGATTTGATTCGTTAATTCCATATGTGGGACGTATAAAGGATGAAGTTAATGATATTATATATGATATTATACTGGAATTATAATATACCTTTATATCATTATGATTTCATTCCATTAAATATGAAATAGAAATGAAAGTAGCGTTCATGAGTACATACGGCTTACCGTCTCCATGAACGGTGCATTTCATTTCTTACCTCTAAATGTTATGTAATATTATAAATGCATGTATATACAAGATATATATGATATATATGATATAAAAATCATGAATATAATTCTGTATATAATGTATATTTTACCACATGAACAACTTGTTATTATAAGGAGTTTATTTTTGACTCAAGTACCAATGATCGACAAAACGGCTGTTATTAACTTAAATAATTAAATAGTGTTCATAACATGGTAATAAGTGATATAAAAGGAATAATGAACTTGAAAAAGGTTCTTAAGAAATTAGAAATTAACTCTAGTTTATTATTCAGGAGATTAAAGAACGATCAAGTCAAGTCAGACACGAGGTAGGGGACTTCGTCTCAATCTCCTTTCATTGAGGCATATTTTGTTTTATACAAAACTTTATTTTATACAGTGTATAAACCCCTTTGACTTTTACGTTTATTCAAAAAGAATCTTTTTTATACGAAGCATTTTACTAAACAAAAAAAGGGAATGTTTTGTCATACGTATGCGGCGACAACAACTTCTCCGTCGCTGTGACCATTACTTGAGTTTCAGCTTCCTCTACAAGTCATAACTTGTTTTTATGAAAAATGAATACCATGTTTTAATTTTCTTTTATTTTGGTATTGAAAATGGTTTTGATAATGTTTTTATTATATCAATGTTTTTTATTGATATATTTTGTTTGAAATGTGGAAATGTTATGTTTCCTTTATGCATGTTTTATGTGATAAGATTATGTTATGGTTCATGGGCATTGTTTATAAAGATGGGTGGTTCCATGATAAACTAAGGGCGGGTGAGCCCGATATATATCTCAAATGCATTGGGTAAAGTGAATGGGTTAGACTCTAAGGTTTCTTCAAATAGATTTATGGAATATACTATGATGGGTATTCCAAACGTAACCATGTGGGTTACTCTCTACGTAAGAATGTTATGAATGAATCAAGTTACCTTTATATCTTATGATTTCTATGAGTTATTCATAAATCTTATGATTTCATGAGGTATGTTAACATGCTAATGTTTTATGAGTAAATTATGATTTCATTGATTCTTATGTATACATGGACTAATGTTTTCATTCCATATTTTTATATACCTTAATGAGCTTTTATATTTTTATGCTCATACCAAGTTTTTGAAATGTTTTTCATAGGTCAGGGGAAAGGTACATGATGTGATGATAGTTCCAAAGATGTGTCATGAAAGAATCCATGTTTTGTTTTTAAATATGTTTCCTTTGATGGGAAAAATGAATATTGGCTTTTATGTAACTGCCTTGTTTAAATTTGGAATGTAATGCATGATTTATGATCTAATTCTATAAAACTCTAAACCTGAAAAGATCCTCAATGTGTAATCTTGTAATAACTCAATATTAAGTAATGTTTAAGGCTGGGGCTTATAGTTGGTATCAAATGTCGGTTTAGATAACTTTAGGAGTTATAATTCTATTAAATGATTATCTAAAAAAATTTATGGTCAAATTGAAATGATATAGAATTTGAAGATTACCATGTTGCATCATCTAAGACATGTTTGTTCAGAATGGTGTTCCACAGAGGAAACAGGGAAGTAGTGCTAGGAAGGCATACAGAAGGAAATGACCTTCTGAATCAACATCCCGAGATGGTCGGAATTGGAACTGAACAGTTTGTTGCAGTAATGGCACTGTTGACTCAAGTGATAAATGGTGGTGGTATCCATGCACGAGATCAGCTAGATCAACCGTAGAGGAACATGTCAGTGGTGGAACATTTCATGAGGCAACATCCCCTATCATTTAGAGAATCATTTGACCCTTTTCTAGCTGAAGGGTGGATTAAATCATTGGAGATGATTTTCGATGTCATGGGGTGTTCAGACAATCAAAAGGTTATTCTTGCTATTTACATTATGGAGGATGAAGTAGATCAATGGTGGTTGATGGTTAAAAATATCAGGGACACTGATGAGATTGATGCCCTTGACTGGGATGAATTCAAAGGTATGTTTCTAAAGAAGTATTTTTCTAAGGCTATTCGACTTAGGATGGAAAACAAATTCATGGAATTGAGGCAAGAGGACGACTCAGTGGATGCTTATGAAGAAAGGTTCACTCGATTGGCAAGGTATGCTCCAAATTTTATCCGAGACCTTGTTAGTAAAATCAATCATTTTTATATTGGATTAAATCCAAAATATAGAAGGGATTTTGCTTCTCGTGAGTTAAAAAGTTATGAAAAGCTTGTTCGACGTGCTGAGAAGATGGAAATGGAGTTTTTTGATGATCAAGTGTTTTATAAAAACTAACAGAAGAAAAGACCGAGGTGGTAGGAGAAAGGGAACAATTCGTCAAAAATGTCTGATGGTAAGAAAACTAAGTTTCCAGTTGGTGATAAATGTGGTAAAAGGCATGCTGGGGAATGTCTTATGAATTCTGGAAAGTGATATCGATGTGTTAAGATGATACATAAGGCTCGTGATTGCACTGAAAAAGATCCAGGTGATGGTAAGAGAAAATTTGATTTAAAGTTAGTGAAATGTTTCAAGTGAAATGAGATGGGTCACTATGAAAACGAGTGTCTGAAAGAGGGCTCGAGTGCTGGGAAGCAGTTAGACTACAAGCAGAAAGGGGTGGTGAAATCCTTTGCAACTACTTCAGCAGATGTTGGACCATCAAATGAAGTGGTATCAGGTACTTTGTTTGTTTTTTTTCCAGATTATGCTGTTGTGTTGTTTGATTCAGGGTCTACACATTATTTCATCTCTGAAAACTTTTCTATTAAAATGTTAATACCATCTCAAGAAATGACTCCTGAACTTTTGGTAAAAACACTTGGGAGAAATTTTGAGGCAAAAAGAATTTATAAGAATCTCCATATCCTTATCTGTCGAAAGAACCTACTTGAAAACCTTATTGTTTTACCTCTAGAAGATTTTGATGTTATCCTGGGTATGGATTGGATCTCTATTTATCATGCTAAGATTGATTGTAGAGCTAAAGAAGTTTCATTTTAGAAAGGTTTTCAATTTATGTACAAGAGTGAACCCTTACTTTTGATAACATATCAAGAGCCTGAGAAACTTGTAAAAGATGGAAATGAATGTTACCTTGCACATATTGTCGAAAACAAAGGAACCATTCTAATTAATGATGTGCTAGTGGTAAATGAGTATCCTAATGTTTTTTCTGATGAGTTTCCTGGAATAATACCAGATCGGGAAGTTAAATTTACTGTTGACTTAGTTCCTGATGCTAATCCAATTTCAAAACCCCCTTATCGAATGGCTCAAATCGAACTTTTAGAGTTGAAGGAGCAATTGCAAGATTTATTAGAGAAAGGTTTCATTCGACCTAGCACATCACCATGGGGTGATCCTGTCTTATTTTTTAAAAAGAAATATGGTTTTATGAGACTTTTCATTGATTATAGATCCTTTAATAACATCACTGTTAAGAACAAATATCCTTTTCCTCATATCGATGATTTGTTTGATCAGCTCCAGGGAGCTCAGTTTTTTTCAAAGATTGACATGAGATCGGGGTACCATCAGTTGAAGGTAAAGGAAGTAGATATTACAAAGACCACATTTCGTACAAGATATAGCCATTATGAATTTGTAGTAATGCCTTTTGACCTAACCAATGCACCTGTTGTATTCATGGACCTTATGAATAGAATTTTCCATGAGTTCTTGGATAAGTTTGTGGTTGTTTTCATTGATGATATTTTGGTGTTTTATAAAAGTAAATAGGAGCATGAAAGTCATTTAAGGGTCATTTTTCAAGCCTTAAAAGAAAAGAAATTGTATGGGAAATTCAGAAAGTGTGAGTTTTGGTTGCAACAAATTTCTTTCCTTGGTCACATTGTTTCTAAAGATGGGATAACTGTTGATCCTGCAAAAACAAAGGTTGTCGAAGAATGGCCAAGACCCACAAATGTAACCGAGATTCATAGTTTTCTTGGTTTTATAGGCTATTACCGAAGGTTTTTTAGAATTTTTTCATGGTTATCTAGTCCAATGACAAAGCTAACTCGTAAGGGTGTTAATTTTATCTGGACAAAATAATGTGATGATTGTTTTCAGTAATTGAAAAGAAGATTGGTGAATGATGCAGTTTTGGTACTACCTTACAGGAATGGTGATTTTGTTATCTACAATGATGCTTCATTGAAAGGAATTGGTTGTGCCCTAATGCAGAATGATCAGGTAATTGCTTATGCTCCACGTCAGTTGAAAACTCATGAGGTAAATTACCCTACACATGATTTGGAATTAGCTGCTGTTGTTTTCTCTTTAAAAACTTGTAGGCATCATTTGTATGGTGTAAAGTGTGAAATATATACTGATAAAAAAAGTTTAAAGTATATATTCACTCAGAAAGAATTGAACATGAGACAGAGGAGATGGCTAGAATTAATCAAGGATTATGATTGTACAATTCATTACTATCCGTGAAAAGAAAATAAAGGGGATGATTCTTTGAGTCCAAAAAGTAATGATTCATTAACAATGTTACGTTTGGAACGTGATCCTTTGGTTAAGGATTTGATGAACTTTGGCATAGAAGTTGTTGGTGCAGGATGTTCTTCTATTTTGTTTCAGGTATCAGTGAAATCTTCTCTATCAGACAGAATTAAGCAAGCATAGAAGCAAGACAGTTATTTGTAGAAAAGGGTAGAGCTGGTTCATAAGGGTAAGTTTCTTGAATTCAACATTGATAATGATTGTGTTTTGGGATTTGGGAAGAGATTGTGTGTTCCGTGTGATTCAAAGTTGAAGAGAGAGTTGTTATGTGAAGCTCATAGTTCTCCATTTTCAGTTCATCCAGGCAGTACTAAGATGTATAGAGATCTTCAGGAGTATTACTGGTGGGACAAAATAAAAAGAGATATTGCTGATTTTATTGTGAAGTGTTTGACTTGTCAACAGGTTAAAGCAGATAGGAAGTTACCGAAAGGGATGCTTCAACCTTTACCAGTGCTAGAGAGGAAATGGGAGAATATATCCATGGACTTCGTTGTGGGATTGCCGAAGACACCTTGAGGTAATAATGCAATCTAGGTTATTGTTGATCTCTTGACTAAATCTGATCATTTCCTTGTTATATGAGATACTTTTTCCCTAGATAAACTTTCTTGTTTGTATATTAAAGGGATAGTCAGGTTACATGGAGTTCCCCTCTCCATTGTATCTGATCATGATCCCAAGTTTACTTCTAACTTTGGGAAAGGCCTTCAGAAGTGGTTGGGTACTGAATTACATTTTAGTACAACATTTTATCCTCAATCAAATGGGCAGTCAGAAAGAACAATTCAGACTTTGGAAGATATGCTATGTGCTTGTTCGATGGATTATCAGGGAAGTTGGGACCAACATTTTTCTTTGGTTGAGTTTTTTATAATAACAGTTTTCATTCTAGTATACAGATGGTACTATTTGAGGCATTATATGGAAAGCAGTGTCGAACTCTAGCTTTTTGGGATGAAGTGGGTGAAAGGAAGTTTATGGGACCATAATTGGTAAAAGAGTTGGCAGAAAAATTTTAGTTGATACAGAAACACATGAGAACACTCAGAGCAGGCAGAAAAGTTATGTGGACAACAGGAGGAAGGATCTCTCTTTTGAGGTAGGTGATCATGTCTTCCTCAAAGTTTCACCATGGAAAAGTGTGATGTGATTTGGTAAGAAAGGAAAGCTGAGTCCAAGGCTCATTGGACCATATGAAATTCTAGATAGATTTGGATCAGTTGCATACCAAGTGGATTTTCCCTAGAGTATATCTCAGGTACACAATGTTTTTCATGTTTCAATGTTAAGGAAGTACATGCCAGATCCATCTCATGTTTTGAGTCCAGAGGTAGTTCAACTGGAAGAGAATCTATCTTATGAGGAACAACCAATCCAGATTCTTGACCACAGGGAGAAAGTGTTACGGAATAAGTTGATTAATCAAGTAAAGGTATTTTTGAAAAACCAAATGATTGAAGAGGCTACATGAGAATCTGAAAATGCAATGAGGGATAAATACCCCCACTTATTCAATAAGTAAATAAATTGTGGGGACGCAATTTTATAAAGGGGGGAAGGATGTAACATCAAAAGTAAGTAAATTATTATTTATTTTATTATATTATGTTTATTTATTAATTAGATAGTGTTTTAATGACTTAAAATGAGAATAAATTCAATCTTAAGCATAGAATTCTCTAATATTTTTAAAAGATTGTTTTACCGCCTTTTGATGGAGAACCATTTTTAAATCTATCTCTTGACAATTTTATAATCCCTATTTTTCAAAATAAACTTATTCATTATAATTGAGACATTTAAATTTACTTTGGATTAATTTTTGGTATTTTTCTGACAATGTTCATTTTTTTCATGAATAGTGAAAAATACTGCATTTTAGTTCAAAACTTCTTTTTCATCTAATTAAATTATATAAATAGATTGTCCTTTTAATTGGTTTTAAAGTTTAATTATAATATATTTTTACCATTTAATCCAATGGTGGTCATTATAATTGATTTCACTTTGGAATTGGGCATAAACAAGTGTCAAACTTTTCATTGATATTGTTTCAAAAAAACCCGCTATTTGTTTAACAACGACAATTATTTTTAAATTAATTATTGCAATTTCTGTGTTTGGAATTTGGTAAAATGGATTCCATATTTGGAATCAGAAGGTCCAAATTGTGTAATTAATACTCTTGTTTTTTGACATTATGAATAGTAACGACGGTAATTATCTTTAATTATTTTGATTGATTAGTAATCGGGTAGTTAAGGATAATAAAATAATAACATAATAATAACAAATGACCCCAACATGTGTCCTAATGTTACGTTTTGTGTCATGGCCGACCATGGGATGCCTTGTGCCAAACTTTGGGACCTCATGGAATCACTTTTGGGTGAAAGTGACACTTTATCATTTTATTTTTAAAGAAAGGCGAATATCACTAAAGAATGTATCACCTGAGTAAAACAATTTTATTTTTGTCTATGTAAAAGATATATTAGACAATAAATATCCATTTTAAAGCTAAAAATATTTACTACATCATAGTATTTTTTAATTTTTAGACATCAAATAAATTAATTTATTTCTGACACCATGATGATGCAGCGATTATCTCATTAATGAACGATTTAAATAAAATGAAAAGATAATGTAACATCTAAGAATTACACTTGTCAAAAACCTATTGGATGATTATATTTAGAACCCTTATCACCTTATCCTTGAAATATATCAATGTGGGACCTTTAAAATCTGATACTCATTTCAATATAAAGTAACATTTCTTGACTTTCCAAGAGTTCCCCTCCTCCCTCTTATAAAAGGCCCCCACCTCTACCTCCTTACCCACACCTCTCAAGCCATTGGATCGGCCAAGATCTGCTCATTTTATCTCTCCACATCCCTCTATTCATCCTAGTAGCCTTACCTTAGGAAGAAAGCTCTTCATGGAACCATTTTTGGTTCAAACCAAGAGGAGTTACCCGATTTAAGATAATGTCTTCACTTGTGTTCTTTTGTTTTATTTTGCTTCTCCAACCCCCTAAACACATTTTATTCATTTATTTTGTAACAAAACCAGTATCTTAAATATAATAGTATTTTTTTATAAGAATTATTCTAGATACACTTACACACACCTACATCTAATGGTTAAATAGCATACAGTTTCTGTGGATGGTGAATTTCATCCTCACGAAATGATGATTGTTGAATATTCTTCTAACACCTTAAAAGGTGGCCATTAAGATGTCACTATATTTAGATGTGATATATAATATGTTTAGGTTTTCCTTAATCATCTGTATTTTTCATTTATGGCATACCTTTATGGTTTCCATTATGGGTAAATGCGATATCTTCATTTTAGGAAGTGCGGACTACCGCCCCCTCAAAGTGATTTGATTCGTTAATGCCATATGTGGGATGTATAAAGGATGGAGTTAATGATATTATACTGGGATTATAATATAATTTTATATAATTATGATTTAATTCCATTAAATATGAAATACAAATGAAAGTAGCGTTCATGTGTACGTACGGCTTACCGTCTCCATGAACGGTGCATTTCATTTCTTACCTCTAAATGTTATGTAATATTATAAATTCATGTATATAACGGATATATATGATATATATGATATCTAAATAATGAATATAATTCTGGATATAATTTATATTTTACCACATGAACAACTTGTAATTATAAGAAGTTTATTTTTGACTCAGGTACCAATAATTGACAAAATGACTGTTATTAACTTAAATAATTACATAGTGTTCATAACCTGGTAATAAGTGATATAAAAGGAATAATCAACTTGAAAAATGTTATTAAGTAAGTAGAAATTAGCTCTAGTTTATTATTCAGGAGATTAAATAATGATCGAGTCAAGTCGGACACGAAGCAAGGGACTTCGTCTCAATCTCCTTTCATTGAGGCATATTTTGTTTCATACACAACTTTATTTTATACGGTGTGTAAACCCCTTTTAATTTTACGTTTATTGAAAAGGAATATTTTTATACAAATCATTTTACTAAATGAAAAAAGGGAATGTTTTGTCGTACGTGTGCGGCGACAACGACTTCTCCACCGCCGTGACCATTATTTGAGTTTTGGCTTCCTCTACAAGCCATTACTTTTTTTTATGAAAAAAATACCATGTTATAATTTTCTTTATTTTGGTATTGAAAATGGTTTTGAAAATGTTTTTATTATATCAATGTTTTATATTGATATCTTGTGATTGAAATATGGAAATGTTATGTTTTCTTTTTGCATGTTTTATGTGATATGATTATGTTATGGTTCTTGGGCATTGTTTATGGACACGGGTGGTTCCGTGATAAACTAAGGGCGGGTGAGCCTGATATAGCTCTCCAATTCATTGGTTAACGTGAAGGGGTTAAACTCTAAGGTTTATCTGAAGATATTTATGGAATATACTATGATGGGTATTCCAAACGTAACCATGAGGGTTACTCCCTACGTAAGAATGTTATGATTGACTCAAGTTACCTTTATGTCTTATGATTTCTATGAGTTATTAATAAATCTTATGATTTAATGAGGTATGTTGGCATGATTATGTTTTATAAGTAAAGTATGATTTCATTGATTCTTATGTATACATGGACTAATGTTTTCATTCCATATTTTTATATACCTTAATGAGCTTTTTATGCTCATCCCTTATTTTTGAAATGTTTTTCATAGGCCAAGGGAAGGGTACATGATGTGATGATAGTTTCAAGGATGTGTCATGAATGAATCCATGTTTTATTTTTAAATATGTTTCCTTTGATGGGAAAAATGAATACTGGCTTTTATGTAACCGCCTTGTTTAAATGTGGAATGTAATGCATGATTTATGATCTAATTATCAAAAACCCTTAACCTGAAAAGATCCTCAATGTGTAAACTTGTAATAACTCAATATTAACTAATGTTTAAGGCTGGGGCCTTATAGAAGGATATTTTGAAAACATTTTTTGAGGTAAGTATCATTTCTTCATTTAAAAGGATCTTTAAAACATAAAACCTTTTAAAACCCATTTTAATTTAAAACTTATAAAATAATCTTGAAAACATTTTGAAAATAATTTCCCTGAAAATATATTTTAAAAAAAATTATTAAAAATCATCCTTTTAAAAATTAATATAAATCTTAAAACAATTAAAGGTTAGTAAATCTATAAATGTCATATATGGTAAAAAGAACATTCCTTTTGCATGATAAATATATTAGAAAAATCATTCATTCAGAAAAGAGAAAAGTAGCTTCTTTTGAAAATATTTTTAAAATAAAAAAAGGGTAAAATAATAATTTTAATTATTTTAGAAGAATAATGTAATATTCTTGGAATCCCTTTTTAGAAAACATAGTTTTTAAGGAACACATATTTCTGACCAAAGAGGGGGTATAATAAGTGTTTCTTAAAAAAACTTTTCTAACTATATTATGTACGAAAGTGTGCAATAATTGGGCCAATACATGAATATATCATGAATAACCATAGGATAATTGAAGTATTGATTGTTATAAAGAGATGGATCTTAAAATTTCATCACAGGAAGAATAAACATAAAAAATCTTGAAAAGTAATGAAATTATTTCAGTTAACTCTTTCCATTTGTTAACATTGGACTCTACTACCTATTTAAGAAAATATAATTTCATTAATACTATTATATCATGAAGATAAAAAGATTCAAAATATAACATTCCAAATTAATTATATACACTTTATGGGAAAATACATTTTCATAACCTGGCATGTGACTTAAGGAAGGAAAATTGTTACAAAATTACTTTACCAATTTGGTAAATTTTGAAACATAAACCCCATGAGAGAAATATCATAAAATGGATATGTAAATACCAATAATTTTAAGTATATGAATAATATAATACATCCATGAAAAGTATACACAACACACAAAATTAACGTGTGTTGAATAAAACATGTATCTTAGGGAAATAAAAAGTGAGATGAAGTTCCCTTATCTTGTGTCTTTAGTCTCATTATACTCATTCAAATCACCTATTAACCGGGTAAATACTTTTGGTTTGTACCAAACAGATTCCTTGGAATTATTTCTACCTAAGGGGAGGATTATAATAGGAATGTAGAGATTTTGGGAATTTTATTGGGTAGATCTCTTCCTAACCTAAGAGGTTTTAGAGGTGTCAAGAAGAGGGAGATGTGGTGGCCTTTTATAGGTAAGGGAAATGATGCACTTGGAATTTTTTAAAACATGTTAGGTTTATCCAAGTTTTTACATAAAAGATCCATAAAAAACTAACCAAAATCAATAATAGAAGGTTCATGGATGAATAATAGAAATTCAGTGGGTGTTGGACATGTTTTTAGGCTGTTTTGTGTCTTAAATTTATGGGATAGTTCTTTTTAAACTATTTTTCCTCTTAATCTCTGTTATTAATTTTAGTTACTTCCACTACCCTTTTTTGTCAAAAAAATTTTGAACTTATTAGAAATTATAAATTATGATGATTCCAAATATGGATTCCATTTTTACAAATTAGAATAACATAAGTTTTAGAAATTTATTTTTAAAAAAATCTTACTAATGGGACGATACTTTAGGTTTTTAAGGGAAAAATGTCAAAACGTTTGCTAATTTTTTATAGATAATATAAAAATTGGATTTATTAAAATGACATGAATTGGATTAATTTATAAAATTATTATCTTATTATACTTTAAACCCAATTTAAAATATAATTTAACTTTATAAATGGATTAGATTAAAAAGTAGTTTTGAATTTAAATTCATTTTTTAACTATTCAATAAAAAATAAACTGTACAGAAAAATTAAAAAAAATTATCCTAGATTAATTATTATATTTATATTTCAAATATGAATTTTATTTTACAATATTAAATTTATAAATGTTTCAAAAATTGGATCTAAAATGGGTTCTCTATTAATAACCAATAAAACTAACTTCATAAAAATATAAGTTTTTAAGCATAATATTAGGTTCGTTATTATCTTATATTGGATGATTATCAAAAATATTGTTTGAATATATAAAATATAAATTTAATTAATATCTTTCTCTATTATAAATTAATTGAAATTTTTAATATAAATTGTCCTTTTCACATAAAAATTGACTTTTATAAAACCAGTCCCTCCATATTCACTGGGTTTATATATTATATCTAATTAATAGATAACCAATGAATTAAAATATATATTAATAAGTTAGTTAATCCTATAATATTTAATTAAATGGACTTTTTATATCCTATTTAATAATTATATTTTAGTAATTAATTATTGTTCAACGACACTCGGTCTTACGTGTTATGGACTCCAAAGAGGAAAGTCAGTTTTGCATGTAACATAAGCTAACATTAGTGTTTTGGGTATAGAAATATAATATTTATGTTTCTTGTAGTACACAATTATAATTATATCGTGTAAAATGAAAACTATACATAGTGATTTAATACAAAATAAAGTACTTTAAATTTTGTGTGAAATGAAAAATATCAAAAAGTTTAAATTAAATCAAATTTTTTTTTCACAAAATCTTGGGGTGTTATAAACACCTTATCACCAACTGAAAATTTCATATCATGTTGATGATTATCAACATAACTTGTCTATCAACTTTAGGCCACCCTTAACTCTTTTTGAATATATATAACCTTATCTACCATTTATTCAAATATTTTCAGTCTTAATAGGTATATTTCAAAAAATTCATTCTAGGAAATTAGAGATATATAGTTCATTCCAGAGAGTTCTTCATAATGGGCCATACAAATGCTTGATTGGAAGCTATTTTTGTAATAAAACACAATTTTAGGAAGGTGTTTATCCCAAAAACCTTTGAAATCGATAGAAAAAGATCTAAAATATTTTCTATGGTTTGAATTGTTCTCTCAGACTGACCATCAATTTAGGGATGATATGCAGTGCTGAAACTCAACTTTATTACAAGATCTTGCTGAAGACTTCTCCAAAACATTAAGGTAACCCTCAGATCTTGATCAGACTCTATTTAATGTGTTACCCCATTAAGTGTTTCCACTTCATTAATGCATATCCTGGAAAGATGATCCAGATAGAAATATTCCTTAATAGTAGTGAAGTGTGCTGAATTTGTAATACGAACAACCCATATAGAATTTTTTCCCTTTAGAAGTTTGGGGAGTCCAATGAAAAAAATTCATGGTGATATTTTCCAATTTCCATTTTGGTATGGGTAATGGATGTAACATCCCCTTAGAATTTTGTCTCTCAACCTTAACCTACTGGAATACCAAGCACTAAGATACAAATAATATGATATATCTCTTCATGTCATTGAACTAAAAAAACTATTTTAAATCTCTATATATCTTGAAACTTCTAGTGTGAATTGATAATGAAGAACTATGAACTTCCTCTAAAAACGCTTAAAAACTTTTTATGGATAGAACACATATATAGTTACTAAATTTTATCATTACAACATGATCAAGGTTAAACTTAGAAACTTTTATAACCATATTTTACTGTTCTACATCTTCCTTCAACACCTCTTTAATCATCACATAGATTGATGGTTGAACATTAAATTGAGAAAGATAATATTTCTCCCAGTCATTTAGGATTTCTAGATCTATAAATTTCAAATTCATAAATAATGGATCTTTTGTGATATTCATGAAAGATAATCTTTCATGACACTTTCGACTCAAAGCATTAGCCTCCTTGTTCTCTTTCCCAGGGAGGTAATGTATTGAGCAAACCCAATATTTAGTAATATATTACAAAATTATATGGAAAATATTAAACTCATTTTGTTTGAATATATACAGTAATTTTTTTTGATCAGTATATATATCAAAATGTCCTCTATAAAAATAATTCCTTCATGTTATTAATGAAAAAATTACCATAGCAAACTAAAAATCATGAATTGGGTAATTTTTCTCATAAACCTACAATTTTTGTGAGACATAAGATATAACCATGTTATTATTTATAATAACACATCACAATCCATTATTGGATTCATCACTATATATTAAAAATCCTTCTCAATTACAAGGTAATGTAAATAGAGGTGATCTATCTAATATTCTCTTCAGTTTCATGAAATTTTTATAACAGTCATTTATCCAGAGGAACATGGATCCCTTCTGACTTAACTTGTGAGTGGATTAGATATTCATGATAAATTATTCCCAAACCATTTATAATATCCAGATAAACTAATAAAACTATAAATCTTAGTCAAAATTTATGGTTTGGTCCATCATTCAATAGGATCTATCTTTGGTGGATCTACAATATACCCTATTTTGAGATTATATAATATAAAAATGAAACCTTTTGCAGCTAAAATTCAAATTCAATTTTTTTAATATATTTTTTCCTTAGGTGTTTTAGTACAATTATCAAGTGATCTTCATTATATTACTTCCTCATTTAATAGATAAGAATATCATCTGTAAATACTTCCATAAAATAATCAAGGAAATCTCTGATGAAATTATTCACTAAATCCATGAATATAATGAGGACATTATTAAGACTAAAAATAATAACTATGTATTCATAGTTTATATACCTTGAATAGAATTTTTTCTAAGTTATATCCTCTATTTGGAACATCAATTGATGATATTTGAAAAAAGGTCAATATTGAAAAAGTATTGATCTCAATATAGTTGATCAAATAGGTCATCAATATAGGGTCGATGATACTTGTTCTTTATTGTGATATTGTTCATCTCTAGATAATCAATATAGATCCACATTGATCCATCTTAATTTTTACCAAAAATAACATGTGCACCTCATGGTGACACACACGGATGAATGAATCTCTTATTAAGATTCTCTCTTATTTACTTCTTCAATTCTTGCAACTCAATTGGGAACATTATATAAGGAGTATTTGAAATAGGTGTGGAACTTGGTATGAGTTATATCGATAAATCAACTTCATATTTTAGAAAAAGTATAGAAAAATCTTCTAGAAAGACATCAAAAAAATTACGCACAATAGGCATTTTATTGATGTCAAGTTTATCCCCAACCATATGAGGTAAACCCCTCTTCTGAATGGGAATAAATACCCATACATAGGTGTGATCTCTGTTAGAAGTTCCTTCTTATCATCACATTGATAAAAAATAATAGGTTGGTTTGAAATATCAAATAATAATTTAGTATAGAGTAATCATAAATTTAACATAAGAAGAATGATATGATTTATAGGAAGCACATTCCCATAAATTTAGACTATAGAGTAATCATATACCAGAGAGGATATCATCACACAATTAGGGATTTTTATTACTAATTATACATCTAATCATTTTGGTGTAATAGTTACACCCTTAAACATTATTCATAAATGAATGAATGGGTAGACCTAGAGTCAAATAAGGCATTAGTAGTTCTAGATTGTAGGGTAAGTGTAACTTTCACTATATCATTAGCACACCCATAATTAGAAATAGTGATCACATGAGATTTATTATTTTACATTTGCATAAGAGGTTTCTAACATTGATAATTATTATTTATCGTTGTATTTGGGAACTGGTTATCATCGTTCTTATATTACTTGTATTTGAAATACTAGAGTGTGGTTAGTGTATTCTGGGAAAGTTTATCTATATTTGTATTGTTATTTATATTATTCCCATAAATTTATAAATCAATTGATTGATGTCCCTACTTCACACACTTAAAACATTTACTAGTACCATTAGGACAATTTCCTCTATGTTTCCTTCCATAATTCGATCAGGATGAAAATATCATCATATTTTCTCTATGGTTATTAGAGTTTCCTTTTAAATCCATCTACTTTTTCTTATTAGAACCATGAGATTAATGGGTATATCCGATCTCAATTTCCCCCTTGAGATCACATATAATTATTTATTCATAGCTACTAAATTACCTTAGGGATGAAGACCTTCAGAGACATGGTTTTAGGACACTAAAGAATAGTTAAATATTAATTTTGGGATTGATGATAATTTCATAATAATACATTTCAAGTATTGTAATATTTTCCTCATAGGCACCAATAGATTCATTATCCAAATAATTTAGCTCAAGTAATTCCTTCTCTAATTTTTGTATGAAGGATACAATAGAATAAATTATTGTAAAATAATACCTTAAACTCATCATAATCCATGGAATCAATTCCATCTTGTTCACTTATATTCTTAATGAGAGTACATCATTGATCCACTTAACCTTCCAGATGATAGAACGCCAAAATGACTTTTTCATGTTATGAACACAAGAGAATGAAAAATATATTTTTAGTGGTACTGATCCATTATTCATTAATTATAGGATCAATGGTACCACTATAAGAAGGTGGACTTTACATCATGAAGGGCTTAATATAATGTTTTCCCTTATTTTCTCATTTATAAGTTCAATATTATTTATTTCTTGAGAAAGTTGTGTGTGCATAAAAAAGATATTTTTAGTCTACCTCTCATAGCATTTGGATACTCAAGAAGAAAATGATTTCATTGTTCACCATAATCATCATTACCATAGTTCCTTCAGGTTCAATCTATTAAATAAAAAAAATTCATATTGTAAGAAATAATAATCATAGTGGGGAACCACATAACCATAAAAATCACTTATATTATGTATAAATAATGGAAAGTTCTTTTTAATATTTGAAACCTTAGGTTTATCCTAGGTAATTCATATTCATCATTTATTTTAATCCTTTATTCTGGTTCATAAATATTTTGTGAATTTCTAAAGAATATCCCCCTATAGTGTCTGGCTAGGTGTGGTTCAAGACTCGTTTTTCTGAACTAGGTGATGATTGAGTCCAACTCAATTTAACCTTTTCAATGTTAATACTCATTGGTACCTCTATTCTAGATTCACATCAACTTGAAGTATCCAAATAAGGACATGATTTCTTGGAAACCACTCACTTTATACTTTTCCAAAATTACATTACATTTTCCTATAATTTTACTTATCCTTATACTTATCCTCAGACATATCCTTCTATATATCCTTATACATATATTTTGATTTCTGACAAAAGTTTTCAAATCCTTGTTTTCAAAGGTAAACTAAACCTATCCTATGATACCAAATGTAAGGACCCAAACTGTGATATATAAATATTTAATATTTTTATATGAATATTCATTATATTAAAAAAACACACACCTGAGGATCATAAATGTATAGTGCCTTTGGGAACCTAGACACATAAACAACTGGTCCATAAGTGAGATAAATCATCTACCACTATGTTCTTCATAAATAGCACCATTCTTATATATATCACACAAAATACCATTTATCACAACATATGAAAATAAAACATAATAAAAGTGATATTAGATTCTTAGTAAGTGTAAATAATTATTCTATCAAAATATAATGAGCATAAGGGTATAATAACATGTGGATAACATTTCAAAACCTTACCCTGTATATAATAGATCATAAACATTAGTGATGAAATAAATCTTTGTAGTTAATAAGATGTGAATCAAAATGGATTCAAATAACATTAACCCTAAGAGCATAAAATTTTCATAATACATAGATTTTTGGCATGTAAATAATCATAAAAAAATCATTTCGTTAGATGTTCAAGGCTCATTTCCAAGACTATCATAGTGTATTGGGTTCAATCCCCAAACCATCATAGTAGTCAATGTCTCTTACCAAGACTATCATAATGTACAGAGTCCCTTACTAAAATAGGTTCACTACACATTCTAGTCCTATTTATCTCATGAGATATAAGTCGTTAACCAATTCATTGGAAGGAGATATTGGTCTCACACATCACTTAAGGAAAATCATACATATGTGTGGTACGAGATCATAAAAAAATCATCATATCAAAACCCATGAAATAGAATGGATTTCATACACATTTAATCTTAACATAACCTATGTAAAAGAAATAGTTTTCATAATCATTTCATCATTTCATAAAATCATAACTAGTGGAAAAAGAATTAGGTTTTATAATCATTTTATCATGGTATTACCCATGGAAAAGAAACAAGTTTCATAAACATAATTTCATCATAAACATGAAAAATTAAGAGAACTAATAAGATTTGTATACTTGGATCACATCCCCAGCAAAGAATAAGTTATATTATAGGATTTCATCTTATATAGAATGTTATTTTGAAAGAAAAATAACTTGGAATGTTTCTTGTGGAAAATATATTTTATTTGAAATAATTTTTTTTTAAAATTAAAAATTTATAAAATATTGAAGAAATAATTTTACTTGAAAATAAACTTAAAATTATATAATGGAGTATTCAAATAAAATAATGGTCATGAATTTGGGTAATTTTTATTTATTCCCCAAATGTTAAAAAATCAAACCCATTCACAATTTTTGTAAAATACAATCGAGACTTATTTAGAAAATGAAATGATAATTAAATTCAAAATATTTTATAAAAATTAAAAAATGGGTAAAAATGGATTTAATTAATCATTTAAAGAATGTCAATGAAAAACTGAACATATTTTTAGAATATATGGTTTTAGAAGAAAATGGGTTTTCAACCATAGAGGGAAATAAAGATGATTTTTATTGAAAACATTATTTTAAAATATTGAGTATATAAAGAGAGAAAAATGAATTTTAAATGTATATTATCAAAAAATAACAATATGAGAAGAAAATACAAGATTTTTGTGAGAGATAAATTGTTATATATCATCATTTGAAGCATAATCATGAGGAATCCCGATAAACAATGAGATTATAACATAAAACACATACCTATTTGGTAATTTTGAATCATAATCCCCACAAAATAATAATGTTAAATGAAACTTATAATATCATGAAAAGAAATAAATTTAATAATAATATGTCAAAGTTTTTTTATATAATCCTTATAAGAGAAGATAGATGTATAACATAACATTTTTCTTAAATAAGAAAAATAGAGACAGTGATACTTTACCTTAAGTCTCTACATCTTTCGTACAAATTAAAAACTGATATTTAATAAATATAATATTATTATAAATATATTAAATAACTATAAATATAAATATATCAAACCATAAATGATTTATCTATGACCATTTATTTCCTATTTATTAATAAATCTATGTTAAAGTCACATTTTTAGAAATAACTACTTTGTTTTTTGTGTATGTTTTGATTTGTTATTTTTTGGTCCCCATTATTGGATCATGGTTACATACTATATGTAATGGTAAACATGGTATAGATATCATATATTTCTTGTATACATGTATTTATAGTAATATATAAAATTTAGATGTAGAAAACGAAATACATAGTTCATGGAGATGGTAGACCTTACGTACACATAAGCGTTGTTTCCAATTTCTCTAAGGATTTATATTAAGAATGGTAAATAATATATTAACATTAAATAATCATTTTATGTCAAATTTATTACATATTTTCATTAAAACTTTCTTTATTACCTTCCATGTAAAGCATGAATGAATCACATCACTTTGCGAGGTGATAGTCCGTCATACACACAAACGACATTATCATATTCCAATAGAATGAAAAGTAAGGAGGTATATTGTATATAAAAATCCATGAAGTATAATAATATCATAAATATAATATATAAACATTTAATCCATCATTATATCTATATTTGATATGTGGTGAGGTAAAATGAATAACATTGGTTCACGAGGCGGTAGTCCGCCGTACACACGAATTATGATTTCATATTTTATTTTTTGGAAGTGGAAGTTGTCGTAGGAAATTTAATTTACTTAAAAACATATAATAATATGGAATATAATTATGTTATTATATCATAATAGTTTAAAAATAATTTAAGGATGTGGATGAATAAATTAAATAAAAATGTTTGTTGAATAATGTTACCACTTCTTCGGGTAACCTCCTTAGGTTTTCACCATAATCCATACAAGGACAGTTTTATGAAAACATTTAAGGCTTATAGAATGATATGAAGTAAGTAAAGAAGTTATTTTAAAAATAATATTTTTTAAGTGTAAATATGAGAAGATATGGTGTGGCCTTTTATAAGTGAGGTGTGTGGCACACTTATATTTTTCGGAAAGAAAATGGTGCAACCATGTTTTTTACAAGACAAAAGGATCCAAAATAAACAATCATCTACATGTATACATAATATGGTATAAATATGGCCATAAAATTTGTGTTTGACAATTATTGGATAATTTATAATATATATCTTAATAATTTAACTCCAAGAAAACCCTCTTTTACCTTAACCGTGAGAAATATTTTTTACAATTTTTACTATTCGTTGTGGTAAAAAATTAATTTTTACTAATTAGATAATATAAATTGTGATGATTAAAAATATGAAATATATTTTTCTAAATTCTGTTCACATAATTAGAAAAATATTAATTTAAAATTAAACCTATATACATGATGAGAAAGCGATTTTCCAAAGAGAAAATGTTCAGAAGTTTAAAAAACATTGATATCAAAATTAAAAATGAAAATGATTCCAATAAACTAAATTGGATATATATATATATATATAATTGAACTAATATTACTTTAAACCCCATTTTAAAAAAATTAACTTTATAAATTATCTAAATGAAAGGATAATTTTTAATAAAAACCAATATTTTTTTACAATTCATTGAAAAATTGATCTTTTTAGAAAAATCCCAAAATTTTACCCGAAGTTAATTTTGAATTTATGATTTAAAAAATTAAATTTATTTTTTCAAATTAATTTTCAAAAGTTTTAAAAAATTAATTTTATTTTTTTCACAAAAAGATATAAAAAATATTTTTGAGAAAATAGTATTTTGGAAATATATTAAGCTTTCACTTAAAATTAAGTATTTTTTATCAATATGTTTTTTTAATATAAAACCATTATACTTAATATTTTTTTTATTCGTGTCTCTAAGTTTAAAATCTAGATAATAACTGTCCTTTTTTAAATAATAATATTAATATTTTTTCATGGTTTGTTAAAACAAAGTGTTGCGTGAAACACAAGGTATTAAAGAAATTAAATTTATTAGAAAAAAATTTTCCATAAAATCCCTAGGCGTTGAATTAATATGGGACTCTTTCAGATTTTATTTTAAAACCAAACATAATAACAAAATGTGTATAATTTATGGTTTACTAGCTATCAAGTAAAGTTAACTTTTGATCAACCCCTAATTTTTATGAACTACTTTTTTTTACATATTCATCAAGTTCATGTAAACATGATATGGCTACCAAATTACTGATGCTTGAAGCATTACAAAAAATTAAATTATTATGAAATTATCATATAAAATTATATATATTTAAGATAGTTTCTTTTAAATTTTAAGTTATTTACAATCTTGAATTTTTTTAAATTCACTCATCATAATTATCACAAATTCACTTTGCATAAGCTATGAAAAACCACCCAAAAGTGCTTATAGATTTGAACCAAAAACAATGCCATCAAAATTAATTTTTACAATTATAATTTAATTATAAACATTCTTTATAAAAATAGTTGTATTTTTCATCCCTTAAAAATGTTATTTAAAAGTAAACATCTTCATACTCTATCATATTAGATTCTTGGGGATTTTTATGTCCATAAAGTGCCTTAGTAAGTTTAAAATCATATTTTTGAAAGTTAATATCTTTAAAAAAATTATGTTATTATATATATAAATCTTTTTAAACATAACCATTAAAGAATGAAATATTTATATTACTTTTAAATATAGTATAATTCATATCATATATGAAGGTTAATTGAAAATGGATAGATTTGAGTTTAGTTTCTCAAGAAATATTTTCCCTATTTATGCCACATTCTTTATTATAACCCATAATAGCAGGTATAAGATTATTTCTAACAATTATTATATTATCATCACACTTATTTTAGAATACCAATTTTGACTCTTATATCTAGAAGATCACTAAGATGGTCCACAAAATTCAAACACTATTTTTCTTAAATTGATTAATCTATTATTTCATAAATATTTTCCAAATATAATCCCCAAGGAATCATCTACCCTTAATGGTTTAAATTAAGATAATAATTAAAGATTATAACATTCATTTTGTAAAGAAATTTTAGTTCTAACATGTTGATCAAAATCACTCATGATATTATCAGTGGGATGATTACTTAAGAACATCTAATTTCTAGGTAAAAATTAAGGTTTTTCTACATCTATTAGATGGGTATCTTCTATAAGAATATATTCTAAAATTATAGCTACCAATATATGTGTATGAACTTATAAAAGTAAAATATATGGTGTTTCAAAAACAAAATAAATATTACTTTCATAATATGAATGTCTTAACTTAACCTAAAGATCTAATACATCACACTTAATCAGTATTGATTCTTCAAAAATATATTTTCATCAGCTAAAAACCTGATAATCCTTATTTGTGATTGTGTAACTAATAAAGGTTCCTTAATTATCTTTATGATATATTAATAAATACTATCTATATTATACTAGATGAATACTTCACATAAAGAACTATAAAGTTTCCAGTTTTTTAATTACTTCTAATCTATAGTTCATTAGGAATTTTATTTAAAAATGGTTGAAGTAAGACTTGATTTATAGTGTAATATGTAGTACCTACAGCTTCAACCAATAAATTATTAACAACATAATATTCATGAAATAGAGACTGTGAAATTTATTTTATTGATCTATTCCTCCTTTCAACTACAGTATTCTGTTGTAATGTTACTTGTGTAAATAAATTATATATAATTCATTATCCACTAAAAATGGGTTCAAAATAATAATTCACAAACAATATTTAATTTTCTATATCTTTTCTCAAGGAAAGTTACATATTCATCCTTATCATAAAACCATTGAGTATTATCTTAATCACTTAAAGTAAAAAAAATCATAGAAACAATCTAAATATAAATTCATAAGAGAATCCGAATTTAACTTATCCATATACCATGGTTCATTCCAAGGTAATTTCATATAATAATTGATTATATGCTAGTTATTATCACTTTCCAAACAAATTTTATTAAACGATAGGTATTCACTATAAATCCTAGTGTCAATGGTATCTCTTAAAACATTCATTCATTTTCTTCTTTAAAGATATTCTAGATCCCATCTCTTTATTCTCTAGTTTAGGAAAATTAGTTCAGATATACTGTATTTTCTTACATTCATAGAAGATAATATATGATGGATTTTATGTTTTTCCAATATTTTAATATATAAATATCTTGTTTTTCTGTTGATTATTCTTGAATTTATTATTTCTAATAACTTTATTTATATGCCTTGTAAGCTATATAAATACACCTTTACTAATTTCTAAACTACAACCATCTTAATGTTGTTTTCAATTTCACTTTTATGCAGCAGGTTTAAAATTATTAACTATGGAAGTTAAATTTGAAAATATAACTCCACAATTATTCCACTTATCTTTCTCTATATATCGATTCAATATATTCTTATAATACAACTTTTAAAGTTTGTTCATGTTATAAATAGTCATTCTTTAATAATATCACTCCTTTAAAATTGTATAAACAATTTTTTCAATGTGGTGGTCATCCATAATCTCCCCGCCACCTTCAGATTTCAAACCATTCACCATATTCATAAAATGTTAATTCATATAAGAATCTAATTCAACATGTATAAAATCATAAGCATGTTTTTACATAATCAATATTTTACTATGAGTTTCCAAAACATAAAATATTTAAAAATGTGTAAAATTAATTTTCCTCTAAATTATATTATAAATATCAAAATAATATATATATATATATATATTTATATATATTCATTTCTATAGAACATAAAAAAGTATTCTAGAATTTATAATTTCATTTCTACTCCAACCGATCCTTATGAATAAATTTTGAAATTTCCTTATTTAGAATATTATAATTTCATAACATCATCAGATTATGATCTAAACCAATTTTAATCATAGAAATATTCATTTGATCTCCATAATTCCTATAATGAAGACCATCACAAACAGCGGCACATATGATATTCAAGTTATCTAAAGTTTCAAATAGAAAAATTTCTATAATAAAATAACTATTTCATCTAATAAAAGATAGTGTAATGAAAAAGACTATGTATCGAATAAGAAAGATAAAGTATCTAAGACCAAATGTTACTCTAGATATGGTATCTTTAAGAGAGGGTGAATTGAAGTTCAAAGATAATATACAATTGTCTCCCAACAAAACTAACAAACTATCCAGAATTCATAAAATTTGAACATATCATAGTACAATAACAAATAAACATAGTAAAAATTAAACTATTGATAAATTAACAAATAAACAAGCTAAAAACACCAATCATAATAATAATAGTATATAATTAAAATATAACAACTTATTACTAATTAATATCCATAAAATCCTTTTAAATAAATTATAAATGATGTAATCAGTTCCAATCAAAGGAACTCGTCACTTTTTCTTCAAATATACTAAAATATCGGTTCTTTGATTCAATGGATTCATGCACTATTAACCTGAAACTTAATCAATCTAAGTAATTGGAACACACAAGTATAAACCTATAATTTTTTGAAAAATGTTTGAAGTTGTTAATCTATACATAAGCTCATATTAGATAAACCCAATCAACAGTAAGTCCTTACCAAGACTTTGTTGAACTAAAATTTATGAAGAAACTAGATTCTTATCATTTAAATATCATAGAAAATTAAGGATCAAAAGTTATAAATTAAAAAAAAAAACCATAGAGATTTTAAAATGTAAAACATTGCCCATAAATTATTTAACCTTCCATTGAATGAAATCAAATAGAATCTCTCAATTAACTGAGATATTGTAGCTCTCAAATCTAGTAAACATTTAATATCAAAATTTTATCACCTTTTTATCATTGTATCATTTTTTCTTGAATACTCAATCAATATTTTTAGTCATCAATGTAATAAAATCTGAATAGAGAACTTTTATTTCTTAATAAATGGTTGTAAAAAAATAAAAATATTCAACTATGTATTCCGTTTGATATAATTTAGAGTGACTTAACGATGATCCAAAAATTATATTTCTCTAAATAAGATAACCATATATTGTGATTCAAAAGTTAAGTCTGTACAAGAATAAAACTAAAAGGACACCAAGTTAGTACAAGTAAACCATGTAGGTTTATTAATCATTAAAATAAATAATCTATATGAATTTATTATAATAAAATAACTCAATAAATCCAAGTTCAAGACTCTAATAAAGTCATAACTAAAAAATAGGAGAAGACAAATCCTTTCCCTGGTAACCTAATCACTCGTCACCATAGATGAATTCCCCAAAGATTATTTTCCTTTCATCTAATTATGTACTTGTATAACTTATTCCCAATGAAACCATAATTTTCATATGAAACTCAATCAAATACATATCTAATTTCAATTCTTGTTCACTACCCTAATATATGTGGGTAAAAAAAATCCAACACCTTGGAATAAATCATTGTTTGAAATCAAATCTCCAGCCACCAATCATCTGTATCTACATCTCCTCCCTATATAAATATAAGGCTAAGAAGATCAAAAATGTTTGAAGAAAACTCCAAAAGAAGAATACTCACTGATTCTAGGTGACCAATTTAAGCAGATTTATCAACAAATATAGACTTATTATTAAACTACACATTAAATAAAATCTAAAATCCATCTAAAGAGATTACATTATTCCACTTCACTTTCACCTGAACATTCCACCAACACCATGATAAACCGTAAAACATAAACACTACATGATATAACTTTTTCTTATCTAGAGAATATATCAACTCAAAAACCCTATTGATTTATTCAATACATTCCTCCATATCTTGAGGTATATGATATACCCAAAAGGGGTAATGTTTCTTAATAATATCTTGAGTTATATCATCCAATATCTTCACTTGTTCAATTGGAAACCCTGCATTAAAGAAAATGTACCCTAGAGAAGAATCATTTTAATCTATACATTGATAAAATATGTAAGATCTATTACTAGTGAATCATGCATAGATTCACTATCCTGATGCTCTTCAACACATCTCTCTAGACTAACTTCCTCCTCTTGATCTCCCAAACATGATTTTTTGATTCCATATCAATACAATATCAAAATTTTATAAGTGAAAAAAATATATCTCATATATATAATCACACGAACCATTACCCACAATGCGCATAAAATTATTAACTATCAATTTAAATAAATCACATCGTTTCATTCATTTTTGGCGTTTTAATTTACTATTTCATCACTAATAATTTAATAAGAAATAAAACATTAAATTTTTTGACAATTTTCTTATCACAACAATATAAATAAAAGGAAATTCACATCTATAAACACATAGGAAATGGTATTATGTATAATAAATTATATATGAATATTGTCCATTTCTCTTCCTAGTCAAAAGTAAATAAATATCTTATCGAAACTATGCCAATTATAATCAAAAAAAATATAATCTATAAAACATTATACGCTCAAATATTATACATACCTAGTTTCTTGAATTCCCACTATTAATGAAGTAGAAGGGAATATACATAGAATCAAACATTGAGTTCAAAACTCAGTATCCCCATTCTACCAATATTCCAAAATATCAAAATGAAAATAAAAAAATACCACTCTATGGTAGTATTTTTATAATATCCCACCTCATCACAACCATGTTGTAGAGGAAAAAATTTTCAAGGCCCTGTGTTCACTCCTAGATCATCAGTAATGAGAAACTAGTGTCGAGGATTTAATAGATTAATTAAAGGATAAATTTACCCACTATTGATTTATCATAAATAAATCCATAAGTAATTAATTTAACTAACCATATAAAATTTAAATATAACAATCCAAAATGATAAAATATCTCAAACTATCCCAATAATACATGTAAATTCTATTTAGTCACACATAACATAATACAAATATCAAATAAAAAAATACAAATGCAATTAAACGATGTAAAATAATTAAAATAGTAAAAACATGTCCATTTTAATAGCTCTTAAAATGACCTAAATCAGGATCTATGACCTAGATATCCATCATCAACCTATATAGGGTCATTAACATTATATCATGTCGAATAAAAATATTATATACATGAGGTGTGCATGTACAAGGTCAGTTTAATAAAATTAAGAGGATGAGCCTAGAATACGATAATAATTTCCTAGTATTTAATGTGTTTTATGAAATAAAATATAATAAATTTAACATTTAATTAAAAAAACCATATAGTTGTGTGCTTACCAAGATTCTGAAAAATTGAAATATACTTTCTTTATATAAGATAGAAAATCTAAACACATAATATTAATCACATTTCACAATAAAATAACCAAACACATAGATTTATTTACATCTCATTAGAAAATAGTGAAACAAATAACTTTACATGTATCTCATCAAATCATAGCCAAATAGATGCATTTACCCATATCTCTACCCACATTAGATCATTTATCATTACAATAATATTCCAACCATATCATTACATTAATATAACAATGAAATTAAACATTTTATTACAGAATTATATGTTTAGTTAGTCATTTACAATATATTTTACGATCCGAGAACCTCAAATCAATCTAATAATATTATTATTATTCCAATACTCTTCCAAGTATTTACATTTTCATTATATTAACACTGTGAACTTAAAATAGTGAATTAAATATAATCAATGATTTAAGGTCACATATATAGAGTTTAATCAACGTCTCACACAAATAATAAAGTGATTGTTTTTAATAAATATCAAATAATATACTAATTCACTAAACTAGAATAAAAATAATCAAATAAAACCAAATATAATAAAAAAATAAATTGTGTGAATTAACATGGTGATTAAATTCATCTTAGAATTTTTATTCCAAATCATTTGATAGATTTTCATTTTTTTGAGATTTAAGAAGTTTAGAAGTAATATATTAAAGATAAAAAACTAGAGAGAAATGGAGATGAGAATATGAAAATATAAAATATAAATGAGAAAAGAAAATTTAAACATGAGAAAAATAGAACTAGTAATTACTAAACCATTCCTCATTAAAAATAAGGTTGGGAAACCCACCAAGATCCTAGTGTAATACCACTTGATTCATAGTGGCTAATGGTTTCTTAGTGGTTTTAAAATATGATTTTGGTGGTTCCTATAGGTATACAATGCCTCTAGAAATATTATCAGATCCCTAGTGATCACCATTATGTTCCAAATTTTAAAACCCAAAAATTATAAAATACTAAATTTTAATTGATAGAATATGTGATATGAAACACTAAGATTAAATAAACTACAAAATACATTTCTTTAAATTTAATCTTTTCAATAGCTTATAGGAGATGCGACCAAGAGTCTAAATTAACTGTAATATAGTATAAAAGTAATATAGTATAAAATTATAAACTAGATATTATATTTTAGTGTACAAAGAGTAAAAACTATATTATAAAAATTATGGTTATATATTTATTATATATAAAATAAAAATCATTTAAAATAAAAAAGAAATGTTATTTGAAAAACTATAGTTTTTCAGAAGTACGATTTATTTGTGAATTTTCATAAAATTTAAAATTCACTTTTACAATTTTTAGAATTTTTTTAAAAAATTAACATCATTTTTGAAATTATAATATGAAAATTATCTTAGAGTTAATTTTTGGCATTTTTCCAAAATATTTCATTTTTTGATGATTAGTGATTAATTCTGAATTTTAATTAAAAACTACATTTTTTATAATTATTGATAAAGTTAAACTAAATTTTAAATTGGATTTAAAGTCAAATTAGTTTAATTATATATATATAAATCTAATTTAGGTAATTTTAATCATTTTTATATTGAATTTTTATATAAAAACATTGTAATCTTTTAAACATTTTGTCTTTGAAAACTAGCTTTCTCATCACGTCAGCAGGATTAATTTTAAATTAAAATTTTCCACTTATGTTAATTGAATTTTAAAAAATGGAATAATTTTAATGAATAATAATAATTTATATTATATAACTAGGTCAAATTAATTTTTGACCCAAACAAATAGTGTAAATAGTAAAAAATATTTACCACAATTAGTGTATAAATAAATTAATCGGTGGCTTAAACTAAAATGATAAGAGTTAAATTTACCTGAAAAGTTATCTAAAATATATTATATGGAAATATTTATAACTTATAATTTCTAAATCTCAATAATACTCCATTTTTTACCCATTTGTGATGTGAAAAACATGGTCACACCTTTTTCTTTTCAAAAATCAGAAGTATACCACTCACCTCACTTATAAAAATCCAGGTTCTCTCCTCTCATATTAAAACCATAAAACACATTAGGTTTAGATAATAAATTAAAAAAAACTTTCTATATTTCCTAATATCATCCTATGGGATTTATTTTTTCGCAAATCCAACCTTGGAAGGATATTGGTGCAAACATAAGGAGGTTACCAGAGGAAGGGGTAACTTTCTTCATCGAGAATGTTTATTTTATTTTTTTTAAACCAACTTTAATTTTTATTAAAAAATGAAAATATATAACATAAGTATCTTACATATAAATATATTTTTTAATGTTAAGGTAATTACCTATAAAAATTCTCACCTCTATCAAATAAGTTATGAAATCATCATTCGTGTGTTCGGCGGACTACCACCTCATGAACCGATGTAATTCATTTTTCCATTACGACATTTGACTATTGGGAAAGATTATGGATATAAATTATATATATTTAAATTATATTTATAATATAATTAAAACTATAAAGTCTTTATATCATATATACCTTTTTACTTCCCATTTCTTTGGTGATATGTTAACGCCACTCATGTGTACCGTGGACTACTGCCTTACAAATCAATGTGATTCATTTTTCATCAATACATTACATGGAAAGTTATAAGGATAGATTTAATTATTATATGTGATATTAATGAAATAATTATTATATTAATGAGATATTTATAATTCTGAAAATATAATGTATCCATTTTTTATTATGTTATCACTCACTTAAAGATAATAACATCATTCATGTGCATGTGGACTACCACTTTCACGAAGTGATTTGATTATCTTCTCATTACCACACCACATAGATGATAAATATAAGTATAAAAAACAATTAATATGGTATTTATGATATTATTATCATTATTTAAATAAAAAATACTACTTAAATCCATTCCATAATGATCATTGAAAAATGGAATCATCACTCATGCATGTGTACGAACTACTATATACATGATAATACATATTTATTTTATAAAAACATCATTCAATATTGGTATTAAAATTATAGTTGACGTATCAATATGTTAATTATTTCATGATTATTATTTTTTATATAATGAAATAATATAATATCTAAAATAATTGAAATGTTCATGATGAAGCATGACTAAGAAAACAAGGCAAGTAACACCCAAAACTATGAGAATAATGAATTATTATTAACAAATGGGAAATAAGATGTTATAAGAAGATCATATAGATATTATAAATATAAATACATCTTTTTATATGTTAATAACATTTTTAAAACTTTTATAAAGCATGTTCAACCAAAAGGAAGCATGAGGTAAGGGATTTCTTAACTCTATTTCTATTCATAGAGTTAAAATTATACTCCATTGATTATGTCATACTAAGATTATATGTGTAATTAATTTAAATTATATTATATTGTATTTACAATTTTTTTTGATTTACCTTTTATACAGATAATTTATTCACTGATTAATCCCCACTTCAATGATTTATTCTTTGTAAGGAACTTTGTCTCAAATACCATTCATTACAAAATATTATAATGTTATGAACCTAATTTATTTTATAACCTTTATATACATACCCATTTAAATGTAATATAATGATTATTTAATAACACATCGTATTTTAAGTTGCAATTCTAATTATTTCATCCAAGGGTATTCGACTGAAATGTTACCAAGTGGTAAAATATTTCATAATTGAATTTCTATTCATTTGGTTATATTACATCTTTTTTTGCTTTGATATTATAGTATTATTTATGTATTTAATTTTTTTAATATAATTTTGTATATCTACTTGTTTTATGTGGATTTAAAATGGAAAAACCTAACTGATTTATTGGTTAATTCTTACTTCAACGTTATTATATTTGTAAGGATTTATTTCACATTCTCATTTTAACTGGGATTATTAATTCTTGAATATTAGTTGATGGAACTTATTTTATCATTGGATAATAAAAGCATTTAATTTTATTATACACCATTTATTTATAAAATTTTCAATTAATAAGACCATTTTACCACTCTTTTGTACTAAAAAAAATTGAGAAATTATTTTCTAAAAAATATTACTTCATTTGTCTCTTTGGTAAAAAATTCATTTTCTTCCAAAACTATCTTTTATAAAATTGTTGTAAAAATTGTCATTAACATTTTCAAAATGATTTATTAAATATATATATACCAATTTTTACTTTAAAAAAAAATTCAAGGAATCTTCATTTTGTTTTTAAAGAAATTCATGTTTGGATTTTACCAAAAAAGTGAAAGGAATATTTGTTTTAACTTGTATGAAAGAAAATTTATTTCTAGAAATAATGACCACTCAAATGTTTTAAAAATTCCTTTATAATTTTAAAAGTTTATTTTCAAAGAAAATTAGTTCCAAATTACTTTTGGGAACTCTTATTTTTAGAAGGTGATTTCTAAAATTAAAAGGATATTTTCCTCAATAATGTTTTTAAAGACCCTTTTATGGGTTTTCTACCCATCAATGACAAAAAATATTTATTTTACACATACTCCACCTGAGATATGTTGTACTGATTCTATAATTATTGTTACAATTGATTTTTTTGATGATTATTACTAGGGAAATTATTGACATTAACTTTCTTTATTCTTTTTTGTAGTCAATGACTTTCCTAAGAATTATTCATTTTCTTATGATCATTGTATATTAAATTTACCCTAACTATCCATTTTTTATATGGGATATTCTTATTTATTAACCTATATCTCAATTATACTAATAATTTATTACTTTTAAAGTTATATTATTAATTGGGGAAACATTATTAACGTGAATTATTTATTTGAATAAATATTTGATAATAAAGCAAACTGTTAATGAATTAAATATATCATTTTATATTAGAGGAAATATTTATAAATGACGATATGGGTGGGGATCCATTATATATAGACCCTCGATGAATTAGTACTTATCATGAGACAAATTAGTAAGCTATAGTTAAATGGGTTTTTACCTATAGTTTTAAAATGTATTATTAAAGGTCATGATGGTAGAGTTATCATGTTTCTAAGACATGATGTACAATAATTAAGAACATCCATCATTAAGAATTCAGTTATTACTATAAATTATATTTTAATAGTGATATTATCTCTAGATGCATTTCATTATAAGTTTTATAATTAAATAGAATGTTTTTTAGTTATTCACCATGCCATATTGATTATTTCGTATCTTATCATGATAGTCTTGTTATTTAAATGGAATGTGTGGACAACTATTTAAATTTTAATGTTGATTATTCTTATTTATTCAGGATATATTCTGCTATACATAAATCTTACTGATCATTTGATCATACCCTTATTTTGTTTCCTTTCCAAGGAATCCATGATTTTTACTATGATGAAAATGAAATGATATGCTAGTGGGAATAATGTTATTCTCAAATAATGAAATTATGTTGATTTTTTTGTTTTTAAATGTAATATGAAAATCATGTATGTATTAATTTACCAAGAATACTCAACTATTCAGTCCTTTGGGATGTGATTTATATTATCTTATAATAATGTAATAAATTATGATACTAACCTCAAGTTACTAGATTCTAGATCATTACAGTTAGAATTAGAGGAAGTTTAGTAAAAACCATGGGAACTAGATTTTGGAAAAATAGATTTGGGACCATAACCCTAGGAAAGACATTAATGATAAGTATAGAAGAACATCCTAATGTTTTGATAAGGTAGAGAATATGTGGTTTTTTCTTGCAACACATCCCTATCTGGATACTATAAGTGTATTATGTTGTAGAATAGATGTACATAAGGGTAATAACTATGAAAAGGATGCATTTAGATTGACCCAATCATCACCCAGTTCATGAAAATGTGCTTTACTATGCACCTAGTTTGAAACTCATAAGGGATATGATTAAGACAATTCACATTTTCAGTAAAAACCATTATGATGGATTTGAATAGATGATGAAAATAAATGAACTAGGTAAAAAATAAGTTGTCTTAAATGGAAAATAATCTGTCTCAAAGGAATGTGAAAATGTTTTATTTGTGTAAAATAAGCGAATAAAGTAATAAATTTATACAGAAAAATGAAGTGTATGATGGAAGAAAATAAATTTCATCATAGGGATCCATTTGTAGTTTTTTTATTAAATTTGGTGAACCAGGACATTATCTGTGTAAATTCCCTCTTCTAAAGGTTAACCCTAGACCAAGAAATGACCTATGATGAGATAAATTTGATGATGAATTTTTTGGTAGTTCCCTGACCTGTTTATCCTCCCAAACAGTTCTTTCGGCAGACTTCTAGTAGGCTTTAAGTGCTCCTACCCATACACCAAATGCTTCTGACTAGCAGTGAGGGTGTAAAGGGGTGGTAGCAGGGAGAATATACCCTTTTTGATGATATAATAATGGTATATAAATTATAAATTAGTATAAAAGAAAGAACATAAGACACTCGACTAGTAACCCACTTATTGAGGAAGCACAAGAAATAGCAGCAAAAGCAATAATAATAATAATAAGCTCCAAATAAACAATTTTCAAAATTAAGCATAAAAAGTACCATTTGTTGAAGAGTCACAAAAAAAGTTCCTCGAAAAAATAAAGGATGGTCTCTTATAGTCAACCGCAGTGCATATATATAATAGTATATTGATATAAAAATAAAACAAAAAGGAAACTATAACCGAAAGACCCCATTTTCCCTTTCCTTTCATCCCATGTTAAATATTCGAACACTAAATACTATCTCTTGAGCCCAAACCTTTACATATGCGTAATTACATAAAAACAATACTTGTATTGAATGGCATGTATAGGGCATGAGAAATAATATCAGTAGGCCACCACCAATGTATGGTTATCCTATATCTATGATAAATAAGTTGCACCAAAAAATTAAAGAAGTATTTAAAATCATATAAATAATATTTATTCTCTTGTTCTCACAAGTCACATTGAAGAAATCAACTACTTCGGCCAATGGTGTTATAAAAAAAGTGGAGAGGATCCTTATCCTGATCCCAAGGCATCTCTTGATGTGTAACAAGATAGAGTTCCCTTAGGAACCTCCTCTAATATTTTATCAACACCATGTGCCAACTAAACCCTCTCATCTAAATTAATCAACCAACATTGAGAATACACACCCAAATTTAGTACTTAGTCCCTCAGAACCCAACTCGAAGGCTCACGTTGACTCAAATACCTACGTCTTAAGGCACAATGATACCTTTCCACAAAAATAATAAACATATCCCAGAGTCCTCATGTACAGTGAGCCACATCCCCCAAATTACAATGTCACCACTATCAACTGATGGATCCTCACCATTCTTTTGGCTTTCTACGAAAATCACATCCAACCATTCTTTAAGTCGTAGCTACCGAAGGACTCTACCCACACTATTTTTCAATAACACCACATCATCTGAGTCCTACTATGCTAACATGACTCTTAATGGAATATTGGACAACACAGGTGAGCAAAAATCAACAAATAAATCCCGAAGACATTCCTTCTGGTGCATCATTCCCCTATAAAATCGTCTCTCAATATGATGGCCGATGCCATCAAATATCACACAAGCCTCGCCCGTAGATGGGAAAAATCATTGCCTCATCTTCAGGACCATGTTTCCCAACTAATGGTCAATATCATCCAATATGCCTCTGGCCAAACCTGTCCTGATGATTACGTTATCTCAACCCAGATGGCGATGGCCACCTCAATCATCAAACTGAGCCCATCATGTTAACATGAAACTCACAAGAAAATAATATTTAAAAGTCAGTTAAATTTAAATAAAATAAACAATCCATCCTAATCCGACCAAGGTTCAAATCCTCTTACTAGGCTCAAACCATTAGTAATATTGTGTGATAATTCCCACATGAATCTCACATGGTTAGTTTAATTATATAATGAAAAGCCATTAAATTTATAATGTCTCTCTTAGAATACCCAATGGAATGCTCAAATACATACCAAAAAAATCATAAAAACATAGATAAATTTAAGAATCACCAACCTTAGGTTAGAGGATGTTTGCCCATCCGATCTTAGCCTCAAACTTGAGCTGATTCTGAATAAATCAGCGATTTAGAAGAACACCCTATAAATTGGGTAAAACGAATCACATATATTTAGTGATATGTATAGAGAGGAAAAATAATAATGAAAGAAATAGGATTCAAGAAATAAAATATTTAGTTCCAATGCACCCAACAGATCAATAAACAGAGTCTGGATGGGAGGTGTGGATCAAGACCAAGAGAAAGAGGAAAAAAGAGATACCATCGTTGTTGTAAATGACCAAAGGAGGGGAAAGAAGGAGGAACTAGAGAAATAGGGGTAAAATGGATAATTTTTCTTCTCACAAATATAATTAGTCACATTTCTATATCATAAGTTTTGGATAATAGTGTGATAATCATGTGACACCCACTGCACAAGTATGAGGCTCGCATGATTTGTACGCACGATTTTCCTAAATGTGAAAAAATCGTGTGTAATAACTCTATATAAAATTGTAAACATGGACTCATGAAAATTTTAGCACTAATATATTGTTTTCCAAACCATGCACAATATTCCTAGAGGTTCACATGGTTTCTCACTGTAGGATGCAATGTTTGTCCAAACATTGCACCCTAGTGTGCACAAATAGAAAAGTTTCTGTTTTCATCCTTTGATGCACCCAAACCCAAACCAAAACCCTAGGAAACATTCTAAGAAATAAACATCATCTAAAATCAAGTTCTTGTATCAAGTAAAATATCATAATTATGTTTTAATAAATAATAAAATACTTGGTCGACCCACCAAACTTCAAAAATTCAAAACGAGTAAGGAATTCGACCCGCTCTAAAACCCTAGATGTTACAATCTCCCCACCATAACTTAGATTTCCCCAATCTATAAATAATAAATCCATGATGGTACTAAAAAAAACCATCACATTCAAAATTTTCCCAGTTTACCTATATTGACCTATATTTTCTTACCTAACTAATATATCGTTTTAAAGAAAATTAATATAATAGTGTTACAAAACTAGGATCCAAAAGTTTAGTGTCTGGGTAAAATTTAAAACAAACATAATATTTACATAATAAAACATAAAAAGTATTTAATTACTCGTTCTCTAGATTATTATTATTTTTCATGCAATCCTTAGTATAAATAGTCACCTGAGGATATACATCAAACAAAGGGGTGAGCTAAAAGCCTAGTAAAAGGATAGATAAGAACACGAATCAATATAACAATAAGGAGAATAATAATCATCATCATTACATAATCATGGGATCATAATAACAATCATGAGGGGAATCATAAGACAACGTCATGAATGTGGAAATTCATTAAATGAAACATCAGGTTTACCGGTCAAACACAACACATAGTTAGAAATAAAGCTATCATCATGTTCACACATAATATATGTTCATAATCATAAAATAATCATTGTGAATACATATATCATAATGTTCATGAATATTTCTTGTTATCTCATGAGATTGATCACATTACCCAATGCATTGGAGTGCTATATAATTTCAGGCACCCAAAACATCATAACATTTACATAATAATGCATGAAACTTAAAACATATATCAATCTGAGACATAAAATAATAGATATAAAGTAATGGGTTTCATTTAATATGACATAAATTCTTGAATAAACTTTTGGCCTCTCAAATGATAAAGGGAAAAAAGTATTTTTTATAAGAATCATCGTTCTTAAATGAAGAAGAAACAAATCAAAAGGAGTCAAAATGTGTTTTGTAAAGAAGAGTTCTTTGGGAAAATCATTGAATTTTTCATAAAATTAGGTTGAAATATATATATCCCAAAAAATAAAAGGTTAGAATAATTATATTTGTGGTGTATTAAATTCACATTGACACTAAAATTTGGTATGAAAGAGGAATAACCCGAAGAAAGGAAATTTGGTTCGACAATCCCCTGACCTTATTTTTGAATTCTTTATTCACTTTAATATAATAGAAAATAAACTCATATTAATGAATTAATAAATAAGAAACCTTTTATACATGTATTTTATTTATTATAATATTATTAAGTTCATTTTTCTTCATTATGATGAGTTATAGAGTTCAATTCCATCATTTTGAGAGTGTTTGTTTCTTAGTTTTCATGATTGGTTCGCTTGTATAAAAGAATAAAATTTCATGTATTTTTTGAATAATTATAAAAAATTGAAATTATATTTTATAAATGAACTTCCATAAGTTTATATGTTTTTAGATATTATTTTTCCTATTTTTCGGATTACCCGTCAGATAAAATGATAATAATAAACCTTTAGATTAATTTTGGAAATTTTTGATGACAATGAACTTTTTTTGTTTTATTTTTTAATATTATGTATATATGTTGGTTATATAACATAAAAAAATAATATAAATTTTAAAATCTATTTCAACCATTATAATGGTTTAATGACCAACCTTGAAGTCATTAAAGGAAAATAAAAACTTGTGATCCTTTAAGGTGATAAATCAACAACTCACGGACGGAGTTTTAATTTTTAGAATAAAGGGGGCATGAGAAGAGGTTTAATGATGAAGTATTACATTAAAAAAAATATTATAGTTTTTATAATATACCAAGGTTATCATTCCACTTTGATTAGGTGATGGTATGAGAGAATAATAAAAGACAATAACTTGAAAAATGAATTAATATAAAATGGATGAGGATTTTTCCCCTTGAACTTATTCTCCTTGAGAACCTCCTTAGCGAAATTTATGATGGTACTTTTTTGAGACCAAATGATTTTTGATATGGGGTAATGGAATAAGAGGACAAATGGTTATAATTTATAAAATCATAATGTCTTGAAATGTGTGAGGAGAAGAGGTGGTGATGGGTGGTATTTATAGTGGAGGACAGGGGTGTTTTCTTTTTATTTTATTCATTATTTTATTATTTTGGATCAATACTATCAATATTATGAAAATTACCAATAAATATATTAAATAGATAAGGATAATTTGATATTATGGGATTATATCTCTCATATATCATATATAAATCTATAATTCATTTATTTATTAAATAAAATAAAGTGTTATATTTCACTATTAAAAAAATCAACTATTTTAGAAAAATAACAAATATTCAGCATGTAAGGACCCGACCCCAGTTGCCCAGAGCCGGTGCCTTATTTGATTACATTGTCATACATACAAGAAATACAAATCTCGAAGGACCGAGTAGTTTAGTATTATTGGAAACAAGATACACACATAATTTCAATATTACAACTTGAAGATAAATACAACATAGAAATTCCTTACACAACACCCAGAACTCCTAGGTTATTTCTGCATGTCATTCATAATAAAATTCTTTATTTCCTGAGAAAATGAAACATAATAAAGGGGTGAGATCAAATGCTCAGTAAGAGTAAGCAATACAATGGAATATTATATAAACATAAAACATGGTGCATAATTGGAAACACATGCCTTTAATAATAAACTTGAACACATTATGTCAGAAATATGAGTTGAGTAAATAATGCCATAACAAAACATAATCATGGGTATTATACTAGTCTTACAACCACATGAAATTTAAATTATAAGCTTCATAATGAGGGAAGTGTATATTCCAGACATTATGAAACATTTTTTCATGGCCTCGGCCAAAATCCATATCACATTTGGAAAGGCCTTGGCTAATTCCTCGTCTAGTTGTCTTATGAAACCTACAGATACATCGAGGGGATACAGCGGGCCCCACCCATCACATAATAATTCCAATGCATTCCTCATATGAGCAGGGATAAACATAAACAACATGTACATTCATATTTAAACTATCATATCAAATGTAACTATCTTTCCCCAATCATTAAACATAAAACACTAACCATTCTGAGTAATATGGTGAATGGTTTTAGGATAGATCATCCAAAATAGAGTTAGTCATAAACCATTAAATCAAATATGTTAGATGACATGATAAATTATAAAACCCAATAATACCATGGAATCAACAAGTGTGTTTAATTAGATGAAAACACTCTTATAAAATCATTAAGCAATTTTTGAGATAAATACTCTTTTATTTTCAAAAAATGAGTTCTTTTGAAAAATATTTGTATAAAAAAAGAAGTAAAGTAAGGTAGTATTTTAATAATAAAATGAGTAACTTTATAAAAATAATGGTTTCCAAAAACGGATTATTGAGTGCCTTTGAAAATAGGTAGGAATTTGAGAAATTCCCTTGAATCGGGCTTATATTTTGGAAACAATTTTGAAAGTTTCTTTTCAAAACGTGTAACTATCCATAAAATAATGAAGGATTATGGTTTGTAAAAATATATATGATACTCACACAGAATATATGAGGAGTAAATAACAATAAATAAGAATTTTATTGAGGTAATTAGACAATGAAAGTATCCCGAATGAAAATGGAAGTTCGGGTGGAAAAACCCTTACCTTAAATCTGAATGTGTTCCCCTCTTGAACTTAAGGTCCCGGAATATGAAATTATAAATATAAAAAACTTATTTAAGAACCTAATAAACATTTATTTAGTTTATCATAATTCTTTTTAGTTCATTTATGTTATAATTTATAAGTTATTGTATTTAAATTCGTCGTTCCAGAGTGTTTATTTTCTTGATTTTCATAATTGGTTCACTTGTTTTTAAGTAATGAAGTTCATGTGGAATGGTGGTAAATATTTAGAATTAAAGTTACATATTATTTAGGAACATAAATAATTTTTAATGTTCATTTTGATAAATTTGTTACACGGAATTAGGATGAATCCTTAGATGACAACCACTTCGATTATTTGGCGGTATTTGGATTATTATGAACAAGTTTTGTCATATGATTTAATAATATGTACATATACTGGTTCCTGAATATTAATTAGGTTATGATACATGTATTATAGTCTGGTTCAACCATTAAAATGGTTTCATGACCAGAAATGAAGTAGAAATTGAGGAAAGAAACATCGTCATCCATGAAGGTTATAAATTGGAACCTCACTGACGCTGATTTCATTTATAAAAATAGAAGGGGGGGAGTAAAGAATATTGATGATGGTTCTTCCTTTCACATGATATTATTCTAGTATATAGATAATACTAGAGTTTATCATGGTCATTTTGACAGAGGATGTGAGGATAGAAAAATAATAGAGATGATCTTGAAAATAAAAAAAAGATGAGAGATCTCTTATGAAAATTCGGCAGCCTAACGACGTCGCTTAAAATTTCATAAAATTAAATGATGAGAGAAAAAGGGTACCTCATCATATTTAAATCAAAATGACAGTAATAATAATACAGAAAATCAAACCCCAACAGATTATAATGGAAATTAAAAGAGATAACATAAAATAAGTGTCGACTAAAAGAGGAGTGTGAAGGATTCCCTTACCTTGTAGAGAAACTCCTAGAACTTGAATGTTGGGACCTTGGGGGCCTAAGGAAACAATGAGAGGACTCTTAGAGAGGTAAAACCACCAGATATTTGAGAATGAGGGATTTATAATGAAATAAAATGAATGGATGAGTGGGTATTTATAGAAAAAGAGAGGGAGTTTTTTAATAATTTCAAAGAGACACCTCAATAGTGGTTTTTGCCAAACCATGGGCTTGCCCATGGTATTTTCCCATGGTTTTAGCCACTTCGGACACCTCATGTAATATTTTACTGTAAAAAAGTATATCAGACTTTTATTTTAATTATTATGTCATTATGATGTCATTAAACTGTTGAATACTCATAAATGTATTTTTCACTATTCACAAAGAATTCAAGTATTTTAGAAAAATCCCAAAAAATCACCCCTACCATTTTTAGATGTGTAGAATTCAAAAGTGAACTCCATTTTTCAAAATTAATTTTTTAAATGTTATTAATTTATATTTTTAAATAATTTCATAGTTAAGTCAAAAAATTACAATTTTAAAGGTGCAATTAGTTTTATATCATATTGAAAAATTAATTAAGATCTCATTATATTATTGCCTTAAGAAAATAAAATAATATTATTATTTACTATTCATAAGGGTCATATTACTATTCATATTACTATTTATAAGGGAATGCTACTATTCACCAACAAACCAAGTTTGTTCTATCGGACTCTAAATGACTTACTAATCACAACTCTAGATGACCGTTTCTCGAAATTCCAAACACAGTACATGAAAAGTTGTGTTTAATGGATAGTTTATAGAATTCATTCAATATTTATTTCCAAAATCTTGGAATGTTACATTCTCCCCTCACAAAAATTTTGTCCCCAAAATTTCATTTTACAATCTATGCCAAAAATAGGTGGGGGTACTTTTTCTTCATTCCTTCCTCCAGTTCCCATGTTGCCTCTTCGTACTTATGGTTTCGCCATAGTACCTTGACCGGATGAGTAGTCTTGTTGCGTAGAACTTTGTCTCTACGATCAAAGATTCTCGCTGGCTACTCCTCATAGCAAAGATCATCCTCCAACTATACCACACATAAAGAGAGTACATGTGAAGGGTCTGGTATGTACTTCCTTAAGAGGGATACATGAAAGACATCATGTACTTTCGATATGGTAAGTGGAAGTGCCAGTCGATAGGCCACATCTCCGACTCAATCGAGGATCTAAAAGGGGATGATATACCTGGGACTTATCTTTCCTTTCTTCGCAAAACTCATGACCTTCTTCCATGGAGATATGCGTAGAAATACTAGGTCACCAACTTTGAATTCAAGGTCTCATCGAAAGTTTTCCGCATAGATCTTCTGTTGACTTTGGGATGCCAAGATATGCTGCTGAATGGTTTTCACCTTCTCCACAATTTCTTCTACCAATTTAGATCCTAATAGATTTCACTCACCGACTTCATCCCAACACGCTGGTGTTCAACACCTTTTCCTATAAAGGGCTTCATATAGTACCATTCAGATGCTCGAGTGGAAACTGTTGTTGTATGAGAATTCAACCAGTGGAAGATGTTGGTCCCATAATTCTTTGAATTCCATATAACATGCTCTCAACATGTCTTCTAGTGTCTGAATAGTCCGCTCATATTGGCCATCAGTTTGAGAATTATAGGCCATACTGAAGTTTAGTTCAATGCTTAGAGCATGTTGTAGACTTTTCCAAAACTTCGAGGTGAATCTAGGGTCATGGTCAGATACAATAGATAGTGGAACTCCATGAAACCTTACCACTTCTTTGATGTAAATCCGTGCAAGTTGGTCCAATGAGAAGTCCTCTCAAATCACGATAAAGTGAGATATCTTTGTAAGACGATCTATAACAACCCATATAGCATTGTTTCCTTTGGATGTCCTTGGAAGTCTAGTGACAAAGTCCATGGTAATGTTCTCCAACTTCCATGTTGGTATGGGTAGTGTTTGCATAATTACCTTATACTTTTGCCTCTTAACCTTTACCTGTTTACATACCAGGAACTTTGATGCATATTCAGCAATCTCCCTTTTCATATTTTCCCACCAAAATTTTCTCAGATATTTCGGTACATCTTTGTGCTACTAGGATGTATAGATAAATTAGAGCTATGTGCATCATCCAATAGTTCTATATTTAGCTCGGGAATTGAGGGAATATAAACCCTCTTCCAAAATTTTAAAATGCCACCTTCATATGTGACGTTAGTCAACTTCCCATCATTTATAGAATTAATTTTCTTTCGAAACTCCTCATCATCAGCCTGATAACTTTTTATCCTCTCTAGTAAAGAAGTTTGGGAAACCATTTGAAAAAGTAGTGATGTGTTACCTTACTTGATAATTCCCTTATCCATCATTACTAGATCCATTAATAAAGGATCCCTTTCATATCTCATCTTGTTCAGAACTCCATGATCCTTTCTTCTCAAAGCATATGCTACCTTATTTTCCTTCCCCGGGTGGTAGTGTATTGTGAAATCATAGTCTTTGAGTAGCTCAATTCATCTCATTTATCTAATGTTGAGTTCTTTCTGTGAGAATATATATTTCAAAATCTTATGATCTGTGTATAATTCACATTTTTTTCCATAGAGGTAATGTCTCCAAATCTTCAGAGAAAAGATTACCACTTCTAACTCAAGATCATGAGTTGGATAGTTTTGTTCATGAATTTTTAGTTGTCTAGATGCATAGGCAATTACTTGATCATTATTCATAAGGACACAACCAAGTCATTTATTTGATGCATCACTATAGATAACAAACCCATCATTCCCCGATGGTAGGTTTAGGATCAAAGAATTCACTAACCTCCTCTTCAATTCTTCAAAACATTCTTCACATTCCCTTGTCCATATGAACTTAACCCCTTTTAATGTGAGTTTGGTCATTGGGTTGGCTAAATGGGCACTACTGGAAATCACTATTTTCCCAACACTTGTATACCAATGGTTCTTTTGAACTGTTGGTAGAGGTGTTATTTACCAACAGTTTTCATGAACCGTTGGTAAACATGTAATTTAGATGAGGTTTCGAAATGGTTTGATGAAACTTTTGGGAAAGAAATGTTCTCTACTAATGGTTCATGAGAACCATTGGTAATGATGGAGTTTAGAAGAGTTTTTCAAAGGTTTTATCAAACCGTTGGGGATGAATTGTTTTACAAAAAAATTTTAATAACCGTTTGCAAAAAACCCTAATTTAGACTCAGGTAGGTGACCCCCCTGATTCCAGAAGCAGATTGTAGAAGTAGATTGCGCGACTCCAGAAGTGTTTCCCAACTCCCAAAATCCCTTGAGAATCCCCAGCACAGGTGTACCTCTTCCATCCGATCAGCTTCCAGGTTAGTCTCCTTCCACCTATTCTCAAGGATATCCTTCCAAATCTTCTCAAGGATATCTTTCTATTCTCGAGGATATAGTTATTCCCTATTTCTTGGGATTTTGGAAAATTTTATGATTCACTAATTCAAAAATTGTGTACTCAAATCACTACAACGGTGTACACATTGTCCAATTAATGTTATCATTACACATATACATTTATAAGGTCATAGTGTCTCTTTCTTGTGTTCTAATTATAAAGATTCATAGTTTTTTTAATCTCAATGCTTCAAATATTACAGCTTCATGTATAGGAACTCATAAGAAATTGTTTTTAATATTTATTCATATTATTTCATGAAAATCACTCCTTTCATTAAGATCATGTCAAATATGAAGATATTATTCATCTTGATTTTTGTACACTATGTGTATTACATAACAAGTACATATCATGTTTCTATCAAAATCTATATATATATAAAATGACACATTGTTCACTTATCCTTTGCACAATAGAACATATGGAATATATTCTTGAACTTTGAAAAATAGTATGTGGTCCCTAATTATTATTCACAGAAGAAATAAGAAATAATTAACCATACAATCCAATGTTCTTTATGAATAAAATATCTACAAAGGGAACTCTCGTTGGGACCTCTTTTTCCCATGTAGTACTTCTTCCTTCTTCATGAAACTAACTCACAGAATGTCAAATTCGCAATATTAATGAATATTAGTTTTCCTAATATAACTATTAATTATTCTGCCTTAAAATCATACATGATTTATTCAATCACCTTTTTAAAACACAATGAACATTTTCACAAATTTTGAGTTCCTCAAAATGCTTGGGAAAATCATAAAAACACATGTATTGAATCGTGCTTCTCATATGGTTTCATGGATACAAGTTCATTTCGAAAATCATGACTGAATGGTTGAAATATCAAGAGGACCATGGGATTATTATTCTTCACACAAGTGAAGTTGTTTTCTGCAACTATGTGTTTTTTTTTTCACTTTTGATTTGGCCGAAAGGGGAGCTTTGTGGTCATTAATCATGGTTGTGGGTGGTCATTTAGGATGTATGATAGTATGGATTAATTCTAATTGATATATCCAATATTATTATTGACTTATGTTCAATTTGATTATCTTTGAAAAGTGATGTTGTTTAATAAGTTTTTATTAATGGTTGTAATAATGACGATTTGGTATAAGGGTTCACATGGTGTGTATAACGGTTAACATGGTGTCTACGATAATCTAGTGTCTTGGGAATGTACATGGGAATGTACACACAGTACATGACTTTGTTATCCATGTAAATATACATGGAAAATCCCTTATGGTGAAAAGTATGTTTGGCCAAATGGGGTGATGAAAACATCCCATTTACACATGGCTTTGTTTCATGGGAATGCCCACATGATGTGTTGGCCATACTATAGAGTAGGTAGTAATTAGCTCAGTCAAAACACTTTTATTCCTGAAATTCAAGACTACATGGTTAAATGTAAGAACCCATGTTCTAATGACATGCTTAACATGGTTTCTAACTCACCTCACCTAGAAATAAACTAGAACACTAGTTAAATTCAAGAATTCATCCTAAACTTACACTATAACATTGGTTAAATGAAAGAAATCATCATCATTACTGAATTCCATACACATTTGGGAAACAAACCATCATTCATGAACATCACTATAATGTATAGGCTTTTCACAAAACACATATCCCTTAAATGTCATGAAATTATAGTAGGCACTGATTTTAAGTTTCATGTTTATGGGTGTAATATTTGTAGTTTTGGATAATATATTCTCAGAACTATAGAGTGGAACCCATTCGGTGTTTTGAGGTCCACCCAGGACAACCCCCTCTTTCATGGACCCAGGAAAATCCCCCTTCTTCCTGGAACCAGGACAACCCCCCACCCTCCTCCCTGGACCCCGGATATCCCCCCACCCTCCATTATGGACCCTGGACAGCCCCCCCTCCTCCTTGGACCACAGACAGCCCCCCCCACCCACCTTTCTAGACCCAGGATAGCCCCCCTCCTTCCTGGAACATGGACAGCCCCCCCCACCCTCCTCCCTGGACCCCAGACAGCCCACCACCCTCCTCCCTGGACCCTGGACAACCCAAAAATCATAATTCGTATGTGAGATAAAACAAAATAGAACATGAAGGTACCTATCCAATGAGTGGCCATATGGGTTCGGGTCACTAATGAGTGGCATCCTGGTTTGGGACATCACAATTCTTGGATATCCTTTTTATAGGTTTTTCTAATCAAATCCATAACTATAACTATTGAAGGTCCCTCTCCAAAATCAATTGGGACATGATTCAATGAATACACCCTAACAACCTATGATCTATGGCCCCAAACCTAGGATCCTTTAATCCATGGTTATGGTGAAACTTGATGAGGCCATAACTACTTTTGAAGTGATCCTCATCCTACTCCTCATCCTCATATCCCAGAAGAAGTTAAAGTATAAAACTCATGTACTCCCAACAAGACCCTTATGTATTATGTGTTCTTTGAACCACTTCAAATATCTTACTAGGAAATCCTTGAATATAGGAATTATAAATTCTGTATCTTATTTTATTATATAAACTATATTTTGTTGTATTTATTAATATGATTCTCATATAGAATAATGTGTCATTTGTGCTTTTATTTAAAGTAAATAATTGTCATTTACGTAAATATTTTTTTGATTGAAATTCAATATTATTGAATTTATTTGAAAAGACTTATTGAAATTTTTTTACAGAATGGATAGAAGTTGGATATACGAAACTGATCAGATTTCAACCGATTTTCCAAATAATTTGAACAACTTTTTAGATTTTGTATTTGACAAGCCTTCATATAGTTGTCGCATACACTTTCCATGTCTTAATTGTGTTGGAAGACTTTGGTTGAGTCGTGAAGCTATTATCTATCATATAACCAAATATGGTTTCCAAAAAGACTATTATGTGTGGTATCACAATGGAGAGAAAATGCAATCTCAAAATGTTGATGATCCAAATGATATGAATGAATTGAAGAGTTTGATATATGATCTGTTTCCATTTATTCGTCATCATGAGAAGGAAAGGTTGTCGAGCCAACAAGATTTCGATACAATCACACACGATGCATCCAATGAAAATGATGATGTTGATATGGGGAAAAATTGAATGATGTTGCGACGACTCCAATATATCGGCAATGTGGTAAAATGAAAAAGTTGGAATTTTAATTCGATTGTTTCATGGGAAAACTATGTATGGGATTTCAAATACTGCAATTGGTTACATTATTACCTTCTTGAAGGAATTACTTCTAGATGATTCAGATATTCTCTCAAACCACTATATGGCATGGAAGTTAGTTGATGAACTTGGATTCTAAAAAAGAAATCATGCTTGCCTGAATGATTGCAGTTTATTTTGAGAGAAAACTGTTGAAAGAAATGATTTTATCAAATGTGGAACATCCCAATGGAAGCCAAAAGATGAAGGAACACCATCTCATGTGCCACAAAAAGTAATGTGGCACTTTCTATTGATCCCCAGATTACAGAACCTTTTCATGTTTGATGAAATATTAGTAAAAATGAGATGGCATGACACCGAGAGAAAAAATAATAATGAAGAGTTGGTTCACCCTATAGTTGGATTTTCATGGTAGAGATTTGATGCTCGATATCATGAATTTGCAGTCGATGTGTGTAATGTGAGACTGGGTCTTTCATGTGACTGTTTTAATCCATTTGGGCAGATACTTACTTCGCACAACACTTGTCCGGTTTTCATACACATTTATAACCTCCCCCATGGTTGTGTATGAAAAAGCCTTACACTTTCTTGAGTATACTGATATCTGGACCTTTTGATCCTGGAAATGATATATATGTATACATGCAACCTTTAATAAAAGAGTTGAAACTTCTTTGGGATGTGGGTGTGACCACATATGATGCATGTTCGAATGATATATTTCAGATGCTTGTTGGGATTATGTGGGCAATCAATGATTTTCATGCTTATGCAATGATGTATGGATGGAGAACAAAAGGAAAATTGTCATGTCTTGTTTGTATGAACAATACTCGATCGAGAAGACTGAAATATCGGCATAGTTTTAGTTTTATGGGACATCGACGATTCTTTCCAATGAACCATCCATATAGAAACAATCGTTAAAGATTTGACAATACTATAGAGACTGACGATCCACCTCAGCGTATGTCTGGAACTGATGTGCTTAATGAATTGAAAGATTTCAGTTATTCATTTGGGAAGGGTGTAATGAAATCTAGAAAGAGTAAAAATGCTTCCAATGATTCCTGTTACAATTGGAAGAAGAAGAGTATATTCTTTGAGTTGTTTTATTGGACAACCAACTAGTTACATCATTTCTTAGACATAATTCACATTGATAAGAATATATGTGAAATGTTTCTTTTGATTATTCTAAATGTCAAGGGGACGAAAAAAGTTGATTTATGATCTCGGTGTGACTTTGAATATTGGGGGATCAGACCAGAATTGCATCATGTCTGTATCTGCGAAAATAAATGGAAATTTCCATGTGCTTCTTATGTGATGAAACCTGCTGAAAAAAATCAATTTCTGGAAGTGCTAGAGACTATTAAAGTTCTTGATGGCTATTCAAGCAATATAGAAAAATGGGTCAATAGAAAAGAGTTGAAGCTGAAATATTTGAAGACTCATGATTATCACGTCCTTTTGCATGAGTTGATTCCAATAGCAATCCGTCATCTCTTGTCCAATAATGTAAGAGTATCAGTTATTAGATTGTGCTATTTGTTTAGATCTCTTTGTTCTAAGAAGTTGTTCAAATCCTTCTTGAAAAAACTATTGGTAGAGACACCATTAATTTTGTGAGAGTTAGAGGAAATATTCGCTCCATCATTTTTTACATGCCTATGGCATCTGACTATCCATATTCCGACTGAAATACTTCTTAGAGGACCCGTTACTTTCCATTGTATGTATCTAACTAAAAGAAACATGTACACATTGAAATAATATGTTTGGAATAGGAATGATCCCGAAGGTTCTATTGTGAAAGGTTATTTGGATCAAGAATGTATGGATTTCTGCTCAATGTATTTTTCTGATCTTACTACGAGAATAAAAAACAATGAGAAATAAAGATGAACAATATGAGAAAATTAAACCCAGTTTTCCATCACTCCCCCAGACAGGAGGAATTTCAGGATCATATAAATTGATGACATTAAGCCTTGAAGAGCGAGAGATGGCACATAGCATAGTGTTGTTCAATTGTTATTTGTTTGATGAGTATATCAAGTAAGTAAATTGTACATGTATCTCTTATCTTATCTCTTGTAATTTTAAATATTTGTTAAACTATTATTATTTTTATCTACAAGTAACATAAAGAATTGATATATAGAAAGCATCGTTCTTTATCTTTGAGAAGGAAAGAGACTTTTCATAGCAAAGGGTTTTCTGCTTGGTTGAAATTGATGGTAAAATATTTTTGTAATAACTAAATAAAAATAATATTTAATTAAGTTTACTATTTGTTTATATTTTAGGTATCAAGTTTTCCTACATACTCTATTTTTTAGGAAATAAGAGCTTTGGATTTTGGTCCTAATACCATGATTCGTGCTTATAAATCACTTGTGATCAATGGATACAAATTTATTATCACTGAACGAGCAAGAAACATGAGAACACAACATGATGGTATTATGCTAACTTCCACAACAGACTGTTATGCCAGTTCATTAGATAATAGACCTCGTTCTGAAAATGTATCTTATTATGGAGTCATGGAAAAAATAATAATTTTGGATTAATACTCACATGGCCGAGTCGCGATGATGAAATGTCAATGGTTTGATTCAATGACGAGGCAAGAAACCTTTATTGATTATTGTGGATTTCATGTTATTGACATGACTCACATTGTTTCCACCGATGAACCCTATCTATTGGCATCAATAGTGAAACAAGTTTTTTATTTCAAAGATCATCGTCATCCTAAATTTGGTGTAATTATTGAAGTAAATCCCAAACATTTTTTTTGATGATGGTGATGATGAAGTTGACACTATCCCTACTACAATTGGAAGCAATCCGTTTATTACTTATGATGACTCCAATAGCTCAATTGTCAGAGTTGATTGTAAACCTGAAGTTTTGGTGAGAAATATATAGAATCATGTAGTTGTGTTCTCACCTACATGTTTCACCTACATCATTCAGAGTGTGTATCCTAGTACTTACCTTTAAACCACCATAAATTTTCTGTTTCTTTATGTTTTTTTATAAGAATGGTTTTTCTATATTTTGTTGTTTGGGTTGCACAATAGTTATCTGTTTCTAATTACTTCCATATTAGTTTTCATTTTAAGAAATGACACCCATTGAAGAGAGGTGGTAAAAAAAGATAACAGAAAATAATCGTCACATGACACAGATAGGATTTCCTCCACTCATTCCCTGTTGTGAGTATTTTATTTCAAATATATATATTTCAATAACTTATAATATCATGTGTTTACTTTTCTGTTGAACTTTTTTTCAGGATCCACCCCCTAGAAAAGAGATATCCAATGAAGATCCTGATATTGCTCCCAGTACAGAGGCTGGGGGTAGGAGGGGGTGATGTCAGAGTTAGAGGATCATCTGGTGGTCCCAGTACTAAGGACGGTGGTATGAGGGGTCATGGTGTGAGAGTTAGACGATCCACTAGTCGTACCCTATTGGACTATGCCCCTACCATAGATGTATCTTATACACCTCGTTTTGATCTTGGTGTGTCTTTAGGGACACACGTGGTATTTAGGCCTCCGATGTTTACACTACCAGTTGGCCAAACATCTGTGCCATCATCTTTTGCTTCTGGTTCATTATCTCCGAGCTATTATATTCCACATTCTTCGACTCCAGCTCCGACACAGTATGTGGCTAAGGAGAAAACACTGAGGGACACTCCACATGTACTGGATATTCCATCAGCTTCTACACATCCAATAATGCCCATTGTTCCGACTACCACATGTATATTTATATAACTCTAACAAATTTTTATACGAAAATTTATTTTTATTATAACTTGTACTGATATTTTTTTCATTAATAACGGATTCATCTACTGATAGGAGGCGGGGAGGGGGCTTACTTTCTTACGTGAAGTATGGAACCTCCATACATAGTTGATGGTTGAATAAAATGATGATGGACAGATGATTGATAAATCTGGGTAGGAATGCTGGAGTTTTTTGGCGATGCTAGCCAAATACTCCGACATCATTCCAGTCAGCCCTCTTTCTTGGAGACATCTGCCACAAAAAGTCAAGGATAATGTGTGGGAAAAAATATATGTAAAAAATCTATTGGATTTAATGTATTATTGTTTTATTTATATTAATTAATCTATTGGGTGTCATATTCGGTTTAACTTCCCAAATGGCGAAGGTGCACGACCAGCGCGTTTAAAGGATCTCAGAGAGTTTTGGAGAGATTATAAGCATGAGCTATATGTTGGCTGGTGTGATAGAGTGGGCACGGAGTTGGAGACATTACTTGTTGTAGATGACTGCCCGATACAACAATATCTCCAAATGATTACCCATTGGGCGACTGTCAAATTTAAGGTATTAATCCCATTTGAGGTATTTAAATGACAGTTTTCATATTTTTAATTAATATTATCTTATATATTATTAAACATTATTTAGGAATGTTTTGAAAAAAACATTGATTCAAAGCAATACCTCCACACTTTGGGGTGCACTACTATGCCAGATCATGAGAGGAAGCTCGTACGATATAGTTGTTTATAATTTATCTTTAAGACTTGAACTTTTTTTGTTTCATACTTAAATTATTTGATTTATTGAATATTTAAGATATTATTATACTTGAACTTTATATTGTTTCAATGTCATTATAGAATCAGAAATTGAATATTGAAGGACGTATCCCTCAAGCAAATTTTTTTTGCTCGAGTAGAAGGAAAAAAGATGGAACTTCGGTTAATGAACTGACACAAGAAAAGATTTTAATTTTAATTTTGTTTATTTCAAAGTTTAATATCTATTTTGAAATTTAATAATCTATTAATATTTTTAACAGGATGATTTAGTGGCCCTTGATGCCCAGAAGCCTGACAATTTAGGTCAACATGATCATTTATTTCATGTTTTGGGAGATGAGCACTATGGTCGAGTACGCTGCCGACCAGGTAAGAATATAGTCCCAAAGAGGTATTAGTCCTCTCCAGGTATCCATTCTAGTACAAAAAAGTTGGAACATGTCAAGGAGCATGCAATACAGTCTGATAAAATGGTCATAGAGTTGGAAGAACAGGTTCAAATGAGGGAGAAAGAATTTATGAAACTGATCAAAGCTTTATCTTCATCACTTCCACCAGAGGCCAGCGCGGCTTGTCAGACATATATGTCTTCGATGGATGCATTATCCAATGCACCAGGCGGAATTTCTAGTGGCGGTCGATATGATTACGTTCTGGGTGATGATGAGTATTCTGAAGAGGATGAGGGCGAGGATGAGGATGAAGACGAGGGCAAGGATTGGGATGAGGGTGAGGATGGGGCCGAGGGTGGGGATGGGGACAAGGATGAGCATGTGGACAATGACGAGGATGAGGATGAGGACAGAGATGGTGGTGAGGATGATGCTATTGATGACAGTGGTGATGTTGATGGTGATCAGGGGAAGATTGATCCATTACATTTTTGAATTCTGTATAACTCTTTATTTTTGAACCTGGTTTTTCACTCTGGTATGGATATTTTTGAATTCAGTATAACTCTTTATTTTTTAACAAATACTGGACACTTTTGAATTTCTTTTTATAACCAAAATAAGAACTTTGAATAATTATTGCATCCACTAAAGCTCCTCCCAAGTCTATCATTTCAAATATGTCTTCTTTAGAAAAATAAACATTATCTGATACCACTAGAAGGTTGGAAGACTAAAAAGAACTAGCATCAACCAAACATAGTTCCTTAGTCCCATATCAAACCTACAAGATTTTATGTAATAATTTTTAAAGTGTAAGAGTCAACCCCGAATCAATCTGAGGCACGGTGTGGCCAGTAACACTCAAAGTGTCGCACTTTTGTTTAAAATGGAAACTGTTTTATGTAAAAAACACAACCATATAGAAAACTTACCAAATGAATTCAGATTCTATTGATACTTCAGGAAAACGATCCATGGGTCATTTGTGATGTGTAAGAGTGAACCACGCCTCAATCCAAGGCACGGTTTGGCTGGTACCACTCAAAGTGTCTCACTTTTATTTGCAATGGATAACATTTTAAGTGAAAACAACAACTTGCATATGGAAAACCGATGAAACACATTTATATTATGTTGATACTTTAGTAAAAAGATACATGGGTCATTTGTGATGTGAACGAGTCAACCCCGACTCAATCCGGGGAACGGTGTGGTGGGTATCACTCAAAGTGTCTGTCTTTTGTTTAAAATGGACACTATTTTAAGTAAAAACAACAACCATACGAAAAATCGACCAAAATTATTCTAATTGTGATGATACTTTAGCACAACTATCCATAGGTCATTTGTGAAATGTACGAGTCAAACGCGCCTCAATCCGAGGCACGATTTGGCCGGTACCACTCAAAGTGTCTCACTTTTATTTGAATTGAACAACATTATAAGTGAAAACAACAAATAGCATACAGAAAACTGAACAAATGCATTCTGATTCTATTGATACTTCAGAAAAAATGATCCATGGGTCATTTGTGACATGTACGAGTCAACCCCGACTCAAGCCGAGGCATGGTGTGGCCGATAACACTAAAAGTGTCACACTTTTTTTTGAAATGGAAACTGTTTTAAGTAAAAACAACAGCCATATGGAAAACCGAACAAACGTATTATGATTGTGTTGATACTTTAGTAAAACTATCCATGGGTCATTTGTGACATGTATAAGTCAATCGCGCCTCAATCCAAGGCACTATTTGGCCGGTACCACTCAAAGTGTCACACTTTTATTTGAAATGGAAAACATTTTAAGTGAAAACAACAACTGGCATACGGAAAACCAAGCAAACACATTTAGATTCTATTGATACTTCAGTAAAATGATCTAGGGGTCATTTGTGATGTGTACAAGTCAACCCTGGCTCAATCCGAGGCACGGTGTGGCGGGTAGGACTCAAAGTGTCAGTCTTTTGTTTTAAATGGACACTGTTTTAAGTAAAAACAACAACCATATGGAAAACTAACCAAACATATTTTGATTGTGTTGATACTTTAGAAAAATGATCCATGGGTCATTTGTGATGTGTACGAGTCAACTGCGCCTCAATCCGAGGCACGGTTTGGCTGGTACCACTAAAAGTTTCTCACTTTTATTTGAAATGGGAAACATTTTACGTGAAAACAACAACTGGTATACGGAAAACCGAGCAAACGCATTCAGATTCTTTTGATACTTTAGGAAAACGATACATGGGTCATTTATAATGTGTACGAGTCAACCCCAACTCAATCTGAGGCACGGTGTGGCGGGTATCACTCGAAGTGTCTGTCTTTTTTTTAAAATGGACACTGTTTTAAGTAAAAACAACAACCATACAGAAAGCCGAGCAAAGGTATTCGGATTGTGTTGATACTTTTTAACAACGATCGATAGGTCATTTGTGATGTGTAAGTGTAAACATTTCTTCAATCCGAGGCATGGTTTGGATGGTACCACTCAAAGTGTCTCACTTTTATTTGAAATGGACAACATTTTAAGTGAAAAAAAACAAATGGCATACGGAATACCAACCAAACGCATTCAGATTATATTGATATTTCAGAACAATGATCCATTGGTCATTTGTGATGTGTATGAGTCAACCCTGACTCAATCTGAGGCATAGTGTGGTGGGTATCACTCGAAGTGTCTGTCTTTTGTTTAAAATGGACAATGTTTTAATTAAAAACAACAACCATACAGTAAACCAACCAAACATATTATGATTGAGTTTCTACCTTATCAAAACGATCCATAGGTCATTTTTGACGTGTACGAGTCAACCATTCCTCAATCCGAGTCACAGTTTGGCCAGGACCACTCAAAGAGTCTCACTTTTATTTGAAACGGACAACATTTTAAGTGAAAACAACAACTTGCATACGGAAAACCAAACAAACACATTTGGATTCTGTTGATACATCAGGAAAAAGATCCATGGGTCATTTTTTATGTGTAATAGTCAACCTTGACTCAATCCGAGGCATGGTGTGGCTGGTAACACTCAAAGTGTCGCACTTTTGTTTGAAATGGACACTATTTTAAGTAAAAAAACAGCCATGCATAAAACTGAACAAACATATTCTGATAGTGTTGATACTTTAGAACAATGATACATGGGTCATTTTGGACATGTATGAGTCAACCGATATTCAATCTGAGGCACGATTTGGCCGGTACCACTCAAAGTGTCTCACTTTTGTTTGAAATGGACAACATTTTAAGTGAAAACAACAACTGGAATACGGAAAACCAACAAAATGAATTCAGATTATGATGATACTTTATTAAAATGATCAATGGGTCATTTATGATGTGTACGAGTCAACTACGCCTCAATCCGAGGCATGGTGTGGCAGGTACCACTCAAAGTGTTTCACTTTTGTTTGAAATGGACACTGTTTTAAGTAAAAACAAAAACCATAAGAAAAACCAACCTAACGTATTCTGATTGAGTTGATACTTTAGAGAAACAATCCATGGGTCATTTTTAATGTGTATGAGTCAATTGCGACTCAATACAAGCCACGTTTTGGCCGGTACCACTCAAAGTGTCTCACTTTTATTTGAAATGGACAACATTTTAAGTGAAAACAACAACTGGCATACAGAAAACTGACCAAACACATTCAGATTTTGTTGATACTTGAGGACAAATATCCATGGGTCATTTTTGATGTATAAGAGTCAACCCCGACTCACTTCGAGGTACGGTGTTGTGAGTATCACTCGAAGTGTCCGTCTTTTGTTTAAAATGGACACTGTTTTAAGTAAAAACAACAGCCATACAGAAAACCGACCAAATGTATTCTGATTGTGTTGATACTTTAGAATAATGATCCATAGGTCATTTTTGACATGTATGAGTAAACTGTGCCTCAATCCAAGGTACGGTTTGGCCGGTACCACTAAAAGTGCCTCATTTTTATTTGGAATGGACAACATTTTAAGTGAAAACAACAACTGACATACGGAAAACAAACCAAAGACATTCAGATTCTGTTGATACTTTAAGACAATGATCCATGGGTCATTTTTGTTGTGTATGAGTAAACCTTGACTCAATCTAAGGCACAGTGTGGTGGGTATCACTTGAAGTGTCTGTCTTTTGTTTAAAATGGACACTGTTTTAAGTAAAAAATGTAGACATATGGAAAACCGACCAAACCTATTCTGATTGAGGTGATACTTTAGTACAATGATCCATAATTAATTTGTGACATGTATGAGTCATCCTATTCTATATCCGAGGCATGGTTTGGCTGGTACCACTCAAAGTGTCTCACTTTTATTTGAAATGGATAACATTTTAAGTGAAAACAACAACAGACATACGGAAAATTGACCAAACGTATTCAGATTCGGTTGATACTTTAGCACAACAATCCAAGGGTCATTTGTGACGTGTATGAGTCAACCTCGCCTCAAAAAAAAGCACGGTGTATCTAGTACCACTCAATGTGTCTCACTTTTGTCTGAAATGGACAACATTTTAAGTGAAAACAACAACTAGCATATGGAAAACCGATCATATTCGGATTCTGTTGATACTTTTGTAAAACGATCCATGAGTCATTTGTGACGTGTACGAGTCAACCCCACCTGAATCCGAGGCATGGTGTGGCCCGTATCACTCGAAGTGTCTGTATTTTTTTTAAATGGAAATAATTTTAAGTAAAAACAATTAGCATACGGAAAACCGACCAAACGTATTTGGATTGAGTTGATACTTGAGCACAATGATCCATGGTCCAGCCTCACACAATCCACTTCTCATGTGAGGAACTCCTACCCCTATTCTAAATCACATGTCATTTGTTACGCCAAGGACAACTACATTCCCTAAGTCACACAATCTCATTGATACACACCGATTATCATCATCACTAAGTTCAAAGACACCCACCCCAAACCATGAGACATTATATTTGTGTTTGGTTGAAGTCATTTATCCATTTCCATATTTTGGGGTTATTGGCTTATAATTTCATTATGCAATCGTGTATGTGTTATACAAAATGAAATTTTGTATGTATTTTTAATTCTATATAAAACATATAATTACATATTCAGTTTTTTATGTATTGTATTCATATATGATAATTAAATTATGTATATATTCAATTCAGTATTCAATTATGAATTGAATTTCGGATTGAACATGTAATTGTCTCTCAGAATTATATTCTAAATCAATTATGTATGTTTATATTTGCTTTATGAGTTATGTTTTCATTCTATATGTGTTTAGTTTCTTGAAGGTGAAGACTAATTGATTTATAATTATGTTTTTCATTGTATATGTTTTCATCCTATGTATGTATTAAATTCAGGCCTAGAAATGCAGGCTTAGAAATCACTCAAAGAGGCCTGGATAGCAGCACCTCACCAATCACAGCAGCAGCTCAGAGAAGCCTGCTGCTGTAATTTCCCAGCATGCCCTATGCCAACGGTTGTAAACCGTTGGCATAGGGAGTTTTATACCAGCATGGCCTATGCCAATAGTTGTAAACTGTTGGCATAGGAAGTTTTATACGAACTCTTTCCCAACAGTTTTAAACCATTGGTTAAAAAATTATACCAATGGTTTTGTACAACCATTGGTATAAGGTCGATATCCTAAGATATGCCAATGGTTTTCCACAAACCGTTGGAAAAGCTCTTTCCCTATGCCTTAATTCCCCACATTTTTGATAACCATTGGTATACATTATACCAACAGTTATCCAGACTTTACCAACAATTTTTAACCGTTGTTAAAGACTTATTTTCCAGTAGTGGGGCGAAGTTCTGAACAAAACACCGATAATAACTTCCTAAACCAATACAACTACGTACCTCGGTTACATTCGTTGGAGTGGTCCATTCATGCACAACCTTTGTCTTCATAGGATCTACAGATATTCCATCCGTAGAGACAATGTGAACCAGAAAAATACTAATTGGATCCAGAAATCACACTTTCTAAACCTTCCATATAATTTATTTCTTATAAGGGTCTTCCGAATAGTGCGTAAGTGATTTTTATAATCTTCATTGGTTTTAGAGTATACCAGGATATCATCAACAAACACCACTAAAAAGTCATCAAGATATTTCTTGAATACTCTGTTTATGAGATCCATGAAAACAAATGGTGCATTAGTTAGTCCAAAAGGCATTACTGTAAACTCATAATGCCCGTACCTGATTCGAAATGTTGTTTTTGAAATGTATTCTTTTCTCACAAGAAACTGATGAAATCTATATCATAGAACAATCTTTAAAAAATATTAGGCTCTATGAATTTGATCAAGTAAATCATCAATTCTTGGTATAGGATACTTATTCTTTATTTTAATAGCATTGATTTCCCTAGAATCAATGCATAGCCTCATGGATCCATTTTTATTCTTAACAAAGAGGGCAGGGGCTCCACATGGAGAAAAGCTAGACCGAATAAATTCTTTATCACTTTATTCCTCTAGTTTCTTCTTTAGTTCCACTAACTCCACAGTGTCCATTCTATAAGGGTTCTTTGATATGGGCCTTGAACCAGGAATTAAGTCAATGGAAAACTCAATTTCCTGCTCTGGAGGATTTCCAGGTAAATCCTCTGGAAAGACATCAATATATTCATGCACAACAGGTACATCTTCTATTTGAACATTATTTTCCTCACTAATAGTTATTTCATTCTCTTCCTCCCCAATAATTGAATTTAGTTGAGCTACTGGGGGTGGATCTAGATGAGAATCAAATGGAGAGGTTTCCCCTCTAAAGATAAAGGATTTCACACCATTCTCAAAGATTGTAACTTCCTTCCTCTTACAATAGATCTTATAATCATAAATTGATAGCCAATCCATACCAAAAATTATATCATAATCAACCATTGGTATGATGATAAGGTTAGAAACTAAAGTATGTTTATGTGTCACGAGGGGGACTAATCGACATGACTTTTTTGCAATGATACATCCACTAGGGGTTTTGAATGATAAATCCTTAATTAAATTAAATTGGACATATCTAATTTTCCTGTCAAACTGGGAAGATATAAATGAATGTGACGATCCATAATCAAATAAAGTATTTGCTAAATTTGAGGAAATGATTAAAGTACCTTCCACCACAACATTAGGAACTTCAATATCAGCAGTTGTGATCACATAAGCTCTTACCTACTCTCTTGGCCTTTTCTGTGGCATGTTTCCTTGACGCGTTGGACAATAATTATCATAGTGTCCCATATCTCGATAGTTATAGAATTGAACATCATTAGCCTCCTTATTCCCCTTACAATCACCAACAAGATGGACTTTCTGACCACATCTATAGCATACTCCATTTCCCTTTAAGCACATACCCGGGTGTTTCCTTCCATAATTATCACATGGTGGAAATTCAACTCTCCCTTTATTCCATGTTTCCTTATTTCATTTCCCATAGTTTTCGGAAGAACTCTTCTTTTATTGCATTCCCTTAAAGTCATAAGACTTAGAGATTTTTTTTTTCTATCTTGATAACATATGAAACTATATCCTTATATGATAAAAAACTTTGGGATACATGTTCCCATCGGAGGAATGGCTTTAGGCCATCAAAGAATCGATCAATTTTGCTCCTTAGATTTTGTATATATTCCACAACATGTCTTGCTACCCTTGTGAAGTTGGATTCATACTTGTAATCATTTTCATCCTTCTTCTACCTCAAATTCAAGAATTGCCTCTCCATATCTCCTCGCTGCTCACGAGGGAAATATTTTTCTAAGAACATTTTCTTAAAATCCCTCCATTCCATCTCTTATATCTCTTCATCCTCTATTGTGTTTTGAATTAATGACGACCACTGATCCGCATCTCCCGAAAGACGATATACTACAATGAAAACCTTCTCTCTTTCATTATATCTCAAAGCAAGAAATATCTTCTCAAGGGAACATATCCACTTCTCTACTACAAATGGGTTTGTAGTCCCATTGAATGATTGAGGTTGTTATCACATAATACAATCTATCATGGCTCCTCCAGATGGTGGATCTGGATGCTCCATACGGGTAAGGTTATTATTCATAACCTGAGTAAGTTTTCCAAGTACAGTTATGAGTTTATCAACACTAGTCATAGCACCAGAGCCAACATCATTATCTTGCATCGGAGGAAAATCTCTATAGGTGACACATGCATTCATGCAGTTTCCATTCCTTCCACTAGGTGCCATTTCTAAATAATGGTATACACTATATTAGGGTATAAATCATAATTTATAATATCAATGTAGAAAAATACTAAACATAAATTGAAATTATACGCATATCTAACCTCTTAATCATAAACATGGTATTTTTGAGAAACAATTTTTTATTTAAATCCTTCATAATGGCTTGTAAAGACAACATGAATTATCCTAAGCATACCCCCTAGGAGTGTCTTATCCAAGAGTGCAGTAAGACCCATTGTCGTATACCAGGATACCCTAGGTCAAGCCTGAAAATCCTTGTCTAAACTTTCACTTCTAGGTATATCTTTTCCAAGTCCACCTCTACCTGCTCGTATCCAGACAAGGATGCATTTTTTGAATGATTCACATAATCTATTCCTTACCAAAATACCAGGATGTTCTTGTATATTTATCCTCAAGGAATATCTTAGGGACTCTTCCCTAATCTACAATTTCTAAATCTAGTTTCCATGATTTCTACTAAACTTCCTCTGATACCAACTGTAAAGACCCGACCCCAGTTTCCCAGATCCGGTGCCTTATTTGATTACGTTGGCATACATATAAGGAATTCGAATCCAGAAGGACCGAGTAGTTTAGTATTATTGGAAACAAGATACATACATAAGTTCTATATTACAACATGAAGAGAAATACAAATTAGAAACACATTAGAAAACACCCACAACTACTAGGTTATTTCATCATGTCATTCATAATAAACTTCCTAATGTCCTGAGAAAATGAAATATAACAAAGGGGTGAGCTCAAACTCTCAGTAAGAGTAAGCATTATAGAAGAAGGTTATATAAACATAAGACATGGTGCATAATTGGAAACACATGCCTTTAATAATAATCTTGAACACATTATGCAGGAATATGAGATGAGTAAATAATGAAAGAAGTGCATATGCAGGACATTCTGAAACAATTTTTCATGGCCTCGGCCAAGACATCTTATGATTAGGACCTTGACCAAAATCCATATCACATTGGGAAAGGCCTCGACTAATTCTTCATTTAGTTGTCTCATGAGACGTACCGATGCATCAAGGAGCTATAGAAGGACCCACCTATCACATAATAAGTCCAATGCATTCCTCATATGACTGGGGATAGACATAAACAACATGTACATTCATATTGAAACTATCATATGAAATGTAACTATCATTCCCCAATCATCAAACATAAAACACTAACCATTCCAAGTAATACGATGAATGGTTTTAGGATAGATCATCCAGAATAGATTTAGTCATAAACCATTAAATCAAATATGGTAGATGACTTCATAAATGATAAAACCCAATAATACCATTGAATCAACAAGAGTGTTGAATTAGATGAAAACACTCTTATAAAATCATTAAGCAATTCTTGAGATAAATACACTTTTATTTTGAAAAGAAGAGTTATTTTGGAAAAATATTTTTATAAAACTATAAGTGAAGTAAGATAGTATTTTCATAATAAAATGATTAACTTTATAAAGATAATGGTTTCCAAAAACAGATTATAGAGTGCCCTTGAAAATAGGTAAGAATTTGATAAATTCCCTTGAATCGGGCTTGTATTTTGGAAACAATTTTGAAAGTTCTTTTTAAAAAGTGTATCTATCCATAAAATAATAAAATATTCTATTTTGTAAACATATATATGATACTCACACAGAATATATGAGGATTACATAAAAATACATATGAATTTCATTAAGGTAATTAGACAATGATAGTATCCCGAATGAAAATGGACATTCGGGTGGAAAAACCCTTACCTTAAATCTGATTGTGTTCCCCTATTGAAATTAAGGTCCTAGAATATGAAATTATACATATAAGTAACTTATTTAAGAACCTAATAGACATTTATTTATTTTAGAATAATTCTGTTTAGTTCATTTTTGTTATTATTTAAAAGTTATTATATTGAAATTCGTCGTTCCAGAGTGTTTTTTTCTTGATTTTCATAATTGGTTCACTTGTTTTTAAGTAATGAAGTTCATGTGGAATGGTTGTAAATATTCAGGATTGAAGTTACATATTATTTATAAACATAAATAATTGTTAATGGTCATTTTGATCAATTTTTTACATGGAATTAGGATGAATCATTAGATGACAACCACTTTGATTATTTGGATGTATTTGGATTATTATCAACTAGTTTTGTCATATGATTTAATAATATGTAAATATACTAGTTCATGAATATTAATTCGGTTATGATAAATGTAATATAGTCTGGTTAAACTATTAAAATGGTTTCATGAACAGTAATGAAGGAGAAATTTAAGAACAAAACTTTTTCGTACACGAAGGTTATAAATTGGAACCTCATGGACGTTGATTTCGTTTATAAAAATAAAAGGGAGGGAGTAAGAATATTGATGATGGTTCTTTCATTCACATGATATTATTCCATTATTTAGATGATACTGGATTTTATCATGGTCATTTTAATAGAGTATTTGAGGAGAGAAAAAGAATAGAGATGATCTTGAAAATAAGAAAAAAAGATGAGAGATCCCTTATGAAAATTCAGCAGCCTAACAGTGTCAATTAAATTTTCATAAAATGAAATGATGAGAGAAAAAGGGTACCTAATAATATTGAAATAAAAATTAAAGTAAGAATAATACATTAAATCAAATCCCAACATATTAGAATGAAAATTAAAAGAGATAACATAAAAAAAGTGTCGACTAAAAGAGGAGGGTGAATGATTACCTTACCTTGTAGAGTGACTCCTAGAACTTGAAGGATGAGACCTTAGGGGATTTAGGATACATTGGGAGGACACTTAGAGAGGTAAAAACACCAGATATTCGAGAATGAGGGATTTGGAATGAAAGAAAACAAATGGATGAGTGGGTATTTATAGAAAAAGAGAGGGAGTTTTTTAATAGTATCAAAGGGACACCTCATTAGTGGTTTTTGCCAAACCATGGGCTTGTCCATGGTAATTTCCTATGGTTTTAGCCACTTGGGACACCTCATGTCATATGTTACTGTACACAAGTCTACCATCCTTTTATTTTAATTATTATGTCTTTATGATGTCATTAAACTACTGAATACTCAAAACTGTAATTTTCACTATTCACGAAGAATTCAAGTATTTTAGAAAAATCCCAAAAATTCACCCCTACCATTTTTTGACGAGTAGATTTCAAAAGTGAACTCCATTTTTCAAAATTAATTTTCTAAATATTATTAATTTAAATTTAAAAAAAGGCATAGTTAATTCGAAAAATAACAATTTTAAAGGTGTAATTAGTGTTATTTCACATTGAAAAATTAATTAAGATCTCATTATCTTATTACCTTAAGAAAATAAAATAATAATAATATTTAATATTCATAAGGTTCATATTAATATTAATATTAATATTCATAAGGGTATGTTACAATTCCCCAAAAAACCAAGTTTTTTCTATCAGACTCCAAATGACTTACTGATCACAACTCTAGATGACTGTTTCTCAAAATTCCAAATACAGTACATGCAAAGTTGTGTTTAATGAATTTATTATAAAATGCATTAAATATTTATTTTAAAAATATTGGTATATTACACACCATAACCATTTTTATATGTTTATAATTCCAAAAATAAACTCCATTTTATGAAAATGATTTTATAATTATGATAAATTTATTTTTTAATTAAATTCATCATTTATTTAAAAATTAACGTTTTTAAAATTATAAATGATTTTAGGACACATAGAAAAATTAAGTAAGGTCTCATTAAATTATATTATAATAATAAGATAGAAAAATTTTAATTTATGAATATTTTTTATGAAAATAAATATTGTTTTAAACAATTATATTAACTATAAAATGATAAATAAACATTATATTTTATAGAAATAAAAAAACTTAATTTATCATTTTTTAAAAAATTATTTACTTATACTATGATATAATTGTATCATATTTCCATTAATAAGATTCTTAAATTTTATTTATAATTTTATAAGTGAGGTTACTTTTCTATTGGCCATATTACATTTCTTAATGGTCATGTTACTATTCTATGGGTCGGGTTACTATTTCATCAAAATATGTTCCTTAATTTCTTGGAATACCACTAATTTAATTCATAATTTATGAAAATAAAATTTTTATTAGGATCTATATGATATTTATGTGGTTTATACCATATAACATAATTATAAGAAGGGGAAATTCCATTGATAAAGTTTTGGTCGTTACATTCTTCCCCCTTTTGAAATTTCACACTAGAAATTTCATTTTACAAAAACCATTGTGGGTATTTCTACTTCATCACTTCCTCTATTTACCAAATTGCTTCTCTGTACTTATAGTTATACTATATTACTTTGATCAATTTAGTGGTATTGTTGTGTATAACTTTATCTCTATATTCTAAGATCTTCAACAAATTCTCATCATTAGAGAGATCATTTTCCAACTATACCACCTATGGATTTAGTACATGTGAGGGATCCGGTATATACTTCATCAAGAGTGATACATGATATACATCGTATACTTGAGACATAGTTGGTGAAATTGTTAGTTTATAGGCCACAACTCTGACACGATCAATAATCTTGAAGGGGCCAATGTACCAGGGACTTTTCCTTCCTTTCTTCCCAAATCTCATGATCCTCTTCCATGGAGATATCCAGAGGAATACCATATCACCAACCTCAAACTCTCAGTCACATCAATAATTTTATACATATCTTTTATGTCTAATTTGTTCGACCTTGATGTACTATTGAATAGTTTTCACCTTTTCCACAATTTCATCGACCATTTTAGGTCTTAGCAGCTTACGTTCACCGACATCATCCCAACATGTTAGTGTTATGGAAATTTTCCCATAAAAGGGGTTTATATGGATCCATTTGGAAGTTCGAGTGGAAACTATTGTTACAAGGGAACTCTGCCAGAGGAAGATCATGGTCTGATACTTTTGTGAACTTCATATAATATTCTCTCAACATGTTTCTCAGTGTTTGAATAGTTTGGTCAGACTTGCCATTAGTTTGATTATGAAAAGTCGTACTGAAGTTCAACTAGGGTTTTAGAGCATATTGGATACTTTTATCAAGATTTGTGGTGAATCTAAAATCTTGATCAGATATAATTGACAGTGGTACTCTATTCACCCTTAACAATTATACGATGTATATCCATTTACGTCGATTTAGTGATAATTCCTCTCAAATTTTTATAAAGTATCAATATTTATAAGACGATCCACAACAATCCATATATCGTTATTTCCTATGGATATCTTTAGAAGTCCGGTGATGAAGTCCATGGTGATGTTTTCCCATTTCTATGTAGGTGTCGGGAATGGTAGTATCATCCCCTTAAGTATTTTTATTTTCATCCTTCACTTACTGATATACCTGGCACATTGATGTATATTTTGTGATCTTCTTCATATTGTCCAACCAATAGTTCTATCAGAGATCTCAAAACATATTTTCTCTCTCTCAGTGAATAGATAAGGTTGAGCTATGTGTGTCACTCATAAGGTTTTTTTATATCTATATTGGATGATACACATAGTCGTGACCCAAATCTTACAACTCCTTCCCATAAATTTTGAACTATAACGATTTCCCCTTTCTTATAGATTCCACCATCTTTGGAATTTTGACATAATTTCTTTGAGCATTATTTATTTTCTCTGAGAGTATGGTTGAGAAATAATTCGAGAATGGATTGAATTTTTTCATTCCATAATGATTCTCATTTCCATAAATTTAAACTCTAAGAAGATTTGATCCTTCTCAATTCTCATCATTGATAATGTTGTAGGATCCTTTCTACTTAGAGCATCTATCTCTTAATTTTATTTTCTAGGGTGGTAGTGGATTGAGATGTAATAATCCTTGATGAGATCTAAACATATTTCCTAGAACCTGTTAAGCTCATTCTGTGTGAATATATATTTTAGGCTCTTATGATCAATATATATTTCACATTTGTCCCTATAGAGATAATAAAGCTATAATTTCAACGTGAAGATCACAACTACCAACTCCAAATCACGTGTAGGATTATTTTTCCCATGAATTTTAAATTACATTAAGAATTAGGTTATCATTTTGTCATTTATCACCAATACACATTCTAATACCTTCTTTGAATCATCTTTGTATACTACAAATAGTTCCCCACTTATTAGTAGTTTGAGTACTGGTGCAGTGATAAGCCTCTTTTTTCAACTCATTGAAGAAGTCCTCACATTCACTTGTCCATACAATATTTTCTCACTTTCAAGTAATCCTAGTTTGTGGTTTTGAAAATCATGATATTTTCTTCACAAATTGCTGGTATTAACCTAGTAGACTAGGGAAACTACATATTTTCATTACAGATGTTTCCATTGGCCACTCTTCGATTACCTTTTTCAGAGAAGGGTCTACATATACTCTTTTGTTGGTGATACCATGCCGCAAGAATGATAGTTCTTCCATTCAGAACTAACATTTACTATAATTTTCATATAGATTCTCCCTTTTCAAGGTATTTATTATAGTATTCAAAATCTTCTCATGTTCCTCCTTTGTCTTGGAATATATCAGAATATCATCGATAAAGACTACCAAATTTTTTTCGATGTCATCTCTAAAGACTCTATTCATTAATTACATGAATATGAATAGATCAATAGTGAGTCCTAAAATCATCACTTTGAAATCATAGCGTTCATAATTTTTTTTGAAAGTTACTCCTGGGAATATCTTCATCCCTCACATTTAATTAGATATATACCAAGTGAAAGCCTACCTTATAGAAATATTGGGCCCCATGAAATTGATCAAACAAGTCATCTATCTGTGAAATGGGATACTTTTTCATTATCTTTATTTTGTTGAGTTCATGATAATAAATGCATAGGTTCATTGATCCATTCTTCTTAGTGGTTAATAGGACCAGCACACCCCATGTTGAAGCACTCTGGTGTATAAATCCCTTGTCCAAATTATCCTATAGCTAGTTCATCAGTTCCTCCTACTCAATGGTGGACATTATATAAGGTTTCATTAATATATGTACAGATCTAAGAAAAAGTTAAATTAAGAACTTAAACTCTCAGTCTAGAGGAAAATGAGGAAATTATTTAGGGAAAAAATCAATGTAGTCCCTCAGAATGGGTATGTCTTCGAGCATGATTACATCTTTTGTATCAATCATTTGAGCTAGATGTGCTTGTTCATAAAGAATCAATACATAACAACCCAAGATTTTATAAGATATATTCTTTTTAATTTCTTTCATATCTTCTGTTGTACGCTACACCAGGATTATCTTGCAATATATGCAACATCGTATTAGCTTGCAGTATACACAACACTAATCTTGGATCGTATTACACACAATTTCAGGTTTGTTTGATAGTAGTTATTATACGCAACATTGTGTGTATATATATGTATATATATATATATATTCAATGTAAGAAATGAAATATGGTTGGATTTTGTTATACGCAACAGCAAAGGAGTCTTGCACTACATGCAACCCCAACTTGACTTGCATTACACGCAATCACAACCTTTCTCGATAGTGTGTGTTGTACGCAATACCGGGTTTCACTAAACAACGATATATGGTTATAATATTATTATAAACTATCCGTTATGAATTTTAGTAATTAAATTTTTTATTTTATGAAATTATAATTCATCTTACACATTTTATAGAAATGGTATGAGAACAAAATAAAATTTTCGGGTAAAATAAGTATTTTTCAAAAAATGCAGTTTTGCCGCCTTTTGATGGCGCACCCATTTTAAATATTATTTTTGACAAGATTATAAGTTAAATTTTACAAAATAAACTTTATATTTTGAATCAGGATATAAAAATTTATATTGGATAAAGTTTTGATATTTTTCGGATAACTTTCACATTTTAATGAATAGTAAAAACACACTATATTTTAATTAAAAACAAGTTTTTTAATCGTAACAATTTATATGGTTAAATTATAATATATAATGATTTTAAAGTATATATAGAATATATTTTTACCATTTAATATAATTTATGTAATTAGCATTGATTTCACATTGAATTCATAGGTAAAATCATTTAAATCTTTTGCAATGTTTTAACTTTTAAAACTCGTTTTCTTAACAACAGGATTAATTTTAAATTAATTTCTGAAACTTTTGGGTATTGAATTTAGAAACATGGATTTCATATTTGGAATCAGTGGGTCCAAATTATGCTAATATGTTACTTTTTTTTTGGGCATTATGAATAGTAACCACGGTAAATTTTATTTACCATAGTAAAAGGTAAATCGGGTAATTAAGGGTAACTATAATATTATAAAATTACCATAACACTTGTATTAATATAATTGGATGCTTATATGTATTAATAAGGCATATTTGGGTCTAAATGGAATCCATTGGAACCCACTTGGAGGTGATTAAGACCTTTAGTTTATTTTATTTAAAGGAAAGTGAAATATGTCTCACTCAACTTTAATAATTAATTTATTTTTAGTTTCAGTTTATACAGAATATAAATTCGTCTATAAATATTTATTTGAAATATAAAATGTTTTAATTTATCATGGAAATTTATTTATAATTTTTAAGAGATATTTAATTACCTTAATAGATTATACATTAATGATGCAGAAAATATTTATTTAGTGAAAAATAAGTAATATAGTTTTTATTGAAATAATAATACCCATTAAAAGGATCCCAAACCTGACCAAAACTTATTTTTAGTGTATATATACACCATAATCATCCAATTACTTCATATATGACCGTTTGGAGTCTTATAAAAGTGATTATGACACTTATATTATTTTATTTTAAATGATGTCAAAGTTGTCACCTTCATAATTTAATAAACATAACATTTTAAAAGTAGGGTGTTTTAAAATATAAATCCCACGAAAAGTGTTATTATGAAATATATAAGATTTATATTTATCCTAGAATTTTATTTTAAATTTTTATGCAACAAATAAGTATATTTAATAATTATACAAAAAATGTTGTAAAATTATTTTATTAAGAGAAGTATCAAATAAATGGTTTTACAAATAGTAAAATAAATATTATATGAACTATTTAATGTGATCCACTAATTTTATATATGAATATTACATGTTGTGAACCTATTAAATATTTTATTTCGAATATATCATCTGTGTGGATTTTATTTAAATTCTAATAAATGAATAGTGTCAAAATTGACACTATTGTTATTTTATAAAAATAAAATATTATTAAATTGTTTAAAAATCACAAAAATATTTAAAAATTATAAATTGAAATTTATATAGTCAAAAATGTCATAAAGTATCCAATTATGGAAAATAAATAACACATAAGTGATTATTTATAACCATTTAAAATTTATAATTTTATTACCACAAATAAAACTAAATAGATTAAATAAGGATAAATCAAAATGATAAGGTTTAAAATAAGATCAAAACATGTCTAAATTTTATTGTTTGATGATATTACAACCCTATATCATATTATCTTAGAATTGAGTCATTTTTGGAGGTTTTTATGTGTGGTTTGAATTTATATTAAACTAATGTTTTTTAGGATTCTAAAGGTGCCCCTCTCCTCCCTTATAAAAGGGAACCTCCTCCCTCTCATCTTTACACAACTTTGAGCCTTCAAGCTCAGAAAAAACCTGCCCATTTCCCTTCTCAACTTCCCTATAAGTATTCTAGATGTCTTGTAATTCTTCAAAGACCAATTTTAGTGCCCAAAGAGGAGGTTTCAAAGAGGCGTGTTGAAGAAGAGGTAATATCCATTACCGATTCTTTCAAATTTATTTCTTCTTCTACTTCCTCTTATTTAGTTATTTCATTATTAAGTAATAACATCAGTATCACTAATATAATGATATGTTATTATAAATATGAAAAAACCCTATTCCACCTTCTATCCATCTTACGGTAAACGAAATCACCGCGCGTGCGTACGTACGGAATACCGTCTCCACGCTGTGGTGTAATCTGTTTTCCACCACAACATTACTTGGATGGGTATAATTGTATAAATAATAACTATATATGATTATTATAACATCATACTGATTCTATGATATTATATCATCCAATCCAATTCCATTCAATAAATATGGGAAACGATATCATCGCTCGTGCGTACGTATGGACTACCGTCTCCACGACGCGATGAGATTCATTTTCCTTGTTAACAATTCAATAATTATTATAAAGTATGTATAATAAGTAATCATGAAATATAAGACATAATAATTCTACTGGATTTATGTATATGTATGTCATCTACTTAATTCCATTCAACTCAATAAGGAAACGAAAACAGCGTTCATGCGTATGTACGACCTACCGTCTCCATGAACGATGTATTTCTTTCCATTTATTGATATATTATATATATGTATATTTTGAATATATATTATATATAAATCATGTTTTATAATCTGGAATTCAGTAATCATGATCTAAGTAATCATATGAATAATTACAAGTCAAAACACGAACTATAAATGAAACGATTTTACCCAAAACGCTGCTTTAACATGGAATTGACAAATGAACAGATTATATAAAGTCATAAGTGAATCATATATGATATAATAAATATTATTATGGTTCTGTTAAAAGTTATATAATTTGTTTAAACCCACTATACAAGAGTCTCTAACACATACAGAAGAAATTGGAAATAAGGTAAGGGATAATGTTTCCATATCAATTGTTTTCTATCTGAGATTGCTTATACGTAAGTATTTACTATGGTTATATTTATCATCCAAGTCCAAGTTTTATAAAAATGTTTTCATGTATGTTTAAAGTACTTTTTACCCTTTTATGAATTTTACCAAAAGGTTTGGAATGAATATTTCTTTTATTTACCATAGGAGGCACTTTTTGACTTTTCCAACAAAAGTACGAGGATAATGTTTTTTTAACTTATACGGAATGAATGGATTTTTACGGTTTCAAAATGCCTCATTTTCATGAATCTTAATCTACAGGATTTAATGACTATTTTCAATAGAATACTTTTCTTTTAAAATTTCATGGAATTTTGTGAAAAGAAAATGATTTTGAAGAAGAAAGGATATTTTCCTCAAGAATTCATTACAAGTGTTTTATCAAAACCATTTTCCATATAAGGTTACATTATTTCATATGTGTATGTTTCAAGTATAATTTCTCTATGATTAACATGGTTTCACTTTTTTTATGATTAAATTATATCCATTTGTTTTATATGGATTATGAGATGATGAGATGATGTTTATGAAACCCATTTTATTCTTTGGGTTATGATGAATGATTTATATATATTTTGTGGAACAAGTAAGAATGATTTCATTATGAGATGGGTGGGACCTATATCTCCCTCCAATGCATTGGGTAAAGATATATATCTCATGAGATAGACCTGGATGAAATGAAAAGTAAATCTGATTCAGTAATACAGGGCTGGAAAGGCAAGTAAACCCAGTTTAGTAAGGGACTTTGTCCACTAAGATGGTCTTGGCAGCAATGCCTTGGAAACTATGGAAATAATATCATGTGATTAATGTTTTTCCACAATTAAAAGTTTTATTCCCATGCTATTTTATCATGATTGATGTTCCATTATGATCTACGCCTTACGCACTGCCATGTTTTATGTCATTGCTCAAGATTTTGATGTTTAAACATTATGTTCATGTTTTTATGTTCAAATGTATATGGTTTGTTTTATTTTCTCCATGCTTACCCTTACTGACCATTTGAGCTCACCCTTTTATATGTTTTCTTTTCCCCAGGATATAAAGAAAGGTTTTAGGTAAGAAAACAAAAGGGGAAGATCTTTATGGGAGATGTTGATGATCTTTCACCATAATTAGAAGATTATGTTACGAGTTTCCAAATACACTAAACTATTATGGTACTTGTGTGTTTGTTTTTGTTATATATTAAGTATTCCGTAAAAGTAATGTAATGTCTATGTACGTCAAGATTTGGGTCTCTACAGTTGGTATTAGAGGAAAGGTTTAGTTAACCTTTGGAAACTAGGATTCAAAAACTTTAGTGATATCCCTAGAGATATTTCTAAGGTATTTCTAGGGATGTCCCTAAGGTTAAGTATAAATATAGGTTATAGTCCTAGAATTACGGTAACAATATTAGAATTAAACCTAGATGTTAGATATTGAAGTTACTCCCCCTTTATTACGATTTTTTCCTCTCACACTATTCTTTTGGGTTTTAGAAAATGGATGGAAACAGGAAGATTCACGATAATGGAGGATATGATGGACAATGGCATGATATTCTTCATGAGCAACCAAATGAAATTGGATCTAGAGGTCCACATATCATTATTATGCCTAATCAGAAATCTCATAATATGATCAATAATCTCAACTTTGGTAAGTTTCCCAACTCTACTAATAAGAGAAAGATGGAGTTTCTTGATGATCATAGAGGATAGAAAGTTCAATTTCCCTCATGTAAATCATTTGGGGAGAGGCATTAGGGAGAATGTTTCAAAGGAACTGGAAGATGCTTTGGGTGTGGAAAAGAAGGACACAAAGCCTTAAATTGTAATGGAAAAGGTTCAGTTAACACCAAGGACAAAGATAATAGTATTGCTAAGACATCAACAATGGTTAAATGTTTTAAATGTGGAATGTACGGGAATTATGAAAACCAATGCCCTAAGGGAAAGTCTCATGAAGAGAATCAGCATGGTTGTATGGATAATATTTTTGATGATGATGATGAAGAGACTACAAATGATATGTAAGATGAAATAATTGTTCAAGATCGGTCAATGGTTTAAGAAGGTAGTGGAATGATTACATATTTATCAAGAGTAATGTTGTATAAGTAATGTCATAATACTATGGAATAAAGAGACATCTAAGGATTGTTACATTATTGTTTTTCCTTATGTTTTTGAAAGTATATGTTGAATGGTACTGGTAACCATGAAAGGTTATTCAGATATTTTTGGAAAGCACCTAATATGCACATAAAGAAGGGATAAAGAGATACTGAAATGTTTGATAGTATTAATGATCTCATGACTGATATAAGGAAAAAGTGATATCATGGTTTGAGTATATAGAATTTTTGGGATTTTGGTATGTGTAAAGAGTTACCTTTTGACAGCATTCATGATTTCACTATGGTTCGATGATAATATAAGTTTCAAGAGAATACGTGATTCAGGTATTCACATGTTTGGAATGTGATCAACAAGATATATCTTATGATATATGGGGGATAAATGATGGTATTAACTTGCTTGTTATGTGACATTTCAAGTAATCGTTTTCTTTATACTATGATATTGGACAGATGTATATTTAATAAGCCTAATGATTGGAATGAATTAAGTTAGCCAAAAGATATTATTGTTTAAGTCTAGAAATTCTTTCGATATTATTGATGGAATGCTATAATAGTGTAGTTTAAGAAAAGGGAAAACATGCAGAATGGGTGACAACCCGTCGCGTTGGACGAGGATGTGGGAATCGAACCCACAACCGAAGTGCGACATGCCTTTATCGCCTACCACTAGCCAACAAGACGTCCTTGGATAGTAGAAACTAGTTTTATTTTATTAAGCGGTATGATAGATGAAGTATATGTCCATTTTTGGAATCGTATACGATTAATGTCACCATAAATGGACTTATGTATATAACTATTGCTAACCTTGTGTTTGAGACAGATGGAATGACCCATCATTCTATCACATGATCTGATAACACTTCAAGAATGACAAATTAAACTTCATTTCTTTAAGAGATGAAGTGGAAATTGTTCAAGGCATGAACAACAGTGAGATTGTACCAAAATCAAGTAAGTATTTCTTTTGATTCAAAAATTTTCAACATTAGGGAAATAATCTTGAAAAACAAAAAAAATTTCCTAGTTCCCTCATATCTGATGAATCAGATGGTACCTTAGAACATCACAAATTGATGGCTATGTGATTGTTGGCTGTTTCATAACCATGTTCTCTACCACTCTCCATCAGAACTTGATGGTTAGATTTTTCTTCCATATCCATATTTTCACCTATGTTCTCCTATATGGAAACCCAGTGATGAGTTTCTTTGGATAATCATTATGTATCATACTTTAGTTTTTAAAATTAAGTTTTAGTATTCCTTTTTACGTTGTGGGTTTCTATGAATAGTAAACGATTTATAACCTCAACGAATTTCGAGGGTGAAATTCATTTTAAGGCGGGTAGAATGTAACAACCCGAGATTTTATAAGATATATTATTTTTAATTTCTTTCATATCTTCTGTTGTACGCTACACCAAGATTGTCTTGAAATATATGCAACATCGTATTATCTTTCAGTATACGCAACACTAATCTTGGATCGTATTACACACAATATCAAGTTTGTTTGATAGTATTTATGCTACGTAACATTGAGTGTATATATTTGTATATATATATTCAATGTATAAATGAAATATGGTTAGATTTTGTTATATGCAACAACAATGGAGTCTTGCAATACACGCAACCCTGACTTGGCTTGCATTACACGCAATCACAACCTTCCTCGATAGCGTGTGTTGTACGTGATACCGAGTTTCACTAAACAACAATATATGGTTATAATATTATTATAAACTAGCCGTTATGAATAGTAGTAAATAAATTTTTAATTTTATGACAATATAATTCATCTTACACATTTTATAGAACATGGTAAGAGAACAAAATAAAATTTTCAGGTAAAAAAAATATTTTTCAAAAAATGCAGTTTTACAGCCTTTTGATGGAGCACCCGTTTTAAATATAATTTTTGACAAGTTTATAAGTTAAATTTTACAATATAAACTTCTTATTTTGAATCAGGATATAAAAATTTACATTGGATAATGTTTTGATATTTTCCTGATAACATTCATATTTTAATGAATAGTAAAAACACGCTATATTTTAATTAAAAACAACTTTGGTCATTGTAATAATTTATATGGTTAAATTATAATATAGAATGGTTTTAAAGTATAAATATAATATATTTTTACCATTTAATATATTTTATGTCATTAGCATTGATTTTACATTGAATTCATAGGTAAAATCATTTCAATCTTTTGCAATGTTTTAACTTTTCAAACTCGTTTTCTTAACAAAAGAATTAATTTTGAATTAATTTCTGAAACTTTTTTATATTGAATTTATAAAAATGGATTCCATATTTGGAATCAATGAGTCCACATTATGTTAATATGCTACTTTTTATTTTTGGGCATTATGAATAGTAACTACGGTAAATTTTATTTACTATAGTAAAAGGAAAATCGGGTAATTAAGGGTAAATATAATATTATAAAATTACCCTAACACTTGTTTTAATATAATTGGATGCTTATATTTAGTCCTAAGGAATATTTGGGTCGAAATGGAATCCATTGGAACCCACTTGGAGGTGATTAAGACCTTTTGTTTATTTTATTTAAAGGAAAGTGAAATATGTCTCACTCAAACTTAATAATTAATGTGTTTTTAATATAAGTTTATACAAAATATAAATTAGTTTATAAATACTAATTTGAAAGATAAAATGGTTTTCTCTATCAGGGTAATTTATTTATAATTTTTAAGATATATTTATTTACCTTAATAGCTTATACATTAATGATGCAGAAATTATTTATTTAGTGAAAAATAAGTAATATAGTTTTTACTGAAATTATAATACCCATTAAAATGATCGAGAACCTGACCAAAACGTATTGGTAGTGTATATATACACCATAAGCATCCAATGACCGAATAGATGACCGTTTGGAGTCTTATAAGAGTGATTATGACACTTATATTTTTTTATTTTAAATGATGTCAAAGTTGTCACCTTCATAATTTAATAAATATAACATTTTAAATGTTGGGTGTTTTAGAATATAAATCAGACTAAAAGTATTATTATGAAATCTATAAGATTTATCTTCATCCTAGTATTTTATTTTTAATTTTTATGCAATAAATAAGTATATTTAATAATAATACAAAAATGTTGTAGAAATTATTTTATTAAGAAAAGTATCAAATAAATGGTTTTACAAATAGTAAAATAAATATTATATGAACTATTTAATGTGATCCACTAATTTACTAGATTAATATGACTGGTCATGAACCTATTAAATATTTTATTTTTAATATATCATCTTTGTGGATTTTATTTAAATTCAAATAAATGAATAGCGTCAAAATTGACACTATTGTTATTTTATAAAAATAACATATTATTAAATTGTTTAAAAATCACAAAAATATTTAAAAATTAAAAATTGAAATTTATATAGTAGAAAATTTCATAAAGTATCCAATTATGGAAAATTAACAACACATAAGTGATTATTTATAACCATTTAAAATTTAGAATTTTATTACCTCAAATAAAATTAAATAGATTAAATCACGATAAATCAAAATAATAAGGTTAAAAATAAGACCAAACATGTCTAAATTTGATTTGTTGATGATATTACAACCCTATATCATCTAATATTTTAATTGAGTCATTTTTGGAGGTTTTTATGTGGGGTATTAAACTAATATTTTTTAGGATTCCAAAGGTGCCCCTCTCCTCCCTTATAAAAGGGCACCTCCTCTCTCTCATATTTACACAAATTTGAGCCTTCAATCTCGGCCAAAACCTGCCCATTTCCCTTCTCAATTTCCCTATAAATATTCTAGAGGTCCTGGACTTCTTGAAAGACCAATTTTAGTTCCCTATGTGAAGGTTTCAAAGAGGCGTGTCGAAGAAGAGGTAATATCCGTTATCGATTCTTTCAAATTTATTTATTCTTCTACTTCCTCTTCTTTATTTGTTTCATTATGAAGTATTAATATCATTATCACTAATATACTGATATGTTATTATAAATATGAAACAATCCTATTCCACCTTCTATCCATCCTACAAAAAATGAAATCACCGCGCGTGCGTACGTACGGAATACCGTCTCCACGCTGTGGTGTAATATATTTTTCCACCACCACCTTACTTGGATGGGTATAATGGTATAAATAATAACTATATATAATTATTATAAGATCATACAGAATCTAAGATATTGTATCATCCAATACAATTCCATTCATTAAATATGGGAACGATATCATCGCTGATGCATACGTACGGACTACCTTCTCCACGACGCGATGAGATTCATTTTCCATGTTAACAATTCAATAGTGATTATAAAGTATGTATAATAAGTAATCTTGAAATATATGACATAATAATTCTACTGGATTTATGTCTACATATGTCATCTACTTAATTCCATTCAACTCAATAAGAGAATGAAAACAACAATCATGCGTACGTACGGCCTACCGTCTCCATGAACAGTGTATTTCATTCCATTTATCGATCTATTATATATATGTACATTCTGAATATATATTATATATAAATCATGTTTTATATTCTGGAATTAATTAATCATGATCTAAGTAATCATATGAATAATTACAATTCAAAACACAGGTGCTAAATGAAACGATTTTACCCAAAACATTGCTTTAACATGGAATTGACAAATGAACAGATAATATAAAGTCATAAGTGAATCATATATGATATCATAAATATTATTATGGTTCTGTTACAAGTTAATAATATGTTTAAACCCACTATACAGGAGTCTTGGACACATACGGAAGAAATTAAATATAAGGTAAGGGATAATGTTGCAATCTCAATTGTTTTCTATCCGAGATTGCTTATATGTAAGTATTTACTGGGGTTATATTTATCATCCATGTACAAGTTTTATAAAAATGATTTCATGTATGTTTAAAGTCCTTTTTACCCTTTTATGACTTTTACCACAAGGTATGGAAGGAATCTTTATTTTTATTACCATACGAGGTACTTTTTGACTTTTCCGACAAAAGTACAAGGATAATGTTTTTTAACTTATACAGCATGAACGGATTTTTACGGTTTCATAATTCCTAATTTTCATGAATCTTACTCTATAAGATTTAATGACTATTTTAAATAAAATCCTTTTCTTTTAAAATTTCATGGAATTTTTTGAAAATAAAATGATTTTGAAGAAGAAAAGATATTTTCCTCAAGAATTCATTACAAGTGTTTTATCAAAACCATTTTCCATATAAGATGACATTATTTCATATGTGTATGTTTGAAGTATAATGTCTCTATGATTTACATGGTTTCTCTTTTATTATGATGAAATGATATCCATTTTTTTTATATCGATTATGTGATGATGGGATGATGTTTATGAAACCCATTTTATTCTTTGGGTTATGATGAATGATTTATGTATATTTTGTGGCACAAGTAAGAATTATTTCATTATGAGATGGGTGAGACCTATATCTCCCTACAATGCATTGGGTAAAGATTTATATCCCATGGGATAGACATGGCTGAAACGGAATGTAAATCTGGTTCAGTAATACAGGGCAGAAACGACAAGTAAACCCGATTCAGTAAGGGACTTTGTCCACTGATTAGTCACTTAAAGTGGCTAATATTCATTGTTAAGTTCTTAATATTAATGTGTTTAAAAGTTTATAAACATCAATTTTAGTCCAATTCAGAAATTGAACTTCATTTCCCATCATTGTGCAATTCATGCTTAAAATGTCAATTTGGGCCCACTCAATACTTTGCTTGTGGAAATTACAATATTCATCATTTTAATTTGAAATTTTCGGATATTATTTATCACTTTGTTTGGAACATTTTATCTTTTAGGTCCGATGGATGAATCCCAAAGGAAGATGGAGAATTTTGCGCCTGAAGGAAGAAACTTGCTGGAAAAAGCATAATGGGCCTAAGGCCCATCAAACAAATGTGGGGCCCAGAAACCAAGCCCAATGAAGCTCAAATTTATACAGTAGAATGATACAAATATGAGGATCATTTTATTCACCTGTTTCCGGAGCTAATTCCAATATTTTCATGATGATAAAGGGATCTGAAGATGAGATTTAAATGGAGGACTCGTCATTAATGCACAGAAATCCGTCCCACCATTTAGACTATAAATTCCAAACGGCTGAGCTAAATTTCCTGAAATTTTTACAGCTCATATAGGACAGATGGATGAAGATATTTCTCTTCTACATCCCCTCCTTATTCCGCCTTCTTCAATTTCTAATTCACACGTCAATGTGGTGGACGAATCTGGACAGTTTTCCGGGTCAAATTCGAAACATCAATTTCCTTTTGATTATTCACCCTCCATTTGACTCTATTAACTGTTGGGGGGTGAATTAATTGTTGGGGGATGTACCTAAGGCTCCTAATATGCCTATATAAGGAGCTATTGGTGAAGGGAATAGGGGTAGAAAATTTTCTTATCATCTTGGATGCTTTGTTTCATTGTAATGTTTTGCTTCCAAATTTCCTTTGTAATGTTTTCCATTTCCATGTAAGTTTCTTTTTTGTATCTTTATGTTCTTAATCAACTTCTTTCTCTTATATATTTTCCATTTAATTTATTAAAACTTTATAATCACAAAGCACAGTGATATCTCTGTGTTGTTTTGAATTAGTTCACACATAGGTGTGAATTTCATTCACACACATGAAGGAGTGCTCATTATTTCCGCGGTTTTAATTTCTTCAATCCAATTCTTGTTAGCCATATTCCACCCACCATTGAGAGTATATCATCAATGGAGGGCTAAACCTTTAATGAGTTGATCTTAGGAGGATGCGAAGGCTGGATTGAATGTTATTTTATGAACGAATTGTTGTTAATTGGATAATTAATTTAAGACATTCATTCTTCAGTTATTTCTACTCTTCATCTTTACTGTGTTTGAGAAAAATAAATTCAATTACTAAATGACCATATACCTCGGAGAGATCATGAATTTGGTTCTATAAGTGTATAGGGGATTAGTAATTGTGTTTAGTAAGCACCAAACTAGAAAATGATGAAGTTAGTGTTATTTTTTAAGAATGGATTCATCAAGAATTAATAAAACCAAAATTGTTTAAAGAAGTAAAATTCATTCAATCCACCCTGAGCATAATCCTAGATCAACCCATTTTCATTGAATTGAATTCACGTAGGTTTCTTAGTGTTATTTAAAACCATCCAAAATCAAAACCAAAGTTGGCTACTTCATAGCCCATCCTTCACCAAATCATAGCGTCTCAAGGTTACTTCTTCGGTCCCTGTGGACTCGACCCCTACATGTACTACATCGATCGCTTTTACCCGTAGGGTAAATTTGGGCGCAACCAAATTTTGGCGCCGTTGCCGGGGACCAATTAAGTTCCTTAGACCAAAAACCTTCTTTTCTTACCCCCATTCTTCTATTCTCATCCCAATTCTCTTATCTTTTCCCTTTCTCGCTTTTTTTTCTTTTGGCGCATGTCCGCCTACACCCGCGATAACTCAAACAGATTAGTTAGGGTGGATACTCCTAGGGCTGGGGAGTCAAGCACTAAAAGAGGTCTATTTCCTTTAGATCCAAATCTTCTTAATACTCCAAATTCAGACGTTGAGTTCGATACAATGGAGAATCTCCCACAAAACCAAATCATAAACCGGGGAGGGAACCAAAATAACGGGCAGGACCCTAACTTGGGAATTGTTGCAGACCCGACCATAAATGACTACCTCACACCAACCTGGACCAATGCACCCTCATGCATTAGGCATGATAACATAGGATATGCCCAATATGTTTTCAAACCCCATGTCCTGAACCACCTTCCAACCTTTCATGGGATGGAGTCTGAGATGCCTTACCTTCATGTTAAAGAATTTAATGACATTGTCGAAACCATGTGCCCACCAAATCAAATTGAATCTGCTAAAATGAGACTTTTCCCTTTTTCCCTTAAGGACCGAGCAAATAATTGGTTAAACAATTTGAGACCAGCATCCATTCACTCTTGGGACCAACTTCAACGAGAATTTTATAAAAAATACTTCCCCCATCACAAAACAATTTCACTTAAAAAGAGCATACAAAACTTTTTTGAAAGAGAGGGAGAAAAATTCTACGAAACATGGGAAAGGATCAAGGAAACATTAAACATGGTACCACACCATGGTTTCTTAATCCCAGAAAAGTGAGAATTTTATATGAAGGTTTGGGTCTCAGAAACAAACAATTCATTGATATGATGTGTAATGGAACCTTCAAAAACAAAGCCCCAAATGATGCTTACGAGTATCTAGAAAATCTTGCTGAACAAAACCAAACATGGGGAACATCACCATACTATGAGAAGCCACCCACATCTGGTGGAATGTACAATCTTGGATAAGAAGAAAACCTTAGAGCAAAACTTGCTGCACTCACGAGGAAAGTTGAGGAGATTGATCTTAGGAAGGTCCACAAAACCCAAACTGTTGAGATTGTTTGTACAATTTGTGACAAGAATGCCCACAAGACTGATAATTGTCCAACCATTCCTTCCATCAAGGATGTTCTTTTAGGAGGACCACCAGAAGAAGTTAATGCAATGAACTTTCAAAAGCCACAATTCACGAACACCTTCAATCCAAGGTATAACGACCATCCAGGCTTTCGTTGGAAGGACAATCAACAACCAACACAACAACAATGTATCAACCCATACCCTCAACAAAACTTTCAACCTCATAATCAGTTCCAACCACAACCGGTCCAATTCCAAAATCCTCATGTCCAATATCAACAACCTATCCAACAACCAAAGTATCCTCCTAGAATAAACCCACAAGCTCAAGCACCAACCCAAAATGTTCCAAAAAGCCTACTAGAACAACTGTGCAAACAAATGGAAAAAATGAACTCAGAATTCTCATCCATTAAACAAGAACTTCAAACCATAAAAACTGGAAAGGCACCCATGCCCACACAGGCCATTCCACAACAGACATCAAGGGGAGAGACAAGTTTCACTCAAACAACTCACGAACAACTAAAGGCTGTGACAGTTTTAAGAAGTGGGAAATCAATTGAAAAACCTGAACAGATAAGTCAGAAACCATGTGAATCTTCAAAATCTAATGAAAATTCAAATGAAATACAAGATCAAACTGAAGAAACTGATAATAATGTGAATGAAACAACACTTCATCAAACGACTCCACAATCTCCACCATTTCATCAATGCATGAGGGGGAAAACCAAGCCTGAATTGAGTGAAACATTGAGGGAAATCTTCTCACAAGTCAAGTTGAACATTCCCCTTCTCGATGCCATCTAAACCATACCTTCCTACTCAAAATATCTTAAGGACTTGTGCACTTTTAAATGAAAATTTTCACATAAAAACCAAGTCCTTTTGGCTGCTAATGTGAGTACCACCATTCAAGGGACCATTCCTCCTAAGATGAAAGACCCAGGATGCCCTTACATAAATGTTGAACTAGGAGAGAACAAAGTTGTCAAAGCCTTGTGTGATCTAGGTGCTAGTGTGAACCTCATTCCTTATGCCATGTACTGTCAGTTAGGGCTCGAAGAACTCCAACCCACATCTGTCACTCTTCAACTTGCTGATCGTAGTGTTCGAGTTCCAAAGGGGATCTTAAAAGATGTTTTGGTAAAAGTTGAAAATTTCATTTACCCAGCTGACTTCATTGTTCTGGACAATCACCCAAGCTTAGGTCCTAGGGAGCAAACCCCAATCATACTTGGTCGTCCCTTCCTTGCAACAATCAACTCTGTAATCCGAGTCCGAAATGGGAACATGACCATCACCTTTGGGAACATGAGTCTAGACTTGAACATCTACAATGAAAACTCTAAAATTGGGGATGATGAAGAGATCCATGAGGTTAATTGGATTGGTAGTGTTGATAATGAACTCAATGAACATCATGGAGTTACCGAAGGATGGTTAAGTCAAGAAGAGATTGATTTTCTTTATTCACATGAGGGAAATTTGCCTCCTTGGATTGAATCCCTTTCAGACAGCTCTATTGATGAATTTCTAGAATCACCAATCAATGATACCATGGTTGAAATCAATAACATTGAGTCCATAGCCATTCATGACACTACTCTGGAAAATTTAGTGGATGAAAATTCTGTTCACAAGGAACCAATTTTGTCAAGAAATCTGAAAAAAGAAACTAAGTTCAATACAAAGTCTCAACCATTCTTGGAAAGTCATGACCAATCTGATCTTGAATTTAAAGTCTTACCTTCATCACTAAAGTATGATTACTTAGGGGACAATAAATCCTTTCCTGTTGTCATTTCTTCCTCCCTTGAAGCCGATCATGAGAGGATGCTTCTAGATGTTCTTAGGAGACACAAGAAAGCCATTGGATGGACCCTATCTGATATCCCTGGGATTATCCAACTTATCGGGACTCATAGAATTATTCTTGAATCTGAGTCAAAGCCATGTCTTCAACCTCAGAGGCGACTCAATCCTAATCTCCTGGAAGTAGTGAGAAAAGAACTTTTGAAATTGTTAAAAGCCGGTATCATCTATCCTATAGGTGAGAGTGAGTGGGTTAGCCCAATCCATGTGGTTCCAAAGAAGGCTGGAATCACAGTAATAACCAACAAGGATGGAGAGATGCTTCCAACAAGGGTCAGTAGTGGATGGAGAGTTTGTATTGACTATAGGAAGCTCAACTATTTTACCAAGAAAGACCATTTCCCCTTACCCTTTATTGATCAAGTCCTTGAGCGAGTGGCTGGTCATCAATTCTATTGCTTCCTAGATGGATTCTCAGGGTATAATCAAATCGAAGTCTCCTTAGAGGATCAAGGAAAAACAACCTTCACTTGTCCATTTGGCACTTTTGCCTTCAAACGCATGCCCTTTGGGTTATGTAATGCCCCTGGTACCTTCCAGCGGTGCATGATGGGAATATTCTCAGATATGGTGGGTGATTTTTTAGAGGTATTCGTGGATGACTTCTCCATCATTGGGGATACTTTTGAGGGATGCCTTATAAATGTTGAAAAGGTTTTGTCAAGGTGCGAGGATAAGAATCTCATACTAAATTGGAAAAAATGCCGATTCATGGTAAGGGAAGGACTTGTTCTAGGTCATCTGGTATCTGATAGAGGGATTGAAGTTGATAAAGCTAAGGTTGACATCATTCGTCACCTTCCCTCTCCTAAAACTGTTAAGGAAGTGAGGTCCTTCTTAGGACATGCTGGTTTTTATAGAAGGTTCATTAGGAATTTCAGCTCTATTTCTCGACCACTTTGTGCTCTATTGGTAAAAGATGCTCCATTTTTATGGACAGAAAGCTGTGAGGAATCATTCTCTACACTCAAGTCAACTCTTATATCTCCACCTATCATGCAATCTCCAAATTGGAAACTTCCTTTTGAGCTCATGTGTGATGCAAGTGATTTCGCTGTAGGAGCAGTCTTAGGACAACGGTGTGAGAAAACTCCATATGTCATTTCTTATGCAAGCAAATCTTTAAATGATGAACAAATAAACTACACCACCACTGAGAAAGAGTTTCTTGCTGTTGTCTTTGCCTTAGAGAAATTCAGGTCTTATCTCTTAGGATCACCCATCATTGTCTTCACTGATCATTCAGCCCTAAAATACCTTTTCCAAAAACAAGATGCCAAGGCTAGATTGATTAGGTGGGTCCTTCTTCTTCAAGAGTTCGATTTAACCATTAAGGATAAAAAGGGTGTTGAAAATATTGTAGTTGATCACCTCTCTAGGATGGAATTCAAAGACAACTCACACCACCTCTCTGTGTCTGATTCATTTCCCGATGAGCACCTCTATTCAGTGAGTGATTGCCCTTGGTATGCTGACATAGCAAACCATTTGGTGACGGGTGACATTCCAAAATTCATGGGGACCCAAGCTAAGATGAAATTCCTTTCTGACGTAAAACACTATGTGTTTGATGATCCTTACCTCTTCAAGTTCTGTCCTGATCAAATCATCAGGAGATGTATTCCCGAGTCTGAGCAAGAGTCCATTCTAAAATTTTTTCATGGAGAGGCATGTGGAGGCCACTTTTCTACAAAGAAAACCACTGCAAAGGTCCTCCAAAGTGGTTTCTACTGGCCGAAACTCACTAAGGATTCCTTCCAATTCTGCAATAGTTGTCCTCAGTGTCAGAAATTAGGATCCATTACCAAAAGGAATCAAATGCCCCTCACTCCCATTCTGGTCGTTGAAATCTTTTATTGTTGGGGAATTGATTTCATGGGACCCTTTCCAAACTCTAAGGGATACCTCTACATCCTCTTAGCTATTGATTATGTCTCAAAATGGGTTGAAACCATTCCCACCAAGTCCAATGACCACCATGTTGTGATTCGATTTTTGAAAGAGCATATATTTTCTCGATTTGGAATTCCTAGGGCTATAATCAGTGATCGTGGAACCCATTTCTGCAACCGCCCATTCGCTTCACTCATGTCTAAGTATGGTATTACTCATAAAGTTTCCACTGCATACCATCCTCAAACCAACGGTCAAGCTGAGTTGGCAAATATAGAAATTAAACAAATTCTTGAAAAAACTGTCAATACCTCTAGGAAAGATTGGACCGAGAAACTCTTAGATGCCCTTTGGGCATATCGAACTGCTTTCAAAACTATCCTAGGCATGTCACCATATAGATTGGTTTATGGAAAAGCATGTCATTTACCTGTTGAAATTGAACATAAGGCCTTTTGGGAAATAAAAAAAATGAACTTTGACATTTCTTTGGCTGAAACAAAAAGGAAATTAGATCTTAATGAACTCGAGGAACTTAGGATGGAGGCTTATGAAAATTCAAGGATCAATAAATCTAAAGTTCAAGCCTACCAATCTAGGAATCTCAAAGTCAAACACTTTGAGCTGGGAAAATTTGTGCTCTTGTATAGTTCAAAACTTCATCTACACCCAGGAAAGCTAAGGTCCAGATGGTCTGGTCCATACCCAGTGCTTCATGTGTACCCTCATGGGGAAATAGAGATTCAGGATCCCACAAGTGGTCATGTCTTCAAAGTCAATGGTCATAGGTTAAAACCATTCATTGAATCATTCAATAAACAAGAAACCAAGGAGGAGTTAACTGAGCGAACATATGAACCAGAGAAAAATTGATAGATTTAGGGTATAAGTCGGGCTAACGACGTTAAACAAAAGCGCTGCACGGGAGGCAACCCGTGGTTTTCATGTTTCCAATCACTGGGAATCATCTTTTGTTTCCTTCTGCTTAATTTTGTTACTTTTTTTTATATATATAGACTGTTGACCTGTTCTTCTTTTATGAGTAAGGATGGGTATGAAAAGGGAGCACCGTATTCATCTGTGTCACGCGGTGTGATCCCTGAGTAATACCTTACCCAGAAATTTAAAGAAGACAATGTATCATCAGTTTATTTTATTTATGTTTTTGTAGGTTTAAAAAAAAACTATTAGACTCTTGACCTGTTCTTCTTTTATGAGTATGGATGGGTATGAAAGGGGAGCACCGTATTCATCCGTGTAATGCGGTGTGATCCCTGAGTAATACCTTACCCAAAAATTTAAAAGAAGACAATGTATCATTAGTTTGATTTAGAAAAACATGAAAATGATGGTACTTGGAATTAAATAAATCATTGTGTTGTTTGTTTTGTCTGGTTTGTCCTTCATTTTATGGTTCAGGAACTATTTTGGGTGATACATGTTCAATCAAGGAGCTGCCTACATCCCCAAAGAGATCAAAGGAGTAATTTGGAGTATCATGAACCTCAACTTTAAAAACCAGGTGAATTTATTCCATGTTTTTCATTCTCAATTTTATCTTTGAACTCCTATCCTACCCCCTTCTAACTTTTCTTTTCTTTAAACACTTGGGACAGTGTTATTCTAAGTTGGGGGGGGGGATAAAAAATGTTTTTTTATTTTTAATAAGAACATGCATGAAAAAAAATATTCCATTAAACATGATAAAGACACATTGCAAACTCTAAAATTGGATATCAAATAAATTTTGCATGCCTTGATTCTGATTTTAATGCAAGTTTAAGTTCATGAGCATAGTTTTTGGAAAGTGCGGTTGTTCGATGTGATTTTTCAATGTTTATATTTTCATCCTCTTAATAAAAATGCCACAATGCACGTCTACTGGATCATGGGTGTAAATTTGAGTTCTTGGGTCCCTTTCATTATAGCATAGGGTTCTGGGGTCACTTTTAGTTTAATTTGAGTATCCAAAAAAAAACAAAAAAAAAATTGAAAAAAAATAATAATGACCACATAGAGGAATGTTTTGTCCAAATGCATGGCGTCTGGAACTTGGGAATCGTGACTCCATAGTTGTCTTGCCCAGAGTTAGGCTTTATATCTCTATTGTAGAGCATGAAATTGACAATATGTGTGGCGTCCGGCACTTGGGGATCGTGACTCTATAGTTGTCTTGCCCAGAGTTAGTCTTTTCATATATATTGTGGATAAAAAAATCATCAAAAAAAAAATCAAAAAAAAATGGATACTCATATTAAGGTTTAATGTGATTCCCACCTAGCGCTTCCATTTTTTCCCCTTGAACAATAAAATGGGCCCCATATCTTTTATGATGCACAACACTTTATCACGCTTAATTGGAATTGGATGAAATGTGGCAATGAATTTGAACAAAGGAATGGGCTTGGGCTTGGGATATTCTTATGGACCTAGCTTGTTTTAAATGATTTTTATGGGTTCCATAATTTTTTTGGTATGAGATCTTTTGAGTGAGCAATGTGTATTTAAATGTTTTTGGAAAAGGGTATTTGGATTTCATATTTGTAATTTATTTTGCTCGGGACTAGAAAAACTCAAGTTTGGGGGTGTGATTAGTCACTTAAAGTGGCTAATATTCATTGTTAAGTTCTTAATATTAATGTGTTTAAGAGTTTATAAACATCAATTTTAGTCCAATTCAGAAATTGAACTTCATTTCCCATCATTGTGCAATTCATGCTTAAAATGTCAATTTGGTCCCACTCAATAATTTGCTTGTGGAAATTACAATATTCATCATTTTAATTTGAAATTTTGGGATATGATTGATCACTTTGTTTGGAACATTTTATCTTTTAGGTCCGATGGATGAATCCCAAAGGAAGATGGAGAATTTTGCGCCTGAAGAAAGAAACATGCTGGAAAAAGCATAATGGGCCTAAGGCCCATCAAACAAATATGGGGCCCAGAAACCAAGCCCAATGAAGCTCAAATTTATACAGTAGAAAGATAAAAATATTAGGATCATTTTATTCAACTGTTTCCGGAGCTAATTCCAATGTTTTCATGATGATAAAGGGATCTGAAGTTGAGATTTAAATGGAGGACTCGTCATTAATGCACAGAAATCCGTCCCACCATTTCGACTATAAATTCCAAACGGCTGAGCGAAATTTCCTGAAATTTTTACAGATCATAGAGGACAGATGTATGAAGATATTTCTCTTCTACAGACCCTCCGGATTCGGCCTTCGTTAATTTAGAATTCACACGTCAATGTGGTGGAAGAATCTGGACAGTTTTCCAGGTCAAATTCGAAACATCAATTTCCTTTTGATTATTCACCCTCCATTTGACTCTATTAATTGTTGGGGGGTGAATTAATTGTTGGGGGATGTACTTAAGGCTCCTAATATGCCTATATAAGGAGCTATTGGTGAAGGGAATAGGGGTAGAAAATTTTCTTATCATCTTGGATGCTTTGTTTCATTGTAATGTTTTGCTTCCAAATTTCCATTGTAATGTTTTCCATTTCCATGTAAATTTCTTTTTTGTATCTTTATGTTCTTAATCAACTTCTTTCTCTTATATATTTTCCATTTCATTTATTAAAACTTTATAATCACAAAGCACAGTGATATCTCTGTGTTGTTGTGAATTAGTTCACACATAGGTGTGAATTTCATTCACACACACGAAGGAGTGCTCGTTATTTCCGCGGTTTTAATTTCTTCAATCCAATTCTTGTTAGCCATATTCCGCCCACCATTGAGAGTATATCATCAATGGAGGGCTAAACCCTTAATGGGTTGATCTTAGGAGGATGCGAAGGCTGGATTGAATGTTATTTTATGAATGAATTGTTGTTAATTGGATAATTAATTTAAGACATTCATTCTTCAGTTATTTCTACTCTTCATCTTTACTGTGTTTGAGAAAAATAAATTCAATTACTAAATGACCATATACCTCGGAGAGATCATGAATTTGGTTCTCTAAGTGTATAGGGGATTAGTAATTGTGTTTAGTAAGCACCAAACTAGAAAATGATGAAGTTAGTGTTATTTTTGAAGAATGGATTCATCAAGAATTAATAAAACCAAAATTGTTTAAAGAAGTAAAATTCATTCAATCCACCCCGAGCATAATCCTAGATCAACCCATTTTCATTGAATTGAATTCACGTAGGTTTCTTAGTGTTATTTAAAACCATCCAAAATCAAAACCAAAGTTGGCTACTTCATAGCCCATCCTTCACCAAATCATAGCGTCTCAAGGTTACTTCTTCGGTCCCTGTGGACTCGACCCCTACATGTACTACATCGATCGCTTTTACTCGTAGGGTAAATTTGGGCGCAACCATCCACTGATATGGTCTTGGAAGCAATGCCTTGGCTACTATGGAATTAATATCAAGTGATTTATGTTTTTCCACAATTAAAAATTTTATTCCCATGCTATTTTATCATGATTGATGTTCAATTATGATCTATGCCTTACATACTACCTTGTTTTATGTCATTTCTCATGATTTTTATGGTTAAACATTATGTTCATGTATTTATGTTCAAATTTATATGGTTTTTTTATTTTCTCCATGCTTACCCTTACGGAGAATTTGAGCTCACCCTTTTATATGTTTTCTTTTCCCCAGGATATAAAGAAAGGTTTTAGGTAATCAAAAAAAAGGGGAAGATCTTTATGGGAGATGTTGAAGATCTTTCCCCACGATTAGAAGATTATGTTCCGAGTTTCCAAAGACACTAAACTATTACGGTCCTTGTGTGTTTGTTTTTGTTATGTATTAATTATTACTCAAAATTAAAGTATTGTCTATGTATGTCATGATTTGGGTCTCTACACAATATCCATAATTTATATGATAAATCTAAAGCACATTCATCCTAAGTCTTAAACTTATCAAGAATTGTAGGATGCCTTGGTATTTTAAGAGTGATCTCCCATTACTGAATGTATATGTTGTCTTTGTATAAATATAGTCAATCCATTCCCAACATGGCATAAAACTACACAAAAGGAAGTTAAAAAATATTTTCTAGGAGGTTCAGTCCAAAAACATTAACTGGGGAGGAGTTATACACTTTGGATGAAATAATTTCACAATTTTATGTTATCAAATATAAATAAACCTCTATATTTTGAGGTAGTGTCTAAATAGTTATACTAAATATGAAAGATATTAAATAATTAATAGAACCAAAATCAAATAGTATGTTCACTATTATTGAATGAATAACCAATATAACTATCACTGCATCATTGTTAGTATCGACATCAACAGTAGTGATGGAATAATATTTCCCTTCTCTTATGGATTTGGTGGATGCTAATGTTGATTATCCTCAATGAGTCTAGTCTTAGTGCACTATATTGCATAGTGACCTTACTCTATATAGTTGATACATTAAACCACGGGTGGTTATCTTCTATCCTCCACCACATTGTCTAGATTCCTCATGTATCTTCAATATTCAGGATCTTGGTGGCATTATCTCCCATTCTTAAATCATTTTACTATCTATTTGAGTCAATTCCCATAAAGATTATTCCCACATATTTGACATGTGATTGGTTGAGTTTTCTTTCCACCATTATCATTAGATCATCAATCTTGAAATGACATCTTTATTTTCATATAACCATAGCGATGGGACCTCTCTCCAAACTTCATCTCTACTTTATATCACCTCAAAAAACTTATTCATAAACCCCAAAGACTATAATTGTTAGAGAATTTATAAGGTGTGGTTTTAATCCAATAAATAATATATCTATTTTTTAAAAAAAATTTGATAACAAAAACCGACACAAACCTTGAAAGCATTGCGGAATTGTCTTTGTAAGCTGTGAGAAATTCAACTTCCAAATTCTTTAACTCTTTAAATTATCTCTTTATATTTGTGTGAATATTTTGAGGAAAATAATTTTTGAGAAATATTTTATTAAAGTATTCACACTCTATCACTTCAATTTCATCCTTCAGTTTGGTGTTATTAATCAATTCCCACCATTGAATAACATCTTAATCTAAATGATAAATGGTCATGGTAACCTTCTCCATATTATAAAATTTATGCAGAGAAAAGATATTCTCCTTTGAGTTGAAACAATATTACACGACTAGTGGATCAAAATATACACTAAATGTCAGTGGTCATTTCAGCATAAAATAATGGATAACCAGTTTCTCCATCTTAGTTCAAACAAGACATTCCACATTATTCAAGTTATTATTCATAGCCCAAGATAGTTGGGTAAGAGTCTCCATGAAATTTCGAACACCACCTCCCAAGGAATTTAGGATGCCATTCGAGAAATCTCTACATTGTCCTTCATATGGAATGTTGGCCTGGTTTCTCTGATTCCCACCATTTTATAAAATAGGAAACGTTTGAATAAAACATAAGTCAACAAGTCGTGAATAATTTTTTTTGTGAAAATAACTCGAAATTAATATCTTGTGGGATCCCTATGTTTATCGTGTTTCTAAAATAAATATTCTTGGGTGATTATATATACTTAGTCGCATACAAAGTGTTTTTACTAATTTTATCTAATCCCAATTACCAAATTTACAAAACTATTCTTTGATAACAACTATAGAGACCCTAATTTTTCTTATATGACTATTACATTATTTTATAGATAAACAATATAATTGAGTTACAAAATCAGGATCTAAAGGTTTATTGTCTTATAAAAATTAGGAAAAAATAAAACATACATAATAAAACATAAACATTATCTAATTTCTTATTCTCTATCATCTTACTGGACCTCATATACTCATTATTATATGTAGTCACATAAGGATATTCATCAAATAAAGGGGTGATATGAAATCTCATTAAGAGGATAGATAAAAACATGAATCAATATAACATGGTTGAGAATAATTGTCATCATCATAACATAAGAATAGCATCATCATCACACTCATGAGAGGAATAATTAGATAAAATCATGGAATGTGGAATACATAAAAATGAAACATCGGGTTTTAGTGGTCAAACACCACACCTAGTTGTGAAACAATATAGCATCATGATCATACATAAAATACGTACCTAATAATAACATCAAAACTTGAAAAAATCTAGTGTCTTGTTCACACATATTTCAAATTATCTCATGAGATACATTACATTACCCAATCAATTAGAGTGATATATAATTCTGAGTTCACCCGTCACATCATTATATTTACATAATCTTGCATGCCACTTAGAATGTATATCGGTCTTTGACCATGAAAATTAATGGGTTTCATTAAATATAGAATACATTTATGAATAAACATGGGGTTCCTAAATGATAAAGGTAAAAACATATTTTTTATAAGATTCATCATTCTTGAGCAAAGAAGAAACAACTTAAGAGGAGTCAAAATATACTTTGGAAATAAGTGATCTTTTGAAAAATATTTGTATTTTTCATAAAATTAGATTAGAAACACGTATATACACTAAAATAAAAGTTAAAAAATTATATTTTAGGAAAATTAAATTCAAATCAATGCCAAAATTTTTAATGAAAGGGGAATAACCCAAATAAAATAAATCGGGTATGAAAATACCCGTACCTTTTGTCCGAATGATATCTTCACTTTAATATCCTGGATAATCAAATTAGATTTATTAATTAATAAATATTGAACCTATTATATATTTTATTTATTTATTAAAATTTTATTTATTTCATTTATGGCAATTATGATGAGTTATAGTGTTCAATTCCATCATTCTGAGAGTGTTTGTTTTTGGGATTTCAGGATTGGTTCGCTTGTAAACATATATAGAAATTCATGTAAAATGAGAATAATTATATAGAATTGAAATTATAGGTTATAAAAGAACATAAATAAATTTAAATGGACTTATAAATAATTATTTTATTCTATATTTTAGGATGATTCATTCGATAAAACGTTAATGAGAATAATTTATATTAATTGTGGCCTTTTTATCCCAAAGAATTCGTCTTGTTTAATTATTTATTATATTGTGTATATGTTAGTTCTATAACATAATAAAATTTATGAAATAAATTTTAAAATATATTTCAAGTATTATAGTTTTTTTATAACCATCCTTTTAGGAAGAATATGAAAATTAAAACTTGTTGCCCTCAAAGGTGATAAATCAACACCTCACAGATGACGTATTAATTTTTAGAATATAAGAGAGAGGTAAAGAGGTTTGATGGCAAATTATTCCATTAACATAAAAACATTACATTATATATAAGATACTGGAGTTTTCATGCCACTTGGATGAATGGAGTTTAGGATAGAGTAATAAAATAAAATAACTTGGAAAGAAATTAAATAAAAAAAATTAGGATTTTAACTCTTGAAATTCTTCTCTTTGAGAACCTGCTTAAGGAAATTAGGTTTGATAATTTGTTGATAAAATGGTTCCTGGACATTGGGGAGAGGCTTGGGAAGAATATTGGTTAGAATTTGGAAATTGTGAGAAGAGAAGGTGGGGGTGGTATTTACAGGGGAGGAGAGGGGTGTTTTCTCAATATTTTACTCATTATTTTATTATTTTTGGTTCAAGACTACCAAAAGTTTAAACCATAAAAAAAATATATTAAATAAACAATGATAGTTAGAGATTATGGGATTACAATAGCCATATAACATCTACGAGTTAATAAGTCATGTATTTGTTAAATACCTCAAATTATTGTATTTCACTATTCACTATAAAATAAACTATTTTAGAAAAATCCCAAAAATTTACCCTATTCATTTTTCATTGTGTTGAATTGAAAAATGAACGCTATTTTCTGAAAATAATTTTATAAATATGACAAATTTAATTTTTAATTAAAATCATCATTTATTCGAAAAATGTTGATTTTGAAATTATAATTGATTTTATGAAACATTGAATAATTAAGTAATATCTCTTAAAATTATCTTATAATCCTAAAAAAATATTAATTTATTAATATATTTTTTGAAAATAAATTTTCTTTAAATCATTATATTAATTATAAAATTGTAAATAATCATTTATGTTTTATAAAATTACCAACACTTAATTTATCATTTTTAAAACATTTATTTACTTATACTATGATATAATTATATTCTATTTTCATTTATATAATTCCTAATTTGTATTTATACTTTCATAAGTGAGGTTACTATTCTATAGTCCATATTACTATTCCTAACGGTTATGTTACAATTCCAAGGGTCAAATTACTAGTCCATCGGTATAGGTTCCTTAATTTATATGGAAACCACTTATTTCATACTAAATTTAATAAAATAATGTTTTTATTAGAATCACTATGCTATTTATGTGTTTTATACCATATAAAATAATCATAATAAGGGAAAAAACAATGATAAAAGGTTGGATCGTTACATTTCCATGGTCTGTAAGTCACAGGTAAACTCCCTCAAGGTGATCCCCATCTTAGGAGTAACCTACCATAGTCGCATCCCAACCAAATATTCAAATAAAATAATGGTTTATTAACCATCCATAGACTCAATGTCCTCCCCTGATGTATTTTCACTCTTGCACCTCATATGGTGATCATGTGTCATACCCGACACCCATCATGTCATGCTTCTCATCAGATGCCCACCACGTTTCCATGCCGCACATGACTCCTAAAAGGTCCCACATATCAACAATTTCTTAATAAAAGTGTTGGTCCCTCACACCTAAAACATGTCCCGCATCACAATGATACCTAGATGCAAATGCACCTCAAAATCCATACACCCAATGATGTTAATAAAATATCTCTGAATCATTCACCTTATATACGCATAGATATATATATATATATAATGCATTCATGCTGATGAAATACTACTAAACAGTGTCTAGTTAGTCTATAGATGCGTCCCATGCAACTAATTCATTCAAAATGGTCATGAATACACAAGGGGCATGAAAAAATCTAACAAAAAAACCACGATCATGCTCCCCCGCCTGAATGGCCCGAAGGCCTTCTTTTTTATTTTATTATAGATAATCCCCCTTTTAAGGGTTGAAGGGGAACCTGTACATGACCCGTAGGCCCAAGGAACAAGGCTCGACATGACCCGTAATACATGACCCGAAGGCCCAGAGGCATACCATGCCCAATACATGACCCATAGGCCCACCGCACTAGAACTGCCCCTCCCTAGCTTCTGCATCATTAATTTCCTTTATCTCCCCACCTGCATTGTTGATCGGCTAGCATTTCCCCGTACAAAGCTGCATGGTGCCTGTTCTCGATGGCGGTTTTCATACCCTCTCATTCTTCCAATCTAGTTAGCTCTACTTCTGGTGACTGCTACTAGTGCTCTGATCTTCATCTGGGGACTGCTCTGTGTCAACTGGGCTACTTCATGGTCTTCAATGGCCCGAAGGCCCTGTGGCCCAAAGGCCTTTGATGGCCCAAAGGCCTGTAGGTCCAAACCGATTTCCCGAAATCCCAAATCAGATGAATATTCTAGTTGCTACAGTACCAAACAGTGCCTACTATAGTGCTGCTATAGTGCATGCTATAGTACTGCTACATTATTGCTATAATAACCCAGAAATTGACATCCACCTGGTTTTGAACCTGGTTCTCTTGGATGCTAAGCAGGACCTCTTACCACTCGGGTACGGGCTCGTTGGCACGTTCATGCACACAATGTACCTATATATTGTAACTATCTCCCTAAACTGATTTTAACCTGGAATCTCCATTGTGTGCATACATCATGAAGCTAGAATACATAAGGCCTAGACACCCTATGATGATTCACTAGACACCGACCACTAACCCCACTAATGGGTCCCACTTTCTACTCTACGACCTTCATGTGAAGTTTTATCCTGGAAACCATCACCTAGTACCTCTCCCGAAATGACCTTAGATAACCGAGTCTACCCTAGTCCCTAACTGTTGGATTTTTGAGAAGGATTCTTGCATAACCTCTCAAGGTACCCAACCCAACCACATACTCAGTAGCCCTTCAGTGTCCTATAACACTATGTTCACACATGAACTGGATTCCCACACTGGAATCACAATGTTTAAGATCCACTCTGAGGTGGTTTGCTTGAGTCCCTGTCCTGACTACCATGTTGAGACTCATCTAAACTTCATTTCCTTCTCTCAGAGTTATCTCAAATAAAATCACATGATGTCATCACCTGGATCAAGTATGGTCGATCCGTCAAATTTCCCTTAGCAATGAGCACGTGATTCACCAACTCTATGAATAAGGACAGACATAAGATATTTACCTACACCCGAATAAAATCCCTTAAACCATCCTTGAAACACCTCAACCTCGAGGTTTCATATTCAACCATACCAGTTCTGAAGTGAGAAAACTTATTGAATTTACGGCATAGTATATGATAGACATATATCCCTATTGTAGGCTCAAGAACTCCCAAACTCTCTCCACCATCATCATCTCAAGGAACAAGTGCTTAAAGAACCTTGCCTAAAAATATTTCCCCGATTGTCCCTCGTGGCTGCCTCCCTGAACATGAACATTCCATGAACACTTATCTGGTTCTATGAGCATATATGTAGCCATATTAATCCTCTGACTTGGTTTAGTTTATAGATGCTCGAACATCATATTCATTTACTTGATCTAGTTCATAGATACCTATGGTCCACCCTCACCCTGAAATAGTGGTGGGTGTTGTGACGAGAACCGTCAATTCAGATACTCCATCGAAGGATCTACCCCATGATAAGCCCTATCATCCCCTGGATGGCATGTACTAGCCTCTCTATGAGTTCATCATTAAGCCAAAACCTAAAGGACGTAAAATTCAGAGGCTTCCCTACCTACATTGGAGCTTATACATGAGCATGTACAAGTGGTTGGAGCTCTTCCTGGCACATAGTGTCCTGAACACATGCATCCCCATGCATGGTGGCGGTAAAATGATGCACAAACTCACTACCCTTACACCCCCATCACAACCATGTAATGTGACAACGGACCTCTTGTCCCCTTAACCTCCCATATCAGAGCCCATGATGAAATATAAATCTGACCTCATGACCCTTCACATTCTGACATCAAAGGAAGGTATCATGTACCAATCTTAGGTAGTTGAGTAAATTTTCAAAAAAGTGAATCTTAGAAGGAAAACACTGCTTAGCTTCCTTTGGGTACATTTTTAGTATCTCATCCCCCATATGCCATGGGTTATACCCATACTAACAAACCACACCACCTAAAACAGATAACCAAGTCACCCATCATGGTGATCAACATCACCCCATATCATCGTCCCTAACTCATCCTATAATATTCAGGATCATACATATAGTTATCACATTGAACAATGAAATTTTATCACAGGAACACATGTATATATATAAAACATCTTATGGTCCAAACCAGAAAGAATAAATAACCCTCCCTTTCCATTATATTCTATAGGTCACATTACATAAGAGATAAAAATAACACCGAAGTCCACCATACATGGTGGAAATAATATCAAGTATAAGATGAGAAAGGAAGAACAAAAATTCCCACCCCTAGCAAGTTGGTGTTCCACCACCATGCATGGGGATTCTGGAACCCAAACATGAGTTCTAAAATTAGTTCTGATAACAGCCTAACTCCATTATACTAAATATAAAATAGTAAGACCATGTAAAAGATATAAGAAACTCCATGTATACCATTTTAATCACCCTGCCCCATTTATCAACATGAACAATTCTTCGAGCTGAGTTTCACTAGATCTTAAGTGTGCCTCCCAGTATTACAAAGGCTGGTGACAAGCAACAAGGGTGTAAAGTGGTGGTAGTGGGGATGTTATACCATCTAGTGATGATATAATAATGGTCTATATAAATTTTAAACAAAGGAACAGAAAGACAATAAGACACTAGACCAGTGACCCACCTATAGTGGAAGCACAATCAATAGAATCAAAAGAAATAATAATAACAAAAACATGTTAAAAATAATGAATTTTCTTAATTAAACATCAAAATGTACCATTTGTAGATCATCTATCCAAAATAGGTCATACCATACAATAAAATAGGGTCTCCCACGGTCTAACTTAGTGCATATATATAAATGTATACAAATACAAAAAAAAAGGAAAATCTAGATGAGGAAAGACCCCATAGTCCATTAACTTCCATCCCATTCCAAATTGACCAACACTATAATAATACTCAAGAGCCCTAACCTTTACTGATTCAAAAATCGGCAAAGTCTACATGTGTCCTAAACGGCCCATGTAGGATGTGATAAAGAATCTCAATGGTCCACTAGCAATTTTTTCCCATCCTATATATATGATTAAGAAGGTTAAAAAAATAAAATAAAAGATGCAATGGAAATCATATAAAAAAAATTTCTTCTCTTGTTCTAATCAACTATAAGGAATCAATCAACTTATTCAGCTAACACCAGTATAATGGAAGTAGAGAGGATATTTATCCTGAGCCCAAGGAATCACATGATGTATAAAAAGAAAGATTTACCTTAGAAAATTCCTATAATAGTTTCTTGAAACCATGTTCTAACCAAAAAGTCATGTACAAATCAAGTAATCGATGTCCCAAAGGCACACCCAAATCAAGTACCTGGTCCCCCAGATCCCTTCTTGAAATCTCCCATATGCTAGAAACCAGATGACCTGAGGCACATCAATACGTATCTTAAGAAAATAATAAACCTAACCTAACAACCTCAAGTGTGGTGTGATTCAGTCCCCAACTGATAGTATCAACACATTCATCTAATGTATCCCCACAACTCCCATAGATTTATATAGCAAGAAACTCTAACGATTACCTAAGTTTCAACTACCATAGGGCTCTACCCATATGAGTGGTAAATAAGACCTCATCATCTGAGTCCTACCATTTGAAAATGAATCCAAATGGTGTATTAGACAATAAATGTGGAAGGAAATCACTTAATAAATTCCTATTCTATACCATCTAGAACCTCATTCCCCTATGACCACATCTCTCAATCTGATGGATGACCCCATCAAATATCACATGATCCAAACCCATAGCTTAATTTCATCATACCAAGGACTAAGTCACCCAATTGATGATCAATATAATGCAATATTACTTGAGCTAAGCACCAGGCTTTCATAGTTCATGTTCATGGTTTTTCAAATCATGTGTTACCCTTGTATCAAGAATTTTAGGAATGGCAACGTGACCTTGTTCCCCATCATACATGGTTTTCCAAACCATGAATAGTTATATTTGAGGGATTCATGGTTTCATCTGGGAGGCTACATAGTTTTTCCAAATCATAAACCCTGGTATATGCACCCCAAAAAGTTTGGGTTTTTGGCCTCCAACACAAAAAAAAATCCCAAAAAAACCTTGAGAAACATGCCAAGTATTAATAATAATCTAAAATCAAGGTCTTGGATAAAGAAAAATCTTACAATTAAGTTATGATAAATGAGAAAATAATTATTCTACCCACCAAACTATTAAAATTTAAAATAGGAGAGTAATTAAACCCACTTTAAAACCTAGAATGTTACATTTTGTATTGGGTTTCAAGAATTAAATTCAAGAATTTTTTTACAATGCTATTTTGGGTTTAGAAATCATGAAACATATACTGATTTTTTTAAAATTTTAGAAGAATATGTGCCTTAATTAATATAATAGTTATGGATAGAATCATGATTTTTTTAGTTTAAGATTGATCATAAGTTAGAAGAACTAAAAACCCTCTTTAGGTTTTAGTTTGTGGTGAATACAGTTTACCAGCAGTGTAAACCTGCCGACTTGGGAAGTGTTCTTGAGGGGAAAGGAAAACGAAGCATTTAAGGATGACAGAATCACTGACATTTATATGTGTGAGATTGACTGTAACACGCCCGATCAGAGGAGAGGAAGAGATGTGGAGGGCAAGTAATCAACCTCGGATAGCCTTCTTGGGAGGAAGGGGATGCTTCCCAGCTGCGACAAGGAGAATAGAGGTTGTATGGTCAAACGTTCCTTTAGTGATATAGTGAAAGGAGGCGAGAGAACCAGGACTGAGGATGGAGGAGTGGCTTCTACTACTCCAAAAAGAAAAGCCATGAAGGATTAATGCTATCTTCCTCGATCTTTGTGCACCAAATCTTTCTTTAAGTGGGACCATGGGGTGTCCCTGGCTTTTAAGAAAGGCAGCTTGTCCAAGCAAGATGGTTTTGGGTGAATCACTCTGGACGATGTGAGGCGGGAATATCATGGTGATTTCCTGAGGCGTTTAAATCCGGCTTTTGAATGGGGAATGACCACCTTGGAGGGGAGTTCATGCGTTGGTGGAAATGAGTGGTATGAAAATTATGGTTTTTACTTTTTGTTGGTTGTTTGGGTGTTTGTTTGCTTGTTCAGCTTTGTATGTGCTTTGGAAGTATTTTTTGTACTTTAAAGTGTCTTTGGGTTTCTCACTTTTCCTAAAAGTGTTTGGAAAATAATAAAAAAGTATTTCGGTGGACTAGGTAATAATAGTTAAATAATATTATTAATTTTTTTAAAATTATGTTTTATTAAAAACCCTAGAAAAAAGTTTATTTAATGATTAATTTTATTTAAATAATTTCTAACATATTTTTTTTAAATTCTATAGAAATTATATTAATATAGTTTTAGATAAAGGAGAGAACACATTACGGGTGACAACCCACCACGTTTGTAGGGACTGAACCCAAAAACAATGGAGAATAAGTGTTTAAAACCTACCACTAATCTACATGATATCATGGTTTATTTTCAACTAGTTTAATGATTTGAAAAATAAATATTAATGATGAACCAGTGGTGTTAATTTTGAGGTTTACAAATTAATGTATTATATTGGATAACTTGTGCAAAAAATATTGGTATTGAATAATAGTTATTGGTAGATAAAAATAAATTTCACTCTTTTATGGATATTATAATCTGTTAAAATTTAATTTTAGAACATTAACCTTTAAAAAAATTATTTTTTTCATTTCTTGAAGTAAGTGATGAATTAGAAATTTATTGAATCACAACCAAAGGATGATCTTGTTTTTATTAAATAAAAATGTATCAAGAAATTATGTTTCATTGTATTATTAGAAAGTAAAAGAATTCCAAAAATTTAGGAAAATAATTTTCAAATGAAAAATTATCCTATTAGATTCACATACAATGAATCCGATGATATTTTAAATCATCACAAAATTATGGTTTTTAGGTCCTTAACATTTTATTGATCATTCACTTTTTTAGAATCAATGACCTTTTTCATTCTATATAATTATTTTTTACTTTATTCCATATCCATATCTTTACTTTAAACTAATGTTATTTAGTTTAGAAACATAGTTATGTTACCCTTTTAATCCCCCTTATCCCTTATTAAGAAGATTTTTTATCAACTCTTTTTACGACATATGTTTTCTAGAAAAGAATTTTCAAATATCAAACCCCTGATTTATGAGATCAAGTGTAAATGGTGTGGGTGAAATTTATTTAACATTTGGAGAACATAAAAAAATAAAATTATAAACCAAGAACATTGTATTTGATAGTGTATAAAACCTGAAACACTGAACTTAAACATCCCATGAAATATGTTTCTTTAAATTTAATCTCTTCAATAGCTTGCGAAACACGCAATCCTGAGTCCAAATAAACTGTATGGTAGTATACCATTATATCATAGTTATTAAAGTTGTGGGTATGAATAGTACTATCTAAATTAATAAAATTAGGGTTATATATTTATTATAAAGAAAATTATAATCATTTTAAATTAATTTTTTTTGAAAACTATATTTTTTCTAAATGAAGGTTAACTCATATTTTCAAACATAATTTAATATTAATTTTAATTTATGTTAAAAATTTATTTGATTAAATGGACTTAATTTTTTAAATTTTAATATCAAAATTATCTCAGGGTGATGTTTTTGGATTTTTATGAAATATTTCATTCTTTGATGAATAGTGAAAAAATGCTAAATTTTAATTGAAAACTGCCTTTTTTATATTATTTATAAAGTTAAATTATATTTCAATATTTTTTAAAGTAATTTTTTTCAATTATATATCTATTAATGCAATTTAGGTTATTTTAATTTTTTTATTTAATTTTGATGTAAAATCTTTGTAAACATTCAAACATTTTCTATTTGAAAATCTGTTTTCTCATTGCGTTTACGTGATTAATTTTAAATAAAAATTTACCAATTCTAGGAATGAAATTTTTAAAAATGGAATATATATTATAGATATTAATAATTTATTTTATCTAATAATTTCAGCTTAATTTTTGACCATAATTAATAGTGAAATAAATAAAAATTATTTACCACAGTTAAGGTAAAAATGGATTTATCAGGGGGTTAAACTAAAAAGATAAGGATTAAATTGAACTAAAAAATCATCTAAAATATATTTTTCTAGAAATATTTAGACATTATAATGTCCAATTTTATATAATAATCAATTTTTTACTCTTTTGGGATGTGAAAAATGTGGGTACACCTTTTTCTTTTAAAAAACTACATGTCCACCACTCACCTCACTTAAAAATGGTCACCCCTCTCATATTCTCTTCACACTTTAAAACCCTTTTGGTTTAGATAATAGCTGACCAAATAAATTCCAAACATCCATAATATCATTTAATAATCCTTAATTTTCTTTTATAAATTGAACCATTGAATAATTTAGGTGCAAACCTACGGAGGTTACATGAGGAAGAGGTAATGTTCTTCATGGAGTATTTTAATTTTATTTCTTTATCCACATCCTAATTTTATTATTAAAACAAGATAATATGATAAAATTAGTTTATAAAATAAAAATATATGTTTTTATGTTAATTATTTGACCTAAAACCATCCCATCTTCAACGAAATGGGTTATAAAATCTTCATTCATGTGTACAGTAGACTACAACCTCACAAACCAATGTCATTCGTTTTTCTATTACCATCTCTTATCGTTGGGTATAAAGATGGAAATAAATTATATATATGATATTTATAAAAAAGTTATACATCTTGTTTAATTATATTATATATACTATTACTTTCAAATTCATAGGGTATATGATAAAGTCACTCGTGTGTATGATGAACTACCTTCCTATGAAGCGATGTGATTCGTTTTTCACTATCACATTACAAGGAAGGTATTATGTATAAATGTAATGAATATGTGAGATATAAGTGGAATAATTATGATATTCATGACATATTTATAATTATTAAAAGATAATATATCATTTTTTTGTTAAATTTTCACTTACTTAAAGATGCTAACATCATCCGAGTACGTGTGGACTACGCCCTTCATGAAGTGATGTGACTCTCTTCTCATCAGCACACAACATGGATGATATATAGAAGTGTAATTAAATAAAAAATTCGGGATTTATTAAATTATTATTTTTCTTTAAAAATAAAATACTAATTAAATGCTTTCCAAAATGATAATTGAATATTGAAATGTTACTCATACATAAGTATCACATACCGTCTCCATGATCATAACATTTTTCATTTCTCAAAAACTATATTTAATTATTGGTCTAAAAGTATAATTGATGTATAGATATGATAATTATTTAATTATTATTATTTTAAAGATGATTAAACTATATAATATTCAAAAGAACTAAAAATGTAATGATATATCGCGAAAGATAAAACAAGGAAATTAACACCCGAATCCATGAAAATAATGAATGATTATTTATGAATGGGTGATAGTATTTTATGAAAGGATAATATAAGATATTATAAATAATAATATTATTTTTAATCAGTTAATAAATTTTTTAATCCCACTCTACATGATGTTAAACCACATTCAACCAAGAGGAAGCATGAGGTAAAGGACTTCTTAACTCAATTTCCATTCATTTAGTTAAACATATAATTCATTGATGATGTCATGATAAGATTAGGTGTTTAATGGATTTATTATATTTTATGTTTTATTTAAAAAAAATATTTGCATTTACAACTGATACACCTAATTGATTTATTTATTAATCCCACTTTAATGATATGGTCATTGTTAGGGGATTTTACTTAATTTCCCTTTATTGAGGCATATTGTAATGTTATATACCAAATTTTTATAATGTGAATATAATCATCCTTTGAAATTTAATATCATTATTCCATAATAATTCATGGTATTTTATGTATCAATTTTAATTATTTCATCCTTGGGAATTTTATTTAAATGATACAAAACTGGTAAAGATTTTCATATCTCAATTTCTTTTTATTAGGTTATATTAATTTTTCATCATCTTTGATATTATATGATTATGTCTGTTTTTTTGAATATATTATGTTTTATATCCAATTATTTTATGTGAGTTTACAATTGAAAAAAATTAAATATTCTCTGGTTAATTATAACATCAATGTATGATATTTTTAGTGGTTTATTTTATAACCTCATTTTAATCATGATTTTTTATGATTGAATTTACATTGAAGGAGATTATGTTATAAATAGATTATAAACAAATATAATTTTTCTATCTTATAGTTATTCATTAATTGTTTAGTTAATAATACTATTTCTGCACTCTTTGGTTCTTAAAATAAATGATAAAATGTTTTTAATAATATCTGAATTCATTTCTTCCAAAACCATGTTTTATAAAAGCATTTTAAAAAATATTTATCAACATTTAAAAATGATTTATTAAATTATGTTTTACCCATTTTTAATTTTTAAAAAATAATTTTAAATTAATCTTTATACCGTTTTCAAAATAATGCATGTTTGACTTTTACTAAAAAAGTTAGAGGAATATTTATTTTAACAAGGAATAAATGAACAGAATTTCCAACCATAATGACCACTCAATTTTTTAAAACAACCTTTAAAATGTACAAAAGATATTATAAAATAAAATTATTTCTGAAATGTTTCATGAACTTTTAGATTTAAATGGTTATTTTTAAAATGAATATGATATTTTTCTCAAGAATGTTTTAAAAATATTTTTATGGTATTTTTATTTAGAAAGAACAAAAAAATTTCTTTTACATATAATTCATTGGGGATATGATTTATTGATACCATTATTATTATTCCTATTGATAGCTTACCATCATTTTGACTATGGAATGTATTGATATTCACTTTCTTGGTTAATTTTTGTAGTTGTTAACTTTCTCTTGTGTTATTCACATTCCTATAATAATTGAATATTAAATTTCCCTTAAATATACATATTATTTATTATGGATATGATTATCTCTTAAAAGTTATCTCATTTCTACATATGTTGTATCACATTAAATGTTATTTAAATACCTGGGGAAATATTTTTACTCGGTATTCTTTCTTGAATATGGGTATTTGATGATAAGACACATTTTTCAAGAATTAAATTCATTATTCTATATATGAAGAAATATTTGGACATAAAGACACATATGGGGACCATTTTTATATATCCCCTCTATACATGAGTAGGTATAATGGGAAAAGTCAGTAAAATAACATCAAAAAACTTTTACCTATAGTTTTAAAATGTCTTATGAAAGGTATTGATGGTAGAGGTATCATGTGCCTAAGACTTGATATACAATAATTAAGAATTATCTTCATTAAGAATTATATAATTATTTTCCATGATATTTTCAAAATTATATTATCATTGGATGCATTTCATTCTTATTTTGTTGATTAAATTGTTTATGTTTTCATTTATTTACATTTCTATATTGATTTTTCCTTATATTATCATGAAAGTAATGTTATTTAAATGAAATGTGTGTTTATTTATATAACTTTCCATGATGAATGTGCTTATTGATTCATAATATCCTCCTCTATAAGTAATCCTTACTGATAATTTTTCTCACACTTATTTTATTTCCTTTCCTAGGAATCCATGAAGTGTATTATGATTGATATTAAATGATATACTAGATACAATAATGGTATTCTTGAAGAAAAAATTATGTTCTCATTTGTTTTTTAAATGTAATATGATAATCATGCATGTATATTTTTTTCCAAGACTACTAAAATATTTGGCCTTTTTTATGTGATTCCTTATATCATATACTGATGTAAAATAATAAGTCACCATATCTGTGTTATTAGAGTTAGGGTAATTACACCAATTCATAACATAATCCACCATTAAAACCCCAAAACGGTGAAACTTTTAACTTATATCCTTTACATCCTCTAACTCTAAAATTTTAAGAAAACACTTCAATAAAACCAATAATATATATAATTAAAATAAAAAAATACCTAAGAAACCTGGATTATAAAAATTTATTATCAATCATGTGAGTATCATTAGAAAGATATAAGTGTGTCATGTGAAGGATCTTGAATTTATATATAATTTATGCCGACTAGATGAATACATGTCAACATTTATATGGTTTCCCCCCTTTTTTCAGGTTTCGGAAAGGAATTCCAATGTTATTAATGGTGTATTAAAGATAAATCACAATGTAATGAAAGTGAGGCTTCCAATACATTCCCATACAGGATTCATAAATAATAGATTTACACCTTCATAATTCTAATAGTCCATATCAGAATTGGTACCACACAATACATAAAATGTAGAAAAGGAGTAATTTTCATTATATGAAAGTAATCAATGTGGTAGTTTTAATAATAAATCTGATGAAAATGATCACATATGAGAATATTATTCACATTTTTAATATTATGATTCTATTGAATTAATTAATGAACTATAATCTATTGTGAAAGATTATTTAAATAAAGTTCATGTTGAAGTTTTCACTCATATAATATCATTCATTAATGGACTTAAAAATGATAAAAGACAATTAAAATAAAAAGATGATAAGTTAGAAAATGTGTTATCAATATTTTACAAAATTGTATCACTATCACTTATATTAACAATGAAAGGTAAAGATATGTATACCTTTGTAATAGAAATTTTTCCTTGTATAAACAATAATATTAATGGAATGTTTTAAATTGAATTTGGATTAAAAATGTTTGAAGGATAAGATTCATACACTGGTAGAAGATCACCGAGCTATCATTAAAGTCAATGAGAGTTAGTTGGAGATCATCAAGGGAAAATGATTGAAAAATATTGACCATTTTTTATAAGAGAAGAGTAACCATGAATAAAAAATTAAGAAGATAAATAAATATAGAAAAGATAGAATACGTTTTATAGACGTTAACAAGAATACCCTCAACATAAAATTTTTTAAACATAAATTAAAACTATGAAATCGAGAATATGTTTAGCCTAAAACATTACAAAATTTGAAAAAAAATTATTCCAAGAAATTTTATAAATGAAATATAATTTATTAAAGGAATCATTTGAGTGAATGTAAGAGTTTGAAGTTATTGAATGTTTCTTGGTGAAAAAAAGTGGTTATTCCCATGCCTAATAATGAGTTTAATTGGTTTTATGGATAAATCAGCATAATTGGATGATAGGAACCCATAAATATTTGAAGAGAGGATATTTTCACATATATTTTATTTTAATTTCTAAATAGGAATTTCCATTTTAATAATTCTTTCTTCATTGATGATTATTATGATTGATGTTATTGTTGGACCATTATTATGATAAATAATACAAATAATAATTCTTCTTGTAGTATCAATGCATGCTCATAATCTCATTACAACACCGATGGAAGTTTGGGTCCTATAATAGATATAACAATCATCTTATTCCATTCAATTTTGATCATAATGATAATTCCTTATGGATTGATGAATTTTCTCTTATTCTCTTAGTCTTAATAGGGAAAAGGTGGATGATTGTCTATAGTTATTGAGAGTGTTCTTGAGAAATTTAACTTTAATATTGAGTGTATTCTATTGATATAATATTTCATTCACAATAATTATCGTAATCTATAAAATTATATAAGTTGGATTATATACTTTGGGTGAGAAAATTAGTTTTTACATAAAGGCCCTTAACTAATTTTGTATTTCCAAGCAAACTTTATGCCTAATAAAAATATTATGATTATTATTATTTACATGCAATGTTATAACACATAGATATTTAAATATAATTTCATAAATAAGTAAATCAATTTTTAATTAAATTATATTAATTAAATTATACCATTTCCATCCAAACCCTTAACTCAACAAGTCAGTCATCAGTGAAATTTATCAAAACTTGATTAATAAATATTTATTTAAATAAATAATTATAATTATATTATTAATTGTTTTTATAGATAAATATTAAGTTCAAAAACTAGGGAATAAATATTTATTTAATATTATATTTACATATATTTCCAACTAAAATAACTGGTGACTGAATTAATGTGATCAATATATTATTCCTTGGTGTGAAGAGTAATGTTTCTTCTAATATTAAATTAAAATATAACTAAATTGAAATTCTAGGTACACTTATTATGTAACCAACTAGGACTATTTTTTAGTGCAATGAGATAATATTACAAAAACTCATTGATTAAAGTCGAGAAATGGGTCAAGGTACCCATAGAGATATATGTTAATGTCACAACAACAACAACCTCATATGATTGATCATAGTTTAATATAATATCTTTTTATAGATATCTGATCAACAAATTTTCCTATTAGTATCATGAACCTGTATGATTAATTATATTTATTTTAATCTTTTAAATGAGCTCATAAAATAGATTTCATTAACATAGACTTAATTAGATGGTTATGTTTCAATAAAAAGGAATAAGATATCATCTTCCATTCATGAAGGTATAAATAATTTCTCGACTTATTCAATAAATTCCATATCACTTATGACACACCTAATTTATCCTACTTCATCGAGATTATATTTCATTACCATTTTCAACAATACATAAAAATAATTTATCCAAGAAATTCATTAATAATGACATCAAGTCTAAGGACCAATACACATGTTTGCATATAAGAATATCTAATGAAACATAAAACATGTGGAATTACTATTATATGGTTTATTCTCAAAACATCATTCCTTGGAGATCAATAAGTGAGAACCTAATAAGAATAAGTATCAATGTATTATAATACTATAGATCCTAATACTCAATCATGATTTCATCTATGTATATAATATACATTTAAGAATATAATAATAGAACTTCAATAATCTCATTATAGGAGGGAACTTATATAACCATTAAATGATAAAAATAAACTATGTAAATTAGAACATGAATTATATGTAGAATAAAACTAATTATTTAATATGATATTTATTAATATTTATATCTTTGAATATATACATAGTCAAAATTACTGTAATGCCCCGACCCCAGTTACCCAGAGTCGGTGCATTATTGCATAACATTGGCATGATCACAAAGGATCAATTCTTGAAAAACCGATTAGTTTATTATTCTTAGAAACACTAGATATATTCATAAGTCTTACATTACATCATAAGGTATAAAAACTATAATAAAATCTTGTCTTCATATCCCCTCATACTATCCCTGCAGGTCATTCATAAATTACTTCTTCAAAATCCTGGGAAAAATAAAACATTGAAAGGGGTGAGCTCAGATGCTTAGTAAGGATAACAATATAACAAGAGCTTTCATATATAAGAATAAACACTTAAGGTAATGTATAACTAAAACAAAATCCTTTTAAACTTTAACTTAAGCATAATATGGAAAAGATAAAATGAAATAATGCCATTTACTTATTCAAATGGATATTCTACTAGTCGAATAATCACATTCAATATCTATAACCACTTTCATAATGATGGAATTCAAAATGCCAGACTATCATAACCATGTAGCCAAGGCCTCATGTCGAGCCTACAAATAAGATTTTATCAAGGCCTCCTGCCAAGACACTAGTTTGTCTCATGAGACCAACCGATGCATCGAGGAGCTATAGAGGGCTCCACCCATCACTTACTAAGTGAAATTCATTCCTCATTTGAAAATTTTGAAACATAACATAAACATTTGTATTAAAACTATCATACTAAATGTCAATACTTTAACCACAAACCATGAATGGTATAAAAGTAGCACATACACAGTCAAACATAACTCATTAGATACAACAAGATTGTATTGTATCAGATTAAACCCAATTGAGAATAATTAAGGATATTTACATATATTAAAATAATCATCAAACTATTGAGAGAAATATTCCCCTTTTTCTTGAAAACATTTAAAGTCACACTATTTGTCAAGAATCCATTTAAAATAGATTTCTAAATCAAAGTGTCTAATACAAATTTGAAACTTTTAAAAGGAATTTTGATTTGAAAACTTTAATGTCCATTTAAATAAATCTTTAAAACCATTTTTAAAACATGGACATTAATGAGAAATATTTAGAATAATAAATCGTTAAAACATTTTAAAATGATATTTTAGTTAGAGTTCCTAACCAAAAGAGAGACACTTGAATACAAATAATTGAGGTAATAAAAACTTTGTAATATCATGAGAATAAAGGTATTCATGATATAATATGTCGAAGTACATTATATAAACCATATGAAAGTAATTTGGTGTATAACAACAAAGGAGTCTCAATGGAATGAAAATTGAGATGAAATCTCTCATAAAGGATGTATCCTTAGGTCAAGGATAAATCAATGACATAATTATGTGTGATAATTATAAATACTGTCTATATTATTGGATATTTAGTGTAAGACAATCAAAGGACATTCACACATATTCTTGTAAAAACAACACGAATGAATTGGATATTTAACTCAACAAATCAAGATTGAGTAAAAATTACTCTTATCAAGTTTATACCGATGACTTGAGAATTTATCAATGCAGTGATTATGTGTATCAAAAGTATATCGACAGAAAGGGGAGTGTAAATTATGACATAATCAAATGAATAGTGATTTTACACATAATCTTGGAGTAAAATAATCAATGAAGTAGGTGTAAAGACGAATGAGTGGAAATTGAAATTTCAAATTCCCTTATCGATTTGTTAACATACGAAACATACAACCATAAAATAAGGATCATTCAATGATGATATAAATATCCATAAATTAAATTATATTTCACAATTAATACAATCAGGGTCATTACACCCACTACGTGCAATAAATAAGTGGTGGACAATGAAAATCTCACGAAATTAAAAGTGAGATAAGAAACCCCTTACCTTGTACTTTTCCTTGTTTGGGGGTAGGTTAACCTATTATATAATGGTGAAATAATTTTTATTAAATTATAAAATAATCATACACGTTAATATGATATCATATATGATCTTTTAACATTGATTTGTTAATAATATCTTAGTATTATCGTTGTTTCAGGTGTTAACGAATTCATTTTCCTTTATATTATTTGTTTTGTGAGACATATTTTTTATGGATGGAACATATATTATTCATATCCATAATGATATCATGTCTCTAAAAAATATTTTTAATCATAAAATGAGAATTATACTTGAATGGATAGGATGGGGAATGAATCTCACCGCGTTCGTGAAGACGGTAGTCCGTACGTACGCACGAGCGACAATATCATTCTTTTGATATTAAAATAATATATAATTGGATGGTTTATCATATATAAATAATCATTATCATGTTATATTTATTATTTATATGAATTAATCATCATTATTATACCCATCAAAATAGTAATGTTTTGAATACCAATTACACCACGACGTGGAGACGGTAAGCTGTACGTACGCACGTATGGTGACATTTTATTCAAAGGTTGGATAGAATAATAAATATGGTTGTACCATTTTTATAATAACATAAAAGTATATATAATATACTTGAGTTAATATTTTAGAATGGTAATAACAAAGAAAGAAGCAGTGGAAGAAGAAAGGAACTTGAAAGAGGGTGGTAAAAACATTACCTCTTCTTTGGGTTCTTCCTTTTGATTTGATCAAAAGGGCTCCTTAGGTTGGATTTATGATCAACACTAAGGACTATAGGTTGAAGTGAGGGAAGTTGAGAGAGTATTTGGGTAGGTTTTGGCTGAGAAAAAGGCTGTGAATGTGTGAATTAGTGAGAAGGGGAAGTGCCTTTTTATAAGAGGGGTGAGGGGCACTTTTGGAAAAGCTAGAAATATTATTTTATAATAAAATAATATTCGGTTTCTAATGGCTACAAAGTTATTTATTTCGAGTATAAGGTGGGTATGGGTCGAAAAAAACTCAACAAATAGGATTTAGACTGGTTTGGGTTACTATATTAACCTTATCTTTAAGTATTAACTCTTAGTTAATTAGTTTCACTTTTACAATGTCTCTTTGTATTTTTATATTATATGGTTAATAAACATACTATATACATCCAAGAGACCCCCAAGTGGTCCATTAATGATAAATATATCATGATATAAGTCTCTTGGCTGAACCGTAGATTTTTAGGAATATAATATCAATTAATAAGATAATATTTGTTTTAAAAACTCTTTTATGTCAATTTTGACACTATTCAATAATTGATTTTTTTAGAAATCATAAAATAATGATTACTTCTAAAAAAGTTAATAACTCAATACTAACATGTCATATTAACCTATAAAATTAGTGTAATTTGTAAAATGTCTCAAATTATATTTATTTGGGTGTTTATAATATCAACTATTTTAATTTTTCATTATTATGGTAATTACTACATCATCATTGTGTCATAAATAAATTAAATTATTTAATGTCTAAAAAATATAAATAAAATACCATTATATATTAAATCATTTTCGTTTTCTAATGAATATTTATAGTTGAAAATCCAACATATATAACCCTATGAAATTTTTTTTTTCTAAAAGATATATGCTTATGTCATTTATTTATTTATTTTAACTTAATTAATATAAAGTGTCATTATCACTTACAAGTGGATCCATGGGGTCCCAAAATAGACCCAAATATGCCAATGGTCGGACATGTATCAACCAATAAGGTTAGGACACGTTTTAGGGTAATTTATTATTATTATAATATTATTTGTTTACCCTGATTTACCGGATTTACCCTTTAACCATGGTAAATAAAATATTTACCGAAGTAATTATTCAAAATGTCTAATAATAAAAGTTACCTATTTACACAATTTTTAGATCCTGATTCCAAATATGGAATCCATTTTTCTAAATTGAAAACACAGAACTGGTATAAATTAATTTAAAATTAATTCCAATTGTTAAAATAAAAAGCGTGTTTTTAAGAGATAATAACTATCAAAAGATTGGCACTTGTTTATGTCCGGTTTAATTGTGAAATTATGTCCATTGACCTATATTGTATTAAATGGTAAAAATATATTCTAAATATTCTTTAAAACCACTCAAATTCATAATTTATCACTATTAATTATTTTGATTAAAAAAGTTGTTTTTAATTAAAATTTAGTAAAATTCAATATTCATCAAAATATAAATGTTATCCGAAAAGTTCCAAAATTTTACCCTAGGCTAATTTTGATATTTCAAATCCAAAAATGAAGTCCATTTTGAGAGATAAAATTTTAAAAAAGTTGGTATTACTATTCATAACAGCTAGTTTGATTGTTTGTGGTGTGCCTTTAGAACTCGAAGTTGCGTACAACACACGCTACTATATTATTCAAAGAGAAGCATACCGTGGAAGCTTGGAGTGTTACATTCTCCCATACTTCAATAAATTGCATCCTTGCAATTTTTAAAATTGGGCATTGGAATATAATGGAAAGTCCCACCTTGGAAAAAGATTCAATAAAACTATCACTTTAAAAGAAAGAAATAGAAGTACAATGGTCACCCGAGATAACCTATACTAGGATTCCATGTAGAAAAACATGGATATATATGATAAAATAAGTGTCATGTTCTGATGTAGAGGGATAGAAAACATGATCAGGATAAATTTAGCAATAAGAAAACCACAAACTTGTGTTGGGACAAACGGTCATTAGTCTCCCAGTACGTAAAGTAAACGGACAACATTTTTTTGTTTTAAGTTACATTATATAAGGATGAGGAATTAATTTCAGAAATTGACTAAGAAAATAAAGAGATATACTTACTTTTTTTGTAGAGTTTCATTCTTTAATAAATTTACACCACTAACTCATTTTTTTTAAACGATTAGTATTCAAGAAGACTTGGTCACACTGAAAGAGATAGAATAAACTTCTATAGAATCACATGATCCATGTAGGATAAACTATATATTTACATTGTATTTAGAGATTAATCAAAAACTAAATGGTTAGTACAAAATCTAATGATCCCCCAAAAGGATATTCGTTGAGAGAAATAAAAATTAATCTTAATTTCTAAAATCAATACCCCAACGTTAAATAAATACCATTCAATAAAAAAAATTTCCTTTAAATCCTTCAATATAATCCTAACTAATATTTAAACCCAAAACTTAGAAGAATTTGGTTATGTAGTCTTCCATGTTAAATTTTATCTCCAAATGAAATCAACTACTCTTAAAGTCACATACTTAAAAGTAATTAACCAAATCACATATTCTCTATTATAGGTTAATCATTTCCATAAATAACCCAAATCACTATAAATCCACAATAAAAATGTAGATAAAAATCCACAATTATTCCACAAAAAATCCCCATAGTATTCTATTTTCCTTGGGCATATAGTGTTCCCAACAAACTGAACATCTTCCAAAATAACATTTATCACTTAATCTCCAAATCATTTTCCTATACTAAGGGTATTCATTTGATAACACATAAGAACCCAAATCAACTTATTATTGATCAATAAAATCATTTAACTAAAAATAATTTGTCACACTATCCAGGGACTTCATGTAGTCCAGTGGTAGGCGATAAATCCCAATCGCACATTGGTTTTGGGTTCGATTCCCACAGCTTTGTCTGAAAAGATGGGTTGTCACATGGTCTGTGTGTTGTACTTTCTCAAAAACTATATTTTATAACATTACCAAAATGAGATAAATTCCTCAAAATAACCATAACATAATTTTAACCAGAAATGTTATCTCATTCCATGCATTTTCATCCCAAAATATAATAACTTGTAACTTTATCAAACCCAATGATCATATAAGACCAAATGGTTATTTATAACTATATCTTCAAGAGAAAAGATAATTCTTCCTCAAATATCATTTTCACATGATAAATTGTAGGTTACACATACAAGAGAAAATTCTTCCAAATTAATCCCATCAATAAAGAGAACTAACACTTTTAAACAGTTCACCATCCATTAATTTCCATATAGGTTCTTCATCATATTTTCCTCGGGTTCCCACATTTCCTCTTCCATCTTATTATTTCTCCATAGAACTTTTAGCAGACGAGTCATCCGGTTTTTCAGCACTTGAAATTTGGTATACAGAATTATGATAGGCTCTTCACAATAAGATAGATCGGGTTCCAGTTCTAATTCTTCATAGGTGAGTATATGCGTTGGGTCAGGCATGTATTTTGTCACTAGTGATATGTGGAACACATCATGGACTCTGGAGAGGCTAGGCAGAATTGCCTTTTGGTAGAATGTGTTCATGTGTCACAATGGTACCTCAGGAATTTTTCAAAATCATTTACTTCCTTTACCCAAAAAAACTCCTCATCCATCTTGAATTATGTCGATGGAAGCATCGATGCATCATAAAAAAATAGGTATTTCTTATATATAATTTTTAGACATCGTCTTTAACATGTTTATTTAGAAAAATTCTTGCTGATTCATCTTCAAATATTTCAAAATAAGGCTTTGGTAAATCAGTTTCTGTATGTCCCAAGAGACATAAATATATAATTTGATACATATAGGCTTCTCGATGGTCTCCCTATTCTGCAACATCTAGAAAATCATTTAGTGCATCGTAATTTTGAGATAAAGTGAAGAATTTGAAAAGACCCTGATGGTACTTCCCATGCTTAGCGTGGTAAGAAAGTTGAGAGCACAATATTATCCCATAGTCGGTACTTTATCCTTGAAAGAATCATGAAATTCTTGAGGTATTGGATGTCTCATAAAGTTGTTTTCATGTAACTTGGACATTTGAAAAAGCTTCAACATCATATGCGCATGACTTCTGGATAATAATTGTAAGTAGTTCTTCAGGAAGAGAGAGAAGAGTTGTTCTTGATCTTGCTCCCTCCATGTTTTATCTAACAAAAAGAAAATACAATTAGGGTTTTAATACTTATCTAATAAGAATGTAAAAAAATTAGACATAATAGGATAATCTTGTAATTGAACAATATATCCTAAATTGGGGTACCCTATGTTAAAATATAGGTTATCCACTATCTATTTCTCGACATATATTCTTAGGGGAATTTTTTTTATTCCCATTATAATGGTTCACACTAATCTTCTGAATTTAACAAATCATATCCCCCAGTACTGTCGTAACTAAGAGTGAAAGAAGGACCGTTGTCGTGCACCAGTTCCCGTTCGAGTCTAGCTCGAAGTGGTGTTTTCGGGTTTTACCCCTAGGTACATCTGTGCCAGAGCCAACTCTACCTGCTCGTATCCAAACAGAGATGTATTCCTTGGAAAACTCAAAAAATCTATACAATACCAAAATTCTAGGAAGTTATTCTATACTAATCCTCAAAGTATATCTTAGGGCTATGTGCTCTAATCAGAGTTTATCTAAATCTAGCTCCCAAGGTTTGTACTAAAATTCCTCTGATACCAACTGTAACACCCCGACCCCAGTTACCCAGAGTCGGTGCATTATTACATAACATTGGCATGATCACAGAGGATCAATCCTCAATAGACTGATTAGTTTAGTAGTCTTGGAGACAGTATATATATTCATAAGTCTTACATTACATAATAAAGTAAAAAATAACTAAAATAACATATTGTGTTCATATCCACTCATACTATCCATGCAGGTCATTCATAAACTACTTCTTCACAATCCTGGGAAAAATAAAACATTGAAAGGGGTGAGCTCAGATGCTCAGTAAGGATAACAATATAGCAGGAGCTTTTATAGATAAGCATAAACACTTAAGGCAATGTACAACTAAAACAAAAGACTTTTAAACTTAAACTTCAGCACAATATGGAAAAGATAAAATGAAATAATTCCATTTAATTATTCACATGGATATTCTACTAGTCAAATAATCACATGAAATATCAATAACCACTTTCATAATGATAAAATTCATAATGCTAGACTATCAAAACCACGTATCCAAGGCCTCGTGCTGAGACTACAAATAAGATTTTTTCAAGGCCTCGTGCCAAGACACTAGTTTTTCTCATGAGACCTACCAATGCATCTAGGATCTATAGCGGGCTCCACCCGTCACTTACTAAGTGCAATGCATTCCTCATATGAAAAGTTCTAATAATAACACAAACATTCATATTAAAACTAGCATACGAAATGTCAATACTTTAACCACAAACCATGAATGGTATAAAAATAGCACATCCACAGTCAAAAATAACTCATTCGATACAATATGGAAGATTTTATTGTATCAGATTAACATCAATAGAGAATAATGAAGGATATTGGAATAGATTAAAATAATCATCAAACTATTGAGATAAATATTCCCCTTTTTCTTGAAAACATTTAAAAGTCACACTATTTGTCATGAATCCATTTAAAATAGATTTTTGAATCAAAGTTTCCCATACCACTTTGAAACTTTTAAAAGTATTTTTGATTTTAAATCTTTAATGTCCATATAAATAAATCCTTAAAACAATTTTTAAAACATTGACATTAATGGGAAATATTTATAATAATAAATCTTTAAAACATTTTAAAATGTTATTTTAGTTAGAGTTACTAACCAAAAGAGAGACACATGAATACAAATAATTAAGGTAATAAAAACTTTTTAATATCATTAGAATAAACAGATTCATGATATACTATGTCGAAGTACATTATATACAACATATAAAAGTTATTTGGTGTATAACAACAAAGGAGTCTCAATGGAATGTAAATTGAGATGAAATCCCTCATAAAGGCTGTATATTAGGTTAAGAATAAATAAATGACATAATTTTGTGTGAAAAATATAAATACACTCTATATGATTGGAAATTTAGTTTAAAACAATCAAAGGAAATTCACACATATTCTTGTAAAAACAACACCAATGAATTGGATGTTTAACTCAACAAATCGAGATTGAGTAAAAATTACTCTTATCAAGTTCATACCGATGACTTGAGAATTTATCAATGGAGTGATTATGTGTATCAAAAGTATATCCATAGAAAGGGGAGTGTAAATTATGACATAATCAAATGAATAGTGATTCCACACATAATCTTGGAGTAAAATAATCAATGATGTATGCGTAAACCCGAATGAGTGGAAATTGAAATTTCAAATTATTTTATCGATTTGTTAACTTACAAAACATACACTCATGAAAGAAGGATCATATAATGATGATGTAAATATCCATAAATTAAATTATATTACATAATTAATACAATCATGGACAGTACACACACCACATGCAATAAATAAGTGGGGAACAATGGAAATCTCACAGAATTAAAAGTGAGATAAGAAACCCCTTACCTTATACTTTTACTTGGTTGGGGTTAGGTTAAAATCTTTTATAATGGTGAAATAATTGTTATTAAATTATACAATAATCATATACATTAATATGATATCATATATGATCTTTTAACATTGATTTGTTAATAATATCTCAGTATTATCGTTGTTTCTTGTGTTAACAGATTCATTTTCCTTTATATTCATTATTATGTGAGCCATATTTGTTCTGGATGGAATGTATATTATTCATATCCAGAATGATGACATGTCTCGAAAAATTATTTTTAATCATAAAATGAGAATTATACTTGAATGGAGACGATGGGGAATGAATCTCATCGCGTTCGTGAAGACGGTAGTTCGTAAGTACACACGAGCCACAATATCATTCTTTTGATATTAAAATAAAATATAAATGGATGGTATATCATATATAAAGAATCATTATCATGTTATATTTATTATTTACATTAATTACACAACATTATTATACCCATAAAAATAATAATGTTTTGAATAACAGTTACACCACGACGTGGAAACGGTAAGCCTTACGTACGCACGTATGGTGACATGTCATTCAAAGGATGGATAGAATACTGAATATGGTTGTACCATGTTTATAATAACATCAAAGTATATATAATATACTGGAGTTATTATTTTATAATGGTAATAACAATGAAATAAGAAGTGGAGGAAGAAAGGAACTAGAAAGAGGGTGGTGAAAACATTACCTCTTCTTCGGGCTCTTCCTTTTGATTTGATCAAAAGGGCTCCATAGGTTGGATTTATGATAAAAATAAGGCCTCTAGGATGAATTAAGGTATGTTGAGAGAGTATTTGGGCAGGTTTTGGCCAGGCCAAAAGGCTTTGAATGTGTGAATCAGTGAGAAGGGGGAGTTCCTTTTTATAAGAGGGGTGAGAGGAACTTTTGGAAAAGCTAGAAATATTATTTTATAATAAATTCATATTCAGTTTATAATTAATCCAAAGTTATTTATTTAGAGTCTAAGGTGGGTAGGTTTCTAAAACAACTCAATCAATAGGATTTAGATAGGTTTGTGTTACTATATTAACCTTATCTTTAAGTATTAACTCTTAGTTGATTAGTTTCACTTTTACAATGTCTCTTTGTATTTTTATATTATATGGTTAATAAACATACTATATACATCCAAGAGACCCCCAAGTGGCCCATTAATGATAAAACTATCATAATATAAGTCTCTTGGACGAAGCTGAGATTTTTAGTAATTTAATATCAATTAATAATATAATATTTGTTTTAACAACTCTTTTTTGTCAATTTTCAAATTATTCAATAATTGATTTTTTTAAACTCATAACAGAATTATTACGTAGAAAAAAGTTAATTAAATCAATCCTAACATGTCATATTAACCTATAAAATTATTTTAATTCATAAAAAGTCTCAAATTATATTTATTTGGGTGTTTATAATATCAATTATTTTAATTTATCACTATTATGTTTATTATTGCATCATCATTGTGTCATAAATAAATTAAATTATTTAATGTCTAAAAAATATAAATAAAATACCATTATGTAGGAAATAGTTTTCTATTTCTAATTAATATTTATAGTCTAAAATCCAACATATATAACCCTATGTAAATTTTTTTTTTCTAAAAGATATTTGCTTTTGTCATTTTTGTACTTATTTTAACTTAATTAATATAAAGTGTCATTATCACTTACAAGTGGATACATGGGGTCCCAAAATCGACCCAAATATGACCATGGTCGGACATGTATCAACCAATTAGGTTAGGAAACGTTTTAGGGTAATTTATTATTATTATAATATTATTTGTTTACCCTTATTTACCAGATGTACCCTTTAACCATGGTAAATAAAATATTTACCGAAGTAATTATTCAAAATGTCTAAAAATAAAAGTTACCTATTTACAAAATTTGGACATCCTGATTCCAAATATGGAATCCATTTTTTCCAAATTCAAAATACAGAAGTGGCAGAAATTAATTCCCGTTGTTAAAACAAAAAGCGTGTTTTTAAAAGATAATAACTATGAAAAGATTGTCACTTGTTTATGTCCGGTTTAATTGTGAAATTATGTAGAATGACCTAAATTGTATTAAAATGTATACATATATTCTAAATATACTTTAAAACCACTCAAATTAATAATTTATTACTATTAATTATTTCGATTAAAAAATTTGTTTTTAATTAAAATTTAGTAATTTTCAAAATTCATAAAAATATAAATGTTATCCAAAAAGTTCCAAAATTTTACCCTAGGATAATTTTGATATTCAGAATCCAAAAATAAAGTCCATTTTGAGAGATAAAATTTCAAAATGTGGGTATTACTGTTCATAACGGCTAGTTTGATTAGTTGTGGTGCGTGTTAGAACTCAAAGTTGCGTACAACACACGCTACTGTATTATTCAAAGAGAAGAGCACAATGGAATCTTAGAGTGTTACAATTAAAAATTATTTTGGTTCTGGGGAACCAACTCTAACATTTATTGGTAGTTATATCCATTGAAATATTGAAAAAAGTGGTTACCCTATGTTTATAAAATTAATAATGAAAAAATTAGGATTATTTTAATTGTGATGGTTATAAATATAATTCGAAACTAAATTAGGTGAATAAAAATTTGGAGAAACCCACCACTTTAACAGAGGTGGATACTGATAGGTGTAGCAATTTTGGTTCCCTATATGGTGTCCAAAAAGAAAGAAGTTTAATTTAAAAAATAATAATGTTACTTATAATATCCTGATTGTTTTAAAAATGGAGAAAATTTTATTCATCATATATTGATGGTGTTATAAGAGTTTCATTCAAAATTACATTTAATTTTGGTATAAAATTTGAATTATTAAAAGACAAAGATAGAATGTATTATAGGGTAAAAATGAATGTGAATGAAAATATTTATATGTTCAATAATGTCATATACATGAATTATTTTAAATTTAAATTTCATTTAATTTCCATTGTTTTATTGTTGTGGGGGGGTTTCCCATGCATTGTTTTAGGAAAGGGTGAGTTTTCTTGATTTTGGCTAAACCGTGAGCCCATTTCTAGATTTAAAAACCAATTTTGTTTCTTTTATAACGATTTCATTTGTCAACATTTATCACCCTTTCCAATTATAAAATGGCCTCCTCTGACCTATTAACACCCCCATATCAATTTAGATCCTTTAATAATCTATAATCACAGTGGAAATGGGTTTTTTATTTAAGGAATTGGGCAAACCAGGAATCCCATTTCCTATTTTTAAAAAAATATTTAATATCTTATTAATTTTTTTTGATTTTTAGTGATTCCAAGTCTCACCCGAACCCATTGAAACCAAGAGAACCCCATTATCTTTTCCCTCTCTTTAGAGCTCAAATGCATCACAAATTATGGATGAACTTCTTATGATTTCTCAAATCATCCAGATTTGATGAGGTATATTTTTTCCTTTATAACTCATTGAATTTTTTACTATTTTCCCCAATTTCAGTTCCCACTTGACCTTCTCAGCCTTATTCAAACCCCAATTTCATTTTTGGATGTTTGGAAATTCAGTTACTCGTGTATATGGGGTGATTTCTTCAACATCCCTTAATAATTGTGTATCCTTCCATCTTCCTCCCATTTCCTTTGGGTGTCTTCCATTTTATTAGGGTTTCTTCCATTTATTATTGATGTTCATAATATCCAAAAAGTGTTGATTCCAAGCTTGGGTTTGATCTTGGGTTTCTTGTTCTATTCTTGTGGTTTTAGGCTTGATCTAAGTTCCTTGTGGTGCGACGTTGGTACGATTGAACTTTCACAAAAAGATTCAAGGGTTTTTACACTTGTGGTAGGTTATTTCATGTGTAAGAACTTCTATATGTGTTATATTTTCTTAATTTACAGTTTTAGAAAACTTATCCTTCAATATCCTTGCTGTGAAATTTGGTTTGTTTGATGTTTGTCAGGAAAATGATTTTTAGGTACAAATATTTTGGTAAATTGGGTGTTTTACAAGTCTATTCTATGTTATTTTAATTGGGGTTGTTTTATAACTCATGTAATGGATTTGTAAAAATGTTTTACTGCTAAAAATTATATTTTTTTAATATGGGTATGCACATAGTGTTCAAAGTGGGATATTAAAGGGTTTTTTGTGGAAAACATTGTTAAATTTTTTGCTATTATTCTATTGAAATTCTAAAGGTTTTAGTGAGTGATGTAAGTGGTGAATAGAATGTGTAGCTAATGATTTGAGTTTTTTATGAACAGAACTGATGTGTTTTGTGCTAATGGATTTTGGTAGAATATGAAAATGGTTTGAGCATAATGGAGGAAGCTCGGGTATCTAGGAGGGAAGATATGTACTAGTACGCTAGTGATCTGAAGTAGTTTTATCCCTATTTCACCGAGAAAAATGGATAAAAAAACACAAAAAAAGATATATTGGTGATGGTTAAGGACCACTAGGTTATGTGTATGTTCCCTACTAGTGGATCGGGCACAAGAATGTATTTTTCTATGGTTACTATACACTGAGGTATGAGGTACACGGGGCCTGAGACTAACTATTGCCTAGGGGTGTTCCCAAGATTAGTGCTCATTGACACTTTTATATTTATAGTTGGAATATGGTGGTTTTATATAGAATATACAGTATATTACATGTTTTATTGAAATTTCCTCACTCATGGAAAATTACTTTTGAAAAATGTTTACATTTAAAAGTTTTATTCTTTAGAAATTATTTCCACCACTTCTTGCTAATCAAATATGGCATGATTTTTATCTTGTATTTATTACTCTATATAATATCTTAGTGGTATTCTATTTATATTATACTCACACCCTAATTACACCCCTATGGTGTAAGTATACTTGACCATGTTTTACATAGGTAAAGGCAAGGCCTTGAGTGATGGTGGTTCGGGTTATTAGTTCCCTTCCATGGTGTGGTGTTGTGGAGATGGCTTGTGGGCAATGAGCCCTTGATTTTTGAAGTCATTGGGGCTATTTTGATGCTAATTTTATGTGTATTTACACACCTTGTTTTTTATTTAACCCTATGTATTCAATTTAGGATTTTTTTTAAAGCTTGTTTGGCATGAATTTTTAGATTTGGTTTATCAATGGTTTTTTATGTTTTAATTATCCATACTTTGGTAAAACGTTCCCAAAGAAGAATCTACAATACCCGGGAACTTTTTCCAACCTGTGGGGATAGGGAACACCCTTTGGGTCTTGTCACAGGATGGGTTTGGTTCCAATTTTGATGGAAACTAGATTTGGTTCGTGACAAAATGGTTTCATATAAGGTTAATGTTTTTCGGTTATATTATTATTTTGGGATGAGTTGGGATAGATAAGATCAAGTAATGTTGGGACATGCAGTTTTGGTCTTGAGTAGGTTTATTGGCCCACACCTCTCTTGGGAGACCTCAAGTCACCATGGGACATTGGAATTGTTTGTTTGACTTCACTTCCAGGTGAGACATGTGGGCTGCAGGCTATACACGAACATCTGTCCGGGATGAAGTAGTGGTTTATTTTATTTTTATAATGTATTTGGATCCATTATATTTGATGATATTGATGGAATTTTTCATAAATTTTGTACTAATATTTTCCCTTGTAACTGTTTCCTTTTTGTAGAAACATGTCTCCCTAGAATGCTCACATGCACCCAAGGGAGGAATCTGGAGAGAGTTATCCCTCACCACTTGATCAGTGGATAGTAGAGGATGTGGTTTGGGATTTTTGGGCTCTAGTACATGAACCAGACCCTGTTTGAGAATATGAGACTGGTAATAGGAAGGAAAAGTCCCATGAGTTCTTGAAAAATAATCCTTTTACTTTATAAGGTATCATATAACCCTAAGAAGCAGAGGAATGACTTGAAAAGATCAAGTGCATGTTCAAGTTCATGGAAACATCTGAGGAGGTCAGGGTGATGTGTGCCTCTTTTCTGTTGGAGGGTCCCAGTCGCAGGTGGTGAGAATTGGTACTTCAAACTAGTAAGAATGAGAAGATGTGCTGGGGAAACTTCAAGGTCATCTTCAATGAACAATACTACCATGAATTCTTGGCATAATTCTAGATCCATAGAGTTCATGGATCCTGTTTTGGGGGATCTTTATGTTATGGAGTATGCCAAAAGTTTTGGTGAACTGGTTCGGTATGCTCCTCAAATCGTCTCTAATGAGAAAGCGAATGCCTAGAAGTTTGAGAAAGGCTTACGACTAGAGATATACTCTCAGGTTTTCTAGTTTTAGTCAAGGACCTATACTGAGGTGGTCGACCAGGTGTGTATGGTGCAGATTGACAGAAAATGGAGGGATGGTTTCTCTGGGACCATATCATTAGTGGGAAGTGGTATCTCTTAAAAAAAGGAGAGAAAGCAGGAGGAGATGGGGAAAAAGGGATGTGGTAGTTCAGGCTACTCTTCCAGGCAGTTTTTATCTTTGGTTTCTTATGTGAGATCGTTCGTCTTCAACCTGTGTGGGAGGCCGAGGCACATCTGACCAGCATGCCCATTTACTCTGAATCCATGTTATCGATGTGGAGGTATGGGTCACTTTCAACACTTTTTCTAGGTGGCATGTCCACTTTAGAGTGGGGCAGAATTAGTCGATTTAAGAGGATTTCCAGCTCATTCAGATCCATAAAGAACGGGGGATATCGATTTCATGGCCATGGTGGTAGGGATGATTCATCTTCTAGATAGATCCAGTTTAGGGAACAACCACAGACTAACGGTCTTCCTCAGGCAGAGTCCAGACATCTCCAGGCAGTGGATTAGGCACTAGTAGGATCAAAGGCGGCACTACCGATAGTTCTAGGTACCTTTTTGATTGCATATTATATAATTTCTACTCTTTTTTATACTGGTTCCAATGTTTCAATCATTTCAACATATTTTTTTAAAAATTATTAAATTTAAAACCGATTTGTTGTCTATTACGAAGGAGTTAGTGATGCCACTGGGAAGGAAGGAGCATGGTCTCAAGTTCACATCGTGTGTGCTTTCTGTATCAGAGGTTGAGATGGAGTGAGACCTCTTAGTCTTAGATATGGATATGTTTGACATAATTCTTGGAATTTATTGTCTAGTACACTTTCATGAACACATTGATAGCAATAGGCGGTGGGTAAGTTTCATGGAACCAAATGGGAGTCGTCAGGTTTTTCATGGGGAATGGGATCCTCGGTCGAGTCATGTGGGACCTCTACTCCTAGAGTTGAGATATATGGTATTTCAATTAACATCGCTCATGATATTGGATGATATTCATTCTCCTACCAGTGGACTACCTCATGTAGTTGATGACTTTCCGGAGATATTTCTGAAAGATTTTTCAGGTTTTCCCCCATATCGGGATGTAGAGTTCTTGATTGATCTGGCACTGGGATGACAACCGATATCTCTTCCCTCATATCGTATTAACCCCACTGAGCTGAGGGAATTAAATATATAGTTTTAATACATATAATCCAAATGATTCATTCACTCGAGCATCTCTCCTCGGGCCACTCTTGTGTTGTTCTCGAAAAAGGCTGATAGATCCCTTCGGTAGTGCATTAACTACCAAAAGCTGAGTAAGGTAACAACAAAGAACAAATATTCTTTTTCCTCAAATAGATGAATTATTTGATCACTTGAATGGGGAAATGTGGTTTTATAAAATTGAATTTCATTCGGTCTATCATCAACTTAGGGTGAAAGAGGCAGATATCCCGAAGAAAACATTCCAAAGCAGCTACGACCACTTCAAGTACTTGGTCATGCCCTTCATATTGACCAATGCTCCAATAATCTTTATAGAATCATGGACAAGGTGTTCCTTTAGTATCTTGATTCTTTTTTTTGTTGTATTTATGGGTGACATCCCATTTTATTCGTGATCTATGGAGGAACATGAGCATCACTTGTGGATCATTCTAATCAATTTGTGAGATCCTCGCCTTTATACAAAGTTGTTCAAATGCACTTTCTGGATGAGGGAAATGAAATATCTAGTGCATGTAATCTCAAAGAAGGGGGTTTTGGTGGACCCTGAGAAGATCAGTGTGGTTATTTAATTGGATCAGGCGAAGAACATGTTCAAGATCAAGAGTTTTCTCGGGTTGGCGGGTTATTACAATCAATTTGTTTAATATTTCTCTCATATTTCATTATTGATGGTCATGATCACCTGGAAAGGGGTGAAGTTTGTATGATCCATATAATTTCAGGAATCATTCAAGGAGGTGAATATACTATTGAATACTACCCGGGTTATGATTTTTTCAGAGGTTGGAAAGGGGAATGTGGTGTATTGTGACACTTCGGGTATAGGTATTGGGTGAGTGCTTATGTAGGATGATCACATGGTTGTGTATGGATCTCGCCAACTATGACCACACAAAAAGAATTACCTGATCCACGACTTGGATTTATCATATGTGATTCACTCTTTTAAGGCATGGCGTCACTACCTCTTTGTGTAAAAGTTTTTGGTCTACTCTGATCACAAAATTTTTCCCTATATCTTCTCACAGAAGGACCTCAACATGAGGTAGTGTTTTGGATCGAGTACTTGGAGGGGTTCGACTTTGACATTGTCTATACCCCATGAAAGGGTAATGTGGTGGTTAAAACCTTAAGCAGAAGAGCCCTAGTTCAAGATTTGAGGAAGTCCAGTGATGTGAGGACTCTTATGGAACTCTTTTCTCAGATGCATGTGGAGACCAAGCATAGAAATGAGGGTGATTTCTTTGTGAGATTTCTGTTGACTCCTTCTCTGGTGGAGCTAATTTAGTGGAAATAGCATGGTGATTAGCTTTTTTAGTGGTTGAAGTAGTTTCTTCATGGTGGGGAGACGTCTTATGTTTGGTCTTCATCTCCCAAGGGAATCTGGTTCTTCAAGGGATATTTAGTAGTGTCTTTATCCTTGCAGAAGGTTGTGATTCAAGATAGAAACCAGTCTTAATGTACTATCCATCCGGGTGCCACCAAGATATATTATTATGTCGGTCGGTAGTTATGGTGGCCTAGTATGAGGCGATACATCACGGACTTCATGTTGAGATGGTTCACATGCCAACAGGTGAAAGCAGAGTTTCAAAGGCCATCCGGTTTTCTCCATCCATTACCCATTCCTACCTAGAATTAGGATGAGGTTTTCATGGAATTCATTGTTGGATGGCCTTGTACACCTTGGGGTAAAGATTTCATTTGGGTGGTGATTGATCTTCTAACCAAATTACCCCACATCATTCTAATAAGAGATACAACTAAAGTGGATGATTTGGTCTGCTCGTATCTTTAGGATGTGGTAAGGCTTAATGATGTGTCATCAACAGTTTCCTAATATAGAGACCCCTGTTTCACTTCTTGATTTTGGGAAGGCCTTCAAAAGGCCTTGGGGTCTCATATTAAGATGAGAATGACATACCATCCTCAAATGGATGGTCAGACAGAGCGGGTGAATCAGATTTTGGAGGACATGCTATGTGCATGTGTTCTGGACTTTGGAGGTTCCTGGGATAGAAATTTGGTATTGGTTGAGATTTATTATCATAATAGTTACCAATAATAAATTTGAATGGATCCTTTTGAGATGCTCTATGGTTGACTTTGTCGGCCCCCCTGTGTTGGGATGATGTAGGTGAGACCTCTCTACTAAGGCCGAGTCTGGTGAAGGAGACATTTGAGAAGGTCAAATTTATTAGGCAATGCTTATTGATAGCTCAGAGTCTCCATAAATCATATGCCAACTCGAGGCGTCAAGACATAGTGTTTTATATTGGTGACATGGTATTCTTGAACGTGGCCCCTTGTATGGTCCAAGATCAATTGGGAAAGCAAGGGAAGCTGACACCTCAGTTTGTCAGACCTTTTGAGATCACTGATTGTATTGGAAAGGTGGAATATAGGATGGACTTACCTTCTCAATTGGCATCCATCCATGACGTCTTCCATGTCTCCTAGTTGATAAAATACAACCTGGAACCATCTCATGTACTGAATTGGGAGGAGTTAGATATATAGCCTGATTTATCTATTTCTGAGTGGCCAGTGTCAATAATGGACTTCCAAGAAAAGGTGCTTCAAGGAAATTATATTCTATTGTTCTAGGTTTTTTTGAGTCATGGGAATGAAGCACATGAGATTTGGGAGTAGAAGTAGTGGTTTAAAAAATTGTACCCATTCTTATTTTCTGATCAAGCTTTAGGTTGACTTTCCAGAGTAGAAAGTCTTTCGTGGTGGGGAGAATTGTCACATCCATGAATTATTTTAAAGGTAAATTTCATTTAGCTTCTATTCTTTATTTTTTTGGGGGTTTGCCAAGCATTTTTTGAGGAAAGGGTGAGTTTCCATGATTTGGGCCAAACCGTGAGCCCATTTCCAGATTTAAAAACCAATATTTTTCGTTTATAAATCATTAATTTTTCAATATTTTGCACTCATTACACTTCTAAAATAACACCCATGTCCTATTAACACCACCATATCAATTTGTAAACTTTATTAATCCATAGTCATGGTCGATATTAGTTATTATTTAAGGAATTGGTCCTGCCTGAAAGCCCATTTCTAGTTTAAAAAATTTGTTTATTTAATATCTTATTATTATTTTTTTGATTTTCTAGTGATTCAAAGTATCACCTGAGAACACTGATCCCAGGAACTCCTGAATTCTCTTTTCCCCCACTTTGGAGCTCCTATACATTGCGAATTAGGGAATAACTTCTTAGAATTTCTCAAATCGTCCAGATTTGAGGAGGTAACTTGTTTCCTTCATAACTCATTCAATTTTTACTCTTTTCCCACCATTTCAGTTCTTAATTGACCATATTAGCATAATACGAACCCCAAATTCATTTTTTATGTTTTTGAATTTAGATAATGGTGTATTTGGGGCGATTTATTCAAGATCCCTCAAGTAAGTGGGTTTCCTTCCTTCTTCCTCCCATTTTCTTAGGGTTTCTTCCATTTTCTAAGTGTTTATCCCATTTATTATTGATGTTACTAATGTCCAGAAAGTGGTTATTTGATCCTAGGGTTTTATATTGTGTGTACATGTGTAAATATGAAGAATAAAAAAAGGGATGAAACGGTTAAACCTAAATTCCATATGCATGATCACATGAATTCATGAACAAGAGAGAGAATAATTGATTCAGATGATGTCATGTGAAGCGATATTCATTTTATAAACAATCAAATTAGTGAATGTTATTCTATCCAAGAATAGAGAATAAGTTTTAGTGTAGTTGGTTGTTGCACTAAGAAGAATAAAGAAGAAGTCTAGTGTAGTTAGTGTTGCACTAGAGAAGAAGATAAAGAAAGAAGGAATAATTTATTTCCTACTACTTTGCAAGTAATCTAGTGAAGAGCACTTAATAAAATCAAGATCAAAACCTACCCTTTTAAGAAGGAAGAAGACTGTCCTTATAGGTAGTATAAAGAACCAGCTAGAGGCTAAAAGTTAGACTAGGCTATCACCAGTCCATGTTAAGGGATTGTTTTTCACCCCCCCTCAAATGTGTAGGGTCACACATTGGATATATGATTTTTTCCTAGACACTCCACTCTAATATCATATCACATCATAGTTGAGAATCCATGCACTCATCATATCCATGCATGGAAATTATGTAGCTACTCTTATTGGGTGGTGAACATCATAAAAATATCATGTGCATATTTTTACTTCTTTCTATTATTTCAAGCGATAGGGAAAAGAGAATAATAGAATAAATATCCTAACAGGTCAAGAGGTAGAAGGATAAAAATTTGTAATTGGTTTAAAAATTCTCCAACACTGATTCACCCCCTCTCAATGTTAGTTATATCCCAAAGTGGTCCTCTTAGTTAGTATCAGAGAAACGGGTTCATCTATGTTGGATTATCTAATATGAAGTGATTCTCTTTTGAAGACCTGAGTTTATTTCATGAATTATAAATGAAGTTCATTTTTAGTGAATATTCGGTTATATCTGAACAAAAGGATATATCTACCAAGACCATGATGAACAAGAAAAATAAGGAGAATAGAAGGATGAACAAGAATTCATTCTTATCTAAAGAAGAGGAAGCATCTGGTTCTCCATATCTAACTGACATTGAAGACACATAAGAATTTGAAGGTAATGAGAAAGTGGATCATGTTTCCACCAAGAATATGGACAAAATTCCTACCTCAACTGATCAAGAGGTTTGTGTTAGTACATTTGGAAATTATACTCATGATGAAAATGCTGGCACAAGTGGTGACGATCAATCTACAACATCTCAAGAAATATAAGTTGATAGATTAAGAATGATTCTTCATGGTATTCCTAAAGATATTACATCCTTGGTTTTTGGAGTATTTCAATGCATGGAGGAAAATATCACTCAGTTGTAAGAAGAAACTGATGTTTTGGAGAAAGTCTTACAAGAAAAAATTGTTGAATGTTTAAATCTCTTCAGAAAGGTTGGAGCCATTGAAGCAACAAGAAGGGGATTTTAATTGAGTTCTTTAAGGTGGATAAAATCTGTTGAAGAAAAGGAGTGATTAAATAAGACTCTAGAAAAGAAGATCCATGTACTTGAAGACGAGCGGAAAATGATCAATGATGTCAAGGAGGTATATTTGGAAGAAGACTCGAAGAAGATCAAAGAACTTGACTCTTTGTTATAAAACAAAGAAAAGTTGCATGAAGATGAAGTTGAAAAATTAACAAATTCTTGTGAATAGAAGATGACTATGATTGAATACCATGAAGTCATCCTTAATATTATATGTCTATAATTAGAAGCTCATTTGACCAATATTGATAAGACACATATTGATTCTCCAAAAAAGAAAGAAACAGTTGTTGGTAGTACTCAATGCTCACTAGAAAATTATACTCTAAAAAAACTTCAACATGTGACAGGAATATCATGGATTCACTCAATAATCTATCAAATGAAGCTGAGAAATAAGAGGTAAAATCAATACAAACTTGTACTCGGGTTTCTAAAATTGTTTCTACAAAAAGTGCAGTTTGGAAGAAAAATTATTAACAAGTATAAATGATGAAGAATGAGAAGAAACCTACTACCATGGCTATGGTGGATGGGGGAAAGAGTGTGGAAGATAGCTCCCCACAAAAAGAACATCAATTCAAGAAGAAGATTCTACATCCTTATAAAGAATATGGAAAGAAGTCAAGGTTTGTTGGTCAATGCTGGTGTTGTAATAAATATGGGAATTGTGAACTGGATTGTTGGTACAACCCATTAAATTTAAAAGCATAGAGAAATCCCATCTCAAGGGGAAAAAATATAGAGATGAAGAAGAAACATCCATATAACCAGAAGAATCTGTATACTGCAAAAAGATTTGGAATGTTAGATAACATATTTGATGTATGTAATGAGAGTGGTCACATGAATGGTGCATGTTCATTTCAATTGGTACCAAAAGCTGATAAAAAAGGAAGATCACTGATGCTGGCTAAGAAAGAAAAATCAACCTTGGGAAGTAGTCAGAAGAATGTGGGAAAAGAAAACACTTCCAAGATGTCTCTAAGGATGAAATTTGAGAAGTCCTTGGATTCTAAATTCAAGAAGGTGAATGTTTGTGTATCCTAAAGAAATACTAATAATGATTACACTCAAAATAATCCATGTAAAAGAACCAATATTGACGCCTGAGTCCCTAATGAAAAATTAGTAGTTTGGCCAAAATATTTGGAATGAATAATAAAAATGGAAGATGCACAGGCTAAGGCTAGTGCTAATAGAAAAAAGAAGAATCTACATGAAGACAATGAAGTTCTGTGTGTGAGGTGCAACAAGTTTGGTCATACTATTAGAAGATGATTTGAATTTACTCTATCCCAAAAAGAATTCCTAAAAAATATGAATATTGCACTGGGAGATTCTAGTGCCTTGAAATCCTTTGAAGGAATAAGACTCACACACAATGTGATGAAAGAAATAGTAAGGTCCAGATAATCACAGTCAGCATTGGAGCTCAGTTGTGAATTCCTGAAGAATGAAACATCTAGGTTGAGAAAATCATCTCAACCATGTTGTTCACATTGATGGAGCAAGAAAAATATACCTTATTATCTTAATTTTTTATTGTATTTTTTTTCATATTATAGGAAATTGAAGGTGAAGCAAGCTCTCAGGGGGACAACCAAGAGTCAGTGACAAGAAGTGTTCCCTTGAGGGGAGACAAATGAAGATGTCAGAGTTATTATTCTAATTAGTGTAAACTTCAGTTGATATCAAACTTCAATTTCTATGAATATTTTTTGAAAATCATGTCATTTGAAAAGGTATGTAATTTCTCAATCTCTAATCCATGGTTACTCAAAGTAAATATTATTTCTCAAAGGGGGAGTAATTGAATTACTCAGTGACATTAGAATAATGGAAGTGTTCCAAGGTTACTTATCCTGCATATTACACCTGAATGATTTTGATCCACTTGATTAAGTGAGTGAAGGATTTTCAGGTTGATCACACTTATTATCCTAAGCCTAGAATTAAAGTGTAAACCTCTTGATTTAATGTTCATTATTTCTCATCTAATGAGGTTTCATATTCAGTGAGTAATGAATAGATTTTTGCCTAAATCAAATACTCTTGTTTTCTACACCGAGCATTTCTCAAGTATACTTAGAGTAAAATGATTGATGGAACATTTATTAAGTATTAAATGATACCCTATCTACCATGAAATTTTAATTTAATGTAAATATGGGGGAGAGAAGTGAAATTAATGATTAAGATAGATAAAGAAGTGAAGACTCACATTGAAACATTCATTTAGTAGAAAACTTTTGGGTATTGCCAATAAATAAAAAGGGGGAGATTGTTGGGACAACTTTATTAATTGAGTTGTATTTATTGTCAATGTGATCAATTAATGTCAATGATGGTTTAATACAATCTTCAAAGTGAAATAGATAATTAAAATTAGATTATTGGTTCACTAAACTTGAATGTTCAAAGAACTTTTATCATGTGTGATACAACGTTTACAACATTGAGCTAGAATCCATTTTAGGATGATTGAAGTACTTTGGATTTAATAGTCTAAAAATAAATGGAGGAAGAAGAAGGTTGAATAAGGGGTTTTTGATCATGATGAGGCCATGCACATATTTTAGTATGGCCATCCATTTCACTTTGATAGTTTATTTTTGGCTTACAAAAATTTGGCCAACCATGGAGGCCAGCCGAGGACCTCACCTCAAGCACATGAGGGACCCAAGGGTCAACCAAACTCAAGGGAATCCATCAGGGTCATACCTGCTTGAGTCGGGGGCGTGTGGGCCATGTATAATCCCTCAGGAGTTCACACATTGTGATCAACCCATGGACAGGGATGCTTAGTGGGCGCTGGGTGCGAACCCATAGAAGGCAAGGGCGGGCGCAGAAGTGCGCTCACAGAGAACCGGTGCGGGGTGGCACCAGAGGAGGGAGATGAGATTTCTGAGCTGATGCTGAGGGGAGTTGATTGATAAATTGTGCCTCTCTTGTATGTCCATTTAGATGTGGGACAACAATTTAATAATGTAGATTTAATCACATCCGTCCATCTCATCCCACATCTCGGTCGACCGTCCAATCATAAACGACATCCTATCATCTAATCTCCACCACTCATCTGATCTAGAACCCTGGGTGTTTGAATCTGAGTCGTCTGATCTTCCCATGGATTTGAACCAGTCGCGTCATCGTATTCATCCTCCAGCACTTTCCAGCGCCACATTATCTCACCAGAGAAGAAGCTCGATCATCATGGATGACCTCTAGCTATCCAAGAAGGATCATTTCAGTACTATGAAAGCTATTGGATTGAACTGAGACCATGCATGAAATCTACATCTTGCATTCATTTCATATCTCTAAGAAGATTCCTCGACTGAAGAAAATGGAGTTTCCACGGCCATCAGGATTCATGCATGATTTAAAAACGAGGTACATGAAAATCTCAAATGCATGCATGTGATCAAGGAGAATCCTGCGTTAGAAAATGAAACACAACAAGGATCTCGGAATATCTTCACCATTATGTTTGGAGATTTCAAAACCCCAGAAATCCCGAGCACTCAAATTAGAATCCCCACAGCCACTCACAAGGTTTGTGAACACAAAAGAGGAACTTCCCTCGCCTTTAAAAGGAGGAACCTGAGACGAAGAATTCTACTGCTTCCACATATCCAAGAGATCTTGTTTCAAAAAATAGAGCATCTTCACACATCACTTTGAGAAGAGAAAGAAAATCTATACGAGTCTTCATGTCTCCACGAAGAAGAGATCCCCAAGCCTTCAACATGTGATACACACCCTCGAAAAAATTTGGGAAGAAACTGAACCTATGAACAACAGATAGGTTTTCTAAAAACCCTCGGTGTGTTTCATGAGAAAGTTCCCACGGGTACACAACTAGTGCAACCACACACTCTTTTTACTCTGTGAAAGGGAATGAATTGTGCTCCTTATGCATGAAAAAGAACCATGAATCTCATGGAATTACCAAAGGGTAGAACCCTTCTTTTTTCACCTTTATCCCATTGTTTGCTAGGATTCGAGTTTTAGTGAAGATGTAAGGGCAGTACGTGTTGCATGTACCCACGTACATGGGTTTAAAGAAAGACTGAGGCTGTGAGTAGTTGGTTGAAGGAGAATATCGCACAAGAAAAAGGGTTCACCTATTCGGGTTATATGATTCATACATATAAACATAAGGAAATACCCTAACTAAGTGAAAGAGAATAAAAGAAGAGGAAGAGAAGAAGAGGTCGTGTGTGTGTTTGCTCAAAGAATCATACCCATTAGGGTTCTCACACAAGAAGAGGGAGAGGTGAATGCAAGCACATTCACACATGAAGTGACTTAAATAAATAACCAAAAATAAGCATGTGCACGTGTGTAATGAAGAAGAAGAAATAAAGGGAAGAAAAAGTTCAACCTAAATGTCATATGCATGATCACATGCATTCATGAACAAGAGAGAGAATAATTGATTCAGTTGATGCCAAGTGAACCGATCTTCACTTCCTGAATAATCACATTGGTGTATGTGATTCTAGAAAAGAAGAGAGAAGAAGTTTTAGTGCAGTTGGTTAGTGAACTAAGAATAATAAAGAAGAAGTCTAGTGCAGTTGGTGTTGCACTAGTGAAGAAGAGAAATAAAGAAGGAAGAATTTCTTGTTGAATACTTTACAAGTAATCAAGTGAAGATAAATAAAGAAAATAAAGAGCATAACCTACCTTTTGAAGAAGAAAGAATACCATCTCCATAGGTAGTATAAAGAACCATCTATAGGCCGCAATTTGGACTAGGATATCATTAGTCCCTAGAAAAAGATTGTTTCCCACCCCCCTCTAAAGTTAAGGGACTCACACTGGCTAAGGGATTGTTTTCTTAGACACTCCACTGTAACATCATATCACATCATAGTGGAGAATACATGCATTGGTCATATCCATGCATGGAAAGGACGTCGCTTCTCTTATATTTCATTCTCCATGCATGAATATGGAGATACACATTGGTTTTTATAAGATAATAGTACATAAGTTAACAATCCACAATACAGGAAATATTTGAATATACTTTCTGAAAATAACACTATAAATATTGACTAGATTATTTATCTAGAAGATGAAGGAGAATGTGTTTTTGTAAACAATGGATTTAATATAGGTGAGTGAGGATGGATATTCTCAGAAGAAATGAAATATAATGATTGTTGATTTGGACATAATTTTGATTATTTGGAAAGTGTTAAGTGCCAAAGATTAATGAAATCACTATCAACTACATGTTATTACTTGAGTTTATGAGAATCCATACTTTTATTTTAGATTTACAAAAATACTAATTTTGAGAGTTTAAGTGCACTTGGATATTATGCAAGGTGTAATATCTTGTCTTTTGTACCAGTTTGAATAGTCCATAAGGAATTAAAATTTTATATATTCTAGATGGGTAAAATCTTAAACTGAGCATCAGACTCTAAATTTGAGATTTGAATCACATAAATGTGTTGTTTTATATGGGTTTTACGGACTTCAATAGGTATTGGGAGTTTATTTGAGTTTTATAAGAATCATGATTTGAAATCTGGGAATTTTTAAAGGTATGGGTAAGTTTAAAATTTGTGCATGGTTATCGAAAACTGGGCACCCTAACCTTGGTCTTGTTGTATAGGCACCTAACGTGCCTAAACCATGAGGAATGGACCTCACAAAAACACAACATTCCTATTGAAAATTGAATATGGGACTGCATGGCATGTGAAGAGTTTATCAAAATGTGTGCCTAGACTTCCAAGGGGGTTTCCTTCAGGTATTAGCACAACACAGCTGGAGAACAGATTTCCAAACCAAGAAACATGTTAAAGGGTATGAAATAACTATTTTGACCCCCCAACCTTTAAATTTCATTCCCCTTTAATTTTTCCCATATCCCATTCCCAAGAGGCTAATCAATCTCCATTTTTCCTCCTCATTAAGATTCCATAATTCTACTCCATATGAGCTCATAATCAGATCCCATCGATTGAAATGGATATCACAGGGTAATAATTGGATTCCTATTGTTTATATTATTTATTTATCTCTTCATAATAGATATTATTGACATGTGATATAACATTCTATATTTTTATGGAATATTATGATTCTTATAATTTCTCTCCTTCCTTCATGAATTATATCCAAATATTAAATGAGTGGATCATCCTTGGTATAATTTAGGTGTCTGATTTTTTTTACCCTAATGTTTAATTATTTATCAATTAGTTTCAATATTCCATAGACTTAACTTCATGAGGGTGCCTTATAAAATATGTAATTCCTTAAATTGAATATCTAGGCCTCATTGAGACATGCTATGAAATAATCATAAATCATTGGAGTCTGACGACCCCAAACTGAACCAACACATAATGTGAGTTTAGATAAAATGATTATGATGATAATTGTTTCTTAGTGTTCCAAATCTCCCATTATGTCTGTTGAGCTTTCCACTAGGTAGTGGGTGATATAATTTCTTTAAATTTAGAATAAAATGGTTAAAAGAATTGAACATGTTGAATAATGTGTAATTAATTATATAAATGGGATGAATTATCATATGTTTATATATCTTGAAAAAACTATATTATCTTGTAAGTGAAATAATATATAGAATAGTGGATCTTGTAAATGGGAAGGAAAACTCCCCCTGATCCTTATTAATTTAAATGTTTGATAATTATAAGGGATTGACTCAAATGAATACTTGAATAGTAATGTGGCATGCTTGTGAACATGACCCATTAATTAATTGTTAATTAGATTGATTAAATTAATGAATCATGATGAATGTCTTTATGGAATGAAAACATGAATTTCATATTTCAATTACTAGGAGTGATTTTATTCAATGATATGATATAGATGAATTATGATTTGGCCTAGACATCACTGTGGACTAGTTTTAATTAATGAATACAGCGAGACTAATGATTTTTCTTATGCCTTGAGTGATTCATGGGTTCCTGATATATAATTCATTGGATGGGATCATGGGATCATTGATATTATACGTACAGAATAATAAATACATGTATTCCTTACATATAATTCTTTGTACATTCCCAATAATTAAATGAGTGATATTGGGTTTATGATATAGAATTCCCAAGATGAACTCATAAGTTCCATGAAGTGATATATGCCTTGAGAGATACATGTATCATCGATGCGGGCTCTCATGAACTAGATCATAGGTTAAATATAATTATATTATGAAATGAGAAGGGAAATACTTGTATTCTAGATAAAAAATTCCTTATACAAGATCACATGTCAAATTAATTATATCACTCTTGATTGCTAATAGAATTACCCATGCTTGGTTAGTATTTAATATCATGAAACGTGTAGAAATATATATGATTATCACTACACAAGGACACCAAGGCATATATACATAGGTCCTAAGTTCCACTTACTATTCTTATGTTCAAATTCTTGGACATGTATCAATATTTACTTAATTAGACCCATATGACATTGTTATGAATATATATGGACACCTGAGTTACGCCTCACATCTTGGGTATTAATACATATATATATATGTGTTAGTAAATATATTGTTCATATATATAAATACATACATATATAGATACATATACCTATACACATATTGACACATATTTAGATGCTTTCCGGCTTAGGCCAAATTAGGTATGCCAAGTCAGGTGCCCCTAGGGGAACTTGAGCCCAGATTTATTACATTTTTTATTTACTACTTAATTATTATACCTACAGACTGAATCTTTTATACTCTTATATTGGATTAAAATGAATTAAATTGATGGTGGAATACTATGTATATCTTACACCTTGTTCGGGCCATAGTTTGGTGCCAAAAAAATCTCATGGTTTCAGGTTCAGGATCATGGATTTTATAAGGTTTGTTTACTCATGTACAAGGGACCTTAGTAGCAGAAGAATAAGCTAGTACTAAGGATTCTCATAGAGAAATCCTTTAGAGACTTTGTTCATTTCGTTATGTATTTCTATCTATAAACTACTATATTCATATTTTTTTACATTATAGAATGATCATGCATGGATGGTTATCTATTCTTTATTTATTGATTATCAGTTGTTATTATATTTTGTTTCTATTATTTTTTTTCTTCCACTATATATATTACTGAATCGGAGGGTATAGTCACCCCACTGTAAAACATTTTTATCGTCACTACTAGGTGGTATCTTCAAGTGTATGGGGACTCACTTTTGAGGTTCAGTGGACAACCAACTCGTAGAACCATTTTATGGGATCCCAGTCTGACATGTGAGAAGTGGTATCATAGATTTAATTTAATTTTATCTAATTATTTTGGTATGGTAGTCAGAAGACTAGGAATGTGTCGAAAATTGTTAATAGATCATGTCTGGGTCTCACAAACTCATGGATGTGGGAAATTATCAAGTTTCTAGGGACATGATTATTCATGCTTACTATTACAGTTAATTATTATTTCACCTGGAGTGATTTTTTTACATTCTTCTGTTTATTTATTTATGATTTTTTTGGAATTTTCTCTTGTAATAGTTTGGAAAGTAATTTTTTTCATGTATCATTTTAGGAACTGGGGATTTAAATTTCATTCATAGTTTATGCGGTGTTTATTTTAGGGCCTGTAATGATTATCGCATGTCGTGTGTTCCTATAATGCTATATTTGAAATTGTAAAAATATTTTTTGTAGAAAAAATGTGGTAAATAATGGAAATTTAAAGTTTCTATATAATCTTAAAAAGTGTTTTCCAATATTTCTTAATTGAGTAACCTTAATTAACCTATTATGAAATGTTTGGGTCATGGAACATTAGTTGTAGGGGCTGAAACATTAGTGGTTGTTACTAAATGGGTACGAATTTTCAATTTATAAAGTGCATGAACCCTTATAAATTGGAAAATGGTGGACCATGCAATCTAAGAATAATTTAAATAATTGTTATACCTTGTTATAAAAGGTAAAAACCATGTCATAGTTACATATATTCCAATAGTAACTTACAAATTAAACTACATATATAAATTTTGAATGATGATTCTTCTGACTAGACCATGCTAAAATAAAAATGATGTTAAAATATGACTAATGAAATAATTTTTTTTATTAATGGATCTTAGCCTTAAATCATCCTAGGTAGGTCAGTCATGTAATTTTTGGCTTGTGCTTTAATGATTTGGGCATGATGACTTATATAACTAAATTCCTAAATGCATAACCGGACCCAGGTTGGGGAAGGTTGTTTATAAGATAACCTCATTAAGGGTGTGTTAGATCTTAATAGAAATGAATTCTAGGGGTTGAATTTTAGTGGGACTCAAATATTTATTTATATAGCATTGAAGCCATAAATTGGGAATGGATGCCTATATTACTATACCCAAGATAGCTTAACCGGACCCATGTAGGTCACCTTTACTTATTCTTGTGTTTAGTACTTAACCCCTTGGGGGTACACTCATGTTGCAAGGAATAGTTATTTATGTAATCAACATCAACTTATATGGGATTTTGTATAAATATATGAGGGTATCTTACTAAAACGATTCCATTGAAAATGATAAAAATAATAATTTATTTGCATTGATTTTATTACTATGACGCTTCCACCAATTAAAATTCCAATTTCAACCTAAATTGTGTTTTCCTATGTATATTTAAATTGAAATTTTATTTGAAAATTCCAATTATTGTAATATCATGGGGAAAAAATAATGATTACAATTTTCAAAGGAAGTTATGAGATAATTTTCCTATTATATAGCAAGACTTCATCTAAATAAAGTTCTAGGTACAGTGTGAAAAAAATTATTTTATAATCATTACTTTTCAATTTGATATTTTTTAGCCTTTCAAAAGTTATAATAAATTTGAACCAATGCAATGTAATAAATAAATCCATAACGTAGTGTTCTTAGTTTCAACCCTCGAGTAAGGTTAGTATAAAAATTATTACCATGTATGAGAGTGAGATCATTTACCATGGATATCTAATGGTTATTTCTTTAATGTTGGACCTAAGGGAAAGGTTCTAGATCCTACTAACCTTTTCATAATGAATCTAGTTTGAAAATTGAATTCATGTACTAAAATAGGTGTTAACACATTGTGGAAGCACCCTCAGATATAAAATATTTGTTAAATGTTTATGAAAATATTCATACGTGTGGTGTCTTCCAAGTAACTATTATCCCAGGTTGGACTCTTGGGGATAAAAAACACCCCACAGATTATGTGTGTGTGTGTGGGGGGGGGGGGGGGGGGGTCAGGTGATGTTTTGGTAGGATATGCTTGTGAAGGATATAATAATAATGAAATAATCTATTTCATTAAGTTAGATATGACTCAAGCATGGTCAACCATTTTTTTACTCATGTATCACTTCTTCTTTTCCAATGGATTACGAATTGAGAGTCATCATCCAAATAGTAGTTATATGGATAACATGACTCTTAATTTTTCCATGTGTGTGCTATCACATGACAGGAATATGTAGTTCCTATTGTACTGTATTGATATAATTATAGCATGCATTGTTACACGTTGTGCCCATTGAGTGAGAAGTGATGCATTAAATAATATGTTGTTTTAGTGACAAGGTGGTGTAATACTTTACACCATGCGGCTTCATGATTTCTAATAATGATTTTTGAGAATGTGAAGGGTACATTCATAGGTTATCTCTAGAGTAGAGTGACCCAGGTTTTAGAGAATTTAGTTATCCCATTAATGGGGAATGATTTTGGGTAAATGAGTAGGCACTATAATATCATTAATCAAATATGTTTTTTAATTTTAAGCCTATTATACATTCTTATAAGTGGATATATTTCTTCTTATCTTCTATTGTCACATTGTATAAGACTTTTTTCCACATCTATAAACCTTTTTTTGGTGGTGGATGGAGTGTGTTCTAACGATTGAGTTCTCATTCTTATAAAATGATTACTAAAACACTATTAAAGTGGGGAGAATCATTTAAAATATTTTTAGAAATTTAATTCAGGGTAGAGAGAACAAAACCCTATAGGACCAATTTGAAATGGTCATAACAACTTCTAAAATATGGTAAATTGGTAAATTTAGGTCTTCATGACTTGTTGTGATGATGATTTTGAAAATTCATGTGTGAGGATAAACATAGTTTTTATTATAGATTGAGGATCAAGAGGAATAAGTGATCTAGATGTTTTATGGGTCGATAGTGTTTTTGTGCTTTTAATGTTGCATAATGTTGAGGTGGTTGGTTGATTACCCAACCATTGAAGAATAACGAGAGTAATAATGCGAATTTTGGGGTTGTTTTGGAATGATCATGTTACCCTTGGATTTATGGTGAAGTAATCAAGCATCTAAACAATTTTTATGGATATATGTTCGGTTTTCATTTCATGTTGTTTAATCAGCTATATTCCATTAGATCTATTCAAGGTAACATTGGTGGTAGTGTACTATGTTTTATAATGATAATTTATTGAAAATATAAATTTATATGTATCATTCGGTATCATGTTTCAGGATAGGTAATGACATCTACGGGGGATTTAGAGTGTGCAAGTGATGGGTTATTGCATAAGCTAGTCACATGGTTGATATTGGAGATGGAATACAGTATATCCTTAGTTTACAATGATGTAGTCATTAATGATATTTATTTTTTGATATGATGTTTATGTTTGAACAACTTTATGGAACCTATTATAGTGCACCTATTTTATGCTTGTACTTTATTTAATTTGGTATGTAATTAGTTATTCAGTTTTTTTATTTAGTTATCTATCTGTTGTTATATATTTCTTTTTGATGATATTTTTATAAATTAAATATAAATATATAGACACTATAATATCACCTCATATATTCTCACTGTTATCCAGATGACTCTAGCATATGAAGAGCTGCACCTGTGGTATATGGTTCATTAGCTTAGGTACCATTCAGGTTATTTGGGTTTGGTATTCTGAAAAGTGGTATAATAGTAAGTTTTTCTCTATTAATTTTTGTATGATTTATAGAGATATTAGTATGTTTTTATATTTATAATGGACATCATATTATATTCTATTAAAATAAAATTATTGCTAAAGAACATGTTTCTTGGGAATCAGGATTGTAGTTTTAATTTTTATTGTTATGGTAGAGTTGATTTTTTATTTTGAATGGGTTTTTATTCTATTAATTTATGGTATTTATCTTAGTCTATAGAGTTAGTAGGTTTGGGTATATGAATTCTTTTTGGCATATAGTATTTACATTACATGTGTGTTCCTACACATGATTGATATTTTTTTATGGAAATAGGTACAATTACATAATGTTCCAATAAAAAATCACAGGGGTTTTTCTTATATAAAGTTTTGGCGGTATTCTACTCAACTAAATGTAAGGGTTGTTATGTGGATCTTACGAATATGTTCTTTCTTTAGCCATAGACTGGATTATATGATGTTGGAATGCTTGTGGATTTAGTAACCCTACAATGGGTGTAGATAGGATATGTTTCATGTGTCTTAGTCCATAGAATCGATTAGGTATACATGATGTGATCCTAGCTCAGTTAAGTGATGATGATCTTTGATTTTGAGTTTGACCGATCAATCTTGGGGGATATAGTTTTCTCAAATATCCCTACTACAAAAGTGTCCTTTAATAGAGCTAGAATATGCCTTTATTAGTGATAAAAATGTGCTGATAATTGGAGCGTGGTGAAAAGACCGAATGCTTTATAATCGCAAAAAAATGATGTTAAAGGGCCCATTTAACAAAGCTTTTTTAGTGCTATTAAAGGGGTAAAAATTATATTTTCTAAGACATCCCTGAGGATGAACTCCTTTATCATAACTTCCACAACACCATTAACATAACTCTACACATTTATTAGAGATTTTTACCCCACCAACCCTTTTATCAGTGTTTCTCAAATTTCCAATACCACGTGAACCCACCTGGATTCGAACCCGAAACCTCTCATATGAAGATGGAATTCCTTTAACACTACTCTATGTTGTTTTGTTGTTTTTTATTCAACTTTATGTTTATATATATATATATTATTCATATTTTTATATAATTATTTTTAAATACATTTATACAATATATGTGTATGTGTGATATGTATACATATATTTATTTAAATATATTATATATTATATTCATTTATATATACTATAATATAAAATAAGTATATATCTATTTGTTAATATAGACACATATATAAAAATTAAAAATATATTTTTATAATGTAAAAAATGGTTAGATGTTTTTTTAAATATATTTTTATAATATGTATTCATTTACATATATTAGAATATACATTTTTACGTAAATATGTTGATATATTTATTTATATGAGTGATTTATTATAAGTAAATATATAAAAACATGCATATATTTAATTATAAATAAAATTACATTGTAAAAAATGGTAAAATTTCAAAACCATAATATCAATATGAATGTAATCCCAAGTAATAAATTTAGTCTCCATGGAAAAAAGGCAATGATATCCCCTTAAAAAAGGTTGAAAATACATCAAATGTAAAAAAAATTAGGGTACGCCAAATAAAAAATTCATTTTGTAGGACTTATAGGCCATTTTTTTCCTAACAAAATATGACAAAAGATTTACTCTTTTCCCAAAGGGAGTATATACCATCGTAGGCTTTGATTTGATATATGGTAGTACCTAAACGGACACCCGAATCAAAATTTATTACCATTTGAAGTTAAAGAAACATTTTCAACTTATTTTAGATATTTTTTGAATTTTTAAATCTTTAAATTGATATTAAACAATTATTAACTGGTAATAATATGATAATTAGAAATTAAAAATATTTTTTAAACTATTTTATCTATCATTTTTACAAAATATATTATATATTAAGTATAAATTCCTATTTACCTTATCTAAAACATATTTTAGAAAACATATATATTATATTTATATCAATATAAATATATTTATATATTACTATATTATTTTTAATTAAATAGTTTCTAAGTATAACAATATTAGTTCTACTAAAAAAGTACTGATAAAGCAGGGTCTTCATAAGTGCTTCTAAAAAAGCACTGATAAAACCCCTATTTTATCATATCTTTTTTACATGCACTAATAAAAGAGCCCATTTATCATTGATTTTTTAAAGAAATGATAAATGGTAGGGATTTATGAGCACTTATAAAAAAGTGCTCCAAATATCCCTATATTAAAAATATTTTTTTAGTTCTATTAAAGACCCTCTTCAATAGTGCTAAAAAGAATAGTTAAAGACCACCTTTAACATCATTTTTTAGTGCTGATAAAGGGTGTCTTTAAAATAATTTTTAGATAGTGTTATTAAATACCCAGTTCTAGATAAACCCAAGTTATTAGTATTGTATGAGAGGTTAATAACATAACCTATTGAGTTATTTTGGGATGAAGAGAACGAGTCAAATGGTTGTGAATGAAGAACACTTGTGGTAGGGAGTGTACAATAGGTGCTTTCATATATGACAAGTCATTGAAAGGGAGATTTCAGTATCACTATAGGTGATGGGTATGATGAAACCAACTTATAGAGGGTTGATGTTTCATGTCGATGATAGGATATAAGTGTACCTAAGTATTTGGTTGAGTGGGAAATAACCATATGGGGGGTGGATGGTGATAGTCAGGTAGAGCTAGTATTATTGGTATCAGATGGATTTACACTTAAATAAAATGGTATAAATAGAGAGCATATAGAATGTGTGTCTTGTGTGTGTGTGTATAGAGGTGAATTTGGTATATTTAATAGCTAATTGTTTTGGTGGTAAGATTTTCCTATTGTGGGATGCGCCCGTAGAAAATGTTGTCCATTATCAGTCGATAGGATATGGTGTTTTAGAATTGATGGTTGTTTTCAACGTGGTATAAGTATTTAATTAATGGATTTGACTGAGGGATTATTATTTGGGTATATTAGACCCACATTTGGATTATTTTATATTTATTCTCAACATATCATTATAAGTAGTTTAAAGTTGATTGAGATGTTTTGGGTATAATTAAAAATAATCTTAGGACTCTTGAAGAGGCCATGATATTCTTTGTAAAAGGTTTTTTAATTTTGTGTTATCCTTGAAATTTGGATAGTTAGAAAATGCATAAACTTATTATAAATAAATGGGTATGAGTCATCTATATTATAATCATATGTCATTTCATATGTGTGTGGTTCATCTGATGAATTTTTAAAACACATACATGACTTAGTGGGACAAAATTTAGAAATGGCATTGAGGTGCCTAAGGGAGAGGCATAATTTCATAAGATTTATTTACACTTATGGATGATTTCATAAGAGTTATAAAAATATCATAAAGAAAACATGTTTATTTTATAAGGGTTATCAATATCATTTTACAAGAGTCATTATAATTTTGTAAGGTTCATCTACTTAGAAAAATATCTAGTGAAATATAACTTTGATGATGCTACTCTATTATTTAAAGTATAAACATCGAGATTTTTCTATTAAATCTAGGATGCAAGATATTAGTTTTAGTGAATGAAGAATAAATGTGTAGCTATTTTGTAAATAGATAGATTATGTCATGAAGCTGGTTGAAGATAAATACCATCCAAAGTTAGTTTTCTAATTTTTGAGAAATTTTTATGTGAAGAATATTTCTATGTAATAGTTTATGATAAAGAATAATTGTGTGAAAGATTCACACCATGATAACCAATGAAAATAATGCAGTATATTGTTTTTTACATCTTCATTCAGTTATGATGTCTTTCATGCATATAGTATTTGTGGATATTTTAATAAGAGATAATGCCATGATAAATTTCAATTATATTGTAGAGTCACATGACTTAGTCACTTTAAAATTTAAAGTAATAATATCCATGGTTGATTTAGATTTTTTTTGAAAAAAAACAAAATACATTTCCATGCCCAAATATGGAAAGATATTCAGAAAAGTAAAATATGAAATATATAATAAGATAATAGAAAATGTTGTTTAAGAGAACTGATAAAATATTACAAAATAGGATAAGGGTATAAAATAAATAAAAGGTAACAATCAATTGAAGATTTTGGTTGTGTCAAAAAGTTCGAATATCATATCCACTTGATCATTAAGAAATGAAATTTCCCTGGTTTTGTGATTAAAATATATATCCTTCTTATATGAATGATTTGTCTGTGCTTGAATAAATGTCTAGGTCTTTCCATAATTTATACAGGTTCACGATTATTCCATTTTATAAGTTCTTTATTTACACTAAAATCATAACAATGTGTGTGTAGTATATAAACCACAAGACACAAAAGATATTTTCATACATAAAAGAGTAAAACTTCATTAAAAATGATGGTGTTCTTACCTTTTATATATTCACTATTTTGAGGTCAAGTGAGGGATGTACTAAAGAAAAATGAGTCTTGTTTTTAATTGAAAGAAAAATTATATACACTATTTCACCCCGTAGTTTTTATCTCATCCCATGTGATCTAAAAAATTATTATCAAATAAAATGACCACTCTCGATGATCTCTATTAAATATTTCTAAAGATCGAAAAAACTTAGTCAATCAGAAAGACACATTAACATTTAATTGAAAGGGATTATATATTAGAAAGGAGATAATAGAACCCTACATTATTTCTCAATTTCATGATGTTCTTGATTCTATGAAACTTGATTTCATTGTTCTATGAGACACTTTATCATAATATCTTAATGGAAAGAAGAATGCTGAAAGTGATGTAAAGTTAATAAATTCTTCATTATATTCCTTTTATAATAAGAAACGCATAGATTTCATGGGATGTAGAACTATAAATTTTATTTGAAAGAAAAATAGTTTCATTTATGAAGAAAATAATTTTTTCAATAAAGATAAGTTTTAACTTAGTATACAATCATTTTAAGGTATTATAATGTGTGAAGATATATCAGTTTATGAGTTTTTAATAGATTTAATGTGATTTACATATACATTCAATGATTTAGAGAAACTCTTTAAGTATCTACTATGGTGAAGAAATATATAATAATTTTACCAGATGAGTGATATGTAGAAATATTATGACTCTAATATAGAAATATTTATGATTTCACATCTAATTTACTTCACAACTCTCTCATCCATTTTGAGATAGTAAGAGGAGTTAATCTAAAGAGAAAGGCTAAGAAAGAAATTGTTATTTCCTTTAAGGATTTAAAAAAACTAAGGTTTAACATAAGCACAATAAATTTGAAGAAGAGGAATATAAAGAGAACTTTTATGAAAATATTTTTTGATATCATTATTTTTCACACATGAGAAATTAAAATTATAGAGGAAATATTCCATTCAAATTATTTAAGTGTTTAAAATATTTCAATTTCATTGTTAATTATCAAATAAAAATTAGGGCTGAGAGTAAAGATGATCAAAAAAAGGAAGTTCACCAATAAGGAAATATCTTGTTGGAAAATATGATTTAATGTTAAGATAATAATTTCACCAATTATCATCATAAGGAATTCCCTATTAGTTAAAGTCGGTATATCTGATTGTGAGAAAAGTGGTAATGAAGAAGAGATTACTATATAATCTTCTTAAATGTTATCATGGATCAAGAAATAAAAGAAATTGACTTCACAGTTCAATAGTTAGTTCTTTATAAAAAATGAGAATTAATAAAAAAGTATACTATAATAATTTAAAGAAAAACATTTTTAAAGAAAATAAGAATATTGAGAGATTATAATTACCATATAAAAAAATTATAGATGAGAAAAATCATATATGGATTGAGAAAGATAATGTGATCAGTGAAATTTAAAAATTAAATATTTTAATTTTTGATAAATCTATCATGAACATGACATACACTATTATCCTCGGGTATAAGGAGGTTGATAAAATAAACCTAAAGATCGAAAAAGATAAAAGGAAAAAAAGTATAATATCAAATATTATTGGAATAGATATGTTTTAGTAATTGGTGAATGATCCATGTGAAAATCATTAGGAACTGTTGTTAAAAAATATTGGAAATTAAGAAGGGAGTTTTACTCCAGTCTTACTAGAAAACGGGCAAGGACTTCAGATGAATTTAATGGAAAAAATAGTTAGGAAAAACCAAAAATCCAGAATAAAGGATAAGACATACTCACTTTTTAAAGGATGATAATTCATTAAAATTTTCAATAATAGTTCCTAATATACAAGGAAGAATCTAAAAAAATGTTTTTTTGGAATAAACTCTGAAGAAATCTAAAAATGAAGCTAAAAATAGTCTATGAAGTCGGAATATATCTTCCAACAGATAATATTTCAAAGTTATTTATGGTGTTTTTGTGTATTTAGTGATAAATCCAATTATTTATGGTATAATATGTCTTTAAAAGGAATAATAATTGAGGATGAATCAAGGGGGAGATACCAAAAACAATTGAGAATGGATCAAAATATATATTAGTAAAAGAAGTAGACTAAAGTGAAGTATAATTTTGAATGTTTATGAGACGTTTCTTGGATGTTTGGTCAATAAAGACACTTCTTAAATGAATTTATAACATTTAAACCATTTAAACAAGACCTATGTTAGAAATTAGGAAATTTATAGAAAGGGAATAAGTCTAAAAAACATAATTTAGTTAAAATTTCATTGAAATCATGTAAATTTGAGAATCCCATCATGGGTTGTGGTTATTCCTATCACATGATAAGTGACTTGAAAAATCAAAAAAAAATGTAGATTGATAAGAAAGGGGAGATTCCACATTTGAAAATTATATCTCATTAAATATTAAATGAGTTAATAGGATAATAATGAAGAAACCAAATTAGTACAAAACATATATCGATATTTTAGTGGATAAAATATAATATATTAAGTTTATCTTAATTTTGTAATGATGGAAATTCAAGAACATCATGAAATAATGGGGTCTTTATTACAGAGGTTAGGTGATGTTGTGGTATAAAAGGATTTTCCATATTTTCTAAATGAATTTGATAATGTTGATTAGAAAAGTGGCTATGAGAAATATCTCAATTCTGAAAGAAGACATTGTTACTATTTGTAAAACATTTCAAAAAGGAAAAATAGAGAATAAAAATGAAATGGGAGTTGACATTACTGATAAAAAATACTGGATTTGGTTCATTATTATGTTTTTGGGCCTATAATAAATAATTCAACGATGGAGACATAATTTTTGTAAGATTAATGAATGATTTCACTAAAATTAAATATATCATGTTCCTCTATCAAAAGTATCAAGTAATATGTATATTAAAAGGTTCATATTTACTAAAAAAAAGTATTTTTTCCCTAATGAGATTTAAATTTACTAATTTACCAAGAATATCAATAATAATTTTTCAAAATATCTTGATAAGTATATAATTTGTCATGAGTGATGTTTTTATTATACTACACAAAAAATATGGTGGCTAAAATAAAAATAGAATCCTTCATGATATGTCTAGAACTATACTTGCTGAGAATGACACCATAAGGTTTTTCTAGCTAGAAGTTACTACCATAGCCAGAACAAAACAAAAATGAGGTATTTTAAGAACAAATTCATATATAAATCATTATGATATGTGGTCCAAGAAGAATCTAAATTTAAATTATTTGAGTGTATTTAAAGACCCATGTTTTATAAAAAATAAGGGAAATAGTGGTAGTAAATTCATTAAAAGTAATAAAGGTGGAATATTTATGGGTTGCATCAAATGAAAGTTCTTATAGAAGCTACGTGAACATTTCTAAGATAACTATTGATTGGGATAGTGAAATAATATTTCAGAATGAATAAAAGATCATGAGTTTTGTCATAGAAGATGATGAGGATGATATTGTTTGTTCTGAACCTATTGAAGATACTAAGGAAAAAATACATATTCAGGGACAAGAAATAGACTATTATTATTTGATTGATGATATTGATGAGATAAATTCAATAAGAATAAATTAAATATTGAAGAATCATATTGATGTTGAAATTTTTTATACAGATCAGAATCAATGTGCTCATAAAAGGACAAAGTGGGTGGAAATTCATCACACTACTTCTCAATCAAATATTGAACCTATAATTATTGAAAAAGTTTTTTTATCATAATGAATTGATTCAGGTTTTGAATAATAACATAGTTTAACAGGAAAACAAAAAAATGTAGCTTGTTCCTTCTACCAAGGAAAAAACTTGTATTGGGGATAAATTAGTTTTCAAGAATAATTCAAATAATAATGCTGAATTCATTAGTAACAAATCAAGGCTAGTATAAAAGTTGTATTATCATATTGAGGTAATTGAATTTTTTGGAACGTTTACTCCAGTTTCTAGAATCAAAATAATCATAGTATTTCTTATATTTCAACCTATAGATGCATTAGGGTCTTCCAAATATATGAAAAATTATATTTTCTGAATGATAAACAGGATGCAGAAGTCTAAATTGAATAAATTGATGGATTTTTATTAATTTTGATGGAAAAGTTATGTAATGTGAACAAATAACTTTATAGATTGAAACAATATCCACCATATTGGTACTTTAAGAAAGATAAATTTTGTAGAATCATGGAATTTAATAATGGGTAGGTAGATAATATTTTATATTTAAAGAAGATAAAAACACATTACTCATTACGATCGTGTATATTGATGATATTTTTATTCAAGGAGTGAATAAATATTGTCTAATAAATTTTATAAATAGATAAAAAATAATTTTTTGATGAATTTAATAGGTGTAATAAAAAAATTATTGGGTTTTTAGGTTATTAAAACATTTTATTCTATTTTTATTTCATAATAAATATGATAAAGAGATGTAAAAGAGGTTTTTCGTGGAGGAATCTATAAGAGTGTCTATACAAATTCATGTAAGAACAAATGATATCAAGGATATATATGGGATATAATTTAATGAAAAAAAATAAAATGATAAAATGATATTTCTATATACAAGATGAATTCAAGACCTGATAGAGTATAGGAAGATACAAATTATGATAAGTATTAGTCAAATCCTAAAGAATCACATCTTCCTACAACAAAGAGAATTCTAAGATATATATCAAATATATTTAATAATTAGGTGATATACAATAATAAATATGGTATGAATCTAAAAGGGTTAACAGATGATGACTAGCAGGGTGGAGTTGATTATAGGAAGTAAACACCTATAAAATAATTGTTTATTTATAAATGTTATGTTATATGGCTATCAAATAAGAAATTATTAGCCACATTGGGGTCTACTGAAGCTGGATGTATGGAATCATCACAAGTAGCTATACAGATTACCCAGATAAAGTGTGAACTTAAATATATGTAAGATATTTATGAATATCCAATAGTCATTGACTCTGATAATAAAAGTGTCACAAATATATCTAATAATTTATTGCAATATTACAAATCAAAAGATAATGATATTAAATATCATATTCCAAAGATAAAAACATGATGAAGGAATTCTAAAACTGTAATTTTGTCCATAAAAGGAATAAATAGAATATATTCTCACTAATCCACTTAAAAATGTGTCTTTTAAAAATTTAAGGTTATAACTAGGGGTTCATCCCACTTCCCAACACTACAGTGCATCATGTTTTGTATTTCCTCCTCAATTTATTTTTTTGAAATTTTTATAAAAGGGTAAAATACATTCTCATGGGAATAAATTTTATTAGATAATACTTAAATTTTTACAATATACTTATTGTCTAACAATTTAAAAGTTTTTAGAAATTTAATTTCTTATTTCTTGACTAAAAATAATTAGCTGACATCTCTTACTGATTTTCTTAAATGATAGATTTATTATTTGACCCTGTTACTCTTTTTTTTACATTGATAAAACTCAAGTACACTTAGAGTTGAATGGATCATAACTGATTACTTTGAAAAAGTTTATAGCACCTTCTTTAAAGTATCTTGGTCTTTATTGTCAATAAGGGGAAAAAATAACTGTTTACATATATGGTTTACATAGGTTAAGGGGGAGTATAATTTAGATGTTCCTTATTATAGAAATATTAATTTATGGTAATGGTAATGAAAAAAAATCCAAAGGGATCGATTATAGAACCTAGTGTGGATATTCTTGTATTTGTATTCAGTACATGTTTATAAGTTCTTTTATGTTTTGGATAGGTTTTTGGAATAATTTGAAATGTTGTTTATATTATGAACATGACCAAAACTGTTTTTCAAAAGCTATGGGAATTCTGTGTTAATATTTAATTTTGAATAAGTACACAAGACATAGAAGTCATCTAGAGAAACATATAAAATTATTCTATATAAGAACTAGTGATTTTCAAAAATAATTTCACACACATAAAGTTCATGCGAAGAACACATTATTGTTACTCATGGTTTAGTCAATTATGTTTTTTCAAACTCATTAGTTCACTAAAGTGTTTAAGGGTGGTCTTGAATATTATTTAAGTCATTGAACATTATGGATGATTGTATCAGGGTGATATATAAATTTTAAAATGTGACATGATGATTTTATATGGGTAATCCAAACTATTTCATAAGAATCATATACTTTTCATAAGGGTTATATACATAGAAAAATATATGGCCATGTATAACTTTTATGATGTTTTTTTATTATTAAATGTATAAATATCACATGTCAAATATTAAACATATGATTCAAGATATTAGTTTCAACGAATAAAGAATTAATGAGAAGATAAATTCCATATTGAAAATACGGTTAAATATAAATAATAGCTAGAGATAATTCTGTAATTTGTGAATAGTTATGTTGTGAAGGAGGTAACACTCTAAAAAGTGTGATTAGAAAGATATTTTTGAGAGACTCACACTACAAGATTTGATTCCATAATTTTTTAGATCATTTTTCATGTATTTATATAGTTATTATATTTTTATTTTTGTACATTTTAAAAAAAGATAATTCCATTAAAAATTATGATTATCATGTGGAGTCGAATTATAATGTCTTCAAAAAAAAATCAAAGGAATAATACATGTGGTTGATTTAAATTGGATTTTAATGAGTGAAACTCGAGGAGAATTCCATATTCAAATATGGAAAGATATTCACTTGATTTAAAATATAAAATTTTTCAGATGATAGCATATAAATTTTTTAAATAGATCCAATAAAATATTCTAAAAAAAGAGGGGCAACAAATAAATAAGTATGAAGAGTCGTCTCGAGATTGGTATTGAGTTTGGAGGGAAGAATATTACATCAAATCGATATTTATGATGTGTTATTTCACTAGTGGGTTTTCTTGAAGGATATATTATTTTTATTATTATGGTGTTTTGGTGATTACATGAAAGTATGGTTGTTTCTATAATTTTTACAAGTTCAATGCCATACCCTTTATTAGGTAATTTCTTAATAATAAATTTAGATCTTCATGTGTATAGGATAAAAACAACTAAAAAAAGGGAAAAATTCATTCATAAAGAAGTTGAAAATGATTAAAAAATCTTACTTGGATGGATTTTATATATACATCATTGTGACATTAAGGGAGAGAAACATTGAAGAAGAAGTAGAATGATTGGGATTTGAAAGAAAAATTCTAAATTCTAATTAACCCCCTTCTCTAGGAGTCTATTCCATCCCATGTTATCATAACATAGTGTTATATCATGGGAAATTTTTTATGTTTTAGGTAGTCATTATAAATAGAGTTTCTTAAGGATGTGTTATGTTATGTTGGGGAAGTTATAATAGACTAGGGTGTTTGGGTAGGTGAGTAAAATCTAATTTCAGTTAATCATGTGTATATAGACCCTATTTGGATGTTTGGGGTGTTAAAATAGGCTTTTTGCCAGTTTTCATGGAAGGGAGGGTATTGAGTAAGAATCTTTTATTTTTTATATTTCCACAGAACCCATAGTGGGATACACCAAAGTTATAGTGGAGGAGATAATGACATCATCCACCACCATTAAAAGAATTATGGGGTTCACCAGGGATCAGGTGGTGCCACTAGAGTTTTGTTATACCTCATCAAGGTCCTTATGTGTGTCTAGGAAATGTATTAAAAATAATATTTTTTTAATTAAATGTTATAAATTAATAATAAATGAGTATTTTCCTATTTATTAAAAAGGCATGGGGATGACCCTTTTCAATATCTCTCCCATTCTTCTCTCCCAAGTTATAGATCTCCTCCTTCAATGCTCATATCTTTAATCCATACGTCCCTGGGGATCCTTATAGGTAAGGATTTGTGTCCTCCTAATATTTATCTCTATTACTCTTGTAATTTCATTATATTTCTCTATTTTTGACCTATATTGGTAATGTTTCTAGGTTTTTTGATTTATTTTTGTTGGTACAGAACCAGCTGGAAATACTTGATAGGCAGGATGGTGTGAGTTCTAGGAAGGTGGGCCCTAAATTGTTTCCACCTTTGTATTCATGATTTGTGTAATTTTTCATAGAGAGGGTAGGTATATGGGTGAGATAAGAACTGTATAGAATCTATATTTGGTTCTATGGATCTTGAGGTATTTTTTGTAGTATCCTAGGGAAAGTAGATGCCAAAGGGGTTTGGTTAAATCATTGGGGATTACCAATGGTGGTGTTACTTGTCTAAAGTGGAGATTTAGTTTCAACATTGGTTTTCTATGTTTTGGGGAAGGGTTTTGGGGTTGGTTTGGGACTCTTAGTGATGTTATGAGTTGATATTGGTCATCATTTGTATGCTAAATCCCCAATATATATTTAGGATAAGCATGGTAACATGCAAATATGTGGTAATTTGGTATTATATTGGTAAATTTATTTTTTAGGGGGGTACCTATGGTAATAAAAGTGTATCTACAAAATTCATTTATTTTAAGACATGAGTAATCGCCTAAATAGAGATGATAATTGAATTGAATACATAACTATTGGGCAAGGTAGAAGTGTAATGGAAGGGAGATTATTCTTCTATGTTTAGAATCATTGGGTTTGGTGTTTGTAGTTATTTGGAGTTATTACGAAATGATTATGAAATGTGTGAAGATGATATTAAGGGGGGACTAGAGATCACTGGAAATTGATTCCTCTAATTCCTTGATTATGGGGTGATGCATACATCAATTATGGGATATGATTGATTCATCATATATACTCAGGGTGGCAGTTTGATTTACCAGTACAATATAATGGTGATATATTATTCATTGATGATAGGGATAATATGGATCAATGTGGTCACTCCTATAAGATATGGGTGACACTGCTCACCATTGGGAAAAAGGCTATTGGTTTCCTTTACACATAGAGAGTCCCATATGGTCGTTTTGGACATACGGATGAGTGGTGGAATACTTCATAGATGTTCAATTTAGTGTGATGATATTGATCTTCAATTGGAGGAGGGATATTTCATATATTTTTAACATCATATTGAGGAGGTTTTTTAACAATAAGTGACTTGGGATTGTTGGACTTGTTATATATAATGGGATGACTTGAGGTTGGTTAGATAGAAATGTGGAGGGAGTGTTCCGCATGGTGGTGAAGTGAGGTTCATGGTGATGTTATTTGTTATGGTGGAGGGAATGTGAGACCCAAATTGTGTTCAAACTATGGGTACATCACCCCACGCGGTTACTATCCAAAGAAGGTAGGTGAATATGTGTCCATGATGAGATGTTATTTCATATATCAATGGATTGATATGGACTTTATATTTCTTTTCATTTCTGTTAGGAATTCACTTGTTTATTATTGGGTCTATTTAGGGGCATGTTAGTGGTGGCTTATTGATTTTCATACGCTCACTTTTCATGGGTATCTCAGCATGTATGCAGCATCATTTCTCATGTTTCTAGATAAGGAGAATCCCTGAGGTGGAAGTTAGAGGAGTCTGGTGATGGGTTATGGAATGGGAAAGTTTTATAGTTGGCGTAAGAGGTGAAACTAAGTAGATATTTGATGTTCAATGATTTAGTGTTTAGTTTTATTCATTTCATGTTCAGATGTCTCATATTGATCCACTTTGGGTAACCATTTATGCTATTCCTATTTTATACCTATATTTCTTTTCATTTAGCATGGAATGAGTTTTTCAGTTCTATATATTCATTTATGTGTCTAATTTTATTTTGTAATAACCACTTCTATTTATTTAATTTTAATGTTACTGTGTAGTATTCCCATTATCACCACCAAGACCCTCACTATTAGATGAAAACCTCTAGAATACGGGGAGACATGAATGAGATACTTGAATCTTAGGCTCAAACTTCATTTGGGTAATACAAGACACTAATGAAACTTATATAAGGTTAGTCATGTGATTTGGGTAACTATTAGAGATTACCACAAGACCTATAAATATTCCCAAATATATTAACATGACTAACTGTAATAGTTTCTGAATAATGTGTTACAATCATATGTATTGGGAAACATGACATGGATTTTTTCATTAAAGTTTATTTGCCTCCTAAAACACATATTTTTTCCCACTGTAAGGATTTGGGAAATTCTTTATTTTTTATTGGGATTTTTTAATCTTCTCTCATCTCTATGATAGATCGTTTGGATAGAGAGTGGTTTGGATATTGGATTTGAGGTAATCCTAGATCTTGAATCAAGAATATCTCCTTCTCTCATTTTCTATTGACGATTCTCTTTTATATAGAATTAGTGATATTATATTAATTAATATATGAATTTATATTTGTGGTTTCCATTAATCATATTACACTACTAAAAAACTGTCCTTTTACAACATTAATATTTATTAGCGCAAGAAAAAAATGCTGATAAAAGGCATATTTATTAGTGCTAAAGAAAGCACTAATAAGTTTAAACTTTTATCAGTTCTTTTTTTAGTGTCGATAAAAGGAAACTTTTTCAGTGCTTTATTTTTAGTTCTGCTATAGGGTAACCTTTATCAACACTATAATTTCAGCACTGATAAAGGGAAACATTTATCTGCGCTTTATTTCTAGCACTGATAATGGTTACCCCTTATCAACACATTTTTTTATGCTGATAAATATTTATTTCATAAATGATTTTTTAGTACTCATAAAGGTCTGAATAAAAAAAATTAAATAGAGTAAATAAATTAAAAACATTTTTTTATTCAAAAAAAATATTATAAATATTATAAATTAAATAATTATTGTTAAAAATGAATAAATTAATTGTAAATTATTAAATATTAAACATTTTATCAATTAAATAAGTGTGATAATTAATGTTATTAAATTTTATATATTAAGAATATAGTTATATTTTAATGTATATAAATATGAAATATATATGAAAAAATATTTATACACTTTACATTAAGTAGTCATATATTTTTTGAGTAATGATTTATAAATTAAAATTTATATGAATTAAAAATATCGACTCAATGTATATTACTCGACATATAATTGAATTTCGTTTGATTTTTCAATTTAACATTGATCAAATATGTGTTATATTGATTTTACATATACATAATCAATGCATTTTTTATACAATGCACACACATAAAACTTATCCATTTTTTCAATGTTGTTAAATTGTTCTTATTCTTAATTTATTTAATTTTACTCAGTTTTTAATATATTCATGCACTTAAAAATAGATATTCATTAATAATATTAAAAATTTATTTGTAGAAAAATATTTATAAATAAAAATAATTATAATTGTACATTTAATATATCAATACAATAATATATTTACATTTATAAATAAATAAATAAATTTCAAAAATTATTTTTATAATTATAAATAAATATTTATATATATTTAAATGGTATGATGTAGGACGTTTAGGTCAGATTCTATGTTAAGTGGTAGTTAACCAAATAGTAGTGAATTGTATAGAGAATCCTTATTTTTGTTATTAAATTTGTGAGGGATGCACAACCAATCACGGTTTTGGACCCATTGATCAATGGATCCAAATATAAATCAATATCATTAATTGTCTCATAATTTCCTGACATATATAGAGTCTTCTGAACCGTAATTATGTTCACATAGAATCCTTAGTTTTGTTATTAGCTTATATATGGACCAAAAAACCCTTTGGAATGATGCAAAGGTAATGTTACAATATACATTACCTGTTTTACTAAAAAATTATATAAATAAATGTTGATTTCATTTTTATTATTCCTTTCAAAGTTCATTTTTTTTAAAAAAATTACGTCCATGAGACATGCCTTTGTTGGAAGAGAAATGACGTTGTCTCTTCTCAATCACAGAGGTAATACTGTTGTTTGCACATTAAAATCATTTTCCATGAAATTAATGTATTTTTTAATATTTATGTTTGATTTATTTCTTTTTAGTATTACTCAAATAATAATTATTTTCATATATAAGGGGATTATTTTTTTCGATTTTGGGTTCTCTGTCCATCTTTCATGCCTTTCTACACCAAAACATTCACAGACTTCTTCACCCTCAAAACCTTTTCACCCATGTAGTGTTTTTTTATCACTTTATTTCAATTTTTCTCCACTAGCTTTATATGAAGAGAAATGATTCTTCCTCTCCTCAATTATAGAGTGAATCTTGATTTTTACATAGTAAAATCATTATCCACATAATTAATGTATTATTTCATATTTATGTTTTATTTGTTTCTTTTTAGTATCACTAACTTAATAATTCTTTTCTTGTACGAGTGAATTCTTTTTTTATTTGGGGTGATCTTTCCCGGAATCATGTATCTTCTCCCTCAAAATCTTTTCACCTTTATAGTGTATCATTTATCCATTTCTGTAAAGTTCTCTCCATTAACTTCAGAGGAAGAGAAATTTCAGTGCCTATACCCAATTATAGAGGTAATATTGATGCTTTGATAGTTAAAAATTGTCTATAGAATTAATGTATTGTTTCATATTTATGTTTAATTTATTTATTTTTAGTATTACTTGCATAATAATTGTTTTCTTTAACAGGTGGATTTTTTTTGTTCAATTTGGGGTGCTCTACCCATCTTTCATCCCATTCTTCACAAAAACAACTACATACTTCTTATCCCTCAAAACGTTTTCACCAATGAAACATTTTATTTATCACATTATTTCATGTTATCTCCACTACCGTTGAATAAAGATAAATGAAACTACCTCCCCTCAATTATAGAGGTAATATTGATGTTTTCGTAGTAAAATCATTAAATATATAATTAATGTACTATTTCATATATATTTTTTGATTTATTTCTATTTTTATTACTCACATAATAATTGTTTTATTATATAGGTGGATACTTTTGTTCCAGTTGGGGTGCTCTATCTAACTTTCATGTTTCCTCTCCCTCAAAACCTTTTCACCCTTAAAGTATTGTGTTTATCTATTTCATTCAAGTTCACTTTATCTCCCTTGTAAGAAGAGAAACTCCATAACCTCTGCTCAATTAAAGAGTTAATCTTGATGTTTATACAATAAAATAATTTTTTATATAATTAATGTATTATTTCATATTTATGTTTAATTTATTTCTTTTTAGTATTACTTACAAAATAAATTTTTTCTTATACAGGTGAATTCTTTTTTCTATTTTGGGTTCTCAATCCATGTTTTATCCCTTTCTAGACCCAAAACATCCACATACTTCTTCTCCCTTAAAACATTTCACCCATGTAATGTTGAAATATATCACTTTCCTTCAACTTCCCTCCACTGCTCAATCACAGATGTAATCTTGATATTTTCAAATTAAAATCATTTTCTATAGAATTAATCTATTATTTTATATTTAGGTTTATCTTATTTATTTTTAATATTACTCATAATAATTTTTTTTATACAAGTGAATTATTTATTTCGTGTTGCTGTGGTTTGTTCAAAGTCGATCATGTAGTGTTGGAAGTAGAAAGCTACTCCTATAATGTTTTGAGACTTTGGAATATGTATAAATTATCTACACATCAATCTGACACATGATGTGTTAGGTGTGAATCCAAGTAGTTTGTTCTATTTTAAATTGACATTAATTTTATTAAAAAATAAAATTGAATCAATGTGTCTGTTATCATTTTAAAATTGACATTTGACTTTAAAAATTTTTACTCACTGAAAATTGAGAAAACTTGCTCCTATTTTCTTGATAATTTATATAATCAATTCATAACTCATTTGTGAAGTTTAGGAATTGGTCTCACATCAAATCAATGAATGATGTGATCCATATGAGTCAAGGTGTGTGTTTTAAGTTTAAAATTAAATTTTAGTAAAAAAGGGCTAGTGACATACTCAAAACCAAGAAGACACATTCTTATTGTCTTGATACTTTAGGAAAACAATCCATATGTTATTTGGAATATGTATGAATTATACGCACCTCAATCTGATGCACTGTGTGACCGATACGACTCTAAGTGAATCTTTATTTAAAATTGACATCAATTTTAGTAAAAGACATAATAACCTACTCAAAATCTAAAAAACACATTCATATTATTTTGAAAATTTATGAAAACTATCCATAAGTGATTTGATACATTTATGAATCATCTGCACCTCATTCTGATGCACGGAGTGACTGATATGACTCCAAGTGCATGTTTTTATTTAAAATTGACACCAATTTCAGTAAAAAGTACAACTGACCTAGTAAAAACAAAGAAACCCCATTCAAAAATTTTAAATAATTTATTATAATGATCCATTTATAAATATTTATGTGCATGAATTAGTCGCACCTTAATTTGATACACAATGTGATCAGTATGAGTCAAAGTTCATGTTTCAAATTGAAAATGGTAGTTGTGTAAAAAAGAAAATTGTATACTCAAAACCAAGAAAAAATATTCATATTTCTTTGATACTTTTTTACAACAATACATATATCATTTTGGATGTGTTTAAATCTTCGACACCTCAATCTGATGCATAGTGTGATAGGTATGACTCAAAGTGTGGCTTTTTATTTAAAATTGTCATCATTTTTAGTAAAATGGACAACTGTCCGACTAAAAACTGATAAAACATGTTATAATTATTTTGATACTTTTAAAAAGTGATCCATAAGTCATTTATGACACATAAGAATTATCCCGACCTCAATCTGATACATGATGTGCCTGGTATGACTCAAAGTGTCGGTTATCATTTTAAAATAAACATTTTAGTTAAAAAAGTGCCTCTCCCTAAAAACCAAACAAATATGATTATATTTTCTAAATAATTTTGGAGAAAGATTCATAAGTCATATGTGATGTGTAGGAATACATTTCACATCATACTTATACACAATGTGATTAGAATGAGTCAAAAGTGTGTGTTTCTAGTTTAAAATGACATTTTAGTAAAAAAGAAAACGGACATACTCAAAACAAAGAAAAACACATTCATATTGTTTTGATAATTTAGTATAATGATTGATAAGTCATTTGAGAGGTTTTGGAATCATTTTAACCTCAATCATATGAAATATGTTATTATTATGACTCTAAGAGCATCTTTTTATTTAAAATTATCATCAATTTTAGTAAAATTAACCCTCTGTGTTAATTTATTTCTTTATAATATTACTAACATAAGAATTTTTTTCTTATACAAGTGCAATATTTTTCTCAAGTAGGGTTAGTTTGTTCAAAAATAGCATGATTTGGGTCAGTATTAAACGATAAAAGAACATTGTTTTTTTTGAATGTATGTAATAATTTTTAATTATGTAATTGTAGGAACCAATGTTTGAAATGTCTATAATATAGTGTTGTTTTCTTGTGTTTGTGATATAAAATTCATCTCATTTAAATCATGTATTGGTAATTCTTTGTTATTATATGGGTTTCTTCTTGTACTGTTGTGTGCTATTGCAGTGCACTACATTGTATCCCTCTATCAGTGCTTTTAAAAGAACTAATAAAGGTCTACTTTATCACTACTCATAGAAGCGATGATAAAGGACTATTTTATCATCACATTTTCAATACTGAAAAAATACCATGTCTTTTAACCTCTCTCATGTTGTTAATTCTTTTCTAGCGCTGATAAAGTCCATTTCTAACGCTGTTAAAGTCTGGGTTCGAAGCATTGTTAAGGATTCAAGGGAATCAATCCTATCATGTGATATTGGGCCAAAAAAATTGGAGTTTTTTGAAACCATCATGTCTAGGTAGATGGTTCTAATCCCTGTTTATGAAAATCATGGAAACTAAGTCAATAATCCATGGAGAGGAGTTATATTTACATGGCCCAAGGACACATGGAAGTATTAACATGCTATATGTGATGGCGGGAGCCTATAATGCTTTATTAAACTCTCAATGCATTTCACCTTGCATGGAAAGAGTACTTTGGTGACTAATATCACTTATTTGAACGAAAATGTTACCACTATACTCCATTAAATAATATAATAAAATTTTCATGTCTGACCACATTATAGAATCCTCAATGTTATCCATAGGGAAAAAATTTCATGTCTCGTGTGCTATGTAAATAAATTCAAGACCTATGTACTGAAATCATATTGTATATCTCCTTAAATTCAAAATCCATTAGAAAAATCAATGTTCCACTTTTTAAAAATTATTTATTTAATTTTATATTTTGGTATATAGGAGGAAAGGTAGGTTTAATCTTTGTAACTTAATGGTATTTTACCCTTGACAATTATGTCTATCTTTTTTTGGTAAAATCCAATTATATGCATCTTGTATGTAATTAAATATTTTTGTTATTGAAACTCTATGAGTATGTTTTCAATACATTATGTGAGTAAAACTTTGTATAATCCATTTAACTTTATCCTTACTTATTTATTGTTCTATCAATTAGATTATTAATCAAAGATCATAAAGCACACAATTTGTTCCTAGGAACATGTTTTTCATTTTGAGTGTAGTTGTCCATTCATTTTCAAGTGTGTTACTCCAAGTATAAGGTCATGATATTCTAGTTAAGTACATTACTAAATGAATATTTAAATCTTATACCATATCCATTGTCATATTATTTTAGGATTAGGTAACCTCATGCATCTTACATTAGTTGGTATTAGATATTTGGCAGACATGTTAGGAATATATCCCTTTATTTTTATTTCTTTTCTACCATCATGTCTCCTCCACTATTATACACACTTTCCAAGTGATTTCATCCATTTAGGATCTACCATTGTAGCTCATGCAATGGTATATAGTTATTGTTTCCCTCTTCCTATAATATCCTTGATCCCATGTTATCCTTTATTGGACATGGAGATCGGGTTTTGTGTCAACTTTTTTAGGCCTTTCTATTACATTCCTCATCTATAGGTCTACCAGCCAAAGTGATTTTTTTGGGTGTCTCTGGTTTCATCCTATGTGGTTACCTCAGATATCTGTGGTGGCCCATCTAGATCATAGCGGTGATAATTTTTCTTCTAGGATTGGTGGTTAGAGATACTTTGTTGATCCTATACCTGGTAAGGAAGATTTAATGGGTATACTTTTAGGTTATGTATATTTTATTCTTGTATATTATTAGTTTGTATTTTTTTCTATGATCATCGTGTTTCCTTTTAATTTTTTGGGGTTTTAATAGATGTAGTCCCCCAAAATTACTTCGCTATTATACTTCAAGGTTTTATAAAGGGATTCTTTCCTATTCTCATGTTTGAATTCCTCTGTACAGCTCTTTGGTTCTATAAATCATTTCTACATTTAGGTTTTTTGTGTAAAAGTCTCAACTTAGGATTTTATTTCTAAATAAGATATGATCCTCAATTTTTTGGTTGACTTCCTAAGAGTGAATTTGTGTAGTGGTGGAATTGAGATGCACTATGAGGTGTCATTTGTAGAGGTTTATGTGTTCTAGGTACTCTTGGTTTGAAATGGAGGTTCTTTTTCATCCTTTTAATTTTCCTATGGTGTTGTTCTAGTGTTACTCCTCATTATAGTAATATGGAAATGTTTTTTTTAATCATCACTGAGTAAATATTATATACGGTTACTTATGTGTATGGTCAAAGAAACTTGGTGGTGTTATGTATTATTGTTGGTGATGGTCAAGGGCTCTTTGGTGGCCTCAACATTCACTTTGAAGTGTCTTGAGTCATTAATTCAAGGATCAAGGATTATTCCTATTAGTTCATGCTCTAAGGCTCCTTCATACCGTACTTTCTTTAACCCTTCATAGAGAATTTTGGATTTTGTGTTGGGTTTTATTTTTTATTTCAAATTTTTTTTCAATGTTAACTTGTTAATTTAAACACCAAAAATATATCTTTGTATTCCTTTTTAGGGGTTGGGATACCCAAAGAATAAACTTTATTTTGAAAAATCATAAAAAAATAACTAAAGATAAAGATACTTAGAAAAATATATATAAAAATATGCTTTCACCATTTTCAATATTTTAAAATCTTTTATACGCTTCATTTATACCTGGTAACATCCTGTAAATTTTTTAAACTCAAATAGGGTGTGTCAATCCATTCCCCAAAACCATATTGGTTGGGTATATATTGGAGGCATGCGATCTCCAAAAATGAGGTGTAATATATCCTAATTTTTTTATTTTATTTGTGAACCAAGAATGGATTGAAAGTGAGTGATAGAGGGGAATTGAAATCATGTGTATCTTTGTGTGAGTATGTGTATATCTTTTAGTGTATGTATGTGTGTGCACACACAAGTTTATATTTGGGTGTGTGTTTGTGTAATTAGATTTTCATGCATATCTTCGTGTGTGATAGTGCATTTATCCTTGGTTTTGAGAGTGTCATACTTATGTTAGTGAGTGTTTCCTTATGAGCGTGATTGTGTATGTTTTCTCATACATGTGGGTGTGACTGTGTGTGTGTGTGAGTAGCTTGGTGCCTATGTGCATGTATTTGTGTAATTATCATGGAATAAGATTATAAAAAGGGATTAATCGTCAAATTGCTGGAAAAAGACAAAGTATATCTCAAACATCAAAAATTTTGAAACTCCAAAATCAAACCATATTAATCCATTTTGAGAAGCTTCTTTTTTAGAATTTGGAAGTACCATATGAGGGGGATGAAAATATAGAGAATCAATCAATCTTGAGGATGATACATGTAATAACCCTAACTTTTATCAATAAAATTTCTCCCTTCTTATAGTAATTTCATAATTATATAAAATCACATTAGGAAACACAATGCCACATCATTCTTAAATGAACTAATATGTTACCTTTAAACATAAATTTTCCTCTTTGGTGTTTTGAATTTCAAAAATCTAACATACACGGTTGCGATCAGTAAAATGTTTGGAGCCCAATAAGACAAACATAATTTTTTCTGAATAGTAACCAAACTTTTTGAATAGTAAACTACCCTTATGAATAGTAATATGACACTTATGAATAGAAAATCATTCAATAGAATAGTTACCTCACCCTTGAATGTATCTTATAAGGGAAAATTTGACCACATTAAAAGTATTGTTATTTTTATACATCATAAATAATTAATTATAATTAAGTAATTTATTTAAAAGAAAATGTATTTTTCTAAAAAAATTCTGTAAATTAAAAATTTTATATCTTCTATTTTTAGGATAATTTTATAAGACCTTATGTAATTTTTGAAAGCATTATAAAATCAGTTATAATTAAAAAAAACTATAATTTTCAAGTAAATTATGATTTTAGTTAACTATTATATTTTTCATATTTATAAAAATATTTTTGAAAAATGGGGTTCATTTTTTGGATTCTACATGTCAAAAACAGTTATGGTCACTTTTTGGGATTTTTCAAAAATACATTAATTTTTTGTGAATAGTCAAATTCGATAATTAAAAAAATATGCTAAATAAATGAATTTATACATCATTATTGAGTCATGCATGTTGTAAATGGACATGGTTTCAAACTCATATGCACTTATTTCTATTTTTATTCACAATAATCATCACTATTTCTTATCTGGTTGAGAAATAATAAATTAATGAATATAATATAAAGAAAACCACCCTCCCCTCCACTACAAATACCACCCCTCACACTGTCATTTCATCACACCCCTCAAGATAAAATCCTTAAATAAATTCTGAAAAAATATCACCACAAGCTCCTTCCAACCTTCCATAATCTATTGGTCTCATTGAAAGACCAAATACTCTCCCCTAAATAGGCTATCAAAGTTGATGAAGTCACGAGGTAAATTCCTCTTTGAGATTATTTTATTTTCATTGAAGTTATTTTCTTTTAATTTTCTTTCCTAACCTAAATTCACCCAATTAGAATGATAACTAAAGTAATATAAATGTACTAGAATTATACTATTATAATGAGATAGTTCTTCATAATCACACCAGCCCTCTCCTTTTATACTATAAAGGAATACCTTGTCTGAGATTTGTTAATTTATCACATTCAAGGACGATGAGTTTCCAATTTTCATTATTATCATTGGTACTACTCATTAAAACTTTTTAATGGTTCAAAGAGATCATAATATATTTATTTAATATTATGTTATTTTATTTAATCCTTATACACTATTTATATAAAATAATAATAAAAAACATGTTCATTGTGAGAAAAACCACCAAATTAATCTAAGAGTTTATCATTAAAATTTTATCTAATGATTCATCCTCATGGTATATAAAAAATTCATTATAAGATCATTTATATCTATGGAATGTCACTAATAATATATATTAAAAATTCTGGAGGTTTAACCACATTTTAAATGAACATCCATTCATGGGTACTAGTAAACTGTTCATAAAAGCTAAGAAAATTTACACTCTCGAAAAAAGAATTTAAGCTCTATAACTCATCATATGGTCCATAAAATAACTTAATAAAACCATAATAATAGAATTATTGTTTTAAAGGATATTTAATTGGTAATTAAAGAATTTAGTTTCATTATATAGGACTTTAAATTGAAGAAAGTTTTTGAACACAAGGTAAGGGGAAATTCTCAAATCCAACTCTATTACTTTGGGTTTTACCTCTTCAACCATTTTTAGTATGGATATTACATAAAAACCATTTATTTATAAATATATTACATGTTCTTAGATATATATTTTATTTAATTTAATTTATAAAAAATAAAATATTTTCCAAAATAACTCTTCTTTCAAATAATCACAACCTTTTTTACTTCTTGAATATTGTTTCAATCTTCACTCAAGGTTAATTATTCTACGTCAAGAATGATATTCCATCATTATTTTGGGGAAAAATTGTTTATGAATGTATGATTTAATATGTGAAATCCATTTCTTTCCATGGTTTATTTTATTTTCATGTTTGAAATACTTGTTATATGGAATGCATGTCAATGTAAATGTTTAGACATGATGAGTGAGCCCTAAATTATATAGCGTAATATGAATGTTTAAATGTGATTGGTGAACCCATAATTATACATAGCTCTAATGCATTGGGTAAAGTGAAGAATATCATGAGTTAAATTGAAATGATGCATGAACAAAATGATATATTTATTCCCAACTTTGTGTGGTAGTTAACCACTAAGTCATGATGTTTCATTTTTATTAATTTCTACAACTGTACTATTATATAAATGATGTTATAATTATGATCAACCCATGTTACATTGTTTCATGTTCTTATCTGTCCACTTAAAATGATTTTAGATCACCCCATTTTTATGTAAATCCTCAGGTGACTACATGTACTAAGGAGAACATATGGGCTAATAAGAATCTAGACATGAAGGAATTAAATAATTTTTTATGATTTACATTGTAAATGTTATGTATGGGCCTAGTTTTCCCAATAAATTAAAACTTTGGATCCTCATTGTGTAATGTTTTTATGTCTTTTATCATTAAAATGATATAAATTTATTTTAAGAAAAGTAGGGTCAATATAGTTAGTATCATAGGCAAGGATTAGCCAATTAATGAATTTGGATAAGTGAACCCTACAGAAAAACTCTAATATGAGAATAAGTAAAAATATGAACACAAGTATATTTTCTAAACTTAGGGATCCCAAAACTTATGATTTTAGTGTAAATTTCACAAATTATTAAGTTATTTATTCATGACTCATTGACTTATGTTTTTTCTAACCTATTCTATTTTAGAAAATTGTGGTAACTAAGAGAAACCATGCCAATAACCTGTGCGGGGGCCAATACAATGATTTCCCGAATGACATCCCCAATGCTTTGGGAGGTGGAGTTAAAATCATCATGGTGATGCTTACCCATCTATCTGAGGTTATTAATAATAACTTGAATAATGTGAAACATCCTCCTTCATCTAAGAGGGATCAACTGTCTATCAAGTGTTTTATGTGGAAACGACCACTGATGTTTAGTGAATCTTCTGATCCACTAGTTACAGAATAATGTGTCAACTCCATAGAGAAGATCACTTATGTACTTCACTATTCTAATATGGAGAAGGTGATTCTAGAGATTTATCATCTAGATGGACAGTCCTATCAATGGTGGAATTTGATTAAGAACACGAAGTTTGGTGATGAAATTGAAGAGATGGGGAAATGTTTCTAGTGTGTTAGAGGAGGCCACAAAGCTCTTAAATGTCGAAAAGGTAAGAGAATGTGCAATAATGTGGTGTAAGAAAGGAAACCACCACACATGGTCCAATGATACAACTATAGGGAGAAAGGGCACTATGAAAGCTAGTGCACTGAACCTCGAGCCCTCGAGGGTAATCAACATCAGTAGACACAAAACCCAAAGGATCAAGGGAAGGATTATTCCATCACTACTATGGATGTCGAGAAAAAATGTTATGTCATATAAGGCACACTTCATGTTCACACAATAATGGAGAAATACGTATTTTATTTTGGTTATAAGAATTTGTTTATATATAGAAATTTAGCTAGAACTATGGGATTGATACCCTAAAACCTTGAAGTAGAGATATCCAAAAAAACATAGTGGTGAAATCATTACAACCCAAGTGTTGGAATCCTCTCATGTTGGAATATGTGGAAAGATTCTTTCAAGAAATATAGTGTTACTTCCCTTGGTGTAATTCTATGCTATAATGGGAATGGATGGGCTCTAGTTATATAAAGTATATATCAATTGTCGGGAAAAGGAAATATCTTTTCATATCTAGAACCATTCCATGTTCCTATAATAATTCAACAAATATCAGGAATCTCCTTTTAAAAATCCTTTAATGTTGTGGTTTTTGATTCCCTGTGAAGAGGCTTACCTCATTCAAATGTTTGAGCTAAAGGAAAGTGTCAACATTGTGGAAATTACCATCATGAGGGAATACATTGATGTATTTTCTGAATGTTTCCTAGACTTCCCCCATATCATGATGTATATTTATTCATATAACTCATTCCCAGAGCTAATCCTAACTTAATGTGTCTTTGTAGGATGGATCTTATCAAATTGGAGGAGTTAAATAAACATCTACAAGAGAATTTGGACAAAGGGTTCATACAACCTAGTGCGTCACCTTGGGGTGCATCAGTGATCTTTGTGAAGAAGAAGGATGGATCAATGCGGCTATGTATCGATTATCAGGAACTCAACAAGATCACCATAAAGAACAAGTATCCTCTACCAATGATTTGTGACTTGTTTGATCAGATACAAGTAGCTCATTACTTCTCAAAGGTGGATCTTTGTTCTGGATATCATCAGATAAAGGTGAATAAGGATGATATACATAAGACAATATTCCATATAAGGTAAGGGCATTATGAGTTTCTGGTGATTCCCTTTGGACTTAATAATTCCCATTCAATCTTAATGGATTTGATAAATCGAGTCATTCAACTTTACCTCGAAACATTTTTGGTAGTGTTAATCAATTATATTCTCATATTCTCTGATAGCAAGTAGGAACATGATGAACATATAACACTTGTGATAGTGAAAATTAAAAAGGAGAAGTTGTACTCCAAGTTAAGAAAGTGTGGCTTTTGGATGAATCAAGTCATGTTCTTGATACATGTGATCACAAGTGAGGGAATTTTTATAGAACCTTCAAAAACAAAGGTGATTAGGGAATGGATGAAACCCTCTAGTTTTATAGAAATCTGTAGTTTTCTTGGATTAGCAAGGTAATACTGAATTTTTTTGAAACATTTCTCACGATTTCCAAGACCGCTAAATAAGTTAACAAGGAAAGGGTTAAATTATGTCTAAATGGAATAATGTTAGGGAAACATCAAGGATCTAAAGGGGAGGATGATCACTACACCTATACTCACATTGCTGAAGAGTGGAGAATGTTTTGTCATATATAGTGATGCTTCCAAAAAAGTCTTGGGTTGTGTTTTCATGAGAAATGAAAATATGATAGACTATGCCTCCTGGTAGTTGATGATCTGTGATAAGAATTACCCAACACATTATCAAGATCTAAAAACTATGAATTTTTCATTTAAAATCTAGTGGCACATTCTCTATTGTGAGAAGTTTGAAATATACACCAATCACAAAAGTCTAAAGTATATATTCACACAAAAGGTGATCAATACGAGTCAAAGGAGATAGTTAGAGATAATTAAAGATTATGATTTCATAATTAACTATCATCCTAGAAAGTCAAACAATGTAGTTAATGCTCTAAGAAGAAAAGAACTTGCAACTCTATCCACGTTCTGGATTGAGAAAGGCTATATCTTCATGGATATAAAAAGGTTTGATTTGGAAATCATAACAACAGAGAATAAATCCTACCTTTCTAAAATTATTTCCCAACCATATATCCAAGAAAAGATTAAGGAAGCACGAAGGGATGATCTAGAGATACAAAAGAGGGTTAATATAGTAAAGTAAGGGAATCTATCATAGTTCCATGTCAAGGATGATGGTGTGATTTTGTGTGTATTGTGATTTTGTGTGCCTTCATCACCTGGGATAAAGAAAGAGCTATTTGATAATACACATAGATCACCTTTCTCTATCCATCCTGGTAGCACCAAGATGTACCATGATCTCTGATAACACTTCTAGTGGGACAACATAAAGAAGGATATTTCATAATATATCTCAAGGTGCCTGATATGTCCGCAAGTTAAATAATAATGAAAAAAGTCCAAAGGGATTATGAAACCATTGCATATACCCATGTGGAAATGGGAGAATATCACTTGGGACATTTTCATGGGTCTCCTGAAGATGTCCAAAGTAAATAATGTGATATGGGTTGTGGTTGACCGACTCACCCAGACTAACCACTTTATCACTATTCAGAAAGATCTCTCACTTGAACAAATTTCAACAATATATATGAAGGAAGTGGTGAGACTGCATGGGGTTCTGCTCTCTATTGTCTTTGATCATGATCCAAGCATCACATATAAATTTTGGATAATTATCTAACATGATTTAAATACAAAATTAAATTTCATCCTGACCTATTACCCCCAAACTGATGGCCAATATGAAAGAAATATTCAAAGGCTCAAATATATTCTAAGAGAATAATCTTTAGAATTCAATGGTTGATGTGATCAGCATCTCCAATTGGATGAGTTCTAAGACAATAATAGCTTCAACTTGAGTATTCAGATGACTTCGTATGAATCTATGTATTGAAAGAGATTTATAACTCCAACCTATTGGGATGATGTTTGAGAAAGAAAGCTACTTAGACCTGATCTTGTGAAAGAGATAATAGAGAAGGTTCGAGTCATCAAAAAACATATCAAAGCTACTCAATGTTAGAAAAAGGGCATTGCTAATAACCGTCGAAGGGGCCTAGAGTTCCATGTTTGTGATAAAGTATTTTTTTGAATATCACTATTGAAGATAGTCATACGGTATTGAAAGAAAGGGAAGCTAAGCCCAAGGTCCATTTCCCCCTTTGAGATCCTTGACCACATAGGATCTATGGCATATCAACTTGAACTTCAACCGAATATGGCTCAAGTTCATGATTTTTTTCACGTATCACTCTAGAGGATGTACATACCAGATCCCTCATAAGAACTGAACTTAGAGGTGGTGCAGCTAGAAGATGATCTCTCTTATGAGGAGAAGTCGGTAAAGATTCTGGACCAGAGAGATAAGGTTCTATGCAACAAGACAACTCACCTTGTCAAAGTGTCATAGAGGAACCATAAGTATGAATAAGAAACTTTAGAACCATAGGATATGATAAAGGAGATGTACCCTCACTGGTTTATGAAAAATAAAATTTTGAGGGTGAAATTTAAAAAGGGGGGAAGAATGTAAAGACCTAAAATTTTTTCAATGCAATTTATCCCTTCCTGTAGTAATTTCATAATTAGATAAAATCACATTAGAAAACATAATTCCAAATCTTGCATAAATTAAATACTATGTGACCTTTATACATAAATTTTACACTTCTTTGTTTTGAATTTCGAAAAGTTGGCATACACGGTTGCAATCTGTAAGATGTTTGGAGTCCAATAGGATAAACATAATTTTTGGTGAATATTTACCTACACTTATGAATAGTGAAATTCTCTTATGAATAGTAATATGACCCTTAAGAATAGTAAATCATCCAAAATAATAGTAACTACACCCATGAATTTATCTTATAAGTGACAATATGACCACAGTAAAAGTATTGGTATTTTTTGTAAGTCATAAATAAATCATTATAATTAATAAATAAATTTAAAAGAAAATTTATTTTCCTAAAATTTGTTCCAAAATTAAAATTTTTATTTCTTCAAGTTTTATTATAATATTATAATACCTTATCTAATTTTTGAAACCATTGTAAAATCAGTTTTAATTTTAAAATATGTATTTTTCAAGTAAATTATGATTTAATTTAAAATTTAGTTATTCGTATTTATTGAATTATTTTAAAAAAATAGAGTTTAATTTTATATTATACACATCAAAAAATGGTTAGGGTGATTTGATTTTTGATTTTTCTAAAATACTTTTATTTTCAGTGAATAGTAAAATTCGATAATTTACAAAATATGCTAAATAAATGAATTTATGCTTCATGATTGAGTCATGGATGATGTAAATGGATATCTGATTGAACTAAAATGAACTTATTACTATTTTTATTCATGTTGATCCTTTATGTTTCTTGTCTTGTGCAGAAATAATAAATTAATGAATATATTATTAAGAAAACCCTCCTCCCCTCCACCATAAATACCACCACTCACACCCTAATTTATTCACACCTCTCAAGAATCAATAATTAACTAAATTCTACCCAAATATCCCCCAATCCCCTTACAAACTTCCATAATCCCTTGGTATCCTCGAATTTCTACATCCTCTCTCCAAAAGAGGCTCTCAAAAGAGATAAAAACAAGAGGTAAATTCATTTTTCTGATTCTTTTATCTTCTTTCAAGTTCCTTTATTTTATTTTTCTTTCCTCAGCCAAATTCACCCAAATGGTATGAAAACTATAGTAATATACATTTAATGTAATTCTATTATTATAATGGGACTTTTCATTATAATCTCACCCTCCCTCTCCTTTTATACTACAAATGAAAACACTGTCCGAGATGTGTTAATTTATCACATTCAAGGATGACGAGTTTTCAATTTGCATTACCATATTAGAGACAGGTCATGAAACCATTTTAATGGTTGAAACAGATAATAATATATTTATTTTATCTTATTTTATTTTCTATAAACCTTATACACTCATGATATAAAATAATAATACAAAACAAGTTCATTGTGAGCAAAACCGCCAAATTAATCCAAGCATTTATCATTAACATTTTATCTAATGAATCATCTTCATGGTATGTATAAAAAATAATTATAAGATAATTTATATCACTTTAATTTTACAAATAATATATATTAATAATTCTGGATGTTTAACCACATTTTAAACGAACATCCATTCATGAATACAAGTGAACTATTCATAAAATCTTAGAAAACTGACACTCTCTAACAATTAATTTAGTCTCTATAACTTCTCATAAGGTCCATTAAAAAACTTAATAAAACCGTAAATAAATGAATTAATTTATTAAAGGTTACATAATTGTTAATTATTTAATCTAGTTTCATTGTACAGTACTTTAAAGTGAATAAACTGTTCCGACACAAGGTAAGGTCAAATTCGTGAGTCCAACTCTCCTTTTTTGGGTTTTCCCTATTCAACCCATTTTTTGTATAGATATTCATTAAAAATAATTATTCATAATTATATTTTATTTTATGGTATATATATTTTCACTAATAGATTTTATGAAAAATCTAATGTTTTCCAAAAGAACTCGTCTTTCAAATAAACACACATTTTTCCTCTTGAATATTGTTTCAATCCCCACTAAAAGATAATGGTTCTATGTCAAGAATGATATTCCTTCTTTATTTTTATAAATAAATGTTTATGAATGTATTATTTATGATGTGAAACCCATTTGTTTCCATGGTTTATTTTATGTTCAAGTTTGATATATTTTTATGTGGCATGCATGATAATGTAAATATTTTGATGTGGCAGGTGCACATAGAATTATATAACATAATATGAATGTTTGAATGTGATGGGTGGGGCCAGATTTATACAATGCTACAATTCATTATGTAAAGTGATTAAAATCATGAGTTAAAGTGAAATTTTTCATTAAAATGATGCTAGTATTGTTCAAAACTATGTGTGATAGTTAACCACTGAGATATGATCTTTCATTTTTATGGATTTCCACATCCATGCTATTATATAATTAATTTTATGATTATACTCAATCCATGTTACATTTCTTAATGATATTATCTTTCCCCTTACTAGGATTTTAGATCACCCCTTTTGATGTATATCCTTAGGTGACTACATGTGCTAAGGAGTACACAAGGTTTGTTAAGAAGCTAGAGAAGAAGGAATTAAATAAATGTTTATACCATATGTTTTAAATATTACGAATGGTCCTATTTTTCCCAAGACTCAAAACCATTGAATCCTCATTGTGTAATATTTTTATGTTGCTTATAATTAAAATGATGTAAAAATCATATAATAAAAGTAAGGTCGTTATAATACATGAAAATGTTTTATGCTCTCTATCAACTGTCACCTTCACATCATAGAGAACAAAATGGAAATATTTTATAATGATTTCAAGGATGTATAACAAAGAATTATTTTGTGTAAAAATAATCATATGGGTGAAATAGAGACGACATGATGATGACACACATAGAGGGAGAAACAGGGTAAAAATTTTAGCACTTGAATTCATAGATTGTGCATCAATTTTGTGGGATGAAGTTCAATAATAGAGAGCTCAATATAGATGATTCACAAGATGAGTTTTGAGTTATTAAATTATGGCAAATGAGAAGGAGAAAAGAATCACCTTTTCAATACATGATATTAATCAATGGTAATGTATGTAGTGTTTTCATTTATAGGGGAATCTCTAGAAATTTGGGAAGAACCATGTTAGTGTAGATATTGGGAATCCTAACTCTAAAGCACTAACATTCATACAGAAAAAAGTGGTTTTATAATTATAGGGATCTTAAGGTTACAAAATAAGTGAATGTCTTATTTAATATTTGAATGTAAATAGAAGAGTTATTATGTGACATAGTACCAATAATGGGGAGACACTTAATTCTAGTTTGACCATGACATTATGATCACTCAATATGGTTTTCTTAATTATAATTTAGATTTACTACAAGGTTAAATTATAACCCTTATCCCAATGACCCAAAACAAATTTTGGAAGATTAAAATTTGAGATTGGAAAAATTAGTGATCAAGAAATGATGATAGGAAAATAAAAATGCGATAATAAGGGAATAGTATACAATGAGAGATGAAAATAAACGGGGAGTAAAAAAGTAAATAAGGGAAATGAATTTTGGGAGGTGAAAAGTTCCATGTTTCTCTAAAAATAGTGTTTTTTAGAATTTTTGGTAAACTAAATTGTCCTCTAGCACTTATGGATAAATAGGTAATGGTGAACACTAATGAATTAAATTCTTTTTCACATGTTGTTGAGTCTTTGTTGCAGGATTCTGATATTTTGTTTCCAGAAGAGGATCCACTAATATTTCCTTCCATTATAGGTGTTTAGTATTAATTTGATATTTTTCCTAAATCATCCCTCTAAAAACATTTAGTGTATTACACTAACCCTATGGAAACTAATAAAAATCAAAGGAAATTATAATATTTGATGGACATAGGTTATGATAGGGAGAGAGGGAGAGAGTTAGGAAACTTTTTTAGTACCTAGATAATTATTCTGAATAAGTATGGTATATGGATAATATGCATCAATTGAAGATACATATACAACATCATGGTCAAGTATTGAAACTCTATCTATATATTAGATGATATGATCTATGGGCTAAATATTTTAACTAGTTTCTGAAAATTTGATCTTAGAAAAGGATATTACTAAATAAGAATAAAATAAGGTGATTATTGGAAGCAATATTTGAAAATAAAAATGATATTTATGAGTGTATATGGATTCTTTTTTATCTCACAAACACTCCTAGAATTTTCATGATATTAATGAATATTTCCTTTTATTTTTTATTATAAAAACATTAGTGGTCTACATTGAATACATTTTAGTGTATAGTAAGGATTTGAATAAATGTGTTAATCTTATAAGAAAAGGCAGAGAGGTTTTAGGGAAAAAATATTTTTTAGAAACACAAAGAGGTGTGATTTTTTGGTAGATAAAATTTTTTCCATGTATTTTTTATAAGTGGTGGTGGTGTTGATGTAAATAATGAAAATATAAAACCCGTAAAATAATGTTCAACTATAAAATTGGCTAGATATATGATAAGATTTCATGGTATTTATATTTTTTATATAACATTTTAAAAAAAAATTAGAATATTGGAAACACTCTGGAATGAATTGATAAGGAATAATGCTATATTCAAGTGAGATGAGTCTCAAGCGAAGAATATATATGCTCTAAAGAAGAGACACACCCATGAACCTCTAATTGTAATTATAGACTTCATGAAGTCTTTTGAAATTGAAAATGATGCGGTAGGGATTGGAATAGGTGGATTACTCAAGTAATAAGGCAATACTATTAATTTATTCAGTGATAAATTAAATGGATTAACTCTATATTATGATAGATATGATAATTAATTGCATAAATTTTTTAGAGTATTAAAAAAATGAAAATTATATCTTTAGCCTCATTTTTTTTATCCATTTTGATCACAAGTCACTTAGTCACATTGGGATTCAATATAATTTAAATACAATACATGTTGAAATTATTTTATTCAATGTCTCATTTACATATTTAAACAAGCATATGAAAAAGAATTAAAATATTTTATTCAATGTAGTTTCACATGGATATTATTTTTATCTTTGATAGATTCTAAGATACTTGATTTTTCATAAAACATTTAGTCATTATAACCCAAAAAATAGAGGTGCAAATTTATATTTCCAGGTGGGATTCAAATTATACATTAATAAAGTTTGTATTCCTAGTAACATTTTTTGATTAATTCTTTTAAATAATATCAATTTGGTGGGATAAGGGGGATATTTTGGCCTTAAAAAATAAAATATTCTTAATGAAAGTTTTTTTTGTTCTAAGATGTCTCATGATATTGAGAAATTTATGGGAAGGTGCAATGTGTTCCATTAAGGAAAATCTGAACTGAAATCATATGGAGTGTATCTTCATCTTATGATCCCCAATACACCTTATAATTAAATATTTATAGAAATTATTTTCACTTTATAAATGACCCATAGGGGGAGAGATTCTATTTTTTTGTTTGGTGGATCATCTCTATAAAATATTACACTTTATTCCTTTTCTAAAAATTGATGGTTCCACTAAAATTTCAATAATTTACCTCAAAAGTAATCAATATTTTTAGAATTCCTTGGATGGCTGTGTCTAATAAAAAATAAAAATTCCTTGGTAATATTTGGAATAATTTTAGGTGAAACTAAGTACGAATTTACTATTTTACACTAAGAGTAACCAACATATCAATTGGAAGGCCTAGTGAATTAAGCACCATCATCATTCATGTGGTATATTTTCAAGAAAAATATCCAGAGTTAGGAATAGTGTATAACTCCCATAGATTTCACTTAAGATAGGGCCTAACATTCGAAAAATTAAATTTAACATTTTGATATTATTTATAGATTTAAACCCCTTGTACCCACTACTACAAATAGGGCTTCTAATAGCGCTAAAAACCACATTTAACAGCACTAAAAAAGTGTTGTTAATCTCATTGAAGATAAAGGGGGTCCCCTCTATTAGCGATAAACATAGCGCTGATAAAGGGGGGCCTTTATCAGAGCTTTTTTTAGCGCTGATAAATAGATAATATATCAGTGTTAAAAATAGAACTGATAAATACTACATTTATCAACGCTATTTTGAGCGCTAATATATTATCCATTTATCAGCACTTAATTAGTGCTGATAAAGGACAAATTGCCTGTGCAAACCTAGAACATGCACATCACCTACACACATGGGACAACACCTGCACACAGAGCACAAATAACACCTACACACAAAGCACAGATGAAAAAAATGCTATATACATTTACTTGAAATCATGAATACAAAACAACACACTTCTATATACATTTCAAACAATGTTTAATTTGGTTACAATTACAATTATCCAACAAAAAGTTAAAAACATTGATGTTTCATCCTTTTTGCATCCATGATATGCTCTAAAAATTTGTCGTCCATGTTATTAGTTTTCGAACAAAGCATTGGAACTCAGAAAAAAGATATCACCTATATAAGAAAACAAATAGTATGTTAGTAATAAAATAATGAAATAAATTAAACATTAATATAAAATAATACATTAATAAAATGTCAATTGTTACCTATTACAACCTTTATATGTCCATATTTCCTTACATTGAATTAATATTTTAAAAGAGGATTAAGATAATTCATTGACTTATAAATATTGTTTTGTTAAGATTACATGGATGAGAAAAGAAGAGTCATAAATATCAAAAAAAATATGGAATCCAAAAGGTTTCGTTTATTGACTATAAAAAAAGAGATGAATCTCCACAGGTTATACATTATGACATATAAATGATGGTGTATTCAATTTCATAGGAGTATTAAATTTTAAAATAAATTCTAAAATTTTCCTAGTGATACCACTATCCTAGATAGGTTATAAACCTAATAGTTACTTATATCAGGAGCCTCTAAGAGTGTACTCTCCCATGACAGGTCAAAGGGAATGAGTGTTAGCGCATCTGCATCAGACAATGGGTCCAACCCTGCTTGGACCCTAACCAATTATGCCTCTCCAAGGACCCCATACAATATATAAGGTCTTGTTGAAGGTATGGAAGGAATGTATTTCTCAATTTTAGAGAGGTCTTGATGATAACCTACACAATTAGATTGGCCCTGATCGTTCCTATTCACTATTCTTTTAATCTCCTAGTACTTCAGTGTGATTAGCCAAACCCCCCTCCCTTCCCTCCCCAAGACAGCCCACTGGACAGCCCCGTCCCTACCCTTGTACAACCCCCTCCCACCCCTCCACCTATAGCCCCCCTCCCTCCACCTGGACAACCCCCGCCCCCCCTTGAATCCCCATCCCTACACCTGGACAGCCCCCCTCACTCTCCCACCACTCCACCAGCATCCCCCTCCCTTTCCTTGGACAGCCCCCTTTACCACCTCTCAGACAGCCCCCCCCCCCCTCTTATGGATATCCCCTCCCCTCTTTGACACCCCCTACTTCCTGGACAACCCCTCCCTCCCTTTCCCGAGATAGCCTCCCCCAGACAGCCCCCTAGACATCACCCTCTCTACCCCTAGACAGCACCCCCCTCCCCCCTCCCCTTGCATCCCCCTCCCTCCCACCACTCCACCTGCAACCCCCTCCCTCCCCCTAGACAACCCCCCTCTCTCCCCTTGCAACCCCCTCCCTTTCTCTGGATAGCCTCCTTCCCACATCCTGAACAGCCCCCATCCTCTCATATACAGCCCCTCCCTTCTTGGAAACCCCTCCTTCCTGGACAACCCCCTCCCTCCCCTCCCCGAGACAGCCCCCTTTCAACCCCCAAACATCCCCCCTCCCATTGCAACCCCCTCCCTCTCACCACTCCGCCTAAAACCCCCTCCATCCTACTGGACAACCCCCTCCCTCCCCTTGCAACCCCTCCCTTTCCCTAGATAGCCCCTTTCCCACCCCTTGGACAACCCCCTCCCATCTTGGATATCCCCTCCCCTCCTAGACACCCCCTCCACTCCCGTACACCCCCTCCTCCCCAAGAAAACCCCCTAGACAGAACAAAAACATATTATTCTACAAATCTATAGTGAACTTGAACTAGAAAAACCAAATGATATCTTTAGAAAATGAAGTAAAATCAACTGGAAATCTATCAATGACAATAGTAATAATAATAATAACAATAGATTTTAGTGGGCATGACCAAATGAAAATATTGTCATAAAAAACTATTACATTCCAAAAAGAGGAAGAAACCCTTGAAATTTTCATAATTAAGCCATTATATCCAAAATGGAAGCTCTCACGTTGCACCAATAGTGGGGAGATCAAGAGCAGTGAAGGTGGTAGCATGAGTTGACAGAGCAAGATGAATACTTAAAACACACCACTAACATGCTGCACTGCATGAAGAAAGTGCCACAACAAGAGGGGGAGCGACATACTATGGTGATGAGAATGAATAAGACGCAGGCAAAGGAAGATATTAACGTCTATTTAAGCACCTGGGTGAAACGTTTGGAAAAAACATGGCACAAAATGAATGGATTCTAAAACCTATATTTGAGTGAATTTCAGTATTATCTTTTCGGCTTTTAGTCATGTCTTTGAGGAACAAAATGAAGATATTAATGTCTATTTAAAGGCAACATTGTGATCTTCTTAAATACTCAAAACAGCCATTTATCATGTTTTCTGATCAAATTCGACGCTCTGGTTAACATCAATGCGCCCCTCCCTACCCCTGGACAACACCCCCTCCCACCACTCCACCTGCATCCCCCTCCCTCCTTCCCGGACAACCCCTCCCTCCCCTCTCCGAGAAAACCCCCCTGGATAGACCTTCCCCCTCCCACCACTCCACCTGTAGCCCCCTCCCTCCTCCTAGACAACCCCCTACCTCCCCTTGCAGTCCCTCCCTTTCCCTGGACAGCGCCCTCCCCTCCTGGACACCCCCCTCCACTCCTGGACACCCCCACCCACCCACCCACCCTCCGACCTAGACACCCCCTCCCTCCTAGACACCCCCTCCCTCCTAGTTATTTAGTTTATACCCATTAAAAACCTTCCTTATCAAACTATATTTTCATCATAAATTTGATAATGTAATAAATATTATTCATACACCATCATTCAGTAATATGAATTATAAAATCATATATATTTTGAAGATATACATTTCAAAAAATCAAGGAAAACCACTAAACAAAAAATATATTGGAGGAATAAGAATGAAATTTTACATAAATCTAATGTGAGAAAGGTAAATGATGCATATGGTGGGTCTTTATGACATTTAATAAGATATATTGGGCCTCAAATTGAACTCGATTATAATTCATGGGCCTTTACATGGGCTTGGGATTGGATTGGCTGGTTGGAACTTTTGATGCCTCACTACGGACCCACTTCAGGCTACACTAGAAGTGATCTACCCATTGTATATGATCATTATTGAATGTAATTGAATGGATCTTTGTCTGGAAACCCCCTCCCTTCTGGACACACCCCCTCCCTCCCATCTTGGACACCCCCTCCCTTTTGGACACCCCCACTTCTGGAAACCCCCTAGATAGCCCCCTCCCTCCTGGACACCCCCACACACCCTCACACCTGGACACCCCCTCCCTCTTGAACACACCCCTCCTGGAAACCCTCCCCACTCCTGGACAACCCCTCCCTCCTGGAGATCCCCTCCCACATATAAGGGAAACTAAAATTAGAAAATTGAAAATCCACGATATTGGTTCCCATCAAGCTTTTAAGATTGTCATGAGTGGACCGAATGACTATACATTGGTGGATTTCCACACTATCGACCAGTGTAGTCTAATGAGTTACGCTTTACTAGAAAGACAAATCATTTCTAAAACCATTCTTCATAACCTAAGGATATAAAACATAATAAGAGGTGATCATATATGATCAATAAGTGTAAATAAAGGAGATATCCATGATCATATACGGATAACATAAGTAGTAGGAATTCACCTTCATCTTATTTGTGTACAATATTCAATCAGGTATGCTACCCATTCAATTGTAAACACATCAATATCATCTTGTGAATATGAGTTTTTTCTTCAGACATGGTAGTACTGAAAAATTATAAATACACAAATGATTAATAAATATTTTAAATGAACTCGTAATTATTTTCAAAAATACCTCATCAGGGATGCTAGTTTTTTGATGAAATACGTTCACTTTTATAAATTTACAAATATAATTACCATAGTCCTTTTCGTTTGTTTGTTTTGGAAACTGCAGAAACATTGAAAAAAATAAGTAATTTGTTTTGATAGTGCAATTTTATTATATATACGAGGATACTTTTCCAGTTTTAGATCTTGTAGGGGTTCTTATCCTTAGGCCCTGGATTCATTCCACGCAGTAGACGATATTGATGCATCGCCCTATCATAAAAGAATCCTCATTAAAAAATAATATCAATTATATACCTAGATTTTTAGTTTTAAAATTATGGATCTAGTGTATTAAAAATTAACAAACACCATCATGCGTGGTCAGTTTGTTGGATATCCATGCATTGAATCCAGAAAATAAATATTTGGAGTATCCAAATTGGATGCTATCAGCATCCAATGCTACCTAAAAACGGAAAAAAGAATAAGTAAAAAAATAAATGAAAATATATTTTATATGATTAAATTGTATAGTTTTACCCCTGCATCGTTGGTATTAAAAATATTTTGTCATCCGTAATTTTTTTTTCAAACGATTTGAGCAGGGATGACATTATTGCAGCCTCTTTACCATAATCTATTTCATCTTTTGAATAGGTGATGTGAGGACTTACGAGTCCAAATTTTTGTTCATGGGGAAATAACTTCAATTGTTTTTCATATATACACCTGCAAAAAATATAAACTGAATTTATTCATAATTATTAGAGTATATTAGCTTTTGTAAAATCAAATCATGAAAACATACCTCATGTATACATTTATAACTGAGGAGTCTATCCATTCGTACATGAGGATTTCATTCACATTTTACACACTAATGAAATCTAATGCTTACAGTATATACATATTTTTTTTTCCAAAATCAACTGTGTGAGCATTTTCATCTATAAACTTTTTATCCACATGAGCCTACAATGATATTAACTGTAGATATAGAATGGGCAGGGTGAAGGTGCTCTCAGTAGACCGTTTCGATTGGTTGGTTGATCCTTGAGATAACATTGAGCTAATATTTCATTTCATCCCCTTCTCTTTGTCATTCTATAAGAACATTCATCGGTTTAGACCTTTTTTATTAAATGTTGAAGGTCCAGCTTGAAAAATAAATTGGAAATGGATACCTCCTTGTCGACATGTTTTTTTACAAGAATTTTCATCCATGCAATGAATGTTCCAACAGCTTGTTCAACCTTATGAATGTTTTCATCAACATTTGGAATAGGTAGCTCGGCACTCCTCTCATTAGCTACCTTAATTGACACTCTGAAATGATCTGTTTCAAGTTTTCTATTGTGTAGCATGTCGTTTTGCATATTGAGCATCGCAGACCTCGCTACAAGGCGATAGGTGGGAGTTGATAGATATAAATCATTGTCATTTTCACCATGTATAATATTAGTATAGGAAAGGTATCAGTGTCTAGTTGATTAACATTTCATATAAAAAATTATTAAAACATTTATTACCTCAGCTATGTTAGGTTTTTAGGGGAATGGATCACCTCAAAGGTGGGGGGGGGGGGGGTTAGGGCGGGATCATCACGCACAAGTTTTTGTTGAGTTGTTTCATCTCTTTGCCTCCCCCATAAAACTTGCTATCATCTCTCTCTAGTATTGTAATTATTATTGAAAAATAGATAATTTTTCTTGCATATTTTTCTTTTTTTCATTTTGATTCTCCACTTGTTTTTGTTTTTGAAAATATTTTCGAGGTGTCACCCCAAAACCCACACCTATGACATGGCCATAATTTTCTGGCTGCTTCAAGGCCCATGAAAGTATGTCTGCATCTGGTGCAGGTGTTGTTTATTCCTATGACTATTTCAGATAGAAAATATAGAAAAATAAGTAGTCATTGTAATGTAATAGCGATTTAATGAAAATAAAGTTTATATTATGTCATACCTAAACATGTTTCCCACAATTTTTGGGTGTTTTAATCTATCAGTGTCCCCTCATATTTACACGATCCACCTTCCATATTACATTGTGTGGGTTGGATATGGATTTCGATTTAGATTCATTAATCTGTATATAAATAGATAAACATGGTTATGGGGTTGTTTTATGCCACATAGAAGTAGTATGATAGATTTAGAATATGTACCAATATTTTATCAAGTGAAGCGTACACCATCATTGCTTTACAGTAATGGTACGCTGGTTCTGTTGCGTGTTTTTTATTTTCATTACTCAGTTGTTGTTTCATAAATACAAAACTATCAACCAACATGATGAATACAAGTAACGTCAAACAATGTATTACCCCACACAATGTACTTGAAAAGTATTCTCCCTATGATGGTTTCTAAATATATCCCACGCTCCTTGGGATATCATGTGTGAATAAAGAGGAGGAGGGCGAGGCTTGATTTTCCCTTCAGCATATTTAAGATGATATTTCATTAAAATTGTTCAGTAACCTCTATGAATCCTTTCTGAAACTCTTAATACATATTCCTTGCGTGAGGCATCAACTATAAATTCACTCTGCAATGGATGATAATGAGTAAGTCAATGTTTTCATATTTTACTTCATTTTAATAAATTGAAAAAATGATATCATAGTGTTACTGTAATCTCTTTCCAAATTAGTGTCTTAAGCCCGGTGACAACATGGTTCCATGACTGTACATCAATCAGTATGCATTGCCGAGTGACGATTCGAATGTAGCTACTAAAGATGCCTTTGTTGGGGTTATGATGTCGACCTTGCTAATTCCATCCCACCTCAAATTTGAGGTCTTTTTCATTTTCCTTAAGGATTTTGGCTAACACTGTCAAACTACGGTGCTCTTGTTTTTTTTGGCTTTTAGGGTTTCATTTCCTAGAATTCCATCAGAAGTATCATCATTATGCTCCTCTGGAGTGCTAGCATCGGCACTAGAACTAGCAACAACAGGTTCAGAAACCTGTTATACCTCAGCACTGGGACCAATAGCAACAGTTTGAGGAACCTATTGTACCTCAACATTGTGACCAGCAAACAAAAGTTGAGAAACCTATTGTTGCTCTGCACTGGGACCACCAACAGCTGGTTGAGAGACCTTTTGTGCCTCGGGATTGGGCACATCAGTAGGTGCAGAAGTCATTATCTACAGAAGTGGTTTAACATTTAATTTATATTCAATTCCATGGTATATATAATTATGTGATAGGGAAGTCCTTGTCCCAAAAATCTAGTGGGGACTAGTTCATGGTGCTCACAGGAACATGTATCACTCCTTTTGGGTTATACCATAGTGATCTATTTATCCTGGATCTTTTTCTGGAAAATGGGTGGAAACCCCAGTGAAAAATAGAGATCATCGGGGAGAGGTCCACACTATGGGGTTAGGAATACTAGGGAATATCAAGTGGAATTCCTGGGGGTTCTCTAAAATATGTTGTATGCCATGGTTCACCCCTTCCCAACTTTTTTAAATTGTGGTTTTATCATTTTTCTCACTCTATTTATTTATTATCCACTCTTATATCTTCTCCCCCACATGCGGTTGGACCAGAGGATCTCGAGTGAGATCCCTCCTCTCCATTCCTCTTTGATTATACCTCAATTATGGGAAATTATGATATATTTCTTGGATATTTAATGTCATTTATCCTCTATTCCATCCTCTACTCTTCTTATTGATATCCCTCAAATTTTGTGAGACTGGTTATGGATTTGGGAGATAATTCCATTAAATCCTAGTGTATTTATCCCTTTATGATGGTTTTTTGTGTTTTAAGTGGATAAAGTAAGTCTTTAGATGATATGTGAATGTCGTAACACGTTTTTTTGAAAGAGGTACATTTCCTAATAGATTTACCTAATGTTTTTCCTAAATTTAATTAAATTTTCTATTGTCTAGTCTCCAATTATTTGTTATTTTTTAGAGATGGTGTTAGGGGTGCGTCGCAGACCTTTTTATGGTGGGTGGTTTCAATTTTAGTTTGATAAGGTCGATCGATGAGTTATAAGATGATTAATACCCATCTCATTAAATTTTAAAACTAATTTTCAATTATTTAATTAATTATAAATGATTATAATTAATTAAGTTATATTTGTTTGCTTGTGTTAAGACCTTGGTAGGTGATACAAACTTGGATGAGAATGGGAGTGATTTTTCTAGTTTCTTTAAAAGGATGTAACTTGATGAATGAAGTAGGTGGTCCATTGATCATACCCCTTTGGTTTGTGTTTTTTATCTATAGCATGTGATATGTGGTATCTGAAATATGGAAAATTAAAATTTTGATTAAATAAATTGTTTTATTTAATATAGAATTATTGGAATAAATAAAGTTCTAAGGACCATGATGGACACTTGTGAACTTTATTAAATGCCTCATCCATCGATATTTGAGGACATGATTATAAATGAATTATATGTGAAACTTAGATACGAAGGGTTATAAATTAAATGATGTAAACTTAATGTAGTGACCTTATTGTAGGATCCCTCAACAGATACATATAAATGAGATTTTAGAATAAGATGTTGTTATACAAAGTAGGCCACGTGTGAACCTTGATATGCTAGTCATCTTCAAGTTATCAAATATGATTGTGGGGTGAGTATACTCCTCCACTAGAATGTGAGTACCTTTTTTGGTAGACTTTGGGTATATTATTATATGTGTTATGTGTGAACCCCCCAAGTATGGATTGCAATGCGATATTTGAATTATAAACTATATTAATTGGGTGTCAATGAAGCTTTTCCTTATGTTGCTGGTATGTTTATGATGATATTATTATGATGTTTATAGGAATTATTCCCTTCGAGTCATGGACTCAGTTCAAAGTGATATGAATTAGATAATGGAACCCCTATAGGGTTTCCAAGTTTTGAGGCAACCTCGGGGGACTTAAAGGGTTCCATGGTGAGATCTGAACACTAGATAGGGTGTATACAAAAATTGGGTATAGATGATTTTGGGAGTCACCCTAGAACCGAAATCGATGGAATGAGACAGGTATGGTTGTAGTGGTGAGGTTTGGTTATAAACTTTATTGGTTGTCCTTGATTATATGAGATGTGTTCTAGTATATGGAATATGAATGAGAAATATATATGAGATATTATGGGAAGGATAATCTACCATGATATCCTTATAAATAATTTTCTAGAAGTAATCATTGTACTCATCCTTCCGATAAATGGGGAATGCCTAGGTGGTTTCCAAGGATTTTGTGGCATCATATAGAGAATGCCTTAGGAAATCCCCATATATTTGGTTATTATTACTATTTATAATGCCTTGAGAACCCCTGTATATTTGGATATTATAACTAATGGAATGTCTAGGTTTTCACCTATGATTTTTCCCTTGGGTCTATATGTTTTCCAGGGTGGTTACCTGAGAACATGATGTTATTACTATTTATGAGCTGTTTGACATTCCCCTCTATGTGATTACCATGTGGGTGTTATGTAATGAAAAAAACCTTGGTATCTTAGTGTTGGTGCCTTACATTATTACATTGGAATATATAGAATATTAAAATCTCAAATGACTGATCAGTTTAACAGTTTTAGAATCCAGATTACATACATAAATTTTACATTACATATTGAAATTAAAAACAACCTAGTAACTGATTTTTAAAACACCTTTATTCTATTTTATTCTCTATACAAGTCAGTCATAATATACGGCTTCTCATCTTGGAAAAAATGAAACATAATAAAGAATTTATCTTAGATTCGTAGTAAAGGTAAACAATATAGAAGAATTTATCATAATAACCATAAACAATAAGCTAATGTGAATGACTAAAAACACATTAAAATAAAACATAATCTTGAGAATATTATTTTAGGGATATAATATGATAAAATAAAACCATATAAATATCCTTGTAGGAAATATAAAAAACCATGGATATTCAATAAGTAGAATAATCACATGGAATGTCAATAACTAATATCATAATAAGGGAATTCATATTTCTGGCCATCATGAACATACTATCGAGGATTCAAACAAGATACCATACATAAACATGTAATACGTTATCCAATACCAAAACCAGTTTGTCTCATGAGACCTACCATTTCATTGAGGGAATATAGTGGGCCACATCCATCACTTACTAAGTTAAATACATTCCTCAAATGAAAAGGGTGAAACATAATGAACATAAGAATTCATATTAAATCGTAGATACTAAATGTTAATACATTAACCATAAACCATGAATGATATCAAAATTGAACATCCACATTCAAAAATAACATAAACCATTTCAAAAAAATATGGTAGATGGTATCTTAAGAGACCAAACTCTATTAACCATAAAACCTAATAAAGGATGTTGACAGAGATGAAATTAGTTTAATAAAATCATTAAGAACTTATTTGGAAAAATACCCCATTTTATAACTAAATTATTTTTAAAGTGAAAAAAATATAAAAGAAACAATTTCAAGGAAAAGAGTCTTGTATGATTGTAAAAGAATATTTTTTCATGTAGTATAAGTTAGAAAATAACATTCCTTCTGTATTGTGTTGAAATTGTCATAAAGTACCACGTTTGGAAAATGAAAGAAAAAATCCTTTATAAACGTTTTTTTAAAGTAATAAACATGGGTAAAAATTAATTTAAATAACTTTAGAGTAATTATATAAATATTTTAAAATAATTTTTTATGAAAAATGTACATCGATAATAAATTTTTCCCCATAAATACTTATGTATAAAAAATCTTGGATAATAATGATATTGAAAAATTATCCCTTACCTTGTACTTTCCTTTAGCTAGGGGTGAGTTAAGTTCTTTTATAATGGTTAAATAATGATATTAAATTATAAAAAAATTATATCAATATTTATGATATCAAATATGATCACCTTATATCATTTTTTTGATAATATTTCATATTTACAATTGTTTCCGGTGTTAACTGCTTTATTTTATTATGTATTTTTATCATGTAAGTCATGTTTCTTATGAATATGATATATATTTTTATATATAAAATTATATTAAGTTAATAGATATTATATTATCTCTTAATATACATTTTTATAATCATTCGGGAATGGTTAATGTAGATAATTAATCTCATCACGTCATGGAGATGGTCAGTGGTATGTACGCACGAGCGATGATATTATTCTATTAATGGTAAAGTGGTAAGTAATTATATGGTATGTTAATTATAAATAATCATTATCAGGTCATATTTTTCATTTATATCCATTATATTCATCATTATACTGATCCAAATAAATTGTTGATGAAAAACAAATTACACCACAGCGTGAAGATGACAATTCATATGTATGCATGCCTGATGATATTATTTTTCATAGGATATATAAAAGGCTAAATATGGTTGTAAAATAATAATAATTACATATAATTATATATATTATACTTTAGTTATTATTTTTGAATGAAATCAATGTGTTAATAGGAGGTATAAGAATAAATAATTTTTAAGGGGCATGTAAAGAGGATTACCTCTTCTTTAGCGATCCTTTTTTGGATCTCCTCTTAAGGACACTCAGGTTAATATTTTGAGAATACTAAAACCTATAGTGTGTTTTTGTAGAAGTTTATAAGAGAATTGGGTAGGTTTTGGTAATGAAATAATGCATAAGGTTGTGTGTGGAAGTGATGGAGGAGGTGGATTTTTATACGAGAGGGGAGTGACACTCTTGGAATCCTTTAAAATATTAAATTAATATAAATTTATTTTCACTTTAAAATAGAACCAAAGTTAATTATATTAAAACTAATATGAGTATTATTCTAAATCCTTTCAAAAAATGATTTTAGACACGTTTAGGTCACAATATTGACCTTATCATTTGGATTTAACCCTTTGTTAAACCCATTAACTCCTTCCATGACAACTTGACTTTTTTACTCTTTAGGTTTAATATAGTAATAATAAAATTCCAAAAACCCCCAAATAGATCATGGATGAAATTTATTAGAGTAATTAGGATGAATTTTAGATTTTTTATTTATTTTATATCATTAACTAAAATTTTATTTATTTTAATGTATCATTTATGTCAATTTTGATACTATTCATTATTTGTCTTTTTTAAAATATCATAATAATATGATAAATTCAATCCAGAAATTCTAATATATCACTAACATGTATAAGTTATCTATAAAATTATTTAATTTAATTAAATAGGTCAAATTATAATTATTTAATTTTTTTAATATGATATATACAATATTTCCATTAATTAAACAATTATTCCATCGTTATTATGGAAGCCTATAAGTAATTTTTTCATTAGAACTTAATAATAATTGGTCATGATGAAAGTTTTTTTATTATATTTGAAATTAAAATTTATATTCGAATTTATCTTCTGTATAACCATGTATTAAAAATGTAACACTTATTAAAAAACATGAGAATAAAATTTTTATCATATCATTAAATAAAATTTTATAAATGTCATATCCATACCGAAGTGGATTAAAAGGATTATAATTTTGGTCAAATTTAGATTTTGGTCGAAACCCACATATCCAATGAAATTTCCACAAGTGTTAGGGAAATTTTATAAAATTGTAATCTTATTTTTACCTTTAAGTACTCAATTTACCATTAATAGTTGTAAATAAAAATATTCTAAATTACTAATAATAATATATAAAAATTAATTTTATCATATTAAAATATAAATATCATACTTATTAGAACCGTTTATGTCCATTTTTCCGAAATTTAATTCATAGAAATTGGTAAATTAAGTTTAACACTAATCCAACAGATGTGGCGAGAAGGCAGTTAAAAGGGACGTTCAAAAGTTCAATAAGTTTTTATTTTTAATTTTAATACAAAAATTATTCCATTGAACTAAATTGGATTAATATATGAATTATTTATCTATTTTTACTTTTAGAAACCAATTTAAACTAATTTTAAACCAAAATACAGCTTTTTAACTATAATAGAGTATTTTTAACTATTTATCATAAAATGAAACCACTCCAAAACTACCATAAATTCAATCTAATATAATTCTGATATTTTAAATTCAAAAATGAATTCAATTTGGAAAAATAAATTTTCAAAAATTTCAAAACCATAGTTTTAAAATAGGTTTTCAATTAAAAGGTTGTAAAATTTCCCTTTAAAAAATAGTTGTTATATGTAAAATAGGATTTTATTATATAATGGAATATAAATAAATTTGGTAATGTGGTTTATACTATTCATAACTTCTATTTAATAAGATAGGTCAATATAACATGGTGCGCTCGAACTCGGTGTTGAATGTAATGCAAGCTATCAAAAAAATTAAATATACTCTAAAAGGAGGATGGGATAAAGTCTTGGGGTGTTGTATGTTATTTCCCAAGGATATAATATATGATATTATAAGTTTAAAATATATTCCCTCAAATATATTCTATATTTTTTGGGTGGTAACTTGGGAATTGGTTTTTATGCCTATTGGATATCCTAAGATGACCTCTTAGGAATTACTACTTGTGCCAGCTGTTGGATGGATAATGAGTCGATGCATTTGGTATGGATATTGCATATTCTATGACATTCTCTAACACTAGAATAAGTAATTATAGTTGATCTCAGGTTTCATGTTAGAACCCAAGGATCAAGGATGGTATATTTATTTATGGTTCTATAGTTTATTTATTTTATCACCTGATAATTTCCCAAGAGCATACACTATATTTACCAATTATGTTAGGGATCACATTGGTGTTTCCCTATAAGGTTACAATCATAGCCTTCTCCAATGGATAAAAAATATGGGTACCTAAGAACTATTCTTTTTTCATAGGTCCAGGTTGGGAAGAGGACCAATGTTTCATGATTTAGTGGAATAGATCAGATCATGTTTAGAGATTTATTTTTTGGTATTGATCATTGATTGAAGTATATCCTTCTTAAAAAAATATGTTATTTATTTTTATATGTGATTATCCCACTAGGTGCTCAACTATTTATTATTTTAATGACCAAGATTCTATTTTACTATATGCTTTCATATGAAATTTTGATATAGCATGTTACATTATTTTCATCTTCACACTCTAATTATTTGAGAAATATAATATTTGGTTTATTTCCCCTATGTTTATTATTATAAGAGGGAATATTCACCACATAATAAAACTCTAGACCCTATTTTATAGTCATCTGCCTTCGGAATATGGGTAAGCATGCTTGATTTCATGCGGTGACAATCGTTATTTTCACCATTTAACTAGTCTAGGGTAGTGAGATATTAAAAACTGATATTAGAACATTTTTTATTATCTTAATATTTTTGGAGGTGGTAGTGAAGTGAAATAGGAATGTTTTGGGCTTATGATGAATGTTGTATTGGTATATTTGGAGAAAGTTTTCTAATGTAAAGTTTAGGTTGCCAGGGATTTGTGAGTGTTTTTCTTGGTTTATTTTTTAATATTTTTATTTCTTCACCTAGCATGTTTCGCTTGGGTTTTTTATTTACGATTTATAGTGTTTTTTTATATTTACTAATGGATAAGATTTCAGTGTACATTCATCATATCTGTAACATAGTAATAACACAACATAAACATGCTCGATTGTGATAGATATCACTAACTATGAGGATTAAACTATTTAAAATGTGAACAATAACTTATATGGTGGTTTCCTATATAAATTCTATGTGTAATTATGCTTAGCTAAACCATTGAATATTTTATGTACTTACTTGTTGTGTGAATCTATGGATAGATTCTCCTTGATGGAAATAGAGTCCCTCGATATAAGGTATGTTTAATAACCCTTGTAGGGAAGTATACTAATTGGATTCATTGGTGATAGCCCCATTATGGTTTACTATAGTGCTAATTCCATAAAAATGGAAAATGTTTTGGATTATTTAAATTTTAAATAACAACATATATGGTGTTTTCTTATATGAATTTTTTCTAGAATTCTACTTACTAAACTAAATTTTCATGGTTTACACAAACCTAATTATTATATAATGATTTAGTTATATGTTTATAGATGCGATAATGGACCTCCAAGAGATAGTACCATATGTTTAAACTTGATGAGGATTAGTTCCCATGAGTGGAAAGATAACTTGGCATGTGATTCCTGAAATATATGTTAGAACCCTAGTGATGGCTGTTTTAGCTCGTAAGTTGCCTTATGATTTTGAGATGAGAGTAGAGGTGTTTCTATAATATCTATGATCTATTTGATACATGAACAATATTCTATGTTTGAGAACATGGTGCTTTTAAGACATAGGTTATGATATTGTTAAGTCATACATCATATATGAGATGAGTTGTGTGATATAAGGGTTACCTGAGTAAGGGATTAATTGGGCTTATAAGTTCTTTAGAAATGGGAAGAACATAGGGATGATTTGGGTTATGAGATTTATGAATGTAAAGTTATATAGGTAATGTGAAATATGCATGGTGACACCTTAGGATTTAATGATGTAAGGAAATTGAGATACTTTGAAATTGAAGTTTGGTTTCAGAGGGAAGGATGTGTAGGAAGCCTAGCGTTAGTGTTTCGAGTGTGGTTTCCAATGATGTTGAGGATTATGGTCTAATATAGTTGAATCTAGGATTGATATATTGTGTTTATATGCATCTACTATGTAATTATTCCTAGGTTAGTGGGTGATCATGAGATTGACCTTAAAATGAGTGAAATTCCACAATTTTAAAAAGGTGGGCTGAGGGTGATTTCGATTAAACAAGGATGATATGAACTAGGAGTAGTGTCAGTTGCTTATGTATGTGTGACCAAATTTGATAGTTTTTGACTCATGGTATCATAATTTGGTCTGTGAGGTTGGAGTGTATGGGAGAATACACTTTCTAGATTTAGATAAGACTGAGAAGCTATGTGTAGGTTACATGTGGTGTCCTTGTATTATGGATCGATGAGTGGTCATGTTTAGTGTCTAGATTGATGGATTTTATATAATTATTATGGGCTTGGTTACCTAATACTTTCAATGAAAATGGGAAATTTTCATCTATAGTGAGTGGTGACATCAAAGATGGATCAGGTTGTCATGGTAAAATCAACCTGAGTGTGGTACTTGAAAACTATTATTAGGGAGGAAATTTGTTGGAACCTATTAGGGATATTATCTAGAAGTAATATAAGGAAAATTACATATTGGGTATAACACCATTGTTCATTGGAAGGTGTTACCCTCATTATAGAATAAATTTGACAGATGTTGAGGGTGAAGTTCCTACTTATCTAATAATGGGTACTAATTGGTGATTCAAGTTAGTTCTTGAGTATGAGTAGTATTTTAAGGTCAAATAATTATGTGTGGTAATAGAATAAGTGGGGTTATGGACGTTTAACCATTAAATTGGTAGGGTAATGATTATGATGATACAGTTCATTATTAGGTGAAGGTGGTTTTTGATATTGGTGATAAGGTGGATACATTTTTATCTAGTTCCTTGGTGAATAGAAAATTTAATTCTTGAATGTAGTGTGGGAAAGATTTTTTTCATTTTCTTCAGGATCTGGTTGCTTTGGATGTGATAAAAGGGTGAGTATGATAATGATTCACTATTTCTATGGGTGATTGAATGATGTTTTTTTGGTTGGATAAGGAACCAACCACTGAATTACAATGATTGTTGGTTTTGAACTTTGGTGTGATTGTTTGTGCACTCACATGTTGCACTCTAAAGTTAGGGAATATGTTTCAGGTAATATGATAACAATTTTATGGGTGTGTCCAATAATTTTTATGAATGGTTAGTCAGAAGAGGAATGACTAGTATTTTAAGGTGTAATTAGATGTGGTGATATGGAATCCTCTCAAAGCATGATGTTGGGCCAGAGGAATTATGTTTAAATAGGTAATTGCTATAATGGGGGACATCATGTATTAGAATCATCCTTTATGAGATGAGTCTTATGATGAGGATAAACATAATATTGTGTGTGAGTTGATCAATAAAACCTTAGGGTATCAGGTTTAATGATGATGGGTAAATACTCTCTCGAGAATTCTATGATGGTGGAAAGTGGTGGCTTAGGTTTTTCATTAATAGTGATCCATATGAATATAGTTATTAAATTAAATCCCATTCATCATTTTACAGTAAAAAATGATGAGTTTTCCAATATTTATGACCAAAATATGTTGAGATAAATTTTTAAAATAATATAATTACTTCTCATGGATGAGAAGTGCCATGGTGAGGTTGTTGTAATACCCATATTCTTCAGATTGTAAATTTCAAATAGTTTTTCAAATTTTTATCTAGTTAGGGGGTCATTTTGAGAATTTGGATTTAGATAAAGATTTTGATCTTTGGAATATATTAATGAGATTTTTGTATACATGAAATGAGGCATCAGATGTGTTTTGTGTGCTCAGGTGGATGGTAAATCAAGGCCAGGTGGACCTATAAATGAATATCACTACAGATGAACTACGATATGGAGGACCAATACACGGTGGTCATGGTGGTAGAGGGTGAGGCACCCATATCATAGGGTGTGGTGCCTATGGATTGTCCCTATAAAAAACACGTGTGTAACCACATCGTGTCAAATTCATGGTGACTATTTTTATAGGCCACAGTGAGGACCACATCCTAGTGCCTGGAATGGGATTGTGGAAGTCCCTATTTATAACATCAAGTGAATAATGATTCATGGTTCTCATGTGGGGTGTGTATCACCCATTTTTGGTATAGAGCATGGGGAGCCACATGACATAGTTCTTAAAGTGGTGATGGGGTGAGAAACCCAGTGTGAAATGGTGGGTAGAGGGGGAGGGCCACATCATGGGGTTGGGAATATCATAGGATCTCAGGGAATTTCATCAAGGTATATCATGACCAGGGGGAATATCATGGTACTACTCTAACTAACTATTTTAAATATTAGTTTTACTATTTTCCCCATTCGATTTATAATAAACCCAACCGCTCTTTTATGACTCATGTAAATATGTACAATGGGAGTCGAGTGATTTCTCTTTTATCCCAATATCTTCAATCCCCCTGATTTGAGACAATTTTATGGATTTCTTAATAGTGTAAGGCAAGTTATCTTCTACTTCTTCCTCCTCTCCAATTTATCTTTCTATGCCACTAATTTATTGCAACCTAGTTAGGTAATTAAGAGATTATTCCTATAGAGCATTGTGAAATGATCCTGTTATGATAGATATTTTATGTGGAGTGGATAGAGGATAGTCTGAGATGATGTCTTCTTGTCATCACATCCTTTTTCGATTGAGGTATTTCACTTGATGGATTTTCTAATGTTTTTATAGCATTAACTTATACTTTTTATTTATTAGGTTTTAATTGTTAGTTATTTTTTTCGATATGGTTTTCAAAGTTCACCACATATCTTCCATGGGTGGATGGATGTGATTTCTCTATAATGAGGTCACAAAATATGTTATTCAAATATTATTCCAAATTAATTTTATTTGAAAATTTTATTTGAAAATTTTTAATTAATTATAATGATTATAATTAATTAATTCAGGTATATTGGATTGAGTTTATACCTCTAGAGGTGATGCTGAATTGGATGAGCTTGGGAGAGAGTTTTCGAGCTATTTAAAAAAGATCTAACTCCATGAATTAATTAGGTGGTTTCTTGAACATAACCCTTTCTCATGCTTTCAATATTTTAAATTTTATATGTGGACATAACATTATGGCTTATTGATCTCTTGATTAAATAAATTATATTCACTGATTTCAAATGCATGGAGTGAGTAATGTTCACCATGATAGAACATTATTCACTAGATGAATTTTTTTTATCACTAATTTCTAAGAATTTGATTATTAATTCATTCGATGTGATGCTTGGAACATAAGGGGTATAAATTAAGTGAAGTGAATTTTATGTATTGACCTTGTTGTAGGAGTCTTAGACACCTATTTAAAGAGGAGAGTATTTGACTAGGTTGTAGTGAGACCAAGTAGGAAATGTTTGAACCTTAAGATACCATATAAATATTATGTTAGCTGAGAAGATAACGGGGTGGGTTTTTTCCCCCACTAGCATGAGAGTACCAAGTTTGGATGACCTTTGGTAGATTTTGATAGGTTGTTTGTGTGAACCGACCTAGGATAAATTGGGATGTAAGATGTGAATTATTCTATATCTTGATAGGGATTTCAGTGAGGCTTTTCTTAATGACTTTGGTGAGTCCATGATGGTATTTTGATGACACTAAGTGGTACTATTCCCTCCGAGTGACATGTTCAATTTGGTGATATGTGAGCGGGATACTAGAACCCCTATTTGGTGTTTGTGTTGTGTGGTGACCTTGGGAACTTCATAAGATTCTACAGTGAGATCATGACCCTAGAGAGGGTGCGGGGGGGTATTTGTATATATTATTACATGTATCACTCTATAACCCTAATTGATAGTGTGATCCTTGTATGGATATAGTGAAAAAGGAAGGGTCGTGAAATAAAGTGGAAAATAATCATTATATAAGATGGGTCCAGACATATGGAAAACCCTTAATATGTGTATGTGAGATAGTTTATAAGGGATAATCTACCATTGAATCATTATGAATGAATTATTGGGATATATCTGGGGATTCTTCAATCAAGTCTGTAAGGAATACTTATGTGGTTTCTATGGATTTGGAAATTTCAAAATGAAAATGGATTTAGAAGTATCCTCAAACTCGGTAGTTATTCCTATATTTAATTCCATTTTAAATCCCATTCGATTCTATTTTTATACCTATTTAAATATATAAGAGTAAACATAGGTCTCTGTCCTTAGGTCTATAAGATTTACTAGGTGGTTACCCGAAAATCAACTTTTACGCCCATTTGTGACGTGGGTTATATTCCCCTTGATGAGATTACCAGGTGGGGTGTTTTCCCCCCAGGATATATGATATTAGTTTACTAATATGGGTGTTATTACCTTTTAAGTATTATATACTTATTAGGAGGTTACCCAAGAATTAGCTTTTAATCCCATTAGATTACATAGGATTACCTCTTATGAATCGTTACTTGCACCAGCTACAAGATGACTATAGATCTAGTACATTTGGAATGGTTATTCCCTAATCTCAAAGACACATTGTCACTATAAAAAGTGGTATATTCAATCTTTGGTGTAATGTTAGAACCCAAGGATAAATAGTAGAATATTTATTTATTCTTTCATAGTTTCATTATTTATTTGGATGAGAATATCACTTGTGTGATCACTATATTTACCAATTATGTTAGAAACCACATTGGTGGTGAAATACTGAGTTATAATCATACCTTACTCAAGATTCCATGACACTTTTGTATCTAATAATACTTAATTGTTCATAGATTTATGTTGGGTATGTGTTTGGTATTTCAAGATTGAGTAGGATATCTTTGATCAAGTTTTGATACTATGTTTGAGGTATGGATTTGGGATAGAAATAGATCCTTGTATACATTTATTTTCTTTTTTATTTCTATATTTGATCATCTCAATAGGAATAATATCAGTCACCGGTTTTAATTACCATGATTATTTATGGTTTTATCCTTCTACATGTCATTTTGATATAACATGTTGTATTATTTCCTTCCACATACTTTGATTTTTTATGATGTATGATATTTGGTTTATCTACATTGGGTTTACAATAATATGAAGGTATAGTCTCTCCATAGAAACACCAAAGACCATAACTTCTAATTTACAAGCTCTATCATATTGAGAGAAACACATGATGTCATGTGGTGTTCACTAGTCCAGACACTACTTGAATGTTCTATTGTAGAGGTATGTTACCCACCTATTGATTTAGCACCTTTACTTTTTCATGAAGGATAATATAGATATGGAAATAATTATAAAAAAATCAGGGAAATATATGAAAAATCTAATAATGACATTGATATAGTAACCCTTTAATTCCTTGAATGTGAAAACAAGGGTTGTGTGAAGGTGTTTTTCGAGACTGATGACTTAGTATATAGATTCACATGAAAAGGAAAATACTTACCAGAAAATAAAACCTGAAACTCATGGAATGTAGAAATTTACCATTCATAGTGATAGATAAAATAAAGAACAATATATATAAGAATTCACTCATAAGTCATCATGTGGTTATTTATACATTCAATATCTCAGACCATTATCTATAGTTTACTATAGTCGATGGAGTGTCGTGGTTGACTCATTTTAATGATTCGAATGATGATGATAACAAAGTCAATCATACTAAGTTTATTTCTTATAGTTATGAGTTATATTTTTAAGGATTAGTGAAACATGGAAGGATTTAGAGGCTACAAAAGACAATGGGTGCCCATATCACAATATTAAAATCCCAACGCATCTCACCTTGCATGGAAGGATCACATGGAACCATAATACCACTTATTCAATTAAAAATGAGATTAATGAATTCTATGACACATGGGTCCAAAAATATTAAAGCCTAACCTTATTATAGATTCCTTAAATACATACATGGGGACAAAAAAACAAGTTTAGTGGGATTTGGAAATAAAGTCAAAGTCCATGTGCAGAAATCATCTTATACACCTATTTGAAGTCAAAACCCTTAGGTAAATACCAAATTCTATATTTTAAAAACTATTTATTCAACTTTAGAGTTTTTAATTTAAGTGGAAAAGTAAGTTTATGATTTATTAATTTAGGTTTTTAAACACATGAACATTTTATCTCTATTTTGATACAAATAGGGGATCTGAGAGATCTTATATAGAATTTTAGTTTGCATTAGTGAAAATCCACAATTGTTTTATCTCTAATGTCTAAAAAAGACCCTTTATGTCATCTCTAACTCTACTGTACTTATTACTTGTTGATATATTTATTAGATAAATATTATAAGATCATAAATACTACAATTCATGCCACAACCAAACTGTATCATTAATTGGTTTGGTGAATTGTTTGTTTTCATGTGTGTTGTTATGGGTAGTAGGTTATTCTCAATTCTAGTGTTTATTGACTAATTTCCATTATGATGCCTCAAAAATTATCCCTCATATTTCATCCTATGTTATGAATATCAGGAAACCCCATGCGTATTATATCACATTCTATAATATTGGATTATTTTTTTTGTTTATCATTGAATATAATTTCATGATTGGGGTGGAAACATGATTTTGAGAAAAGACATATTTTTGGAAAATAATACTTTTTTAGAAAATTTGTGTTTTCTTGCACCCTTATTTTTTGACTTAAAAATTATTTTTCAATTGTGATGTGATCCCCTTGAGCTGATAAACCATTTGGGGGAGTGGTAAGGGGGTGAAACAATGTCCCTGTTTTTATTAATTATAATTAATTAAACATCTAGGACTTATTAAGGTTATATATCACCTGAATAGTTTCGAACAACCTCAACTGATTTGAATTAATTAAAATATAGAGACTGAAACATAATATTTACAAGGATAAGACAAAATATCCTTCTCGTTCCATGAATGGTTACCCCCTACCCAAAATCATGGATCCTCTCAATATCATTAATGAATGTATAAAACCATATAAAACCCACTCCATTATATACCAATCCAACGATGTTCTAGTATATTCCATAATAAAATAGAAAAAATAAAAACTCCTCTATAAAATTTGATCCATTAAAGAAAGACCTATAAATTTCTCTTACTATTATCTGCACTCCTTAATGATGGTACTATTATAAAAGTAGATATATCAATACATATAAAGATGTACTATTTATAATAACTTCTTTGGGACTTATGGTCTTCAAAGTCACTCAAGATGTTGAATAACATATGTATTTATTCTTCTTATTAAAACATAGGCATCATGTCTTATTTTTTTGAAAAGGTTCTTGGACTTTAGAATATTCTACTTTTATCCTATATAAAATGATGTATCATGATCCTTAAACTTCACTTAAGCAGGGGTTGAAATTTCTCTAAAAAATATCTCAACACATTCTTCTTCAGTACCTACAAATTTATATTCTCAATATCATGAATAGTATCTTCCATATTAAAAATTTGTAAACTCCTTCATCTTTAAATATAGTAGATCTTATCATTTAAATAGGTCCGAAAATATGATTTAATCACATTCAAAATTACTTTAATCATTGTTAATTCTTGTTATTTAAATCACCCAATGTTTTAATGTATATATTAGTTGTATTCATAAAAAAAATCCTCAAATTTAAATCATTAAAAATCTCTATGTTCATAACACTGTGATGTGAAACCAAGTATTATTTTTTGGAACTCATCCCAATATTATTTTATTTTTAATTTCAAATGAATTTAACGTCATAATTTCAAGGGCTATAATCCAAATTTTTATGATATCCCAATGAAATATGATGTTTCAAAGTCTTCTGATTTATTAGGACTCAAGATCTCAAATTCATGGGATAACTTAATTTCTTTTGGTGTAGAAAAGACTTATGATCCAGCTGAAATATTATGGTATTTTTCAAAATCATATAATGTTCAATACCTATGATCTGTCTGAAGTCATAAACATAATAAATAAGTCAAAAAATTAATTTATTTTCCAATTTTCTTTCCTAATATAAAATTTATATGAAAATAAATAACGCGAACTTAGCTCAATGACTTCCAATAAAGTCGTACGATCTATTGAAGACATGTTCTGAAGTCATACACTCTTTACAAAAGTCATATGACCACCCAAGAATACTTATGATGATGTCATATGGTAAATTCTTATGAAATGTATGAAAAATATTAGGATTATGTATAATTTCTATTTTCATTTCAATAATTCCAAAACCATTGCATTGTAGTACAATCCCAAGGTTACCATGATGTCATTTTTTGTTACACTTTTATATAAATAATAGAGATTTATTATTTCACTTATGATCCCTTAATAATATTTCAATTACCCTTATACATAACATATCTTCTTACCTTTACCTAGGTAATTAATTTATCTCAAAATCACCTCAAGATTTTAAAAATCAATCCACAACTTTTCTCATTAATTTAAAAACACTTTAAAATTGATGTAGAGAGTTTTAATTTATTCATAAATACTTTTTATTAAATACGTTGAAAGTGAAATTCATAATCATAACAATAATGGTCACCTTGAATCTGTCTACCCATGTTGTCTCTGGCAGCAGCACATATCACCTATTTCTTTTCCATTTAAAATGATATAAACTCACTCATATTATGGACTTCGATTCATTATTAATCCTTAAATATGATTTTAATTCAGGAATACATAATAATACTCCAAGAATCACTATCAAATTCATTCACCAAATATATATTGAATCATTTAAAATAATTTCAATTCTTACTTAGGAAATTCGATACCACAATTTAGATTTTCTATCAATAACAACAATCTCAAATGATAATATATATATATATATATTTATATATGTCTCCATGGATTCTTTATTCTCGCTATTCATGAAAATAAATGTAAAGGCTCGTATATGGATTTTATCATTTAACTTTCTTCCTTTTTCTATTTGGACAATAACCTTTATCCACTTGAGGAATATGATGATACCACATGATTCACATTGAAAGACAATTTAGTTAAAATAATCTAAGCTTACATTAGAAAACCAAATAAAGAAAAAATAATAGATATAATCAATATCATCTATGTTTTAAATAAAATTCCATATATATGATACCATTCTCAAGTATTCTCATTTCTCAAATCAGGGGTTGTACAAAAGTATCTTTTTTTGAGATACATTTTATCCTACACACCTTAACAAACACATAAAAAATTTCATGTTTAATACATGTGACTCAGTATTATTATCATATTTTTATCAACCAATACTCATGTTAATAGAACTATTTGACACAATAAAAAATATATATTGTAAGTGTGACTATGTACCACTTCATTTAGATTCCATGGGGAAATCAAGAAATTCTAAATTTTTTTGATTCAAAAATGTGATTCTTTGACAACTCTATCTATTTTTTATTCCCCTAAAAGGATAAAATTGATAATTATTATCCATGTTAGTCATGAAACACCATGAAGAAAACCTAATTTTTTTTAAGTTTCTACATCACTCAATATTCACTTTCAATTATCTATATGTCCACAAAAATAAACAATAATATTAGAAAATAAAAGAAAATAGTTTTTACATAATTAACACTGATATTGAGGGTTTCCTCACAACCTAAGACATTATTTCCTTTTAAAATCATCATGGGATGATTTACATGAAATCCTTTTTCTTTTTTGAGCCTCAATGGTTTTCTTTTCTTCTTCCTTTACTTAAGCAACTTTTTGTGTGAAAATCTTTTCTATGCCTCAATTGTCAAGGTAGATTCATTTTTTTTGCCTTAATTTATAATTTCACCAATTATTTTTTATTTATAAGGATATGCAAACAATTATTCATGTTATTTCAAATATATCAACATCTTATGTACAACATTATTATAATTTTTAGATAATCATGTATGGATAACTTCTCATGTGATATTATCTCATTATTTGAAACCAATTTTTTACTTTCTCCATAGAACTTAATTGTTCCTTTTCCATTTGTTTATAATTTCATAGTTTGTTAGGAAAGTGATTTGAGTACTCTTTATTAGATTTCCCATCTTCTCTAGGCTTCTCAAATTCCTTCTTATCATCATTAACAACTCATGAAATTTTTTTACCCCTTTCATTTTAGTATATTTTAATACATTGGGAGCTTCTTTGGGAAGTATAGTTATAAAATCCTCAAATTTTTTTCCATCTTTCCCATACCCGCCACACACCTCTAACATATAGTCAAATATTTTTTTAGTGTATTAATTTTGGGAGGATATGGTAAAATAATATCACTTTTGAGGATTATCCCCCATTAACTTCTTATATCTCCTACTTAGTTCATGAATATTTCTGGGAAAGGCATATTATTCCATTAATAATTAGAATCATTTCCTTGCCTTCTACAACACTAATAATAACCTATGAATAGGGTCTCTCTTCTTGATTCGAAATCTATCCAAAATTTTTATGTGGATGTCATATTTTATTTTGAGCCTTATTTTTTCTAGGTATCTAGAGTCTCCATATAATTTTCTTCCCCTCCTTAGATATGAATGATTTACTATCAATATTTTTGGACTAGAAAGGTTCTAAATTATTATTTCCACCTAGTGTTTTGTAGTTTAAAATTTTATATTTAGACCAATTAAGATAATTTTTAACCTACCTATTTGAAACCATATTCTCAATGACTTTGAAATATTAAACTTTAACATTAACTAACTTTCTCAAATATTCTCATTTTTTTATAATTTTTAATAATAAGTAATATTGATTATGTCTCACCTAATTCTACTTACCCTTCATCTAACTTCTCTTTAAGATCACTGATAATATTCACATGATCAGGTTATCTAATTTTATAGTCTATGATATAATTAAAATAGAATGCCTCCTTAAAAAACTTTTCTTATTTTTCTATTACACACTAGGATTTTAAAAAAAACACTATATTTCATTTCTTACACAACACACAACACTGATCTCAAACGAACCATGAAATATTATTATTTTATGACCATTATTACATAACTGTTGAACTAGGAGGTGTTAATACAAGTAAAAAAATATAAAACATACATAATGGTAATTAAAAATTTGTTGAAAATTTATTATAAAATAAGAACTCAATTTTTAATAAATTCATTTTATTATTAAAACTATGTTTACATTAAAATTGATTATTATTTTTTTCATGAGAAAATATAATAATTAAATTTTGAAAATTTTAAGAGTTTAATTTGATAAAAATAATATCATTTTTGAAATAATCATATCAAAATTATTTATGAGTGATGTTTGGGATTTTTTAGAAAATATTAATTTTCCAATTAGTAGTGAAAATGCAGATTTATTTTTAAAACTATATTTTTGTTCCAAGAATATAAAAAGTATAATTTTGTTTTAAAATGGTAAAATTATTTATATTATATTATTAATAATCCAATTATGTTTATTGGAATCAACATTATGGTTGAATTTTGTCTAAGAATATTTTTATACTTAAAAATACATTTATCCAAAATACTATTTTTCATTGTGTTTTTCATTTTTATTTTAAATTTATTTCAAACACTTATAAGAACATAATATATAAAAATGGATTCTAAATTTGGAATCAATGTGTTAAAAGTTTTAAATAGGACCCATTCATTTTTTCATTATAAATAGTAACCTTAGTAAATAGTTTCCCCTTGGTAAGGGTAAATCACATAATTGAGGTTAAAAAATGATAAGGACTAAAAGATAATAAAACAAGTATTTATATTATTATATTTTTAATATAAATAATATCTTTTGATAGGGATAAAAACAATGTATATTTTTTTATAATCTTTTATTTAAAATATAAATGATTTGTTTTTATCATTTTAATTTATTTTTAATTTTTAGTTATAAAATAATATCCTTAAATACATACAAAATGCTAACACTGTACTTATATAAAGATTAGTCCAAAAATCCAATAAATGATTTTAAAAACTAAAAAATTCATATTTTTTATGTGATTTAAAGGTCCCAAAAAATTATTAATATAAATATAACCCTTTTAAATTTATGAAAAAAAATTCACCTTATTATTTAAATTATATCCCTTTAATATTGAAAAATCAATTACCATGGTTAGTGTTAAAACATCTTAACCAAGGGGTCGAATGAAAAGATATGGTTTAAAATTATATCTAAACATATCAAAATATTATTGGATAATTATATTCAGAAACTTTTTTCCTTATATGTGGATATATGTAATTTTTTATTCATTTTACATGAGTTAGACAAATATTATACGATAATATTTTAGATATTTCAAAAAATTAAATTAATGATGTTTTATAAACAAATATTTTATTAAATGAATAAAAATTAATAAAAAATAAACCATAGGACACATTAGTGGTATAAGATTAAAAATATGAAATATGGTCTCTTTGGGTCAATTATCCTTTTAGGGTAACATTCTTGACCCTTAAAGAGTAGAAAAATTATTTATTATTGTAATTGTCAAATGTGTCAACGTGGGGTTCAAACTATTGGATAAGGGTGAAAAAATAACCAAAACTTCTCTAAATTATATTTGATGGTATTATTTAGACACATACTCATATTAAATTTTAATTATATTAATTTGGATTAATTTGTTTAGGAAAATTAATTTATATTAATTTAATACTTTAAGTAATTCAAAGAGTATCCCTCCCCTCACTTAAAAAAGGTTGTCTCCTCTACTTGATTATTCACAATGTTTCAGCATTATAACATGGACAATATTGTTCTTAATATTATTATATCTTCCTAAATCACATCCTATATCTTATTTTCTTACCAAAATTCCATCCTTTTAAGGAATATGTGTATGCCAAACAATGTTTCTGAATGATGAGGCAAAAATCTTAATTGAGTATTTTCAATTTAATTACAAATTATACCTCCCATATATATATTATATTCATTATAAATTAATGACGTTAATATCTTTCATATGGGTAATTTTTATTATTAGGATGTACAACCCATTTTTCATCATTTTTAATCCTTTGGAAAACAATAACGCTGCTCATGAATACGCGTGGACTACCACCTCTATGAAGTGATGTGATTTTTCTTCATTTCCATATTACATGGTAGATAATATGGATATATTTAAGTAATATATATGATATATATATATATATAATATAATAATGAATTTTTAGAGGTGAATTATGTTTTACCTTTCTATTATTCAATCCTTCAGAAAAGGGAAGTAGTGTTCATTCGTACGTACGATCTACCATCTCCATGAACGGTGTAATTCATTTTTCTATCTCAAAATTTTATTGATAACTATAAATAAATATATAATAAATATATATAATATTTATATCATTTAGAACATTCTTTATATAAATAAATCATGATCTATGTACAAGGACTAAAACTGGACATCTGAAACCTCTATAGAAAAAATGAAAAAGTTAATAGGAAAAAAATATGATTTTAAAAAGGAATTATTAAAAAAATTGTGTTTAAATGTTATGAGTAGTTTATATATGATTTTAAAATTATATAAATATTTTTTTATATAATTATAATAAATTTAATTTTATTATAAAGTATTTTAAAGTTATTTGAATGAAATTAGAACTTGAGGTAAGTGATTTCAGGCTTACTTATATTTGTGGGAGGCATATGTCATATTCACCACTCCTTTCATTTATGTGTTGTATATAATTCTCATTTTGCATCTTATATTATGAAAATCATTATTTTCATAAAATTTAAAATTTCATTTTATTTTATTCTATCAGTGGGATGACGATTCAATGTATTTTAAAGTAGTTTGGGATTTATGTTTCAATATCATTGTTTATCAGGGTTGTCTATGATTAAGTTACTGATTATGAAATTTAATGATATAACTCTCTTGAATATCATGAATTTTATTCTCCCTTTGTTATTATTTTATAATTTATTTTTTCCACTAATTTTCCTCTGTTTATGTAATAATGAGTCTGAAAGAATTTTTTTATGGAAAACTAGCTTTATTTCTTTCTTCCGTCAAAAATAATTTTTCTTCTATATCGAGGTTTTTTTAAAATGTTTTCCATATAGATTTTAATATTATCTGATTACTATTTAAAGTCATTTTTACTCATTATTTAATATTTTAAAAATGATTTAAAATGAATATTTTTGTCATTTTCTAAATGAGTAACCTTTTTTAATTGTTTTTGAAAAAAATTTGAAAGGAATGCTTACTTTTAACTTGAACAGAATGAATTGAATTTCAAATTATTGTAATCTGTTAGTAAATTTATGATTAAAATATAAGTTTCCATGGTTCTTTCTGAATAAAATTTTTTAACTAATATTTTGGTAATTTTCTATATTTTAGATAAGTGGTCTCAAAAATGAAAAAGGTACTTTTCTCAAGAAATGTTCCAAGTGATCCTTTAAAGGTATTTTTCATCTCTGATGATATACATTGATGTTGTTATGTTTTAATAAGGATATGATGCCATGATTCCACCCTTATTCTTTAACTTTATGGTCTATGATTATAATGAAAATATGTTTATGAAACCCATAACTTTTCTATGGGTTATAATATGATGAAATGATAAAATGTTTCGAAATCTTATTTTTTCTAAGGTTTATATTATGAAGAAATGATAATGAAAATGTTTTAACATATTTGGGATATGATATGAGGAATAATTTATGTTATTATAGAATATAGGTATATGATTTTAATTATGCGATGAGTGGGACTCGAGTTATATATCCCTCTAATGCATTGGGTACTGATGGATATCACATGAAATAAATTAGACTAGAATGGGGAGTAAACTCATTTCAGTAATGGAATCTATCCACTTTGATATTCTTATGAGTGATACTTGATTAATAATATATAATGGGGAGTGAACTCAATCCATTCTAATAGTCATGTTAATGATCCTTGACTACTATGTAAATGATTTTATATGATTATTTTTATTCCAAAAACTAATGTCCTATGAAAATGTTATAATCTCATGGTATCTTTATGATTCATGTCTTTTGAACTTCCAAGATATATTACCTGAATAAATATTATGATATTTTATATTAATGGTATGGTTTTCAAGTGTTAATATCATTTTTATACCATTATGATCATGTTATGTTTTTGTGATCATTTGTATCTTCAATGTTCATCCTTATTGAGCTTATGAGATCAACCTTTATTGTGTTTCCTTTTTATTGATTATGGAGAATGGTTTTTAGTATGGAATTCTAAGAATGGTAAAAGAAGATAAGGACTTTATGAGAGATGTTCAAAAATATACTAAAAAATCTTCATGTATCTAGTCTCCCAATATTCTAAACCGTTAAAATTCTAGTAGGGATCATAATGTTATGTATTAAATATTAAATAAAAATTATATAATATTTATGTATAAAAATATTTAGTTATCAAATTAGGGTTTAGTTATTCTATATAGACTAGGATTATATAACTTTTTTTAAACTCTATGGATAAGTTCAAGTATATGATAACATTCTAAAGTCTTATAAAGTAGAAATTATGTTTTTTTCCTAGAAGAACCTCCCTATTTGGATACTAGATGTAAACATGGTTTTGGAATAGATAAATCCCAAGGAAATATCCCCAAAAAGTGTCAGTTGAGTGTATCTTAATCATCATTATGGTACAAGAGGAATGTTCCCTTACTTCACAAATGGTTTGACTCTACCTAAAGATATTATTTTGTAAACTCGCATATTCATTATGAACCATTATAGATTATAAACAAGGATTTAATTGGTTAAACTTATGGTTTAATAGATTAAAAATATCATTTCTTCATTTACACATCCTATAAATGATTTTTTATGATTATATGGTTTCCCAATATAATTATTATATCTCATACTATGATTTTATATTTTAGTAAATGGATAGAACTAAGAGGATTCATGTTAATGCTAAATATTATAGAAAATGGAAGAATTATCCTTATAATAAATCTACTCAAATGGGATATGTATTGAGTGAAATTGTGATTATTCCTAATCATACATGTCATTATAAGACTAAAAACCTTAACATGGGTGAGTTTCCTAACACACCTAAAAAATATGGAGTTTTATAAATATCCTAGTGGAAATAATATTCAGCTTCCTAAATGTTGATAATGTTGTACGAGTCACTCATGAGATTGCCTCAATGGTATATGAACATGTTTTCTCTGTATAGATGAAGGAAATTGAGCAATTAATTACTGATGGAATAAATAAAGAATTTGATGGAGGGATATAATGTTCATTATAATGTACCATTTATAGATAAATGTCTCTTTTGAGAAGAATATGGAAATTATTCAATCTAAATAAATAATCTAAGGTTTAACTCCTAATAAAAGGAAGGACCTATGTTATGTCAATTGTTAGGGGTAAATGATTTAATTTATTATGTTAAATATGTTGTATAAGTGTTTTATTAATAATATATTGGATATAGAAATCAAGAAACATCTAATGATTATTTCATAGTAGTTTTTGTTTAAGGATTTGAAAACTTATGTTGAATGATACCAAAAACATGGAAATGTGATTTTGGATTAAGGTGATAATTTTTAGTTGGGATAAAAAGATTATTGTAATTAATGTTACAATATTGGTAATCATGAAATTGGATAGTGATTTGATGATAGTGAGAGTTATGTCATATTTGATTAATTTTATTTTGTTCTTGGATTTATGGAAATATTCTATGATTTAATTTGAGGAAAAATGATTGTTTCTATTTTTTTAATAATATATTTTCTCATGTGATTTTAACTTAGCAGTTACGGATATTATAATGATTGTATAGGTTTAAGGGAATCAAAATCTCTTTAAAGGTATTAATTGATGGTATTTAGAGGTTATTTGAAACTTTTATAAGGTTTAAGGAAGAAAACTCTATTGATGATTAGATAAACCTTTGTGTTAGTGTATAATTTGATTTCACGTTAGTTAGATAGTGATATTTAGATAAAAAAGATGGTTGAAAATCGATCCGTTGACAACGTGATATTTTTAAGATATTTGTATTCAGGCTAAGGGTTAAATTTTAGGTCAATATCTAAATTTTATTCATGATATTTTTGTGAAGTTCACTTTTTTATAATGTTATATAGTGATTTATGAGGGTTATTAACAATATTTTTTGATATTCTTATTTGGTTTGAGGTATATGTAAACTTTAGGTTTAACATCTAATTTAACATGAAACTTTATTTTTGAACAATGAAATTAAAATTTTGGGGATGTAATCTGAAAGTTGTGAGATGAAATTTTTTGTTAAAACAATTTTAATATTGTGTTTATTGAGTATATTTGTGATTTAGGTTGATTTATGAAATTATCTATGTAAAACTATTGTTTTTTTGTGAAAACTCTAGAATTAAATGTTATATTTCATAATATAAGGGTTTATAAATTTTGTCTATTATCTTACCCTATGATAACCATTTAGTTTTGGATAAAATTTAAAGACAATAGGAATACATTGATATCCTTTTGAAGATTATGAAATTTATTTTAGTTATTTGGGCATGGAAACTTCATCTTGAATACTTATCATGTTGCGGAAAAGATGATATTGTGGTATAAATTTATTAATAGATAAAATTATACTTTTCATGTAAGTATATTTTCTTATGTTTTTATTATATATTATAAATTAATTCTTAAACTCTAGGAAAAGGATTTTGAAAAAAAATTGTCTTATTACCATAATTTGCAATGAATTGATGGTCTTTTTTCACACCTATTTGTTTTATGATTTTTGGTTGTTAACTTTCTCATGATTATTCAATTTCTTATAATAAATGATCTATATCACTTTCTATATTTATGTGGAGATTTATTTTACTCCATGTGAATCTTTTTCATCCCACTGATGTTCCCAAATTTAGAAACCTAGTTATGTGTAATTTGATATGACCTTCTTATATTCCTTTCCCTTATTTCAAGAGGAAGTTTTATTAAAATAAATTTACTATGTGTGTTTTCAAAAAAAAATTAAAATATAAAACCATTTATTACTAAACATAAGTTCATATTTAAAAGATTTAATTTACTAAAGGAGGATAATTTAACACCCAGATATTTTAAAAGAACACTATGTTTGATAACATATACAACATGCAACACATATCTTAAAAAACCAAGATATAGTATTATTTTATAAATATTATAATAAAATTATTGAATAGGTAGGTATTAATTGAAATAAATTAATTATAGAATATATAAAGTCTATATAATTAAAAATATATTGATAAATTCTTAGAAAATAAGCACTCATATTTCAATATATTCATTTTATTATTCAAATTACATTTTCTTTGAAAATGGTTATTATAGATTTTTATGAGAGAAAATTTTAATTAATTTATATAATTATTATGAGTTTTATATTATAAATATTGTATCATTCTTTAAATTATAATATCAAAGTTATCTTATGGTGATTTTTTGGGATTTTTCTAAAAATATCGACTTTCAACTAAATAGTGAATAATATGATTTTTTGTTTAAAACTATGTTTTTATTACAAAAATTTAGTAATTTTAATTTTTTATTAAATGGAAAAAATGTGTGCTATTATATTATTAGTAATCCAATTATGTTTTTCAGAATCAATTTTATTTTTTAATTTTGTATAAGAACATTTGTATACTTTAAAATACATTTTTTCTGAAAAACTATTTTTCTTTACATTCTGTATTTTTATCTTAAATTAAATTATAAAACTTCTAGGAGTATAATTTTAAAATAATAATACCATATTTCTAATTAGTATTTCCAAATTTTATAAATAGTCCCATTTTATTTTTGGTCATTATAAAAAGTAACCTTAGTAAATATCTTCCCCCACAATAAGGGTAAATAATAGAATTAAAATTAAATGTAATATTATAAGAACTAAAAATGACCCTTAATATTTTATTTATTTCATTATATATGTGTTTTTATACTTTAAAAAAAAAAAATTAAAAAAATCAATTTATTGCCACTTTCCATTGATTATAACTTTAATATTATTTTATGAAAATATAAAGTCAAAACAGGTTCTCTCTTTCATTTAATAACTATAACATTTTTATAGTGATAAAAATACTTATGTTTGATTATAAATTGTTATTATAAATATATGTGATTCTTATTTATCATGATAATTTTTTTTAAAATTTTTAATGAGGAAATAATTTTCTTAAAAGCCTATTCAATGCCCATAGAGTACTTGTGAAAGTGGTATAAAAAAAATAAACTCAATGATTTTAGAAACATAAAAAATAACATTTTTTAGAGATTTAATGTGTTCCATAAATTTTTAAGATATATTTATGATATAATATATGTTTTAAAGTTTTATATTCTAATTTAATTTCTACCAAGTTTTTTTAAAATTAAAATTATGTGAATTATTCTTAAAATAACATTATTAGTATTTTATGTAAACTATTATTTTATTAAATAATTTAAAATTAATAAAAATATTGAAATATAAAAATTGGGATGATAAATGGTATAAAATGAAATCCATTATCCATTTATGAGCCATTTTTCATCTTATAAGTAAATTTATGGCCTTTTAATATTGAAAAAGTCAATACCACAGTTAATGTTAAAATTGGTAGACCAAACCCAAAAGATATGGTCTAAAATGGTGTATTTAAAATGGAATTTTTTTTATTAGATGGCTATAATAATACCTTATAATCTTTATATCTATATCCATGTCATTTAAGAAACATTTTACATGATTTAAACACATATTATATTATAATATTTCATGTATATCCAAAAATCACTAAAATGATGTTTTATAATAAACAATAATTTATTAGATTATTTATAAATCATTAATAATTTATATTAATAAAAATTAATTTTATATGATTTACGGTATCAATGATGATCGAAATATTGGTCAATTTCCATTTTATGGTGATATTTATGACCTTGAATAGTAGAAAAACTTTTCAATTCTGTAAATTGTCAGAAGAGTTAACGGAGGATAAAACTTATATCAATGGGTAAAAAATAAAAAATAAAATTGTATAAATTTTAATTTAAGATATTATTTAGACTATTTGTATTATTATATTTTAATTATATCAATTTTGAGTCATTTTGGAATGAAAATTTTGTTATATTAATTTAATACTTTAAGTAATTTCAAGTGTTCCACTCCCCTCACTTATAAAAGGAAACCCCCTCTCCTTCATTATTCACAATGTTTGAGCCTTCTATATCTATTAATATCTAACATAATATTAAAAAATATTACTTCTCCATATACTAAATATTTTATTATATCTAAAACAGTATCCTTTCTAGGATAAATGTGTAACCCAATGATTGTTTCTTAAAAAAGTAGTATAACTCTTAACTGCGTGTTTTAAATTTAATTTATTATTATACCTCTTATAAGTTAATGGTATCCATTATAAAATAATTTATTTAATATCTTAAATATAACTTATTTTTATTATGATTATGGGGTTACAATTATCTACCTCCTTTCCATTCATTTGAAAATGATAACGTCGCTCATGCATTCATATAGGCTACCACCACAACGAAGAAATGTGATTCATTTTTTATTTATATTCCACATGGATGATAATTTGATTATATTAAAAGAAAATATATGATATTTAATATATAATAATTATTATGTAATCTTTAATTATTATTTAAATTTATTTCTTTTTATCCTTCGATAAATGGAAACATCGTTCATGCACACGTACTATCTAATATCTACATGAACGATGTGATTCTATTTTTTATCTCAACCATTTAGAGATACAAATATATTTAATGAATATATATGATATTTTAATTTTATTTAATATTCTTTAGAAGATGGAACCAAGATCAAACTACAAGTACCAGAACATCATAACCAAAACATCCATAAATCAAAACACACAGTTAATGCATAAAAATGATGATTTTAATAATGAGTTGTTAATAAATAAGTGTTGAAATGTTTTAAGTGGATAATATATGATACAATACATATATAAATGATTCTATTGTAGAAATATAATTTTTTTATATTCATTTAACAATGTTTTATAGTTCTTCGGAATCAAGTGGAACCTATGGTATGGTATTTCAAGTCTCGCTTTTATTTCAATGAGACAGATTCCATATTCACCACTCATTTATTTTGTGTGGTGTTTATAGTACCCATTTGAGATTTTTTTCATGGATATTATTATTTTAATTATGTTTAATTTTTCATTTAAATATATTCTTTCAAGGGGATTATGATTTAGAAGTTACTAAAGTGTTATGGGATTTATGTTATAATACTATTATTTATCAAGATTGTATATAATCATGCTTTCAATGATAAAATTTATTAATATAACTCCCTATAATATCAAGAATTTTATTATACCCTAGTTATTTTTTGAGAATATTTTTTTCCTTTCATTTTTCTCTCTTTAATAACATAAGATACTAAAATAACGTTTTCTAGGACACCAAATTATATTTCACTCTTCGGTTGAAAATTATATTTCCTTCCATAGATATGATTTCGGAAAAAAGTGTTAAAGGAATGTTTTCTTTTAACTTTAAAGACATTAATAAATTTTCCCACCTTCATGACTGATTAATACATTGAATATTACCTTACATGTTTACATGGTTATTATCAACAAAAATTTCGTCAATAATATTTTGGGAACTTTTAGATTTTTGAAACGTGGTTTCAAAGTGAAAAAGGGTATTTTCTTTATGAAGTGTTCCTAATAATAATTTAAAGTATTTTTTTATCTGTAATGACATACTTTTATATTACATAAGTTTTATTTGGGATATGATCCAACTGTAACATTCTTATACTCTTTATTGATGTTTTTTATTATATTGTAAATATTTTTATGAAACTCATTTCTTTTCCATTGGTTATAATATGTTGAAATGATAAAATATTTATGAAACATTTTTCTTCTCCTTTTGTTATTATATGGTGAAATAACTTTCAAACCCATTTACTTTCTATAATTTATTTTTTTATAAATTATTTATGATCTTCTGGACCACATATGTATGTTTTTTATTGTGTTACAGGAATGCCTCTAATTTTATATCCCTCTAATGAATGTGGTAAATATTGATATCTCATTTGATAAAAAATAACAAGAATGGGGAGTGAACCCAGTTTAGTAAGAAACTATGTCAAATATGTTAGCCTTAGGAGTGAACCATGTCTAATTTGATGGAATAGGGAGTGAATCCAATCAACTATGATAGTCTTGGAAGTGACTCTTGACTACCAAGGAAATGATTTTATATTCTTATGTGTATTCCAAAATCTTATATCATATTCCAATGTTCAATATCATTTCTCATTTTCTTTGAATTATTTATTATTTTTGTGTTATAAAAAGAAAATATTTATGACCTGACTCAATATTACGATCTTTTATATGTAGGGTATTGTTTTCAAGTGTTAATATCATGTTTTCATAACCTTTTACCCATGTTATGTTTTAGTGGACATTTATACCTATCAAATTTTCAGTTACTAAGCATCTGAGCCTACCATTTCTTTTTTTTTCTTTTCCCCTGGTTATGAATAATGGGTTTGAGTAGGTTATTCAAGAAGGGTACAAAGTGGGAATGACTTAAAGAGAGATGTTGAAAATGTACCTAAAAAATGTTCATGTATCTAGTATCCAAAGAAACAATAACATTTCTGTTTAAGAGTGGATCATAATTTTATGCATTGAATATTCATTTTATATTATATAATATTAATGTATTAAAATATTATGACCCTATAGTTGTATCAGATTAGAGTTTAATAAATATTTGTAGATTTGGATTAGATAAGTTTTTTGAAAACACTAGGGATAATACTAATTATAATATAACATCCAAAAGTTTTATAAATATAAATAAAGTGGTTTTCCTATTATAACATTCAAGTATGTATAATATAAGTAAATATGGTTTTGGAATATATACATCTCAGGGTAATAACCCTAGAAAGTTTTGGTTTAGTATATCTTCACCATAATCCTAGTACACGATGAATGTGACCTTACTTCCCACCTAGTCTGACACTCTTGAGGGATATTCTTAGGTTGACTCACATATTGTTTATGAACAATAATATATGATGACCAAGGATGGCCATGGATAAAATTAAGGATTCATATATTTAAAAAAATGTTTCATGATTTTGACATCCTATAAATTATATTTTATGTTTTTATATTTTCCCACTATGATTATTATTTCTCATAATATGATATTTGGTTTTAGTTATTGGCTGAAACCTAGAGGATTTGTGTTAATGATAAATATAGTAGACAACGGAATAATTTTCCTCATGAGAAATAAACTCAAATATGATCTAGATGGTGAAACCATGTGATTAGAAATAATAAGCTATATCATTATATGATTAAAACCCTTAACTTGGCTAAGATTCATGATACAACTAACAACAGAAAGATGGATTCTCATTAGTACCACAGACGAATGGAGATTGGTCTTTCTACATGTTGAGAATATGGGTAGAAGCTCTCAAGTTAAATTCTCAAATGAATAAGAGGGTGTTTTCTATGTGAAGATGGAGGAAAAAATAAAGTATTTACTAGCGAAAAATGAATATTTTGATGGAGGTATATGTTTTTCATCACAAAGTCCCATTTATAGTTCATTGTCACATGTGTAGGAAATATGGGAATTATCAGATCCCATTCCAAAATCTAAGGTTTAACTCCAAGACCAAGGATGTACATATTATATACCAATCTTTAAAGAGAAAATATTTTTCTGTTTATTGGAATTATGTTGTATAAGTTTTATATAAATAATATTTTGAATATATGAATCATGAAACATATAAGGATTATTACATAGTAGTTTTTATTTAAGGATTTAAAACTTATGTTTAATGGTTCATATAACCAAGAAAAGTTTCCTACTTGTAAGGTGATAATGTATAGTTGGAATTGAAATATGATTGGAATTTATGGAATAGAATTAGTGACCTTGAAATTTGTTAGTGATTTGATTATAATATTTTATAGGTCATATTTGATGAATTTTATTATATTGTTGTATTTATGGAAATGGTTTGTGAATCCATTTTAGGAATAAGGATTGTATTTATTTTTTTGAACAATATATGTTTTTATGTAATTTTAACTTATGAGTTATGAATACTATCATGGGTTTATAAGTTCAAGGGAATTGATTCCCCTTTTAATGTTTTAAGTGATGGGATTTGAAGATATTTTAATCTTCTAATATGTTTGAAGAAGAAAAATATATTTAGGTTTAAATAAACCATCAAGGTATTATATTATTTGATGTTAAGTTAAATATATATTGAGATATAGATAAACTTTATTGTTGAAAATGATTCATTGACAATGTGATATTTTCAATATATTTTTTTATCATGATAAGAATTACCTTTCAAGTTATCATCTAAATTTTATACCTGATATTTTGGTCAACCTTTGTAAATTATAGTATTATATAGTTATTTATCATAGGGATTAATGATATTTTTTTATATGCTTATTTAGGTTGAGGTATATGTAACCTTTATGTTTGACATATGATTTAACATGAAATATTATTTATAAAGAATATAATTAAATTTTTTTGGAATATAAGCTGAAATTTATGAGATCTCTATTAAGGTTAAAACATTTTTTAATGTTGAGGTAATTAATGTTATTTGGGATAAAGGTTTATTTATGAAATGATCTTTTTAGACACTTTGTTATTATTTTAGAATTTTTTTAGTAAAATAAATTATTCCATTATATGAGCATTTATAAATTTTATATATTATGTTACCCTATGTTGACCATTCAGTTCTGGTTAATATTTAATGATTTTTGGGATGGATAGATATCCTTTTTTGTATTATGAATGTGATTTTAGTGCTTCGGGCCAGAAAAATTCATCTTGAATAATCATAATTTGGAGAAAAATAAGATTGTGGTGGAAATTCATTAATGGATAAAATTATACTTTTTAAGTAATAGTATTTCCTTATGTTCTTAGTCATTATTTTAAAATAATTACAAAATCTAGGAAAATTATATTTAAAAAAATTGTCATATTACCTTTATTCTGGATAAATTAATGGAATTTTTTCAAACCTCTTTTGTATATGATTTTTCAGCCCTTAACATTCTCATGATCATTCAAATAATGTTATCCTATTTGTAAAACTAATTTTGTGTTATTTCAGATGTTTTTTGTATTTTTCTATCCAAATTTTTAGGAAAATGATTTATTAAAACTTTTTATGACGTAGGTTTCTTACAAATGAATTTTGAAGTATCAAACTCCTTATTACTAATCATATGTTAAAATTGAGAGGAAATAATTTTTTAAGTATTTTATGTTACACCCCATATTTTAACATAACACTATGTTGGATAGTGTATACAACATGATACACTAAACTTAAACTGTGACATCCCAGCCCATCTCATCCACTAACAACAACTAATTTAGTTGGAAACAAAGCCTCAAGTGTTCTACCCCATACCCTAGAATCTATCGACCAAAACCAAGGGTCTTAAGTGGAATAGTGGGGAGACTATAACCTCATAATCAGAGTAAATCATGGTGATAAAAAATATATAGATTGATAAACAGATGTAATAATAAAAAACGAGGAAGAGGAACAAGTAAAAACATCAATAAAACAAATAGTCAACTCAAAATTTGAGATTAGAAACATATAAAATAATGATTTCATTTCTCAAAAAAATGGATAAAAACATGAAAGCATGCATAAAAACATGTTTGAAAAAAGAGTGAAAAATAGAAAACTATCTGAACATCCCAAGAACTAGCTCAGTGATCAGATATCATGATCCTATCCTAATACAATAAGTCATACATTAATAACTTTACACCTCCCCTTATCCACACCTTCAGTTATAAAATATTCCTAGGTGCCAATTGAATCTGAGATAGGGTGTGAGATAAACTTAGAAGGCCACCACCAATGACATCTAAACAAATCTAGTTTATGAATATAAGTTGTAACAGTTTGCAGCTATGTCAAAATAAGACAAGAAAAAAATATGACCCAGTTCAAGATTAGATTCTTTATGAGGCACCTAGCTGACCATAAATATTTCATCATTGGTTGGATGTCTTTGATCATGTTTTAATTTAATAATTTATTCGGGTTTTATGGAATATAATACTACCGACCAAGTAGTGGTAATTTTGAAAATAATAAAAGAGTATCTAAGGAGAAACCAAAGCATCATTGGCCATAAAAGGTCAGGCTAGCTCACGGTACACATCCATGAATCTGAGAAATAAGGGGATAAGTATAATGTTAGTGGTACACCCATGGAATTACACTGGAAATATTTCTAAAAGTTTCCACAGATCAAGTCCAATGTTTATTGGGGGCTAATCATGAAGGAATCTCAAGGAGAATAATCTAAGGCATCACATGCCCTCAGACACCGCACTGAATCCAAGGAGTGCATCCAAGGAATTTTAATTTTAAAAAGAAGTAAAAGGGAGCCTATGGATCTATATCAGTCTCCCATATAGTATAAAAGGACCAAGTTCCAAGGTTGGTATCTCTCTTAGAATCTAGGTCAATGAATTATAATTGAATCCTAAGAGTTCTCTGGGAATTCCCATAGGAATACAAGGTAGTCTTAAGTCTAACCATTCCTAAAGGATGAAAAGGTCCCCAAGAAATAGGTAACTTATACATACATACATATATATATATATATATATATATTCATAAGTCCTCAGAGTCTATGTAATAACTATCTCATTACAATTTACATCAGTTCATTCCAATACCTATTCATTATAATGATAATGGGTCAAAGTGGGAAATAAAACCATATCAATTAAATTATGAGTGATATGATATAAGTGATTTATTCTTACCATTTCATGGTTTGATATCCATTTAGAGAAATAAATCACTTACCAAGGAAAAGTTCAAATCTGGAACACCAAAATAGCGTTTCAGGGAGTCACAACATTGGTCAACATAAGGAATAATAAGGAAAACATCCTAGTTGGGTGGTTTTGATTGAGTTCTAAACCTAAAATGATGTAAATTGGTCTCATTAGGGATTTATATAACAGTTTTGACAATTTAGATTAAGGAATACAAATTTTAGAGGCAATATGTGGTTAAATTAGTGTGTGTAATAATAGAAACAATTTATAACAATGAGACCCTGAGGGAAAATACATATATTGCGTAACTTATTCCTTTTGTAGATCCCTTATCTTGTATTGACCCTTGGATTGGCCTTTAATGAAATAAAGAAAATGAAATAATAAAATTAATTGAAAATTGGTAATATTATCTTGAACCAAAATAGAATATAATATTTCTAGATAAACTAAGAGAATAAGGTAGGGAATTAAATCTATTTCCAAGAGGAATACAATAAGATAAATGGAGGTTGATTCTGACCTTGTATATAAGAGATAAAAATTCAAATCCTAGCTTAAGGTTGAAGAGGAGTTCCCAATGGGTGGGATTTTTGGGCATTAGATATGAGGGGAAAGAGTGTAGAAGTTAGTTTAATAGAAGAAAGAAAAAAATTCAACCCATTTTAAGAGGTTACACAGTTTGGATGATTGGTTGGAAAAAATATGTGTCAGTTGTGTGCCAACCACATTCCAAGGTATCCTCTCACACAGGATGGGCTCACAGTTAGACTAACCATCTACATACCATGAATAATTTCTTTGAAACATGTATGAAACATTTTTAATAGTAGTTTTATCCATGGTTAATGGTTTGATAAACCATGCGACACACTCCAGGGCTACATGGTATGAGAAGAACATTATGAAATAACACTGTTCTCATTATATTCCAAAGATTTTATTCCAAAAAACCAGGTCTTTAGGCTCTGAACAAGCCCTAAACACCCTCAAACCCTCTAAAACCTCATTAGGTGTTATGATAAGGATAAAACTAAATAATTAAATTAAAATTAAAATGTATATTACCTCATAGAAAAACATGGATAATATATTCTTCTCCTTTAAATCAACGCATCCCTGAGTTCCTCTTCCAAGGGTGGTAAAGATTTGTCTGAGAACGAATTTATCTAATGATCACATAGGTCATTCTATCTCCCCCATGTCTCATCCTATACATGGACATTCTTCCATATCACCAATACTAATGGGAAATACCTTCCTTGAAGAGCCTTTATAATATCCCGTACTTTTCAAACATTTTTATTACTTCAGAATTGAAGCATGCTTATTACAACATATAACAAAACCATGATAGGATTGTATAGGTATATTGTCTTTATAACTGGGAAACATAAAAAACTGGTTCATAAATCATTTACATTGTCTCTCATTTATTTCATCATATCTAGAGTCCCTTTTGGCATATCCTACTTAATACCCTTCTTCCTGACCTCGGGAAAAGAAAACATACAAAATGGTGAGCTCAATCTCTCGGTAAGGGTAAACAAAGGAAATATCAATCATATTGTATTCATAAGAACATAACATTTTGAAAATCTTAACCTGAAAAAAAAGATCATAATATCATGTCATGGGATAAATCATAGTAGTGAAATGTAATCCCATTAATCATAACATAAAACATGAAACTTTGTGGAATACATAAATAATCATAGAAAATCATTTCATATTAGTCAAGACTCATTGACATGACCAACATAGCGGACAAAGTCCATTACTGAACTGAGTTCACTCCTCATTCCAGTCCTGTATCACCGAACCAAACTAACTTTTCATTCTAGTCGGGTCTATCTCATGAGATATAATTCTTTACAAAATTCATTGTAGGGAGATATAGGTCCCACCCTTCTCATAATTAAACCATTCTTATGTGTGCGAGAAAAACCATAAATCATACATCATAGCATAGCCCATGAAATAAATATGGGATTCTTAAACATAATGCCATCATAACACAATCTATATAATATTAAAAGAATTTCTTTATCAATATCTCGTAAAATTTCTTTATCAACATGTCATAAAATTTTAAAATAAAATAATTTAATTGAAAAAAACTTGAAAACATGTTAAAGTAACTTCATGTAAATAATGTTATATGAAATCATTAAAATTCATTCATGCCGTATAAGTTAAAAATAAACATTCTTCTCGTACTTTTTCCAGAAAATTCATTAATTATCTCGTACTGAAAAGAACAAAAGATTCTTTTCATATCATTTACTAAAAATTCACCAATAAGTAAAAAAAAATTCAAAAAAAAATTGAGGATAGAAATAATATTACATATTGAGTAAACATGGATGTAGATGATAAATATTCCCCAGTAAATTCTGAAGTATAAACAATCTCAGATACAAATGAGATTGCGAGATTTTCTCTTACCTTAGGTCTGATATGCTTTGTACATATCTGAACCTCCTATATAATGATTTAAATAATGTCATTTAGTTATTCTAGAATTATATTAATTGTTATTATACCATATATATTCAAATTCTTATCTTCTTATTAGTAATATTTCATTACAACTTGTTATTCAGGTGTTCATATCTTTATGTTCTTATGTGTGTTTTGTCAAATAAATTCTTATTCCTTTTTATAGGTCAGAGCTACATCATTTAAAAAATAATATTAGTATAATATACATCATATTTATTCATTCAATTCATTTATATAATCATGGAATAATGAATATCATGTAGAACGAATCACATCGCATCGTGGAGATGGTAAGTCGTACGTACGCCCGACCGACGACATCATTCCAATACTTATTTAATGGAATTGGAGTGGATGATATAAAATCTCAGAATTAGTATTATGTTATGATAATCATATATATTTATTATTTCCACCATTATACCCATCCAAGTAAGGTGGTGGTGGAAAGCACATTACACCACGACGTGGAGACGGTAAGCCATACGTACGCACACACGGTGATTTCATTTTTCATAGGATGGATAGAAGGTGAAATATGATTGTTTAATATTCATAATAACATGTAAGTATACAATTTATACTGGAGTTATTACTTAATAATGAAACAACTCATATAGAGTTAGTAGAAGAAAAAATTAATTTGAAAGAATCAGTAAAGGATATTACCTCTTCTTCGACACGCCTCTTCTAAACCTCCTCTTAGGGCACTAAAGATGGTATTTTGACAAAACCAAGACATCTATTATGTTTCTAGGGAAGTGGAGAAGGAAAATGGGTAGGGGTTGTATGAGATTTAAGGCTCAAAATGGTGTGGGGAGGATATGGAGGAGGTGCCATTTTATAAGAGAGGAGAGGGGCACCTTTGAAAACCTCCAAAATATTAATTTATAATAAACTCAAACCCCACTTAAAAACATCCAAAATTACTCAAAATCAAATATGAGATGATATAGGGTTGCAATATTATCAACCAATAAAATTTAGACATGTTTTGATTTTATTTTAATCCTTATCATTTTGATTTATTCTTTTTTAATCTATTTAATTTTATTTGTGGTAATAATATTCTAATCCTTAAATTATTATAAATACATACTTATGTGTTGTTAATTTTCTATAATTAGATAAATTATTACATTTTCTACCATAAAATTTTCAATTTGTAATTTTTAAATATTTTTGTGATTTTCAATCAATTTAATATTATGTTATTTTTATAAAATATCAGTAGTGTCAATTTTGACAGTATTCATTTATTTGAATTTAAATAAAATCCACACAAAGGATATATTTGAACAAAAATATTTAATAGATTTATAACATTTCGTGTTCATATAAAAAATTCATGGATCACATTAATTAATTCATATAATATTTATTTTAAGGTTTTTAAAACCATTTATTTGATATTTCTCTTAGTAAAATAATTATTACAACATTTATGTATAATTATTTGTTCGATAAAAATAAAAAATAAAACACTATGATAAATATAAATCTAATAGATTTCATAAGAATACTTTTACTCGAATTTATCATCTTAAAATAACAAATTTTAAATTGTTATATTTATTAAATTATGAAAGTGACAACTTTGACATCTTTTAAAATAAAATAATATAAGTGTCATAATCGCTTTTATAAGGCTCCAAATGGTCTAAAATTCTACCACTGGATGATTATGGTTTATATATACACGAACAATAAGTTTGGTCAGGTGTTTGGGCCTTTTATAAGTATTATTATTTGAATAAAACTATATTATTGATTTTTTACTAAATAAATAATTTATGCATCATTAATGTATAATCTATTTAAGTAATTAATTTTTTTTAAATTACAAATAAATTAAAATAATAAATAAACACATTTTATCTTTCAAATGAGTATTTATAATCGAATTTATCTTCTATATAACATTATATTAAAAATACTTTAATTTTTAATGTTTGAGTGAGACATATTTCACATTCCATTAAATAAAATAAAATAAAGGTCTTAATCACATAAAATTTGGTTCCAATAGATTTCATTTCGACCCAAGTATGTTTTAATGATAAATATAATCATCCAATTATATTAAAATAAGTGTTAGGGTAATTTTGTAATATTAATGTTACCCTTAATTACCTGATTTACCTTTAACAGTGGTAAATAATATTTACGGTAGTTACTATTCATAATTCCTAAAAATAAAAAAGTATCCTATTAACATAATTTGGACCTAATTATTCCAAATACGGAATCCATTTTTCAAAATTAAAAACATAGAAGTTGAAGTATTTAATTTAAAATTAATCCTGCTGTTGAGAAAATGAGTTTTAAAAGTTAAAACATTACAAAATATTGAAATGTTTTTTCCTATTAATTCAATGTAAAATTAATGATAATGACCTAAATTATATAAAATGGTAAAAATATATTCTATTTATATTTTACACCTATTAAATATTATAATTTAACCATAAAAAGTATCTTGATGAAAAAAGTTGTTTTTAATTAGAATTTTGCGTATTTTTCCTATTCATCAAAATATGAAAGTTAACAGAAAAAATATTAAAAAATTATCCAAAGTAAATTTTTATATACTTATTGCAATAAATAAGATTATTTTTTTAAATTGAACTCATAAACGTGTCAAAAACTAGATTTAATGTGGGTGCTCCATCAAAAGGCAACAAAACTGTATTTTTTGAAAAATACTAATTTTACCCGAAAATTTTATTTGGTTATGATACCATGTTCAAGAATATTTGTAAGATGAATAATATTTTTGAAAAATTCAAAATGTGGTTAATACTATTCATAACGGCTAGTTCATAATAATATATCATTTTTTAGTAAAACTCAGCATTGCGTACAACACAAGCTATTGAGGAAGGTCGCTCTTGCGTGCAACACAATCCAAGAATGTTGTTTGCGTATACTACAAGCTAATATGGTGTTGCATATAGCGCAAGATAATCTTGGTGTAGAATACAATACAAGACAATAAATAAATTAAAAATAATATTTCTCATAAAATCTTCGGGTGTTACATTCTACCCCCCTTAAAATGAATCTCGCCCTTAAAATTCATCAGGGTTATAAATGGTTTACTACTTGAAAGTTTCTTTCAAATAAACCCACATTGTATAAATGAATACCAAAACTTAATTTTAAAAACTAATTTATGAAACGTAACGGTTACCCAAATTAACTCATCACTGGGTTTCCACATATGAGAACATAAGTGAATATATGGATATGGAAGAGAAATCTAACCATCAAGTTCTGATGGAGAGTGGTAGAGAACATGGCTGTGAAAAAGTCAACAATCACAAAGCCATAAATTTGTGATGATCTAAGGTACTGCCTAATTCATCGGATATGAGGGTTTTTGGACAACATTTTTGGTTTTCAAGATCATTTCCCTAAAGTTGATGAATTTTTTCATAAGGATAAATACTTACTTGATTTCACTATAATATCATCGTTCATCATTCAATGAACAATTTCCACATCATCTATTATTTAAAGAAATGAAGTTGAATTTTTACTTCTTGAAATTTTAGCAAATCATGTGATAGAATGATAGGTTATTTAATCTGTCTCAGACAAAAAGTTAGAAAAAGTTATTAAATATATATAAGTCTATCTATGGTGATATAAACCACATATGATTCCAAAAATGGACTTATAATTAAACTATCATACCGATTAATAAAATAAAACTAATTTCTACTAACCAGGGACTTCCTGTAGGCTAGTGGTAGGTGATAAAGGCTTGTCGCACTTCGGTTGTGGTTTCGATTCCCGCATCCTTGTCTGACGCGACGGGTTGTCACCCATTCTACGGGTTGTCCTTTTTCTAAAACTATACTATCATAATATCAAAATGTTCTAGCCTTAAACAATATAATATGATGTCCAACTTAATCCATTCCAATCTTTAGGCTTATACAAAATACTTCTATCCAATTACACAATACAAATAAAACAACTACCAGAAAGGTCATAAAACAAGCATGTGAATACCATCATTTATCCCCCATATATCATAAGATATATCTTGTTAGTCACATTCCAAACATTTGAATACCTTAATAATGTATTCTCTTGAAACATGAATTACCATAAACATAGTAAAAACATGAATGTTGTCAAAAGTTAACTCTTTACACGTACCAAAATCCCAAAATTTCTATATATTCAAACCATGATGTCACTTTTTCCTTATATTAGTCATGAGATCTTTAATACTATCAAATATATTATTTTCTGCTTATCCCTTCATTATGCGCATATCATCTTTTTTCACAAATATTTCAATCACTTTTCATGGTTACTGGTACCATTTTCTTATGTAAAACCACAATGGACCAATACATAGATATTTCAATATACCATAAAAGTACCTCAAAAAAATTATTCGTGAATTCCAATACATAATCCCTTAAATTCATACTCTTCAATTATTGGCATAGAATAGGTCCTTCCTCGTATAGAAGTAACCTCTTAGGTCAGGGCATTTAGTTGGGTAATGCCCATGTTCTCCACATATAAGACATTGAACTCCATAACATTCTGTCACTCTATGCCCCTTTTCCCCACACAGAAAACTTCTTCCCCTCCATTTGAGGTGTTCCTCAAGGTTCTTCATCCCTTCTCCTTGATATGTAAAAAGATTCATTTCCTTCCTCTATGATTTTCTCCATGAGAACATTCATAAAAGTTCATCTTCCTCTTATTTTATGACTTAGGAATACCACTAATGTTCACCTTGTTAATCATATAGCGTGATGACTGATTTGACATTATCACAATATCTTTCTCTCTAGTCATTATGCAATTTCACTACTCATAATCACCAATTTTTCCATCGGATTCAATGTTAACCGAATTCCTTCTGGTTCCCTCCATTAACTAAAACCAGAAACCATTGTGGAAGAAATAGTTAAAATAATGAGGAACCGCATAATCATAAACAATCTCTTATATGATGTATAACTTATGAAACCTTCTTTAATCTATGACAGATTAGGTTCAACCTAGGTTATTCATGATCGTTAACATAATTCTAGGACTGTAACCTATACTTATACTTGACCTTAGGGACATCCCTAGACATACCTTAGAAATATCTCTAGGGATATCACTAAAGATTTCGCATCCTAGTTTCCAAAGGTTAACTAAACCTTTCCTCTAATACCAACTGATCACCCATACATTACATACATTGTTATTACTTCATAATTGAAGCATACATATTACAACATATAACGAAACCATGATAGGACTGAATATGTATAGTGTCTTTAGAAATTGGGAAACATAAACAACCGGTTCATAAATCATTTACATTGTCTCCCGTTTATTTCATCATATCTAGAGTACTATATGGAATATCCTACTTAATACCCTTATTCCTGACCTGGGGAAAGGAAAATATACAAAAGGGTGAGATAAATTTCTCAATAAGGGTAAACAAACCAAATATCAATCATATCGTATTCATAAGAACATAACATTTTTAAAATCACAACCTGCAAAAGAGATCATAATATCATGACATGGGATAAATCATAGTAGTGAAATGTAATCCCAATAATCATAACAAAAAATATTAAACTTTGTGGCATACACACATAATCAAATAAAATCATTTCATATTAGTCAAGACTCATTTCCAAGATAAACATAGTGGACAAAGTCCATTACTGAACGGACTTCACTCCTCGTTCTAGTAATGTATCACTGAACTGGATTAACTTGTCATTCCAACCATGTCTATCTCATTAGATATAAATCTTTACCCAATGAATTAGAGGGTTATATAGGTCCCACCCTTCTCATAATTAAACAATTCTTATTTGTTCCACAAAATCATAAATCATACATCATAGCATAAACCATATAATAAATATGGTATTCATAAACATCATGCCATCATAACACAATCCATATAATATAAATGGACTTCATAAAAAAAATTCCATCATAACATAATAAAATAAATTTAATAATAAGTATATAAATATAACCATATATTATCTTAGATGGAAAATAACACTTGAACTCCATTCCTGAAGAAAATATCCTTTCTTCTTCAAAAACATTTTTCCTTTCTCAACATGTCATAAAATTTTAAACTAAAATAAGTTAATTGAAAATAAACATGAAAACTTGTAAAGTAAACTTTATGGAAATAATGTTCTATGAAATCATAAAAATCCATCCATGTTTTATAAGTTAAAAATAAACATTATTCTCGTACTTTTGCTGGAAAAGTCAATAAGTATATCGTACTGAAAACAACAAAAGATTACTTTCATATATTTTACTAAAAATTCACCAATAAGTAAAATTTGATTTAAAAAAAATGTATGAGGATAGGAAAAATATTACATATTGAGAAAACATGGATGTGGATGATAAATATTCCCCAGTAAATTCTAAAGTATAAACAATCTCGGATAAAAATGAGATTGTGAGATTTTCCCTTACCTTAGGTCTGATATGCTTTGTACGTATCTGAACATCTGGTATAATGATTTAAATAATGTCATTGACTTATTCCAGAATCATATTTATTGTTATTATACCAGATATGGTCATATTCCTATCTTCTTATTAATAATATTTCATTGCTACTTGTTATTCGTGTGTTCATTCCTTTATGTCCTTATGTGTGTTTTGTCGAAAAATTATTATTCATATTTTTAGGTTATATCTACATCATTTACAGAATGGTATTAGTATAATATATATCAGATTTAGTCATCAAATATTTTTTTATATAATCATGGTTTATTTAAGATCATTTAGAACGAATCACATCGCACTGTGGAGACGGTAAGTCGTACGTACGCACGAGCGACGATATTGTTCCCATACTTATTGAATGGAATTGGAGTGGATGATATAATATCTCATAATTAGTATTATTTTATAATAATCATATATAGTTATTATTTCCACCATTATACCCATCCAAGTAAGGTGGTGGTGGAAAAAAATAGATTACACCACGGCGTGGAGATGATAAGTCGTACGCACGCGCGGTGATTTCATTTTTCGTAGGATGTATAGAAGGTGAAATATGATTGTTTAATATTTGTAATCACATGTCAGTACACAAGTTATACTATATTTTTTACATAATAATGAAACAACTCATATAGAGGATGTATAAGAAGAAATAAATTTGAATGTATCGGTAAAGGATATTACCACTTCTTTGACGCGCCTCTTCTAAAACTCTTCTTAGGGAACTAAAGTTGGTCTTTTGAGAAAACCAAGACCTATATTATGTTTCTAGGGAAGTTTAGAATGGAAATGGGTAGAAGTTGTCCAAGCATGAAGGCACAAAATGGTGTGAGGAATAAAGGGAGGAGGTGGACTTTTATAAGAGAGGAGAGGGGTACCTTTGGAAACCTCCAAAATTTTAATTTATAATAAACTCAAAACCCACTTAAAAACATTAAAAATTACTCAAATTCAAATATGAGATGAGAGAGGGTTGTAATGTCATCAAAAAATAAAATTTAGACATGTTATGATTTTATTTTAATCCTTATCATTTTGATTTATTCTTTTTCAAACTATTTAATTTTATTTGTAGTAATAATATTATAATTTTAAAATTATTATAAATACACACTTATGTGTGGTTAATTTTACATAATTAGATACCTTATTACATTTTCAACCATAAAATTTTCAATTTGTAATTTTAATTTTTTTTGTGTTTTTTAAACAATTTAACAATATGTTATTTTTATAAAATATCAATAGTGTCAATTTTGACACTATTTATTTATTTGAATTTAAATAAAATCCACACAGAGGATATATTCGAAACAAAATATTTAATATATTCCTAAAATGTCATATTAATATAAAAAATCCATTGAGCACATTAATCTGTTCATATAATATTTATTTTAATGTTTTTAAAACCATTTTTTTGATATTTCTCTTAATAAAATAATTATTAAAACATTTATGTATAATTATTTAATATAATTATTTGTTGGATAAAGATAAAAAATAAAATACTATAATGAATATAAATCTAAAATATTTAATAAAAAATCTTTTACTTGAATTTATCATCTTAAAATCGCAACATTTGAAGTTTTATATTTATTAAATTATGAAGGTGACAACTTTGACATCTTTTAAAATAAAATAATATAAGTGTTATAATCACTTTTATAAGTCTCCAAATGGTCCACAATTCAAGAATTGGATTATTATGGTTTATCTATACATTATAAATATGTTTTTGTCAGGTGTTTGGGCCTTTTATGAGTATTATTTTTTGAATAAAACTATATTATTGATTTTTCACTAAATAAATAATTTATGCATCATTAATGTATAATCTATTTAGGTAATTAAATATTTCTTAAAAATTACAACTAAAGTAACATAATAAAGAAAAACATTTAATATTTAAAATGAGTATTTCTAATCGAATTTATATACTTTATAAACTTATATTAAAAATACATTAATTACTAAAGTTTCAGTGAGACATATTTCTCTTTCCTTTAAATAAAATAAAATAAAGGTCTTAATCACATCAAAGTGGGTTCCAATAGCTTCCATTTAGACCCAAGTATGTTTTAATGATAAATATAATCATACAATTATATTAAAACAAGTGTTAGGGTAATTTTATAATATTATATTTACCCTTAATTATCGGATTTAACTTTAACAGTGGTAACTAAAATTTACCGTAGTTACTATTCATAATGCCTAAAAATAAAAATTAGCCTATTAACATAATTTGAACTTATTGATTCAAAATATGGATTTCATTTTTACAAATTAAAAACACAGACGTCGAAGTATTTAATATAAAATTAATCCTGCTGTTGAGAAAAGGAGTTTTAAAAGTTAAAACATTGCAAAATATTGAAATGTTTTTACCAATGAATTCAATGTAAAATTAATGACAATGACTTTAATTATATTAAATGGTAAAAATATATTGTATTTATACTTTAAAACCATTAAATGTTATTATTTAACCATATAAATTATCTTGATGAGAAAAGATGTTTTTAATTAAAATTTAGCATATTTTTACTATTCATCAAATTATGAAAGTTAATAGAAAAATATTAAAAAATTATTAAAAGTAAATTTTTATATAATTATTGCAATAAATATGTTTATTTTGTCAAATTGATCTCATAAATGTGTCAAAAACTAGATTTAAAGTTGGTGTGCCATCAAAAGGCGGCATAACTGCATTTTTTTAAAAATACTTATTTTACCTGAAAAAATTATTTTCTTCCCATACCATGTTCTAGAATATGTGTAAGATGAATAATATTTTAATAAAATTCAAAATTTAGTTAATACTATTAATAGAGGCTAGTTCATAATAATATATCATTGTTTAGTGAAACTCGGTATTTGCGTACAACACAAGTTATTGAGGAATGTCGCTCTTGTGTGCAACACAATCCAAGAATAGTGTTTGCATATACTAAAAGCTAATATGGCGTTTTATATAGTGTAAGATAATCTTGGTTTAGCGTACAACACAATACATCAAATAAATTAAAAATAATATTTCTCACAAAATCTCACAGTGTTATAGCCTTCATGCTCTAATCGATAATAAAAATTAGATACTCTTCAAGGGAAGAATGAACATCCAATTTTATTTACTCATGGTCAAAAATAAGAGATAGTTTGGTTTAGCTTCCCAGACCTGGAAGACAATAAACAGGTGCTCCGAGCCAGGTGGGTACCTGACCTTAAGCGTGCCTCCCCGTATGCCAATGGTTGCCGACTAGTAGCGGGGGTCTATGTGGTCATGTGGGGAGACTATACCCCCTTTTTATCAGAGTAATACACAATAGAAATGAACCAATAGTGGAAACAATAATCAATAAACAAGGAACATGTATAACAACCATTTCTAACAATAAAATATACCATGTAATACTACAAGTGAAAAAGTTAACAAAATCCCAAAATAAGGACAATGGAAAAAATCCCTAAAATGGTCTCGAATGTATGTCTGGATTCTCCACCAAGTGCTACCCATGTCCAATAAACTATATAAGAAGGACCATTTCCCTTCTCCGGACCTGCAGACATGAAGTCTGCTCATGTACCCAACGGCGGCCTGAGCAGGGTGTGAGTACAACCCAGAAGGCCACCACCAACGGTGTCTACAAAATATCCAGTATGAAAAGGTTGTGCATGTTAAAGGAATATGAATGATAATTTCCAAGTAATTATTTAAGGTTCCATTAACAAGTTCAGAGCCAAATCCATTGCCATTTTCATAACAATTCATTTCACATCATTTATCATCACTTATCATTTCATCACATTTCCATAGGTTAATCACATACATTATGTTACATGGGTCTAAGGCCAACAATCACATGAAATAGGGTGAACACATATTCATCCAATCTCACTAGGACTAACCCCATCATAGAAACCATTTCATCACCTCAAAGCCTCAGTCCGGGTGGATGTAACGGTTAGGACAATAGACCCTTAGTCCCCTTTCCTAACCCGTGCATTTAGGGTGGAGTTTAGAACCTCAGTCTTAGCTCAACCCGTGGGCGTAGATCCTCATGTCATATCCCACTCTACGAAGCCATGTGCACAAGCTTATATATAAGTTACCAAAAACCATCCAAACCATTTCCCTTTGGCAAAACTATTCACAATAACCCACTTGGGAATTCACATTATTCCATAACCCATTAACACATTACCATTTCACATCATTTAACCATTCACCCAATTCCCATGTGTTATAAATATCTCACTAAGCATTCAACATTAAACCCATAATCTATCCCGTTATGGTCTTAAATCAGTTTACTCATTAACCCATTTAACCCATTCATCATTCCATGAATCAACCATCCATCCCAATCCAAATAACCCTTTTGTTATTGCTAAGTCTAGGTGCATCACCTGACTTCTATTCCAAGTTCAACCAATCTTACCCACAAGTTTATCAAGGGCTCTACAATTTACTACAATATGGTCACTCGTTTAATAACAATACCTAATCCTAGGAAAAGCGGGCACATCCCATGGACGGCCCCAGTTAGGTCAAGACAATCCCAACACATCCCTCGAGGATCGTGAGGGTTCCCATTTTCCATTTTAAACACCATTATTACCAAACATTCCAAGTTTAATAAAAACATAACCAAGTGGAAACAGGGGCATAACTAACATGGAAAAATCCCTAAATAACTATGGGATATCACTTTTAGACTACCTACCTTGAAACCGCAGTTGAACGCACTCTCAATCGAGTCCTTAGACCTCGATCCGACTAACCTTTGGAGCTTCAACCTAAAACTCACCAAAAAGATACGGTTTTAGAGCCTTAGAATAAGTAGGAGAGAAGATACAAACCCCAATCCAAAAAGAGAAGAATGGATGGGATTAGCCTTACCCGGATCTTCAATCCACAACCAACGGCACCAAAAACGCCTTAGAAACGAGGGAGATCAATCTCTTGCAGCTCTTGGGAAATTTGGTTCGTTCCAAGGGAGAAGAAGGAGGAATGGAGAGGAAATCCCAAGTTGGGGTTTAAAATCCCAGAGTGGAAAACCTTTAATTTTTCCCAAATTCAAGTGGTCGCACGGTTTAGCCGCACGGTTTGGAAAACTATGCGAAAACCGTGTACATTCCTCTGTCCGGAGGAGGTAGGGTCGCACAGTTTTTCCTGGGTAGGCTGTACGGTTTTCCCTGGCTTTGCGTAGGCCGTGTGCCTTGGCTTCTATTTCCCATATTTCCTTTCTTTCGTGCCCCGATCCCCCGGAACATCCCCAAGGCCTCTCATATCTTTAGAAGACATCCCTTAAAGCCCGAATCAAGGGATTCAACCAAAACATTATGAAAACATACCCTTTCAAAAAAATCGGGATCTTACAACCTCCCCACCTTATAACGGCTCAGCCTCGAGCCGAGTTTCCAAGCCTCATTGATCCACTGAAGGGAAGATTTCGGGGCACTGAGCCCACATATCCGATTCTCACTCCCAAGTTTCTTCCTTAACTTTTCCATGCTGGCATAGTACTCACACTAATGGAATAACCTTTCCTCGTAAGACCATTCCACTATGATCCACCACACGAACTGGATGCTCCTCAAGGGATGCATTGGACTCAAGCTCCACATCCTCAAAATCAACCACATGAGATGGGTCAGGGTGATACCGTCAAAGTTACGACACATGAAACGCATCATAAATCCCACCATACCTTTTTAGAAGAGCCAATCGGTAAGCCAATGTTCTGATCCTCTCTACAATCTCAAAAGGTCCCACATACCTGGGCGATAACTTACCCTGATTCTGAATCTTACGGTGACCCAACCTTGGTGACACCTGAAAGAACACTTTATCACCCACCCCAAACTCGAGAGGTCTACGCCTCCGATCTGCATATGACTTCTACATACTCTGAGTTGTAGCCATCCATTTCCTGATCAATTTAACATTCTCTAAAGTTTCATGCATGAGACTTGGCCCCAACAACTCAAATTCATCGGCCTCTAACCTACACAACGGATATCGACATGGCCTCTCATAGAGTGCCTCAAACAGTTCCATCTGAATCTTATCCTAAAAACTGTTGTTGTAGGAAAACTCAACTAACGATAGGTGCCTATACCAAGATCCACCAAAGTCTATGACAAAATCTCTTAACATTTCCTCTAACACTGGGATCATATGTTCTGATTTCCCGTCCGTCTGCAGGTGGAAAGACATACTCAAAAACACTTGCGTACCAAGCGCCTTCTGCAACCCTTGCCAGAAACGCGATGTGAAACGTGGATCTCGGTCCAAAACTAGGGTCCGCTAGACCCCATGCAACTATACTACTTCCCTAACATATAGATAACCCAACTGGTCGACTGTACAGGTCTTTTGAATCGGTAAGAAATGAGACACTTTTGTTAACTAATCCACAACCACCAAGATTGCATCATTCTTCCGCGGAGTCCTCGGAAGACCCACAAAAAAATCCATCTTTACAACATCCCACTTCCATTCCGGAATGGGCAATGGATGCAAAAAACCACCTGGGCGTTGATGCTCGGCCTTCACCTGTTGATAGGTAAGGCACCGCGCCACAAAGCCTACAACTTCCTTCTTCATTTCAGGCCACCAAAACTGCCTTTGGAGATCACGGTACATCTTGGTCAAACCAAGATGCACGACCCACTTTGATGCATGGACCTCACGTATTGAATCTTCATGCACACACTTTGGCACAACCACAGGATCACGAACGCGAACAACACCGTCAACACCAATGGCCCAACCAGAAGGTAGCTCCCCACCTTTAAGATTTTCCTTCATGATAAAACACTCAGGATCATAAAGATGACTTTCCTTAAGTCAACTCAAAAGCATTGACTCCATCGTTACGGAAGCAAGAGTGACCTGACGATTCTCCCCCTGCACCTCTAGGTTTATTTCAGCAAACAAAGCCATCACCTTCCACTCGGTGCTGGACTCCTGAACCACCTGATTCTGAACTATCCTACTCAGAGCATCAGCAACACTATTTCCCTTTCCCGACATTTACACCAACTCAAAGTCAAAAGAATGGAGATATTCAACCCATATTTACTGCTGAAGATTCAGATCCCACTGGGAGAATATGTACTTTAAATACTTATGGTAAGTAAACATAGTAAACCATTCTCACAATAGGTAGTTCATGCAGCACTTCAAGGTGTACACCACTGCAGCCAACTCAAGGTCATGAGTGAGATAGTTCCGCTCATGAGGTCTCAACTACCTTGACCCATAAGACACAACCCGCTCATCCTGCATCAACACAACCCCAAGTCCGACTCCGGACGCATCACAAAACACGATGTACTTCTTACCCATATTAGTTAAGATCAAGATAGGTGCAATCGTCAACCGATTCTTCAACTCTTGAAAGGAATTCTCACAAGCATCTGACCACTCAAACCGGATTCCTTTCTTGGTCAAGCACGAGATTGGTGCTGCCAAGGCATAGAAATACTGAATAAACCTTCGGTAATAGCCCGCCAAACCCAGAAAATTCCAAACATCTGAAACACTCTTGGGCTGCTCCGAGGATACAACTGCCTGCACTTTCTCTAGATCCACTGACGCACCTGCGTCCAAGATGATGTGACCAAGAAAATGAACCTCACCCATCCATAATTGACACTTTGATAGCTTGGTGTATAGCCAATGCTCTCTTAGCTTACCTTAGAAGATGTCAAGATGTTGGGAATGATCATCATGAGTTTTTGAGTACACTAAGATATCATCAACAAAGACAACCAAAAACTAATCTAGATAGGGATGAAAGATCTGGTTCATCAAATCCATAAACACCGCTGGTGCATTGGTCAAGTCGAAAGGCATTACCACAAACTCAAACAACCTGTACCAACTCCGGAAAGCTGTCTGCGGCACGTCAGAAGACCTCGCCCGCATATGGTGATAACCTGACCTTAGATCAATTTTAGAAAACACTGATGCACCCCTCAAATGATCGAACAGGTCATAAATTCTTGGAAGAGGGTACCGATTCTTCACTGTCATCTGGTTCAACTTTCGATAGTCAACACACAGCCTCAACGACCCATCGGCCTTATTTGAAAAAAGCATGGGAGATCCCCAAGGAGGCGTACTAGGATGGATAAACCCCTTACGCCCCAACTACTCAAGCTAAACCTTCAGTTCTGAGAGTTATGTTGGGGCCATTCGGTATGGCGGAATAGAAACTGGCTCTGCTCCCGGCAGCAACTCGATCGTGAGCTCAACATCCCTCTCGGGGGGTAACCCCGAGAAATCTTCAAGAAACACATCCTGAAACCGATCCACCACAGGAGAGAAAATGAGATTGTTCCCCTCCCTCATCATCATAAAGCATGAGACATGCCACTTGAGCCGTGAGTCCACTCATCTGTTGACAAAACGGACCCACACGCCCTGCTCGAATATCCCATTCACCACGGTGGACATAAATGTCACCCTCAAGCGACCTGAACGATACTCTATGATGATAACAGTCAATATGAACCTGATACAACACCAACCAATCCATTCCCAATATTGGGTCAAAATCTGACATCTTGAGAACGAACAAGTCCCACAGAAAATGATACCCATCAACTTCCAAGGCACATCCCTTTCACTTCTTGATATCCTCAACCCACACTCCCAATAGGGTGTCAATTGACATAACTCCACACACCCCCTCTATTGGTAAACCCATAACTACCACAATTTGAGAAGAAAAAAAAGAGTGTTTGGCAACTATGTCAAAAAACACACTAGCAAATTTAGAAGATACAAGGATAATACCTTGAACAGTTGATGGTTTGGCCTCGCCATCACCGGGTGAAAACTGAGCTTCTTGAAGCTGACTTTCCCCTCTACCCTAGGCTCCATCCTGAACACCCTGCGCCGCACTGCCCTGCTGGCGTGAGTGATCTTGCCCTGGAGTTCCACGTCCACTACCCCTACCAGTAGGGCACACGGAGCTTCAACTTACTGCCTGATATGGGGCCACTAATCCCCTTCACATATCCAGTACCTGCCTTCCACCATAACACCCATCCACCTGCTAAGGTTTCCTGTAGAAATTTTGCACATGCCCTATTCTGTCGCACGAACGGCACACAACTAGAGGTTGAGGACACTAACCATGCATATGCCCTGGCCTACTGCACTGATACCAGAACACCTGATTTCCACTCTGAGAGGCTGACCCTCTCTTCCATCCACTTTTCACACTCACGCCATGCTCTGAGCTCTCATGGAATCACTTCCGACCCTCAGTAGCTGCACTACTCATCAGCCCCATTGGCACCACAAGCCCACTACCCAAAGCTCCCTTAAGGTTTTCTTCTGAGATCAATGCCTGATAAAATACCTCTACGAACCTCTTTAAGCAGAAGATGTTTACTTGAGACCTGATCCCATGTCTCATCCCATCCTGGAAACACTTTTCTACTGCTGCCTCATTCCCTTCTAACACTCGAACAAAGTGTATCAAATTAGTGTAGCGACTAGCATAGTTCATCACGGATAGCGATCCCTGAGTCAGGATCATAAACTCTGTAGCCCACTCCTGCCTCAAAGTCTCTATATAGAAATTCTCCAGAAACGTTTCCTAAAAAACCTTCCATGACATTCCCATAGCCTGCTCGATTTTAGCAAGAATGTCCCACCGACGCCTAGCATGGCCCCACTACATAGAAGTGGCCAGCTTCACTCACTTGTTGGAATGGGTCTTTAGATGATCCAGTATAGTCTGAACAGTCTCTAACCAGAACTACGTTGCTTCTATCCCACCCTCTCCAGTGAAGGTTTGAGGGTGCTGTAGCTGGAACTCCCTGGTTAACTCAAACATACTCGGTGCAACCCGCCATGTGTCCTGATCCATCAACTGCATTAGGCGAGCCAAGTTCTCCTAGAACTGGTCTTCTCTACATTCATTGATCACCACATTTTCTTGCTCTTCTATGGGAGGAGTGTTCTTAGAAACATCCTCTCGTTGCCCAATTGGTTACCGACGTCGTGGTGGCATTTCTCTACATTGCCAAGCACGAGATTTAGCATGCATACCATAAAACATTCATGACTTCATCAAAAGCTCTTTACTAGCTACAACAAAGCACTTGTTTTATTTCATTCTTCACATTATTTCTTGGTTTCATGAAATGCATGTTTCACCCTACTTTTCCTGCCTCACACACCCACCATGTGTGTGTGCATAACACAATGCATATCTCCTATCTCACTAGGTGCCTACAATGATGCATGAATGAAAATCCTCATGCCTTTAAGTCCACGAGCCAAATATCATAAAATAGTCACATCAAACAACATGTGTATCACCCAATGGTGAAATATCATCAATTGTAAGAACACACAACCAAGAACAACATTTCCCACCCAGGGTGACGTGGGTTTTTCCCCGTACATGGGTTAGCTACTCCCAAGCATGTGCTCATTACCAAGGCCCGACACATCTTAACCCTTGGATACCAATACCAAATAACAAGACCTTGGAGAAGGAGAAGAAAGACCTCCTCTGATAACACATTGTAACGTCCCCGACCCGGGAGCCACTAAACCAGTTCTCCGAGCCGGGTGGTTACATGACCTTAAACGCACCTCCCCGTATGCCAAAGGCTTCTGACTAGCATCGGGGGTCTATGTGGTCAAGTGGGGAGACTATACCCCCTTTTTATCAGAGTAAGCCATAACATAAATGAACCAATATCGTAAAAAATAATCAATAAACAAGGAACATGTATAACAACCATTTACAATAATAAAATATGCCATGTCATACTACAAGTGCAAAAGTGAACAAAAGCACAAAATAAGGACAATAGCCAAAATCCCCAAAATGGCCCCGACTGTAAGTATGGATCCTCCACCATGTGCTACCCATGTCCACTCAACTATCTAGAAAGGACCCTTGCCCTTCTCCTGACCTACAAACATGAAGTCTGCTCTGGTACCCGACGACGGCCCGAGCAGGGTGTGAGTACAACTCTGCACGCCACCACCAACGGTGTCTACAAAATATCCAGTATAAACAAGTAGTGCATGAAAAAGGAATATGAATGATAATTACCAAGTAATTATTTAAGGTTCTATTAACAAGTTTAGAGCCAAATCCATTTCCATTTTCATTACCATTCATTTCACAAAATTTATCATCACTTACCATTTCATCACATTTCCATGGGTTAATCACATACATTATGTTACATGGGTCTAAGGAAAACAATCACATGCAAGAGGGTGAACACATCATTATCCTATCTCACTAGGACTAACCCCCTCTTAGAAACCATATCCTCACCTTGAAGCCTCAGTCCGGGTGGATGCAACCATTAGTAGAATAGACCCTCAGTCCCCTTTCCTAACCTGTGCATTTAGAGTGAAGTTTAGAACCTCAGTCTTAGCTCAACCTGTGGGTGTATATCCTCATGTCATACCCCACTCTATGAAGCCATGTGCACATTCTTATATATAAGTAACCATCAACCATCCAAACCATTTCCCTTTGGAAACACTATTCACAATAACCCACTTGGGAATTCACATTATTCCTTAACCCATTAACACATTACCATTTCACATCATTTAACCATTCACCCCATTCCCATGTGTTATGCCTATCTCACTAAGAATTCAACATTAAACCCATAACCTATCCCAATATGGTCTTAAATTAGTTTACTCATTAAACCATTTAACTCATTCATCATTCCATGAATCAACCATTCATCCCAATCCAAATAACCCTTTGGTTATTGCTAACTCTAGGTGCATCACCTAACTTCTATTCCAAGTTCAACCAATCATGACAACATGTTTATCAAAGGCTCTAAAATTTACTACAATAAGGTCACTCATTTAATAACAATCCCTAAACCCAGGAAAAGCAGACACATCCCATGGACGGCCTCAGCTTGGTCAAGACAATCCCAACAGATCCCACGGGGATCGTGAGGGTTCATATTTTCCATTTTAAACACCATTATTACCAAACATGCCATGGTTATTCAAAACATAACCCTGTGGAAACAAGGACACACCTAAACATGCACAAATCCCCAAATAACTATGGGATATCACTTATAGACCACCTACCTCAAAATAGTAGTTGAACGCACTCTCAATTGAGTCCTTATACCTCAATATGACCAACCTTTGGAGCATCAACCTAAAACTCACCCAAAAGATAGGGTTTTAGAGCTTCGGAAAAAGAGGGAGAGAATATACAAGCCTTAAACCAAAAAGAGAGGCAAGGATGGGATTAGCCTTACCCGGAGCTTCGATCCTCAACCAACGGCACCAAAAATGCCTTAGAAACGAGGGAGATCGATCTCTTGGAGCTCTTTAGAGATTTGGTTCGTTCTAAGGTAGAAGAAAGAGGAATGGAGAGAAAATCCCATTATGGGTTTTAAAATCCCAGAGTGGAAAACTTGTAATTTTTCCCAACATTAAGTGGTCACATGGTTTAGCCGCACAGTTTGGAAAAACCTACAGAAACCATGCGCATGCTTCTGTCCGGAGGTGGAAGGGTCGCACGGTTTTTTCTGGGCAGGCCACACGGTTTTCCTTGGCCGTGCGTAGGTCGTGCGCCCTGGATTCTCTTGCCAAGATTTCCTTTATTTCGTGCCCAGAGCCCCCAGAACACCCCCAAGGCCTCTCACATATTCAGAAGACATCCCTTGAAGCCCGAAACAAGGGATTCAACGAAAAAATAACGAAAAACATACCCTTTCAAAAAAACCAGGATCTTACATTTGGGATGATATCATCGAAGATATAAACCATAGATTACATCATGCATGGATCGGTACCTCTAATCTAAATCTATCCAATAGGCTATTATCCAAATTCTCTCCAATTTCTCAAATGGTCTTATGAACCTAGGAGTCATCTTCCCTTACCTTTATATCTACAAATGTACCAGTCTCGGTAAAGACTATATGAAAATAGGATCCCTAACATTGAATTTTAGATGTCATCAAAGAAGGTTGAAAAAATATTTCTATTTATACTGAGTAGTAATCATATTCTTCTCGATAAGTCATATCTACTCTGAATTAAACTTGATGAAATGAGATCCTTGTAGCACTTCCTCCCCTACCTATATACATTAGAGAGGTGATTGATATGGATTTCCATATAAATCCTCAAAAGGATCCATCTGTATGGTCACCTAATACCAATTATTGTAGGATAAATAAAAAATAGTTAATTGGTACTACCACGAGCCTCCGAATTCATGGACATACACTTGAAGAAAGTCCTCTAGTACCTGTATTGTCTGTTCTGACTGGAAGATGGTTTGTCGGTGGTATTTTACACTTATATGTACCTGCATATGTAGTGTTTTCTATAACCACTTCCATAAAAATGATGTTAAATGAAAATCCATATCAAAAATCATAGTATGAGGGACCCCATGTAGGCATATAATCTCATGAACATATCGTATCCACTGCTCATCCACTAAGAAGGTCTCCTAGATAGAAATAAAGTGAGATACCTTCATTATCATATCCATGACTACCCAAACTTTGCTTCCACCTCTAGGAGACCTCAGTAAACCTGTCACAAAATCCATCATGACATCATCCCACATCTATTCTAGGATTGGAAATGGTTGTAACAAGAAAATAAGCTATTGGTTCCCCTTCTTCAGTTGTTGACATGTGGAACAGCTAGTAATAAAAACTAAAATCTGACGTTCGGTCCCAAGACACCAATACTGGAGGCGCATATCATGGTAAATCTTAGAAATAACTTGGTTAACTACCCATTTTCAAGTATGGGATTCTCAAATTAATTCATCTCTCATTCCTTTAGGAACCCAGATATTCCAATGTATAAAAAGGATGTCATCCCCATCAATAAACCAATCCAGTGGTGGGTCTGTACATCAAATACTCTCCCCCATAACCAAGCATCTAGGATATGAGAACTAACTCCCCTTCAATCTATCCAAAAGTCATGAGGCTATCTACAATGTCATAAGAAAAGGATACCCATAAATCTCTTGAACCTATATATGAATATTATAAAGAAGATCCATCATCCTCCATTTATGATGGGATTACTAAAAAAACATTTGTTTGAGTCCTCCAACTTAGAGAATATATAATTTTAGGTCCCTTTTCTAGTATATAGGAAAGATCTAAGTCATAGTAATAAAGATATTTGACCCATATCTAATTCACAAGGTTTGATTCATTTTCTATGAAAATATAATTGAGTACTTATACACCATAAATTTCACCTTCGGTAAATAGTGTCTCCAGTAACGTAAGACATGGAAAATAGATCCTATATTGAGATAGTGAGCTAGGTAGTTATGCTATTGAGGCTTCAAATATTGAGAACCATATGAAAGGACTTGATCACCCTTCATCAGAACTTAACCTAGCCTGATGCTTGAGGCATCACAAAACCCTATGTAGCATCTCCCAAGATTATGTAGAACCAAGCTTGGTGCATAGGTAAGTCTTCCCTTTAACTACTGAAAATATTTATCATATTATTCAAACAAGATAAACATGAAACCCTTCTTGGTCAATCCCATAAGCAGAGCTACCAAACTATATAAATCTTGTATAAAATTCTTATAATTCCAAGCCATCCCCAAGAAACTTTTCATATTGAACACATTATTGGAATGCTTCTAGGGACCTATGGCCTTCACCTTCTCTAGGTCAGCTTATATTTATGTTTTTAATATAATATGACCCAGTAATCAAACCATGTCGACCCATAAGTGGAATTTATTGATTTTTACAAGCAAATTATTCTCTCCTTGTGTACACAAAATGATATCGGGGTTTTTCCATGATCATGTTGAATGTGTGTGCACACCACATGTCATCCATGAACACCACAATGAAAGAATCAAGGTATGTGTAGAAAACCTGTTTCATCAATGCCATGAAAATGGTGGGAACATTCATTATACCAAACAAAATAACGAGATACTCATAAATACTAAACCTTCTTTGAATTTTTTTTGAGGTATGTATAAATGTCAAACATGTACCTGATGATATTTTGTACTCAGATCAATATTCAAGAATGCCCTAGAACCTCGAAAGTAATCGAAAATAACATAAATCTGATTCTATAAATATTGGTTCTTAAAAGTAAGTTGGTTAAACCATTTATAATCCATTAATATCTTAAGGTTACCATCTACCTTCTTGTAAAATGTCATGGGTGAACCCCAAGGTGATGTAATGGGTTGGATAAAACCCTTTGATTCTAAACCCTCCAATTCCCTCTTGAGCTCAAGAAGCTCTATATGTGTCATATTGTATAGAGGAATAGGCATTGGAGCTACTCTTGGAGTGATATTGATTGAAAATTCAACCTATAATGAAATCTCTAAAATGGTCTACCACCAGAGGAAAATCTTCTTAAAAACCCCTCGATCATCCATGTAAAGACTAGCGATATGGGTTTTCACCCCTTCCATCCCACAATCCTATGGTCCAGTACGACCAACCTAGACATTCCATTCTCCCTTATTTATATATCTACCTCCCTCTGGAGACATGAAAAACACCCTTCTATGAAAATAGTAAATGTGTCCATGATTGGGCACTATCCAATCCATCCAAAGTATGATATCGAAACCTATCATTTCAAGGATGAATAAACTCTGTAATAAATTATAACCGTCAATATTAAAAGGATATTCCTTTCATTTGTGTACACTATCAAATTGTACTCCCAATAGATTACTGAGGGTCATCATTGAAAATAAGTATTGAATTTCATGAAAAAGACTTTCCATGGTTGATACAAAAATAAAAAAGGTGTGAGGAACCTTTATCAAATAAATAAGATAAAATAATAAGGGATATTGGAATAGTATATTATACTATAGATGGACATATGCTCTATGTCTTGGGTATCAGTTTTATTATATGAATTTTTCCTGATTCTTAGCCATAAGATATAGCGTGACTAACCTAATTGGTTTATATTCACTGATGCTAAAAAATATAGGTATATCTACCTAGGAACATACCACCTCTTCATCCAAATTGACTAGTGCTACTTTAGATCCCAAACTGACATGGAGATATTAATCCTTCTTCAAAATGTGTAGATGGGATGTTTCAAAAGAATCTCTAAAGATTTTAAATTTGGCCACTAGTTCAACACTCAACTAGGTTGTGTTAAAAAGAGGATTTACATGTAATTTCCTTAAAAATGGTGGAATACAACTAAAATTCTAGTGTGGATACTCAATCTTCCAATAACCTACCAAGAATAATCATGATGAAATTTCCTTCCACCGGAGGAACCAATACTCTATCTTGGTACAAATACTTTGTGCCTTGTATCATCATCTTCCCTCAGATTACATTTGGTGATAAGGGATTCGTTCACAATCTCTGAAATGGAATATATCCTAATGAAAGTTAAATGAGATTAGATGGAATACCTAAGACCATTATCAATGTGTATCACCCTAGACAGCTTATCTCTATATATGGTCTATGAAAAATGTTGAAGATCAGTATAGAAAGCTGAATAACCAATGAAAGACATGGTTCCCTTCTCTAGGTGAAAGAACTATCTTGACTGATAATCTCTCAGTGTTTCTAGGAATAAAAATACATAAAAACTAGATTAAAAATATCTCTACGTCATACCTCATTATTGATCATACTGATTTAAAATATCTTTCCAATGCTTGGTATAATCCTTATGCCAATAAGCAGTGAGCTTCACCGTCCTCTCCGAATGTGTCTCGCAATTCTCAAAAATCAATATCATGGCCTCCAGCTAGGATTCCGCAATCTATGAACTTATATTACCCAAAAACATGGGAGGATTTTTCTTCTGAAGATCTCATAAAAATTATTACAAAGAAGTAGAAGGTCTCAAAGAAACGTGCATTGTTAACACTAACTATAAAAAGCCCTTTTAGAGTTGTACACAAATCCCCAATCCACCTATAGTGGGTGGTTCCCCAATTTGAACTACATGAGGTATGACATGTGGTTTAGATCTAACCATATATAGATAATGGTCATCAACACCCTCTGGACCCATAAATCAAAGCCATCATGGCGTCATATCTCTACAATTCCAAGAACATACCTCAAAAATATATCAAAGAATGTATGATCATAAATTAAATAGAAATAATAAAAGGGTCCCACTATCAAAAATATTATCCTAACTACTGACATAGAAGGTATGGGTATATTTAAGTGTTCATGTTTTTATTTATATGTGTTTTGGTATATGGACGGTCAATTGAAAGTTAAAGAGGAAAAATTTCTTTAAGATATACTTGGACTTCCCATTTAATATAAACCTTTTTATTCATAAGTCAAAATATATTATTTATAAGTCCATAAATTAATATAATAAAAATGGTTTAGTTATATATATTTTCATTTTAATGTTATAATGTCACCTAATTTGTAAATTATAATTATCATTCTATGTAACTGCAACCAGAATTTACATTCTATCTTAGAATGAAACAAGTCTGAGAAGATAGATTGATTAGTTGGATCACCCATACTAATATATAGTATTAATATCTTAATAAATTTAAATCATCATCCATGTAATCATGGATAACTATTATTTCAACTCTTGTAACTTTAGTCACATAGCTTTAAAAAAATAATTTCTTAACTAATATTCAATCCTCCAGAAATGTGAAAAATAACACTTAGATTAGGGAAGACACTTTAATAAACAATTATTTTATTTATTCCATATATAAAATGTTTGTGTCATATTTATATAACAGTCATTTTTTGCTCATTAATCACAAGAAACGCAGGAAAGGAAAGAAATTAAATGAACCTATATGGCATGGAATATGTATGTCATATGAATCTCAAGTTACTTATAATGATGCATGTAGCAATGTTCCATTCCATACCGATATAAGCTAGAATATATATAAAGCATAATGAGTCTCAAATATCATGTGTGTATCAAAACAGTGGAAGTATATAAATAGTAATAAGCGAAATGAAAAATGAAAATTCCACATTCCCTAGAAATTTGAATTTTCTCCCATACGTGGGTTAGATACTCATAAGCACTATATTATTACCAAATTTATATGCATCCTACTCTCATTTTTATAATACAAAAATAATAATTCAAATAAAATAAACATTTTATGCCACATTATGATGTCCCAGCCCAACTCACCCAGTAAAAATAGATGATCTTGTTGGCCACATGGTCTCAAGGGATCCTCCACATTCCCTAAAAGCTATCGACTAGTAGTGAGGTTTTAAGATAGTACAGTGGGGAGACTATACCCTCATAATCAGAGTGAATCATAGTGATAAACAATCTAAAAAAATAAATGGAAGTAATAATAATGAATAATAAATTTGAACAACTATAAGTATCTAATTAATAAATAATCAACTCAAAATATGAGATAAGTACCATTTAAAAAAATTGTTTCATGTCTATACAAAATGGATCAATTATACATGGAAAAAATCGGATAAAATATGAAGAAAAAATAGTAAAAATGATTAAAAACTATCAAAAAATACAAAGCACTAGCTCAGTCATATACTAATATGTTCCCATTATAATATAAGAAGTCACCCATCCATAACTGGAAGCTTTCCCTTGTCCACACCAAAATAAAATAATCTAATCATGTACCCAAGGTAGCCCAAGTAGGGTGTGAGATAAACATAATATGCCACCACTAATGAATTATTTACAAATCTGGTCGATGAATATAAACTACAATAGTGTTCAGTCATATCAAAGTAAAACCATAAATAAATACAACTCATGTTGAAATCAGGTTCTCCATGGGATAACTGGATAACCATACCAAATTCAGCATATGCTAGATGTATCAGATAATATTTTCATTTAATTATTAATACACGATTTATGTAATATAGTACTAGTGACCACCGTGGAGTGGTTATGATGATAATAATAAAATAGTACTTCTCGAGAAACAAAATAATCCTTGACCGTAGAAGGTCATCCTTTCTCAATGTACACAACCATGAGTCCAAGAAATAAGGGGATTGGTGTAATACAAGGGGTAAACCTAAGTAATTCAACTGGAAATATGTATAAATGAGTCAATAAATTAAGTCCATGGTAAATCCTACAGTAAGTATAACAAGAGACCAATGAAAATAATCTGAGGCATTGCATATCCTCAGACATCACGCTAAATACATGATGTGTAACCAAGGAATTATAATTTCCTATATAATGATAAGGGATCCTATGAATCCAATTTAGGCATCCAATAATATTAAAATACCATGTTCAAAGGTGGGTATCTCCCTTGGAAACAAACTCAATAAATAATAATGGAATCCTCTGAGTGTTGAAGACATTCCCTTTGGAATCCAGGGCGGGGGTAAGTCTGATCATTCATATAAAGATGAAAAAGGTTCATATGAAATAATAAAATTATAAATACATTTATATATACATTTATAATTCATCATATCCCATTTAGTTACCATTCCCATTATAATTTACTTAGGTTCAATAAAACACCTTTTATTTATAATGAAAAAAGGTCAAAGAGGGACATGAAACCATATCAATTCAATTATAAGTGATTCGGGCCAAATGATTTACTATTAACATTTAGTGATTTATGATCCATTTATTAAAATGAATCACTTAATGTGGAGATGTTAAATCCCAGAAAACCCAAATGGTTTTTTGGGGAGTCATGACATTGGACATTGTAAAGCATAACAAGGAATGCATCCTAATTAGGTACTTCACATTGAGGTCTCAGCCTCTAATGATTTAAGTAGGTCTCCTTCTGGTTTCATATTACAATTTAGAAAAATTAATTTATTTAATAAGAAATTTATTGGCAATTCATAGTCAAATCAGTATGAGGAATTTCCTCTATAATTCATAATGGAAATTCCTTGAGGTAAAAGTCATATACCGCGTACCTTATTACTGTAATAGATTGATCATCTAGTATCGAATCTTGGTTTGTACTAGAATGAAATAAATTTGAATAAATAGAAACTTTTCATGAAAATGTGGTATATTATCTTTCAATTAAATAGTGTAGAATATGAAAATATAATCAGAGAAAATAAGTTAGTAGATCAAATCTCTTATCAATATCAATCCAACAAGACAAAGGGTGGTTGATTCCGAGTTTGAACGGAAGAGATACCAAAGGGTGGGAATGACATGTGTGATAAGTGAGGGGAAATAGATATGAAATTAGTTTTGTGAAATAAGGGGTAAAATAATATTTTTACCCAAATTTAATAGGTAACACTATTTAGATGCATAGTCATAGAAACTGTGTCCCAACCATATGACAAGCACTATCCAAGGCTTCCCCTCACACATGATAGGTATAGGGTTAGGCAAACCATGTGAAGACTATGTAAAACAACACTGAAATATATCAAAAACATTTTTCCCATATTTCAGTCAAGAGTGCATTGTTTTAAAAATCATGTGACACCCTCCAAGGATGCACGATTTGAGGTTCACAATTAGCATTAACAGTGCACTAATCATGATCCTTAAATATTCTTCCTAAAAATTGTGGATCTAAGCTTGGAATAAACCCTATTCAGCCTTTAAAACTCCACAACCTCATTATTAATTATAAAAAGGATAAAACTAAAGAATTAAAATAAAATTAACTAGTTTCATTCCTCATAAATAATCAAGTATGTTAAAGAAATTCATAGAAATTAAGAACTCATTTTTTAGTAAATTCATTTTATCATTCAAAATATGTGTCTTCAAAAATGGTTTTTTGGGTTTGTGTGAGAAAATATTATAATTAATTTTTAAAAATTTTAAAAATTATATTTTATAAAAATAATATCATTTATGAAATTTTCATATAAAAATATCTTAGGGTGTATTTTTGTGATTTGTTTGAAAAGATTTATTTTCTAGTTAATTGTGAAAAATACGGATTATTATTTAAAACTGGATTTGTGTTCTAAAATTTTTTCAAGGATTAATTTTTTTTTAAAATGGAAAAATTAGTTTTATTATATTATTAATAAAATATATATTTTCATTGGAATGAATTTTATGGTTGAATTTGGTATAATAACTTTTTTATAATTAGAAATACATTTTACTAAAAAACAATTTTCTATTGTGGTTTGAATTTTATTTTAAATTAATTTATACCACTTTTAAAAATTTAATAATTAAAATTGGATCCTATATTTGGAATCAAAAGGTTTAAATTTGGAAAATAGGCCGCTTTTATTTTTGGTCATTACGAATATTAACCTTGTTAAATTTTTATCCCCTTACTAACAGTAAATTAGGTAATTGAGGTTAACAATAATACGAAAAGGGATAACCATTACCTAAAAATATATATTTATTATATAGGATCATTGTTTTTATCCATGGCCATAAAAATTTCAAAAATTTAAAATTTATTAATATTTCTTTTGATTATAAAATAAATTTTATTTTAAGAAAATATAAAGTCAAATATATCACTATTTTGATTTCAATGTCTATGATTTTTTTTGACAGGGATAAAAAATTAACATTTGATTATAAATAATTATTTTAAAGTTAAATTATTTTTTCCATGGTAATTTAATTTTAATTTTTAGTGATGAAATACTTACCTTAAAGGTTATTCAATGCTAACACAGTATCATTGAAACTAGTATAGAGCAATCAAGTAAATGGATTTAAAAACTAAAAAAATAATATTTGTTTGGTGAAATAAATATTGTAATCAAATTTTAAGATAAATTTAAGATATTATATATGTTTTCAATGATTATATTTGAAATATATTTATTTATGTTTGGTTTCAGTGTGAAATTATGAGAATAGTTTTTGATATGACATTAATAGTATTTTATTTTAAACAATATTTTGTTAAATTATATAAACCTCATAAAAATATGGAAAGAGGAAAATTAGGATAATAAATGCTCCAAAATTTCATATATTTTCCATTTATGAGCCATTTTTTATTTTATGATGAAAATTATAACCCTTAAATAACGAAAAAGTTATTTCTATGGTAAATATTAAAATTAGTTATCCAAGGGGTTAAACCTAAATATAGGTTTTAAAACATTATATAAACCTATAAAATTTGATTGGATGATTATAATAAGACCATATAACAATTATCTTCGAATACATGTCATTTTGGAACATCTTTTCATAAGTTAGAAAAATATTATATTATAATATTTCATAGATTTCCAAAAATGATATTAATTATGTTTTATAATAAACGATTTTTTGTTAAATAATTTAAATTTATAAAAACACTATATTAGAAAAAGTTAAAGGGATGTGATTTAAAATTATATAAATGGAATATTTATGGATTAATTTTAAATTTATGGTAACATTCTTGACCCTTAAATAGTAGAAAACATTTATATTCTGGTAGTGGAAAAAAGTCTTAACATGATGTTAAAAATTATTGATAATAGTGAAAGAAAGAACAAATTTATTCTAAATTTTATTGTATGAGATTATTTGGACACATAATTATATTGTATTCTGATTATATCAATTTGGAGTAATTTTTTCATGAAAATTAATAGATATTAATTTAATACTTTAAGTAATTTCAAGGTTTCCCATCCCCTCACTTTTTAAAGGGAACTTGATATTCTTCATTATTCATAGTGTTTTAGCTTTAAATATCATCCAATATATGACATAATATCATGCTATATTCCTTACCAAAATATTAGATCTTCTATTATTTAAAAAATACCATCCTTTCAAGGCTTAAGTTGTAAGACAAAGAATGTTTCTCAATGAGGAGTTATAACTCTTTACCAAGTATTTCAATTTCATTTCTTATTATAACTCCCATAAATATATGGCATACATTATAAAATAATTTATTAATTATATTACATATAATTAATTTTTATTTTGATTATATAACAACCATTATGAACTTTATTTCCACCTGTTTCCAAAATGACAATGACGTTCATGTGTACGCGTGGACTTCCACAACTATGAAGCGATGTGATTCGTTTTCCAATTCTGTTTTGCATGGATCATAATAAAGATATATTTCATGAATAAGTATATATATATATCTGTGTGTCTATTTGTTATATATGTGAAATAATAATTATTGTAGAGAGGATAAATTATTTTTTACATTTCTTTCATGTCATCTGTTGAAAAATGGATACACTATTCGTGCAAATGTGTGTTCTACTATCCCCATCAAATGTTTAATTTATTTTTCTATATATAACTTTTATGAATTGATATAAATGTATATTTAATTAATATATATGATATTGAAATTATTTTTACAATCATTTATATTATGTAACTATGATCAATTTACAAGGATCCGGACTGTAGAACATTAACATTCATGAAATAAAACAAAATAGTTAACACCCATAACCAATAATTTTAACAAGGAATTATTAATTAATGTATGCTTAAATGTTATAGGTGGATAAGTATGAAATTATAAGATTATAAATGATTATTATATTGAATTAAAATTAATTTAAATTTATTATACAAGAGTTTAGAGCACATTTTACGCAATTAGAACGTGAGTTAAGGGATTTCTAGTAACACTTTTATTTCAAGGAAAAATATAATTAATTCACCCCTAATTTATTTTGTGTGGTGTATATAATTCTCCTTTTAAAAATATATCATGAATATAATAATTTTTATTTTATTTAAATTCTTATTTTATGTTATTATTTCCTGGATCTCGTGATTCAAAAGTTTCTAATGTGGCAAGGGACTTATGTTGAAATCACATTATTTATCAAGATTTTTTATGATTAAGTTACCAGTGATAAAATTTCATAATAAAACTCTAAATAATCCCATTAATATTCTTATAACCTGGTAATTTATATATATTATATTTTTTTGTTTTATTTTTATCACTTTAATATTTCAAGAGACCATAATAATAGTTTTATGGAAACCTACCATTATTTCTCTTTTAGGTTGAAAATCATTTTTCTTCCATATCCATGTTTTCTAAAAATCGTTTCAAAAATAATTTTAAGATTAAACTTTGGTTGTTTAAATTATTTTTTAAGAAAGATTTAATTTTTAAAAATTGGCTTAAAATGAATATTTTTTTTCATTTTCCAAATGAGGTAATTTTTTTTACAAAAAACATGACAGGAATGTTTTCTGCCATCTTCTATTTTTGTGTCTTCTTATCTTCCTAATATTCCTATGATTATTAAACATTTTTCCTTAGTATATATTTTACAATATTACCCAAATCTTAATAATTATAAAATTTAAATAGTTTCTTACATTTTAATTTTCGTTTCCCATTATTGAATATAATTTTTTTAGGGAAACAATTTGGTTAAATTTTCATTATACTCATCTTTATAAGTACTTGATTTTCCCACATCCACATATATGACTTTTCATTTTCTAGTAACCTTAAAAGACATTTAATATTTTTATTTCATCTTGAAAAATAGTGCTTTTATCATCTCATATGAAATGATAATATTTTGTATCATATCAATTGTTAGGTCTTATCTATATTCTAAGGATGATATTTTTGGATCAAACCATTCTAGAAAATTTCTAATCTATTTTTTAACAAGGATGGGATCCTCTAGATGCTCACAAAACCCAAGATTTTTCTCCTAATCTCATTGACCTTTATATTGGAGTATTCAATTATCTCATCTTATTTTATCATTATGACTTCATATATTCTCCAACAGATTTAGTGTTCAGTTTCGATGACTTTAATTTTTTCTATTATAATAAATTTATAATTTTTACCAGATATCTTTTATAGTTTATAGACAAATAACTTTTGTATAATTTTTTTTATAAAAGAGACATAGATATAGAATTTTATAATTTTCTCACATTATTCATATTTATTTTATAAAAATGTTTCAAAAAACTAATTTAGAAATAAATAAAAAACCAATTATGGTATTATATCTCACTTATAAAATAAAAGATAAGAGGCAGGGAAACATTGTATCCCTCTGGTTGTAATATTTATTTCCATTTAAAATAAAAACAACTCGGTTTTCTGTATATATATTATTCAACATTTATTATCAACTTATTTCTTATATCTTAAGATGTAACCTTCACTTCAACACAAATTTTGATACCCCAGGGCTAAAAAACCACTATGGGGTGAAAAAGTGTTCCTATTTTTATGAATTCTTCTTGATTAACAACTAAAGCCTATTAAGGTTATCAATTCACACCATGGTTTATCACATAATCACTTCATGTGTTTTGATAATTATATATTGGGCATTACATAATTTTTTTATGGTTTAACCAGAATATCCTACTCGTTTCTAGGATTTGTTATTACCTCATATCATAGATTATTTCACAGTCTTCAAAAAATTTCTACAACCTGATTACTCAAAACCCTTCAACACTTCAACATATAGTTCAATATGTTATAAAGGATTTTAGAATCCATTATTATATACAATAACTCCTCTAAAAATATGACTTGTTAAATAAATACCTCAATCTTTATCTTAATGTTCTCTATATTCCTTGATGATGGTCCTACTACATGAGTAAATATATTAGCATATCTAAATGTATAATCCTTCCAAGAACATCTGGAGCATTTTGGTTCTCAAAACTAACTATAGATATTTAATTATATTGATCATTCATTATCTTATGAAAAATTAGGTACAAGGTTTTATTATTCTATTAAGGTTATAAAGATTTAGAATCCTCTTTTACTTTATTTATACAACGGTGTATTAGGCTCATCAGAATTATTTTTTTCGTACTATTTGTGAGTTCTATAAAAAAAATATCAACACATTGTTCTTTTCTACATATAATTTTATATTCAAAATATCATAATTAATAAATTCTATATTTGAAATATGTTACCTAATTTATTTTTAGATACAAAATATCATATCCTTTAATATAGCTAGGATAATTGATAATCTCATTCAAACATTCCTAAATCTCATTCAATTATCTTTATTTAAATTAACTGAAAATTCTATATATTTCTTTCTTTGAATTCATCTTTAAAATTCACTTCTTTAAATCATTCAAAATCACCATGTGCATGTAACTATGATGTGAAACATAATCTACAGTGGTAAATCATCTATGAATTATGAGTTTTCTATTTCATATGAATTTAAAGTCATATGATCAAATATTTTTCTCTCCATCAAAGGGTTTTAATGACTCAAATTATGATAATCGACAAAGACTTGTGATCTCAAAGTTATACGCTTAATAAAAGTATAACAGTGTTTTAAATAATTATCAACTGGATGAAGTCTTAAGATCTATATAAAATTAAAATAATATGAATATAATTACCGAAACTCCACGTCACACAATACTCAGAGTTGTTGTCTTATCTTAAATACTAGTGATGAATCTATAAGATCTGGTTAACACATATGTAGAATTATTACACTCTTGATTAAAGTCATGAGATCATCTAGTAATACTTGTGATGATGTATTATGGTAAATTCTTGTGATTATTAGTATAAGTATTATGATCATGGAGTTTTTTATTTTTTCATTTTAAGCTCCAAAATAAAGACTTCAACTTTATACAACCAATACATTACTAGGGATACCATGTAAAATATACTTGTCTCACCATTACACAACTCACTAAAATTTAGTGTTAGCATTATTTAGATTTCATAATCTTAGAGACACCATTTCACATAATATATTAATTTAATTTTATGTAATCTAATTATTTACCTAAAAATCACCTCAAACCTTTCAAAATAAATCATGAGGCCTAATTAATCTTTAAAAAAAATTAAATTGATCTATACAATGTTACTTCATTCACTAACACTTTTCATTGATTCCTTAAAAAAATAAGCATTACAATCTTCACAATAATGGCTTCCTTGAACTTCTCCAACAATGTTCTCCAAGTAAACAACACATCACAACTTTTCTTTTCCAAGCACATTGATAGAATCTAATTAATATCATAGACTTGGATGCATTATCAATCATGAAATATAATTACAAAACATGAATTGAAAATAATTATACAATAATCCTATCAAATTCCTTCAACAAACACATATCGACTCATTGACAACAAATGAAATTCTTAATTAGGAACTTCAAGATAAATGTTTTATTTTAAATGGTGAAAGGTGTTTGAAATTTGTTTCATTTATTTGTGATGCTTTTTATGAAAATTTCATTTTTCATGGGATTATTATTATTAAAAGATTTTATATATTTTAAATTAATCTAATAAATTTTTAAAAAAAAATTATGGTAACTGGATTTATGTTAAATATCATAAGAAAAGGGTTGGTTTAATAAAATTTTCTTAAATAATTTATTTAGATTTATCATAAGTTTTAGGTATGTGGGTAAAATTTATTTAAGTAAAACCTATTATTTAATGCATTAATATTATTCTAGGGTAAATAAAAAACTTAGAGATATTATTTTAAGTTGAGATATAATTGGTATAAATGAGGTTGAAAGTTGAAATCACTCTTATTTTTATAGTAAAGTGGATAGTTTAAGGTTGTCTGAATGTGTGATTAATTGGTTATCACACATAAGTGGTAAGGTGGTGAATTTATTTCCATGGGTAATTGAATATTCATGAAAAATAAATGGATAGCGAATGATTTTTTTGGGTTATTTTTGGAAATTCATTTCCTTTTGAATTTTTGAAAACAAGAAGTTTTCATTAAATAATTTGGAAATAAATATTATCTATCTTATATTCAGAAAATAGGGAGTGTCTATTATATTTGAGAAAATGTGAGTTTTTCATCGATTTTTTGAAAATAGAGTTCTTGGGAAATAAAAAAAAGTAATTTTTTTGAAGCTTTTGTTTGTATGAAGAAAACACATTTTATGAACTGGTGGAATTATTGGTTTTGATTTGTTGTTTTCAAGAAAATTATATAATGTGAAGTGAAATTTCATCATTAGTTATGAATTTAGTATTGGAATTTTTTATGTAAATCACTATTTTAAAAAATTAATTTCATTTATCATGATTATTTGGTATTTCATATTGATATTTTTTATACATGGAAGTATAGTGGAGTCAATAGAAAAATACAACTGATTTCATACTTTATCTCTACATATCAAATATGATTCACATCTATATATGAATTTTTATGATATAGATAAATGGAATAATTTTTTCTTTGGTAGTGGTGAGTGGTCGACTCATTATAGAGATATGGAAAACTATTTATTGGATTGGAGTCTGAGAGAATTATTTCTTATCACTATGCATCTTTTTAAGATTATTTAAAATTTTGTTTTTTATGGTTACATAAAATTATTTTTAATTTCCATGAAATTGTTTCAAAATTGTTTTTTAATATATTTTATATTAATAGTAAAATTCCCAAAAATATCATGAAATCACACTAAGAGTATGATGAGATTGTGTGAACCAATTTTACTAAATTATTTACTAGTTTAATTTCCCATATTAATATTCAAAACTCTACATCTATTAATATGAGGGTATGTTCTCTTAAATTTACGATGCACAACACCACATGAAAACTATAAATAAAAAAACGACACATATTAATTTTAAATGTTTTGATCACAATGTGGTTATCCACTCATTATTTTGTTTGGGTTTAGTCAGATATACATATTTTATCACTATTAAATTATAGTGATTGAAAAAGTGAGAAGACATCATCCTTAATTCAATACATATAATGGATTAGAAGGTAACATTATTAAAACATGAGAAGGTATCATCCTTAACCCAATGCCATCTTTGAATAGTAGTTTCTTAGATTTGATTATACTAGAACCATAATTTTTTCAATAGTCCTATTTTTACACTTATAGAAAAAGATATTTAATTCACTCTTAGATATCTCAACATAAAAATGTAACATATTCTTCATTAAAAATTTGTATTTGTATGTGACAGAATTAATGGAACCACTTCATGTACATTTTTTCTCTTATCAAACATTCATGATGTACAATGTATGAAAGGGAGAGTGCAAGTATACATTTCCTTATTCCTACCCAATATGAAGACTTCTATTGATAAACACCTTGATCCGGTTACTTTGATGTAGATGGAAATCATAAGCAATAGGTTCCCATTGGTCTCACTTATTCTTCTTCTTCAAGAGTCTTGACACACAAAATATATATCTATAATGTATCACTTTCAAAATTTCCAAATTTTATTTTTCATATATGATAAAGGGATATAGTAGGGCTGCAATTTTCTCCTTTATCTTCTTCTTCAATGATTCCCAATATATTTCCATAATATTATCTCATTGGTATCTCAATTTTTCTCACAGTTTTCTATTTTAATTCTTCTACTATTTATTCTCAGTGTCTTAACATATCATGAAAAATATTTTTTGTAATAAATATATAGAAACCCTATAATATTAAATATCGTGATATTATTTCATATTCCCAACAGGATCACATGGTCTTTCTCTATATTTTATCACTATGTCATACAATTTAAATATTCTAGAGTAATTAAGATGTGATCTTATCAATTTTTTCTTATTCAATACACATTTATCTAAAATTTAATCATATATTAATACCTTAGAATAAAGAAATTTATTACATTAATAATATCTCAATATCATCTAACTTTAATCTCAATAAAGTTCACATTTTTCCAAACTAATATAGTTTATATAAATAATAGAATATCTTATGTATCAAAACAATAAACTAAAATATGTTATTTATAATTAAGATCATCTTATGAATGATCTTAAGAATAATATTTATTCTCAAAATATCTTATGGATGAATTTATAATATCTTATATATTGTACATAATATATTATATACCACAAAACATATGATATCTTCCAATTTTCTACTCTGCAATATCATCATTATCATTTGTGATCTATTAAGTATGATATAAAAATATTTTATTTCATACTATGATTTTTTATTTTACTATATTTATATGGAAACATCATAAATTAACTTTTATATTATAATTATGTCTTATGTATTATTATAAGATCTTACCTTTTCACATTTCTGTGTAAGCTTCAATAAATATATTTTGTATTCATTAAGATATATTACGTACCAATAATAATTCTTACATTCCATGTGAAATGTTTTTAGTGTTATAGTATAACTCTAAAATTTACTTACATATCAACTAGATAATATTATATATCACATTGAGATATATACCTCTACCAATATTCTTCTTCTAACAAAAACTTATATATTCTTTTCCATTTAAAATTTTCAACTTCAAATAAAAATTCTTGAACATCAAAAAATTAGATCAGAACCACTTTAAATATTTTCCGGGGTTCTCCACTAACTCCAATATAGCCTAAAACAAATCAAATGAATATTGAAATATATCAAAGCATCAAAATTATCTTTATAATAATTTCCAAATAATATTATAAAAAATGTATACTCTATTTGAGCATTTACAAGTAACCTCACTACCTCAAAAATTCACAACATAATACTTAGTATTCCCTAAACACTATTCAAGTGTTTTAATGAGAATATCCAATACCCATAATGTTATTTGACACATGAATGGATTATAACTTTAATTATCATCCATATTTACCCAACTCCTCAAGTATCCTATTTCTCTTCTTCATAGGGAACATTCGGTAAATTATTATATCTTCAAGAAACAACACTTAACATTAATTCACAGAGTCCAATTTTTCAATCATTATATATTATGTCTACTTCCAAAACACCAAGAAGTTTATCAAACTTATTTTACCAATCAATTATTGGTTGAATCCAAATATCTTTATTTAATTAACTTTTCCAACTTATTAATGGATATTCATAATATGTTGGCAAAAAAAATACATATAGCTCATGGGTAATCTAGTTGTATCTCACACATCTCTAATGAGAGGTTAAATGAGTATAACATACATAAATATTAAATTATTTCATATGAATATTTAATAAACTTCACAAAAAAATACTTGCCCAGGGACTATAAAGGTTTAGTGTTTTTTTACTAGATACATAATAAAATAATTTTACAAAAAATAATATCTCTTACAAAATTCTTCTATCATTGCATCATTATTATCTAGTTCTTACTAAATACCTTTCTTCACAACCTAGAGTAAATAGAAATATAAGAAACTATGATCTCATATTATTAATTTTATTAAAGGTTGAAGATATCAATAAATGATCATATGAGATCATAATCATAAGGGTGTGTGAACCAGATCATAACATAAGAAATTAATAATCATTCAGTTAAATATCTTTAATTATTCATTATGCTACAATTTTCTACTATAAAAAAGATAAATAATCCATAAGAATGTAGAATCATTAATGATCAATCATGATCCATGAGAATATAACAAAATCGAAAGACAATGGTTTGTGACATATGCATAAGTATATAAAATAATTAACTTAATCAAGTATCATTATAAAGACTATCATAATGGATTTATTCCACTCCGCGTTCCATCATTTCTTTAATCAAGGTTCACTCCCAAGAATATAATATTTGATAGTACCCCTAACTAAACTAGGTTAACTCCCAATTCTAGTCCATATTATCTCATGATATATCACTCTTTACCCAATGAATTAGAGGGATGTATTATTTTAGGGACACCCATCACAAAATGAAAACCAATAATATATGTGTCACAAGATTATAAAACATTCCTAATATCATTATCTCCAAACCCATAGAAAATTACAAGGTTTCATAAATATCTCATCATCATATAATCATAATCAATCCTGATAAAGGAAGTGGATGGTATCATAAAAGCATTCAGTATCTCACTATAGATTAATTAACCCCTGGGAAAGGAATGGGTATCACGTAATCTACCTAAAATCATCATCTTCATATCTCATCGAGAAATGTTGAATGTTTCATAAGATAATATCCCCATTGATATATAAAAAAAATTAATAATGTGGGAAATAAAAAAAATCCATTAAAAGATCATGTGAACCTATATTTGATAACATGATAAAAATATCATTTGGTTTTGTTAAATATTAACATAAAATACCCAAAATATAAATAAACTATTTTTCATTAAAAAATTAATTTAATATTTTGAAGGAATCTGTTAATAAAATAATAAACATGGTGGGGAGAAAATATATTCATATTGTATACATTAAAATAATACATTCTTTTCACACTTTTATAAAAATTCAAAACAACTTGTTTGAAAAACTTATTTAAAAATATTCATTTTAAGCCTTTGTAATTAAATTTGATAGTAATGAAAGTTTTATTTTCAAAAAAATCAAGTATATGTAATAACATCTATAAAATACTTTTGAAGAGCATTAGCATGGAAGAAAAATATCATTGATTAATGATGAAATAAAACCTACTTTTCTTTGAAAACATTTCTATATCATTTTGAGTACCAAGAGTCTAAAAAGGTTATATGTAGTGAAAACTCTTAGAATAAATAGATTATAATAAAATGGTTCGGTTTTAAATGATAAGATCTATATATTTCCCTTAATAGAAATTTAGCATATCTAATCCCAAAAAGAAAAATGATAGTAACAGAAACCCTTACTACTTTGGTAACTTCTAATTCATAACCCTCACGGAAGAAATAAATTAAAATTACACTTTACATACCATGAATATAAATATATTTCTCAAAAACATGAAAACGTACTATTATATATAACAAATTAAAGAAAAAATTACTGAATATGGAATTTGACTCATAGAAACAAAAGTAAGATGAGAAACCTAACCTCATGTCCCATTTTTCTTCATATGGATTCAAATATCCTATAAAATAAATATATATTAACTAAAAATATATTTATAATACATAATCATACATATAATTCTATAAATCGTTTACTTAAAACACCTTATCGCCCATTCATTAACAATCTTTCACTATCATCATCATTTTAGGTGTTAACTACTTTGTTATTCATGTGTGTTTTAGTTCGGTAGTTATGATCCTTTCACTTTAATCATGGTTCCATCATATCCAAAATATTAATATTTTAATAAGTATCATATTTAATTATTATATAAACTTTTATTACCATTCAAAAAAATAAGTTAGGAAAAATTAATTACATTATTAAATGTAAAACAATCACATTACTTTGTATAGGTGGTGGTCCACATGTGTTCACGAGCAATGTTATCATTATCCTACAGATGGGAAGGAAAGATGGTAGTTAAGACCATATAATCATATAAGAATAATTATTTGTCTGATATCATATATAAACTTCAAATACATCGTAATAAAATCCCTTGAAAATTTGTAATGAAAAATGAATCATATTTCTCTGAGGAGGCGGTGGTCCATATGTATGCACGAACGATACTTTAATTTTTTATTTTATGGAAATAATGAAGAAAATGGTTATCCCATAATTATAATTAAGTATTATTATATTTATGATACTATTTAAATTATTTTAGGATGGATAAAATCAATTTAGAGTAATTGCAAGAAGAAATAAGTTTGAAAATGTTGGGTAACGAGGTTACTTATTCTTTGAAAGAACTACTTTTTTTACAAATTAAGCCTTCTTATGATGGTAATAGGGTAGGAAAAGAATTTAACTAAATAATGGGAGTAATGTAAGAATTATTTTTTAAGGAATTATCAATATATAAGGCTGGCATTTTTTGAATAAGTGAGGATAAAAGGATCCATTTTATAAGTGAGGGGAGGAATACACATGGATATAATTAAAAGAATTAACTAATAAAAGGTCAATTTCATGTTCAAGTAAAATAATATATACAATAATTAGAATTCATGATTATATATGGTCTAAATAACTCCAACCAATAACATTTGGATATGTTTAATTAGAATATTTTCCTTGTCTTAAAGTTTTACACCCCCTTCCCCCCAATAAACCTATTTTAAACCTAAATATGGTAAAAAACTTATTATTTTTTCTATTCATTATGACTAAAAATAAAAGTGGTATAATTAAAAAAATTATAAATAATGATTAAAAATATATTATGCATTTTATCAAATTCAAATCCCATAAGTAGAAAAAATTAATTTTTAAATAAGTGCGTAAAATGTAAAAAAATCCTTTTTAGAAAAATGTTTTTTACCATAAAAATATTTTCATTTTTTTAAAGGTTGGGGCTGAAGCCTCAATTATTATTAAAGAAAATCAAAGACCTATTTAACTGGGTAAAGGAAGACCCATTACATATCCCGAAGACCTAGTGATCATTTAGCCCATTACATGGCCCGTAGGCCCAAATTTATGGCCCAAGGCCCATTCTGTGAATAGTATTTCTATAGTACTCGCCTTCTATAGAACCAAACTATACCCGTCGATGCTATAGTTCCCCACCACCGCTACAGTAACCTACCACTGCTACAGTGCTCACAATTGCTGCAATGCCTCCACTGCTACGGTACCTGCGCCAAATGGGTTTTGAACCCCCATTTTTCATGTAGGATTACAGGGTGATTACCACTAAGCCAAACCCCAACTATGCATATAAATGTTTTCATTATTATACCATGCTTCGTGAATCCCATTGGCCAGATGTTATAAAAATTATTTAATATATAATTTAAAATTTTAATTAAAATTATTAATTAATGGATATTTATTTAATATATTAATATAAAAACACATTGATCACATAAATTTTTTTCATAAAAACATATATTTTTACCTTCAAATGATTCTATTTTCATTTATAACCTATTGATAACTAAAGAAATCATTTAATTCATGTGTAAAAAAATATTTAATAATTTATTTAGTCTTATTCATACTTTCCAATCAAGCAGATACACAATGAACTTCACATTTAATAATAACATTTTAATAGTATATGACTCTTTTTTTTAAACTCAGTGTTGTGTGCAGAAAAATATAATAAAGAAAAAAATATTTTAAAAGAAACATGTTATAAAATTTCAGGGAATTACTCAATGATCAATTTAATCAGACTTTTCATAGTAATGTTCATTAAACTTTGAATGTTTTAAAATCATGACTCATTAGGATCTTCATCATCTTTCAACACTTAATGACATTACTCCACTTTAACACACTGGAAAAAATATATAAAAAATTCAACTCTCATTATCATAATACATTTTGGAACATTAATCTCCTCCTTTGTATTTTTTTTCAATAACCATTTCTATTCAACCAATTTTATTTATAAACTCAATATCATTCTCCACCTTATTAAAAATAAATGAAAAGGTGTAAATTAAAAGGAAATTCATACTTATATAATGGTTATTCCCTAATTTAAATATCATATTCCATCCCTTATTAAAAATTAATTCACATTAAATAAGGGTGTAATCACGTTACTCTTAAGTGACGAGTCATAAATTAATCAACTCTAAGTATTTGTGAGAAATATCAATTTAGAAAATAAGAATGACTAACTGAGAAAATAAATTTTCTCCATAAAACTATTTGGCATGTGACACCCACTAAAATTTATATCTCTAAGATCTGTTTAAATAAATTATAAAATTAATTTTATCACTTACACTCAACCTAACAAACACATAATATGAATTCATGTAAGTATATTACTCCCTCTTCAATATAACTTCTAGTTTTAGAAAAACTATCCCTTCATAATTGTACTTTATTTAAAAAAAACAATGATGGAAATTTGATTAGCACATATCAATATAGGTGTTATCTAGAAATTATATATTCACATGAAATAATGACATTCTTGAAGATTCTCAACATAAATCCCCATCAAGGGATAACCCCCCCAAAAATCTTCATTGTGGTTTTTATTCTTTAAAATGAACATTGAGGATATCCTTATGATATTGCATGAAATGTTTAAAGGAAGCATTGTAATATCAATTAAATCATTCCATGATGGCATATACTATTTGTTTGAATATTTTCATAACCTTCTAGTTCTCTCCCTTGATACATTACATTCAATTCCCTATATAGAAAAACTAGAAAATATGGGAATAATATAGGTCTTCATTTTCTTCACAATAAAAGAACCATGGATAATATTTCCTATCAAAATTTAAATATAGTTATTTTGAATTTGAACCTAGTGTGAACAATTTATAATTATATAACTTTTGATTTTTCTAATAGAAAATATTTTAGGTGGCATGTTATTCTATTTACATTTAGATTTATTCTTATAAGGAAGTATTTTTGTAACATTATCTAGCAAAGAATTATCATTATTTTATGTTTTCACAATATTATTTTTCATTTACAATTGGGAAGGAGAAAAACCTATAAATTATTTTGTAACATTCTTATCTTTCTTAGATTTTTCCATATGTTTTATCAAGAATATTTAGGTTACCCTTTTTAGAAAATCAAAAATTCTTATACCAAAATAATCCTCTTATATATTTCATGGATTGATTATCTTCTTTATTCAATCATAATCCATTAAAATTTGACATATTTGGACTATTTTTAAAGGTCCATAATGTCGCCTTTTCACTCAAAATAGAATAATCTATTCCGTGGTGTAGAATACTTCTCAAATCTTCTCTTTGGTTCACTTTAGTAAATATTTTTCTTTTGTTTACACCCTATGGAAAACTCATATACTTTTATTTTCATTTTTTTATATTTTTGGGCCTATTTACACATACATATTAATAAAATGATGGAATTATTAGTATTATTCTCCACCCATATTTTCTCATATTTTTAATTATAACATGTACTAGTGAATGAACTTGCATTAGAATATTTATAATTTTATAGAACAAGGGTTGCTTTTATTTTTTGAACCAGCAATAGATATTTTTTTAGTATACTTTAATATCATCATGCCACTAATATGAGTATTTTTATAAGTGAGACTCTCATCAAGAACATGGATGGAAGCTTATTTTCCTTATCTTCTTGGGAAGATTCATATTGTGACAGTTCTATGTTTCAAAAATTGAATTCTAGTTCAAGGAAATTCACGTTAGAGGTATTTTTTCATCATCAAATGATCTTGTTATTTCTTCTAACTATGTTCCTCATGCATCATACACTTATCCTATAAATAATTTCCATGAAACTTTATCCTTTTTATTTGATTTCTAACTGATAGCCTTTAACATTCATATAGGATTTCTGTATTTATTCTAATTCATGGAACTGTTCATCACACTACTACAAAACAGGCTTGTAATAGAACTGGAATTTGAGGGGCTATAAAAAATCATGGATAAAAGTACCTTTTGTCATTGCTTTTTTTAGCACTGGTATAAGATAACCTTTACCAGCTTTTTTTCAAGCGTTGATAAACGATACCCTTTATTAGTGATTTATTTTTAGCTCTCTTAAAGGGTGTCTTATATCAGTGCTTTATTTTTAGTTATTATAAAGGGAATATTTTATGAGTTATTTTTTTAGCACTGATAAAGGTCTCAAATAAAATGAAATAATTAAATAGTTAAAAATTAAAAATGATTAAATTTTAAAAAATTAAAAATAATATTAATTTAAAAATTATTCATAAAAATTAAAAAATATAAAATAATATATATATATATATATATATTATAAATATTAATAAATATATAGATATGTATAATGAATAAAATGATATAATTAAACAAAAAAAATTAAAAAAGAGTAAATTAAGAAAATATTAAACATTGTCTTAATTAAATAATTTTTGATAAAATGAACAAATTTAATTTATATATATATACTATAAATATTCATAAATAGTATGTATTAGTTATAAATATATAAAATGAATAAATTGTAATAATTAAAAAAAATGAATAAATTACAAAATTAATAAAAAATTCATTAATGAAAAAATTATCAATAAAAATGAACAAGTTTAATATAAATATATATATATATATGTATTTATTATAAATAGTTATAAGTAATATATATTAAATAAAAATATTGAAAATGAATAAAATGTAATAACTAAAAACATATTAGTGTCTTATTCATTTTTAATGTTTTTATACATAATTATTCATTAATACATTTAAAATATAAATATATAAATATATATATTTATATATCAATATATATATAAATTCATAAAATACGAATCATATAATATAAAATATTTATTCTAAGATTAAATAAGTCATATATTTTGGGAAGAATGGTTTATAACTAAAAATTAATATTAATTAAAAATATTGACTAATTGTATTGAGTAATGGAAATAATTAAATGTCATTTTTTTCAATTTAACATATATAAAATGTGTTTTACATTAATTTCACATATACATATTTGTAATTAATTTATTATTATATGCAATGCATACACGCAAATATTTACATAATTAATGAAATCTTATATTAAAACACAAACACCTAATATATATGTAATTTATTAAAATTTAAGTATACATTTTAGAATTTCATTTAGTAAAATGATAAATTTAATATATTATTACTTTAATTATTAAATTTAATATATTTATTTTTATGTATTTATTTACTATTTTTTAATATTTTCTAAATGTATCTATCTATATTTCAATATATATAAATATTTTTTTTAATAATTTATATTTAATTAATAAAACTCTACCATTTTTTCAAAAATGTTATAGTGTACTCATTTTTAATTATTCGAATTCAATCATTTTTAACATCAATTCAATTAAGATTACATATTCATTAATAATGTTAGAAATATATTTTTAAATATAAAATCATAAATAAATATATTTATAAATTTATACTTACTATATTTATATATTTATATATTTATATATTTATATATTTATAATTATAAGTAATTAAATATTAATTTTTAAAATAGGATTTATATAATTTTAAATAAATAATTATATGTATTTAAATAATTATTGAATTATAATAAATTTATTTAAATAAAGAATATATTTATGGTATCTATATTTATATTTATACTGAGATTTATATATATATATTAAATATATATATGCAACTATTTAAAGGTATATAATTATATAAATATGTATAATGATATAAATATATAAATATTATATTTTTAAAGGTGTTTATATAATTATTAATAAATAATTATAAAATTATAAAATATATAAAAATAATTATATAATTATAATAAATATATTTAAATAATGAATATATATACTATATTCTTGTTTATATGTATTTATTATATATACATATATGTAATTATACAAATATATATAATGATATAAATATATTTACAATTATAAAAAAAAATATTTACATATTTAATTAATTATTAAATTATATTAAATATATTTAAATAATTAGTATGCTTAATATATATATATAATTATATTTATATAATTATAATTATGTAAACATATTTATAATCATATAAAAATATTTATGATTATGATTATGAATCCTTTATTAGTGATGGAGTTTTAGCTATAATAAAGAAGCCTTTTATGAGTGATTATTTAGCACTGATAAAGACATATTTTATCAGCACTTATTAATTTAGTACTGATAAAGGGTATCCTAATTAGTTATTTTTTGGAGGCGCTAATAAAACTCTCTCGACCTATTTAAAAGAATCCAAACTGTGACTGATTTTGTTGCAAATCTTATGCTTTTACATAATTCCCCTAATACCGGCACACCTTTTCTACTTTATATCATATTAATCAAGGCTTGAATCCAAGGTATGTTATTTTTTTCTCCTCCTCTCTCATAGATTGCTTGTTTAGGTTCGCTAGTTTGCCTTATTACGGTGTTTTCTTGGATCGTCACCTCTTTTCTCTCTCATGATCAATCGATCCTACTTGGATAAGAAGGCTTCTATATACTTTTACATTGATTTAGGTGTCTCCTCCCTCAATCTTCATGAGTTTTACAAAGTAAATCCCCTCTTTCTTCCTTCAGATTTAGGTGTCTCTTCACACTATTCCAATTTCTTGAGGTATACTTTTTCTTCTTTAAAAATTCTTTTTTTATTTAATGTGTGCCTATGTGTAATGTTTATAATGGATTTGGAAAACATTTTGGTTCAATTAAATACTTGGCATGAATTGGTTTCCTTGAATTTTTATTGAATTATTTTGAATTAAATTTTTTATTGTTCCAAGTGTTTGGTCATACTAATGGTTTTTAATTAAATCATAACCAAATAATCAATCCTTAAATTCAATAAATGGGTTTTATACTATTCCAATAGTTTTGTTTTATTTTTTCGAGCTATTTTTTTATTATTATGGAGTATAGTTCTATTTTTTATTAATATATTAAAATTTACATTTACCACTATACCCCAATGGGTCAGAAAATATCCCTTGATTTTCATACCCTATATAGCCGGGATTTATACTTCCACTTTTTCTAAAATCACTCTCATTGCACCCTTATTTTCTTCCAACCCCAATTTTTTACATATGTACCAAGGATTTATGCAGCCACTGATGTTCCTTTACAATGATATCACTTTAGAGCCTCTTGGGTTTTCACATGAGGACAGTGCCTTTGGCATCCCTCAGTGAGGTCATAGGGCCTCACCAATGGTGAGGTGCACCAGGTACACCTCGCCTCACGCCAAGGTGCACTGAGGCATTGGACTTTAAAAACACTTGTGATTAAAGTTCACTAATTCCAAGAGAAACAAGAACTAAATATTAAATAGTAAAAAACTAATTCATCCAAGTATTAAAATAGGTAAATTATTAAACAAAACATTAGCTATACTCAATTCTTAGTAATAATGACACAAAGAATAACTAAGGTGTGACTCGAGAACCAATTAAGTTGTTCTAAAAGATAAAATAAAATATTATCATTTAGATAATTTTCCTATATTTAAATCCCAATTTAGTAACAACCTCCATTATGAAAAATCGTTCATTTAAAGTTAAGATGCCCATATATAACTCATATTTGATGAAAATTAAGTTTTACACAAGTTATATTTAAAATATACAATGAACATTTCCTATTAGTAATGTAAAATTATTATTTAATAAAACTTTTAAAGATTTAAAATACCTAAGGGTGTGGTTCCATAAAAAAACTATATATTTAAGGTATTTATTTAAAAATAAGTCCATACATAATTCTTTAAGAAAATATTGACATTTAGTACTCAAAAAGTTTTTGGTTTAGTTATATAAATCTAACAAGTTGATAAAAATTAATAAGTAATCATAAGAAATTATTCCTTCCTACTTAATAAACCCATCCATTATCTTGTCACTGATGAAATCACTAAATCAAGTTTAAGTATTATTCATTGATTTGTTAATCATTTATGTTAAAGTGAAATGAAATGAGTTTCTTTGTGTTATAAATCAAGGTATAAAAAGGAATACTTATATAAGAATATTCATACCATTTAAACTCATGATTTTAACTAAATTCACATTTAATAAAGGTAACCAAGAAATCAAAACATAAATAAGTACTATGTAGTAATTTATTTTCTTCAAAAAAAGGTCTATGAAATGTGAATATTTAGGTTACTTTATCAAAATAATGTATGGTACCATAACCTAAACCTATGATAGATACATTTCTTTCGGGATCTAAAAATTATTTTGAGCTTATATAATTTCTAATCATGAACTTATATAATTAAAATATGTAAATAATTAAATAAAAAAAGTAAAAAAATTAATTTCATAAAAGAAACAATTTTAAAACAAGTAAACATGTTTAACAGACTTTACATAATAAACCACAATTAAATATATAATGTGAATAACACACATGATGTTTTTTCCATCTCACCACACCCAATCTTGTGAAAAAACAATATTTGGTTCTCCTCTGGATAAACATTAAATGGAAATGCTTAGTTTCACCCCTTGATAAGCTATCTCATTGCTCTGTCAAAATTCCTAAATAACTGAAATCATTCTATGATCTTCTAAACACACAGAAGAATGTAAAAAACTCAAAACATGGTGTAACTTCAAGGTTGGTTCCATGCCAAATAAGAACAAAGACTAATATAATTCTCTCATCCTGTGTACTAGAGAATCTCCAATTCAACTCACTTAGATAAATTCAAGTAAAACTTAAGCCGAATATCACACACTAACTCTGTATAATACCGCATACTCTTTTCTAAAATAGTTTTCAATGTCATCAATACTTGTAAAAACTTCTTGATGTTGATTCTTGAATAAATTGCATGGGATGTGAAAGCATGGATTTTTGGAATCTGGAGTAATACTTGAAATTTTGGTTTTTGATAAATGAATAGTCCATTGATTGAATTTTTAAAGAATCCAGTGAGAACCTTAGTATTTACACGAGGAGTCTAGGAAAATAATCTATGGATATAAATTGTGAATTTAACACTTCCTTCTTAATTTTTTTATTTCATGATAGATTTATAAAATTTCTCTGAAATGTTTAATAATCATGCTTTAGTTTAAACTGGTTGGTAGCATACATATCATTTTTATGTTCATACCTATTTTAAGTTTCTGTTTAAAATTGTAAACTTTTTTAAAATGATTATGTGGGTTTTTATAATGAAAAAAATGAGATTTTCCATTAAAATAAACTAAAATGGATTTCATGTTTTGAAACACGTGAAGTGATTTAAATGTAAACCAAAAATGTTTTAAACATTTCAGAGTGTACAAATTTCCCTGTAAATGGTTTTAAACATCTATTTTATTATTAATGGTTTATGAATATGACTTTAAAATTTACACTTAATGATATCGGAACTTTTAAAAAATGGGGTTTGTAACTGATTATGTGTTTTCAATTTTTTCAATTTTTATTTGGAATTTTCAAAAAATTGATTTCAAGTGGGGTTTTCAAAGTTAAAAAAAATCTTTTTTTATATTTAAGTTGGTTTTGAGATGACATTTGAAATTTAAAATTAATATGAGTTAATTAATTTTTTTTCTTCTCTTCTATAGTGTTTGGTAAAGTGGTAGGTTTTACTATATAATTTCAAAAACATTCATAGTCATAAGATCATTAATTTATTATTCATTAATATCTTTCCATAAATCTAACTTTTTTAGAAGTAATTAAATTATTATTTTATTCATTATAGGGAATGTAATTTATATGTTTTATTCTTTTATTCCAACTAGGATCCTCAACATAGTTTCTGAAATAAGATGGGCTAGGAAATCATGCATACATTTCCACTAGGAATTAATATTATAGTCTTGGAGAAATAGTTTTTCTATTTAAGGTATATTGATTATTATATACTATATCGTAGGTGATATTGTGTCTCAACCAATTGGGAATGGGTAAAGGGGTATGAAATAGTAAGGGAACTATGAACATGTATTGTATGATCAGTTCGACTATCAAATCATTGTCTGCCTGAGAAAATTTTCATCTTTAGGCAACAAACTAAGAAATGTTGTCTGATTATTTTCCAAATCTGATACTGAGAACACTTAGATTTAAGGATGCAACTGTCATCCTCATCAGCTTCATCTCTTGAACAGTTATTTTTTCATTTTATTTCTTGAGACTCACCCCACATCTCTTCTGTACGTGAACCTATGTTTCATGTACTACTATGAGAAGTAGTCATCCCATACCAGGTATTGGTGGTCATTCTAGGTGAATTAATATGATAATTCTTACAATAGTGGAGTAATTATTTTATTAAACTCCATTACCTAATTAATTCATAGTATTCTGAAATTATTTGAAATAAAAAAATGTTGGGTTTTTATTATAATTATCTTAAAATTTTACCTTTAATAATTAATATCTTTGGTGTATTTATTTATTTATTTTACAAAATGAATATTTTATGAACCTAAGATAAAAAATATGAATCAAAAATGGATTCATACTAATCGTATGACAAAAAAGTATGAATAAGTAGTTAAATATTTCATCAAATTTTGAAAAGATAATACATATAACCCATTTCAAAAAAAAGTCTATGTTTACGTTGTTGTTATAAAATAAAAATTAGTTCAGAAGAGTGGGAAGAACATTTTATTTGTCAGGGAATATATCAAAGAGGTAAATATTAGAATAAACATAGGAAAAACTAAATTTTTACACTAATTGGGATGATATTTTTCTTTATAGATCATTTAATATCAATTCCAGTGTAAATGATAATCGATAACGCATGGAAGAAATGACAATGACAATTGAAGATAACCTTTACGATTGTACAAAGTTGTTTGAGAAGTTGAATAGTTATACTAAGAGACTATTGTATATTGGTTTTACTAAATAAACAACATTTTCAGTTGTATTGAACTTATATAATTTCAAATATGGTAGCAGATGGAGTGAAAATAACTTTTCAGAACTACCTGGTCTTCTAAATTATATACCATTTGATGAAAATGAACTTTGATATCAAACATATGAATCAAAATGAATAATATGTTCAATCTAAATGATATCTAAAAAATACATGCTTGTCTATATGATTTCATATTGTTTTTAAAGAACCATGAATTACTCCTAAAATTCCTTAATTGTGGTGTGGATCCATACAAAAAAATGAATCAAGTCCTTTAAAATTTCTAAGTTACTTTTCTGTTATTACATGGATTAGAAGACTATATAGATTTCATAAAAACACCATAAAATTTACATGGAATGGAGATACAATAATTAAATATGGGAACATATGTTATCTATTTTATTTTACTTGGTGGATGAAAATTGATTATGAGTATCATGAATTTAGAAATTATTTGAAAAGGTTTTTTATTGTGTCATATATAGATGGAATAAATCATTTTGGTTTACATAGAAGGACTCAAAGTGCATGGCCCATCATGTTGGTAGATTATAACTTACATCCATGGTTATACAAGAAGAGTAAATACGTTATGTTCTCTCTCATTATATCTAGATTAAATCAACCTATTTATAATATTTAAATCTATTTGGATCAACTAATTAAAGATCTGAAATTGATATGGGATATAGGTGTTATAATTTATTATGCTCATAGAAGTGAATAATTCACATTAAGGGCCATGTTGTATGGGATGATAAATTTATTTCCTTCTTTATAAAATTTTTTAAGATACTACATTAATGGAATAAATAATTTCCCTATATTTGAATAACACGCACACTAAGTTTGGTTGAAACATTCCTCTAAGACTGTGTATTTAAGACATCTTAAATTTTTACCTCGATTACAAAAATATTGATCCTGGATGAGATCATTATATTGGAGTACTGAACAAGGTACAAAACCATCTCCACTAATGGGTGATCAAATATTCGATAAAGTAAATGATATTGACACTATTTTTAGAAAAACATTTTTGAACAACCTTATGAAATCATGTTTGAAAAAATAGATCAATTTTCCTTGAATTTTTGTATTGAAATTTTTTGTATGCGAGACATTTTATTGATGTCATGCATGTAGAAAAAACTTATTTTATAGTGTTATTAGCATATTACTAAATGTTTCTAAAAAAGAATACATCAAGGATATGTTATAAATGATTGACATTATGATAGTGGAGGAGTTGGCACCAGAGAAGAGTCATGGGAAGATTTTTAATCCTCCGGTAGCTTATACTCTATCCAATGTAAAAAAATTGAAATTTTATATTTTTCTTAATAGTGTAAATGTTATAGATAGATATTCATCAAATACCAATAATTTTGTGTTAATGGATATTTTGAAGTTATAATGACTAAAATCACACGACTTCCATGTTTTGAAGTAATATTTGATGTCTATTTCTTTACATTTCATTCTACCTAAAAATATAATGCATATATTAACCAGACTATACTTATTTTACAAAGACATATGTAGTAAATTTAGAGACCCTGTAGAGTTTCTAATCATGAATAAAGAGGTTATGGTCATATTATGTTAATTAGATATGTTCTTCTCACTATCATTCTTTCATATAATGGTCCACCTGATAGTTCGCTTGGTTAGAGAGGTTAAACTATGTGGTCCTGTCCATTATAGATGGGAGTACCTCATTCAATAGTGTATAAAGATTTTTAAAGGGTATTTCAATAATCAATGTTGGCAAGAATGTTGTATTAGGGAATGATATATTGTTGAAGAAGATATTGGATTCTGTTTTTATTACCTATCTGATTTTGATAGCATTAGTCTTCCAATGTCTCATCACTGTAGTTTCGTTATGGGAGAATGGATTTCAGGAAGATTTGTTATTAAAATTACCATAATAAGGTGGGAAAATGTGAACCTTTATATTTTACATAGTAGATAATATGTTAATACGTACATTTATTCCCATAAATAAATTCTTAAAGATTTTAATCAATAAAGGCTGAAGGATAAATATCAACACACATAATCAACAATTTATTGGATGGTTCCAAGATCAAAATTTTAAGCAGTTTTCTAAAAATTTGAATTCAATTTCCAAATGACTTTGATGGATATCCCTCGAAGAAAAGGAAAAATTTTATATCTTAAACTAGTTTTGTAATAAATTGTTATACATTATATGTAAAAGAATATGACGAATTTGATAAAATGAAAAATATTTGAGTTATTTTTATAGCAGAAGCAATTCAAATATCTAATTCTAAGGATAGAAATAAAATTTATGGTAATATTCCATATTTTGGTATTATTGAACATATATATGGGTTTCATTATACAATACTTCAAGTGTATATTTTCTAATGAACATCGGTTAATAATAGGAGTGCAATGAAATTTGATGAAATTGTATTCATGAAGGTGAATTTTAGTGTTGAATAGAAAAAGTACGAGTAATTCATAATGAAATAAAAAGTAGTTCAAGTATTTTGTGTCTCAGATCCAACCAAAAATAATTGGATGATTTTCCCGCTGGTTTCTAAAACAACTATAGGTTTACTGGAAAATTCAATAGAGGATGGCCCTTTCATTAGGAGATCAAAATCAGTTCATAGCAGTCCGAAGGTGGACAATGTCATATACATTGTAGGGGACCCCAAAGCGGGGATTTCAATTTTTGATAGAGGATTCAAATTTCATCATCCTTTAAAAAAAGCGTTCAATGAGAAGGTAAAAGGGTTTTTTAATATAATATAATTTTCCTAATAATTGTATATAATATCTACTTCATTAATATAATAAAAATTAAATGTTTAACTACTCATGAAGACAATGTCTTCTATACTTGATGATGTTACCAATCCTAAGGAAGAAAAATATTTTGATACTAAAAATGTAGAATTATTAAAGGATCAAAAATATGTTGATGAAAAAAACGATGCAACATCATAATGTGAAATTAAAGTATCAATGAAAGAATTAGAGTATATAATTTTAGGTTTGCTAGAATCAAAGAAGCCAACCGGTTTACCCCAACAAGTCAATGTTCAATAGTTATGTTGGGTTCACAATAAATATTAATATGAAAATTGATAAAAATTCATGGTGACACATCCATATTGTAATGAAGGAAACCCTTTGAGAAGATTTCAAGGTAATGTTTGAAATAATTTCGCCATTTTCCCATAAAATTATTTAATGAAACTTTGATTTAATTTTCATTATTACTTGTAGTTTTTGTTTATTATATAATATTTTCATAAGGAATATGTGTAACTATAATATGGAAAACCTAAATAGGCTTTCAGACTCTTCTTATCAAGTTATATCTTAGGGATATTGAGGGGAAAGTAAATACAAATCCACAAGTTAGTTATGCACGCATAATATAATAGGAAAAATGGAATAATTTCATCAGTAATACTGATGGGAAATCATTTATGGTGCATTATATTCAATAATATAATATTTAACATTTTCTACTTTATCGAATTTGATTCAAAATAATTAATTTATGGAATAGAAAAATATTTCTAAAAATAAATAATTTGCATCAAAACCAATGTACCCCTATCGCAAAGAATGAATGGGGTACACTTCACTAGAGAATAAATTGATATGTAATTTAAATAAATAATAAAACTTTAATGTGATATAGAACAATATATTTTCCATTGTATATATGTAGTTTGATAAATGAAAATTTAATGTCGCATCCATTCCACATCATGTACTATGGAAGGAGGATCATGTAAATAAAGAGGGTAAACTAGTTGATGAAAACTCCAAAGTAGTATGAGAAACATGTATACGAATGGCATAATAGTATTTTTTTTATTATTTATAATAGTATTACGTAAAAATATCTATATATGTTCATTTGTTTCATATACGGTTTAAATAAAAGAATCAATAACGACTATATTATAAGAAAAACTACATTTAGTAGCGTTGAAGCAGTGAGAACAATATGGTTCCGTTAGAGGAGTAGTTTTTAAAGTGTCTCCTTTTATATATTTTTTTGAAGATAAAACCAAAATAAGATACATATAAGATGATAAAAATATTTCAGGAAAAATATATGGTTTGAATGATATTGTTTTTTGGACTGGTTTGGAAGACCAATATATGAGAAATGATCCAAGAGAACCAGTAGTGGAATAAAGATCCTCACATGAAGAACCAAATGAACCAAATATATTTGAGGAAAGTAATTCCCCTCAACCACATACCATAATAGGGTTAATAAATTTTTTCATCACTCTTTCTCTTAAATGTGAGTCAAATAACTTCTATTAACTTTATATTACTGATCTCTTAAGGGTCAAGTTGTTTTTGATTCCTATCAATCAAAACCCATGAACCACCTTGTGGAGAGGGATATCATGTATAATATCCCAGAAGAAAATATACATAATAAAGATATCCAAAAATATCACATGAGAGTAGGGATTGAGGTAGCTCAAGAGCCAACCACTGAGTTTCCTTTTCTACTTGATGATTTGGATATTACAACAGTCAATGATGCTATTTTAACATTCATATCAGGGTCATATAATATTATAAAGATACATGAGGTAGGTATTAAAAAAATATTTTCTTATAAAAACCTGTAATAGTTTATAAAAAAATGTCTGAAGTGAGGTATGGTATTTAATTCAGATAAAGAAATTGTGAAAGAGATTGTCAGCTCAAGAAGATATAGTGAATCGACTAAGAAATCAAAAGGACATTATAAGAGTACCTTCTCCCAGCTAGTTCTATTAAAACACTTATTATCTTTAAAACTGCACGCATTGACCGCATTTTAATGAGAAAATATTTCTTAAATTCCATATGAATAAGAAATATTTGCAACTTTTGTTACAGAAGTAGTCGGTCTCGATAGTACAAATCGGATTCTCAAGTTTAAACGGCTTGGAGTTTTAGTTGTGAAGTCATAAATAAGGTACATTTTCATAAAACGTAAATCCATATAGTGATCTAGCATGTTCATTAAAGTTTATAACTATTTATATTTATATTTGAATTTATATTACTATGATATAAAGGGAAAAATGTGTGAATCGCGATTGTGATTAATTAATCCCTATATCATTTCTAGGAAAGACACTTCTTTGTAAAAGAAATAAATTGATAAGAAGAAATATGTACTATACAATGCGTTTGAGAAAAAAATAATAGAATATAGACTCTTTTTGATACTTACAATATAGGGGTAAAAATATACAATTTGATCACATAAAATATATTTTTATTTCTTAATTAATTATTTGTTTTATTTTTTTAGCAAGAAATGAATTATTATTGCACTCAATATAGATTAGCTAAATATTTATTTTCAGGATTTAATGCATGGATATCCAACAAACTAACCACGCATGTTGTGTATTTTGATTTCTTATTACACTGAAATAAACATTTTATAGATAAATTTCGAATTATATGTTTTTATCTTGTATTTTAACAAGAAATTTGTAATGATTGGGTGGTCGGTAAATATAGGCTAAATCATAGCATGAATTCAGTGACTGAACAAAAAATCCTATGCATTGCATCAAATGGAAATATATTAAAGTATATATATTCAATTATTTAACTATCAAAACATATTTTAAAAAATTTACTTATTATTTTCAATATTTTGGTAGTGTAAAAAGAAAAAAAATAGAAACAATTTTGAATTTTATGTTTTCACATTTATAATATAGATCATTAACTTTGAAAATACCAACATCCCGAAATAGGTAATTTTTAAAGGTAATTATTATTTCATTAATGATATATCTTAATTGTTTTTTTTCTATATTTTCATAATACTGCCAAGACTTTTTAAAACCATCACACTCAAAATAAGAATTAAATTTGTTTATAAAATATTGGTTAGTGAACATGATGTCGAAATGTTTTCCGACAATAAATTTTGGTGATTACATACTATGTTTTTGATCTAATATGATATAAGACCTAATAAATTTATTTTTTTGCGAATCATTAGTATCCAAATTCTTATATAATATTTTTTACCTATTTCTCAAAGATAATTATAATGTAGTAAATCAATATTTTTTTAAATGATTAGAAAACATGGTGTTATAATATATACATGCATCATGAAGAGGTGACTTCCTACTACTTGTTTAGTTAATTTTCTCATCATTTTAGCTACTTTTTTAGTTTTTTTCATTATTATTTTGAAAATAAAATTAGAAAAATTTCATATCTAGGATTCCATCATAGGTGGTATTAAATTATAAAATAAAATAAAAAATATAGTGGTTTCACATTAGTGGGTGGTGGACTTATTTATTCTATTCGATCATCAATTAGATTCATGATATAGTTTCATAAATTCTTATGAAATCCATAAAAGTAACACATAATGTTTACAATAGTGAAATGTATTGACTAAAATTAATTATTTTGAATACATAGGATTTGAAATTAAATCATCACATGATTATATCACATACAATATCACTATAATTAAATTAGTATATATGTCTAAACAATTCTAATTAGGTAAATAGATACTTTCACTAGCTCACCGTCAAAAAATGTTTCTACTAGTTCATCACTAATATGAATATACACATTCATTATGTAAAATGATCCATGTTAAAAATCTCATTAATAAAAAACCCATCATCATTCTCAATAAAAAAATAAATGATAATATGTATATTCCCTTTTTGATGAATGAATAATGATGATGTTATGTAAGTGTTTATAATCACCCATAATATTGAAAAGTGTATATTAATCAGTATATTAATCCAAGAATACTTAATAGATGCACTAGATTTTGGTGTCATTTGGATTCTATAAAGAGATACACTTATGTTTAAAAAAGTAAAGGGGGTAAAAATTTATAAGGGAGTTTAGTATCTCATTAAAATATATAATGTGTCACACAGATGTTTTTTCCATCAAAGAAGATAAATGGGTTTTTAGGGATTTTGTACACTCTATGACTGTGAAATTGAAATATATATTTTATTATATTCCATAAAAAATAATATTAAAATATTTATTTAGTTTCAATTAATTAATAATAATAGTTTTACATTAATGTTTAATGTTTTCTAGTATTAAAAAAAGAATACACAAATGTATAGTATAATCCATGAATATATAATATTTTATGCTATTTTTTGGTAGAAGATAAAAAGTAAAATTTTTATATATGAGCTATAAACAAACCCAAAAGTATAAAAGTTTTTATGAGAATTTGGGGTAATAAATGAATGTTATGTTATTGTAAAGTGGTTTAATGTATCATGTTGATGGGATTGAGATTCAAAAATATTTTATGTTACGATCATGTAAGATTTTTTAAATTCTTTGTATTTTAGTTTCATATGATCAAGAATAATTATATTATAGTTTAATGATATATAACTAGAAAAAATTTATTTTATTTAATTATCACATCCATTTATCTATATTTTTTAATTAATTCACACATCATTTTTATCTAATAATTATTTCTTTAATTTTTATAGAGATCATGAACAAATGATTTCATCAATAAAGATGATTCACTCTTGTACTATGCACTCAACAACGATGATGCACTCATGATGATGCAATTTTATTTTTTTTCTAATGAATGATGGCCTAGAATGTTTAATGAACTGTAGGATCAAAACACACAATGTACCCAATATAACTCAATTTGTGTGGTTTCAGTTTAAAATTAACATTTTATTAATTTATTATTTCATATTTTTAAAATTTATTAATTTATAGTATTCTAACATAAGAATTTTTTTCTTATACTACGATATTATATTTCACTATTTTGGGTGGTTTGTTCGATTTTCCTCATTCTCATAATATATTATACTTCGAGATTGTAACTGAGTTAATGACAACAAGTAAATGGGTCAAGAATGTATACAACCATCATGAAATGGTGAATTCTTACTAATTATTTATTTAATTTTTTCATCATTTTATCTACTATATTTTATTTATTTTTCTTATCATTCTTATGTACTACATATTTACTTCTTTTAAAAAATATTTTTGGAGTTTATATTTTTCTTTCAAAAATATACAACAAGACCAAAATAAAAGAATATATTCCTTTATGATGGAAGAATAAAACCCATGTTTCCAGAAACATGGAGTGTTTTGAGGTAGCATGAGGTTTCCTTTACCATTTTAATAGAAAAAGTTCTTTCTTTTCATTATTTTTTCATATGTTTGAAAGAGAAACAAATATCACATACTCAATCAGACGAACATCAATCCAATACACTATGTTCATAGTACAAACCAAACTATATATTTTCAGTTTTTCATTTTCATATTAGATCAAAACACAAATCACATACTCAAAACTGGTCAAACACTTTAAGAGTCTTTTTATACATTATGAAAAAATCCATAACTAATTTGTGACATTTAATAATCAATGGTACCTCAATCTGACGAACAATATAGAACATATGATTCCAAGTGTGCATTTTTATTTAAATTTTAAATTTTAGTAAAAAATACAAGTGACATACTCAAAAAAAATAAAAAATTATATATTTTTATTGTTTATGATAGTAATTAATAAGACATTTCTGACATGTAAGAAGTAGCTTCACCTCAATCTAATACACATTATTCCTAGTATAAATCAATGTGTCCATTATCAGTATAAAAATTTCATTTTAGTTAAAAATATATGTAAATAAATAAAAACTACCAAAAAATGCTATATAGTCTTGATAATTTAGTATAATGATTCATAAGTAATTTTTTATGTGAAATAATTAGTCTCACATTAAACTGATACATGATGTGACGATATGACTCAATGTAATTGTTTCCTATTTAAAATGAAATTTTAGTAAAAAAACAAATAACATACTATAATCCAATAAAACACAATTGTATTTCTTTTATACTTTAGTAAAAAACCATAAATATGTTGTGATTTATAGTAATCAGCCTCACCTCAATTTCATGTATGGTGTGATTGATATGACCCCAAGTAGGTCTATTTACTAAAAAATGTAATTAATTTTAGTAAAAAATACAACTGATATACTCAAAACCAACAAAAAATCATTTTATTTTGATACTTTATGAGAATGATACATAATTAATTTTTCAAATGTAGGAATCATCTAAACCACAATCAGATACACATTGTTCTCGGTATGACTCAAAGTGTCTCTTATGAGTTTAAAATTGTATTTTTTGTTCAACAAATGTCACTTAATAAAAATAGAAAAAATGTACATGGATAGTCTTGATAATTTAGAAAAACAATTTATATGTCATTTTCTATGTGTAGGAATCAATCCCAGGTCAAACTGACCCACGATGTGACTGGAATGACTCAAAGTGTGTGTTTCTAGTTTAAAATGGAATTTAAGTAAAAAATACAAGTAACATTCTCAAAACTAATAAAATGAATTTTTTTTGTTTATATACATTATGAAGAAAATACATAAGTAATTTATGAGGTGTATAAATTATCCTCACTAGAATATAAGGCACAATGTGACTAATATGACTCAATGTGTGTCTTTTTGTTTAAAATTTATATTAATTTTAGTCAAAAAGAAAAGTGAAATACTTTAAATTGGTAACCTGAACATAAATTATTTTTAGACTACAGAAAAAAAAATATATATAATTCATTTTTAATATGTAGGAATCAGTATGGCCCCAATATGACATATGATGTTCCCGCTACGAATCAAAGTGTTTTTTATGAGTTAAAAATTGACTTTTTAGTTCAAAAAGACTCACTCACTAAAAACTGGGAAAACAAGAAAGTATTATCATGGTAATTTAAAAAAATACTCATAATTTATTTTTTACTTTTAGTAATTAATATCATTTAAGAATGACAGATGATGTTACCAGAATGACCCAAATCATGTGTTTCCAATTCAAAATGACGTTTTAGTAAAAAAACACAAGTGACATACTCATGTCTGATAAAAAAATTTCAAATTGTTTAGATTCTTTATTAAAATTATCTTAAAGTCATTTTTTGACATGTAGGAATTATCTTCACCCCAATATAGTTCACTATGTGACTGGTATGACTCCACGTGTGTATTTTTATTTAATATTGACATTAATTTTAGTAAAAAATACAAGTGGCATACACAAAACACCTGAAAAAATTCAAATTATTTTGATACTCTTAGAAAATTATCCATGATTATTTTTTGATGTATGGTAATCATCCTATACTCAATATGATAAACTATGTTCCCGGTATGACTCAGAGTTTCCATTACCAGTTTATTATTGACATTTTAGTTCAAAAAGTTCCACTCACTAAAAACAATGATTATTCCCTTAGATTATCTTTATAAATTAGTAAAAAATTTATAATATATTATTGATATATATGAATCATACTCACATTAAAACAACACATAATGTGAATGGAATGACTCAATGTGTGTGTTACATGTTTAAATTGACATTATAGTAAAAAATAAAAGTGGCATATTGAAAATTGAGAAAACACATTTGGATTGTTTTGAAAATTTAGGAAAACAATCCATGTGTCCTTTTTAATTTTATGGAATCATATACACCACAATCTGATTCATGGTGTGATTGGTATAACTCAAAGTGTGTATTTTAATTTTTAGTTTGCAATAATTTTAGTAAGCCAACGAGCCTGCACCCGAGTGGTAAGGGCTCCTTATTGGTATACAAAAGACCCATGTTCAAAACCAGGTCAAGGATAATTTCTATGTTATTGTAGCAGTTACTATAGCATTACTATAACAGTTGTTATTCGGTACTATAGCAGTTAGAACTATTCACCTGATTTGGGCCTTTGGGACACTGGTTTGGGCCTACGGGTCTCAAGGGACTTTGGGGCATTGAGACCATCAAGTATCCCAATTCACAAAGAGAACGCCCCAAAAGTGGATCAAGAGCAACAAGAATAGTAGTCACGATAAGCACAGCTAACCGGATTGGAAGAATGAGAGGGTATGGCGACTGCCATTGGGACCAGGCACTGTGCAGCTTTGTATAGGGCAATGCTAGCTGATCAGCAATGCAAGTTGGGGAGCAAGGTGATCAATGATTACGATGCTAGGAAGGGGCAGTTCTAGTGGGTTGGGCCAACGGGTCATGTATTCGGCATGGTATACCTTGGGGCCTTCAGGTCATGTATTGCAAGTAATGTCGGGCCTTGTGACTTGGGCCTATGGGTCATGTACGAGTTCCCTTTCAACCCTTAAAAGGGGTATTATCCATAATAAAATAAAAAATAAGGACTTCGGGCCATTCGGGAAATAATTTTAGTAAAAAATAAAACTGACATACCCAAAACTAAAAAAGGAATTCATATTTTTTTGATACATTAGGAAAATAATCATAAATGAATTTTTTATGTGTACGAATTGTCCACACCATAATCTAATACACAATGTTTCTGTAATGACTGAAGTTTCCTATTATCAGTTTAAAACTACCATATTAGTTCAAATGTCTCACCCACTTGAAACTAAGAAAATATACTCATATTGCCTTGATAATTTAGGAAAATGATTCATAAGCCATTTTCGTGTTTAAGAATTATTCTCACATAAAAATGATACACTATGTGACTGTTATGCCTCAAAGTGCATGTTTCCATTTAAAATGAAATTTTAGTAAAAAAACACATGTGACACACTCAAAACAAATAAAACAAATTCAAATTGTTTTGATACATTTTTAAAATGATCCATATGTCATTTTTGACATGTAAAAATAAGAAAAACCTGAATTTGATGCACTGTGTGACTTTTATAACTCCATGTGTTTCTTTTTTCCTAAAATAGACATTAATATTAGTAAAAATACAACTAAAAAACACAAAATCAAAGAAAATTAATTCTTATTATTATGGTACTTTAAGAAAATGATCCATAATTAATTTTTGATGTGTAGGAATTATATACCCATAAATCTGATACACAGTGTTCCAAATATGACTCAAAGTGTAAGTTATCTGTTTAAAATTGATATTTTAGTTCAAGTGGTTTAACTAACTAAAAACTAAGAAAATGTGCTTGTATCTTGTTTATAATTTATTAAAATGATTCATAATTCATTTGTGAAATGTATAAATCAGTCTCATATAAAACTGACACATGATGTGATTGCTATAACTAAAAGTGTGTGTTTCTAGTTTAAAATAAAATTTTAGAAAACAAAAGTGGCATAATCAAAACTAGGAAATCACATTTTGATTGTTTTGATACATTATAAAAATGATACATAAGTCATCTAGGATGTGTAAGAATCACCCATACCACAATATGATCCATGGTGTGAACGATATGGCTCAAAGTACTTGTTTCCAATGTATAAGTGTAATTTTATTTAAAAAGGTGAATCACATAACCAAAACTGTGAAAACGGGCCTATATTGTTTTCTTATCATTATATCTTCTATTAATTTTTTAATTTCCTTATCATGTTTATCTTATAGTTATTTATTTAATTTTCTCATAGATAATGCTTGAAGATGAATAATAAATGGTGTGGCATGTAAGAATCAACTACAACTCAATATGATACAAAGTGCTCCTAGTATTACTTGTAGTTTAGTTTAAAATTAACACTTTTTATTTAATTTATTTATTTATATTATTACTAACATAATACATATTTTCTTACATAGTTATATTATTTTTCTCAAGATGGGTTGGTTTGTTTTGGGAATAGCATGAGTGGGGTGAAGGGACAAAAACAAAGGAATATTGATTTGTTTGAATGTATATGACAATTTCTACTTGCTCATATAATTGTATAAACCATTTCTTGAAATATCTATATTATATGTTTTCCATTTTATTTGTATTTTATATCTTATTTTATTTAAAATATATATTTGTATTTATTTTTACTGTTGTTTCAAATGTTGTTTATAGTGTTTTAGTGTGTTGTAAATTTAACTGCACACTTCACTATCCCACTTTATCATCATGACAAAATGCACTAATAAAGGTATCATTAATTAGAACTTCTAAAAGTGCTGATGAATTGTCCCCCTATCGTCACTTTTTTAGCATTGATAAATCACAAGATTTATCAACCCTTTTAGAGGTACTGATAAAAAAACATTTATGAACACTAAAGGAAATAACTGATAAATGGGGTCCTTTATAACACTTTTTTATACCTGATAAACGACCCATTTATCAGCTCTTTTTCTAGTGTGGATAAAATACTAATTCTTTTAATCATGCTCTGGTAGTCAGAGATTTTATATGCCAAAAAAGGCCAATTTTAGTACTCTTGAAGGCCTATTTTATAGTAATGTCACATTACTCCCTTAAATATTCTTTCTCACAAAATTTATTTTGAAATTCTTCTTCATCAATAAATTATTGTTACTCAATAAATATAATTTATTCTTTTGATTCAACATGTTATGTGATTTATTTTAAAACTTGAATCTTCTTAATCAATATTTTTTCTGTATATTATCCATTTAATTCTTGCAATATTTTATCCTCATTTAGTTCCTTGATAAACTCATATATATATATATATATATATATAATTTAAAAATTTAATAGTAACATTATTTATGTAATATTAAACTTTCTAGAAGATCTATTATACTAATTCAATACACTAATACTCTTCACTATCAAAACCGGATACTTGAAAAGGATGATTCTAAAAAAAATAGATAAAACAACACTTTGAATCCCTTCAAATTTGGTTTAATCCTAATTCTAATTTGTGGTTTTTTAGGCATATTACCGTCACATTATGTATAGTTATTTAATGATTTACCAAAAACCACTTTATTTAATTTGATATGAATGAAAACTATATTTTTCAACCAAGGAAACACTAAACCTTATTCGAATATATACTTCAAATATATATATATATATAATAAAAGTAACAAATAAAAAAAATCTTATCATATAGAACATGGACTAGCTTAGATACTACTGGAAATGTCCAGTGGGATTATTATGTCACATTGAGGGGGGAGTGCAGTGATTCAATGTGAACTAATTTTATAAAATTATTTACTCATTTAATTTCACATAATAATATTAAAACCTCTTAATTATTTATGATAAATTGATATTATTATGAATCCCAAGCTCACAACACCACATAGAAAGTAGAAAATAATCAAAGTCAACAACATAATAAATTTTTATAATGTTATATCCCAGTTTAGGTATCTTCTTTCTTCTATGTCTAGGTATTATCCAAAACATATATTTTATCACTAATCGATTACAATGATTACAAAATGTGTGATGGCATCATCCATATCTAAAAACGTACATAGGGTGGGAAGGTATCATCATTTAACCTTGGTAGGTATCATCCTTGTCCAAATGTTATCTATTAAAATTATTTTTTGAATAATACTATATTGGATACCTATAGTTTTCAATTTCCCCCCTTGGATCCTTATGAACAAGATCATGAGTCAATTATTTGATATCTCTATATCACTATGTAAGAACCTCTTCGTGAACTTTAGATCTTTGACTGTTATATAATTAACATCACCACCTCACACATGACATCCTTATTCTAAAAATTTAATAACGATCAACATATTTATGAGTTAATAAAAGTATATATATTCAAATTACCTATAAAAAATAATCCTTTTTTTTAAAAGCACATGAATCTACTTTCCATAATACATAAGAAAACCAAAAGTAAAAGGTTCTCATTAGTCTCATTAATTCTTCTTATTTAATTTCCATGACATAAAAATATAAATATGTGCAAAAACAATTTTATACTTTCTCAATTATCCTTTTCTTATTATAACTTTGATTATATGATATAGGGGTATTGTAGTTCGGGAATTCAAACTTTTTAATTCTTATTCCTCAATGCTCAGGATACTTCCATAATATTGTTTCACTCGTATCTCACTTTTTCTCTTGGTTTCTTTTATTATTATTATTATTATTATTATTCTACTATTTATTCTCAACATCTCAAAATATTACAAAAAAATATTTTATATATTCAAAAATATATTGAAACCATAATATTCAGAACCATGGCCTTATTCAATATTCTAAATAAGACCACATGGTGTAACTCCAACTTTGAACGCCAATAATTATTTCCAAATCATTTAATTTGAAAATCCCAAAGTTATTTGACAGAAAATTTCAGAATTTTTTATTATTAAATTCTCATATTGAAACATCATGAATCATGGATTAATCTTTTTACATTAATACATTTATTACTTGAATAAAATTATAATATATCTATATTTAATATCTATAAATATCATATTTTTTATAATATTTGTTTTATGAAATGGAATATCTTAAGTACCACAATAGCAATCTCCAATATATTAAACATTTTTAATAATATATTTAGTATTATCATTATAATATTATGTATTATCATAATATCTAATGTATTCCATTAAATATATTTCATATTAGACACAATGTATTAAATATCATAACACCTTGGATACTTTTACAACTTTCTCGTCAATAATATCTTATATATCACTTGGGAAATATAACATATGCTTCAAACATATTACATATTAGTGTATAGTTTTTTTACATTGAAATATTTATATATGTACTTATGAAATATATTTTTAATGCTTCAAATATTTTATGTATTAGTGTGAGATCATTCATTTTCCACATTTCAGTAAAAACTTTAGAAATTATCTTTAATATATGCTGGTAGATATTATATACTAATATGAAATCTTAGGTTTCATATAAAATATAATCTATATCATTGTGTAACACCCAAATTTAATTAAATATAATTAATTGAATATTACATATCATACTGAGATCGATTATTAATATAATATTCTTCTTCTGAGAAAAATGTACAAATTCTATGCCATTTTTAGCTTTTCACATCAAATCATGATTCCAAAAATTATTTAAATTAACTCATAACACAATTAAATATTCTTGAGGATGATCCTATCACTCTAATATAGATCAAAAAATATCTAGTGACTTTATAAATACATCGAATATTCTAAAACCTCTTTAGTACAATTACAAATGTATATTTAAAAGCATGGGTACTCTATTTGAGTTTTTCCATGTAACTTCACTGCCTTAACACTTCTCAACTTCAAAATCAATCTTCTACAACCATTATCTAAGTCTGTTAATCAATATATCTATCATAATTTATGTTTATAACATAAGTATGGATTTTCAATTCCATTATCAGCTACCTTTACTCAAATCCTCTAGTATTCATATTCATGTCTTCAGAAATAACATGTAATATACTATGTTGTCTTTATGAAAAACACTTTTCATTGATTCTGATAGAGTCCAAATCAAGAATAATCAGATATTAAGGATACTCCAAAACACCAAAAAATATATCAAACTTACAATACCATATAATTATATATATCTTCCCAATTTCTTAACTCAAATCCCTTTACTAACTTAGGAATGGATCTTCATAATATAGTAGATAAAAATGTTAAATATGACTCATATGAACTCTTTTTATATCTCACACCTCTCTAATGATATCTTCAATCCCCATTTTCATGGTAGTCTTTATTAAGAATGGTATACTTCCAAATATTGATGCATTTGTCTCTACATTATCTCTAAAAATATATTTCCTTTACTCCTTAATGCTATGTTGAAAAAAATAAAAAATAAAAATCTGGAAATATATTCATAAAAATCCATTTTATAACATGGAAAATGAATTATTTGGTTTATATTTGTGAGGGTAAATCATTCCCTAAGAAGTATAATTTATCCCTTATTGTCTTTAAAAATAGTCTATTAATTAGGAATGTTCTTAAGGCAATGTTTCATCCCAACTTGAGTCTCATGATTTGGAATCCAAGGTTGGGGTGTTATAAAATGGTATCAGAGGGAATTTTCTGAGATTTTTTTAAGATATGAAGAATGTGTGAATAATAGAATATATGAAGCTATAAATATACCCATAAAAATACATATGTAAACTATTTATTTATAAAATTGAACATCCATGAATTATATGCAAAACTAAGGCTTTTGAGGACATCATAGGATTATTACTCTTATTTTGTGAACCCATGATGGGTCAAAATAACCAAGATTTTGTGCATCATGGTATTTATGGTAAAGGTTAAATCACATGAAATGGTTTTAAGGAAATAGTTTTTATTATATTAAATGGATTTATAATGGTTGGGTGATTTTATTTCAATTAAGGATATATTTATAAAAAGAAAAATCATTGGGAAACTCATTTGGATTCTGAAGAATATTTGGTTATAAATGCAACTAAATATGAAAATAGTAATACATTTAAGCATAGTGTCTAAGGTGATTTTTTTTCATGATGAATATTAAAGGGTTTATATGGCTTTAATGTGAATTTTTGTATGATATATAACATTCCACTAAGAAGATATCTTGTTGGATATGGAGAAGGGAAAGGACCAGTAGAATATTCTCCTCTAGATCCTCAGTTGGTTGGGGATTAATTTCAAAATATTTAGTGAAACTACTTAACATCCCTAAAATAAAACCGGGACAATCATCATGATAAATGGGAGTTTACCCAGATCATATTCACATGGAATAATTTCTCAATTTAATAATAATGTTACCTAGTGGTAATATGTGAAGAGAAGTGTTGGAATTTGTGTGAATATGAAAAGTAAAAAGTAACATTAAATAAGAAATAAAATTTGTTGAGGTGATTAACACAAGAAAAATGTATCATTGGTTTTAGTATTTAAATGAGAGAATATTTGATTTTTAATATTGGTTTCATTTATTTATGTTACTTATGAATGAATTCATTGTTCCATTCCTATCATACTCACCCTTCCTTTCCAATTAACGTCTCTTGTTTCTCTTCAACTTCTTGGTGTCAATTTATTTCCCAATGAGGATATATGTGATAACCACATAAACAATATGAATCTATTTTGGTCAATGATTTACATGTGGTTTAGCCTACTTAGACACTCTTGTGATTAAAATAAATAATTTCCTACTCTAAGTCAAAGATATTTGATTTCCACTTTATATTTATCACATATTATGTTATTTTCAACTACTAGTTGATCAAGCTAGAAAATCCATATAAACAAAATTAATAGATGCATATAATTTCATTCATTCAAGTGGTAGAAACAATCAACAACTACACTACACACTTCTCCACTAGATCTTTATCCACCCATACTCATGATAAGATAATTAAAATATAACAGATAATAATAATATTATCTAATGAAAGATGGTGACTCTTCCTAAAATATTCAAGATCTCTGACTCAATATTTTAGACTTTCCTTTTGATAAAATATTCCTTTATTTATCGATCACTTGTTCCCTATATGGTATCTTCACTATATAATTCCTCTCCACTTCGATGATCATTATATAAGGACTGGGAGTGATGATATATCTCTATGGGAATAACCACACACATTATACTTGATAAAGTTTCACTCCCCTTTTCAATTTGATTTATCTTCTCAATTCAAAGGATCAACTTCCATGTGTCTAAGTTGATTTATTTCAGTAAGAATGATCAAGGAATTTTTTGGTCCCCATGAGCTGTGCATATGATTCATGTGTAATATATAATTGATTAGTGGCACTTAATTAATGACTAATCTTCCTATCTTCCTCATTAAGTGTTTGGAGTAATTTTACAATGATATTGGGTAGCAAGAACAATATTGGTGATCTTTTTATACCTCACTAGTTGACTTGGATAAATTATTAAATTTGTGCTTTAAGGACATTTTAGATTCATTGTATCCGAAAGTATAAAATTATGTTGGTTATATAGTATATTCTTTCGTTATCTACTTGGGACTCCATTAGAGTTATATCATGAACTGACTTGCCTAGTTGATAAATTGTTATGGAAAAAATGTATCAAGGATGAGTGATGAAAGTATGGTTCAAGATAACATAGCCTTTTGAATTGATTTAAGATGTGTTGTCCAGGAAATGCAACCACAACCTCCAAAAAATTTAATTTATCAAAAAAAAAAGAATCACAACACTGATTATGTTTCCTTAAGTCTCTATAATACATTCTCTCTCTATGGTATATTGAATATCATATGTATTCTGTATTAGATTTTCTTAGATAAAATTAATGGTAATGGAATCTCAGGTTTTTTCTCATAATAAATTAGATTTGGTTTTGTCCTATTTAGTTAAAACAATGTCCATTTATAAGATAAAATTTTAATATATTGATGTTTGTAGGATTGAGTTAGAATGCCTCCATACAATCAATATATTTCATTGGACTACGTTTTTCATTATCGATGGTCAAAGTTATATGAAATAATATATTCGAATATTGACACCTTCTCAGCATAATATTGAAGACAACATTAGAACTGGGGTATATCCTGAAGATTTGGTTAAGGTAAACTATAAGAAGAAACATGTTGCAAAATATTGATGGAAATAATAAATCTTATAGTATTATAGGAAAACCCCATTAAAAAATAAATGAATCACATAAAAAACATGAGGATTAAAATAATGTATTAAATGCATGAAAATATATGAATGAATATATATAATTATGTTCTTATTGTTAAAACTAAAAAAATCCACCAATATAGTAATTAATATAAAAAATATAGGCAAAACACCCAAAATAACCATGAAAACCAAAAAATAGTATATTTTTATGATATACATTCCCTGACCTCGAAGTGATAACTTCTCCTAATATATCCCTCTCAACATATTTTACAAATAACCCAAATCATCTTTAGTTTTATTCCTAGGTAATTGAAGATTAAATAAAGATATTTTAGTTGAATTATTTATCTAGTATTAAACACTTTAACAAATACCTCTTATTCAAGTTTGTGTTCCTTTAATTGATTTCCGACTTATATAATAAAACATATTTAACAATATTAAATAAAATTTACCCATTATTTATTTATTTTCTGATATTTCCCTCATTTTACACTCCTTTTGAAAACTATGAATTCACATTGTTTTTGAAATTTTTGTTCCATAGGATCTGATTTTCACTTATTAGTTGATTTTGAGTGGTCTAGAACTGAATCATATCCAATAATTGGAATCCCCAAGGTCTAATCAGAAAATTTAGGTCATATAATAAGTATAGGTGATGTAAAATATTATAATTTCATTTCATCCATTTTATGGATTTTATTTTTTCCTCACACACCAGATACGTAATTATATCAATAATTACAAGTGGGGTCATAATTTTCCATTTTATACCAATTTCAAAGGACATAAATGATTAACTTTTAAGTTAGATTCATAAGGTATAATTCCTTTTCAGTGAAAAATCTACCCAAATTCAGGTTTAAATTACAATATTATAGTGACCTAGGATTATCATACATATATATTACATCATTTTAGTTGAATATCCATTATAATTCACAAACACAAGCCTAAGGACCCCAATAGTTTATTGTGTTTGTAAACTTCTAAACACAAACAACAAGTTCATAGGTAAACAAATTTATCTCCCTCTTTGAAATTTATAACCATCTCACATCTTATATATATAATATGTAATAAATTTCTTGATAACCTATGGATAGTAAACATTAGAAGGGGTGAGATCAGATAATAAGTAAGGGTAAACAATAGAGATACATAATTGTAACAAAAACATAAGGGTAAGACAATATGATAATCAAATTTAAAAACCATACTATACATATCAAAGATCATAATATTGAGTCATGGAATAAAGATTATTAGTTCATGAGACTTTAATCAAAAGGTAATAAAAGAACATAATCCATGAAAGCATAACATTGTCATAAGTCATGGAATTTTGGAATATACATAATCATATAAAATCTTATGTCATGGAGACCCAAAAAGGTATTCCTAAAATGTTAGGCTCAGGTTAATCATCCATATACATGTTACCGGATTGGCCTAACCACCCATACACCCTATTTTTAGGGCTTGGGATAACTGCCCAAGTACTGTCATTTTTGGGATTGGGAAAATAACCCATGTACCATCTGAGATCGAAGAACACTGATAGAGTTAATATTTTCATTATTATTTATATTATTTTCAATTATTTAATTCCTCCCAATTATTCAATGTGAGTGTATTTGCATCATTTATGTGTTTTTAGTGTATTTTGGGCTTAAATGTGAAAATGGGGTAATTCTGTAAAATTGTCAGTTTTATATAGCTTCTGTTTTTTGGGCATAACTTTTATAATATGGGTCCAATTGAAGTGAATATTTTTTTTAGGATTCCTATACTTGTGGGCTTAAACTGTTCCTTCTGGACCAAGACCCAATTCGAAACCCAATGGTGCAGAAAATTCAATCAAGTGGAGAAGTCAGTTTGGAAGGCAGAATGGACCCCACTTCATTAAATATGCAATATCTCCTTCATAAGACCTTAGAATGAGGTGATTCCAGGTGGTGTCGACATAGGACTTCAAAAGGACGGGTCAAATTAAATTTCATAAATTATTGAGCTCATTCATGCATCATTATGGCGCGTCCAAGTGGAGTGGGTGAAACAGTGTTTGGAGGCCAGAAAAGTAATGGTCATTAATTCGGCCATATATTTCTTTACACATGTTCAATGAATCTCAAATTTTGAGGGTCGATAGAAAACTTCATTTAAAACATTCTATAAGAGGGGATCTCAGTGATTTTCGGCCGGCTGGTGGGAATAACAGAGGAAAACCTCTAGAGTACAGATTCTGGAGCATCAAATTTTCTGTTCTTTGTTTTCTCTCTTTTGTTCTTCTTAGTTTTGTAATGAATTATTCTTTCCCCTTAGTCACAATTACCCTTACCATGGTGGGGTAAACTTCTGTGTGATTGGGGAAGGAGAGGTTTTCCATATTGTATTTCATGAGTTCCTTCTATTAATGTTTTAAAATCCTCTTTTCTCTTCTGCGAATCTGTTTCAATTTCCTATAACTGTTTTTATTATCATGTATGATTATATCTGATTTTAGATTATGTTGTTCATTTATATTTGGTCAATGATCAACATCTCCCTCCACTAGGTTCTGGTTTATAAACAATGGAATAGACCGGGATTTAGTGGTGTAGTACTCGGTGATCACCGGTACGTGTGTGAGGAGTAGTGAATGTTCTTGATTACTTGGGATAAATAAGACCCGATTGGGAATTGCCTAAGATAATTGGGGGTATTTTCTACAACTCTATTACACATTGGAAGGAGAGTGGACCAACCTAAGATTTTATTAAGGTTTATTCTCACATTTTTAATTGACCAAGGGAGTGAGAAGAAACGATTGTGGATTCTCACTCTTAACGATTTAGCAGAGGAGAATTGGGTAAAATGAACAATGATAGAATTACAATTGGAAAACTGGCCCTAACATGATCACCATTTCATATCACTGATTTAGATCACATCATTTTTCAATTTGTTTCAAAACTTTCACTTAATTACTTTACTTTATTTAGTTTCTTTCTTGTATTTTCTAAATCAAACAATTTCTAAAAACAACCTCACTTCTTTCTATTTTAAGGTGACAGCTTAATTGTTGTGCACTCCTCTCTGGAGACAACCTAGGTAATCCACTCTACTGCATTTTAACTTAGGTAATATTTGTTTTTGTCACACCCCAGGATAGGCACGTGTCAAAACATGGCGTCGTTTCCGGGAAGGTAGTGCCAACATTTCTTTTCTTTTCTTTTCTCTCTTTTCATCTTTTCTCTTCAAAATTGCATGACTAGAACCTCAAAAACTGAACCTTTACCCATAGATCCTAAAATTGAAAGAACCTTGTTGAATAGACTTAGAAACATTAATTTAGAATCTGAATTTGAGGACGTTCCCCTTGCATACTCAAGTGAAACTTCAAGTGTTCACTCTGAGCCTGTCATCATGGCTGAAAATTAAAACCAAACACTTAGAGACCTCTGTGCACCACAATTCCTTAATCAAAACAATCAACTTGCCATGCCAGTGTTACAAAATGATTTTGAAATGAAACCTAACATGATTCATTTGCTTCCAATGTTTCATGGTTTGGAAGGTTAAGATCCAAACAAACACATTAAAGAGTTCACACATGTGTGCTCAACTTTCAGACCTCGTGGAATTACTGAGGATCAGGTTAAGTGGAAGGAATTTCCGTTTTCATTGGATGGAGCTGCTAAAGAATGGTTGTACGGCCTACAACCAGGAGATGTACATAACTGGAATGACCTGATAAGATGTTTTATGAAAAGATTCTTCCCCACCTCTAGAAGCACAGCCATTCGTAAGGAAATCTACGCCATACGACAATCATCTGGAGAAACTCTTTACGATTACTGGGAGATATTTAAGAAGCTATGTGCCACCTGTCCACATCAAGCCATTGAGGAAAACCACTTTCTTGTCTTCTTCTATCAAGGACTACTGGACAATGAAATAAACCTTCTTGATGCATCATCTAGAGGTGCACTGATTGACAAGTCGCCAGAAGAAGCCAAGGGCTTGATTAAGAAGATTTCCCAAAACTCGCAGCAATTTGGAACAAGAGGTATTGGAACAAGAGGTATTCATGAGGTACGCACTTCTCATCCATCACCCTTATTAGAAACTAAGATTGAAGAGCTTACTAGTTTGGTGAGACAGATGGCCTTGAAGCAAGTTAGTGACCAACAAGAGCCAGCTAAGGTATGTGGTTTATGCTCATCACCTGATCATTTTACTGACCAATGTTCTGAAATACAGGGAATGGAAACATGTGCAGCAGCCTTTCAGCCAAGGCAGTTCCAGCAAAATCAAGGATGGAGAGAGCCTAACCAAGTCCAATATGGATTTGTAAATCAACAGAATCAATCTAGGCCCCCGTACCAAAATCAGTTTCAAAACCGACCCCCATTCCAGAATTAATTCCAGAACCCTCCACCATTTCAACAAAAACCATCTTATAATCAGCCTTCATACAAAAAACAAACCAATATCCAAAGACCCTATGAGAAACCATCCACTAGTGCCCAACCTCCAATTCAAAACCAACAAAAATCTGAGTTTAAAGGACTGAAAGACACTGTTAAAGATTTGTCCAATAAGTTTGAGAGTCTCATGGACTTTCTGACCAAAAATCCTGGTAAACTCCCATCCCAAACAATCCCAAACCCAAAAGAGAATGTTAGTATTATAACTACAAGAAGTGGAAAAGAACTCCAACCACCATCCACCATTGAACCTGAAACAAGAAAAACTAATATGTGTAAGAATGAAGTTAAAATGATGAAAATTATATGAAAATGCATCGGGAAGAAGATAAGAAAGAGGAGGATGATAATGATAGGACAAGAAGGAAGAAACAAGAAACACCATTTCAAAGGAAAAAAAGGGAGAAGAAAGATATACCACCACCATTTCCATCAAGGATGATAGAATCAAAGAGGTTACAAGAAGAAGCACTGCAAAAAGAAATTCTGGACACCTTTCAGAAAGTGGAAATCAACATACCTCTACTTGAAGCACTCAAACAAATTCCAAAGTATGCTAAGTTTTTGAAGGATCTTTTTACCAAGAAAAGGTTACTTCAAGGGAATGAGAGGATAAATTTGGGAAGAAGCGTCTCAGCCCTTATCACACCACAATTGCCAACCAAATGTCAAGATCCAGGGACGTTTTCTATTCTATGCACTATTGGTTCATTAAATTTCTATAATGCTTTGTGAGATTTAGGTGCATAAATTAATGTATTGACTCACTCAGTATATACTTCTTTGCAGATGGGATATTTGAAGCCCACAAGAGTGGTGGTCCAGCTTGCAAATAGATCCACAGTATTCCCAACAGGAGTTCTGGAGGATGTCCTGGTAAAAGTCAAAGATCTTTTATTCCCTATTGACTTTTATGTGTTGAATATGGAAGATGATAGGATCCCATCACACTCACCCATCATTTTGGGGAGACCTTTCTTGAAGACAGCCAAAACCATTATCAATGTCCATGAAGGGACACTTACCATGGAGTTTAGAGACAGCACCGTCCACTTCAATATTTTTGAATCCATGAGGCACCCATCAGATGATCATTTACTCTTCGCACTCTCCCATGAAGATGAAATAGAACCAATTGAAGAATCAGGTAAGTTTCATGAATTTTTATCATTAGGAGAGAATTTTCCCATTAAAGATATCACTGAACATATGGATTCCCAAACTCTTGGAGGTTCTGATTTCCTGTTGGAAGAAGAGGTAAAATCAGATTTCTTTGATAATTTGTTAAAGGATGATGAAGATGATATGATTTCCTGTGTGCAGGATGTCAAACCATTGGAAGTGGAGAACCTCAATTTAGTTTCATCTCTTGATCATCCTCCTGATCTAGAATTAAAACCACTCCCCACTGATTTAAAATATGTTTACCTTATGGAGGGGGAGAAATTACCAGTAATAATTGCTAATAATCTATCTAAAACTCAAGAAAAATCATTGATTGAGGTTTTGAGAGAGAATGTCCAAGCAATAGGGTGGAGCTTAGGTGATATCCCGGGAATAAACCCAATAATTTTCTCACATAGAATTTTTCTTGAGGGAGATTCCAAACCTGTCAGACAACCCCAAACGAGGCTGAACCCTACCCTGATGGAGGTTGTGAAAAAAGAGATTGAGAAGTTATTAGAAGCCAGGATCATCTATCCCATATCAGATTCACAATGAGTTAGCCCCATCCATGTAGTCCCAAAGAAAACTGCCTTAACCATTGTGAGGAATGAAAAGAATGAATTAGTCCCTGTGAGAATTCAGAATAGCTGGAGAGTATGCATCGATTTTAGGAAGTTGAATCAGGTCACTCGAAAAGATCATTTCCCTATCCCGTTCATTGACTAGATGTTAGAGAGATTGGCAGGGAGAACTCATTATTTCTTTTTGGATGGATTTTCAGGTTATTTTCAGGTACCCATTGCCCCCGAGGATCAACAGAAGACTACCTTTACTTGTCCTTTCGTTAATTTTGCATACAACAGAATGCCATTTGGATTGTGTAATGCTCCAGGTACATTTCAGAGGTGTATGGTAAGTATATTTTCTGATCACATTGAAGATTGATTGGAGGTTTTCTAGGATGACTTCACAGTTTTTGGAAATTCGTTTGACCATTGTTTGAAAAATTTGGAAATTTTTTTTGAAAACTTGCATTGAAAAGAACCTTGTTTTGAATTTTGAAAAGTGTCATTTTATGGTTGAGAAAGGAATTTTCCTTGGGCATGTCATTTCACAGAAAGGCGTTGAGGTTGATAAATCAAAAATTGAAGTGATAAATTCTTTGCCTTACCCAACTTGTGTGAAACATGTTAGATCATTTTTAGGACATGCAGGATTCTACAGGAGGTTTATAAAAGATTTTAGTAAGATTTCTCTCCCTCTCTCTAGATTACTTTTTAAAGATGCTGATTTTGATTTCAACGGTTCATGTAGGAAATCATTTGATGTGTTGAAGAAGAAATTGATTACACCACCAGTGATGCAGCCACCAAATTGGGAAGAACCATTTGAGCTACTTTGTGATGCTTCAAACCAAGCAGTTGGAGCTGTCCTTTCTCAGCAAATTGAGGGTAGGCCACAAGTCATTTCATATGCCTCGAAAACCTTAGATGCGGCCCAATTCAACTACACAACAACAGAAAAAGAGTTTTTAACAGTTTTTTTTGCTTTAGAAAGATTTAGATCGTATCTTCTTGGAACTAAAGTCATTGTGTTTTCTGATCATGCAGCTCTTAGGTACTTGATAAAGAATGATGAAGCAAAACCAAGGCTAGTGAGATGGATACTACTACTACAGGAGTTCAACATAGAAATCAAAGATAAGATGGGATCTGAGAACCAAGTGGCTGATCACTTAAGTAGACTACCCAACACTGCTGAAGTTGAGATTCCAGACACTGAACCACTAAATGATCGCCTTCCAGGAGAGCAGTTGTACTTGATTGAAGGAGACATACCTTGGTATGCTGACATGGTCAATTATCTGGTAACATCTCAGGTCCCATCTCATTTAAATTCTCACCAAATTCATAAATTGAAATCTGAATCTGAATATTACATCTGGGATGATCCATTTCTTTGGAAGATTTGCAATGACCAAATGATTATAAGATGTTTGCCTAAAAATAAAATTGAATCAGTATTTAGGTTTTGTCACACATTAGCTTGTGGAGGCCACTTTGGACCTCAAATGACTGCAAGAAAGGTTTTAGAATCTGGACTTTATTGGCCAACACTTTTCAAATATTCTCATGAATTTTGTAAACGGTGTGAAAAATGTCAGTTTACAGGAAATATTTCAAAGAGACAAGAAATGCCCCAAAAGCCACTTAATTTTTGTGAAATATTTGAAGTTTGGGGGATATATTTTATGGGACCTTTCCCAATGTCATTTGGAAATTCTTATATTCTTCTTTCTCTTGATAATGTTTCTAAATGGGTGGAAGCAAAAGCCACCAGGACTGACGATGCTAAAGTTGTATGTGATTTTGTCAGGGCTAACATATTTTGCAGGTTTGGAGTTCCTAGAGCCATCATTAGTGATCAAGGGACTCACTTTTGTAATTGGAGAGTGGAGGATTTGTTGAAAAGGTATGGGGTGCATCATAAAACATCAACTCCCTATCATCCATAAACTAATGGGCAAGCTGGAGTGTCCAATAGGGAAATAAAAGGAATTTTGGAAAAGACTGTTAATCCAAATAGGAAGGATTGGAGCCAATGGTTAGAAGACACATTATGGGCTTATAGGACAGCCTACAAAACCCCAATTGGAATGAGTCCATATAGGCTGATTTATGGGAAAAGTTGTCACCTACCTGTGGAATTGGAACACAAGGCATATTGGGCTGTGAGGAAGATGATTTTGGATCTTGAAAGTGCTGGGAAAGAGAGAAGCTTGCAGTTACAAGAGATGGAAGAAATTAGAAGGGAAGCATTTGAAAATTCCCGGATTTACAAAGAGAGAACAAGAGTGGATCATGACAAACTGATCCAACCAAAAGACTTCCATCCAGGAGACAAAGTGTTGTTATTCAATTCAAGACTCAAGCTGATGCCAGGTAAACTTCGTTCAAGGTGGGAAGTTCCATTTATAGTTACTCATGTTAATCCTTTTGGTGCTGTGCAGATTGTGAAGGATGGAGTGAAGTATCCATTCACTGTTAATGGTCACAGATTGAAGAAATTCCTTGGGACCATGCCATCAGAGCTAATGGAGGAGATCACACTCCTCCAACCTGTTTATCAATAAACTCCATCAGGTCATACCTCTACTTTATATTTTCCTGATTTTTGTGATTCAATTTCCAATATTCTTACATGTTAAATACATTTGAATTCATTGTGTACACTGCATCATTTAAGTGTGTGGGAGGGAACCTTTGTAGTGTAGGATTTTTATGTGTTGTTTTTTTTCCTATTTGTTTAAAAAAACATGTTTGTGTTTAAAATTTTGTGTGCTTATTTTTAAATTTTTATGTGTTTTTGAAACATTCGAGCTGAAATGATTATCATTGGTATTTTTGAAACCCATCTTCATGAGTGAAATAATTTATTCCTTGAAACTGAGCTTAAATGAATGCTGAAAATGACATTGTTTCAAGTTCAATTATTAGGGAATTTCATGAAAAATACTCTGTTTTTTGAATCTCATGCCACATATCACTGTATTTATATTTGAAATCACATTCCCATGAGGCTTATAAACCTATTATTTTCATATTATTTACATTCACCTCACTTCTTGAGAGAACCAAATCATGCTTGATTTAACCAGAATTTGATTTATTCCTGTCAAAACTTGAGGGTTTGAGGTACTTGTGTTTTAAATGATTGAGGAATTTCTTTGGTTTGAAAGCCCCATTTTCAAGATAATACCTTTAATAATGGCCTACCTTGAACATTTAATCCTTGTATCCGATAGAATCCATGAACAACCTATTAGGTTAGCCACATTACAAGCCAATTTTCCCTATCCAACCTGCTCTTGAAGTGAAATTGCATGATCTATTTGAACATAAGTGTGGGGGGAAGATGTCTTGTATTATAATACCTTATTTGGGGATACTTTGGGTGGAAAAAAAATGTTGAAGAGATGTTATTGCAGAAAAAAAAATCATTCTATTGAAATTTGTGCCTTTTCTGGAGCTTTCATGATGAGAGAAGTTGTGCCTTTCTGGAGCTTCTAATGTAAAAAGGAAGTTGTGCCTTTTATGGAGCTTTCAAGAAATATTATATTTGAGAATATTGAAATGCTTGCTGCTGAAATGATGAAATGTGTGAACATTCCTTGATATTTCATGGAGAAGGAGCTGATTTTCTACTAAGGGTAGTGAAGATGAGACCATACTTTTGTGAAATTTAGATTAATGCAATTTTGCTTCAAAAAGAGTCAAGCCCTCTCATTCTGCCTCAGAATCTTTCACATATAAATCCTACCAACCGAAATTCATAGAAAAACCTTAACAAATCTTCATGATAAACATATTTCTTGGACTCACATTGGGTAGAGATTTAGGAATTTATCAAGCCTATGGTGACCCTTGTATGAGTTTGGATGAGAAAGACATTGCTAAAAAATTGAGATTTGTGTAATGAGAGATAATGAAAGTTAGGTAAGTGTTTTGTGTGTATGGTAGGAGAAATGAAGAGTAAATTTTTTTAATGATCCTAAATTAAGAACATTAAATAATAGAGTTTGAGGAGGCATGATATATTTTGTTTCTTATTTTCAAATTAGTGGATCTCATGGATATGTGTTTTGAATTTACTTTGAATTTATTTTGATTCTGACTTGTCTAGGAGACCAAGTGATAAGTGTGGGGGAATTTATAGAGTTAATATTTTCATTAATATTTATATGATTTTCAATGATTTAATTCCTCCCAGTTATTCAATGCGAGTGTATTTGCATCATTTATGTGTTTTTAGTGTATTTTGGGCTTAAATGTGAAAATGGGGTAATTCTGTAAAATTTCCAGTTTTATATAGCTTCTGTTTTTCGGGCATAACTTTTATAATATGGGTCTAATTGAAGTGAATATTTTTTTTAGGATTCCTATACTTGTGGGATTAAACTGTTCTTTCTGGACCAAGACCCAATTCGAAACCCAATGGTGCAGAAAATTCAATCAAGTGGAGAAGTCAGTTTGGAAGGCAGAATGGACCCCACTTCATTAAATATGCAATATCTCCTTCATCCGACCTTAGAATCAGGTGATTCTAGGTGGTGTCGACATAGGAATTCAAAAGGACAGGTCAAATTAAATTTCATAAATTATTGAGCTCATTCATGCATTCTTATGGCGCGTCCAAGTGGAGTGGGTGAAACAATGTTCGGAGGCCAGAAAAGTAATGGTCATTGATTCGGACATATATTTCTTTACACATGTTCAATGAATCTCATATTTTTAGGGTCGATAGAAAACTTCATTTACAACACTCTATAAGAGGGGACCTCAGTGATTTTCGGCCGGCTGGTGGGCATAACAGAGGAAAACCTCTAGAGTACAGATTCTGGAGCATCAAATTTTCTGTTCTTTGTTTTCTCTCTTTTTTTCTTCTTAGTTTTGTAATGAATTCTTCTTTCCCCTTAGTCACAATTACCCTTACCATGGTGGGGTAAAATTCTGTGTGATTGGGGAAGGAGAGGTTTTCCATATTGTATTTCATGAGTTCCTTCTATTAATGTTTTAAAATCCTCTTTTCTCTTTTGCGAATCTGTTTCAATTTCTTATAACAGTTTTTATTATCATGTATGATTGTATCTAATTTTAGATTTTGTTGTTCATTTATATTTGGTCAATTATCAATATCTCCCTCCACTAGGTTCTGGTTTATAAACAATGGAATAGACCGGGATTTAGTGGTGTAGTACTCAGTGATCACCGGTACATGTGTGAGGAGTAGTGAATGTTCTTGATTACTTGGGATAAATAAGACCCGATTGGGAATTTCCTAAGATAATTGGGGGTATTTTCTACAACTCTATTACACATTGGAAGGAGAGTAGACCAACCTAAGATTTTATTAAGGTTTATTCTCACATTTTTAATTGACCAAGGGAGTGAGAAGAAACGATTGTGGATTCTCACTCTTAACAATTTAGCAGAGGAGAATTGGGTAAAATGAACAATGATAGAATTACAATTGGAAAACTGACCCTAACATGATCACCATTTCATATCACTGATTTAGATCACATCATTTTTCAATTTGTTTCAAAACTTTCACTTAATTACTTTACTTTATTTAGTTTCTTTCTTGTATTTTCTAAATCAAACAATTTCTAAAAACAGCCTCAATTCTTTCTATTTTAAGGTGACAACTTAATTGTTGTGCACTCCTCTCTGGAGACAACCTAGGTAATCCACTCTACTGCATTTTAACTTAGGTACTATTTTTTTTGTCACACCCCACGATAGGCACGTGTCAAACATTTATCATTTCCCAATGCATCGGAGGGAGATATATATCCCATCCGTATTTGGTTATAATGTAACCACCATACTTAGACATAACATAACCACCATCACATAGTGGAAATAATATATATGTGTTCCATAAGATAATAACACCTTCATCATATCAGAACCCATTAAATTAAATGGGTTTCATAACCATTTCTTCATAACATATCCTTTGGATAATAGACATCGTTCAAAAATTTTTAATCATTTAAACAAATAATAACCCATTAAAAAAGAACCAAGTTTCATAATCATTTTATCAGGGTGTTACCTAAGGAAGAGAAATGGGTTTCCTAAACATCTTTTCATTATCAATATAAACCACTCAGATAAATAATAATCCTGGTATCCATAGATAATATACCTAATAAAGCATAAGTAACATCAAATTATGTAATCTAAGATGTAAAATTATTTTGAAATATCACTTAGTATAATTCATGTGGAAAATAGATTTTCCACTTCAAAAAATAGTATCTAAAATAAATAACATTTTGAAAATATTTTCTTTAATATAACTTTGAAAACATATTCAGTAATTTTCATAAAAAATAATGATCATAATGATGGTATGTTTTGTTCTTGTTGTTCACTTTAAAACAACTATTCCTTTAAAAAATTCAGTAAAATAAGAATTTTTATTTTTTAGAAAATGATAAATATATTCTTGACAAAAAAAATTGTGTGAATTAAAATATGGGTAAAACTTACTTTTTAAAATCATAGGAGAATAAAACATTTTTATAAAACATTGTTTTTAAAAGAAAATATATTGCTGATCTAAGAGATAAATATTGCAATATTTTATTAAAAAATTTATCAATTATGAGTATAATCATAAAAAAATACATTGATGGGTATTATATACACCACATAAAAGAAATATTTTGTAAATATTGAATTTTTCTCATAGATTTAAAAAGGGAGACATAAATATATTACTTATTTAGTAATATTTTGAATCATAAGACCCAATAAAAAATAATCTCAAAAAAAATTTAAATTTAGGTAAGGAATTAGATTCATTATATAAAATATAGAGGGGGAAATATATAATCAATTCATAATAAAGGACTAATGGATTCTCATATGCCTCCTGGAAATAAAATAGTGAATAAAAATCATTTACTTTATGTCTCAACTTCTTTTGTACACATTAAAAACTATTGTATAACAAATATAGTTATATTATAAATATATAAAATAATGATAATTATATATATTATATGATATATGATAAACTTATGTCCTTTTATTACCCAATTACTAACAATTCCTTGATAAAATCATGTTTTAGATAATAACTTATTTGTTTTTTTGTATATTTTGATTTATTATTTTTTTGGTACTCTTAATTTGATCATGCTTCCAAAATCTCCAGAATAATAATCATGAAATAATTATCATATTTATACATAAATTATAATTTTAATATGAATCATAAAATATTTATTTGTTCAATTAAGTATGTTACGATCATGGATATAGTGGGTCATTCGTACACATGGGTAATGTTTACATTTTTCAATGATCATTATAAAAAGCAAGTAAATAGTATCTTAACATTAAAAAGTGATCATATTATCATAAATAAAATATTAATTATTTAAATATACTTATATGTATCATCCACGAGGTTTGGGGATAAAGATAGAGTTACATTGGTTTATGAAGGTTGTAGTCCGCACGTACACGAACAATGTTATCATATTTCAGTGAGTGAAGGGGTAAGAAATAAATTGATATATTATCTTTTCAGAATGATAAATATGTATTTAATATCATAATTATGTAATTTATATAAAATATAGTCTTTAAAATTATACTAATTTGTTTCCATGTAAAGTGTTAGTGAAAATGAATCACATCACCTCATGACGTGGTTGTCTGTCATACACACAAGCGCCATTATAGGATCACATATGGAATGCAAAGAAAAAAAATAACTATGATATAATGAATAAATATTTATAATTATGTTATAAATATCATCTATATACTTTAAATCCATTATCATAAAAATCTGTGAGAGGTGGTAATGGAAAAACGAATGACAACAGTTCATGAGGTGGTAATTCTCTGTATAGATGAATGATGATTTTGTAACTCATTTGGTTGAAGTGAATATGTTTTTTCATCATTAAATTAACATAGAAAAATCTAATTACATTTATTATATTTATTTTACTATATCATCATAGTTTAATAATATTTTAAGGATGTGGAGAAAGAAATAAAACAAAAATTCTTGTTGATGGATGTTGCCTCTTCTTCGGGTATCAACCTTTGGTTTGCACCGAAATCCTTCCTATGATAGATTTATATCAAAAATAAGGATTATAAAATTATAATATTGAAGTTTTAAAGTTATTTGTGAAGGAAATTTTTTAATCAACATGATTTTATAGTGTGAATAGGATAAGATAAAGGTTGTCGTTTTATAAGTGAGGTGAGTGGCATAATTGTAATTTTTTGAAAGAAAGAACCCCACTAATTTTTTTTCATATGAATATGATAAAATATTAAGCCAATATTGATTCAAGAATTTATATGTTCTAAATATAGTCATAAAATTGGTTTTGGAATATTTTTGGTTATCTTCAACCTTTATTGTTTTAGTTTAACCCCCCCCCCCCAGTACACCCATTTTTATCTTAACCATAGTAAATAACTTTTATTTTTTTCCTGACCATTTTGGACATAAATAAAGTTAATGTTATTAAAAAATAATTATTACCATGATTCCAAATATTTAATCATTTTTTCTAAATTGCATTCAAATATGTTGAAAATTTTAATTTAAAATAAATCTCGCAAACGTGATGAGAAAGAGGGTTTTAAAGAGAAATTTTTTAAAAGTTTACAAAGAAATTATATATTTAAATTAAATATTAAATTGAATAAAGTGATGTAAATTTGATTAATTTATAATTAATTTTACTAATTTTACTTTAAACCAAATTTAAAATATAATGTAACTTTATAAATAAATTAAATGAAGAGTTTTCAATGAAAATTTGGTATTTTCATTATTCATAAAAAAATTAAACCTTTTAGAAAAAGGTAAAACATTTACCCAATGATAATTTTTACAATATAATTTTAAAATTTTATTTTATTTCATCAATATAATTTTCTATAAGTGTGAAAAAAAATTTATTAATGTTCATAAAAATAAATAAAAAACATTTTTGATAAAATAGTATTATCAAAACATATAATGGATTTACCAATAATCAATATTTTTTATCAATACATTTCCATTATGTAAAACCATTTTAATGAACATTTAAAAATTAGTTAATTCTATTCATATCACAATGTTTAATGGATATGTTATAAGGGTCGTCTTTAAATATCTTGATTAATAATTTATCATGGTCTTGTTAAAACTTAATGTCATGTGTAATAAAAGCTAACCTAGTGTAACGTGTAGCCAAAATATAAATTGTTCTTTCATGTACCAAAATATATCAATGAAATTTAATTTATTTTTTAATAATAATTCATAAAAAATCAGGGTGTTACATTCTACCCCCTTTAAAATGAATTTCACCCACAAATTTTGTTACTCTGATATAAACCATTGAAGATACATATGTGATATCATTTCTTTAAGTTCCCACATAGCTTCCTCAAACTTGTGTTTTTGCCCAAAAACTTTAACTAAGTGAGTGATCTTTTTTCCAATAACATTCACTTTACATATAAGCACCCAATCTTAAACATTACATAATTTTGAATTAAATGAATAATTCACATTGATGATCTTTTCAGGTTTAGAGATGTAGAGAATTAGGCCATAAATGTTACATATCAATATAAAAATTACATGTATACACTAATACAAAGTATAATTTTTTCATAAAATAATAACTCTTAAAAAGAAACATGTCTAGTTCCATGTTTTAAACAACATGTCTTTTCCTTGATCCAATCCTTGACCCAATTCATCTTTATGTCATATGGAAAACATTTCAAAAACTTGGTATGATCATAAAAATCTCAGTAACGGTTATAAAATAATGAAACGAAACATTAGTCCATCAATAAATACAAATTAATGAAACTATACTCTTCACTCATAACATACCTCATGAAATCATAAGATTTATGAATAACATGCAAAAATCATAAACCATAAAGGTAACTTATGAAATTCATAACATACATACATTGTATCTATAATAACTACATAGGGTGTTACATTTGGAATACCCATCATAGTATATTCCCTAAATCTCTTAGGAAAAACATTAATGTTTACCTCTGTCACGTTACCTAATGCATTGGAGCTATCTCGGGCTCTCCCACCGTAGGTTTATCACGGAACCACCCATATATGTAAACAAGTCCCAATAACCATAAAATAATCATAACACAGAACACAATCAAAAAATAAATATAACATTTCCACATTCTAATCACAATATATGAAATCTGGATATTGAAATAAAAAAATGCTTTATCAAACTATTTTCAAAACCATTTAAAACATTAATAAAGATATTTTTGAATCAAAATTTCTCATACCACTTTGAAACTTCTAAAGGAGTTAAAATTTTAAAACATTAATTTCCATATAAATAAATACTAAAAACCATTTTGATAACATGGACATTAATGGTAAAGATTTAGAAGAATAAATCTTTAAAACAATATTTGAGTTAAAGAGTTATTAACTAAATGAGATATGCTTGAATACAAATAAGTGAGGAATAGAATTTAATCAAAACATTATAATATAATGAGAATAAATGGATTAACGATATAATATTCCAGTGGATAGTATATACACTGTATAAAATTGAATTGGTGCATAATGACAATTAAGTCTCTATGAAATGTAAATTGAGACGAAATCGCTTATAAAGATTATATCCTTCGATTAAAGATAAATAAATGACATAATTATGTAGTAAAAATATAAATACACCCAATATAATTGTATATTAAGTGTAAAAAATCATAGTTTATTCACACATATTCATAGCACGACATAATCAAGAAGTAAAAGATTAACCTGAAGAATTGAAATTGGGTGAAGAAGTTCCCTTATAGAAATTTGATAGCCTAAAGACATCACTTTAAAATTCAAAAAATGAATTGATGAGAGATAAAATGATATCACATCACTTGGACATAAATATTTACAGAAATCAGGATATATAGGAACATATCCCAATATAAGAAGATGTCAATTAAAAATACATAACAAAAATAAGTCTTTTAAAAAGAAGACTGAGAAAAGTTCCCTTACCTATTTGGTAACATACGAAACATATACCCCATGAAAGAAGGATAATTAAATGAAGATGTAAATAAAAATAAATTATATTATATTATGAAATTAATACAATCATGGTTATTAAATCCACCACTCAAAAGGAAATAGTGGAAAATATAGCATGAATCTCACAGGAACAAAAAGTGAGATGAAAACCCCTTACCACATTGTAATCAATCGAGTCGTATGACCAAAAGTTAATAACCACCAAATGAATCATAGAAATTACATGAATATAAAGGCCATAATTATAATATATATCAAATGTAAGTACATAATACACCACAAGAAATAAATTAGTGGAAAACAATGGAAATCTAACATAATTAAAAGTGAGATAAGAAATCCCTTACTTCGTGGTTGACTTGACTCGTTTGTTCCTTGTTCTTCCTGAATAATTAACTAAAGTTAATTTCTACTTTCATAAGAACCTTTTTCATGTTTATTTTTCCTTTTATATCACTTATTATCATGTTATAAACATTATTTAATCATTTAAGTTTATAACATTCGTTTTGTTGATATTTGGTACTAGAGTCAAAAATGGACTTCTTATAATTACAAGTTATTCACATTGTAAAACATTCATTATATACAGAATTATATTCATGATTTAGATATCATATATATCATTTATATATATTATATACATTTATTAATAATAGTACATAACATTTAAAGGTAAGAAATGAAATGCGTCGTTCATGGAGATGGTAAGTTGTACGTTTGCATGAACGCTACTTTCATTTCTATTTTTTATTTTAATAGAATTAAAACATAATGATACATAAGTATATTATAATTACAGTATAATATCATATATGATATCATTAACTTCATCCTTTATATGTCCCACATATTGCATTAATGAGTCATATCACTTTTAGGGGGTGGTAGTCTGCACTTCCTCTAATGATATTATCACGTTTACCCATAATAGAAACCATAACAGTTTGATTTAAAAGAAAAAAAATACATTAGAATAAAAAAAACATAAATATAATATATAAATACAGTTCTATATTAATGGGCACCATGATATGTGGTTGGAGATAATTGAACAATCGTTGTCTGGTGAGGCGTTAGTTTTCTATCCATAGAAATAGTATGTTCTTTAGCCATTAAATAGAGGTGTGTGTAAGTGTAGTTTGAATAATTATCATAATAAAATCCTATTATATTTTGGATACTGGTGTTTTTATAAAATAATTTAATGAAAAGAGTTCAGGGGTTGTAGAAATAAAATAAAAGAAAATAATTTAAGAGAAATTGTTACCTTTAATTCAGGTAACTCCCTTTGGTTTGAACCAAAAGGACCTCTTGAAGTTCCTTCTGCCTAAGGTAAGGCTTATAGAAGGAATATTGGGATCTTGAGAGATTATTTGGTGAGGTTCTGGACAAGGAAAGGGGGATGATAGGTGTGAGGAATGGGTTAGAAATGAGGGCTTTTAATAAGGGGGAAGAGGGTCTCTTTAGGAAAGTGTGAAAATATTATTTTATTATATAATGATATTCGGTATATAATGGTCCCAAACTAATTAAAGTAGAATATAAGATGAATAATGGTCGAAATAAAATCATCCAACGAGAATTGAACATGTTTTGGATGTTATTTTAATATTGATAATCTTATTTATTTAAATCATTTATTAATGAGGTAAATACTGCATCATTTTTATGTCATAAATAATTTTATTTATTTGATGTCTAAAAATTATAAAAAAATACCATGTAGTAAATAATTTTATCCTTCCTATAAATATTTATAGTCTAAAATAGAACTTATATAACCCCATGTAAAAATTAATTTACAAAAAGATATTTGTTTGTGTCATTTTCATCTTTACTTTAAATTAATTAATCTAAAGTGTCGTTATCACTCCCAAGTGGCTCCATGGGGTCCCAAAATCGACCCAAAGATTCCAATGGTCATAAATGAGTCAACCAATAATTTTAGGACAGTTGTTAAGGTAATTATGTATTATTATAATATTCTTTTACCTTGAATTATCTTATTTACCTTTAACTGCGGTAAATAAAAGTAAAAAGTTACTATTCACCAAAAAATTATTTCCATCTTATTGAACCACATTTTACTTACTAATAATAACCATGTATGTTGGATTTTTGAAATCCAATTCACAGAAGTATTAAATTTTATTTAAATGAAAAAGCTAGATTTTTAACTACTACTTAGTGGTTTCACTATTCATAAAAAATTGAAGTTTTTCAGAAAACTACCAAACATTCTGCCTAAGATAAATTTGATATTCTGAATTCAAAAGAGATGTCTATTTTTCCAAATTTAAAACATATAAGTTTAATTAATTAATTTAATATTAATTCAGGTTATCAAAACAAATAGCTTGTTTTTAAGAAACAATAACTATCAAAAGATTAATACTTGTTTATGTCCAATTTCAAAGTGAAATTAATTCCAATGTCCAAAATTGGGATAAATGGTAAAAACATAATATAAATATACATTAAAACCAATTAAAACGATAATCTAACCATATATATAAATTAGATTAAAATTCACTTTTGAACTAAAATATAGTGTTTTTCACTATTCATAAAAAATGAATTTTATTATAAAAATACCAAAAATTTACTGAAAGTAAATATTGATATCCCGATTCTAAAGAAAAATTTTATTTTGTCAAATGGAACATATAAAAATACCCAAAACTAGATTATAAAGAGGGTTCTCCATTAAAAGGTGATAAATCAACCTTTTGAAGTAAATTATGTTTAAAATTAGATTCATTCACATTTTAAGCCTCTAGCTTTTATTGGATAAATGCAAAAAAATTTAACAAACATATATTATTAGTTTTTAGTTAGTTATGTTCATTCCCGCCATTAAAACGTCTAGGTGTTAACTAACAATTAAAATAATAATATTAGATTATTAGTGTGTAATGTAAGATTTCAAAGAAACCCATTGTGGCGTATCGGGTACGCCATCCAACATAGAATCCCCTTTAAAGTAGAATTTAGTTCACATATATTAATAAATTTTAAAACTTTCATGTTCTTTATTTATTTGGGATGTTACATCCTTCCACCCTTTTGGGAATTGTGTCCTCACAATTTTAAAACTGGGATTCGAAACTTCATTGAAAGTCCCACATCGGAAAAAGTTTCAATAAAACTATTACTTTAAAATAAAGAAATAGAAGTACAAAGTTCACCCGAGATAACCCATACTAGGATTCCATTTAAGAAACCATGGATATGGAAGAGAAAACAATATATCAAGTTCTGATTAAGAGTGATAGAAAACATGATTAAGAAAAAGTTAACCACCAGAAAATCACAAACTTATGATGTGTTAAATGGTCTTTGATTACCCTATAGGAAATGTAAACCAACAACATTTTTGTTTTACATTCCTTTTCATAATTTTGAAAAATTAATTTACTACATAGAATAAGAACATAAGGAAATATACTTACCTTTAAGTAGAGTTTTATCCTTTAATAAGTTTATACCAAAAACTAATCTTTTCTCCAAACAATGAGAATTAAAAAATTCTTGGTCTCATCAAAAGCACAAGAATAATCTTCTATATAATCAAATAATCTAAAAAAGAATTACTATATATTTCCATAGACTTTAGACATCAACTAAAACCAGAATGGTTAGTGACAGATCAGATAACACCCAAAAAAGACAATCTTTTACAAAAAGAAAAACTACTCTTAATCTCTAAAATTTGTCACAAAAATCCCAAAGTTCAACAAAGACCATTCAATAAACAACTATCCATAAAATAATTAAAAAGTATTCCCAACTAATATTGAAACCCAAATATCATAATGATTTAATTACATAGTCTTCCAAGATAAATCTTAACATTTATCTCTAAATAACATCATTTACTCATGAAGTCTCATATTTAAAAATTAATTAACCTAATCACATATTCTCCATGATAGGATAATCCTTTTAATAAATAAACCAAATCATTATATGTCCATAATAAAAACATATATTTTTCCAAACTAAAATTTCAAATATTATTCTGCAATTAAAATCCCATAGTATTCTATCTTCCTTAGGCATGTAGTATTTCCTCAAATGAGAAAAAGTCTTCTACAACAACCTTTATCACTTAATCACTAAATCATTTTCCTATACTAAATATATCCATTTGATAAAACATAATTTCTCAAAATCAACTTAATCTTGTTCCATAAAATCATTTTACAAAAAATAATAAGTCAAACTAACCAGGGACTTAAAGTAGGCCATTGGTAGGTGATTCACCATTGTCGCCCTTCAGTTGTGGGTTTGATTCCTACAGGCTTGTCGGATGTGATGGGTTGTCGCCCATCCTACGAGTTGTCCTTTTTATAAAACTCAAAAATAACCCTAATGTGTTTTAACCTCAATGGTTTCATTATACCTCTCATTATCATACCAATTTATTATGATCTCAACATCTTAATTCGGGAAGTCTTATATATATTTTCATTTTTTCTCACCACCATATGATAAAATAAAATGATCCCCAAAATGAAGAACATCATGCCTTGATCATGGTGTCTATTTGGTTTCACCGTCATCTTGTTCAGGTATGTATATGGTCCACGCATTGCAACAATGATTTTGAGATCCTTCAAAATCATTTTCTTCCTCTATCCAAATACACCTTGTACAATATGGGTCATATGGGTTTTCAAAGAAAAATAGTTTTGGAAAATAATCATGTATGACATATAATTTCAAAACATCTGATAAAACATGATTTCTATATAATAGTTGGACCAAATTTGAGTTGAAAATTTCAATTTATGGTCATTTTAAAATACCATATGTATGTATTGAGAGACTATATTTTAAAAGAAAATATAAATTGGTTGCGCAAGGGTGTCCTTCTTTAGGACCTTTTTCAAAATCATAATATGATTCAAAATCTTGTGATATGGTAAAATATTTTACAATTCCTTGATAATATTTACCTTTCATGAAAATATTAAAATATTGTGAAAATTGGATTTGTCTAAATACAACCCATGATCCACGATGATAACAAGATATAGTGGAGGTGTTTGATATCTCAAACAACTGCTTGCAAGTGAGTTGTATGCTAGAAAAAGATTCACAATCATCCAAACATTACTTTTCCATAATTATTACAAGAAAGGAATCAAGAAAAGAAAGGAATGTTGTTTTAGATCATCCTCCTTCCATTTGTTACTAACCTTCCATGATCTGAAAAAGTTATAAAACGAGAATTTAATGAAAATAATACATATAGGGACTAACCATGTGTCTAAAAAAACTTCTAATCCCTAATTTTATCCAAACCGACCTCTAATACCAACTATAAGGACCCAGCCTTAAACATTACATAATCAGGAATTTAATGAATAATTCACATTGAGGTTCTTTTCAGGTTTAGAGTTTTAGATAATTAGGCCATAACTATTAAATATCATCTTGAAAATTACATGTATACACTACTACTCAATATCCATTTTTTCATAAAATAAAAACTCTTAAAAATAAACATGTCTAGTTCCATGTTTTAGATAGCATGACTTTTCCTTGATCCCTTCCTTGACCCTGTTCATCTTTAAGTCATGTGGAAGATATTTCAAAAACTTGGGATGAGAATTAAAATCTCAGTAAGGGTTATAAAATAATGAAAAGAAACATTATTCCATCAATAAATAAAATTCAATGAAACCATACTTTTCAATCATAACATACCTCATGAAATCATAATATTTATGAATAACATGAAAAAATCATAAACCATAAAAGTATCTTATGGAATTCAAAACATACTTACATTGTAGCTATCCTAACTAAATAGGGAGTCACATTTGGAATACCCATCACAGTATATTCCCTAAATCTATTAGGATAAACATTAATGTTTACCTCTATCACGTTACCCAATGCATTGGAAGGCTATCTCGGGCTCACCTACCCTAGGTTTATCACCGAACCACCCATATATGTAAACAAGGCCCAATAACCATAACATAATCATAACACATAACACAAGAATAAAATAAAGATAACATTTCAACATTCTAATCACAATATATCAAATCTAGATATTAAAATAACCAATCCTTTATCAAACTATTTTAAAAACCATTTAAAACATTAATAAAGATATTTTTGAATCAAAGTGTCCCATACCAATTTAAGATTTTAAAAGAGTTAAAATTTTAAAACATTAATTTTAACATAAATAAATACTAAAAAACAATTTGAAAACATGTACATTAATGATAAATATTTTGAAGAATAAATCTTTAAAACAATATTTGAGTTAAAGAGTTCTTAACAAAACGAGATATGCTTGAATAAAAATAATTGAGGAATCGAATTTAATAAAAACTTTATAATATGATGAGCTTAAATGGATTCATGATATAATATTCCAAAGGACAGTATATACACTGTATAAAAGTGAATTGGTTCATAGTGACAATGAAGTCTCAATGAAATGTAAATTGAGACGAAATCGCTTATTAAGAAGATATCCTTATATTAAGGATAAATCAATGAGATAATTATGTGTGGCAAATATAAATACACCCAATATAAGTGAATATTATGTGTAAAACAATTAGATTTTATTCACACATATTCATAGCACGACATAATCAAGAAGTAGAGGTTTGACCCAATGAATTGAAATGGGGTGAAGAAGTTCCCTTACATAAATTTGACAGCCTAACGACATCACTTTAAAATTTAGAAAATGAATTGATGAAAGATAAAATGGTATCTCATCACATGGACATAAATATTTATAGAAATAAGGATATAGAGGAATATATCCCAATATTATAAATGTAAATAAAAATACATAACAAAAAGAAGTCTTTTAAAAAGAAGAGGGAGAAAAGTTCCCTTACCAATTTGGTAACATACGAAACATACAACCCATGAAATAAGGATAATTCAATGAATATGTAAATACCAATAAATTAAAGTATATTACAAAATTAATAAAATCATGGGTAGTACTCATCCCCTCAAAAGGAAATAGTGTCAAATATAGCATGAATCTCACGGGAACAAAAAGGGAGACGAAAACCCCTTACCACGTTGTAATCAATCGAGTCGTATGGAAAAAAGTTAATAACCACCAAATTAATCACAGAAATACCATGAATATAAAGACCATAATGGTAATATATATAAAATGTAAGTACACAATACACCACATGCAATAAATTAGTGGCGAACAATAAAAATCTCACGGAATTAAAACTGACATAAGAAATCCCTTACCTCGTGTTCGAATTGAATTATTTGTTCCATGTTATTCCTGAATAATAAACAAAAGTTAATTTCTACTTTATTAAGAACATTTTTCAATTTTATTATTCATTTTATATCACTTATTTCCATGTTATAAACATTATGTAATCATTTAAGTTAATAACGTTCATTTTGTCGATATTTGGTACTTGAGTCAAAAATAAACTTCTTATAATTACAAGTTGTTCACATAGTCAAAAGTTCATTATATCCATAATTATATTCATTATTTAGATATCATATATATAATATATATCAAATATATACATTTATTTATAATAGTACATAACATTTGGAGGTAATAAATTAAATGCACCGTTCATGGAGACGGTAAGCCGTACGTACGCATGAACGCTACTTTCATTTATATTTATTATTTTAATGGAATTAAAACATAATTATACATTGGTATATTATAATTCCAGTATAATATAATATATAATATCATTAACTTAATCCTTTAAATGTCCCACATATGGAATTAACAAGTCATATCACTTTGACGGGGCACTAGTCCGCATTTCTTCAAATAAAATTATCGTGTTTACCCATAATAGAAACCATAAAGGTATTCTATTAAAGAAAACAAATATAGAAGAATAAATAAAAATAAAAACAATATATATAATATATAAATATACTTCCATCTTAATGGTCACCCTGAGAGGCGATAAGAGATAATTGAACAATCATGGTTTCGTGAGGCGTTAGTTTACCATCCACAGAAACAATAAGGTTTTTACCCATTTGATGGAGGTGTGTGTAAGTGTAGTTAGAATCATTCTAATAACAAGAACCTAGAATATTTAGGATACTGTTTTAGTTATAAAAGAAAGTAATTAAAAGATTTTAGGGGTTGGAGAATTAAAATAAAAGAAAATAATTTAAGAGAAACGGTTACCTCTAGTTTAGGTAACTTCCTTTGGTTTGAACCAAAAGGACCCATTGAAGTGTATTATGCCTAAGGTAATGATTATAAGAGGAAGATGGGGATATTGAGAGATTATTTGGGCAAGGGTTGGATGAAATAAGGGTATTTAGAGGTGTGAGGAATGGGTTGGAAGTGAGGGATTTTTATAAGGGGGGAGGGGCTCCTTATGAAAGTGTGAAAATATTATTTTATTATATAATTATATTCGGTCTGTAAAGGTCCAAAACTAATTAAAGTATAAGATAATATGACTAATGGTGAAAATAAAATCATACAATAAGAATTGGATAGGTTTTGGATGTTATTTTAATATTTATAATCTTATTTATTTAAATCATTTATTAATGAGGTATATACTTCATCATTTTTGTGTCATATATAATTTTATTTATTTGATACCTAAAAATTATAAAACAAATACCATGTTGTAGGAAATATTTTTATCCTTCCAATAAATATTTATAGTTGAAAAGATAACTTATATAACCCAATGTTTAAATTAATTTACTAAAAGATATTTGTTTGTGTCATTATGGTCTTTACTTTAAATTAATTAATCTAAAGTATCATTATCACTCCCAAGTAAATACATGTGGTCCCAAAATCGACCCAAAGATGACCATGGTCGTAAATGACTCAAACAACAAGTTTAGGACAAGTGTTAAGGTAATTTTGTTTTATTATAATATTCTTTTTACCTTGAATTATCCTATTTACCTTTAACCGCAGTAAATAAAAGTAAAATGTTACTATTCACCAAAAATTATTTTCATCTTATTGAAACAAATTTTACTTTCTAATAAAAACCATGTATATCGGATTTTTGAAATCCAATTCACCGAAGTAGTAAAATTTTATTTAAATGAAAAAGTTAGTTTTTTAACTACTACTTAGTGGTTTCACTATTCATCAAAAATTGATGATTTCAGAAAACTACTAAATATTCAGCTTAAGCTATATTTGATATTCCGAATTCAAAAATGATGTCTATTTTTACCAAATTCAAATCATAGATGTTGAATTAATTAATTTAAAATTAATTCATGTTATCAAAAAAATAGCATGTATTTAAGAAACAATAACTATCAAAATATTGATAATTTTTTATGTCCAATTTCAAAGTGAAATTAATTCCAATGACCAACATTGGATTAAATGGTAACAAAATAATATAATTACACTTTAAAAACAATTAAAAATATAATCTAACCATATAAATAAATTAGATTAAAAGTCACTTTTGAATTAAAATATAGTGTTTTTCACTATTCATAAAAAATTAATTTTATCAGAAAAATACCAAAAATTTACCCAAAGTAAATTTTGATGTCCTGATTCTAAAGAAGAATTTTATTTTGTCAAATGGAACATATAAAAGTTCCCAAAAATAGATTTTAAAGAGGGTTCACCACTAAAAGGCGGTAAATCAACTTTTTAAAGTAAATTATGTTTAAAATTAGATTCCTTCACATTTTAAGCCTCTAAATTTTATTGGATAAATGTAAAAACATTTAACAGACATATATTATCATTTTTTAGTTAGTTATTTTCATTCCCTCCATTACAACGACTAGGTGTTAACTACCATTTAAAGTAATAATATTATATTATTAGGGTGTAACGTAAGATTTCAAAGAAACTCATTATTGCGTATCAGGTACGTCATCGAACATAGTGTCCCCTTTAAAGTATAATTTATTTCACAAATATTAATAAATTTGAAAAATTTCATGTTCTTTATTTACTTGGGATGTTACATTACAATCCATAATCTTCATATATTGTTCCTCATATGAAAGATCTTGAGCCAGTGGTATTACCTCTTAGTTCAGTACATATGAAGGGTCATATATGTACTTTCTCAGTATAGATACATGGAACACATCATGAAATTTAAAGTGTTTTTTAATCACCAACCAATAGGCTACCATCCTCATGTGATCAAGAATTTAAAATGGAGAAGTATTCATATGGATTACTTTCACTTTCTTTCTACCATGAAGAAATTTGTAGTAAGCCCATCTTACCAACTTCAAATTATATATCGCATAGATTATTATAAACATAAAATTTATTTCAACTTACTATAGTTATTACAAGATTCTAAATATCTCTAAGCCTCTAGTCTATCTTATCATCTTTCTCAGGTCCCAATAGATTTCTTTCTACAACTTTATTCTAGTACATTATAATTATACACTTCTTTTCATAAAAGGATTCATAAGGAGCCATACGAATGCTCAAGTGAATGCTATTATTGTAAGAAAACTAAATTTTATTATTGTTTTGATCCCATCCACCCTTTAAATACATATAATAATATTTTATCATACCCTCTAAGGTTTGAATTATTCTCTCAAACTGACCATCTATATGAGGATGATATGTCGTAATGAAACTCAAATATATATCAAGATATTATTTAAGACTTCTCCAAAAATTCATAATAAACTCATGATTCTGATAAAATAAAACTCAATGTGGTACTCTATGAAAGTTAACCACTTTATTAATTAATATTTTGGAAAGAGGACCCAAAGAGAGTTCTTATCTAGAAACAATGAAGTGTTCTGTCTTTTTAATTTGATTGAAAATAACTCATAATTATCTCAACAACAAAGATAAGATAAATACTAAAGTTTACTAGTACCTCTAATCATATTTACACTAAATTTAAAGTGATTCTTCTTCAAATTAATTTGTTACTATATACAAAACCCAATGGTTTTATTGCCATAAATGTATCTTAAAATAACATTAATATTGATAAAATCACATCACATAAAACCTCAAAAGAGGAGACAATGAATTTAAAATTATGATCAACCTTAAACTCATAAACTTGTAATGGTAAATATATCTCTTAAGTTAATCTTATCCAGAGAAACATGTTGTTTTAAAAGATAATTAACCCCTTATTCTTTAACTAATCTCTTATCTTATGCAATCACATTTCTATTGTAAACTTGGGTTCAACTTTGTGATTATAGAATATAAAATGTAATTTAATTATTATTGAATTCATATAGGGGGATATAGTCTCACGAAATTTCACTAAATTTGGAACAATAAGATTTTTATAGGGCTCATTCATACAAAATCAAACATGAAATTCCCAAATAAGGATGGAAGGATTAGTGTTCCCTAATTATAATGATTCACTTCAACCATTATGATTACATAATATTTAATTTTTTATTTTTCTTCAAAGGATATTAGTGTTGATGATCATTTTTAACCCTTGGATTTGGAAACTAGTTAGTATAGTAACTGAAAAGTTTACAATTGAAACACTAAAGTGTAGAAGGTTCATTAATTGAATCTTTCTCATTATTCACATCATTAGTTAACTTATTCCCATCACTTCTACATTAAACCACGCTATGACCATCTTTTACATACTTAAAACATTTAGTAGTCCCTTTAATACAATTTCCTCATTTGTGTCTTCCCACACTATGAGAATAAATGAAATATCAATTTTTTGTCTCCTTGGTTCTTATATTTTCCTTTAAAATCAATTTTCATATTCTTATTAAGACCTAGATATTGATATGTAATTCAAACCTCTATTTTAACTTGGACAGCATATAGAACAATCTCTCCATATCTATTGAAGTATCATATAGATAACTCCCTTCAAAAATACATTTTTAATCAACTGAAGAAATGATCAACCTTACTTTCCGGTTTGATAATAATACTAGAAGCATACCATATAGGTCATTAAAAATATACCTTATAGGTACCAATGGATTCATAATACTTTTTATTTAACTCAAATAATATCTTCAACAACTTCATATAATGAATATAAGGAATGTACTTATTGGAAAATGAGTTCTTGAACTCATTCAAATCTATGGATACAATTTCATCCAATTGCCTCGTATTCTTGATAAGATTCCACCATTGATTTAATTCAACATTTAAATGGTAGAATTATAAAATGAATTTCTCAAGCTCCAAACACTAGAGGATAGAAAATATATATTCAATGGTGATGATCCATTTCTTAGAAACTTGAAGATCAGAAGACCCACTGAATTAAGGTGTGTGTTTTCTAATTAAGGACTCAATAAAATGTTGTTCCCTACTTTGGTCATTTGTAAGTTATACATCTATTCTCATTTTTGTGCACCGGTAAATGATCGAGTCTAGCTAAATACACCCTTATCATTGTTATTACCCCTAGGTACCTTTATGCCAGATTCAGACCAACGTATGGTTTCTATACAGGGGTGTAATTTCTTGGAAACCCCTCAATCTATCATTTAAAAAAATTCTATAAAATTTTTATTTACATTGAATCATCCATTGACATATCAATAGAGACATCCCAAGGCATATCTATAGAGATATCACTTGCAATAACACTAAATTTTTATCGTCCTTGTTTCAAAGGGTTAACTAAACCTTTAATCTAATACCAACTATAGTGATCCAGACTTATCAGAAAAAGATATTACATTATTTTTTATGAATATTCATTACATTATGAAAATTCATGATGACCGTAATAATTTAGTATCATTGGAAACCTGGAAACAAAAAAACTGGTCCACAGGTAAATTACATCATCTCCCACTATAATCTTCAAAATTATCACCCATATTTGATATACATTAGTAATAAAGTTCATTAAAACATGGGGAAAGGAAATATTAGAAAGTGTTAGATTAGATTGTCATTAAGGGTAAAAAAGTGAGAGAGGTAAGCACAATATGAACATAAGTGTTTGAAAACATGAGTATAATATTTGAAGACCATACCCTACATATCAAAGATCATAATCTTGAGTCTTGGAATAATTATTGGTGTTTCATAATATATGAATCATAAGGTAATCAAATAAAATGATCCCCGGGAGTATAAAATTATAGTAATACATATAATTGTGTAATATACATAATTATAGAAAATCTTATGTTAAGGATACCCATCAAGAAATTCATAACATGTTAGGCTTTCACTAACCACTCGAGTACCTTATTTTTCGAGATTAGGATAACCGACCATGTGTCATCATATTAATGCATGGGTTGAGAACCACTTTACCCCTTGATCTCATGTAATATGTTTCGTTACCTAATACATTTGAGTGAGATACTAGTTCAACACATCTTTGGTTATAATGTAACCATCGTTCGTGGTTATAATGTAATAACCATCACGAAATTAAAATCAAATATAGTTGTTCTGAAAGATCATAAAAAATTCATCATATCAGAACACCTGAAAAGAAATGGTTTTCATGAACATTTCATAATAACATAACCTTTTTGAAAAGAAATAGGTTCTTTAATCATTTCATCATTTTATTAAATAAGAACTCAAAGAAAAAGAATCAGTTTTATAAACATTTTAACATGGTATAACCTGTAGAAGACAAATGGGTTTCATAAAAATATTTTAATTATAAACATAAACCATTATGATAAATAATAATAATGGTATCCTTGGATCATATCCTCCGTAATTTCTAAGTAACATCAATGTGTGTCATCATATATTAATAATGATTTTGAAATATTACTTGGGACATTTCATGAGGAAAATAGCCTCTCCACTTTGAAAAACAATTTCTAAAACGTAAATTTTTTCATAAATCCTTTTTAATTTAATATAAAATTGAAAAATTATAAATTAATCTTTAAAGGAAATAAGGTTAATGATGAGTGAAAGTATCATTCATTTAGTACAGGTTAGAACAAATATTACATTCACATTTTTACTAAAATCCAAATAGGAATTGTTTGGAATATGTGATGAATAATCCATTAAAAAAAGTAAAGCATAGGTAAAAATGTATTTTAAATATAATTGGATAATAAAGAAATTATAAAATTTTTTTAAAACATTCTTTTGGAAGAAAATATATTTCCATCCCATAAGATAAATAAAGTAGGATTTTATTAAAAAATATTTTCTCAATTATTTTAAGATCCAAAGAGTGGTAAATGGTAATATTACTTGAAAATATCATGAAAATATATAGGAGAATAAAATTCATGAGTTTCTCAATATATTGACTATAATATTTTTAAATCATAAACATTCCCTATAAATATTGATATTCTAATATAAAATATTTACCACTTTGATAACTTTGAGTCATAAGAATATGAAATAGAGATACTAAAATGAGAATTTAAATCCAATAATTTTAATTATAATCTTACTAAAATACATTCACATTCAGTACATACACCACATAAATTAAATAGGTGTTGAATATTTAATGTGTCTCACAAAAGTAAAAATTGAGATGGAAATCTCTTATGAAATTATTAATCTTTTTAATTGCAAGTCCCACTAAAATTAACATTAAATAAAACTTTAAATACCATTAAAATTAGTTTATTCATTATATAACATGTCAATGGTGATGTATATACCCCAAACATAAGAAACGAGTGGTGAATCTTCATATGTCTCCCAGAAATAAAAGAGATACGAGGCATGTCTTACCTTAAGTCTCAAATTCAATTGCACATGTTAAAACCACATTTATAAAAAATATAATCTTATTATAAACCAATAAAACCCCTATTATTATATATATATAATACCATATATATCATAATTATCACCTTTTATTCCCTATTTATTGACACTTCCTTTTTAAAATCACATTTCAAATAATAACTGCTTTGTTTTTCATGTTTCTTTTGAATTATTAATTTTTTTTGTTCTTCTAATTTGATCATGGTTCAACAATATATAGAATAATAATCATGAAATAATTATAATATTTATAAATCAATTATATTTTTAATAAAAATCATAAATTATGGTTCTGAGAAGTGAAGTATGTTACGATCATAGAGACGGTAGGTCGTACATACAGATGGATAATGTTTCCATTTATCAATGATAATTATGGAAATTTGGTAAGTAATATATCATATTTATAAAATTATCATAATATCATAAATAACATATAATTTCTTTAAATATAATTATGCATATCATCAATGTAGTTTGGTGGTGAAAAGAGAGCCACATCGCTTTGAGAAGGTGGTTGTCCACAAGTACACGAATGATGTTATCATATTTTAGTGAGTGAATGGGTATGAAATAATATGATATATTATCTTTTATGATTTTTAAATATTTCATTAATATCATAATTATTTCATTTATATCACACAGATTTATTAAAATTATTCTTTTTATCTTCCATGTAAAGAGTTAGTCAAAACAAATCACATCACTTCACGGGTCGGTAGTCAATCGTACACACGAGCGACGTTATCGTATCACCTATCAAATAGAAAGTAAAAAATGTATATATGAAACAATTAATCTATGGGTATAATTATTTTAAAAATATCATATATATATATACTTTATATATATAATCATACCCAATAGTGAGAGGTGTTAATGGAAAAACAAATGACATTGGTTCATGATGTGGTACTCCACCGTATACATAAATAATGATTTCATATCCCATTTCATAGATTTGGAGACGGTTTTAGGTCATGCCATAAAAATTAAAACATCTTATTATGTTTAATATATTGAATTTATTATGTCAACAAGGTTTAATAAGGTTTTAAGGATGTGTATGAAGAAATAAAACAAAAATGTTTGTTGATGAATGATGCCTCTTCTTCGATTATCCCCCATATATTTTCATAAAAATCCTTCCTATGTTAGATTTATATCCAAAATAATGATTATATGACTATAGGAGGGAATTTTAGAATGAAATTTTCTTTTTTTATCAAAGAAATAGTTACAAGGTGTGAATCGGAAAGTGGAATGGGTCGCCTTTTATAAATATGTTGTGTGGCACACTTGTAATTTTTGTCAACGAAAGAATTTCACCCACATTTTTTGAGGCAACAAGGCAAAAATAAGGGTCTATTCATAAAATAAGAATATATAAAATCAAAATATGTCAATCCAATTGGTTTTCGAATGTTTTTTTATTTTTAACCCTTGTCTTTATTTTAACCATCCCCCAGTAAACCCAATTTTACCTTAATCACGGTAATGATTTTTTCTGTTTTTATTATTAATTTGGATAAAAAATTAATTTTACATTATTAGATAACATAAATTATTCTGATTAAAAATATTAAATCCTTTTCTTCCAAATTACTTTAAAATAATAAAAAAATTAATTTAAAATTAATCTTGCAGATGTGATGAGAAATCGGGTTTTTAAAGAGAAAATGTTCAAAAACATTATAATTATATAAAAATTCGATATGAAATTTTTTTTCCAATGAACTAAATTGGATTAATGGATGTATAATTAAACAAATATTAATTTAAAATAAAATAAATATATAATTTTATTTTAAAAATAAATTAAATGAAAAGGTACCTTTTATTTATAATTTAATATTTTTCATTATTCATCGAAAAGGGAAAATTTTTAAAAATATCCGAATAAATCACCCTAAAAAATATTTTAAATGATGATTACAAAAATTAATCTTATTTTATCTAATTAGGTTTATAAAATTATCAAAAACTACTTTTTTAATGTTCACAAAATTAAATAAAAAACATTGTTTTTGAAAAAAATAGTATTTTCAAAGCATATAAATACTTGACTGAAATCATACTTTTTTATCCATATTTTTACATTATTCAAACCAATTTTAATTAATTTTTAAATATTATTCCTTAATATACATATAACTATGGATAATGGATATGTTATAATGGGCACGTTTAAATAACTATGCAAATAATATATATTTTTGTTAAAACTCGGAGTCATGTGTAATGCAAGATAACTGAGTATTGCATGTAGAGAGAGATTAACTTGGTGCTTCATGTAATGTAAGCTATCGAATAAATTTAATTTATTATAAAAATAATAATTCATTAAAACTATGGGTGTTATATTCTACCCCCACCCCCCTTAAAATTAATTTCACCCTCAAAATTCATTGCTCTAATATAAAAAATGAGGATACTTATACCCCACCATTTCCTCATGTTCCCACATAGATTTCTAAAACTAGTGGTTTCACCAAAATATTTGACTAGGTTAGTGGTCTTATTTCATAGAAATTTCTCGGTATGATCCAAAATCTGCAATTTTTGTTCCTTAAAATAAATATCTTTCTCTAGAGGTATTACCTATGAGTTAAATACATGTGAAGTGTTAGGTATTTACTTCCTTATCAGGGATACATATAACACATCATAGACATAATATTGGTTTTTGGGAAGTTTCTACTGATATTATAATATCTTGATATGATCAATAATTTCAAACTTACAGATATTCCTAGGGAATAGTTTCCCTTTATTTCATCCACATAGAAATTCATAGAAAGACCTTATTACCAACTTCAAATTATAATCTACATCGATGATTATCAGAATAAAATTTCTATCAACTTGGGGAATTTATAACATGTCACTGAATGTCTCTAACCTTCTCTACCATATCATTAGCTTTCTTAGTTCCCAATAGCATTCTTTCTCCATCTATATTCTAGTACATTGGAGTTCTATACTTATTTCCATTAAATTCTTCATAAAGAGATATATGAATGCTCAATTGAAATATATTATTTAAAGAAAACTATGATTGAGGAATCTATTGATTCCAACCACCAATTAAATCCCCATAAAATGATCTTTTCATATCCCATAGGATTTTAATTATTCTTTTAAACTAACCATCTATCTGAGGATGATACATAATGATGAAACTCAATTCTGTATCAAGATATTTCAAAATACTTCACCAAAACATCAAGGTAAAAACCATATTACGATAAAATATAATTAAATGTTGTACTCCATGAAACCTTACGACTTCTTTAGTGAATATTCTAACTAGAGTATCCAAAGAAAATTATTTTCTTATAGCAATGAAGTGTACTGACTTTGTAAGGTGATTGAATATAACCAAAAACTTTCTCAATATAAAAGGTAACATAAACCCTAACGGTTACCACTAACATTAATCATATTCCCCAAAAATGTAAAGTAAGTCCTCAGCAAAACACTATATAACTATATACAAAATGAAGGGGTTATATTTCAATAAATTTGACCTAAAATATTCTTAATATTGATAAACTCCCATAACATAAAACCACAAATGGGGTTTCAATTAATTTAAATATATGATCAACCTTAAGATCATAAAACCATGATGGTATACATTACTCTTATGTTAATCATACCTAGTTATATATGTACTTCTTAAAGATATTTCAACTATTATTCCTTAAATAAGCTCTTATCTTATGGAAAAAATAATACATCAGAATCATGGGTTCAACATTGTACCAATAGAATATCAAATATGATTTCATTATTACAGAATTCTTGTATAGTGAGAATATCCCATGAAATTTCACTAAATGATGAAAAATAAAATTTTCATAGGGCTCATTTATGCAAAATCAACATGAAATTCCCAACTAATGAGGGAAGGATCCATGTGACCTCATTATCATGATTCTATTTAACATTTGTGATTGAATAAGATTTCTCTTTTTTCCTTCATCTATATATATTTTTGGCATTTTTCATCATTATTAACCCTCATATTTGGGCACTTGCTATCTTAATTCCCGATCTCCTTGAAATTGAAGAATTGAAGTGTGGAAGGTTCATTTGGTTCTGATTTCTCATTATTCACATCATTATTTTACATCTTTCATTCACTTAATCATTCATCCACTCAATGAACTTATTTTACACACTTAAAACATTTTATACACCCCTTAAGATAATTTCCTTTATGCTTCTTCCCACACATTGGGCATAAATAAAATTTCATATTCTTCTCTCCATAGTTCTTAGATTTTCCTTTGATTTCCATTTTTCTCTACTTATCAAAACCATTAGATTGATACATAACTCCAACCTCCATTTCCATAATGATTTCACATAGAGAAATATCTTCATATCTATAAAAATATCTTATGGATGATGCCCTTCATAGACTTTTTTTAATCCACTAAAGAAATGATCAACCTTACTTTTAGGTTGGATGAAAATACAATAAGAATACCTCACAAGTATTGTGAAATCTTTCTCATAGGTACTAATATATTATTAATCCTTTTTATTTAGATCAAGGAAATACTTCTCCATATTCATAAAAAGAACACAAGGAAATTATTTATTGAAAAATTAGATCTTGAACTAAGTTCAATCCATGGAATAAATTTAATTGTATTGCCTCATATTATTGATAAGATTCCACTATTAATCTGTTTAACATTATAAATGGTAGATAGAAAAAGTTAATTTCTCATGATCCTAACACTAGAGGATGTAAAATATATTTTTAGTGGTGTTGATCCATTTCTCGACAACCAATGGATCATAATACCAACTAAAAGAAGGTGGGTGTAACCACATAAAGGACTCTAAATAATGTTTTTCCCTTATCTGGTCTCTTATAAGTACATCATGATTCATAACTTGAGAAGTTTTTCCCATGATAGCGACAATATTTTTCATTCCATCTCTAATAACTTTTGGTTTTTAAGTGGGACAAACATTTTCTTTTTTTGGTTCACTAATCATTAACATAGTTCCTTTAGGTTCTATCTATAGACTAAAACTAAATTCATTGAGTGAGAGACACTAGTCATAGAGTGGAACCACATAATCATGAAAAATAATTTATAGTTTTTCAAAATAAAGACACCTTATTTTTAATCTATGGAACATGAGTCTTAATCTTTGTCATTAATGGTCATTATCTGTTTAAATCATTTATAATGGTTCATAATGATTTTTTTTTGAATTTTAAAGCACATCACGTGGGATTATCTAACTATGTGTACAATAGGGCATGTTTTCATACACCAGGTGAAAATTAAGTCTCGTTCACGGTGCCATTTTTAGAGTTGTTACCCCTAAGTACCTCTATTCCAGAGTTGTATCCACTTTTAGTATCAATATAGAGAAGTAATATCTTAGATTCCTCTCACTCTAGCCTTTACCAAAATTCTTGGACATTTTATTATACATGGAATCATACTTAGACTTATCCTTATATGCATACCAATAAATGTGTTTAGAAAAATCTTTATGGGTATCACTAATTTTTTTGCATCCAAGTTTCTAATGGTTAACTAAACCATTACCATAATTCCAACTATATTGACCTAGGCTTATCATATTTAGATATTACATCTTTTTCGATGAATATTCATTTTACTACATAAATAAAAAACTGAGAATTACGATAGTTTGGTGTCCTTGGGAACTTGGAAACATAGAAAACTATACCTTAGATAAACTAAAACATATCCCATTATTATATTCATAAATATAACCCTTCTTAAACATATCATACATAATACATTTCTTCATAACTTGTGGAAATGAAAAATAAGAAAAGGTGTGCTCGGATGCGCAGTAAGGGTAAATAAGGGATGTATGTAATAATAAAATTGACATAAGGGTAATGTAACATGAGTATAACATTATAAAACCACACATTATATATCAAAGGTCATAATCTTGAGTCATTGAATAAATATTGGCATTTTATCAGACAAGAATCCTAAGGGAATCAAAGAACATGATCCATGATATAATTACATTGGCATAAGACATAGAATTGTTTCATATACATTATCATGGAAAATCATATATCAAGGAAACCCCCCAAGTCATTAATAACATATTATTCGTGGCCTAACCATTGGTTTACCTACTTTGGGCTTGGGCTAACCACCCATGTACACTATTTTTCTGGATTGGGTAAATAACTTGTGTGTACTTCTTTTGATTCTTGGGATGACCACCCATGTACCCTGTAATCTATTATAACATTAATCATTACCCAAGGAATTAGATGGAGATATAATTCCCACCCTTTTTTGATTATAACATAACCATCACACTTGGTTATAAAGTAACCACTATCACATAATGAAAATCATACATATGTTCACCACAAAATCATAAAACAATCATCATATCATAACACGTGAAATGATTTATTTTTCATAAAAATTTCATCATAACATAACCTATGGAAAAGAAATAGGCTTAATAATCATTTCATCAATTCATAAAAGCATACCCCGTATAAAAAGAAGTGGGTTTTATAAGAACTTTATCATGGCATAACCCATCGAAATGAAATGGGTTTAAGAAACATAATTTTACTATAAACATAAGCCATTCATAAAAACAATAATAATGGTATCATTGGATCTTATAATAGTAAATCATAATTAACATGAAAGGACATCATAATATATGGAAAATAATTTTGAAAGGCTATCTGGGGAATTTATTGAGGAAAATAGCCTTTCAATTTTGAAAAACACATTTCCAAACATAAACCATTTTATAAAGTACTTTTATTTGAATAAAAATTTTAAAGATTATAAATTATTATTTAATGGAAATAATTTTCATGAATATGAGAATATTTTTTCATGTCATACATGTAGAAAAATATTTCTTTCACATTTTTGATAAAATCCAAATGGAAATTGTTCTGAAAATAAAATGAATACTCATTTAAAAACATATTTTTGAATATAAAAACATGGGTAAAAATTAATTTTAAAAATAATATGTTAATATAACATTTTTTATAAAAAATTATAAAAAAAATGTTTTTCAATAAAACGGAATTCTGACCGAAGTGAGAAATAAGGATGAATATTCTAAAAACATTTTCTCAATTAATTAATATACCAAAGAGTGGAAATAGTAAAATTTATTGAAATTATATTGAATAAACCAAGTAGAAGAAAATTTATATGTTTCATGAGAGATGGATAGTACTATTTTTTATATAAAACATAATCATAAACATTCCTAATAAATGATGAGATTATAACATAAAGTCATTTCCACTTTGGTAATTTTGAATAATAAGACCATGAAAGAGAGATACTAAAATGGATATTTAAATCCCCAAAATTTTAATTATATGGATAATAAAATATATTAATGTTCATTTTATACACCACCTAAAATAAATAGGTGATGAATGAGGCATGAGTCTCATAGTAGTAAAAAGTGAGACAAAAATACCTTATTAATTTAGTAATATTTTGAATTTTAATACCCAATAAAAAAATCTAATGAAACGTTAAATACCATTAAAATTATTATATTGATTATATAACAAGTTAAAGGGGCACTATATACACCCCAAATAATAAATGAGTTCTGAATTTTCAGATATCTCAGAAAAATAAAAGATAGACTATATATCCCTTACCTCAAGTCTCGACATTCATCAAACAAGACTAAACATCCTGTATAACAATTATAAGTTAATAATAAATATATTATATCAAAATAATTATATATATAATAACCTATATGATTTACTCTTGACCATTTATTATATGTTTATTAAAACCTCCTTGTTAAAACCACATTTTGGCTAATGACTCTTTGTTTTCTTATATATTCTAATTTTTTAAAAAACAATTCCTCTATAGTTGATCATAGTTTAATCATATCAATAATAATAATCATGAAATAATTATCATATTTATACATTAATTATAATTTTAATACCAATCATGAAATATTTTTTTCATAAAGGAGGTATGTTATTATCATGAAGACGGTAAGCCTTACGTACGCATGGGTGACATTTAAATTTTTAAAAGATGATTATGTAAAGAAGTTGGGTACTATATTATCTTTAAATAATGATCATAATATCATAAATACCATATTATTTACTTAAATATACTAATACATATCATCCATGTCTTGTGGTAATAAGAATTACTGAAGTTACTATTCATATTGTCAAAAAATAAAAGGAATATATTTACTAAATTTGGACATTATGATTCCAAATATGGAATCAATTTTCAAAAATTTCAAACACATAATAGGTTAAAATTAATTTTAAATTAATCTTGCTAACAGAATGAGAAAATGAATTTTTAAACTAAAAATGATCAAAAGATTGAAATTTTTTTATATCCAACTTCAATGTGAAATTTATTACAATGAACAAAATTAGATTAAATGATATAAAATTGATCTAATTATACATTAAAATAAATAATAATAATAATTTTACACCATAAATAAGAATTTTAGTTTTTAAAATATAATTTATAAAATGTTCAAATTTTTAGTTTTAAAAATGTATTCCATTAAAAGGTGATAAAAAATATTTTAGAAATAATAGAGCATTAAATATAACACTAGATTTTTAATATCATGTGTAGAAAACACATAGGATTAATGTTAAAAATTAAATTGAATATTATATATATATATATATATCATTAATATAATACAACATTTGTGATTTGTTTATTTTATTGGTATAAAACACACTTATTCACATATAAATAATTTTTTAGAAAAATATTTTATTTTTATTTCAGAAGATTTTTTCATGTATAAACCATACATTCATAATTCAGTTAATCATATTAATACCAACCATTCTAATCACTAGGCTATAATTTTATTGCTTAAAATTTTACAATAATAAAATAATGTTTCATTAAAACTCATTGTTGCGCGTAACGCAACCTAATTTGGGGTTTCTTCTAACACAATAAATCAAATAAATAAAATTATGTAGAAAAATATGTTTATAAAAAATATTAGTGTGTTAAATTCTACACCCCTTAAAATTTATTCAACCCTTTAATTTTTTTCTAGGTTATAAATGGTTTAATTCTAGAAAATTACTTTCATTGAGATCCATATCTTAAAAATGAATACTAAAACTACCTTTAAAAGGGGAATGTTGGAAACATAAATATTACCAAAGTAACTCATAACTAGGTTTCTATATTGGATAAAATTGGTGGGAAGTAAAAACACAAACATTGAAGACAAATATACATATCAACTTATGATGGAGAGTGATATAGAATATGGTCTAGAGAAATTTAACTATCCAAAAGCAATAAATCCATGATGATCTAAGGGACCATTTGGTTCCTCAGAAAATGAGGTACTATGATAACATTTTTGGTTTCAAGATCCTTTTTCAATATTTAAATAATTTCTACTAGAATAAATGCTTACTTTATTTCATAATATTTCATAAGAATAAAATCATCCTTTAATTATGCCTTAATTAATTTCTACTTAATCTCTTATTCCAAGAAATGAAGGTGAATTTTTCAATCCTGAAGCATTAGCAGATCATGAAATCCATAGAATAATAGATTATTCAACATTTCTTAACATCACAACAAAAATTTTATCACATGTTATCCAATATGTATAAATCATCATATGGGGAGATAATACTTCAATCTATAAGACCTCATCCAAATTTAAATGTAAATAGTTTCATAAATATTTACCTTTATAATACTTCCAAAAATATTAAAATCCAAAACTTTTGAAATAATGTCACAAAATATCCAAAATCAACTTATAATTAATCCCTAAAAAATATGACATAAATATTAATAATCACACACCAAACATGTGAATACTATTGTTATTTATTCTCATAAAACATGATAATAACCTAAATTGCCAAAAATCCTTACTAAAAATATGCATGTCTCCAAAATTTAATGATTTTCTCATATTAAAAAATCATATAAAATCAATCAAATATATCATATCAGTCACAAGGTCATTAATACTATCCCATTTATTTTCCCACAATAATATATCTCTTTATTTAATTATCCCAACATCATGCACATATTAAGGGTTATCAATCCCTTAATCTAGTGTTGTCCAAAAATATCAACCTACCACCTCATTCACTTTGCATAATTAATTGTATGATTCAACATTTGATTTAAAATATTTATATAAAATCTAAATAAGACCAATTCTTAGATGTTTTATTACTCAATAGTTCCATAAAAGTAATTCTAAAACATTATTCATGAATTTCATTACATAAACACTTAATCATTCCATCACTCTGTTGTCGTACTCAAAATATCCAATAGTGATCACATGAAAGTTCCATTTGTCTTTCTATTTAATTGGTTTTTGACATTGATCATCGTTATTAACCCTTCAAATTGGGTATTGATTAGCATAATTTATATTTTACTTTCACTTGAAGCATTTAATATTGAGGGGTAAATTCTCTAAATTCTTCTCTATATTTTAATCATTAGACAACTTTTTCCCACCACTTAAGCAGTTAAATGCCTGATGAACTTCTCTTCCACACTTAGAACATGTACCAAAACCTTAAGACAATGACCTCTATGCTTCTTTCCATAATTATAGAAAAAATAAATTACCATCTTCTTTTCACCATGATTTTTTATATTTTCCTTTAAACCCTATCTTCTATTTCATTCAAAACCATGATATTGATATGAAAATACAACTTCTATTTCTACCTTGATATCAAAATTCACAATATCTTCATAGCTACTAAAGTATCTTTTGGTTAATGACCTTCAAAGACTTTGTTTTAAGCCACTTATGAATCTATCAACCTTACTTTAAGGTTAGATGATAATACTAGAATCATACTTTGAAATTATTGTAAAATTTTCCTCAGAGGTACCAATGGATTCATAATCCTTTTTCTTAAGCCTACGTAACTCCTTTTCCAAATTCATAAGAAGAATATGAGAAAAATAATTATTCAAAAATAGTTTCTGGAACTCATCCCATTCCACAGATTCAGTTTCATCATGATGCCTCATGTTATTTAATAAAGTCCACCATTGGTCCTCTTCACCTTTTAAACCATAAACATCCAAAATTAAATTTTCATTTTTTGAACACTAAATTACAAAAAATATATTTTCAGTGGTTCAAATACATTTTTTACAAATAAGTGGATCCGAAGACCCATTGAAATAATGTGAATGTTTCCTCATGAAGGACTCAATATAAATTTATTTCCTTCTCTACTCATTTGGAAGTCTATAATGATTAATATCTTATGTAACTATAGAGATAAAATTTTTCATTCTACATCCCATTTCATTTGGTTGTTCAAGGGGGAAATCATTTAATTTCCCATTGGATACATTATTATCATGATTCCCTTATTTTTCAGTCATTGACTGAAAAAATAAATCATAGTGTGATAAACCCTAATCATAGTGGTAGAACAACATAAAACAAGGAAATAACTTATAATATTTCAATATATGACATCTTTGTTTTATTCCCATGTTTGTAAAGACCCGTAAAATTCAAGGGAAATTTTTTCTTAATTTTCTTTAGAATTTTTACAAGAGCACGGTTTCAGACGGCACCTGATTCCGAGGCCCAGAGTGCCCGGAATTAATTTCCGAAGTTTGGCTCGGGTACGTTTAGTGAACGAACGAGCGGGAATTCCTAACTTTTGATCCGGTGCTCGGAATTGAAATCTGAGGGCACCGATGAACTCGCAGCGCTGATAATCGCTTAAAGAGACCTTTTCGGGAGTTGTGTTTGTTGCGGGTTGAAAGTTAATTTTGGGGTTTTTAGTTTGAGTTAAATAAAATTTGTGTAGAACAAATTTTATTATAACTTGATAAAACCTACCAAAGGGGGTTGGAAGTGGGACCCACACCCACTTAACCTCCCTTGGGAGGATTAAGTGTGGTGGGGCCCACACGAACCCCTAATCCTTTCAAATTCTCCCAACTCCCTTAACGCCTCATTTATTGACTTGAGTTACTTATTTAATTATGGGAGTTAATCCTTTTGAATTTCAAACTTTTGAAATTCTATTGTGTTATGTAATAATAAAATAAGTTGTTGTCTTATTTTATTTTGGGTTATTTGTTTGTCTTCTTGAGAGGTGGAGAGCTCTTCTTTTTCTTCAACTCTGACGAAGAACTCGAAGAACGTTCATCTTGACGAAGAACGCTCAAGCTCCGACGAAGAACGCCGCACCTCCATTCTTCGTTTACCGTGTCAACGAAGGGGACGCCACTTCTTCCTCGGACAACCTTCATCGGCGTACAAGTTTCGCCAACGACGTGTCTCTTCGAACGCATCCCTTCGTCATCGGATTTGACGAACGGCTACCGCGACGCCCGACCTCCGCGACGTCGTCTTCCGCGGAACGTTCACAATCTTCGAACCTTATACCCGAGGTAGGGGTTGTTGATTTCTTTTTGGTTTCCTTTTTTTTATTCTTGATCGTGAATAGCAAGTCTAATGTGTGGCTTGAATTATTTAAGTTGCGTTATTATTTTAACGTGAGGGGGCCGGACCGCATGAACACGGCCGAACCCCCCTCCATCGTTCTTGTTTATTCTTGCGGGTGGAAGCAAGTGGCGTGGTGTCGTCGCACCACGCGGATAATCGTGCTTTTATTTTACGCGGCGCCGTCGCGCTACGCCGAGGTAGAATCTTCAAGAACGTGACGCCGTCGCGCCGCGTTGAAAGGAATCAAGGCACGGCGAAAGGGGTGCGGTGTCGTCGCACCGCGCCGGACGAAGAACACCGCGGCCGGTTCCGGGCCGCGGCGGGACGAGGAGACCGCGGCCGGTTCCGGGCCGCGGCGGAAGAGAAGACCGGCGGCCGGGCCGCCGGCGTCGGAAGCCGAAGGGGGGACCGGAATTTCCGGTCACGTTGGAGAAAACCGGCCGGCCATCTGGCCGGCCGGAAGGCATTAAACCGGGGGAATTAATCCCCCGGCCGGCATGTAAAACCCCCCTCTTTAAGAGGGGGGCGGTTCCCTGAAAGGGGGGCAGCAGCCCCCTGGTTCTCTTTATTAAACCGGCCCCCACGTGGGGGCCGTTTGTTGCAAAGGCGCGGCACAAAGGCCGCGCCGCTTCAATCAGCGGGGGCTTAGCCCCTGCGTGCGGCCCCTCGCGGCGCCAGGCCGCCGGGGCCTGCCGCGCCGCCGCGCTGCCGCGCCGCTGCGCCGCCAGGCCGCCGCACTGCCGCCGGCCACCGCGCCGCCCCAGGGGGGGGGTCGGGCCGGGTCGGCCCGGACCCGGACCCCCCCGTTTCGAACCAGAATCGGTTTTTGGGCCATATCTTGAGCCTCGTACATCCGAATGACGAACCGTCTGTGGAAACGCGATCCTTGGATCGAGACGGTCGTTTCGGTATATTGCACTCAATGTTTCGGTTTACTTTGAGTTTGGCCGGGTTGGTTCGTTCACGAAACCAACCGGGCCTTCGGAGCGGAAACGCTCATATCTTGAGCTACGGACGTCCGATTGACGTGTCGTCAGTCGCGTTGTGTTCCTCTTAGTGAGACGGATCTTTTGGCATACTCCGCCCGAGGTTTGGACGCAGGTGGAGTACGGTCGGGTTGGTTTAGCCTTAAAAACCAACCGGGCCCCGGAGACGAAAATGCCAATAACTCTCAGACCGGGCGTCCGATCGACGCGCCGTCTGTTGCGTTGAGTTCCTGTTGACGATACGGAACTTTTGGATACATCAACTCTGGTCTTTGTGACAGTTGATGTATCAGCCTCTCGGCTCGTGGAGCGGACCCTCCGAACGAGCTTGCTGTGTGCGGGAACCCTAGTGCTGGCTGCGACTGCTACAACTGCTACTACTGCTACGACTGCTACTGTGACTTCGACGACGACAGTACAGAGATCCTGTGTGGATTCGACGACGACGACTACAGCACTCAGCGATCCTACGTGGATCAGTGCTACAGGTCCTGTGTGGGCCCGATCCTGTGTGGGTCCTTGCGCTCAGCGGTTTTGTGTGAGCCAGCGCCTACAGGTCCTGTGTGGGCCCGATCCTGTGTGGGTCTTTGCGGGGGTTAGTTACCTATCGATCCTTCGTGGGTCCGATGACTTAGATGGATCAGTGATCATCTTTATCGTCCTTGAAGAAGTATACCTATGTGAGCTGAATCCTATTGATTGTGTTGTGCAATCCTGTGTGGATTACGTTTTGCTTTCCTGTGTGGAATACGTTTACTTTCCTGTGTGGACTGAGTTGTACTTGGGCTCGGAGGTTAGAGCGTATTTGAATTGATGACTTAGGTATATGTATGGGCATATACCTAAGCAGTGTCGGTTATTACTTCGTGATAGTTACTTTTCTTCGTGGTTTATCCTTTGTGGATTTGAGAGACCTTCAGGGGTCTCGGGGTCCCTACTGAGTACCTTATACTCACCCCTGCACGGGCTTTGCCCGCACTACGTTGTGTTGGTTGCAGACGACGGACAGCGTTGACCTTAGCTGAGGCTTGCAGAGCGGGACGGTACCCGGAGGTGGACCACTGGGCGGGACGTGCACGGAGCGGACGGCGGGACCCGTGGAGCAGAGGAGCTATCTGTACCCACCCTTCAGGTGGGATTTCCAGTGGACAACTCGGTGTAGCGGCTTTTACTTTTCAGTTGCTGTTTTCCCTTTCGAGTTGTACTTTACTTTTAGTTTGGGTTTATATTCTGGCCCATTTACTTTTCCGCACTTTCAGTTGTACTCTGCTTTGTTTAGTGTTTACTTTCCGCTTGCTTACTCTGTGGTGTTTGTTACTTTTCAAAGGCAATGCCTTCCCCTTTTTACCGGGTTTTACGCCTTGGTGCTAGTCGCCAGCCCCTGGCCTATGGAAGGCGGGCTTGGGGTAGTCACGGCACGGACCCCGAGGGCGGGTCGTGACAAATTGGTATCAGAGGAGTTCGGTTCTACCGCGAACTCTGAACTTTTCTATGTGAAGCAATAATGTTTAGCGTATTGAGTGTGGTTATCAGTCCAGGGAGTCCAGTGTTGGTGCGGCGGCCGACGTATCCGTACACCAGGACCCTGACTTCTGATTTCCGACTTAATGCACGAAAACATTGATTGCGTGTGTGTTTCAAAGTTTTCTTTGTGATTACTTATATCAGCTCACCAGGTATACTGTTCTAACCGTGGCGCACCTGTTTCCTTTTCAGGATGGCCCCACGACGACAGCCAGCTAGGGTTCCGAGAGTCGAGCGAGACGACATCCCACCGAGCGACGAGGCCTCGGTGCAGGGCCCTTTGCCAGTAGTGGCACCGGCAGTAGCTTTACCCGCCGATTCCCCGATGCTTCCAGCAGCAGCCGCTGACGATGCACGTCGCCTCAGCGCACTGCATGAGTTTCAGCGCCAGCGACCGCCCAGGTTTCGCGGGGAGACGGATCCCCAGGCAGCAGAGGACTGGCTGGAGGCAGTGGTTCGAGTGTTTAGGCTAGTGAGGACACCAGCAGACCTCATGGTGATCCTCGCTGCGAGCCTACTACACGCAGCAGCAGGACGATGGTGGAGCCTGATGGTCCAGGTGCACGATGAGGCATCTCTACTTTGGACGGACTTTGAGAGCCTCTTCCGCTCGGAGTTCGTCCCAGCCACCCTTCGTGCGGTGCGTATCCAGGAGCTTCTACAGCTGCGGCAGGGCAGCATGACGGTCGCTCAGTACTCGGCGAGATTTACCGATCTCTCGCGCTACTCGACCGACATGGTACGGGACCCATTCTTCCGGGCCCGGACCTTCGAGCAGGGTTTGAGACACGAGATCAGGGCATCGCTGATCTCCCTCAGCATACCGACTCAGACAGGAGTACTAGAGCGGGCCCTTCTGATCGAGAGCTTCATTGCTGAGTCTACACCAGCACAGCGACCCACCGCAGGGCGGCACGTGGAAGAGTCATCTGCAGCAGGCAGTCGACGGATGACTCAGGGGTCCAGACAGACCAGACCTTCAGGCAGACGATCTCAGGGCACTGGCTCAGCAGTGCGGGGCACACAGCGCGGAGCTAGTCTTACGAGAGGCAGACAGTGCTACTCGTGCGGCGGGCAGGGCCACATGGCTCGTGACTGCCCGACCCGCCGTGCCGAGGAGCAGCAGTCAGTTGATGGACCACCGAGGCAGAGGCAGATAATCGACCGTGGCGGTCCGCAGGGAGGAGGCGGACGAGGCAGAGGAGCTGGACGAGCAGCTGGTGGTGGCCGACGCTTTGAGGCTCTACCACCACCACCACCAGGAGGTCCACCCCGACCACAGGGAGCTGGCGGGCAGCGACAGGCACAGCTCCAGGCAGCAGAGGCCTACGACCACGGCGCACCCGAGATGATTCGAGGTACTATCTGTGTCTATTCCACCCTTGCTGCAGTTCTTATAGACACAGGAGCGAGTCATTCTTTCATAGCCGCTGCCCTTGTTCGGAGCTCGGAGATTCCGACAGAGCCATTGGCTCGATCCTTACGGCTAGAGACTCCTACGGGAGCAGACTCGACGATTACGCACTGGTGCCGGCAGTGTGAGCTTACTCTAGGAGGTGAGAGCTTCGGCTGGGATCTTCTTGTAGCAGCGTCGAGGCCTTACGACGTCATCTTGGGTATGGATTGGCTATCTACGGTCCATGCACAGATTGACTGTTTTAGGCGCAAGGTGCGTTGTGTACGCACCGACGGGAGCAGGTTCACCTTCACCGGCGAGAAGGGAGCCTTAGCAGCACAGGATGGACTTCCGCGGAGGAGAGGACAGCCCATCACTCATCAGTTGGCTAGCCTTATCCTTGGAGCAGTTGACGTGCGGAGTCCTGGTTTTCCTGCAATGGTGGATCAGTTTGCGGACGTTTTTCCCGACGACGTTCCAGGGCTACCTCCTCACAGAGAGGTAGACTTTTATATTGACTTGTACCCCGAGACAGCCCCGATATCCACTCCAGCATATCGGATGGCCCCCGCCGAGCTTCGAGAGCTATGGGTACAGTTGGAGGACTTGCAGGGCAAGGGATTCATCCGACCCAGTGTTTCACCCTGGGCTTCCCCGATATTGTTCGCCAAGAAGGCGGACGGGAGCTTGCGACTTTGTGTTGACTATCGTCGCCTGAACCAGGTGACAGTGAGGAACAAGTATCCGCTACCGAGGATTGATGACCTCTTTGATCAGCTCAAGGGAGCACGGTGGTTCTCGAAGATAGACCTCAGGTCAGGCTATCATCAGCTCAGAGTCAGAGACGAGGATGTGCAGAAGACGGCCTTCAGATGTCGATATGGCCACTATGAGTTCTTGGTTATGCCTTTCAGTGTAACCAATGCTCCAGCAGTGTTCATGGCTCTCATGAACAGGATCTTTCAGCCATACCTCGATCGGTTTGTCGTGGTCTTCATCGACGACATTCTGATTTACTCTATGACAGAGGAGGAGCACGCCTATCACTTGCGAGTTGTTCTTGACACACTCTGAGAGCACCAGCTTTATGGTAAGCTCTCGAAGTGCTAGTTCTGGATACGTGAGGTCCACTTTTTGGGACACGTTATCTCTGAGGCGGGAGTTGCAGTGGATCCCGCGAAGATTGAGGCTGTGTTAGCATGGGAGCCACCCAGGAGCGTGACTGAGGTTCGGAGTTTCTTGGGACTAGCTGGATACTATCGGAGATTCGTGCCAGACTTATCTAGAGTTGCGGCACCACTCACAGCTTTGACGAAGAAGGGGAAACCCTTCGTGTGGTCTGACAGATGTCAGCAGAGCTTCCAGGAGCTGAGACAGAGATTGACTAGCGCACCTATCTTGAGGTTTCCTGAGGAGGGAGTAGGGTACGTAGTCTACTGCGATGCATCAGGGACCGGACTCGGATGTGTCCTGATGCAAGAGCGGGCCGTGATCGCCTATGTATCACGTCAGTTGAGGCCACATGAGCAGAACTACGCTACCCATGACCTGGAGTTAGCAGTAGTGGTCTTCGCTCTGAAGACATGGCGACACTATCTGATGGGCGAGTGCTTTACAGTCTTTTCCGATCATCAGTGTCTTAGGTATATCTTCTCGCAGAAGGACTTGAACCTGAGACAGCGACGATGGCTCGAGTTCCTCCAGGACTATGACTTTGAGATAGTCTATACTCCTGGGAAGGGGAACGTAGTAGCCGATGCCCTCAGCAGGAGGACGGGCATTCAGCTACTTGAGGAGGCGACGAAGCATCTAGCCTCTTTGCAGATATCCTTCGTGGATAGAGATGGAGCAGCCTTTCTTCAGTCTCTCACAGTCACTCCTCCACTACTGCAGTGGGTCAGAGAGGCACAGCGTGAGGACGCTGACTGTGAGACACGGCGTGCACAGATATCCTCGGGACAGGCACCTGATGGTTTCTCCCTTGGAGCAGAGCACGACATCCTTTTCAGAGGACGTACCATGGTACCAGTCGCATTGCGAGAGGAAGTACTCAGAGAATTTCACACTTCTCCTTTAGCGGTACATCCTGGAGTGGCGAAGATGTATCAGGACCTCAGACGATAGCACTGGTGGCCGGGCATGAAGAAGGTTGTAGCAGAGTTCGTTTCTCGATGCCTCACCTGTCAGTAGGTAAAGGCAGAGCATCAGGTACCAGCAGGCTTGGTACAACCCTTGGAGGTTCCGGAGTGGAAGTGGGACGGCATATCTATGGACTTCATGACTGGACTTCCACACACTTCCAGAGGTCACGACTCCATCTGGGTGATTGTTGACTGACTCACCAAGTCGGCACACTTCTTACCCATCAGAGAGCAGGGCTCAGTGGAGAGCTTGGGACGTCTCTACGTTCAGGAGATTGTGCGGCTCCACGGCGTGCCATCATCAATCGTCTCCGATCGAGATGCCCGCTTTACTTCCCAGCTTTGGAAGGGGTTACAGGAGGCATTCGGGACGCAGCTACGTCTGAGCACAGCCTTCCACCCTCAGACGGATGGTCAGACGGAGAGGACCATTCAGACACTCGAGGACATGCTCCGCGCATGTGTCCTCGACTTTGGTCGTAGCTGGGAGGACCACCTACCCTTGGTGGAGTTTGCGTACAACAACAGCTTCCACTCCACCATCGGGATGGCACCGTACGAGGTGTTGTACGGCCGACCTTGTAGATCTCCTTTGTGCTGGACAGACCCAGGAGAGTCAGCACTCGTGGGACCAGAGATGGTCCAGGCCACGACAGAGAAGGTCCAGGTCATCCAGGAGCGGATGAGGACAGCTCAGAGCCGGCAGAAGTCATATGCTGACAGGAGGCGGAGGCCACTAGAGTTCGAGGATGGCGACCACGTCTTCTTGCGGGTCTCACCTCGACGTGGTATTCGGAGATTTGGCCGAGGCGGCAAGTTATCTCCGCGCTTCATCGGACCCTTCCAGGTCCTCCGCAGGGTTGGCGAGGTGGCTTATCGTCTGGCTCTACCACCTCAGTTGCACCGGGTGCACGACGTCTTCCACGTATCTCAGCTGAGGAGATACGTGCACGACCCGACGCACATCATTGATCATGGGGAGCTTGACGTTGATGATGGGGAGACTTTTACGGAGGTCCCGGTGGAGATAGAGGATCGACAGGAGCGGGTCCTGCATGGGCGATCGATTCCTCTTGTGCGCATCAGATGGCAGCACGGGAATCTCCAGGAGAGCACATGGGAGAGGGAGGCTCAGATGCGTGCTCAGTACCCTCATTTGTTTCTCTAGTTTTTTATGTAACTTTACAGGGACGTAAAGCCCTGAGGTGGGAGTAATGTAAAGACCCGTAAAATTCAAGGGAAATTTTTTCTTAATTTTCTTTAGAATTTTTACAAGAGCGCGGTTTCAGACGGCACCTGATTCTGAGGCCCAGAGTGCCTGGAATTAATTTCCGAAGTTTGGCTCGGGTACGTTCAGTGAACGAACGAGCGGGAATTCCTAACTTTTGATCCGGTGCTCGGAATTGAAATCTGAGGGCACCGATGAACTCGCAGCGCCGATAATCGCTTAAAGAGACCTTTTCGGGAGTTGCATTTGTTGCGGGTTGAAAGTTAATTTTGGGGTTTTTAGTTTGAGTTAAATAAAATTTGTGTAGAACAAATTTTATTATAACTTGATAAAACCTACCAAAGGGGGTTGGAAGTGGGACCCACACCCACTTAACCTCCCTTGGGAGGATTAAGTGTGGTGGGGCCCACACGAACCCCTAATCCTTTCAAATTCTCCCAACTCCCTTAACGCCTCATTTATTGACTTGAGTTACTTATTTAATTATGGGAGTTAATCCTTTTGAATTTCAAACTTTTGAAATTCTATTGTGTTATGTAATAATAAAATAAGTTGTTGTCTTATTTTATTTTGGGTTATTTGTTTGTCTTCTTGAGAGGTGGAGATCTCTTCTTTTTCTTCAACTCTGACGAAGAACTCGAAGAACGTTTATCTTGACGAAGAACGCTCAAGCTCCGACGAAGAACGCCGCACCTCCATTCTTCGTTTACTGTGTCAACGAAGGGGACGCCACTTCTTCCTCGGACAACCTTCGTCGGCGTACAAGTTTCGCCAACGACGTGTCTCTTCGAACGCATCCCTTCGTCATCGGATTTGACGAACGGCTACCGCGACGCCCGACCTCTGCGACGTCGTCTTCCGCGGAACGTTCACAATCTTCGAACCTTATACCCGAGGTAGGGGTTGTTGATTTCTTTTTGGTTTCCTTTTTTTTATTCTTGATCGTGAATAGCAAGTCTAACGTGTGGCTTGAATTATTTAAGTTGCGTTTTTATTTTAACGTGAGGGGGCCGGACCGCACGAACACGGCTGAAACCCCCTCCATCGTTCTTGTTTATTCTTGCGGGTGGAAGCAAGTGGCATGGTGCCGTCGCACCACGCGGATAATCGTGCTTTTATTTTACGCGGCGCCGTCGCGCTACGCCGTGGTAGAATCTTCAAGAACGCGACGCCGTCGCGCCGCGTTGAAAGGAATCAAGGCACGGAGAAAGGGGCGTGGTGCCGTCGCACTGCGCCGGACGACGAACACCGCGGCCGGTTCCGGGCCGCAGCGGGACGAGGAGACCGCGGCCGGTTCCGGGCCGCGGCGGAAGAGAAGACCGGCGGCCGGGCCGCCGGCGTCGGAAGCCGAAGGGGGGACCAGAATTTCCGGTCCCGTTGGAGAAAACCGGCCGGCCAGCTGGCTAGCCGGAAGGCATTAAACCGAGGGAATTAATCCCCCGGCCAGCATGTAAAACCCCCCTCTTTAAGAGGGGGGCGGTTCCATGAAAGGGGGGCAGCAGCCCCCCGGTTCTCTTTATTAAACCGGCCCCCACGTGGGGGCCGTTTGTTGCAAAGGCGCGGCACAAAGGCCGCGCCGCTTCAATCAGCGGGGGCTTAGCCCCCGCGTGCGGCCCCTCGCGGCGCCAGGCCGCCGCGGCCCACCACGCCGCCGCGCCGCCGCGCCGCCGCGCCGCCCCAGGGGGGGGTCGGGCCGGGTCGGCCCGGACCCGGACTCCCCCGTTTCGAACCAGAATCGGTTTTTGGGCCATATCTTGAGCCTCGGACCTCCGAATGACGAACCGTCTGTGGCAACGCGATCCTTGGATCGAGACGGTCGTTTCGGTATATCGCACTCAAGGTTTCGGTTTACTTTGAGTTCGGCCGGGTTGGTTCGTTCACGAAACCAACCGGGCCTTCGGAGCGGAAACGCTCATATCTTGAGCTACGGACGTCCGATTGACGTGCCGTCAGTCGCGTTGTGTTCCTCTTAGCGAGACGGATCTTTTGGCATACTCCGCCCGAGGTTTGGACGCAGGTGGAGTACGGTCGGGTTGGTTTAGCCTTAAAAACCAACCGGGCCCCGGAGACGAAAATGCCAATAACTCTCAGACCGGGCGTCCGATCGACGCGCCGTCTGTTGCGTTGAGTTCCTGTTGACGATACGGAACTTTTGGATACATCAACTCTGGTCTTTGTGACAGTTGATGTATCAGCCTCTCGGCTCGTGGAGCGGACCCTCCGAACGAGCTTGATGTGTGCGGGAACCCTAGTGCTGGCTGCGACTGCTACAACTGCTACTACTGCTACGACTGCTACTGTGACTTCGACGACGACAGTACAGAGATCCTGTGTGGATTCGACGACGACGACTACAGCACTCAGCGATCCTACGTGGATCAGTGCTACAGGTCCTGTGTGGGCCCGATCCTGTGTGGGTCCTTGCGCTCAGCGGTTCTGTGTGAGCCAGCGCCTACAGGTCCTGTGTGGGCCCGATCCTGTGTGGGTCTTTGCGGGGGTTAGTTACCTATCGATCCTTCGTGGGTCCGACGACTTAGATGGATCAGTGATCATCTTTATCGTCCTTGAAGAAGTATACCTGTGTGAGCTGAATCCTATTGATTGTGTTGTGCAATCCTGTGTGGATTACGTTTTGCTTTCCTGTGTGGAATACGTTTACTTTCCTGTGTGGACTGAGTTGTACTTGGGCTCGGAGGTTAGAGCGTATTTGAATTGATGACTTAGGTATATGTATGGGCATATACCTAAGCAGTGTCGGTTATTACTTCGTGATTGTTACTTTTCTTCGTGGTTTATCCTTTGTGGATTTGAGAGACCTTCAGGGGTCTCGGGGTCCCTACTGAGTAGCTTATACTCACCCTGCACGGGCTTTGCCTGCACTACGTTGTGTTGGTTGCAGACGACGGACAGCGTTGACCTTAACTGAGGCTTGCAGAGCGGGACGGTACCCGGAGGTGGACCACTGGGCGGGACGTGCACGGAGCGGACGGCGGGACCCGTGGAGCAGAGGAGCTATCTGTACCCACCCTTCAGGTGGGATTTCCAGTGGACAGCTCGGTGTAGCGGCTTTTACTTTTCAGTTGTTGTTTTCCCTTTCGAGTTGTACTTTACTTTTAGTTTGGGTTTGTATTCTGGCCCATTTACTTTTCCGCACTTTCAGTTGTACTCTGCTTTATTTAGTGTTTACTTTCCGCTTGCTTACTCTGTGGTGTTTGTTACTTTTCAAAGGCAATTCCTTCCCCTTTTTACCGGGTTTTACGCCTTGGTGCTAGTCGCCAGCCCCTGGCCTATGGAAGGCGGGCTTGGGGTAGTCACGACACGGACCCCGAGGGCGGGTCGTGACAATGTTATTCTTGATTATTACAAAAACTCAAAGATTATATGCTATACTTAGTCTTATACTTAAACAAAATCCTAGAAATATTCTTATAAATGCCTATATGGATCTCAATAATTTTTTCTAATATTGTTTTCAAAAGGTTTACTAAACCTTTTCTCTGATAATAACTATAACCACAAATTATTTCCATACATATATATTAAATTATTTTTGCGGAATACACAAGAATACACCAAAAGACTATATTAGTTTAGTGCCTTTGGAAAAATTGAACACAAAATTATAGTCTGGAAAAATATCTTCAATGTTTACCATAATGATCTTCTCCTTTATTAGCCCTACCAAAAACCATTCTTCATATCAGAGGAAAATAAAACATAAGAAATGGGTGATCTCATATTCTCATTAAGTGTAATCAATGGAGATATGTAAGCATAATCATGAACATAAGTATATGTGAAAATGATAATAACATTATAAGATCATACTGTGAATATGAAATATCATATACATGAGTCATGTCATGAATATTATAAGTTCATAATACATGAATCATAAGAAAATCAATGGAATAATCCATAAAATCATAACATAAGAATAAGACATAAAATTGTGGCAGACACATAATCTTATAAATTATTCCCATATTAGTTATTTCATCACTGAAAAGGACATCTTAATATTTTGGGTTCACCCCATACCATCTTGGTAGTCATGGTTCACTCACATGACCAACTTAGTAGTCAAGGTTCACTCCCAATACCATCATAGTGGAAAAAGTCCTTTACTAAATCAAGTTCACTCCCCATTCCATCCATGTGTACCTCATGAGATATAAATTCCTACAAAATGAATTAGATGGATATATAGGTCCCAACCATCACATAATGAGAATCATACATACATTCTCTAAGAGAATATAAATCATTTCAAAACCCATGGAATGAAATGGGTTTCATAAACATCATTCAATCATAAAAAACCATAGAATAGAAATGGGTTTCATAAATATCATTCAATTATAAAAATAAACCAAACTTAGAAATAATATTATATAATCCCTAAAAACAACTATACTAAAACATATGTAACATCAAATCATATCATCTTGGATAGAAAATAATTTTTAGAGATCACTTGAAAATAATTAATGCATAAAATATACTTTCTGCTTTGAAAATGTTTCCATTTCATAAAAGGCTGTGAAATTATAAAAGAAAACATTTTCTTTTAAAATAAACTTGTAAAATTATAAATTAATTTTAAAATCATCAATTCATCATGATAGTGTAGTATTCCATTCATTCCATATAATTTCAAAAAACATTCTTTCTGTATATTCTTGGACGGTAAACTCACAAAGAGTCTCATTTAGAAAATGACAAAACTATTCATTTCAAAACATTTCATAAAAATTAAAAAATGGGTAAAAATAACTTTAAATTTTAAAAGAATAATATTTAAAAAAATTGAAAACTTTTTTATAAATCATTGATTTAGAAGGTAAATATTTCACAATTGTGATTTAAAACTAAACAATCCAGATTATTGATGTGATCATGAAATAATTAATTATCGCTTTATAATCAGTAGAATAATATTCCCCTTGATATAAATAAAATTATATAGATATTAATATACTATAATATTCATAATTATACTCATAAAATATATTCATGGGAAGTATATACACCATAGAGAAGAAACCAATAGTGTATAAGGCATGTGTCCTATAGAAATAAAAGTGATAAGAAACCATACTACTAGAGTAAATTTTTTATCGTGAGTCAGATGAAAGTGTAAAATTAATTTATATATATAATATAATTAGATAAACTGAATTATTTTAATATGTTATTATATAAAATAGAAAATAATAATAAGAAGTGAATATAGAATATATCTTACAGAAATGAAAGTGAGAAGAGAAAACCCTTACATTATGTCTTGACTCAACTTATACTCATTCAAACCTCCAATATAAAAAATATAGAATTATTATACATCTATTTAATAAAATTATTCAATTGTATCATACCATATATGATTTAGTTATGACCTTATATTAATAATTGTATGTTAAAGTTATGTTTTGTGTAATAACAACTTTATTTTTCATATAAGTTTGGATTTGTTATATTTTATGTCCTATTACTTATATAAAGATTTCATAATATCCATAATGATAACCATGATATAAATGACATATATATTCATTATATATGTATTTATAAAAATATATAAAAGATATTATTTTAAATTAAATACATCGTTCAGGGAAACATTATGTCGTACATAAGAATGAATGATATTTCCATTTTCTTGTCATATTGAAAGAAATATATTAAATTACAGATATATAATAACTTTATTGTAGAATTATTATGTAATATATATCATATATGTTCACTAGAATCATCCTTAATACATTCCATGTGAATTATAAATGAATCACATCACTTTGAGGATGTGGTAGTCCACACATCCACAAAAGAAGTTGTCACGTTTACACAAAATGGAAATCATGAAGATTTGTGATATATAATAATTAAAAAAATATATATATCATAAATATCATACATATAAAATAATAAATAAATTAAATCAGTATTCTCAACCTTTAAAGGTGGAAAAGGAATAATGTATGATATCAATTTCTGTGTTGATAGACCTTAGTAAACACGAACGATGATTTTGTATACCATTTGATGGAAATGTGTGTTCTTATAGGAATAAATCATAATATAAAAACTTATCAGTATATTTATGATAATTATAATATTATATAAAAATTAAACAAATTTAATTTAATTTTTTTAAGGAATAAATAAAACAAAAACATTAGTTGATGAATGTTATATCTTCTTTGGGTGTCTCCTTTTGATTTCCACAAACAGAATTCATTGGTTGGATTTCGGACCAAATTAAGGATTATATGAGGAAGGTAAGTATTTTTTAAGGATATTTAGATAGATTTTTTATAATCCAAATAGTTTATGAAGTGTTAATATAACATAATAAAAAACTTCACTTTTATTAGAGAAGGGAGGGGAAATTTTGGAATTTCTCAAAATATTAATTTACAATAAATTAAATATCAATAAAAATAAATAAAAATAGAAGGATATTTGAATATAATGTGGTATAGGGAGATAATCCCATAAAAATATATTTTATATCGGTTTTTATTTATTTTTAAATGTTATATGTTTTATTAAACCTTAGTTAACCTATTTTAATTATAACTATGGTAACATATTTTTGATATTAAAATATGGGTATTTTTAATTTTAAGTTGTAAATTGAAACATAAATTGTAAAGTTATTATATTTTAGAACATAGTTTATCAAATTTTTCCTTATTTATTATTCTTATGTTTTTAACTAATTTAATAAAATATTATTTTTATAAAATATCATTATTTTCAATTTTGACACTATTCATAATAATGATTTTAAGAAAATATATACAAAAATATATGCTCAAGAAAATACTTTAATACACCAATAACATGTCGTGATAACCTATAAATTTTTTTATAGTCTTAATTAAGTCAAATTATATATCTTTTAATATTTATAATATCATTTAGTTAATTGTTTCATTAATTGAATAATTACTACATCATCTTTGTGTAATTATTTAAGAAACATATTTTTTCACTATAATTTAAAAATAAAATACCATAATGTATATAAGCCATTTATATTTTATAATAATATTTATAATTGATAATATGTTCTATTTAACCCCATATTAAAAATATTATACATATTAAAAGTAAGTGTGTGACATTTTTTCACTCCCTTTTATTTTAATAATATCTAAGTCATTTTCATAGACAAGTATCTATTAAATAATTTAATTTTTAAAATTTGGTTTTATGGGTAAATTAAATTCATCCAATAACATTTGGTCAAGTGTTAGGGTAATTTTCCTAATATTTATAATTTTATTTTTACCCTTAATTACCAGATTTATCCTTATCTGTGGTAATAAAATTTACAAAAGTTATTGTTCATATTGTCCAAAAATAAAAGGGACCAATTTAAAAATTCCAAATCATTTGATTAAAATTTTGAATCTATTTTTTTAAAATTCAGAACACTTAATTGGATAAAATTAATTTAAAAGTAATCTCATTGATAGAGTGAGAAAACGAGTTTTTAAAGTAAAAAATTGCTCAATATTGAGAAGTTTTTATATTAAAATCCAATGTAAAATTGATTATAATGACCGATATTGCATGAAATTATATAAAATTGATCTAATTCTACCTCAAAAACAATATAAAATATAATTTGACACTCTAAATTATTTATATGAAAAACCCATTTTCAATTAAAATTTATTATTTTTTCACTACCCATCAAAACATGAAACTTATTAGAAAAATGACAAAAAATTCAACTGGAGTAAATTTTGATATACCTATTTCAAATAAGATGTTTTTTCAAATATAATTTATAAAAGTTTTTATTTTTTGGTTAGAAAAAAGTCCCCATTAAAAGGTGATAAAATTTCCTTAAGAAAAAATATAGTTGTTAAGTATAAAAATAGATTTGTTTTTATTTCACACATAGAAACGCATAGGATAAATGATAAAAGTTATATTTAATATTATATATATATATTTAATTATTTAATATAAACCAATAAAATTTATCCTTTTATGTCATTGGAATAAAACACACTTATTCACATTTAAATAGTCTTTCAGAAAATGATTTCCTTTTAATTTCAAAAGGGTTTTACATGTTTAAACCATACTTTCATAATTTATTTAATCATGTTCATTCAGACCATTTTGTTTTCAAGGTTATAATTTTATTTCATAAAAAATTATAATAATAGAATTATATATTGTAGAAACTCATTATTGGGTGTAACACAAGCTAAGTCAGTGTTGCGTGTAACACAAGACATCAAAGAAATAAAATTATTTAAAAAATATATTTCCTAAAAATCATAGGGTAATACAAAAAGATTTTATGAGGTTTTCCCAAGGGAGTATTTCCCTGATATACTATTCTTGTCACATCACTAATTTTCAGTGTCTTTCCCCAGTGTTGGTAGAATATGAGGCAACTATGGTGAAATATTTTAAGATGGACTTAAATGTGTTATTAAATGCAAGACTAAAATATTTTAGCTAAAAAAGATTGCTAAGGTGGTTAATTGGCCTATAATTTCTGATGGTAACCTATAGAATTCTTCCAGTGAAATGAAGGTGGTTTTACTGGATGATCAAGAGGTGCATCTTCCTAGAGTAGGAAGTGTCTCTATAAGAACTTCAATGAGGGAAATAGAAAACATAATGCCTAGAAAGAAGGACTGGTAACTCATAGTAGTAACCAAATATACTACCACTAATATAGAAGGTCAGAACAAATTCATATCTAGTGTCGACAACAAGCAGTGGAGTGTTGAGCCTGCCGTGGGATGGGTCACTTATAGAGGTATTGGAGAAACCCTCAACTGATGGGTAATGATGGAGGAGCTATCCTAAGAAAATTAATAGAAGGGGTTATTCTAACCCGTATCAATAAAATCTATTGGTGTTATTCTGGTCATAGAGGTTGAGGTAGTGGACATGGTACATCCAGGAAAGATCACCCATATCAGTAATGTAGTGCATCATAGGGGACTCGAATTGTAGGTCATAGGAGAGGGGAATGAAAGATGTATGGACTTCATATTTCACTTGTGGATTGAGAGTTTGGACCCCTGACATTCAATGGTAATATTCTCATATATTCCACGATTTCTAGTGCTTTTTTTATATAATAGACTCACATTATTTTATATCTTTTCAACTTGTAAATTGTTTGAGTCTTATGGTGGATTTTGTGAGTGGGGTTATGATGACTGATACAACGTTGGGCCTACAGTCTAGGGACATATTTTTATGTAAGGGGTTTTCACTCAACGCGGGTGAGTATAATTTCTTTTGGTATCTTTTTATGCTTTAAATGTTGGGTTTTGACTTGATTTTTGGGTATGGACTGTTTGGTATCATTTGGATACCACATTGATTTTTACTGCAAGAGAGTTACCTTTATGTCTCCTAAGGATGACATTTATGTTCATCATGTGGAATGGAATATCTAGCCATTACATACAAGGATATATCATTGGTAAATAGGGGATCTCAATGACTAGGTTGAATGTCTCTTTCTGGGTGATGAGGGTGTGAAGAATAATGTATTTCCACTAATGGTGGACTGGTTTTAGGATGTATTTCTTAAGTACTTCTCAGGGGTACCACTAAATAGTGAATTGGAGTTTATAATTGAGCTCATTCCAATATTGGATTAAAATTTATATTCCACATTATTTAATGACACCAATGGAGCTTCAGTAACATAATACATAGCTAGAATAATTGATGAATAATGGATTTGTTCATCCGAGTAAGTCACCTTGGGGTTATCTAGTTCTTTTTTCTAGGAAGCCTCACATGATGTTGTAGTAATGAATTGATTACCAGAAGTTGAAATGGATAAAAATAAAGAAACAACATCCACTTCTATATATTGATGAACTATTTGATCAGTTGAGATGATCTTGTGTATTCTCCAAGATTGACTTGAGTTCAGGGTATCATTAATTGTGATTTATACCTTATGATATACGATGGAATGCTTTCAGAAAAAGGTATGGCCTATAAGAGTTCATTGTGATGTTGTTCTAGATAAATAATGCTATGATTATTTTTTTGACCATGATAAACTAAATATTTCACCCATACCTGTATCATTTTTTAGTTGTTTATGTGGATGACATCTTGGTGTACCTCAAGTCTAAATACAGTCATCCCCAATATCTTGAATTCTTTTTGAGTAAACAGATAGAGAATCATCTATATTCCAAGATATTTAAGATTCAATTTTGGATCGAAAGGGAACATTTCATGGTACATATAATCTCTAAAAAAGATATGTCAAAAGACCAAAATAGGTTGTAGGAATTTATTTATTGGGTGAATCCCAATAATGTTTTTAATATTTGATTCTATCTGTGGTTGGATAGGTATTGTGAGTGGTTTATCCTAGACATTTCCCACTTGGAATCACCACTTTTTGACTTATCTAAGAAGGGGATAAAGTTTTAATAGTCTAAATCATCTTAGAATGCATTATAGGAGTTGAAAAAAATCATTTTACTCCTACACCAATCTTCATCTCACCCGAACCGAGAGAAGAGTATACCATGTTTTGGGATGAATACAAATCAGACTTGGAGAAGTGTTGATGCAGAGATAATGATTTACACTGTATGGTTCATGGTATTTTAGGCTGCATGAATGGAATTAACCTATGAAAAATCTCGAGTTAGATGTGGTGGTTTATGATGTTAAGTCATGGTGCCATAATTTATTGGGTGAAAATTTTACTATTTATACCAACCAAAAAATACTAAAATACATCTTTATGATGTGATATTTAAACCTTTGGAAATGAATATGGGTTGATTATAGGCAGTCATTTTATTTTTAACTAAACTATGAACTGGGGAAGTAAAATTTTGTTGTTAATGCTTTGATCAATAAAACACAAACTCAAACAATTTAGGAGTCCCGTTCTGAGTGGAAGATGATGATCATACTGTCTAAGATGAATATTGAGGTTCATAAAGGGCTAGAAGCAAATAAACCTTGTATTCTTATCAGTTTATTCCACAATTCTAAGAGGAATCAGGGAAAGTTAGTATTAGTATTCAATGTTTTTTCTTTGAGGGAAATCCTTGAAGGCAGGAAGTCTCCTACCAATTGGACTACATATGATGATGGGATAATCTATGTTTGGAATCATTTTGTTGTTCCTCGGTGTATACATGAGGATATGATGCATGTGTTTCATTTCATGAAGTGGGTGGTGCATCCTGGTTTGACCAAAATATACCCTGGCCTATGTCGATAGTATTGGTGGGTGAGCATGAAAAGGGAGATTTCATGTTTCCTGACACGATGATACACATGTCACTATATGAAAGCTTAGTATAAACAACCCATTAGTTTACAATAGTAATTTTATATTCCTTAATGGAAGTGTGATGAAGTTTCCATTCATGTTGTGGTGGAATTTTGAAATATTTCTCATAAGAATGACGTTATTTTGGTTATTGTGTACCAATTAACAAAGGCATCTCATTTATTGCATATCCAATAGACTTTTACCATGGTAAATTTGGGTGATATATATTTATATGAGATATTAAATTTTCTTGGAGTTCCACTCAGAATAGTTTCATACTGTGACTCACACTTTACTCCACACTTCTATAAGGTCTTTCTGAGGTCATTGGGTACCCAAGTGTTTCTATGTATGACTTTCCACCCATAGAGAGATTGGAAATTGGAGTGCATTGTCCAGGTGATAGATGACACGTTGAGATCATGAATCCTTGATTTTGGTGTGTCTTGGTAGAATCACATATATCTTGTTTAAATCACATTTAATAATGTTTATTCGTAGAATGTTCAGATGGTACAATATGAGGAACTTTAGGGTAGGTCATGCATATTACTTTTGTGTTGGATAGAGGTAGGAGAGTCTAGGTTGTTTGGGCCAAGCCTCATACCAGATACATCAGAGCATGTTAAGGTGATTTAGAAACGTATGGATACAACTTAGAGTTGGCAGAATTCATGTGTTATCGACTTCATCATCCCCTTGAGTTTATAATGGGTGATCTTTTGTACTTCATGTGTCCCCGATATTGGGTCACCATAGAATTAGGAGGCAGGGAAAGTTGGAACCCATGTTTTTTGGACCTTTTAAGACTCTGAATAGAATCAGGTAGGTGGCATAATGATTCTATCTTCCACAGTGGTATAGTGTTATTCAAAAAAAAATCCATGTGTTGCAACTTTGATAGTATAACCCTGACCCTTATCATGTGATCAATTCTGATTATGTTGTTCTTGAGAACATTGTGAACTTTAAAAATCATTTGATTCGTGTTTTGGATCACAATGAGAAAGTGTTGTGGGAAAACATCGTGCTGATAGTCTGAGTGATGTGGAAGTATGGATATCTTCAGGAGGAAACAAGGTAGAGGGAAGAATGTATGTGGGGACATTTGACTGACCTTTTCACCATAGAGGCTTAGTGATTCTTTAGAGTACACATCAAGGATGATCAATTATAAGGTGGGGAGGTTGTAAGATCCTGAACTATTAGGAGTTGTCTCATACACATTTTCAATTATTATTTTACATTTTTTATTATTCCTTGGTCATGTTTTTCACTAGGGTTGTTTTGAGTTAATTTATTTAATTTTGGAATCCCATGGGGCTATGCACTGTTGTTGTATGGTTAGAGAAAACCATGAGGTTTTTCCCAAGAAACTGTGCACCCCTTTTTGGAGCCACGGGTGGTGGCACATGGTTTAACCAAACCGTGAGGAAACCATCCCCAATTGTGAACCTTAGGATAGTGGGGGTTTTCATTATTGGTGTACATATTGGAAAACAGTGTTCCACAGTGTATAAAATTCCACACCATGAGTAGGGGCTCATAGAAATTGTACACAATTTTTGAAAATGGTGGGCCTTCGCCCAGGAAACCATACAGGAATAATTCAATCCCCTTAAAATTTTAAAAAAAATCCATAACCCCTTGGTTATTACCCTAAATTCTCTTTGATTAACCAAATACAATTTCCATTGATTTTGGAGGCTCCCAATAGGGTTATAAGGCTTTTATAAACTATTTTGGTGCAAATGGAAGATCCGGTCTAAGAAATATGCACCTATCATGTTACGACCCGTCCCTCAGGGCCTATATCGTGAATACCCCAAGCCCACCTTCCATAGGCTAGGGGATGTCGACTAGCACCCAAAGGCGTATTCCATAAAACAGGTTGGTGTTGCCTTTAAACCTGTACAAACACATGGTTCAAGAACACAACAAGAAGCAACTGTGAAGTAAACTATTGTAGTAAAAAGGGGTGCTGAAAGTAAAAGGGGTCCTAATAAAATCCCAACTGAAGGAGTGAGTATAATTAAAAGTACGAATAAAACTGAAAATAACAATACAATAGAAAAAGGGAAAAAAGATACTGATTCTTCCTCCGCTGATCCTACCTGAAGAGTAGGTACAGATCACCTCCTCAGTACTCCAGGTCTGCTTGTATCCTCTGGGTACCACCTAGTCCTGGCTCCCTCAAACCTCAGCCTAGCTGCTTGTCATCTGCACAAGACACAACAAGGTGCGGGTGAATCCCTTGTAGGGGTGAGTATAACGATAATCAGTAGGGACCCTGAGACCTCAAAGGTCTCTCAAAACTCTACAAGGAAAACCGCAAGGCATGATGTTGATCAAAAAGCACAAAATCAATAGACACAGCTCAATTAGAGTCTCATCTCAAATGGGGTGGCGGCCCGCTAGGGCGGCAGCCCATTAGGGTACAACCTGCACTGCTTCCACCAGGTGGCTCAAGAAAGTCGCTCCCCTTAGATCCCGAACAGTCAGAGGCCATTTGTCCTTTGAAGTGGTAGCACCACGTGGGAATAACCCGATGTCCACAGAACCCTCTAGAGGTGTGGGCTTCACCTCCTTCGTCGTAGCTTTGACCGTGGTCTCCTGCTCACCGGTGGCACGGGATGGCATGCCTCCCTTATCTTCCAGGTCCGGCCGACGAGCCGACCTCCTCCTCCATCTATTGTGGCAGACAAGCCGTGGCCCCTTTGCACACAGGCGGCGCACGATGGTGTGTCGAAACTCCTCCGCGGTCGGCTAGTGTCAGCCGCTCTGATTTCTACTATGACTTTGTGTTGCGACCTCCTCTAGTGTTGTGCATTGATGTGTTGCCTCCTTTGTAGCAGTTTGGTGTCGCCGCATCGACAGTATTCCATGAAAATTTCAAGGGTAACAAAGTTGCGGAGGGTTTGAGACGGGTTTTTTGGGCCCGTGCCCTGCTCATTAGCTCGTGATCAAAGGGAGGATAAAATGGGTGTAACAATTTCTTGTATTAAACAAAAAAAAAACCCCACAAGGATCCCCTATAACAACCTCCTGCAAAAAGAATTATTAGAGGATCAACCCATTCATTGGTAGACCCACGTTCTTCATATAATTTTCATGAATGGGGAAGAGGGAATATTTTTAGGAAATGTAAATGCATAAACTCTTTACCTAGAAAACCCATTGTAGAGCGTTCGCACTTGAAGCTGGATCGTATTCTTCATTCCTGCAACCAGTTCCCAATGATGTCACTCATATGTTGTCCTTTGGTTCATGGTTCGGTGTCATCTGTCACCTCCTACTGGGTTCGTCTCCATTCTCTATGGGTCTAGCATCATGGTACTCCTTCAGCACTTTGTTTCTTGGCATAGCTGTGTCGATACCTGTCCCAAAGATCCATATATATAGAAGATGGGGATGGTAAGTAAAAATGTTAGAATTTAATGGGGATCATTAATTAGAATGCTTCCTAATTCCCCAAAGACGTTTTTACTTAGGGTTGGCATGTCAAGTCATTTATTGGCTTGACACATTGTTGGCCCCATCCCTTGGCTTGTCCGTCGGAGGATATGAAATAAAGTAAAAAAATTATTTCATTTCTTTTCTTTTAAAAAGTCGCAAAACATAACTTTTTCTCTGGACCGACTTGGGTCAAAGAAAAGTCTCCCTTAAGAGAATCCCGTTGTTGTGGATTCAATGGTGCCCTTATATTTTTAATCTGAGCAATAATTCAAATGTTGGAGAATGCCACTCACGCATTTAATGAATTTACCTTAAAAAAAGTTTGATAAACTAATTACGTTCACACTCGACCTGCGCCAGTCGATGTTACGCTCCCCTTAAGGAGAAAATTCCCCAAAGAACTCAAAAATACCCTCAGATTTTTAATCCAAGTTACCATTTAGATGTTCAGAATTTTACAACAAAATAATTTCCACTTTATTATTTATTTATAGAAAAAAACTAAATTTCAATGGTGGCTTATGCCATACAATGTTAATGTCATCATAAATAAAGAATACCTTCATGAGTTCAGTGGTGGTATTAGATTTTGAATTTGAGTTACCATTCATGAGTTATAAGAATTTAAAAATAAAATATTTTTATTTAAATATTTTATTTACGGTTATGCCATTTTCAGGTTTTCTCACAGGAGGCCCGCGTCGACTAAAATTAAGTCGCACCTAGGGTAAACCTACCATATTATGTGCAATGGTGCCCTCAGATTTCTGATTCGGGAAACTATTTAAGAGCTATTCCACATTTTCAGAAAAACTGCATATGTGCACTGTTTAATGTTTAATAAGACTTCGACAGATCATTTTGGGCACTCCGAGCCTCAGAATCCTGCATCTTTAGATTTTTAGGTCTTGAAATATTTATATATAATTAAAAAAATTATATGGAAATTCTAGTACATTAAATTCTCCCCACCTTATGGATTTTCGTCCTCAAAATCCAAAATACGGACTAAGGAAACAAATGGGGGTACTAAGCTCGAATCTGAGCCCCCTTCTCCCATGTGCTCTCCTGGAGGTTCACGTGCTGCCAGAGAATGTGCACCATAGGTATTCACCGCCCATGAAGGACACACTCCTGTCAATCCTCAATCTCTACTGGAACCTCTGTAAACGTCGCCCCATCGTCTAAGTCCATCTCTCCGTGGTCAATGGCATGCGATGGGTCGTGCATGTATCTCCTAATTTGGGATACTTGGAAGATGTCGTGCACCTTGTCCAACTACGGTGGAAGTTCCAAGCGGTGTTCCACCTCGCCTGTCCTCCAAAGTATCAAAAATGGCCCGATAAACCTCTGTGATAACTTGCCACCTTGGCCAAATCTCTGTAGTCCCAGTCGAGGAGAGACTCACAAGAAAATGTGTTCTCCCTCATAGAACTCCAAAGGTCTCCATATTCTATCGGCCTATGTCTTATGTATGCTCTGTGCAGTATTCATCCACTCCTGGATGGTCTGTACCTTCTCATTGGTAGCTTGTACAAACTCTGGACCCATAAGTGATGACTCCCCTAGGTCTGTCCAGTATAGAGGTCATCTGCAAGGTCGATAATATAGGGCATGAAATGGTGTCATAACGATGGTGGATTAATAACTGTTGTAGTCTAGGAACTTTACCAAGGGGAATTGATCCTCCCAATTTGGGCCAAAATCTAGGACGCAAGCATGTAGCATGTCCTTCAACGTCTGAATGATCTGCTCCGTCTGACCATCCGTCTTAGGATGAAAGGCGATGATCAAACCAAATTGAGTCTTGAATTCCTCCTGAAATCCCTTCCCCAACTGGGAAGTGAAACATGTGTCACGGTCAGAGATGATCATCGATGGCACCCCATGAAGTCTCACAATCACTTGCACGTAGAGGCGTCCCAAGCCCTCTACTAATCCCAACACTAGGATAGGTAGGAAGTGGGCCGACTTGGTGAGTCATTCAATGATCACCTAGATAAAATCATGTCCCTTGGATGTTCATAGAATACTATTCAATAATCACATAGAGATCCCATCCCACTTCCACTCTGGCACCTCTAGTGGCTGAGCTAAGCCGGATGAAACCTGATGTTTGGCCTTCACTTACTTACAAGTGAGGAATCGTGAAACAAACTCTCTTACTGCCTTCTTCATCCATGGACACCATTGATGACATCAAAGGTCCTTATACATCTTCAGCACACCAGGATGTACCGCCAGAGGGTACATATGGAACTCCCTCAACACCTCCTCCCGTAGAACCACTGGTACCCTGGTACATCCTCTGAAGAGGATGACGTGCTCTCCACCTTCAGAAAATCCATCAGGTTCAATCCCTAAGGATATTTTAGCATGTTGAGCCTCACAATCTATGTTCCCATGTTGTGCCTCCCTATCTAGCTGATGGATTGGGGGAGTGACTATCATAGATTGGAAGTATGTTGCTCCATCTCAATCCACAGAGGATATCAGCAACACGGCTAGTTGCTTTGTCACCTAAATTAGAAAATGCAGACCAAACCGTTTGCTGAGTTCATATTCTACCATGTTCCCCTTCCCATGAGTATAAACTATTTCAAAGTTGTAGTCCTGGATGAACTCTAGACATTTTAAATGTCTCATGTTCAGGTCGTTCTGTGATAAGATACACCTGAGACTCTTGTTATCATAGTAAACAGTAAACCATTCACCCATCAAGTAGTTAAACTACATCTTCACTGCAGAGACCACCACTGCTAACTCCAGGTCATTGGTAGCATAGTTTTGCTCATGTTTTCTCAGTTTTCGTGATTCGTAAGTGATTGATACTCGCTCCTGCATTAGGACAAACCCATGTCTGGTCCCTGATGGGTCACAATAGACTACATACCCAACTCCCTCTTCCGGTAGCCTCAAGATGGGGGTAATCATCAGTCTCTACCTCAGATCCGAGAATCTCTGCTAGCATCCCTCCATCGAAATGAGGGGTTTCCCCTTCTTCATCAATGCTAACAAGGGTGCCGTATCTCTGGAAAAGTCAGGTACAAATCTCTGTTAGTACCCAGCCAAGGCAAAACTCCCTCACCCTTTGGGGAGGTAAACCTAGAAAAATATTTTGAAAAGATTTCCCCGCACTCCTGTGGGGAACTGAAAACTCAAAACTCATGTCGCCACGAGGGTAAGGCTGGATGACTCAAGAGTGATTAGATGAACCCTCCTATGCATGTGTTTATCCTATGTTTCTTGGGATTCCTTCTTCGCTGACCAAGGAAAACCCCATCCCAATATTGTAGATAAACCACAACATTTTTTCCTAATACAATAAATCTGGGTATGAACTGTGGATGTCCAATCCATACCCAAACTAACATCGCAATGACTTGGTGCTACCATCAAGAGGTTCCAACTGAAACTCTCACCTCAAAGTTTATATCACACCATCAGCGTAAGTGTAATTATCTAGTCTCCATCTAAAGGTATCTCCAGACATGAGGGTCAAGTCATTGGTTTAACTAGAAACTCAAGGTCTTGGACAAAAATCATGGAAGGAAAGAATGATTGGTACCTTTGACTATTAATATGTTAGCTTTTAGTAGACACATATCGTACCTTGAATCATTCCTAGAGCCCTTGGGTCACACTCCTTGATCGCATGCAGCTACTCCCTTATCCTATCCTCTAGCTCCCTGAGCCTGGTGGGGAACACATTGAGGTGGTTGTTGTAAAATGTAGAAATGTATACCACCTCATGTTTCTCTCCTAGATCCACTTCCAGGTTGGTTGCCCTATATATTTATCTGTCCCTATCACTTCCTCTTCTGAAAACATTTTACACTCCCAGGTCTCTGAGACTGGTGTCAGTTTCCTTCTTTCCCACTGTTAACATTCTTTGGATGCATCCGCTCATCCAAAGAACTTTCAACCACAAATGTTCTCTCCAACACCCAAACATAATTAATAATTAATATAGGAATAGTTCTTTCTTGGATATCATTAAACACACCTCGCTCAGAAGTTCGAGCCCTAAAGCACTGATCGTATCATATTCATCGAGTACTAGGAATAGTTGGTATGCCTCGATGAATACTCATCTACCGACATGTCGTCCTGCTGAAGTTGTAGAAGCTCTAGGAAACCCTCAAGCACCTCCTCAAGCCAGTCCTTAGCCACCTGTGAGTCGTGCTATCATTGGAACCTGGGGGGTGTCTGATACTAAATCACGTGTATAGAACCAAGCCTACATGTGTCCTCTACCGATATCGCTGGTTGTAACTACTGACCAACGGGTAGTGATATAGCTGGCACACTACTCGAATGTACCATATCATGTAGCAGTCCATGTACCGAAGCCTCGTCACACTACATACCATCCTCATGGTCACATACTGAAAAAGAACAGCAGCTAGGATCACCATCTACTCAACTGGCGTCCCAACTAGGCGTAAAACTCTAGCCATAGCCTCCAGCTAGTCCTCAGCTGCCTGGGAATCTGTCTCGCCTCGAAACCTCAGAGGAATATGCCGCCGGAACTCATGAAATGCACTCATTCATCATGCACCATCTTCCAATGTGGCTAGTGGTAATTGCGGCCCAACAGGTGGTGTTGCTACTGGTACATGACCTGAAGGTGCCAACACAGTAAGAGGGCCCTGCACCAGAGCCTCATCGCTTGGTGTCCTTCATCGTTTACTCTTTCAGGAATCCAAGATGGATGTCCATGTTGCGACATACATATAAAGAACATATGCACCACGACCATTAAGTTATACATGGTGAGCTGACTCCAAAAAAATGATAAGAAAAATTCTTGAAAAATGCAAGAAATCAGTGTTTCTGTACACTGAGTTGGAAATAATAATTCAGGGTCCTGGTGTATGGATATGTCAGCCACAACACCAACACTGTATTACCCAAACTGAAAACCACACTCATAACACTTAACACTATTACCACATAGAAAAGTTTAGAGTTGTAGTTCTTCTGTAGAATCGAACTTCTCGGATACCACTTTACCAGGACCTATCCCCCAGGGCACATGCCATGACTACCCCAAACCTGCCTTCTATAGGCCAGGGGCTGGCGAATAGCACCGAAAGGCGTATTCCATAAAACATAAAGGCATTGCCTTTAAAACTGTACAAACACATGATCCGATAACACAACAAGAAGAAACTTTTATGTAAAATGTTGTAGTAAAAAGGATTGCTAAAAGTAAATGGGGTTGGAATACAAGACCAACTGCAAGTACGAGTACAATTGATATTTCAAATACAAATGAAAGGAACAATACAACTGAAAAAGGGAAAATAGCTATTGAGTTGTCCTCTCGGGATCCTACCTAAATGGTAGGTACAGATCACCTCCTCAGCACTCCACGTCCACCTGTCCCCTCAGTGTACCACCTAGTCATGGACCCCTCAAACCTCATCCCAACTGCTCATCGTGTGCACAAGACACAACAATGTGTGGGTAAAGCCTGTGTAAGGGTGAGTGTAACGATACTCAGTAGGGACCCTGAGACCCCCAAAGGTCTCTCAGAATTCCATAAGTAAAACCACAAGGAATGATCTCAATCACAAAGCACAAAGCAATAGACCCAGCTCAATTAGAGTCTCAACTCAAACCAGGTATGCAACTCAGATAAACTGGATTATGATACTGACCCACACAAGATTGCTATGAATACTAAAATCCAGCCATGGATTCTCTAGGCCTAGGAACAAGTAACATTTCTAGTCACAACGTTGAACACCTCGGCTGCTGAATAACTCCTCATCTATTGAGTACAGTGGGAATGTTGTGTCACACAGAAGCACTTTCCCACTAACCTTGAACTACTGAGGTACTCCTCCCCATCGCATAACGTGGGTCTGCCGGGTCGCAAAGAGTCGTTCCCCCACCGTGGCCTACTGAGGTACTCATCCCCATCATGTACCATGGCCACTCCCCACCATGTCCAGCTGAGGTACTCCTCCCTATCACGTATTGTGGCCGTCGAGTCACTTCAATTAAAAATTTCATCATTCGTTAGGTCTAGGCCAGGTGCAGGGTTACATACGTAGCGTGCTTGGGAGAACCACTCCCCAAGACATCGGTCATATTTTAATCAACATGAATTCTCACAAAGAAGTAACTCGATGATCCGTCGTGTCACAAGGGTTCCAATTCAATAGACGGCGTGCCAACTGGATGCTCGGTCTGTGTGTTATTGGCATTTTAGTGCTGAGGGCCCGGTTGCATTCGGGTGTGATCCAGCCCGTCCATACTCTAAGTTCCGCCAAAACTGTCGTGTTTTAAGTCAAAATAATCGTATCAATCCAAGGATCTTAATTTCATAGACGGTTTTTTAAACAGACGTCAGGTTCTTGAGATAAGGCCCTTGAAGTGTTACTTGGCCCGGTTGGGCCCGGGTTCGATCCGACAATGCCCGACCGATCAGGTCTAGGCCATGGTAGACTCGATCCATGAGGCTGAAGTCTATCCTAGCCCACAAAAAGGGGTGTTTGGGACCATGTAGGGTGGGGCCCGCGAAGCGGTGGCCTGGCTGGGCGGCGGGCCGCCGTGCTTCCTCTAGGTGCCTCAAGAGAGCCACTCCCCCAATATCTTGAACGGCCAGAGTCTGTTCGGCCTTTGAAGCGGCGACACCTCATGGGCACCCCCTGATCAGCGCGGAACCTGCCGGAGGCGCGGGTTCTGCCTCCTCCGTCGTGGCTTCGGCCATGGTCTCCTGCTCACCAGCGGCACATGATGGTGTGCTGCCCTTCCCTTCCCCTACCAGCCGACAAGCCAGCCACCTTCTCCGTCTGCCGCGGCTGACAAGTCGCGACAGCTTTCCACACTGGCGGTGCGTGACGGTGTGCTGCACCTCCTCCACGGCTGGCCGGTGTCGGCCGCTCCGATGTCTGTCACGGCTTCGTGTCATATCCTCCTCTAGTGGCATTCATTGGCGTGTCTCCTCCTTCTTAACCGGTTTTTTTCATCGCGCTAGCGTTCTTCCACAAAAGTAGAAAGCGTAACTAATTTTCGTAGGGTTCAGGTGAGGTTCGTTAGGCACGCTCCCTCTGTGTTAGCTCATGGTCAAAGGTAGGATAAAATGGGTTTAACAATTTCATGTATTAAACAAAAAACAAAACCCCATAAGAATACCCCGTAATAACCTCCTACAAAACGAATGATTCGGGGATCAACCCATTAGTCTATTGACCTGCATTCTTCATATAATTTTTTAGAATGGGAAAGAGGGAATATTTTAAGGAAATGTAAACGAGTAAACCCCTACCTCAAAAACCTATTTGAGTGCGTCCGCGCTTGAAGGTGGAACATGTTCTTCGTTCCCGCAACCAGTTCCCAATGACGCCACTTGTACGTCATCCTTCGGTTCGGGTTTTGGTATCATATATCACCTCCCACTTGGTTCGGCTCTATCCACTAAGTGTCCGGCATCAGGGAGCTCTCCTTCAGCACTTTCTTTCTTGGAAAATTTGTGCTGCTACCCCTCCTCAAGCCCATATATGTAAGAGAGGGGGAGGGTAAGTAACAACGTTATAATTTAATGGGGCTCATTAATTAAGAAGATTCCTAATTCCCCAACAACATCATTACTTAGGGTTGGAAAGTCAAGACATTTATTGGATTGACACATCATTACCCCACCCCTTCGCTTGTCCGTTGGAGAATATGAAATAAAATAACAAAATTATTTTATTTCATTTCATTTAAAAATTTCGCAAAACTAAAATTTTTCTCTGGACCTACTATGGTCAAAGTAAAGTCTCCCTTAAATGAATCACGACACTACAGATTCAATGGTGCCCTCGTTTTTTTAATCCAAGAAACGGTTCATTAGTTAGAAAACACCGCTCAAGCTTTTACAGAATGTACCTTAAAAAAGTTCGATAAATTAATTACATTCACCCTCAACTTGTGTCGGGCGAGGTTAGGCTCCACCTAAGGAGAACACTCCCCAAAGAACTCAAGGTACCCTCATATTTTCAATCCAAGTTACTGACTAGAAGTTATGAATTTTTACAATAAAATAATTTCCACTTAATTATTTTTTTTACGGCCAAAAACTAACTTTCATTGGTGGCCCGCACCGGCCAATGTTAGTATTATCCTAAGGAAAGAGTACCCTCAAGAGTTCAATGGTTGTCTCATATTTTCATTCCGAGTTACCGATAGTTAGTTATAAGTGTTTGAAAAATAAAAAAAAATTAATTATTTTATTTACGGTTATTCCATTTTCAGGATTTCTCACATGATGCCCGCACCAACTAAACTCAAGTCTTGCCTAGGGTAAACCCGCCATCATGAGCACAACATTGCCCTCATATTTTTGATCTGGGAAACCATTTAAGAGTTATTCCACTTTTTTAGGAAAACTTCTTATGAGCACTATTTAACGTTTAACAAAACATTGACGGATCATTCCGGGAACTTCGGGCCTCGAAATCATGTGATGTCAGATTTATCAGTCTCAAAATAATTCTATATAATTAAAAATAATTATACAGAAATTTAGAGACATTACATATCAAGTATGTATTTTATTCTACATTTTTATTCATATATCTCCCATATTTCATCCCCAGTGGAGATAGAAGGTTTTTCCTCCATTATAAATGTTTTAGATATGGGTTTTGATAAATCTAGTTTCATTAGATCTTTATTCGAGGTTTTAATTCTAGATCACCTTTTCCATTGTAAATATGGTCATTCAACACAAAATTGAGGGCTACTATTTGGTAACCATTCATCAATGATATTGAGGTATTTTTCCTAATCGATTTTTCACATAATATTGGTTATGATTCACTTGTTTTTTTGTACCATTTCTTTCCCATGTTTGGTAATTTCAATTGAAATTAAATTAGAAAAATTTATTTTCCCATGTTATTATGATACCCTTCATGGATCTCATAAAACCATTGTAGATGATGATACTGTCTTGATGGAATCACAGGGGTGTAAAAAATATCATTGAATGATAAATATTGAGATGTAAAATAGGGAATACTGGTTGTATGGATTTGAATTAAATAATTGATGCATGGTTGGTAAATGGGATTATGAAATTTCTTGAATAATAGATCCTGAACATGGTTAATAAATGGAATTATGAAATTGGTTGAATAATGTGTAATGGAAATGGTTGATAAATGGGTAATGAATGTGTAACCATGATATGTGAAATTTGTTAATGATGTGAATACGCAATTGTGGGTCAGGGATTTCTGCTCCAAATACTTTTGTGGCCCTAGACTACTGCTCTATCCCCTGCGATGTATATATTTATTTTCATGTGATCACTATGTTATGGGATAGGAAAAACTGCTCCAAATACCCATGAGGTGCCAAACTGCAACTCTAGGATACCAATGTGTGAATGTGAAATTGAAATTAAATGAATAATGAAATCCAATGAGAGAATGAATTGTGATGTTCCTAGGATGTATGGTTCAAACTGTGACACCAGCCCAAGTAGGTATTGTTGGTTAGGTTGTCAATGTGAACACATGGGACTAACTAGTTAATTAAATAATATTAAATATAAAAACAATTTACTTATTCATTTATTCTTTAAAATTTATACAACTTTATACACTATTATTGACTAGATGTTTCTATAGATGATGTTGATGTTGGAAAACTATGTTGTACTCACACCCAACTCGGAAAACTTGATTAGTACCTGAATAGACTTTATGTTTATAAGACGGGATAAGGTCAAGATCCCAATGTTATATGGTTGAGTTGGGATTTGGGAAGGATCATGGATGAGGGAACTAGGCATGGTGTTGGGTTTATTTTGGACTTGTCAAAGTGTCTTATTTTGGGTTTTCATTTGACACTCTAAATTTATATAGCATGAAATATATACTTATTTGGTTTATGGTCATGTTTTTTATTTTCTGGATCATCATGTGATATAGGATTATTATTGATTATAGTATTTTCTTGGTTGTTTTTTATTATCATTTTGGCAATTATTTATTGATTTCCATTATTGTGCTTCTTTGATAAAGAGGGTGTAGTTTCACCTTGTTACACATTGGACCCTTTATATGAGTTGGTAGAAATTTCCATATAGGGAGGCGTTCTAGAGGTCATGTAACAAACTATCACGGGGAACAAGTATCTGGAACCCGATTTGGGATGTCACATATTGAGATTCTATGGCCAAGAATAATACCTTCTCTTACTATTATATTTCACTCAATTAAGAACCAAACTTTTCTCATTATATATATATTACACTTTTTATATGGTTCTTATGAATTATTCAAAGCCATATTAAGGACATTTAATTATTATATTAATACTTTAGTGATCTTTTCTACCTTTCATGAGAAGAAGGCCATAATAAATAAATGAAAATTATCAGGTTCAACTCAAATACCAAATAGAATTATTTCGTAATAAAATGTGTCATAAGAAAATGTGAATATATTCTTCTTCTGGCCAATATGATTAATAAGAACTTGGTTTTATCTAAAATTATAATCTAGAAAGGAAAAAAATGAGAATTCCCAATAGTACTTTCCAGAATTTGATAAATGAATGGAAAATTGAAGTGATATTTTCATGTGTCCTTGTTAAAAAAAATTATAGTATATACGAATTGTCTAAACTATCATAGAATTTTTTGAAATATGCTTATTACTTTCATTTGTTATGAAAATAATACCAAATTTCTTTGGAACAACATCTACATGACTCACACAAGCATTGTCAATGATGGGATATATGATATATTCATTAAATTGTTTTAATTTCATCCATGAACACATCATATGTGTTAGTATTGAGTGAAATTTGAAACTCAATAATTTTTGTGACTTCATCCTCTATGTGGTTTTTGTGCATGATTATAGTTGTGATTACTCACTTTATATGTGATATGACCTTGAAAATATCATTTTGATGTTTATTAAAAAAATGAACTAATATATCTTCTATTCTAGATTCCAGATCAAATGTCATAATATAAAGCATTTTTTTCACCCAAGTAGGTATATTTTAGATTGGGAGAAATATGTTTAATTACTAATAAAGAGACCTTTTCATAAATGGTTTCTCAATAAATTTTCCTCAATCAACCTCATCTTGTAATACTAAAATTGTATCAAACTTATAGTTCTCATTTCAATTTAATATAGATTCCTCAAAATTCATAGTATTTCCTAACTAGTTATCATTTAATTATTTCATATTTTCATGTTCACTCTTGTATTTCACTTATAACATAGTATTCACCACATAATCAATGATATACACTGAAAATATTAATCAAACCCATATGTATTCTTTACTTCTTGGAAAACATTCAACGTATCATTTTCCTCACCCACTTGAAACATAAGTTTACCATATGATAAATTAATAAAATCACCATTAATTACTAAGAATAAAATTACAAGTATAAATGGAACATATTTATCACAATAAATTTCTAAAACTAGGAAATAATATTAAAGAATGAGTTTTATGAATATCTATAATAAAACTTAAATAACTTTAGTTATGTATATGGGTGAACTTTCAGCTAGTTGTAATGCCTTAGTTGGGATTAAGATATCAAATTATAGGACCATTGTAAACTATCAAAGGTAATGAATTAATGATAACTCCAAAATCTATTATACATGTGAGCATTACATTCCCTTTAAATTCACTGGGATTCATGAAGTTACCAAAATACATAATATTTTAGGGTATATTTTTAGAAAACACAATGTATTCTTTACTTCAAGGCATAGTTTAGAATTTCTCTAGACATTTTTGTTTGAAATTATATTCTTTAGGAATTTGGTATAAGATTACACCTTTATGAGTGATTCAATAGAAAAAAATCCACTCTAATCTTCCATAATATTTGAAGAATCCACTTTAAGAAATTTTCATTATAATTTTGAAACTCTTTGTATCTTTTAATGAGTAGATACGGTGCCTCATATGATTTAACAACATTTTATGTAAGATTAATAAAACCCCTTCCATAATATCTTTCCCTTCGTATATTATTTTTCTTTAACAATTCAGCTTCAAATTTGTCTTTCTTCTTCACACTATATAGTTTCTCATAAATATAGTTTAATTTCTTATATATTTGAGATTTTATTTTAGGTTTTACAGGAAATAGTTCATCTCTACTTATGGATATTTTTTCTTCTATTTGTGATTGACTTCTATCACTATCTTGGATTTTTTTTCTATTTCACAAGGAAATATAAATTTTTTCCTTGGGGTTTGTTATAAATTTCCCAGATTTTTATTTCATTTTTTGGATGAAATCCGAGTTCCCTTCTATTATTTGGTTTTATCCTTGAGAAACATGTGTTTATTCCCAATAAAAATTAATTTATCTTCAATCAATTCCCTTTAATTTATCTAAGATCTTAAATTATATTTTCCAAAATCAAATTTCTTTAATATAGAGGCGTGGTTCTCATAATATCTTTGGTTATTTATCACTTGATAAATGGATTTTGGTCTCCTTGATATTCACCTTATGCTCCTAACATAAAGTTCCCTTTCTCTTTATGAGATAAATTTGGATAATTATTCTAGTCTATATTGTAGTTATTTGACAATGGACCATTTCTTTTGAGTTGTCTCCCATTATTCCCAAATAAATTTATTACACTAATTAATTAGGTGATGTATGTTGATATGACATTATAAAATTAAAGAAGTTGTACCACTATGCTCATGGATTCCATGCTAATTACATTATTCTATTTTCCTTGTTTTTTGGATACAAGACTATTCATTTGTCTATGAAAAATATTAATTTTTGCATTCACATCATCCCTTATTTTCATATTATTAATACTAACTCTTCTAAATATGATAATTTTTTTATAATTAGAAGTTAGAATATTTTAGATACATTAAATTTTGTTTTTTTATCTTCACACACTATTTAAAAATATTTCTTTAGTATCAATAAAAATTGAATTTATTAGTCCTATAAAAGAGCTAACTGTCGAACTAAGACTAATATCCGTAGGATTTTATCAGCGCTAAAAAACCACTCATAAAGGTTTAATTTATCAAAAAATTTAAAAGGACTAATAAATGGGATGTTTATCAGCACTTTATTTTAGAACTGATAAAGGCCACCTATATATGTGCTTTTAAAAATGATGATAAAGGGTACCATTATTAACACTTATAAAATCCCATATAAAGGGGCCTTTATCCTCAATTTTAAAAGAACTAATAAATAGGTACTTTATCAGCATTTTTAAAATAGGATATAAAGGATCCCTTTATCCGTACTAAAAAATGTGATCTTAAAGGTCCCAATTATCAACTCTTTTACAAGTGCTGATAAAGGCACCCTATACCTATGCTAACTAAAATCACTAAAAATGGTCTAATTTATCAGTGCTTTTAAAATCACTAAAAATAGGGAATATTGAATTTTTCAGTAACATCACAATATAGAAATAGTGTACTATGATATAATAGCTCACCATAGCACTAAAAACACCACTAGATATCAACAAACTCATGTACCAATACAAAATTTAAAAGAAATGAAATTTACAACACAAATACAAGAAAAAACACTATATTATAAACCTCTTAAGAATTAATTAATACAACTAAATAATTAAAAATTATTAAATACATTCAAAAACATTATTATTCATTTTTATTTTGATCTTTAATCCAACTCGTTCTATTTCCAAACAATCAACCCATGCTCGAGAAAAACAACACACTTTAAATGATAATAATCACATCATGTATCACTTTGACTCATACCGATCACATCATGTATCACTTTGATGTCAGACATATTCCTACATGACAAAAATGATTTCTGATTTCGTTTTCCTAAATTATCAAGGCAATAAAATCATGTTTCTTGTTTTATATTGAGTGATACATTTTGAATGAAAATGTCCATTATAAACTCATAAAAAACACTTTGAGTCATGTTGGGCACATTATGTAATAGATTGAGGTGCAGCCAATTTATACATATCAAAAATTAATTATGAATCATTTTCCTAAATTATCATAAAAATTTTGTTTGATCAGTTTTGAGTAGGCCAGTTTTTGTTTTTACTAAAATTGATGCCAATTTTAAATAAAAATATGCCCTTTGAGTCATATTAGTCACATCGTGTGTCAAATTGAAGTGTTTCAGACTTCTACACATCTCAAAAATAATTATGGTTCATTTTTCTAAATTATAAAAACAATTTTTTTCATCGGCCTTGAGTATTTCACTTCTCTTTTTTACTAAAATGTCACTTTATACTAGAAATATGCACTTTGACTCATGTCGGCCACATAATATATCAGTTTGATGTGAGACCAATTCCTACATGTCAAAAATTATTTATGAACCATTGTACTCAATTATCAAGAAAGTTTGATCATGTTTTCTTGCTTTTTAGTGAGTGGCCCTTTTGAAATAAAATGTCTATTTTAAATTGATAACGAACACTTTGAGTTATATTGGGCACAACGTGTATCAAATTGAGGTGTGGTTAATTCCTACATGTCAAAAATTACATATGGATATTTTTCCTAAATTATCAAAACTATTTTATTATGTTTTATTAGTTTTATGTAGGTTAGATATCTTTTTTACTAAAATTGATGTTAATTTTAAATAAAAATATGGGCTTGGATCCATATCGTTCACACCATGCAATAAATTTAGGTGAGGATTATTAATATAATTCTCAAAGGAAATATGGATTGTTTTAATAATTCTTAAAAATAATATGAATCTGTTTTCTTGGGTTTGAGTACATCACATGTTTTTTTACTAAAATGTCAATTTAAAATTCAAACATGCACTTTGACTCATACTGGTCATATCATGAATCGGTTTGACATGAGACCAAATATTATAAGAAAAAAATTATTTTCTAATCATTTTCCGAAATTATAAATAAAATTTGAGTGTTTTTCTAGGTTTTCATTGATTAACACTTTTTGAACTAAAATACCAATTTTAAATTGATAATGTACACTTGGAGACATACTGGGAAAATTCTGAATTGTTTTGATGTGAGACTAATTCTAAGATGTCAAAAATGATTTATGAATCATTTTAATAAATTATAAAGGAAATCCGAGATTGTTTTCTCAGTTTTTAGTGAGTGTCACTTTTTGAACTAAAATGTCAACATTAAACATATAACATAAACTTTGAGTCATATTGGGAACATTGTGTATCAAATTGATGTTCGGAGGATTACTACATGTCTTTAATGATTTATGAATCATTTTAATAAATTATAAAAATATTCTTAATTTTTTTGATCATTTTTGAGTATGTTAATTTTCTTTTTTACTAAAATTTCATTTTAAATTAGAAACACACACTTTGACTCATACCAATCACATCATGAATCGGTTTTATGTGAGACCAATTTCAACACATCAGAAATGTTTTATAAATAATTTTATTAAATTATCAAGACAATATGTGTTTTTCTTTCTTTTTAGTGAGTAATAGTTTTTTAACTAAAATGTCGATTTTAAACTGATAACGGATGCTTTGAGTCATACTTTTCACATCGTGTACCGTATTTAGGTGAGTATGATTACTAAATATATCTAATTAATTATGGATCATTACACTAAAGTATCAAAACCACAAAAATGTGTTTTCTTAGTTTTGAGTATGTGACTTGTCTTTTTTACTAGAATTTCATTTTAAACTGGAAACGAAAGCATTGACTCATATTGGTCACATCATGTATCAATTTTACATGAGAAAAATTACTAAAAAAACATAAATGATTTATTAATCCTTTTCTTGAATTATCAAGAAAATTCAAGCATGTATTCTCAGTTTTCATTTAGTGAAACTTTTGGAACTAAATTACATATTTTAAAATGATAACAGACGCTTTGAGTCATACCAGTAACATCTTGTTTCAGATTGAGGTGTGGATAATTACTAAAAATCAAAATTCACTTATAGATTATTTTACTAAAGTATAAAAATAATTATATCATTCTTACTGGGTTTTTAATAGGTTAGTTGTCATTTTTACTAAAGTTGATGTTGATTTGTTTTTAAAAAAAGACACACTTGGAGTCATACCGGTCAAACCATGAATTGGATTCAGGTGAGGATGAATCATACACATATCAATTTACTTGTGTATCAATTTTTAGTGTAATAATATAATATGAATTTATTTTATTAGTTTTGAGTATGTCTCTTGTCCTTATACAAAAATGTCATTTTATACTGGAAACAAGCACTTTGAATCAGGATGGTCACATCGTGTATCAGTTTTATGTTAGAAAGATTCCTATATGTCACAAATTATTTATGAATCATTTTTATAAAATATCAAAACAATCCTAGTGAATTTTTTTATTTTTTAGTGAGTGATACTTTTTGAACAAAAATGTCAATTTTAAACGGATAACAGACACTTTGAGTTATGTTCGGCACATCATCTATCGAATTATGGTGAAGAAAATTCCTACATTTAACAAATGACTTATGGATCATTTTCCTAAAGTATAAAAATAATATGATTGTGTTTTCTTGGTTTTCAATAGGATGGTAGTTTTTTTTACTAAAATTTATGTCCATTTTAAATTAAAGGATGCATGTTGTATCATACTGGTTACACTACGCATCATATTGAGGTGAATAAGATTCTTAAATGTATCAAATGACTTATGCATCATTTTCCTGAAGTATAAAAACAATAATAATGTGTATTCATTGTTTTTAGTATGTCACTTGTCTTTTTTATTAAAATTTTATTTTAAACTAAAAATGCGTACTTTCACTCATACCAGCCATATAATGTATTTTTTAATGTGAGACAAATTCTTACATGTCAAAATTGATTTATGACATTTTCCCCTAATTTATTAATATAATATGGGCATGTTTGCTCAGTTTCTAGTGGGTGAAACTTTTTGAACTAAAATGTCAATTTTAAATTGATAATAGACACATTGATTCAAATCGGGAACATCATGTAAAGGATTTAGGTATGGTTGATTCCAACTAATCACAATTCATTTATCCTAATGTATAAAAATAATCTGATTGTGTTTTCTTGGTTTTGATTAGGTTATTTTTCTTTTTCACTAAAATTGATGTCAATTTTAAACTAAAAGATTCACATAGAGTCATAATATACACATCTTGCATTGGATTAAGGTGAAGATTATTCCTACATATCTAAAAGTCTCAGAACATTCCCAACTATCAATGTTAATGATTCCATTATTGAATTTTTTTCATTTTCGGGAATTTTTTCATAAGGCATTTTCTTTTCATTTGATGTCATGTTTTGGTCAACACCATCCCCCTCTATGATAAGGATCTATCAATGCTGGTTATCCTCCAATAGGTCTCTCATAAACATAATGTATTTTGTGGTTGATTACACAAAAATTTATTCAAACATTTATGTTGGATTATATACATATTTTATGATTGGATTGGTGGTGTATGACTCTCAAGTGACTGTTGGATCAACTAATAAGACCCTTTCTTTTCATTGTAGAGAAGACATGGGAATGAAACTGCATCTATATTTTTATTGTTTAATTTCTTCTTGATGAGGGGTTTCTTTCACACTTCTGTAATATTTTATAGTACGAAGAATGTTCGAATAGAAATTATATTGTATGATTTTCATTATGAAAAAAAACTAGTGTTTTTTTTGTTTCTGAAAATATTTTTTCCACATAAATTACTATATAAAATCACTAAAATAAGTGGTGAATACATTTTTTCAATAATACACTTGAAACACCGGCACAATAAATCTTATCTTAAGTGAAAGTTCTCATGCTCTTTTTTCAAAAAATGTTCTCAAAATCAATCATTGTATGGTTCTCATTCTACTCTATTTCCCAAAAACAATTATTTTTTTCAAGTTAGTGTTTCATCTCCTCATCCCCCATGGTATCCCCTATGTCTCTACATATACATACAACTTCACATCTATCTCTAACTCCAAATCTATATCCTCCTCAGTCTTGGCCTCCACCTCTGCCATTTTCCGACATTTTTTTTTCAAGTCAGTGATTCTAAAAAAATTATTACCTCCATTGTACATATCCATGAAAAAAAGATCAAAAGAATATATAATAATTATGAAACTAATTCTTCACACCCCCAATATATTTCTAATGTCATAACACATACTAAAACACAAACATTATAGGTAATCACCTAAATTTGTTGTCATACATTATGAAAATAATTATGATTAAAAATCATCTCTAAATAAATTAATTTATTATTTTGAGTATGAAAGTTTTTAACAATATGAATAGTAATAAGAAAAAATATACAAAAAAACTATAAAGAAATATATTTAACGAAGTTGTGATTTTCATTGGAAATTACATGTTGGTGGACAATGGATTTTCCATGATTTATAATCTCTCTCATAAATTTGAAAACATAATATCCACAATATAATTCATTATCTTTCTCCAGACATTAAAAAAATTGTTACCAAAATATGTTAATTGTTTTGAAATTTTTTGACAGTTAAATATTTATATCTATACCCTTATTTTTTCCATTTGTATTAATACACAGGCTTTATGTCTTCAGACACGGACTTCATTCCATCATTTAGCCTATATTTATTTATCACTCTATCATAAAAAACGTCTTGTCAAAACATAGACTGAAACATATAATTCAAAGGTTATCTATAAAATGCTAATTACAATGTATTGCAAATTCAAAATACACAACATGTGTGGTTGATCGGTTGGATATCCATGCATTGGATCTAAAAAATATATTTGGGGTATCTAGATTGATTGTGATCAGTATCCAGTGCTACCTAAAATACAAACAATTAATGAAAAAAATTAAAAATATATTTTATGTGATTAGAATATAGAGTTTTACTTCTTCATTTTAGGAATAAATAAGAGTATGTCTTTTGTTTTTGTTTTCACAAACGCATCGAGTAATTCATTTGTCTTCTTTTGAATTTACATATCATCAAATTTAAGTTTTTATGTTGAAATGAAACAGGGAAAAAATAATCCTATTCATGATTCCCATTATTTATGTAAAGACCTTGAAATTTCAAGGAAATTTTTTTCTTAATTTTTTTTGAATTTTACGAGTACGCAGTTTCTGATGGCACCTGATTCTGAGGCCCGGTGTACCTAGAATCCTTTTCCGAAGCTTATATTGGGTACATTCATTAAATGAACGAGTAGGTTTTTCTATCTTTTAAACCGGTGCTCGAAATTGAAATCTGAGGGCACCGATGAACTCGCAGCACCGGTAATTGCTTAAGGAGACCTTTACCATAGTCGCGTTTTCCCGGGAGGAGAAGTTATTTATTGGGGTTTAATTAAAGAAGTAAATAAAATTGTTTGTTCAATTTTATTCTATGTCTATGAAGGTTAATTCCTCCCATGGGAAGTTGTTGGTGGGGACCACACCCACCCAACTTCCCATGTGTGGATAATTGAATGTTGGGGCCCACACAAGCCCCAACCTTTCACCTTCCCCTAAACTCCTCAACCCTCTTAAAACCCCCCATTAAAATCCAATGTTAATGTTGAATACTCTCTCAAATTTTTGTAACTCTTCACCATTACCTTCCACCATTAATTCTTTCCAAAATTCCTTAATTAATGAGATGAGTCACTTCATTTAATTAATTAAGTGGTTTGATTTTGAATTTTAAAATCTTAGTGGTGTGAATAAAAATAATATCATGAGATATTATTTGGAGTTGGAGCTTTTGGTGTGTGGAGAAACTTTAGAGAAGTTCTTGAGTTTTTGAGAGAACTCTTGTGTGAAGAAGAAGAGAACTCCTCTCACGACGAAGAACGATGCCTCTTCAATGAAGAACGCCGGTTCCATGAAGATCGACGACGCGCTTCCTTTTCATTTACCCGTGACAAGAGGGGAGACGACACATCTTCGGGTACACTCCGACGATGACGGAATCGACACAATCATCCACGATGCTCGGCTACCGCGAATCTTTCTCGAGATAGGAGAATCAAGTTCAATTTTAATGGATTAAAATTGTGCTTCGTTTGTCGTTGAACATCTTGCTTGTCCAACCCTTTTTCTATCGCTTAATGAGGAGGGCGCGAGCTGAACAAACACGGCCCAACGACCCTCAATTTGATCTTGTTTAATTATATGGAATCTACGATCGGAGGTAGAACATGGAAGAGATCAGTGGAGAAAGGGTCGCCGTCACTCATGCTATGAAAAGCCGCGACCAAGCAAGTTGCGGCGGAGGAAGCACGGTGCAGTCGCGCCGTGCCAGGGATGCGGAACCACGGCCAGCGTAGGCAGTGACGAAGGAAGCTGGCGCCATCACGCCGGCTATGAAGCGGGAACCGCGGCCCGCTTTGTGGGCCACTTTGGCCGAAGGACCGGCCGGCCCGTCGGCCAGTCGGGCGTAGGGGAGCCACTACGCCAGGAGGGCACCACGCTGGAAAACCGGTCGGCCCGTCGGATGGCCGGGGGGAGAAAATCCGCGGCTCCAGGAGGGAACCATGCCGAAAGAGCCACCGGTCACCGTGTGGGCCACTTGCGCCAGAAGGCCGGTCATTTTGGGAAGGGCAGTGCTGCGTGGCGCCTTCAATTCGGATAGACGAGGGGCCGTACCCCTCGGACCGCTCGGCCGGCTGGCCGAGCCAGCCAGTCCCGGCACCCAGCCGGGCCGCGCCCATCTGAGCAGCCCCAGGCCACGCCCCTCGGGCTAGACTGTGCAACTCATTGGGCCGGTCCGACCTCTTTGCTGGGTCGGACCCGCCAAAACCGAGATGACCCAACCCGTCAGCCCATCGGGTATAACGAACTTAGCCCTTTTTCACAAAAACATAAATAACAAGAAGATCGTGCGTCCGATCGATGCGCCGTCTACGAAACTAGGACCCTCACGACGAGGAAGTCCTTTTGAGATACTCTAAGTGAGTTTTGGACGACATTGGAAAACGGCCAGGTTTGGAACGAGTGTAATTCCAACCGGGCCCTTGGAGGGGAAATGATTATAACTTAAGGACCGAACGTCTGATTGACGTTCTGTCGACTATATTGGATTCCTCTCGAAGAGACTGTTCTTTTAGCATACTTCACCTGAGGTTTGGACGCAGTTGGACTATGACCGGGTTGGATTATACCCGTAATCCAACCGGGCCCCTGGAACAGAAATGCTAATAACTCACAGACCAGGCGTCCGTTTGACGCGCCGTCTGTTGCATTGTAACCCCTATGATGAGGATGTCCTTTGAGATACTTACTCGTGGGACTTCATGACACTTAGAGTTTCGACCAGAATCTCGTGGAGCGGATCCTCCCAGAGACGAGCATACGGAGTACAGTGACCTTGTAGCTGGCTGAGACCTGATGACTACTTGTCCGATTCATTTCGGAGTGACATGACTAGCCCAGTGGAGAGCACTAATGTGTTGGGGTGGCGGACCCATGGTGGGGAGCACTACAGTGTTGGGCTGGCAGACCCGTGGTACTCGACAAGATGATTACCTCTGTAGGCTAGTAGGGAGAGCGCTATTGTGTTGGGGCAGCAGACCCATGGCGGGGAGCACTACTGTGTTGGGGGGGCAGACCCGCGGTACTCGATAGAGGAGGAGTACCTCAGCAATCTAAGATTAGTGAGTATCACCTCAGAGTCATGACAGGACTACTGTGCTCGACAGAGGAGGAGTTCACTAGCAGCCATGTTTTCGTAATCGTGAATAAAATTCCTGGTTTGAGCTAAGTCAATGACCTTTGTGTTTTCCTCATGATTGAGATGGGTTACTTGATAACTTAGGTATATGTATGGGCATATACCTAAGTAAAGGTTATATATTGAGATTTTTCTTTTTGGTTTATCCTTGTTCGATTTAGTGAGAACATAAGGGTCTCAGGATCCCTAATGAGTATTGTTATACTCACCCCTGCACAGGCTATGCTCGCACCTCATTGTGTTGGATGCAGACGACAAACAGCACAGACGGATGCCAAGTGTACGAGGACTGGACGGTACCTGGAGGTGGACCTGAGGACGAGTCAGTACCCAGAGGTGGACCTCATGACGAGTCAGTACTAGGATGAGGATTGACGGATGAGGGCATTGAGGAGGCTATCTGAACCTACCCTTCTGGTAGAATCTGTGGTGGATGATCTAGGAGTTGCTCTATCTGTACCTACTATTCAGGTAGGATCTGTGGTGAATGATCCAGGAGCTGCTTGTCACCTTTCAGTTGTTTTGTCTTTTACCTTGTACATTACAATTGGTCTTGTATTTCTGTCCCCTTACTTTCAACACTACTTTTGTTTTCAATTTTACTTAGTGTTTTCTTCTGCTTGTACTCTGGTTGTGTTTGTTTACATTTCATAAAGTCAATGTGTTCCCTTTTTATCGGGATTTACAACTTTGGTGCTAGTTTCCAGCCCATGGCCTATTAAAGGCGGGCTTGGGGTAGTCATGGAATGGGCCCTAAGGATGGGTCGTGAAACATTGGTATCAAAGGAGTCAGTTCTACGGTAGAAATTTGGACTCTGATATTTTCTTTTTATGAAGAAATAGTGTTAAGGGTTCTAAGTGTGGTCTTCAGTTCAGGGAGTCCAGTGTTGGTGCGGGCAGACAACGTATCCATACACCAGGACCCTAACTTTTGATTTCTGACTCAGTGCACGAAAACACTGATTTCATGTGTGTTTTCAAAAGATTCTTTTAAATCAGCTCAAACCAGGGCAGCTCACCAGGTATAGTCTTTTGACTGTGTCACATCTATTTCTTTCATGATGTCTTCACCCTGTCAGTTAGCATGGGTACTGAGTGGAGACCGCGATGATAGCTCACCGAGCAGCGAGGCCTCTGTACAGGGCCCTCTTATAGTTGAGACACCTGCGGAGAGGGCGGGCCACTTGATCGCATTGCAAGAGTTCCAGTGACAGAGGCCTCCGACGTTTCGAGGCGAGTCGGATTTTCAGACGGCTGGGCACTGGCTGGAGTTTATAGCACAAGCTTTCCACATAGCTGGGACACCCACTATCTTGATGGTGTACCTAGCTGTTAGTCTCTTTCTGGGAGCAGATGAGAGGTGGTGGATCCATATGCTCCAGTTTTGCGATGAAATAACCTTCACCTGGGGAGACATTGAGACTTTCTTCAGGGTGGAGTTTATACCAGTGACTCTACACTCTGAGCGTGCTTAGGAGTTGCTGCCTTTGCCGCTGGGTTTTCCTTCATTATCTAGGTCATCTGTAGGCAGTAGACGGATGATGCAGAGGTCCAAGAGGACTAGGCCAACCGGTGGGAGACCAAAGGATACAGGTTCGGTTGTCCTAGGCACACGAAACAGAGTCAGCCATACGAGGAGTAGGAATTACTATGCATGTGGCAAGAAGGGTCACTTGGCTTGAGACTGCCCGACCTGTCCAACAGATGAGCAGCAGGCAGTGGAGGAACCTACCAGACTGGGGCAGAAAAGTTGGTCGTATAGCCAGTGGTGTACGACGCTTCGAGGTGTCGCCACCACCACCACCAGTATTTCCACCCCGACCGTAGGGAACGAGTGGATATGGGAGAGAACAGCTTCAGGCAGCTGAAGCATATGACTATGGAGATTTGGAAGCAGGTGGTCAGGAGCGAGACTAGTTCTAGGCATGGAGGCCTTTGTTCTTGGTGCTTCTAGTTTTCGTGTGGTTTTTGTTGTGTTTTCTTTGTGTCTTTGTACTTTGACCTGCAGTAATAAAAGACACTTATCGTTGTGACGTTTACTTTCCTGTCCTTTTTGTATGGTTGATACTAAGAGGTTTCGGTTAAAACTATTGACTTGACCCCCACTTGTGAGATTCCTAATTGAGGAGACCCAGTAACCACACATTGATGCCGACAGTGTGACTCAACCCTTGGAGGTGAGAGTAACGTTTGGATCTCTTAGTAGTAGCGTCAAGGCCTTACGACGTCATTCAAGACATGAATTGTACCATTCATGTCAGGAATGACTTTATTCGTCAAGGAACGTGGTGCCTCCAGGGGATGAGACCAGATTTCTCTTTTCGGTAGAGGAGAAATCTCACCAGCTCTTTGGTAGAACGTAGACGAAGAAGGGTGGAGATGAGTTCTTACAATTGACTAGTCTCACCCTTTGTTCGTTGAGCAAACGGTTTACGGTTCTCTTTAACTCAATAGTCTCGGGTGTATCTTCTCTCAGAAAGACCTGAACCTGAGATAGCAGCAATGGATTGAATTCCTCTAGGACTATGACTTTGAGATAGTTTATACTCCTAGGAAGGGGACCGTTGTAGCAAATGCACTCAACCGAAGATCAGAAATTCAGCTTTTAGGAGAGGCAAGACAGCAGCTGGCCGCGTTTTAGATATCCCTTGTGGATAGTGTTGGAATCAGCACGTGTAAAACCAGAGATGGTTCAGGCTATGATGGAGAAGGTACAAATCATCCAGGATAGGATGAAGACTGCACAGAGTAGATAGAAGTCATGTGCTGATAGGAGACGGAGACCACTAGAGTTCAAGGATGGAGACCTCGTCTTTATACGGGTCTCACCTCGACAGGGTCGACGGAGTTTTGGCCAAGGTGGCAAGTTATCTTTGTGTTTCATTGGACCTTTCCAAGTCCTCATTAGGGTAGGCGAGGTGGCTTACCATCTGTCCTTTCCACCTCAGTTGCACCGGGTGCACGACGTCAACCATGTATCTCATCTGAGGAGATGTGTGCAAGACCTATCTGTCATCATCGACCACCACTACTACAAATATGGCTTTTATCAGCGCTAAAAATGGCCTTTATCAGCGCTAAAAAAGCGCTGATAAAGCCGGTGAAGATAAGGGGGGGGGGGTCCCCTTTATCAGTGCTCCAAAAAGCGCTGATAAATACCCCTTTTATCCGCGCTAAAAACAAGCGCTGATAAAAGGTGTCTTTTATCAGCGCTAAAACGAAGCGCTGATAAAAGGGTCTTTTATCAGCGCTTTCTTTTTAGTGCTGATAATATACCACTTTTATCAGCGCTTTTTTTTTAGCGCTGATAAAAATAAAAAAATTAAAAATTAAAAAATTAAAAAAATTAAAAAAAATTAAAAAAATACTTCCAATCTCATGGGGGGCTTTTTACAGCGCTTGATCCCCCCTTTATCAGCACTTTCCTGCACCTCCAGTGCCCGCCTGCACCGCCTACACCCTTTATTAACACTATCCCTTTAAATCAACCTTGCGTGCACATCAGTGCCTCCACCCGGATTTGATCTCGAGACCTCCCCCCTGCACACCTAAAGCATTTGCCACTACCCTATATTGATTTGTTCTCTTATTCATGATATATCTATTTATTTATATATATATAGTTATATTTATTCATATAGTAATATATATTTATATTAATATATATAGTTATATTAATATATATATATAGTTATATTAATATATACATATAGTTATATTAATATATATATATAGTTATATTAATATATGTATAGTTATATTAATATATAGTAGATATATACATTTTCATATATTGGTATTTTAAATAAAATGGATATTAGTTATTATTTAGGTAAAGCTAATATATTTTATATGTAAATATGTTTAATTATTTATTTAAAAAATTTAATTTTTAGGTGTGAATATATAAAAAATATGTACATATAGTTATATATTTGATTATAAATAGCAGTTAATTATAAAAAATGATGAAATTTCAAAGAAATAATATCAATATGAATGTAATACCTTGGAATAAATTTATTCCCCACCAAAAAAATCCAATAATACCCCCTTAAACGAGGTTGAAAATCCACAAAATGTTAAAAACTCTGGGTACCCCGACGAAAAACTCAGTTTTGGAGGCCTTTTGGGCCTCTTTTGGCCTTGAAAATCACTTGACCGGGGCCCCGCCCAGGTCACAGCGACGTAGAGCTCATCACAGGATTCGATTTGATATGTGGTAGAGCTCAAACGGACACCCAGATCAAAAGTTATGGCCGTTTGAAGTTTGAGTTGCGTTTTCAACATATTTTGGATCTTTTTTTTTATTCTTCAAATTGCTATTAAATTACTATTACTCCATAATAATTATCAAATTATTAATTAAAAATATTTTTTTTAATATTTTAAGAATCCATTTTCACTAAATATCTTATATATTAAGTATATTAAGTGTAAATGTACATTTATACTTATCTAAAATATATTTAAAAATTATATATTATATCTATATCAATATAACTATATAACTATATTTATATATTAATATTTTTTTATAAAAAAAATTAGAAGTCGACCCTTTATCAGCGCTTTTTAAAAAATTGCTGATAATGGCCCCCCCTTTATTAGTGCTAAAAAAAGCGCTGATAAAGCCCCCCCCCCCTTTATCAGCGCTTTTCTGTTAGCGCTGATAAAGGGGGGGGGGCGCTGGCATTGCCTAGTTTTGTGGTAGTGCACTGAGAGCTCGACATCGATGACGGGGAGACTTTCATTGGTTTCTAGTAGGGGTTGAGGATTAACAAGAGTGGGTCCTATAGGGACGGTCGATTTCTCTTGTTCAATTTCACAGGAAGCACGGGAAACCTCTAGGAGAGCACATGGGAGTGAGAGGCTTAGATGTGTGCTCGGTACCTTCTTTAGATTCTCCATTTTGTGTTATAGCTTTACGGGGACGTAAAGACCTGAGGTGTGAGTAATGTAAAGACCCAGAAATTTCAGGGAAATTATTTTCTTAATTTATTAGGAATTTTGAGAGTATGTAGTTTCTGACGGAACCTGATTCCGAGGCCCGGTGTGCCTGGAATCATTTTTCAAAGTTTAGCTCGGGTACGTTTAGTAAACGAACGAGCGGGTTTTTCTATATTTTGAACCAGTGCTCTGAATTGAAATCTGAGGTCACTGATGAACTCAAAGCACTGGTAATTGCTTAAGGGGACCTTTACCGTAGTTGCATTTTCCTGGGAGGAGAAGTTATTTATTGGGGTTTAATTAAAGAAGTAAATAAAATTGTTTGTACAATTTTATTCTATATCTAAGGAGGTTAACTCCTCCAATGGGAAGTTGTTGGTGGAGCCCACACCCACCCAACTTCCCATGTGTGGATAATTGAAATGTGGGGTCCACACGAGCCCCAACCTTTCACCTTCCACTAAACTCTTTAACCCTCTTAAACACCCCCCCCCCCCATTAAACTCCCATGTTAATATTGACAACTCTCCCAAATTTGTGTAACTCTTCACATTTCCCTTCCACCATTAATTCTTTCCAACATGCCTTAATTAATGAGATGAGTCACTTCATTTAATTAATTAAGTGGTTTGATTTTGAATTTTAAAATCTTTGTGGTGTGAATAAAAATAATATCATGAGATACTATTTGGAGTTGGAGCTCTTGGTGTGTGGAGAAATTTTGGTAAGTTCTTGAGTTTTTGAGAAAACTCTTGTGTGAAGAAGAAGAGAGCTCCTCTCTCGACGAAGAAAGATGCCTCTTCAATGAAGAATTCCAGTTCTATGAAGATCTATGACGCGATTCCTTTTCTTTTCCCTTGGACAAGAGGGGAGACACCACATCTTCGGGTACACTCTGACGACGAAGGAATCGACATCGTCATCCACGATGCTTGGCGACCGTGAATATTTCTCAGTGTAGGGGAATCAAGTCCAATTAAAATGTATTAAAAATTTTCTTTGTTTGTCGTTGAACATCTTGCTTGTCCAACCTTTTTGCTATCTCTTAATGTGGAGGGCGCGGGACGAACAAACACGGCCCGGCGACCCTCCATTTGATCTTGTTTAATTATATGGAATCGACGATCGCAGGCGGAACACAGAAGAGACCGGCGGCGCAAGGGATGTCGTCGCTCATGCTAAGAAAATCTGAGGCCAAGCAAGCCGTGACGGAGGAGGCATGACGCCATTGCTCCATGCCAGGGATGCGGAACCGTGGCTAGAGTAGGCCACGGTGGAGGAAGCAAGCGTCGTCGCGCCGGCTATTCAGCGGGAACTGTGGCCCGCTTTGCGGGCCGCTTCGGCGGAAGGACCGGTCAGCCCGTCAGCCGGCCGGGTGAAGGAGAGCCATGATTCCAGAAGGGTGCCGCACTGGAAAATCGGTCGGCCTGTCTGCCTGCCGGGTGGAGCAAATCTGCGGCGCCAAGAGGGTGCCCCGCCGGAAGAGTCGTGGCCCACCTTGCAGGCCGCTTGCGCCAGAAGGCCGGACGTGGCCTCACCGGGTCGCGCCCTGCCGAGCCGCGCCGGGCTGGGCCGAGCTGGGCCGCACAGGGCTGCACACCTCGGGTCAGGCAGTGCGACTCATCGGGCCGGTCCGCCCCTTTGCCGGGTCAGACCCCCAAAACTGAGACGACCCGACCCGTCAGCCCATCGGGTCTAACGAACAGGGCTTGTTTTCACTTAAACATGAATGACATGAAGGTCGCACGTCCAATCGACGCACCGTCTGCGGAACTAGGACACTCGTGACCAGGACGTCGTTTTGTGATACTCTAAGTGAGTTTTGGACGACTTTGCAAAACGGCCGGGTTTGCAATGTGTGTAATTCCAACCGGGTCCTCAGAGCGGAAACGCTTATAACTTAAGGACCGGACGTCCGATTGACGTGATGTCGACTATGTTGGATTCCTCTAGATGAGATGGTTTTTTTGGCATACTTCACCTGAGTTTTGGACGCAGTTGGAGTATGGCTGGGTTAGATTATACCCGAAATCCAACCGGGACCCTGGAACAGAAATGCTAATACTCACAGACCAGGCATCCGTTTAATGCCCCGTCTGTTGCGTTGTGACCCCTATGACGAGGAGTTCCTTTGAGATACTTCCTCTTCAGACTTAGTGACACTTGGAGTTTTGAAAAATAAATCATGGAGCGGATCCTCCCGGAGATGAGAATACGGAGTACGGTGACCTTGTAGCTGGCTAAGACCTAATTACTGCTTGTCTGATTCGTTTCGGAGTGACTTGACTAACCCAGTGGGGAGAACTTCTGTGTTGGGGTGGCAGACCCATGGAGGGGAGCACTACTGTGTTGGGGTCGTAGACCCACGGTACTCGACAGGAGGATTACCTCTGTAGGCTGGTAGGGGGAGCACTTCTGTGTTGGGGCGGCAGACCCACGGTGGGGACCACTACTGTATTGGGGTGGCATACCCACGGTACTGGATAGAGGAGAATTACCTCAGTAGTATAAGGTTAGTGAGTAGCGCCTTGGAGTCATGACATGACTAATGCACTCGATATAGAAGGAGTTATCTAGCAGCTGTGTTTTCGTCATCGTGAAGAAAAATCCTGGTTTGAGCTAAGTCAATGACCTTTGTGTTTTCCTCATGATTGAGATGGGTTACTTGATAACATAGTTATATGTATGGGAATATACATAAGTAAAGGTTATCTGTTGAGATATTTCTTTTTGGTTTATCCTTTTTGGATTTAGTGAGAACTTGAGGGTCTCGGGGTCCCTACTGAGTATCGTTATACTCACCCCTGCATGGGCTATTCCAGCACCTCATTGTGTTGGATGCAGACGACGGACAGCACTGACGGAGGCCGAGTGTACGAGGACTGGAAGGTACCTAGAGGTGGACCTCATGACAAGTCGGTACCCAGAGGTGGACCTCACGACGAGTCGGTACCCAGAGGAGGATTGACAGACGAGGGTGCTGAGGAGGCTATCTATACATACCCTTCAGGTAGAATCTGTGGTGGATGATCTAGGAGCTGTGTTATCTGTACCTACCCTTCAGGTAGGATCCGAGGTGGACGATCCATGATCTGCTTGTCACCTTCCAGCTGTTTTTTCTTTTACCTTGTACTTTACAGTTGGGATTGTATTTCTGGCCCCTTACTTTCAGCACTACTTTTGTTTTCAGTTTTACTTAGTGTTTTCTTCTTCTTGTACTCTGGTTGTGTTTGTTTACATTTCATAAAGGCAATGCCTTCCCTTTTTATCGGAATTTACACCTTTGGTGCTAGTCGCCAGCCCATGGCCTATGGAAGGCGGGCTTGGGGTAGTCACGGCATGGGCCCTGAGGACAGGTCGTGAAAATTTAACCCTTATATAGTAGTAATATAAATGTATCTAGAAAATATGAATAATTATTAACTTCAATAAACATATTAGCTCACTATTTGGATAGACATATTATGAAAATGTACCTTATATATGTATTGTTAATACGACACCCATCCATTCCTGATTGGGAATTTCATTTATAATCTCAAGACTAACTTTTTCTACCATGGATGAACTATATATGTGTTTCTCATATATAATGTATGACATAATTTCATCTTTAAATTTGGTATTTCCAAGAATTTTTAATGATAATAGATGTTTCTCTAGTAATGGTAGGGAGAAGGTACTCTCAGAAATTCATTTTCATTTATTGGTTGATTCATTATATTTTATTGATTCAATCTTCCATTTCCCTACTGCTATATCCATCTATAATATCATACCTCACATCAGACCTTTATCATCATCTGTTACGGGTTTTTAAAATTCTAAAATTTGTTGATTATGTACATCATGTACCGTTTTAAGATTAGACAATTGTGCTGTGAATGCTCAAATAGCATCATTGACCGTTGTAACATCTGGTTCATCAAGTGGAATAAAAATCTCAAAAGTTGTATTATGTGCCACCTCAATCCCCACTATATCTTTTGGGATGAAATTTTTGTGCAACTTGTCTCCTGGTATGTTAAACACTGTACCAATAACAACAAGTATGTTCATTGGTTTTGACAGATAAAAATCACATACAATTGAACCTTATAAAATTTTAGTAAAATAAAGTCATCAGAAGATGTTAGATTCATATTTAGGAGAAAGAGTAATGAAAAAATTAATTACCTTAGTTAAGGTATGCATTTTGGGGGGGGGGATGAATAGCCTTAGGTCTAGTGGGTTCATTTAGTTCTTGTGTGGATCTTTCTTCCACTACTAGTTCTCTTTGATCTTTTCTCATACATTAGTCTGCAAAAACAGACCGAAAAGTAATATCTTGCCATGAGTATATTTTTGTATGCAATCATCTCACCATATAATATTTATATTCATGTGGTTTTATCTTCTCTAAATATTTTAAAGGAGATACTCAAATACCAAATCCTCTAAAATGACTATATTGTTCTAGCCAATTTAAATCGACTGAAAGTAGCCTTTATTACAGTATAATCATTGTCAATTCTTGTGTCTTAACCATATAAAAAATATGAACATAACTAGATCTTCATATAATATTGTTTTAAATCATAACTAATTACAATTATGTCATAATTACACATTTTTTCACTTCTTTTTTTTTTGTTTTCATCAACTAGTTGACCCGCTTTATTTACATGAGTCACCTTCCATAGCAAATGATGTGGGGCAGAAGTGGATTCATATTTTGATTCATCAATATGCCTATAAAAAAGTAATATTTTTTGTTTCATATCAAATAATTAAACTTTTATTTTTGATTTAAAATACATACCAATTTATTCTCTAATTAATCATACTCAACCTTGATTTATGATAGGGGTAAATTGCTTTGTATGCATGTTCTTTATTTTTATCACTGTTTTTTTGTTTTATAAATTTACATTTTTTACTCAAGTTGGATAAAATAAATAATTTCAAATAATATATTATCAACATAAATGAACCTAAAATGATTTCTCATTATCAAAATTGATGAAATAAGTCCATGTTTCCTGCTTTATATTTATTTCATAACTAACTAGTGAGTGGGGCTTTACTTTCCATGGAACATCTCTAAGATACCACTTTGTAAGATGAGTCTGGAAACCTCTATGGGATTTTTCATTGGCCATTAAGAAAATTTCTTATGTAAATATTCTAAAATAAAATAACTATGTAGGGAATGATGAAAATTAAATCTACTTTTCATTATATAATTTTCCTATAAAACATTGTAAATATAATGTAACATTACCGTCATATCTCTCTAAAGGATTTATTTCATTTCAAGTTGGACATGGAACCAAGAATCAATATCAATCAGCACATTCATCCTCATTGTTACTTCAAGATAACTAATGAATAATGAATTGTTGAAGTCAATAGGTTGGCTACATTTATTCCGATCAACCTAAAATTTTATACCATAACATATTTCCTTGATAATTTAATCCAACACTATGATGATGCGTCATTGTTATTTTTTCACCAACATGTTGTTCATCCCATAATAATTTTTTACTTTCATCAACAATAGTCAGTTATTCTTTGGGATTGCTAACATCATCATGTGCAGAAGATATTGGCTAGAGGAGTGGTCAAACATTTATTTTTTCTTGAATAACAATAATGTAAAAATAGACAAAGGATTTGAGAAGCGCTAAATGAAAGATCTATTTAAAAATTAATGAACTCTTAATCACTATCTTCATACTCTTTTTTCAAATGATTATAAATAATACATTTTGAAGGAGATTTATAGTTGAATTTAAGAAAATAATTACTCCACTATGGTTGGTGTTATCCTCGGAATTCATCCAAGTTGAAATTTAGAGACAACTATCATCCCCATCATCTTTTTCTCTTGTATAGTTATTATTTTATTTTGTTTTATGAGACACGTCATATATCTCATCTAGACATGAACCTATGTTACTTGAACTAACCTAATAAGTCTTCATCCCATACTGGGTACTGGTTATTATTTTGGATAACCACTATATAGAGTGGTTCAAACAACATAGAAGAGATGGGGGATGAGCCTCAAGAAACAAAATACAACAATAACTATTCAGGAGATGTAGTTGGTGAGGAAGATAGTTTTCTCCTTAAAAAATTAAATTAGAAAAACTTAGATTAAAATTTTAAATATTATATTAAAATGATAAAATGTCACTGACACTCCAATGAGAACATAAACTCGTCCCCATTGAGTTTTACCAACTCTAATCTATGTTCCCAGTCCTTTTACCTCACTTATATCTCAAATATAAGTGCTCTATATCCATTGATGTTAATGTTTAGGGTGTGAGTAAAAAAATAAACAAGTAAATACTAACAGGGGACCTAAAATATAAAATGAATATGTTGGATTATATGTTAAAATTAAAAACACACAAAAAACACATGTATGTCAAGTCATTGTGTACTAACGAGGACACCATGATAATCAAATGTATCTACTTCATTTAAAACTAGAAAATTATACTAATTTTACCATAAGTTTATACCATGGTTGTTATGTGACATTTAAATCACTTCATTAATAATAGGTTATCATTTGAATCATAGTCAAAGGATAAATTATTTACCACACAATAAAAATAACCACCTCATAAGTTCTATGAGATTCAACCTCAGAACCCTATAATCTGACACTATCCCATTGGGATAACCATGACATGAAATTATTGAATCCAAATCATGAAGTGGGTATAACATTTCATTTTTTCTTAGGAAGTTATTTTGAAATATGGGTAAGTAATCACATAATTGGTTACCTTAGGAAAGAACCACATAATGAGATCCAGAATACATTATTTAATCCTAACTTCTGAAACCCACAAAGAAGAAAAAAAACACAAATTTAACATCACCCTCACCCAAAACCTCGATGAGTCAGTAAAATTTCTATAGTAACTCACATTCTGACATACCACACCTAGCCCTCACATAAAACATTGTACTTGTTATTTTATAAAATTATGCATATCCCAAGTATACTTTATACCCACTCATATTCAAAAATAACCAAAATGAAATTTGAATTAGGGATTAAAACATATAACATTTCAAAACTAAAAGAATGAACATTAAAATCTGGGTAGAGACATAATTCCTAGTACTGTAGCAGTACTGTATCAGGGGCTCTGTAGCAGTGGAGGAACTGTAGTAGTTGTTGCATTTTTGTGGCAGAGGCACTGTAGCGGCTGCGGTACTAGAGTAGGGACTGTTGCAGCACGTGTACTGTAGAAATACTGTTCACTGAGGGGTCCTTTGGGCCAAAAAATTTTCTCTCAAGCCTTATATCTAGGCCACTTGGCCTCGGGATTTCAGGCTATGTAATGCAACTTTCTCAACCCACACTAAAGAGATATTTGCTTTAAATAATAAATTGAGGCTTCGACCCCAACCTTTAAAAAAATTAAATTATCAATTAAAATAAATTTTTATTCACTTAATCTATAAAATTTGATATTCCAAAATCCATTCATTTTTTGAAATCATTTTTTCTTCAAAAAACATAGCCAAAATTCTAGATTCTATTAGCCTTTCCGGTAACCCTTTTCAATGATATTGGAAAATTTGGGGTGAAAAAAAGATGATGAAATTTTATTCAAAATTATTTTTATCAAAATAATACAATTGTAGTGAAAAAATTATTAAAATATTTTAAATGATAATTGTGTTAGTCGCATCAGAAAATTAATATCAATAAACCAAACAAATTATTTCATTATGCCTTGATTAATTTTTAGCTGCCATTTTTTTTTGTTCTTAGGATGTAGTAAATGAGGAGGATGAAAGGCTAAAAGATTTGAAGAACTGGTTGGGATATGTGGTATTCAAAGTCTTGGAAGCGGATTTGATTGAAATTAATGAATACAATCTGAGCGGGAGGTAGGTCATTAAGGTAATTTGGACCCACAATGATAGGAGGAAGGCTAGTTTGGAAGAGGGAGTCCAATACATCATCAAGATATTGAAGGCAATAAATCATCTGAAAAAGGTTTAAGTAAAGGTAGTAATGGTTAGTTCTACTGGAGTATTGAAGTATTATATCTCTATTAAAGGAAGAAACAATTTTCTTGTAAGATGCATGAAAATGTGGACTTTTATTTATGAAGTGTTTTTTATTTTATATCTATCTTACCAAAATGAATCCTTATTTATAGAACTGTATTTGTGAAACCCATGGTCCTTTGTAGCTTTACCAATGATTATGAATTCTTAATCCATAATCATAATCAAATGACAATATCAAACAACACGTCATTATTACTCAAGTTGCAAAGGTTGTATAGACTCCATCAAAAATATAATTCACTTCATGTCACAATATACCACCAAAAACAGTGTAATCCTAGAAAATACTTTTCCATTTAATAGGCTTGAATTTATCAATTCATTTATGGTAAAAAGTACTACAATAAAAAATATAATATAATAGTTCTATGTGGTATTAATTTTCTAATATTTAGAACACGTTTAACTTATCTCCTTTAATAATTATTGCATCTGATATATCATCGTATCGTTATTCAATAATATATTCAACATGTGAAATTAAATTTAGATTTATATTGAAATTGTGTCTGTAAAACAAAAAATAATGAAATAAAAAAATTATAGGAACCACCATAAAAATTTATCATTTTATAACATTTTAAAAAACTTCATTTATTAATTTTACTACATCACCTATATGTGACACCAATCACCCAATATTAATTCATAGAAAATCTGAACCTATCATTCTATGAAATTTTATGAAGATGAGTTTCTCAAAAGATACACATATATTCGTGATTCTTCTTATTATATTAATCTTTTTTTCATCTCCATGAGCATGTCATGCTGTAGAAAATAGATTCGAACAATGACAATCCAAACTATCTAAAAGGTAAAAATAAATAATATAATGGAAATATACCAAAAATCACCATCAGTTGCAACAGTGGACGGAGATGCAGTTTGCAGCGGTCTCTTATGAAGGAATGATTTTACCGAGTAGGGGTGACCTTGTGAAGGTACAGGAAAGTGATAGAGAGAGAAATAGGGAAAGAGAAGAGATGTAGAGTTCATCATGGTTAAGAACATCACAAAAATGAAAATTGTGGAACCCAAAAAAATCAATCAATGAGAGTGGAAAAATAGAAAAACACATACCTTGGATTCTATCCTTGATTAGTCCAAGAGAATATAGAGGGGTAGCGTAGGTAGTAACTGAGTTTCACAAGAGCTTGGGAATCGCGACTGAATGAGTCATGATTAAGGTTCTTTTAAATTGATAGAGGACACTTTTTTCAGTGCTTTCAAAAAAGTGTTGGTAAAGAGGGCTTTTATCAGCACTATTGTTTTAGAACTCATTTAGAAGCCTTTTATTAGCGCTAATAAATCTCGAGTTTTATGAGTAATAAAAACACTAATAAAGTATTTATAATTATAATTATAAATAAAAAATTTTGTAAACATATTTATATAATTTAATATTTGTTCATTATAATTCTATAATAATTTAAATATATAATTATTTATTTATAATTACATTAAGACTATTTAAAAAATTTTGTTTTATATTTATAATTATAAATATATAATTTTATAAATATATTAAATATACATTCATAAATATATTTATTTTTATTTATTTATAATTATTTATTTATAATTATTTATTTTCAATTATTTATTTATAATTATTTATTTATATTTATTTATTTTCAATTATTTATTTATAATTATAAATATATTCATATCACTGTATAGACTAATATGATTATATATATATAGTAAGTATATAAAAATATAAATATAGTAAACATATTCTTTATTTAAATATATTTATTATAATTTTATCATTATAAATATATTTAAATCATTATATATATTTATATAATAAATATATATATATATATATATATATATATTTAATATTTATAAACAAAAATATATTCATTATTAAAATACAATTATTATAATATTATAATTATTTATAAATATAATTATATATTTATAAATATATGAATAATACTTTAAAAATAATAATATATATATATATATTATAAATATAAATATAGTATCTTATTATTTAAATATATTTATAGTAATTTTATAATTATAAAAATACGTATACCCTTATACATAATTATATAATTATATATATATTTAAAAAATATATATATATATATATTATTCAAATATATTTATTATATTTTTTAAAATTATTTAAGTATATAATTATTTATATATAAATCATTGAATAATAAGTTTATAAAAAATAATATTTACATATATATTATAAACTTAAATATAGTATATTCAGTATTTAAATATATTTATTATAATTTTAAAACACTTTAAATATATATAATTAATTATTTATAATTATATAAATAATTTTAAAAAAAATATTTACCTATTTATAATAATTATAAATATTTAAATTTATACATGTAGTAAATATACATTGATAAATATTTATTTACAAAATTAATTTTAACCTTATTAATGAATATACAATCTTATATACATGCATTTTAAAAATGAGTGAAATTGAATAATTAAAATTGACTACTCTTTAAAAATATTGAAAATTTTGATAAGTTTTATTCAGAAAATTTAAATTGTTAAAAAATTATTGATATAAATATATATTTAATTAAAAGTTAATACATATTGAGAATAGAAAAAACATAGAAAATAAATATATATGAATAAATAGTATAGAATGATAAAATCCAAAAATAAAAAAAATAAAACAAAATATTAAAAATAGATAAATAATACCTAAATGTAATGATATTAAAATTAAATAAGTATAAATGACAGATTAAGAACATAATATAATAAATGTATAATGTTATAATGAAATTCTAAAATATACTAAATTTTGAATAAATTACATCAATATTAGGTGCATGTGTTTCTATATAAGAGTTCATTAACTATGTAAATATTTTTGTGTGTGTGTTGTATACAAAAATGCAATAATTACGTACATGTATTTAAAGTTAATGTAACAAAATTTTGATATATATTGAATTGAAAAATAAAACAATAAAAAAATGAATAATACATTAAAATGTTTTTAATTATTACCTTTTTATATTTTCTATATATTTATATTTAATATATATTATTTATTACTATTTTTAATTAATATATATATTAGACTTATTCATTTTTATTAATAATGAATTTTTTAATAATGTTATAAATAATTTTGTAATTTATTGATTTTTAATTATTTTTTTTAATTATCACAATTAATTAATTTTATATATCTATATTTAATATATAATGTTTATTAGTATTTATAATCTATATATATTTATATTAAATTTATTCATTTTTAGAAATAACTATTTAATTAATGAAATGTTTTATATTTTTGTTAATTTACACTTTTTTATTTTTATTTTTTTAATTCATTGTAACACCCCAAGCTTCCACGGTATGCTTATCTCTGAATAATACAGTAGCGTGTGTTGTACGCAACTTCATGTTCTAACACACCACAACCAATCACACTAGCCGTTATGAATAGTAATAACTACTTTTTGAAATTTTATACATTTTATCTTTCTAAATGGACTTCATTTTTGGATTCTTAATATCAAAATTAGCTTAGGGTGAAATTTTGGTAATTTTCGGATAACTTTCATATTTTGATGAATAGTGAAAATTACTAAATTTTAATTAAAAACATCTTTTTTAATCAAAATAATTAATAGTGATAAATTATTAATTTGAGTGGTTTTAAAGTAAATTTAGAATATATTTTTACCATTTAATACAATGTTGGTCATTGGATGAGATTTCACATTTAAACCAGACATAAAGAAGTGTTAATCTTTTGATAGTTATTATCTCTTAAAAACACGCAATTTGTTTTGACGACGGGAATTAATTTTTAAATTAATTAATGCGACTGATATGTTTTGAATTTGGTAAAATAGACATCATTTTTGAATTCATAATATCAAATATAGCTTAGGCCTAATTTTTTGTATTATTCTGAAAAACTTCAATTTTTGATGAATAGTGAAACCACTAAGTGGTAATTAAAAAACTGAATTTTTCATAAAACTTAATTTACCGCTTCTGTGAATGGAATTTCAAAAATCCAAGAGACACAGTTAATATCAAGTAGTAAAATGTGGTTCAATGAGATGAAAATAATTTTTGGTGAATAGTAACCTTTTTACTTTTATTTACCATGGTTAAAAGTAAATATGGTAATTAAGGGTAAAAATGAAATTAATATTACCCTAAAACATTTCCTAATTCTATTGGACAAGTGTATCTCGACCAAAAACAACCTTAGGAATGAAATATTATCATTTAGGTCCACTTGGATTAGATTAGGACATTTATTATTATTTAATTCAAAGAGAAGTTAAAAGATTTCAAATCAAAGTTTATTTACTAAAACATTTTTAATATAGGGTTATACATAAGATAAATTCAATTATAAATATTAATTAGAAAGCTAAAACTATTTCCTACATAATTATATTTTATTTATAATTTTTAGACATTATATAATTTAATTTATTTATGACACAATGATGATGCAGTAATTACCATAATAGTGAAAAATTAAAATAATTGATATTATAAATACCCAAATAAATATAATTTGAGACTTTTATTGAATTACACTAATTTTCTAGGTTAATATGAAAAATTAGGATCAATTTAATTGACTTTTTTCGAAGTAATCATTCTGTTATGAGTTTCACAAAAACCAATTATTGAATAGTGTCAAAATTGACAAAAAAGAGTTTATAAAACAAATATTATATTATTAATTGATATTAAATTCCTCAAAATCTAAGGTTCGGCCAAGAGACTTATATCATGATATCTGTATCATTAATGGACCACTTGGGGTCACTTGGGTGTATATAATAAGTTTATTAACTATATAATATAAAAATAAGAAGTGACATGGTAAATGTCAAACTAATTAACTAAGAGTTAAAACTAAATGATAAGGTTAATATAATGACCCAAACCTGTCTAAACTCTATTTGTTGAGTGGTTTTCGACCCATCCCCACCTTGAACTTTAAATAATACACTTTTGAGCCATTAGAAACCTAATATGAATTTATTATAAAATAATATTTCTAGCTTTTCCAAAGGTGCCCCTCACCCCTCTTATAAACGGGCACTCCCCCTTCTCATTAATTCACACCTTCAAAGCCTTTTGGTTCGGCCAAACCCAGCCCAAATAGTCTCTAAACTTCCCTCACTGTAACCTAGAGGCCTTTTTTTGATCATAAATCCATCCTAAGGAGCCCTTTTGATCAAATCAAAAGGAAGAACCCGAAGAAGAGGTAATGTTTTCACCACCCTTTTTCAAATTCATTTCTTCTTCAACTTCTTCTTCCTTTGTTATTCCCATTATTAAATAATGAATCCAGTATCTCCTATATACTATAATATTATTATTAATATGGTACAGCCATATTCAGTATTCTATCCATCCTTTGAATGACATGTCACCATACGTGCGTACGTACGGCTTACCGTCTCCACGTAGTGGTGTAATTGTCATTCAATAAATTATTATTTGGATGGGTATAATAATGATGTTTAATTCCTATAAATAATAAATATAACATGATAATTATTCTTTCTATATGATATACCATCCAATTATATATTATTTTAACATCAAAAGAATGATATTGTCGCTCATGCGTACATACAAACTACCATCTCCACGAAAGCGATGAGATTCATTCTCCATCATATCCATTCAAGTATAATTACCATTTTATGATTTAAAAATAATGTTTATGGAATTGATATAATTCTGTATATGAATAAGATACAACCTATCCATAAAAAACACGGCTTACATAACAAAGAACATAAAGGAAAATGAGTAAGTTAACACCCGAAATGACGATAATACTAAGATATTATTAACAAATCAATGTTAAAAGATAATATATGATATCATATTAATGTAAATGATTATTGTATAATTTAATAACAATTATTTCACCATTATACAGGAGGTTAACCTATCGTCGACCAAGGAAAAAGTACAAAGTAAGGGGTTTCTTATCTCACTTTTAATTTCGTGAGATTTCCATTGTTCACCACTTATTTATTGCATGTGGTGTGTGTACTGCCCATGATTGTATTCATTGTGTAATATACTTTAATTTATGGATATTTACATCATCATTGTATTATCCTTCTTTCATGGGTGCATGTTTCATAAGTTACCAAATCGATAAGGGAATTTAAAATTTCAATTTCCACTCATTCGACTTTATGCATACTTCATTGATTATTTTACTCCAAGATTATGTGTGTAATCACTATTCATTTGATTATATCATAATTTCCACTCCCCTTTCGGTGGATATACTTTTTATACACATAATCACTCCATTGATAAATTCTAAAGTCATCGGTATGAACTTGATAAGAGTAATTATTACTCAATCTCGATTTGTTGAGATAAACTTCCAATTTATTGGTGTTGTTTTTACTAGAATATGTGTGAATGTCCTTTGATTGTTTTACACTGAATATCCAATAATTTTTAGTGTATTTATATTTGTCACACATAATAATGTCATTGATTTATCCTTAACCTAAGGATACAGCCTTTATGAGAGATTTCATCTCAATTTACATTCCATTGATACTTCTTTGTTGGTATACACCAAATCACTTTTATGTGGTATATATAATGTAATTTGACATAGTATATCATGAATCCATTTATTCTCATGATATTAAAAAGTTTTATTACCTCAATTATTTTTATTCAAGTGTCTCTATTTGGGTTAGAAACTCTAACTAAAATATCATTTTTAAATGTTTTAAAGACTTATTCTTCTAAATCTTGCTCATTAATGTCCATGTTTTAAAAAATGGTTTTAAGGATTTATTTATATGGACATTAATTTTTTAAATTTAAAACACCTTTTAAAAGTTTCAAAGTGGTATGGGACACTTTGATTTAAAAATCTATTTTTAAATGGCCTCTTGACAAATAGTGTGACTTATAAATGTTTTCAAGAAAAGGGGGATATTTCTCTCAAATAGTTTTGATGGTTATTTTCATCTATGTCAATATAATTCATTATTATTGATTGAGGTTAATATGATACAATACAATCTTCCATATTGTATTGAATGAGTTATGTTCAACTATGGATGTGCTATTTTTATAACATTCAGGGTTTGTGGTTAAAGTATTGGCATTTCGTATGCTAGTTTTAATACGAATGTTTATGTTATGTTTAAACCTGTTCATATGATGAATGCATTGGACGTAGTTAGTGACAGGTGGATCCCGCTATTACTCCTCGATGCATCGGTAGGTCACATGAGACAAACTAGTGTCTTGGCACAAGCCCTTGACAAAATCTTATTTGTAGTCTTGGCATGAGGTCTTGGCTATGTGGTTATGATAGTCTGTCATTATGCATTCTATCTTTATGAAAGTGGTTATTGATATTGCATGTGATTGTTCGACTAGTAGAATATCCATGTGAATTAGTAAATGGAATTATTTCATTTTATCTTTTCCATATTACGTTGAAGTTCAAGTTTAAAAGGCTTTTGTTTTAGTTATTAATTACTTTAAGTGTTTCTACTTATCTATGAAAGCTTATGCTATATTGTTATCCTTACTGAGCATCTGAGCTCACCCCTTTCAATGTTTTATTTTTCCCATTATGTAAAGAAGTAATTTATGAATGACCTGCAAGGATAGTATGATGGGATATGAAGAAAAGATGTTTTTGTGGTTTTTTTAACTTATAATGTAATGTAAGACTTATGAATATATCTAGTGTTTCCGGGACTACTAAACTAATCGGTCTTTTGAGACTTGATCCTTTGTGATCATGCCAATGTTATGTAATAATGCACCGACTCTGGGTATCTAGGGTCGGGGCGTTACATTTGGTATCATAGGAAGTTTAGTACAAACCTTGGAAGCTAGATTTAGATAAACTCTGATTAGAGCACGTATACCTAAGATGAACTTTGAGGATTAGTATAGGAGAACTTCATAGAATTTTGGTATTTTAGAGATTTTGTGAGTTTTCTGAGCAATACATCCCTGTCTGGATACAAGCAAGTAGAGGCGGCTCTGGCACAGATGTACCTAGGTGTAAAACCCAAAAACACCGCTTTGATCTAGACTCGAACGAGAACCGGTGCACGACAACGGGCCTTGCTGCACTCTTGGTTACGACACTCCCGGGGGATATGCTTAGGATAATTTACATTTTCTTTACTAACAGATTTTAAGTATTAAATATATAAGATGAGAGTAAATGACCTTGGTTAATCCAAATGTGTTTTAAATTGAGAATATGGTGACATGTTAATCTCTAAATGATTTTATGACTATTGTTACTCACACAATGCTTTCTGGTTTTAGTCAATGGCTAGATTCCAAGGAAGTCATAGTGACTTTGAGATTGATGTACAAGGTGGGAACGGTGGTGGAAATGAGAAACAAAATGGAATGTTGATAGGCATAAAAGATATCGTCTTTATGCCAAATCAATTTTCCAAAAATATGATCATCAATATATATATTAACCAATTACCCAACTCAAAAAATAAGAGAAAGGTGGTGAATGATAAGATCTCCAGCAGTGGAGACCATGGAGAAAGGAATCCTCAATTTCCATCATGCAGGAAATGTGGAAGGAGACACCCAGGAAAGTGTCTCAATGGGACAAAGAAATGCTTTACTTGCAAGAAGGAAGGACATAAAGTGAAGAATTGCCGTAAAAAATGAAGAGTACTATGGAAGAAGATAAAAATGGTCCCAAGAGTCCATTTACAGTCATTTGCCGTAAATATAGGGGCCCTGAACATTACCCGAGTGAATTCCCTATTCTATAGTATATTTTCTTGGAAAAAGAAGAAGCTATGTGGAAATAAATGGTTGGAGAAATGTTTAAAAAGTATTAGTGCACCTTGTTGATAGGTTTACTTTGGAATAATTTTCTCTTGTATTTGTAACCCTACAGTTTTCCATGTGAGAATGATATTTTATGAAGAATTATCTTTTCTCTTGTGGATAAAGTTATAAATAACCATTTGGTTTTATATGATCATTGGGTTTGAGGAAATTACAAGTTATTATAAATTGGGATGAAAATGCAAGGTATGAGATAACATTTGTGGTTAAATTATGTTATGGTTATTTTGTTGAATTTATCTCATTTTGGTAATGTTGTAAAATATAGTTTTTAAAAAAGGACAACACGCAGACCGTGTGACAACCTGTCGCGTCGGACAAAGCTGTGGGAATCGAACCCACAACCAAAGTGCGATTGGGATTTATCACCAACCACTAGACTACGTGAAGTCCCTGGTTAGTGTGACTATTATTCTTAGTTAAATTATTTTATTGATCATTAATAATATGATTTTGGATCTTATGTCTTATCAAATGAATACCCTTAGTATAGGAAAATGATTTGGTAATTAAGTGATAAATGCTATTTTGGAATTTGTTCGCTTTGTTTTATGGAAAATACAATAGTATGGGATTTCATTTGAGGAGTAATGGTGGATTTTTATCTATGTTTTTATTTTGGATTTATAGTGATTTGGGTTTTTTGTGAAAATGTTTATGTTAATTACTTCTAAGTATGTAACTTTAATAGTAATTAATGTCATTTGGAGATACAATTTAACGTGGAAGACTACATTCTTATAAGTTTTGAGCTTCAATATTAGTTTGGATTATATTGAAGGATTTTAAGGACAATTGATTATTGAATGGTATTTATTTAACTTTGTGGTATTGATGGTTTAATTTTAGAAATTAAGATTAGTGTTTTTTTTCTCTAATGGAATATCCATTTGGTGGGGTCATCAGATATTATACTAACCATTTTGGTTTTGATTAATCTCTAAAGACAAGGTAAATATATAGTTTATCCTACGTGGATCATGTATTTCTATAGAAGTTTATTCTAGCTCTTCCATTGTGACCAAGTCTTCTTGAATACGCATTGTTCAAAAAAAATGAGTTAGTGGTAAAAAGTTATTAAAGAATGAAACTCTACTTAAAAAGTAAGTATATCTCTTTATGTTCTTGGTCAATATCATAAATGAATTCCTCATCCTTATGTAATGTAACTTAAAACAAAAAAATGTTGTCCATTTACTTTTCCTATTGGGAGACTAAGGACCATTTGTCCCAACACAAGTTTGTGATTTTCTAATTGTTAACTTTATCCTGATCATGTTTTCTATCCCTCTCTATCAGAACTGAACACTTAGTTTATCATCCATATCCATGTTTTTCTACATGGAATCCTAGTATAGGTTATCTCGGGTGACCTTTGTACTTATCTTTATTTATTTTAAAGTGATAGTTTTATTGACTCTTTTCCGATGTGGGACTTTCCATTATATTCCGAAGACCAATTTTAAAAATTGCGAGGACGCAATTTATTGAAGGAGGAGAGAATGTAACACCCCAAGATTCCACGGCATGCTTCTCTCTGAATAATATAGTAGCGTGTGTTGTACGCAACTTCAAGTTCTAACACACCACAACCAACAAACTAGCCGCTATGAATAGTAATAACTACTTTTTGCAATTTTATACATTTTACCTTTCTAAATGGACTTCATTTTTGGATTCGTAATATCGAAATTAGCTTTGGGTGAAATTTTGGTACTTTTCGGATAACTTTCATATTTTGATGAATAGTGAAAGTTACTAAATTTTAATTAAAAACAACTTTTTTAATCGAAATAATTAATAGTGATAAATTATTAATTTGATTAGTTTTGAAGTTTATTTAGAAAATATTTTTACCATTTAATACAATGTTGGTCATTGGATGAGATTTCACATTTAAACCAGACATAAACAAGTGTCAATCTTTTGATAGTTATTATCTCTTAAAAACACCCTATTTGTTTTGGCGACGGGAATTAATTTTTAAATTAATTAATTCAACTGATATGTTTTGAATTTGGTAAAATAAACATCATTTTTGAATTCATAATATCAAATATTTCTTAGGCCTAATTTTTGGTATTGTTCTGAAAAACTTCAATTTTTGATGAATAGTGAAACCACTAAGTGGTAGTTAAAAAACTGAATTTTTCATAAAACATAATTTTACCGCTTCTGTGAATGGAATTTCAAAAATTCGAGAGAAACGGTTAATATCAAGTAGTAAAATGTGGTTCAATGAGATGAAAATAATTTTTGGTGAATAGTAACTTTTTACTTTTATTTACCACGGTTAAAAGTAAATAGGGTAATTAAGGGTAAAAATGATGTTAATATAACCCTAACACATGTCCTAATTCTATTTGACAAGTGTATCTTGACCAAAAACAACCTTAGGAATAAAATATTATCATTTAGGTCCACTTGGATTAGATTAGGACATTTATTATTATTTAATTCAAATAAAGAGTTAAAAGAGTTAAAATCAAAGTTTATTTACTAAAACATTTTTAATATAGGGTTATACATAATATAAATTCGATTATAAATATTAATTAGAAATCTAAAAATATTTCCTACATAATTATATTTTATTTATAATTTTTAAACATTAAATAATTTAATTTATTTATGACAAAATGATGATGCAGTAATTACCATAATAGTGAAAAATTAAACTAATTGATATTATAAATACCCAAATAAATATAATTGGAGAATTTTATTGAATTACACTAATTTTATTGGTTAATATGACATATTAGGATTGATTTAATTGACTTTTTTCGAAGTAATCATTCTGTTATGCGTTTCACAAAAGCCAATTATTGAATAGTGTCAAAATTGACATAAAAAAGTCTTTAAAACAAATATTATATTATTAACTGATATTAAATTCCTAAAAATCTAAGGATCGGCCAAGCGACTTATATCATTATAGGTGTTTCATTAATGGACCACTTGGGGGTACCTTGGATGTATATAGTAAGTTTATTAACTATATAATATAAAAATACAAAGTGGCATGGTAAATGTCAAACTAATTAACTAAGAGTTAAAACTAAAAGATAAGGTTACTATAATGACCCAAACCTGTCTAAATTATATTGGTTGAGTGGTTTTCTACCCATCCCCACTTTAACCTCTAAATAATACACTTTAGAGCCATTAGAAACCGAATATGAATTTATTATAATATAATATTTCTACCTTTTCCAAAGGTACCCCTCACCCCTCTTATAAAAGGGCACTCCCCCATCTCATTAATTCACACCTTCAAAGCCTTTTGGTTCGGCTAAACCCTACCAAAATACTCTCTCAACTTCCCTCAGTACAACCTAGAAGCATTTGTTTGATCAGAAATCCATCCTATGGAGCCCTTTTGATCAAATCAAAAGGAAGAACCCGAAGAAGATGTAATGTTTTCACCACCCTTTTTCAAATTCATTTCTTCTTGAACTTCTTCTTTCTTTGTTATTCCCATTATAAAATAACGAATCCAGTGTCTCCTATATAATATAATATTATTATAAATATGGTACTACCATATTCAATATTATATCCATCCTTTGAATGACATGTCACCATACGTGCGTACGTACGGCTTACCATCTCCACATCGTGGTGTAATTGTCATTCAATAAATTATTATTTGGATGGGTATAATAATGATGTGTAATTCATTTAAATAATAAATATAACATGATAATTATTCTTTCTATATGATATATCATCAAATTTTATATTATTTTATCATCAAAAGAATGATATTGTCGCTCGTGCGTACGTACGGACTACCGTCTCCACGAAAGCGATGAGATTCATTCTCCATCATATCCATTCAAGTATAATTATCATTTGATAATTTAAAAATAATGTTTATGGACTTGATATAATTTTTTTTATGAATAATATACAACCTATCCATAACAAACAAGGCTTATGTAATAAAGAACATAAAGGAAAATGAGTAAGTTAACACCCGAAATGACGATAATACTAAGATATTATTAACAAATCAATGTTGAAAGATCATATATGATATCATATTAATGTAAATGATTCTTTTATAATTTAATAACAATTATTTCACCATTATACAGGAGGTTAACCTACCATCGACCAAGGAAAAAGTACAAAGTAAGGGGTTTCTTATCTCACTTTTAATTTCGTGAGATTTCCATTGTTCAACACTTATTTATTGCATGTGGTGTGTGTACTGCCCATGATTGTATTCATTGTGTAATATACTTTAATTTATGGATATTTAAATCATCATGTTATTATCCTTATTTCATGGGTGCATGTTTCATAAGTTACCAAATCGATAAGGGAATTTGAAATTTCAATTTCCACTCATTCGGCTTTACACATACTTCATTGATTATTTTACTCCAAGATTATGTGGGGAATCACTATTCATTTGATTATATCATAATTTCCACTCCCCTTTCTGTGGATATACTTTTTATACACATAATCACTCCATTGATAAATTCTCAAGTCATCGGTATGAACTTGATAAGAGTAATTATTACTCAATCTCGATTTGTTGAGATAAACATCCAATTCATTGGTGTTGTTTTTACTAGAATATGTGTGAATGTCTTTGATTGTTTTACACTGAATATCCTATCATTTTTAGTGTATTTATATTTTTCACACATAATTATGTCATTGATTTATCCTTAACCTAAGGATGCGGCCTTTATGAGAGATTTCATCTCAATTTACATTCCATTGAGACTTCTTTGTTGTTATACAACAAATCACTTTTATGTGGTGTATATAATGTACTTCGATATAGTATATCATGAATCCCTTTATTCTCATGATATTACAATGTTTTGATTACCTCAATTATTTTTATTCAAGTGTCTCTCTTTTGGTTAGAAACTCTAACTAAAATACCATTTTTAAATGTTTTATTGACTTATTCTTCTAAATCATGCTCATTAATGTCCATGTTTTAAAAAATGGTTTTAAGGATTTATTTATATGGACATTAAAGTTTTAAAATTAAAACTCCTTTTAAATGTTTCAAAGTGGTATGGGACACTTTGATTCAAATATCTATTTTTAAATGGCTTCTTCACAAATAGTGTGACTTATAAATGTTTTCAATAAAAGGGGGATATTTCTCTCAAATAGTTTTGATGGTTATTTTCATTTATGTCAATATCATTCATTATTTTCGATTGAGGTTAATCTGATACAATACAATCTTCCATATTGTATCGAATGAGTTATGTTCGACTGTGGATGTGCTATTTTTATACCATTCAGGGTTTGTGGTTAAAGTATTGACATTTCATATGCTAGTTTTAATACGAATGTTTATGTTATGTTTAAACCTGTTCATATGAGGAATGCATTGGACTTAGTAAGTGACGGGTGGAGCCTGCTATAGCTCCTCGATGCATCAGTAGGTCTCATGAGACAAACTAGTGTCTTGGAACAAGGCCTTGACAAAATCTTATTTGTAGTCTTGGCACGATGCCTTGGCTATGTGGTTATGATAGTCTGGCATTATGCATTCCATCATTATGAAAGTGGTTATTGATATTGCATGTGATTGTTCGACTAGTAGAATATCCATGTGAATAAGTAAATGGAATTATTTCATTTTATCTTTTCCATATTATTCTAAAGTTCAAGTTGAAAAGGCTTTTGTTTTAGTTATTAATTGCTTTAAGTGTTTCTGCTTATCTATGAAAGCTTATGCTATATTGTCATCCTTACTGAGCATCTGAGCTCACCCCTTTCAATGTTTTATTTTTCCCAGGATGTGAAGAAGTAATTTATGAATGACCTATAGGGATAGTATGAGGGGATATAAAGACAAGATGTTTTTGTAGTTTTTTTACCTTATAATGTAATATAAGACTTATGAATATATCTAGTGTTTCCAAGACTACTAAACTAATCAGTCTTTCGAGACTTGATCCTTTGTGATCATGCCAAAGTTATGTAATAATGCACCGACTCTGGGTATCTAGGGTCGGGGAGTTACATTCATTCTGTTAATTTTACAAATATATATATTTATTATATTTTAATTATTATTTTTTATAATTTATATATATAAATATTCATTTTTTTCATTTTTTTCAATAATTAATTAAGTAATGAAATTATTAATATTTTTAATTTTTAATTTTTTTAATTATTTCATTTTATTCTGGATCATTATTAGCGCAAAAAAAGTGATGAAAATTTTTACCTTATATCAGTGTGAAAAATAAAGTAATGATAAAGGGTAAACATTAATAGTGCTATAAAAAACACTCATAAAGGCTACCCTTTATCAGTGCTAAAAAAAGCACGAAATAAAGGGTACCCTTTATTATTGCTTTTTTTAGAAGTGAAAAAAGTCAACCTTTATTAGCGTTCATTATAGTGATGATAAAGGTGACCTTTATTAGTTCTTTTTTCTAGCACTGATAAAAGTCAGTTCTATTAATGGTTGGTTTTGTAGTGGTGATAGTTATGTTTTCTTGAAGTGTCCCTCAATGTTTGTCCTACAGGGTCAAGTCCTTCACAAAATAATTTCATGAGCAAAGAATATAAAAATTGGTCAAATACACATTGTTGGAAGTAATTTTTTAATATTTCTAATTCTTCATTAAAATATTTATTTTCTTTTTATGAAGATATAGATAATCGGGTCTTTAAGTCTTTGATCTTCTATTTAGGATAAAATATCGTTATGAAAGAATTATAAACTTCCTTTGAATAATTAAATGAATCTTATTGTAGTTTCAACATCCTGTTCCTTTCTTCCCCCTAATTAATGTATGAAAAATATAGCTCTTTTTACATCGTTAACACTATATTTTTTTTAAAGAACATTATCTTTGATAGCGTATAGAACATGCAACACCGAGCTTGAACGAATCGAAAAATACATGAACATAATAACCTAGCCATCAAATTGGTAAATATTAATAGTATTAAATAATTGAAAAAATATATATAAACATACTAATATATATATATATATATATATAAATGATTAGTAAATAATCACTAAATTTATATTAAGGTCATTTTATTCATCAAAAATATGTTTTCTTCAAAATTGTTTTTTATTGCTTTTTGGGAAAAAAATATTGAAAATAATTTAGAGAGCCATTATAAAATAAATTTGAAAAAATAAATTTATTTTTAAAATGATAATAAAAAAATGATAATGTTCTAAAATCTTGGTATTTTTTAGAATATGTTGAATTTTTAGTAAATAGTGAAAAATAGTGATTTTTGTAAAATTGTTGTTTCTTTTCAATAAATTAATAAACTTAAAAACATTATTTTTCATTGAATTTTATTTCAAGTTCCATAAGTATTATTTAGTTATATTTATTATAATTAATAACTTTTTAATCATCTTTATACTAGACTTTATTATATGTTAATTTTTAGGTTTAAAAATGCATTTTTATAAAAACTATTTTAAAGTGAATAATGTATCTACATTTTAATTAATTAATATAAAAAATAATGAGTAATTATTTAAATTAAATTTATATACTATATATCTAAAAATATAGATTTATATTCATTTAATTCTTATTACTATTCATAGAGTTAAAATAAAATAATCTTATTCTTGAAATATACATTTTTTAAAAAACTATTTTTTTATCGCGTCTATAAGTTTGATTTTAAATTAAATTATTCCACTTATGTGAATTTAGTTTGGTATTATTGAATTAATATTTTTAATTAGATTAATTTATATAATATAATAATTCTTACTAAATTTTTGGTCTTAGTGAATACTAATTGTAGTAAAAATATTTTATTATGGTTAAGGTGAAAAAGGATTTAATAAGGGTTAAAATAAAAATATAAGATTTAAAAAAACCAATAAACTTATATAAAATATATTTTATGGATATATTTTGACCTTATTTCATCTAATTCTTGATAAAGGTCAATTTTTAGTCTTTTTAGTGTGAGAAAAACGTGGGTACCACTTTTTTTCAAAAAATCTAAGTGAATTCTCTCACAAACTTATGAAAATTTCACCACTTATCTTCTCCTATTAACACCCCCAGAGCCTTTTTTTCATCCAACACCTACCCAAATCCCTTCCTTTCTTCATTCCAAATATCCTAGAGTCCTTGTGTTGATCATTCCCCAACTTAACTGAGCATTTTTTATTTTTTATTCTTCCACCTAGTTCAAATATTCTTCAAACAAGATGATATATAACACCAAAGTCTCCCATATACATATATATTATTATTAAAATTTTAAAATATAAATTTATCTCCCTTTCCCTAAAATGGTAAATTAAACCATCAATCGTGTGTACGGCGTACTACCGCCTCACCAACTGATGTAATTCATTTTTCATTACCTTCTCTTACGAATGGTTTTAATGATTCATTTACTGTATATATAAAATATTTTAACATAATTATATTTTTGAAATTACTATATCACATATACCTTCTTAATTTATATTTCATGGTGGATATTATAACATTTCTTGTGTGTATGGTGAACTACCACCTCTCAAAGTGATGTGATTCATATTTTCACTAACGCTTTACATGGAAAGTAATAAGGATAAAGGTAATAAATATATGTGATATAAATGAAATAATTGTTATATTCATTAAATATTTATTATTCTTAAAAGGTCACATATCATTATATTTATTACCTTTATACTAACTGAAAAATTATAATTTCATTCATGTGTACGTGTGGATTACCACCTCCACAAAGCGATGTGGTTCTTTTTTCATCACTGCATCGCATGGATTAATATAGAAGTATATTGAAGGGACTAATATTTTTTTTATGATATTATTATCATTATTTAATGAAAAAATAATTCTTACCTTCTTTTAATAATGATGGTAGAAAAATAGATTCGTTACTCATGCATAAGTAGGGCCTACTATTTCCATGATTTTAAAATATATCATTTTTCATAACCATCATTCATTATTATTTTCAAAAAGATAATTAATGTATATAAATGGTAATTATTTAATTATTATTATTCTATAGATGATGGAACAAAGACACCTTTTACAATGGTCAACATATCAAATCAGTTTTGAAAATACGAACTGAACATCCACAAAACAACAAACGTGGAATCAACTGATTAAATATTTAAATATATAGTTAAAATAAAAAATTATTAAAGTATAATTTATTAAAAAAAATGTTTTTTAAGAAAAACATATTTGATATAATTTTACTATTCAAGAGTTAAAGAACATAAATGGAAATTCTTGACATAAGGTAAGGGTTTCTATTTCACTTTTATTTCTATGAAACATATTCTATATTCATCACTTTTTTATTTTATTCTGTATATACTGAAAAAGATTGTATTTTATGATTATTTTCATGAAAATTATTTGGATTTAAAAATCCATATCATTTTCTATCTATCATGTGGTTTTAGTCATGATATTACCAAAAAAATAAGGTATTTTGTCTCAATTTATTTGCATTGAGGCATATTTAATTGTGATACCCTAATTTATTTTATGAAACGTCTAAATACTAACCATTTTTTATGTTTTATCTTGAATCTATTATACTAAATGTTATTATATGTTTCAAATTGAATTATTTTTTTCAGTTGGGTCTGAATTAAATGTTACTAAGTAGTAAAGGGTTTATAAACTAAATTTTCTATTTTTGGTTTACAACTCTTCTTCATTTACTCGATTATGACATTATTTTGTGTGAATTGATCTGTAAATTATTTAATTATGTATTCCCATTTTTTATTATAATTTGTTAAAAATAATATCTATATTAATTCACTCTCAATTCAATGAGGTGATCTTTGTAAGGACTATTCATATCAAAATATATTTCATTGGGACATATGTTTAATGATATTCACCAAAATTATATTATAAGATGCATATAATTATCTATTGACATGTAATATCATGAATTTATTTATGTTATTGATATTTTAGGTTTCATTTGAATTTATTCTTTCATGGGGATTATTATTGAAATGTTACCAAAGTAGAAAATGTTATACATTACAATCTCTATTCTTTTTGGGATTATTTATGTTGAAGTTTCTATTGGAGGAAATAATGTGATCTTATTTTATTTAACAACATATATCTTATTCTCATCTATTTATATTTTTTTCCACATGTTTAATTTTCATTTCCTCTCTTATTGATTAAATAAACATTAATAAATTTCTTTATATGTGATTCAGGTCTTGTATCTTCATTTGGATTGGGAAGATTTACCTAATATGTCCGTGTTTTAAAAAATGATTTCAAAAATGTTGTTTTATAAACATAAAATATTTCCAAAATAAATTTTAAATTATCCTTTACCTTCTTTGAAATGGTTTTAGAAATTAAATTTTATAACATTTTCTAAATGGGTCTATGTTGACTCTCTTTACAAAATTTTTGAAATGAATGATCATTTTAACATTTACAACATAAATAGATTTAACCACCATCAAGTCAATTATTTTTCTTGAATTTTTCTATACATTTTTCTAATTTTGGTTTCAAACAAAATTTTTTCACAATATTTTGTGATTTTTTAAATTTTAAATTGATTTTAAAATTGAAAATATTATTTTCATCAAGAATGTTATAATGATATTTTAATAGTATTTCCATTCATCAAAATCAACAACCCTTGATAATAATTATGCATCAATAGGGATGTTTTATAATGACACCATTCTCATTCTTTCTTGGGACAGATTATGATTATTTTTAAAGGATTATCTATGAACCCATTTCTTTTCAACAGGATAATAATATTTCAAAGAGATTGTCACGGAACCCACTTCTTTTCCACGGATTAATCATGTTTCAAAGATATCGTCATATAACCCATTTTTTTTACATGGTTTAATCATTTTATGAGAGGAATAAATTATTTTTTATGAGTAGATAGATGTTATATATACTTTATTCATGTTATGGTTCTTGGAAGTTGTTTAATATGGGTTGAGCCCCATTATAGCTCAAGGGTGAGACCAACATAGCTTATATGATGGATGAACCCAGATAGTGCTTAAATGAATTGGATAATGATTATGTTCTCTAAATAATTATATTGGAAGTTGGTTTTGTGGTTATTAAAATTTTTAAGGGATATTTTAGGGTTCTATGAATATAATGTTCCACGATACCAATACATTAGCATTGTGATTTCTATGGGTTTTAAATGTTTTATTTTATCAAGATTTATGTCATATGCCTCATGGTTATTGATTCTCATTAATCTATAATTTTTAAAATCATTATTACATTCATTATTATTATTGATCTAAGTCTGATAGGTTTTAATTCTCTTATGATATGCTCATGCACTGTGATTGTGTTATCATAACCCTATTCTCATCTTATTCCAATTGATGACATTCCATTGTTAATGATTTTGGTTACCCTTACTAATAATTTTATCACAACTTTATTATGTTTCCAATTCCCCCAGTTACTAATAATGATTTCTAAATAGAAATATTTCTAATGTGAATGATTTTTTGAGATATGTTGAAGAAATAACATGGAATATGAGAACATGGTTATAGCGGAAAGAATACTCACTTGAATTCATGGGTATTTTTTATGTAAGATTTTATCCTAATTTTCTAAAACTCTAAACCTAAATGGTCCTTGGGTATGTAATTTATCAAATATTTTCTTTTTTGTTATAATTTTTGGATGAAAAAATTGGGTCATGTTTATCAATATCAATACAGAAATGTAAAGTTTTCATTTTCAGCATCGGATCATAGAGTGCGGGTCCTAGGATATTATAGTTGGTATCAAAGTAAGGTTTATATAACTATGTATTTTAAGATGTTTTCATGTGAGGTTATCATAAGAGTTATAGATTCTATCATGGGTTTAAAAGTTTAAGATTCATTATAAGTTAAAAGTCTTAAACACCCCTTTTTAGGTTTTAAGTGACAAAAGTTTAATGTGATGAATGAACTTTTGTGAGAAGTTTTATTGGGTTGGGGTATATGTAACCATTAGGTAAAACCTTAAATATTATTTCAAGATAAATTTTCTTTTCATGAGTATTAAGGTACTGAAAAGCATCAAATTTTATATTATATTTTATGATTATGGTTATTTTTATTGATTTTATTTACATTTTTGGGGAATATATAGTGATGTAATTTTAGGAAAAAAGACCACATAGTGGCTGAGAGAAAACCCATCACATTCGACAAGGACATGGGAATTGAACCCACTACTAAATGGTCATAAGGGAAAAATTTCCACCACTATCCTATGTGATGTCCGGGTTTGTATGACATAATTTTTTTAATTAAAATGATTAAAAGATAATTATTACATTGATATTAAAAACAGGTTTTTTATTTTATAGATGGCCATGGTATTAAAATGTGATTTGGTGAATAAGTGATTAATTTAATTTTAGAAAAAGATCACTAGATTTCTGGGTATATAAGTTAGAAGGTATGATATAACCTTTGATGTCAAAGCAGTATTTAAAGTTGAGTTTGTTGAGGTTATTTTGGATATTGGGTTATTCATTTATGGAATGATTTAGTTTTAGCATTAGGCATTACTATTGAATTATTTATAAAAATGTATTATTTCATCATATGATGATTTATTCATTTTGGTAAATCTCTTACCTTGTACTAACCATTTTGGTTATGGTTAATGTCTAAATAAATTAGGAATATATTTTTGTCCCTCTCTTGGTTATGTGATCCTTTAAAAGATGATTTTATTTCTTCATTCATGAAAAAACCATCTAGAATACTGATCATTTTGAGAAAAAGATGAGACTATTGTTGAAACTGATTAAAGGTTGAAATTAAAATTATCAAGTAAGTATATTTCCTCATTTTCTTAGTATAGATGGAAATTAATTCCAAAAATCTGTTAAAGGTATCTATAAAAAATAAATCTTATCCAATTACATTCCTTTTTCATGAAACAATGGTATTTTTTCAACACTTTGTTTTATAGTTTTCTAGTTACAGGCATTCTCATGATCATTAAATATCTTATTCTCAATAATCTTTTTCAATATACATAATTATTTCAGTTTTATATTTTTATTATATGTTCATATATTCACTTCTTAATAATTATTTATTACTTGTAAACCAAGTTATGTGTTATTCCAAATGAACTACATACATCTGTCTCTCTCTTTTCAACTGAAAGTTGAATTAACTCTTTTATGATGTGGGATTTCAACAATGGTAATTTGATATTTCATAACCTTTTTTACAAATATTAAGTCTAAATTGTGAGGAAAAAATTACTAAATTTTGGGATATTGCAATACATTGATATTTTAAAATAAAAACATTATGTTTAATATCGTATATGACATGCAACATAATGCTAAAATGACCCCCAAAATATAGGACTATTATAACCTAGCCATTAAAATGGAAGGTATTAATAGTATTAACTACATTGTAAAAGTTTTATAAATTCACCCCTAATTATATATATATACATTGAAAAATTCTGATTAAATAATCGCTCAATTTTTAGTAATGTCATTTTATTTATAAATAATATGTTTTCTTCAAAATTTACTTTTTCTGCTTTTTGTGTGAAAATATTATGATTAATTTATAAAAAATTTAGAAAATTTATTTGATAAGATTAAATTCGTTTTTTAAATTATCATATAAAAATTAGAATCGGGTGAAATTTTTAGTTTTTTTGGAAAATATTAATTTTTAGTGAATAGGGAAAAATACCATTTTTGTAAAATATTCATTTATTTTTAAAAAACTAATTAATTTAAAATAATAATGGTGATTTTAATTTTATTTCAATTAAAATAATTATTATTTAGTTATATTTAATCCAATTTATTAATTTTAAATCATTTTATACAAGATTTTCTTATATGTTTATTTTTGGGTTTAAAAACGTATTTTTATTAAAACTCTTTTTTAATGTGAATAATGTTTATCCATTTTAATAAATTGAAATAACCCATAATGAGTAATTATTTAAATTAAATTTAAAGATTTTATACCTATAATTATAGATTTATATTCATATAATGATATTTACTAGTTATAGATTTAATATAAAATCATCTTTTGCTTGAAAAATACATTTCCTAAAACAACACTTTCTCATCTTGTCTGTGGGTTTTATTTTAAATTAAATTCTGGAAATTCTAGGAATTTAATTAGTAAAATGGATTAAGTATTTTTAATAATAATTATTTATATTATATAATAATTTAAAATTATTATTTTTCATAATTAATAGTGAAAGAAGAAAAAATATTTTACTGTAGATATGGTGAAAACAGGTTTACTAGGGGATTAAATTAAAAATATAAGGATTAAAATGACCTAAAAATTATCTAAAATATATTTAATGGAAATATTTCTTCCTTATATTATCTAATTCTCTATAAGGGATCATTTTGGAGAATGTTTTATGAGAAAAAAGTCGATATTACTTTTTCTTTTATGAAATTTCAGGTGTGTCCCCTACCCCACTTAAAAAATCCACACCCTCTACACTCTTATTCAAACCTCAAAGTCATTTTTGTTCAGAAAATACCTGAATAAAACCATGAATTTCTTCCCTGACCAAATTTTAGAGACATTTTCTAATTATAAAACCAATCTACTAAAGATTTTGGTGTAAGCCTTAAGAGGTTTCTTGAAGAATGTGTATTATTCATAATTGAGCGTTTTTGTTTTGTCTCACTTCTACATCATTACAATATAATTAAAACAAGTTGATATAATAACACAGGTATCTAAAATATAATTATATCATATTATGTTAATGTTATAACCTAAATATATCCCATATTCTATAAAATGGGAAATGAAACCATTATTCATGTGTACAGAGGACTACAGCCTTACGAACCAATGTGATTCATTTTTCATCACCTCCTATTACGACTGGTTGTAATGATGAATTTAAAGTATATAAATAATATTTTTAACATAATTATAATTATTTAATTATTATATCACAAATATATTCTTACTTTACATACCATGATGAATACGATAACATCACTCGTGTGTACGGTGGACTACCACCCTCTGGAGCGTTGTGATTCATCTTTTCACTAATGATTTACATGGAAGGTAACAAGGTTTATGTTAATGAATATATGTGATATATATGATAAAATTATGATATTATTGAAATATTTATCAATCCTAAAATATAATATAACATTTTCTTTCTTACATTTCCACTAACTAAAAAATTATAATGTTGTTTGTGCGTACGTGTGGACTACCATCTCCACAAACTGAGGTGATTATCTTTTCATCACCAAATATCATGGATGATATATATTAGTTTATTAAAAGAAATAATATGATATTTTTTATATAATAATAATTTTATAAATTTAAAATAATACATACATTATTTCCATAATTATTGTGAAAAAATTGAAATGCTACTCGTGCGTACGTACAACTTACTATTTCAAAGATTAAAAAACAGTTCATTTTTATTAAATTTATTTTATGATTGATTCAAAAATATTTATTGATATATAAAAATTCCAATAATTTCATGATTATTATTCTGTATATGATGTAATAATGACCTATTTGACCATGGTCAACATACTGAAGTAGTTTTGAAAATATAGACAGAACATCATCAAAACACACGACATTGAATTAACTGGTTAAATATTTAAATAGTTAATCAAAATAAAGATAAATATTTCATTTAAGTTTAAGGTATTAAAGTTAGATGATTTTCTTAAAAAATTGATTAATTGATATAAGTTTATTATACCTGATTTAAAGGATATAAATTGAAATTCATGGCTCAAGGTAAGGGTTTTCATCTCACTTTTATTTATGTGGGACATATGTCGTATTCACCACTTATTTATATTATTTGTTGTATATAATGAACATGAATTTATTTTATGATTACTTTAATAAAAATAATTCGTATTTACAAATCTATATGAGGTTTTGTCTTTCATGGGGTTTAAATCCAGATATTACCAAACCAATATGTGATTTTGTATCAATTTACTTTTATTGAGGCATATTTTATTATTATGCACCAAATTTATTTTATGAGGAGTATATATATATATATTAAGAATTTTATATGTTACATAATTAATCCTTCATGATACTTTTTATTCTATGTTTCAACAAGAATTATTTTATGCAAGGGGATTTTAATTGAAAGTTACCAAGCGGTAAAAGGTTTCCTAACAAAATTTCTTTTCATTAGGTTATAGGTTTTCTTCATTGAATACATTATGAAATAATTATGTATAATTTGATCTATAAATTTTTTTATTATGTATTATAACATTTTTTTGTGGATTTTAATTTTTTACTCATAATATCACCTTTGATTAACTATAAATTCAATGATATAATTTTTAATGACTATTTTTTGAAAATCTATTTTTTGGGAAACATTTTTAAGTATATGCACTTATATTCATTTTTTGAGGAGTAAATACTTACCATTTGACATTTAATATCACAAATATATTTATTTTATTGATATTTACAATTTTATTTTAATTTATTCTTTCATATTTCTTACAATTGAAAAGTTACCAATGTAGAAAAGACTTTATGTTACAATATTATTTATTTTTTATATTGTTTATGTTGAATGTTATATTTAAAGAATTAATGTGATATTATTTTATTCAACCCTATATATTTTATTATCCACTAGTCATGATTGTGTTCCATATGTTAAATATTTATTTCCTTTTTATTTATTAATGAAACATCAAGAAAGTTATTTGTAAGTGATACTGATACTGTATCTTCGTTTAGATCAGGATTCTTCCCCTTCCATATCCTTGTTTTCAAAAAAATTAAAAAATTCTATTTTATAAACATAAAATATTTCTCAAATATATTTTAAATGAACTTTTCCATTCTTTTTAATGGTATTAAAGGGTAAATTTCTTAAATTTTTCCAAATGGGTCACCTTTGATACCCATTACAAAATGTTTGAATAGAATGTTCATTTTAACATTAACCACATGAACATATTTCCACACAATCATATACATTATTTTCCTTCATTTTTACTTTTTATTTTTCTAATATTGTTTTAAAATTAAATGAATTTCATAATATATTTTTGAAATTTTATTTTTTTAAAGTGAAAATATTGTTTTTAATGAGAATATTTTAATGGTATTTTAATGGTATTATCATTAATTTATATCAACAACCCTTGATGCTAATTATTCTCCACTGTGGATATTTTGTAACGATACCATCCCCACTCTTTATCTAGATGTATTATGATTGTTTAAAATATATTTTAAAGGAACCTATTTCTTTTCAAAATGTTAATAATATTTTAAAGATATTTTCATGGAACCTACTTAGTTCCCATCTGTTAATAATTTTTGAAACAAATATTAATTGAACTTGTTTATTTTCTATAGGTTAATAAATTTATGTAAGTAATAATAAATGTTTTTTTGAGTTTTCTAATGAGATACAAGTTCTATGTACTTTATTCAATTTCTGGTTCCGGGATATTATTTATGATGGGTTGAGCCTTATTATAGCTCACGGGTGAGCCCAAAATAACTTATACGATGGGTGTTCCCATATAGCGCTCCAATACATTCAATAATGATTATATTCATTGAAGAAATATATTGAATGTAAGTAATATAGTTATTCCAATATTTAAGGGTTCTATAAGTATTAAATGAATATGATGTTCTAAACTACCAATTCGTTTTTATTATGCTTTTTATGGGTTTCTAATGTTTCCTTTTGTTAATATTGACATCACATATATCATGATTATTTATTCTCAAAACTCATGCCTTTTTTAAAGATTTATGTCATTACACATGTTTGTTGATCCTTGTTTTTTGGTTGTTAGTTCTCCTATGTTATAATCACGCACTTTGATTATGGAAATATACCCTTATGCCCATCTTATTTTAACAAATTAAATTCAGTTGATAATGATTATATTTACCCTCACTGTTCATTTTGTCTTTCTCTTATTATGTTCCATATTCTGTAGGTTATAAAGAATGATTTGTGACTAGAAATAATTCTAATATGACGAATTTTGTGTGAGATGTTGAAACCTCAAAATGGAATACAAAAATATTTTTTTAGTTGGAAGAATACTCTCTTGAATTCCTAGGTATTGTCTATGTAAGTGTTTTTCCTAGTTATCTAAAAATATAAACCAAAAAGGTCCTTGGTTATGTAATTTATTCCTCAGTATTGTATATGTATATGTTTTTATCTATTGATATTGATATTGTATCTTATTTTAGATTTGGAATATTTCTCTTCCATATACATGTTTTCAAAAAAAATAAAAAATATTATTTTCTAAACCTAAAATATTTCTTAAATATATTTTAAATGAAGATTTTCATTCTTTCAAATTGTATTAAAGGGTAAATTTCTTAACATTTTCCAAATGGGTCACCTTTGACACCCATTACAAAATTTTTGAATAGAATGTTAATTTTAACATTAACCAAATGAAAATATTTCCACACCATCATATACATTATTTTCCTTCATTTTTACTTTTTCTTTTTCCAATATTGTTTTCAAATTAAAGGATATTCATAATATATTTTTGAAATTTTATTTTTTCAAAGTAAAAATATTATTTTCCTCGATAATATTTTAATGATATTTTAATGGTATTTTCATTAATTTACATAAACAACCCTTGATGCTAATTATTCTCCACTATGGATATTTTGTAAAGATACCATCCCCACTCTTTTTCTAGATATATTATGATTGTTTCAAAGATATTTTAAAAGAGCCTATTTCTTTTCAAAACATTAATAATGTTTTAAAGAGATTTTCATAGAACCTACTTAGTTCCCTTCTGTTAATAATGTTTAGAACAAATTTTAATTAAACTCGTTCATTTTCTATAGGTTAATAAATTTATGAAAGGAATAATGGATTTTTTTGAGTTATCTAATGAGATACAAGTTCTATAAACTTTATTTAGTTTCTGGTTTTGGGATATTATTTATGATGAGTAGAGCCTTATTATAGCTCACAGGTGATCCCAAAATAACTTATATGATGGGTGTTCCCATATAGCACTCCCATACATTCGATAATGATTATGTTCTTTGAGGAATTATTTTGGAAGTAAGTAATATAGTTATTCATAATTTTAAGGGTTCTATAAGTATTCAAATAATATGATGTTCCAAACTACCAATACGTTTTAACTATGATATTTATGGGTTTTTAATGTTTCCTTTGGTTAATGTTGACATCACATATATCATGATTATTGATTCTCAGGACTCATGAATTTTTTAAAGATTTATGTCATTACACATGTTTATTGACCCTGGTTTTTTGTTTGTTAGTTCTCTTATGTTATAATCATGCAGTTTGATTATGACAATATACCCTTATTCTCGTCTTATTTTAACAAATTACATTGAGCTAATAATGATTATATTTACCCTTACTGGTCATTTTTTCTTTCTCTTATTATGTTCCATATTCCATAGGTTATAAAGAATTATTTGTGACTATAAATAATTCTAATATTAAGAATTTTGTGGGAGATGTTGAAACCTTAATATGGAATGAAAAAATATTGGTATAGTTGGAAGAATACTCTCTTGAATTCCTAGGTATTGTCTATGCAAGTGTTTTTCCTAGTTATCTAAAAATCTAAACCGAAAAGGTCCTTGGGTATGTAATTTATTCACAATTTTTATAATAAATTTACTACATTTAACAACCTTCAACACATATCTAGACCATTAAGAACAACTCTACAACTTTCATAAGTAGCATATCAATAACATGGCTAACAGTATTTACCAAATGGATAAACAAATAAAACTCCTTCAAAAATTCCATTGGGTACTTCAATATCCTCTCAATTTTTTGTAAACATTTCTCAAATCTATCCAAAAACTTACCATACAAGTCAATATTCACCAAATAATAGCATATCGCACATGATATATGTCTCAAAACCACACCATGAGAGAATGTATTTTTTCAGAGAATTTAATCCTAAGTGATAAAAATGTTTATCTAAGTGTAAAATACTCTCTCTCCCTCAATTAAAGCCTTAAAATTCTAATTATCTTCCCAATTTTCAATAATAACAACCATTAGATAAAAAATATGAAGAGAATTAATACCTTTCTCCATAATATTTGAGAACCATTTCTCCCCATTTTTATAACATAATGCATGTATAAGTGGGGAGTAGTCCTAGTGTATCTTTAGAAATAGGGAAGTTTAGAACATTCATGATCAACCTTAGTGTCTTAAAGCTTTCTTTAGGCATTTACTTGGTGAAAATATCATATTTTTTTCTAAGGTGGGAATGAATCCTATGATTATATCGTTGTTGGAAAAATTATCTTTAACAAAGTGATATATGATATCAATTTTCTTATATATCGAGTATTGTATTGGATTTATTTAAAAGACAATAGAAAATATATTGTCACATCATATTCAGATAGGTCAATCAATATTCACCTCAATCTTCCCATTCATCCAAATCCTTTGAGTATAATCATTAGTGGTATATATATACTTATCCAATATAGAACTCAGTGAAACTGATTTATACTTCTAGGAGTTCCAAACAATGTTTTTTTCTCCCCAATAATAAAAATTATACCCATAGTACACATTCTATCATCGTAATAACTTGCACAATTTTTATCATTATATCTAGAGAAATTCAAATGTTCTCTTTTCCTACAGAGTTTTACAAATCTCTAATTACATTTAATATATTTAAGGACTCAATTGGTATCTATTAAGTGAGATTATTTGGGACTACTTTGATTCCTAACATATAGAAAAAAGACCATATCAGGTCTGAATTAAGTAAAACAGAGTAGGTTTTCAATAAATAATTTGACGTCTCTTTTTTAACGGTTTCTCCTTCATAATCTTGGGATAAATTCAATAAAATTAGTATAGGATTGGATACATGTTTGGATTCTTCCATGTAAAGCCTCTTAAATAATTCCTTGAAGTTTTTTATTTTTATAGAAAAAAGTTTTTCGACTTCATTGCTTATAATCCTGGAAATTACCTCAACTCTCCTAACATAGAAATCTATAAATGTCACCTTATTTATATAGAAAGTATCATGAAATAACTTTATTAATCTCCTAAAAATATGATTTCTTCAACAAATACAATTGTAATAAAAGTAAATGAATTCATTTCCTTTACAAATATATTGTTATCCACCTTTAATTTTGTGAATTTCATCTGTTTCAAGAAAGTTTCTAGCTTTGAATACTAGGACATTAGAGCCTTATTTTGTCTATATAAACCGTTATTCAATTTATATATAGTTGATCCATTATTAGTAAGAAAACATGCTTCAGGATGCTCAATATATACCTATTCTTAGAGATTCATAACACCCAATAATTATAGAAGAATAAAAGTGTATTTTATAGTGTATTCTACATGAAAAATAAATATTATACAACCCATAAAATATATTTATTTAAATTTAATCTCTTCGATAGATTATAAAACATACAACCCATATTCTAAATGAACTATAATATACTACACCATTATAACCAAGACAATTTATTGGTGGTTATGAATATTACAAACTAAATTATGAAAATTATGGTAATATATTTATTAGAAATAAACTAATAATCATTTAATAGAAAAAATAAATGTTTTCTAAAATATTTTATTTTATCTAAAAATTGTTTAATATCCCTTTGCGCACATAACGTAAAATTAATTTTTACCACTTCTATAAATATTATTTGTTAAAATGATTTTAATTTTTGAAATAATATTATCAAAATTATCATAGTGGGTTTTTTTATGATTTTTTGAAATGTTTCAAATTTAATTGAATAGTGAAGAATAACAATTTTTTTGAGAAATTTCTTTTAATTTAAATAATTTACATGGTTAAATTACATTTTAAATTATTTTTTAAGTAAAATAATTAAAAAAATAATAAAATTTAAAAAAATTAGGTCACTAGAATCAATTTTATATGGTATTTTTATATTAAAACCTTCAATACCTATGAGAATTTTCTCTTTCAGAACTCATTTTTTCATCGCGCATACAAATATAATATTAAAACGGATTCTTCCACTAATATGAATTAAATTTGAGATAATGGATTAAATATTTTGAATAAGAATAATTTATATTATCTATTACGTTCAACTTAATTATTTACAATTATAAAAGTAAAATTATTTAAAACTAATTATCATGTTTAAGGTAAAAACTGATTAAACGAGAGAGTAAACTAAAATGATAATGGTTAAAATGACCTAAACACTTATCTAAAACAAATTTTATATCCATATTTTGATATTATGACATATAAAGTTCTATAATAACCCATTTTTGGGAGGCTTTTGATATTATGACATATAAATTTCTATGTCCCTTAATTTAATCATAAATCCATCCAATAAAGGATTTTTGTGCAAACAAAAAGAAGTTCCTCAAAGAAGAGGTAATGTTTTTAAAAGAACACTTTCATTTTATATCTTATTTAATATCTCTTTAATATTTTTTTAAAAATATAATATAAAAAATATTATATCTCATATAATGAGATATTATTATTTAATTTAATAATCTATATCCATATTTTCTTTTGTCAGATGTGAAAAAATGTTGATCATGTGTATGGTGAACTACCGCCTCACGAACTGATATGATTCGTTTTCCATCACCACAATTAAAAGATTAATATAATGATGGATTTAACAAATTTATATCATATTTATGATATTATTAGACTTATTAAATTATAATATATGTGCATTCTTACTTTAACATAATCTAAAATATGATAATGTTTCGTTTGTGTACAGCAGACTACCATCTCGCGAAGTGATGTGATTCGTTTTGCACTTTGTATTTACATGGAAAATAATAAGGATGAATTTAATAAATATATTTGATATATATGATATTGAATTTATTAATAATTATTAATATATTACCCACTTTCTTACCCTTCCACTCATTAAAGGAACTATATCACCAATCATGCATACTTACAGCCAACTGTCTCCCCGAAGGGATGCAATTCATTTTCCATGTCCAACCATCAAGAATCATTCTAAAAATGTATATATTGATTCAATATGATATTTAAAACATTAATATAATTATATATATTATTTATCTATATCATATACTAAATAAACATAAATTCCATGATGAATCATGATTGAGAAAACATTGAAAATAATACTCAAAACAATGAAAATAATGAAATAATATTAAAAATGGGTGATAAAATGTTATAATAGAAGCATATATGGCATTATAAATATTAATATATATATTTTATAAATTTATAAATTTATAATAAAACATTATAATCGATTTTAGGGCATGTTTAGTCAAAAGTAATCATGAAGTAAGGGACTTCATGTAAGTTTCCCTTTATTGAGACATATTTTGATGTTATGCACATAATTTATTTTATACTGTGTATATAATTTCCTTTTTCATGTAATATCATAAAAATTAATAATTCATATAATTTTATGTATTATTTTTAATTATTTCATTTATGGGGATTTGACTTGAAACTTGGCAAGTGGTATATATTTTCATTACTCAATTTCTATTCATTGGGTTATATTACTTCCTAGTTGCCTTTGATATGATAAGTTTATGTTTCTAATGATTTTTGGTTATATTATACTTCATTTCCTCTTATTTTATGTGAATTTAAATTTGATACACAATATCGATTCATTGATTAATTCTCACTTCAATGTTGTGATTCTTTGTGAGAGTTTATTCCACAATCTCATTTTAATTGAGATTGTTTATGCTTGAATTTCCATTGAAGGAAATTATTTCATATTAGATAATAAACACATTAAATTTTAATATTATCTAGTTATTAAATATTATTTCAAGTATTAGTACCATTTTTACACTCTTTGGTACCCTAAATGATTAGGAAAATGTTTTTTTGAAAATTCAACTTCATTTCTCTCTTCAGTTGAGAATATTTTTTCTTCGAAATCCATGTTCTCAGAAAAAAAAAATTAAATGATTATAAAATTATACAAATGATTTATTAAGGAAATATTTACCCATTTTTTAATTTTTAATCAATTTTCTAAAAGTAATAATAATTTCATTTTTCAAACAGATACCGTATGGATTTTTCTGAAAATGTGAAATGTATCTTTATTTTAATGTGTAAGAAATGTACTAAATTTATTTCATCAAATCCATTGAATGTTTTAAATATTAATTTATAAGTTTCAAAGTTTATTTTTAAAAAAAACTAATTTTCGAAATGTTTTTTGAACTTTAATTTCTGTAATAATATTTTCAAAATTAAAATGACATTTTCCTCGAAAATGTTTTTAAATATATTTTTAACATAATTGTATTCATAAAAAAATAATTTATTTTAAATATAATATAATGGGAATATGTTTTATCGATACCAGCTTAATTCTTCCTCTCAATGGTTTATGATTATTCTGACCAAGGATAGTATTGACAATAACTTTCATGCTTTATTTTTTAGTCATTAACTTTCTATTGAATTAATCTCTTTCTTATGATCATTGGACACAAAATTTACCCTAAATATATATATATATATTATCAGGGATATTATTACTTCTTAAAACATATCTCATTTATATATTAGTTATTTTACTTTGAAAGATATCTAATTGAATAAGAAAATATTTATAATTTATATTCTTTATTCAATGTAGATAATTAATGGTAAGGCTTATTATTCATGAATTAAATAGATTATTAGATATATGAGGAATTATTTGGACATACAGGTATGTGTGGGTCCTAATTATAAATATCCCATCAATGCAACAGTAGTGTCATAAGACAAATCAGTCAGCTAGCCTTTGTTAAATTGGTTTATGTTGTGTACTTACCCAGCAGTTTTAAACTATCACAAGAAAGGTCTTGATAGTATATGTATCATGATCCCTAATATCATGACATATAATAATTAATAATTTCCTTGATAAATTATTCTTTTATTATTATCCATGATATTTTCACTATGATGTAATCTTGGGATTCATTTAATTATCAGTTTATTGATTAAATGGAATGTGTTTTGTATTGTTAATTTTGATATATTTATTATTATTATCTAGTTTTTATAGTCATTCTATTTACTAAATATAATTTGTTTTCCATTATTTACCTTTATATATTGATTTTTCTTATCAAATTTTTAAAATTTCATGTGTGTTTAGTTATTTACACCTCCATATTTATGCTTATTTATTCATGATATCTTTCAATGTACATAACACTTACTAAGAATTTGAGATCACCCTTACTTTGTCTCCTCTCCCACTAATCCAAGAATTGCACAAAGAATGATATTCAAGGATATTGTAGAAGGAATAATGATATTCTTGAAAAAAATGTTCTAATTTTTATTTTAAAATATCATATTAGAATCATCTATGTATCATGTTTTAGAAGACTATTAAACTATTAAGTACTTTGGGATGTGAGTCCTTATATCTTATAATAATGTAATAAATTAATGCATATGCTCTAGGTCACTCGAGTTAGGGTTGTTATAAGATCCCCCTTCAATAAGGAAAACATAACATCTATATGATCAATTTTATATTTTATATAAAATAAAATATATATAAACATACTAAGAGCCTCCAATATTCCCACATGAGAAAATGTTTCTTTAAAGGAAACTAATTCAACTTGAGAATAACCCATAGAAATGTAGCCTTATTTTTTGTGGTTTCTCTCTTTTCATTTATATTATTCTTAAATACCCACTTAATTCCAATTATATTTTTATTATTGGGTCAAGTGGTAAGATCCAAAGTGGAATTACTTCCTATTTGATCTAGTTCTTCATTCATATATTCAATACATTTTTTTATTTTAAATCTTCAACAACTAATTGAGGCTTAATATTAGAGATAATTTATGTTTTTTTTAAACAATAACCTTCTTTTTATTGGTTATGTCATAGGACTACAATGTATCATCTTTTTATTTGATTGAACTAAATAAATCTGATTTCCAATAATATCTTTTGTTCTCTATATATTTCTTCAACTTATGGTACTATTTTCATTCATTTTAAATGGTATTATATTTATCACTAGTAAAATAATATTAATAATTTTCAATATTCATATTAGTCTCAAATTATTCTTCCTTGTTTTTTCTAGAATTTTTTTATCATATCTATCATAATAATCAAAAACAAATTCTTCTAGAATACTTAAAATAGGTTTATGTTCATTGAAATTCACCTTATAATAGTTAAATACTATAATAACATTTTTTCAACATATGTATCTTTCACATTGGACAAATATCCAAGAAAATACTGTCACGACCCGTCCACGGGGCCCGTGTCGTGACTACCCCAAGCCCGCCTTCCATAGGCCAGAGGCTGGCGACTAGCACCAAGGCGTAAATCCCGGTAAAAATGGAAGGCATTTCCTTTGTAAAGTAAACAAGCACCACAGATTAAGCAAGCGGAAAAGTAAACACTAAGTAAAACAGAGTACAACTGTATGTGCGGAAAAGTAGGTGGGCGAGTATACAAACTCAAAACTGAAAGTAAAGTACAACTCGAAAGGGAAAACAGCAACTGAAAAGTAAAAGCTAGTACGCCGAGTTGTCCACTCGAAATCCCACCTGAAGGGTGGGTATAGATAGCTCCTCTACTCCTTGGGTCCCGCCATCCGCTTCGAGCACGTCCCGCCCAGTGGTCCACCTCCAGGTACCATCCTGCTCTGCGAGCCTCAACCACGATCAACACTGTCCGTTGTTTGCAACCAACACAACGTAGTGCGGGCATAGCTCGTGCAGGGGTGAGTATAAGCTACTCAGTAGGGACCCTGAGACCCCCGAAGGTCTCCCAAAATCTACAAAGGATAAACCTCAAAAGGAAGATACAATCACAAAGTAATAACCGACACTACTTAGGTATATGCCCATACATATACCTAAGTCATCAATTCCAATACGCTCCAACCTCCGAGCCCAAGTAAAACTCAGTCCACACAGGAAAGTATATGCATTCCACACAGGAAAGAAATACGAAATCCACACAGGATAGCACAACACAATCCACACATGAAAGCAGCAGGATTCGGCTCACACAGGTATACTTCTTCGAGGACGATAGAGATGATCACTGATCCATCTAAGTCGTCGGACCCACAAAGGATCGATAGGTACTAACCCCCGCAAAGACCCACACAGGATCGGACCCACACAGGATCTGTAGGCACTGGTTCACACAGGACCGCTGGGCACTAACCCACACAGGATCGGACCCACACAGGATCGGTAGCACTGATCCACACATGATCGCTAAGTGTTGTAGTCTTCGTTGTCGAATCCAATAAGGATCTCTGCACAGTCGTCATCGCAGTCACAGTAGCAGTCGCAGCCAGCTCTAGGGTTCCCGCACACAGCAAGCTCGTTCGGGAGGGTCCGCTCCACGAGCCGAGAGGCTGATACATCAACTATCACAAAGTCCAGAGTTGATGTACCCAAAAGTTCTGTATCTTCAACAGGAACTCAACGCAACAGACGGCGCGTCAATCGGACGCCCGGTCTGGGAGTTATTGGCTTTTCCGTTCCAGGGGCCCAGTTGGTTTTTAAAGGAAAACCCACCCGACCGTACTCCACCTACTTCCAAACCTCATTCGGAGTATACCAAAAGATCCTTCTCACAAAGAGGAACTCAACAAAGCTGACAGCACGTCATTCGGACGTTCGTAGCTCAAGATATGAGTGTTTCCGCTCCGAGGGCCCGGTTGGTTTCGTGTACGAACCAACCCGGCCGAACACAAAGTATTCCTAAACCTTGAGTGCGATATACCAAAACGACCGTGTCAATCCAAGGATCGCATCGCCGCTGACGACGCGTCATTTGGAGGTCCGTAGCCCGAGTTATGGGCATTTGAACCCAAATCGTTCGGTATCGGGGGTTTCGGGCCCGGGCCGACCCGGCCCGAGACCCCCCGGTTGACCCGAACCGGGTCGACCCGCCCCGGACAAGGTCGACCCGGCCCGGCGCGGCCCGGCCCGGCCTGGCCTGGCGGACCGGTTCGGTTGGAAAACGGGGGGCGCCAGCCCCCCTTTGTGAAACCGCGACCCCCCTCATTATGGGGGGCCGTTTTGCTGGCCGGGGGAATTAAATTCCCCCGGTCTTCCTCCCTTCTGGCCGGCCTGACCTGGCCGGCCGGTTCTTCTTCAACGGGACCGGCAAAGGTCGGTCCTCCTTCAGCTTCTGACACTGGCGGCCCGGCTGGCCGCCGGTCACCAAGCTCTGCCGCGGCCCGGAACCAGCCGCGGCCCTTGTCATCTGGCGCGGCGCGACGGCGTCGTGCCGTTCTGCCGTGGCCCTGCTCCGGCCGCGGTGTCTTCGACTTTCTTCGACGTGGCGCGACGGCGTCGCCTCCTCGCATTATTTCACGACGCGGCGTGACGGTGCCGCGCGTTTCTTGTCGTATGATCCTGCGCGGTGCGACAACACCGCGCCACACCCGTTTCAATCCACAATAGAATCAACATGAAAAAGGAGGAGGGTCGGCCGTGTTCGTGCGGTTCGACCCCCTCGCATTATTCGCTAACAATTGGACAAATTTCACGAAGAAATAATATCATGGGTATAAATCATGAACAAAAGAATAATAAAATAAACCCCTACGTGATAAAAGATTTCTCACGTCGGGCATCGCGGAAATGGCGTCGTTCCGTCAACGTTGGTGGAAGAAGCGCTCGGTGAAGTCGAGTCGAGTCGAGTCGACACACTCAGAATACTTTGTGGGCAGCGGTGCTTCCCTTCCTTGCTTCAGTTGAAGAAGGTAGAGGGTGTTGCTTCACGTTCTTCGGAGATGTGGAACGTTCTTCTTCGAGAGGTTGAAGGTCTTCCAGAAGTTCTTCTCCTCTCCTTAGTTCTCCACACAAAGTTTATGCCAACCCAAAGAGAAGAGTAGAATCTATCATTTTAATGTTGGAAAAATGATTTCAAAAGAAATCAAACACTCAAAATAATTAATTAAGTTGGTTTAATTAATTAAATGCAAAGTGTTGGCAAGAATTTCAAAATTTTGAAATTAAACAACTCAACTCATTTAATAACTCAAGTTGTCAAGATTAATTAGAGAGGACTTATTGGGAGTTTAAAGGGGAGATGAAGTGTTAGGGTTCATGTGGGCCCCACCACACTTAATCCTCTCAAGGGAGGTTAAGTGGATGTGGGTCCCACCCCAAACTTCCTTTGGGAGGACTTAACCAACATGGTTAAAAAAAATAAAATGTGTTTCCACATTTTATTTAACTTCATTTTAATTACCCCAAAACTAACTCTCAATCCGCATAAAACGCAACCTCGGAAAAGGTCTCCTTAAGTGAATATCGGCGTTGTGAGTTCATCGGTGCCCTCGGAATTCGATTCCGGGCACCGGTTCAAAAGTTATAAATTCCCGCTCGTTCGTTCACTGAATGTACCCGAGCCAAACTTTGGAAATTGATTCTGGGCACACCGGGCCTCGTAATCAGGTGCCGTCAGAAACCGCGCTCTTGTAAAATTCCAAAGAAAATTAAGAAAAAATTTCCCTTGAATTTTACGGGTCTTTACATTACTCCCACCTCAGGGCTTTACGTCCCCGTAAAGATACATCAAAACTAGGGAAACAAATGAGGGTACTAAGCACGCATATGAGCCTCCCGCTCCCAAGTGCTCTCCTAGAGATTCCCGTGCTGCCATCTGATGCACACTAGAGGAATCGACCGTCCACGTAGGACCCACTCCTGTCGATCCTCGATCTCCACTGGGACCTCCGCAAAAGTTCCCCATCGTCAACGTCAAGCTCCCCATGGTCAATGATGTGCGTCGAGTCGTGCACGTATCTTCTCAGCTGAGACACGTGGAAGACGTCGTGCACCCGGTGCAACTGAGGTGGTAGAGCCAGGCAATAAGCCACCTCGCCAATCCTACCGAGGAACTGGAAGGGTCTAATGAAGCGCGTAGATAACTTGCCGCCTTGGCCAAATCTCTATATACCACGTCGAGGTGAGACCCGTAAGAAGACGTGGTCGCCATCCTCGAACTCTAGTGGCCTCCACCTCCTGTCAGCGTATGACTTCTGTCGGCTCTGAGCTGTCCTCATCCGATCCTGGATGACCTAGACCTTCTCTTTCGTGGTCGGCACCATCTCCTGTCCCACAAGTGCTGACTCCCCAGGGTCTGTCCAGCACAAAGGAGATCTACAAGGTCGGTTGTACAACGCCTCGTACAGTTCCATCCCGATGGTGGAGTGGTAGCTGTTGTTGTACTCAAACTCCACCAAGGGTAGGTGGTCCTCCCAGCTACGACCAAAGTCGAGGACACATGCGCGGAGCATGTCCTCGAGAGTCTGAATGGTCCTCTCCGTCTGACCATCCATCTGAGGTTGAAAGGCTGTGCTCAGATGTAGCTGCGTCCCGAACGCCTCCTGTAATCCCTTCCAAAGCCGGGAAGTAAAGCGAGCATCTCTATCGGATACGATAGATGATGGAACACCGTGAAGCCGTACAATCTTCTGAACATAGAGACGCCCCAAGTTCTCCACTGAGCCCTGCTCTCTGATGGGTAAGAAGTGTGCCGACTTGGTGAGTCGGTCGACAATCACCCAAATGGAGTCGTGACCTCTGGAAGTGCGTGGAAGTCCAGTCATGAATTCTATAGATATCCCATCCCACTTCCACTCCGGGACCTCCAAGGATTGTACCAAGCCTGCTGGTACCTGATGCTCTGCCTTCACCTGCTGGCAGGTGAGGCATCGAGAAACGAACTCTACTACAGCCTTCTTCATGCCTGGCCACCAGTGCTGTCGTCTGAGATCCTGGTACATCTTCGCCACTCCAGGATGTACCGCCAAAGGAGAAGTGTAAAACTCTCTCAGCACCTCCTCTCGCAAAGCGACTGGTACCATGGTACGCCCTCTGAAAAGGACGTCGTGCTCTGCTCCAAGGGAGAAACCATCAGGTGCTTGTCCCGAGGATATCTGTGCATGCCGTGTCTAACAGTCAGCGTCCCCACGCTGTGCCTCTCTGACCCACTGTAGTAGTGGAGGAGAGACTGTGAGAGACTGAAGGAAGGCTGCTCCATCTCTATCCACAAAGGATATCTGCAAAGAGGCTAGCTGGTCCGTCGCCTCCTCAAGTAGCTGAATGCCCGTCCTCCTGCTGAGGGCATCAGCTACTACGTTCCCCTTCCCAGGAGTATAGACTATCTCAAAGTCATAGTCCTGGAGGAACTTGAGCCATCGCTTCTATCTCAGGTTCAGGTCCTTCTACGAGAAGATATACCTGAGACTCTGATGATCAGAAAAGACTGTAAAGTGCTCACCCATCAGGTAGTGTCGCCATGTCTTCAGAGCGAAGACCACTGCTACTAACTCCAGGTCATGGGTAGCGTAGTTCTGCTCATGCGGCATCAACTGTCATGATCCATAGGCGATCAATACCCGCTCCTGCATTAGGACACATCCGAGTCCGGTCCCTGATGCATCGCAGTAGACTACGTACCCTACTCCCTCCTCAGGAAACCTCAAGATAAGTGCGCTGTTCAATCTCTGTCTCAGCTCCTGGAAGCTCTGCTGACATCTGTCTGACCACACGAAGGGTTTCCTCTTCTTCGTAAAAGCTGAGAGTGGTGCCGCAACTCTAGAGAAAACTGGCACGAATCTCCGATAGTATCCAGCTAGTCCCAAGAAACTTCGCACCTCTGTCACGCTCCTGGGTGGCTCCCAAGCTAACACAGCCTCGATCTTCGCAGGATCCACTACAACTCCCTCCTCATAGATAACGTGTCACAAGAATTGGACCTCACGTATCCAGAACTGGCACTTCGAGAGCTTACCATAAAGCTGGTGCTCTCGGAGTGTGTCTAGTACAACCTGTAAGTGGTAGGCGTGCTCCTCCTCAGTAGTCGAGTAGATCAAAATATCGTCGATGAAGACCACGACGAATCGATAGAGGTATGGCTGAAATATCCTGTTCATGAGGGCCATGAACACTGCTGGAGCATTGGTTATGCCGAAAGGCATAACCAAGAACTCATAGTGTCCATACCGACATCTGAAGGCCATCTTCTGCACGTCCTCGTCTCTGACTCTGAGCTGATGATAGCCTGACCTGAGGTCTATCTTCGAGAACCACTGTGCTCCCTTGAGCTGATCAAAGAGGTCATCAATCCTCGGTAGCGGATACATGTTCCTCACTGTCACCTGGTTCAGGCGACGATAGTTAACACAAAGTCGCAAGCTCTCGCCCGCCTTCTTGGCGAACAATATCGGGGAAGCCCAGGGTGAAACACTGGGTCGGATGAACCCCTTTCCCTACAAGTCCTCCAACTGTACCCGCAGCTCTCGAAGCTCGGCGGGGGCCATCCGATATGCTGGAGTCGATATCGGGGATGTCCCAGGGTACAGGTCAATATAAAAGTCTACCTCCCTGTGAGGAGGTAACCCTGGAACGTCGTTGGGAAAAATGTTTGCAAACTGATCCACCACTACAGGAAAACCAGGACTCCGTACGTCAACTGCTCCAAGGATGCGGCTAGACAACTGATGAGTGATGGGTTGTCCTCTCCTCCACGGAAGTCCATCCTGTGCTGAAAAGGCTCCCTTCTCGCCGGTGAAGGTGAACCTACTCCCGTCAATGCGTACACATCGCACATTGCGCCTAAAACAGTCAATTTGGGCATGGACCATAGATAACCAATCCATGCCCAAGATGACGTCGTAAGGCCTCGACACTGCTACAAGAAGATCACAGCCGAAGCTCTCGCCTCCTAGAGTAAGCTCACACTTCCGGCACTAGTGCGTAATCGTCGAGTCTTCTCCCGTATGAGTCTCTAGCCATAAGGATCGAGCCAACGACTCTGTCGAAATCTTTGAGCTCCGAACAAGGGTAGTGGCTATGAAAGAGTGACTCGCTCATGTGTCTATAGGTACTGCAGCAAGGGTGGAATAGACATAGATAGTACCTCGAATCATCTCGAGCACGCCGTGGTCGTAGGCCTCCACTGCCTGGAGCTGTGCCTGTCTCTGCCCGCCAGCTCCTTGTGGTCGGGGTGGACCTCCTGGTGGTGGTGGTGGCAGAGCCTCAAAGCGTCGCCCACCACCTGCTACTCGGCCAGCTCCTCTGCCTCGTCCGCCTCCTCCCTGCGGACCGCCATGGTAGACCCTCTTCCTCTGCCTCGGTGGTCCCTCAACCGCCTGTTGCTCCTCGTTATGGCGGGTCGGGCAATCACGAGCCATGTAGCCCTACCTGCCGCACGAGTAGCACTGTCTGCCTCTCGAAAGACTGGCTCCGCGCTGTGTACCCTGCACTGCTGAGCTAGTGTCCTGAGGTCGTCTGCTTGAAAGTCTGGTCTGCCTGGACCCATGAGTCATCTGTTGACTGCCAGCTGCAGAAGACTCTGCCACGTGCCGCCCTGCGGTGGGTCGCGGAGCTGGTGTAGACTCAGCAAGAAAGCTCTCGATCAAAAGTGCCCATTCCTGTAATCCTGTCTGAGTCGGAATACTGAGGGAGATCAGCGATGACCTGATCTCGTGTCTCAAACCCTGCTCAAATTTCTGGGCCCAGAAGAAAGGGTCACGTACCATGTCGGTCGAGTAGCGCGAGAGATCTGTAAATCTCCCCGAGTACTGAGCGACCGTCATGTTGCCCTGCCGCAGCTGAAGAAGCTCATGAATGTGCACCACACGGAGGGTGGCTGGGACGAACTCCAAGTGGAAGAGGCTCTCAAAGTCCATCCAAAGAAGAGATGCCTCATCGTGCACCTGGAGCATCAATCTCCACCATCGTCCTGCTGCTACGTGCAGTAGGCTCTCCGCGAGGATCACCATGAGGTCTGCAGATGTCCTCACTAGCCTAAAAACTCGTACCACTGCCTCCAGCCAGTCCTCTACTGCCTGGGGGTCCGTCTCCCCATGGAACCTAGGCGGTCACTGGCGCTGGAACTCGTGCAGAGCTCCAAGGCGACGTGCATCGTTAGCGGCTGGTGCTGGAAGCATCGGTGGCTCAGCGGGTAGAGCTACTGCCGGTGCCACTTCTGACAAAGGTCCATGCACCGAGGCCTCGTCGCTCGGTGGGCTGTCGTCACACTCGACTCTCAGAACCCTAGCTGGCTGCCGTCGTGGGGCCATCCTGAAAAGGAAACAGGTGCGCCACGGTCAGAACAGTATACTTGGTGAGCTGATACAAAGTAATCACAAAGAAAACTTGAAACACACATGCAATCAATGTTTTCGTGCATTAAGTCGGAAATCAGAAGTTAGGGTCCTGGTGTACGGATACGTCGGCCGCCACACCAACACTGGACTCACTGGACTGATAACCACACTCAATACGCTAAACACTATTGCTTCACATAGAAAAGATCAGAGTTCGTGGTAGAACGGAACTCCTCTGATACCAATTTGTCACGAACCGTCCTCGGGGCCCGTGCCGTGACTACCCCAAGCCCGCCTTCCATAGGCCCGGGGCTGGAGACTAGCACCAAGGCGTAAATCCTGGTAAAAAGGGAAGGCATTGCCTTTGTAAAGTAAACAATAATCACAGAGTAAGCAAGCAGAAAAGTAAACACTAAGTAAAACAGAGTACAACTTTAAGTGAGGAAATGTAGGTGGGCCAGTATACAAACCCAAAACTGAAAGTAAAGTACAACTCGAAAGGTAAAATAGAAACTGAAAAGTAAAAGCTGCTACGCCGAGCTGTCCACTGGAAATCCCACCTGAAGGGTGGGTACAGATAGCTCCTCTGCTTCTCGGGTCCCGCCGTCCGCTCCGAGCACGTCCCGCCCAGTGGTCCACCTCCAGGTACCGTCCTGCTCTGCGAGCCTCAACCACGATCAACGATGTCCGTCCTCTGCAACCAACACAACGTAGTGCGGGCATATCCCGTGCAGGGGTGAGTATAAGCTACTCAGTAGGGACCCCGAGACCCCCGAAGGTCTCCCAAAATCCACAAAGGATAAACCTCAAAAGGAAGATACAATCACGAAGTAATAATCGAAACTGCTTAGGTATATGCCCATACATATACCTAAGTCATCAATTCCAATACGCTCCAACCTTCGAGCTCAAGTACAACTCAGTCCACACAGGAAAGTATACGTATTCCACACAGGAAAGCAATACGAAATCCAAACCGTTCGGTATCGGGGGTTTCGGGCCCTTGCCGACCCGGCCCGAGACCCCCCGGTAGACCCGAACTGGGCCGACCCGCCCCGGACAGGGTCGACCCGGCCTGGCCCAGCACGCCGGTTCGGCGCAAGGCAGCGCGCTGGGCGCACTGCCAGCTCGGCCGAAGGCCGAGCTGATTGGAAAACGGGGTGCGCCAGCCCCCCTTTGTGAAACTACGGCCCCCCTCATTATGGGGGGCCGTTTTTCTGGCCGGGGGAATTAAATTCCCCCGGTCTTCCTCCCTTCCAGACGTCCCGACCTGGCCGGCCGGTTCTTCCTCAACGGCACCGGCAAAGGCTGGTCCCCCTTCAGCTTTCGACACCGGCGGCCCGGCTGGCCGCCGCTCACCAAGCTCCGTCGCGGCCCGGAACCGGCCGCGACCCTTGTCGTCCGGCGCGGCGCGACGGCATCGCGCCCTTCCGCCGCGGCCCCGCTCCGGCCGCGGTGTCTTCGACTTTCTTCGACGTGGCGCGAAGGCGTCGTGTCCTCGCATTATTTCACGACGTGGCGCGACGGCGCCGCGCGTTTCTTGCCATATGATCCTGCACGGTGCGACGGCACCGCGCCACACCCGTTTCAATCCACAATAAAATCAACATGAAAAGGGAGGAGGGTCGGCCATGTTCATGAGGTCCGGCCCCCTCGCGTTATTCGCTAACAATTGGAAAAATTTCATGAAGAAATAATATCACAGGTATAAATCATGAACAAAAGAATAATAAAATAAACCCCTACGAGATAAAAGATGTCGCACGTCGGGCGTCGCGGAAACGGCGTCGTTCCGTCAACGTTGGTGGAAGAAGCGCTCGGTGAAGTCGAGTCGAGTCGAGTCGACACACTCAGAATACTTTGTGGGCGGCGTTACTTCCCTTCCTTTCTCCGGTTGAAGAAGGTAGAGGGTGTTGCTTCACGTTCTTCGGAGATGTGGAACGTTCTTCTTCGAGAGGTTGAAGGTCTTCCAAAAGTTCTTCTCCTCTCCTTAGTTCTCCCAACAAAGTTTAAGCCAACCCAAAGAGAAGAGTAGAATATCTCATTTTAATTTTGTCAAAATGATTTCAAAAGAAATCAAACACTCAAAATAATTAATTAAGTTGGTTTAATTAATTAAATGCAATGTGTTGGCAAGAATTTCAAAAGTTTGAAATTAAACAACTCAACTCATTTAATAACTCAAGTTGTCACGATTAATTAGAGAGGAGTTATTGGGAGTTTAAAGGGGAGATGAAGTGTTAGGGTTCGTGTGGGGCCCACTACACTTAATCCTCTCAAGGGAGGTTAAGTGGATGTGGGTCCTACCCCAAACTTCGTTTGGGAGGACTTAACCAACATGGTTAAAAAATATAATGTGTTTCCACATTTTATTTAACTTCATTTTAATTCCCCCAAAACTAACTCTCAACCCGCATAAAACGCAACCTCGGAAAAGGTCTCCTTAAGAGAATATCGGCGATGCGAGTTCATCGGTGCCCTCGGAATTCGATTCCAGGCACCGGTTCAAAATATGAAATTCCTGCTCGTTTGTTCACTGAACATACCCGAGCCAAACTTCAGAAATTGATTCCGGGCACACCGGGCCTTGGAATCAGGTGCCGTTAAAAACCGCGCTCTAGTAAAATTCCAAAGAAAATTAAGAAAAAATTTCCCTTTAATTTTACGGGTCTTTACAAATACCTTCTCTAACCTTGTAAACAAAATAACAAATTCTTATCATTAATTTTTATAATACAAGGGATAAAAAAAGTCCAGTAAATAACTCACTATTAATTTATTCTTATAAAAAGATTTAAATGAAGTTATATTTGAAATTGGTCTTAGTAGAAATTTATTTTTTATATGCACAGTTGTGCATGCAATTTCCCTCCAGAAGAAATTTACCTTTCAAAATCATTTGGCATTATCATTAACATTTCAACCGTGAGTTCACTATTTATTTCCATAACTTAATTCTTATAAGGAGTATAATGAGTATGATATTAGTGATTGATACCATGTTCTGGATGAAAATATTAAAATTAACTACATTTAAACTTATTACCATTGTTATTTCTTTACTTTAATTTAGATTTATCTTTCAGCTTATCTCCTAAAACTTTTTAACATCACCAATACTTGTGATTAACTCTCTAAGAAAGATACTTTTTCCATTATTTTATAGTAATCATTGAATGTAATAAATTACAAGTCATTGTTGGTAGATTGGTGTCTCATAGGTCCACATATATATGAGTGGATCAATTCAAGAGGTCTAGTTATTTGTATATCTACTCTTTTATGAATTCCTTGAACCATATTCCCTCTTATATAAGGCTATAAAAATCAAATATATACCACTTATTATTTGGTTTATATATCTCACACAATTTTTATTCTCTTGTAAACAATGATTATAAGCCTTCTATACCAAATATTTTCTTCTATCTATTACTTAGATTAAAAAAAGTTCTTAGATCTTCTATCTAAAAAAATCCTCAATGGTTATTTTTAGATTTTGTGATGATCCTTACGTATCTAATTATTATAATTTGGAAAATATTTATCTTGAAAATAACCTCATTTCCATTATTATAAAACAGACTCACACTTAATAAATTTTTCTTGATCTCATCAATAAATAGCACATCTTCTAATCTTAATTTTTTAAGTTCAATTTCAACTGAAGCAATTCCTTTATTTCAAAATTAATGTTAATTACCAAGGGTTACAACACCACCATTATCTTCATTAATAATTATCAAGACCTTGGTATCCTGTGTCATGTTCAATGAGTAGTCACTCTCTATAATCAATGGTTTTTTGCATTTACATTCATTCAGATCCACTTCATCAATGAACCATTTTCTGGTCTTGTTTATTTTAAAATTATTCTATTAATTGTTTTTATATTGTTTTTATTTTGTTATCATAGTCAAGAATTCTTCATCATAATGACCATACTGGTCAAACATACCTTGGATTTCTTCCAAACCATCAAATCTATTTTCTATAGGTAACCAAGACTGATTTATTATTACGTTATCCTTCTATTCATGTTATTTATTTCTATCTTATTAATATTCCCCCTTAATTCATCCATTATCTAATACAATAGAATAAAAAAATTACCAAAAATAGCAATCCTTCCTTTAAAAAACCCCACAACACCAATAGGATCCTTCGAACCCTATTCTTCCTTGTAAATTTTGATTCGGTTTATAATTTTTTTCTTATTTTCTTGAAACATTCTTATCTCCCAAATACTTTTATTTTGGGGATATTTTATTCTTCAAGAGACCGTAATATTTTCTTTGATGTGACCCAATTTTTTCAATATTATAATATTTAAATTTCAATTTTAGTATAAACAAATTTGACATTTTTATGTTTCACTGGTAAAGAGTTCACTTGAATTTTAAGTAAATAAATATTTAGTAACTTGTGTTGACTTATCCTTCAGCTCTACTATTATATCAGAATCCTCTTTTATTTTTCCAAGTGTCTTATCATCCATAAAAATCTTTACTTTTCCATATTAAGTTATTCTTTTGGAGTTGTATTATTTTATTCAAATTCTATAAAGGTTTTTTCATGCTCATCCACTTTAACTTTGAAAATTTTTATCTCCTCAATGTTAGGTCAAAGAATATTTATGGAAATCAACAAGGGCGTAAATAATTTTATATTCATAAAATTAATAAAGTTATTAAAAAATAATTATATAATTTAGTGTTTTAAAAATATTAAATGATTCTTCCTAAAATGGTTAATAATAGTGTATGTGTGAAGAGTGAATGTAGAAAAAATATATAGTTGAATATAATGAATTTCATACCAGTTCAGTTTAAAGTGGTCCTATTATAATATTAACACCTTTAATTATGTATTACAACGCCCTCTAAATAGATATGGAATTTTACACGCATACAATCACAAACCTAGAACTATTACATGGGAGAATCCCAAAAAACCAAGCCATTTTGGAGTAGAAAAAATCTAGGATTTTTTTAAAAGATCATTCCCAACCTATGTGTTATTCCTTTTTTAAAGTTAAAACAAGAAATAAATACTTTTTATTGGTGGTATAACAAGTTTTTTGAAAATAAAATGTTAAAAAAACTCTACCCATACATAAATAAGTAAATAAATAACCCCTATAGAGTTATAGATTGATATATTGGGTTATAGAAAATATTATTGTCCCTTCAAATGAATTTGAATGATAATTTATGGGAAACCCAAGAATGAAATTATAGTGACCCTCAATTTTCATACATTAACATTACATAACTTTTCCTGAATACTTAAAACATTATAAAAATATATTCCTAAACAAAATATTGGTCTAGTGCCTTGGAAACTTGGAAAACATAAACACTGGTACATAAATTATTAACATTATATCCCACAAGGTTCTTCTTAACTATCACCCTTCTTAGACACGTCATACATAAAACATAACTTCATAACCTAAGGAAGAAAATATAATAAGGGGTGAGTTTAAATGATCAGTAAGGGTAAACAAGAGATATATGTAAGTATAATAATGATCATAAGGGTATGTGAACCTGATCATAAAAATATAAGACCATACATTGCTTATTGAAGATCATTTAAAAGAATCATGGAATAAAGATTTATAGTTCATAAGACATGAATAATAATAAAAATAACATAATACATAAAATCATAACATAGGAATAAAACATGTAATTTTGTTTGACACATATGCATATATAATATTATTTCTATAGAATCGAAGGAATTTTTGTTAGGAACATCTTGGTATTATAGGTTCACTCCCCATACCATCTTTTTAGTCATGGTTCACCCCCATGGACATATTGGTAGCATCAGTTCACTCCTCAGGCCATTTGGTTGTTATGGTTAAACCCCATGTCCATATTAGTAGTCAATTTTCAATCCCAATACCATATTAGTCTACATCATGAGATATAAATCATTTCCCAATGCATTTAAAGGAGATATAGGACCCTAATATCTTTATAAAATCAAACATAAAAGTTCCACAATATCTTAAACAATCATCCCATAACTCTAGCAATGAAATTGGTATCATCAACTTTTAAACATATCATAACCTATGGAAAACATACAGGTTTCAAAACCATTTATCATAAACATAACTCATGACAATAAGTGAGTTTCAAAATAATATAACCAGTGAAAGAGTAACGGGTGTCATAAACATCATATTATAAAAACATAATTAATTCATAGAAAGAATAAGAATGGTAACATTGAATAATTTCCCCATAAAGGTATGAGTAACACAAATTTATGTATTAATATATGGGATATAATTTTGAAATATCTTTTAAAAACATTTCTCAAGGAAAATATCCTTTCTACATTGAAAAATTGTTTTTAAAACATAAAACCTCTTGGAAACCTTTTTTTTGAAAATATATTTTATAACTTATAAGGGGTTATTTTAAGACAATAAAATATTTTTAAAAATAATTTTTCCTTAAAAATGGTATTCAAAGATATTTTGAATTTTTTTGAAAACACGGTTTTTGAATAAAATATATTTCCAATCGGAGAGAGAGAGACGGTCCAATTTTACTTAAAAATGTTTTCTTAAGTACAAAAGAGTGGAAAATGGTACTAATACATGGATATATCTTGAAAAAATAAGGATAATGAGACTCATGAGTGTCATTGAGAGATATATCATAAACTTTCATCATAGGAGTCGTAAACATAAACAATCTCAAAAAGAAATGAGACTGTTTTAATAAACTCTTATAACTTGGTAACATGGGATAATATTATCCATGTAATAAAAAGAAATTAAATATAGATTAAAATATAATTAAACTAATTATATAACATGTAAATCGAAAGTATATAAACCTTGAAAATAGTTTAGTCTCATTTCAAAACATGAGTCTCAAAGAAGGCAAGTTGAGACAAAACATTTTTATTGATTAGGCGACTTTTGGAACATAGACTCCAAGGAATAAAGAAATTAAAATGGATATATGAATACCCATAAATTTAATTATAAGAAAAATAGAATAGAATAATTTTCTATACACACATCACACAAAAGGAAAGAGTGGAGAAAATATCATGTATCTCACAGAAATAAAAAGTGAGATGGAACCCCCTTACCATCTATCTTGAATCTCATCGTACTCATTGAATCAACCTGTAAAATAAATAAATATTTATTATAAATATTTTAAAGAACTATATTCTTATATCTAATACAATATATGGTTTGATTATGACCTTATATTACCCACTTTTTAACAATCCTATGTTAAGGTTTCACTTTGGGTAATATTTGCTTTATTCTTCGCATGTGTCTTAATTTGTTATATCTTTGGTATTTATATTATATATCATGATTTATATGATTTAAATCATGATATAAATATCATTTATAAAAATTATATGTGTATTATAATAATCTATAGAATATATAAGTATGAAATGAAATATATATATACATATATGTATATATATATAATTATTACAGTAGATTTATGATGTGATATATGTCTTATATATTCACTAAAACTATCCATAATACAATCCATGTAGTCTATGAATGAATCATATTGCTTTCTGTGGGTGGTAGTCCACACTTCCTAGAACAAAATTATCATATTATCACCAAATTGAAAGTAAAAAAAAGATATGTGTTGTAAATTTAATAAATAAGCTTAAATGAATAATAAATATAACATATAACATATATAAATGGAGTTTCCATCATAATTTCCACCATGAGAGGCGGTAAGTAAAATTGAACAATCATCATTTAGTGAGGAGGTAGTTCTCTGTACACATAAATAGTATGTTAGTTATCCATTAAATGGAGGTGTGTTTAAGTGTAGGTTGAAACCATAGTATAACATCATCCTAGTATATTTAGGATGTTCTTATAAAAGAATGTAAAAAAATAACGTAGAGGGGTGGTGAAAGAAAATAAAAGTAAGGAGTTGACAGAATATGTTACCTCTTAATCAGGTAACTCCTTTAGGGTTGTTTCAAAAGGCTTACTTGGATAGATTTATGCCCAAGGGAAGGATTCTAAGAGGAAGGGAGGGATGCTGGAAAGTGTATGGGTTGTATTTGGGCTGAATTTAGAGGTTTGAGAGGTGTGAATAAGAGGAGGAGGTGGTGGACATTTATAGGGAAGGCGTGGAACTCTTGTAAATATTTGAAGAGAGAATTCCACCCATGTTTTTTATATTTCATGGGGATCCAATAATCATCCAAATCTTTGACAAGTGACTATAGGGTCTAAATATGGATGTAATTAATTTTAATCACTTTCACTAATATTTTTTGTCCAAAAATAATTAGACCTTATTAGATATTATAAATTATGATGATTCCAAATATGGAATAAAATTTTTCCCAATTAAAATTATATAAATGGTAGAAAATAATTTAAAATCAATCCCGTAGTTGGGTCGATAATATTGTTTTTTAATGTAAAAATGATCAATATTTTACTGAGTTTATATATCCAAATTCAATGTGAAATTGGTTTCAATTACCCACATTGGATTAATTTATGAAAATATAATCTAATTAATCTTTTAAACCAAATTAAAATCTAATTTAACCTTATAAATAATTAACATGAAAATGCAATTTCGAATTAGAAACTGGTATTTTTCACTATTCATCTAAAAATGAAGTTTCTCAGAAAAATCCCAAAAATTTACCCTAATCTCATTTCAAAATTATAAATTCAAAAATGAAGTTTATTTTATCAAATTAAATTTATAAATGTATAAAAAATTAATTTTACTTTTAAAAAGCGGTTCATTCGAGAACACTATTTATTTAAACATAAAAGGACTTTACCAAAAATTATATCTTTCGTTATCAAAATATTTTATTTAGATAAAACGATTCTGATTTTTTTTGAAAAGTAGTTATTACAATTTATATTAATAATTTTAATGGATAGATTATAATTATCTCATTTAAATAATTATAACATCAAAATTATGTTTCATAGAAACATCGATGTTTCATGTAATGTATTTCAAGTCAATGTTGTGTGCAACGTACGCTGAGTCAATATTCCATGTAATGTATAACGAGTTGGTTCCATGTAACTTAATCCAAGTTTGTGTCATGAAACTTACTCCAATTTAGTGTCATGGAAAATTAATTTTTGTATTATTGCAATGCAAGACATAAATGAAAATTTAATTTATTTGAAAACAAGGGTTCACAAAAACTTGGGGTGTTATAGTATTTCAAAAAATGATTAAGAATGATGAATCTTCTAGGAATGTTTCTTCATGTACTTTGGTAGGATGTATAGTTCATGAAGTGGAAGTTCCCATTCTCTTTTATCATATCATAATGTAAGTTCATAATCATATTATGTAGACCACCATCATTACATGAAAGCCTCAAGCCCTTTAAAAAGAATAACTCAACACCAAACAACATCTTCTTGTTAGTTTGGGTAATTGAAAATAATAATGATGATAATCAATAAGTATCAAGGAGATATAGGATATAATAATTATCCTTTGAATCCAAAACCTTTTAAATAATGAAAACACATTCCAATAAATTTAAAATTATCATCCATTATCACAAGTCCAAGATTTATCATAAATATTGCATTGATCCAGAATATAATATTCAAAAAATGAAATTAAAATTTCCTACCATATTTAAATATGTGATAATATCAATATCTAAATATACCTTTTAAAAAACTATAAAAAAAATTTTGAATAAGTTCTTTTACATCCAACATGATTTTAGAAACATTAAAATAAAATAAATCAAACTATATAAATAAATTAAAAATATTTGAAACATCTACTAAATATTTATGAAAAAATTAAGAACAATACTAATCTACAATTAAATATATTTAATACACTCCAAAAACACTTCTCATACGCTCTATATCAACAATAATAATATTTGAAATCATTAAAAAAATTTAAACACTTACAAGAAACATGCATCAATTAAAATAGAATCAAAACATTAAAATATACCAATATGGATATTATAGATTTTCATAGAAACGTTAAGGTAAGATTACATGCATAAATAAATTTAAACTATTAATTATAACCAATATATAAATATAAAATGTATTTTTATATGTTTTATATGTGTAAAACTCATTTTAAACATGTTGTACAAGGGTATCTTAGAACGTTGTGTCAGAACCTGTCCCACATGGGCCCTCTTGGATGGTGGTAAGCTGAGTGAGACATCCCAAGACCACATATAATAGGCTTGGGGATGGTGTTAATTGTTGATTAGGCATAATGTATATGGGGGGCTTTATCCTGTGAACATATATGCACACACCAAACCATTACCATGAAAAAATTAAAATGTATAATAAAATAATAAACATCTAGAGTATAATCCATATGTGAAAAAACCTCTAGGAAATCATTAGAGATATGATATGAGGTGATGCTAGTAGGATGCTTCCTTCAGTGATTCTTGGCTAATGGGAATGATCAGGTTAGATTGCTGAGAGATTTTGGTGTCGGTACTCCCCTATCATACCAAGACTCGGCTCTCCCGTAATCTTCTCTAATTTAGAGACAGTATTCCCCCATACTTGATGGGGCGAAGGCCCCCTATCTACAAATTGGTGCTTTCCCATCTTTGATATTTGGCTCGGAGAGGTTTCTCTATGGCATTTGATGCTCCCTTAGTTCTGAGGTGCATTAATGAAGAGTGGTCCCTCCTATGATTCTTGGGAGGTTAAACATGTTTTATAGCTAGATATAGTTCTCTCACAAATGTTGAGTGAAGTGGAAAGTTGAGGGAACTTTACACTCTTGGTTTATGGGTCACCTTATAGGTATGTATATTCTCACCCCTACATGGTAATTTTATTCACATGTTTTATTTTGTGAAGAAAAAAGGTAGATTGTCAATGAAATCGGTGGACCTGGTTACGATAGAGCATAGTTAATCCTGTAACTAATTTTTTTTAGTGGCTGGCATTGGATATTGTGAGTTGGTATCTCTCATATTTTACCTTCTTTTTATTTATGTCATGTTTGGATCACATTATTATTTGGGAGTTTATTTTTCCCCTTTTACACCTTTTCACTACAATTGTGAACTCTCATGCTATCCTAGAGGTCATTGGATACACAGCTTAAACACTATATGTTTCATATTTTGTTATACCTCTGAACTATTTCATGGGGATGATCGAGTGCTTTCATATAGTTACAAAGTCTAAGGCCTGCCATTTTTGTTGTTCCAACTTGATGATTATCTCCAGCCCCTTTCCTATTGGATGTGGGTTTGGGGTGTCTCACCTGACTTACATCCCTCTAGCTCTTCCCTGGTGGGTCAGGTCATGATAGAGTAGTATTAGAGAGTTTCATATTAGGATAGGATTTTATGGTATTTATAGTTTTGAGGATTTGGTTTTGGAACTAGGTAATCATTGTTATAGTTTCTTGAGTCCATATTTTGAGACATGGAACCCATTATTGGCATAGTGATTGACATATCCATTCATCAAGAATATCATAACCTTATTGTTGACTTAATAAATGTAGGAACTAGTTGGGGGGGGAAATATTGTAACATGAATCATATAATAATGGATTGTAGTTTCAATTCCCATCTCAAGACAACTCCCAAAATATGATCTTTGACTATGGTATGTCATGATTACATTAAACATGCCGCTATGATGAAAGTAATATAGAATTCCACGAATTTTTCATGATGATAACTATTTTAGTGATTATTCCTTAGTTTAGGGAACCATTCATGAGGTTATTCCTCCATGAGGGCACATAGAAGTTCTTCAAATAGTTTGAGATGATGATATAAGTAGTATTGGTGCATCACATGAGTTCTAGTGACAGAGACCATTGAGGTTTTAGGGAGAACTATACCCTCGAGTAGTGGAGGAATGGATTGTGGTAATTATTCAGGTACTCAGGTTTCTAAACCCTAATAGATAGTATGGTTTCACTCACAAATATTCTTCTTTATGACACAATGATTAGTTCTAGTGGTGTTGGAAGATGATTAACTTATGCTAAGTGTGTTTTTCATGTTTTAGATATAGACATCTACTATGTTTAATGGAGCACTATACCCCCTTCTTGGATAGTAGTGGGATGTCTTGAGCCTGTTGTGTGAGTTTTGTGTTTGGTTAGAACACATCTTGAGGATGGTCCTGAAAATGTGACTTACCTAGGTCGACATAGGGAAACAGTAGAGCCTTGTGGTGGTGATGCTTGAGGTGGGTTAAGATATGATATTTAGAATTAATACTTCCCCCAACAATATGTTTTCTTGGTATGTGATTTAAAAAAATTTGGATGATTCATTTACTCCCAAAGAGGATAGTTTTGAGATGTAGTGGGTGAGTAACTTTGACTTCTATGTTTGGGGTTGTTTTGATGTTATAAGGTGTCAGAGTAAAACCTGGTTGTGTAAAAAAAGTTGACATTGGGGAGATATCTTTAGATAGTAGTAGCTTATAACCTGGATGTTTCAAGTGTGTTTCAAGGTATGACATGTGTCTTCATTATCCTTGGTTTCTATTTTAATACACATATGAAAGGCTTGACCTTGAATGCATCCATTGTCTAAGACCAAGTGGTTCTAGTGGAGAACTTTTTGTTAAACCCTTATATTTATAGGATCTTGTAGAGGAGTTTTATTGATCATACACTTATACCGATAGTGAGACCTAACTCTAAAAAATATAGAGCATCACAAGAAATGGTTGCCTAGGGAAAGTGAGGTCCTATGATATTTTCCTCAGTATAGACTAGAAACCTAACGTATATTCCATGATAACTACCATAAGTGTTAGTTTCAATTTTTCTAAGATAATGGGATGTAAATTTACATGTTGGGTGAGAAGGGTTCCCAAGAAGAGAAGGATGATCACTTGTGTAGAAGGATTCATTGGGTTTTTTATTATTTGGCCAGTATGAACCTTTGAGTAGCAGATTCTTGTGAGCATCCAGTTCTTGTGATGTTGGAGGAGTAAGATGATATCTTCCCTAAGGATTTTTGTTGGATTTACTTACCATAATAAGTTTTTTATCTACATATACATGCACCTAAGGATGGACTGATATATACACTATAATATTGTATTTCAATGCTTAGCTATAAGAATAGAATTCGTGGTAAGTCAATATATAGGGAATAGGATTGGTTAGACTCAGTGTATTCCTCATTTAGCCTAGAGTTTTTAACCAAAAAAGTGGATATGATATTTAGGTAATACATAGTTAAAGTCACTTCAGCTATGTTACTGTTATGAAGGATTACCCACCCTCGATGATTGATGTACTCTTAAACTAGTGGCTAGGGGAGATGTTTTTCTTAGAGTTTCATCTCAGGATGAGTTACCACTAAATCCTGGTTTAAGGGGAGGATGGATTAACAAATACACTATGGTTTCCTTGAGTTTATAGTGATACCTGTCAAGATATTCAAATCCTCAACAGTGTTGGGGAGACTTATGAGGTAGTTCCTTTAACCCTTCTTGGATCGACTCATGGTAGTATCTATTAATGACATAATTGTGTACTCAGTATCATAAGTGGATCACATGAGACAGTTTTGGATGGTTATATACATACTCTGATAGTACCGGCTTTATGTGAATCTCTTTAATAATTGGTTCTATTCTTTGGAGTTCCACTTCCTTGAATGTGTCTTCTTTGGAATAGGTGTGTTAGTAGATCTAACAAAGGTTGTCATAGTGTTATCTTATGAGCCTCCTAGAAATGTGGTGGAGGTGTCGAGTTACCAGGGTTTGGAAGGGTGTTTTTGGAGGTTTTTGGTAGACTTTCCCTTGATAGAATTACATTTATAACTTCCTTGACGAAAAAAGGGTGGTTGTTTTCTTAACCTAAGCAATGTCAATGATCCTTCAAGAATATGAGTTTGAGTTTGACAAGTGCTTCGGTGTCGAGACTGGTCAATGATGTAGTTGTGTATTATGTCTCGTGATGCCTCTAGTGTTGGGTAAGGATGTACGATGACATGGTTATAATCAGTGTTTTCTTATGTTGAATTTACCTGACCCACCAGCGCCTACCTGGTTGTCAATAAGTTGAGTGTGACTACACCAAGACTACCTCTAATATAATAGGGGTTAGAAACTAGAATGTATTAGGTATAATACACACATGGGGGAATTATCCTAAGATACCTGTATTACCAAAAACATATCCAACATCATAAAAATACTAAACTATAAAATACAACTAATAGTAAATGAATTCACATAGCTAAATCCAAATATTAGAGTATGACATTAGTACTTGAAAGCATAAAGGGATAAATGAAATCCCACCAAAAACCTATAAACAAGTCAAACATTATATAAAGAGGGGGAATTAGTCAAATTTTATTCATTGTACAAACCAAAGTCTATCTATCCCAAATATAAGCTTTGTCTACCTCTGGTCCACCAAGATCCCCATTGATTGGTTATCCATTTGCAAAAGATATGACACGTGTAGCCAAAGCCTGTGTAGGATTGAGTATAACATTACCCAATAGGAAACCTCTAAATAAATAAGAATAAAGAATCAAAAGTAGTCAGATTATTAGTGTATATTTCAATAATAATATTAAACATAAAATAAAACATTAATATATACTCATAGTCGACACTATGTCTCAAGGTAAGGTCACAACCATATTTCTAGCATAAGATTTTACTCGAGAGTCCCCAAACACACTCACTCAGAAGAACTCACTCCACAAGTTGGATAGTACTAATGGAATCAATACAATATGTCATTAACATTGGGTGTCACTATACGGAAGTACATGTTGGAAGTATGAAGAGATCGATATAGATATGGGGATCATACCTAGTGCCATGGGGTATACCAAAAACTAGAACTAGATTGACCTGCAAAGTATGGGATCATCACCCATGTATAGTTGGTCATGATGATATTGAGGACCCCACCTGGTGAAATGGATGATGTAGGATCCCATATTATCCTCTAGAATGTATTCCTACAACACTTTTCAAAACTAATCACTTAGATAGGATCATAATCCTTTTCTAAATAAATAATTTATTCTATACAATCACAGTGATAGATCAATGGAATGCACCCTTAAAGAAACAAGTCCATGCTGAGGGGAACAATGTTTCCAAATCATCTTTCAAAAATTAAATGGTTTTCATTTTCATTAAATGATATTTCCCTTAGGAATCAACTCTTCCAATGTACCATGTCCCATTCCCAAGTATTTTCTCGTATACATCTTTTCATGCCCTTTTACCTGGCAGTGTCTGTGTACCATCCCATGTATGAGTACAAGCATTAGACCATATGCATTGTCCATGTCATGTACCTGGAAATGTTAGTGATTTTGTATCCTCTAGAATACATGTTGAGCCTCTATCTAGATTTCATATAGTGTGCGACATGTGTCACATGTTATGTGATACTTCTCAAATTCATAGAAACTCTAGGGCATTAAACAGGTCCCCACGTGGCACAAATCACTGAATTACATGGCGTGTACATCATCATTTTACAAATACCGATAGTTCATCAAGAATTCTTCTAAATACATCACTTAAAATTATAAAAACACCAATAAAACTTAGATCTGGGGGTTTATCATCTCCACTATCATCAGTGACTAGATTTAAACTTCTGATTCACCAGAAATCGCTACATGAAGCCAGGCCTTTTTCAAACCACAAAAACCCATGGATGAATGTCTCTGATCTAGTCCTAATTTATATTCACCATTATTTCATCTCAATATAATCACCAAATCAAACCTGTATCTTCAGTATTGATCCATTATTCCATGAAATGGGTGTGAAAAATTTGATTACTTGATATTTGTTAAACCATTGTCCAAAACGAATATCGAGGATGAAGGCACAAAATATAGGAGAAGAAATGACAAAAACAAAAATATGAGGAAAAAACCTTTTCTATTTTTTATTATGGCCTTAATTAATTATTTGTTAGAATGAATAATTAAGATATAAAAATTAATTAATAAACAAAAAACCACAAATTCCCTTCAAATAATCCCTCACCCATAATATGATCGATACTTGAATTAGTTTGTTGTTCAATTGATTCTCATTCATAGTAGGATGAGGAAAATGGGGATAAATACACATAAAAAAAATTCCAACCTATGGAATGGATTAGTCAATGAAAAATAATAGTTTTGGTTAGTTTTAATTAATGAGATCCACATGTTCCATTGACACACAGATAACAAACACTCGATCCATCAATGTTCTTCCATGGAACATCCTCCACCAGCACCCCTCTCAAATTACAAGTTTATGAGGATAGCCTAGAAATTCTGTTATAACCAGGTTTATATAGAAGTTTATTAGTACTATGTTTCATCCAAAATAAAAAATTATTTATTTATTTATTATTTACACCCATGGAGAATTTTTTGCAAACACAAAACACTGATAAAAATTATATCTCACCTTAGGTAAAACACATGATCAGAACTTAATGGTGGTCTCATATTTCTAATCCAAGGCTTAATTTATGTTTTATTCCACCTTATTAGAAATATTTCTCATGTGTTATATTAAAATATTTATTATTATTTTCAAATATCAATTTTGGGATCACTGGGCCACATAATCTTGTGGTGCCTTGGTTCCACGAATTGAAAATATTACTAGATATATTGTTAAGAATTACCTGAAAAAAATGAGACACTAAAGTTTCCCACCTTAGGGATTTTCATCAAGAAAATAGAAAATGACTACTCAAAAAAATGTGGGTTCTGAGCACAAATCTGGGTATGACAATCCCAAGTGATCTCATGGATATTCCTATGATTCCACCAGACACACACCAAATAAATCACTCAACTAGGGAAGATATTCTCCTTCATATCCTCAATCTCCATAGGGTAATTGGAAAATTTAGATCTATCCTTGATATCTAGATCTACCTAGTTGATAATAGGTGATGGTTCATGAACATATCTCTCTAACTAGGACACATGGAATACATTTTGTACCCAGACTAACTGTCATGGTTTGACTAATTTGTATTCCATCTCAAAGACTCTACACAACATTATAAAATGGCTCAAGAATCTTGAAGATATCTTTCCACCATGGGAAAATATCCATAATCTACATAGAGGTGATACCTCCAAGAACACATAGAATCCTTCCAATAAATCCAAAGGAATCTAATATTAGTCTTCATAGGAATTTGAAAATCAATATTAATTAATCATCTTCCCTTGTATGATCTCTAAATTCTCAGTAGTAGCTCGCCCCAACTCTGGGCCCTTAGTAGTTGACTCGCCTAGATTAGTCCAAAAATGTGGTGACCTGTATGGACATCCTTAAAAATCATCAAATGGTTTCATACTAATGGTGGGATGATAATTGTTATTATATACAAACTTCACCAAGGGTAGTGGATTATCCCAACTTTGACTAAATTCCAACATACAAGCCCACAACATGCCCTCTAGAACCATAATAGTTCGCTAGATCTGTCCATCATTTTGGGGGTGAAACACCATTACCAAATGATATAGAGTTCCAAATTCCTCCTATTATTCCCTCCATAATCATGATGTGATGTAAACATCATATTTTGAAATTATTTTCTCCCAGTCTCCCTATATAAATCTGCTCTTGAATAGTAAGGCAGTGGTCCGACTTGGTGAGTAAGTCTCTAATCACCCAGATGTAATCATGCACTCTGAATTCATGTGGAAACACCATAAATAATTCCATATATATTTCATCCCACTTCCACTATATCTTCTATAAGTGTTGAGTTAATCCTACTAGAACCTGATGCACGGCCTTCACTTGATAACAAGTGAGGCATTGAGAAAAAAACTACACTACTCACCTATTCATTTCTAGCCACAAAAACTAAAATTTTAGGCCCTGGTAAATCTTCACAATATATAGATGTACTTCCAAAGGGTGTGCATTAGACTCCATCATCACCTCCATCCGAAACATCATTGGTACCATCTCCCATTCTTTAAAAATAATAACTCCCTCCCCACCTTTAAAAATCACTCAATAGCACATATAGGGAATATCAGAGTTTATAAGGTATCACATTCAGTATCTTCATGTTGAGTATCCTTAAAAAATTGTAAAAGCATTGGGGTAAAAACCATCGACTGAATATTTAGAGCACCATCCCTTTCCACTAAGGAAAACTTCAATGAGGATAACTACTCCAACATCTCAACAGAAATATGAGAACAAGATCTCCTATTGAGAGTGTATACCACCACATTCCCCTGCACAATAGTATATAATTTCTCAATGTCATAGTACTAGAGGACCTCTATCCATCAACATTGTCTGAACTTAAGATCATTTTGTGATAAGATATACTTGAGACTCTTATGGTCAAATTTGTGGATAATTTTATCACCCATGAGGTAGTGTATCCAAATCATTAGGGAAAATAATAATGCTACTAACATAATATATTTGGGTTGTGTAGTTCTTATAATGCAGTATTAGCTATCGAGACACATAGTAAATCACAATATCCCTCTGCATTAGCACACAACCAATTTTGGTACCCAAAGTATCACAAAACACTACATACTTGATACCCTCCTCTATAAATTTTAATATGGGGAACTCACAAACTTCTAACTCAGCTCTTTAAAATTCTACTGACACCTTTCCATACACATGAAAGATCTCCCCTTCTGAGTCAAAGTATTCAAAGGTGCTAAAATCCTATATAAATTTAGAATAAAATCTCTCATAGTAGCCATCCAACACAAGGAATCTATACACCTCTGTCACACGCTTGGGTGGATCCCAAGATAACACTACCTCAAACTTTATTAGTTCCATTATTACACTATCATCTGAGATAAAATGTACAATAAAGTTGGACCTATTTAATATAGAATTAAAACTTTCATATCTTCCCATAAATTTGGTTCTCTTAGAGTGTTTCAAGAACAATCCTCTAGTTTATCACGTGATCCTCTATGGATTCTGAGTACACCAGGGTATCATTGTTTTAGACCACCACAAACAGATCTTGGAAAGGCTGAAAGATCTAGTTCATGAGTCCCTAGAACACTACTAGGTCATTCTTCATGTCGAAGGTCATCAAAAAGTACTCATAGTGACTATAGTAACATATGAATTCAATTTTCAGTATATCTTCAACCTCTACTCACATCTGCTGATAGCCTAGTCTGAGGTCAATATCTATGAACAATCAAACCCCTATCAATTAATCAAATAGCTCTTCAATACTTGGTAATAGATACTAATTCTTAATGTTCACCTATTTCAAGAACCAATAATCCATGCATAACATATATCCATCATCCACCTTCTTGAACAAAAACACTAGGGATTCTTAGGGGGGAACACTATATCTAGTGGAACCCTTCCTCTAAAAATCCACTAAATACACCCTTAGTTTATAAAGATCTATGGGATCCATATGATTTGTTGGAATAGATATTGGGTTCATCCTTGAGTGTAAGTTAATGAATAATTCAATCTCTCAGTGGGGAGTTAATCTTGACACATCCTTGGGAAATAGATCCTCACATTCAGCCATAACAACGGGAAACTAATAGAACAAAGGATTCACTCCTCTAATAGTAATTCTAGACAACTTGTGAGTTATTGGTTGTACCATATTATGTATGATCACATCCTTCTCCTCCTGGTTCTTTTTCATGTCTATGATGTAAAACATCATCCCATTAACATTTACACACCATGTACTCCATTTAAAATTGTCAATACATGCAAGAACAGTGTATAGTCAATCCATTCCTTAGATGATTTCATAAGTCCCAATCGCTTCCCTAAAGAAATCCCAAGATAAAATTTCTCTACTAAGTGTCATATCATGCTATTGGAAAAAGTTTACGATCACTAATTCATCTCTTGTATGAGTATTCATGTGTTAGGTTCAAGCCAAGGGATCAATCGGAATCTATAGGTCATGAATTGGGGTTGTAGTAATAAAAGAGTGGACCATTAAAATATCTATCAATACTAAATCCAAGGTATAAATGGAATATATCACACCAATAATCATCCCTAGATGTTGGATGGTAGGACTCTATGCCCTGAATTTATCCTCTCCCCCATCCACCAACTCCCTAAGCCAGGAGGGGACCCGCTAGGGGTGCTCATGGAAACATGTCAAACTGCCTACCACCTCCCACTTCACTCATGGATCCTATACCATATTTTTTATCCTGTGTAACTATTTACTTAAAACAATTCCTCTTCCTAGGTGTCCCATACACTGTCTCTCTATCAACCATATCATGATATGGTCAATCCCACATGATATGTCCTCGACCACTACAAGAGTTGTACCGCCTCTCCCTAAACGGACTAGACCCATCCCGATATCCCAGAACAACAGACCCTTGGTATTGATATCTCCAATAGAAATTTCCCACACATATGAATCCATAAGTTTTTCATCAACTACCTACTTTCTAAGTCTCATCCCTTGTGTTCCCATTGCTGGAATCTATTTTCAGAGTCTACTAATCCTGAAATCACTCTATAAAAAATGATCTAGTCCAATAGAAAATTTATGAATAAATAGAGGTATCACACTAGCCTCTTTGTCTCTGTGCAGACCTTTCTTGAAATAATGTATCCTGAACCATATGTATTGAGTATCATGAAAGGTTGGTAAACCTTGATGAGTACTCAGTCACAATAATGATTCCATGTTGTAGCTGTAAAAGCTCCCAGATAAGCACTGCTCACATCGTAGTTGTAGAGTACTCCTCCATGAAGAGACTATAATACTTTGTCCATGAAAGAGTCACCTCATCGTATGAAAAAAATCAGAATGCACTATTATTATATGAAGTCATGGAGAAGCCTCAATTTAAGGACCAACATCAAGTATGTAGGTTTCCTGACAAGAAGAAATAAATGCATAAAACCTAGATCTAATATTCATATTCCAGTAGGTCTAGCTCTCCCCTAAACCTGAGGGGTCACTGACACTAATACTCATGAAGCATTCTCATCCTTCAGACCTCATTCTCTAATATTTTAGGTACCATATACTACTCATTGGGTGTATTTATGACTAGAAACTGCCATGAGGCACTAGTAGAAAAACTATATTTGATGCCATTTCATGTTGGTTTTATAATTTAACTAATGTGAAAGAATGGGTTTTTACGTGGTTATACTATAACTGACATGAAAAACCTCTGACTATCTATTTTTCACATAATTTATTGAATAACCAAAGTAAAACCCCTTTTAAAAAATTATGTATCAATCGAGGGTTTCATTATAGGGGCATCTAGTATCCTAAAGGAGCTCTCATTTCCCTATAGTTAATGCCCAAACATTCTGGTCTCTTTGATTTGGTGGTCCAAATCCCACCTTAAGATCTAAATCAATCTACATGTATTAAACGGCCTCAGGTTACGCATCTCAATTAAGCTACAAACATTTTTGTTTCTTTCTTTTCGGTCATTCTTTGGCTTCAAATCTCTAACCGAAAATTTTTCAATGAGGCGGTCTTCATTCTCACATTACCATCTTCCTACATTTAGGTTTATTCGTCTTCATTGTTACACGTTCAATTATAGATCTTCTCATCTCCAACAAGCTCACCTGAAGGATTGAATATATTTCTTATTATGTTAATTAGTTGTTTTCTGGGAGTCAATATTATTTTTTTTAGATTGAGAAGAATTTTTTTATAACCATATGAAAATTTTTATATATTTTAAGCAACATATTTCTTTATCTATCACTGTGTGATAATTTTATAGTGTTAGAAGTGTAAGGTTTTACTATTCAGTGGTTACTTCATGTTGTGGCTTCCATAATTATATAATTTTTTGTATAAACAACTCTAAATTACTAATAGTTTATTTTATTTGGTGGTTTTATGTGAATTTAACCCAATGTTAAAACTACAGACTGTGAAACCTTCACCATCCTCCATATACAAGTTCAATGAAGTAGTAATAACTGGTTTTTCACTTGATGATGGTTTGGTTTTGATCATTGTTGAAAAATACGGTGGTGTTTCTATTTTAATATTGAATGGAATTCATTTGTTTGTCTAGTGAACTATCTATTTCATGGAAATTCATTTTCTTACATCTTAATGTATCATAAATGAGTTAATAACATTAGAATGGGTGCACTATATATTATTTATTTTTGGATATTCTATTTTACAAACCAAATAAAACAACCTTTTTTCCTTTGTGTTCTCATAGAATAGTTACCATATTTGTACTCTTTCATTTTGTGAATCAAATATGATAATTCATGTAAATAAATCTAGGTGAAAAATTCATATCCTGGTTTAGGATCAGAAGCTTTCAATTTCTGATGGCTTCAATGTTTTATTATAATAGTGTATCCCCTAAATTGTTGACAATGGTATATACATTATATTTTAAATTATAATTACTTTTTTTGTTTTCTCAATTTATTTATTTAATTATAATAAGGTAACATAATAAGAAAACCAAACGTGATAGCTATTCTTTAGGTTTGTAGCTTTTTTAATAATTTAAAGTCTAATTCTCAGTGCATTCCTCACATGATTGAGGTTATATATTATAATTCTAATTTTATAATGTGTAAATGAGTTTTTTATTTTATGTAATATAAAAAAATTAAACTAATACTTGATTTATGATTACTTTATAGTGTTAATTACAATACAGAATAATTTTTTTATTTTCATAAATAATCAACTATGAATTAGTTATTATTAATATATATATTATTTAGTGGATATTGTTTTATGGATATCATTATACATATTTTTTAATAATTTCATAAGGTTATATTAATTTATTTTTACTTGAGACATTTTTTAAAGGAATATATTTTGTAGTTCCTTCCTCGTTAATGAATTTTATCATCAAAATTTTCTATTTTCCTTTTAATTTTTTCATTCATGGTTTCTATATTTTTTGATAAATTTTATAATCTCAATATTTTATGAATTACTACCTTTTAATATTTATTTTTGATATTTGTTATAGATAATGAATCAAAGTTGGATTAATGCACCGTGAATATATTCTAAATGTGAGGAAGGTGTCGATGATTTTTTGGAACTTAGTAAATGAAATGTTCCAAACAATGACATTTTTTTCTGTCCTTGCCTAAAATGTTAAAATTTGAATAAGTTGAAAAGAATAGAGATAAAAGATCATTTAATTTGGTTTTAATTCGAGTTACGACCCTTTAATTTGGCATAGGGAAATAGGGTATAATTTCAGGTCTATTGATGATGGTGATTTTTAAGATGATAAATCAAATAAACTTGATAAAATGATTAGTGGTAATGAAGTAGAAGCAATTGGGAAACAACCAAAAATTTAGGGTTTATGCGGTGATTCCAAAAAACCATTGTATTCGGGTTTTACAGAATATACGGTTTTATCGATGATGTTAAGACTGATAAACCTGAAGGAGAAACATAGATGGAGTGACAAGAGTTTTAAAGGGATGCTACAATTGTTGAATACATTATACCTAATGATAATGATCTTACATATTCACATTATAAGGCCATGAAAATATTATTCCTGATGGGATTGGGTTATAAAAAAATACATTTCTTCTTGAATGATAATGTGATATATAAGGAGGGAATATGAATTTATTTCATAGCATCAAAAATGTGGGACATCACGGTACAAGTTGAAAGAAAAATCACAAACTGATTTAGAAGTTTCAGAGACCCCTTCCAAAGAATTTTGGTATCATCCTATAATTCCTCATTTGAAACGTTTATTTACTAATTCACATGATGTTAAAAGGGTAAGATTTCATGCTGATGAGAATATATGTGATGGAAAAATACATCATCCAGCTGATTGATCATAGTAGAAGAAAATTGATCATCAGTTTCCTACATTCAGAAATGATGTTCGAAATCTCATACATGGACTATGCATAGATGGAATGAATCCATATCAAAGTCTTAGAAGAACATATAGCTCAAAGCCTTTTTTATTGGTAATTTATAACTTATCTCCTGAATTTTTTTTGAAGTGAAAAATTCTCATATTGAGTTTAATGATCTGTGAACCAAAATAGCCCAGAAATGATATTAATGTTTTCTTGTCATCATTAATTGATGATTTGAAATAGTTATGGGAGGAAAGTATTAGGGTGAATAATTCTTATAAAATAGAATATTTTCAACTGCATTCAACGATTATGTTCACTATACAAGACTTCCTAGTATATGGAAATTTTTCTAGAAATATTGTTAAGGGCCATAAATCTTATCCAATTTGTGAACACCAGTCTTCATATTTTTAATTGCTTCATGGGAGAAAAGTAGTATACATGGGTCATAAAATCTTTTTGACTTTGGATCACTCTTATAGAAGATTGAAAATGGATTTAAATGGCTCATATAAATCAAATATTTCTCCAAAACCTTTATCCACTGATCAGTATTTTGGGATGGTGATGAATATTAATGTGACATTTATAAAGACATATACATCTAGTGATGATAGAAATATTTGGAAGAAAAAATAAATATTTTTTGAGCTTCCATACTAGAGATATCATGATGTGAAACCTAACATTAATTTCATGCATAGGGAGAATAATATATAAGAATGTTTGATTGGAAAATTGTTGGATATTAAAGGAATGACTAAAGATGGGTTAAATGTAAGGATGGATTTACTCTCAATGGGAATACAGTTTGAGTTAACTCACAGTCCTAATAGAAGGTGAGAATTCCTACCCCCGGCTTGTCATACCTTATCCAAGAGGGATAGAACTATGTTTTGTTAATGTCTTCATGATATCGAAGTTCCACATGGCCTTTCTTCAAATGTAAAAAAATTTGTGTCTTTAAATTATTTAAAGTTGATAGGTATGAAATCTCATGAATGTCATGTCATAATGAAATAGCTCCTAGCAGTTTCATTGTGTGCAATCTTTTCCACCCGTTTCAGAATGACTATCATGAAGGTGTTTTATTTTTTTTAATTCTATTTGTTATATGGTGATTGATTTAAATTATTTGAAAATTTTAGAGAAAAAAGTGGTTTCTATACTTTTTCAATTGGAAATGTATTTTTCTATATCTTTTTTTGATATCATGGTTCATTTAATAGTTCATTTGGTGTGAGAAATAAATCTTTGTGGACTTGTTTATCTACATTGGATATATCATTTTAAAATTTATATGATGACATTGAAGGGGTATGTTAAGAATTCATATCGTCCTGAAGCATCCATTTTTGAGAAGTATATTTTTTATAAGGCTTTGGATTTTTATACAAGTTATTCTTCTAATGTGAAGCACATCGATTTTCCAACATGTTTCCATGAACGAGTAAATTTTGAAGGAAAGGGGATTCGTGGCTTGAAATTTAAATTGTTGAATGTTAAACATATATATAAGATATAGTTATACATCTGGAATAACATAGATAATTCTCAACTATATATAAAATTTCATATAAATGATTTGTAATAAAGTTATCGAAAAAATAAAGATATGTGGATTTGATTGAGCATAAAAAACTTTTTTCCATGATATAAAGTGATAATGAAACCAGATGCATCATAAAAATTAATATGGTTAGTGGGTGGCTTAAGTTTAAATTTGATATCATGGTCTGGGTATGACATTAATGGCTACCATTTTCATATGAAATATTAGGATAATAGAAGTGAAGTTCAAAATAGTAGTGTGTCGATGTTCGCAGAAGCAATGCATTTTTCAAGTTCCAAATGCATAAACCCAATCTCTGAATCAACCATATATTATGGAGTCATTGAAGAAATATGGGAGGTTTATTAAATTAAATTTCAAGTTTTCGTGTTTAAGTGTATATGGTTTATCAGTAACAATAGTGTCTTATATAATGAATTTGGAATGACACAAGATAATCTATATAAATCGGAATACACAAATAATATTTTTATCATGGAAACACATAAAAAAAATCTTTGTTTTAGATCAATCCAATATGTAGTGGTATATTTTTTTACAGGGAAAAATAGTATGTTGGTGGTGATAAACTTGATGAAGATGCTGATTTATGTGAGATCCTTACATCCATGGAATGATTAACAAAAAATATTGATAAACACATCGAAGATGTAGTTTGTGCCATACAAAACGATAATGATGAAGGAAATTTGGAAAACACTCTTCAGTATATTTCTAAAATTATTGGTAACATATTTTTTATTATGGTTTACTTTTTAAAATTTCATAAGTTAGATATTTTAATTTTATTTTCTTTATTAAAATATGTATTATAACTAATAAGATAAATTGTTTGTTTATATTAGTTTAGGTTTTTCTTGTTTTTCATGTTTGCGCTTATGTGACATTTCAATTAATTTATTTTGTTGAAAATAAATTATTTTAAACTTAACATTTTAAATAAAAACAAAATATATTATATACGATTATTTATAAAATAATTATTTTTGTTGTAAAATGATTTATCAGGTTAGTGAATTTTTACTATATCATTTCATCTCATTAATATTGTGTAGTTCTCCTTCATTTATATAATTTAATCTCTCATTAATATTAATAGAATTTTATTTAACTACAACAAAAATGTATAAAAATGAGTTACATTTAGTTTACTTTTCTTTTTGTTTGATAATTTCTAATTTTTTATTTACATTGGTAGGTAATTTTTGGATTTGTGTATTTTTATACTAATTAATGTTGCTTTGATTTTTAGGATAATGATAGATCAATCCTCTGAAACACCACATATTTATGTATATAATCATATTCATACCTCTAGGGAGAAACGTCTATATGCACCAGTTGATGAGCCTCATTATCCTTATTTACATGAGACATCTACTTCCATATGTGAAAAAAAGAGTTCAATGGTTGGTAAACGTGGAACCACACATTTAACAAAATTATTAGGTTCCTGTACCCAGGAACAAAGGACACTATTAGAATTTGATGATAATTATATTCCAAGAGGTCTAAAAGAAAAACAATTCTAGAATTTTTTTATTATTACAAGTTAAAAGTAAAGTTAGTATTTTTTTTGAAGAATGGAAAAGTGTTGACAAAGTGACATTATCACTATTGTGGGAGACCGTTTTGGTAAGATTGTTTTTTATTTTACTTATCATGAAATTTTTATAGTAATATTTGTTTTCCCATTCTTATCAGATGATATTTGACCAACTCTACACTAGAGGAGTCAAGATGAAATTTTTATCATTGTAGTCTAGGAGATAGAGGGATTTTAAATCATCCCTCACATCATAGTTCATTTTTTAGAATAGACAGCATGAAAATTCATTTGATATATATTCATTTTTAGATAAATATACGTGGAAACAATTTGTTGAAATTAGACACCAAGAATAGTTTTTATTAAGTGAAATGATACCTTTTTAGATGATTCTTTATATAAATTCCAATTTTCACGATTTATTTATTCTTAATTATTAATTTACAGCAATCAAAGAGTTCATTCCAGGAGATTCAAGATAGAATTGTATACCCTTATACGTTATCTCTGGGTGGGTATTTGTTATTAGAAGAACACATTCTAGAATAAAAAATTAAAAAGCTAAGAGCAGAGTCATCAGGATCTAGATAGTTTTTCTATCCCCCCCCCCCCACTTGACATAAAAAATAGAAGATGGATCTAATGAGAAAAAAAGACCATATCTTATAGAAGATTCAAGATTTGTAGCTGATAATATTGTAATATTATTATTTATTGTTTGAAGTAAATTAAACTCTATATGTTTCAATTCATTATAGATTTTTTCATATATTTCAAACATGATTCTCTTGAGTAGGAGTGCACATAGGGTGTCTTTATTGTTGAGGGTAGACAAGATATTTTAGCTGTATTATTGGGAAAACCCAACACCCAGGTCATGTATGAGGATACCCGGCAGGTGTATCTATAAGAAAAGTGCTTCCACATTCAGAATATTATTCCAAGGATCATGTTTATAAGAAAATATAATCCTTTGAAACCAAAGATCGTGATATTCAAGTGATGATGGAGGACAAGATCATAGCTTCGGTGCATGCGATATTTGCCAGCATGAAAGGATAGTTTTGGTCTACTGATCCAACTCCTCCACCTCTACTAGAAGATCCCACTATTCCTCTTTATCCTACTCACAAATCAGTGTTTCCATTTTCCACTTCTTCTTATCCTACCTCATCACCCCCTCCTCCACAGCTTCCAAGTTATTTTGAGTGATATGATGATGATCCTAATCATATTATTACATATGAGATGATATATTATATCATTGATATTATTCATCATCACTAGATTGAGATATCACATCATATGGTCATTGTACTGGATATTATAGATATATCATCAAAAATACCATGTCTAACAGATTAAGTGAGTATAGTTAGACAATGTATCAGTTATTTTGTAGTTTTTCTATCTATACTACATAGATATTTTACTAGAGAGGTATTTATATATGTTATATTTGATTTCATTTTGTTAGTAGTTTTTTTTCTCATTTTAAAGTTTATATATTTATCTATTTTTTACAGGAATAATTAAAAATCATAGAAATACTATATTGACAACAAAAAAATAAAAGTATTAGGACTTCAGATATATATTCTACAAGTCTTGATAGACTATGAACATACTCAAATTTGTTATTGGGGGTATCTCAAATTCCATGTCATGCTTCTATTTTTGGGAATACACTGAATGTTGGAATTTTGAAAATTGATATCATGGAGCTTATATTGGGAGATAAATTTGGCATCAACATGATGCAAGTTTTTTCAATGTAAGTCAACAAAAAAAAATCATTCCATTAATTTGTTGAAAATTTATAATTATTTCTGATTTGAATGAGGTATCTATATAAAATGTGTACAAATCGTAAAAAGGGAAATGTATATGGATTTATGGACCCCAAATTTATTTATCCAATAGCTTTGACAATGAATGAAGCTGAAAGAACAATTTATATAGCTGAAATATTCTAGAATTATGTCTCATCCAGTGTTGGACATTTCCATATCTTGAAAGGTATGAAATATTTTTACTCACAATTTTTTATACATCATTTAATATATTAACAAATAATATTAAAAAAATTGTATCATTGGCCATTGGATGTTAGGTGGTTTTTTTACCAAGAGAGAAGACATTGATTTGGTTATGATCTATCCATAGTGATGTGATAGAAGATTTTATGAATGTATTAAATACGTACGTTTTCTTATTTTAATAATTGTAGTAATTATAGTGCATAAAATTTATTATATTCATATTTTTTTCAAAAAGGGCATGAAATTTATTTAGGGAGATGATAAATAAGAAGTGAGATAAGATCAAATTTGAAAAAACTAAGGTAAATTTTTATTTATAATTACTAAATTGTTGATATGTTAATTAAAATGTTATTTTGAATTAAAATATCTTTAAAAAATGTCATAAACAACAACATGGAACTAAAATATTCTAGATAGATAAGTCAATTCACATCGATCACTTAGTGAGTGGTGCAACCCCTAACTCAAACCATCATTCCTTCTTGGATGTGGTTGCTAGGAGAATTCCTCAGAATATGAGATCCCCGCCAAATGATACTACAGATTCTAGGCCTCAAGTTGCTTATAAGTATTTTTGACACTACGGTAAATTATCTATTTCTTTTTAAATCACTGGGTAAAATCTTCTTTCCGATGATATTAATTTTGTTCTTGTTGGGAAATTCCTTAAGCACAACCCCTCATTGAAAATTTTAAGATCATCCCTTGAAACCACTAGTTTTCAGGATTTCAAATCATCCTCCTCCATTCATCAAACATTGTGTTTAACTTTTCCTATGAGGATGATTACTATTGATTTTGGGAAAAGTGGTCATGGTAATTTAGGGTTTCTTCCATTAAATTTCTCAAATGGACCTCGGATTTTGATCTCACCACCAAATCCCCAATAGTTCCATTTTTTGTCGGTTTGCCTAGGCTACTGTTGCATCTATTTAAACATCATGATTAATTTCCAATTTATCAGCTCCTTGGAAATCCCTTGAAATTGGATTCGGCAACTAAGTCTCCCTCACAGCCCTATATTTCAAGAATTTTTGTGTAAATTGACATTTCCAAGGATCTCCCCTCTCAAATTTGGATCCAAAAATGGCGAATATGTATTCTCTTAGGTGGTTGTGTATGAGAGTCTTCTAGATTATTGTAGCTTTTTCTCTATGCTTGGACCTGTCTCTAATGTATGTGGCCAGAAAAATGTTTGTACTATAGTTAGGAGAGTCACTTGGATTGTGAAGGGAAAACAAAATCTTGGAGTTTATGGGGAAAATGTTTCCTTTGGCGCATCTAGATCCACTGGTGAAGATCAAAAAAATGATGTTAATAAAGATGGTAAACCCTATGAGAGAAAGTAATTACCAAGATCTATGGATGTTGTTCTTGTTGTCCCAAGTAACAATGTTATCTTTGTTTCCATGGAAGAGGATTAGGTGAAATTGTGTGACTCACATGATTCAAGGGATAAGGCCAAAGGAGATCTCTCTAATGATACTCTTCAAGAAGAAGAAGACCCATTGGATATAATTGAGGAAGAGTATATCAAATCAAGTGATGGGAAAGGGAAAGAACTAATGGTGGATGTGGATGGATACATTCCCAAGAAGACTAGGAAATGTATAGACTATTATGTGTTAGAAAGAAAGATAATTACAAGATCCCTTCAAGATTCTAATAATGATGTTGAGCTTCAAAAATAGATGGTTGAACTGATCGTAATTGATAAAGAGGAGAAGTATGATAAAGAAACAGATCCTATGTATGGAGATTCATATCGGATCCCTGATATAATACACCAAAAAATATCTCCATCTTCAGATTTCGTCTAACACATACCTTGAAATCATAAAATGAATGTACCCAAGGATGATTGATGAATACAAGAAGAATCCTAACTTCAAATTCAGAGACATTCCATGGGTTTGATCTTTTCTGTTTAAGGATATGATTCATAGTCTATGAATTTGTATTATTATCCATTGTTGTCTCCCTAAAACAATTTAGATGGATTATTATCTTTATAGAACTTCATTATGAGATGGATCAAGCTTAAATCAAGCTGGTTTTCATCATGAGGCTTAATACTCGGGTGTGCTTGGGGATGAACTGCACCTGGTTCCCTCTGCACTCTTCTAACTTTTTTAATGCTTTGATGTAGCCTTGTTCTTTTAATACTGGCTAGTACCACTATTTCAGTCAGTTGTGGGTGGTTGTGGTCAAATCTGCCTCTTCGTGCTGTTTATTGTGATTCCCTTGTCTTGGTAATTTATCTTGCTAAATTATTGGATATACTTTTTGTATCTTCCCTAGCAGTCTGGCTACTCTCTATGTGTTGGCATTTTGAAGGATTCAAGCCATAGTCTAGATACTCTTTCTAAGTGATTTTTTTGCGAACTTTCACATCCTTTGAGAGGGACAAAGGCCTCTTGTTTTGAACCAACATACTGGATACATAAACAACACCTTTTGATTTTCTTTTTGGATGTTGGCAGGGACCTACGTTTCACCAACTTGGTTGATTCTCCTCTTTTAGTTTCTCCAAAGCTTTCTATTACAACCGTTCTAGATGAGCTGGACCTGCTTTTAATAGGTCTTATCTTCACTTGATAGTGCCACCACATATACAACTTTATCCTACTCTATATTTCATCTTTCTCGAAGTTACTACACTTTTTACTTGATGTGATTACTTATACAAAGGGATGAAATCTCAGGCAGTTTGAATGAGCTGTGGTTTGAGACCTTTGGATATATCACCATGCATCACTCTAATTTTTGTGTTGGTGTAAACTCATTAAACCTCGAGCATGTATTATAATACTTTTGATTTAATAAAATTATTTGGGGCATGAATTTGGTGACCAATTCATGTCTCCGTTTGTCTCAAAAAACAGCATGGAACTAAATGTGGATATTATGATTTAAGATTTATGTATGAAATAATTTCAAACTATATAATTTCAAAGTTTCATATGGTTAGATTTCTTTATAAATATTTATATAATATTTAATGTGTTTTATTGAAAATTATAGTTGAATTTTTTCTTTATTATTTTTTTAGATTCTTGATGAAGAATGTACATATACCTTAGAGGAGTTGAGACATTTACAAATTTAATGGGTAAATAATTTTACAGGTTTGATTGGTTTTTAGTTTATTTGAAAGTTCAATTGTATATGTATTTTTCTGGTTTTTCTACTTCCTTATTTTATATTTTCTAGCTTCTGTTGTAGAGGATTCTGGGTGAATATAATATTTAAAAAAATTTCTTTTCATGTCATATATTAAATAAATGAAGTGGGAAAAAATTATGTATTTTTTCACATCTCTTATTTATTAACCGACGTGAAAAACTATTTATCCAGTCAGTTATATAAAATAACCAATGTGATAAATGGTGCGTATGTTTTTCATGTTTTTTTACTGGATAAACGATGTTAAAATCCAATTATGTACTATTTTCATAGCGGTTATTTTAAATAATCGATGTGAAAAATGGTGCGTAATTTGTTTTTCACGTCGGTTATTGGATAACTGACATGAAATTTTAATTTACTACATTCCTTATAATAATGAACCTTAAAAACCGATGTGAAAAAACATAAAAAGGATGTGAATAACCGTTTATGTAGAAGTGAGGCACTCCCTCTAGAACATATAGTTGTATCGATTCCTTGTCCCTGAAGGAATCGTCCTCACAATACTTCGGTTGAATCTTAACTAGAAATCATAATGGAGGCTATATAGACCCAATCCTTTTTTACATATTATTAAATGACTTTAATAATAATTATCCAATAAGTAAAAACCAAGGATTGAAGAGTCTATGGTCTTTGGAATACTGGGTACATAATTAAAAAGCTTAAGATTAGAATAAATCATATTTTATTAATATTTATAATGATCTCCTAAATTTCATGAACCCTTATATATTTATAGGATTACCTGGGGAGTACATTGACAAAATATATGACCTAAAAATACTAGTAAGGTAACAAACATGAAAACAAAGTATAAATCAAGAGTCAGATGGAATAATAATATAACATAAAAGGCATGGATCATGATTGAAAATATGGAGGCATAATATATAGAACATGAACTCATATGATCATGGAAATTAATAAATGCGGTATCATATAACATGACATAAACTTGATTCAAGGATAAGTTACAAGACTATATCACATGGTGTACAATGTCCAATAATGGATTAACTTTATCTCTAATCCCATATATAACATCTCGTGAGACTAAAAAATTACCCAATGTATTATACTGCTATATGAAAACACCCATCATAACATATACATTCATATGTGTTCCACATAATGAAATCAAACATAAATGATAAACATAATAGTTTTTCATATAAAGAAATAGGTTTCGTAATCATGTCGCACGGCATAACCAAAGGGTGTATCAAAATGGTATACTTGAAATAAGGGATTTAAATTATTATTGTACAATAATAGAGAAAATATAAGAAAATATATTGAATAATAAAGTCTAACTAAAGTGAAATCATTAAAAAAAATAGTGGCATGGTATGTTTAGAAAAGTTCCACTTAAGCGTAGTTTTAAGGAAAAGAATGATGTGTCTAAAAAGAGGATAGGGGAATAAATTTTTCTATAAAACCATAATAAACTAAATGGTTTTTAACGATAAATTGAGTGATTTTTTAAACATAATGGTCTATCAAATTATTTCTTGAATTTTACTTGAAAGGGGGTAAGAAACATAGAAGTTCCATTTTAATCGGTTTTTCTCATCCAGAGGAATTGAGAAGGGAACCTTTTAAAATATGTATTTCCCCATTAAATAAAGATGAATTGAGGTAGAAAAATATGAGTAGGACATATTTAAATAATATAGGATAATTATTTTAGAATAATTAACAATTAAATTGAGTAAAAGATAGAGATGAAGTGTAACCCAAAGATAATATAGATGTTCAGAGATATCCCTTACCTTAGGTCTGAATGTGTTTTGAACATTTACTTAATGTGTGGTATGATGAAATTATATTCATTAATAATTAAATTAATAACCTATTACCCATATATTTGATTTATTATAATTTTATTAAGTTCATTTAAATCTATTTTGATAATTTATGAAGTTCAATTTCAACATTCCTCGAGCATTCATTTCAAGGTTTCCTGATTGGTTCACTTGTGTATAATTATTCAGAAGTTCTTGTCCAATTAGAATAATTATTCAGAAGTGAAATTATATGTTATTCATGAATTTGAAAAAGTTTAAATTTTCTCAAATATCATTTTTTAATGAGGATTATTTATTTTATAAAATGTTAATGACAATTTTTTAGTTTATTTTGATGGTTTCTACGACCATCACAAACTAGTATCATTTTATTTAATATTATGTCTATATATTTGTTAAAAACATTAAATAAGTTATAATATATTTATTAAAATATTATTAAATCATAATAATGGTTTTATGACTATCCTTGAAGGGGGTAATAGAAAATGAAAACTCATCTTCCATGAAGGCGATAAACCGACATTTTATAGATGATGTTTTTGTTTTTACAATGAAAGGAGTATATAAGGGATTTGATGATGGATATTACATTAAAAAATTAAAGTATATATATGATATTAGAGATATCATTTTAATTTGGATTGGTGTGAGTATGAGTTAGAAGAAAGAATAAATTTGGAAGATAAAGATGTAGGATTTTACCTACTGAATGTCGTCTCCTTGAGAACCACTTTAAAGTACATAGAATTGGTCTTTTGGTGATACCAGTACCACTAGGACGTGGAGAAGAGGCATGGAAATATAATTGGGAAAAATCTTGGAAATATCCAAATATAATAATGTATGAGTAGAAGGGGGGGAGGCATGGTAATTATAAGGGTGTGAGAGGTGTGTTTTTTATTATTTTATTCAATAATTTACTATTTGGATCAACACGTTCAATGGTATTGATTCTTGTGACTATATAAAGTAACTAGGTAATTTGAGTTTTAACTCATGGTTTCTTACATCATTCATGACTCAAAAATTCATGTCTTTGGCTTAAAATATTAAATAGCATAAAATACCGTATTTCACTATTCACCAAAAAAATCAACTATATAGAAAAATACCAAAAATTCACCGTAACCATTTTTTTACCTATAGATTTAAAAAATGGAATAAATTTTGTGAAAATAATTTTATAAATATGAGACATTTAATTTTTAAATAAAAAACATCATTTATTTGAAAAATATTGATTTTAGCGTAATAATTAATTTTATGACCCTTTTAAAATTATATATGGTCTCATAACATTATATTATAATTAAAATAATACATCATATTAATTTATAAATCCATTTTATGAAGATAAAATTTATTTTAAATTATTATTTTTCTTATAAAATAGTAATTAAAACATTTATGATTTAGAAAAATACAAATAATTAATTTATCATTTTTACAAACATTTATTTACATGTACCTTGATATAAATATATCACATTTTCATTTTATAAGATACCCAAATATTATTTTACATCTACATAGGGGATATTTCAATTCTAACGGTCATATTATTATTCCTAACTACCAGATTACTATTCCAATGGTCAGGTTACTATTCCAACAGGTAGATTCTTAACAGTCATATGGTTTTCCTACTTCCAATAAATACCTATTATTATTTTAAATTAGAATTCACTTCTAATTTTTTCCAATTTTATATATACATTCATATTTAGAATTAATATTTTATTATTAAAATTGTGCTTTATTTCTACATCTTTATTTCTGAGCGTGATCATTCTAGTGGATCTAGTAGATCCAAATTATCATATTATTATTCTCTTATTTTATATTTATTATCCCATTGTATTATTTAAAATTATTTTAGTTTTATTTTCTGAATATTTCATCATTCTTAATTTATAAGAATAATATTTTATTTATCAATCTATGTGATGTTTGTTCTTTATACGACATGACATAATTATAAAAAGGGAAATTACATTGATAAAATTATGAGTTGTTACACTCTTCCCACCTTAGGAAATTTCTCCCTCCAAATTTAATTTTAAAAACTAAGCTGAAAAAAGGTGATGATACTTTTCTGTCATCACTTCCCCCAGTTCCCATGTTTCCTTTACATATATATGGTTTTGTCATAATACTTTGACCACATGTGTAACCATGTTGCATCAAACTTTATCTCTATGTTCCAAGATTCTCCCCGACTACCTCTCATAATAGAAACCATTTTTTAGTTGTACCATCTCTAAATTTAGTACATTCTATGGATAGTTTGTGTACTTCCTCGAGATGTATACATGGAATACATCATGTACTTTACACATAGTTGGTGTAAGTGATAGTCAATATGCCACATGTCTGATGTGTTCTAGATTATCAAAGGTTCTGATATACCTAGGGCTTAGCTTCTCTTCTTCCCAAATATTTTTAATATTGTCCATAGAGATATATAAAGGAATACATTATCTCCAAAATCAAACTCTATGTCCCATTGATAATTATCTACATAACTCTTTTGTTGACTTTGGGCTACCCTGATGTGCTATTGAATGATCTTTACCTTTTCCACCATTTCCTCAACCATTTTAGGTCCCAATATCTCACATTCACTAACAACATCTCTACATGTAGGATTTTTATATATCTTCCCATAAAGGGCTTCACATTTATCCATTTGGATTCTTGATTAGAAACTGTTGTTTTTAAAGAATTCGACCTGGAAAATACGTTAGTCCCATTATCCCTTTAATTCCACTGATATAATCTCAACATATCTTCTAATATGTAAATAGTCTGGTAATAATGGCCATCGTTCTTAGGGAGATAAGATACACTAAAGTTTATCTCAGTGTTTATATCATGTTAGATACTTTTCCAGAACACGGAGTTAAATATTATATCTTGATAAAATTCAACAGATAATGGTACTTCATGCATCCATACCACTTCTCTGATGTATATCTGTGAAACTTGATCAATTGAGATTTCATATCGAATTGAAATGAATTGAGAAGTGTTTGTAAGATGATCCACAATAACCCATATAGAAATATTTACTCTGGATGTATTCATAAGTCTAGTGAAAAAGTCAATGGTTTTGTTTTCCCATTTCCAAGTAGGTGTGAGTAATGGTTGCATCATCCCCTTAAATTTTTTCCTTTTATCCTTCACTAGTTGACATTCCAGAAACTTCGACATAAATTCAGTGATCTCCTTCTACATATTATCCAATCAATAGCGCTCTTCGAGATCATGATACATATTTTTTCTCCACGAGAGGATAGATAAGGTTGAGCTATGTGAATCTTTAAAAATATATTTATTTATGTCAAGATTTTTTGGTATACATAGTCGTGAACCAAATCTTACAAATACTTCCTTATCAATATTTAACTCTCAATATTTTCCATTTTGATAGATTCCAAACTATTTTAAATTTCAAAATCTTCTCTTTTAGCATCCTTTATCTCATATAAAATTTTTGGTTGAGAAATCATTTGATAAAGGATTAATAACATTCATTATTTAATGGTTCCAATATCCAACATTTACAAGTATAAAAATATTAGACCCTTTTCAATTCTCAACATTGATAAACTTGCAGGATCCTTTCTACTTAGAGAAACTACCACTTTATTTTCTTTAATTGGATGGTTGTGGATTGATAATTCATAGTCCTTGATGGGATATGACCATCTTTTTAGTGCATATTAATTTCCTTCTGTGTGAATATATATTATAGACTCTTATGATCATTATATATCTCACACTTCTCCCCATAGAGATAATTCTTCCAAATTTTCAACATGAAGATCACAACCACCAACTCTAAGTCATATGTTGGATGGTTTTTATCATGAACTTTCAGATTCCTTGAGGATTAGGCTATCAATTTTTCATTTTTAATATGTATATATCCAAATCCCTTATTTGATGCATCATTGACTTGTGGGTAGTGTAATTACTTGTGCAGTCATAAGACTCTTTGTAAACTCTTTAAATCAGTAATCACATTCACAGGTCTTGAAAAACATTAATCCCTTATGATTTAACTTTTTTAGTAGCTTTTAAAATCTTGAGAAGTTTCTCACAAATCATCATTAATACTCAGTTAGACCAAGGAAATTATGGATCTTCATTACATATTATTGTCTGGGACACTACTCAATTACCTTTTTCTTAGAAGGGTCTATAGATATGCCTTTTATGGTTACATCATCCCCTAAAAATGATACTTCCTCTCTCTAGAACTCACATTTACTATACTTTTTATAAAGTTTATCCATTCCTAAAGACTTCAAAATTATATTCAAATGCTTATCACCCTACTTATTTCTCTTGGAGTATATCAAAATATCATCCATAAATATTATCAAAAAATTCTCAAGGTAATCTCTAAAGACTCAATTCATCAAGTCCATGAATATTGTTGGATAATTAGTGATTCTAAAGGGAATCATTATGAACTCATACTGTCCATACCTCATTCAAAAGGGAGTCTTGGGAATATTTTCCTTCTTCAACTTTAACTGGTGATATCACGACCAAAGGTCCAAATATTAGAAATAATTTGACTAATATAGTAGATCAAACAAGTCATATGTATATGGAATTAGATACTAGTTATTTATCATTATTTTTTGAGCTCACAATAATCAATACAGAGGCACATTTATCTATCCTTCTTGATAAAGAGTAATATCACACCCCATGGTGAAGAACTCAGGAGTATGAACCCATTATCCATATTATCTTATAATTGTTTATCAGTTCTTCTAACCTAAAGGTGGTTATCCTATAAGGATTCAATGATATGGGAAAAGATCCAGGTATATGTTCAATTTAGAACTCAACCACTTAGTCAGGAGGAAGACAGGGAAATTTTTTAGGAACACATCATTATAGTCCCTCACAATGGGAATGTCTTTTATCAAGACCTTCTCCTTTGTCTCAATTATTTGAGCTAGATATGATTTCTCATAAAAAATAATATCCATAATTTGTAATATGATTATGAATTATATTTATCCTAGACCTTACACTTGTATAGGATTGGAGGATACCTTAGGATGTGAATATTGATATCCCTTTCCCAATAGTTGAAGTAGTCTTTATATAAAGATATATAATCCATGCCCAATAATGCATCAAACTCCACCAAAGGAATTAATAAGACATTTTCTAAGAGGTTTGGTTCACAAACATTGACTAGGGAGGAATTATGTTCTTTGGATGCAATAATTTCTCAATTTTTAGGCCTCATAGATAACTCGACCTCCATATTTTGAGGTGGTGTTTGAATAGTTCGACTAAACATGCAAGAAATGAAATAATGTGAAGAAATAGAATAAAAAAGTATGTTTTATATTATTTAATGAATAACCAGAATAATTATCACCAAATCATTTTCATGATCCACCTCAGTAGAGGTGATATCATATTCCCTTCCCATCTACCTTGGATATTGTTGTCATTGATTGTCTTCGAAAACCCTTGGCATAGGGAATTTGCTTTGATAATGTATGTGTTCCTTGTAGTTGGAACACTTTACTACAGGCTGAGTATTGATATGAACCTTCCTTTATTCTACCTCATTTATGGGATTCTTCATACCACTTAGGAAATTATTTTCCTGATGTCCCTCTTTTATGTATTTGAAACATCTCTTGGTTCCCTTTATATAATTATCAGGATGCTTCTTCCTACACCTTGACACATGGGATACTGGGTTATCTTACCCTAGTGGGATTTATATATGGATACTCTCATATTAAAAAAAATTATTCTTTTAATCTCGGATCCCATGAGACCACTGAGAGTCTCCAATCTCCATCTCAACCATAAGGGAACAATGGATAATCTCTTCATAGCTGTAAAAGTCTCGAATCACCAAGTATTTTCGTAGACTCAAATTTAATATACTAAATAAGAGATATACCTTGCTTTTAGTTTCCCTGAAAAATCCAAACGAAAATTGTGAAAGACTTATAAATTTTACCTTGTACTCACCAATAGACTCATATTTATTTTTCTTTAGCCCTGGGAACTCCATATAAATCATAGAAGGTATAGTTTGTGGAAAATACTTATTGAAACATATTTTCTTGAATCATTCTCAATCCATATAATCAATTTTCTCATTAAACTTCATGTTTTTAATTAGTTTCCACCACTAATATGCTTCCCCAACAAAATGTTAGACCGCCATAAAAAAATTATCTTCTTCTAAGCATTGGTGGATATAAAATATCTTCCCAATAGAGTTTATCCATTGTTCAGCAATGAGGGGATAAAAATGTCCACTAAAGATAAGATAACTTTTTTCACATAAAGGATTTAACCACAACTTGTTCTTTATTAGAAGAAATAGAGATTTTCACATGATACATGTTACCATAAATTACTTGATCCAGTTGAGAATGTATTGTCATGATGTTTTGAGATCCTATTCTCATCAAGTTAGGAATATCATTATGGAAATCATCACATTGTCTACAACATTGGTAATTGGAAAACGTTCTTTTATTTTACTCCACTATTGTAAAAAATTAGGGTTCTTTAATACTTAGATATTGAGAATATAAAAAAAATAAAACTGAACTTATACAGAATAAATTACAAATGAAGATTTTATCCTAACTTGTGACTCCCTAAGTTTCAATCTTGGTCATCTAAGGAAATTATTACAATACATAGACTTATCCCTATGGTTATTACTAAAGTTTTATCGTCCAAATCACAAAAAATAACTATAAAATACTTTGATAACAACTATAGTGACCATAGAATTTTATATATATATTATTACATTATTTTAAGCCTAATTATCCTTTAAATAAAAATCAAGGATCGAATAGTCTACTGTATTTGTAAGACTAGGTACATAATTAGGAATCATGAAACCAGAAGAGAAAAAACATCTTTTATTAATCTCCATATTGAGCCGCTATATTTCTTAAACTCTTACAACTAAAAAAGATAACTTGGGGAATACGTAGGCAGAAGGTATGAGCTAAAACACCCATAAATGGAATAAACAAGGAAACAATGTATAAATAATGTTTCAAAATGTCACGACCTAACCCATGCCAGGGCTCGAGACACAACTACCCCTAGACAACCTTTTTATGACAGGGGTGGTGAAAAGTGTCGAAGGTATAACCAACTCAGTGTGGCCTTTGTCTATATATATGTATGGACACACACATTTATCTTGATTAGAAAGTGAAAAGGGAAAGAATAAAATATGAAACATTGCTATAAAGTAAATTAAGAATGGATGAACCTCTAGATAATATGAAAGTACGGTAGTGTAAACTCAAAAGAAAATGGTCAAAATGCACAAAAGCCATAAATATATCCCAACATGATAGAACTGGAAAAGTAAACAACTGAGAGAGACTAGCTCCTGAATTACAATCTATGACCACCGTACATTGTCCAAGATCTTGGTATCCCAAAGATCTAGTGAAGTAATTGTTGACCTATCCTTTATCTACATAAGACAAAAAACATGTGTGAAAATCCCATGTAGGGGTGATAATATACATTCCTAGCAGGATAACCTAAATCCTTAAGGGGAAGTAGTAAGATATGCACTAGGAAGTGAAAGATAGTGGATAGAAAAAGATAAATTGAAAGAGTATATCTCAACCCAACAAAGAGTGAATGTAAGATCATCCAAGAACAAGGGGATAAATACGATGATTATATGAACTACCTGTTGAGTCTTTATCACCTATATTAGAAGAGTAAACTCATTCAACCATGGGAATATAAACATATAAAGAACATGGGATACCCCATGCATATTTACCTTTTGCAGAAGGAGAGAAACCAAATGTAAGATGTAGATACATAATAAAGATATATATATATATATATATATTCTCAAACAAAAAGAAACTCAAATGAGAGAGTAAGGGGATCTCCATATCATAGCTCAAACCAAGAATAAGAGTAGCCATTAGTTTCAAAATTCCATTAACATTTCCTAACATCTCATATGTCTTCCCGGTAGTAACTATACAAGTCTAACCATGAATTGTCATTGTACCACACAATCGAGTGGGAATAAACTCAATGTATATGACTCACACCCTAGTGTGTCAGGGTGGGTTCGACTCTAGTGTCACATGGACTCACTCTCTATTTAATATGGGGGTTCCACTCAGAAGTCGTTAATGACCCGCTACCCAATCCAACTAGAGGGTACCACTCCGAAGACATCAAGGACCCATTTCCTAGAAAAACATGGGGTACCACTCTGAAGGAATCAAGGACCAACTACCCATCTCTACTAGAGGGTAACACATGGAAGTAGAGAACCATCACCCTAGTACAATAATAGATAACAAATTAATGGAATCAACTACCCACTACCCAGTTCTACAAGATGGTGCCACTCGGAAGTCGAGGACTCATTCTCTAGTACAATAGGGGGTACCACTCTAATTGCATTGAGGGATTAATACCCATCTCTACTAAAGGGAACCACTAGAAGATGTCAAGGACCCACTCCCCAGCTCTATAGGAGGGTACCACTTAGACGGTCTATGGTGATCTTGTGTTACCATTTTCTTCATTGGGAATTACCTTATTAGGTTATGTTCCAAGAACATTTCACATCATATCTCCAAAGTCACAACCAAGGAAAACATCATGTTTTACATGATAAAATACTTAGGGTAGGATACTCACAATCCAAAATCCAAGTTCAAACAAATATATATGGAGTCTTGAAGTATCCTTGGAAAGGATCTTAGGTTACAGGGCATGTGAGGAGACCCATAGGGCATGTGGTCCAGATCCAAAATCTGGTCGTGTCCCTTGCCGACATAGGATTCCATAAAATGTAGTAGTAAATGAAATGTAGGTGGAATAAATTGTGTGTTTAGGGTAACTGGGACTAGGCCATGTCTTGTTCTCTATTTCATTGAACTAGGCATTTTGTTTGTGTACTCTATACATGGAGAGCTACCTGACATGTTGTGTCACCAGTGTGAGATGGTCATGCCCGTGTACCTGTCCATACACTTACACATGAATTCATGCCTATGAGATCCATCACATGGGTTGTCCAACTGGGAAGGGGGTCAAGGTATATGATATATCTTACACGCCATTTCAACCTTAGGTTTTTTGAAACCTAAGTCTTCAACACTAATGGGGTTGTACTTCATGTGTTCATCCTTACAAATGGTGTGTAGTCGGGTTTTCATAGGTTTTATAGATCCATATCCTGTGTGAAAATTCTCTCAATTTGGATTTAATTTCAACCCCTTCTTCGATTAAAACTAGCAAATCTAGCCTAAAATCATGGATCATAGTCATTATTCACTCGAAATCAACTTTGTTAATCGTTGGGGTTCCTTCATTCGTTATGCATGACAAAACAATTCTACATTCGACTTCTTGATCTCAAATCACTAAAATATTCATCTGTAGCTCACAATGATACCAAATATGGCCTCATTGCACTGATTTTTTCCTCTTTTTTGAATCCCTCACAGTTATGATCGACCGATCTTAATCGGTACCTTTTGGAAAAGTCAAACCGGGACCGAGGTATCCTACCGATCAAAAACATGAAGAGAAATTAGAGATAAAGTTACCAAAACAATTTTTTAAACATTACTGGTCAAGTTTTTTTCCAATGATCAAGAACAAGGATTTCAGGGATAGATAAAAAATGGAATTAATTGAATTCCAGTACTTGGGTATATGAAAAGGTTGAAAAAAAAGGGCACAGATCGAAGAAATAAAATCAATCTACAATAATATTTAATATAAGGGAATAAAAAAACCAAATTAAGAGTCTTAACTTGAGTATGGATTAATTTTTTATGAATAATTCATAAAAAATGATCACAATGGAGTTTTTTCATTCGTTGCATCCAGATCTGCTCGAATTTGGAGTTTCCTCATCGTCCGATGTGATTCGTCAACAGTAAAGGAAGAGAGAACTCTAGAATTCTCCAAGAGTTTTATGTCACTAACCTAGAAGAATTTATCCTACCGACATACTTATATATTTTATCTTTTCCTATGAAATGAATTAATTAACTAATTTATTAATTGATTAATTCAATTACCATATTGCCAATAAGCGAGGAGTCTGAACGAATCATGCCAACTCTTTTTATGTCAGGACTATGGTAAAATCCAAATTCTTAACTCAACTGTGGTCTCATATTTTTTATGTGAAAAACTGTCAGAGATTTAACATGTTTTATTTAATAATTTTTACATGAATAAAATAAAATATATTTAATTTTTTATAAAATTAATTTCAGGTACACCGTGCCTCAGAATCGCATGTCATATTAGCTCCTAGCTCTAGATATATATATATATATATATAATATCTTACAAGGAAAAAAATCGAGACTCTAAATCATTCAATCCACTAAGACTTTGGTCCCTAAAAAGAAAAAACTAGGCAAAAAACTTGGGATATTGATCCCACACATGGATCTCCTGCTCCCAGGAACTCTCTTGCACATTTCCATACCACTGCAACAAAATAAATAAGGGGATGTTCCTTCCATGGATGGACCACTATTATAAATCCTTGACTTCAACTGGGTGCTCCGCAAAGGTGGCTCCATCTTTGATATCCAACTCTCCCCATTCGAGGACGTATGTGAAGTCATGCACGTATCACATCAGTTGTGGAACATTGAATTCATCGTCATCCCTCTCTAGTTGTGGTGGTTGTTTGAGGTGGTAGGAAACCTCATCAACCCTCTACATGTTCTCAAATGTCCCAATGAACTTCAAGGATAGCTTTCCTCCAGGGTCAGACCATTACATTCCTCATCGTGGGGAGACTCTTAGGAAAATGCAGATTCCCTGGTCGAACTCAAAGGGTGTATGACGATGATCTGAATATGATTTTTGTCTGCTCTGGGACATCATCATCCACTAATAGATGACCTGGACTTTCTTCATCATCACCTGCACCATCCTTGGGCACACAAGATATTACTCATCAACCTTTATCCATGACAGGGGGACCTATAGGGTCTCCCATATAGGGCCTCAAAAGGTTTCATGTCGATGGTAGTGTTGTTTTTATTGTTGTTTGCAAACTCTTCCAAGGGTAGGTGATACTCGGAACTCTATCCAAAGTCTAAGATATTTGCCCTCAGTATATCCTCCGGTAATGGAATAGTGTGCTCGGTCTACCCATTAGGCTGGGGGTGAAAATTTGTAATCATATACATATAGATATTGAATTCCTCCAGTAGTCCTCTCTCTAATCGTGAAATAAATCACATGTCATGATTGTTGACAACATTCAAGGTCATCCCATGAAGATGGATGATCTTCTACATGCACAGTTTCCCCAAAATCTCCATTAAACTCTATTCCCTAATAGAAAAGAAGTATGAATACATCATGAGTCAGTGAACTATCACCCACATGGAATCGTGGATCTTCTCTATATGTGGAATCCTTATTACAATGTACATGGATATGTTGTCTCATTTCCATTCTGAGATCTCAAGGAGCTAAAACAACCTTGCTAGAACTTGGTTCTCAACATTCACCTTTTAATAGGTGATGCACTAAGAGATAAAATCATCCACACTTCGTATCATGTCGGACCACTAAAACTTCCACTGAAGGTCTGTGTACATCTTCCACACATCGGGATATAAAACTAAGTGAGAAGTGTGGAACTCTTACATCACCTCATCCCGCATCATTATTGGAACCAATGTTTACCCTAGAACAAGATGAAATGATTCCCTCCTTTAGAATATCCATCTGGTGAGTCACATATGGATATATGATCAAATAGAACCTTGTAGTCGATGTCCCCTAGCTGGGAATCTCTCACATGCTCGGGGAATAAAGGAGTCAACAACATTGACTAAAGAAAATATGTACCCGCCTGCTCTACCAAGGTCAATTGTAGGGAAGTTATCCGCTTTAAAGCCTCCCTCACTAAGAGAGCCTTGTACTTAATTCTAAGGGAATCTTCTACAATGTTTCCCTTCCCTAGAGTATAGACTGTCTTGAATTCAAAGTTTTGTAGGAACTCCAATCTACATCATTGTCTCAGGTTTAGTTCTCTCTACATGAAGGCATACTTGAGACTCCGGTGGTATGAGTTAACCATAAATCACTCACCTAGTAGGTATTGCCTCCACATACTTAGGGTGAATACTACCCCTTCTAGATCTAGGTAAACATTTGTGTAGTTCTACTCATGGGGTCTCAGCTACCTCCACCCATATGTGATAACTACCTACCACTGCATCAACACGTATTCTAGTCTAACTCCTGAGGCATTGAAATACACTACAAACTCAATACCTTCTTTTGGTAATCACAACACAAGAGAACTCATCTTCTTTAGCCTCAACACCTCAATTTACCTCCCACGCTTCTTAGACCAAGTAAATGGCTTCCCTATTTCATCAGGGCAGTCAAAGGGGTTGTGATTATTGAGTAGTCTTCCATAAACATCTAGTAGTACCCTACCAAACCAAAAAAATTGCATATATAACATCATCTTGGGTGGCTCCCAAGAAAGCACTACATCAGTCTTTTATGGGTCTATGGCTAAAATGTGCTCAAAATAATACATTCCCTATAAATTGGACCACATGAATCTACAAATGGCACTTCAATATAATTATATTGATTTGGTTCTCTCAAAGAAAGTCGAGGAACATCCTCAAGTTATCTGTATGCTTGCACTATCATGTAGAGTAGACGATTATTTCATCGATGAATAAAACAAAAAACCGGTTCAAGTACGGCTATAAAACCTGGTTCATAAAATCCATAAACATGGTAAGGGAATTCATCACACTGAAGGGAATTACTAGGAACTCATAGGGTCTGTATTGACATTGGAAAGACAAATTTTGAATATAAACCATGTGAACCATCAACCAGTGGTATCCAGACCTAATATCAATCATTGAGAACCATTTTATTCCTTTCAACTAGTCAATGAGGTCTTCAATCCTTGAAAAGGGGTAGTTTTTATTTTCCGTGGCCTAGTTCAAGAGAAAATAATCCACAAAAATTCATAAGATCTTGTCCTATATTTTCACAAACAACACTGAAGATTCCTATGGGGACACACAGGGTTTGTTGAATCCCTTCTCTAAAAGGTCCTCTAACTAAAATAGCATCCCATATAGGTTGGTAGGGGTCATATGATATGATGTAGAAGATATCAAAATGGTTTTAGGATGCAAGTCAATGAAAAATTCCATCTCCCTCCTCAAATGTAGTCCCAAAAAATATTCGGGGAAGATGTCCATATAGTACTCTAAAAATAAGGGAATCTATATTAATAAAGATCTTGCTGCACCAAGGGATATACTCGATAATTTATGGGTGATGGGATTCAGCCTCCTGCTCGCAGAACCCACTTGTCTCTTTATGTGATCTAACATTCCATAAAAGGTGAATCTTGTCCCATCAGTGCGTAGTCATATGAATTTTCTACGGTGATAGTCAATATGGGCTCGAACCATGGAAATCAAATCCATACCTCAGATGACATCATAGGGTTCTATCATGATGACCAAAATTCCCCATATGAACCTCTCTCCACCAAGAGATAGCTCACACTATCAGAAGATGAAAGATATAGAATAATTTTTTTGTAGGAACCTCAAGATGAAGCTGTTGGGATAGTACCCCAACTAGGAGCTCCATCTCTCACACCAAGAGTAAGGATATAAAGTAACGACTAGAACCTATGTATACTAGTACTTAAGAAATAGTATAAATCACATAGATCATTCCTATTATCATTATGTGAACTGTAGGATCATAGACATCCAAAGCCTACAATTTTCTACTACCCCAACCACCAGCTCCCTGATCCTGACAAGGGCCACTAGGTGGTTTTAGTTGAAGAATATCATAATGAAATCAACTACCCATAGCTCCTCATGGTCATATTCTATCTCTACCTTCTTAGGGACCACCATGTCCTCGCATCAAAGATCCCTGATCATGTTCAGGCCTTTGTTGTGGTGGTCCATAAGCAATCTTCTTAAGATGCACAAAACATCTAGTTTGGAAGTCTCACGTTATGTGACCTCCCTCATCATAAGTAAAACACTTCCCCTATCTAAACTTTCCTGGCACTCTAGGTTGCCTCTGACCATGTTTCAAATTCTGATCATGGAAATGTTTCCTACACCGACATCCTGGCACCTAGTGTTTATTATCTAATGTAGATGACTCAACTTTGGGGAACCCACTACTAGTTCCAGCTATCTGGAATCCCTCAAATAGAAATAACTATGTCACCAGTTCCCACCCCAACCCCTTTACATAATTGGGGATTCAAAAGGGTAATTTGGTGTAATGGATCTCTCTATAGAGTCCATTCTCAAAACTCCATGTTCAGAATTATCCATCCTAGATCATGTTAAGAGAGTACCTTGTAAGGTCTGTGAACATCTATACATACACAACCACCTTCATTACTCCCTACTATAGCTCCAAAATCTCCTGGAACCATACTAAGTTCAATTAGGGGGGGAAGTACTCCCCATGAAATAGCTGGCGGAAGTCAGGCCATGAGAGTGTCAACTCATCATGCATCTGTGTAACATGGATCCACCAGCGCCCAACTACTCCATTGAAAAGGCTAGATGACATCGTAACCACCTAATACATTGGGATATGAACAACATTGAAGATACATACCACCAACTCTGTCCAATACTCTACTACCTAAGGAGATGGCTCGCCATAGAACCTGAGAGGTCTCTAATGCCGGAACTCGTGGAGCATGTTAAGTCTGCACTCATCCTCAACCTTCTTTGTCAGAATGATCTGCTACTCGATAGAAGGGGGTGTTTTTACCCTCACACCGAGAGAAAGGGATCAGGGGATGAACCTGAAAAAATGCCTCATCATTCATTGGATCTTTTTCCTTAACTTGAGATTATATCATGGTTGGATATCACTATAGAGGAATCCTAAAATTATCAAGGAGTTTTGTGGAAGAATGAGAATATATATATATATATATATATATATATATATAATACTGGGGTACTGACTTAAGAAGGAAAGTCAAATACTTGATCTCATATGATGCATGTACCATTTATCCCTACAAAAAAAATCTCTAAATACCATGTCAACAAGTAGGTAGTGTGGGTCCTGGTGAATGGATATGTCGACCGCCATACAATCACTGGATTCTCCATCCTAAGATCCACACTTGATAATCTTCAAAAAAAAATCCCTAAACCAAACCAAATCCTCTTAAGGGGATATGTCTGAATAAATTCTCAGGGAAAGAACTTTCTCTGATACCAATATATCATGACACAACCCAATCAGGGGCTCAATCCGCAACTACCCCAAGCCTACCTCTATAGGCCAGGGGTGGTGACAAGCATTGAAGGCATTACAAACTTGGGGGAAATTTCTTAACTACTTGTATACACACACAGAGACATATCAATGCAAAAGTGTAGTGGAAATGAAAAAAAGATTTAACACTTCTATAAAGTAAAACATGCATGTGTGAACCTCTATATTGTAAAAAAGCATGCTAGTGTAAACTAAAAAGTAAGGGATAAAATACATGCCCAACTAGAAATATGCCCCAACCTAATAGTACTAGAAAAGTAAATAGCTAAGAGAGCCCAACTCTTGAATTCCAAGCTATGACCACTGTACGCGGTCCAAGAACCTAGTATCTCTAAGCTCCTCTATAGTTGCGGTTGACTTTTCTGTCATCTGTATAAGACACAACACGTGTGGGAAAAGTCAATTTAGGGGTGATTATATAGATAACCAGTAGGACACCATGAAATATGAAGGGGGAGTGTTAAGAGATACAATATGAAGTGAAATATAGTATATAGAACAAGTTATAGTGAAATATTACATCTCAAACAAAAAAAATAGTGAAATTTAGATCATACAATCATAAGGGGTAAACACGGTGTGTAGGTGAACTAATAATTGAATATTAACCACTTATGGAAGATGAGTAGACTAATCTTACCACGTTAAGCTAAAAATGAAAATAATATGGTATACCCCACATTTCTTCACCTCTACTGGAAGGAGAGTAACCCAATACAAGGTATGGATATTGAAGAAGGATATATATATATATATATACATTATCAATCAAAACAAACACATATCAGAGAGTAATGGGATCTCTATATCACATCTCATCCCATGAATAAGAGTATCCAACAATTCCAAAAGTCTATCAACGATTCTTATAATCTCATGCATCTCCAGAGTAGTAACTGGTTAATTCTAACCATTCCTCATCACTATTTTTCCCAGCCGAGTGGGAGAAAACTTGAAATAGAGGACATGCATTCTTGTTCATTATGGGGGTTCCACTATGATTACAAGAGGACTTGTGCCCTATCTGACTGTGGATTTATACTCAGAAGACATTGAGGACTAACTTCCCAACTCAACTAGAGTGTACCACTAGGAAGAAGTTGAGGACCCACGCCCTGGTACAACAAGGCGTTACCACATTGAAGTAATCTAGGATCAACTGCCTAGTTCTACTGGAGGGTACCGAAGAGAGGTCAAGGAGACACACCCTTGTACAATAGTTTTTCAGATATAGGGTTTTTGGTCTAGGTTTTAGGATATTTTTTGTACGGTTTTCGGGTTTATGTTTATGATTTCAAGATTAAGGTTTAGGTTTTAAGGTTTGGGGTTTATTATTTTGAGAGTAGGTTATAGGGAATAGGTTTTTAGGTTTAGGGGTTAGCATTTAGGTTTTATATTTTAGGTATTAGGGTTTCAGATATATTGTTTTGTGTCTAGGATTTGGTACCACACTAATGGTGTTGAGGACCCACTTCCCATATCTACTAAAGAGTATCACTTAGAAGTCAAGGACTTGAACCCTGGTACAACAGGGGGTACCAATTTGATGTTGTCAATGACTTACTTCCTAGCTCAACTAGTGGGTACCACTCAGAAGATGTCTAGGACCCACATCCCATCTCTACTAAATGGTACCATACAGAATGTATCTAGTGATCCTGAGTGATCACTACCACCATCAATTGTTTCCTTATTATTTTCCTTGGGAAAAAAATTCACATCGTACCTACAAAGCTACAATTGATGGAACCATCACGTTATATGCACAAACGTACTTAGAATATGCTAATCTCATGCCAAAATACAAGTTAAAAATAATGAGATATGAATCATTGAAGTTTATTTAGAAAGGAACTAAGTGTACACGGTGTGTAAAGGGACCCACATAGTCTGTGGTCCCACTCCACCACCTATATATGTCCCTAGGCATCACACGACTCCATCCCATGTAGTAATACAAACTGTGTAGGTGGATTTCACGATGTGTCCATCCTAACCGGGACCGGTATGTGTCTTTCTCATTGTGTTTTTGTATCAGACCTTGGGCCCTTGTACTCTATACATGACCTATTATGTCACATGTGGTGCTACCTATGTGAGTTTTCCATGTATGTGTACTTGGGTACACGTACGTGTACCTAACCATATACATACATATGACTTCCTGTGTGTGTGATCCATCACATGGGTTTTCCAATCGGGAAGGGAGAACATAGAGTGTGACAGGACTTACACATTGTATCATCCTTAAGTTGTCTAAAACCCTAGTTGTCTCCATTGAGGGGTGTACATGTGGTGTGTTCATCAATACACATGGAGTGTAGTTGGTTTTTCACTAGTTTTTCATATCTTCTTACCATGCACAAATATGCTCAATCTTGTTTTTATTTTAGCCCTATCTTTTGCCAAAATTGGTTGATCTAGCTGAAAAATGAGGATCTCAGTCATCATCCACTAGAAATGAACTTTTTAAATCGTTAGGGGTTTCGTCGTTTATTCCACACACCACCAACAATTATATGTTTGATTTCTTGATCTAAAATTAACAAAACATTCATAAATGTGTTTTAATGATCCTATATCAGACCTTATATCACCAATACATGCCTCCTTCATCGACCTGTCATGGTTCTAAGGTACCGATCGGGCCGGTACCACCCGGTAAAGACCAATCAAGACTATAGGGTCCTAACGGTGATAAAAATGAAGAGAAAGTTGGGAGAAAGGCACCACAAAAATTGTTTAAATATCATTGTCCAAGTGTTCATGGAAATAAATCAACAACATGGATCTCAGGTTTAGATAACAATTGAAATTAATTGAATTCTAGTATTCGGGCACATGAAAAGGCTGAAAACAAGGGCACAGATCAAAGAACAAAAATCAATCTACTCAAATATTTAATAAATAATCATAAAAACACAAAATGAATAGTCCTACCTTGATTATGGATATATCATTGATTAATAGTGCATCTTCCAATGATTTTATAGAAGTCATTTCATTCGTTGTGTCCTGATTTGCTTGGATCTAGAGTTTCATCATTGTTTGATGTGATCTGTCAACAGAGGATGAAGAGAGAGCTCTGCATTTCTCTCATGGTTTGTGTGATTAACCCTATGGAATTCATCCTAGTTATATTCTTATAGATTTTATCTATTTCCCTGAAATGAATTAATTGACTAATTTATTAATTAATTAATTTACTCAATGTACCGCTAATGGGAAAGGAGTCTGAACGCCCCCATGAACATTCATTTTATGTCGTGCCTAGTTAAACACCACGTTTCTAACACAACTACAGGCGTATATTTCATATCAGAGCTAAAATTTAAGATTAATCATATTTTATTTAATATGTATCAAGTGTGTGATATAAAATATATTAAATATTTTTATAAAATTAATTGCAGGAAAATTTGGCCTCAAAATTCCATTCCATATCAACTCCTAGCTCTGGAAATAGATATATATAAATATTTCAAACTCTTAGAATAAAAAATATGAGTCTCTACACAGAAGGCATAATATGGTAACATAAATGGAACAACTCATAAATAAGAATATGGTGTAATAACATATAGCATTTGGAATCATATGATCATGGAAATAAAGTACTATGGTAGATTATAACATGACCTAAACATGAGTAAAAAATAACAACCATGACTATATCACATGGTGGAAAAATTCACATAATGGATTAGTTTTACTCTCAAATCACATACATAACATCTCATGAGACTAAAACATTACCCAAATGCATTGGAGAAATATCTAGGTGCACCCATTATAACATGTACATGTATATGTGGGCCATATAATTAAATAAAACATTAGGGATAAACATAATGGTTACCCATGGAAAAAATGGGTTTCATAATCATATTACATGGAATAACTAAAGGGTATATCATAATGGTATCTATAAAATAACGGATTTAAATTATTCTTGTACATTAACAAAGTAAATATAAAAATATTGCATTAACAATGAGGTCCAACTGAAGTTAAAATATTAAAAAAAAGAGTGGCTAGGTAAGTTTATAAAGGTGACACTTAAGAATAGTTTTTTGGAAAATAATGATGAGTAATTAAAGAGGAAAGGGAATAATTATTTCCATAAAAAATTGAAATGAATTTTTTTTCAAGATAAAATGAGTGAGTTTTGGAAAAAAAATGGTTCCTTAACTCATTTTTTATAGTTTACTGGAAATTTTTTAAAAATAGATAAGTTCCCTTTTAATCGGGTTTGCCTATCGAGTGGAATTGAGAAGGGAACCTTTTAAAACAAGCATTTCACCATCAAAAAAGATTAATTGAGCTAGATAATTTTTTTTGGAAAATATTTACAGAATATAGGATAATTATTTAAGAATAATAAATAGCTATGTTGAGTAAAAGAGAGAGATAAAGTGTAACCCAAAGGTCATAAGGAGGTTCGAAGAGATCCCTTACCTTATGTCAAAATTTCTACTAAACATTCACTTATTGTCCTACATAATCAAATTATATTCATTAATAATTTAAATAAAAACATATTCCACATATATATTATTTATTATAATTTCATTAATTTCATTTATGGTCATTTTCATGAGTTATAAATTTCAATTCATTATTTATAAGAGTATTTATTTAATGGTTTCATGATCAGTTCACTGGTGTATAATTACAGAAGTTCTTGTAAAATTAAAATAATTTCCCAAAAGTGAAATTACTTTGTTTTAGGGAACTTATGTAATTTTAAATGGTCTCATATTTTATTTTTTAATGAAATTATACTGATTAATTTGACAAAATGTTAATGATAAATTTTTAGTTTATTTTGGTGGTTTTTACGATCATCATGAAGTAGTATCATTTAATTTAATATTATGTATATATATATTTGTTTCAGAACATGAAATAAATTATAATATACATAGTTAAATATTATTAAACCATAATAAATTTTTTTATGACCATATTTGAGGCAGTTAATGGAAAATGAGAACTCGTCATCCAGTAAGGTGGTCAACAAACATATTATGAATGATGTCTTTCTTTTTACAATAAAAGGAGGTGAGAAGGGATTTGATGATGGATATTCTATTACAAAAATAAAATTCATGTATATATATGATACTATATTAATAATTTCACTTTATATAGGGGTGAGGATTAGGTAGAAGAAAGAAAGGATTTAAAAGGGAAAGATGGAGGATTTAACCTCTTGAACGTTGTCCCCATTAGAACCTATTAAAAGCACTTGGAATTAATATTTTGGTGAAACAAGAAATAATATAAAGTGAGGAAGAGGCTTGGTATGAGAATTAGGAATAATATCGGAAATATTTGAAGCTTATATGGTTTGCCAAGAAGAGGTGGTGATGTGTGGTATTTATAAGGGGAGGAGAGTGGTGTTTTTTATTATTATTTTCAATAATTTATTATTTTTGCTCAAGACTATCAAAGGTATTTTTTCATGGGAATATATATAGTGAATAGTTCATGTGGGTTCAAAATAATGGCTTCTTACATCATTAATGACTCAAAAATTTTGGTATTAACTAAAAATGATAAATACTGTAAATTACTGTATTTCACCATTCACAAAAAAATCAATTATTTTAGAAAAATCCCAAAAAGTCACTAAAACAATTTTTTATGTGTAGATTTCAAAAATGAAAACCATTTTATGAAAAAAAATCTAAATATGAGAAATTTTATTTTTAAATAAAATCATCATTTATTTGAAAAATACTGATTTTAATATTTTAATTGATTTTATGACCTTTTGAAAAATTATTTATGGTATCATAAAATTATTTTATCATAAAATTAAAACATAATATGAATTTTTAAATCCATTTTATGAAATTAAAATTTATTTGAAATCATTATATTTATTTTAAAATAGCAATTAAAACATTAATGTTTTATAAAAATAAAAAAAAAATATTTATCATTTTTAAAACATTAATTTACTTGTACCTTGATATAAATATATCATTTTTCAATTTATAGGAAAAAAAATATTATTTTACATTTCCATAGTTTAGTTTACTATTCTAATGGCCATATTAATATTCCTAATTGGCATATTACTATTTCAATAGTCAGGTTATATTCCAACAGTCAGATTGTAATTCCAACAGTCAAATTTATAATGGTCATATGATTTTACTACCTCCTATAAACACCTATTATTGAATTATTTATTCATTCACATTTACTTTATCTCAAGTTCATATATACATTCATCTTTAGGATTACTATTTTATTATTGACATTATGTTTTATTTCTACATCTTTTTTTATGAGAACAGTCATTATGGTCGATCGAGTATATCCGAATTATCTTATTCTTATTATATTATTTTCTATTTATTTTCCATCTATAATATATTGGAATTCTTAAAGGTTTATTTGTAGACTAATATATCATTCATCATTTATTATAATAATATTTTGTTATTTTATCTATGTGATGTTTGTTCTTTGTAGTACATGACATAATTATAAGAAGGTGAATTCTATTGATAAAATTATAAGTCGTTACAGAAGCATCTTGAAAAAGAAAAGATATACCACGATCAATGAGTATATCTGTGAAGATGACTCAGGAAGGACATGAATATAGAAACCATTCCTATATGATGTGTGTACTAATTTTTTCCCCTGCAACCATTGTATACATATATAAAGTTGAAGGTTATCAGAGCTCTGGTGTATAGATATATCCACTGTCATACCAACACTGGAGTCTTTAGCCTCAAATATAAACCTGAAAAACATTACACTACTGCAATAAAACCAAAACCAATCTCACATATAGAAAAAACTATGAACTCTAGTCCTAAGATGGAACACTCTTCTCTGATACCACTCTGCATGACCCAACCCCCTGAGGTCTTCCTAGATAATGATAAACCAAGTGATACTATCTCGAGCATTCCTCTATTAGGTCATGGGTTGTCTACAAGTGTTGAGTAGGCATAACAATTGCAATGGATGACTTATCAAAAGGTAACTCTATGCACACACACACATCAAAGCTCATGGAAATACCAAAATGTAAAGTAAAAGTGATACCAATTGTATTCACAAAGCTAAATCAAAAAAATAGAGAATGAAAATAGTACTAGAAAACATAAAGAGAAAAATATAAGCCAGGAAAAAATTGTAAATAAGTCCAAGGTACTAAAAATAGGGGACAACAATCAATTGTGACTCTTGGTATGAACCATGGTCTCTCTAGACCAAATCTAAGTTGTATCTTATCTTATTCCACCAATAACCCCATTGAATGGCCAATAATATGAATAATACATAAAATTTGTAAGCATATCTCATATAGGGGTGACTATAACAATACCTAGTGAGACACCCCTAAATCACTAAGCATAAGTCATCAAGATTAGTCATCTCATTACAAGATATTTCAATCATAATATGATACATAAAATATAATATATGGATATACTCATAGTTGAAGTTAAGTCACAAGGTAATCTCATAACCTCATTTCTAGTATAAGATTATAATCAAGAGTCCCCAAACAAACTCGCCTGAGACAAATCACTCCACGATTATAATAGTACTGATGGAGTTCATTTGAGATGTCGTGCTCGTCGGGTCTTTCCATAAATAATTACACATTGGAAGTCTGAAGAGATCGATACATAGATAGGGATCACACCCAAGGATATGGGGTACACCATCAACCCAAACTAGATGAAGCCACTTAGTAGGGGATCGATGCTCATGTACAATTTCTCAATCAGATTCTGATAACCCATATAGGGAGCTCCCATCTAGACCTCTTGGAGGGATTAAAAACTCTCTATCCAAAAATATTCTCTTAGATATAATCACAATCCTTTACTTAGAATTTAATTTCAAACTATACCCTCACATGGATGGATTGAGGGAACTCATCCTTAAGGAAACTATTCCATGCAAAAGGGAACAAAGTTTCCAATTCATATTCAAATATGTTAATGGTGTGCACAATCAGTACATGGATTTTACCTTAGAAATCGGTTATACCTGTATATCATGGTGTGTTCTTGTGCATGTTCCCATGTACAACTAGTTGTGCCAGTTTTCCTGTTCATGTATGTGTACTGGGCCATGTATGAGTACATAGATTAACCCTTGTACTCAGGTTGTGTCAGCTATCAATATGTGTATGTGCCCATGTATCCTTTGGGATATATGTTGATTGACAAGTTATATTTATCATGGAATGTGACACCTATCACACACTTTGAAATTTTTCTTCTCCACTCATACTCTTGGGCTGCAGTCAGGGCCCCACACTGCATGTATCTCCATATTACACACCATGTATATCATCATTTTCTAGAATCTCATGGTTATTCATGCGGTCTCCTGATTCAATAACATCCACCACTGAAAACACACATAGGAAGCTCAGATCTAGCAGTTGACTGTCCTCACTATTCTTTGTGGTCATATTCTGGATTTTGATTTACCAAAAATCGCTACCAAATTTCATGCCTTCATCATACGCCAAAAACCATTAAAAAAACATCTCTGATATGATACTAATTCATCTTCACCTCTATCGTTTCTCGATCTCATCACCATATAGAACCTATATCTATAGTAATAATACATTTTTCCAGGAAACATGTGTACGGTGATTCATTACATTGTATTTTTCTAACCATCAGCCAAAAAATCCCGACGATGAATGCACAAATAATGGGGGAGAAATGAAAAAAAATGAGAAATAGAACTCAAAAAATGTTCATTTTGGTCTTGATTTATTTCCATTAGAATGATTAATGAAGAGATAAAAATTAAACAACAAACAAAAATCCCCAAATTCAAATCAAATAATCCCACTCTCAATACAATCGATCTGCGAATAAATCTATTGTTTGATTGATTCGCCTTCACAGTAAGATGAAAAAAATAGAAATAAATAAACATAAAAAAATTACTACCTATATAATGGATAATTCAATTAAAAATAATGGTTTTGGGCCTTTTTTATGGGATTCATTGGATCCGTTGGCACATCGATCCTCAAAGCATGATCTGTTGATGTTTTCCCATAGAAGCTCCTCCACTGGATCCTCTATTAAATTACAAGGTTATGAGGCCAACTCTAAAATTTGGTTATAAATGGGTTTATATTGAAATTTTTTAGGTCGATTCATCATCAAAATAAAAAAATAATTTATTTATTTAATTATTTATTTATTTATTTATTATTTACACCCGTAGTGGATTTTTCACAAACTCTTAACACCAAAAAAAACTATGTCATTAATAGGGTAAAAAACACACTATAAACTCAACTGAGATATCATATTTATGATCAGAGACTCAATTTACGAGTTATTTCAATTTTTCAATAAAACTACTCACCTATGATATTAATATATTTAATATTTTTTAAAAAATAAATTCTAGGATCACCGGGCCTCATAATTTCATGACGTCTCTGCGCCTAGATTCAAAAATATTGATTGATATATTTAAAATATTTTCATGTAAAAAATGAGGCATTACATATTATTTGATGTAGTTGAGTCCCCATGAATAGGTCTTCATGACTAACTCATTTTTCGAAATGGCAGTCTTCACCTTGGAGAAGTGGATATGTTTCTTCAGGGTGAGTGTTTTGTTATTTTATAAGACCAATATAGTGTGAAATAAATATTTACTCATATATATATCTACATGAGATAGAGAAATTATTTTGATCTCATACAGGTCTTTTCCTTTGAGATGGTCTATACTCTTGTGAAGGACAATGTGGTAGCAGATTCCCTCACCAGGATGTTGTGTTCCCTCTTGGTGGAGGAGGTGTATTAGTAGTTTCCTTCTTTCAAGCTAACAATGAAGGGGAGTGGGGTGAAGTTTATCATCTATGTATGATGGTAAGTAAAATTCCTATTCCTAATGTGAGATATTATCTATCGTGTGACATGGATTATGTTGTTTTTATATGGCCATAAATCCTCAAGAGATTCACTATATGGGATAGGAGCACATAATCCATTTTCCAAGGAAGGATGGTAGTTCTGGTCACATTGATGAGTTTGACCCTCAGGTACCCAAATGTGAGAAGGTAAAGGTAGAACATTAGGTTCTGGTAGGTTTGACTTAGCATATTGAGATCTTGGAAGGAAAATGAGATGGAATGTCTACGCTTTTCAGGATAGGGACTTCTGCGGACAGTGAGATGCCATAACACTATCTGGATATTTTTCGGCCAACTTACCAAGATGGAACAATATAATTTTTCTATCATTAGAGTTCTAATATGAGTTTGGGATAGTTTTACATGTGGGAGATCCTTCGGATTCATGGGATACCCCCCAACGATCATCTCCAACCATGATTCTCGGTTTGCATCGTGGTTGTGGAGAGGCATAAAGGAGGCTTCTGGGACACATTTGTAGATGACCACGGTGCTATACCTTTAAATGTATGGGTATACCAATAGGAATATCTTGGTTTTATGGGATACATAAAGAGATTTTGTATTCGACTTTGGCCAGAACTGAGGATATCACTTTCCATCTGAAGAGTTTTACAGCAATCACTCTACTATAATCATTACACCTTTTGAGGACATATATGAAATACCATATAGATAACCCATATGACAGACTAATATTAGAGATACATATATTTTTTGGCCAAAATGGTGAAATAAATGATAGAGAAGGTTTAGGATATCTATGAGTGTATAAGAACGACCTGGTGCTGAAAAAAATAATATGATGATTGACAATGCTGACCTTTGGAGTTCAAATAGGGAGACTATATTTTCTTGAAATTTTTCTCATGATGATAATTATAGAGTTTTTATATAGGAATTTATCCTAATGGTCCATCATTCCATCACAAATCCTGTAGATGGTTGGTGATATTTCTTATCAATTTTTCTTACCCCCACAGTTGGAACAAGTGCATGATGTCATTCGTGTGTTACATCTAAGTAGATACATGCACAACTCATTGAAATTTATCATTTTTTATAAGATGTATATCAAGGAAGGATCCATATTCATAGATTACTCAATGGTGAATGAGTATTGGATGTATTTTATCCTATGTGGATAAACCATCCCTTTGGTTCGAGCACATTAGTAGCACAATAGCATTTAGGATAGATCCTAGGAATGTGAGATCTAGATACGGTCTCTATACCCTCACATTTTTTTCAACATTGTGCTTTTTAGGGAGAAAAGTATTAATGGAGGGAAGAATGTAATCACTCTAGTCTTTTGGGTATAGTTCTTTAGATATTTTTATATATATATTTTTTGATTTTATATCTAATTGGGTAACGTGTTTGGGTTTCGTAGGACCTCTGAAGTAATATATTAAAAATATTAATATATTAAAACTAGAATAAACATTTTTATGGAATAAAAGTTATTACTATTTCTTGGGATGTTGTAGGGGAATTTGACACCACAATTGTTTCTAGAATGTACATTTTACCCTAGTATCGATGTAAAGTTGGTCATCATTGGTAATTTAGTGGAAGAAAACTATTGGTGAGTGGAAAAAATAAAAAGGTTTTATTTAATTAATTAAACAAACACTTTTCCCAACCCCCACTATTTTTATTCATGCGTGTAGAGTAATGAGAGAAAAGTTATCCCTCGCATGATAACTAAACCAAGAGGAAGGATAGATAGGAGGTTCCTTCTAACTTTTTCGTAGATGGAAATTGAGACCAAATCATTGTACAATGGATTTTGGATGTCAGTTTTGAACTGAAGCTTTGGTTTGTCACCCTGAGGTGGGTGAATTTTTATTTTTTAGCATTAGTTCCCATATATGTGTTTTTAAAGGTTTTAAATGCATTTTTATGACTATTAAGGACCCTTTGAGGGACTATCTATGTTTAATTAGAGAAACATTGTGGTTTCAAGAAGTTCACATGGATTTACAATTATTAAATACCAATCACACGATGTATAGTTTAGGAGAACATGTTGTCTTTTCTTATCACTATGAGAAGGTAGTGTTTTGAGGACTACACACTATGCACCTAGAGTATGTGTTTTGTAGTAGGACTTAGCCATGTGGCTGAGTACATTGGAAGAAACCCCGTTTAAAGAGGACATGGTCATCTATGAGTACACGTACAGACACCAAGTGTACATGTCCATGACTAACATACACAGACGTAAGTTGATCTACATGGTCATTGTCCAATGTACACAAGAATGGGCTGATGGAAATGGGCTCAGACTGGGATAGGTATCACATAAAACATGTAAATTCCATGTAGGAACACTTTTCCAGTAAGGTTGTGTATGGTAATGGACATGCCAAGGTGTCCAGGAGAGTTTAGAAGCCATTTACTCTATATAAATGTTGTATATATTGACATGGCCATCCAGGTTGTGTGCAAACAAGGACACATACAAGTTTCCATGAAAGGAAACACACTGTGTAGCCACATGTACACCCTATGTAGCCACACATACACACCATGTAATGTTTTTTACTTTATGATTATCATGAGGGGGGATGGCTAGGGTTTTACCTCATTATACACACTATGCACCCAAGGTAGACACACCATGTACTCCCTTCAAAAACATCTTCCTCTCATTTCTCTTTTTTGGTACTAAAATTTTATCATACAAGTGGCTTATCCATTGTTATTTTCCATATAGAACGTGATAGTGGCCTTCATTTTATCATTAGAGAAACAACTTGAGGTGGTTTTAGTGGAAATATTCCTTTAGTGATGCTTAGCTGATGGTAGTGATCAATATAGATCACCAGAGATATGTCGGGGTTACTTCTCCCCTATAATACTAGAGAATAGGTCCCCTATTATATTAACACAAGTAGAGTTAATACTTCCCCAAACTTCATGAAACGTGGTTCCTATATATTTAAAATGGTACTCCCCCTTCTCAGAGCTCTGATGTGGGGTGGGTTTTCCATAGGAGTAGATACTCCCTCATCTATGGAGCATAGCAATGAGGAGTGGTCCCCTACAAAGAGATTCATTGTAGGTTTCATTTGGTGCATAAATAGAGACAGTTCTCCCTCATCAATGAAGTGAAATGGAAACGTGCGGGACCTCCACACTCTTTTTGGAAGTCATGCAAGATTCTTGGAAGGAGATAGTGCTCCCTCATCTATAGAGTGTGATAGTAAGTGTCATGATTCGCTACTCTAACTTTTTTGAATTTTTTTATGGAATTAGTCTTTGATTATTTTACCCTTGAAACTGGGGGTTGAATCATCATTCTTAGTAGGTTTTAGAGACAGAAAACCAGTTTCTTTCTCTTCAGTGTTTATTTTGAGCTTATCTACTAATAGGTTTCTGGTACCTCATACTTTTGGGTTGAGATTACTATTATACCATTATGTCGCTCCATTTTTTGGTTTTTTGGGAACCTAATAGGTATGTATACACTCACCCCTACACATGATTTTTCTATACTTTTGATATCTTATGCAGACAATAAGTTGATCATCATTGATATTAGTGGACCTAGTTATAGTGGATCTTAACAGATCTTAGAACAGACTATGTTTGGTGGTCATCCTTAGAGATTATGATTCATCTTCTCTCTTGGTCTCCCTTCTTCTATTTGATTTCATATTGGGATGAAATTTATGGTTGTTTTTGTACTTTCCCCCTTTTATACTTTATACTACACTATTGTATCTGATACTTTCTTAGAGGTTGTTGCATGCATGGCTTACAGTCTAAATTTATAATCTTTTATTATACCTCTTAAATGATTCATAGATATTGTTGGGTGCATTTGTATTAGTACTTAGGATAAGTCCTCTCATATGTTTTGTTCCTACTCGGTGCTTCTCTTCGGCCCCTAGCCTATTGGATGTGTTCTAGGGGTGTCTCACATAGCTTACTAATGTCTAGGCATGGCCCGATGGGTAGGGTCTTGACACTCAATGTAAGGGTAAAAAATGAATATTGTGTCTATGGGTAAAGAGGTTTTATATAAGTCACATAAAGGTAAAAATACACATCTATAAATCTAAATAATATTTTATATATTATGTGTAATGGTAAAGAATTATACACATGTAAAGGTGTATAGAATATTTCATGAGATTCATAAGGGTAAAACATTAGTTTCTTAAAGTTAAATGGAAAATTATACTTCATACATTAGGATAGAAAAAAATGGTAATACTAAACCAAACTCTTGTAAGGGTAATAATAAACATATAATTCTAGCATAAAGATAAAATATTAAACTTATTCAAGTTACCTAAGGGTAAATAAATTACATAGAAAATTAATTTTTCAAAATATTTTAGAAAAAAATAATTATCAATAATAATAAGAATAAATGAGTAAAAATCAAAAAACAATTAAAGAATAATTCAATCAAAAATAACATTTTATAAAAAACAACACAATATATGTAATTATAGAAAGAATTTATAAAGTTGTTTAAATATCCACTACAACACTCAATGTGACCATTTATCTCTAATGTGGAACTCATATTTAACTTTCTTTAGGTCGTTGATTTCTTTCTTAAGAGCTTTAGATTCTTTCTTAACTTTATTTTTTCTCTCTAGGAACACCAAAAACACAGTTCTCAACATATTACCTATATATTTTTCTTCTCCTTAATTTTCACTGATTTAGTAGTCTTATTTTCTTATAAAATCTGAAATGAAATTTTCATCTATGATAACATAATATTATTCAGAATAACTACATAACTATTGTAGTTCATCCTCTCCTTTACTCATTATGCCTATCTTATTTCCTCCATGAATTATTCTTATTCTTTCATCAAAATTCATAAATTCTTCTAAATTTATACCTTTATACTTTCTTTTTGGATTCTATCCATTTTCCTCCTCTTAAAACTCTATATTCTTTTTCATTTATGGGAATTCTATTTTAAATTTTTTTATTCCTCCATACTTGAAACATTTTATTTAGAGTTTTTCTATATAGTAGGATTTACCATTTTTAATACTTTTTGAAATAAATTCTATAATTTTATTGTAGTTTTCATCAATCTCGTCATATTTATATGAATAAATTGAGGTTTCAACTTCCCCCTCCTTTATATTTAACTTGTTCATCAATTTGAATTACATATTCTCTTTATACTTATTAAAAATAGGATATTTTCTCATCGCATAATTGAGAAGAGTATTGTGTGATTAATCAATGTAAAGATCATATATATACTCAATATTTGAATATTCTAAATTCTATCCAAATCCTCTGATGTGACTAGCTATATCGTTAAAATTGGCAAATTAGTTGTCAAATATATCATTTTATTCTTTTATAATATCATCAAATTTTTACCTTTAGATTTTTAGTTTGGCTTCTTTGATTTTGACACTACCTTTAAACATGTTATCCAACTTGTTCACCATTTCCTTATCAATTTTCAGCCCAAAAAATTTAATGAAAAAAGTATCAAATAAATTATATTTTATTGAATTTTTTGAATTAAAATCAAATTCTATGTTTATTTTTTTCTAAAAGTCTTGAAAGCTTCACTTATTAGGGATAGAAAACCTAATGTTACTATATAACTGACCTCCAACCCTTAGGATAAAAAATAAGTAATCATGTGATTCTTCCATCCATGAAGGTTGTTTATATAAAAATTTGGTACCCCCTGATGTTAATAGAGTTCATTTTCACCCTGCTTCTTATCTGAAGAGTGGGATCTCAATGGGAACTTGGATTTCTTTAATAACGCTTATATATCCTAGATCAATGGTGTATAACTCAGAGGGAGATGAATAAGTGGAACTTGTTTTATAATTTCTTTTCAAAAACACTTCTATGACTATTTAAGGTCATGATCCACTATATTTAAAACTTTTTCCTTATCCATATGTAACAAATAAGAAACTGAAAATAAACACAAGAACTTTACAAGGTTTGCTGTCAATGTAAGAGCCAAATTTTTTTCCTTTTCAAATTCTATTGGGATGTTTATATTAATTGGTCACTATAATTTTATAATGATTATAAGTTTCTTAGAATTTACACATGATGTTTCGAGTAGGTATCTTTTATTTCCTACAGAATATAATTGAATTATTTATATCGAAACCCATAGTTATTAAAAAAAATTTATCTTGATGATGAATAAGATCTTCATGATTTATAGTATGTCTCAACAAAAAATATAAAGATATTCTTTTGATAAAACATCAAATTCTTTATTGATATTAATTTAGTATCTTTACAGTTAACTTCTCTTCTCAAAATTTCATGATAATCTTCTCATGCATGAGAGTGTAAATACATGTAGATCATTTCATTCCTATTTAATATTGAAATCAGGTTCCAAAAATAATCAAATTATTATACATATGAAATACACACATAGAAAAAAAATCACATCATGAGACATCACACACACTTACTTCAAAATGGACTAAGGATTCACTTAATAAAAATTCTCCATGAAGGCACAATGCTTCATGTAGGTATTCTAATTCTCATAGAAAAATGTTTCATGAAGGAAAGATTATTTTCATATTATTATCTTTTATAAAATTTAATGCAATACATATTGAAATTGATGGATTATATATGCACAACTTCATCACATAGGGAAAATGATCATCTAAAGCTGGGGTAAATTATCTCATTAATATTACATTAATCATATTTACACCACTAAAAGTGAGGAAATGGGGTATTTATAGGACATATTAATAGAGGAAAACATTAATAATTTTAAAAAATGTGGTCAGACAATGAGGCTTTGAAATTTCAAAATTCATAGTGTTATTCATTCACATGTTGCATAGAAATCATGCAGTGTCCATGCAAAGAAGCTTCATCATCGTGTATTTCCTTATATATGGAAACTGACTTCATGGGTGAAAAGATCAATATGTAGTGTGGAAAAAAATAATGCTCTGTAAATGAAATTCGTAGCATGCATCATGTAGATCATATGTGAACCTCCTTCATGATTATTATACATAATCACATAGAAGCTTCATTGGACTATAATAATTTAGTGTTATCACACACACAACTCATCTGCATACCAACCTCACAGACTTCACAACACGTACTTACTTCATGTTCTAATCTATCATGTTTAATATCATTACATGAATCATGAAAACATTTAAATTGTACTATTCTAAAACATTAGTATTCAAAAATTCATACATTGTTAATTTTCTTCATAGCATTTGACCAACACTTTTTCTGTAAGGTTGGGGAGAGAATCCCTGTATGTGGTGAAAACCTGCCACATGAAAACCCTAACCAACATGTGAATAAGAGGGGGGGAAATAATTTCATCTTATATAGTGTGTATGTGTCTATTTTTTTAAGTGTGTGAACAGTGTTCTAGTTAATCAAAATACCATATTAAAGAACACATAATCCTTCTACTTATAAAATTATGTTCCATCATACACCACTCAGATTGATCTAATGGAACCAACCAACATTGCAGCCCTTGCCACTATGTCACCCCGCATTGTATAAATTCACGTATGTGCTGCCCACATACATGTATCTTGGTGTCTAAAAGCACTTAATTCATGTTCATTGATCACAATGTACACCTCCATAGTCTCCATCAACAAACCCCGTGCCATTTTTGTCCCTACCCTATGTAGTTGGAAGCTTCGTGTGTGGATTGAATGGTCATCCCTCCTTTTTTACGTAGAAACTTCATAAAATAATTTATTTTTTACCATAATAAGATCATATTACTTAAGGTATTTAGAAAAATATTCTTCAAATTTCACCGTATAAAATAATAAAATTATATTATTTAACTACCTCTTTTAACTTATACCAAATTTCTCACTTTTTCAAAATCATCCAAGGTATTTTATTTACATATATAACAATGTTTAAGCTAAATCAGATTGAGTTTATTCACATATATAGTAAATAATGTTCTACCTAAAATAACCATCATTACAAAATCTTATACATTAAAACCATATCTACAATCATCATAATTAACATATCAAAAAAACTGTTTAACAAACTTTATTAAATAGTTGATAATAAATATAACCCCTTTAAAAATTCCAAAGTGGATTAAAATATTCATTCTAGTAGGAAATGAAGATATAAATAACCACCATTACTACTATATTATGCATAATTCGTTCATATTTGGGTTCCTTTAATGAAGTGGTTTATTCTTGTTATGTATAGTTACATATGGTTCAAAAGATGAGAATTGAGAGTTTTAAAATATAGGGATCTTAATAATTTTTAATTATTGAGAGTCCTAGTAATTAAAAATTAGGCATTCATGTGATTCATTGAATAGAGGAAAGAATAAGGAGGAAGATCAAAAAGAGACAGATGTTTCAATAACCATCTAAATATTATATATGTTGAAGAAGATAAAGAGGAAAAGATGTGATATTATAAAAATGTGAGAAACTCTTAGATACTAATGAATAGATATATATATACAATTTTTAATATTATCAGTATAATCTAGTACAAAAAGTTATATAATATATAACTATTGTAAAAAAAATCACTAAAGAATAAAATAAATAGGGGAGAAGAAGGGAGTACTATGTAGTTTATTTCACATAGAGAACAACAATAATAGGGTGTTGTGCATTTTAGGTCACAGAAAAAGAAGAGGATTATTTATTCTGTGTAATATAAAGAAAAAAATATTTTAGTTTTGTTCTATAAATAATAATTAAAATATTATTTCTTGAATAATACTATGTAATTAAGTAAATAAAGAGAGGAAAACCAAGCATCACATCAAAAACTTTTTAGAGTTCTCAATTTGTTAAATACTTTGTTTTATTTCCCATTTTTTTCTATTCACTATTGTAAGTCAATATAAATACCCAATGGGATACTATACATAGTATGAAGACTTGTAAAATGAGTATTGGTAATTCAGGGCTCATTGTATTCATAGGTTGATACTTTTGAGTGTTGTGATCTTGATGGCTTTCGATTCAAACCAAGGATTTTCATTTTTTTAGAGAACCTTTTTAATCTATTATGCCCCATATGAGTTAATTTGGATTTTTTTATTCAAATATATTGGTGATAATAGATAATAATATATCCATTCAACTTATAAATGCTATATAAAAAATTAAAGGGATAAAAAATAAAGGGCTAAAAAGGAATAAATTGGATAATAATCCACCAACACTAATTCACCACCCTCTACCAACCCTCATGTAGAGAATATCCAAAACTAGTCCTCTCAATTAGTATCATAACATGTTTTAACTCTAATTTTATTCTTTATTTTTTTAATTAATTATATTTTTATAGATTTAATTCTATTTCTATATTTATAATTAAGTTTATTTTTGGTAAAGAAACATATTCTTCTTAGAATAATTATATTTCTCTTTTGTTTGTGAGGAATTAAAAAATTTAACAATAAATTAAAGAATACATCCCTCTTATGTTAAAATTAATAACACTCAGTATACACATGAAATTATGTAGAAGAATACAGATCTGATGTAAATATAGAATAAATGGATTTTAAACCTACCACCAAGGTAACATACAACATTTATACTTTTGAAGAAGAAATACATTCAATTGATTATGATGTAACTGTAAAGTATTGTCAATATTATCCTAATAAAGAACCAATAATTAGTTAAAGTGATCAAATGTCAATAAATTTATTAGTTGATTCATTAAAGGATATACTACATACTTTTCCCAAAGAATTGGCCTCTATTATTTATGTGATTTTTTATAACCTTCAGGAAGAAATCACTGATCTTTTAAAAGAATCTAAATATATGGATGAATTCATGAAAGATAATTTTCTTACATGTATAAATCTACCCAAAAAATTTGGTTACATAGAGGTAGAAAATGTTGAACTTAAATAATGATTATCTAAATTTAAAAATGACTCAATTAAAGGATATTAGTATAATAATGAGATAAAGAAGCCTCTTAAAGTAAATATCCATGTATTAGAAAAAAATCATATAAATTGTATTGATATCAAGAATGAAAAATATGTTGAATCAAAGAAAATCAAGGAGACTGAAATTATTATTCAATTTAATGATTCGAATCTAGAATTTTATATTTAGAAAATGAGAAAATGTTATAAAGATAAAGTGTTGATTATTTAATATTATAATAACACACTAAGTATGTATTGTCTAGAATTGTAAGTAAAATTAGCCAACTTCAAAATGATGTATTTTGAGTCTTCACAATTAAAGGGGAAATATATTTTTGTCATAGAATATTCTTAGTAATATTCAAGGTTTAAAGGCCTCTATCATGAGGTAATACTAACTTGAAATCATCTAATGATCTTTCTTAAAAATCCTTAAATAAAGTGGTACCATCATTTTTAATTTCTAAATGTTGTTATAAATAAATTTTTATAAGTATTACAAGTTTCAAAATGAAATTTGTACAAAAATGGATTACGAAACATAGAGAGAAGGTTATAATTACATCAATGGTAGATTAAATCAAGTATTGGAATACTTTTTCAGAAATAAGTTCCTAGTCAATATATAAAAATTCTTATAAAAATCCTATTAAAAACACTATAAATACTATAAAATAATAATTTCAAGGAAGGAAAACTAGATTTGTGGGTAAATGTGGGTACTGCAATAGGTTCCAAAATAGAGTATCTGATTATTGGTACAATAAATTAATTCCTGAGATTTTGAGGGAGTTTATGTCAAGGGGGAGAAAAAAAATACTATTGAAAATTCTATAAGAGAAAGAAAATAATTTTTATTCAACTAATATATTTAAAATAATTGAAGATCATTATGGTGTTTCCAATTAGCACGGTCATAGGAATGATACATACTTGTCTAATTTATCCATTTATATGTCAATATCAAATGAAAAAATAATACCACTGAGGATGAAGAATGTAAGAGAATATACCTTGGGAAAACTTCATGTGAAGAAAGCTAGAATTAATATTCCTTAGAAGAAAGTAGAGGAAGCAGATGAAACATAACTGAGTAACAAACATAATAAGACAAAGGGGAGTTCTAATAAAAGTAACTTCTATTATAGAAATAGTAGACATACCATAGACACATATAAACAATCCAGGTATTTTTGTATTAATGTAATAAAGAAAAATAAAACTACATGATTAGTTCAATAATGAGGAAAAAATATTAATTTGATAGAATGAACTCACAATAAGTCATGTAGACATTTATAAAGTTTTTCCAATATACCCAGTATTGTTTATTAATTTGAAAAAAAATATTCTTAAAATATAATAAAAATGCAGTCAGCATAAGTGAAATATTATATAAAAGTAAAAAAAAGAGATACCATATGAAGATCAATAACTTCTAGATTATTTTTCAACAAATCAAAACCAAAGAGTTAAATAAGAACAATGTGAAAGATTTAATAAGTTTGGGTACACTACTGATGGTTGTTTAACCATATTACCGGCACAAGAATAATATTTAAAGTAGATTAATATTAAATTAGGTAGAAATTATTATGAAACTACAAGTTTCACACATAAAAAATAGAAGATTAGAATATCTCCATGCCTCTAAAATACAAATAAAACTATAAATATAGTTGTGAATGCATGAAAGCTGGAGAAAATAAAGAAACTTGGTTGAAAAAAATCCTCTCAAACTTTTTATTCACTTTTTGGAACAAGTATTTACACCTTATTCCATTATATTTTTTTTATTTTTACTTACAATATAAGGAATTAAATTTAAAGCATGTTCTCAAGGGGGAACCAAATAATAGGTGTATTTTTTCATAACTGGAAAATTATAAGAACAATCAAAAATTGTTGATTGATCTCTCAATTGTTATTCTAAAGAAACATCATGAAAGTAATATATTTGATGAATTTGTGGTGTGATATAAAATGTTTATATCCATATTAATTTTTCCATATTGGTGCATTCTATAGTTTGGATATCTTGAAATCTATCTATATAAGAGGTTCACTTTGATGAAAATTATTTGGATTGTCTCCCTGATGGGGAAGAAAAGTGAATAATATCATAAATATGGTTATGGAATTTTTATTTCCTGAAAATGTGACTATTTTTGAACGTTCATGATCATATTTCATTAAAAATCTATGAATTATTATTATTTCAAACATGGTAACAAAATCATATTATAGTATTAAGGGGGGAAATTAATTTTAATCAATGATATAAATTAGAAATTTAAAGAAGGTTTAGACATATTCCTTTAAGTTGAAATACTTAATGAATATTTTTTACTAGTATATTTAATTGATTATAGTAATTTATGTTGATATATTTCATTAGAAAATTTTATCACAGTTAGAATATTATACTAAAATTATAAGTTTGCTTCTAAGAAAGGTATTAAATATCTCATTTGAGTCAGTATCATATTCATTTATACAGAATAATTTTTTTCTAAATCAAAACCAATTATTTTATATATAGATTATGGATTATATTGAATAAAAGTGCATGATTTTATGATACATTGTTTGAGTTTGAATTCATATGAATCTCTCAAGTACTATGTGTTTCTTATCAATATGTGGGAGAGATTAAAATGAAATGAACGAATAATAAGAATTGGGGAGATAAGAAACTAATGAAATTAAAGATATTTACATATCATTTTTAATGAGAGGAATTAAATTACACATATTTACATATCATTTTTAGTGGTTATTGATGATAAATAAAAAAGGGATATTTTTTTGTTCCAAGTTTTTGTGTGTCGTATTTGTTGTCAATTTACAAGGATTATCAATGATGTTTGATTTTGATATGTTGAAAAATAATTGTAAGATCTTGGATGTTTGTTTGTAAAATAAGCGTGTGTTATAAAGGAGTTCCCAAGAACTATTCTACTTATAGTAAGTTAATAAATATTTGAAGAAACATGTTGGAATATGGTTTTAAGTTGTTTGAAGATATATTTATATTATTATTTTGATGTTCTATTTATAAAAAAGAAAATACATTCATGAATAATTTTATAAGTTTTATCCTTGACGTTACATGATTGAGGAATATAATACTTTGTGAAAAAAATTGGATTAAGTTAAGGAAAGTAAATCAGTTTAAGGGTGGAAGTTAGTTCTTGATCTTTTATCTGTAGTTTGTTATATTTAGAAAAATAATTTTATATGAATTAGTAAAAAAATGGAAAATAAATGTGATTTGAACATCAAAGTAGTATAAAAATTTAAAAAATTTGTTCAACCAAGATCAAAGGTGATCGAAGATTTAGTGGATTGTTTGAAGGACAACATGGGTTATCATTAGCTAGAGGAGAGAACACCTGGATTAGATCGATTCCCAGTAAATGTGAGAGATACCATGTTGGGTGGCATAGTTGACCCCTAGAAGGAGAAGGTACAAAAGGATTTTAATGGAAACCACTTGGTGATATTTGGTTGATAAACCATCACTTAAAAAATTAGAATCTCAATGTGGGATCAGTGAAAGTTACATAGTGTTCATTAGTTAAAAATATAGGGGCTAGTGCATGATATGACATTGTATATGTCTTCTTCTTTGGCACCCCAATTTTTATTTCCTAGAAGATCATGTCACACTAGTGTTTACCTATAACATAATCATCGGTAAATATTTTTTTGACATGATTATAAGTTCATGAATATATGAATTATATAACAATAGAAGGAGATTGAAATATCGAGTGATAAATATCATTTAAAGTTCATATATTCAAGAAAAATAACAGTGAATCAAAAGAGGCATAGAAATGTAATTGTAATATGCAGACACTAAAAATAATTTAAAAGAATAAAATTTTGATAATATAAGAAAAATATTATTGGATGTTTATTTATAAATTATAAACATGTAAAGATATGAACATTTTAATTCCATTAGAATAAATTTAGATTATCTAAAGAAGAAAGTCATGGACTTTGAAAAATAAATTCAAAATACTAGAGGTGAATTTCAAATTAATTGAATTATTTTATGAAAGAAATTTCATATGAAAGAACTTTCATATGAAATGATTTTTTATTAAAGTAATTTAAAATCAAAGTAAGAGGAGAATCGAATAAAACAGATATGACTTCAAAAGGATAATGTATAAAATATGTTAGGATAAATTTCTATTTTTATAATAATCATCCATTCTATGGGTACATTTCATTTGGATGATGTAAATGCTTCATTTTCACATAAATATATTTATGATTCATTTTAATGGAAACAAAATATGATTCATCCACTCATAGAAAATATTGAAAAATATGTCGATGTAAAGTAATTTTATCTTCATTGTATCAAATATCATGATGATAATTTTCATGATTCTATTAAGAAACGAAGAGGGAAGGATCTATGAATACTGATAATTTATTCTCAACTAATTCACAAGAAAATATATATGATGTAGTAGTATTTTCATATCTAAATACAGTTACAGATAGTTGCGAAGAAGAGTATTAGGAATTTATCCCAGAAAATTTAAATTATTAAGAATATTGGTAATTACAAATTATTTATTAAAAAAACTTTAGAGAATAAAAAATTAACCAGGTGGTATAAAAAAATAATAAATAATGTTTTAATAACTATATAAAAATAATTATATTTGAAGTACAAAAATATGATGAGATCTGATAATTTACCAAAGTGAGAAACTACTAAGTATTGAAGAAGGAAGAAAAATAACTGAAAAGAAATATTATATGAATAATATGGGTGAAAAAATATATATAATAGAGGAAATTTTTTTTATTTGTGAACTAAAAAATAAGAAAAAAAATTAAAGAAGAAGAGAGTATTATGAAGTTTAGTTCGTACGGAGTAAAAGAAGTGGAGGGGGTTTTTTATTTCACAATACCTCATTAGAAAAAGAGTAATAAATGTGTGAAAAAATAATGAAGAATAAGATTTTAGTTTATTGTTATAAAGAATAAGAAGAGCTAAATATTAATTTGTTTCATACATCCTTTCAATTAATTGAATAAAGAGAATCATTCTAAGAAGTATATAAACAACTGGCCAGAGTTATCAATTGAATCAAAACACTCTTTTTGTTACCCATAGTATATTGTAAACTATTGTAAAATATTATAATTACCTATTGGGATGTTGTAAATAGTTAAGAGACTTATAATATAAGTTTTGGATATTCCCTACTAATTATACTCAAAGGTTGATACTAGTGTGTTGGGTGATCTTGGTGGGTTTTTGTTCACATCAAGAATTAACCTTTCATTTTTAATGGTATAAATTTTAAAATGTTATTCACATCAATTATGTGTTCATTAGGATTTGTTTCTTGAAAATATGAATGTCAAAATAGACAATAATAGACTGATTCACCTTAATAAGATCATAGGTAAAAGGAACGGTATAAAAACAATTTTAATTGGATTATAAGCCACCAACACTGATTCCCACCCCACCACCACATCAGTTTTGATTATATCCCAAACTAGTACTCTCACATCCTACACTAGTGTAATTCATGGGGGATTCATAAACACCTTAAGAACTTGTAACTACCTAATTTTTCGTAGTCCTTTCACTTTCTATATGATTTCCTCTTTCAATATGTGTTCTTATCTATTTGTTTCTCTTAATTATAGATTCACTTTATTCGTGTATTCAATTTTATTTTCCTTACTTCTATGGAAATGCTTTTCAATCTTAGAAATTCAGGGAAATAGGTAGACACTCAAAAACCCTATGATAATGTGCCTAAAAAATTAAACAATTAACTCTATGAATATTCAAATATATGAAATTAATATTAATTAGTGAATCTATAAGTATAATTTATAGAGTAAACTCAAAATGTTATTTTTTTCTATGTGTATTGTAAACATTAAAAATTATATTGGAACATCCTTCCTTGATAACAATAACAAACATTATTTAACTAAGAATGTTTAGTGAAGCTTCACATCCACCCTAAAAGTCCACAAGGTATATAATTACATTAACTAGATGTTTCTTTAAGTTATATCCATATTGTTGAAAATTTTAATTTACTATATGAATATTTAATTTTAAGTTTTAGCGTTTCTGAGAAATTAGATATTAATAAGAATCATGAAACATGTAGTAATAACTGAATAAAGTTTATGAGGTGATGAGTATGGGAAAAAAGTATCAATGGTTTTACAATTCAGATGATAGAATAGTGGGTTATTGGGATTAGTTTCATCACTTTGTGTCTCTTATGAATGAATTCATTGATTCATTCATATCACAATCACTCTTCCTTTCCAACTACTCTCACAAGTCACACTTCAACATCTTGGTGAAATCATAGGTCCCCAAGAGTTTTCTAATGAAAATTAATCCAGGATAATTAATCACTTTTGTTCTATTATTAACATGTTATTTAGCCTCTCTAGACACTATAGAGACTCATAGAACTAAAACTCTACATAAATTGTGTAGGATTGGATTTACACTTTGTCTCTATCATCATATCCTTATATTCTTTTTCTTATTGAATATGATATAAAATAATTAGAAACAAAATTAAAATATGGGTATAATTCAATACATTCAAGTATTACCAACAATATGAAGATATTCTATACTCATCCCCATAAGATTCTTAGCTAAACATGATCATGATAAAATAATAAAAACCAAATAGAGTAGAAGAATCATCTCTATTGATCAATAGTTCATCTTCCTCCAATGTTAAATATTTCTAGATGATGATTTTGAACTCTCTTTTTTATCTTCTAATCCTTAATTGATCGATCACATTTTTCTACATGGGAGATTCTCTAAGTAAGTTATCTTAACTTTTATGATCATTCCACATGGACAATGAGTGTTTATATCTTACCACATGGTGAAAAAACATGCATTCTTCTTGGTGAAGTTTCACTCCCCTTACCCATGTGGCTCATATTATCTACTCCAAGGATCCGATTCTAGGTTCCCAAGCTATTAATGCATTCCCCAATTTAGTTAGCAAAGAATATTTTGGGAATTGTTTGACCCAAATTTATATAATGTACTCCACTTGGAATTTTAAATGGTTTAGTGGTCTTGAATGTTTGATTACTCTTCATAAATTCCCTAATAAGTGTTCATAGTTTCTTTCCAATGATTTTAGACCACACGAACACTTCTAGTGGAATTATAAAACATTACTGGCCCACTTGTAGAAATTATAAAATTAGATCCCTAAGGTTATATTAGAGTCAATGTATCCTACATTAGAGTATAGAATTATGTTATATCAGTATAATAGTCTCACATTATCTTCTTGGGGATCAGATAGAGTACTAGAATAACCTAGGCTGGATACTTGACAATTTAATAGTAGGTGAGTATATCCTTGAGGAGTGAAAAGATTCACATTAGTGATAACATAGCCTTATAGATTTATGAATTTTATTTCTTCTTATTAATGTAAACTCAACCGCTCAACTTTTTTATTTCTCAAAAATATATCATCATAACACTGATTAAATTTCTTTGAATTCATATCTAATGTTGGATCTTCGTGCTATGTTTCATCTCTAATATTTTTTATATTAGTGTCCCTTAGACATCGTTGGTCATAATGAAACCACATGTGTTTCTATCACAATACATTAGAGATAGAATAATCATGTAAAATTAATGCAAAATATAATGATGAGTGGATCTAGCCTCAAATTAAAAATTATGGGATTGTTTTAAAGTTTTCACTAACTCTCAAGCTCATACCTGGGACTTTGTTGTCTTCAACAGATGTTAATTGTTCTCTATAATGATATGTGGTTACTTTGAAATCTATTCAAGATAAGTGTCAATAATACATTTTCAATGGGATGCATTCTAAGGTTACCATAATATATTACATTGTCCCTGAATCATAGAATTAAATCCAAACTATTATTAATTCACAACACCCTTCTTATCCAAATGTATCTTACATAGATCCTCTCCTAGCTTCAAAATACTTTTCAATTTAATGATTTAGATCTTAAAAAATATTGATTCAAATAGAATATTGATTGAATTAAAATCCATAAATAAATATCCATAATAAATATCTTATTCCCAAAAATAAAAAAAAATTCCACAAACTTCCATTTAATTTCTAAAAATAAAGGAAAATACACAAAATAAAAAAATAAACAAAAATAAATGAGAGATTTTGTAAATAAAATGGGTGATATTCTATTGGATATATATGAGATTCAAAAGAAAAATAGTCACTATATACCAATAGAGGTGAATAATACATCAATGTTTCTAAAAAACTCTCTATAATCTAGGGATAACATTATGATAGAGAAGTCATAGGAGTAGCTCAATGAGATTAATAATATATTTTAGTTTTTATAGATGTTGTAGAATGCTATGTATATGTTTTTGATATATTTACTTTAGGTATTAGTTAGGAGGTGGTGGATATTAGTCAAGGATTTTGGTTTTTGTAAGTATATTGACTATAATGGATTTAAAAATAAATTTAATGGTCAATAAACCCCAAAAGTACTTAATATAGATAGGTATAGAGAGTATTTTTACTTTGATGAAGATAATTAGACTATTATGGACTATGTTTATATAGTTTTTAACTTTTTTTAGTATGTTCCAAATTATATGATGAACTAGAACCATAAGGCACAAAGTTTTGAGATGCAGTTGTGGCCAGAGATATAGTAGAAGATCATTCTTCTTAAGTAACCTACCAATATATATTTTGTGACTATGATAGATTTTTTTGTAGAAGATATATATTATATGTGAAATATGGGTACTTTTCCATATTTATGTTGGGAGTTCATATTGAATTATATAAGTGTATCTTGAATTGATAAAATTTTTGATATAAGGAACCTTAATGAGCAGAAAATAGAAAAATATAAAGAGTTAAATGGTATAATAATCCAACTATAAAATATCCATATTAGTTTCATAGTTTTAAAGACCTATAATAAGAAATTAGAGGATCTTAATATTAAGAAATAGATAGTACATATTTTAGAATATATATATAATCCTATAGGTTTAAAAATATCAATGATTTTGGTGAAGATTGGTGACTCAAGGATGAGTGAAACTCCCAATATAGGAAATTCCATAAAGATGTGTTTCAAGAAGAAAAGTGGGGAAACCTTTTTTACTAAAAATAAAGTAAGTTTATGAGAAAATGGGGACTCGATAATGAAAAAGGTAATAAAATATATTATACACAAATAGAGGATATCACCAATGTAATGAATGATATAATAGAGGGCATGGGGGTGAAAAAAACACATGAAAATATAGAGAACATGGATTATGTTTTTAGAAAACGAGAATACATTCATGAAATTAATGTGACTACATAAGTTTCTAAAAGCTCAAAAAATTGTGAGGTGGATAATTACATGAAACAAATTTCACAAAAAATTTTACAAATGAATTGGTTCAGAAAAAACAGATTAAAACAATGTAAAATAGCAAAGTAAAAATTTATCAAATACTACTAAAACTGAGATGAAATGGAATTTTAGTGTGAGATATTAGAATTTTGAAGTTATTATTGGTATTATAAACCAATATATAAATAGTTTAAGAGCCATAAATTAAGGATAATAAACCATGTGGGATGGAATCATATCAATAAACAAATGGTGAATTATACATTTAAGCAAACCAATGGCATGAAGTTCATTTTGTAAAGACCTGTAAATTTCAAGAAATTTTTTTTTTCTTAAATTCTTTGGGATTTTACAAGTATGTAGTTTTTTACGGCACCTGATTCCGAGGCCCGGTGTGCCCGAAATCAATTTTTAAAGTTTAGCTCGGGTACGTTTAGTGAATGAACGAGCGGGTTTTTCTATCTTTTGAACTGGTGCTTGGAATCAAAATCTTAGGGCACCGATGAAACCGCAGTGCCGATAATTACTCAAGAATACCTTTTCTGGAGTTGTGTTTGCTCGTAAAGAGTTGTTAAAAAATGTGGATTAAGAATTAAGTGAAATAAGTTGTGTTTCAATTTTTCACTTATAAGAGGTTAACTCCCATGTGTGGGAGTTGGGGTGGGACCCACTAAAATCCAAACTCTTGGTAGGATATTAGTGAGGCGGGGCCCATATGATCCCCCACCTTTTTAAATTCTTTAACCCCTCTAAACCTCCCATGTATTAAATGTTGTGGCTACCCTCTTCCACATTAATTCATTCCAACTAAACTCACCATTAATTTAGACAATTCAAGACTAATTAATTAAGTGAGTTTAGGTTTTTGATTTTTAAAATGTTGGAAAAGGTAATAAAATAAGGAAAAGGTCTTATTTTTTTGGTTACTTCATTGTGTTGAGAGAGGGAGAGTTCTACACTTTGAAGAATTTCATCTTCCTCCTTGAAGAACGTGAAGAACACCGACATGTCATTCCATCTTCTCTCCACATCAAAGAAAGGGAGATGTCGATTCCTCCTCAAACGATCTCCGTCAACGTATATGGAGGCTCACCCCGCGACATCGTTTTCCGCGATGGTAGCTTCTGCAAATTTCTTCGAGGTAGGGGTTGATTTTACATTCGAGTTTATTTTGACGTTCTTGGTTAACTTCTGGCCGCCTGTTATCATTATAACGGGAGGAGGTCGGACCACATGAACACGACCGAACCTCCTACCCTTTTGTCGTTAATCACCATTGTGGTTTGGAACGTCGCGACGTGGTGCAACGGAATCACACGGGAATGGGAGAACTGCGGCTGGAGCGGGCCGCAGGAAAGGAGAGTGACGTCGTCGCGCCGTGTCGGGGAAGCCAAAGGAAGCCGCAGCCAAGAGCGGGCCGCGGAGGAGGGGCACGACATCGTCGCACGATGCCGGTCAGACAAGGGCCGCGGCGGTGCAGAGAAGGGCGGTCGGATCCGCCAGCTGTCGGAGCATAGGAAGGCGGGACCCGCGGGGGTCCTGCAGCGGCACACCGACCGGCCAACATGGCATGTCGTTCGGGAAGTCCGAGGGTTGTAACCCCCGGCGGCAGACGGGGGTGGGCCCCTCCACGTGGGGGCCGCCTTTTCATAATGAAGGGGCAGCGTTCCCCCCCTTCCATGTCCGCTCAGCGCGCTGACGTCCGCGTAGGGCCGGACCGGCTACACCGGGCCGGACCACCCACGCCGGGCCGGACCGCCCGCGCCAGGCCGGGCCACCGCTTTGGGCCGGACCCCCGCGTCGGGCCGAGCCGCACCGGCTGGACCGGGCAGCGCCAACCAGGCCGGGCTACGTCATATGGGTCGGGCCGCTCCCAACCGCGCTGGACCCAGACCCGGGTTAGGTCGACCCGGTTCGTGTCGACCCAGGAGGTATTGGGCCGGGTCGGACCAGGCCCAAACCCCCTATTTCCAGACAGATCCGTTCAAATGCCCATAACATGGGCTATGGACCTCCGATCGACGCACCGTTAGTTGTGTAGCGATCCTTGGATCGAGACGGTAATTTCAATATATTACACTCAGGGTTTCGGAGAACTTTAAGTACATCCGGGTTGTTTCAAACACGAAACCAACCTGGCCCTCAGAGAGGAAACACTTATAACTTGAGCTCCGGACGTCCGATTGACGTGCCGTCGACTTTGTTGGATTTATCTTAGTGAGACGATTCTTTTGGATTACTCCTCTTTATGTTTGGACATAGCTGCAGTATGGACGGGTATTTTTGACTTAAAAACCAACTAGGCCCCTAGAACGAAAAAGCCAATAAATCTCAAATAGGTCGTCTGATTGACGCGCCGTCTGTCGTATTGAGTTCCTTTTGGCGAGACAGAACTTTGGGATACATCAACTCTGGACTTCTTGATAGTTGATGTATCAAATCCTTAGCACATGGAGCGGACCCTCCAAGAATCGAGCGTGTTGTGTGCGGGAACCCTAGAGTTGGCTGCGGCTGTGACGATGATGACGACTGTACTGAAATCCTCCGTGGGTTCGACAGCGAAGACGACTATACTGGAATCATCAATGGGTTCGATAGCGATGACTACTGTTCTTGTATCCTATGTGGGTTCAGTATTACTTGACTACTGTAATTGTATCCTATGTGGGTCTGGCAGTATTTGACTCTGTACTTGTATCCTATGTTGGTCCGGCAGAGTAGCTGGTCTTGTATCCTTTGGGGGTCCGACAGCTTAGATGGTCTTGTATCCTATGTGGGTCCGACATCTTAGATGAATCAGTGGCTACATCTAATCATATCTATCATCTTACGAAGTGTATACCTGTGTGAGATAAGTCTTAACTTACAATCAATATCATCGATATGATTGTTGTGCTTTCCTGTGTGGATTGGGTTGTGCTTTCCTATGTGGATTGCGTTGTGAATTCCTATGTGGAATGGGTTATTTTTTCCTGTGTGGACTGGGTTGTACTTGGACTCGTGTGCGGGAGCCGAGCTGGAAATAATGACTTAGGTATATGTATGGGCATATACCTAAGTGGAGTTGGTTGTTACCTCCTGATTGTATCTTTCCTTTGTGGTTTATCCTTCGTGGATTCTGGGAGACCTTCGAGGGTCTCGGGGTCCCTACTGAGTAGCGTATACTCACCCCTACATGTGCTATGCCCGCACTACATTGTGTTGGATGCAGACGACGGACAGTGTTGATTGAGGTGGGAGCTCAAGGAGCTGGACGGTACCTGGAGGTGGATCACTGGATGGGACGTACTCGGAGCGGACGGCTGGAGCCAAGGAGCAGAGGAGACTATCTGTACCCACCCTTCAGGTGGGATTTCTAGGGGATGGCTCGAACTCGCTGATTTAATTTTTAGTTGTTGTACTTTCATTTCAGTTGTACTTTACTTATAGTTAAGTTTGTATTCTGGTCCATTTACTTTTTCAGCACTTACTTTTGTACTCAGTTTACTTAGTGTTTACTCAGCTTGCATACTCTGTGGTGTTTGTTTACTTTATAAAGGTAATGTCTTCCCTTTTTATTGGGATTTATGCCCTCGGTGCTAGTCTCCAGCCCCTGGCCTATGGAAGGCGGGCTTGGGGTAGTCACGGCACGGGCCCCGAGGACAGGTCGTGACAAATTGGTATCAGAGGAGTTCGGTTCTACCGCCGAACTTAGGACTCTGGTCTTTCTTCTATGTGAAGCAATAATGTTAAGGGTATTGAGTGTGGTTATTAGTCCGTGGAGTCCAGTGTTGGTGTGGCGGCCGACGTAACCACACACCAGGACCCTGACATATGCTTTCCAACTCAATGGACGAAAACATTAATTTCATGTGTGTTTCAAAACTTTTATTTGTGATATCTTTCTGTTAACTCACCAGGTATACTGTATTGACTGTGGCGCACCTTTTTCTATTCAGGATGGCCCCACGACGGCATCCAACTAGGGTTCCGAGCTTTGTGCGAGGCGACAACCCACCGAGCGATGAGGCCTTGGTGCAGGGCCCTATTACATCAGAGGCACCGGTGATACCTCTACCCGTCGAGCCACCGATGCTACCAGCCCCAGCCACAGAGAGTGCACGTCGCCTTAGTGCACTGCATGAGTTTCAGCGTCAGAGACTACCCAGGTTCCACTGAGAGATAGAACCTCAGGCATCCGAGGATTGGTTGGAGGCAGTTGTTCGAGTTTTCAGGTTAGTGGGGACACTAGCTGGCCTCATGGTGATCCTTGCGGCGAGTCTCCTGCACGCGGCAGTAGGTATATGGTGGATCCTGATGCTCCAGGTGCACGACGAGGCATCTTTACTCTGGACGGACTTCGAGGGCCTCTTCCACTCGGAGTTTGTTCCAGCCACCCTCCGTGTGGTGTGCATTCAGGAGCTACTACAGCTACGGCAGGGTAGCAGGACAGTAGCACAGTACTCGGTGAGATTTACCAATCTCTCGCGCTACTCCACGGACATGGTACGAGACCCATTCTTCCGAGCCCGGACCTTCGAGCTGGGACTGAGGCATGAGATCAAGGCTTCAATATTCTCCTTCAGCATTCCGGTGTAGGTAGGAGTAATGGAACAAGCCCTTCTTGTAGATATCTTTCTTGCTGAGCCTAAACCAGCAGCGAGACCTACCTTAGAGCGGAACTTAGCAGATTCTTCTGCAGCTGGCAGTTGACGGATGTCACAGGGGTCCAAGCAGACCAGACCATCACGCGGACGACCTCAGGATACTGGCTTAGAGGTTTGGGTCACACGCTGTAGAGCCAGCCTTCCGAGGAGTAGACAGTGCTATGCGTGCGGCGGGAAGGGCCACATGGCTCGTGACTGCCCGAACCGACATGAAAACGAGTAGCAGACCATGGAGGTACCTCCCAGTCAGAAGCAGAGGTTCGGTCGTGGTGGTCCGCACGAAGTAAGAGGACGAGGCACAGGAGATGGTCGAGCAGCAAGTTGTGGGCGACGCTTTGAGGCTCTACCACCACCACCACCAAGAGGTCTACCCTGACCACAGGGAGCTGGCAGACAGAGACAGGCCCAGCTCCAAGCAGTAGAGGCCTACAACCACGGTGCACCAGAGATGATTCGAGGTACTATCTGTGTCTACTCCACCCTTTCTGCAGTTCTTATAGACATAGTAACGAGTCATTCTTTCATTTTCTCTGCCTTTGTTCGGAGCTCGGAGATTCCGACGGAATCGTTAGCTCGATCCTTACGGCTAGAGACTCCTACGGGAGAAGACTCGACGATTATGCACTGGTGCCTGCAGTGTGAGCTTACTCTAGGAGGAGAGATCTTTGGCTGAGATCTTCTTGTAGTGGAGCCGAGGTCTTACGATGTCATCTTGGGCATGGATTTTTTATCTACGGTCCATGCTCAGATCAACTATATTAGGAACAAGGTGTGATGTGTTCACACTGATGGGAGATGTTTCACCTTCACCGATGAGAAGGGAGCCTTTGCAGCGCAGGATAGACTCACGCAGAGGAGAGGATAGTCGATCACTCATCAAATGGCAAGCCTCATCCTAGGAGTAGTTGATGTGCGGAGTCCGAGTTTTCCTGTAGTAGTGTATCAGTATGCGGACTTTTTTCCTAACAACGTTCCAGGACTACCTCCTCGCAGATAACTAGACTTCTATATTAACATGTACCCTAGGACAGCCCAGATATCTACTCCAGCATATCGGATGGCTCCCTCTAAGCCTCGAGAGATACGGGTATTGCTGGAGGACTTGCAAGGAAAGGGATTCATTCGACCTAGTGTTTCACCTTGGGCTTCCCCGATTTTGTTCGCCAAGAAGGCGGACGGGAGATTGCGACTGTGTGTCGATTACCGTCACCTGAACCAGGTGACCGTGAAGAACAAGTATCCACTTCCGAGGATCGACGACCTCTTCGATCAGCTCAAGGGATCGCGATGGTTCTCGAAGATAGACCTCAGGTCAAGGTATCATCAACTTAGAGTCCGAGATGAGGATGTGTAGAAGAAGTCCTTTAGGTGTCGATATGGCCACTATGAGTTCTTGGTTATGACTTTTTTCATAACCAACGCTCCAAAAGTGATCATGAGCCTCATGAACAGGATCTCCTAGCCTTACCTCGATCAATTTGTCGTAGTCTTCATCGATGAAATATTGATTTACTCGACTACTGAGGAGGAGCATGCCTACCACTTGAGGGTTGTACTTGACACACTCTGAGAGCACCAGCTTATGGTAAGCTCTCGAAGTGTCAGTTTTGGATATGTGAGGTTCACTTCATGGGACACCTCATCTCTGAGGTGGGAGTTTTGGTGGATCCTGCGATGATCGAGGCAGTGCTAGCATGGGAGCCACCCAGGAGCGTGACGGAGGTGCAGAGTTTCCTAGGTTTGGCTGGGTACTACCGGAGATTTGTGCCAGACTTCTCCAGAGTTGCAGCACCACTTTCATCTTTGACGAAGAAGGGGATACCCTTCGTGTGGTCAGATAGATTTTAGTAGAGATTCCAGGAGCTGAGATAGAGATTGACCAGTGCACCCATCTTGAGGCTACCGGAGGAGGGTGTAGGGTACGTAGTCTATTGCGATGCATCAGGGACCGGGTGTGTCCGGATGCAGGAGCAGGCCTTGATCGCCTATGGATCACGACATTTGAGGTAGCATGAGCAGAACTACTCTACCCTTGACCTGGAATTAGCAGCAGTGGTCTTCGCTCTGAAGATGTGGCGACACTATCTGATGGGCAAGCGCTTTACAGTCTAATCTGACAACCAGAGTCTCGGGTGCATCTTCTCGTAGAAGGACCTGAACCTAAGACAGTGGCAATGGCTTGAGTTCCTCCATGACTATGACTTTGAGATAGTCCATACTCATGGGAAGGGGAACATAGTAGATGATGCTCAAAGTAGGTGTACAGGCATTCAGCTACCTGGAGAGGCGACAGAGCAGCTAGCCGCATTGTAGATATCCTTTGTGGATAGAGATGGGGCATCCTTCCTTCAGTCGCTCACAGTCACACCTCCACTTCTTCCGTGGGTCAGAGAGGCACAGCGTGGGGACTTTGACTGTGAGACGCAGCGTGCACAGATTTCCACAGGACAGGCACCTGATGGATTCTCTTTAGGAGGAGAGCACATCTTTCTTTTTAGAGGACGTACCATGGTAACAGCTGCATTACCGGAGGAGGTGCTAAGGGAGTTTTACACTTCCCCTTTAGTGGTACATCTAGGAGTGGCAAAGATATAACAGGATCTTAGACGACAGTACTGGTGGCCGGGTATGAAGAAGGTTGTGGCAGAGTTCGTTTCTCGATGTCTCACTTGCTAGCATGTGAAGGCGGGGCAATAGGTACCAGCAGTCTTGGTACATCCCTTGGAGGTCCCGGAGTGGAAGTGGGATGGGATATCTATGGATTTCGTTACTGGACTTCCACATACTTCCAAAGGTCACGACTCCATTTGGGTGATTGTAGACCGACTCACAATGTCGTCCCACTTCTTACCCATCGGAGAGCAAGGCTCAGTGGAGAGCTTCGGACACATCTACGTTCAGGAGATCGTACGGCTTCATGGTGTGCCATCATCTATCATCTCCGATCATGATGCTCGCTTTACTTCCCGGTTATGGAAGGGGTTGCAGGAGGCATTTGGGACACTACTATGCCTGAGCACCACTTTTCACCATCATACGGATGGTCAGATGGAGAGAACCATTCATACCCTCAAGGACATGCTCTGTGCATGTTTCCTCGACTTTGGTCACAGCTGGGAGGATCACCTACCCTTGGTGGAGTTTGCGCACAACAACAGCTACCACTCCACCCCCAGGATGGAACCATATGAGGCATTGTATGACTGAACTTGCAGATCACCTCTCTGCTGGAAAGACCCTGGGGAGTCAGCACTTGTGGGACCAGAGATGGTCCAGGTCACGACAGAGAAGGTCCAGGTCATCCAGGAGCGGATGAGGACAGCTCAGAGCCGACAGAAGTCTTATGTTGATAGGAGGCGGAGACCACTATAGTTCGAGGATGGTGACCACGTTTTCTTACGGGTCTCACCTCGACATGGATTACGGATATTTGGCCAAGGAGGCAAGTTATCTCTGCGCTTCATAGGACCATTCCAGGTTCTCATCAGGATATGCGAGGTGGCTTATCGCCTGGCTCTACCACCTCAGCTGCACCGGGTGCATGACTTTTTCCACGTATCTCAGCTGAGGAGATACGTGCACGACCTGACGCATATCATTGACCATGGGGAGCTAGACATCGATGATGGGGAGACTTTTTCAGAGGTCCTAGTGGAGATCGAGGATCGACAGGATCGAGTCCTACGTGGGCGGTCGATTCCTCTTGTGCGCATCAGGTGGCAGCACGGGAACCTTCAGGAGAGCACATGAGAGCGGGAGGCTCAGATGCGTGCTCAGTACCCTCATTTGTTTCCCTAGTTTGTGATGTATCTTTATGGGTACATAAATCTCTGAGGTGGGAGTAATGTAAAGAATCGTAAATTTCAAGGAAATTTTTTTTTCTTAAATTTTTTGGGATTTTACGAGTACGCGGTTTCTAACAGCACCTGATTCTGAGGCTCGGTGTGCCCAAAATCAATTTCCGAAGTTTATCTCGGGTACGTTTAGTGAATGAATGAGCGGGTTTTTATAACTTTTGAACAGATGCTCAGAATTGAAATCTGAGGGCACCGATGAAACCGCAGTGCTGGTAATTTCTTAAGAAGACCTTTTCAGGAGTTGCGTTTTCTCGTGAAGAGTTGTTAAAAAAATGTGGATTAAGAGTTAAGTGAAATAAGTTTTGTTACAATTTTCCACTTATAAGAGGTTAAATCTCATGTGTGGGAGTTGGGGTGGGACCCACTAAAATCCTAACTCTTGGTAGGATATTAGTGAGGTGGGGTCCACACGAGCCCCCACCTTTTCAAATTTTTAACCCCTCTAAACCTCCCATGTATTAAATGTTGTGGCTACCCTCTTCCACATTAATTCATGCCAACTAAACTCGCCATTAATTTAGACAATTCAAGAATAATTAATTAAGTGAGTTTAGGTTTTTGAATTTAAAAATGTTGGAAAAGGTAATAAAATAAGGCAAAGGCCTAATTTTGTTTTGGTTGCTTCGTTGTGTTGAGAGAGGGAGAGTTCTGCACTTTGAAGAACTTCATCTTCCTCCTTGAAGAACGCGAAGAATGTCGACACGCTGTTCCATCTTCTCTCCACTTCAAAGAAAGGGAGATGTTGCTTCCTCCTCAGACGATCTTCGTCAACGTATATGGAGCCTCACTCTACGATGCCATTTTTCGCGATGCTAGCTTCCGCAAACTTCTTCGAGGTAGGGGTTGATTTTACATTCGAGTTTATTTTGACGTTCTTGGTTAACTTGTGGATGTCTGTTATCAATATAATGGGAGGAGGTCGGACCACACGAACACAACCTAACCTCATCCCCTTTTGTCATTGATCACTGTTGTGGTCTGGAATGTGGCGACGTGGTGCAACGGCACCGCGCGAGAATGGGTGAACCGCGGCCGGAATGGGCCGCGACAAAGGAGCACGGTGACATGGCATCGTGTCGGTGAAGAAGAAGGAAGCTGCGGCCAAGAGCGGTCCGCGAAGGAGGGGAGCGGCGCCATCGCGTAGCACCGGAACACCACGGAGGGCCACGGCCGGTGCCGGCCACGGCGGTGCAGAGAAGGGCGACCGGATCTGTCGGGCATCGGCGCAATAGAAGGTGGGACCCGCGGGGGTCCCACGGCGGCACACCAGCCGTCCAACATGGTCATTCGTTCAAGAAGTCCGGGGGTTGTAACCCCCGGCGGCAGACATGGAATGTCCCCTCCACGTGGGGGCCACCGTTTCAAAACAAGGGGGCTGCCCCCCCCCCTTCCGCGTCTGCTCAGCACGCAGGTGCCTGCACAGGGCTAGACCGCCCTCGCCAGGCCAAGCCGCGCCAACCGGCCCGAGCCACGCCCAACCAGGACAAACCCGGACCCAGATCGGGTCGACCCGGTTCGGGCAGACCCCGGGGGTATTGGGCCGGGTCGGACCGGGCCCAAACCCCCTGTTTACGGACAGATCCATTCAAACGCCCATAACTTGGGATACGGACCTCAGATCGATGCACTGTTAGTTGCGTATCAATCCTTGGATTGAGACGTTCGTTTCAGTATATTACACTCAGGGTTTCAGAGATCTTTGGGTAGGGCCGGGTTGGTTCGAACACGAAACCAACTGGGCCCTCAAAGTGGAAACGCTTATAACTTGAGCTCCGGACGTCCGATTGACGTGCCGTCAACTTTGTTGGATTACTATTAGTGAGACGGTTTTTTTCTTACACCGCTCGAGGATTGGATGAATCTGGAGTATGGTTGGGTTGGTTTTGACTTAAAAACCAATCGGTCCCCTGGGATGAAAAAGCCAATAACTCTCAGACCGGGTGTCCGATTAACGCGTCGTCTGTCGTGTTGAGTTCCTTTTGACGAGATGAAACTTTGGGATACATCAAATCTGAAATTCGTGACAGTTGATGTATCGAACCCTTAGCTCGTGGAGCAGAACCTCCCGGAATCGAGTGTGCTATGTGCAGGAACCCTAGAGTTGGATGCGACTGTGACGACGACGACTGTACTGAAATCCTCCGTGGGTTCGACAGCGACGACGACCGTACTGGAATCATTCGTGGGTACGACAGAAATTACTACTATTCTTGTATCCTATGTGGGTCTGGCATTACTTGACTACTGTTCTTGTATCCTATGTGGGTCCGGCAGTATTTGACTCTGTACTTGTATCCTATGTGGGTCTGGTAGAGTAGTTGGTCTTGTATCCTTTGTGGGTCTGACAGATTAGATGGTCTTGTATCCTATGTGGGTCCGACAGCTTAGATGAATCAGTGGCTACATCTAATCATCTCTATCATCTTACGAAGTGTATACCTATGTGAGATAAGACTTAACTTACAATCAATATCATCGATATGATTGTTTTGCTTTCCTGTGTGGATTGGGTGGTGCTATCCTCTGTGGATTGGGTTGTGAATTCCTATGTGGAATGGGTTATGTTTTCTTGTGTGGAATGGGTTGTACTTGGGCTCGTGTGCTAGAGCCAAGCTGGAAATAATGACTTAGGTATATGTATTGGCATATACCTAAGTGGTGTTGGTTGTTAATTTGTGATTGTATCTTTCCTTTGTGGTTTATCCTTCGTGGATTCTGGGAGACCTTTGAGGGTCTCGGTATAACGACCCACACTTTACATACATTGTTAATACTTCAAAATTGAAGCACTCTTATTACAACATATGACAAAACCACAAAGGACCGTATAGGTATAGTGTCTTTAGAAACTGGGGAAACATAAACAACTGGTTCATAAATCTTCTACAGTGTCTCCCATTTATTTCATCATATCTAGGGTCCCTTTTAGCATATTCTACTTAATATCCATCTTCCTGACCTGGGGAAAAGAAAACATAAAAGGGTGAGCTCAAATGATCAGCAAGGGCAAATAAAGGAAATAAAAATCATATCATATCTTTATGAAAATCAAAACCTGCAAAAGAGATCATAATATCTTAACATGGAATAAATCATAGAAGTGAAAATGAGATCCCCATAATCATAACATAAAACTTGAATCTTTGTGGCATGCACACATAATCATGGAAAATCATTTCTTGTTATTCATGACTCATTGCCAAGACTATCTTAGTGGACAAAGTCCCTTTCTGAACCGAGTTCACTCCTCATTTCAGTCCTGTATCACTGAACCGAAATAACCTTCCGTTCTAGCCATGTCTATCTCATGAGATATAAAATCATTACCCAATGCATTGGAGGGAGATATAGGTCCCACCCATCTTATAATGAATCCTTTCTTTTGTGTGCCACATAATCATAAAACATGCATCATCGCATAACACATGTAACAAAAATGGGATTCTTGAAACATCATGACATCATAAATCAATTCATATATGATAAAGGAATTCATAAACATAATTCCATCACAACATAGTCAAACCAATGTAAAAATATGGATAGAAACAGAACCCTTTATTATCTTAGATGGAAAATAATTTTGATAAAACACTTGAATTGAATTCTTGAGGAAAATATCCTTTCTTCTTCAAAAACATTTTTCCTTTCATAACATGTCATACAACTTTAAAATAAAAGAAGTTGATTAAAAATAAACTTGAAAACTTGTAAAGGAAGCTTCTTTGATGTAATGTTTTAAAAATCCATTCATGCCGTATAAGTTAAAAAAACATTCTTCGTACTTTTGTCGGAAAAGTCAAAAAGTACCTCGTACGGAAAAACGACAAAAGATTCCTTTCATATTCTTTACTAAAAACTCACCTAAGGGTAAAATTGGATTTAAACTATTTCAAGTGGATGGAAACAATATTACATATTGAGGGAACATGGATGTGGATGATAAAATACACCCCAGTAAATACTTACGAATAAACAATCTCGGATAAAAATGAGATTGTGATATTTCCCTTACCTTAGGTCTGATTTGCTTTGTTCATGTCCGAAGCTCCTGTATAATGGTTTAAATAATGTTATTGACTTATTCCAGAATCATACATATTGATATGAGATCATATATGGTCATATTATTATCTTCTTGTTAGTAATATTTCATTGTTACTTGTTACTCGGGTCTTTATAACTTTTTGTTCTTATGCGTGTTTTGTCGAATAAATTCTTATTCTTATCTTTAGGTTATAGATAATTCATTTCCAGAATGGTATTAGTGTAGTATATACCATATTCATTCATTCAATTCATTTATACAATCATTATGAAATGAAGATCATGTAGAACGAGTCGCATCACATCGTGGAGACGGTATTCCGTACGTACGCACGAGTGATGATATCGTTCCTATGATCGTGGAATTGTATTGGAGTATATATATATATTATTTCAGTATCAATATTACTTAATAATAATCATATATAGTTACTCATTACACCATTATACCCATCCTTTTAAGGTGATGGTGGAAAATAGATTACACCACGGCGTGGAGACGGTATTCCGTACGTACGCACGCGCGGTGATTTCATTTTTCCGTAGGATGGATAGAAGGTGAATTAGGGTTGTTTCATATTTATAATAACATATCAGTATGTAAGTAATACTGATGTTATTACTTTATCATGAAACAACTAAAGAAGAAGAAGTTGAAGAAGAAAGAAATTGAAAAGATCGGTAATGGATATTACCTCTTCTTTGGAACGCCTTTTTGAATCCTCCACTTAAGGAACTAAGATTGGTCTTTGGAGAAGACCAGGACCTCTAGGATTATTCTAGGGAAGTGGAGAAGGAAAAATGTCAGGGGTTGGCCGAGCTTGAGTGCTCAAATTGGTGTGAGGAGGAGGGGGAGGAGGTGCCCTTTTATAAGGGAGGAGAGGGGCACCTTAGGAATATCTCAAAATATTATTTTATATTAAAGTCAAAATCGGTTTATAATGGTTCCAAAGGGTCTTATTTCGAAGCTAAAGTGGGGATGGGTCGAAATCCTATCAACCAATAGAATTTAGACAAGCTTAGGATATTATTTTAACCTTATCAATTAAATTTAACTCTAAGTTAAATAATTTAACTTTTACCATGTCTTTTTGTTTTCTTTCACTATATGGTTAATACACTTACTATAACATGCCAAACGAACCCCAAATTGTTTATTATTAATATATATATCCTTATCTAAGTCATTTGGCCGAACCTTAGATTTTTAGGAATAAAATAACAATTAATAATATAATATTTGATTTAAAAACTATTTTGTGTCAATTTTGACACTATTTGATATATGATTTTTGTCAAAGTCATAACAGACTTATATGTTCGAACAAAGTTGATTAAATCAATACTAATATATCATAGTAACCTAGAAAATTAGTGGAATTCATAAAAAGTCTCAAATTACATTTATTTTGGTATTTATATTATCAATTTTGTCAATATTTCATTAATAAGATAATTACTGCATCATCTTTGTGTCATAAATAAATTAAATTATTTGATGTCTAAAAATTACAAATAAAATACCATCATGTAGGAAATCTTTTTAGCTTTCTAATGAATATTTACAATCGAATTTATCTTATGTATAACCCTATATTAAAAATGATTTACTTATTAAACTTTGATTTTAACTATTTTAACCCTTCTTTAAATAAATTAATAATAAATGTCCTAATCTAATCCAAGTGGGCCTAAATGGTCATATTTTATTCCTAAGTTTGTTTTTGGTCGAATTACACTTGTCCAATAGAATTAGGACATGTGTTATGGTAATATTAATATCATATTTACCCTTAGTTACCCTATTTACTATTAACCGCGGTAAAAATAGTAAAAAGTTACTATTCACCAAAAAATTATTTTCATCTCATTGAACCACATTTTAGTCCTTGATATTAACCGTGTCTCTCGGATTTTTGAAATTCCATTCACAGAAGCGGTAAAATTAAGTTTTATGCAAAATTCAGTTTTTAACCTACCACTTAGTGGTTTCACTATTCATCAAAAATTGAAAGTTTTCAGAAAAATACCAAAATTTCACCCTAGGCTAATTTCGATATTCTGAGTCCAAAAATGAAGTCCATTTTGAAAAATAAAATTTATAAAATTTCAAAAAGTGGTTATTACTATTCATAACGGCTAGTTTTAATAGCATATTGTTGTTTAGTGAAACTCGGTATTGCGTACGACGCAAGCTATCGAGGAAGGTCGCGATTGCGTGTAAAGCAAGACAAGAAAGTGTTGTGTAGAAAAAGATTCCTTTGATGATTTATATAACATAAAAGTCTCGGGTGTTACATTCTACCCCCATTAAAAAGAATTTTGCCCTCGAAATTCGTCACTTTGCAACAAACAAATGAGGATACTTCTCCCTCATCATATCCTCAAGCTCCCATGTAGCTTCTTCAAGTTGGTGGTTTCTCCATAAAACTTTCACCAAGCGAGTGGTCTTGTTTCGTAGGACTTTTTCGCTACGATCCAGAATCTCTATCGGCTGTTCTTCATAAGAAAGATCTTGCTCCAGCGGTACAACTTCTGAGCTGAGTACATGTGAAGGATCTGGTATGTACTTTCTCAGGAGAGATACATGGAACACATCGTGAACTTGAGAGAGATTCGGTGGAAGCGCCAATCGGTAAGCTACCTTCCCAACACGATCCAGTATTTCAAAAGGACCGATATATCTAGGGCTCAACTTCCCCTTCTTTCCAAATCTCATAACCCTCTTCCAGGGAGATATTCGTAAGAACACTTTATCCCCCACTTCAAACTCTAGGTCTTTTCTTCGGTTGTCGGCATAACTTTTCTGTCGACTCTGAGCTGCTCTTATGTGTTGTTGAATAGATCTGACCTTTTCTGCCATTTCATCAACGAGATCAGGTCCTAATAGCTTTCTTTCCCCAACTTCATCCCAGCAAGTTGGAGTCCTGCATTTCTTTCCATAGAGAGCTTCATAAGGAGCCATCTGAATACTGGAGTGAAAGCTATTATTATAAGAAAATTCCACCAAAGGTAGGTGTTGATCCCAACCTCCTTTGAAATCCATAGAGAAAGCTCTCAACATATCTTCTAGGGTTTGAATTGTTCTCTCAGACTGACCGTCTGTCTGGGGATGATAAGCAGTGCTGAAACTCAACTCTGTATCCAGAGTATGCTGAAGACTTCGCCAGAACTTCGAGGTAAATCTCGGATCCCGATCAGATATAATAGAAAGTGGTACTCCATGCTATCTTACCACTTCCTTTACATATATCCTGGCAAGCTGATCTAGAGAGAAATCCTCTCTAATAGCAATGAAGTGTGCAGACTTTGTAAGACGATCAACTATGACCCAGATAGCATTATTGCCTTTGGATGTTTTAGGAAGTCCTGTGACAAAGTCCATAGTGATGTTTTCCCATTTCCATTCGGGTATGGGTAATGGTTGTAACATCCCCTTAGACTTCTGTCTCTCAGCTTTAACTTGTTGACAAACCAAGCATCGAGAGACATATTCAGTAACATCTCTTTTCATGCCATCCCACCAGAAGTACTCTTTCAGGTCCCTATACATCTTCGTGCTTCCAGGATGAATAGAGAATGAAGAACTATGAGCCTCATCCAGCAGCTCTTTCTTTAATTCGGGGATGGGAGGAACACAAACCCGATTCCTGAACTTTATTATCCCATCACAATCAAGGTTGAATTCAGGAACATTTCTCACCTTCTTTTGTAACTCGACATCTTCTTTCTGTGCCTCTTTAATCTTCACATGTATAGATGGTTGAACATTCATTTGAGAAAGATAAGATTTTTCCCCTTCCATTATAATTCCAAGATCCATCCTTTGTAAATCCATAAATATTGGATCTTTTGTGATCCTCATCATGGATAAACTAGCATGGTCTTGTCGACTTAATGCATCTGCCACCTTGTTTGCTTTCCCAGGGTGGTAATGGATTGAGCAGTCATAATCCTTAATCAGCTCCAACCATCTTCTTTGGCGCATATTCAACTCCTTTTGTGTGAAAATATACTTTAAACTTTTATGATCAGTATAAATATCACACCTTTCACCATAAAGGTAATGCCTCCAAATCTTTAATGCAAAGATTACCGCAGCCAACTCCAAATCATGTGTTGGGTAATTTTGCTCATGGATTTTCAACTGTCGTGAGGCATAAGCTATCACCATATCATTTTGCATAAGAACACACCCCAATCCCTTCTTGGATGCATCACTGTAGATCACAAACCTTTCTCCACTACAAGGCAGTGTGAGCACAGGTGCACTGGATAACCTTCTTTTCAACTCCTTGAAATTCTCTTCACATTCCTCTGTCCAGACAAACTTAACTCCTTTCCGAGTCAACTTGGGGATTGGATTAGATAACCGTGAAAAATCTTTTACAAAACGTCGATAATATCCAGCCAAACCAAGAAAACTTCGGATCTCAGTTACTGTTGTTGGTCTTGACCATCTTTCGATAACCTCTGTTTTTGCGGGATCCACAGATATCCCCTCTTTTGAGATTATATGACCCAAAAATGCAACTTTTTGAAGCCAAAATTCACACTTGGTAAATTTGGCATAAAGCTTCTCTTTTCTCAGGGTCTTCAATATAATTCTCAAGTGATCTTCATGCTCTTCCTTGCTCTTTGAATAGACAAGAATATCGTCTATAAAGACTACCACAAATTGATCAAGATAGTCTCTAAAGACTCTATTCATTAGATCCATGAAGATAGCAGGGGCATTAGTAAGACCAAATGGCATAACTATAAATTCATAGTGTCCATACCTTGTACGGAAAGCCGTCTTTGGTATATCCTCCCTTTTGACCCTTAATTGATGATACCCTGAACGAAGATCAATCTTGGAAAAGTATTGAGCTCCGCGTAGTTGGTCAAATAAGTCATCAATGCGTGGGAGAGGATGTTTGTTCTTGATAGTGATCTTGTTAAGTTCTCTATAATCAATGCAGAGTCTCATTGATCCATCTTTCTTATTAACAAATAGAACAGGTGCTCCCCAAGGTGACGCACTAGGGCATATGAATCCCTTATCAAGATTCTCTTGGAGTTGCTTCTTCAATTCCTGCAACTCAATTGGGGCCATTCTATAAGGTGTCTTTGAAATAGGCAAAGCACCCGGTACGAGTTCTATTGAAAACTCAACTTCACGATTTGGTGGAAGACCCGGCAATTCCTCCGGAAAGACATCATCAAACTCCCGTACAATGGGCATATTCTTAATCGTGAGTTTCTCACCAACCATTTGAGATAAATAACCTTCATTTAGTGGAATCAATACCCATAAGATGGAAGAAATTTCCACTGGAAGGTTATGTTCATCCTTGCATTGATAGACGATCGTAGGTTGATCTGGAATATGAAATGTGACTTCCCTTCTTTGGCAATTGATATGAGCTCCATGTAGAGAAAGCCAATCCATGCCAAGAATCACATCAAATTCCACTAAAGGAAGGATCACAAGATTTGTAGGAAGCACTTTCCCACAAACTTCGATCGGAGAAGAATTATAAAATTCTGATGCGATTGATGTCCCATTAGGTGTTGTCACAGCTAACTCAACATCTAATTGTTGAGGTAATACGGTGATACCCTTAGAAAATTTTTCAGAAATAAAAGAGTGGGTGGATCCAGAATCAAATAAAACATTTGCTACTTTAGAGTGGATGGTAAGTGTACCTTTCACCACATCGTTATCGTACTCCACATCGCTGATAGAAATTGCATGTGACTTTCCTTTGTCTTTAGCCTTAAGAGTTTGTTGACGTCGACCATCATCATCAACCCTTGGATTTGGGCATTGATTGGCATAATGCCCCATCTCCTTGCACTTGAAACATTGAAGTGTAGCAGGTTCATTCTGTGTATCCCTTCCTTTGTTTACATCATTAGACATCTTCTTCCCATTATCACGGCATTCAAATGCCCGATGACCTTCCTTTCCACATTTAAAACATTTACTTGTCCCTTTAAGACAACTCCCTCCATGTTTCTTTCCACACTTTGAGCATAAGGGAAAGTTCATCTTCTTTTCCGTGTGCTCTTTAGATTTTTCTTTGAATTCCATCTTCCTCTTCTTATCAAACCCATGTGACTGATGGGTTACTCCAATCTCCATCTCGACTTTGAGAGAACATCGAAATATTTCCTCGTAGCTATTGAAGTCCCTTATGGCTAACGCCCTTCGAAGACTTGGTTTTAAGCCACTAAAGAATCGATCGATCTTACTCTCAGGTTGGATAATAATACCAGAAGCGTACCTTGCAAGTCTTGTAAAATTTGCTTCATAGGTACTAACAGATTCATCATCCCTTTGCTTCAGTTCAAGGAACTCTTTCTCCATCTTTGTTCGGAGAATACGAGGGAAGTACTTATTGAAAAATAAGTTCTTGAACTCGTCCCATTCCATAGACTCAATTTCATCCCTTTGCCTCGTATTCTTAACAAGATTCCACCATTGATCCGCATCTCCTTCCAAACGATACACTGCTAGGATGACTTTATCATGCTCAGAACATTGAAGAACTGAAAATATCTTTTCAGTAGTACTAATCCATTGTTCAGCAACTAATGGATCAGTAGACCCGCTAAAAGATGGTGGACGCTGCCTCATGAAGGATTCAACAGAATGTTGCTCCCTTCTTTGTTCGTTTGGAAATCCTGCATGATTCATAGCTTGAGAAAGTTGTGTGAGCATGGCTACAAGATTTTGCATTCCAGCTCCCATATCGTTTGGTTGCTCAGGGGGACAATCATTGCATTGCCCATCGCATTCCGCATTAACACGATTCCTTCGGGTTCCAGCCATTGACTAAAACCAAGAAGAATAGTGTGAGCAACACTAATTATAATAGGAAACCACATAATTCAAGAATAAAATTTTCATGCTTAAGGTCTTATCCTAGGTTATTCAAGGCCATTTCTAAAACACTAAGATTGTGTTCTATGCTTAGACTTATCCTTAGGGTTCTTACTAAGGCTTTCACATCCTAGTTTACAATGGTTGACTATACCTTTCCTCTGATACCAACTATAACGACCCACACTTTACATACATTGTTAATACTTCAAAATTGAAGCACTCTTATTACAACATATGACAAAACCACAAAGGACCGTATAGGTATAGTGTCTTTAGAAACTGGGGAAACATAAACAACTGGTTCATAAATCTTCTACAGTGTCTCCCATTTATTTCATCATATCTAGGGTCCCTTTTAGCATATTCTACTTAATATCCATCTTCCTGACCTGGGGAAAAGAAAACATAAAAGGGTGAGCTCAAATGATCAGCAAGGGCAAATAAAGGAAATAAAAATCATATCATATCTTTATGAAAATCAAAACCTGCAAAAGAGATCATAATATCTTAACATGGAATAAATCATAGAAGTGAAAATGAGATCCCCATAATCATAACATAAAACTTGAATCTTTGTGGCATGCACACATAATCATGGAAAATCATTTCTTGTTAGTCATGACTCATTGCCAAGACTATCTTAGTGGACAAAGTCCCTTTCTGAACCGAGTTCACTCCTCGTTTCAGTCCTGTATCACTGAACCGAAATAACCTTCCGTTCCAGCCATGTCTATCTCATGAGATATAAAATCATTACCCAATGCATTGGAGGGAGATATAGGTCCCACCCATCTTATAATGAATCCTTTCTTATGTGTTCCACATAATCATAAAACATGCATCATCGCATAACACATGTAACAAAAATGGGATTCTTGAAACATCATGACATCATAAATCAATTCATATATGATAAAGGAATTCATAAACATAATTACATCACAACATAGTCAAACCAATGTAAAAATATGGATAGAAACAGAACCCTTTATTATCTTAGATGGAAAATAATTTTGATAAAACACTTGAATTGAATTCTTGAGGAAAATATCCTTTCTTCTTCAAAAACATTTTTCCTTTCATAACATGTCATACAACTTTAAAATAAAAGAAGTTGATTAAAAATAAACTTGAAAACTTGTAAAGGAAGCTTCTTTGAAGTAATGTTTTAAAAATCCATTCATGCCGTATAAGTTAAAAAAAACATTCTTCGTACTTTTGTCGGAAAAGTCAAAAAGTACCTCGTACGGAAAAACGACAAAAGATTCCTTTCATATTCTTTACTAAAAACTCACCTAAGGGTAAAATTGGATTTAAACTATTTCAAGTGGATGGAAACAATATTACATATTGAGGGAACATGGATGTGGATGATAAAATACACCCCAGTAAATACTTACGAATAAACAATCTCGGATAAAAATGAGATTGTGATATTTCCCTTACCTTAGGTCCGATTTGCTTTTTTCGTGTCCGAAGCTCCTGTATAATGGTTTAAATAATGTTATGGACTTATTCCAGAATCATAAATATTGATATGAGATCATATATGGTCATATTATTAGCTTCTTGTTAGTAATATTTCATTGTAACTTGTTACTCGGGTCTTTATAACTTTTTGTTCTTATGCGTGTTTTGTCGAATAAATTCTTATTCTTATCTTTAGGATATAGATAATTCATTTACAGAATGGTATTAGTGTAGTATATACCATATTCATTCATTCAATTCATTTATACAATCATTATGAAATGAAGATCATGTAGAACGAGTCGCATCACATCGTGGAGACGGTATTCCGTACGTACGCACGAGTGATGATATCGTTCCTATGATCGTGGAATTGTATTGGAGTATATATATATATTATTTCAGTATCAATATTACTTAATAATAATCATATATAGTTACTCATTACACCATTATACCCATCCTTGTAAGGTGATGGTGGAAAATAGATTACACCACGACGTGGAGACGGTATTCCGTACGTACGCACGCGCGGTGATTTCATTTTTCCGTAGGATGGATAGAAGGTGAATTAGGGTTGTTTCATATTTATAATAACATATCAGTATGTAAGTAATACTTATGTTATTACTTTATCATGAAACAACTAAAGAAGAAGAAGTTGAAGAAGAAAGAAATTGAAAAGATCGGTAATGGATATTACCTCTTCTTTGGAACGCCTTTTTGAATCCTCCACTTAAGGAACTAAGATTGGTCTTTGGAGAAGACCAGGACCTCTAGGATTATTCTAGGGAAGTGGAGAAGGGAAAATGTCAGGGGTTGGCCGAGCTTGAGTGCTCAAATTGGTGTGAGGAGGAGGGGGAGGAGGTGCCCTTTTATAAGGGAGGAGAGGGGCACCTTAGGAATATCTCAAAATATTATTTTATATTAAAGTCAAAATCGGTTTATAATGGTTCCAAAGGGTGTTATTTCGAAGCTAAAGTGGGGATGGGTCGAAATCCTATCAACCAATAGAATTTAGACAAGTTTAGGATATTATTTTAACCTTATCAATTAAATTTAACTCTAAGTTAAATAATTTAACTTTTACCATGTCTTTTTGTTTTCTTTCACTATATGGTTAATACACTTACTATAACATGCCAAACGAACCCCAAATTGTTTATTATTAATATATATATCCTTATCTAAGTAATTTGGCCGAACCTTAGATTTTTAGGAATAAAATAACAATTAATAATATAATATTTGATTTAAAAACTATTTTGTGTCAATTTTGAAACTATTTGATATATGATTTTTGTCAAAGTCATAACAGAATTATATGTTCAAACTAAGTTGATTAAATCAATACTAATATATCATAGTAACCTATAAAATTAGTGGAATTCATAAAAAGTCTCAAATTACATTTATTTTGGTATTTATATTATCAATTTTGTCAATATTTCATTAATAAGATAATTACTGCATCATCTTTGTGTCATAAATAAATTAAATTATTTGATGTCTAAAAATTACAAATAAAATCCCATCATGTAGGAAATCGTTTTAGCTTTCTAATGAATATTTAAAATCGAATTTATCTTATGTATAACCCTATATTAAAAATGATTTACTTATTAAACTTTGATTTTAACTATTTTAACCCTTCTTTAAATAAATTAATAATAAATGTCCTAATCTAATCCAAGTGGGCCTAAATGGTCATATTTTATTCCTAAGTTTGTTTTTGGTCGAATTACACTTGTCCAATAGAATTAGGACATGTGTTAGGGTAATATTAATATCATATTTACCCTTAGTTACCCTATTTACTATTAACCGCGGTAAAAATAGTAAAAAGTTACTATTCACCAAAAAATTATTTTCATCTCATTGAACCACATTTTAGTCCTTGATATTAACCGTGTCTCTCGGATTTTTGAAATTCCATTCACAGAAGCGGTAAAATTAAGTTTTATGCAAAATTCAGTTTTTAACCTACCACTTAGTGGTTTCACTATTCATCAAAAATTGAAAGTTTTCAGAAAAATACCAAAATTTCACCCTAGGCTAATTTCGATATTCTGAGTCCAAAAATGAAGTCCATTTTGAAAAATAAAATTTATAAAATTTCAAAAAGTGGTTATTACTATTCATAACGGCTAGTTTTAATAGCATATTGTTGTTTAGTGAAACTCGGTATTGCGTACGACGCAAGCTATCGAGGAAGGTCGTGATTGCGTGTAAAGCAAGCCAAGAAAGTGTTGTGTAGAAAAAGATTCCTTTGATGATTTATATAACATAAAAGTCTCGGGTGTTACACTCGGGATCCCTACTGAGTAGCGTATACTCACCCCTGCACGGGCTATGCCCACACTACGATGTGTTGGATGCAAACCATGGACATCGGTGATCAAGGTGGGAGCTCGTGGAGCTGGACAGTACCTGGAGGTGGATCACTGAGTTAGTGAAGTCAAACCTATATTATTCACAATTATACTCACTGAAACTAAATATCTTTCTAACTATTCATCTAGGATTATGAAGGAAGTAACACCCATAAATAAGTCCCTCAATAGATGGAGATCCTCATAATTACAGTTTCTTGGGGATAAACATTGGTATCAAAACATTATCGTACTATCTTATTGATTTTCTAAAGTTCCTTGTGTAGAGAGAGCCATATTTTCATACATAAATATTATATATTATTATATTAATATACAAAAAATAACATTACAATCCATGCCATAATCATATCAGTTTTTTATTGTAATCAGGGACACATAAAATACTTATTCATAATATATATACATTATCACCCACTAATATATTCATAATTAACAACCTTCTTTGAAATATCATACCAAAACCACTTCTCTATAACCAGGGGAAAAGAAACATAAAAAATGTAAACTCAAATACACATTAAGGTTTAAAAAAAGATAGCAATGATCACTTAAGCATAATAATATAATAATGGTATGAGTATACGATCTTAACATTTAAAACAAAACCCTATATGTCATTAAACAAAATCATGATTCATATCATAAATAATTATAGTTCATAAGACAAGAATCATAAAGTAATCAAATAACATGATCGATAAGAGCATAACAATGATACAATACAAAATTTTTTGACACACACATAAGCATAGAAAATAATATATTTAGTCAGGGATCACTTCCAATACTACTATAGTGGATTGGGTTAACTCCACATTCCATAATATCCTTATTCAAGGATCACTCCCAATGCTATCATATTGGATAGAGTCTCTTACTAAACTAGGTTCACTTCCCATTCTAGTCGTTATTACCTCATGAGATATCCATCTTTATACAATGCATTAGAGGGTCATATAATTCTGTGGTCACCCATAAAATAATGAAAATCATATATTTTTGTGCACTATATCATAACAAATTCATCATATCATACCATTTGAAAAGGGATTGGTTATCATAAATATTTCAAAATTTCATCATAATATTACCCATGAAAAATAAACATGTATCATAAACATCTCATCACCACAAAACACTTAGATAAATAACAAGGATGGTATCATTGAATCATATCCCCAGTAAAATATAAGTAACATCAAAGGATGTTACCATTGATGAAAATGTATTTTAAAATATTTCTTGGAATATTTCATGAGTAAAATTCAATTTTAATTTTGAAATTAATTATTTAAAATATAAAAATTACAAAATATTATTGAAAGAATTTTCTTTTAAAAGTAACATGGAAAATTTTAAAGTATGATTCAAATCATTGATAATTCATTATGGAAGGAAATTATTCTCATGTTCTGTATGTCAAAATAATTATTCCTTTCACATTATCAATAAAGAGTCAAAAATAACTTATTCAGAAAATAACATGAAGATTTATTTTTAAAAAAATGTAAAAATTAAATCATAGGTAAAAATTAATTAAAAAAATATTGTATAATAATAAAAAAATTCTTGAAACCATTTTTAGAAAATGTGAATATATAAGAAAATTGATTTTAAAATAAAAAGAGAAATAAAGTCAGTTTTCCTTAAAAATATTCTTTCAATATCTTGAGTACAAAAAGATATGAACGTGAATGGAAAAAATGTAATATAAATTAATAACCATTTTAGATAAAAAAAATCTGGATTTTAATGTGAGTTAGCACATAAAATTTCATCATTGAAAAATTATTCATAAACAATCCTCATAAACAATGATATTGTAACATAAATCCCTTAACTAGAGTTCAAATTACTTCAAAAGCACACTAACCTACTATATAATAAGTTTAAATTTATTATAATACTATAAAAAAATAACATATATTCTTATAGTATCACATATTTTTAACTTAAAATTTTTAACACCCATTTATTAATAACTCATTATTAAAACGGTATTTTTCAGGTGTTGACTATTTCATTTTTCATGATAATTTTGGTTCGATAGTTCCAGTTATTGAAATTTGATCATGGTTAAAATATATATATAATTTTAATCATGATATAAATATAATATATATATTTATTATATAGATATAGATATTAAACCATAAAGGATAGAGATAAAAAATATTAATTACACTATTCTTGGAGGCGGTTGGTTGTACGTACTCGTGAACATTATTATCTCTTTTTAAAAGAATGAATGAAAGAAAGGTAAATAATAAATTAAATATAAAAATTCATCACTATATCATACATACCCTATATATTAATTAAATATATTCTAATTACCATATATGTAAATCTGAAAAAAATGATTCATGCCTCTTTGTGTAGGTGGTAGTTCACACATACGTACAAGTGACGTTATCATTTTCCAACGAATGGAAAGGTAAGAAGATAAAAATGATATTATAATTTAAAAAATATATATATGTCATAAATATCATATATAATTTATAATCCCATCATAGTAACTATCTATGGAAGATGGGGATGAAAAATAAATTGCATTGCCAAGTGGAGTTCACAGTCCACATATACACATGAGTGATAATTTCACTAACCATTGGATCAAATAGATGGTGGATAATGATTCTTAAATAGTCATAAAATAATTTTATTATATTTATGATATTTAATTTATTATTTTTTGATGAATAAAAAATATTTATAAGAGGTTTAAGAAGAAAAAAATTGAAATAGGTCATGTTGGAAGATTCCCGCTTCTTTGATATGCCTCATTTAGATCCCTATTAAGGACCACTAGATTTATTTTTTAAGAATAAAAAACCAACAATTTATGTGTAAATAATATTATAATATAATTGGGTAGGTTTTTTTCAACATATATGGATCAAATTCAGGTAAAGAAAATAGATAAGTGGTGTACTTTTATAAGGGAGGGAAGGGACACACTTAGATTTACTTAAAATATTTAAATATAATTAATAAATTTATAATTTATAATACATAAAAATAAAAAATACTTAAAATAAAAAATTTATATAGATGAAAATCATTATAAAATGAAATTTATATAGGTTTCAGCATCATTTATAACCTTATCTTTTGGTTTAACTCCATCATTTATAGATTTCAACCTTAACTATGGTAACAAATTTTTCAATATTAAAGGGATATAATTTTTTTAAGGTTCAAAAATAAAAAGGGGATGATATTTTAGACCATTAATTATCCTATTTTTCATATTTTTATATTTTAATTTTTTAAAAAAATTAATAAAATATTATTTTTCATAAAATACCTATAGTTTCATTTTTGACACAATTAATTTAATTTGAATTTTAAGGCATAAAAATAGAAATTAAATTTTGAATATAAAACATTAACCCATTGAAAATATGTTTTATTAATGTAAAAAATTAATCAGGAGCTATAAATCACCCAAAAAATATTCCTTTCAGTGTTTTAAAAAACATTTTCAGGATATTTACACTACTTTCAAAAGCATTGTGTTGACGTTGTGTAAGTATTTACGGTAATTATTACATAACTAAAAGAAAAAAATAAATCACCATGATAAATAAATTAATTCATCATTTACATAAAAATTTATAAATGAGATTACCCTCTTTTTATCATTATGTAATAATTTTAGGGATATTAAAGTCAAGAGTGATATTTTGGAATTTTCATTACTTAAAACAATATAAATGTAATTATAAAATGAAAATGTAAAAAATAAAATATATTATAATTTCGTGTGGATATGGTCTAATTTCTCCCATAAAATGAAAAAAAATCAAATTTATCGGTTGAAATTAAAACTTTATCACATGTTTTTAACCTTGATTTACCGATTTTACCTTTACTTTTGTGACAAATATTTACCATGTTTTCAATTTTTAATGAAGAAAAATAAAATAGGAATATTTACTAAATTGTAACCTAATTATTACAAATATTTAATAATGTTTTCAATATTCAATTAACACAAGTGGTAGAATTTAATTTAAAATTAAACACACAAAAGGCGATGGAAAGTGGTTTTCCATAAAAATGTTTTCTAAAGTATAAAACGTTTTTATACAAAAATATATAAATATTAATTCCAATGAACTTAATTGTATTTTTAAAAATATTAATGAAAATATTTTACTTTTAAAACCATTTTAAAACAAAATTGAACTTTTTAATTCTTGAAATGAAAGAACAATGTTCAATTAAAATATCTATTTTTTATTATTCATCAAAAAATAAATCTCTTTAGAAAGTTATCAAAAAATAAATTTAAGATATTTTGATATGATGATTTCAAAAATGATATTTTTTTCTTATAATACATTTTCAAAAAAAATTCTAAAATTAATTATATTATTTTCTCACAAAAATAGTAAAACAATTTTTGAGAAAAATGAATTTTCAAAGCATATATGACTTTTCTAGAAACAATGGGCATATTTATAAATATATTTTATTTATATAAAAAACTTAAAAATTTATTTTTTAAATTTATTTATTACTATTCATTCCACCAATTTAACAACTAGGTTATAATGGTATACTATATTAATATTTATTTATACTCAAGGTTGCATATATGAGAAGCTAACAAATAAATTAAATTTATTTGAAGAGAAATATATCATAAAATATCAAGGTATTAAATTATAATATGCTTAAAATTAATTTCAACCATATTATTCCTTCAATTTAATAAACAATTGGGGATATCTTGGTTTCATCTCATACACAAGTTCCCAAGTAGCTTCTTTAAATTTATTATTCCTCCAAAGAACATTAACTAGGTGAGTAAGATTATTCCATAGAAATTTATCCATATGATCCAAGATTTATACTAGTTTTTCATTATAGTAATGATCATTATATATTGGTATAACCTCTGAGTTTAATAAATATTATTTATTAAGCATGTACTTCTTCATGAGAGATACATGGAACATGTCATGATTTTGAAAAAGGTTCAATAGAAGCGTTAAGTGATAAGATACCATCCCTACTCAATAAAGTATCTTAAAGAGGCCAACATACCTAGGGATAAACTATCCTTTATCTCTAAATCTCGTAAACTTATTCCATATATAAATTCACAGGAATACCATTCCACTAAATTCTAATTCAATATTTCACAAACAATTTTCATCATAACTTTTATATCAACTCTAAGCTTACTTGATGTGCTAGTGAAAGCTTATAAATTTATCTATCATCTCAATATAAAGATGAAGTCCAAATATATTTATTCCTAAAACTTCAACCCATCATGTTAGAGTTATTACACATATTTCTATTTAAGGATTCATAAGGATCTATTTTAATTCATGAGTAAAATCTATTATTGTAAGAAAAATATATTAGAGGAAGGTATTGATCCTAGTAACCTAAGAAACCCATATAATGACATATCAATATATACACTAGGGTCTTAATGGTTATATTAGACTAGAAACATTTCTGATGAGGATAATTAATACTAAAAATAAACTTTATATCTATATCTTACTAAAGAATTTACCAGAACATCAAGGTAAACCGTAGATCAGATATAATAGAATGTGTTTCTCTATGAAACCTTACCACTTATTTAATGTATATTCTCTAAAAATTATAAATATATAAATTTTCTCTATTTGAAATAAAGTGTGAAGACTTCTTAAGGTTATCCAAAACAACCTAAATAACATTATAGCCTTTTGAAGTTTAGGGGAGTTCAATAAAAAAAATCCATGGTGATGTTTTCCTATGTCTATTATATTATGAATAATGGTTGTAACATCCCCTTGTAATTATATCTCCTAGTATTGAATTTATGTCATAGTAAGCACTAAGATATATACTCTTAGATATATATTTTCATGTTTTCCCATTTGAAATAATCTCTTATACCTCTCTATATCTTCATACATCCAAGATGAATAGAGAATGTTGTACTATGAGATCAATCAAATAGATCCTTCTTCAAATATGGTATATAACGGATGCATAAAATTTTCTAGAACCTTATCATTACATCACAATCAAGGGTGAACTTAGCAACCTTCCTCACATTATTTTTAAGCTCTATATCTTCCTACTACGCCTTTTTAATCAACACTTGGATAGATGGTTGAATACTCATTTTATAAAGATAATATTTCTCTCCATCCATAAATATTTCTATAAACATACTTTTAAAATTTAGAAATATTTTATATTTTTTATCCTCATATTAGATAAGCTTTAATGATATTTTTGACTCAGTATCTACTAGCTTGTTCACTATCCTAGGGTTTTAATGTATTGAGATTTCATAATATTTATTCAAATCCAACCATATTTTATAGAGAATATTAATCTATTTATGAGTGAATATATAGTTTAAAATTTTAATATTAGTATATATATCACACATTTCTTTGTAAATATAATTACTTTATATATTTACTGTAAAAACTAAAAAAAACTTTAAATCATGAGTTGGGAAATTTTTCTCATTAACCTTCAATTGGAATATGGTGTAAGCTATAACAATATCATTCTACTTGAGGAAACATCTAATCCCTTCTTAGATGCATATCTATAGATCAAAAAAACCTTCTCTATTATAGGGTAATGCAAGCATATTTTTTCTTTCTAACATTTTATTTAGTTTCTTGAAATTTTATTAAAATTTATCTTTCTAAAGGGACTTCACTGCTTTGCGACCCAACATAGTGAGTATATTAGATATCTATGAGAAATTTTCCAAAAGTAATCAGTAATATCCAACCAAACCAAGAAAAATATATAATAATTTCACAATTGTAAAATTTATCATACTTATTATGCTTCCTGAGGGACTTTATAAAAATCCCCAAGTGATATTAATTCTTTTACTAACTCTTGAAATATATAATAATTTCATACATTAATACTACCAAAAACTAATCAAGATAATCTCTAAAGACTCTATCCGTTAAATCTATGAATATAATATATAATTAGTAAGTATAAAAGGAATTACTGTATATTCGTAGTTTTCATATCTCATATAGAAGGATATAGCAGGTATGTCCTCACTTTTAACCCTCAACCGATAGTATCCAAATCAAACAAAAATATTAGAAAAATAATTTTGTCCTCATAATTGATTGAATAAATCATAAATACTGTGCAAAGGATACTTATTCTTAATTATGATCATGTTAGGTTCCTGATAATAAATGCATAGTCTCATTGATCCATATTTATACTTAAAAAATTAAAATTTTCACCCCAATTTTATGCACTTCTCTGACTGATCATCATACCAATATTATCCTTTAGTTACATCTTCAATTCATGTAACTCACTCTAGGCCATTTTATATAGAGTATTTGAAATATGTATAGCACCATGTATGAGTTCTATTAAAAACTTAAATCCAGGGTTTTGATTAAGACTGGGAAATTATTCTATAAAAACATTAAAAAACTATCATACATTATTCATAACTTTGATTTTGTGTTTCTCCCAAACCATATGAGATAAAAATCCCACTTTAATAGTAATAAAAACCCATAAAATGGATGAAATTTCCATAAAATGCTCATATTTATCATCTCACTAATAGAAGATCATAGGTTGATAAGAAATACCAAAAATGAATTCCCTTCCTTGGAAGCTGATGTGGAATTTTTGTTAATAAAGATAATCCATGCCAAAGATAACATCACATTCAACTAGATGGAGAATAATGAGATTTTTATGAATCACATTCCCCCAAAATTTATTCAAACATGATATGTGATCATCATACTATTAGGGTTATTCACTAATAATTCAACATATAATCATTTGAGTGTAATTTTGATACCATTAGGAAATACATCATATATAAAATAGTGGGTAGAATCAGAATTAAATAAGAAATTATATGTTTTAGACAGAGTGGGAATTTTATCTTTCCCCGCATCATTATTAAAACTAACACTAGGAATAGGGATTGCATGAGATTTACATTTTCTCTTGGATTAAGATATTACTGACATAAATCATCATCATTTACCTTCATACTTTACCATTGGTTATCAAAATTCATGTACTCCTTGTATTTGAAATACTAGAGTATGGGTGGTGCATTCTATGGTGATATCTATCCATTGTTAGCTAACTCATTATTCCTATCACTTCATCATTAAAATGTACGATGACCTTCCTTTCATCATTTAAAACATTTAATAGTTCCCCTAAGACAAATTACTCCATGTTTTCTTCTATAATTTGATCATAAAGTAATGATCAACAATATCTCCCCATGATTTTTGTAATTTATTTTGAACTCTATATTTCCTTTCTTATCAAAACCATTAGATTGATGGGAAACTCCAATCACCATCTCCACCTTGTTATCATATCAAATAATTGATTCATTACTATTTTATTTTCTTATGGATAACTCCCTTTGGAGACTTTGTTTTAAGCCACTGAATAATTGATCAATATTACATACAGGTTGAATGATAATACCAAAAACATACCACAAAATTTTTATAAAATTTTCCACATATGTATTAATTAATTATTCATCCTTATTATTTAGATCTAGGAATTCCTTCTCAACTTTATATTGTCATTAATATAAAATTAATTATTGAAAAATAATCTCCTAAACTCATCCCACTCTATGAAGTCTATTTCTTAACATTTCATCATGTTCTCTATAATAGTTCACTATTGATCATTTTTCATTCCAAACAATTTATAACCAAAATATCTTTTTCTTGTTACAAACATCAGATAATGGAAAATATATTTCATTGGAACTAATCCATTATTCATCAACAAATATATTATCAGACCCGCTAAAATAAGGTGGATTCTACCTCATAAAGGACTCAAGAGAATAGTACTTCTTCATTTGATCATTTGGAAGCTAAGAAGGATTCAGGGCATGAGAAATATTCTTAATAATACCAATGATATTTGTCATTCCATCTCTCAAAAAATATGGTTTCTCAATAGGACAATCATTTCATTTTCCATCGTATTGATAATTATCATGTTTCCTATATGTTCTAGACATTGACCAAAACCAAAAAGCATAGTGTGAGAAATAATAATCATAGTGGAAAACCACATAATCTCTACCATACTAAAACATTATAATGTTATATTATACTTAAATTTATCATTAGGGTTCTCAATAAATTTTTCTCATCCATTTTTTCAAAGGTAACTAAATCTTTCTTTCATAACATCTATTTTCCCTCCATAAATATTACATCTTATTAGATAAATATTTCAAACACAACATTATGATTCATGCCATAATCGTATAGTTTTCGTGTATTTATAAAATTAAATGCATAAAAAAGTTATTATTAATATATATACATCATATGTGAGTACTATGTTCAGAACTAACACCCTTCTAGAAACATAATATTTAAAATATTTATTCACAACCTTGGAAAAGGAAACATAAGAAAGGGTTATCTCATATTATCATTTAGTATAAACAAGGGATATATCAATGGTAACTTAATTAAAACATTAGAATAATAGTATGAGGACATGAGAATAACATTTTAAAAACATACCCTTCATATCATAGATCATAATATTAAGTCATATAATAAATATAAATACTTCATAAGACATAATACTTACAGGAATCAATGAGCATAAGCCATGAGAGAATAACATCTCAATAAGACATAAGTTTGTGGAATACACATAAATATATAAAATCATTTATTTATTTAAGGTTTACTTATAAGACCATAATAATTGATTATGTTCACAATGCATTCAATCATATCCTTATTCACTCCCAATACTATCATAGTGGATAGAGCCCCTTACTGAATTGGGTTTATTCCCCATTTCAATCCTTATTATCCCATGAGATATTCATATTTTCTAAATGAATTGGAAGTCTATATAATTTTTTACCCATGCATCACAAAATTAAAATCATACATATGTGTTCCATAATATCATAAAACATTAATCATGTTATAACTCATAAAAAGGAAATAGGTTTCATAAACATTTAAACATTTAATCATAACATAGCATGTGAAAAATTAATGGGTCTCACAAAAATCACATCACCATAAACCATTAATATAAAGAATAAAGATATTATCATCGAATCATATACCTATTAAAACATAAGTAACATAAATGATGTTACCACAGATGAAAAATACCTATAAAAGATTAAATATAATATTTCTTAAAGAAAACACAATTTTCATTTTAAAATCACTTATTTAAAATATAAAAAATTTCAAAATATTATGGAAAACATTTTCTTTGAAAATTAACATAGAAACTTATAAATTAATCATCAAATTATTTAGTGGTCATGGCGTATGGAAATTAATATCATTCCATGTGTGTAAAAAAAGATTACATTCGTATTTTCAATGAAAAATAAAAAGTATATCATTCATAAAATAGAAATAATATTAAATTTAAAACATTTATTAAAAATTAAAACATATATAAAAATTAATTTAAACATTAATTTAAAAATATAAAAGATATTATTTAAAAAAATTAAAAAATGATATGGAAGAAAATGGATTTTCAACCGAAGAGAGAAATAAAGTCGATTTTTCTTAAAATTATTATTTTGATCACTAAGATACATAAAGAGATGAAAATAAATTGAAAAAAATAAATATCTATAAATAAAAAAAGGATAATAAAATTAATGAGTTTCTTTATAGGTATATAAAAAAATTCATCATTGAAAACTTTTTCATAAACAATCTTGATAAACAATGATATTTTAACAAAAAACCATTACCTTATGCTCAAATTTATTCAAAATAACTCTAACCTTATTAATAATAAATTTAAATTTATATGATTATATAAAATAATAAATTTTATACTTACAGTATCATATATTGTAAAATTATAACATTTTAACACACGTTTATAGATAACTTTTTATTAAAATGGTCATTTGCAGATGTTGAGACGTTTGGTTCGATAGTTCTGATCCTTGTAATTTTATCATGCTTCCATCACATACTTAATTTTAATAATTAAATAAATATCACATATATTCATTATATATATATATAGTCATATATAGTGTATGGAGATTGAAAAATAAATTGCATTGTTCAAGGAGATGGAAGGTTGTACGTATGCACAACATTGTTTTCACTATTTGATGGGTGGAATGACATAAATGTAAATAATAATTCACCTCCAGAGAATAATTATTATATCATTTATATCATATATATTCATTAGATATATATTTTTTACCATCCATGTAATGTATAAGTGAAACAAATGGCATCGTTTTGTAGAGGTGGTAGTCCACACATACGCATAAGCGACAATATCGTATTCAAATTGATAGGAAAGATAGAGTATTGATATTATATTATAATTAAAAATAATAATTATATAGTAATTATAATATATAAATAATTAACTCATCATAATATCTATTCATGACGTATGGTGGTGGAAAATGAATTACATGGTTGTGTGGAGGTGGTAGTCCACAAGTACACATGTGTGATACTTTCACATCCGATTAGATGGAAAATAGGACGGATAATGGTTGTTCCATAATAATAATATTTTTTTTGTAATTATTTTATATTATTCATTATTTTATGTTGAATAACACAAATTTATAGGAGGTATAAGAATAAATAAATTGAAAGAGGATGGGTAAGAAGATTTCCTCTTCTTCAATAGGCCTCCTTTATATCCCTTATTAAGGACCCTTGGGGTAGTCCTTTAAGAAAAAAATAAACTATTATTCATTTATAGGGAAGTTAAAAATATAATTAGTTATATTTTGGATGAGATATAATCCAAAAATATATGTAAATAAAAGAGATAAGGGGTATTCTTTTAAAAGGGTGGGAAAGGTCGCACTTGGAATTACTTATAATATTTAAATATAATTAAAGTATTTCTCTAGTATAATTCTTCCAAACAGACATAAATTCTAAGGAAAAGTGTATATAGATGAAATTTCATCATACAATGAAAATTTTAAAGTTTTTTGTGTCATTTTAAATCTTATATTTTGTTTTAACCCCTTTATTAATTGATTTCGACCTTAACTACAGTAAAGATTTTTCAATATTAAAGGGTTGTAATTTTATTTATAAGTAAACAATTGGATCATAAATATAAAAAGGATTAACTTTTGAAACATTTATTATTATTATTGTCCTATTTAAACATTTTTATGATTTATAAATAATTTAATAAAATATTATTTTTCATAAAATATCATCAATGTCATTTTTGAGGCAATTCATTTAATTTGACTTTAAATGCATCAAGATAGAAATGGAATTATAATATAAACCATTAAAAAATCTCTAATATGTTTTATTAATATATAAATATTTTTTTTAACCATAACACATCCCAAAATTATTACTTTTATAGTTTCTAACATCATTTATGTGATTTTTCTACTTCTAGCACAACCATTGTATCGATATTCTATAATCATTTGAGGTAGTTATTTTATCTCTAAAAATAAAAAATAACTCATAAATATAAACAAATAATTCATATTACGAATAAAAAATTATAACTTAAATTGTAATCTTTTTAATCTTAAGTGAAAAAATTATAGATATTAAATTCAAGAAACTGATATTTTGGAAATTTATTTACTTAAAATAATATAAATATAATTATAAAGGTAAAATGAAAAAAAAATGAAATATAATAGAATTTTAAATTAATAAGGTATAATTTATCCCATAAAATTAATTAAAATCATGTTTCTTGTTGATTTTAATACCTTATCTCATGGTTTTAACATTGTTTTACTCATTTTACCCTTAATGATGTGATAAATATGTATCATGGTTAATATTCATAATAACTAAATATAAAAGTGGAATATTTTACAAATTCATGAATCCTAATTTAAAATATGGAATCCATTTTTTAAAATTCAATTCAAAGAAGTGGCAGAATTAAATGTAAAATTAAACCTAAAAAATGCGATGAAAAACAATTTTCTGGATAAATGTTTTCTGAAGTATAGAAAGTTTTTACGACAACATCTAAAATAACATTAATTCAAATTATCTTAATTTTATGTTTCAAAATACAAATAAATTAATTTACTTTCAAAACTATTTGGAAACAAAATGTAACTTTTTAAATTCCTGAAATGAAAATAGTTTTTTTAATAAAAATTAGTATTTTTCATTATCCATCCAAAAATCAATCTTTTTAGAAAATTCTCTGAAATTCACTCTAAGATAATTTTTAAATGTTAATATAAAAAATAGTGTTTCTTTTTCAAAATAAGTTTTATAACATTGTTATAAATTATTTATATTATTTTATAACAAAAATAAATTTTAAAAAATTGAGGAAAATTTTATTTTTAAGTAATATAAAGACATTTCTAAAAATTAAGTACATATTTGCCCATAAATTTTCTTTATCTAATATCTTTATTCATTTTTTTAAATGTGGTTATTCCTATTAATTTCACCAATTTAATGGATATGTTATAATGGTATACTATATTATTATCCTTTTAGACTGGGGGTTGTGTGTATCACATGCTATCGATAAAATTAAATTTATTGGAAGATAATTACATCATAAAATATCAGGCTAATACATTGTGAACATATTTTAAGTGTCATAGTGACAAATATGTTATAAATATATTTTAGGGATATATCCAAAAATCAAGGACATTTAAGAGATAAAAATAAAAATTTCTTGGGAAGTGGAATATCTCATGCTCTATACCAATGGCCAACCCCTCCATGAAGAGTGTCGAACCCTATAAACATTGGATGTGTTGCCCACTATTTTTCAGTTACCTCATATTCAAGAATGATTTCTTCAAAAGATAATAAGTGAGTAAAATAAATATTATCAGATATAAGGTATCGTGAGTTTTGGATTATTATTTTAAAAAATTTATAAAATTTTAATTGAACAGTGACCACTGATTCACCCCCCTTCCATTTGTTTATACACATCCAATCATATATTTAGTGGACTTTCAAGGGGATTCAGCTGATACATATTACCGTTTTTATTAGGGTAAAGTTTTAATAGTTTGATTCAAATTTAGTGAAGTGGGTAACCTAAAGTTGAAGTGCCTAACTCCTCCTTACACATGATTTAAGTATAGGAAGTTGATCCATTTGAAGAAGTTTTATAACTTTTTTTCATGATTGTAAGACCCAAGAACATCTTGATAGGGGAGGGGGAATCAGGATGTCCAATTTTATTTCAATGAGACAAATCTTATCCCTGTGTTTCTAAGAACTTGTTAAACCATTCTGATTGAGTCACTTAATTATTAAACACCCATGTATAGAAATAGAAAGACAACACAATAGTTTTACTTGGTTCACTAATAAGGGGTAGTCCAAGGATCATATTTGGATAGTGCATCAGTCATAACTAAATCCACTAAACTTAACTAGATATTAAGTATTTTAAAATATCAAACATTGTCACTCCATTTTTGGCACACTAACTTTATAAGAATCATATGGATTCCATAAAACCTCCCTCATATCACTTCTATTAACTCCCCCAATCTCATTTTCTTGGGTGATTTGTTACTCAATTTATCGACATGAAGGTCACAACAACAGATTTATCAAATAATATTTTTTCCCTAATTAGGATGAGACTACACTTGAACTATAGTCCTCAATTGATGAAATTGGATGCACTGTTTACTCAAACCAAATGTTCAAAAACTACTAGCGACGATACTCTTAGTCTTCACAATACTCTAGGATTTCATGGAACTTCAAACTATCACAAAACTCTTGTCATTCATGAAACTCCCTTTTTTAAAATTCCTTATAGTCAATAAGTTATAAAAAATTATTTTCATGAATCTTGTGTTCTCAAAGAGTTCTTGGTTCATGAAATAATTACCTTCTTCAAAGTCTATTATGAAATCAGAGCGATTCTCCATTTTTTCAAACTCTCTTGATCCCTTATATGATGAGAGGCCACATATTTATAGAAATTTCCTCCTTCAAAAATCTTTCGAGCTCACCATGTCCTTTTATAAAACCTCTTAATTAGTGTCTAAGGATATCCAATTCTTCATGAATCTTTAGTGAGATTTTCTATTCGTGAAGCTTCTCTTAATCACGTACCATATTGTCCTTCCTCCACGCCTCATCCATTTTTCATGAACCCTCTTTTCACAAACCTTTAAACCTTCACAGCACTAGTTTCCTTCGTAAAGCTCCACAAATTTATAAAACTATGACCTTATTGAAACTCTATTTTCTTTTCCATATTTTAATGATTCAGTCCTGAAGCTTCCAATAACATAAGAACACATGTCTTGCAAATTCATTGACAAATCCAGGGTGGATTGACAACAAAACAAAAAATATTATCTATTTAGAATCGTAAAAAAACTCAGTTCCAACAACAATCAAGTGATGATATAACATCCAACATAGTAAAATTATTTATCATAGAGTTCGATAACAAAAGAACAAATAATTATGGATTTTTGGAAATGTTGGAAAGATATTTTAGGAGAATAATTTTTTCCCCATTACATATTCAATATAAATTAGTTGCTACTAATACATCATTAAAGGTTACTCTAGCTAACATTGGACTATTTATGGTGTGGGGTACCATTATAATAGTTTCTATGATCATTTTTTCATTATTTATGTTAAATTATTAAATTAACTTATCTCTACATGACTGGTTTTTCTTTTGTGGTTTCATATGGATTTGATTCCATATTCAAAGATAATATAAACTCTAATGTGATAAAGTTGCAATAAAAGATTTAAGTTTCTATCCTGCTCAATCTTGATTGGAAACATGGATATTTCATGGTACTTTTTGGTTCTTGATTAGAAAAAATAGGACTTGATCACTGTGATGGATAAGATGATTAAGTTTAAATATTAAATAAAAAAGTATAGTTGTAACTTTATATTTATATCACCATATGGTTATATCAACACATTTAGGGAAGAGTGTTATGTTAAAGTGAATAGGGAGAGATTGGAGGATATTGTAGTAGGATCTATATCATGTCATTTAGTGGGTTTACTACTTTGATCAATAGAAATAAAGAATCCACCTCTACTTTCTAGGGTATTAGATTGGAATCTAAATGTTTTATTTTTCAAAAAAAATCATAGTATTATTGTAGGGAGTTTCTTTTTCTTTTTTTATGTTTTATTTTTTGAATATTACAATCCCTATCAATATTTTGTATAAATATTTTTTTCAAGAAATCAGTTTTTTCCAGCTCATGGTATTTTTTTCTATTCTGATGTATATTGATTGGTTTTTTTATAAATCTAATTTCATATGAATGATAAAAAAATTCTATAATTTTTATTTAACATACAAAAAATAAAAATTCATTCTCTAATTATTCTCAATTTTGATCGTAAAATGCTTCATGGTTATGGTTTTTACCATAATTTTCAGTTTATTTTTTTCTCTTATTCACTGATTAGTTGAGATATATATCTTGATTTCTAGCACAAATTTTTTTTATAGGCATTAAATTTATTTAAATTTTATTAATCTAAGTGGAAGTATAAAATCATTATTTTAGTTCATTAAAAAATATTAAAGTCACTACTATAGTTATGATATTCTATAATATCTATAATATATTATATTCAGTTTTTTATTAACAACTACAGTGATATACCTCATAACCGCACACCATTTGTTGTGATCTAAAGATAATATTTTTGTCTGCATTTAATTTGAATTCCTTAAAGTATGAAATTTCCATTTAAATACCTTAAAACTGGATGAATTTTTTAAAATATTTCACTGATTTTTATAAAACTTTCAGATAATATGTTTTCTGGTTTTTTGATAATATCTTTCTTTGTATAAGTAATATTGAATAATTGTTTGATCCATTGGAAATATCATGGCTATATATTCATTTAATACAACTCAATTTAATTAAAATTCTTTTGTTTAGTAACTCTATAGATATTAGGATTCTTAAGATGTTAAAATAACACAAGAATAAGTTATGCATGAATTGTTCATTTTTTGTATTTACTACATGTTCATTTCTGTAATTACTACATGTTTATTTTTTTAGTTACAACATGGATTTGTTTTAAAAGAAATTGCATGATTCCTTAAACTACACCATGAAATCTTCCCTAACCATTTCATGTAGTTTACTATATACCATGCCTAATGAATATACATTCCTTATATACTGAAATAGGAATTCAACCCGAGATGAACTATCATGATGATACTTGTAGTCCCAATTGTTTTTATTTCAAAGTTTTTCTTTTTCATAATTCAAATAGTAGGTATTCCATTCCTTTGTGAGTATAGTATCTAAAGAGGATTATCACAATATTTAACCTACTTCACTTTCGAATAGAAGATGCATCTCTCTTATAAGATCTCACACCATGCGGTTAGTGTGATCTGATATACCTCATGGAGTACTACATCACATTGTAATTGTAGTGATCACAAGGTAAATATATTGACCACATGACCAACCACAAGCTTTGAAGGCATGGTAAGTAAAGGGCCCGCATATTATAATATTCTCACAATAAATATACTCACCATAAGACCCCTTGGTGTGCTTGGTTAGTTCTGTACTTTATTTATTTTTACTGAAATGTAAATTTTCATTCATGTTATGTAATGTCTCGGATTTTCCATGTATTATTTTTAAATATCATATGGAATTATTTCAAGACCAGGCGCGAAAATGGCACATTATTCTGAGGCCCTGTGAGTCCGAAATGGTGGTTTGAACTTCTTCAAGTTAAGTGAGTCGGAACTTGTGTGTGGTAGTGGAAATTTCCAAATGGATGACTGGATTAAAAATATGAGGGCACCATTGCGTCCAGGGTGACGACTTTACCTAAGAACGAGCCTAACCTTGACCAGCGCGGGTCAAGCGAAAAAGTTAATTTTTGTACATTTTATGTAAAATAAAATAAAATAAAATCACAATGTTTATTTTTATTTTATGGAAACATCCACTGCAGTGCGATGACAGGGTAGTTGTTTCTTTAATAAATGGAACGTCATAATGACTCAAAATTTGGCAACAAAGACTCATTAATACTGCATCGTATTTTTGAATTCCAAAACATGTTTACCTTTTTATTGGGATAATTGAACGTCAGTCATTGGTGAAAATTCAGAGGAAAATCTAGAGAAAACTCTCGGAAACTAACGACGATGGATCGAAGCTGCGAATCACTATGCCATTAAAGTTGAAGGATCTCGACGATGGTGGTATCATGACCTATTCGTCAGCTATTGATCCCTATTTGAGGTATGGGTTTGTTATTTTAATTTTTCCCCTGTTTTTGATTTTAAACGACGAATACGGATCAACCATGAACAAGTTGATCCGCAGATTCATTCGTTCTTGCGCGAGGGTTTTATCGGGATGATTCGGGTAAATGAACCATGATGATTTTTTTTTTTATGATTCTGCCTCTTTTAAGCCTACTAATGGAAGTGGATCAATGTCGTGAAGAAAAATGGAGGAGGTTCGTTCCTCGATTTGTTTTATTGGATTTTTTTCCCTTTTTCCTTTCTCTGTACGTTCTTCGTGTTCTTCATGGGGTGATGAACAATGGATTGTTGTGCATCCTTTCTATGACGAAATTATCCCAAATTGAAGAATCAACACCACAAAAATCTTATAGATGTGCGACGACGATAGCGGATGATGAATCGGACCGGGTCGAAAAGGGTTGTTCTTCGGGCGTTCTTCATACGGGAAGATCCAAACGTGTTTTCAGAGCCAAACGGAGGCCCAAAAACACCTAAAGCGGCTTCATGGTGTCGAGGCGACCAAAACATAGGAGTTTCATGGCAATCGTACGGTTGGATGGACGAATGGAGCATCGTTGGAGGGGTGACGGTGGAGGTCCTCATTTCTGGAAATTTCCAGAATACACGGCATGTACTTCTAAAGAATACTCCTTGTAGTACTGGAAGAGGCTAGGGTTTCAGGGGTTAGAGAAGGATCACATGGTGTGTGACCATGGTTACACGGTGTGTTAGACTTTCCCTGAAGATTGGAATGTATTTTGGGGAAGTACACTGACACGGTTTGACCTACACGGCGTGTACAGCATGGCTGAGGTGGCTATGCGGAACTCAGCGTGTATCCATGGGGTACACAGACACGGGATGGAGTACACGACCATGTACTCCATCACATGGCTAGACGAGGCTAGTAATGCGGGCCTCCCCGTGTACCGATTACACGGGTTGGAGTACACAGGTTGATGACCATGTATGGGCATATGGCCAGCGTACACAAAGCCAACCCTAGTCACTCGGACACGGCATGTACACCGTACTACATGCCGTGGACTCAGTTTTTCTACACGACCAGCCTTACGACACACGCCGTTGTACACGGGCAGTACCTGGGGTCAGACAACATGGCATGTAACGTTTCTACACGCAGTGTAATTTTTGAAAAATGGCATGGTCCTCTTGTTCACTGTATCTTGGACATCTTTTGTTTGGGTTAGTGCCCCTTATTCTCATTTCCCTGTAGGTCAGGCATCATTTCCTTCTACATGAGTATGATGCCTTCAGCAGGACTTTCTATGATAGAATCAGGCATCCATCCGAGAGGCCCAGATCAAGATGCTCTATCTATTATTGACCCTAGGTAGAGTCCGACATCGACGTGACCAACTCCACCAGGCATCGATCCTCTACCTAGCAGGTGAATTTTGGATGAGTCACGATATCCGCCATGGACTTGGTAGTGATTATCAATGATGTATTGTGATCTTTCCCACTCAAGAGTGTGTCTCCCATAATGAGTGTAACTACCTCTCGTGACGGTTCCGGAAGAACAGTACTTCTCGGATGGACGTCATCAGAGCTATAAGACTCGTAAATTGCGTTCTCCCGGAATGAGTTCTTTACAGAATCTTCAAACTAAACCCCTAATGGGGGTATGTGGTTGTGTGACTTGTCTCTAGGCTACGGGTCTCTGTTTTGAGTATATCTAGTTTTTTCTATATGTTCTGTAGACATATACTATGAATATCTGATTATACCTTTACTTTTCATGATACATTGTGGTTTTCGGGGTCCTCTACTGAGTATTGTTATACTCACCCCTGCACGGGCTTTTCCTGCACGTGTCGTGTCTTGTACAGATGAGTAGCCTTTTGATGGAGTCCAGGGTGGACCAGGATAGGACTGAGCTTTCTGAGTTCCCTACAAGCTGAGGCATTCCTATGGCTACGAGCAGCAGTCCTAGTACCTTTTGTGTTTACAGGTTGGACTTTATAGTTTTCAGACTTTTGTTTTGGTGGGCTTCTATTCTGGACCAGTTTACTTTCAGTACTTTACCTTACGTCATACTCTGTTGGTTGGGTAAGCTATATGCATGCATTTTGTTCCTTAGTGTTTTTACATTTCATAATTTTTGGGCTTGGAGATGTGTGTGCGTGTACAGGTACTTAGGCAATGCCTCCCATGTGTAGTAATATGCCTACTCGGTGCTAGTCACCAGCCTCTGGAGTATTGGAGGCGGGCTTGGGGAGTCACGGCATGGGCCCCACTAGGATGGGTCGTGACAGAGTGGTATCATAGGTGGTCAGTTCTACATTAGGACCAAGATTCTGTGATTTTGGTTTGGGGAAATAGTGTTAAGCATTCTTAGTTCGGCTTTCAGTCGAGAGACTCCAGTGTTGGTGTGGCGGTCGACATATCCATACACCAGGACTCAAATAAACTGCTTTTCAACTCAGTACATGAAGACACTGGTTGTGGGGAAATAAAATAATGGTACACGCATCATATAGGAATGCGTTGTGTTTTCCATATCCTTTTTTTCAGCTATACAGATATACTCATTGACCATGGTACATCTTGTTTCATTTCAGGATTCCTCCTCCATGCATACAAGCTAGGATTCATTAGTGCGATCATGAGGACGACCCCCTCAGTGAAGAGGCTTCGATATAGGGGCCAGTCCCCCAGGCGTTACCACAAGGTGGTGCACCAGCTATGCCACCACTAGTGGAGCGGCCAGTGGTACCTATAGTACCGACTGACAAAGAGCGCAAGCTTAGCGCACTGCATAAGTTCCAAAGACAGATACCCCTCAGGATCCGAGGCGAGCTCGATCCTCAGGCGGCTGAGGACTGGCTTGAGGCGGTGACCAGAGTTTTCTGTCTAGTGAGGACACCATTAGACCAGATAGTGATCCTAGTAGCGAGCCTTCTTCAGGGTTCGGCGGGACAATGGTGGAATCTGACAACACATACTCACGATGAGGAGACTCTTTCGTGGACAGAGTTGGGTGACTCTTCAGGGATGAGTTATCTCTGGTTATACAAAGAGTAGTACGCATCCAGGAGCTTATCTGGCTCTAGGATAGAGTATGACAGTAGATGAATATTCATCGAGGTTCATCAACCTCACCCGGTACTCGGTGGATATGGTTGAGGATCAGTACTTTAGAGCTCGGACCATCGAGCGAGGTCTACGGTGGGACATCCAAGCTAGTGTTGTGCATCTATACATATCGACTTATTCTAGAGTGCTCGAGCGGGCCTTGGTGATTGAGATCTTCTTGGCAGAGCAGAGAATGCTGATGACAGTCAGCAATAGGAAGATAGGTGCGGAGACACCGGCAGCAGGGAGCCGGCATCAGAGATTGGGATCTAGAAGCGGGAGGCATCATAGGAGGAACCAAGATAGAGGATTGATAGTCCAGAGCTCTCAGGCTAGATCCAGTTAGACTAGGGAGAATCGATGTTATACGTGTGACGGTAGGGTACATCTTGCTATAGATTTCCCGACCCGTCGAGCTGCTGACAGGGAAGCGGTAGATGGAACACCGAGGTAGAGGTAGAGAGTGGAGCAGACAGACCCTCTAGGCAGCGGACATGGTAGAGGAGCAGGGGGAGCTATGGGTGGTGGCCAACTTTTAGAATTACTCCCACCACCACCCTCAGGTTGTCTACACAAAGCTCAGGGAGCTAGGGGACAGGGGCGGGGACAACTTCATGTGGTCGAGGCATATGACCCAGGGGATCCAGGGATGATTCGAGGTATGATCTGTGTCTTTTCTACCTTAGATTTCGTACTTATCGACATAGGTGCTAGTCATTCCTTTATAGCCATGTGTCTTGTACGAAACCTCGAGATTCTGGTAGAACCGTTAACTCGATCCTTACACTTGGAGACACCTACGGGGTGAGACTCGACTATCAGAAACCTTTGTAGGTTGTGTGGTCTTACCCTTGGAGGTGAGAGTTTCGGTTGGAACCTCTTGGTGGTAGCGTTGAGGCCTTACGACTTCATTCTCGATATGGATTGGCTATCTTCGTTCCATGCCCAAATTGACTATTTTAGGCAAAGAGTGAGGTGTTTCAACTGTGATGGAACAAGGTTTTACTTTATCGGAGAAAGGGAAACCCAGGCAGCGCAGAATGAGCTTATCCATAGGAGGGTGCATCCAATCACTCATGAGTTGGCTAGCCTTTCCCTCTGAGTAGTAGATGTTGTCAGCTCCCAGTTCCTAGCAGTAGTGGCGGAGTATGAGGACATCTTTCCCCAAGATGTACCAGGATAACCTCCCTGCCGGGAAATCGACTTCTACGCCAACTGACACCTCGGGACGACACCGATTTTCTCATCAGCATATCGGATGGCTCCCGTAGAGATTCATGAGATGAGGGTGCAGTTGGAGGATTTGAAGATCAAGGGTTTCTTGAGACTTAGCATTTCACACTAGGCGGCCCCAGTCTTATTTTCCAAGAAGGAAGACGGGAGTCTGAGGTTGTGCATGGATTACCGGCGCCTGAACTAGGTGACGGTGAAGAACAAGTATCCACTTCCAAGGATCGATGACCTCTTTGATCAGCTGAGAGGGGCACAATGGTTCTTGAAGTTTGACCATAAATCATTCTATCACCAGTTACGAGTACAGGATGAGTATATACCGAAGATGACTTTCAGAATCTGCTACAGTCACTAGGAGTACTTGGTGATTCCTTTAGGCGTGAAGAACGCCCCTGTAGTGTTTATTGGACTGATGAACCGGATTTTCCAGCCGTACTTGGACTGGTAGGTAGTGGTCTCCATCGAAGACATCCTTGTGTACTCGGCATCAGAAAAGGATCATTTGAAACACCTATGGATGGTTCTAGACGTACATTGGGAGCACCATCTTTATGGGAAGCTCTCAGAGTGCCAGTTCTGGATTCAAGAGGTCCACTTTCTGGGACAGGTTATCTCAGCAAATGGAGTAGTTGTAGACCTAGCCAAGGTGGAGGCTGTGTTAGCATGGGATCCACCTCGGAGCGTGACGGAGGTGCGGAGCTTCCTTCTATTAGTAGGATATTATTGGAGATTCATTCCGGACTTCTCCTGGATATTAGAACCAATGATATCCTTGACCAAGAAGGGGAAACCCTTCGTATGGATGGAAAAGTGCCAGCGGGATTTCGAGCAGTTGAGACAGAGTTTGACGAGCGCACCAGTCTTGAGATTGTCGGAGGAGGGTGTCTAGTATATAGTTTTCTGTGACGCATCAGGGACTGGGCTCAGTTGTGTCCTGATGCAGAGGTAGGCAGTGATTGTTTATAGTTGGTTCCAGTTTAGTCCACATGAGCAGAACTATGTGACCCATGATCTTGAGTTGGATGTGGTAGTCTTCGCATTGAAGATGTGGTGACACTACCTTATAGGTGAGCAGTTTATCGTCTACTCTGACCACAAGAGCCTCAGGTACATCTTTTCGCTAAAAGATATGAATCTGAGGCAGAGGCATTGGCTAGAGATCCTCCAGGATTATTATTTCAAGATCATCTATACTCCTGGTTAGGGGAACAAGGTGTCGGATTCTCTTACCAGAAGGTCGATCTCACAACTTTTGAGTGAGGCGACACAGCAGATAGCCACATTGTAGTTGTACTTCATTTATAGGGAAGATGCATCCTACCTATAGTCAATGGTTGTCGCCCCTCCACTCTTACAACCAGTTAGGGAGGCGCATCTAGGAGATGTCGATTGTGTGGCTTTAGGTTCTAATTTATCGACATGACATGCTCCTGATTGATATTCACAAGTTGGGGAGCACGCAATTCTTCTCAGAGGACACACTATTGTACCAGTGGCATTACAGGAGGAGGTCCATAGGGAGTTTCATACATCCCACTGAGCGGTACATCCTAGAGTGGAAAAGATGTACCAAGATCTTGGAAGACAGTTCTGGTGGTTAGGCATGAAGAAGGCAGTAGCAGAGTTCATTTCTCGATGCCTTACATGCCAGCAGGTTAAGGCCGAGCACCAGGTTCCAACGGGATTAGCTCACCCCCTAGAAGTTCCAAAGTGGAAGTGGGATGTAATATCAATGGACTTCGAGACAGGCTTACCACGGATGTCCAAGTGGCATGATTCCATCTGGGTGATCATTGACCGAATCACCAAGTCATCCCACTTCCTAGCTATCAGGGAGTAGAGTTCTGTAGAGAACTTGGGACACCTCTACATGCAGGAGATAGTTCGGCTTCATGGAATCCCCTCGATGATAGTCTTGGACCGAGATGCCCACTTTACATTCTAGTTGTGGAAGGGATTGCAGGAGGCTTTTGGGACTCAGCTGCACTTGAGCACAACATTTCATCCCCAGACAGATGGTCAGATGGAGAGGACCATTCAGGTTCTGGAGGATATGTTGTGGGCCTGTGTCTTGGATTTGGTCGTAGTTGGGAGGACCACCAACCACTGGTGGAGTTTTCATACAACAATATCTACCACCCCACCATTGGTATGGCACCGTTCGAGGCCTTGTATGGGAGACCCTACCGGTCACCGCTTTGTTGAACCGACCCGAGAGAGTCAGCACTCATGGGTCCAGTGTTGGTGCTATCTACCACCAAGAAGGTGCAGGTCATCCGGGAGCGGATGAAGACTGCACAGATCCAGTGGAATTCTTATGCTGACAGACGACGTAGACCTCTGGAGTTTGTAGAGGGAGACCACATCTGTCTTTGGGTCTCACCTCCACGAGGGTTACAGAGATTTGGTAGAGGCAGAAATCTATCTCTGATGTTCATCGGGCCTTTCCATATACTGTGTAGAGTTGTCTAGGTGGCATACCACCTAGATCTACTGCCACAGTTGCATCGGGTAATGATTCCTTCCACATGTCGCAGCTGAGGAGGTACGTGCATGATCCATCGCACATCATCGACTAGGGTGAGCTGGACATTGAGGATGGAGTGACCTTTGCTAAGTGCCCAGTGGAGATCGAGGATCGATAGGATAGGATCCTTCATGGGTGATCAATTACATTGGTTTGTGTCTGGTGGCATCACCGGAATATTCAGAAGAGCACGTGGGAGCAGGACGCCCAGACTCGTGCCCAGTACCCACATATTTTTGAGTAGCCTTTGTTTAGGATTTTCAAGGAGGTAAATCTCCAAGGTGGGGAGAATTTAATGTCTTGGATTTTCCGTGTATTATTTTTAAATATCATATGGAATTATTTTGAGACCGGGCATGAAAACGGAACATCATTCTGAAGCCCAGTGAGCCCGGAATGGGGGTTTGAACCTTTTTAAGTTAAGTGACTCAGCACTTGTGCATCGTAGTGGAAGCTTCCAAAAGGATTCCCAGATTAAAAATATGAGGGCACCGTTGCATCCGGGGCGACTAATTTACCTAAGAACGAGCCTAACCTCGACCGGATGGGGTCGAGGGAAAAAGTTAATTTTCAGACGTTTTAAGTAAAATGAAATAAAATAATTTCGAAATGTTTATTTTTATTTTATGGAAACATCAGTTGCAGTGCAGTGACAGGGCAGCTATTTCTTTAATAAAGGACACATCATAATGACTCAAAAATTGGAAATCTAGACTCATAAATACCACAACATATTTTTTGAATGCCAAAACACGTTTCCATTTTTATTGGGATAATCAAATATCGATCATTGGCGAAAAATTGAGAGGAAACTCTGGAGAAATTTATTGGCAAAGAATGATGACAGATCGAAGTTGCGAATCGCTACGCCATCAAAGTTGAAGGATCTCGACAACGGTGGTAGCATGACCTCTTCATCAGCAATTGATCCCTTCTTGAGGTAGGGGTTTGTTATTTAAATTCTTTTACTCGTTTTTTATTTTAAATGACGAACGTGGATCAACCACAAACAAGTTGATCCGCAGATTTGTTCGTTCTTGCGGGAGGGTCTTATTGGGATGATTTATGGAATTGATCCATGCTTATTTTGTTATTTGATTCTACCTCATTTAATCCTAATAATGGGAGTGGAACAACGTCCTGAAGAATGACGGCAGAGGTTCATTCCTCGATTTGTTTTATTGGATTTCATCCCTTTTTTCTTTCTCGGTACGTTCTTCGCGTTCTTCGCAGGGTGACGAACAATGGATCTTTACGCATCCATTCTGCGACGCAATGATCCAAAATTTAAGAATCAACACCACAACGATCTTGCGGAGGTGAGACGACGATAACAGACGACGAATCAGACTGGATCGGGAAGAGTCGTTATTCAGGCATTCTTTGCGCGAGAAGATAAAAACATGTTTTAAGAGTTGATCGGAGGCCTGAAAACACCGGAAGCGGCTTCGTGGTGTCGGGGCGACCAAACCCTAGGATTTTCGTGGTGATCGGACGACCGGATCAATGAACGGAGCACCACCAGAGGCACGACAGTGGAGGTCCGTGTTTCTAGAAATTTCCAGAATACACGGCGTGTACGTACGAAGAACACATTGTGTAGTGCTGGTGGTGGAAAGGGTTTTGGGGGTTAGAGAGGGATCACACGGCCTGTGACCCTAGTCACATGGTGTGTTAGACTTTTCTCAAAGCTCGGCGTGTATTATGGGTAAGTACCCGGACACGGGTTGGGCTACACGGCTTTGGGCGACACATTGTGTACAACATGGCGGAGGCGGGTACGCGGAACTCAACGTCTATCCATGGGTTACACGGACACGGGATGGAGTACACATCTGTGTACTCCATCACATGGCCAGGAGAGGCCAGTAACATGGGCCACCCCATGTACCGATTACACGGGTTGGATTACACAGGTTGATGACCTTTTACGGGCACATGGCCAGCGTACACGGAGCCAACCCCAATAACTCTAGCACGGCGTTTACATCCTACTACATGCCTTGTACTCAGTTTTTCTACAGGACCAGCCTTACGACACGGTCCGTTGTACATGTGCAGTACCCAGGGTCAGACAACACGGCATGTAACGTTTCTATACACCTTGTACTTTTTGTAAAACGACATGGTCCTCTTGTTCACCATATCTTGGACATCTTTCATTTGGGTTATTTCCCCTTCTTATCGTTCCCTGGAAGGTCAGGCATCATTTCCTTCTACAGGAGTGTGATCCCTTCAGCAGGACTTTCTCTGATAGAGTCAGGCATCCATCCGAGAGGCCCGGATCGAGATCCTCTATCCATTCTTGACCCTTGGTAGAAACTTGCATCGTCATGACCAACTCCACCGGGTGTCGATCCTCTACCTAGCAGGTGAATTCCAGATGAGTCGTGGTATCCTCCATGGCCCTGGTAGTGATCTTTATTTGTGTATCGTGATCTTTCCCACTTAGGAGTGTGTCTCCCGTAATGAGTGTAACTACCTCTCGCGACAGTTCCCGACGAAGAGTACTTCTCGTACGGACATCATCAGAGCTATAAGACTCATAGAGTGTGTTCTCTCAGAATGAGTGCTTTGTGGAATCTTTGAACTGAACCCCTAGCTGGGGGTATGCAGTTGTGTGACTTGTCTCTAGACTACGGGTCTGGGTTTTGAGTATATCTGGTTTGTTCTATATGTTCTGTAGACATATACAATGCATAGCGGAAAGTACCTTTACTTTTTTTGCTGCTTTGTGGTCTTTGGGGTCCTCTACTGAGTATTGTTATACTAACCCCTACACTGGCTTTGCCCACACGTGTCATGTCTTTTGAAAATGAGTAGCCTTTTGATTGAGTCCAGGGAGAACTAGGACAGGACAGAACTTTCTGAGTTTCCTACAAGCCGAGGCCTTCTTATAGCTATGAGCATCAGTCTGAGTACCTTTTGTGTTTACAGGTTGGACTTTGCAGTTTTCGGACTTTTGTTTTGGTGGGCTTTTATTCTGGACCAGTTTACATTCAGTGCTTTACCTTCTATCGTACTCTGTTGGTTGGGTTAGCTGTATACATGCAATTTGTTCCTTAGTGTTTTTACATTTCAGAATTTGTGGGCTTGGAGATGTGTGCGTGTGTATAGGTACTTAGGCAATGCCTCCCATGTTTAGTAATATGCCTACTCGGTGCTAGTCACCAGCCCCTGGCCTATTGAAGGCGGGCTTGGGGAGTCACGACGGGGGCCCACTGGGACAGGTCGTGACATGTTAAGTGTTTATTTATTTTTTGATACTTTGATTAAATGCATGATTATAATAATTATTTTATTTTATTATTTATAAAATTTATATATATTATATAAAATCCATGAAAAGTATTTTTATAATATTTTAATTGGTTTTAAATGGGCATTTAATTTATTCTTAATTCATGTGTATATATAAAGCATATATTTTCTAATACTTAAATTTTTAAATTATGATTTAATTTCTTTATCTTATTATTTTCTAATTTAATAGTTAGTGGAATATAAATTACTCAAAATTATTTTTTTATATTTAATTTAGTATAATTAACTTTTTAATACTACATGATGCATTAATTATTAAATCATTTTTAAATTTGAATTTAATTACCAAACCATTTTACGATATTTTAGTAATTACATTGACTTATTTTTATAGAAAATTTTTGAACTGTTTAATCAATAATTTAATTTAATTTTAATTACTCTATAAGTTTTAAATTCAAAGTATATTTTTATGGTTATTATAGAATGATAATTTTACCTTTATAGGATAATTATACATTTTGTAATTGAATTACTTTACCTAGTTGGAGATTGGAATGTTAGTTTTAATAGATCTTATTTAAAGGATTTAGGTTTCATTAAAATTAGATATATATATATATATATATATAAGAGTTATAAGAATACCAAATATTGAGAATCGAAAGAGCTCTACACAAAATTTTGAAGTGCGGTAAAAACCAAGTCCTATGTGATCAATTATTTATACTGTTAGATGATATCCCACAGGATGAAGAGAAACTTCCACAAATTCTTCTTCTACTTTCAAAAGAAAATCATGTTTATTTAAATCAAGAACATATACCAATGTTTTATTCTTCTTATATCTACTTATTTTTAGTTGTTTGATTATGTAAGAATTCCTCCCATCTCACATGTGCTCCAACTTTTTTGTTTAAGCTTTTATATTCAAAAGCATTCTTCTTTATTTCTTTCACGGGTTTGTAACTCCTAGATTCTAAAGTTAGAACTATTTGGATTCGGAATCATATAGTATAATTTTAATTTTGTAACTGAGTTGTGACTCCCCATGAAAAAATCAGGTGTATTAGTTATTCTTCCACTAACAAAATCAATTAGTAATTGGGTAATGGTTTCCCTTCAAAAATCTGCCTAATCGAAAACGTATCTCTCACCGAGTATAAAGGTATATGAGTAGATTAGGTACACTTGGGACCAAATTGTTATAAAAACATCATTTATTCTTTTTATTTATTTCATTTCATCTTCTAATTAATAATTTATTTAATTTTTATAATTATTCTATTTATTTAATGAATTTTTATCTCGTATATTCAACCAACACTAGACAATATTCCATCACACTTTCATACCTAACAATTAGTTTTATAGGTAGGCACTGTTATTAATTTATTGTTTTATATTTTACATCTCTAACCCTTTCTTTGACCTCATAGTCTAGGGGAAAGATATTTAATATCGAAGAAATAAACATGAACAATGCTTGGATTCTTCAAAAACCACCTCACTTTAATGGCATTGAATATAGTTTCAAATGATCCAGAATATAGGAATACAACAAACCGTTAATCATAGAAAACTGTTTGGTCATAGAAAAACTACACCAATTACCAAAAGCTAACTTGGATCCTATTTTGGGATGTGGTGTTTCTATATATTTTTGGAATTATAAAGTTGTAAATATTTTATATTATTATATTAACATATGTGTATTTAGTCATGTGTCTTCAAGTAAGATAGATTATGATATTTATAATATTATACAAGTTACATGCCTTGGAGCATAAAATTTTATTAAATCTAAACATGGAAGGCTTTGAGCTGAGTAATAAGATATCATGATTGGTGAAAGAAGAAATTATGTACGAAATGTTCCATCGATTCACAAGTATTGGGAAGGGAATAAATTCACTTGGTGAAACATTAGAAAATACATTACTTTTTTAATGACTACTTAAAGAACTACCAAACAAATGGAATGAAATAAATTCACTATTGATGAAAGAAAGAATTCAAGGAGTATACTCTTGATGAATTGATCAGATCAATGCTTCAGTATGAACTAAAATTAAAGAACATAGACAAAGAGGTGATAAGAAAAAAAGATATATAGCATTTAAATCTATCAATGTTATTTTTACTAAATCTTATAACTTTGAACTATGGGATAGTGAAAAGATTATATGGCTCAAATTTTTATTGAAGCCTACAAACGAATGAAAAATAAATGATTTAAGAATTTATTTAGAAGAACATCATGAAAGGATAAACATGATAGAGATAATAAATAAAAAAATATTTACAATACTACATATGTTAATTGTTTTGAGAGAAAAAAAGGGAATATCAATCCTAAATTTCCAAAACTAAATAATAAAAGGAAATAAAAAAATAAGGACAAAAAATAATTCATAACTAGTTAGAGTTTTAATGAAAAATTTTATTTTAGTGAACAAAATATAAATGGGAAATAATCTACTAAACCATGATTTTGGTCATCTATGAATGAGGCTAGGGATTCAAAATTTAATTTTTTATGTTTTGATTCTAACTATAATTTTGAATATATGAATGTATCTGAATAAAATAAAGAAACTGAAAGGTTAAAAAAAGATGTTTTTAAATATTCTAGTTTATATGATAAGCTTAAAAAATAATTAGAAATTTTTTTCTGAAAACAATGTTCTTTTTTAAGATAATTAAAGGAATACATATTCTTCTTATCATTCTAGTGTTTAGGATAATTTGAAATCTACTCATAATTGGAATGAAATTTTCAAAAAGGAAATAGAAATTCTTAAGAAATGTTTGTCTTCTTTTACTCAAGGTCATGAAAAATATCATAAAATTATGAATTTTAATTAAATAAATTAAAAAATATAGTATTGTCTATGATATATTATTATCTCAAATTTATAGAAATCATTTTTTGAAATGTAAAAAAATGGTTGTACTTCTATTGTTACAAGTTTTCAATGTGGCATGAAAAGTTACTATGAAAATGATTGTTCAATTAGATTCAAAAAATCATTATGGTTTAATAATAATCATATTTCTAAATCATTTTTATCTAGTGTACCAAACAATAAATTTTAAAATTCAATGTGGGTACCTAAATTTCTTTTACTAATTTGATTGGATAAAAGGTAGCGTGGGTATAAAAAATTTCAATTAATTAAATTTTGTATGTAAAATGCACTTAATTTATCAAGAAAGACATATGGTAGAAAGATAGTGGATTCTCCAGGTGCGTGACTAGAGCCCCATAAATTTTAATCACTTATAAAAAATTTTATGGAGGCACTATTACATTTAGAGATAATTCCAAAGGCAAAGAATTTTTTTTGTAAAGTGGGTATTTCTAATTCCAATTTTACCTATAAGTTTTTATTTTTTGAAGGATTAGAACAAAATATAATTAGTATATCTCAATTAAGTGATGATATAGTAGTAGTTAAATTTTAAAATGATAAGTGTTATGTTTTTAGGGATAATTCTTTTTTATTTTATGCTAACTGAAATGAAAATATCATTTCTATATATTTTTCTGAAATAACTATTCAATATGTTATGTTTTTTAAGGTTTTTTATAGTTATAGCATTAGTTTTATTAAAATATTAGGTCATGTTAATTTTAAAATGTTGCATAATATCTATAAACCTAAGAATATGTTAAAGTTACCTACTATGAAAGATGAAAAACTCCATGCTTGTGATGGTTGCAATAAAGGAAAACAATATAAATTTTCATTCAGAACTATCAATTAGTTAAGTGATAATAAAACTCTAAATGTATTACATATTGATCTATTAATTCCATCAAAAATAACTATAATTGGTGGAAATAAGTATACTTTATTTATTATTTATGATTAGAGTTTATTTACATGGGTTTAATTTCTCAAACATAAAAATGATACTTTATCATTTTTCATTTCTTTTTTATAATCTAGTTCCAAATGAAAAAGTTTTTGTGATTGGTTGAATTCAAAGTGATAAAGAATTTTAATTTCATGATTTATAATTTGGGATATTTCTCACAGTAATGGATATTTTTTTAAACATTTGATCCTAGAATGCCATAGAAAAATAGTGTTGTAGAACTGATAAATTGAACCCCAATTAAAATGGTCAGTACTATGTTATGTGAATATAATTTACCTAGATATTTATGGGTTGGATCCATCTATGTCACATGTTATATTTCAAATATAATTATTTTTATTTACTTTTCAAATAAATATTCATAAGCATTTTTTAATGTTAAAAACCTAAAGTTCATTATTTTAGAGATTTTGGTTTTAGTGTTTTTATTTTAAATTCAAATGATAATTTAGATAAATTTTATTCTAAAATTGGTATAGGTATTCATCTTGGTTATTCTAATAATTGAAAATTTTATAGAGTTTATAATAAAATAAATATTGTTATTTAATAATATGTTCATGTTATATTTGATAAAAATAATGTGAAATTAAATTTTGATTTTGATGTTTTTAATCATGAATTTAGATATTTTAGTTTTAGTGAAGAGAAATATAGGGATAAGGATGAATCAATTGAGGTGGTAAATACTCTATTTTAACCTGATTCAAGATCATGGATGATTTAAAAATATCATCATTTTGAAAATTTTATTAGTAATAGTGATTCTATTTTTAGTACAAAAAACTATGTATTAATTTTTTTCCAATTATAGTTTTATATAAAATTTTGTTTCTAATAATTTTTATGATTATTTAAATGATTATTATTAAATTATTTTTATGAATGATGAAATTAATCAATATTCTACAAATAATGTATGGTATTTAGTAGAATTGTCTTTAGATGATAATTTTAGAGGAACTAAATAGATTTTTACTGGTGTGATGGAAGAATCTAAACCGGTTATTAAGAGTAAAGATATAAATGTTTCTTAGGGTTATAATCAATAAGAATGTATCAGTTTTGGTGAATCTTTTTATCCTATTTTTAGAATTGAATATATTATATATATTTTTTATCTTTTTATGATTTTTAATGTTTAAGTTATTTCAAATGGATTTAAAAAGGTATTTTTAAAATGATTTTATTTCTGAACAAGATTATGTTTACCAACCCCCTAGTTTTGGAAAGGAGAAATTTCCCAAAAAAATTAAGTTACCAAGATAATTATATTGTCTTAAAAAATATCATTCTTGGTATGATATAATTACATTATTTTTATTGAAAAAAATTATTAAAAGTATCATGGATACAAATTTCATTATCAAAATAATTTTAAATGATATTTTAATTAATTACAATTTAATTTTCTCAAATAGTTTTCAAAACATCAAATTATTTATTTTCTATAGAGTTTTAAAATTTTATGGAAGGTGATTTTGTATTAGTCCTAAGGGAGAAGTAAAATTATTTCATAGACTTAATTTTTCAAATAAATGATGGAAAACTTCTTAATCAATCCAAATATGCTAAATACATAATAAAAAATTATGGTGTTTATTCTTATAAAAATTTAAAACCCCAATGATTGCTACTTGTAAATTAGTTTCTGATATTTATAGACAATCAATTGATTGTAAATTATTTAGATCCATTGTTGGTAGTTTCTTTTATTTAACTTTTTCTAGACCTGATATAATATTTATTTTTTTATGTGTTTGATTTAAATAATATTCTAAAAAATCTCATATATAGTTTTCCAAGAACATCATTAGATATATTAAAGGATTTTTTAATAATTGATTATTTTATTCTTGATAAAAAATTGACCTTATCAGTTACTGTAACTTTAATTTTGGAGGACATAGACTTGAAATAAAAAGAACTTCATGTATATGTAACTTTTTTAGTAGTAATTTAGCATATTTTAATTAAAGAAAAAAACAATGTAGTTTCTTCAATATATAAAATTTATTATACCTCCACTAAATCTTTTTTCTATCAATATTCACAGATTAAACAAACTTTTATTGATTATGGTTTTAATTTTGAAAATATTCCCATTTATTGTGATAATTTTTCTGTAATTTCTATTTCAGAGGCATATAGACTTGCCTTTTAATTTTCTTCGATATTATTTTAATAATATTTATATATTTCTTGAATATATTCCAATTGAAAATAAATTTTTATAAATTTTTACAAAACCATTGGATTCTATAAATTTTGAGAAACTTAAATTTGATCTTGGTAATTTTGAAATTTAGTTTTAAATTTTTTTATTATTTTTATTTAAAATACTATAATATGAATTTATTAAGAGGAATTTCTCCATTTTAAAACTAAATCATTTCCATTCTATTTTCAAACTGCATATTTTAAATTTCTTAATATTGTCTTTTTAAAGAAAAATTAAAAATAGGGAGAATCTTATTAAATCTTATTTTTATTTTTTATTTTTTAAAAAGGGGAAGCTTGTTAGGAGTTTTTTGTTCTTTGTTGATATTTAATTTTTTTAAATATCACAATCCCACTCAAAACTTTATATTAATAATTTTTTAGGCAAATTAATTTTTACCAGTTCACTCTATTTTTATTATATATTTGTTTATGCTAATTTATTTTAATAAATACTATTTCATATCAAATATAATGATTATTTTTAATTTTTATTCAACTGAGATGAGGTAAAATTAATTTTCTAAGTGTTCCACCTTTGTTCCGTATATACTTTATATTTTTGTGTTTTATAACTTTTTTTTAGCTTATAGTTTTATTTAGTTATTAAATGATAAATTGAGCTGTATATCTCAGTTTATTATGAAAAAAAATAATGGATATTCATAAGGTTTATTTACATTTCACTAAACTAAGAGGTAGTCTTAAAATTTTGGTTTATTTCTCTTAAAAATTACCAAAGTCTCTACTATAGTTCTAGAATTATATAGTTTTAAGAATATAACTTATTTTATTTTTCACTAATAACTCTAGAGATATACCTTTGTATTGTATGTTACATATTTCTATATAAATATAAGAATTTTATCTACATTTTGTTAATATGAATGAAAGGATTAAATTTATATTTAGATACCTTAAAAAATAGATGATGTTCTGTAACTATTTCAGTGTTTTTCTTGATGTTTTATAGATATATATGATACGATATTTCGATCATATAATGAAATATGTAAGTAGGGTCGGAGATTTTTTTATCTTTTAGAATTTTTTTATCTTAATTTAGTTCAACTAAATTATATTTAAATTCTTCTATTTAGTCACTCTAAACTTTTTCCAAATTTTATGATGTTAAAATAGAAAAAGAATTGATCCACTGCATGAAGTGTTAATTTTTATAGTTACCCCATATTAATTTTTGCTGTTACCATGTGGTTTTTTTTGAATTCATTGCATGAAGACTTTACCTACCACATAAAGGATTCTTTAACTATATCATATATTTCACTATATATATATCACACAGAATATACATCCCTAGTATGCTGAAATAGGAATTCACAAGATGATCATCTCTTATGATGATACTTGTTTTTTAGCATGTTTCTGTTTTTGATTTTCTTTCTTTTTAAGAATTGAAATGGGTGTCCCCAATGCCTCTGTGAGTAGAGAATCTCAATAAGATTCACACCACAGCGCACCTTCTCTACTTTCACATAGGAGTTGTGAATCTCTTATGGGATCTCACACCATACAGTTAGTGTGATATGATATTCTATATGAAGTGACACATCTCACGGTACGTATAGTGATAATAATATAAGTAGAGTTACTGTATTTTATGTTTATTCTCACTATAACTATACCTACCGTATGATATAATATTTATTTCGGTCAGTAAAGTGACAACAAGTTGCAATCTTTACATGGTCATTATACTAATTTCATGACTACTTTAACCAAAAAACAAAATTTAAAGGCATGATAAGTAAAGTGAAAACATTTTATTATATTCTCATGGTCATTATACCAAATTTAAGACCATTTGGGGTGCACAGTCAGTTCCATACTTTATTTTTTCATCTGAAATTTGGACTTTTTAGCATGCAATGTTTTTCTTTTTTTTTGATACTTTGATTAAATACAATCCTATATTAATTATTGGAAGTTTTTTTATTGATTTATAAAATTCATATATATTATAAAAAATCCATGATAGGTGTTCTTATAATATTTTAATGAGTTTTAAAATATGATTTAATATATTATTTACTCATGCGTATACGTACAACATATATTTTTCTATATTAAAATTTTTGGATTTAGAGTATATTTATTTTAATTATTCTTTTCAAATTTAATATTTAGTGACATTGAAATTTTTAAAATTTATTTTATTACATTTAATACATTATACTGAAATTTTTTATATTCATACACTATATTAATTTAGTATGAATTTTTAAATTTTAGTTTAATAGTTAAACTATTTTATGATATTCATGAAGTTGATTTAAACTATTTTTATGGAGATTATTTGAAATATTCAATGATTAATTCAAATTAGTTTTAGTTAGTCTCAAAATTTTAAATTGAAATGATTTTTTATGATTATTATAGAATGATAATTTTCTCTCTCTTAGGTAGTTATACTTTTTGGATTTGAAATACTTTACCTTGTTAGATACTGACTTGTTAATTTTTATAAATATTATTCAAAGGCTTCAAGATGCATTCAAAGGTGATACATAGATGAGTTATGAGAACATGAACTTTCAATAATCAAAATATCTCAACATTGAACTATGAAGTGTTTTATAAACCAAGTCACATGTGATAAAAGAAATATACTATTGGATGATCGCTCAAGGTATTAAAAACCCGCCAAGACATCTTCTCCCATATTTACAATACAATCAATCTGATTTAACTCAAGAACCAGTACCTATGTTTTATTATTCATCTCTCTATTTTTTTGAGTTTCTTGAGTCAGTAACACTTCTTCCCATCACACACATACTCTCGATTTTCTATTTATGTTTTTACATTCAAAATAATTATTCTTTCTTACTATCTTCAGGATGGGAGTTCCGGATTCTAAAGTCATAACCATTAAGGTAGTGACAACCGCATTCTAATTTCAGTGTAGTAATGTGTTGTTAATCCCCATAAAAAGGTTATGTGGATTGGTTATTCTTCCACTAGAAACCATATTTTATAATCTGGTTATGATTCCCATTCAAAAATAAAATTATTTCACAATTTATTGCTTACCCATTAGAGAGGTATAAGAGTATATTATGTCTACTTTGGAATACTATAAAAAAATTGCGTTATTTTATTTATTTTATTTTTTATGATGATTAATTATTTTAATTAAATTTAATAATTAATATAGATAATTAATATATTTATTTAAGAAATTTTACTCTGGTCTATCCACCCCCCCCCCCAGATCATTTTTCATCGCCCTTTAGAAACTAACAATTACCTCCTATGAGAGATAAATAATTGTCTATTTAAATAATATTTGGTTTGAGTCCCATTTTATTTTAATTATATCATATGGTATCCAGAAATTTATGAGAATTGACTGTGAATCTAAATGATCTTGATTATAAAAGGTTCTTTAGATTGAGTATTTCATATTGGAAAACATCAGTTTTTTTATAAGAAAATCGATAGTATAATGATATTGTTTATTGTCTAATTTTTAACCAATAAATGTTGAAATATATATCTATTTCCCCAAATTAATGATTTTTTTTCAACTTTAGGGAGGAAATTGATTTTTTTAAGACAAAAAATTAGATTATTTATCATCATTTGAGGTTGAGAGAAGAGGATATGCCAAATATATATATTTAATATTGATATGGCCATTATGAGATTTTGGTCATGCATTTATGATTCACCAATTCCCATATGGTTTTTTATAGCATTGATAAATCACATTTCTATAAGTACCCAGACTCATTTGTGGTAGTATTTGGGGATGCATTCCTTACTTATTTCAAATCATATAAACAACATGATAATTTTTAAAAGAAAATTTTAGATATTTTTCATGATAAAAATATATATACTTAAATCCCAATATGATATTTTTATATTGAGAAATAAAAAATATTTATTCATGTTTTCCCACACTATATGATTTTTGTTGATCCTAATAAGGTTAAAGAAGTGATTTCTTAAAAGAGACTAAACAATTTATTTTAATTACATTGTTTTCTGGGTTTTTTGTAAATTATTGGATATCCAACTTTGGTTGCTAAAAATTAATTTCTCCCATGATTACCTGAACATTAAAGGGAATGAAATTTGAGTGGGATGTGAAATTCCATAATGTATTTGAGGATGAGGCTTGCTCCATCTCTAGTTCTGGTTCCCCTTGAATACAAGGTTAGGTATGAAATTTTTTAAAATGTATAAAAATTTGGATTGGGATGTGTCTTGATTGAAGTAAGTAATGTTATAGAATATGGTTCAAGGTAGCTGAGAACTAATGAGAATAATAAATATAACCATGACTTATAATTGGTTGTTATTTTTCTTACTCTAAATGTTAGAGGTATTACCTTTTTGTTAAGATTTTTATGATGTATACAGACCAAATGAGTTTCAAATTTGTCTTTATATGGTAGGATTTCAATCTGAGATATCAAATATTGGTATAATATCTTAAACCATTGATTTTGACCTCATTTATACACCAAGAAAGGTAAATTTCATGGAGGATTGCTTAACCAGGAAATCATTAACATTATAAATAAAGAAATCCAGGGAATAGTGGAAGTTAATGGTTTTATTGGTGAAATTTCACTTGGAAAAGAAATAGGATATGGGTGGTGTTTTTCACTCTAGTCTTAGAGAGAAATTCATGTTAATATAGTATATTAAGGAATAAATTTTTCTGAAGAGTATTGCAAGTGGATGTGGAATTCCTTAAATGATGGGGGTATCAAAGGATAATCAGTTACAATAAATTTATTCTATTATTTTAGAATATAAATGGTGAGTCATGTGCAATGTAGGAGTGATGTTCTTAAATAATTTCATTATTCAAGTTTGGAAGTTCATCTTGGAGTTACCTAATGGTGTGGGGTATGCAATGAAAGTGTGGAAGTTGGTAAATTTAAAAAAAGATACACCATATTTATGTTATAAAATTTTATTAGGATTAGAAATACCTAGTTCTCTACCAAAGAATTGTGTGTAATTAAAAGAAGTTCAAAAAACTAAATTGAAATGATATCTCATTTGATTCGAAGATTTTGTCTTAAACTGCTTGTCTTTTGTGATCTTGGATCAAAGGATCTGAACCGTAAACCCACTTGATTGTCCACACATATTTCAAAAGCTTTCTTATATGTCGATATATGAAATCTAGGTTCTAGAATAGATATTCAAAGTGGATTCCAAGTTACTAGTATCCCTTAGTGAACCGGATACATGATCTAGGAAGAATATCATGGTTAGGGGTGCTCCAAATTCTCTTTTCTCACTCTATTAATTAGGAGATATGAAGAAGAAGAAATCAATTTTTTTCAAAGAAATAGTGCCCCTAAATTTGGGAATATTTTTTCTAAATTGGTTGGTAAAACTTATAAAAATATAACTATATTCCTTTAATAAGTTTAACCATTTAAATAATGAATATATTACACATATAACCTAGTAAACATGTTAAATTTATTATAAATATTGTATCACTAACTTGTAACATTAAAATCATGTAACATGGTAAAATATGAATCACTAACTCAACTTATTTCTCCCATAAAATATCTATATAATCTTTAAAAATTAAAACAAGATCTTCAATGGTTGTTAGAGGACAGATTCATCTAGGTTATCTTCTTGCAATGAAAATTTAGTCATCCTCTCTATCTGGATAGATCAAGACATAATTCATGTCCCAAGGATTCATCAAATGGGAAAAAATTCTTAAACATGTATTGTACATTATTGAAAAATACTTGTGGATTTTTAGAAAGGTAGGGGTCTTCTTATGGGATGAAAATTGGATTGGAAAGACTCCATTATTTCTGGGGTGTCTTGCCTATGATATAGATATGAAACCATTGTGAATGATATAATATTATATGGGTGTGCGATATCTGTTGGTGAAAATGCAGAAACACAAGGGGTGAAAGAGGTAGAAATGAAAATAAGAAAATAAATGTAGAGAAAATTAAAGAGGACAATAGGATGAACAATTAGGACCCCAAGGATACTTGACCCCTAAAACTATAATTTTAAAGTGCCTCAAAGGTTGATCACACCTTTGATAAGCCTTACTTTAATTAATTAAAGAACATAACTAACACAAGAATAATAATGTTATAGAACACTCAAATTAGTAATTAACCACCCAAGGGTACAATGAGGTGGCTATTTATATCCAAATGAGATGAATACATTTCAAAATACCTATCCCACAAATTATAAAGCCTATTCCACGAATTTGACTTTTTTTTACAAATGTACATGGCTTTAAGGGACAAGATATCCCCAAATAAGATTTTTTGGAACCACCCCAAAGACATTGAAGATTCCCATCATGAATTTGGAAAAAATGGGCCCACCACTTATTGACTTTGGATATTACAATCATGAAAGTGGATTAAAATACGTGGAAACATTTGGGTGGGCCTTTTAGGTTCACTTTTGGGCTTTAATAAGTGTGATTAAAGGCCCATTTTCTCCTCACATGAACGCATATAGGGCCTCCTCTTGTAATTTCAAAATGAGGTCATGTAAATCCTCTTTAACTCTCATCATTATTCCTCTTGTCATTGGGCCACCAATCCCATATAATGGGTCTTGTACATTTATGCTCCTTCCACCATATGTGCCATGATCACTCTCGACTCCTTGTTTCATATGTGCTCCTTGACTCCGATCAACTCCTCCCTCTTCAAAATCATTCGTCTTCTAATCTGCATATTCAAAGGGCGAGAGATCAGTAAAATTAAAGTTAGCACTCACATTTCCATACCTTATAGAAAATTTTATAATGTAGGCATTATCATTGATTCTTTCTAAAACCTATAAAGGTATATCTCCCCACTGTTGAAGTTTTTATTTTATTTTCTTTGGGAACCTTTCCTTCCTCACATAAACCCACACCCAATCTTTGGGTTCCAGTATAACCATATGCCAACCCTTGTTTTCTTGCTTAGCATATTGTTCATTTCTTTTTTCAATGTTGGATTTCGTTTTGGAATGAAAATCCCAAACAAATTTATCCTTATCATCACCTACCAGATCAACAACATCATTACTAGGCAATTAAATAATATCTAATGGAGTCATTTTGTTAAATCCATATACAATCTCAAAAGGTGGGAAGTTAGTTGTGGAATTCTCTACTCGGTTATATGAAAAATATATGTGTGGAAAACATTTTCCCCAATTTTTTTATTTAGTTTAAATTATTACACACAAGAGGGTAGAAATATTTCTATTAACCACTTCAGTTTTCCAATTAGTTTGAGGATGTGAAACTATTGAGAACAATAATTTTGTTCCCAATTTATTCCAAAAAGTCAACCAAAATTGGTTAAGGAATTTCAAATCCCAATCACTTACAATGGTTTTGGGAAGTCCATGTAATCTCACAATTTCTTTGAAAAACAAATATTTTATATTAATAGCATCATTAGATTTTGAGAAAGCAATGAAATGGGCCATTTTTCTGAATAAATATACAATAACAAAAATGATATATTTCAACGATTGGGATCATGGTAATCCCAACACAAAATCCATAGAGGTTTCAGTCCAATGATGGGATGGAATGGGAAAGGGGGAATAAAATCAATTATGTTGAACATTGGACTTTTCATGCTTATAAGTGACACACTTAGAAAAAATTACAATAAAATATTTTCTCATTCTTGGACAATAAAAATGTTCATTCAAAGCATCTAGTGTTTTTTCAACATCAAAATGGCCAATCAAACCACCCACATGAGTTTCTTTTACAAGAAATTCTCAAGTCGAACAATTTGAAATGCACAACTTATCATTTTTGAAAAGAACCCCATAATTTTTTTTATTCTTTAAATCCATGTTTTACACAAGATGTCCAAATTTGAGAAAAATATACATCAGTTTCATACATTCCCTTTATTAACTCAAGTTCGAGTAATTGATAATGAAGAGAAGTAAGAAGTGAATAACTTTGTGAAAGAGAATTATCAACCACAAATTCCTTACCTTTTTTGTTCTTGATCACATAGGGGAAAGTATCATGGAATTCCAAACAATATTAATGTCACTGATACAACATACTTGGGAACTTCATGTACTTTAGTCTTTCATGGTCAAAATGAATAATGAACTCTTTAGGTTATAAGTAATGTTTCTAAGTTTCTAGGGTCCATTTCAAAGCATAAAGTTATTTATCATAAGTTGAATTATTTAATGCTTCCCTATTCAATTTCTCACTAAAGTAAGAAATTGGACGTGAATCTTGAGTCAGAACAACACCAATACCAAATCCCAATGCATGTCACTCAATTTCAAAGACTTTTATGAAATATGATAGCCTTAAAAGTGGAGAATTGACAAATTTTTATTTGAGTCTGTTAAATGATTTTTCTTGTTTTTCACCTCATTGAAAGACCACGTGTTTCTTTACAATCCCATTAGGAGGTGAAAAGATGGAATAAAAATCCTTAACAACCCTTCTATAGAAGCTTTTTAGTCCAAGAAATCTCTTAACCTCGGTTGCGTTCTTTGGTGTGGGACACTCTTGTACTTCTTTGACCTTTTCGTCTTCCACACGGATCTCATAAACCACTCTAATGAAGCCAAGAAACACAATTGAACCCATGAAAAATGAATATTTTTGAATATTGTCATAAATTTGGTTTTCTTTAAGGGTCTCACACACCAAACGCAAGTGTTCAACATGGTTTTCTAGAGATTTATTATACACCGATATATCAACAGAATAGACAATCATGAATTTTCCAATGAATGAATGAAGTACATGGTTCATTAATCTTATTAATGTACTTGGAGAATTAGTTAAACCAAATGTCATAACTAACAACTCATACAAACTGAACAGAGTTTTAAAACCATTTTTTCACTCATCTTTTTCTTTCATTCTAATTTTTTTGGATCCACTTTTAAGATCATTTTTTTAAAATAAATAATCCCCATTTAATTCATCAATAAAGCCATCAAGTAGAGGGATGGGATAATGGTACTTAATTATTATTTTGTTGAGGGAGGTACAATCAACACACATCCTCCATGTTTCATTCTTCTTCTGTACTACGATCACTGGAACAGAAAATGGACTCATGCTTGGCCTCCCAAATCCTTTATTAATTAGTACTTCAACTGGAAATTGGATATATCTAGTATCTTAAGGATTGTCTCTATATGTTGTCCTATTGAGAATTACGGCACTGGGTATGAAGTCAATCCTATGCTCAGTTCCCCTCAAAGTGGGTGATCCATCGGGTGTTTCTTTGAGAAAAAAATCATGAAATTCTTATAGTAAAGACACAACAACAAAAAGGAAAATAATGGTTAAGTTAATTAGTTTCAAGTTAATAATAATTAATAATGAGTAAAAGCACTTTCCAACTCAATAAATCACCCTTCACCTCACTTTTTCTAGAAAATTAAGTCACCTTTCACTCAACACTCTTGTTTTTATATATTTGATTTTCCTCATTTATTTTGTGTCACTCATCTCTCCCTTTTCACTCTTAATTTTTCAACTCTTTTAATTTTTTTCCCTATTTTATTTTTTTCTCATCTCATCACTCCCTTTTTTGTCACTAAAATTTTAACCTTTCTCATATTATATTTCAGTCTTTTCTTTTCTCTTTTTTAATTCTTCCTCTATCCTCACTTGATCTTCATCAGATGGTATGAGATTTAATATATTCAAAAAAATCATTATACCATAATAAAAATGGAGAAATAGTTATCAAGGCCATCATATATAATCCTCTTATCAAACCATCATGTCCCCATAAGAAGAAAATACCCCTCTTTCATTAAAGCAACATCACAAACCACCTCATCTTGAAATTTTTCAATGGGAAAAGAAACTATGTATTGATTTGTGACTCTCACTTCTCCACATTCACTCAACCACTCTAACCTATAAGTTCTAAGATGTCTTAAAGTAGGCATACTCAACTTCTCTACCAACAAGTTACTTGAAATATTAGTAAAACTTTCACTATCAGTGATCATACTACATACTTTCTCCTTCATGTGAAATATCATATGAAAAATGTTTGCACACTTATCCTCATCATAATCATATTTTAATAGAAATATTAAAGATTTTGTTGCTACTAATACATCCCCATGTACGGGTGCCTTAACTTCCACATTTGAACACTCCTCCAAAGGTATAATTCCATCCATTCTAGATATATTACTAAGAATATCTCTATTATATTTAAATCAGTATGGAAGCACTTATTTTCGGCCTATCATCTTTGTTTTGGAACAAAATTTAAATCCTTTGGTTTTGTTTCATTATACTTTGAATTCAATTATGGATCTTTTTGGTAATTTTTCCAAAATTTAGGAGAACTTACATGACACCTAGAATATAGATACTTTTCTACCCTCACCCCCTTATGTAGTAACTCCTCCATGTTAATGTAGGTTTGAATTTCCACCACATATTTAATCTCTAGATTTAATCCATTGATGAAAATTTCCACTATATCTTCTCAATCCTCCTTGAAATTGGTAGGAATATTTGATATCTTCATTTACTTATAGTACTCTTCCACACTCATTGAACCTTGCACATGTTTTTGTAACTTCACATGCAAATATCGATTATAATGACTAGAAATATACCCTTTTCACACAACTATATTTGTTTCATCCTAAGTTCCAATTGGTCTTGCTCCATTTCATCGTCAACTTACTTGTAATTGGTCCCACCAAATACTTCCATAGTCATTGAACTCAATAGATTCAAATTTTACATTCTTCTCCTCCAAATAGTTATGAAGTCCAAACACATGGTCAACCATCTGCTCTAACTCCAAATAATGTTTGGGATCACTCTTCCCTTGAAAGGATGCAAGTGTCACTTTGATGCTTCTCAATTCATTTCATCTCCAAGTAGCACATATCCCTCACCTAGTAAATGTTTCTTCAAAATCAGAGTTCTCATCATCACGTTCATGAATTTATTTCCTTCTTGGAACCTTTGAATTTGAGGTACTTTGAAAATCATCCAACCAAACATTCAATATTTTAAACTAGTCAGCAATATCTTTCATGAATAATTTGATGTTGATCTCACTTCTTTCTCCCTCACTTTATATTTTTTTAAATCCTCACACACTCTTTCTCCCTTTGTCTAATATCTCAAAAAGGTTTCTTACACTTTCTGGCACAGAAACATAGTTCCTACGTTCTTTCTTAAATATAATCAGGAAGAAAATTAATAAAAAATAATTAACTCATGACAAACTTCAAAAATTAGAAATCTTAAAGGTTTTGAATCATTAGAGTCCAAGAAAAAATGGGATATTAAAAGAAATGTGAGAAATGGTTATAGTTGAATTTTGGATATGGATGAATGAAATAAGATGGTGTATAAGAAAAATAAAAAAAATATGTGACTAAATAAGTGAACTCAATCTTTAAAATGAGCGGTTTTTTTATTTTTATTTTTATTTTTTGTTTTTTTTTTCTACTCAATAATCAAGAAATTAGATACAAAGAGTGCATTTTTTTCTAATAAATTTGAAATAGATGAAATATTTCACAATGATCTAATATGATTGTAATGATGTAAAATAGTGAGATAACATGAACTTCAAACTCATTTGGAATTCGTTTTTGCGATAGTCAGATTTGACAAGATTTAATTTGTAGTATGAATTGATTCAGCTATATCTCCAAACATATGCATCAGATTTTAGGGTTTACAAATTTATATTAAAGATGAGATACTGAATAATTAAAATGAAATATTATATTCCCATAAACTGAAATAAAAAGTAAAAGAAAATGTAGAATAAATTTGTGCCCAAAATGGTGATGGCCAAAGATAATGGAAGGAGAAGGAAAATGATAGTAGAAAATAAAAGAAAAAAAATAAAGAACTTGGTTTCCTTTGTTGTGATCTAATACCAAATGATATGATACCCTATGGGTGTGTGGTATCCATTGGAGTAAATTTTAAAATAAAAGGTGTAAAAGAGGGAGAAATGAAAATAAGGAAATAAAAGTAGTGGAAATTAAATGGGAAATGGGGTGATCAATTAGGACCCCAAGGAGACTTTCCCCTTAAAACACTAATTATAAAGTACCACAAAGTTTCATCACTCCATTGATAATCCTTACTTGAATTCATTCAAGAGCACAAGAAACATAAGCATAATAATGATAGAAAACACTCATATTCAAAATTATCATCCAAGGGGTACAATTAGGAGGTTATTTATAGAAAAATGAGAGGTATACGTGTCAAAATACCTATCCCACAAAAATCTAAAGCTTGTCCCACGAATTTGACTGTTTTTACACATGTATATAGCTTTAGGGGAAAATATATATCAAAATAATACTTTTTAGAACCACCCCAAATACTTTGAAGATTTCCACCATGAATTAAGAGAAAAGGGGCCCACTAATTTATGAATTTAGAGATTTCATTCATGATTGTGGATTAAAATTAGTGGAAGCATTTGGGTGGACCTTTTAGGTTCACTTTTTTCATTTAATAAATGTGATTAATGGATCATTTTATCCTCACATGCATGCATATTGGTCCTCCTCTTGTAATTTCAAAATGAGGCCATGTAAAGCCTTTTTCATCCTCCTCATTCTTCCTCTTATAATTGGGCAACCAATTCCATGAAATGGGTCTTGTACATTTGTTCTCCTTTCACCATCTATTCCATGATCACCCTCAAATCCTCACTGTATATGTGCACCATGACTCTCATCAATCAAACTATCATTCCTTAGTTAAAATTTTCCTTGAATATCCAAGTAAAAAATTTATCTTTATATTTTATTCTCTGATGTAGCTAACTGCATAGATTTATTGGTTTTTTAAAGGATAATTTAATTCAGCTTCACGTCATAGAATCAAATGTATCCTCCTTCCTTGAATCTGTTGGGGTAAAAAAGACCCATTATTATTATATTCTAATGAATATGAGTTTACTTTTTTGTAGAATACATTGAAAATTCAATCCTAATATATCAATCCATTCAGCATATATGGATTCCTCTAGCCACTAAATGCATGTGTTTTTTTCTCACAAGTGGAGTCCTCAAAAAACTTGTATTTGGAAGGGAACCTTTATTTAGCCTTTTGGTTATAATTTAGTACAGTTCTAGACCTCAACCTGAACCTATATTCAATATAAATTTTTATAACCACTTACTTTATGGTTTTTGATGATAGGAATTCTATTTTGTGGCTTGGGTTACTTTTGTTTTCTATTATTCTCAAAAAAAATTGTATTATTCATAATGAGGTTATCCATGGTGAAAATTCCCCCTCATTTACCACTATAGTGTCATGGGTCTAAGAATATTGCATATGATTATGCTTTTTTTCTATGAAATCAGTATCCTCCCTACTTTAAATCTATAGAATTGGGTGACCTTTTGTATGTCTTAGTGAAATAGTGGTATTAAGTATAGTTTTTAGGAAAAGTTGTTTCTACCTCACAACACTTTAAATCTTAATACTAATGGATCTGTTCATGATGGTAAAATGATCGTATTATGTGTGTTGAAAATCATGTTAGGGTTATTATTTTGTATTTTTTCCTCCTTTTTATACCTATATTTGTTTTAGTTTATCCCTTACTATAGAGGTAAAAGTGGTGTTGTTTATCCTCTTTATTTTCATTAGGAAAAGAATCTTTCCTTCTTCTGTGGAAGTTGACACTAATACTACAGAAAAAATTATATCCTCTTTAGATGGAGAACATTGGTCTATCTGTTATATTTCTCACTAATTTTGGATCCTCTATGATGGTCATTCAAGTTTTCTTCATAATTATAGTGAAGGGAATTCAGTTGTAGATGCTCTTTCTTCTTAGGGTAGATCCATGATTTCTCCTTCCTTTTTTTACAAATTTTTATTTCCTTCCCAATGATTGTAAGTATTTTTCAAGGGTATAACCTATAAATATTAATTTTTTTATAACTCTATAAAATTTACTTTGTATACGTTATTTTATCATAATAAAAAGTTCCATTTTGAGAGTAATATTTATTCGTAAAATATTTTTCGTGTATTCACTTAATAACTTGGGAATATTTTAGGTTAATAAATTCAATTATTATTATTATAAAATTGAATTTATTTATTTTATGATCCTATTTCTTGATCATAACATACTTGACACCCTTGATATGTCCCAACATGTCCTAAAGGTCAATTCAAAGGAATTAGATAAAATTTTTGAATCACTTTGTGTGTGACCATAAATTCTCTTATCTATATAGTAGAAAGTGCTACTCATAAACTATCAGTGATGTCTGACATTACATAAAGATGCTGAAATGGAAATATCTAAGTTATAGAAATGAAAACCTATTCCAAAATCATACATTACTTAATAAAATCTATTTGTCACATGATATCTCATAAAGTTGGATGTGTATCTTGTGTCATTATCCCGGCATGTTTTATTTGTTATTTCTCCAACCATACAAGATGGTATTATGTTATTATAACATGAATATATATTTAATGAAGGTACTACCATTATTTTTAATAGGTATATAGATACCTTTTCCAATACTTGAAAGTGAACAATCGTTTATTATTTATTAAATTAATCTTATATCATCAA